>JBBGZY010000324.1:2847500-5757500 GCA_037952925.1 Lithobates clamitans | reverse complement strand
TCGTGTGGTTCTTTACATCAATATGACAGGCACATTTTTTTGTCACTTGCAAAAAAAAAAAATCCAAAATATCCGACTTCTGTTCGTGTTCTCTAAATGTATTCATTTATAACACTTGCTTAAAAGTGTGGTGGTGTGTTTTTTTTTTTTTTTTTCTTTAATCATGATTGCAGTCCTGGAAGGATAAAACATACGTTATTGGCATACTTTGTGACCCATTGAACTCCTTGCTTCCAAAAGTCTTATCAGTGTTCTGCTGAGAAAAGCACAGCAGATCTCTGCTAAATACGGTATATCATGCTTACAGAAGATAGACACTATTAAGACTGGCTCCCTCATCGACATAGCAAACATCAAAACTAACCAGTCAAGAATTTTCCTGTATTTAAACATCTGAAGATGACTGTCTACCAAGCAATAGAATATAATCAATTTCTGAATGCTTTCCTAACTTATTAAAAAAAAAATAAAAAAATGTTTTTACATATGAGAACGGCTGTTTATTGAATGTCATTAAGGTAGGGGAAAAAAAGCTTTGTATTATAATATTTTGTGAAATGTCCTCCAGTGCCTATCCTGCTTTAACATGTGTTCATTTGACAAACTCTTTTTAGGGACACACCGACATCAGCAGGGCCAAATTCATTCAACAAAGGAAAGCATGGATTTACAGATACCCAGAAACTATGGGAACGAAATATAAAATCGCGATTAGATCATGTTAAAGATGACTGAAATGTTTGTATATATGTGTAAAAGCCTTAGAATATTGTGTTTTCGCATTCAGAATCTTCCCTTTTTTTTTTTTTTTTTTTTTTTTTTAAAGGGTTGGAAATCTTTATTTACAGTGGGTTCCCCCTCCCTTTTTTTTTTTTTTTTTTTTTAAATACTGAAATACATTTGGAAAATATCTATGGATATTTAATTTGTATCCAGTTTTCAGATGTTTTGTTGTCTATATAGTTTTTTCATTTGTCAATGGGAATAAATACGCTTGTTGTTTTGTCCTGAGAAGTGTGTATATATGTTTTGTATCTTGCCCTTAGCGGGACATACTCTTCCTGTTTTGTACATCATCGGGAATTGTTATCAATATGAACATGTTTCAAAATTAAACATATTAAATCATGGTATGAATAAGAAATTCTGCTTTCTTTATTTATGTCTAGTACAGGGGTGGACTATGCATTTTCCGAAGGGGTCACATGATAAACTGGGACTGTTATGGCGGGCCACTCCAGTAGGCTGAACTTAATTCTGCTCTAATAAATATCGTAGGTCAATGAGTGAACATAACTAGACGTGTAATCCCCCGCCCCCCTAAAACAAATCCATATAGGGAACCAACCTCGTTGTAAGCGAACACCTTCTTAGACCATACAGTCAGTAGAGGAGCCTGTCTATGGGAACCCCATGAGTATATTTATATATTCCTTCTACTGTATTACACACCCTTGGTATATGATGTTACTTCTGCAGCAAGGTTGACATTAAGGCCAACTAGAGAGAGAGGGGGGGGGGGGTCAGATGGTGTAGGCTCAGCCCCTTCCTTGAGGGGTGGAGAGAGGGACCTGGCACCACATGCCTTCAACTGCATCATATTCTTGTTGTCCAACACAGTCACAGCCACCCCTCCTACATGACCAAAGCTGTTTGTAAAGGGAGAAAGTATGACCAACACCATCTTGATGACCAGAGGACCAATGAAGGTGGACGAACGGCCACCGCTATCTTGTTGATTGGCCAGCCTAAATCCAGAGACTACACTATGAACCATAAAGCAGCACTACAAATACGTGTAGGCACACATGTAAATTTGTGGGGAAAAAAAATTTAGCAGTCACCTTTAAAATAAAAGCACTGTAGTTGTGTGCATGGTGTATACTTATTTATATTTGATTTCTAATTTCCGATTGATCTCACGCAGGCTGGACAGGGACAACCAGTGGGCTGGATGTGGCCTGAGACCATAAAAAGCCCAGGTTTGGTCTAGTGGCATTCTTTAGCCTTTGCAATACGTAAAGCCCAGCTTAACCCAAAGTTCATTTGATTTGTCGGATCCTCTGTCAGTTTTTGTAAGTTCCCTAGTCAGATCAGGAAGTGAAAGATTTCTTCACAGTAAGAGCTGTAAAAATGTGGAATAGACTCCCTTCAGAGATGGTTCTTGCCAGCTCAGTAGATTGCTTTAAAAAAAAAAAAGGCCTGGATTCTTTCCTAAATGTACATAATTTAACTGGGTACTAACATTTATAGGTAAAGTTGATCCAGGGAAAATCCCCTCTCTGGGATCAGGAAGGCATTTTTTTTTTCCCCCCTGCTGTAGCAAATTGGATCTTGCTTTTCTGGGGGGTTTTTCACCTTCCTCTGGATCAACTGAGTATAGGATTGTATGACTTTTTTTTTTTTACTTTATTTTTTATGGTTGAACGAGATAGACGTGTCTTTTTTCAACCTAACTATGATGGAGAAACTTCCCATGACACAGGAAAAATATACAGTGGGTAAGGGTTAGAACTGCTGCTGTTTTTTTTTAAATTTGTGTCTGTGCCTTACTGTCCTGGAGACAACTGATCCTCTGCTTCATGCTTTGGCATCACAAGAACTAAGCCACAATCTCCCCAATGTGGTAAAAAAAAAAAAGACAATTTTGAAATTTGGTTGGGGACAGGAAATTTCACATTATGGGGTGTTTTTTCGATCTCCAGGTTGAATGTTATTATTCATACAGAATTTGGGAACATATTCCACCCGTTTTTAGGGTGGAACATGTAACCTGTTCACAAAGCTGCAGACGCTCCCCAAGTTCCCTGTACTAGCTGTCACTTTTTTTAAATCAGCACAGCCATGTGTGTGAATGAACTAAAAGCCCCGACATCCTCTGCGGCTGTCTGCTTGTAGTCCTCAATGAACTACTATGGTGGAGCGCCGTGGTAGTTAATTGATTCTTCCGGTCAGTGTATCTTCTTGCCCGTCAGATACACCAACATCTGCTGGAGACCTGCATGCCAATGCTTTACAGGCTACTGTAATAAATGCATATTTTTTTTTTTTTTTACCTGCAAAAAAATTGGCTTTTTTTTTTTTTAAAGCGGCGTTTCACCCAAAAGTGTAACTTCCTCTTTAAGGTCTCCTGACCCCCTGACATGCCACATTTGGCATATCATTTTTTTTTTTGGGGGGGGGGGGGGTAACCAGCTCCCACTTCCACTCATGTCACTGAGCAGAAGTTCTTCTCCCCCCTCCTGCAATCTTCTGGGACAAATCACAGGTCCCAGAAGATTGCCCGGCCATTCAGAACGTGCAGTGCACACCTGCAAGCTGTCACAGCCAGGTGCTTGCGGTGCCGCAGAGCGTTAAAAGTCAGCAGCTACACTTTTTGTAACTGCTGACTCTTAATAAACACAAAAATTAATGGAACTACACTTTAAGTGAACTTATCCTTTAGGGTTTAATGAATCAGGAAGATACAGCATTATTGCCACTAGATAGTGCTGAAGATCATAGCAAATAATGTTTCCCAATGGGAAAAGGTCTGATCTTTTCCTTTTCTTCTAGAGGTAACATCGGCAAGAGGAAAGGCTGCTATGAAGGCATGTAGTCTATAAGTTATAATTACAAGGGTTTTTTAAAAAAAAAAATTTGACCCACTAACATGAAGTAGCCATCTTAAAGCCTCTGTCCAGACTCATCTGAAGAATGTCCAACGTCAGGACTAGATAAGGAGTTGTCCTACCATGGCAAAAATTGAAAATACGAGAATACACTTAAGTACACGGTTTTCTGTTCTGTGGCTGTCCTTTAAAAAAGACATTTGTCTTTGAAATACCAAACAGATAAAGTTTGGATTTTTGATGACCTCTGCTTGAGAAAGCAGGTCTTCTCTGGCTAGAACACTTAGGCCTCCTTCACACAAGAAGTTACCTGCATACACCAGATTCCAGCTGCAAGAAACAGTGGGTTATTGAGGCTGGGATGACAAGTATATGTGAACAGTGGCAACAACTCAGCGTGTACAAAGTAATGACAAGCTGAGAGCAGCCATTACTGTCTCCATGTATCCACACACCAAGCAGGGGTACCTGTGGTTAGGGACAGATATCGGAGCCTGGGTGCAGTTAGATGCATCCAGGTGCGAACATTCATGGCCGATGGAAGTTCAGCTCACCACACTTGTGTTCCACTGAACACCATACCCGTAAAACATCTCCAGCTCTTACTTAAAGCCCATACCTCAGTATGGGCCTAGAACTGGAGGAAGAGTCTACAGGACCATGGCATTGTCCCCGTAATTCACTGATTGCAGTCACACTGCTTTGCAAGAAATAATAAATAAATGCTTTTTTTTTCTGCGAATGTGCATTTATTTGAAAAAGGTGGAATTAAAGTTTAAAAAAAAAAAAAGCACTTTTATTTACCTGATCCTCCAGCAAAATGCCTTCCACCACTTTCCAGCAGTGGAATGTCCTTTGGCAACCCTGCACTGGTCTTCACGACGTCAGGAACTTAGACCAGTGGAATGTGAAGTCTGGTCTAGAAGCCGAGGATTGGGTAAGTAAATCTGCTTTTGTGCGTTCCCGAAACCTAAATGAGAAATGAACCCTTGAAGTGCATGTGCAGCCCCACTGCAAATGATGCTTTAAATTTTTCCAGAGTTGGGTGCTCCTAGTGGCAAGGCACCCATCTTCCTCAGTGGAAGAAGCTTATAGAACAGATTACAAAGGCTTCTTTCTCTCAGTCAGTTAGAAGTCCTTTCAGTTTCTCCACTCCCGCAGCATCCACGTTCAGACCCAAGCTTAACTTCCAGTCCACCTGCAACGTCTTGGGCTCAAAGTCTGCCAAGTCCTCAGACAAGCCTTCATTTGTTTAAAGGAGCAGCCCAATTTTCTAAAATGGAGGGGATGTTTGTGGCCATCTGGACAGCTTGCATCTACAAGCTAGAGTTTTGATCAAGGCCCCTCCCTAGTTTCTCACCCCCATCTACTGTGTGTTACCGCAAGATTAACAGATGTAAATAGGGTCCTCTTGGGTCTTTTGTATCAAGGTCTCAATGGCCCAGCTATTGTGGCAGAACGTTTTCTGGGGTATTGCCAAACCCATCTACCCCATCTTGGATCTCAAATCACCAAGGGGAAAATTCAATAAAGTTAAAAACACATTTTGGTGGTATGACCCCCTTTATAACAGCACCTAGTGTTTTTTTTAGAATCTGACAGCCATATTGATAGATTCTAAAAGTGGCAGTAGAACTACCTGAATCTGGAGCATATCAGAAAGGTTTGTGAAACTCTTGCAAAGATTCAGGTAGTTCTTTTAACTGACACTTTTAGAATCTGTCCCTAAGCCCCGGTTCACACAGGGGCAGCACGACTTGCAGGTCGCCTCAGCGAGGCGACCTGCAAACGACTTCTGTATAGAAGTCTATGCAAGTCGCCCCCAAAGTCGTACAGAAACCTTTTTCTAAGTCGGAGCGACTTGCGTCACTCCTATTAGAACGGTTCCATTGTACAGAACGGGAGGCGACTTGTCAGGCGGCTAGGTCGCCTGACAAGTCGCCCCTGTGTGAACCGGCTCTAAGGCTGCATCAAGTATCTAAAAAAAAATTACTGCCAGTCCACAGATAAGCAAACTGGCAGTACCTAAAGGCTAACTCCACCCTTCATACAAGTGTAACATGTTGTTAAGGATGTAACAGTTGCACCCACCCCCAGAGCCCCTCTCCTGTGACTGCGTGCAAAGGTTCTTCTCCATCTGGTGCTGTAACTCACCAGCATCCCCACCCCTTTTGTTTACTTTCAGCGGTCAGCCAGGGGATCTCCTGACTTGCAGCTTAATGGAGCTGGGGATAAGTCATCTGTTGCTTTGACACCCGTTGGCTGCACAGCCAACAGTATCCTTGTTAAGAAGAGGCTCAACGTACACAGAGAACAGAGTGACTGCTCCAGTACCAGTCCTGTTTCACTCTCATGACATCCTTAGTATTGTCTCTGCGACCTTGACTGTACAGAGGTTACCATGGTTCAGGATGTCTTGGCTTCATCCTCAGTTCTGTTTGGTGATTTCTATCTCACCAGTAAGAAAGGAAAGGTCTCGCCTTTTTTCCTGCCTACCCTTGTAAGGGTGCTTCCAATAAACCCGATGGTTTTAGTCACATTGACCTTGAGGGATCGAACCCCTGAGTTCTTTGGGGGTCTCAAGTATCACTTCACAACTCTCGTGGGCTGTGGTGCATTTGCTGATATAGCATTTCCCTGGTAAGTCTTGCCTAGTGTGATTATTTCACCTTTGATCCTAAAGGGTCAGGAATGCAAAGTCCTTAGGCTCATCTGTGAAGACCGGATGGTCTTTATCTGAGTAATCCTAGGTCCCCTCCTGGTACCCGTTTTTTTTTTTTATTCCTAGAGGTTGCCCCCTTTTTTCTGTCGACTACATCATATTGTGGGTCTTCACAGACACTGGTTCTGGTTATTTGAGGTTTGGTGATTTTTCCATGTGAAATCGTTCCCTCTGGTGGTCACCTTCTGAGCAGCATGTTGATTTCTTGCGTCCTCCCTTTGATCGTGTTTGGCAAGTTTTCCCCTATAGGATTTGATCTCATTAGGTCTTAGGCCTCAGACAGTACTGTGTCTGTTAGTGGTTGTTACCGTGTAACTCATCCCCCAGTTGCACTGCTTTTGGATGACCCAGCAATATCTGAATTCCTGTGTCCCTTAAAGTGTAACTAAAAAAGCAAAACGTTATTTAGTTTTGAAAAAAAAAAAAAAAGAGTGAAGATGGATTAGAATACCTGGCAATCTTTCTTACTGTCTGTGCCCGTTAGGGAAACTCACACTATGGGGTTTATTTACTAAAGGCAAATCTACTTTGCACTACAAGAGCACTTGAAAGTACACTTGTAAGTGCAGTCCCTGTAGATCGTTGAAGATCTGAGGGGAAGCTCTGAAATGAGGGGAAATGAGGGGCAGCTCTGCTGATTTTATCATCCAATCATGTATAAGCAAAAATGCTGTTTTTTATTTTCCTTGCATGTCCCCCTCAGATCTACAGTGACTGCACTTCCAAGAGCGCTTGTAGTGCAAAGTGGATTTGCCTTTAGTAAATGAACTGTCATGTTTACTGTTATCATTGAAAGCGAAAGTAAAAAGAAAATCCCAAGTTTTGGGTTGACATCAGAATAATGATAGAGGGGGAAATCTAATGGGGACACTAGTTCTGGTGACCCCCTGGAATTCTTCTGTAGGCAACAGTATAAACAGACAGTATGTAAATTCCTGCGTTTCTCAATGGACTTCAAGAGCAGGCATTTATATGGAGAACAAAAATCAAATTACTCAAATTGAGGTAAAATCGACCCAACCTTACAATACAGTCTCTAGCAAACAGGTAGGTTTCTGTCTGAAGTTTCACAAAACTGAAGAACTAGAAGATGTTAAAGACAATTTCACAAACCAAAATGAAAAGAAATGGAAATGACATTTATTTTAGGCTGTCTGACAAACGGAGGCTCAAATTCTATCCTACCCAAAGAAATATTACAACTTGTACTGGAATTGTAGAACAGCTGTAAAAATAACATTGTAAACTGGAATATATGCAAATACACAACATAAGCAAGCAAACCATTGAAGTCTTGAATACACTTATGGGTCGCATACTTCATTGCATGGAGATAATATTAAGTGCTACAATATATACAGCAACATCTTCCTATACATTGCTGTGTCATAGGACCTCTGAAACATGGCCAACCTCTACTTCCACAGTTTCTAGTTGATCAGTCACTTCAAGTTTAGTCCCCTGTTGAGCCAGCACATAGTTTACCACCTGCATGATGCTTTGGTCAGAAAGCGAGTTCACAGCAGAACCCTCCTCGGCTGCCGTAGTTTCTGCTTCTTCCGAATCCTCTACATTCCCAGCTATTAATACAGTTTCAGTCTCTTCACTTATTATCTCTGGCTGTGCTTCTCCCATTTCATTTGGCACAAAGCTGACTGCATGTTCCACTTGAGTTCCTTGGTGGTGGAACTGTAGGCTGTCTTTCTCCAGCATAATTTTGCAGGGTATATAGTTGCTATGGTACTTGGTCATGTGTTTGCGTAGATTGCGGGCATCAATGTAGGCTTCATTGCAAACAGGACAAACATAGGGCCGTTCCCCTGTGTGTGTTCTTACGTGACGCTTTAAAGAGCGGGCATCTGCCCATGCAACTCCACATGTTAGGCATTCAAAGGGCTTCACACCTTAAAAGGGGGAAAAACAAACAAACCTTTTAACAAGCAAATAAAAAAAGTAGAATACATTAACATGCACTACACATTTGTGCAAGTCATGTTTGCCTTTAATCAAAAAAAAGAATTGTAAAAACATGCAATAGATTTTGAAGGAAATTTCCAGGCACCAAAAATAAGTGTAAAAAAAGATTAGTTGAATATAAAACACTCAAAATGCATGTTACCACCTCACATTTACTGTGATTTCTACATTTCCTAGTTTAGTTCTAAACTGGCTCCATCACACCAATAATCTCCTCTATTAGGCAACCACCTTATTGACCTTATAGGCAAATAAAGTGCGAGGAGGGGGTGTCAGCTCAGATTAAATAGAGGTGTGTGAAATAAAATGTTCTAGAATTCATTGTGCCCATTGACACCTGTATTTCTGTTACAATAAGTTTTATTAACCACTTGAAGACCAGGCCTTTTCAGACACTTGTTGTTTACAAGTCCCCTCCCGCTGCTTGTGATAACAATCGAGCGGCTGCTTAGCCGCATCGGTTGTTAATCATAAGAAAGCCAACTGTCCGGGATCATCACTCCGGTACAACCACTTGAAGCAGAATGGCGTACAGGTACGTGATTTTGCAGCACGTAGTTACTAGATAGCAAAATTTAAAAAATACAAAAAATGGCACACACTCAACGAATATTAAAATAGTGCACAAATAAAAAGGATACAAGAGAATGAAATTGGGTACACAACAGGCAGATAAAAGTCCACATATAGTGCAAATAGTAACAGAATGATTGCACACATAAGGTGACTGTTGTCCAACATTAAAAAAGAAAAGAGTCCAGAAAAGGCCAGCCAAAAAGGACTACTATGCATAATGGAAAATCTAGAGGGGAAAAAAAAGGAGAAAAATAAAAAAGGGGGGAGGAGGAGAAAAGAGAAAACAGCAAGGGTAACAAGAGCATCCCAGGGGTCAGAGGCGCAGGCGTATTGAATGTCCAACAACCGATGATCGAAACGCAAAGGATAAGAATGAGATATTCAAGATTATCCAACTCTAAGAAATTTATCATTAAAATCAGATAACATAGCCGTCAGTTTTTCGTTAACCTTAATATCGACCATTCGGGGTGTTTCAACACTTTAAAACTAAGGATCAGGCGCACTTCCATGCCCTAGCGATAGTGAGCTTGGTCTCTAAACAAAGAAGTAGTGATTTGCCACTCAGCATGAAAAGGGAATATCTATAGGCTTAGAAAGAAGAGCCTCAAAAGGGTTTCTCTTAATGCCAGAGTGTAACATATGTACGTAGCAAAGTGTAGACCCGAATCCATAATCTTACCACCAGCTATGCACCATTTTTCCCTCCTGTTTACAACCGCGAAACAAGTCAAGGAATAATTAGGGATAATGCGAGCCAAATGGGCCGGCGTATAATGCCAGCAGTATTTAAGATGCATCTTCTAGAAGAACTTTTTTCTCGAATACTTTGTCATGATCTGCCAGTCCTGAGGATTCAGCTTCGAACCCAGTGCAGGCTCCTATTGTTGCCTATATTTTCTTACAGGGGGTTGCTTGAGTAAACCAGAAAACGAGGCCCAGTGAGTGCAGACGAGAGCGACAAAGACTTTCAAAGGACGTCAGACTATATGAGGTGTAGGTGACAGAAATGCTCATATAAAAAAGGTATCTCCTGTGAGGAACGAAGGGTTTCAAAGGTCAGAATCTTGGTAGGTGTGATGAGAGTGTGAACATTCATAAAGCACTGCTCAGACCACCAGTGGAATTGCGTCGAATTTTCAAGACCGGGGGGAACAGACTGCAGCAAAGCAATGGAAGTAATGGCAAATGAGGGGACATCAGATCAGCAGAATATTTAACAGAGTCCCAAAGTCAAAGAGTGTGGAGCTGAGCAGAGCCTAAGGTAGAGGGACAGGACGCTGGAGGGAGCCAGGGCAAGGCAAATATCAGGATAGGATGAGAAAGTCGACCATGTCAATAGTTGCCCAAAGCGGAAAGATACAAAAGAGGAGCTATATTAGCTGCTAGATAATAAGCCTGAAGGTTGGGATTGAAAGTCCACTATTAATCTGGAGGACGAATACTACACAGCAGTCAATCCAACTGAGAGAAGACCCCCCCAGATGAATTGTAAAACTTTCCACTGGTGGATTTGAAGAATATGAGGAGGTACGGGGACCAGAAGAATGCAGAAAACATACAAGAGTTTAGGAAGATAGTTCATGCAAACTGCATTAGGCCTACTGAACCAGAACATTGGGAGAGGACTCCAAGAGGTTTAGAGTGCAGAAAGTTGCTTAACCACTTCCCGCCTGCCCAATGTCAAATGACGTTGCAGACTTTGAGTGGGGACATTTTAATTATGCCTGCAGTTAAAGACATCATTCAGATATCTTCTTTTACAGCCAGTGATTCCCTTCACCGCAAGACAATCATAGCGGCTTGATCATTCTAATAGGTGGCGGAATGGTACGTCCTCCCCTTCCCGCCACCCTCGGTGCTTCTACTGGCTCGCCCGTGCGGTCGGTGCCGGATGTTGACTATAGAGATTTCCGGCAGGCAAGATGGTCCCCAAAGCCTCTATGATCGTTTGGAGGCCGGGCGCGATGTTATGACGTCACGCCCGGCTTCTGCATTTTAAAAAAAGCCGCCGCCTTAGGCCTCATGTACATTGCTGCTGGTAAACGGACATTCAGAGGCAGTTGAATGCTTTTTTGAGCTGCCCCTGAACTCATCCAATGTTATCTTATGTGTACATGTACACAGGTTCGTTTAATGTCGTTTTTAGGCAGTTGAGTTTAGAGGCCTTTTTTGGAAAGTAAAAAAATGAGTTCAGACGCTGAGTTTAGAGGCATCTCAAGCTCCAAACGCTTCTATACGCGGTAACTCGTGTTTAGTTAAAAGGCGTTTTACATTTTTGGCTATTTTGGGTAAGAAATTAAAAGTTTCAAATGCTTCTAAACGCAAACGTGGCAAAACACCACTACACACGGCATGTAAATGCGGCATAACGGACCTTTTAAACGTGGGTTACTATCTGTCAAGTTAAATCCTTCTGGAGAGGTTGTAAAAACATCCCGTGTACATTAAGCCTTAGCTGGGAAGCCGAGATAGTTTTTTTTTTTTTTTGGGGGGGGGGGGGGATTTCAGGGTTCCCAGCCAAGAAGCGAGATCTGGGGACTTCTAGACCCCAGATCTCACTGTAAAGAGGGCCTGTCATGCCCTATTCCAAGGAATGTTTATATTCCTTGTAATAGGAATAAAAGTGATAAGAAAAAAACAAAATGAAAACACCCCCATCCCCGCTCCCAGAAGCGAACGCATACGTAGGTCGCGTCCACATATGTAAACGGTGTGCAAACCACACAAGTGAGGTATCGCCGCAAACATTAGAGCGAGAGCAATAGTTCTAGTGCAAGACCTCCTCTGTAACTTTAAACAGGTAACCTGCAAAAAAATTTTAAGCGTCGCCTATGGGGATTTTTAAGTACCGAAGTTAGGCTCCATTCCACGAGTGTGCGCAATTTTAAAGCTTGACATGTTAGGTATCTATTTACTTGGCGTAACATCATCTTTCACACTATACAAGGAAAATTGTGCAACTTTACGTTTAATACCAAGCAATGGTGAAGACTTGGTCCATATTAAATATAGCTTAATGCCCACACACGAGAGAGAGCGTGAGAGAGGGAGAGCGCTCTAACTTGCGTGCAACTTTACAAGAACTGATCATGGGTGGAAGCTGTTCATTGCAGGAAGTGCAAGAGAGAGAGGAGCAAAAGCTGTCATGAAACGCTGGAATTTACAGCAGGTAGAGGGGAAATCTCTAACAAGGGAGTTAAGAAAGAGGAGGCAGAGCATGAGCTGATCAAGTACTGGGGAGACCGAGAGAAAGCACGAAGTAGATAATCATGAACAGGAGGAAAGAATGTTAAACGGATCCACGCTAGGCCAAGAGGAGAGAGAGAAAGCAGAGAGTAGGTCATGGAGAAGTTGAAAAGAGAAGAGGCAGTGGGATCTCAAGAACAGCAAATTATTTTTTTGCCCCTTATTTAAAGACTTTTAGGTGCAGAATTGTATTCCTACCTTCATGGTTGTTCACGTGTCTTCTGAACTCTCTAAGTTGTGAAAAAGCTTTACCGCAGTGGTTACAAACACGTTCAATGTTTCTCTTTATTCTTCCTTTCTTGCCATGGGTAGCCTTATTCACGTGCCTTCTGTATAATGATTTCTCAAAGAACTCCTTTCCACAAATATTACACCTAAAATCATTAAAATGTATTTTAAGAAAACATGATTTACACCTCAGACTGGCTCATGCTAAATATTAAGTAATTTCCTTATAGTGCATGATATACAGAATACGATTCAGTCTGTCACTAGCATTATCACTGCAGTCTTTGTTTTGCTTACAATGGTCAACTTTTATTCATTTATGTAAAACCTTCATCCCAAAATGACAAAAAAACAACCTGTTACTGCTTAATAAGTTCAACTTTAAATAATTAGTCACCTATGTAAAGTATAGGTAAATCTGCTAGTTCATCTAACACCACCCCCTCCACTGATTGACAATGTGGTTGTCCAAGGGTGGCTACATTGCTCCCCTATAGATACAGTAGAGGAGAATGTAGCCACCCTAAGAAAGAAGGTGTGTTACTGGCTGATCACCAGGAGAAAATAAAGGAATAAAGCCTTAAAAAAAAAAAAAATTGTCAGTTTAAAGTGGATGTAAACCCTCACATATACCCAGTGAAGTGAACAGCCTCAGATGATACACAGATGGAACAAATCTTCCTACATAAGTTTTACTTGTATATCCGCTCTCTTAAGCTTTATATATTCTTTATAAAGTTCACATCACGTTACAGATTCTCTCTTCCTGTTCAGCACTGAGTGTGAAGTCTGGGTATACAGCCAAGACAGCTGATTGGAGGAAAGGCACACACCCCCACTCCACATTGGCAAAAGAAGGAATAAATGTGCATTCAATGAGTTCTGCTGTGAGAAGGCAAGCTGTCTGCTAATCTATTTATGGCAACCTCCACCTCACAAATTTTAGACTGCTTCTATCACCAAAGAACTTGCCAGAAGTTATCAGACTGACTACAGAGCAGAAGCAAGCCACATGACTCTTGGAGAGAGATAAGAAAACACTGCAGATATATGTGCCCAGCTCAAATTTCATGAATCGGGTTAAAGACCCTTTAAGCCTAAGTTTAGTCAAAACTTAAGGAAAAAAAAAAGAAGAAGAAATCAGTACAAAGGGAAAAGGGACAGTACTTACAGTCATTGCAAAGTGTCCCTTTTGCTGCTGGCTTTGCTTTTAGATAAAAACTGAAATCTCCCAATTCCCCCCCCCCCCGTCATAATCTTACAGGGGTTAATACATAGTCAGCACCCTTGAGTCTGACAGGTCCCCCAGTATGTATTAACCCCTGCAGCACCAGAAGATTATGCAGGGGTGGGGTGAGAGAAATCAGAGGACTTCACATTTCAATCAAAACTGCAGCCAGCAGCACAAGGGACACTTAACACTGATTGTTAGTACTGTTCATTGTGCTTATTTAAAAAACATTTTGACTAAACCTGGGCTTTAAAAACCATTTATATACATTGTACAGGTAACAAGCAACACAACTAATAATTATTTCAATATCTACCTTCAAGTAATTTCTAAGACTATGAAAAAAGGATACAGATGTATGTCAATTTGTAAATAAGGTCCTCACCTGTAGGGCTCTGTAACTGAATGAGATTTTACATGGGAATACCAATCTTTCTTCCAGCTGTAGCACTTTCCACAAATCTCACACTCAAAGGGCTTCACACCAAGGTGTTTATTCATGTGCTGCTGCAGATCTCGAGCTTCAGAAAAACGTCTCTCACACCTGTACACAACAAGTCACAATAACGTAATGCAGAAACACGATACAGAATGACAGCATGTTCGACACATTTCATTCTCTGAAAACAGACTGTATGTTCCTTCATAATAAATGCAATTTAAAGCCCAACTCCATCTTTCCTTCACTTTAGTTTGTCTGGGCCATGCTGCCCCAAATTAACCATTCCCTTTACGAACTTCTGCAGTCGCTGTCAGCACTGAATAAACTGTATGTAAATGTTAGCTACATGCAGTATATAATGATGTGTTCCGGCAGCGAGACAGGGACTTCCCCATCAGGACAAAATCAAGTCCAGCTGAGTGCTTCTCAGCCATTCTCAGGAAGCCTTGTATTTTTATTAACGAATACAAGACTTTCTCGGATTGGCTGGGGTAGAAGGGTGTAGATAAAATCACAATCTCCACCTCAACAAGAGGAAGCCTTGTATTCATTAAAAAAATACAGGGCTTCGTGTGAATGGCTAAGAAGCTCTCAGCTTGACTCAATTTTGTTCTGCTAGCAGAAGGAAAGTCCCTGTACTGCTGCTGGAACACAGCGTTGTACACTGTATACAGGATTTAGCTGATGCTACATGCAGTTTATACAGCACTGACAGCAGCCGCAGCAATTAGTAAAAGAAATCGTTCCTTTGGGCCACTTTGGCCCAAAGGAACTATTTAAAGTGAAGGGAAAGATGGAATGGAGTCTGGCTTTAAGTTTCAATATAGCTCATGCTACATTTTATACAGTGCTGACAGCGGGTGCAGCAGTTAGTAAAAGTATATAGTGAAGGTGAAAGAAAAGATAGAGGTAGGCTTTACCTAGAGCTCTCAATCTAAACCATTACATCCACTAAACACACAATTCAAATAAACAGATTTTCATGTTTAGCAAAACTTTCAGCTCCTTATCAGCAAATGTAGACCAATTAAGAAGGAACATAGCTGGCCACTCAGCCCGCTGTTCTATGGTGTTCTTTGGTGGTGAAACCAGAGAGTTTGCCAGTAAATCCAACCTAAGCTAATATTTAGCTGTCACCTCCTCTTAAAAGTGATACTAAAGTTTTTTTTGTTAAAAATAACAAAGATGTCATACTTGCCTCCTCTGTACAGTGGTTTTGCAGAGAGCAGCCCTAATCCTCCTCTTCTCGGGTCCTTGGCTGGAGCTCCTGGCCCCTCCCTTCTGATGAGTGCCCCCACGGCAAGCAGCTTGCTATGGAGGAAGCCGAGCCACAGCTTCCTGTGTCCATTCAGACACGGAGGCGTAGCCTAGCCCTGCCCCCTTCCTCTCCTCATTGGCTCATTGACTTTGATTGACAGCAGCGAGAGCAACTGTCTCAGCCAATAAAGGAGAGGAGTCCCAGACAGCCAAGTCTCTCATGCAACATCGCTGGATCTAGATCAGAGGTCTCAAATTGGCAGCCCTCCAGCTGTTGCGAAACTACAAGTTCCATGAGGCATTGCAAGGCTGACAGTTACAAGCATGACTCCCACAGGCAAAGGCATGATGGGACTTGTAGTTTCGCAACAGCTGGAGGGCCACCAGTTTGAGACCCCTGATCTAGATGGACCTCAGGTAAGTATTAAGGGGGCTGCTGCACACAGAAGGCTTTTTATCTTAATGCATAGAATGCATTAAGATAAAAAAAACCATCTGCCTTTACAACCACTTGAAATATACCCATTATCCCCAATTACTACTATATCAGGGCTCCTTTACATGGAACTGCATGCTAAAACTTCAAATGAACCCGCAGTGTGAATATTGTTTCAGCACAGCGAACAGTTTACATTTTTTTTCAATTTTATCTGAAGTTTCACAAAGTGACACCTCAATTCATGTCTCCACAGAGCACCGCAGCGTGCTGCAGTAAAATGCTACGCCTGTATTTTACTGCAGCTCCACACCCTGCACCCCCCAGCTGTGTTGCAGTATAAATGAGGCACAAAGGAAACAATTGTCATTGCACTGTGTAAATGAGCCCTAAAATAACTATGGAAAAAATGTTTAACGCTGCTATCTAGCAAAATTGAACTGTTAGTGGCACTTGAGGACTAGAGCTGGGAAACAATGTAGTCAAATTTATTAGTGCAAGCCAATCTATCAAGAGAATTTTTTTCACAGGCTTGCACAAGCAAACAGCAAACAGCAGCACTGGTTTAGCTTTGTGATCAACAGAATCAGAAAACTGGCTACACATTTCCAACACAGGAAATGCAGCTTTATTCTAGTGGTTATCTACAAAAAGGAAGAATCCACTGTGAATCGCTTTTCACAGAGTGGTGGCTTATACATGTTGAGCAAGCAATACCTACCTTTTGGCAGCCGGATGGGCTTTCTCAATGGGGATAGTCCGCCGCAAACATGAGCCTAGCATTTGAATAGGTCACATTTGGCAGCAGTAGTATCCGCCAAATGCGCCGGAAGGTTAAAGCATCATGGCCGTGGCAAATGTACACCCCCATCAGCTGCCCTTGCAGCTTAGGGAGGGATGGTAAAAATGCAACTTAATCGCCCATTTTTGCAACCCTACAACAGCAAATGTAAACAAGACCCAAGGTTGTTGTATTTGTCTGCATCCCACATGCTGTCTAGATTTGTCCTAAACCCGGTCACAACTTCACCTACTGAACAGCTGCAATGTTATGACTAACATCATGGTTTGCTTGTGAAATCACAGTCTAAAACCTGCAACTATTTTCAAAGTACACTCACTGTGTGCAATGATATTCTTGAACTTCAGCTTTAGGCCTGTGCTTCTTGAGGTGCTTACTAAGTCCGGATGCTCTGTGGTATGTTTTACCGCACACTGTGCAGACATACTTTGTTTCCCCTATGAAAAAAAAAAAAGCCAGGTAAAAAAAAAGGTAAGTTTAGCTCCGCTCTAGGATGCTTAAGATGTTTCTGAAATAGTGTAATTACTCTGGCTGTCTCCTAGCAACTGTTGATATGAAAATATCATTATAGGGAGTGTTTTGTTTTCAGCAAGTTGACTGACTTTTACACTTGCATTCTGAGAAGCAGTAAAGTAAAACCACTGTGTAGTACTGAGAAGCAAGGAGCACAACTTCAACATATATTGAGCAAATATGGCTCCTCCATGTGCATCATTTCAATTGCACACTAACAATGCTTTTGAAGAATAAGTTCACCTTTGGGAACATGTCACATGTTCCACCTGTTTTTAGGGTGGAACGTGCAACATGTTAATGCTGCTGCCCGACCTCCTCCCTGTGGCAGCAGTATGGGGAAAAGTTCCCGGTACTAGCTGTTAGTTTTTGAAATCAACGCAGCCTTACAGGGCTCCGCTCACAGGGCCACGTCATTTATACAGAGCGATCTGTGTATAAATTAACTACAAGCCCCAACATCCACTGCGGATGTAAGCTTGTAGCTCTCTATGAACTGCCACAGCACTGTGGAGCACCTTGGTAGTTCATTAATTTTTCCTGTCTGTGTATCTGCTTGCCCATACGGGATGTACAGGTACACAGATATACTGACAAATCTGCAGGAGACCTGCATGGCACCAGTGATCTGCTAATGCAATGCTTTATGGGCTCAAAAAATAAAATGCACAAACGTGCATTTATTATTTTATTTAATTTTGTTTTTAAGTGAACTTACTTTAAAAGGAGAAGTACAGCCAAAGCATGCAATTCGTTTTGCACTCCTGTGACCCGTTTTCAGCAGAGAGCCAGCTGAATTCCGCTCTCTGCTGACGTCATGGATATCAGCGGAGCCGCCGAGAGCCTGAGTTGGCCACTCCGCCCCCTCCACAGTCCAGTGCTCCAATGAGCAAAGAGGGAGAAGAGCAGAGAGCCAGTGACCGACAGTCTACAGCTCACGGAGCTCCGAAAACCGAGCAATCGGCGGTGTTCGATTGCTTGGTTCTCAGTGTAGAGGCGCCGAGGGACAGAAGCTACATCCACCTAGGAAATCATGAATCGGGGAAAAAAAAAAAAAAAAGTAAAAAAGCATAATAATTTTGCCCCCTATGTAAATGAAACGTTTAGTGGAAAAAAAAAAAAAAAAAAACTAAAAAAAATTTAAAAAGTTGCACCAAAGCACTTAATCCACCCACCCAAAAAAAAATTCGTTTGACAGAGATTTTGTCATGATTTGCATTTTTAAATCTGCCGAACAACAAATCCCCCCCCCTCCTCCAAAGTATTAAAAAATAAATAAAAAAGCAAATCGTCGCAAAATCGTAGTAACAATAAACGCAGAAAGCACAGCAAAAAAGCACTGCAGAAACCCTCAAAAGCAACCTGCATAGATGTGAATCGAGCCTAACACAGCCACATAGGTATGGATACAGCCCTGTGTACGCTTTGACTAGAGCAACTGAGTTTAAATTGGGCTTTGCTTGCTCCTGGCAGCTGAAATGGATTGGTGGGGGCAGAGAATAAATAAATAAAAAAGGTCAGCAAGTTCTACTGGGAACGCAGGTAATAAAGCATGTTGCTTTGCCTTTCACGGACACGTTTCATTTAAAATAACATTTTTAAAAAAGTGAATCTTCGGTATACCTATACACAATGTAACTTTGGTGTGCAGAAATGCTACCTGCATCACTGCAAGATAGTCTGTGACAGCGACAATGTGACTTTACTGATTGTTTGACAGACTACTCTTTATTAAGCATTGGATACGCTCATTGAATGTTTTCGTGCTCATAATACACCTGCACCATCTGCTATCTCGCCAGGGATATGCAATTAGCGGACCTCCACAGCTGTTGCAGAACTACAAATCCCATGAGGCATAGCAAGACTCTGACAGCCACAAGCATGACACCCAGAGGCAGAGGCATGATGAGACTTGTAGTTTTGCAACAGCTGGAGGTCTGCTAATTGCATATCCCTGATGTACGCTATTGTGTGCCATTTTGTTATCATTTTAATGGATATTGCTGGATAAAAAAATTAAAAGTGGAAAAATACACAGTTGAAATATACATATGTATACGACCTTGCCAAAGGATTTAGAATTCCTGCAATTTACACACTCCTGCTACACTGCATAGCCAGGCAGGTAACACAACTGGCTTAGCTTTGGTCCTCCCCACCTCTCCAGCATGTGCATTGAACAGCTAAATCAGTACCCTGCTAATATATTTAATTCAAGGTTCAGGCAAAACAAACAGTAATTGTAGAGCAATCTTCTTGACTAGCAATTGTGGTAGGGATAAATAAACAGAATTGCAAATGCTATACTTAAAACAGTCCCCAAATATATTTCAATTGTGTATTTGGCCATTTATCTGAAGTTCCACATTAAAACATAACATAAAAGGAAGAAACAGGCAGTGACAGATACATCACCAACACATTACCTGTATGTGTGCTCACATGCTCTTGTAGACTGCGGTTGGTCACAAAAGACTTGTCACACATATGGCATTTGAACTGCTTCTCCGTTTCATGCAAAGCTCTGTGCATCTTTAATCCATGTTTGTGTGTAAACGATTTATCACATATCTATAAAAAGACAACAGAGAACACATAAATTGTAAAGAGGACAACATTTTGTAAAAAAATACTCAGATTCTTAAAAGGAGAAATACGACCAAAGCACTTTTGGCTTTACTTCTCCTGTGGGTAACAGGGGTGCACTTAGTTCTGCACTCCTAGGACCCATATTCAGCCAACTGCAGGCTAAAATCCACTGTCGGTTGACGTTACTCTGAAGTGATCCAGACTTTAATGTCAGGATTTACCCTGGTGCCTGGACCGGCAGCTGGCTCAGCCTTTTAACGCACCGCTGAGAGCCTGAGTCAGCCGCTCCCACCCCCTCCACAGCCTGTCACTCCAGTGAGTGTTGGCCGGGCAGAGCAGAGAGCCAGTCACCACTCTCTGCTCATTGAAAACCGAAAACTGAATGATCAGCGTTCTTTAAATCGCTTGATTTTCCTAGAGGCAGCGGGGGACAGATGCAACATCTACCTAGGCGAGTATACGCCCCCCCCCCCACCATACTTCTCAAGCTGTTCACAATCACTTACATTTAAAGTCCCAACACACTAATTGAGCTGCGACTTCTGAAAAGGGACTTGTCATCAGAATCAGTTGACCACTCCAAATTTGGTCCATAAGTCATTTTTAAAGGACCCTATAGAATTGGAGATTCCAGTTTTTTGGCGTCTTGCATTTTGGTTTTACAAAAGATAGTAAACCGTCAGTCCAACAAAATTTTGGGGACTTGTGTTAAACCAGAAACACCACTAGATCATTTAGTATATGCTGCACAGCAAGATGAAAAGTGGTACAGGGACAAACTATGTACCTAAAAAGAACTTTTGCTTTGCAGAGCAGGATAAAGCAACAGGCTCTCTTTAGTGGCAGTCCCACCAGAAGTACATGCATGGCTACCCTTTGAGTTCCTTCTGCTTGGCTGCTGGAATCAAAAGAAAAATACCCATTACTACTGTATATGAGAGATATTGCAATTACTTCCCCTCTTATGTGAGTGCCAGTGCACAGTGATTTGTTGCTCATAAGGGTAGCAAGGGAGTCCTCAAGTCTAAGCTCTAAGCTGTGTCTTGAAGGCTACACAGAGCTCCCCTTTCATTACTTTAGGTGGCCAAACAGAAAGGCAGGGAAATAAAAAGGTAAGCCAAGTACGGACAGCTAATAAAACCACCATATCTATTCTGCATAGGCAAAGCAGGGGGTTCACTTTTAAGGAAACTTCTTGAAAGAAACATGGAGCAAGCCATTGCCAACTTCTTATTCTTAAAATGACAACTGCCTAGCCTTGAGCATACAATGATCGGAGAAGAAATGTTGACCCTAAAGGGTTTGTTACACCAGCATTTCATATTCCTGATATGTTCTTGCTGTACCATGTACTTGTATGATAAAGTATCCTGTTCTCTTTGGATTGCTTCCTTTGTGTGAAATCCCTGGTGTTCCTGTCAGTCCCTCTACCTTTGTGTTAAAAAAAACTGACCAGACTAAGCAGGAGAACACACCCTGGTCAGTTCTCTAGCTGTGCTGGGCTCCAATCAGACTTGCCCTGACATCCCCCCCCCCCCAGCCATTAACTGGGAAGTTCAGTGTACTGCTGCTCCTCCTCCTCCTCTTCCCCCCCTAGCTCTAATGCAGATGAGAACAGAGGGAATGTGATCACTTATAAAAAAGGTATTTATGTTTTTTTTTTGGTTTTTTTTATATTCATACACAAATGTTTGCCTTTCATTTTTATTTTAAACTAAATGGGTTGTTTTACAAGGTGATCATTAACAATCAACAGCTCTTAGAATCAAGCTTATATCACCCTAAGATAGAAATAACAAAAAGGCTATAGCCTGTAAAATTCCATAAAAAATACCATAATCTCCAATTGGGCTATAACTGCCTACATTTGAGAAGCATCTCCAATGGGGAGACAAAATACTGCCTAAATTAAAATATATATATACCCCCCCCCCCCCACAGTATTAAATAATCAAATTGCTTGCCCTAATCTTACACTAACCAACCCCATGGTGCGATGACGACAGGATGTATTGCCATATCAAAAGTTATGTGATCACAGGTCACAATATATATATATATATATATATTAGATATATATATAGATAGATAGAGTATATTCATTAACGAGACATTTTGTTTTTTATCCAAAAAGTGTTGCAACTGCAAAACGATGTTTTGCAACAGGACCACCAATGGTCTATATCACTAAAAGTTTAATTAACACAATAAGACACACTGGGACAAGAATTGATCCTTGCATTTTCCAAAAAACGTACTACTCAAGTAAAATCTCAGATTTTGTTATTATCACAGACCATATAGGATATGTTCATTTGCACTTTTCTATTTATGAGAGTTGACCGACTTTAACTGAAAAGTACCCATAAGGAGAGGTCAGTGCTACTGTTACAGTTATGTTTCCTTAAGCAGCACACTTACCTGACATGCATGTGGCTTGACACCAGTATGTTTCAACATGTGCATTCTCAGAGAGCACATTTTAGGAAGCGTCCTTCCACAAATATCACAAATGTATTGTCTCTTGATCGCTCCTTTGGTCACTGCTCTATCTGTATCTACAATAGATGGTTCTGTTCTCCTTGCGTGTCTTATAAGATGGGCACGTAAGGATGCTCTGTACTGAAACTCTTTCTTGCACAGCTACAAAAAGGAAAAACAAACAAGGTCTTTAATACAATATCATTTAGACTATAGGCTTATTAGAGAAAAAAGATGTATCAATACAAATTGTATTTTACAGTTGTGCAAAAGAATTACTGCTGTTCAGAGGCTCTGGGCTTTAGAAAAATGGCAGCCTCCAGCAAAAAAAAAAAAGAAGACAGAAACAATGCTGGAGGCAATTTACAGCCACCCTAATTTTGGTAGCATAATTATTAATGTTTAATTAAAAAACATTCTTATCAAGTGGTTATGAGTAAAGTTCCACTTTAACTTGAAAACACTTCTCATGAACAGCAAAGGGGTTTTAGGACTTTAAATGAGATGCATGATGAAATGCACCTACATCCCGAAATCAGAAATAAGAAATGAGTTTTTGGGACTTTGAGTGAGGCACCAGACATGTGGTAGGAGAAACTGTAAAATTGTTTAATAGGCATATAAACAGAGTATACCTCATAAACATGCGATACATGGTTGAACATGAGCATTTTATCTGTATACGAGGCCGATGGCATACAAAAAAAGAGGAAAATATAAATATGTATGTGTATATATATATATATATATATATATATATATATATATATATATACATACATATATACATACATATATATATATATATATACACACACACACACATATACACACGTCTAAAGTACCAAATAGGATCTAATGTTTTGCCCAGATAGTAAGAAAAAAGGGTAGGGGCACGGGGAAACAAGACGTGTATCTCCCTGGAATACTTACGTATGAATTGTTCTAAATGAGCAGTGTTGCAAGTCAGGATCTGCGAAGCAAGTCTATCCCGGGAGCTGAGGGAATGAACCCAAGGAAGAAGCGAGCGCACCGACACAGCCCAGGAGCACCCTCCAAACGGAATAGGCAAAAGGTGAAAAAATTCAAATATGTCTGTAGAGTAAAATGATATTGGACCAATATGTGTGAATAGTACCAGTATATATACATACAGTATTCATGAACTACAAACGCCCATTATTGCCTGAAAAAAAAAAGTGAAAAGCATAGTAGATACAAAGTGAAGGGAATCATATCACATAAAGAAAAATAAAAAGGGAAAAAAAAAAAAAAAAAAAAATCGCATGAGAATCATGCAATGCCCCAAAGGAGGAAGGGTGAAGAAAAACAGAGGTGTGCAGTCTAGGTGATTTATCATCAAGACTGCACACCTGTTTTTCTTCACCCTTCCCCCTTTGGGGCATTGCATGATTCTCATGCGATTTTTTTTTTCACTTTTTATTTTTCTTTATGTGATATGATTCCCTTCACTTTGTATCTACTATGCTTTTCACTTTTTTCAGGCAATAATGGGCATTGGTTTGTAGTTCATGAATACTGTATGTATATATACTGGTACTATTCACACATATTGGTCCAATATCATTTTACTCTACAGACATATTTAAATTTTTTCACCTTTGCCTATTCCGTTTGGAGGGTGCTCCTGGGTTGTGTCGGTGCGCTCGCTTCTTCCTTTGGTTCATTCCCTCAGCTCACAGGATAGACTTGCTTTGCAGATCCTGACTTGCAACACTGCTCATTTAGAACAATTCATACGTAAGTATTCCAGGGAGATACACATCTTGTTTCCCGTGCCCCTACCCTTTTTTCTTACTATGAGGTGCCTTCTTTTTTTCAGCTATGCTATACGTTTGCTCCTCACGAGTGGCATCTGGCCATGAAACGCGTCGAGCCTATCAATGTCATCATGTTCCCAACACATAGCTTGACCTCAACTGTGATTCATTTGCATCCTATAAACCATTTATATCCATTACTCAATAAGCATTTGGCTTTTTATACTAGTTACATCCATGGGATACTATGCAATTTTTAGATGCGTGCATGTATATATATGAATTCCTCTTTTTTGTATGCCATTGCCTCGTATACAGATAAAATATTCATGTTCAACCATGTATCACATGTTTATGAGGTATGCTTTGTTTATATGCCTATTAAAAAAAAAATTACAGTTTCTCCTACCACATGTCTGGTGCCTCACTCAAAGTCCCAAAAACCCATTCCTTAGTTCTTAGTGACAGTTACAAGTTATAGGAAAAAGTTCCACTTTAAAACCTCTTCATCATTATCACTTAATTAATTCTTCTCCCCAAGGTATGGCCCCGATTTGTGGGTGGGACTCTTTCAAAATGCTTCACCTGTCCCATGAAGCACACTGCGGCTTTGTTTTGCCCTACGATTGCAGTGAGTTTTCAGGAAGTACCCGCTGCCAATCGCCAAGTTGGAGCCATTCCTCAGTGATGTAGGCAGCTCGTAGAGCGCACTGTAATATTTGGAAAAGAGCATGGACACTCAGGTGGGAGCACTACATAAAAAAATGAAACTAACTGGCAGGATCACCAAGTGTTTTTTTGTACTGGAGCACTATTACATAAAACAAACAGCACACATTAATTTCATAGAAAGCCTTTAATGCAAAAATAACTATTGGGTCTATTGACACTTTAATTATACATTTTTTCCTCCTAGCTGGAGCTCAGCATTAATGGGCTGCTTTCACAGCTCTGTGATGGCCACATTTTATAAGAAAACCATAAAAGTTTCTGGAATGTAATTTAACTGAGTCAATTATGGCTTTCCTTACACTATACATTTCTAGCTAATGTTTATAATTACTCATATTAAAAAAAGGTAGATAGTTATTTATGTAAATTAACTCAATATTTAAACTTTTACTAGAATATGAAGCTGCATATTTTAAAAAACCAATGACTTACCGGACATTTGAACTCTTTGTGGTTGTGCTTTATGCCATGCATAATTAAGGCATATTTGCGTTCAAACACCATTCCGCAATCTTTACATGTGTGCTCCTCTTCATCTTTTACAACCTCATTTTTGGGTGGCAACATCCTTTTCTTGCCCCTCTCTACCAGTTTTCTGGCAGCCTAGTAGTAAAGAGAAAAACAGTTTCATTTAAAGTTCAAAGACTTTGTTAAAAAAAAAAAAAAAAAAAAAAAAAAATAATATGTTTAAATCTTGGCCACTACCACCGGTTCTAGATATTTCTATTGGATGTATAACCTAGTTGGACCATGCTTTGCGGCTTCACTTCCCGGTTCCCTACTGCGCATGCGTGAGTCGCGCTGAGCAATCAGAACGGTCCCTGCTGTCTCTGGGACCAGTGTGTGTCCCAGCAGACAGTGCGGGGGGACGGGAAGTGGCGTAGACTCCCGGAAGTGGGTGCAAATACCTGTATTAGACAGGTATCTGCACCCCTCTCCCCCCTGAAAGGTGCCAAATGTGACACCGGAGGGGGGGAGGGTTCCAAAAAGCAGAGGTTCAATTTTTGTGTGAACCTCCGCTTTAAACAATTTTATGGCTTGTGTAGGTAAAATGATTACAGCGAGTCTAACACAGGGGTAGGCAACCTGAGGCCCTCCAGCTGTTGCAAAACTACAAGTCCCATCATGCCTCTGGGAGTAATTGTAACTACCAGCCTTGCAATGCCTCATGATAAATGTAGTTCCACAATAGCTGGAGGGCTACTGGTTGCTTACCTAGGGTCTAAGGCATACCAGTATAGAAAGGCAAGGTTAATACAGCACTCTTGGGTGCAGCAGACTGTATAATATGGTTGATGAAATCGTGGGTGTTAAAATGAAGAAGACAAGGTACAAATTCCTGGGGGCTTACATTACATCTTATAAATAAATCCTGCATCCCTCAATGAACCAGAAATAAATTGATGTTACAGGCGAACACATGGAATACAAATCCCCCTAATATGTACATGTATGTTAGGTAATTGTATTTGTATAATGCCAAAATACGGTATACCACTATTCTTTTAGCAGTGATGATAGAATTTCTAGAAAACCAAAAATCACCAAAGTATATTGACAGGCCAACAACTGAAGAAAAATATATTAAATCTGCTTTTACAAACAAAGTTACTGTCATGTACCTGTTGAACTGCAGATTTATGGGTCATCTTTCTACTTGCATGCTTTCTTTCTTTCCCTCTGTGCATTTGAATGTATCCACCTTCTTCAATAGAGCGCTCTCTCAGCTTACACTTATACAGGCCCCCATCTGAAGAAGTGGGATCATCCTCTGTGGAAGCACTTGTTTCTGCCAAGGCAATGTTTTCAGCTGATGTCTCCGCTTCAGCCTCTCCTTCAAAAGATGTGCTTGCTCCACTATCTGGAATTCCAGCTGCAGACATCATTCCACCCCCAGGAGAATCTGGAGACGTTGACATTCTACTATGTTTTCTCTTCAAATTCTCTTTATTTTTCACTGTATCTTCTTCTACAACAATGTCCATATTAACTTCTATATCCTCCACACATGGCAAACTCCCGCTTGCCATGTCCGATTGCAATGCATTTTCTTTTAAAACAGCTTCAGAGTCTTTAGCTGCATTTTCACAGTCCGTTATCTCAGAAGCTTGATTTTTAATAAGAGACGAAGGCTGGGCATCTAGGCATTCAACTACTATCTGATGAGTTTCTGCCTGAACAGAAGCAACCTCAATAACAGCAGGAACAAAGACTGTAGGCTGCAGTTCTGATGAGGCATTTGAAATACTGGAAATATATACTGCTGTGGCACCATCAACAGAGGTGGCTGAAATATTGTCACTAGACAGCTGAACAGACATTTGTGTTGAAATAGCAGTTGGGCCTTGCGAAGCAATGGCAATTATATCATTTCCGGAATGTGTTTGTGTTGCAGTCTGACACTCCATGTTGTTTTCATTCAATAGGTGTTGACAATCTGTCACTTCTATCATCACAGGGGAGGTGATCTTATCTTCATGTGGAGGTCCTTGTATATTGACATTAAGAATATTCTTTTCTGAAGCTACAGTCTGGACATCCCCCTGATGATACAAAGTAAGCTGCTTTTCCTCCATCTGTTTATGAACAGATTCACAGATTTCCAGCACTTCATGCATGTAGAGGTGGCGGGCAAGCATGGCTAGGTCAGCCATACTGCAGAAATCAAACATTAGTTCTGAGGTGTATGCAAATTCTAGCAACGGCAGGAAGCTGGACTTACAAAAACCTACAAATCAAGCATAAAAATAACAAAAAAATAAAAATAAAAAATCAGTAGGGAAATTGAAAGATTTGTTAAATATCATTTATGTTTGAGTTTTTAACAAAAACGCATCACAAGAGTTAGCAGGGTTTCTAGCACAAAGATGAAAAGAGACCCTTTAATTAGCAGTTGAAGCAGAACTTTACCCATAACAACTTGAAAAAAAAAAAAGAACGTTGCTTAGCAAGGAACATACATTATACATTAACCACTTCAATACTGGGCACTTTCACCACCTTCCTGTCCAGGCCAATTTTCAAGCATTCAGCTCTGTCGCACTTTGAATGACAATTGCGCGGTCATGCAGCACTGTACCCAAATGATTTTTTTTTTATATCATTTTCTTCACACAAAAAGAGCTTTCCTTTGGTGGTATTTAATCACTGCTGGGTTGTTTTTTGTTTGTAATAAAATAAGGACCAAAAATTTTGAAAAAAAAAAAAGTTTTTCTTAGTTTCTCTCAGTAAATTTTGGAAAGAAGTCATTTTTCTCCTTCACTGATAGGTGCTGATGAGGCAGCACTGATGGGCTGCACTGATTGGTGTCATTGATAGGCACTGATTGATGGGACTGGGGGGGCTTTACTGTAATCAGAGCACTGATCATCAGTGCCCCGATTACATATCTGTGCATTCCCTGCAAGGAGATGACGCTGTGGCTCTCCACGACACAGACTGTCAGTGTGAGGCGATGAGAGCGGATCACCTGTACTTCCATGTGACCGGCTTTGATTGGAGACAGCCGATCACATGGTTAAAGAGCCACGTAATCGGCTCTTTACAGAAACCGCACGGTCCCTGAGTTCCCAGCACAGCTAGAGAACTGACCACGGTGTGTTCTCCTGAAAGGCAGCAGTGATCACTAATGGGCACTGATTGGTGTCATTGATGGGCATTGAGTGTGGTCAGTTTCTAATAGGAAAGCAGAGGGACTTACAGGAACACCAGGGATATCACACAAAATGAAGCAATACAACTAGAACAGGATACTGTCTCATACAAGTACATGGTACAGCAGGCACATATCAGGAATATGAAATGCTGGGGTAACAAACACTTTAACTCCAGCATTGCTTCTGTTTCTTTTTGCCCGAAGTTGCCATTTTGCAGGAAGCCAGATCAGTCTCTTACTGAGAACTCTCCCCTCACCTTAAAAATTACATGTAACATTCTGCATTTCTGTGTGCAGTTCCAGCCTTGACTGCATGTGTTGGCATAATAAATCTGGCAGGTTGGTTGTACCCAAGTTGATCAATCAACTTGGTACATTCAACCTGCCCATACATGGGTCGAATCGCGGGCAGTTCCTACTCAACCGGCTGAGATTTGGACCGTCTATGACCAGCCTTACTCTTTGCTTTTGTGTTTCCCCAGCAGCATAATTTGTCCTTTCAGCTCTCCTGCTTTCCCTCCCTAATCAGTCCTTTGCAAAGGACTGATTTTGTCTTATTCTGTGGCTCCCTCCCTCAGTAGCAGCCTGTGTTATGCTGTCAGCCCATTGCCCTCTAGCGACGGCCTCACTGCTATGATTTTCAACAAATTGTCAAGAAGAAGACAAGTGAGAGTGCACAGAACAGGATGAGAGAGTGAACTTCTGGATTTCAAACAGGATAGGTACTTATTTAAAATGCTTTATTTATTTCCATGAACACAAAAGGGGCCAGCAGGAAGCAGTCTGTTAGTACTTACATTTCTGACTAAACTTCCACTTTAAAGCCCAACTCCATGTTTTAGTGAACATTAAAGTATAACTAAAGAGGAGTTCCACCCGAGGTTCAGTCAAAAAAAAAAAAAATCAGCAGCTACAAATACTGCAGCTGCTGACTTTTAATTGGACACTTACCTGTCCCTGGGTCCAGCGATGCGGGGAAACGAAGCCCCGCTCGTCTCCCCCTCCGTTCAGCGGCGCCGGCTTTGCAACTGTGGGCGCCCGGCTGTGGCTTCACAGCCTGGCAACCACTGCGCATGCGCGAGCGGCGCCGCGCGCCGTGATTGGCCGCTCAGTCACCTGGGATCTGTAATGGGTCCCAGTTGATTGACAGGAGGGAGGGAGCAGAGCGGAGCCCTTCCTGTGCCGAGGGGGAAGTGATGTCACCAGCCCAGGCACTGGAAGGGGCAGACTACGAGGGACCCTCTAGCGACAGGCATTTAGAGGTAAGTTAAAAAAAAAAAAAATATCCAAATTTTTTTGGGGGTTTTTTTTAGGATTTTTCATGTATTTATTTATTTTTTTGGGTGGAACCCCACTTAAAGACAAAACTTTATTTTTTTTAGTTTTGAATAGAGTGGAGAGAGATTAGAATACTTGTCAGGTTTTATTGCTTTCTGTGTCCCAGTTAGGGAGCTTCACCCGCTCTATTATTTCTGCTACCACCAAGCTGGTCCAAACGAACCATTTCCAACACTAACACATGCAGCGGCTATCAGCAATGTTTGTAGCCACAGCTACATACAGTATACAGTTCTGTGTTCCAGCGGTGGAACAAGGAACTTCCGGTTCTGGAACAAATTTGATTTGGGCTGAGCGCTGCTCAGTTTTTCACAGGCAGCTTTGTATTTTTTGAATGAGTCAACTCAGCCAATCAGAGGTAGCCTTGTATTCATTCAGAAAATACCAAGCATCCTGTGAATGACTAGGCAATGATCAGCCCGACTCAACTCTGTTTTAAAAGCAGAACAGGAAGTAACTGTCCTGCTGCTGGAACACATCGCTGTATGTAGCTGAGGCACAGCATTCTTGCATATTATAGCACACCCAACTTCTAAATTTCCTTACAAATCCAGGTTTGCCATCACCTTGCTTTGCCTCACTGACACCATCTTCTACCCAGGGTGGATAAAAATCGATTTAAGTAAAAAAAAAAAAAAAATTTGTTTGATTTTTATCAAAATTTATCTAAAGTAAAATTCTATCCAAAAGATAGCTGTATATTTAAGATACAATAATAATTTATTTAGTTTATTCAGCATGAAATTAAGCTTAGTTATGTAGCATAAGGCTGTATATTCTGCAATATTTACATTTTTGGTAAACTCATTCAATGAATCCAAGATCTTCAAGCTGAGATAACATGCACTGCATTGATGCATTCACACAATGTCACAGTAACCATGAGATAAAACAAAGTTCAGGAATATTCCTTTATCCCATTGTTATGCAAATCTATGTACACTACAAACTGTTACTGTATAACTGAATCGGTTCTGATATCACTGTTTTAGTAACCTGACAGCTTATTATTCTAAACAGAATCTAATATTTGCAAACAAAATTAAAAGTGGAACTTCCGCTTTCAGTACTTCTAGCCCCCTGACATGCCACAATTGGCATGTCTTTTTTTTTGGGGGGGGGGGGGGTAACCTGGTTTGGAGTGGGACTTCCTGTCCCACTTCCTCCTTCCGACCGCCTAGGTTAGTAATGGCGAACCTTGGCACCCCAGATGTTTTGGAACTACATTTCCCATGATGCTCATGCACTCTGCAGTGTAGTCGAGCATCATGGGAAATGTAACTCCAAAACATCTGGGGTGCCAAGGTTCGCCATTACTGGCCTAGGTGATTCCTAGGCTGCCCCTCCCTCCCGGCAATGTTCTGGGACACGTGACAGGTCCCAGAACATTGCCTGGCCATTGACGGAGTGCAGCCCGGCTGTGAAGCCGTAAACTGTCGCAGCCGGGCCCCCACACTCACAATGTCGGTGCCTCGAAGAGGAAGGGGAGAGAATGGAGGCTTCGGGCGACCGCATCACTGGACCATGGGACAGGTGAGTGGCTGTTTATTAAAAGTCAGCAGCTATACTTTTTGTAGCTGCTTACTTTTAATAAACTCAAAAACTCTGCTTTAAGGTTTCCTATCAGCAAGAATGTGTCCTTACATTTAAAGAGCATCTGTCATTTCAGATCCATCATGGCAGCGACTCTTAGTGGGCATCCACTCACCTGCTGCCGTCACGTCCCTCACCTTGTTGTGTCACTGCCACATCACCAGCCATCCCAGTAAAGTGAATGGGACTGTCGGTGAGTCAACAGCGGGTCAGAAGAGGAACCGCTGCGGGAAAGAGATGACAGTTGCTCTTTAAAAATTATGATTTAAATCAAACCTTTTTACTAGTGATATAAATCATGATTTAAATCAAATCCACCCTGCTTCTACCCCACTTTTTCTGGCCCCACTTCAGCCACCAATGATGTAACTCCTGTTTGAGGACTTAACTGTAAACATTAAAAAATACTAGAGGTCGACCGATATAATCGGCCGATATTTGGCTTTTTTTACTTAATCGGCATCGGCCAATTGTGCTGATAAAAAAGCCGATTCAGCGGGACTTGCAAATGACTTCTGTAATAGAAGTCAATTGCAAGTTGTCTGATGTTTTCTTCTCTCCTCCTCTGGGCAGCCTGCCAAGTCTGATAAGAAGAAACATTGTATCTCTTCAGGTTCTTTTATCAATAGACTGAACTCCGTGGAGAAGTTTTCAGTTTAACCATTTAAAGACTAAATCTTTTCTGACACTTGTTGCTTACAAGTAAAAATCCTGTATTTTCTGCTATAAAATCACTTAGAACCCCCAAACATTATATATATTTTTTAGCAGAGACCCTAGGGAATAAAATAGCGGTTGTTGCAATATTTTATGTCACACGGCATTTGCGCAGCCGTCTTTTAAACGCAATTTTAAAAAAAAAAACACTACTGAAATAAAAAAAAAAAAAAAAAAAAAAAAAAAGGCAGTAAAGTTAGCCCATTTTTTTTCGTCCAAAAGTTTTGATTACCTGTTTTTGTGCATTTAATATTTAAGATATAGTTATTTTTTTAATCTAAATTCTACATACAAGTGAACTGATTGGAAGTTTGTTTTGTTTAATAAATGTTTAAATATAAAAAAATTTCTGTATCACTTATTACTTAAGGCTGCTTTCACACTGGAGCGGGCATGCGTTGACGGTAAACCGCTGTTAATTTTAGCGGCGCTATTCAGCTGCTAGCGGGGCGCTTATAACCCAGCTAGCGGCCGAAGAAGGGGTTAAATGCGCCCCTGAAGCGCTGCTGCCGAAACGCTTTGCAGGCGCTTCGGCAGCGGTGCGCATTCATTTCAATGGGCAGGAGTGGTGGAGGAGTGGTATACACCGCTCCAAAGATGCTGCTTGCAGGACTTTTTTTTAACATCCTGCCAGCACATCGCCTCAGTGTGAAAGCACTCGGGATATTATTATTATTATTATTATTATACAGGATTTATATAGCGCCGACAGTTTACGCAGCGCTTTACAACAACATTAGGGAAGACAGTACAAGTACAATACAATTCAATACAGGAGGAATCAGAGGGCCCTGCTCGTTAGAGCTTACAATCTAGGAGGGAGGGTCAAGTTATACAAAAGGGTAATAGCTGTGGGGGATGAGCTAATGGAGAAAATAATGCAGTTGTTAGATGGAGGCAGGATAGGCTTCTCTGAAGAGGAAAGTCTTCAGGGATCGCCTAAAAGTGGATAAATTTGGAGACAGTCTGACAGATTGGGGTAGGGAATTCCAGAGGATGGGCGAGGCTCGGGAGAAGTCCTGGAGGCGGATATGGGAGGAGGTGATGAGGGAGCTAGAGAGCAGGAGATCTTGGGAGGAACGGAGATGGCGTTTAGGTTGGTATTTTGAGACTAGGTTAGTGATGTAGCTGGGGGCACAGTTGTGGATGGCTTTGTAACTTATTGTTAGTATTTTGAATTTAATTCGTTGGGCGAGTGGCAGCCAATGGAGGGATTGGCAGAGAGGGGTAGCAGACACTGATCGGTTTGTAAGGTGGATGAGTCTGGCAGCAGCATTCATGATGGACTGAAGGGGGGATAGTCTATTTAAAGGTAAGCCAATGAGGAGTGAGTTGCAGTAGTCAAGGCGAGAGATAACCAGGGAGTGAATCAGGAGCTTTGTAGTTTCACTGGTTAGAAAGGGACGTAGTTTAGAGATGTTGCGGAGGTTGAGGCGGCAAGCTTTGGAAAGTGATTGGATGTGGGGCTGAAAGGAGAGTTCAGAATCTAGGATAACACCTAGCACCCTGACATGTGTGGACGGGTGAATGGTTTTGCCATTGCTCTTGACAGAGAAGTCAGGGGGAGAGGTACGTGGGGGAGGAAATATTATAAGCTCAGTTTTGGACAAGTTGAGTTTGAGGAAGTGGTGTGACATCCATACAGATATGTCTGTTAGTAAGTTAGTGATGCGTGAGGAGACTGATGGAGTGAGTTGAGGGGTGGAGAGATAGATTTGTGTGTCATCAGCATAGAAATGATATTGAAAGCCATGAGAGGCTATCAGCTGACCCAGGGAAGAGGTGCAGATTGAAAATAAAAGAGGTCCAAGAACAGAACCTTGGGGGACCCCGACAGAGAAGGGAAGAGGAGTGGAGGAAGTAGAATTATAAGTGACACTGAAGGTGCGTTGGGATAGGTAGGATGAGAGCCACTGAAGAGCACAGTCACGGAGACCGATGGAGTGAAGTTTTTTGAGGAGGAGGGGGTGGTCAACCGTGTCAAAGGCAGCTGAAAGATCCAGAAGTAGGAGTACAGAATAGTGTCCGTTGGTTTTTGCAGTTAGTAGGTCATTTGTGAGTTTTAAAAGAGCAGTTTCTGTGGAGTGTTGAGGGCGAAATCCAGATTGAAGGGGATCAAGAAGGTTGTTTTTAATGAGGTGGTCACTCAGTTGGTTGTAAACCAGGCGTTCAAGGAGTTTAGAGGAAAAGGGGAGCAAGGAGATAGGGCGTAGGTTGTTAAGATTGGTAGGGTCCAAGGATGGTTTTTTGAGTATGGGAGTGACCAGTGCATGTTTTAGAGCATCGGGGAAGACGCCAGAGGTGAGGGAGAGATTGAAGATGTGGGTTAGAGAGTGTAGGATGGGGTCAGAGGGTGACCGTAGCATTTGAGAGGGAACAGGGTCCAGGGGACAGGTAGTTAGGTGGGCGATAGAAAGGAGTTTAGCAACTTCGTCTGGAGTAGTAGATTTGAATAGAGGTAGTGTCAGTTGTATCTGTTGACATGGGGTCTTAGCTGGGGGAGATACCTGTAGAGTGGAGATTTCATCACGGATTGTATCAATCTTGTTTTTGAAGTGATTAGCGATTTCCTGGGCAGTGAGTAAATCAGTGGGGGGAGGCGGTGGAGGACAAAGTAGAGAGTTGAAGGTAGAGAAGAGTTTACAGGGATTGGATGAGAAGGTATTAATAAGAGTTGTAAAATAGGTTTGCTTGGCAGTGTGGAGGAAAGAATAGTATTTTTGGAGGGCAGATTTGTATTGGTTGAAGTCTTTGAGAGACTTAGTCTTGTGCCACAGACGCTCAAGAGCGCGACTACGTTTTTTGAGAATTTTAGTGTCATCTGTTTGCCAGGGTTGTAGGGGTTGAGGCCTGATTCTGCGTGTAGTGAGGGGAGCGAGCTTGTCCAGGGTGGAGGACAGAGATTTATTGTAGATGGATATGGCTTGGTTGGGGCAGGACAGGGGGGAGATTTTGTCATAGAGGTGGTCGGTAGCAGAGTAGAGGAGAGAGGAGTTGAAGTTGCGAAAGTTTCTACGGGTGACGGTTAGGCGATTGGAGGGAAAGGTGGTGGAAGACAGGGGGAGAGAGAAACTAATAAGGTGGTGGTCGGAGAGAGGAAAAGGATTGTTTGAGAAGTTGCATGGAGTGCATAGGTAGGAGAATACAAGGTCAAGGGTGTTGCCATCAGAGTGAGTAGAAGCCTGTACCCATTGCTTCAGGTCAAATGAAGAGGTTAGACTAAGAAGTTTAGAAGTAGCAGGAATGTTTGTATTAGCAGGGATGTTGAAATCACCGAGAAGGATTGTGGGAATTTCCGAAGAGAGAAAGTAGGGTAGCCAGGCAGAAAACTCATCAAGGAAAGTCGATAATGGTCCAGGGGGCCGGTAGATCACAGCAATTCTTAGGGAAGTGGGAGAGAATAGACGTATACAGTGGGCTTCGAATGATGAGAGTGAAAAAGAGGGAGGAGGGTGAATAACCTGGAAGGTGCTCTGGGGGGATAGGAGGAATCCCACTCCACCTCCCTTGCGTCCATTAGGCCTGGGGGAGTGAGTCCAGTGAAGGCCACCCTGGGAGAGGGAAGCAGGAGAAGGGGTGTCATATTCGTGGAGCCAGGTTTCTGTGAGAGCAAGTAGATTAAAGGAATTAGTGACAAAGAGGTCATGAACAGCAGTGAGTTTGTTGCAGACAGAGCGGGCGTTCCAGAGGGCGCAGGAGAGAGTGAGGCTGGTGTTGGCAAGAAGAGGAATGGAGACTAGATTGTGTAGATTGCGACTACTGCCAGAGGGTGTAGGGTGATGGTGATGGGTGTGTTGGGCACAGTTAAATAAAGTGGGCCCAGGGTTTGGGGAAATATCTCCAGCGATTAGGAGAAGCAGAAGTGTGAGGGAGGTAATGTGAGAATATGATTTGTATGAGGGGACATGCTTCAGTATCCTGGGGGGTATGTTAGCAAGTGGGCTTAGAGTTAGAAAGAGGTGATGAGTGCAGTAATAGGGGGAGGGGAGAAGTGAGGGTGATATGTACAGACTGTGGGGTGGAGCAGAGGGATGTAGAAAAGAGAATTTGAGGAGAGAGGCAGCAATTGTGAAAAGGAGGAGAGGTAAAGAGTGCATGTTTCAGAGAGGAAGATGATGAAATTAGGAAATGGAGTCACCTGCAGTCTTTTATAGTTTGCTTTGTGCAAATCGCTGAAGTGCAAGAGCAGAAGTGTCACTTATTTTCAGAACCCCACTTCTTTGGAAGAACCCCCTGTATGTGCAGCCTCCTGTATGTGTTCCCCCGTAAGGAAGGCCTTGTTTTTATACTGTGTGTTGGGTGTGGGTTGAATCTGGCAATTAATCAATTAGGCGGGCATATTAGCAACACAGCTAGCAGGGCATAACTTTCACACCACAATCAAACTGCAAGGGGACTAAAAGGCCAAAATATCACACTGAGACTGCAGGGGAGCCGTTTTACAGGCGCTATTTTTAGCACAAAAGCGCCTGAAAAACGCCCCAGTGTGAAAGGGGTCTAACTGTTAGATTTTATGAGATGAAGGGAAAAAAAAAAATTGGCCTAATATATTGGCCCAAAAAAATTGGCATCATATATCGGCCATCGGCCACCGCGATTTCTAAATATCGGCTTTGGCATCGGCCAGAGAAAAACCCATATCAGTCAACCTCTAAAAAATACCAAATAAAACTTGGTTCTCACCTGATAAATCAACAAAAGCCTCGTGGCTGGAGACGGCTCCTTTTTCAATGAACAGCTCTCTGAAGTACTCACTGCTGGCTGCTAGGACGGATTTGTGAGCCTTGTATTCCTCTCCTTCTATGAGTAGTGTTACATCACAGAACTGATTAGCAAGTCTCTGCTGGTTTAACTGATCAAGCACAGCCTGGCTATGTTTAGAAGATGACTGTTTAACTATGCCTTTGCTATCAACCTACAATACAAAAAAAATAAATAAAATGAAAAATGCATTAAAAGTGAGCATATAATAGGAAAGGTTACAGGTTCACTTTATAGCAGTACAGTAAGTATGATGTACTTCTATCACCTTAATCTACTGCCAGAGCATCCTGAAATACAAAACTTACAAACATATATTTATACCAAAGGCGTTCTAATTATACAAAGTATATTCACTTGTGTCAGTAATTGTAAATGTATTAGCAAGGGATTAGGACTATGATCAATTGAACAAAACACTTACAAAGACCAGTTCATGCTTAGCCACTGGTTTCTTTTTTGCAGGCTTTGGATCAGTGCAGGTACTAGACACTGGGGTGCTGCCTTCATCATCCGTTTCATCCAATTGCACGTCAAGCCCAAACTCCTCCAGCATTTCAGAGGGGTCATACGTCAAGCGCGATCGGTCCATTTTCTCCTGGCATTTGTTGCATTTTTTTATGTAATCCTTCATTTCTTTCAAAATTCCTGATCGAACAAATTCAAAAAGGATCAGTAGAGTAGATTTGTGCACTTCTCATTAGAATGCTGTGTGAAAGGTTAAAGCAGAAATTTAGCTACGACTTCCTATCTGCTCCTCCCTCTGGTGCTTACTGGAAAACTGTGCTGCTCTTAATTTTTTATTGGAGGGAATTACAAGATAAGGTACACAACTCAGTGGCTGTCATAAACACATGCAGTAGGTACACATGAGAGTACCCACTGCATATGTCTAGGACAGACACTGTATGATGCTCAGCCTCCCACAAGACTCAGTGACTGTCATAGATATACCTCTGGGCTAAAGGGTTGTCAACCACAGCAGTTTCTGATGTGGTGCACATAACTTTCATGCAGCCAGTTTCATCTGCATGAGAAAGTCAGGGCAGGGACTGTACCCTGAATCCCCCTATTAGTTGGTATCTTGCTCTGAGTAGTATCTGTTCAGTGTGATCCAGACTACAAACACATGTAACATCGTGCGCCAAGTGTAGGGATGCACCGATACCAGGCATTTGAGCAAGTATCGATACTCGCCAAAATGCTCCCGATAACTAAACCGATACTTCCGAATCGATGGACGTCCTTGTTGGTTGCCCATACAGTACTGTCTCCATAGTGGAGCGTTTCCACCCGCTCCTGGCATTTCCCCCAGTTGGCGGTGACGAGCCCTGATGGCAGCGGTCATTTCCGGCATCCATTTGTCTTACTGCCAGCCCCCAGGAGCTCCAGGGTTAGAGGCAGCCGTTCATTCCACCAGGCTCAGCAGAGTCAACTACAGATCCCGCGATTCACAGTGCCTTACTGACACACCATCTCCCTGTATGGGCTTGTGATCTACAGTGGAACCTCAGATTACGAGCATAGTCCGTTCCAGGAGTATGCTCGTAATACAATGTTCTCGCATATCAAAGCGAGTTTTCCCATTGAAGTCAATTGAAACGAAAATATTTTGTTCCGCATTGACTTCAATGGGGTGCAACGGATCAAAAAACTCACGGATCAGATCGATCCTCAGATCAGAGTCACAGATCGGATCATTTTTGGATCAGCAAAAAGAAAAAAAAAAAAACAACAAAAAAAACACAAATCTTGTTACACCCACCGGAGTTTTAGATTTAACAGCTATTTTCAACACAAAACAGAGCTTATATGCATAAATACTAGGGGTGCAACGAATCGAAAAACTCACGGTTCGGATCGTTCCTCGGATCAGGAGTCACGGTTCGGATCATTTTCGGATCAACAGAAAAAAATCTCCCCCACTGTAATATCCACAATCTCCCCCACTGTAATAATATATTAGCAGGGTATGGCAGAGTATTGCAGGGTATGGCAGAGTATTGGCAGTGTTGCCATCTGATCTCTCCCCTCCACTGTACAGATCAGTACACAGAGGGGAGAGAGTAACCGGCGTCATGTCATGACGTCGGATTGTTTACAAGTGATCGCTCCGTCATTTGACGGAGCGATCGCGTGGTAAACGGCCGCCGGGTGTACCAAGATGGCCGCCGCTCCGCAGCTAGGCCGAAGCAGCGGTGCGCTCCGTGGAGTGCATGTGTACCGATCCGAACAGGGTGAACCGTTCGGATCACGGATCAGTGACGATCAGTTGCACACCTCATAAATACAGTATTTGTAGATCGGACGGACTGTTTAGATGTTAAATTTTAAAAGCAGCAGCAAACCTGCTGACCTTACATGGTTGCTAATGTGACAAAACACCTCTGATTTTCACATTTAACATTAAATGTGAAAATCAGAGGTGTTCTGTCAGATTAGCAACCATGTAAGGTCAGCAGGTTTGCTGCTGCTTTTAAAATTTAACATCTAAACAGTCCGTCCGATCTACAAATACTGTATTTATGCATATAAGCTCCGTTTTGTGTTGAAAATAGCTGGTAACTCTAAAACTCTGGTGGGTGTAACAAGGTGTCCGCTTGCCCCCTTCTCGCTCTCTCATTACAGTACTATGCAGGAGTGTGGGGTGTAGCAAGATGGCGGCGAGGAAACATCTCTTTCTGACGAGACAGCGGCCGCCGCCGGGTGTACCAAGATGGCCGCCGCTCCGGAGCTAGGCCGAGGCCGCTCCACGGATCGCGGGTGTGCCGATCCGCGGAGGTTGACCCATAGGGATCACAGATCGGTGCCGATCCGTTGCACCCCTAGATGCAATACCCCATGCGGCCAGAGGCAGGGGGCGCCAGAGAGCCATGGAACCGGCTGAAAAGGCCCGGGGGACACTTCAGCTGACCTTGGCAAACCTCGGAAAGACTCCGTTCACGAGACTTTCCGAGGTTTGCATGCGATTTGCACCAATTTTTCTTTTATTGACGCAAATCGCACCGCAAAGTGCCAGTGAGTACTTGACTGAAAGTATCGGTACTTGTACTCGCTAACAGAATATCGGTGCAACTCTACCCACGTGTGTGATCTGAGATGGCAGGAAAAAGATATATGGATGTCCAAGGTGTGTGATCAGAGAGAGATGTATGGATGTCCCAGGTGTGTGATCAGAAAGTTCAGGAAGGAGATGTATGGATGTCCCAGGTGTGTGATCAGAGAGAGATGTATGGATGTCCCAGGTGTGTGATCAGAAAGTTCAGGAAGGAGATGTATGGATGTCCCAGGTGTGTGATCAGAAAGTTCAGGAAGGAGATGTATGGATGTCCCAGGTGTGTGATCAGAGAGAGATGTATGGATGTCCCGGGTGTGTGATCAGAGAGTTCAGGAAGGAGATGTATGGATGTCCCAGGTGTGTGATCAGAGAGTGCAGGAAGGAGATGTATAGATGTCCCAGGTGTGTGATCAGAGAGTGCAGGAAGGAGATGTATAGATGTCCCAGGTGTGTGATCAGAGAGTTCGGGAAGGAGATGTATAGATGTCCCAGGTGTGTGATCAGAGAGTTCAGGAAGGAGATGTATAGGTGTCCCAGGTGTGTGATCAGAGAGTGCAGGAAGGAGATGTATAGATGTCCCAGGTGTGTGATCAGAGAGTTCGGGAAGGAGATGTATAGGTGTCCCAGGTGTGTGATCAGAGAGTGCAGGAAGGAGATTTATAGATGTCCCAGGTGTGTGATCAGAGAGTGCGGGAAGGAGATGTATGGATGTCCCAGGTGTGTGATCAGAGAGAGATGTATGGATGTCCCAGGTGTGTGATCAGAAAGTTCAGGAAGGAGATGTATGGATGTCCCAGGTGTGTGATCAGAGAGAGATGTATGGATGTCCCAGGTGTGTGATCAGAAAGTTCAGGAAGGAGATGTATGGATGTCCCAGGTGTGTGATCAGAAAGTTCAGGAAGGAGATGTATGGATGTCCCAGGTGTGTGATCAGAGAGAGATGTATGGATGTCCCGGGTGTGTGATCAGAGAGTTCAGGAAGGAGATGTATGGATGTCCCAGGTGTGTGATCAGAGAGTGCAGGAAGGAGATGTATAGATGTCCCAGGTGTGTGATCAGAGAGTGCAGGAAGGAGATGTATAGATGTCCCAGGTGTGTGATCAGAGAGTTCGGGAAGGAGATGTATAGATGTCCCAGGTGTGTGATCAGAGAGTTCGGGAAGGAGATGTATAGATGTCCCAGGTGTGTGATCAGAGAGTTCAGGAAGGAGATGTATAGGTGTCCCAGGTGTGTGATCAGAGAGTGCAGGAAGGAGATGTATAGATGTCCCAGGTGTGTGATCAGAGAGTGCAGGAAGGAGATTTATAGATGTCCCAGGTGTGTGATCAGAGAGTTCGGGAAGGAGATGTATAGGTGTCCCAGGTGTGTGATCAGAGAGTGCAGGAAGGAGATTTATAGATGTCCCAGGTGTGTGATCAGAGAGTGCGGGAAGGAGATGTATGGATGTCCCAGGTGTGTGATCAGAGAGTGCAGGAAGGAGATTTATAGATGTCCCAGGTGTGTGATCAGAGAGTTCGGGAAGGAGATGTATAGGTGTCCCAGGTGTGTGATCAGAGAGTGCAGGAAGGAGATTTATAGATGTCCCAGGTGTGTGATCAGAGAGTGCGGGAAGGAGATGTATGGATGTCCCAGGTGTGTGATCAGAGAGTGCAGGAAGGAGATGTATAGATGTCCCAGGTGTGTGATCAGAGAGTTCGGGAAGGAGATGTATAGATGTCCCAGGTGTGTGATCAGAGAGTTCAGGAAGGAGATGTATAGGTGTCCCAGGTGTGTGATCAGAGAGTGCAGGAAGGAGATTTATAGATGTCCCAGGTGTGTGATCAGAGAGTGCGGGAAGGAGATGTATGGATGTCCCAGGTGTGTGATCAGAGAGTGCAGGAAGGAGATTTATAGATGTCCCAGGTGTGTGATCAGAGAGTGCGGGAAGGAGATGTATGGATGTCCCAGGTGTGTGATCAGAGAGTGCAGGAAGGAGATTTATAGATGTCCCAGGTGTGTGATCAGAGAGTTCGGGAAGGAGATGTATAGGTGTCCCAGGTGTGTGATCAGAGAGTGCAGGAAGGAGATTTATAGATGTCCCAGGTGTGTGATCAGAGAGTGCGGGAAGGAGATGTATGGATGTCCCAGGTGTGTGATCAGAGAGTTCGGGAAGGAGATGTATAGATGTCCCAGGTGTGTGATCAGAGAGTTCAGGAAGGAGATGTATGGATGTCCCAGGTGTGCGATCAGAGAGTGCGGGAAGGAGATGTATGGATGTCCCAGGTGTGTGATCAGAGAGTTCGGGAAGGAGATGTATAGATGTCCCAGGTGTGTGATCAGAGAGTTCGGGAAGGAGATGTATAGATGTCCCAGGTGTGTGATCAGAGAGTTCAGGAAGGAGATGTATAGGTGTCCCAGGTGTGTGATCAGAGAGTGCAGGAAGGAGATGTATAGATGTCCCAGGTGTGTGATCAGAGAGTTCGGGAAGGAGATGTATAGGTGTCCCAGGTGTGTGATCAGAGAGTGCAGGAAGGAGATTTATAGATGTCCCAGGTGTGTGATCAGAGAGTGCGGGAAGGAGATGTATGGATGTCCCAGGTGTGTGATCAGAGAGTGCAGGAAGGAGATGTATAGATGTCCCAGGTGTGTGATCAGAGAGTTCGGGAAGGAGATGTATAGATGTCCCAGGTGTGTGATCAGAGAGTTCAGGAAGGAGATGTATAGGTGTCCCAGGTGTGTGATCAGAGAGTGCAGGAAGGAGATTTATAGATGTCCCAGGTGTGTGATCAGAGAGTGCGGGAAGGAGATGTATGGATGTCCCAGGTGTGTGATCAGAGAGTGCAGGAAGGAGATTTATAGATGTCCCAGGTGTGTGATCAGAGAGTGCGGGAAGGAGATGTATGGATGTCCCAGGTGTGTGATCAGAGAGTTCGGGAAGGAGATGTATAGATGTCCCAGGTGTGTGATCAGAGAGTTCAGGAAGGAGATGTATGGATGTCCCAGGTGTGCGATCAGAGAGTGCGGGAAGGAGATGTATGGATGTCCCAGGTGTGTGATCAGAGAGTTCAGGAAGGAGATGTATAGATGTCCCAGGTGTGTGATCAGAGAGTTCGGGAAGGAGATATATGGATGTCCCAGGTGTGTGATCAGAGCGTGCGGGAAGGAAATGTATGGATGTCCCAGGTGTGTGATCAGAGAGTGCAGGAAGGAGATGTATGGATGTCCCAGGTGTGTGATCAGAGAGTGCAGGAAGGAGATGTATAGATGTCCCAGGTGTGTGATCAGAGAGTTCGGGAAGGAGATGTATAGATGTCCCAGGTGTGTGATCAGAGAGTTCAGGAAGGAGATGTATAGGTGTCCCAGGTGTGTGATCAGAGAGTGCAGGAAGGAGATGTATAGATGTCCCAGGTGTGTGATCAGAGAGTGCAGGAAGGAGATGTATAGATGTCCCAGGTGTGTGATCAGAGAGTGCAGGAAGGAGATGTATAGATGTCCCAGGTGTGTGATCAGAGAGTTCGGGAAGGAGATGTATAGATGTCCCAGGTGTGTGATCAGAGAGTTCAGGAAGGAGATGTATAGGTGTCCCAGGTGTGTGATCAGAGAGTGCAGGAAGGAGATGTATAGATGTCCCAGGTGTGTGATCAGAGAGTTCGGGAAGGAGATGTATAGGTGTCCCAGGTGTGTGATCAGAGAGTGCAGGAAGGAGATTTATAGATGTCCCAGGTGTGTGATCAGAGAGTGCGGGAAGGAGATGTATGGATGTCCCAGGTGTGCGATCAGAGAGTGCGGGAAGGAGATGTATGGATGTCCCAGGTGTGTGATCAGAGAGTTCGGGAAGGAGATGTATAGATGTCCCAGGTGTGTGATCAGAGAGTGCAGGAAGGAGATGTATAGATGTCCCAGGTGTGTGATCAGAGAGTGCAGGAAGGAGATGTATGGATGTCCCAGGTGTGCGATCAGAGAGTGCGGGAAGGAGATGTATGGATGTCCCAGGTGTGTGATCAGAGAGTTCGGGAAGGAGATGTATAGATGTCCCAGGTGTGTGATCAGAGAGTGCAGGAAGGAGATGTATAGATGTCCCAGGTGTGTGATCAGAGAGTGCAGGAAGGAGATTTATAGATGTCCCAGGTGTGTGATCAGAGAGTGCGGGAAGGAGATGTATGGATGTCCCAGGTGTGTGATCAGAGAGTTCGGGAAGGAGATGTATAGATGTCCCAGGTGTGTGATCAGAGAGTGCAGGAAGGAGATGTATAGATGTCCCAGGTGTGTGATCAGAGAGTGCAGGAAGGAGATGTATGGATGTCCCAGGTGTGCGATCAGAGAGTGCGGGAAGGAGATGTATGGATGTCCCAGGTGTGTGATCAGAGAGTTCGGGAAGGAGATGTATAGATGTCCCAGGTGTGTGATCAGAGAGTGCAGGAAGGAGATGTATAGATGTCCCAGGTGTGTGATCAGAGAGTGCAGGAAGGAGATGTATAGATGTCCCAGGTGTGTGATCAGAGAGTTCGGGAAGGAGATGTATAGGTGTCCCAGGTGTGTGATCAGAGAGTGCAGGAAGGAGATTTATAGATGTCCCAGGTGTGTGATCAGAGAGTGCGGGAAGGAGATGTATGGATGTCCCAGGTGTGTGATCAGAGAGAGATGTATGGATGTCCCAGGTGTGTGATCAGAAAGTTCAGGAAGGAGATGTATGGATGTCCCAGGTGTGTGATCAGAGAGAGATGTATGGATGTCCCAGGTGTGTGATCAGAAAGTTCAGGAAGGAGATGTATGGATGTCCCAGGTGTGTGATCAGAAAGTTCAGGAAGGAGATGTATGGATGTCCCAGGTGTGTGATCAGAGAGAGATGTATGGATGTCCCGGGTGTGTGATCAGAGAGTTCAGGAAGGAGATGTATGGATGTCCCAGGTGTGTGATCAGAGAGTGCAGGAAGGAGATGTATAGATGTCCCAGGTGTGTGATCAGAGAGTGCAGGAAGGAGATGTATAGATGTCCCAGGTGTGTGATCAGAGAGTTCGGGAAGGAGATGTATAGATGTCCCAGGTGTGTGATCAGAGAGTTCGGGAAGGAGATGTATAGATGTCCCAGGTGTGTGATCAGAGAGTTCAGGAAGGAGATGTATAGGTGTCCCAGGTGTGTGATCAGAGAGTGCAGGAAGGAGATGTATAGATGTCCCAGGTGTGTGATCAGAGAGTGCAGGAAGGAGATTTATAGATGTCCCAGGTGTGTGATCAGAGAGTTCGGGAAGGAGATGTATAGGTGTCCCAGGTGTGTGATCAGAGAGTGCAGGAAGGAGATTTATAGATGTCCCAGGTGTGTGATCAGAGAGTGCGGGAAGGAGATGTATGGATGTCCCAGGTGTGTGATCAGAGAGTGCAGGAAGGAGATTTATAGATGTCCCAGGTGTGTGATCAGAGAGTTCGGGAAGGAGATGTATAGGTGTCCCAGGTGTGTGATCAGAGAGTGCAGGAAGGAGATTTATAGATGTCCCAGGTGTGTGATCAGAGAGTGCGGGAAGGAGATGTATGGATGTCCCAGGTGTGTGATCAGAGAGTGCAGGAAGGAGATGTATAGATGTCCCAGGTGTGTGATCAGAGAGTTCGGGAAGGAGATGTATAGATGTCCCAGGTGTGTGATCAGAGAGTTCAGGAAGGAGATGTATAGGTGTCCCAGGTGTGTGATCAGAGAGTGCAGGAAGGAGATTTATAGATGTCCCAGGTGTGTGATCAGAGAGTGCGGGAAGGAGATGTATGGATGTCCCAGGTGTGTGATCAGAGAGTGCAGGAAGGAGATTTATAGATGTCCCAGGTGTGTGATCAGAGAGTGCGGGAAGGAGATGTATGGATGTCCCAGGTGTGTGATCAGAGAGTGCAGGAAGGAGATTTATAGATGTCCCAGGTGTGTGATCAGAGAGTTCGGGAAGGAGATGTATAGGTGTCCCAGGTGTGTGATCAGAGAGTGCAGGAAGGAGATTTATAGATGTCCCAGGTGTGTGATCAGAGAGTGCGGGAAGGAGATGTATGGATGTCCCAGGTGTGTGATCAGAGAGTTCGGGAAGGAGATGTATAGATGTCCCAGGTGTGTGATCAGAGAGTTCAGGAAGGAGATGTATGGATGTCCCAGGTGTGCGATCAGAGAGTGCGGGAAGGAGATGTATGGATGTCCCAGGTGTGTGATCAGAGAGTTCGGGAAGGAGATGTATAGATGTCCCAGGTGTGTGATCAGAGAGTTCGGGAAGGAGATGTATAGATGTCCCAGGTGTGTGATCAGAGAGTTCAGGAAGGAGATGTATAGGTGTCCCAGGTGTGTGATCAGAGAGTGCAGGAAGGAGATGTATAGATGTCCCAGGTGTGTGATCAGAGAGTTCGGGAAGGAGATGTATAGGTGTCCCAGGTGTGTGATCAGAGAGTGCAGGAAGGAGATTTATAGATGTCCCAGGTGTGTGATCAGAGAGTGCGGGAAGGAGATGTATGGATGTCCCAGGTGTGTGATCAGAGAGTGCAGGAAGGAGATGTATAGATGTCCCAGGTGTGTGATCAGAGAGTTCGGGAAGGAGATGTATAGATGTCCCAGGTGTGTGATCAGAGAGTTCAGGAAGGAGATGTATAGGTGTCCCAGGTGTGTGATCAGAGAGTGCAGGAAGGAGATTTATAGATGTCCCAGGTGTGTGATCAGAGAGTGCGGGAAGGAGATGTATGGATGTCCCAGGTGTGTGATCAGAGAGTGCAGGAAGGAGATTTATAGATGTCCCAGGTGTGTGATCAGAGAGTGCGGGAAGGAGATGTATGGATGTCCCAGGTGTGTGATCAGAGAGTTCGGGAAGGAGATGTATAGATGTCCCAGGTGTGTGATCAGAGAGTTCAGGAAGGAGATGTATGGATGTCCCAGGTGTGCGATCAGAGAGTGCGGGAAGGAGATGTATGGATGTCCCAGGTGTGTGATCAGAGAGTTCAGGAAGGAGATGTATAGATGTCCCAGGTGTGTGATCAGAGAGTTCGGGAAGGAGATATATGGATGTCCCAGGTGTGTGATCAGAGCGTGCGGGAAGGAAATGTATGGATGTCCCAGGTGTGTGATCAGAGAGTGCAGGAAGGAGATGTATGGATGTCCCAGGTGTGTGATCAGAGAGTGCAGGAAGGAGATGTATAGATGTCCCAGGTGTGTGATCAGAGAGTTCGGGAAGGAGATGTATAGATGTCCCAGGTGTGTGATCAGAGAGTTCAGGAAGGAGATGTATAGGTGTCCCAGGTGTGTGATCAGAGAGTGCAGGAAGGAGATGTATAGATGTCCCAGGTGTGTGATCAGAGAGTTCGGGAAGGAGATGTATAGGTGTCCCAGGTGTGTGATCAGAGAGTGCAGGAAGGAGATTTATAGATGTCCCAGGTGTGTGATCAGAGAGTGCGGGAAGGAGATGTATGGATGTCCCAGGTGTGCGATCAGAGAGTGCGGGAAGGAGATGTATGGATGTCCCAGGTGTGTGATCAGAGAGTTCGGGAAGGAGATGTATAGATGTCCCAGGTGTGTGATCAGAGAGTGCAGGAAGGAGATGTATAGATGTCCCAGGTGTGTGATCAGAGAGTGCAGGAAGGAGATGTATGGATGTCCCAGGTGTGCGATCAGAGAGTGCGGGAAGGAGATGTATGGATGTCCCAGGTGTGTGATCAGAGAGTTCGGGAAGGAGATGTATAGATGTCCCAGGTGTGTGATCAGAGAGTGCAGGAAGGAGATGTATAGATGTCCCAGGTGTGTGATCAGAGAGTGCAGGAAGGAGATGTGGTGTCCCCGGAAGTTGACATTGGCTCACCTCTCCACCAGTAGCGCTTGGACAGGAGGTGCCATGTTTGGAGCCGGGTGAGGTGCAGCCCCCCCTCCCCGATGTGCGCCTCCTCTATGAGCCCCTTCCTGCGGTCGGCCTGCAGTACCACCTCCAGCTCGGTGAAGCGCTCCTTGTCCCGGTGCCGGCGCTGATAGAAAAGGGTGCCATCTCTCACTACATAGCAGGCGGCTGCTTTCCGGATCTTGCGCTTGACATTCCCTTCGGTGCCCGGAGCATAGGGCTCCCGCTCGTTGGTCAGGTAGCGCAGGATGGCCAGATAGCTCTCCTCATTGGACATCCTCCCACAATGGCGGCACCGCGGCCACTCCTGACCTTGCAGGCACTGGCTCCGCTCAGCACAGCCTGACTTCCAGCCTCTCTGTGCACCGCCACCACTGACAGCGCCACAAGGAACTGCAAATGTCGGAACGTCTAGCAAAGTCTCTTCGTACGGAAAGTCAAGATGGCTGCTGCACCACAGGAAGTGACCTCACATCCTGGAGGACGGGTGTTCTGTCAGATCAGGCGACCCGACAAATCTTGGAACGGAAGTGACGCTTCCATGGCCCTACTGCTTACTAGAATTAAGCTGTGTTAAACTGTCTCCAGTTACCTGTACAGAAGTGAAGGAGAGCCGCCATTTTGGAGGAGGCCAAATTCTCTCTATGCGTTATCGCTGTACCTGCTCTCTTAGGTCCCAGCCTGGCAAGTCTCTCTGTGCTTCAGTGTAGCCATCTGTGATTATACATGCTTCAAGGAACAAGTAAGTGGAGGCTTTACATGGGATTGTAGCTGGTCGGAGAGTCCCTAGGTGGGTGTCCACATTGTAACAGCATTTTTTTTTCTTAAAGTGGAACTTTAGTCAGAAAATGAAGCCCTGCTATATAACTTCAGGCCGGCCCTGTTTGCAGGTATAGCTATGTAACACAATAAAAATAAGTGACAATACTGTGTAAATCCAGTAATACTCTGTCTCACCCTGCTCTGCACATGCTCAGTTGCTTTCTATTCTCGGCACTGTATCGAATTTGTACAGGCCGATCTACTGACGTTCACATCTTGGCGATCTGAATTGACCCGATTCGAAATAGTGACGGGGATTCGCACGGGCGTCCCACATTTTGCCGCTATCTCGAAACGAGGGCAAAATCGCGGCAATTCCGCCCGCGATTTGGAACGCCAAGATGTGAATGGAGCCTAAAGTGGAACTAAACCCTCCTATCCTTTACAGTGAGGCTCCATTCACATCTGAGCGATGGGCGATTCGAAATAGCGATCCCCGTCACTTCCAATCGCACCCCGATTTTTCCATGATTAGTCAGGCGACAATCGCAGTAAAATCGCGCAAAAAATCGCAGGACGCCTGTCGCTCAAAAGAAGTTTTTGTACTTCTTTTGGGCGACAGGCAACCAGCGATTCTGTTTGCGCGATTTTATTGTGATCCTTTGGGTGTCAATTGCGGCAAAATTGTGCCATGATCGGGGTGCCATTTAAAGTGACGGGGATCGCACGGGCGTCCCACGATTTCCCGCTATTTCGAATTGCGCCTAATCCACCTGCGATTCGGATCACTCAGATGTGAACAAGCCCTCAAGGAAGCTGCTTCTGTTTGATCTGCAACTGCCATGGTGCTGCGCATGTGATCAGTTATGACACAAACCATTTGATGGTTTGACAGTTTGGTTGAGGGCACAAGCAAATGTGACAGTTAGCAATCCCAGCATTCTAGGAATGTAACAGTATTCTGAAACCGTAATTCAATGGGTTTAGTTCAGTTTTATGATTTACTGCTGGGGCTCTGGGCTTCAGCAAAATGGCAGCCTCCAGCAAGAAGAAACCGGAGCAATGCTGGAGGCAGTTTATAGCACACACTAGTTTTGGTAGCATAATTATTAGTGTGGAATGTACAGTATCTCGCAAAAGTGAGTACACCCCTCACATTTTTGTAAATATTTTATTATATCTTTTCATGTGGCAACACTGAGGAAATGACACTTTGCTACAATGTAAAGTAGTGAGTGTACAGCTTGTATAACAGTGTACATTTGCTGTCCCCTCAAAATAATGCAACACACAGCCATTAATGTCTAAACTGCTGGCAACAAAAGTGAGTACACCCCTAAGAAGAAAATGTCCAAATTGGGCTCAAAATTTCAATATTTTGGCCACCATTATTTTCTAGCACTGCCTTAACCCTCTTGGGCATGGAGTTCACCAGAGCTTCACAATTGCCACTGGAGTCCTCTTCCACTCCTCCATGACGACATCACGGAGCTGGTGGATGTTAGAGACCTTGCTTTCCTCCACCTTCTGTTTGAGGATGCTCCACAGATGCTCAATAGGATTTAGATCTGGAGACATGCTTGGCCAGGCCATCACCTTTACCCTCAGCTTCTTTATCAAGGTAGTGGTGGAGGTGTGTTTGGGGTCGTTATCATGTTGGAATACTGCCCTGCAGCCCAGTCTCCGAAGGGAGGGGATAATGCATGGCTTCAGTATGTCACAGTACATGTTGCCATTCATGGTTCCCTCAATGAATATGTAGTTCTCCAGTGCCGGCAGCACTCATGCAGCCCCAGACCATGACACTCCCACCACCATGCTTGACTGTAGGCAAGACACACTTGTCTTTGTACATCTCACCTGGTTGCCTCCACACACACTTGACACCATCTGAACCAAATAAGTTTATCTTGGTCTCATCAGACCACAGGACATGATTCCAGTAATCCATGAAATTCCGACCGTGTGTGGGCTCCATCGGACATTTTCCATCGGATTTTCCGACACACAAAGTTGGAGAGCAGGAGATAAAATTTTCCGACAACAAAATCCGTTGTCGGAAATTCCAATATCGTGTGTACACAAATCCGACGGACAAAGTGCCACGCATGCTCAGAATAAATAAAGAGATGAAAGCTATTGGCCACTGCCCCGTTTATAGTCCCGACGTACGTGTTTTACGTCACCGTGTTTAGAACAATCGGATTTTCCGACAACTTTGTGTGATGGTGTGTATGCAAGACAAGTTTGAGCCAACATCCGTCAAAAATCCTAGGATTTTGTTGTCGGAATGTCCGAACAAAGTCCGACCGTGTGTACGCCCTATTACACTAAATGAGTCACATGACACCGGGGAGGGAAAATGGCTAATTGGGCCCAATTTGGACATTTTCACATAGGGGTGTACTCACTTTTGTTGCCAGCGGTTTAGACATTAATGGCTGTCTGTTGAGTTGTTTTGAGGGGACAGCAAATTTACACTGTTATACAAGCTGTACACTCACTACTTTATATTGTAGCAAAGTGTCATTTCTTCAGTGTTGTCATATGAAAAGATAGAATAAAATATTTACAAAAATGTGAGGGGTGTACTCACTTTTGCGAGAAACTGTAAGTTCCTTGCTAAAGAACATTATTTTTTATCAAGTTGTTATGGGTAAAGCTCCACTTTTAATTGAATTTAGATTAGTTCGCCTTTTGATTACTGTAGCACAGCCTTGTAGGAACTGCTAGTTTAGTAATCCCTATGAAGCTTAATATCCTTTACTGAGCTTAAAGTGGTTGTAACCATAAAAAAAACCGCTCCTGTACTATACAGCATAGTGCTTTTGCAGTATCTTTTGTCCCTTTCCATGTTGTACAATACCTGATTGATCCTGCCTGTTCTTGTGTTCCCCTCTGTAATCTGACCACACTTATCATGGCTGCTGATCCACGATAGCATGGCCAGTTTACGTGCCTCCGTCATCCTGCTCTCCCCTCAGCGCCTCTGTATTTCCCCATTTCCCTGTCATTTCCGTAGCCTGTGTGTTAGCCAATCTCCTCCCCCCTCCTGCCTTGATTGAGTAATCTGCTGCAGCTGCACCTCCCCATTTAACTTAAACCATGTGGACTTTCCATGTCACCTCACCTAATTGGCTAGCACCAGATCATAGGAACGTGGATTAGAAGCACAGTTCCACAGTGGAGGACACTTCTCCACCCTTCCAGGAGGCTCTAGAACAGTGGTTCTCAACTCCAGTCCTCAGGACCCACCAACAGGCCAGGTTTGCAAGATAACTGAAATACATCACAGGTGATATCACTTGCTGCTCAGTGATTGCAGTATTCTAGTCTGCAACTCCCCAAGGTAATTCTTAAAATCTGGCCTGTTGGTGGGTCCCGAGGACTGGAGTTGAGAACCACTGCTCTAGAAGGTTCTGGAGAGAGAGTGCGAGACCAGAGGTCAGAAAAGACATGCAGACCTGGCGCTCTGCGTTTGTGGGACCCTCCTGCCCTCCAGCAAGGTTTTTCCCTCTCAATTGGGAGTCTCTGGTACCTCCAGGTGGAGGGAAGATTTACAGAATTCCACCAGTCACCTCAGATAAGTCTCCTGCCTGACACCTCAGACAAAGCTTCAGCCAGTCACCTCAGACAAACATTCAGCATGTCACTTTAATCAAGTCTCCCGCCAGACACCTTAGACCAGAATTCTGCCAGTCACCTCAGGCAATGCTTCGGTCGGTTACTTTAATCAAGTCTCCCGCCAGACACCTCAGACCTGCATTCTGCCAGTCGCCTCAGACAAGGCTTTAGCTGGCCACCTCAGACAAACATTCAGCCAGACATTTTAGTCAAGTTCCTCCCCCCCCCCAGGTGCCTCAAACCAACATACTGCCAGCCATACAGTGCCTTCAAAAAGTATTCATACCCCTTGAAATTTTCCATATTTTGTCATGTTACAACTAAAAACGTAAATGTATTTTATTGGGATTTTACGTGATAGACCCACAAAGTGCCACATAATTGTGAAGTGGGAAGGAAAATGATAAATGGTTTTCAAAATTTTTTTTTACAAATAAATACTGGCATGTAAAAGTGTGGCATGCATTTGTATTCAGCCCCCCTGAGTCAATACTTTGTAGCACTACCTTTCGCTGCACATACAGCTGCAAGTCTTTTTGCGGATGTCTCTACCAGCTTTGCATATCTAGGGAGTGAATTTTTTGCCCATTCTTCTTTGCAAAATAGCTCAAGCTCTATCAGATTGGATGGAGAGTGTCTATGAACAGCAATTTTCAAGTCTTGTCACAGATTCTCAATTGGATTTAGGTCCAGACTTTGATTGGTCCATTCTAACGCATGAATATGCTTTGATCCAAACCATTCCATTGTAGCTCTGGCTGTATGTTTAGCGTTGTTGTCCTGGCAGAAGGTGACCTACGCCCCAGTCTCAAGTCTTTTGCAGCGTCTAAAAGGTTTTCTTATAAGATTGCCCTGTATTTGTCTCTATCCATCAACTCTGACCAGCTTCCCTGTCCCTGCTGAAGAAAAACATCCCCACAACATGATGCTGCCACCATAGTGTTTCACGGTGGAGATGGTGTGTTCAGGGTGATGTGCAGTGTTAGTTTTCCACCACACATAGCATTTTGCTTTTAGGCCAAAAAGTTAAATTTTGGTCTCTTATGACCAGAGCACCTTTTTCCACATGTTTGCTGTGTCCCCCACATGGCTTTTTTCGCAAACTGCAAACGGGACTTCTTGTGGCTTTCTTTCAACAATGGCTTTCTTCTTACCACTCTTGCATAAAGGCCAGATTTGTGAAGTGCACAACTAATAGTTGGCCTGTGGAAAGATTCTCCCACCTGAGCTGTGTATCTCTGCAGTTTACGTGGACGGCCATGTCTTGGTAGGTTTGCAGCTGTGCCATCCTCTTTCCATTTTCGGATGATGGATTGAACTGCTCTGAGAGATGTTCAAAGCTGGGTATATATTTTTTTTATAACCTAACCCTGCTTTAAACTTCTCCACAACTTTATCTCTGACCTGTCTGGTGTGTTCCTTGTCCTTCATGATGCTGTTTTGTTTACTAAGATTCTCTAACAAACCTATGAGGGCTTCACACAACAGCTATATTTATATTGAGATTAAATTGCACACAGGTGGACTCTATTTACTAATTAGGTGACATCTGAAGGCAAATGGTCCCACTACATTCTAGTTAGGGGTATCCAAGTAAAGGGGGCTGAATACAAATGCACGCCACACTTTTCAGATATTTATTTGTAAAAAAAATGTTGAAAACCATTTATCATTTTCCTTCCAATTCACAATCATGTGCCACTTTGTGTTGATCTATCAAATAAAATCCCAGTAAAATAAATTTTATGATTTTGGTTGTAACATGACAAAATTTGGAAAATTTCAAGGGATGTGAATACCTTTTCAAGGCACTGTATCAAACAAACAGTCAGCAGGTCAATTGAATCAAGTCTCCTGCCAGCCACCTCAGGCCAACATTCGGCCGGTCACATTAATCAATTTTCCTTCCAGGCACCTCAGACCCGCCTTCTGTTGGTCTGAAGTGCCTGGAACGTTCGGCTGGTCACTTCAGACATCTCCAGCCTTAACTCAGGATATCCTTATTTCACCTTTCCTAGTTCAACCTGCTGTTAACTTTTTTTTTTTTTTATTTCCAAATTGAAGCTGTCTTTGCCACCAGTATAAAAGAGGAAAGGGCCCCAACTAAGCTAGCAAAAGCAATCATCTTAGACTATTCCATCTTATATTACTATACTGGTCTTCATCTTACTGTTTATATTGTTGGGGTGGCTTTATTTCTCCCAATAAAGGCTTGCAGGCACATTTGGACATATCAGGACCATCTTAAATTCCTAAGTAAATCCGGGCCCACCGTTAGGGATATTCTCCAAAGTTGTTATGTGGCAAAATTGTATCGTAACTGTGTATTATACGTTCATTATTACAAGCCTTTACATTTAGATTGTTAGTGACCAAATTTGAATTCATAATGCACTCTAGGTCAGTTTAGCCCGGTGCGGTTTATTTTGTCATAATGGTGTGGTAAAGGTACTCCACCACTTAAAGTGGACCTTCAGTCATTTTTTTTCAACTTTCCATCTATTAAATCTTCTGCCCTTGTTGTTTTAACTTTGGATAGTAAAACTTTTTTTTTCCTACCAGTAAATACCTATACTGCCCACTTTCTGTTTCTCTCTGTCTCTGTCTCTCCCCCCCCCCCCCCCCTGATAAGTTCAGAATCACAGCGTGTATATATCTAATAATATGCAAAGTGGTTGGAGGGAAGCTTCAGAATGGCAAATATATTTTTATTACAAATTATGTGAGCATACTGCAGTTCCTCTTTAAATTTGTTGTAAAGTCATATCTATTATATTCTTTTATCCTCTCTGTTTTAGGAACATATTAAATACAGTGTGTGTGTATTTTTTTTTTTTTTTTTTAAGTAACTGTATAATGCTTAAATACCTTTTTCCTAGCTCTGCTGTGTGATCATGTGTTCTCCCTCTGCTCTCCTTCTCGATCTAAGGGATTACAGTGGGAGGGCCTGAGATACCCTTCTGACATATGCAAGCTAGCAGAGCAGGGTGGATCGATTTAAATCTTAATTTTTAAAGAGCAACTATAACCTCTGACGCGCAGCGGCTCCTCCTCTGACCTGTTGCTGACTCGCCAACATTCCAATTCAGTTTAATGGGGCGGCTGGTGATGCGGCAGTGAAGCAACAAGGTGAGGGACGTGGCGGCAGCAGGTGAGTGGATGTCACTCTCTAATTTTAAAAAATGATCCTTCATTTTGATGCTGCTTCTACACAAATATCTGACCTTGTATGCGTGGTCCCAACACGCTGGGCTACAAGAATTCAGCTTGTCTAACCATGAAGCATGCACAGTCCACTCTTTGTTTCTGAGCTCTGTGATTAAGAGAGGAATGCACATGTGTGGTTAGGCAAGCTGAGTTCTTGCAGCCAGTGCAGGTGAAGCTCAAGCATCCTCCAAACTCCTCTTTAGCCAAACTCTGAACTTGCTCCCTTTTTTTTTTTTTTTCTCCATTGAGCTGTGGGCTTGGTCATTGCCAGTCCATAGCCCTCGTAAACAAAGAGGCAGGAATGTCCCGACCCACAGGTCATGGGATAAAAAAAGTGTTTTGGAGTTCAGCTAGAAAAGAGTTAGGCCTCATTCACATTGGAAGATTTGATCCGTGTCCCATGCAGGATCGTGTTATACAGGTGTTGCGTGCATCCCCATGCCAGCAGTCCCATAGCTGTCTATTGGGACACTAAAAAACAAGATATGGTTAGCGCCTCCATCCCCCATTGTACATACAAATGCAGAGTTTTACCCATTGGGACTTTAGATTAAACGCCACACAGCCAGTAATAAAAACATAGTACAGGTTTGAGTATGCCAGCAATAGAACTGGCAATGTTGTCCTAATGCCAAACAACTGGCCTATATACAACAACTGGCATATATACAAATCCATTACATGGTTACATACAGTAATCAAATAGTCCATGATAAGTGTGTTATAGCATCCATGGTGATCCAACGTGTTTTGTGAGTTTAGCCTCACTCTTCAGGGGTTGATGCATAGACCCAATCTATAAAGTAAAAATGGTTAAAAAATATAACATAGTAGTGAACATGGAATTGTATGCGGTAGATTGAAATGTGCGAGTCAGACTGGGGGATCCATACTCACAAAGATGCAGAATGCTGTATGACAAAGTCCCACCTGTAGCCACTGGAGACGTCTGACCTGGGAGCTGTGGGTAAAGGATCCAAAATGGGCCAGCAGCGCAAAACGGGACAGATGGAAAAACTGGAAAAACGGGCAAACAGAACCATCCAGCATGGTCTGCCAGGATGGTGGCTAGAAAAAACTGTGTGTGTGTGTGTGTGTGTGTGTGTGTGTGTGTGTGTATATATATATATATATATATATATATATATATATATATATATATATATATATATATATATATATATATATTACACTCGCACTCTTTTGTAGCTGCCAACAAACCCAGCTGTGGCTAAAAATATTTTGCCAACTAATTTGCAACATTTTTAAGAGGTATTGCACCATCTAGTATGGTGTTAAAATTTACTGTAGCATTTTCATATACATTTGTATGTTTATCTGTTGTTTCATTCCAGAACATGGCTGGTCAAATTAAGGACAAGGAGGCTTTTCAGCGGCTTAACTTTCTTTACCAGGTACATTTTTTTTTTTTAATTTAGAATCCTCATTACATCAAGCTTTGATTGCCCTCCCTCAATGCAGCCAGCTGGCTGCCAAAGCCCAAGGAGCCCATCTACGTTACAAGCAATACACGCCACTATGAAGAAAGGGGCCGCACTCCGATGATGTCACAAAATTTTATTTTTTTTTAACACTACCGGACTGCAGGCCCCTTTCTTTGTAGTGGCTACATTCATGTCTTATATAGTTTTTTTTTTTAATTCTCTCACTAAGGTATTCATCACATGTAAAATGTATTCCTGTAACAACAGAATGAAGGAGAGCATTCCTAGCTAACAAAACGGGCAGTGTTTTGATGCACAGTGTATGAGTGTTTTAGATCCGTGCTTCTCAACCTTTTTTTAGTCAGGGCATCCTTTAAAATTAGGCACAATCTCGAGGCACCCCATCCTAAAATGTAAAAGAAAAGAATAGTTTTACATAACACAGCGGCATCGACACACGTAGGACACCCAACATTAGAGATGATTTATTTTCTACACCTTTACACACATTGGTACTGACTAGTATTCCAGTGTTTCTCTTCTCCCTCATTTTTCCTCCCTAATTCAGCTAATGTAACCCCAGTGCAGACAGAGAAAGGCAAACTAGGACATCCTCAGGTGCTCAGTGTCTTCCTTATCAATTTATGACATCATCATTTGTTAGAATCCCAGCAGCTGGCTAGCATGGTAACCAAGGTTGTAATGCACAAATTTAAAACCTGTGACTTTGTGTAAGGTGAGATCCACCTGCCAGCATGCTGCCAATTTTGGGCAATTTGAGGCAATTTTTTGTATTTTGCCAGGGCACCCCTGAAGAGCCCAGAAGGCACCCTGGATGAAAAAGGCTGTGTTATGGCCCGTACACACGATCTGAAAATTGGACGAAAAATACTGCTTTTGAAGTGATCGTACGATAATCTGATCGTTAGTATAGAGCTTTCAAGAGTCGATTACAAAAATTCATCCGATATTATCCGATTGGACAAACATGAAAAAATGTTCTCATATGATACCAGATTGTACGATTTTCGTTTAATCAGCACAGTTGTCATCCGAAAATACAACAGAAATAAACTACAACACGTGACATCACTTCTGATTTATTATTTTTATTTTGTCGTACGAGAATTTTCGTACCTTTTTAGTAACCTCTCCATTTAAGATCATCATATTATTTGTTAACAACGACCAAAACCCACTTATAATTACCTGAAAATAATTAATAATGCACTGTATGGGATTTTATTGCGATTAGAAGATATTGCGATTATTCCTTTCTAAAATGTTATCCATAGGTAGTTCCTGAAAAAAAAAAAAAAAAGAGGCCACATGATTGGATCGATTTTAACAGATGTCACAATAGAAGAAAACAAAATCTGCTTAAATTGGCAAAATTAAACACCTTTACACTTTGTTTATCAACTCTTTAACCACTTGCCGACTGCCGCACGGCGATATATGTCGACAGAATGGCACGGGTGCACAAATGGGCGTGCCAGTACATCCCTCGCAACCCCCATCCCCCCCCCCCCCGGGCCTGTGGTGGTCAGATTCTTTCCAGAACCAATCAATCTTCATGTCCAAGCCAATGATTTCTGGCCTGGACCTGCTGATCGGTTCTGGCGAATGAAAATGCTACCCTGTGTGTAAACACAGGCAGGGGAAGTGATGTAATCTCCCCTCATGGAATTCTTTTTGGTTCCAGAGAGAGGACGTCTAAATGTGAGTTGCACAACACTACACTAACACCAGTACACATAGGTACACTTGCCCCTCCCCCAGTTAACCCCTTCACTCCCTGTCACTGTGTCACCAATTGCAGTTGTCAAATTTTTCACTGATCGCTGCATTGGTGTCATTTGTGACTGTAAATAGGTGTTAGGGCAGTTAGTAATAGGCCCAGGTAGGTCTAGGATATCCACCCCTAATAAAGGTTTAACCCCTTGATCGCGCCCCAGTTAACCCTTTCACCCCCTGTCACCAGTGTCACTAATAGATCTTTTTTCTGATCGCCGTATCACGGGTTAGCCAGTTAGTTGATTAGTTTCACCGTCAGGTTTTTATAGTGTCAGGTACCCCCATATACTACCTAATAAAGGTTTTAACCCCATGATTGCCCCCTAGTTAACCCTTTCACCCCCTGTCACCAGTGATCACCGTATTAGTTTTTAGGGTGACGCTGGTTAGTTTTTTTTTTTTTTTATAGCGTCAGGATACCCGCCGTATATTGCCCAATAAAGGTTTAATCCCCTGATCGCCTGGTGGGTGACATCAGTTAGGGTCTGCGTCGCCCCAGGCATAGTCAGATTAGTTCCAGTAGCGCTAAAACCCACGCACACACCATACACCTACCTTAGTAGTGTAGTGTCTGAACGGGTCAATATCTGATCAGATCTAATCTATACTAGCATCCCAATAGTTTAGGGTTCCTAAAAATGCAGCGTTAGCAGGATCAGCCCAGATACCTGCTAGCACCTGCGTTTAGCCCCCCTGCCCAGCCCACCCAAGTGCAGTATCAATCGGTCACTGTCACTTACAAAAACACAACACACATAACTGCAGCATTCGCAGAGTTAGGCCTGATCCCTGCAAACGCTAACAGTTTTTTGGTAGCGTTTGAAGCAGTCGCTGACAGTCAGGTGCTCTTTTTTCCTGTGAGTCTCACTACTGTACCAGTAAATTTAGAGGCCAAAATGTCCAATCGAAGGTACACTAGTGAAGAGGCCTACACGTTTCTGAGCATGACAGATGAGAGTGAAGAGTAAGTCACCCATCGGTCAGATTCAGGCTCAGTATTCGAACCTGTAGACAGCAGTGACACCCTGACAGATATCTTTGACGATGGGGTAGTGGTCCCTGCCAAGGTCAGGCGTACCCGACCCTGTTCTCCTGCTGTTGTTGAGGTGCCGCAGGGCTCTCGTATGGAGCAGAGAGCCAGTACTAGTGCCGCTCATCCTTCTGGTGAACTGGCAACACCAGTGGCCTAGTAGACCCTGGTCGTAGTCAAACCAGCACTGCAGTATCACGTGGTGAGTCCCATAAGTGCAGTTCAAGCTGCTGAGGTGGTTAGCATAAGTAGAGTCCCGAAGCCACCAAGAAGACAAAGACAGGCCCATCGAGCCCATAGTGCCCTTCCTGCTGCATTTGCCAATCGAAATTGGGAGCCCACTACTTCTGCAGCACCCATACTTCCCCCATTCACTGGCCAACCCGGAATTCAGGTGGAAACAGTTGATTTCACGTCACTTGATTTTTATTCGCTGTTTTTTACAGAAGATCTCTAAAGATCTATTGTGGACCAAAGCAATTTGTTTGCTGGTCAATTCATCGCCGCTAATCCCCATTTTACCCTTGCCAGAGAATGGACACCTATTATGGTTTCCGAATTTGAGACCTTTCTGGGTCTATCCCTCCTCATGAGCATAACTAAAAAGAGTGAGCTGTGGGCATATTGGTCCACTGACCCAATTCATCATAAGCCCGTGTTCTCTGCCTCTATGGCCAGGGCATGATACGAGCAGAGCCTGCGGTTCATGCATTTTAATGACAATAAACTCCGTCGTCCTCGTGGTCACCCTGAATACGATCAGCTCTACAAAATTTGGCCCCTCATAAACCACTTCAACCAGCAGTTTGCAGCCTTGCTTACTCCCGATCAAGTTGTCTGTGTTGATGAGTCCCTGATTAAGTTTTCTTGCCGCTTGTCTTTCAAACAGTATCTTCCCAGCAAGCGTGCCAGATATGGGGTCAAGATGTATAAGGGCCACTGTGATTAGCCCTTTACCCCGATCACAGAGCGAACTCTATGTGTACGGCTGGAGGCACTCAGGGGGTGGGGTTCTGGGAGGACATCTACCATGCCAGAACTGGACGACCGTGCTGTAGCCATCTTTTGGCTATAGCATGGTCGGCAAGTGGTTAAACATTCATAGTTAAAGCTGAACTCCAGGAATGAAAAACATTTACCTTTGCAGTGGGTCCCTTCTCTACTGCAAGATTTAACTGCTTAGGTTGGCCATGCATTATACAATTTTCCTTTTAGATTTATCAAAACCATATAATTTGAGGTCAAACCTAAACATTTTTAATTTGTATGCAATCAGGCAGGCCCTTGCACTACAATAGTTGAAGGTAAATCTAAAGGAAATTGAACAAGAACATGGCCAGCTTTATTTTGCCTAGGGGATTAGGAATGAGGTGACATACTGGCAGCCAGCATTCCCCTCTGCTGTCCCATATTCTGGAATATGGGTGTGACCTCGCATACAATGTGGGATACTGGTCCAGTATTGTACAGACCAACGTCGGGGAGTTGCGACCCTTTAAAGTTATTGTCTTGTTGTATACATTTTCTGTTAAAATTCAAATGAAGTTCCAAAAAAAAAAAAAAAAGTTGTCTTGTTACATAAAGATATGACATTATAAAAGGCCTGTGTTATTTACAATGCTGTTTTTCTTTATGACTTAGATAAACATAAGACCACATTTTAGCTTTCTCTCGTGTAGAGATCCATGTAACTCCAAAAGGTTTATATTTTTGCAACTTTATATTTATTTTTAGCTTAATTTTGTGTTTTTTATTTTTTATTTAATTTTTTTTTAATTTTTATTTTTTTACAATGTTCTTCTTTTTCTTTTTTCTTAGGCTGCACATTGCGTTTTAGCCCAAAACCCAGAGAACTTAGAACTTGCCCGCTTTTATTGCCATACACAAAGAACAATTAGCAAGCGATTAGTCTTGAGACAGTAAGTTTTAATTAACAGTAGTTTTATGTTGTGGGTACTTTTATACTCAGTTTTGGTAATGTAGATGAATGTGTTATATACTGTAGCATGAAAAAGATGAGAACAATGCATGTCCTCAAAGTGGTCTTATGCATTAGGGTAAAAAAACCTTGAGTGTGCAGCTCCCCCCGCAAACCCCTCTTATACTCACCTGTGCCCAATCCCAATCCAGCGATGTGCATGAGAGCAGCAGCTTTCCTGGTCCCCCCCACTGGCTGAGATACAGAAGCAGAAGCCATTGGCTCCCGCTGCTGTCCATCACAGTCAGTGAGAAGAAAGTGGGTGACAGGGTCGAGCCGCACTTTGTGTGTCTCAGACAAACTGTGTGTCTCAGACAAACAGCTTACTCTGGGGGCTCGCAGCGCCATTCGAATTCCATCCGTTTTTGAGTGCAATTTAGGTGCAAATTCACAGCTTAATTTCTGTTTGTCAGGTGCAATTCCAGTGCGAACATTAAGAGGTATGGATTTTGAGGGGAACCCCACACCAAAATGAAGAAAAAAAATGGCATTGAGGTTCCCCAAAAATCCATAGCAGATCCTTATCTGAGCATGTAGCCTGGCAGGCCAGGAAAGGCCCTTCCTTCCTGAACCATACCAGGCCACATTCCATCAACATAGGGGGGTGCTTTAGGGTAGAGGAGGCTCCCTCCCCCAAGGCACCTTGTGTGCGAACGGGGGACTTATAATCTGGAAGTCCCCTTAACAGGGGGGGGCAGATCCCAGCACCCCTCCCATGTGAATGAGTAGGGGTACATTTTACCCCTACTCATTCACCAAAAAAGTGCCAAAAATAAAAAAACACAGTTTTTGACAAGTTCTTTATTAAATAAATAAAAATAAAAGCAATGCACCCAAACCTGGCTCCTGCCATCTGACAGCTCCGCTTCGTAGCCACTGCTAAATAAACTAAGGGATCTCTTCCCCTTGTGACAAAATCGGCTCTCTTTTTTTTTCTTTTTTTTTTTTGCTAGATGCCCATCAATCTAAAATAGAATTATTTTGTTATAGTAACAGTAGACATTTTTGCAAACGTAAAACATTATTTTGGGAACTGTGAAGCATGGTGGTGGAATTGATAAGGTTTGGGATTGCTTTGCTGCTTCAGAGCCTGGGTAACTTATTGAGTTAGCTTTACATTTTGGATCATATCAAAGCAATGTTTCTCAACTCCAGTCCTCAAGGCGCCCCAACAGGTCATGTTTTCAAGGTTTCGCTCAGGTGAAACGGCTGTGGTAATTACTAAGGCAGTGAAACTGTTCAAATCACCTGTGCAAAATAATGGGTAGCCTGAATGACCTGAGGACTGGAGTTGAGAAACACTGTATCAAAGTGTGTTCAATGTAGTGCCATCTGTCAAAAAATGTAAGTTTAACCAGAAATTAGACTTTCAATACGATAATGAATAATGATCCAAAACACCTAGGAAACTCACCAAGGTCAGGCTCAAAAAGAAAAAAAAAAAGAAATGGAGGATTATAGACTACCCTAGTCAAAGGCCCAAAAATGATTCCCACTGAAATTTTGTAAGGGGATTTTGTAATGTTCATGCAGTTAAACCCATGAACATTGCAACTGAATGACTTTTGCATGGAGAAGTGGTCAAAATTTCACTCTCAGAAACTAGTGGGCAATTATACAAAATGCCTACAAGGAGTCGTTTTTGCTAAATGGGGCAATACAAGCTTTTGATGCCAGGAATTTACTTTTCTACAGTACACCATTATATCTGTTAATATTTTTGCTGAATAAATGATATAAAAGAAATAAAAATCTTCTTGGCTTTATTCAGCTATATCATACCCATTTGCAGGCACTGTTTGAAATATTGAAAATATTTAAAAATGTTTGGCTATTCAACAGGGGCGGACTGACAACTCATGGGGCCCCCGGGCAATAGGAGATTATGGGGCCCCCAGGCAATCAGAGATTATGGGGCCACATAGTATACACACACACAGTATACACATACATGTACACACAGTATACACAGACGTTTCTATTGGCTGTCCCTGGTCCACACTGTCTATTGGCTGTCCCTGGTCCATACTGTCCCTCTTTTTTCTGAGGCTGGCAACCCTGATGGGGCCCCCTTGTGGCCCAGGGCCCTCGGGCAGTGCCCGTGTGGCTCAATGGTCAGTCCGCCCCTGCTATTCAAATATGATGCAAAATTCAACAATTTCCTGGGGTGTACTTTTATTTTTCATATAACTATGTATATTGTGCATGGCAGCTAAGTGGTTAGTAGCCCTGATGACTTGATATTAATTATTGAAGGCAATATGCATAAAAAGGTAAATGGTTATCCCCAAAGTGATGTCTTAATTAATTGTCCTCTGCTTTGTTGAACTTGATCTGTTTGTGTGTCAGCAGGCACATAGATTGTAAGATTCTGTGGGGACAGGGAACGACAGGAGTATTTAGAAACTATTTTGACAGTCGGTGCTTTTCAAAGATTATACTTTAGCCACTATGAAGTGTGGCTAGAAGTAATTGCTTGATATTCTCTTCCGGGCATTATATGTTTTTAAGTAACAGCAGCATTTCTAAAAACTCCCTCTTGAAATTGCTTTTCTAGGGATCCATCTGTCAAAAGAACGATTTGTAAGCGATGCAGCTCCCTCCTTCTTTCCGGAATCACGTGTACTGTGCGTCAAAGAAGTAAGCTAAAATTACTCAAGTCAACTCAATGACCGGTTTTTATAGCGAATAGTATCTTTATCACAATGGTTTGAGTGAAGCTGTGCAAAATCTGAAAGCTTATGCATTTCTAATAAAATCATTTTTAGGTGACTAATGTATTATTTGAATTTGGGTTTGTGATCGGTTTTAAAGCAATTTTGTCACAATTGAAACTGAGCATGTGATAATAAAATTCACAGGCAGAGTTTCTCGCCAGTGAGAAAAACATAGTGGAATTACAAGCATATCTTAATTTTTTTTTTCAAAAGTCAAACTCGGCTCACTTCTCAATCCTCTAATAAGATGGTTAGGCTTAGGCCAGCCATACACAAAGTGCATTTCTTTCCTGCAGCTACGGGTTGCAAGAAAGAAATTTGCTAGATTCCCCATCAACACAGAGTGTTGATGCAGAAATCCCTCCTGCTGAGCCTTTGTCTTCTCCCAGCGGAGGAGCGGGAGAAGACAATTATCACTAGCGACTATAGTAGCCGCTAGTGATAATCGCAAGAGAACCCATCAGGCTGGTTGTACCCAAGTTGATTGGTCACATAGGCTAACACAGAACTGCGTTCAGAGGAATTAAAAAAAAAATGCCAGACTCCTCTAACAGTGCCATTTTTTTTTTTCTGCCTGTGTACATGAAGACTTATGGTTTCAGCTGCTGAAACACCCGTTTGTTATTGATATTGGCAGGGTAGGTAGCCCCAAACACTGATGGCTCTTTGCTTCAGCCACAGCCTGATGCCTGGTATCAAATCTTTTCTCAATAAAAACTATTAAAAGTACAATTTTGCAGAATTATATCAGTTAATTGTGTGTTTTGTGAAATGACTCCCTAATGACTGAATCTCAAACTTGGCAAAAACATTACCCAACCCTAGGCACTGTCATGTGGTTATGCTTCCTTCGACTAGACCAGGGGTCTCCAAACCCTGGCCCGTGGTTGTGATTTGTCCGGGCCGCAGCTTACCCAGGCTCTGCCAACACATCACAGCAGATTTGCTGGCTTTTAAAAGCAGCTGCTGTTATCGGCAGTGTGTCTGGCAGGTCCTGGATACAAATCCGCTCCCCCCACACCCTTCCGTGCTGCCAGGAGATTGGCTGCTGCGCTGTGGATTGGCTGCTAGGATATGATGTCATCAGCGTGGCACCTCCCGGCTTCCTGCCCGCTGTTTACACTAGAATTCCTTCCACCATACAGCCTGCGTGTGTAGCAGCGGGCAGGAGTCGGGAGGTGCTGGAGAGCTGAAGTCGGCTCAAACAGTGACAAGAGGCAAATGGGCATAAATCTGCAGACATAAATGTACAGGAGACTCTGCTGATGACACTGATGGGGAAAATTCTGCTGGGGACACTGATGGGAAAAATTCTGCTGATGACACTGATGGGGAACATTTTTGCTGGGGACACTGATGGGGAACATTTTTGCTGGGGACACTGATGGGGAACATTTTTGCTGGGGACACTGATGGGGAAAATTCCGCTGGGGACACTGATGGGGAAAATTCCGCTGGGGACACTGATGGGGAAAATTCCGCTGGGGACACTGATGGGGAAAATTCCGCTGGGGACACTGATGATGGGAAAACTCTGCTGGGGACACTGATGATGGGAAAACTCTGCTGGGGACACTGATGATGGGAAAACTCTGCCGAGGGGACACTGATGATGGGAAAACTCTGCCGAGGGGGGACTGATGATGGGAAAACTCTGGCGGGGGGGGGGCTGATGATGGGAAAAATTCTGCTGGGGACACCGATGATGGGAATGATGATTCATTCATTTGTACATTATACAAATTCATTTGTATAATTGTACATACAACTGATTTTTTTTTTGGCCCCCGAATACTTGTAAAATCTACAATGTGGCCCTCGTGTTGAAAAGTTTGGAGACCCCTGGACTAGACTGTCTGTTTTAAGAGTATAGGTTAAAGAAAGAAAAATACTTAAAAAAAAAATGTCTTCACACAGAACGCCGAGGACAACGACTAACAATCGTTAGATGCCTGAGTTGTGGTCTTACCAAACGCTTCCTCAATAACCCAAACTACAAACTGTGGTGTGAGCAGCCAGAGGCACAGTTAGAAAATCAGCCAAAGCCAGGTAGGATACCCCATTCAGATGCCATATTTATTTGTATTTTTATTCTATCACTTAATTTTTATTTTTGTTATCCAGACCTAAATCCTGGTTCTCAGCAAGACCCAACAAAGGAGAGAAGACCACCTACCCAACCAGACAGTGAAACGAGAGAGGCTACTTAACTTCCCCAACTGCTAAGTGTGGAATCGCTGCAGATGTACACTGCATCTTCTGTATTATTTAAGATTTTGGTTGGTTGTTACATATGTTACTCCTCAAGCGATTTTTTTTTTTTTTTTTTTCCCCAGTAAATCTGCTGTGATGATACAAGTATCTTACAGTTTAAAGTTTAAATAAAATTATTCCTGAGATATTTATTAGATATACTTGTTTGACTTTGCATCTCTGAGATCCTTAAAACTATCTAACCTGTGTGGAATATCCAGGTCAGAATTCAACTTATTGTTAGCCCTGCAGACCAGACTGATATAAAAAAGATTTTAAAAAATCGGGAAACACAGGATGAGGCTGACCTCATTCTCTCAAGTTGAGCCTTTGGGGTTTATTTACTAAAGGCAAATCCACTTTGCACTACAGGTGCACTTGGAAGTGCAGTCACTGTAGATCTGAGGGGGGCAAGAAAGGAAAAGAAAAAACAGCATTTTTGCTTGCACATGATTGGACGATGAAATCAGCAGAGCTTCCCCTCAGATCTAAAGCGACTGCAGTTCCAAGTGTACTTGTAGTGCAAAGTGGATTTGCCTTTAGTAAATCAACCCCTTTTGTGTGGTTCGCTAGAAATTAGACATCTGTATTACTTTGGACCCCCAGACTATCAGCCCACCACAAAAGTTTAAACGAACTTCATTTTATGATTTAGTTTAAAGCCACACTGGTCTGTTTAACCCATCAGGTTTTCAACAATGTGTTCATTAACTTACATTTATAAAGAGCATTAAGCCACTCTTTATCAGATGGCAGACACATGAAAATAGGGTGTGTCAATGGTGCACATGGACTAATAGGTAAAAACAAGTAATGTATCTACTTTTGTGAGTTCGTAATTTCTTCATGTGCCCTGAAAATACATGCTTCTCTACCAAAGTGCTTCATGTTCTAGTTATATAACAGGGCTAGTAAGTTGCCCAGAGTAAAATACAAAAGTACTATTTGACAGCTGTGGTCATACGTACGTTTTATATATCTCAAATGCTTAAAGTGATTGTAAACGATCACCCTGTAAAACAACCCATTTAGTTTAAAATAGAAATTAAAGACAAAACATTTTTGTATAGATATAAAAGGAACATTATAAATACCTTTTTTTTTTTTTCTCTACTTTTTTATAAGTGATCACATTCCCTCTGTTCACAGCTGCATAAGAGCTGGGGGAGGAGAAGCTGCAGCACACTGAGCTTCCCAGTGACAGGCTGTGTAGGTGGTGTGTGTCAGGACACTGGAGGCGAGCATGCTGTGTTCCCAGCACAGCTAGAGAACTGACTGAGCTGAGCTCTTCTGCTTAGTGTGTTCAGTTTTTCATTGGAAAGCAGAGGGACTAGCAGGAATGCCAGAGATTTCACACAAATTAAGCAATTTAAAGATAATTGGATAGTTTTCTCATATAAGTACATAGTACAGCAGGCACATATCAGGAATATGAAATGTTTGGGTAAGAAACGCTTTAAGGCTCACTTCTCTCACCTACTAATAAAATATGACATTACATTCTCTCAGGATTAACCTAAAACGTTTCATAAAACATGGTACTACTGGATGGACATCTACTTCTTGGAGGGAGGAAAGCCCTGATAGGAACATCCTCTTGTGGAGTCAGATGGTGGTCTAATTGTTAAAGAACCAGGGGGGACTAAACCCTCACGTTAAAATCCTTTAGGAGCTGATTTACAGTTGTGTACATTTTAAAATGGTATTTTTTGCGCATAGAGTTGCATTAACCACTTGCCCTCTGGAAGGTTTTACCCCCTTCATGACCAGGCAATTTTTTGCTATTCGGCACTGTACTACTTTAACTGGCAATTGCGCAGTCATGCACTTCTGTACCCAAACTAAATTTTATATCTTTTTTTTTTTTTTTTTTTTTCCCCACCCCACACAAATATAGCTTTCTTTTGGTGGTATTTGATGACCTCTGGGTTTTTTTCATTTTTTTATTATATAAACAAAAAAAAAAAAGAAAAAATAAATAAACAATATTTTTTACTTTCTGCTATAAAGAAAAAATGAAACAAAATATATATATATAATTTATTTATTTTTATTAAAATTTTTGTAATACATTTTGGCCAAAATGTATTCTGTTACATGTCTTTGGAAAAAAGAAAAATCCCAATAAGTGTATTGGTTGGTTTGTGTAAAAAGTTATAGCATCTACAAATTATGGTATAGATACTGGAATTTTTATTTATTTTTTTGCATATTAGTAATGGCGGCGATCAGCGACTTATTATAGGACTTCGATAGTGTGGCAGATAATCTGACACTAACTGATGCTGGGAGGAACTGACTAACTGCCACTGACATCACCAGTGACATTGTTACAGTGATCAGTACTAATGATAAGCACTGTCACCGTACTAATGACACTGGGCAGGAAGAGGTCAACATCTAGGGCGATCAATGGGTTAAATATGTGCCTAACTAGTGTTTGTGTGTGCTGCTTTTACTGGGGATCTAGTTTTCATTCCCTGCTTAGCAGGGAGTGAACAAACAACGAGATCCCCTGTCGCTGAAAACAGCTCTGCACTGGTTACACTCCCAGAGCTGTGTTTTGGGGAAGCTCAGAGCCGATCGCTCAGTACTGGCGGTCAATCATTGGTCGGTACCCAGTGATCGGCATTTGCTGTGACGAACCACAGCACAGCTAGGCCGGCGGTGTGCATGCGGATGCGGATCACATACAGTGCCTTGAAAAAGTATTCATACCCCTTGCAATTTTCCACGTTTTATCATGTTACATCCAAAAACGTAAATTGTATTTTATGTGATAGCCCAAAACACAAAGTGGCACATCGTTGTGAAGTGGAAGGAAAATTATAAATGTTTTTCAACATTTTTTACAAATATGTGAACAGTGTGGCGTGCATTTGTATTCAGCCCCCTTTACTCAGAAGTCACCTAATTAGTAAATAGAGTCCACCTGTGTGTAATTTTAATCTCAGTATAAATATAGCTGTTCTGTGAGGCCCTCAGAGGTTTATTAGAGAACCTTAGTGAACAAACAGCATCATGAAGGCCAAGGAACACACCAGACAGATCAGGGATAAAGTTGTAGAGGAATTTAAAGCAGGGTTTAAATTTAAAAATATTTATAAAAAAAAATTTCCCAAGCTTTGAACATCATCCATCATCCGAAAATGGAAAGTGTGTGGCACAACTGCAAACCTACCAAGACATGGTCGTCCGCCTAAACTGACAGGCCGGGCAAGGAGAGCATTCATCAGAGAAGCAGCCAAGAGTAACTTGGAGGAGCTGCAGAGATCCACAGCTCAGGTTGGAGAATTTGTCCACAGGACAACTACCGGTATTAGTCGTGCACTCCATAAATCTGGCCTTTTGGGAAGAGTGGCAAGAAGAAAGCTATTGTTGAAATAAAGGCATAAGAAGTTCTGTTTGTGGTTTGCAAGAAGCCATGTGGGGGACACAGCAAACATGTGGAAGAAGGTGCTCTGGTCAGATGAGACCAAAATGTAACTTTTTGGCCTAAAAGCAAAAGCTATGTGTGGTGAAAAACGAACACTACACATCACACTGAACACACCATCCCCACTGTGAAACATGGCGGTGGCAGCATCAATTTGTGGGGATGCTTTTCTTCAGCAAGGACAGAGAAGCTGGTCAGAGTTGATGGGAAGATGGATAAAGCCAAATACAGGGCAATCCTAGAAGAAAACCTGTGTTTTTTTTTTTTTGTTTTTTTTTTTAAGTCAGCAACTACAAACACTGTAGCTGCTGACTTTTAATAAGGGCACTTACCCGTCCAGCGAGCCCGTGATGTCGCCCCCCCGAGGCCGATCCCTCCATCGGATCAGATGCCGGCGCCGCCATCCTAACTAAGGGGAAAAGGCAGCGGAGCCTTGCGGCTTCACTGCCCATTTCCTACTGCGCATGCACAAGTCGCACGACACTTTGTGAATGGCCCTGTAGACATATGTACACATATGTCCCAGAAGACAACGGGGCAGCTCGCTGAAGAGGAGGAAGTGAAGGAACAGCGTTGCGGAATAGGAAGAGGCAGATTAGGAAGGCTGCCTAGCAACAGGCATTTCTGGTAAGTAAAAAAAAATTTTTTTTTTTCAAATTTTTTTTTTTTTATATATTTTTCATAGAATGTTAATGTCATTTTTAATTTTAGGGTGGACCTCTGCTTTAAGGTAAAAAAAAAAACCTTCATGTGTCTGTGGCTCTTCCTCACCCCTAAACACTTACCACTTACCTGATCTCCATCACTATGCCTGTCTACAGCAGCTCTCCTCTCACAGGAGACTCGGCAGCGACAGGGGTTATTGGCTTCTGCTGCTAGTCAAATCCAGTTAAATTATTTTTAAACTTTTTTTGGATAGCGGCAGAGTTGCTGTAACGTACCTGGTGATGGAGTAGGTGCATGGTTGGCCTCTTATAGCCCTGGTAGAGTAACAGGGAATGCTGGAGCACAGAGTGGCATGAGTGCCTAACAGAATACTGGACAATGCTGATGTGCATCGGGATACACAGGGGCAACTGGCTGGTAGCATGCTGGCTGAAGAGCAGGAAGAAGAGCCAAGGCAAGGTCAGACAGCCCAGGTCAGCAACTAGCAGGTAGATCAGACACAGGTGGTAGGCAGAGGAGTAGTCAGAAGTCAAGCTGGGGGTCGGTAACAACAAGGCAGATGAGCAGAAGGATAAGGCAGAAGTGTAGTCCAGGGGTCAGTGCAGGCAGAGGTCAGGCAAAGTCAGGAGCATATCAGGTCAGCAACGGGTGAGCAATACAGGAACAGATAAACAGATGCTTCAGGAATGTTATAGACCAAACCACACTGACACAGGGCACTAGTGCAGCTTGCATAGCCTGCCTGGTGTCAATGCACACGTGCACGAACCTTTGTGTGTGCACCCACTAAACGGCCATGAACAGGGCTTTCAGGAACCATGCGCCTACGCACATGCATGGTACTTACTTGACAGTTGCTTTGAGCTGGAAAAGAAGCAGTTTTTTTTTTTTACATGGTTGGTGCAGAGCTCATGCTCAGATATGGTGGCTATATGTCATAAGATTCACACTTGCTTAAGCTTATTACTCACATTGTACAGCAAATATATAGAAAGCTTTCAAAAAGTTTTAGGCCTTTTAAGCACCCTTCATCCCATGTCTGGCAGAACTGAGGACCAAAGTCTTTTTTTTTTTTTTTTTTCTTTACGATAGAGTAATGCCCCGTACACACGATCGGAAATTCCCCCCAGCAAAACTCCGATGTGAGCTTTTGGTCGGAAATTCCGACCATGTGTATGCTCCATCGGACTTTTGTTGGTGGAATTCCCGCCAGCAAAAGATTGAGAGCAGGTTCTCTATTTTTCGGTCGGAAAAAGTTCCGATCGGAAATTCCGATCGTCTGTACGAATTCCGACATGCAAAATTCCTACACATGCTCGGAAACAATTCAACGCATGCTCGGAAGCATTGAACTCCATTTTCTCAGCTTGTCGTAGTGTTGTACGTCACCGTGTTCGTGCTCACAGAACTTTTGTGTGACCGTGTGTATGCAAGTCAAGCTTAAGCAGAATTCCGTCGAAAAAACCATCCAAGTTTTTTCCCGACGGAAAATCCGCTCGTGTGTACGGGGCATTAGGGAGGTGTACAACCCCAGTCAGGTTTCTTTTTTGGCATCTGTCTCCCACTAGGGAGATTTAATAACGCCATAATGCACTTTGACGTGTGTCTTAACCCATCCATTGACATGAATTTTGAAGCATTTTCATTGACTTGCAATAATGCAAAGGTGTGAATCCAGCCTAAGGCAACACATCTGCATTTCTACAACCCACAATGCATAGTAGTTGAGGAAAAACAGTGCTCCTCTTCAGTGATACAGCATCCCTAAGGTCCACTGGCGTGGAGATCTTCTCCCCAGCGTCTTTCAGCACTAGGGTCTTTGGCCATATTCATTTACTGGCGGGAAATGAAATGCCACCCATGCATGCACAGCTCAGTGTACATGCCAAAGAAAATAACAAACAGGGGAGTAAGTTTGTTTGCCTGCAGAAGAGAAATAGCATGTCTCTCCTACAATAAAAAACCTGTCTGCTTGATTTTTTTTTTTTACTTATTAACTTTATTTCCTCTTTAAAGTAGTATAAAATCCTCAGCATTTTAAAATTTAACACAATGAGCACAATAAAATATACATTTCCCAGAGTTGCCAACATTGAAAAACATTTTTTAGGGACACTTTTTTTTAAAGCAGGCGGAGTCTTATAATTAGGGGGCGGGGCATGCGTTTGTAGGCGTGGCACATAGGGAGAGTAAAAATGCAGCACGCGAAGCGCGCCGTGGCGAAAAATGGGCGTGGTTTACGTAAAATAGTGGGCGTGTCTTAAGTGGGTGTGACTCAAAGGGGGTGTGGTTAGTCTGAGATGAATGAGGGATGGAAAGGGAAAGGGGGGGGGGGGGATGGAGGGACAGCAGGCCCAGATCCTACACAACAATGGAAATGTGTATTCTAGAAAGTTTAACCACTGCACCACCCAGCCATAGTAATATGACGTCCACAGATGGTATCTCCCATCCTGGGTGGACGTCATATGACGGCCTGGGCTTCCCGGCCGTCTAGGGGGGGCGCACGCGCCGCGTTGCTCGGGCCCCGTGCGTGTGCCCGGCGGCCGCGATGTCTGCCAGGCACCCGCGATTGCCTGTTAACCGTGCCGGACTGTGGATCTGTGTGTGTAAACACACAGATCCACGTCCTGTCAGTTGAAAGGAAACCGATCTGTGTTCCCAGTACAGCGGAACACTGGTCGGTCTCCCCCTCTTGTATGTCCCCTCCCCCTACAGTTAGAATCACTCCCTTAGGAAACATATTGACCCCTTGTCTCCCCCTAGTAGTTAACCCCTTCCCTGCCTGTCACATTTATACAGTAATCAATGCAATTTTATAAATGTGAATGGTCCCAAAAATGTGTCAAAAGTGTCCGATGTGTCCGCCATAATGTCGCAGTCACGAAAAAAATTGCGATCGCCGCTATTACTAGTAAAAAAATAAATACATTTTTTTTTTAAAAATGCCATAAATCTATCCCGTATTTTGTAGACGCTATAACTTTTGCGCAAACCAATCAATATACGCTTATTGCGATTTTTTTTTTTTTTACCAAAAATTATGTAGAAGAATACGTATCGGCTGAAACTGAGGAAAAAATTTGTTTTTTATTATAGCAAAAAGTAAAAAATATTGTGTTTTTTTCAAAATTGTCGCTCTTCTTTTGTTTATAGCGCAAAAAATAAAAACCGCAGAGGTGATCGAATACCACCAAAAGAAAGCTCTATTTGTGGGGAAAAAGAACTTCAATTTTGTTTGGGTGCAACGTCGCACGACCGCGCAATTGTCGTTTAAAATGCGACAGCGCTGAAAACTAAAAATTGGTCTGGGAAGGAAGGGGGTGAAAATGTCCTGTATTGAACCGGTTAACAACCAGCAGATAAAGATACTCCAAACACCTGGTGTGCTTCAATCATCCCGGCACCATGGTTGTTATGGTGTCAGGATGATTGTAGTGCATTATTTCTATTATTACATTGTAATATAAAATGAAATCATTCAACTCACCATAATGCCAAATCAGTGGGATCCCTGAGCGTGTCACCTGCCACGTCGCCTGCCACCAGCCGTCCGTCCTTGCATCAGATGCCCCCAGCGGAGCCCCCCCTTACATCAGATGTCCCCAGCGGAGCCCCCCTTACATCAGATGTCCCCAGCGGAGCCCCCCTTACATCAGATGTCCCCAGCGGAGCTCCCCTTACATCAGATGTCCCCAACGGAGCCCCCCCTTACATCAGGTGTCACCAGCAGAACCCCCCCTTACTTAAGGTGTCATTAGCGGAGCCCCCCTTACATCAGATGTCCCCAGCGGAGCCTCCTCTTACATCAGATGTCCCCAGCGGAGCCCCCTTACATCAGATGTCCCCAGCGGAGCCCCCCTTTACATCAGGCATCCCCAGCGGAGCCCCCCTTACATCAGGTGCCCCAGCAGAGCCCCCCTTACATCAGGTGTACCCAGCAGAGCCCCCCTTACATCAGATGTCCTCAGCGGTGCTCCCCCTAACATCAGGTGTCCCCAGCGGTGCTCCCCCTAACATCAGGTGTCCCCAACGGTGCCCCCCCTAACATCAGGTGTCCCCAACGGTGCCCCCCCTAACATCAGGTGTCCCCAGCGGTGCCCCCCCTTACCTTTCCATAGCAGACCGGCAGCAGGACGGGGGGTAGGGGGAGCGGGGCGCAGGGTGGGCGGCGACACAGGAGCTACGCCTAGCCGCCCAGCCTTTCCTGGTCTCCTTTAAAAATGGCGGCTTTCAATGCTGCTGGCTCTTGCTCACTCAGTACTGCTACCCTGAGCTGGGGCAGTGGTCATGTCACTAGCTTACACTGGAATATAGCCAAGGAATGCAAGACAAAGAAGCTGCACACTCAGTAAGTGATTAACCCCTTCAGATCCGCGCTATAGCCAAATGGGGACACCTGATGTCAGCCAATGACAGCTGATCACGTGATGTAAATAGAAGATCGGTAATCGTTAATTTTTTTCTCCTCACGCTGACAGTGCCCTGATTACCTGCTCAGGTCTCCCCTGCGAGGAGATGCCGCTGATTGGCACTCCACGCCACACACTGTGTTAGTGTAAGGTGAGGAGAGCCGATTTACAGCACTTCCGTATTTACATGTGATTGCACACAGCCAACCACATGGTTTAGGAGCCACCCCTGCGGGTGCGCAACAATTAGGGTTGCCACCTGTCCACTTTTGACCCGGACAGTCCGGGTTTTGACACATGTGCCCGGGTTTCAACGTGACTGAAACCCGGGCACAACACATATAGCAACAGTTCAAGCGGCCCCGGCCGCAACATCTAGAGCGGCACATCCCGATTCCCATCCCCGCCATCAATGTTACACTATCCGAGCCGAGCTCAGCGATGGGCAGCGGGCGCCCTGTGATTGGCTGAATGGGTCACATGCGCAGAGGGTGGCGGACACGAGGGTCTGTGATTTGCCCAGTAGACCTGGTCACATTTGGAGGCGGGGCTGGACTGTGGGTGATCCTGGCCGCCCAGAGTTCCGCCTCCCTGCCTGGCATTCGCTGTGTGTCTCGTCCTCACTGAGGTCTATTTCTCATCTGCCCTCTCACCCCCTCTGTCAGTCACCCCCCCTCCTCTGTCAGCTACCCTCCTCTGTCACCCACCCCCTCCGTCAGCCACCTCTGTCAGCTACCCCCCCCTCTGTCAGCTACCCCCCTCTGTCAGCCACCCCCCACCCCCCCCTTTGCAAGCTATCCCTCCTCTGTCAGCTACCCCCCTTTGTCCGCCACCCCCCTCTGTCAGCTACCCCTCCTCTGTCAGCCACCCCCCCCTCTGTAAGCCCCCCCCTCTGTCAGCCACCCCCCTTTGTCCGCCACCCCCCTCTGTCAGCTACCCCTCCTCTGTCAGCCACCCCCCCTTCTGTCAGCCACCCCTCCTCTTTAAGCCACCCCCCTCTGTCAGCCACCCCCCCTCTGTCAGCCACCCCCCTCTGTCCTCTACCCCCCTCTGTCAGCTATCCCTCCTCTGTCAGCCACCACCCCTCTGTCAGCCACCCCCTTCCTCTGTCAGCCACCCCCCCCTCTGTCAGTAACCCCCCCTGTCATCCACCCCCCTCTGTCAGCCACCCGTCCTCTGTCAGCCACCCGTCCTCTGTCAGCCACCCCCCTCTGTCAGACCCCCCTCTCTCTGTCAGACTCCCCCTCTCTCTGTCAGGCCACCCCTTCTCTCTTACCACCTTTCTCACCCCCTCCCTTTCAGCCTCTTCTCTTCCCCACCCCTCCTCTCTCTCTCTCTCTTTCTCTCTCTCTCACTTCCCTCTCTCTCACCCCACCCCCCTCACACCCCCACCCCCTCTCTTTCCTGCCTCCTCCCGACTTTCTCTCACCCCCCTTACCTCCTCCTCTCACCCTTTCTCACTTCCCTCCCCCCACCTCTTTTTCCCCCTCAGGGGGCGAGGGCCCCATGATTCCTAACAGCAGCCCTGTGAGTGACTGCACAAGTTCGGATGTACCGACACACTGGGCACAGCGAAGCAGCAGCTGCCTCTACTTTGTCTTCTCCCCAAGCCCCCCCCCCCCCCCCCCCCACCAAACGTAATATGTAACAAAGTCCTGATCCCCGCAATCTATACGTGGCTCATACTAGCACATTATGTCTTAAACCTGCAGGGGGAGCCCTTTTTTTTTGGGCTAAGTTTATTAGCGCTTTAACCATCTCAATACAGTGCATTAAACCCCCTTCCTGCCCAGACCAATTTTCAGCGCTCTCACACTTTGAATGACAATTACTCAGTCATGCAACACTATACCCATATGAAATTTGCGTCCTTTTTTTCACACAAATAGAGCTTTCTTTTGGTGGTATTTAATCACTAGTGTTTTTTATTTTTTGTGCTATAAATAAAAAAGACCGTAAATTTTGTGAAAAAAATGTCTTTTTCTTTGTTTCTGTCATAAAATTTTGCAAATTAGTAATTTTTCTTCATAAATTTTGGCCAAAATTTATACTGCTACATATCTTTGGTAAAAATAACCCAAATTAGTGTAAATTATTTGGTCTTTGTGAAAGTTATAGAGTCTACAAACTATGGTGCCAATCACTGAAAATTGATCACATCTGATCACACCTGATGTACTGATGGTCTATCTCATTTCTTGGGACACTAACAAGTCAGGAAAGTACAAATACCCCCTAAATGGCCCCTTTTTAGAAAGTAGACATTCCAAGGTATTAAGTAAGTAGCATGGTGAATTTTTTTAAGTTGTAATTTTTTTCCCACAACTCTTTGCAAAATGAAGATTTTTTTTAAATTTTTTTTTTACAAAATTGTCATATTAACAGGTTATTTCTCTCTCAGAGCATATGCATACAACAAATTACACCCCAAAATATATTCTGCTACTCTTCCTGAGTATGGCGTTACCACATGTGTGAGACTTTTACACAGCCTGGCCACATACAAAGGCCGAACATTGAAGTAGCATCTTCATGCGTTCTACGAGCCTAAATGACACATCTCATTTCTCAACCACCATTTACACTTTTGAAGGCCCTGGAGCACCAGGACAATGGAATTGCCCCCAAAATGACCCCATTTTGGAAAGCAAACACCCCAACGTATAATCTATGAGGCATAGTGAGTCTTTTGAACGGTTCATTTTTTTCCAGAAGTTTTTGGAAAATGTGGAAAAAAATGAAAACGCATTTTTTTTTTTACACAAAGTTGTCCATTTATCAGATATTTCCAACACATAGCATGTACGTAGCAAAGATGACACCCAAAAATACATTCTGCTACTCCTCCTGAGTATGGCGATACCACATGTGTGACACTTTTACACAGCCTGGCCACATACAAAGGCCCAACATTGAAGTAGCATCTCCATGCGTTCTACGAGCATAAATGACACATTTCATTTCTTAACCACCTATTACACTTTTGAAGGCCCTGGAGCACCAGGACAATGGAATTGCCCCCAAAATGACCCCATTTTGGAAAGCAAACACCCCAACGTATAATCTATGAGGCATAATGAGTCTTTTGAACGGTTCATTTTTTTCCAGAAGTTTTTGGAAAATGTGGAAAAAAATGAAAACGTATTTTTTTTAACACAAAGTTGTCTATTTATCAGATATTTCCAACACATAGTATGTACGTAGCAAAGATGACACTCCAAAATACATTCTGCTACTCCTCCTGAGTATAGCGATACCACATGTGTGAGACTTTTACACAGCATGGCCACATACAAAGGCCCAACATTGAAGTAGCACCATCAGGCGATCTACGAGCATAAATGACACATCTCATTTCTCAACCACCTATTGCATTTTTGAAGGCCCTGGAGCACCAGGACAATGGAATTGCCCCCAAAATGACCCCATTTTGGAAAGCAAACACCCCAACGTATAAACTATGAGGCATAATGAGTCTTTTGAACGGTTCATTTTTTTCCAGAAGTTTTTGGAAAATGTGGAAAAAAATGAAAACGCACTTTTTTTTTACACAAAGTTGTCCATTTATCAGATATTTCCAACACATAGCATGTACGTAGCAAAGATGACACCCCAAAATACATTCTGGCACTCCTCCTGAGTATGGCGATACCACATGTGTGAGACTTTTACACAGCCTGGCCACATACAGAGGCCCAACATCCAAGTAGCACCATCAGGCGTTCTAGGAGCATAAATGACATATATAATTTCCTGGTAACCTATCATTTTTGAAAACCCTTCATATTTCTAACACATAGCATGCACATACCAAGAATTACAATCCAAAATAAATTCTATTGCAGAAAGGGTAAAAAAAAAGCATTACCTGTGCTTTTAGTAGTATCCACAGAGGAGAGCACTGGTCCAGGCAGCAGGCAGGGAGGTGCTTAGCGACAGCAATATTAACTATCCAGGCAGCAGGCAGGAATATTGTCTATAGTCGGCACAGCACAGTCCATAGAAATTGTCCAGGCAGAGACAGCCAGCACAGCCATAATATTGGTCCTGGTACACTGTTAACTGCAGACACTCATTATTGTACCGCTCTCCAGCCCTTCATAAACATACTGCCTCCTGCTACAGCTAATTATTTGCATAGTCCAGGTAGCGGTGTGGTCCATTCATGCGACAGGCATGGGCATGGTGGCAGTAAGTCAGCAGCAGGCTGAGGGCCACAATCAGGTAAGACCTGTGCACAGGGGCACAGGGGGTAGAGGCTTCGATCCACCCAAATCTCTATGAAGCCTCCGGACTCCAGACCCTAATTCCGAAACCCGGAGAAAACAAAAATAATTGTTTTCTCCAACCGGAAAAACAATTCTGGAGCCCCTCACATATGTGAGACCCCTGTGTACTACAGTAGCTTGGCAACAGATCAGTCCAAGCGGTAGGCAAAAGCATAGTCCATAAAACAGGCCAGGGTCAGTTCACGCGCAAGCAGTCCAAGCGGTAGGCAGTAGAGTAATTGATAAAACAGGCCAGGGTCAGTTCACGTGGAGGCAGTCCAAACGGTAGGCAGAGGCATAGTCACAAAACAGGCCAGGGTCAGTTCACATGAAAGCAGTCCAAACGGTAGGCAGAGGCATAGTCAAAAAACAGGCCAGGGTCAGTTCACGTGGAAGGCAGTGGCATGGTTATTTGGGAAAGAATGGAAATGGTCAGCACAGATGATGAAAATGGGGAAATGGTTAAAAATATGGGCTAATATTTTAGGGATGTATGATAAAGTTGGAAGCATTCACCAATGCAAAGTCCAGGTTGGAGGGACACTGGGGACAATGGTAGCTGGTATCTTTTCGAAATCCTTTTTTGGTGCACACGCGACATTTTTTTTGCCGTCTTCGGCCTGCTTCAGATGGTGGAATGCTGAAGGGGAAGTGGCGCTCATGAAGTCGGCAAACAGCCTCAGAGCGAAGGTCTTCTGGGGGGGGTCTTTGGTGATAGATGAGGGACGTGACAACTTCTTCTATGAATTTTAGGAAGGGGGCAGGGATTTCAATGGATTTGGTGTAGACTACGTAGGAATTGTAAATGACCAAATGGATGAGATAAATTGCTACCTTCTTATACCAGAATTGGGACCTCCTTATTGACAAATAGGGCTGAATCATTTGATTAAAATCTACCCCCCCCCATGTAGAGATTATAATCTTGGACACATGTTGGCTTTTCAATGGGACCTTGTCTTCTTTGTACCTCAATTGCAGTGTCGTCATGGATGGTGGACATCATGTGCACGTCCCTCTTATCCTTCCACCTCAAGGCCAGCACTTCGTTGCATCTTAATGATGCTCTTTCCCCCCTTTGCAGCTTTTTGTTCGCTAAAGATTGTAGGAAGCCCTTTCTATTTTTTCTGCAGGTTCCACAGGCCAGGGTTTTTGCAGTGTATAAGTGTTTGAAAAGGGGCAGGCTCGTGTAAAAGTTGTCAACGTAAATGTGATATCCTTTGTTTAGAAGTGGGTATGCCAGGTCCCATACAATCTTTCCAGTTGTGCCCATGTAGGCCAGGCACTCAGGGGGCTGGAGCTGGGAATCTTTTCCTTCATATATGCGGAACGCATACAAATATCTCGTGTCTCTCCCACATAGCTTGTATAACTTTACTCCGCATCTGGCCCTTTTGCTAGGAATATACTGCTTTATTCCTAGCCGGCCTGAAAAGGGTACCAGGGACTCATCGACGCAAATATTCTGATCGGGGACATAGAGTTCTGCAAATTGTTGGGAAAAGAAATTTATCAGTGGGCGAATCTTGTATAACTTGTCGTAATTTGGATGATTGTGGGGAGGGCACTGGGTGTTGTCGCTGAAGTGAAGAAAGCGCATTATCATCTTGTATCGGGACCTGGACATTAGGGCAGAATAAATGGGCATATTGTGGATAGGGTTGGTGGACCAATAGGCATGCCCTTCATTTTTTTTTTGTAATCCCCATGTTTAGGGTGAGGCCCATAAACACTTTGAACTCCTCCAAATTCAGATCTCTCCACTCAAAAGGACGGGCATAGGATGATTTGGGGTTGTTGGCAATATATTGCTGGGCATACAAATTTGTCTGGTCCACAATAAATTGCAGCATAGTGTCGGGCAAAAACATATGAAAGAAATCAATCTCTGAGAAATTTCGGGTGTTGGTCTGCACACCTGGCAGTGCTGTGAACGGGGGAATAATTGGCGATGCCGAGTTGGAAGGCAGCCATGTTGGGTTGGCAGACCATCTGGCATGTATGTAGAGGTCCTCGCTCTTGGGGAGTGTGACGCTCCAGTAGTTGGATTGGAATTTCCTGTGCTGGTACTCAGGCGTGATGTGGCAGGACTGGTACTGGGTCTGGGCATTTGTTCCTGGGGCCTATCGCCGGCGGCAGCGCTGGTACTGGGCATTTGTTCCGGGGCCTAACGCTGGTGGCAGCGCTGGTACTGGGAATTTGTTCCTGGGGCCTATTGGTGGTGGCAGCGCTGGTACTGGGCCTGAGAATATAATCCTGGTTTCCAGAGTGCCGTGCCCTTTTGGGAGGGACCCATTCTTCCTCCGAATCATTTGCCGATTCACTATTTGGTTCAAATGCCGAATTTGATTCAGAATCCGAATTGGAATCTGATGAGAACTCCCCGTTGCTCTCATTGGTCATGGAGAGGATCTGGAACGCCTCCTCACTGCTGTTTACTCTTTTGGACATGATGCGCGGTGACAGGTGGCAGGTGACGGTCACTGATGGGCTGTGCGATGGGTGGCAGCTGACGTTCACTGATCGGTGATGACGGTGTGACAGGCGATGGTCACTGATGGGTGACAGGCCATGGACAGTGACTGGTGATGGGTGACGGTCACTAAAGGGTGACAGGTGATCGGTGATGGCTGATGGTCACGGATGGGTGACAGGTGATGGGTAACAGGTGATGGCTGGCGGTCACTGATGGGTGACGGGTGATGGCTGGTGGTCACTGCTGGGTGACGGGTGATGGCTGGCGGTCACTGATGGGTGACGGCTAGCGGTGCATTTATTCTCTTTTTTCCTGCAGGAGCCTGTGCAAATCACATGCAATGTCTGTGGGGTGCCATTTGAGCCAATCATTTTATATAGCTCAAATCGCATTGCATCCACACAAAAATGGTGCTGGACCCTTTTTTTTTGCTGCACCCATGCGGTCCCATACTGGTAATCGCACTGCGTTTTGCAAGCTGTTTTGCTGTGTCATTATTAGAAGATTGACACCCACAGCAGATCACATGAACACCGTGTGATTTCAATGAGGTGCAGGAAACGCACAGGATTTGCTGCGTTTCCCACATCGCGCATCATTGTAAATCTAGGCTAAAACCTTAACCATTAACACACATCTAAACATCTGGATACCGAATTAGAGGAAAAACATGCGGCAAGCACAAAAATTGAATGTGGCAATGTTACAATGAATATGGGGCTTGGCTTAAAACAGGGTCCGACAAACCCCAGGCGCCAGTTCGCCATGGCAACCAGAAGCTTTGACATGGCGTCTGGGCTGCACATGCACCCCCCTTGTTATATATCCCTGGCTCCGCTTGCCCATCTGCAGGCCTGGGACGGTGGGACCGGGTACCGCCAGTTAGAAGGGGCGGGGGAGAGCGGACACACATCCACTCTCCTCCCCTTCCAAGTTAATGACACCCCCAGATTGGTTCACAAATCACATGCGAACTGCCAAATGGTGCAGGAATCGGATTTCATGGGTGTGAACACCCATGCGATCTGATTCCGATGCGGACCAAAAAAAAGGGTCCTGCACCATTTTGGTGCTAATGCGATGCAAATTCAGCCATACAACCTTTTTGGCTGAATTTGCATCGCATGTGATCTGCACAGCAGTGTGGTGCAAATCATATGCAATGTCTAACATTGCACCAGTGTGAACCCAGCCCAGAAGATTTTATACACAACAAAGATGTCACCTGTGTATATCATCACAAGTCTTGGCAAGTAAATGTGCGCTGCTCTTGTATATTCTTGTAAAGCGAAATTAAAGCCTTGGTTTTTTTGTTTTTTTTTAATAACAGACATGTTATAATTACCTCCTCTGTGCAGTGGTTTTGCACAGGGCAGCCTGGATCCTCCTCTTCTCGATCCCATGTCGGACCTCCCTCCCTCCCTCCTGGCTCCTCCCTCCTGCTGAGTGCCCCCACAGCAAGCAGGCATGCTACCGACCCACGGCCCGTGTGTGTCCATTCGACTCGGCCCCGCCCCCTCGGTCTCATGAGTGACTCACTGGCTGTGATTGACAGCAGCAGAAGCCAATGGGTCCCGCTGCTGCCAAAAGCCAATCAGGGGTGCGAGTCCCCGGAGAGGCAAGGCTCTCGTGGACATTGCTGGATTAAGAGGGGGGTCAGGTAAGTAAGGGGGCCTCCTGTACACAGTAGGTTTGCATAGAATGCATGAAGGTATAAAAAAACTTGTGCCTTTACAACCACTTTAATCCCAAAGTGAATTTTTACATATTTTCATGAATGAGGTGAAACAAAGTGAAAATTCCCTTTGCAAAGAAAACCAAATCATGTGCAAGGAAAATGAATGCAGGATTTTTGCATGCACATCATCGGATAATTGAAGTTGGCATACTTTCATCTCATTCACTAACATTAGTTAATTTTCTTTTTGCAAAGTGAATTTTCACCTATATGATTGAATGAGGTGAAGTTTTTCTGACGTCCGACATCCAGTAATGAATAATACCACCAAAAGAAAGCTCTATTTGTGGTGGAAAAAGACATCAATTTTGTTTGGGTACAGTGTCGCACGACCGCGTATTTGTCAGTTAAAGTAAAGCAGTGCGTATTGCCAAAAAATGGCCTGGTCAGGAAGAGGGGATGAATCTTGCAGAGGTCAAGTGGTTAATGCCTGGCACCAGTACAGAAACGTGTATGTCCTATCAGGCTTCAGCAGCCCTTACCAGCTGTAACTCCCCTAAAGCACCACAAGATGGCATGAGTGGACTCGTTAGCACAGAACGCATGAGCCGTTTGTGTTGTCGGAAGTGACGTCGGCTAGTCGGTTGCCCAGGTGCTGAGAAGCGGTGGTAGACATGGCTGGGGACGAGGTGATATCGGCTCCGGTGGAGCCTTCGGGTGGAGCAGAAAAGAACGGTGAGAGCAGCTTTCTCAGACATGCTGGGGGGTTACAAATGGCAGAGGACGGGTTCATAGGAGCACTGTTACTTTGTCGTCTGTAATGTTTTCCTATGCGGACGATAGCGGGCTCAGGGCTGCCGCTAGTGTTCATGGGAGTTGTAGTTGTGTATGACTGGGAATGCTGTGTGTGGGTTGGGTGAGGGGACTACATATCCCGGCGTTCTTTGCGCTGTGCCTACTGACGGTTAACTGTCATATGAAGAGGGCGGTTGAGTATGTTTATGAAAACAGCATTTATATATAGAAGAAGAATGCTTACCAGGGCAATCCCTGGTGACCGAGAATGCTGCAGTTTACACAGCTGCTTGTACTACTTTAATAAAAAGCACAGAAATGGCTCTGGCTAGGAGAACATTTGGATCTCGTGCTGCTGATGAAAAGCACATGATCATTGTGATTTCTTCCAGTATCAGTGGGACAGGCCAAATTGATGTAATAAGTTCTACAGTGTACTAGCTAGACCCATGGGCAGGGCCAGGACATCTACCATGGGCAGAGGAGCACATTGATCAATAATGATGTCTGCAGGATTGGCAGCACATGATCAGTCCATTCACTTTCTATGATCATATTTCCCTCTGTCCTTTAGTCTTGTCTCTGAAACATAACATTAATATTTTCTGTGATGTCATTATTGCACCCCCCATTATACTGTCTTGTGGGTGACATGATGTGCACACTCTGGTGTCACAGAGGTAGAGATGTGCTCTGAACTTGTCTCTACCCAAACCTTTTTTTTTTTTTTCAGTGAGCTGCAGGAGGGGTCATTCCTGACCCACAGTTTATGTAAACAAAGAGGTGGGCTGTGGGGAATTGTCACCTTTTTTGGGGGGGGAAATAAAAACACCTTGTGATTTATTTATTTTTTCTTGTTAATAATAACACAACCCATTTTTGCTGGCTATATGACAATCGTACAAGCTAGGGGATAGGGCAGGAATGGGTGGTGTATAAGGAGGAGGCAGGGAAAATGAATAAAGGACAGGGAGACAGCAGTAATAGATGTGGAGGGAGCAAGAGTGGAGTCAAGTGGGGGGTGAAGGGAACAGAGGAGGCAGCAGAACCACATATGGGGAGCGGGGCTGGTGAAGTCAGCAGGACCAAATGTTAGGGTAAATGAAAAAATGGAGGCTGTGGAACCAGAAGAGGAGGGGAGGGAATAGCGGAGGCCGTGGAACCAGAAGAGGAGGGGAGGGAATAGCAGAGGTTGTGGAACCAGAAGAGCAGGGGAGGGAATAGCGGAGGCCGTGGAACCAGAAGAGGAGGGGAGGGAATAGCGGAGGCCGTGGAACCAGAAGAGGAGGGGAGGGAATAGCGGAGGTTGTGGAACCAGAAGAGCAGGGGAGGGAATAGCGGAGGCCGTGGAACCAGAAGAGGAGGGGAGGGAATAGCGGAGGCCGTGGAACCAGAAGAGGAGGGGAGGGAATAGCGGAGGCTGTGGAACCAGAAGAGGAGGGGAGGGAATAGCGGAGGCTGTGGAACCAGAAGAGGAGGGGAGGGAATAGCGGAGGCTGTGGAACCAGAAGAGGAGGGGTGGGAATAGCGGAGGCCGTGGAGCCAGAAGAGGAGGGGCGGGAATAGCGGATTTGGTGGAACCAGAAGAGGAGGGGAGGGAATTGCAGAGGCCGTGGAACCAAAGGAGGAGGGGAGGGAATTGCAGAGGCCGTGGAACCAAAGGAGGAGGGGAGGGAACAGCGGAGGCCATGGAACCAGAAATGGGGGTAAAACAAGAATAGCAAAGACGGCTGAACCAGAAGTATGGGGGTGGGGGGTAGGTAGGGAGTAGCAGCATAGCTGGCAGAACCAGAAGTGGGGAGGAAGTAAGTAGTTGAGGCAGCTGAGCCAGAAGTAGAGGGACCAAATGCAGGGGGAAAGGAAGTCAAGGAGGCAGTGGAACCAGAAGTGGGGAGAACGTGAACAGCAGAGACGGCAGAACCATATGCGGGGGGAAAGGGAATACAGTAGGCAATGGAACCAAATTTGAGGGAGAAAATGGAGAAGAGGTGGCAGTAAAACCAGATGTGGGGCAGGGAATAGAGGGGACAGCAGGACCAGATGTGAAAGTGTGGACACCCAAGAAGGTAGTGGACAGGGAGAGTGACTACTGTGAAGGCTCCCTGGATTGTGGTGGTGGGAAGAGAGAGCACAACAATGGAACCAGATCATGGAGGAATTAGAATAGGAGGCAGCTCCTAATGATCTTGTAACTTAAAGCTCAGGTAGCATAGTTCAGTCTCTGGCTAACAGGGTCATTGTGCATGTTTCTTGTGATTTGAAACTAGGATTGATCCAGGTTTGCACATTTGTGATTCTCTTGTATATTTGCATGTAGGTCTTTCTGATTTTCTGAGAAATGCTCAGTTTAGAAATCCAGACTTTTTTGATTTTTGAACTGTGCAATGCATGTATCCATAAAAATGCAATTCTACTTTGCTGTGTACTGCATGTGTACTGATCTCTTTAGTCACTTGCAATGTGTAGACTTGTTTTTTTTTTTCTTTTTTAGCACCGTTATGGAGGGCATATTTATGTTCATATTTAGGCCTCATGCCCACGGACGTTTTTACAGCCACTTTTTTGAGCATTTTTTGCAGCTTAAAAACCCCTCTCCATGTTAGCCTATGGCCTCATGCCCACCATGGCGTTCTTGAGCTGTAAGTGGCATAAGGCGTTTTTAATCTCCAAAAAAAACCCTGGACTAGTGCGTTCTGAGGCTCCAGCGCTAGAGCTGTAAAAACGCCAGACGCTGATAAAAAGGTGTTAAACGCGATTTAACGGGGCTTAACGCTGTATACACAGCGTTATGCACCTTCCCGCATTTCTCTGTCTCTATTCAAAATCAATGGTTCCCTATGGGAGCCCATTGATTTTGAATAGAAGTCTCACCAGAAGTCGGATCAAGATGATCCAACTTGTGGTGTGACTTTTGTGCTGAAAATCTTGAGGGGGACCCCTGACAATTTTGCGTGAGGTTCCCCCCAAGATCCATATCAGACCTTTATCCGAGCACGCAGCCCGGCAGGTCAGGAAAGGGGGGGGACGAGCGAGCCCCCCCTCCTGAACCATACCAGGCCACATGCCCTCAACATGGGGGGTGGGTGCTTTGGGGCAGAGGGGGCCTCTGCGCCCCCCACCAAAGCACCTTGTCCCCATGTTGATGAGGACAAGGGCCTCTTCCCGAAAACCCTTGCCCGATGGTTGTCGGGGTCTGCGGGCGGGGACTTATCGTGATCTGGAAGCCCCCTTTAACAAGGGACTCCCCAGATCATGGCCCCCCGCCCTAAGTGAATGAGTATGGGGTACATCGTACCCCTACCAATTCACCTAAATAAAAAGTGTCAAAAATAAACACACTACACAGGTTTTTAAAGTATTTTATTGAAGCAGATCCGGATCTTCTGCTCTTTTGCTGGGTCTTCTCCCCTCTCCGGGTCTTCTCCTCTCTCTCTGCTATCTTCTGCTCTTTTGCAGGGTCTTCTCCCCGCTATCTTCTGCTCTTTTTGCTGGGTCTTCGCCGCTCTCTGGGTCTTCTCCCCTCTCCCCACTATCTTCTGCTCTTTTGCTGGGTCTTCTCTCTCTCTCTCTCTCTCTCTCTCTCTCTCTCTCTCTCTCTCTCTCTCTCTCTCTCTCTCTCTCTCTCTCTCTCTCTCTCTCTCTCTCTCTCTCTCTCTCTCTCTCAACTCGCTTTCTTCTGCTGGGTCTTCTCCCCTCTCCGGTTCTTCCCCCCGCTATCTTCTACTCTTTTGCTGGGTCTTCTCCTCTCTCTCCGCTATCTTCTGCTCTTTTGCTGGGTCTTCTCCTCTCTCTCCGCTAGCTTCTGCTCTTTTGCTGGGTCTTCTCCCCTCTCCGGGTCTTCTCCTCTCTCTCCGCTATCTTCTGCTCTTTTGCTGGGTCTTCTCCTCTCTCTCCGCTAGCTTCTGCTCTTTTGCTGGGTCTTCTCCCCTCTCCGGGTCTTCTCCTCTCTCTGCGCTATCTTCTATTCTTTTGCTGGGTCTTCTCCCCTCTCCGATTCTTCTCCTCTCTCTTCTGCTCTTTTGCTGGGTCTTCTCCCTCTGTTCTTCTTCTGCCGATGTTGACTCGACGCAATCTCCCAGTGTAATGCTATAACCTAAAGTGTACTTCTTTTTTTTTTTTCAGTTACAGCAGTGGATCTTACAGGGCAGGGTCTTCAGAAACTGACCGCCATATTACCCTGTGGAGCTGACACTCAAACGTTGATTTTAGACAAGAACCAGATAATCAAATTGGAACACTTGGAAAAATGCAAAAACCTAACACAGGTGAATAAAATGGCCTTCTAAGAAGTACAGGGTTCATGTGCAGCCATTAATCTAAATTTGATTATTTTTAAAGCTAAGTTGAACTTTCGGTTTAAGTCAGCTATATACCTTCTAGGTGCATCCAGACAAAATGATTCCTACAGTTTGTTTTCTTTAGAAAGCAGCCACAGAGTAGAAAAGTCTGTTCCTGCCAACATGCTGTAGAGAAGGACTCTCTGAGAGACCACTGCTTCCACTCCGAGAGCAAGAGTCCTTCTATAGCATGCTGGCAGGGAACCAATTTTTTTTTCTACTCGGGCTGTGGCTGCTTTGTAAAGAAAACAAACTGTAAGACTTCACACACTTTTGTTTTGATTTACCTGGAATGTATTTAGCTGAAAGTTCAGTTGCGTTTTAAAACTGAGTATTTATGATGGCTAAAATTTGTGCTGGCTTACAGTAACAGCCCCAAAACTTTTAATTGTCACTGAGAACTGTTTTCAAGTTAAAGCGGAACTTTGCTCATAACAACTTGATAAAAAAACAGTGTTTTTTAGCAAGGAACATACATTCCACGTTAATAAGTATGCTACCAAAATTAGTGTGTGCTGTAAATTGTTCCTGTTTCTTCTTGTTGGAGGCTGCCATTTTGCTGAAGCCCAGAGCCCCTGAACAGCAGTAAATCATAAAGCAGAACTATCGATTTAACAGTTTAAAAAAGGTTACATTTCTGAAATGCCGGGATTGCTAACTGTCACATTTGCTTGTTTCCTTAACCAAACTGTCAAATGACTGGTGTCATAACAGATCACATGTGCAGCACCGTAGCACTTGCAGATGAAACAGAAGCAGCTTTGCTGTAAAGGATAGGACGGTTTAATTCAGTTTTAAGGCTGTCAGCAGATTGGCCTCTACAAACTCAGCAGTGCCTAAATATGTAGAGCGACTGAGCATGTACAGATTAGGGTGAGACAGTGTATTACTGTTTTTTACACAGTATAGGCACTTAAAGTGGTGTTCCGGCCGAAATTATACTTTTTAAATAAAAATACCCCTATAATACACAAGCTCAATGTATTCTAGTAAAGTTAGTCTGTAAACTAAGGTCTGTTTTGTTATTTTATAGCAGTAGTTTGTTATTTTATAAACTTACAGCAGGCCGTGGCCATCTTAAGTGTGGGCATCTGAAGCCAGACTGTATTTCTTCCTGGATCTCATCCTTGCAGATCTCGCACATGCTCAGTGCAGCACAAGCAGTGTACTGTAATAGGTTTCAGGTCAGGTTTCCATAGCAACAGCAGTGTCAGATGCAGTTGCCGCCCCTTCCCAGAAGGCATTGCAAACAGGAAATGATGCGATGGGCCGCGGCCAGGGAGGAGGAAGTGAAAAATGAATACAGCTGATAAACAGTAAGTGCTGAGAAAAAAAATAAAAAAATATCCAATTGGTTTACAGTGCACAGTTTAGTGAGGGATGGTGAAGAGTTGTAAAAGTGGGTGGAACTCCACTTTAATTTAAATGTTTCACATTATTGCTGTACCTGCAAAAGGGCCAGCCATAGTCCCCTTTTTTTTTTTTTTTTTTTGAATAGTGTAAGAAAAGTTAAAACGCCTGTCATATTTTTTTTCTTTTCCGATGCCTATGTCCTATTTGGGAGACTTGCCTTCACTTTCTGTCTACAGATGCAAAAGGAAATGGGAGGGTCTTGTAAACTAGGGAAATCTTTTTGCAGACAGTTGCCACTAGAACACAAGAAGTGTTATTATTTGAAGATTTCCCTTTTGTTACTGTTCTGGTGACAACTTGGAATTTCAGATCTTTCCTCACTTAGTCCTAGTGATGATGGTGAATAGGACAAATACAAAAAGTGAATCTTCTCTGAAGAAATGCAGACATCTAACAAAATTTGAAAAAAATAAAAAATGTATTGCCTTTAGATACATTCTAAGATTTGTGAGTAACTATCTTTTGCAGGAAATAAAGTAGAATAATCAAATGTTTTGTCCTCCAAAAAGGGTGAATACGTTAAAAAAATAAATCTAAAATCGGTCATTGTTCAGGATTTATGTGCAGAACAACCTTGTGGAAGCATATAAACTCAGCTGTCTGTGACAGAATATAGAAAAAGTAAATCAAAGCAGTATTAACGCAAAACCAAAAATTTTATATTTTGCAGCTTACTAATCGCGCCATGTGGTGGCTGCATTCATTTTTTGTTTTTGTTTTTTTAGGGTTATTTTTCTCTGTTTTCACCTGGTGCTCTGGGCAGCACCTTTGGACAGCAGCATTATCAGTATTGGGGGGGTTGGCGTGTTTAATGTACCAGCAGATTTAGATACATTAACAAATTGAAGCTGAACTTCAGCTAACACTTTATAAGCAGTTACGGCAAACTGTTTTTTTCCTTTTGGGATAAAGGTTTTACATAAATATTAAAAGATGACCATTGTAAGCTCCCCTGTCAGTAGTGAGTGGTTTGACCCAAGCCTGTAACTGCTGCTTTTGCAGGACAGCTTGTTCTTTTGAAAAACAGACCTACTGGCCAGATCATTAGGTGAAAATAAAGAAAGAAAACTTAAAAAAAACTAATGCAGCCATCACATATAAGAATTGAAAAGCTGCAATATAGTAAATATTTGGTTTGGGATTTAATACCACTGCAATTTAATAAGCAGATCAGATGTGTTAGTTGGGTTATTCAAAAAGGAATTTACAGCTATTTTGTTTCCCTATGAACTACCTGCACCTAATTCAGGCATTTGCGCTAGTTTTGGTAACATTACCGGCAGGTGCACCAATTTGGGTAGTTCTAACTACTACTATTTTAAGAACCTGCCACTATGGCAGTGACAGTTTCCTAAAGAATTACCACCAGTTTGCAGATTAGGAAACTAGTGGTAAATTCGACCAGCTCTAAACTGTGTACAGAAGTAAACCAGCGCTCAAAGTGGGACAGGGCGGTACTGGGGAGCTATATTGAATTTGGCTGCTTCCTGCTGAGGGCTGTATCCCCAGCCTCATTCAGTTGTTGGCTGGGAAATTCCCCGGCCCTAAGCTAAATGCAAACAAGGGTGCTGGGAATACTGGTGATTTTCGTTACCCTAATATGGCAATGTGAGTCACAGAGGAAGCAAACTTAATGGGGAACTAGTCCCCATGGCTGCACTGCCTGATGGGAAACTGAGAGACTAGTTTCCCATCAAGTCTGCCTTGCTTGTGAATAACAGTGAATGGATTTGAAAGCTGTTATTGGACTGAATAGCGGCTACAGATTTGCCCAATGCCATGCACTGTCAATCAGCAGTAAGGCGGACCTGATGGGGCACTAGCCTCTTAGTTCCCTGTCAGGCTTCTTTCACTACAGCACAAAATTTCTTGGCTTAGGGAGCTTAATTAAGCGGGTTGTGACATATGGGGTGGGTATCATTTTTACATAATCTTTATCCGATTCCCTTACACTAAAGACAGTCTGGTATAGCTCTGCTTAAAAAGAAGAATGGTTAAACTGTTGTGGTAGCCAGCCAAATTGGTTTCCATTACTTAACAGTTCTGTAAATGTCATTATATTGCTATTACGTATTTTGTGTTTATAAGTATTCATCAGTGTTTGCTATGTCTTTGTCTATTATTAGTTGTCTGTAGCCAACAATCGCCTTGTTCGGATGATGGGTGTTTCAAAATTAATCCATCTTCGAGTTCTGAATCTGCCTCATAATAGCATTGGATATGTAGAAGGGCTGAAAAACTTGGTGCACTTGGCGTGGCTTAACCTTGCGGGGAACAATTTAAAGGTAATTTTTTGTTTTGTTTTTATAGCCACAAACACATGAAGTGTTAATGATTTATCAACATATTATTCCATTTTCTTTTAAAGATCCCTAAAGCTTATAGCATCAATGTGCTTATATATAGGCAAATTATTGTCCAAAATGGTTTGTCTTAAAGGAGAAGTATAGCCAAAGCTTTTTAGGCCATACTACTTCTATGGATTACAGGAGTGCAGTTCATTCTCCACTCATGTGACCCATTTTCAGCCAACAGCTGACTAAAGCCCACTGTCAGCTGACATCACTCAGCTGATCCTGGCTCAGAAAAAATCCCGACCATATAGTCAGGATCCACCCAGGTGCCTGGGCCAGCACCTGGCTCAGCCTCTCAGTGATCTGCTAAGAGCCTGAACCAGCCTATCCCACCTCCTCTACCACCAAGAGCTCAGTGAGCGCTGGAGGGGAGAGCAGAGAGCCCCTGACTGACAGTCACAGCTCTCTGCTCAGAGGGGAGGGGGAGAACTGACCGATCAGTGGGTTTTGATCGCTCAGTTCTCAGTGTAGAGCCTGCGGGGTACAGATGCAGCATCAGATCAATGCTTTATCCACCTAGATGAGTATAATTGTTTGTGTTTTTTTTTTCTTTAAAGTAGACTTACATTGAAATGTAAAGGAGGATCTGATTATTCAGTACTAAATGAACACATCACAATATGTATGGTCAATTTTTGATTTTATAATCTACACATATATTCAGTAAATCTATCAGGCCCAGTCAGATTGCTCTTCTATGTCTAACAAGCATGTTCAAAGCAAGGCTTCAGCCTTTGTATAGGTTTCTGACATGATCCAGACGTTTTAAATGTCAGATCTTTTTAAAAGATTTATGCTGTCTTAATATCTGACAAAAATTGGGAATTATGAGCCAACCACAGTTGCTTGTACAAATTCTAGAGAGTAATACATTAAGAGTTTTTTTTATTATAAATGATTTTTCAGAATTCATTTTCAAACATTTTGTATTATTTTTCTTATTTGTTTTATTATATCTTCAGGTTATCGATCAGATAAACAGCTGTACGTCACTTCAACATTTGGATTTGTCAGATAATAATATATCCCAGATTGGTGATCTCACAAAGCTGATATACTTAAGGGTGAGATTTGAAGTCATTTCCTGTAATAGACCTTATGTGGCTTCAAATGAAGCCGTTTCCAAGTGATTAATAAATTATCGGTGGCAATGAATTGGATATTTGCAAGATCAACTAGATAATAATAAAAAATGAAGCTTGAGCCTTTCATGTGATTTTGTGAGATATCTGTGAGCTATAATTTTTGAAAAATGGTATTTGAATCTATAGGGCATCCATTAAATCACGAGGGAGGAAAAGACATTTCTTTAAAAAAAAAAAAACAGATTAATGCCAATTTGTTTAAATAACTACAGTATTGTTACTTTGTAATATATACTTAGACTAATTGGCAACTACTGAGATAAAATCACTAGGGCTGAAACAATCAACAACTAATAAATTATGAAATTAATCGATTACTATTTTCATAATCAATTAATCGGCCAGTAAACATAATGGGGTTTAAAAAAACTAAAATTAGCCCTTTATAGTACAAAAATAGCGAATCGCTACTGTAAGTATTACTTTCACTGTTCCACAGTAAAAAAATGAACTTCTTACAGTAGCGATTATCTGCTCTTTTTGTACTATAAAGGGCTAATTTTATTAACCCCATTATATTACTAAAATTCTTAGGCCTGGTTCACACCTATACGTTTGGTGCTTTTTGCAGAAACGCACTACAGTTCATTTAACATGGTTTCCTATGGGACACGTTCACATCTATGCTTTTTTCAGCTGCGCGTAATTGGAAAGGGTCAATGACTTTTTTCAAAGCAGAATAGTGCTTTTTTGATTCAATATACTTCAATGGAGAAGCTGCAGAAAAGCATGTAATGTGTTTTTGCAGCAATTTGTGTTTTTTTTTAATCTCCCCAATAACAAATTGGCCCAAAAAAATGTAAAAATGCAAATCGCAGCAAAATCATGTGCGCAAAAATCAAAACGCACAGCAAAAAAAAACTGCAGAAACAGATCAAAAGCAAACTGCATAGGTGTGCACTGAGCCTTATGCTGGGCCTGGCCACACTGATCAATTTTCAGAAGAGAATATTCATACAAAAAATCTTTGTACATTCGCTGAATAAAAGAATGTTTGAAATTTTCACTTGCTTTTAACAATCTGTTTTAAAATGAATGTAATTTCTGAACGAAAACCACATACACTGTGTGAAAATTCCTTTGACCAAGAAGTTTTTTTTATTATTTCTAAATTTTCCCATCACTGTGGTTGAAAACTAACATTGATTTGACCCCCACTAACGATTAGCAAATCGAACAATGTTCTAAAAATAACATTTTTTTTTTTGAACATTGACATTGTTTCTGTATGGCCAGCATATAATATATTACAGTTCTGTTTGAAAATCAGCAAAACTTCTTCTTTTTTTTTTTTTTTTTCTTTTAAATAAAAAAAAATGATCTCTGAGTCTGATACTTACCAGATTCACCCTCTAATAGTATATACAGTGTATCTCTTCTGTTTGTTATTCTCAGAGTGGATTAGAGATTTTTCTCCTTAACCATATAGTTGAGTATTTATATTTACTACTGCATATAGATATTTAAGAATAAATTGCCTTTTTTTAAACTTATAATTATACACCACACTTTTTTTAAGGTTATTAATCAAAACAATAATCGGCCAACTAATCGATTATGAAAATAATCGTTAGTTGTAGCCCTAAAAATCACATTCAAGCAGATATATAGAGTATCACTTTTAACCAGTCCCCCCGACCAGTAATGAAGAGGAAAGGATCGTCACTATACCTCCTGGACCGGTAAACTTGCACTGGGAGAGAGGAACATGGAATAAGGCATGGCTACTATACAGGAGGCAGTGCATGTGTATGTAATAAGCAAATATGGCTGTGTAGGACTGTTTAAGGCAAGCCACACACATTGGAATCTAATTATGCAAATACTGTACAGTCTCCTTTCAATGTATACGGAAGACTGCCTAAAGAGTCTGTTTTATTTGTTTTCAGTCAGCTAGGCCCCTAGACTACATAGTTTTACAATCTAATTGTAACTTCTGTGACCGGTTTTGCACACTAGTCATGCTGCCAACTTTTTTCTGGAGCCTAGATTTAGTTTGTGATGTGCAGCATTTACTCACATGTATGTAGAAAGCAGAGTTGTGGCATTAATATAAAATGAAAAAAAGCTGACTGGGGTCTTATTTTTTCTTGTAGACTCTTCTGCTGCATGGCAATAACATCACATCATTACGAACAGCACCAACCTGCCTCCCAAAGTGTCTCGCCATATTGTCCTTAGCAGAGAATGAAATCAGAGACCTCTGTGAAGTAAGTGGACCTGTTTTAAAAACTGTATTTCAAACCACATGTATGAGGTTTTTAAAGTTTATTTTAAATAACAAACATGTCATACTTACCTGCCCTGTGCAATGGTTTTCTCTGTGCAGCCCCAATTCTCCTGTTTTTGGCCTCTCCCCCTTGCTGATAGCACCCACAGCAAGCTGCTTGTTCTGGGGGGGGCACTCGTGCATGTTGGTTTCTGAGCCGTGTCTGAGACACACAGAACGCGGTTCGGCCTGACCCCTGCTCCCGATGGCTCCCGCTGCTGTGTCTCTGCCAATGAGGAGGCAGAGACCTGGGAGAGCATGTGCTCTCATGCACATCGCTGGATTGGGCTCAGGTAAGTATTGAGGGGGCTTGGGCGGGGAGCTGCACACTGAAGGTTTTTTACCTTCATGCATGCAAGGTAAAAAAAAAAAAATACCTTCAGCTTTAAAGACACAGAACTGTTTCTGTATCCCTTAGGAAACCCTGCCATCTTGCCCCCTATAGGTGTCTTCATGGGCAAGCTGACATGCCTCTTTAAAACAAAGGAGGGCATTGAAACTGTGTTTTATCGTGTAAGTTCACTGAGGGGCCCATTTATAAAGCTATGGTATTAAAACACTGATGCTTCACCAATGTGTCTTCAACTTTGCTTGCTTTGGGATGTCGAAGCAAGCAAGGCCCCATTCATTGTAATAAATGGGAGAAGAAAAGTGCTGCAAGGATGGTGGCCCAGTCACATCACCTGGCAAGGTCATGTGACCAAGCTCTCCTTCTATCATGGCATGTTCTCTGCAGCATACTGTACTACAGAGGACATTTCATAGGACACTGCAAATGCCACATTTCAGCCTGATTCTTATGAAAGGCTTGTAAGATGCAGGCATAGTGTGGAGTCAGCACTGGGGCATCCAGCAGATAGTAGTATCCGCTCCAGATAACTTGATCTCTCAGGAGCACTAAGATAACCTCCTGGTAAGCCCTGTAATTTACTAATTTTTGTGTATGCTCTATTGTTGGTATACTGTAGGATAAAACAGGTCCCATTAAGAAAGGCTTATTGTCTGTTTTCCATATTTACCTGCACATATATTTTTGCCTTTTGCTATTCAGCAGGACTGAGTGCTAATTAATGTGCTCTTGTATTAGTATTAAAAGTTATTCATAGTGAATTACCTCTCTTATATACATTAACTGACAAGCCATCTTTACATGATTGCTGAAAAAAAGACTTGTTATAATTCAATTATCCTATAGGGAGATATTTAAAAACCACAATAATAGTGTACAATTCAAGAAGTAAAACTGAAGATATAACCTGTTTCTCCAAGGCATGGCATTAGTCTTTGGGAGACTAGTACTAGCTTTAGTTTCTGCCTAATTAATTTAGAAGTGGCAGAGGAACGCTGAAGTGGGCATGTATTTATTTATTGGGTTATATATGCCCTGCTGTGAGTAAGGATTTTAGAATTCACTGAGCCAAACGGCAAAGTGCTATTGTAGAATTGTCACAACTTCAGGTAACTAACAAAATAATGTATAAAGATAAAAACTGATACCAGTGCCAGGATGCCAATGTGTGTATTAGCCAAAGCAGCTGTATGCCAATCCCCACTCTAGGGATAGATTACTTATTGTGAAGTTCTAATCATAGACTCCACTATTTAGCGAGCAACCCTATTTATTCCTTCACTCCAACTATCAAGAATCCTTAATTTAGTGCAAAGTGTAAATACAACAACAAAGTTCTTAGTTTAGAAAAATAAAATCGCATAACAAAATCCAAAAGTTCAATAAAAAACACATTATTGATTGAACTTTCACTGACTAATGGACTTTTGGATTTTGTTATGTGATTTTATTTTTGTAGACTAAGCACTTGTTTTTTACACTTTTCACTAAATTAAGGATTCTTGATAGTTTTAGCGAGGGCATATATAGGGTTGCTTGCTAAATAGTGGAGTCTAAGGTTAGCGCTGTATATAACTTCACAACAAAATAATGTCGTTTTGTGAATTCCCTTTTGAAAGTATGGCAAAGCTCCACTCCATTTTAAACTAGTCTGGTGATTTTTGTGTTTTATGACTTCCTTTGCTATATAGATCTTCAGCGAATGATTTTTTTCAAGCTACCAACAATAAAACCCCTCTTTGCCTTTTGCCAGGTTTCATTCCTTTCAGGTCTTACTGACTTGGAACAGTTGTCAATCATGAACAATCCCTGTGTGATGGCTACTCCTTCAATACCTGGCTTTGACTACAGACCTTACATTGTTAGTTGGTGTTTGAACCTCAGAGTTCTAGATGGATACGTAGTTTCTCAAAAAGAAAGGTAAATTGTTGCATATGAGATATAACGTTGTTCAATCAAATATTTGTGTGTGTGATGTACATATTGTAAATGTTTCAGATTGCCAGCGCTAAAGATATAACTTTTTTTGTTAAGGCGGACCTGAACTCAAAAATGAAAGATACATTGTATGCTATGTTCATAGGAAGGATCTATATAAAATACTTGTGTCTAAGTAATACCCTTGAAAAATCTACTTTTTTTTTGCCTGGAATTCCATATGAAAATAGCAGTGCATTCCCTGTGCCTACAACCTTATAGTCATATATCAGCAGTGCCAGATCATCTAAGGCACTTCTGCTTGTGACTGTTGGGCACTCCTGTGCCTGCAGCCTCACAGCTGTATGTCAGCAATATCAGATAATCTAAGGCACTGTCACTGCTATTCTCATAAGGTTTGAAGTGTGATTATCACTACTGTGCTGCTCACTGTTCTTGCTACAGTGGAAGTTGTACCTGAGGACCTGCAGTGTGAAAATCTCCCTGCCTTTGCTTTATTCATCTTGTAGATTTGCACTCCTGAACTTCTCCTGCTGTTTGATTATTTCTTTATCAGTCATCAGATCATCAGCTGTCAGGGGAGAAGCTCTGTGTGGCAGTGTTAATTTAGTCGACTAAAACATTTTAGTCGACTAAATGAATACTATTTTAGTTGACTAAAATACGACTAAAACTAAAACGATTGAAATGACTAAAATGCGACTAAAACTAAAATGGAATTCTAGTCAAAAGACTAAAATGGGACTAAAACTAAAATGCCATTTTAGTCAAAAGACTAAGACTAAAACTAAATTAAAATTTGACTTCAGAATTAACACTGGTCTGTAGTGCATGTTCATACCTCAATACCATAAATAATAACATATTAGATTTTTCACTCAAGCAGTATATGAGTTTGGAAATTGTAGAGAAATGTTAACTAATGCATTACAATTTAATTACTCCCATTAGATTTTAGACGACTAAAATGAGTTTTAGTTGACTAAAATGTACTAGAGATTTTAGTCAACTAAAACGTAGGACATTTTAGTCGACTCAAATTTACTGGAGATTTAGTCGACTAAATATGACTAAAACAATTGCAGAAGACTAAAATGAGATTAAAACTAAAATGCCATTTTAGTCCTAAGACTAAAACTAAATCGAAATTTGCTGCCAAAATTAACACTGCTGTGTGGTTGAGGAGCCAGGCCCTTGCTTGCTTGTGTCAGAGACACAGTATGGAGCAAGGTGTGGTAAGTTAGTAATAGGAAAAAAATCAGCAGCAGGGATCCCAGTGTTTAAAGGAATAAATGTAACTGTAGAATAAGAGACATCATCAAGCTCAAAGCATTGTATTTTTTATTCCTGGTATAAAGAGGTACTACTCAAAAAAATATATAATATTATCCCCATAAATTTATGTTGGCTATGTGTTTTAATGATAGGTCCACATTTACTTCCTAAATAATGTATGTCCAGTGGCAGATGTCAATTTTAGATTTGGTAACTGTTGGATTATTATTTGTTGTTAGTGTGTTGTTAGTGCATGTTTTAAAGTGGTTCTAATGTCTAAATGTTTTTTTACCTTAATGCATTCCCCGTTTAGCTACCTTTTTTCTACCTCACCCAAAACACTTACAAGTCAGTCTGATCAATCCAGCCCTGTCCTGGCTGGTCTTCTCCCTTCACTTCCTGGTCTCATAGGAGACTCATGCAGCAGTGGGAGCCCATAGACTCCCGCTGCTCAGTCAAATTCTGTGAGGAGGGAGCGGGGGGCATGGCCGAGCCACACTTTTGTTTGTGTGTCTATGAATGGGAGCGCACCAGCACAGGTCCCCAATAGCATTATTATGGGGGCACCTGCAGGAAGAAGATGGGGACAGCGCTGGTGGAGAACTGCTAAAGATAAGCTAAAGGACCACTCTGTGCAAAATCGTTGCACAAAGCAGGTAAGTATATACCTCTTTTTAAATTTAATTAAAAAAAGATAAGCTTTAGTTTTACTTTTAAAATGGTGAAATTTGAAACGGGAATTTGAATTCTAGATCTATTGGCTCTTTAGAGGTTTGTTTAACTTAAAGTGATTATGAACTTAATTATTTTTCTTTTTTAAATAACAATGCTTACCTGCTCTGTTCAATAGAATTGCACATAGCGGCCCCAAACCTCCTCTTCTCAGGTCCCCTGCTAATCTCCTGGCTCCTCCTCTTTTTGGTGTGCCACCATATCTGCTTCCTTTTGCAGCTTACCTGCGGGCTTAATCCATAAACACAGACATAGTGGCTCAGCCCCCCACTCCCTTGTTAGGGGATTTGACTGACAGCAGCAGCCAGTGGCTGCCGGCTGCCTCAGCAAAGCCTATAAGAGCGGGCAGAACTGCTACAGATGAGCACAGCGCTGGATCAAGTGAGGACATGGGTAAGTATAAGGGGAGGTCTGGGGGCATACGGCTACCTAAACATTTTTTACCTTAATGCAAAGAATGCATTAATGTAAAAAATGTTAGAACCACTTTAATGTATATTTTCTTTTTTTTTCTTTTTGTTTCCTAGTCTGAAAGCTGAATGGCTTTATAGTCAAGGTAAAGGGAGATTGTACAGGCCAGGCCAACATGTACCTCTTACGTCATATCTGGCTTCTGTGTGTCCTTTGACTTCGGCAAATGGCTTGCAAACTGAGGAAGATGCAAAACTAGAGAAAATATTAAGCAAACAAAGGTAAAGATATCCAAATTATTTTCATGGAAAAATGCATAATACCTCAAATTACACAAAGTTGACAAAATGTTATTTCTCATATTTTCACCATGTGTTCGTCTACAAAGTCAATAGGAAATTGTTTCTAAAGTTGGATGTTTTATAGTGGTATTTTATCTGTGCCAACACATATTCACTCATTAAACCAAAATGTACTGTTTGTATTTTTTGTTGCACAAATGTGGGACCCAAGAGTGTTCTTGGTGAAACTACATTGTTTAGCAAAGTTGTAGGTAATGCTGCAGTGTTATGCTGTAAGTTTAAAGTGAGCTTTCAGAAGAGCCCCTGCACCTGGTTCAACCCCAGCCAAAGATTTTTATTTTTTATAGTGAAGAATGTTGTACAACCTATGTAAGGGTTGCTTTGTCCTCTTTGTCCCTATTGGGACGATTTCCCCTCACTTCCATTACTGGTGACTCCCAGTCGCACAAGTAGTTTTGTCAAGAGTTTGCCTTCGAAGCCTTCAGTATAAAAATACTGTACACTAACTCAAAAATGTTATATATATTTTTTTTTATTTTTATTCTTTTTAAAACAGAATGTTCCATTATTGAAACTTGGACATGGTACAACATAATACAGGAGACATATGTAAAATAGCAAAGTCACATGATATACATATGCAGTTGGAAAGGAGCATAGTTCACACATCCAGATCTTACAAACCCAATGTAGGGTACCAATATTCCAACAGCAAAGCCCTTAAACATAAGTGGCAAGGAGAGACCTGAGAGAGTGCTACAGCCGCAGACTTAACCAGGGAAAGGCAGCAGGGAGTAACCCCCTCCTATGCAGCTCACGGCTGCCACACTCTATCGTACTTCATAGGGCAATTCCTGCTAAGATATGTAATTTTATACATAGGAAGTGCAGAGTTTATTGACTTTTCCCACGAGACTACGGTGGGAGGGGAACGAGAATTTCACTTAAGGATAATCTCTCGCTTAGCATAAAACAGCAGGTAAAAAATTATCAGTTTGGTATATCTGGGCATCTGATCATCATCTTGGACACCTAGTAGCAACAACTCAGGGGTGACCGGAAGGGCTGAAGAAATTGGGCAGCCAGGTAGGGCAGTTCCGAAAGACATACAGGAATTTGGGGAGAAAAATCATTTTGAGGAGACTGATGCTTCCCAACAAGTTCAGCGGCAGGGACGACCATCAAGCACACTTTGCCCGGAGTTGGGACAACAGCGGGAGTATATTGAGGTTGGAAAACCTGGCCGGGTCCCTCCCAACCTGGATGCCCAAGTATTTAAACTGTTCCACCCACACCAAATGTGTAGCCGGCCTGCGCCAGGGGGTCAAGAGAAAACAACGTGGTTTTGTCCCAGTTAATATGTATCCCTGAAAAGTGACTGAATTCGTTAAACAGGGTCAGGGCCTCCGCAAGAGAAGAACCAACGTCTTGTAGATAAAGGAGAGCATCGTCCGCATATAAAGATATCTTCTCTTCCAGTGGTCCCACCCTCAGCCCCTTAACCGTTCCTGAATCCCGAATGCGAATTTCCAAAGGCTCCAAGGCTAGGACAAAGAGGGAGGGGGACAAAGGGCATCCCTGCCGGGTCCCCCGCTGTAATGAAAAAGATGCAGAGTGTATTATTGGTGCGAATTTGGGCTCTAGGGGACCTGTATAGCATCTTAACCACCGAAGAACTTGGGCCCAAACCCAAATCTACTCATCACCTCCCAAAGTAAATTCCATTCTACAGAATCAAACGCCTTTTCTGCGTCTAAAGACCCTATAACCCGTTGTCCATTGTTATCATGAATGATAGAGAGATTCAGAAAGATGCGGCAGGATTACATCCTCGAGTATTCCAGATAGACGATTGGCCAATATCTTCGCCAGGATTTTGGCATTAACATTAAGGAGACATATTGCTTGGAGCCGGCCTGGGGAAAGAATACAAGAGATTCAAGTGAAACAGTGTCTAAATCTGGCACAGGGGACAAACAACATTAAAACAGAGTAAAAAGATAAACCGGAGCATTGAAGGCTACTTTATATTTGGAGCGGAAGCCCCCAGGGACATCCTCATTGGAATCCAAGATGCCACTGAGTGCCGGATACTAGATGCCCATTACCCCTGCAGGGGTACAGGGAGCTGGTGAGTGGGGATCCTTGAGGGGGAGCACCGAAGTCACTGGATATCAACTATTGCTGTCACTGAAGTCACTTCACGCAGGAACTTTTGAATGAATTGCTTTTACCCGGAACTTTCACAATTAATTTTTTCACTTTTTATATTTAATTTAAATCCAAAAAATTCTTTTTTCTTCACATTTTTTCATATTTATTCATATATTTCTCTATATTTGGTCTTTATTAATATTGCCTCTTTTCAATGCTAATGAATTGAGCTATGATTGTTGCACCTGCATAATTTGTGCACTGTGGAGATAATGTGTTAACACTTAATCATTATATATGGTATTAGTTTATACTGATTGATGTTCCATGATCAGCCAATACAATTAGCTGGAAGGAAGATTTGAATATTATTCAATTTAGTCCCTCACAAGCATTAAGGGGAACATTTATTGAATCATTTATATATTTTGGAATAACTGTCACTGATATGGATGTTTTTTACACTTCTGTATAGAATAGGGATTCACTTGTTTGCACATACTAGCACGGGGTATTAACCCTATTGGCCACACATTTATTTCATAACTTTACATTTATTTTTGAACTGAGGGCATTTTCTCTTATATATAGATGAGAGTATACATTTAATTACGTACCCAACATAGGTAGCGCCACTTGCCCCTATCTACAAATTTCTTTTACTTACCTCACCTCTTTCGGGGGTGCGTAAGGGGAGGCTGCAAGCCTAGGTCCGTGCGCGCGGAAATCTCTCTCCTTTTTACAAAACTTGAAAAGTTCACTCAGCAGCTATTGCACAGTTCCCTCGACAGCCTGGGAGAGATCTTAAAACCGAGAGAAGCCCTCCAGACTTGTAGCGACAAAGCAGGGTAAATGCAGGGAGCCCCAGCAAAAGGAAACAAAAGGTGGAAAACAAGATGGCAGGATCCCAGGGCCTCCAACCCAGGGATAGCAGCCAAAGGTGTAGTAGTCAGACTATAGTGATGACCAGGGTCTTCATCCCTCCGGAAGAATTAAAGAACCAAACTGCCTCACCGTCAACGGCTCTCAGCTTGGCCGGGAAAAGGACGCTGTACTTTATCCCTCTGGTACGGAGTGCAGCTTTAACCAAATCGAATGACTGATGAAGTTTCTGTGTTTCAACTCTGATGCATCTGTCTGGAAGCCATGCTTGCACGCTGTTGCCGCTCGGGCCTAGGTTGGAGCTTCGGGCCGGCTACGATGGGTATCTCTGGCGGGAAACAGATCTTCCTGGTACCTTTCCCTCTGCCTGATGACTTAGAAGGCATCCGCCATCTTCCCAGCAGCGCGGGACAGCACAATACTCGGGTATGGGTAAGATTAGGATTAAACTCCAGCAGAGCTCCGGAAAGATGTCAGGTCACTCCGCCATCTTGGACACGCCCCCCCAAAAATGTTATCTAACATTACTTTTTCTCCCCTGGGTTCCCTGCTAGCTATGGCTATACATTTTATGGTATGCCCATTTTCTTGCCTGCAAGATTGCTGACTGTTCTATCTTTTAGCACTAGCACTGTCCTCCTGTTGCCTTTTCCATTTTTACCAGCTCACTTAGGAGAATAAAGTGAGGTACACACTATTAGAAAATTTAGCGAACGTTCGTCCGATTTTTTTTTTTTTTTTTTTTTTTTTCCCGATGTTTCACAGCAAATCGGAAAGATGAAAGAAAAGGAGTTTGTTCCTTCGGGAATTTTCGGATGCAAATTTGGAATCGGCTGTCGAAAGTTGTGTACACACTATACGAAAATCGTATGAAAAGTCTTTGGACGAAAATGTTGGCCCGATTTTCTTAGTGTGTACGAGCCTAAGGCTGTTTTCACACTGAGACACTTTACAGTCGCTATAGCGCTAAAAATAGCGCCTGTAAAGAGCCTCTCCTCTCACTCCAGTGTAAAAACGCCCGAGTGCTTTCACAATGGAGCGATGCGCTGGCAGGACACCAAAAAAGTCCCGCAAGCCGCATCTTTGCAGCGCTGTAGGACCGGTGTATACACTGCTCCTAAAGCGCCCCTGCCCATTGAAATCAATCAAGAGTCTTTGCGGGCGGTTTTAACCCTTTTCGGCTGCTAACGGCGCTTTACCGCCGACGGCCCCAACGCCCCAGTGTGAAAGTAGCCTAAGGGTGCTTAAACAGCTGCAATAATTGACAAAAGGTTATAGTCCTGCCAGTAACTCTGATGAGATACACCTGGGGCTGCAATAGATTTGGTAAAACTCAGAATAAGGACTGAATGATCTTGCTGTGTTAAGCAATGATTCATCAATATAATTATCCTTTTGCCTTCTCATTCATTGAGGAACAAAGGAATTCACAGACTGTTTAACTGCCACCTACAGGAGGAATAGACACTGGCAAGCAAAAGAACTGTTAACTAGCCCAGGATAACCCTTCCTACTCCCAGCCTGATTCAGTTTTTTGCAGTAACCAGGGAGGTTGAATGCCTTTTTTCAGCTTTTTTGGCAGCTAGACCTTGCTAGGCTTAATGATATGATATACCATCAGGCACTGGGCTCTGCATTGTGGCACTTTACAGACTTATGTGTATTGTGTTAGATACAGCTTGCTTTCCAGGTCCAGTTCTGTGGCATAGCTTTAGAAGCCAGACTCGGACCCATGTGAACTGGGGTTTGTGGAGCTTGCAAAGAGTGTGACCTTCAGCCTTTTCCAGTCCTGACTATATTGTTACATAGTTACATAGTTACTAAGTTAGTAAGGTTGAATAAAGACACCAGTCCATCCAGTTCAACCTGAGTGAGTGTGGGTGCTTGCCTACAATTATCCCTATTTATTTTTTAAGGTACCCATGTAGCGCCATCAATTTACGCAGCACTCCACACATACATCGCACACTCACATTGGTCCCTACCCTCAAGGAGCCCACAATCCAAGGTCCCCAACTCACATTCATATACTAGGGCCAATTTTGGACAGAAGCCAATTAACCTACCAGCATGTCTTTGGAGTGTGGGAGGAAACCAGAGTACCCGGAGGAAACCCACACGGGCACAGGGAGAACATGCAAACTCCAGGCAGGTAGTGTCGTGGTTGGGATTCGAACCAGCGACCCTTTTTACTGCTAGGCGAGAGTGCTACCCACTACACCACTGTGCCACCACTGTTGGCTGCAGAGTGTTTTCCAGGACTAGAGCCATAGAAAAATCCAGGTGTGACCTGCTCTGTCCTGCCAATCAATTTCGAGAAAGCATCATCTTTGCAGAGCACCATGTGGAACTCTGATCTCTGGCTTGTTTCTGTTGCCCTCCTACAGTGACCTGGTCACCTCCAACTGTCCAACAGTGACCTGGTCACCTCCAACTGTCCAACCCTCATCAGCACTAGCTGCTTGGGACTGTGAGTACCTGAGGCCATACCTCCACACTTTGGGACTTGTTTTATCACTGTTACACAGATGCAGTCGATACAGACACCGAGGAGACAGTCCTGCTACTATGGGTTACCTTAGTAGTAGCCTACTCTATTGGTCAACTCCTCTAACCTGGAGTCAGGGGCCCCTTATTTTGTCACCTAAGACTTTGTAACCATGTTAACTCAATTCGTCACAGATACTGACCACAAAGATTCTAAGCGTTCTCCAGTACCACTCCCCACAGAATCTAACACTGATGTTTCAGAGACCTTAGAACAGGCCACCAGTTGCAGTAACCACCTCTGTCCCAATTGTCTATCTCTGAAGAGACTGTCTTTGAGTCGCCACAGTTTTTCCTTCCATCGCCTTCCCTTCGCCTTTGGACTTCCAACCAGGCATATATTCTTGTTTGCACAAATACGTCCCCTGTGCCTTTTCCACAGATACTGGTGCCTTGAATTTGGGGGGGTTCAGCAGCATTTCAGGACCTTTGTCTAGATTCCAGGGAAAGACAGAAATGCTCTTCGAAAGGGTTGTTCTAGAGGTATTTTGTGTGTTCCATGGAGGATGTTTTTAGTTCTCCTTAGCCTGCCTGGTTGTTTTCAACTCACCAGTCTAGTCCCAGAATATCTATCTTTTCCCTTCCTTTGGTCTTGCTTCTGGACGTCACAACAGTCTGTTAATTCTTGTGTCCCTCTATGAAGATTAAAAAATGTATTGCTCTTGGAGTTCATTGAGGGACACAGAACCCTCCCCTCTGTGTTTATGATCATGTGTTTAGTACTGCTTTGACACAAAACTGAGGCATGCTGGGAGTAGGAGGGGTAATCCTAGGCTGGTCCACTTTTTTTTTTTTTTTTGCCAAGCTCTATACCTCCTGGCGGCGGCAGTAAAACCCAACAGTCTATGAAATCCTGTATGCCCTCAAGGAACTCCAAGGAATGGATTTTGGGGTAAGTACTAAAACCAGTTTATCTGATTATTTGTACCACATGACTACATTTACATGCAATGGTGGGACCGTGCAGATGACTGGTTCTCTTTTGAGCACTGATGTAAATATTTGTTTTTAATAGATTGCACCAGAGACAGTTAATAAACCAGAATCCTAATGAAATTCACAATGAAAGCCGTCTCTCCTTTACACCAAAAACAAGATCATTTTCCTTGACTGAGCCACAGACTTCAACCCCACCTCTCCTGCGATCTAATACTTGTGGTAAGCAAACAAAGTACATTTCCTTTATGGTATTTGTACTTTTGCAGTGAATATTATGGGCTTTTAGGCTGTCAGAAACTGAGTTTGATTGCATAAGGTGCAGTGTTTCAACTAATAGTGATGAAATATTTTTCTTTACTGTTTGTCAGAAGCATTGTAGGCAAATGTATTATATGAAATGGATGATTACTTGTTATCCTTTTATCTTCAAGTATATTTAACAAAACATTCCCTATTGGTCCTTGTCTATTTCAATGTTTTCTGACTATTTTCCATTTGAACCTTACATCAATAGACCTGTTTTTGCAAACTTTCCAGACTTCAGCATTTTTACTTTGCTAAAGTTCAAACTCTTTTTTTGAAATAGCAGCATCAGACATTCTCCACCTATTTCATATTTCAATAGTTGTTAAACTTGTTTCTACTTATAACATGGCATTCTTTCCGTTCCATCATTAAGATTTCTGTAAGGTCACATGTGACCTATACATATGTATATATAATATATTATGTATTATTTTTGTCTTCCTACCTTGAACTATTTTATTTTGTTTTCCTAGAGCCTACTGTGAAAGTTAACAACTGGCTTGGTACAAGTGGCAGTGAAGATTATGCTTCAAGAAACCTTCCCTTTAGTCCTGCTCATTCTGGCACCTCAAACTATAATAGTCTTTATTTAGAAGATATCCAGACGGATGAAGACAAGTTAAATTGTAGCCTTCTTTCCTCTGAATCAACTTTTATGCCTGTTGCGCCAGGTTTATCCCCGGTATCCCCCACAGTGGAAATGAGAGTACCAGGCTTTTCAAATGAAGCAAGTGCCAATGAAACTGTGTTGGAATTTAATAGAAACAAAACTGAGATGTTTTCCACAAGTTCATACGAGGAACAGGTAGAATCTGAAGTGGAAAGTAAAAACCATCCCATTAATCAAACCATGATGTTAAATGAGAATGTAAAAGCAAGCCTCACTGATAACTTGACATCTTCTGATGTAAAGCCAAAAAGCGATGATTCTTATTGCAGTAATGGAGAAAATAGCCAAGTATTTTGTCTTCAGAACAATAATGCGGATAAGCTAAACTGTATGAACAAAGCCGCTACAAAACTTCAGTCACTCTGGAGGGGCTTCTATGCAAGGAAAAACAATCCAAAAATCAAGGAAGTATACTATGAAATCAGACTAAGCAGAATGCATGAGTATATTGTCTTCTTAAGTGAAGAAGTCATAAGGTAGGTTTCAAAGAGGATGCTATTGGTGTTTTAGTGGTAAAGAATAATTTTGCCACTCAAGGCAACATTCTCAAGGATGGGTGCAAAAAGTGGCTAGATATAGTGTCTGTTTAGTTAAAACAAATTTACTATCATTTAACATTCTTTGTTTACTGTTCTAAAATAGCATTACATCATTTTAAAAGACTTTCCATTAGCAATTTACTGGAAATGCGATTTGCCTAAATGTCATGCGGACCATTAACTGTGCATTTTACCATGTCAGCATGGTTAAAAACAATATTGAACTTTGTACCTACCTAGACGTGAATCTACAGTACCCTATTACTGTTACATAGGGGCCAATCGTTTATAATAGGGAGCGGATGTCGCTATCCGCTCTACACTGTTGCTATACACAGTCTGAATTTTTACAGCCAATATATACGACGGCTATGTTGTGTAGCCTGCAGCTCTTAATTGTGTTGTCTATGCTTAACACAGCGGAGGAGAGACTCATCGCATGAGTTTGGCAGTCCATGTGACTGGGCTCTCCTTTCAATCCATTTTTTTTTTTTTTGTGTGTTTCACTTGCTTTGGAGTTCCAGAACCAATGGAGCGCATTGCACATATGTAAAGCACCTTGCTGTACGTTCAAGCTGTGTGGTGCTTATTTTTTTAAGCAACGGAATGGCCTCAGTAAGGCCAGTCTGCTTTTTTAAAAGTGACCTCATTGTTATTGCCATACTCATATATTACCATTACTTATAATAGACATGTTGTGAACAAGGCATCCCAACAAATATAAGTGCTTGACTTAAAATAAGCCACATTGTACATTAAGGACAAATAGCCAGTCAAGTGACTCAGTATCTAAGAGCATTGATCTTAAGCTAGCCATAGATGGTTAGATTTATTTTTTTCTTGTCCAGCCTGCAGCAAAACAAGTGAAAAATAGTAGATTCCCCATCCACATGTATTGTTCTACCCAAACAGTGACTTTCTCTGATAGGATGTATTCGCTGTTCGGTTGATAATTTTCCACCCCACTCAGTCGATATTTAAATCAACTTTTACCAAGCTAGGTGGCCAGCATTAGAGTCTTAAATAGCTGCAAAATGCAAGGTGGCATGTAATGCTCATTACTAATTTTTTTATTAAAAGATATTGATATAAAAGGGACTACGGAGTAGTACAAAATGTATCACCTATGACTTGCGGCATTCTTAGATGTTTTACATTTACTAAAGTGAAGCTTAGACATTTATTTTTATTATTATTATAATACATGATTTATATAGCGCCAACAGTTTGCACAGCGCTTTACAATATAAAGGGAGACAGTATAGCATCAATACAATTCAATACAAGAGGGTTAGGAGGGCCTTTCTCCTGGAAGCTTACAGTCTAATAGGGAGGGCTGGTGGAACTAAGGTAATAACTGTGAGGGATGAACTGATGGGAAAAATTGAAGATTTGGTTATTAGCTGAAGGCAGGATAGGCTTCCCTGAAGAGATGGGTTTTCGTGGGATCGCCTAAAAGTAGACAGAGTAAGAGATAGCTGGACAGATTTTGGGACAATTTTTTGGGTCAAATGGTAGACGCACCAGCTAGAAATAAAGCGTTACTGGATCTACTGATTACCAACAATACAGACCTGATCATGTATGTGTATATACGGGGCAATTTAGGTAACAGCAATCACAGGTCAATTGGCTTCAGTATAAATCACACAAATAGGAAACATAAGGGGAAAACAAAGACACTGAATTTTAAAAGAGCCAACTTCCCTATACTACGAACCTTGCTAGAAAGCATAAATTGGGATAAAATCTTAAAAACAAAGAACACGGAGAGTAGAGATGGGTTTGCTTTAAGAGCATATTAAATAGTGGGCATTAGCCAATGCATCCCATTGGGTAAGAAATTTAAAAGAACAAAAGTCCTGGATGGCTTAACTCCAATATAAAAAATGCATATAAAAGCAAAGGAGAAGGCCTTCAAAAAATACGAGGTTGAGGGATCATCCTCAGCATTCAGACTTTATAAAGAATGCAACAAGAAATGTAAGGGTGCAATAAGGACGGCTAAAAGAGAACATGAAAGACACATAGCGGAGGAGAGCAAAAAAAAAATCCCAAGGAATTCTTTAAGTACAGTATGTAAATAGTAAAAAAGGGAGGACAGACCATATTGGTCCCATAAAGAATGAGAAAGGTCATCTGGTTACAGAGGATGGGGAGATGGCGAAGGTTTTGAATTTATTCTTCTCCTCAGTGTTCACAAGAGAATCGGGGGGCTTCAGTAACCAAAACTGCTGTGTTTATTCTCATGACACTTCACAGGAAGCACCTCCATGGTTAACAGAGGACAGAATTAAAATTAGACTTGGGAAACTTAACATTAATAAATCACCGGAACCAGATGGCTTGCATCCGAGAGTACTTGGGGAACTCAGTCAAGTAATTGCCAGACCATTGTTCTGAATTTTTACTGACAGTCTACTGACTGGAATGGTACCAGCTGATTGGAGAAATGCCAATTTAGCATATTTAAAAAGGGCCCAAAATACATCCCTGGGAATTGCAGACCAGTTAGCCTAACATCAATAGTATGTAAACACTTGGAGGGGATGACAAGCGACTATATACAAGATTTTAGTAATGAGTATGGTATCATTAGCAGTAATTAGCATGGATTCATGAAGAATTGTTTTTGCCAAACCAATCTATTAACCTTCTATGAGGAGGTGAGCTTCCAGAGACAAAACGATAATTCTCCCGCTCTACAAGACTCTGGTCCGGCCAGGATATTAGTAATGAGGAAAGGTTGCGAGCACTGAACTTATTCTTTCTGGAGAAGACGCTTGAGAGGGGATATGATTTCAATTTACAAATACCGTACTGGTGACCCCACAATAGGGATAAAACTTTTTCGCGGAAGGGAGTTTAACCAGACTTGTGGCCACTCATTAAAATTAGAAGAAAAGAGGTTCAACCTTAAACTATGTAGAGGGTTCTTTACTGTAAGAGCGGCAAGGATGTGGAATTCCCTTCCACAGGCGGTGGTCTCAGTGGGGAACATCGATAGTTTCAACAAACTATTGGATAAGCACCTGAACGACCACAACATACAGGGATATACAAGGTAATACTGACATATAATCACACACATAGGTTGGACTTGTGTCTTTTTTTTTTTTTTTTTTTTTTTTACCTCACCTACTATGTAACTGTAACTATATAGTTATACGTATCTAAGATTGAGCTAGAGAAATCCAGAAGATGGGAGAGGCTCTGGAGAAGTCCTGGAGATTAGCATGGAAGGAGGAGACAAGGGAGCTAGAGTGCAGGAAATCTTGGGAGGAGCGGAGAGAACAGTTTGGGTGATATTTGGAGACAAGATTGGTGCTGTAGCTCAAGCAGAGTTGTAAATGGCTTTGTATGTTATTGTTTTGAATTTTATTATTTGGGCAGTTTAAAGTCAGTGGAGGGGTTGGCAGAGAGGGGTGGTGGACACTGAGCGGTTGGTAAGGTCAATGAGTCTGGCAGCAGCATTAATGATAGACTGAAGAGGGGATAGCTTGCAAAGAGGTAGGGCAATAAGGAGGGAGTTGCAATAGTCAAGGCGCGATAAAACAAGGGAGTGAATAAGTTGCTTAGTGGTTTCAACTGGTAAAAAGTGGTGTATTTTTTTAGATGTTACAGAGGTGATGTCTAGAAGATTTGGACAGTGATTGGATTTGGGTCTGAAAGGACTGGTCAGAGTCCAGGATTACACCTATCATGCTAGCATGAGGGGAGGGATTGATGGACGGAGGAAATATGAGCTCAGTTGTAGAAAAATTGAGTTTGAAGAAGCGGTGCGACATCCATGCTGATATGTCAGTTAGTAATGCAAGAGGAGACAAGGGGTGAGGAGTAGAGAGCTAGATTTGGGTGTCATTAGCATAAAGATGGTACTGGAAGTCATGGGAGTTTATCAAGTGACCAGGAAAAGAGGTGTAAATGGAGAAGAGGAGGGGTTCAAGGACAGAACCTTGGGGTACTCCTGCAGAAAGAGGAAGTGGAGAGGAGGAGACAGAGTTATAGGTAACACTGAAGGAAGGCTGTGATAGGTAGGAGAACCAGGAGAGATCAGAGTTTTGCAGGCCAAAAGAGTGGAGTTTTTTGAGGAGCAAGGGGAGGCCGCAGAGAGGTCAAGTAGTAGGAGTACAGTAGAAACGGGAGAAGTGGGACTTTGAGTGAGGTGTGCAAAAAAGACCAAGGGATCAGTCACTATGTAACACAACCATTTATTGATTGACAATAGTCAGGTGGCACAGTGTAGTACCAAAAGTATACATAAAACCATCATGGGTACATGTACATCCTTGCATATATACACATGATAAATGAAGAGTAGTGGCCAGTTAGTAAATCATTAGTGAGTTTTAGTAGAGCAGTTTAAGTGGAGTGTAGTAAGTGAAAGCTGGGCTATTTTTTATAGATTTATGTTACCTGAAAAGAATAAATATTAAAATACGTATGTGTATACAGGTCTTAACTAAACTTTATTACATTTCAACTTTTTTTTTAGGATGGAAACTATGAATGCAGCTGTAATATGAGCAGTAGTTGTTTTAAGCCTACCTTTCATTCAAAAACCAGTTTAAGTAAAATATAAACAACAGAAATACTCTTGATGCCAAATTTATCTGGAATCTATTTGTGTTCCTCAGACTCAGTGAGATGAAAACATGTTTTAGTAATTTTAGCTTGTTCCGTCATTTGTGTGTGGAAAAAGTCCAGAGTTAAAAGCCCCCGAGTCAATGTGAATGTGTGCTACAAACTTGTGAATGCACATACAGACAACATTTTTTAGTTTTGGACAGAATGTAGAAGGGTTAGACCCTGTTACTAAGTTTTTGTCTGTCTCATTGGAAAGGTAAACCCCTCTATTTGTCCTGATGACCACTGTCACCAAACATAAATTAATGGGAAAACCTACATTTTAGAGTTTTCCTGAGGCAATAGACCCCGTGTACTAAGACGTAAGGCGTAGGTGTGGAATAGGCTTGTGCCCTGGTTCTCACTGAATGTCAGTACAAGTCTGTTTTGGGTGTGCTAGCTATGTGGAAGTGTGAACCCATGATTTCATTCACGTATATGAAATGCTTACATGATTGCAACTTACAGCAGTTATCAAAATATATATCAAATGCATAACCTAACCAAAAATTTATTTAAAAGTTTATTTCACCATTCTAATAAGTTTCCATGCATTCAAACATCCCCAGTAGATTAAAAATCACTGTACAACTTTAAAAAGAGGAGCTTCTCTTACCCTTCACTGCCACATCATATAGTGTTGGCAGCAGGAGGGGTTTTACATACACTCCACAAGCCAACTATCAGCTTTCTGTGTGTCACTTCTGTTTTCTGTTGTCACTTTTTCCCTGGCCACCGTGGACAGGGAAGACAGTAATGGATTGTGGGCTGCGCTCCATTGGTTTCAATGGAGGACAGGTGAGACATTGGGTTATAAAGAACGCTGATGTCTCACAAAAGAGAACCTGTAACAAAGAATTTGTCACATGGGAACTTTGTGTCCCGTATGTGATATAAAAAAAATTGTCAAAAACTAAAGTTACACCCAAGCACTAAACCCAGGCATCCCCCCCCAACCCAATTTTTTTTTAAACCCACCCCTCCTCCACGTACATGCATGGGGTGCCTGTGTACGAAAATGTTGCTTGCACTACACATGTTGGATATCGTCACACACACTGGAGTGAGAGCAATTAAGGACCTGTTTTGATGGTATCAGTTTAACCACTTCCCGCCCACCGTCATATGACGTCCTGGGCTTTGGGCGGGTATATCTGAATGAGGCCTGTAGTTACAGACATCATCCAGATATTGCCGGTTTCAGCCGGTGAATCTCTACACCATAGGAACGATCATAGCGGCCGTTCCGCCGCTTGATCGTTCCTATGGGAGGCAAAAGGAGACATCCCCCCCCCTCCCCGCCGCCCTCCGGTGCTTGTTCTGACTCACCGTTACGATCGGTGAGGCGGAGAGCGGATCCGCCGGCGCCGGATGTAGATCATAAAGATTTCCGGCAGACCAGATGGTCGCCGGAGTCTCTATGATCATCGGAGGCCGGGCGCGATGTTATGACGTCACGCCCGGCCTCTCCATTCAAAAAAACAGCGCCGCTTCGGCTGGGAAGCGGTGATCGTTTTATTTTTTTTTGGGGGATTTCAGGCTTCCCAGCCTAGTGGTGAGATAAGGAGTCTTATTGACTCCATACCTCACTATTAAGAGCACCTGACATGTCATATTGCTATTACAAGGGATGTTTACATTCCTTGTAATAGGAATAAAAGTGATCAAATTTTTTTTTTCCAAGAAAGTGTCAAAATAAAAAAAATTAAATATAATTAACAATAAAAAAAAAAAAAATTTTTAAAGCGCTGCTGTCCCCGTGTGCTCGCACGCAGAAGTGAACGCATACGTAAGTCCCGCCCACATATGAAAACGGTGGTCAAACCATACATGTGAGGTATCACCGCGAACGTTGGAGCGAGAGCAATCATTTTGTCCCTAGACCTCCTCTGTAACTCAAAACATGTAACCAGTAAAAAAATTTCAAGCGTCACCTATGGGGATTTTTAAGTACCGAACATTGGCGCCATTCCACGAGCGTGTGCAATTTTGAATCGTGACATGTTAGGTATCTATTTACTCGGCGTAACTTCATCTTTCACAAAATGCAAAAACATTGGGCTAACTTTACTGTTTTTTTGTTTTTTTTCCTAAAACACAAAACTGTGTTTTTCCCCAAAAAAAGCGTTCGAAAAATTCCTGTGCAAATACTGTGTGAGATAAAAAGTTGCAACAACCGCCATTGTATTCTCTAGGGTCTTTGCTAAAAAAAATATATAATGTTTGGGGGTGCTATGTAATTTTCTAGCAAAAAAAATGATGATTTTTACATGTAGGAGAGAAATGTCAGAATTGGCCTGGTAGGGAAGTGGTTAAAGTGCTTCAGAGATCACCCACAATTCATTGACAAGTGCATTTGACCTGCAGTTGCTGTCATTCTGACCTTCTGCTTTTGACCCTTTACAAGCAGGCTTTGCAATCTTTTTGACTTGTACAGGAATGCAAAACTCTGTGTTGAACAATTCAAAAGGCTTGAAGGCAACAGTGCTGACAGCAAGTCATTAATACTTAAAGTGAATGGTAAACCTAATGTCATCCCTTCTAAACTACTGCCATAGGGGTTATCTATAAAGATATACATGCCTCCTGCATGTATCTTTACCTGTCAAATATCTCCCCTCTGTCTGTTATGAGACCCGAAAAACTGCATATTCTGTGGGAGGGTCTGTTGTCTGGAGCTCGGTGGGTGGAGTCGTGATGTCAGTAGACTCCCCGCCCACCTCTACACTCCCCTTGTCAATATGCATTTTCTCTGTGTATTTCTAACACTGAACTTCTGCTATGATCTCTAACATCCAGTGAAAAGACAGGAAAGTAACCACATGACTTCAGCATGCCAAATCATGCTGAGGTGAGGAACAGCCAATCCTTGCAGAGCTGCTGAAGAAAGGAGTGGGGGAGGGAATTAAAAAATGTCTGTGTCTTAGGCTAGTGCATGAGATGTATATCACCTGTCACTCACAGCAAGGGGAAGGATTTGACAAAGTTTTTCTCTGTTTGTCAAGATTTATCTCACTGAACAATAAAAGAGGATTGCTCAGAGCTGGATTACCTCTGTGTGGCAAGACTGGGCTCAAATGATAGGAAATATTATACTCTACAGTATGATAAAAAAAATCGGGTTTACATCCACTTTAAAGTAAATTTGTGCTGAGTACAGAGGGCTACCATTAATAACTTTCTAAAAATTAAATTTGCCTGGCTGTCTTTGGCATTAATACTATGATCATTAACCTGGACCAGGCATGTGGATGAGGATAGGCAGAACTTCACAAATGACTGAAACCTTTGGAATAACAGGCAAGGGGAGATTGGATTGTCACATCCTTTATATGAAACTGTTGTGGCTCATTGAATCTCTGTTCTGAAATCTTGTTTTTATGTTAGAAATTTTCTTTTTGTTCTGTAGGTTGAAGAAAGAGAAAGATGAGGAGAAAATGGAACGACTTGTACAGACAGAAGCTGTGAAATTTTTATGGGAACAGGTATAACTGTAGCTCTGTAAATGGAAATGCAATCTCACATAAATGATTTGCATGTTTCTTAGAAATTGCACTTATTATTTTAAGGGAAATTTATGATTTTGACTGAGGTTTAGCCAAAACAACATTCTTTATAGCTGCAATAAATTAGCTTACCTGTAATAAAGTACTGTATGTCCCACAGTGTGCAGGCAACTGGATCCTGAAGAAATCTTCTGTGTATAGTGCCCTGTCTTCTTCCTGTTCCTGAACATTTAGCTCTGCGGGAGTTAATAGCTTTAGTTCTTCTGTGAAGCTGCAGTGAAAAATTTCCCAACCAGAAGCTGCCCCTCCTCTCTCCTCCTCCTCTCCCTCCTCCTCCATTAAGAAAAGTTGTTTCATAGTGTACACTGCATGTAACACAAACCTGTCTGTAGCTTGTTCACTGCAGCTTCACAGAAGGCTGGGAGCTAATAACTCCCACAGTGCTGGAAGTTCAGAGACAGGAAGAGGACTGGACATCCCCGCACAAAAGATTTCTACAGGATCCAGCTGCCTGCACAGCATTAGAACATACTTCATTAGAAGTAAGTTTGGTCACTAAAGCAACTCTTTTAGTTGGGAGTGTAAGTTGGATCTTTAGCTTTTAGTTGGTTTTTTTTGGGGGGGGGGGTTCTTTTTTTTTTTTTTCTTTTTTTTTCTTTTTAAAAGAGCGGCCAAGGTTAGGAGGGAGGTAAACCGAAAGCTTCATCTGCTTTAACGTCACAGGCCTTAAAAGAAACACTTATGAAATGCATATAGGATGTGCTTGTAAAGGGATGTATAGGATGTGCTTGTAAAGTATAAAGGGAGACCCATTATGCAACAGGCAGACAGAAATAAACTGACACATTTCGAGGCAGGGTATCTCTTCTTTAGAGGTGCCTAAATCTGAGTAGGGACAACCTATAGTTTAAACATATTAATGAATATTCAAAAGTATGCCACAGACAAGTATATATCATATTGAAGAAACATTATACCATCATGATTATCCCAATACTAACCCATCTCACATCTGCACATCTCTCACAGAGGGGTTAGTATTGGGATAATCATGAAGGTATAATGTTTCTTCAATATGATATATACTTATCTGTGGCATACTTTTGAATATTCATTGATATGTTTACATTATAGGTTGTCCCTACTCAGATTTAGGCACCTTTTAAAGAAGAGATAAACAAAAATGAAATGCGTCAGCTTCATTTCCATCTGCCTGTTGCATAATGGGTCTCCCTTTGTGCTACACACTGTGTGATGTATATGCATTCTTTTAAGCCTTTTTTTTAGAAATAATATTTTCCACTAAAGGGGAAGCTGTTGAGGGCAATAAAAACGCAGCTCAACCACATGGTCCGTCCCCCCCTCAACCGCTAATAAACAAGCACTTACCGGCAGGATCAACAGGTAGTAAAACTGTTACTGGGAGGCTCTGAAAAGGGAAGACTGCTTTGTTACTGCTAGTGACTGCATCATATGCCTTTTTTGATATTTCTCATAGTTCACTTCAGCAAGCCAAGCTGTCTAGAAAAAGTGACAGTTACAAGGTTGGGATAAATTATATACTGTAACACTAAGGCCTCGTTCACACATGCAGCCAGGGGGGCGGTAAAACTAGCAGATGACTCACTGTTTTACCACGCGCCTGAATGCTGACATGGATCCACTCATGGCTGATATTCTCATATTTTGTCACTTCCTCCTCACCTGTCAAATGTCCTCTAAAAAGCAATCCAACATGGTTTGTTCCTCGGGGCTCCACACCTGAAAAACCAGTCAGCATTTTTCTATGTATGTCCTCTTTCATAATTAAAAAAAAAATGGTTACTGTAAGGGTTTAAAAATTGTTAGCTGAAGTTGGGCTTTAAAGGCCAACTCCAGGCAACTAAAAGATTATCCCTTGCAGTGGGACTGTGCACTGCAAGGGTTCATTACTCCTTTAGATCTAGGGCAATTGTCTCCATACTGCGGCCCAAGAGCCGGATGTGGCCCTTTTTTTTTTTTTTTTGCCATTGTCCAGCACTTGAAGCACTATTCCTGCTACTGACAACAATGAGGCACCATTGCTTTCACTGACACCAGCAGTGGAGCATTATTGCGCCCACTGATTCCAATGATGAGGCACTATTCCTTCAACTGACACCAACGATAGGGTCTAATTCTTCCCACTGACACCTACAATGGGATATCATTCTTCCTACTGATACCTCACTGTTACTGCCACTAATGCCAATGATGGGGCATTATTCCTCCTCCTCACCACATTTTTTAAATCCCGCTGACTACCAAGCCTGAGACGTTGTAAATGTGTTTCTCCTCTTCCCTAGAAAAACAAGCTTTTAACTTATGCAGTTTGGAGTCAGCCCCCCCTTGCAATGGATAATTTTACATTAAATTGTTACACTTTCCAGAAGTTGGGCTTTAATTTGTCATTTACTTAAAGTGGTTGTAAACCCACCACTCACCCAGCATAAACTAATGGCACAGTATTAATGTATATATACATGCAAGCCTCCTGCATGGCTCCCTACATTGCAAATGTCACCCCCTTCAGCAGTAGGAGCTCCCCGCCCACTTCTACACTCTCCTACGCTGATCTTTCTGAGTTTTGAGTAACATCCAGTCAAAACTCAGGAAAGGCGCCACATGACTTCAGCATGCCCAATCATGCTGAGGTGTGGAGCAGCCAATCCTGGGAGAGCTGGAGAAGAAAAGAGGAAGGATGTGAAGCTGGAAGCTCTCTCTCTCACAGCAGTGGGGGATGTGGGAACACATACTTATCTGTGTGTGGTTTTTTATCTTGCTAAAAAAAAGACCAGAGGATTGCTCAGAGCTGGATAAACTCCTTGTGGCAAGACTGGGCACAGATGACTTAAAACCTCTACTCCAGTGGTTCTCAACCCTGTCCTCAAGTACCCCCAACAGGCCATGTTTTGGCCTGTTGGGGGTACTTAAGGATAAAATAGCTTTCCAAAATACCAAGCCATTGACTCTAATTTAAAACACCTGTGCAAGATAAAGGAAAACCTGCAAACATGACCTGTTGGGGGTACTTGAGGACAGGGTTAACCTCCCTGGCAGTATGATTATCTCAGATTTTTGCACCTCAAAGCGGTACATTGTTTTGCATAGAAATTTGGAGTTTTGTATTGTAGGCCTGTAATTCTTAGCAATAACGCAATTAAATCTGTCCAAACAATAGCCTAATGGATATCCCAGGTTTGATACACAAAATCATAAATTATAATATAATAAATAAATATAAATAATTATAAAAAATAATAATAAAATAAATTTCCCCACGATTCACTATCGCTCAATTCTGCAAGTGTTCTAATTTACTATCGCAGTTTTCTAGCTGGTCTAAAGCCACTTTTGACGTAAAGGGACACTTTTTGGTTGCTATGGACAATCTCCAGTTTCCAGGCAGAAAGAACAGTATATATCATATAAAACTGCATGCAGGGCACTGGACAAAGCACTGGGGACAAAAGGGATGTGAAATAATTTCATACAGTAATGTAATCTGTAAGATTACACTGTACTGTATGTATTGTGATTTTTCACTTTTTTTAATTTGCCGGGCTCCGCCCCCGTGCGTCGTGACGCTCGCAGGGAACGGAGCCTGGCACAGGGAGGCTTCGGGCGGAGGACAGAGCCCGCAGACACCGCGGGGGGACATCGCAGGATACTGGGGATAAGGTAAGTAACGCCACACCAGGATCCTGCAATGCAATCCCGAGTGTGGCTCGGGGTTACTGCTAATGGTGCTGAAATTTAACCCCGAGCCACACTCGGGAAAACCGCCAGGGAGGTTAAGAACCATTGCTTTACTGTACCAGGTGGAAGTATTCATTAAAAAAAAAATCAGGTTTACTTTCACTTTAAGGTCCATCTAAGATTACATGTCCATCTAAAACCACCCTGCCCAGAGGATGATACAGTGCCTTGAAAAGGTATTCATACCCCTTGAAATTTTCCACATTTTGTCATGTTACAACCAAAAACTTAATGGTATTTTATTGGCAATTTATGTGATGGACCAACACAAAGTGGCACATTGTGAAGTGGAAGGAAAATGATAAATGGTTTTCAAAACTCTTCACAAATAAATATGTGAAAAGTGTGGCGTGCATTTGTATTCAGCCCTCTTTACTCACCTATTTAGTAAAGAGTCCACCTGTGTGTAATTTACTCTCAGTATAAATATAGCTGCTCTGTGAAGCCCTCAGAGGATTGTTAGAGAACCAATAGTGAACAAACAGCATCATGAAGGCCAAGGAACACATCAGAAAGGTCAGTGATAATGTTGTGGACAAGTTTAAAGCAGGGTTAGGTTATAAAAAAATATCCAAAGCTTAGAAGATCTCACGGAGCACTGTTCAATCTATCATCTGAAAATGGAAAGAGTATGGCACAACTGCAAACCTACCAAGACATGGCCATCCACCTAAACTGACAGGCCGGGCAAGGAGAGCAATAATCAGAGAAGCAGCAAAGAGGCCCATGGTAACTCTGGAGGAGCTGCAGAGATCCACAGCTCAGGTGGGAGAATCTGTCCACAGGACGACTATTAGTCGTGCACTCCACAAATCTGGCCTTTATAGAAGAGTGGCAAAAAGAAAGCCATTGTTGAAAGAAAGCCATAAGAAGTCCCGTTTGCCATTTGAGAGAAGCAATGCGGGGGACACAGCAAATGTGGAAGAAGGTGCTCTGGTCAGATGAGACAAAAATTTAACTTTTTGGCCTAAAAGCAAAACGCAATGTGTGATGGAAAACGAACACCGCACATTACCCTGAACACACCATCCCCACTGTGAAACATGGTGGTGGCAGCATTATGTTGTGGGGATGTTTTTCTTCAGCAGGGACAGGGAAGCTGGTCAGAGTTGATAGGAAGATGGATGGAGCCAAATACAAGACAATCTTATGCCGTGTACACATGATCGGACTTTCTGGCATACTTGGTCCGGCACACTTTCTGACGGACTTTGTCCGCCAGGTGCGCCCGACTTTAAAACGGACGGACTTGCCCACACAGGACCGGACTTTCCGTCGGGCTAAGTCCGCACGTCTTTCCGACGGACTTTCGCCGGAGTTACGGCGGACTTTCAGAATGAACGGACTTGCCCACACATGGACAAGTCCCTTCATTTTGAACGTGACTCAGGTGCGACGGGACTAGAAAAGGAAGTCAACCTTGCCGCTTTTATCGGCGAGATTGACACCTTGCGAGCCCCGTCGCGGGTCATACCAGGCCCTTAGGTCTGGTATGGATTTTAAAGGGAAGCCCCTACGCCGAAAAAACAGCGTGGGGTCCCCCCTTAAATTCATACCAGACCCTGATCCGAGCACGCAGCCCGGCCGGTCAGGAAAGGGGGTGGGGACGAGCGAGCACCCCCCCTCCTGAAACGTACCAGGCTGCATGCCCTCAACATGGGGGGGTGGGTGCTTTGGGGGAGGGAGCGCCCTGCGGGGCCCCCCCACCCCAAAGCACCTTGTCCCCATGTTGAGGACAAGGGCCTCTTCCTGTCAACCCTGGCCAATGGTTGTCGGGGTCTGCGGGCGGGGGGCTTATCGGAATCCGGGAGCCCCCTATAATAAGAGGGCCCCCAGATCCCGGCCCCCCACCCTATGGTACATGGTACCCCTACCCATTCACCTAGGGAAAAAGTGTCAATAATAAAACACACTACACAGGTTTTTAAAATAATTTATTAAACAGCTCTGGGGGGGGTCTTCCTCCGGCTTCGGGGGTCCCTCCGGTTCCTCTTCTCCCGGCGTCTGGTTGGTTCTTCTCTGCTCTCTCCGGCCTCTTCTGCCGGTGTTCCAGTTCTTCAGCCAGCTCCTCCGCTGTCTTCAGGCCGCTCTCTTCCCAGCGGAGGTCCGGACTTCTGGGCTTCTTGTCTTCTTGCCTCTTCTCTTCTCCAGATGTTGACACGACGCTCTCTCCGGCTGGACTGCTCTCTGAGGGCTCCGTTGTGACTTATATAGGCAGGAGACCCCGCCCCCTTATAATGTCACAGTCCCTGGGCATGCTGGGACTGTGACGTTTTAGGGGGCGTGGTCAACATCACCCGGTCCGACGGAAAGATTTAAAACTTGTTTCAAATCTAGGTCCGGCGGGCTTTTGGGAAAAAGTCCGCCGGAGCCTACACAGGGTCAGATTGTCCGGCAGACTCTGGTCCGCCGGACCAAGTATGCCGGAAAGTCCGCTCGTGTGTACGCGGCATTAGAAGAAAACCTGTTAGGGTCTGCAAAAGACTTGAGACTGGGGTGGAGATTCACCTTCCAGCAGGACAACGACCCTAAACATACAGCCAGAGCTACAATGGAATGGTTTAGATCAAAGCATATTCATGTGTTAGAACGGCCCAGTCAAAATCCAGACCTAAATCCAATTGAGAATCTGTGGCAAACAGACTTGAAAATTGTTGTTCACAGATGCTCTCCATCCAATCTGACAGAGCTTGAGCCATTTTGCAAAGCAGAATGGGCAAAAATTTCACTCTCTAGATGTGCAAAGCTGGTGGAGACATCCCAAAAAGACTTTCAGCTGTAAAGGAGATTCTACAAAGTATTGACTCAGGGGGGCTGAAATCAAATGCACGCCACACTTTTCACAGATTTATTTGTAAAAAATTTTGAAAACCATTTATCATTTTCCTTCCACTTCACAATTATGTGTCATTTTATGTTGGTCTATCACATAAAATCCCAATAAAATACATTTACATTTTTGGTTGTAACATGACAAAATGTGGAAAATTACAAGGGGTGTGAATACTTTTTCAAGGCACTGTAATTCTACTGTGATCTTACTGTAAAACTAATTGCGTTTTTTTTATCACTTTTTTTACAGCAAGTTGTGAGATAAACACATCTACTAGATGGATCAATAGGTTAAAAAAAACATACTATAGGGAGAGGGTGTCACGATAAAACAAAAGCTGCTGTGTTAATTCTGATGACAAGTCTTCATCATATGTGAAATTTTCCCATAGCTGCACTTTGAAAGCCCAAGTTGGCAATGACCGCTACAGCTGCCTTGTTTTCATCTTGCCTTTTTTATAACTTCTGACCTCCTTTGATATGGAAAGATATTTGTATCTTTTGTATCTCCAATTATGTCTGATGGACCATTTTGATAAACCTACAGGCATTGATAATGACTGATTGTTTCCTATAACTTTGTAAAGCCAGAAGAGGATATAACATATGAAACAAAGCTGTGAATGAGTTCAGTGTATAATACTGCAGGTAGTACCTTAATTACACCACCGTGTGGCAGTATGTTACCACACTACTACTACTACTACACTAGGGTTCCAAGAAATCTTTACATATGTTTGTATTCTGTTATTAAAAAGAAAACAGAGCTTTAGTTGAGAGATTTTCAGATTTGATATCTAACTAAAATAGAATCTGTTAAGACACAAAAATATAGAAGCTGCCATTGCAGACTTTTTTTTTTTTTTTGAGTCTGCTTGTTCCAGACTGTTATGCCGCGTACACACGAGCAGACTTTACGGCAGACTTTGCCCGGCGGACTGGATTTCGTCAGACAGTTCGATCGTGTGTGGGCTCCAGCGGACTTTGTTTTCTCAAAAATTGGACGGACTTAGATTTGAAACATGTTTTAAATCAATCTGTCGAAATCGAGTCCGGTCGAAAAGTCCGCTCGTCTGTATGCTAGTTAGACGGACAAAAAGCCACGCTAGGGCAGCTATTGGCTACTGGCTATGAACTTCCTTGTTTTAGTCCGGTCGTACCTCATCATGTACGAATTCGACGGACTTTGGTGGATTGTGTGTAGGCAAGTCCGTTCATTCAGAAAGTCCGTCGTAAAGTCCGTCAAAGTCCGCCGGGCAAAGTCTGCCGTAAGGTCCGACCGTGTGTACGCGGCATTAGGCTTTTTTGTTCTTCACTGATTGGTGGGTGAATGGTCCAGAACAATTGACCACTGATACACATGTATGAATTACTGGCCAGCAACTAAGAATTAAAGAATAAGGATGACTGCCCTGAAACTTGGAGTTTCAAAAACAAGTCCATATACTCTGGCTGGTTCCTTTTAAGGCCTTTTTGTTTTTAGGAATGCCTAAAAGTCGATGGTTGAGCATCTATAATACTTTATGACGTGATCTGTATAGTCGATCACGCTGTAACTATTGCATGTGCCACTCTGCATGTAGAAATTTGGTCATGTAGCAGCACATTTAGCATACATTTCACTGATTGAAGGAAGATGCAGTGGGGTGAAAAAGATTTTACCAGTTCAACATATAATTGCTTTAGTACTAAGTGCTACATAAAATGTAAGATAACTTGTTGCAGCAGGTTCATGCTACAGTAAGGAATACATATGAAACTTTTTAGACATTGTGAAAAAAAACGACTAATACCATTAACAGCTTTGTATTTGAAAGCTGTATTTGCATCATGCAGAAATTGAGACTTTTGTCATATACAGTGTGTTATTTTGCTCAGTATCCTTCTGCTCTTTGTTAGGCGTCATGGTGGGAAAAAAGGGAAGCACCAAAATTATCACTGTTCGATTTTTTTTTCTTTCTACGGGATTATTGGACAAGAAAACAGCTGTGTGTTGGAAACTATCATCCCCACTATCCCACCTTAATTCTAAATATACAATATGTTCCAATAACCTTCAGAAAAGATATTCAAACTTGAATGTTTTAGTACCTTTTACAAACAAGCTCATGAAATTGGTTTAGTCTCTAAGAACCAACTAAACTCTGGAAACTGCCTTTAAAAAGGCAAGCAGATGGCAAACAAGTCACTAGTATTGCCTCTAGGCTTCCTGCAGATGATCTTTTTTGCATTACTGCCTTGCCGCCTTCAGCACTGAAACTCTCTGTGTGGAGGTGGTTATCTTGCTAAAGAAATATGACTTTGCTTCCTCACATCATTGTTGTTCCCTGATGACTGATGATCTGGGGGGAATATTTAGGAAGCAGAAGGAAAGTTTCGCAAAGCACAGATCCACAGAAAGAAAGAATGATTCAGAAGTAGGGAGTGGCATGTAGTGCAGATTCTTTTCCAACACGATAGTGACATCACCAAGTCTTCATATTTGATGAGCCTAGCAATTGCAGGCAATGGTGGATGATCCCACATGACATATTCAGTATACAGCTATAAGGTGGTAGACACAGGAGTTCCTAGATACACTCACATACCAGAAAGTGCACTGCCATTTTTCAGGAATTCTAGACAAAGGTACATTTTTCAGGGTACTATTTGGGCTCAATTCACAATTCTAGATGTTCTCTGTACATAACAAATCTTCAGCTTTTTAGAGTTTTGGTCTACTTGAAATAACAAAGCTTATAATAGAACATAAATGTGTATGCAAACACGATTTACCACCTTGTAATTTATGTTTTGGATTTTGTTTCCTTTTGTGCAGTGCCTATTTTTTTTCAGATCTTCTGGTTATGCAAACAAATAGAAATGTAGATATTTTTCTTCAATAAGGCAATTTTACACTGCCTCACTGGGGTTTGGCCTCAGTGCAGGTGCAGTGCAGGGTAGCGCGGTTTCCTATAGACTTCTATTAGATTGTACTTTTTTTTTTTTTTTTTTGGTGCGTTTTCTGAAAGCGCAACAAAAGTCCTGCATGCTGCATTTTTGGTGTACTTTCAGAAAACACACCAAAAACACGCAATCTAATAGAAGTCTATGGGAAACTGCGGGTAAACCACACGAAAACCATGGGTACACTGCCCTGCCCCATAAGTGTGAAACAGCCCTTCATCCTTTCCATAACCACAAGAATTTTAAGCTTTTACATATTACCGAAATGTATTTCTTTCTCGAACATCACGGGACACAGAGCCACAGTAATTACTGATGGGTTATATAGGGTATCACTGGTACACCCTATCAGAAAGTTCAACCCCCTATATAATCCCTCCCCTTGCAGGGATACCTCAGTTTTTACGCCAGTGTCTTAGGTAATTGATGTGTAAAGATGTCCTGTGCTGAGCTCCAAAGGGAATATCCCATATCCTATACTAGGGGAAAGCCAGGCGAACCGGATCCATTCAAAATGTCCTTTCGTGGCCGAATTGGATAGTACCCGGGCCTCGTGTCCGAAGAAACAAGGTTTTACCTGTAACGCTTCTTTTTTTAGAGAGCTGGACCCCGCATATTAGAAAATGGTTTTTCTAGCCTAATTTCTAGCCGGGTGCTTTACAGGTCCAGAACTGCAGGATCCCCCTATTCGTAGGGGGCCCCAGTCTGACGGTTTTTCCAAACGGAGCCCACCGTGAGAGGTGAAGATTGGGTCTGTACAACAGAACCCTGCGGCTGGATAAGGTAAGAGGAGATTCCACAGAATTTTTTAATTCTAGTAGGTTTTCTCCTTTAGGGTAAATGCATGCTATGTCTATTGTGACCACCGGGGGCTGCCAAGAGCACATACCTTGTCATGCTGATGTCGGCTCAGTGTTCTCACGCTGCACAGCGTCTCTGGCCGGCTCCAGGTAGGATGGATGGGGGGGATTTCTCTTCAGGAATGTTCCCCCCAGGCTTGGGGGAGACACAGGTGTCTGAAAAGCGGTTGTACACCACTCGAGTGCCACTGCCGCCATTGCAGGGGCCCCATCACTACCGGCCTCTCTCCTTCCCCCCCCTCTCCCAGCCTTCCTCCATGTTGTTTCCGGAGGGTCGGCCAGTGCGGGAAGCGCTCATTTTTTCGAAATTCGAGGGGGGGGGGCAGTAGAGGGGGGGCGGGGCGTCAGCACAGGTGCTAAGACGCCCACTCAGGCCAGCTGCATGCTATTTAAAGCACTCTGTACAGGTGCACACAGCCTTTGGAGGGACACAGAGCTGACAGGTCGCATGTAAGGTGGAACACAGGCATTCTCCTAGGCAGCATTTACTAAGGTAACACCAGACTGGGCATTTAGTAGCAGGGCTTTTAGCCGGACTACATCGCTCAGCAGTCCGTGTTCATTTTGTGATACCTCCACCTTGTTGCTTTGCACTATGGGTAGAAGAGGTTCAAACACCCCAAGAACCAGAGACTAGGGGATCTCGGTTGGGTTCTGAGGACCCCCTTTCTGCAGCATCCTCCCCCCTGAGGGGCCAGGGACGGCTAGCCAGAGGGAGCCATTGGGGTCAGGGGCTATACCTGCCTCCGGCACTTCAGCCCCTGTATATATTACACAGGAGGTTTTTTCCTCAACCATTAGTGGTTTAGAGGAGAGATTATTGGCCGTAATTAAATCTTCACTCAGTGGAAGAAAACGCACTAGGTCTTCCTCTGTTTCCCAAGACCCTCAGGAAGAGGAGCCCTGTGATAAAGGAGACGAATCCCTTTCAGAGGATCGGGATGGGACAGATGATTCCTCTTCAGAGGAATCAGGTGGAGAGGGACCCTCTGCGACTTCCCAAGAGGAGAAAGTCTTAGCGCAGATCCTTACTGGATTGTCCACTCCACATTTAAGTTGCCCATATCTGAATCAGTTAGAGAACCCTCTTCTTCTTTGGGGTCACTGAAGCCTCCTCAAACAGCACATGCTTTTCCTGTTCATAATTTACTTGAAAAGCTCATTTTTATTCTGAGTGGGATTATCCAGACAAACGTTTTTTCCGCCAAAAAAGATTTCAACACTTTATCCGATGGAAAAGAAGTTTGTTAAAATGTGGGGAATACCGGCCATTGATGCCGCCATTTCCTCTGTAAATAATAGTCTGATTTGTCCTGTAGACAATGCTCAGGTGCTCAGGGATCCTATAGATAAAAAGATGGAATCCCTATTGAAGGATGTTTTCTCCTTGGCAGGTTCAGTGGCTCAACCTGCAGTTGCAGCGATTAGAGTCTGTCAATAATTAAGAGACCATGTTAAGCAGGTTATCAAAGTATTACCTGAACGACAGGCCCAGGGATTGGCTAACCTTCCTTGGGCCTTATGTTACGTTGTTGACGCCATCAGAGATTCTATCGTGCAAACCTCCCGTCTTTCACTGGGGTTGGTGCATATACGTCGAATCCTATGGTTGAAAAATTGGTTAGCCGAAGCCCCATGTAAGAAGCTGCTGGCTGGGTTTCCATTTCGTGGTGCAAGGTTGTTTGGAGAGGACTTGGATGACTATATCAAGAAAATATCTGGTGGGAAAAGTACTCTCTTACCTGTCAAGAAGAAGAGTAAGCGTCCCTCTTTCAAACGGGGCTTCAGCCTTCAGGCAGTCTCGACGGCCTCCTCCTTCTGGGTTCAGAAACAAGAGTCAACCCCAGGGACAAAAGAAGTCCTGGGGCAAGAAGCCTACTAGGCAAAACTCTAAGACCTTCATGAAGGGGCGCCCCTGCTCACTCGAGTGGGAGGAAGACTGCTACAGTTCTCAGATCTCTGGCAGGAGGACTTCCAGGACAGATGGGTAATCTCCACAGTAACCTTAGGGTACAAGCTGGAGTTTCAGGAATTCCCCTCTCCTCAGTTCCTCAGATCAAGTGTCCCCAGAGATCCAGAGAAGAAGCAGTCGCTCCTTCTAGCGTTAGAGTGACTTTTGTCGCAGGAGGTCATTATGATGGTTCCCGCAAAGGACCAGGGTTTGGGTTTCTGTTCCAACCTTTTTACGGTCCAAAAACCAAATGGAGATGTCAGACCCATTCTGGATTTAAGGGATCTGAACCGATTCCTAAGGATTCAGTCCTTCCGAATGGTATCAATTCGGACAGTAGTCTCCACCCTGCAGGGAGGAGAATTTCTGGCATCGATAGACATCTGAGATGCATATCTGCATGTGCCCATTTTTCCTGCTCATCAGAAGTTTCTGTGCCTCGAGATAGGAGGGCGCCATTTCCAGTTTGTGGCTCTGCACCTCGAGTGTTCACAAAGGTCTTGGCTCCTCCTCTGGCTAGATTAAGGAATCAGGGTATAGCTATCATAGCATACCTAGACGACCTGCTACTGATAGGTCGGTCGGTAGCCTCCTTGAACGGGAACTTGAGAACCACAGTCAAGTGTATGGAACACCTAGGTTGGATCCTCAACCTAGAAAAATCTTTCCTAAAACCAGTAAAAAGACTAGAGTATTTAGGTCTGATCATAGATACAAGCCGGGAGAAAATATTTTTACCTCAGGCAAAGATCACTGCTTTAAGAGAGCTGATTCTGGCAGTCAGGACCAAGAAGGGTCCTTCTTTCCACCTTTGAATGAGGCTATTAGGGAAGATGGTGTCTTCATTCGAAGCAGTTCCCTATGCTCAGTTTCATTCAAGAATGCTGCAACACAGTATTCTGTCGGCCTGGAACAAGAAAGTTCAGGCATTAGACTTTCCAATGCACCTGTCACATGCGGTGCGCCAGAGTCTCCTTTCTGCTGATTACCTGGACGGCGGTAACAACAGATGCTAGTCTGTCAGGTTGGGGAGCAGTTCTGGAACAGTCTGTGGTTCAGGGGGTATGGTCCAAGACCGAGAGGACCTTACCCATCAACATTCTGAAGATCCGGGCAGTATACCTAGCCCTAAAAGCCTGGATTATCAGGCTACAGGGTTGCCCAGTCAGGATCCAGTCCGACAATGCCACAGCAGTGGCTTATGTCAATCATCAGGAAGGCACCCGGAGCCGAGCTGCTCAAAAGGAGGTGAACCAGATCTTAGTCTGGGCAGAGATGCATGTGCCATGCATATCGGCGGTCTTCATCCTGGGGATAGAGAACTGGCAGGCGGACTATCTAAGTCACCAGCAGTTACTCCCAGGGGAATGGTCTTTGCACCACAACTTGGGCCATATGCCAAAGATGGGGGGTCCCGGATGTAGATCTCTTTGCATCCCGATTCAACACAAAGATAGACAGATTTGTGGCAAGGACGAGGGATCCTCTTGCATGCGGGACGGATGCGTTGGTGATTCCGTGGCATCGGTTCTCACTGATTTATACATTCTCGCCTATTCTGCTACTGCCACGACTCCTTCGCAGGATCAGGCAGGAAAGGAAGTCGGTACTTCTGGTGGCCTCCGCTTGGCCCAGAAGGACTTGGTATGCAGAAATAGTAAGGATGACCGTGGGTTCCCCGTGGACCCTACCGGTACGCCTAGACCTCAGGGTCCAGTGTTCCATCCTGCCTTACAAACGCTAAATTTGACGGTTTGGCTGTTGAGACCCACGTTCTGAAGAGTCGTGGGCTTTCAGGTCCTGTCATATTTACCTTGATCAATGCAAGGAAGCCAGCTTCCAGAATGATTTATCATAGAGTCTGGAAAGCTTATGTAGTCTGGTGTGAATCCAGGGGTTGGCATCCCAGAAAATATGTGATAGGTAGAATTCTTGATTTTCTACAATTGGGTTTAGAGATGAAGCTGGCCTTGAGTACCATCAAGGGCCAGGTCTCAGCCTTATCAGTATTATTTAAACGGCCACTTGCTCCGCATTCTTTTGGTCCGAAACTTTATACAGGGGTGACGCGTCTTAATCCTCCGGTTAGGGCGCCCCTAAACCCCTGGGACTTGAACTTGGTCCTGGCTGTGTTACAGAAACAGCCTTTTGAACCAATAAGTCAGATTCCTTTGGTCTTGTTGACAAGGAAGTTAATTTTTCTGGTAGCCATCTCTTCTGCTAGAGATCACTACATTCGTTGGATGTAGTAAGAGCAGTCAAGGCCTATCTTGAGGCAACTGCTCGGATTCGCAAGACGGATGTTTTGTGCTGCCAGAGGGTCCCAATAGAGGACAGGCAGTGTCAAAAGCTACCATTTTCTAAATGGATTCATCAGTTGATTATTCAGGCTTACGGTTTGAAACGGAAGATTCCTCCGTTTCAGATCAGGGCACATTCCACAAGGGCTATTGGTGCTTCTTGGGCAGTGCATCACCAGGCCTCTATGGCTCAAATCTGCAAGGCCGCAACCTGGTCTTCAGTCCATACATTCACCAGATTCTATCAGGTGGATGTGAGAAGGCATGAGGCTATCGCCTTTGGGCGTAGTGTGCTGCAGGCAGCGGTACAGGGTCCTCAGGTCTGATTGCACCCTACTTGGTCGTGGCCCCCCCCCCCCCTCAGATAGCATTGCTCTGGGACATCCCATCAGTAATTACTGTGGCTCTGTGTCCCGTGATGTTCGAGAAAGAAAATAGGATTTTTTAAAACAGCTTACCTGTAAAATCCTTTTCTTTCTATGGACATCACAGGACACAGAGGTCCCGCCCCTCTTCTAATACACTATATTGCTAAAACATTATATATAACCTTTAACGGGATTTTTAAGGCAATGAAGATTTTTTGATTTACTTAAAACCAATTTTATTATAATAGATCAAGAAAAATTATGACTGTTTACACGAAAGATATATTCAAATAAGTAAAGAAAATTTATATACATAAAATGCGTATTGCTAATAATACATAGCTATAAAAACAGAGAAAAGTGATACAGCACACCACCCAAAACAGTCACCACAGATGAAGACCGTGGCGTCGAGTGGTGGATATCCAACGCGTTTCAACCTGTATATTTTTATGAAAAGTCTTCAGGGAAATGCATCACATTCTAGAAAACCAAAAAATCATCACATTACAATTTATAAGTTTTTATCAATTTCTATCAATGTATTATAGTTCCTAGAATTGTATAAGAAACCGCGCTACATGAACTAAAAATTAAACAAAAAAATCACCAAGGGATATAACTCTTCATCCACATAATTACTAATTACTAAAAATTTTTTTATACATGAATCCTTCATTTCATTTCCCTATAAAGGGGAAGGGCAAAAAGAAAAAAGAAAAAAGAAAAGGAAAAAAGGATAGTATTCAAATTAAAAAGTAATATATTCATATTGGGGAAATGAAATGAAGGATTCATGTATAAAAAAAATTTTAGTAACAATTTTTTGCTTATTAGAAATTTAACTGATGCATTTAGGGTACTCCACAAATGGACCATATGATTTAGGCCAGGCCATATAAATTTTGGCCACTAGATGCCGCCACTGTGGCCTGTGTGGTACGCCTAATCCTAATACAATTGATTAAATGTACAATATTTATACACATTCCTTCATATTATTGATTGTGTATACATAAACCACAACTTAACACATAGTTTAAACTAAGGGCGGATACTGATTGTTATCGGCGTTTTTCCCTGAGACTGTACTGGCGCTTGCCCCATTGCAATATGGCGGCAACAGTTTCACTTACTGCTCGGACCTCAGGACTGGGCGGTGCCTCTAGAAATTAACTGGCATATAATAGGTGGCGTTCAGCACGCCGCCCGTGCCCCTGGACGACGTCAGGTTTGATGAAACGGCGTAGGGAGAGCGGCGTGCTGACGCCACCACAACACACACACGCAGTCCCGGAAGCTACGGGTGTTTTGTAGAGAGAGCCGGCCGGCTCGTTCATCTGTTTTTGCCTGAACGATTTCGCTTACATGTGAGTGCATTACTGTTTTATTAATAAACATTATATACGTTTTTACACTATGGAGGCTTCTTTTCTCCTTTCATGATTGGCCATTGGACAAGTTGTGAATGGGCTGTTTAGGATAATAGGAGGAGTCGATCTGACCTTATATCCATCCCTATCTGAGACTGTGGCTGGGTTATAAGCCAAAAGGCGCTATTGATCTCCTGACCAGAGATCAAGGGAGCTGGTAAGAGGCAGTTGTTTTGAAGGTGGAGGACTGTCCTATCTCTAACACTACTTCCAATGGTGAACTGAGTGTGATGTCACTAATTATGTGGATGAAGAGTTATATCCCTTGGTGATTTTTTGTCGGACATTTATTGACATTATCTTCAGATGGACTCAGTATTTTGATGTGCATATTTTTAATTTTTTAATTTTTAGTTCATGTAGCGCGGTTTCTTATACAATTCTAATATTTATAGTGTGGGTATCTCGCATTTTTGCAACCGCAGCTTATCATTCAATTTGGAGTTTATATATTGGATCAATTTATGTATGTCATGTTATGTTTTTTCTGACAGCGCTGTATTCTTTTACATTTTGCATATTATAGTTCCTGCAATGTGTGGTTCTATTACTCACATCCTCCCAGGACATCTCATGGACAAACATAGGCTCCCACACCGGGGTGAATGGTACCAAATCTCCAAAGATTAAACATCCTATAACTCCTACAAGACGACTGGAAATGTGCATTAAATCCAAATATTTGGCGTTTTTCAGCATCAAGTAATGATAGCTGTTTGAAAAAAGGGTGCATAATTAGAGAAAGGCCACAATAATAGAGGGGGAGGGAGGGGAGAAGACGGGAAAAGGGGGGGGCGGCGGGGCCCGGGAGGGGAGGAGGGGCGAGGGGACACCTCAACAAGACCCCCCACTCACACACCCCACATTCCATGTGCATCCGCAAGGACACCCCATCCCTATCTGGATCCCCAAACCTCCTCCAGATAGCAGAAAAAAGTTTCCCATTTGTAAAGGCCCATTAGGTTGGAGAAAGAACACTTACTTTAACAGATGTAGGAGGAAAAAAATGCACCAGGGATGGTAAAAAAAGATTGGGCCAAACGTCTGCCCTGACATCCCTTGGTGATTCCCGAGGGAGGAATGATGCCATTTTGCCGTCTCAGGCGTCCTTTATGTGGTGTGGGCGGGGGATGGTTGCCGCGCCAACCAATGGCGTGGCTCCAAAATCCCTGGCCGCCCTTCAATGTGCGTAAACGTGGTGACGCCGAACGTCACCATGGATACCGATAACGCTGCTAGGTCGCGCATGCGCGCCACTGCCGCGTGCGTCAGAAAACCCGGCCGCCCCGTGGTGACGCTGAGCGTCATAATGGAGACAGATGACGCCGTAGGGTGGCGCATGCGTGCCGCGGGAGCGTGCATGGAATCACACACACGCCCCGCAGCGTCAAGCTGCAGGATATGTATGGACCAGCGCGCTGACATATCAAGGAAGGGCTATGCCCATACTTAGAGCAGGTCCTCCCAAGCAAAAGGATTGTCCTCATAAATGAGTGGACTTAATGAAAGGATCACTTTCAAAGGCCCCCTACATGTGCCCCCTATAAAGAATGCAAATAAGGCATGGTAATAAAATATCCCCGCCCAGATACCAAGATCCGGATGGTTGATCTGCCAAGTACGGAAAGGGGGAGGGGGGAAAGAAAAAAGGGGGGAGGGGATGAAAAAAGGAAAGAATTAATAAAAGTGGGCTCAATATGTAAGGAAAAATTATAAAAGATTATATAAAAAAACCACACAGGTCCCCACACGCACTAAGAGTGTAGAAAAGGCGACAGGGAGACTGGGACAAATAACCACCGACACGAGAGACTCCCTATCTGAGGAGAACTCCAGGCAGGGAGAAATTGGAAGGCCCCCGTGTATATCAAAAACGGGGGCCCCCCTGTGCCGGGGTGTTTCATTCAAACCAGGGGGGTGGTGGCCCTAAGACGCCTGATCCAGCGCATCTCGCGCTGGAGCAGGATCTTGTTCCAATCACCCCCCCTTTCGAATGAACACAAACAAATAAGGAAAATAATCTCCAAACATTGGTCAATCCTTATGGAGGATCAAACTTTGGGCAACCTAGTAACATCTAGACCTCTAATCACCTACAAAAAATCAGGCTCCATAGGTAATACACTCACACAGTGAATACAAAGGAAGTGCGAGAAGAGATCCCTGTAAAACTTGGGGTACATACCCATGTGGATCGTGCGCACAATGTGGAGTCATAGGAAAAAGCACCAAGATTACCCTACCCAGCGGGGAGATTTTCCAGTTGCGACATTTCGCCAATTACAAAACACGGGGGGTAGTCTACTTAATGCAATGCTACTGTGGGGCCTTCTATGTCGGCAAGACCCGACAGGAATTTGCCAAAAGAGTGGAAAAACACATACACAGCATGGGCATAGGCAATCTTTATCTACCTTTGGGCAGGCATGTAGCCAAACAACATAACTATAGGATGCCCAAGGTTAATTTTACAGTTCTGGATAGACTCCATATACCAACCAGGGGGGGGTGATTGGAACAAGATCCTGCTCCAGCACGAGATGCGCTGGATCAGGCGTCTTAGGGCCACCACCCCCCTGGTTTGAATGAAACAGAGTTTCAGGCCCTTTTTGGAGGGCTTTGGATCGGGTAAAACCGATTAAGATGTCCCTCTACTCTCCGTTCTAGTGGTCTCTCATTTCTCTAGACGGGCCACGCTCTCATCCCTCCAGACCCTTCCTTATATGGGGTATTCTCCATGAGTCACCCTGATCTATGTATAGGCACTAGATAGAAATTCCTTCCTAGGGGAGTTTTTTGGAAATTTAATCATTAGATGGAATGTATTTAGACAATAAACTGAATGTCTTTTTATTATTCTTTGTAATTTTCTTTTTTTCTTTTTTCGTAAGATGTTTGTTATCACCGGGTTTAGGCATTTTAGCCCTTCCGGGCGATATTTATGTGATAATACTTTCTTTGGGTCAATGTATTATTGATCTCCAGAGGTTCCTCTGTGCTTCATCCCTCCCCTTCCGGCACGGGTCAAACTTGGTAAGGGAGGCCAGTCTCCTAGGATTTCTCATTAGAAATGGGGGTAAATTTTTTACCCCCTACATCCTATACCCTACCCGGCACAGGGGGGCCCCCGTGTTTGATATACACGGGGGCCTTCCAATTTCTCCCTGCCTGGGGTTCTCCTCAGATAGGGATATTTGGATTTAATGCACATTTCCAGCCGTCTTGTAGGAGTTATAGGATGTTTAATCTTTGGAGACTTGGTACCATCCACCCCGGTGTGGGAGCCTATGTTTGTCCATGAGATGTCCTGGGAGGATGTGAGTAATAGAACCGCACATTGCAGGAACTATAATACATTGATAGAAATTGATAAAAACTTATAAATTGTGATGTGATGATTTTTTGGTTTTCTAGAATGTGATGCATTTCCCTGAAGAAGACTTTTCATAAAAATATACAGGTTGAAACGCGTTGGAAATCCACCACTCGACGCCACGGTCTTCATCTGTGGTGACTGTTTTGGGTGGTGTGCTGTATCACTTTTCTCTGTTTTTATAGCTATGTATTATTAGCAATACGCATTTTTTGTATATAAATTTTCTTTACTTATTTGAATATATCTTTCGTGTAAACAGTCATAATTTTTCTTGATCTATTATAATAAAATTGGTTTTAAGTAAATCAAAAAATCTTCATTGCCTTAAAAATCCCGTTAGAGGTTATATATAATGTTTCTACAATTTTGTATGGGATGATGGCAATGACACGTCCATACCACCGAGGTCATATGTATAAAAATACACTATATTGCTTGGCTACAAAACTGAGGTATCCCTGCAAGGGGAGGGATTATATAGGGGGTTGAACTTTCTGATAGGGTGTGCCAGTGTCCAATCACCAGTGATACCCTATATAACCCATCAGTAATTACTGTGGCTCTGTGTCCCGTGATGTCCATCGAAAGAAAAGGATTTTACAGGTAAGCTGTTTTAAAAAATCCTATTTTTTTCAGTCTTGATTGCCCTTCTGTATTCAGACTTGATATTTTCTTTTCTCATTTTCAGGTCCGGTCCCTTAAAGAATGGCAGAACGAAGTAAATGCTCGGATTGAGGGTTTCGGTATATTTGAGAAACCATTGTCCAGTGTCCAAGACTGCTCATCTGAAGTACTAGAGCATCATTCAGATTCTGCTGCAACGCTTGCTGAAAAGGATAATAGAAAAACTTCCCCAGACATCCCAGACTCTGGTTTTCATTCCATTAATGTAGAGCATGACTTTCATCAGGAAAAAAGTAGTTTTGAAAAGAGTTCAACTGAGGGCAGTGTATCTACTGAGCATTCCCTGGAGACAGTGAGACCTTATCATCAGAAAGAACCTAATTGTCCAGTGGACCAAGATACAGCTGTTGAAGTGCACAGTGAAAGCAGCAAGGATACTTCCAACAGTGAACACGACAGCAGCCTTCTGCAGCAGTATTTGGACAAGGTAGAAGAATTGGAGCAAGCAGATAACATGAATCACAGTGATGTAACTGAAGAAAGTAAACCTGAAATCACCAACAGTTCATTTAGCTCTGACTTCTATGTTAGCAGCATCTCCGATGTGTGTGAACATGGCAAGTCTGACATCCTTCAGATCCATGATGATACTTTTCAGTCATCAGACAAAGCACAAAGCTTGCAGAAGCAATCCAATATTTTCATATACGAGCCACAAGGAGACTTGACACCCTAATGAAGAATACTATTTTGTTGTCTCCTCTTCAAACACTCCATGATGTAATCAATTAATTGCCTTTATTTTGGTAAGGTTGTGATAAATATACATTTATAACTATTATGCACTTTGCCTGAATAGATGTTCCTTTCTGTGAAATAGATAAGTGATGACGCTGTCATTAAGTGAAAGAGCAGCTTAGTTTAGCTTTGTTTTTCCTTGCACATGAACAAATTTATCATCAAAATGAGGTTGCAGCAATTTACAATACAAATCTCTTGCATGAAGTGTCTTATGGCGGACCCCACAAACACAATGAAAGTATCCACTTGTGGCAGAGTGTAAATTACGTGAGCTAGTAACATTGTTACAGCTCATATACGTCCGACAAAAGCCAGCTACTGTCCGACCAGCTGCTATACACATGGGCCGAATGTCAGACGGTTTTTATTGAACCAGCCGATGTCGCCCGACATTCAGCCTGTGCGTACGAGGTTTAACTGTCAGCAGTATTTTTAAGAAAAACTCTTTATAGATTAAGGCCTAATGTTTTCTGCATTTTTTTTACAGGTTTCAGTAGTCGACATTTTACACCTTGGAATAGACAATATTGCTTTTGTTTTTAATGCAGTATTTTTTTTTTTCTAAAGAAAGACTGCTTAGACTAGCAATTCAGAAATGCACAAAAAGAAAATTCCCATAATATATGTAAAACAGTAGGTTGTAGCAGCCTTGAAATGTATATTACTCTAAAGTAATCTTTAATTATCTGGGAACAGAAGGAACACTTTGCAAAAGGTATTCTTGGTTAAATGCCAATTCCCGCCAAACTACAAAGTACCAAAATTGAAACGCATGGGATTTCTTTAACCTACCTAACGAATGTAAAGTGATACTCATGTTCCCGTGTGCTGTATGACTGCATAATATGAGGTGGGTGGCTGCACTTGTCAGTGCTTGCAGTTCTGTGCCACTGTTACACCTCTAGCATTAGCCTTGTGTAAATAGAAAGTATCTTTACACTGATAATACCCACTATGTACTCCCTTTGTTTTCTAAGCTCCTCTAAACTCCACCACTTCTCTCCTTTTAGAAGCTCACCAATGGCAATCCTGATTTCAGGATTAATCTGGCATGTAGCAGTTCAGAACAAAGACACAAATTTCAGGTCATGCCACAAGCTGAATTAAAAAGTGGTTAATTGATTTTTGAATATACAAAAAAAAACTTTTTTATGCCTTCAAGAGTTTTCCTTAACCACCGTTTATGTAACTCTTGTAGATAAGTGACATGCATGGGTGTAATGGTTTTTGAATGTATAGCGATGCACCGTGCTTACTCACAATATTTAAAAGATTGTGCAGACAAACCATAAGTCTGTTTTAGTGCCAAGTGTTTATTTCAAAAGCTTGCATTTATTTACAATTTCTGACTACAAAAATCCACGTGTCACTGCTTTTTGTTGGCTGGAATAGCCACAATGGGTTGACACACATATTACATTTAATAGATAGCATTTTATGAGATGGTATTTTTTATTAAAACATGTTGAAGCTAACACTGGCTTTCCCAATTGTTCTTATGATGTTTCATCTGAATGCTTTAGAGCTCCCCGTGTGACATTGACCACAGACTTTCTGGATTTCTTGGTGTAGTGTGTTATAATATAAACAGCATTTTAAGGCCTCATGCACACTGAGCGTTTGCCCAGCTGTCTTGAATTCCTTTCTCCTGGAAGAAGAAAAGCAGCGTCAAAAATGCGCCTTAAGCCATGTTTTTGTAAGTGTGTTTTAGAGGCGTTTAGGAGCATTCATTAATTTAACTGGCCAGAATAATCATTTATTCTGTCCATTTTAAATGAATTAACAATCAAGCGCTAAACACATCAAGCGTTAAGGTGTGCTTTGAGGGGTTAACGCGCATTTAGGTGTGTCAAAGATTTATTTTTTTTTTCTGCCAAAATGCTGCTGCTCCTGGAATGTGCTGGCAGTGGATTTTTTTTTCTGCATCTAAACACCTATGGGTGCATTGACACAGGGGCGTTTAGAGGCAGGAAAAAAGTCAAACACTCTTAAGTGGCGGTTTTAACAATCTGTGTACATGAGGTCTAAAACGCAAATCCAGCCCAAACATTTGCTTTTAATTTATGTGCGCGTTGGGAATAGTTAGAACATCTGCTGGGTTTCTTGCTGTCTGTTGCTAGACTGAGTATACACACCCCTTGCTTTCTCTCCATGTGACACGAAATAAGAACGGACAGGAGATTAAAGGGAGCAGCAAAAATCACAAGGTTCTAACGCCTGCCTACCCTCTGTCCAAAGCTAAAAAAACAAAGTTTTTTGGGCTGGAGTTTGGCTATAAAATGCAACAGTAATAAACTGTTAACAGAAGACCTGCATGGTCTTCTAAACGCCAGTCATCCCTTAAAATATAAATAAAGGCAAAACTTTTTTTTTTTTTTTAATTTGGATGGTGTTGAGAGGAATTAGATTCCCTGTCATTTTTTATCGCAGTCTGTGTTCCTGTAAGATTCCACATTTATTTGTCCTGTTTATTATTATCATCATTGAAAGTGAAAGAAAATCCAATATTTTGGATTGTCCCCAGAAAAGTAATAGAGGGGAAATCTTCCAATGGGCACTCTAGTTCTGGTGACCTGGGATCCCCAAGCAATTCCCTTAATTTGCAAGGATTTCCTCTCACTTCCTGTTTGGCTATGGGACAGGGAGTGAAGGGAAATCTCCCCAATGGGAAAAAGATGGCAAACATTACAAGGTTTATAACCCTCCTTTTACTCTATCCAAAATGAAAATAAAGTTTTGCCTATAGTTCTACTTTAAATCAAAGGCTGCCCAGCACTGATGACAAAAATGACTCTTGAAAAAGTAAGCAGAGCTGTACAGAGCTGATAATAATTACAAGGCACATAAGTAATGTTAGCAGCCAGTTCACACATACCATATTTTCACTCGGTGTTCAGTACACAACTGTATACACAGGATTTTATTGTAAAGCAGAACTCCACGCAAAAATCTCAACACAGTTGATCTGCATATACATACATTGTTTTAACTGCCACAGGATTCCTAATTTTATTCAGCCAATCTTGAAAGTCGCACATACACCATAGTGCATAATCGGAATGGTGACTCCAATGGTAACAGCTTCCTGTATCACCTGCCTGCTGACTGGGCCAGGAGTTAGCAGTGGGAGGGCTGAAAAATTTTAATCTCAAAAGTAAGTTGGCTAAAAGTCGCATAGAAAGCTCAACCTGAAAAAGGGGGTGTCACCAGCTTGTGCTTTGGGCTAAAATGAGTGCAAATCACAAGAATAGTTTTGTAGATTTATAATACCTTTTGGGAGGTAAATGTTTACACACGCACAGTATGAAATCCAGTTGGAAATCTAAACTTCCATAATTTGTATAGTTCATTAAAATAAGCTATTGAATTGCCTGCGAGCAACCCTTGTACAAATAGCAGCCAATTTAAATCAAGAACAAAATATTCTTGTTACTTGTTACAAAATGTTGTGAATTTTAAGGAATTTATTAGACTTTCCTTGTAAACACCTTTTATTTTATGATTTTTCCACTTTTGTGTTTTACAAACAACACTATTACATTTATAATATTCTCATTGCTATGGCTAGCACATTGTATGGATCATATCATATATCATAAGATGGCATTGTTGTGACAAGTAAATAGAAATATTATGTTTGGTTGCTATGTTTAATATTTGTTAGGGATACTGGGAATATTTACGATTTAATATATGGTATTTTATAAATTTAAAAAAGTCTCTTAAAAAATTCCAGTGTGAGCTATATGCACATATTTAATAAAGTTATATATTTTATAAGTGTGTAATGTCTGGAAATGTCTTTCTTTGTTTTTTTTTTTTTTGTTTTTTTCATTTTGAGTAATAAAGTTTTATTTATAATTCCCAAACTAATTTTTGTCTGCTTTTAAATATACATTAACCGCCTCTATTATTTTGCAGTTATATGATGAATAGTAAAGTGTCTTTCTTATTGCATTCTTATTAATATAATTCTGTACAAATCCTGAATGTGCAAAAAGTGCTTTGAAGAATAATGACTTCCTCACTTTAATCAACCTAATTAGGGGGAAAATGTATGAATATTTTAATAGAAGACACATATTGCCCTACCCCTCTTTTCCCCTACTTAAAGCGGAGTTCCACCCAAAAACGGAACTTCCGCTTTTCCGGTTCCTCCCCCCTCCGGTGTCACATTTGTCACCCGGGAGCCAAGGGACAGATCAGCTTCGGGTGAGGACATGGCGGACTCCCTGGACAGGTAATTGTTCATATATTAAAAGTCCGCATCTACGGTATTTGTAGCTGCTGACTTTTTTTTTTTTTTTTTCGGCGGAACTCGGCTTTAAACTAGAACTAAAGACAAAACTTTTTTTACATTTTGGATAAAATAAGGAAGGGTAATAATCCCTGTCCGTTTCTTTGCCATGTGTGTACCATCGAGATTCACTTCCTGTCCCATAGCCAAAAGTGAGGTAATCCATGTTTGTCACCAAAACTAGTGTTCCCATGTGAAGACTTGTGTAATTTATTTCTGTTCTGATAAGCGAAAATTGAGGATCTTCTTTCACTTCAGTCAGGGAGATTCACCCTCTCTATTACCCAAACAGGGACACCAACGGCAATAAAAACCTGAGAGGTGTTCAAATCTCTTCACTATACTCACTTCCGCCTAGCAGCAATAGGTTCGTCAGTTGGAATCCCAAACCCGACACTACCTGCCTGGGGTTTGCATGTTCTCCCTGTGCCTACATGGGTCACCTCTGGGCCACTCTGGTTTCCTCCCACAATCCAAATACATACTAGTAGGTTATTTGACTCCTGTCTAAATTGGCCCTAGTATGTGAGTTAGGGACCTTAGATTGTAAGCTCTTTTGAGGATAGGGACTGATGTAAATGTACAATAAATGTGTAAAGCGCTGTGTAAATTGATAGCGCTATATCAATACCTGTAATTAAGAAAAAATAGAAAAAAAAATTCTAAGATAGGCATTATTACCCCTCTTGCTGCTGAATTCTGCTGTCTTCCTAAGATAAGTGGAGGTAAGCGTAATTATTCATTTTCTTTGCAGGTATGCATTATTTTTAACTACAGCTTTAAAGGAAGCCTGTATTTCACAAGAACAGATAAGCATTCATTGCTGACCTCTGCTAAGAATGTCAGTTGCCTGGCTGTCACATTAACAATTTAGCTTTAGAGTCTTTGACCTGAAAATTGGCAAATAAAGAATTATGACTTTGACTATGCAAGTTAGAAAAGTCACAGTAAAGTAATGAAGTGCATTATTTCAAAAGGAGCTCACAAATGGCAGCCTACATATTCTGTACACCCTTTCCAGAAAAATTCAAGTTGAAAAAAAGAGATTGAACACATACTTATCACATTCCCATAGGAAATTTCTGAAGACTTTTGAGAAAAAAAATCTAGAATTCTAACACAGGGTTACAAAGCCATTTCTGTCACTGTCTTATCTTACATTTAAGATGAACCATAACCCAAGCCATACCTGTCAAATAGTGAGCATATGGTATACTGTTACATTTTTATTGGGTCAGTTTTCTCAGCAGAATTCTTTTACAAGCACCGTACCCCTAACACAGGTGGTCAGACACTATACCTGGCTTCAGTGTTCTTCACCTATAGCAGCCCCCTTTTCCGTAAGACAGGCCTACCGGTACTTGGTCGCCCCCAGGTCTTATACGCAATTCTGTGCTCAGCTTGCACTTGCCCCAGCGTGGTGGCCAGGCACTATAGAGAATAGACTATACCTGATCCGAGGTTGTCAACTAGGGAATCCAATAGAGCAGGGCAGACATACTGTGAGCTTGCAGCATGTGTAACAAATGCAATATCACAAGCATGAGACTGCAGGCTTGGCTGGCTTAAATCAAGTTTGGTCTCCATTCAGAAACTGTCCACATCAATCACCTTGCAGGTGGACAAACAAGGAGAATGCCACAGCAAAAAACAGGATGCTGGAATAAGGAGCAGGCGCATTACATGCTCCTGACACAGAGTAAGATAAATAGGTTTAATTCACAAAGGATAAGGCTCTGGTAGAGGAGACTGACATGTGGATCGGGGCCCCTGATAGAGTGGACAGGTGGCGCAGGAATACAGAGTGGCATGAGTGCTTGTTGGTCTTGCTAGCAGCATGGATGGAAGGAAAATTCGTATCAAGCAGTGGAAGACATTCAGTGGACCACAGCAGAGCAGGAGATAGAAGCAGGCTGGTACTGGCAGCAGCAGACAGGCAGTAATCGGGCACCAGTGGATTGTAGGCAGAGGCTTGCAGCAGGTTGTCCAGCAGCAATCAGAACAGAGGCGGAGTCAGACAGGCCAGGTCATACATGGGCAGGAGTGAAGTCAGGATACAGGCGAGTTGGTAACAGAACAGTGGAGCAGTAGCAACGGGCACAGGCGGAGGCGGGGTAAGTGCAAGCAAAGTTCAGGAGTGGTCAAGACAAGTCGGGTCAGTAGACAAGACAGCACTAAAGTATAGCACGGGCTCCGTTTAAAAAGCCCGCTTGGCTCCAATATGAGCAACAGATGCAAACGCGTGCATGACCACGTGCACCTTTCCTAAGCGCATTTAAAGGACCATGAACTAGCCTGTACCTATGCACAGGATGCCATCTAGAAGAGTCATCCTGTCTGCTGATACATTCTTCCTGACAGGCGCTTTCATTTAGCCATGTGACTGGTTTTCATATCTCATTGGACTGTTGAAAATACGTGGTAATTTTTTGATCCCAGTGTGTTAGGTTTGTGAATTAGGCCTATTGAGATCATTAATTTCTGCTTGGAGTTCAGCTTTAACACTTACATGCACAGGGTGGTTATCGGGCACTTTCAGCCCCTTCCTGCCCAGGCCAATTTTCAGCTCTCAGAGCTTTACTTTGAATGACAATTGCTCGGTCATGCAACACTGTACCCAAACAAACTTTTTTATAATTTTTTTTTTGACAGATTTGATTTAATTATTATACTGTAGCTGCTGACTTTAAATATTAGGACACTTACCTGTTCTCGAATCCAGCGATGTCGGCACCCCAGCCGATGTTTCCATCGGCTCTCTGGTGCTGCCGCTGCTATTCTTGATAAGGGAACCTGGCAGTAAAGCCTTTAGGCTTCACATTAAGTTTCCTACTGCACATGCCCAAAGTGCGCTGCACTTTCTGAATGGCCTGGCGGCGGGGGAAGGAGGAGGGGGTCGAACCTTCAAGTTATCGCGCCGCAATCTCACGGAACTGGGGACAGGTACCTGTCAAAACCAGGTACTCGTTCCCCCCCCGGAAAGGTGCCAAATGTGGCACTGGAGGGGGGGGGGGGAGTCAGATATGCGGGGCTCCCACTTTTGGGTGGAACTCCGCTTTAATTACCATTGGGTTTATTTTTTGCTTAACAAACAAAAAAAGACCGAAAATTTGGAAGAAAAAAAAATTTTTTTCTTAGTTTCTGTTATAAAACTTTGTAAATAAGTGATTTTTCTCCTGCACTGATGAGGCTACACTGATGGTCACTGATAGGCTGCACTGGTAAGGTGGAACTGATGGGCATCACTGATGGGCACTGTTGGGGCTGCCCTGATTATCAGTGTAGATGTCCCCTGTGTGGATTACCACTTACCGGCTCTCCTCTCCTCACCTGTTGTCAGCGTGAGGAGAGGACCGCCGATAACTGGCAAATCCAGTTTCATTGTGACCAGCTGTGATTGGACACAGCTTGTCACATGGTAAAGAGACGCTGTGATTGGCTCCTTACCTCAATCTGTAATCACTGCCAATGCGTGCCGCGGGAAGTACGATCACGGGAGAAGGTCAATAGATGCCCTGCTTGAAATCTGCGGTCATGAAGAGGTTAAAGTACCTGTGAACCCAAATAATGCTGCTGATAACATGCAATGTAGCTGTGCCCCCTTTTTTTTTTTATAATCGCTTCACCTTCCATTAATTACCATTAATCCACACTTGCCTACACTTGGCAGGCTTTACCAAACAATACCTCACATGTAGACTCGCTTCTCCATCATCAGCCTATAAACAAAGCATACAAACAAGTGCAATCACATATCTGCTCATAAACTCCAGCTACAGATTGGAAGATGCAGAGTGCTTGGTAATCTGTAGCAACCAATCAGAAATAAGACTTTTGTTGAGGTACAATCCATTCAGAATTTAAGGCAATGCTTTAAAATAGACAAGGGAAGCAGAATGCAGATGAATATATAATATACTCGTGTTGTCTCCAGTCTCCAGTCTAATATATATTCATCAACAATATGGTTGTACAGTGAATGATGTACTTTTAGTGTCTTTATACAGACACTACTTTATATGTGTACTCTTCTTTTTTAATATGTATCAAATAAAATGAATATTTTAATGAATGAATCTTGTTGCCTCAAAAGTCCCGTCTCCAAGTGGGGGATACCCTGTTTTCCTCGAGGCTCTATTATTTGCTCAAACGCTGCTGAATCGCAATGGAGCGATATCTTGGGAGCCATTCCATAGGGACAAACAGACAGACTCTTAGATTTCCACAAATTGCCAGCGGCAGGATCACTAGCCGCATAGTAACCACCTGACATCAGCCTAAGGCTGGCCATACGTTATACAATTTTTAGATTTACCAAAACCATATAATATGAGGTCAAGCCTAAACACTTTTAATTTGTATGCAATCTGGCAGGCCCTTGCACTACTTAGTTGAAGGTAAATCTAAAGGAATAAGAAAATTGTATACTGTATAGCCATCCTAAATAATGTCCTGCCAGGCTCTATGGCAGGGGTCTCAAACTGGCGGCCCTCCAGCTGTTGCGAAACCATGAGGCATTGCAAGGCTGACAGTTACAAGCATGACTCCCTCAGGCAGAGGCATTATGGGATTTGTAGTTCCGCAACAGCTGGAGGGCCACCAGTTTGAGACCCCTGCTCTATGGAATCGCTCCCTCCCTAGAAGGACCAATGAGATGTCACTTCCTTGCTGCCCCATCACTACCGAGCAAAACCCCCCCCATCTGAACGTCTACCTGCTCGGGGTTTCTGTTTTTATCACCCAGGCACATCATCACCACACCAGTAAAAAAGAAGAAACATGGACAGAAATATGTGGGTGAGACAGTGAAGTCAGAAGTCCTGCAAGCCTACTCAGTAACTTTGATTGGTTGAAGGATGAGAATGAGCCTACAATGGCAGCGCCCATATTTCTATCCCAATAGCATCATATGACCAGAAGCTTCAGCCCCACCCCAACACACAGTACATAAAAGGATCTTGCAAAGCAGCAAGGGCCTACATGGAGATAAGGTAGAAGAGGAGAGAATGAGATTTTATCAAAACTGGTGCCTGGAGTTACACTTCACTGAGGTGACATCTGATTGCCTGCCACACATTTCTGCATTTAAAACATCATCACTAAGATCCCCCTAATCTCCATTAAGGGGAATACTAGCCATCCAAAAACTCCAGTAAAATTCAAGACAGGAATTCTCATTTATATATGAAACAATATTCATCTTCCCGGTTCCACCCTTAACTGAAAAACATACATTTAACACTTTTGGGAGGAACTCCGCTTTAATTGCCATTGGGTTTATTTTTTGCTTAACCACTTGAGCCCCGGACCATTATGCTGCCTAAGGACCAGAGGTCTTTTTCCAATTTGGCACTGCATCGCTTTAACTGCTAATTGCGCGGTCATGCAATGCTGTACCCAAACGAAATTTGCGTCCTTTTCTTCCCACAAATAGAGCTTTCTTTTGATGGTATTTGATCACCTCTGCGGTTTTTATTTTTTGCGCTATAAACGGAAAAAGACCGAAAATTTTGAAAAAAAATGATATTTTCTACTTTTTGTTATAAAAAAAATCCAATAAACTAAATTTTAGTCATACATTTAGGCCAAAATGTATTCGGCCACATGTCTTTGGTAAAAAAAATGTCAATAAGCGTATATTTATTGGTTTGCGCAAAAGTTATAGCGTCTACAAACTAGGGTACATTTTCTGGAATTTACACAGCTTTTAGTTTATGACTGCCTATGTCATTTCTTGAGGTGCTAAAATGGCAGGGCAGTACAAACCCCCCCCAAATGACCCCATTTTGGAAAGTAGACACCCCAAGGAAATTGCTGAGAGGCATGTTGAACCCATTGAATATTTATTTTTTTTGTCCCAAGTGATTGAAAAATGACAAAAAAAAAAATATTTACAAAAAGTCGTCACTAAATGATATATTGCTCACACAGGCCATGGGCCTATGTGGAATTGCACCCCAAAATACATTTAGCTGCTTCTCCTGAGTATGGGGATACCACATGTGTGGGACTTTTTGGGAGCCTAGCCGCGTACGGGGCCCCGAAAACCAATCACCGCCTTCAGGATTTCTAAGGGTGTAAATTTTTGCTTTCACTCTTCACTGCCTATCACAGTTTCGGAGGCCATGGAATGCCCAGGTGGCACAAAACCCCCCAAAATGACCCCATTTTGGAAAGTAGACACCCCAAGCTATTTGCTGAGAGGCATGTTGAGTCCATGGAATATTTTATATTTTGACACAAGTTGCGGGAAAGTGACACTTTTTTTTTTTTTTCATAAAGTTGTCACTAAATGATATATTGCTCACACAGGCCATGGGCATATGTGGAATTGCACCCCAAAATACATTTAGCTGCTTCTCCTGAGTATGGGGATACCACATGTGTGGGACTTTTTGGGAGCCTAGCCGCGTACGGGACCCCGAAAACCAATCACTGCCTTCAGGATTTCTAAGGGTGAAAATTTTTGATTTCACTCTTTACTGCCTATCACAGTTTCGGAGGCCATGGAATGCCCAGGTGGCACAAAACCCCCCCAAATGACCCCATTTTGGAATGTAGACACCCCAAGCTATTTGCTGAGAGGCATGGTGAGTATTTTGCAGCTCTCATTTGTTTTTGAAAATGAAGAAAGACAAGAAAAAACATTTTTTTTTTCTTTTTTCAATTTTCAAAACTTTGTGACAAAAAGTGAGGTCTGCAAAATACTCACTATACCTCTCAGCAAATAGCTTGGGGTGTCTACTTTCCAAAATGGGGTCATTTGGGGGGGTTTTGTGCCACCTGGGCATTCCATGGCCTCCGAAACTGTGATAGGCAGTGAAGAGTGAAATCAAAAATTCACGCCCTTAGAAAGCCTGAAGGCGGTGCTTGGTTTTCGGGGTCCCGTACGTGGCTAGGCTCCCAAAAAGTCTCCCACATGTGGTATCCCCGTACTCAGGAGAAGCAGCAGAATGTATTTTGGGGTGTAATTTCACATATTTCCATGGCATGTTTGAGCAATATATCATTTAGTGACAACTTTGTGCAAAAAAAAAAAAAAAAAATTTGTCTCTTTCCCGCAACTTGTGTCGCAATATAAAATATTCCATGGACTCGACATGCCTCTCAGCAAATAGCTTGGGGTGTCTACTTTCCAATGGTCATTTGGGGGGGTTTTGAACTGTCCTGGCATTTTATGCACAACATTTAGAAGCTTATGTCACACATCACCCACTCTTCTAACCACTTGAAGACAAAGCCCTTTCTGACACTTATTGTTTACATGAAAAAGTTTTTTTTTTTTGCAAAAAAATTACTTTGAACCCCCAAACATTATATATTTTTTTAAAGCAAATGCCCTACAGATTAAAATGGTGGGTGTTTCATTTTTTTTTTTCACACAGTAATTGCGCAGCGATTTTTCAAACGCATTTTTTGGGGAAAAAACACACTTTTTTAAATTTTAATGCACTAAAACACGCTATATTGCCCAAATGTTTGATGAAATAAAAAAGATGATCTTAGGCCGAGTACATGGATACCAAACATGACATGCTTTAAAATTGCGCACAAACGTGCAGTGGCAACAAAATAAATACATGTTTAAAAGCCTTCAAAAGCCTTTACAGGTTACCACTTTAGATTTACAGAGGAGGTCTACTGGAAAAATTACTGCACTCGATCTGGCCTTCGCGGTGATACCTCACATGCATGGTGCAATTGCTGTTTACGTTTGACGACAGACCGCCGCTTGCGTTCGCCTTAGCGCGAGAGCAGGGGGCGACAGGGGTGTTTTTTTTTTTTTTTTTTTTTTCTTTATTATTTTTTTGCTTTTTTAATCTTACTTTTAAACTGTTCCTTTCATATTTTTTTTTTTAATCATTTTTATTGTTATCTCGGGGAATGTAAATATCCCCTATGATAGCAATAGGTAGTGACAGGTACTCTTTTTTGAAAAAATTGTGGTCTATTAGACCCTAGATCTCTCCTCTGCCCTCAAAGCATCTGACCACACCAAGATCGGTGTGATAAAATGCTTCCCCAATTTCCCAATGGCGCTATTTACATCCGGCGAAATCTAAGTCATGAAATACTCGTAGCTTCCGGTTTCTTAGGCCATAGAGATGTTTGGAGCCACTCTGGTCTCTGATCAGCTCTATGCTCAGCTGGCTGAATCACCGGCTGCATTCTCAGGTTCCCAGTTGAGACAGGAGAGCCAGAGAAAAACACGGAAGACGGTGGGGGGGGGGGGGCATTCCCTCCCACGGCTTGTAAAAGCAGTCTAGAGGCTAATTAGCCGCTAGGATTGCTTTTACATGAAAGCCGACCGCTGGCTGAAAAGAATGATACCAAGATGATACCTAAACCTGCAGGCATCATTCTGGTATAACCACTCAAAGTCGTGAATGGCGTACCTGAAGACAAAAAAATGGTTAACAATGGTTAACAATAAAGCACAGTAAACAGTAAAGTATAAATAATTACACACCTGAAAAACAAACATGATAAAACATAATAACAATAACAATAAAACATTGCAGAATAGAATACAGTAAAAAAGAGCAGAACAATAGAGAGAGAGAATAGAGAGAGAGAGAACAATAAAACAACAACTATTTTTTTTTATTTCATATTTTTTTTTTTTTTTACACTTTTTTTGTAACTAACTTTTATAACGGTAACCGGTTCCAGGTTCGGGTCTCTCAAAATGCGATGGCATCTTGGGAGACCCTGTGAAATGGCGCCTAGTCTGTGCAACGCTGTACCCTACGCTAATACTCAACTAGTGAATGGTAGCGTTCAAAACATTCACCAATGCAAAGACCAGGATTGTCAGGACAGGAGGGACAATAATAGCGGGTGTCACGCCTATATCCGCGCTTGCTGCAGACACAACATCTTTTTGGGGGGGTTCGTTGGGTAGGGGTACTCGGGAGGACATAAAAATGCCTCTCATGCAGCCGACTGCATTTGGTTGGGGATGTGAATGGGGGAAGTACGGGCGCTGCAGAAGCGGTGGGTTCCCAATTAGGATTGGCGAATGCAGCAGGAAGGGCATTATGGGCACGACGGGCCTGTGTTTGTCTTTTTGGTGGCAGCGGGACACTACTTGTGCTTGCCACCTCACCAGCTTCAACTGCACTTATGGGACTCGCCACGTCACCAAGTGTTACTGCAGTGCTGGTTTGACTACGACCGGGGTGTACTAGGCCGCTGGCGCTTGCCAGTTCACCAAAACGCTACCAAAAAACTGTTAGCGATCGCAGGGATCAGGCCTGACTCTGCGAACGCTGCAGTTATGCGTTTAGTGTTTTGTAAGTGACAGTGATCGATCGATACTGCACTTGGGTGGGCTGGGCCGGGCGGAGGGGCAAAACGCAGGTGCTAGCAGGTATCTGGGCTGATCCCGCTAACACTGCGTTTTTGGGAACCCTAAACTGCTGGTGACGCTAGTATAGATCTGATCGGATCAGATATTGATGCGATCAGATACTATACCACTAAGGGAGGTGTACGGTGCGTGCGTGGGTGTTAGCGGTACTGGCGCTAACCTGACGCTGCCTGGGGCTGGTGCTTGCCAGTTCACCAAAACGCTACAAAAAAAACTGTTAGCGATCGCAGGGATCAGGCCTGACTCTGCGAACGCTGCAGTTATGCGTTTAGTGTTTTGTAAGTGTCAGTGATCGATCGATACTGCACTTGGGTGGGCTGGGCTGGGCCGGGCGGAGGGGCAAAACGCAGGTGCTAGCAGGTATCTGGGCTGATTCCGCTAACACTGCGTTTTTGGGAACCCTAAACTGCTGGGGACGCTAGTATAGATCTGATCGGATCAGATATTGATCCGTTCAGATACTATACCACTAAGGGAGGTGTACGGTGCATGCGTGGGTGTTAGCGGTACTGGCGCTAACCTGACGCCTGGGGCTGGTGCTTGCCAGTTCACCAAAATGCTACCAAAAAAACTGTTAGCGATCGCAGGGATCAGGCCTGACTCTGCGAACGCTGCAGTTATGCGTTTAGTGTTTTGTAAGTGACAGTGATCGATCGATACTGCACTTGGGTGGGCTGGGCGGAGGCACAAAACGCAGGTGCTAGCGGGTATCTGGGCTGATCCCGCTAACACTGCGTTTTTGGGAACCCTAAACTGCTGGGGACGCTAGTATAGATCTGATCGGATCAGATATTGATCCGATCAGATACTATACCACTAAGGGAGGCGCATGCTGTGTGCGTGGGTGTTAGCGGTACTGGCGCTAATCTGACGCTGCCTGGGGCGACGCATATCACCGCCGGGCGATCGGGGGGCTAAACCTTTATTCGGTAATAAACGGCGGGTGCCCTGACACTATAAAAAATAAACGAACTAACCAGCGTCAACCGTAACGGTTATACGGTGATCAGTGGTGAAAGGGTTAACTAGGGGGCAATCAAGGGGTTAAAACATTTATTAGATAGTATATGGGGGTCCCTGTCGCTATAAAACACTGACGGCGAACCTAAATATTTACGTTCCTAACTAGCGTCACCAGCGACACTAATACAGCGATCAGAAAAATGATCGCTTAGCGACACTGGTGACAGGGGGTGATCAAGGGGTTAAAACTTTATTAGGGGGGGTAAGGGGGGTATCCTAGACCTAAAGGGGGGTAATACTCACTGCCCTAACACTAACTGTCACAAACTGACACTATGCAGTAATCAGAAAAAAAAAAAAAAACTGCTGGTGTCAGTTTGTGACAGGGGGGGGGGGGGGGGTGACAGGGGGGGGGGGTGATTGGGGGGGGGATCGGGGGGGGATCGGGGGGGGGGATCGGGGTGTTTTGTGTGCCTGGCATGTTCTACTGTGTGTGTGTGTGTTGGTGCACTCACATTGATGTCTTCTCTCCTCGGGCCGGAACGGAAATTACCGAGCCGAGGAGAGATGACATCATTTCCTTTGCTGCTGTTTAGCATACAGCAGCAAAGGAATGATTTGATTGGCCGGCGGCGATCGCGAGGGGGGGGCCACGAACGGATGGTCTCCCCCTCACCACCGATCGCCGCTGGACAAAAGACGACCGCCTCGGGCACCGGGGGGGGGGGTCCGATCGGACCCCCCACCCGCGGAAGGCAAATCACGTACCATGTACGTGATTTTGCCTGTCCGTGCCACTTTGCCGACGTACATCGGCGTGAGGCGGTCGTCAAGTGGTTAACAAACAAAAAAAGACCGACAATTTTGAAAAAAAAAACGTTTTTCTTAGTTTCTGTTATAAAATTTTGTAAAAAAGTGATTTTTCTCCTGCACTGATGAGACTACACTGATGGTCACTGATAGGCTGCACTGGTAAGGTGGAACTGATACAGCTTGTATAACAGTGTAAATTTGCTGTCCCCTCAAAATAACTCAACACACAGCCATTAATGTCTAAACCACTAGCAAAAAAAGTGAGTACACCCCTAAGTGAAAATGTCCAAATTGGGCCCAATTAGCCATTTCCCCTCCCCGGTGTCATGTGACTCGTTAGTATTACAAGGTCTCAGGTGTGAATGGGGAGCAGGTGTGTTAAATTTGGTGTTATCGCTCTCACTCTCTCATACTGGTCATTGAAAGTTCAACATGGCACCTCATGGCAAAGAACTCTCTAAAGATCTGAAAAAAAGAATTGTTGCTCTAAAGATGGCCTAGGCTATAAGAAGATTGCCAATACCCTGAAACTGAGCTGCAGCACTGTGGCCAAGACCATACAGCAGTTTAACAGGACAGGTTCCACTCAGAACAGGCCTTGCCATGGTCGACCAAAGAAGTTGAGTGCACATACTCAGCGTCATATCCAGAGGTTGTCTTTGGGAAATAGATGTATCAGTGCTGCCAGCATTGCTGCAGATGTTGAAGGGGTGGGAAGTCAGCCTGTCAGTGCTCAGACCATAAGCCGCACACTGCATCAAATTGGTCTGCATGGCTGTTGTCCCAGAAGGAAGCCTCTTCTAAAGAAGATACACAAGAAATCCTGCAAACTGTTTGCTGAAGACAAGCAGATTAAGGACATGAATTACTGGAACCATGTCCAGTGGTCCGATGAGACCAAGATAAACGTATTTGGTTCAGATGGTGTCAAGCATGTGTGGCGGCAACCAGATGAAGAGTACAAAGACAAGTGTGTCTTGCCTACAGTCAAGCATGGTGGTGGAAACTTCATGGTCTGGGGCTGTATTAGTGCTGCCGGCACTGGGGAGCTACAGTTCATTGAGGGAACCATGATTGCCAACATGTACTGTGACATACTGAAGCAGAGCATGATCCTCTCCCTTCAGATACTGGGCCGCAGGGCAGTATTCCAACATGATAACGACCCCAAACATACCTCCAAGACAACCACTGCCTTGCTAAAGAAGCTGAGGGTAAAGATGATGGACTGGCCAAGCATGTCTCCAGACCTAAACCCTATTGAGCATCTGTGGGGAATCCTCAAACGGAAAGTGGAGGAGTGCAAGGTCTCTAACATCCACCAGCTCCGTGATGTCATCATGGAGGAGTGAAAGAGGCCTCCAGTGGCAATTGTGAAGCTCTGGTGAACTCCATGCCCAAAATAATGGCGACCACATAAAATATTGACACTTTGGACCCAATTTGGACATTTTCACATAGGGGTGTACTCACTTTTGATGCCTGCGGTTTAGACATTAATGGCTGTGTGTTGAGTAATTTTGAGGGGACAGCAAATTTACACTGTTATACAAGCTGTACACTCAATACTTTACATTGTAGCAAAGTGTCATTTCTTCAGTGTTGTCACATGAAAAGATAGAATAAAATATTTACAAAAATGTGAGGGGTGTACTCACTTTTGTGAGATACTGTATATTAGGCTGGCAAAAGTCTGCTTTTGTACTAGGGGTGGCTCTGGACCTACCACGTCTCTACCAAGAAGTGTTTTGGGATCTTTGTCACTGTTAGGGAAAACTGGATATGGATCAACTGGAATCCAGATTCAAAAACAAACAGAGCATGTCTGTCTCCAGGTTCAAGGATCCTTTAGTCATAGCACGGGATGCTCTGGTGACTTTGTAATATTAGTTCATCCTGATTTATGCCTTACCTCCTCTCAAGCATCTCCTCGTTTGCTCCACTAGATCGAGATGGCGGACATCCTGGTGATTCTCACTGCACTGAATAAGCCTTGGTGGATGTGGTACTCAGACCTCATCAGCCACCTGAAAGTCTCTCTGTGGGCTCTTATAGATCACCCAGATCCTTTGTCCCAAGGACTGATTTATCACTCTGCTTCACAGTAGCTGACTGTAACAGCAAGGATGTTGAAGCTCATGTCCTAGGAGATTAGGGCCTATCCAATTTCTCATTTCCTAGCCTACAAAATGCTAGGAAATCCACCTCTTGCAAGTCCTACCATCGCACTTGGAAAGTGTACTTCGCATGGTGTGAAGCAAGTCATTACAGGAAGTACTCTGGAAAAAACCTGGTTTGGATCACAGCTTGGCCCTGAGTATTCTCAAGGAACAAATCTTGGCTATTTTAACTCTTTTCAAAGACCGCTTGCCTTTCATTTCCTTGCAAAGGTCTTTATACAGAGTATCATTCCACCTGCATGTACTCCTGTGACTCTGTGGCACGTAGAACTGGTTCTGTCAGCTCTTTGTACCACCTTTCAATCAGACGTTTTACTGCCAATTCTCACTCGGAAGGTGGCCTTACTGCAGTCACCTCTGTGAAGCGAGTTTCTGAGTTTGTGGCTTGCAAGGGCTTTTTCTTGTCCTACACAGTTACAAGGTTGTCTTTGGGCCTAGGGCCTCAGTTCTCTCAAAGGTGGTTTCTTCCTTTCAACCGGGCCATTGTACTTTCTTTTCTCTGTCCTGCTCTGGTACATCCAAAGATGTCTGACTATGGTGCGAGCAGTTTAAGTTTATCTCTCAGCTACATCTTCTTCAGGAAGACTGGACATCCTAGTAGTCTCAGAATTATTCTTAATCCTGTATCTCTTAAAAGAGAAGTTCAGAAATTTTAAAAAGCAAACAGTCATATTCACCTAGGGGGATGCAGCATCTGTTTGATGCTGTATCTGTCCCCTGCCGTCTCTAGACAAAGAACTGAGAGATCAAAGACCGCTGATCACTTGGTTCTCGGTCTTCAGTGAGCTTGACTGTCAGTCACTGGCTCTCTGCTCTGCCCATCCAACGCTCACTGGAGCGCTGGGCTGTGGAGGGGGTGGGAGTGGCTGGCTCAGGCTCTCAGCGGCTTGCCTGTCAAGCATCTGGGTGTATCCCAACGTTAAAGTCGGGATCGATCCAGAGCCTGGACCAGCTGAGTGACATCAGCAGACAGCGGGCTTTAGCATGCAGGAGAGCTTTGGCCCTACTTTAATGAGGATGGTTAAAAAAACATGATTTTTGCCTTACCATATTACTTTTTTCTTGAAGTTTATTTATTTATTTGTTTATACCTGCAAAATTGTCGTAGGTGTACGTCGGCTCCTTTAAGAAGCCGTAGCAGGCACGAACGCGCCCACTGTAGGACGGGGGACCCGATGCGCGTGGCCGGCGGCCGCGATGTCCGCTGGCCACCCGCGATCGCTTGAACGAGAGCCAGAACGGGGATCTGTCATGTAAGCAGACTGATCTCCGTTCTGATAGGGGAGTTAGAGCGAGATCTGCTGTTCCTAGTGATTAGGAACAGCGATTTTTCTCCTCCTCCAGTCAGCTCAGCCCCCATACAGTTAGAAACACTCCCAGGAAACACACTTAACTCCTTGATCGCCCCCTAGTGTTAACCCCATCCATGCCAGTGACATTTATACAGTAATCAGTGACTTTTTTTTAGCTCTGATCGCTGTATAAATGTCACTGGTCCCAAAAAAGTGGCAAAAGTGTCTGATCTGAAATTTTGTTTGGGTACAGCGTCGCAAGACCGGGCAATTGTCACTTAAAGCGACGCAGTGTCACATAAGTCTATGGGACACGAACATGAAAAATCAAAAGCTCATTTTAAAGGCTTATAAGCAAGTTATTGCCATAAAAAGTGTTTTGGGACCTGGGTCCTGCCCCAGGGACATGTATCAATGCAAAAAAAAAGTTTTAAAAATTACAGTTTTTTTGGGAGCAGTGATTTTAATAATGCTTAAAGTGAAACAATAAAAATGAAATATTCCTTTAAATATAATGCCTGGGTGGGTCCCCTTAGTCTGCCCGTAAAGTAGCGCATCTGTGTAATGAGTTTTACAGTGCCGCAGCAAAATGACATTTCTAAATGAAAAAATGTCATTTAAACGCGGCTATAATGTACGGCTCCCGGTAATATAGATAAAAATCAAGGAAAAAAGCGGTGTTGGTCCCCCCCCCCCCCCCCCGCAATCCATACCAGGCCCTTTGGGTCTGGTATGGATATTAACGGGAACTCCAGGCCAAAATTAAAAAAAAAAACAGCATGGGGTCCCCCACAAAAATCCATACCAGGCCCTTCGGTATGGTAATAATTATAAAAATTTCATTTGGGTACAGTGTTGCATGACTGCGCAATTGTCATTCAAAGTGTGAGCACGCTGAAAGTTGGAAATTGGCCTGGGCAGGAAGGGGGTGAAAATTCCTGGTATTGACTCGGTTAAAAAGAAAATGAATGATACAACCTACATGTATTACTAATACTGTACCGTTATGTATAGGATTAGTTACGACCATCATGGGGGTTTTTCTGGAAAAAAAAAAAAAAAAAACACAAGCTGGAACTCCCCTTTAATACAGCTGCCAAAAAAACAAACAAAAAAATTCTATTCAGGGAGCTACAAAAACACCTCACTAATATGTTATGAGGAAGAGAGGGAAGTGTTCCACTCCTAGATATAGTACGAAAGTTGTCACCAGAATACAGGAAGTGTTTTATTACGTATTACCACCAGGTGATAATAAAAGAAAGACAACTAATACAGCCTGACATCTAAGGGATAGTAAGCTGCAATACAATACAATACATTACATTGACTTCTTCCAGTGACTTCACCCCAGCACTGAATGTGTTACACAGCGTGCGTCCCGCCCCCTCCCGGCGAAGCTATATATATGACATTACCCACAATCCTCTCTTCCTCTTCGCCATTTTAGCCGGCGCCATGAAGTAAGCGGAGCTGACATTAGTGAAATGTTTCTGAGTGAATCCGTTGTCATCCTGCCTGTCAGGCGGCTCCTCCGCTCCGATAACATGGGCGGCTGGTGGCCCCGGGCCCCCCACTCACTCACCGCCTCTTATTTTCTCGTTGTAGGGTCGAGCTGTGCAGCTTCAGCGGTTACAAGATCTACCCGGGCCATGGCCGGCGGTACGCCAGGACTGACGGCAAGGTATGGGAGCGGGCTGTGTGTTCGGGGTGGACTACGATTCCCAGCATGCCTCGGGGGGGATGTGTAGTACAGGCCTGGGCCTTCTCAGAGACTAGAGCAGGCCTCTGTGGGGATAGAGAGCTGCCAGACACTACACTATAGGGGAATGGTGAGGCCTTGCCTAGGACTGTGTACACTGTTCAGTCTACACAGCCTCCCAGCTCCTGACCATACACAAGTGTTACCCACATAACTAATAAGGGAACGTGTCACTCGGGGTCTCTTCCCTCCATCACACTCCTCATCTGCACTCTTGGTCAGAGTTAAAGCCCTAATCTCCCCCCTCCTCCTTCAGGTTCAAACGTAGCCATTAGCTGCTTAGGCTTGATCTGGCCATGTGCAGTAAAGTGATACTAAAGACCTTTTTTTCCGTTAAAAATAACAATCATGTTATACTTACCTGCTGTTGCAGTGGATTTGTACAGAGCAGCTCAGATCCTGCTCTTCTCAGGTCCCTCTTCTGTGATCCCGACCCCTCTCTCCTGTTAAGTGCCCCCACAGCAAGCAACTTGCTATGGGGGCACCCCAAGCAGCAGCTCCCGGTGTCCATTCAGACGGGGAGCCGCGGCCTGGCCCCATGCCCTTTTTCCTTTATTGGCAGCAGCAGGAGCCAATGGCGCTTCGTTACTGTCTCTGCCAATGAAGTGACAGCCAAGTCTCCCCTTCAACATCGCTGGATCTAGATGAACCTCAGGTAAGTATTAAGGGGGGCTGCTGCACACAGAAGGCTTTTTATCTTGGTGATTGTTGTCTCTTGTGTGGTGTTTGTTTTTTTTTCCAAATGTTATACTTGCCGCCTCTGTTTAGTGGTTTTGCACAGAGCAGCCCGGATCCTCCTCCTCTTGGGTCTCTTTGCTGTTCCTGGCCCCTCCCTCCTGAGTGCCCCCACAGCCAGTAGCTTTCTATGGGAGCACCCGAGTCAGACCTCCATGTGTCCATTCAGACATTTTATCTCCAACCCGGTCCCATCCCATCTCTCTCCTGATTTACTGACTTTGACAGCTGCAGGAGCCAATGGTGCCACTGCTGTGTCTCAGCCAATCAGGAGTGTCCTGGACAGCTTAGACATTTGTGGACAGCGCTGGAGACAGAAGGGGCTCAGGTAAGTAATTAGGAGGGTGCTGGGGGGCTGCTACACACAAGGATAGAACTTCCGCTTTTAAGTGCTGGTGACTTTCTGCATTTGTCACGTCCTTTTTTGGGGGGGGGCAGGTACCCAGCTTTTACAGGCACCCAGCTCCCACTTCCTCTCCTATCGGTGTTGGAAGGAAGTTCACCTCTCCCCCCCCCTCCAATTTTCTGGGACACATCACAGGTCCCAGAAGATTGCCTGGCCATGCGCAGTGCGTGCCGGGCTGTGAAGCCACAGCTCAGCGCCCAATTAGAATGCCAGCCCCCCCAAGAGGAGTAAGGCTTCGTGCGCCCGCATCGCTGACCCGTGGGACAGGTGCGTGTCTGATTATTAAGTTGGCTACACTTTTTGTAGCTGCTGACTTTTAAAATTGTGGAACTCCGCTTTAATGCAAAGAATGTGTTAAGAAAAAAAAACCTTCTGCCTTTACAAACACTTTAAGGCTCATTTACACTTGCAATTGGGGGAAGTAAAGCCCTGCAGTTGAGGGTTTTTTTTTTTTTTTTTTAACCATCCTGCAATCACTGCCCTTTTTTGCTGTAGAAGCAGCAGCCAGGGGTTGTACACACTCCACAATGCTTTGCCTCGCAGCTGGAATTAAACCCCCCGTCATGCAGGTGGCACTGCTTGCAGCCCATTCAAGTGAATGGGGCCACACTGCAGCAGTGCACAATGTACAATTGTCTGCTGTTTAGGGGGTTAAAACAGGCAGTGAGGAGGCGATACAGCACATCTTATCGCCTGTCACATCACTCAAGGCAAAGCAGGTGTAAATGAGCTGTCATGATACTAAAATCTAATTTTAGTTTTTTTTTTAAATAATTTTGTTTCACAGCAATCAGCGGTGTCACCTCTCCTTACTCCAGGTGTGTGCACACTCAAGCCAGGCTGTGTGCATCCATAGAGGCACTGATAAGCCACAACCCCAATCCCGCCTCACCAGAGTTTAACAGCAGGAACCTAAGGCTCTGCTGTTCTGTCGACTAGGACAGTCTTCAGAAAGGAACTGAAGGAGAATATGGAACCGGGTCATGGGCAGATATAAAATCTGATTTGGCCTGGATGCCCTTTCTCTACTGAAAGCGGCGTTCCACACAAAAGTGGAACTTCTGCTTTTCGGAGCCCCCCACCCCCTTCCGGTGTCACATTTGGCACCTTTTCAGGGAGGTGTAGATACCTGTCTAATAGAGGTATCTTGCTTCCGGGCATAGATACCCGCGCCACCTGCAGGTATCTACACCACTTCCTGTCCCCCCCGCTGTCTTTTGGGAAACACACGGGTCCCAGGAGACAGCAGAGATAAGTGGGAACGCGCAGCAGGGAACCAGGAAGTGAAGCCACAAGGCTTCACTCCCTACTTCCCTTATCAAAGATGGTGGCGGCAGCACCTGAGAGACAGACCGGCTTCGGGTGCCAACATTGCGGGCACCCTGGACAGGTAAGTGTCCATATTTTAAAAGTCAGCAGCTGCAGTATTTGTAGCTGCTGACTCAAAAAGAAAAAAACCAGCGGAACTCCGCTTGAAGAAACTTTTGTCTGCATTGCTGTCAGTTGCCCTCACCTCCTGTCTGGTAAAAGGTCAGAAGGACAGGAAGTGAAGGTAGATCTGGTAAAAGGTCAGAAGGACAGGAAGTGAAGGTAGATCTCTCTGAGTACTGCATAGCTTTCCTTAGCCCTCCACTCCCATCGGTGCGACTTGTCAAGCGGTTTGACAGGGCAAATCCAAACCCTGTTGGCAATGGAACTGTACAAAATGTTGCGACGCCGACTTTGCGGTGCCACACTGGTTTGAAAAAGTCTGTTCCTGCACTACTTTTGCAGTTTTAAGGTGCAACTTGCATAAACATTTATGCATGTGGTCGCACAGATATCAGCCAAGTTGCGCCTGAATTCTCACTGACTTGAGGCTTTGAAATTGTGCAATTTCAAGTGAAGTCTCACTATTTCAAAGTATGAACCTAGACTCAATCCTAAGCAAAGGAAAACATTTTGGCTAACAATACCTTTTATATGGTGTTTGCTTTCCTTGTTTACATATTTAAGGTACATTTACCGTTTAACCCCTTCCTGCCTGCCCTGTTGTCCCTTTACAGTTCTGCATGCCTAGGGGACGGGAAGGCTTGGTGATCATGGCTTGTGCTTTTTTTTTTTTTTTTTTTTTTTTTTTTTTGTAGATTAGCTAGCGCATTGACAAAACCAATTATTCACAGATGGAGTGCATTGTTATAGATTAGCTGACTGAAACTTTCTTTATAAGAGGGCAACTTCTATGGAGCACTTTAATGCAAGAAACAAAAATCTGCATATATAAGCAGCAGATATAGCTAGCTCACGATACATTGTACATAGAAACAAGGTTTGAAAGAACACATTGATAGTTTACATTGAGCTGAGCATCTGTATTTTAAATAGATATTTTATACAATAACTTTAAAAAGTGACTATATGATGGTCTGATTCAGCTTGGTTTTATGCTTTAGGTGTTCCAGTTCCTGAATGCAAAATGCGAGTCTGCCTTCCTTTCCAAGAGGAACCCTCGACAAATCAACTGGACTGTTCTATACAGACGAAAACACAAGAAAGGGCAGTCAGTATGTATCACCTCTGCAGTGGAGACTTCACTATTGTTGATGGCTATGCTGCGTATCCATTCTAAATAAGTTGCTGCTGGTTTGTTTCCTGGCTTTCATGATGCTGCCTTACTGCTGAGACAGATAAAATAAGAAATTGATGCTCATTTGCATAGTATTTGTTACAGGTACATGATTTAGAACAGACCGGCAACTAGCATTTTTCCCAAGAGAGCCAGCATTTTAGCAATTTCCAAACTGTTCTTTTCAGTCAATGTAATTAAACAAGCTGTTGTATGCATTTTAGAAATGGGCATCATGTGAATGTATTTTATTATAGCAGTTGGCCAGTTTGTCCCTTTCCTTGAGCAGTTGGTGAAATGAAATTGTGGCTGCTATGGCGGATTGTTTACAGAGTAGTGCGGGGAAGCATATCCAGCTCCTTGTTGTCTTTATGTAGTATTCTTCCTAGCTTTTTGGTGGTCTTTTAAGGAGCTGAGGATGCCATAAGCAGAGATTGAAACTATGGAGGGTCTGTGCTTTTTGTGTGAATAGCTATTGGCAGTGCATTGTATGAGGGCAATACCCACTCTTATTGTGCATACTTTTACTCTTGCAGCAAAGCAGTGCTGCCAGTGGCTAAAGCGGGTGCTAGGGACCACTGCCCGCATCACTCTGCTTTAGAAAAGTTTTACTCTCCAGTGTTCAAATCCTCATCCAATTCACACTACTGTGAATCTAGCCTTACTTTGAGTTCTATCTCTTGCCTGTAATGTTGTTAGTGTCGGATGTAAAATGCAGAGCTGGAAAGTTTTTATAATCCTATCGTGATGCGATGCTAGTCCTGTATCATGTAAAACTTTTATTGCTGTCTTGGCCCCATATTAGAGAGTCCACTTACTACTTGTCTCACTGGGCAACGACCAGGACAGGCAGTGAGGTAATTTCCAACCTGGATACAGATAAGACTTTTATATGGGGTATGATTTGGAAACCCAGATATTTGCACTGTTTGGGAGGTTTTACCGAACAACTTTTTCAACGGGGCAGGAAGTGAGAATGTCCAATAAGGTCATGGATCTTAAAGGGTAAGTTCACCTTTACAGAAAAATCTGTAAGGTGAACTTGCACAGGACTAGAAATGCTAACCCTTCATTGTTGTATCAAAAAGAAAACCTTTGCCTTCAGTTACTCTTAATGTCCCGCACATCGAAAGATGTTGGTAAGAGAATCCTCTGAAATTTTCATGAGTTCTGGCTTAAGCTAAATCCCCCTCCTACTGCTATTGTGCCATATCTGAGGAGTTGACCCTATTGGCTAGTAAAGATTGTTTGACTGTGAGATGACAATTGAGTGTCTTGAAGCCAGGACTTGATGGGCGCATGGTATGGTTTTTTGGCTCCTTAGGCCATTGACAGCTGATTGCGGTATCTTGCGGCTTTATTTAGCTTCCTGTGTCAGGGTCTGTCCCCTTTTAAGCCCTTATTGGACCACAAGAGAAAAGCATCTGACAGAAGGGTATGTGGATATATCCTACATTTAGGAAATGCTAGCTTGCCTTATTAAAGTGTTGTGTGTTTTTTATTTTATTAGGATATCCTGTTCCTTTTAAAGCATGCTATACAGCACAGTGCTTGTGCTGTGTAATTTGCCCCCTTATCACCTGAAATACCTAGTTTTGCTCACCTTTCTTGTAAACTGACTGCGGTTTATCATGGCTGCTGAGCCCTGGCACCGTTTCAGTTTATGTGCCTCTTTTATCCGCAGCTCTTCTGTCCTCCACTCCTGTCAGCTCCTAGATCCTCCCCTGCTGCTGTAAAAATAAGTGTTTTCGTTCTATAGTTACCTCTGTTGGATGACGTTAAGCTCCCCAGTGTATGTGATTTATAAAAATATGCTGCCTAATGCCTTATTTCCAAGCGCCGCTCAGTGCTCCTGTGACTGCCCGCTGGTCTCCTCCTTTCCTCATCCCGGATGACGGCACAAGATAACCGGCACCTCCCCCTGCAGCTATCAGATTTGGAGAGGAGACCAGCAGGCAGTCACGTGAGCGGCGAATTGGATATAAGGTATTGGGCAGCATATTTTTATAAATCGTACACTGGGGAGCTTAGTGTTACTAAACTAAATTTAAAAAAAAATGAAAATAACAAACATGTTATACTTGCCTGCTCTGTGCAGTGGTAATGCACAGAGTGGCCCCGATTCTCCTCTGGGGTCCCCAGTGGCAATTTTGGCTCCTCTTCTTTAGAGGGACCACCATAGCCAGCCACTGGCTATGGAGAGAGTAGTCCCCGCGCTCCATAGACTTGCACTTGTGACTTAGGCCTGCCCCTTTCCTCCTCACTGACTGCATCTGTTTCACAGCAGCAAGAGCCAATGGCTCCTGCTGCATGAATGCTGTGTAAAGAGGACGTAAGGGGAGAAAAGATGCAGCTGTGCACAACGCTGATCTCTTTTCCCCCTCACGGGGGTGGGGGGGGGGGGGGGGTTGCGGCGGCAAAGAATAATCGTAAAACTTTTTTTTACCTTACTGCAAACCATGCATTAAGGTAAACATTTTTAGGTTTGTAACACTTTAATGTTATCTAAAAGAGGGAACTATAGAAGAAAAAAAATTGGCTTAACTTTAAAGTGGTTGTAAACCCTTTATATAACTACTTGTCTACAGTTAAGCCTATAATAAGGCTTACCTGTAGGTACCGTGAATTTCTCCTAAACTTGAGCGGTTTAGGAGATATTTACTGTATCTGCCAACGTCATTTTCGCACTGAAGAACTGGCTCGTTCCTGATTTCAGCCCATTCAAATGATCATCACAGCGTTCTGTGTGAGGGGTGTAAATTGGCCCTGAGGGTTTTCCTGCAGCAGTGGAAATGCAGTGTTCTTACAATGTAGTGATGCCAACATTTAAAAGGTGAGGTTCATTTTAAATGTTTAATCTTTTCAGGAAGAAATCCAGAAAAAGCGTTCTCGCCGTGCAGTGAAGTTCCAGAGGGCTATTACTGGTGCTTCTCTGGCTGAAATTATGGCCAAGAGAAACCAGAAGCCTGAAGTGCGAAAGGCTCAGAGGGAACAAGCTATTAGGTAAGGCCAGCTTCATTCTACTTTTATATAACATTTTATTGTAGTTTCTATTATACTAGTAATAGTAATCTGTCACGTCTTAATGTTGGCCTAACAGAGTGGGTTGGAGGCACTGGAACATTAAAGTTGGTTTGAATGCCATCCTATGGTATAATGTGATTTCAGAAGGTTTTTGGACATGGGGCTGGCAGCTTCTGCACACCTTAAAAGTTCTAATTAACCTTTGGTTGTCAAGATACTTAAGCCTGAAGTGCCACCCCATAATATTTGAGCCCAAAAAGGTTGATCTCATTCACAACTTGTGTGTGTGTGTATATAAAAGCCCATGCGTTTTGTGGTCCAAACGCTACACACTTCATCAGAGCTCAAACAAGTAAAGCTTTCCAACTCAAAGGGTAGGAATAGTATTTGTGTGTGTTTAAGCACTTCATCTGGTTTATGCAGTCCCGATCCAGCTGCTGACTGTTGCTGTGCTTATCCATTCAGAGGCAATTTCGTATGAGTCTGCAAAATGTCTTCAAGCCCCCATGAAGGAGTCATGGTTTGGCCCTAAAGCATGTTGGATTTAAAAAATAGTTTTACATTATCTGTTTGGACTTAAACATTGTATGGCATATCACTTTTAGTTTTGGATCTACCTTTAAAATTGGCCAGTCAGGCATTTTTATTTTCTAAATGTCGAGTTCTGTCAATGCGGGAACTTGAGGTTCTTGTGCTTGCCTTGTAATTAGCCAGAAAACTCACATGTAAGCCTCCATGGCTTTGTACATATGGGCTTCAGTATGTAAAGAATGTTTACAGCATGCTTTTTAAAAAAAATTGTGAAAAGCTTTCATTGTGCTTCAAGAAGTTTAGTAAATTGTTTAATTTTCTTAATAGAGTAAATGCAGTATACACAACACACTGCTGAACATGAGAGAAGCTCAAGTAACTCATATTAAACAAAGGCAATAAACATCTTCTATAGCGTAAAAGTTTGTCAAGTGACAAATTTGATTAGCTTACATTTATAACCTATTGCAGAGGAAGACCGACACATCTGTCTATACATGTCCAATCCAGGAACATGCATTAGGGTTGACACCCCCAATGAGTAGGCCGATCTCCACAAGGCAGAATGGAAATTAGTTTTGTCACCTTTTATGCAAGCAGCAGTTCCATATGGGTATTTTACACATTTTCCCTTCCCATCTGGTGAAACAGCTGTTGGTGTAATCCTGGGAGTAAATATGGATAGAAAGTTGGGATGTATGACTGGACAATATTGTAGGGGGGGATACTCCAACTACAGTACCATGAAATTTCTTGGCCCACACAGCTTCATCTGTACTAAAACTTTGTTGGATCAGTACTTTTAACAAGATGGGTAATCCAAGATTCACACATGTTGTCGGATTGTTCAGACATCTGAAATACAGTATTTGTCATTTAGCTTTCATTGAGTCAGAGGTCATCTGATGTTTTAATAGCATGAGCAGATAGTTAAGTCACTAACCCAATAGTCTTATAGATTACTAGGTGTGCATAATGTTGTCAAATCTTTTAAATGGAATGTAAAATATAGGGGTCTGTAATGCATATTTGCTAGCTGATAGACAGAATTCTGGTATTTGACATGGCAGCAACTTAGAATTCAAGCGATCCTATATACCAGTCTGAAGAGTCAAACTTAGAAAAGTAAAACAATATAATGGGACATATCATTTTTTCATAAATAAGCCAGTTTGCATCAAATTCTTAAAGCGGTAGTAAACTGCCTAATGACATCACTGGCAGCTTTACAAGTAATTATCTCCTAAGAGGTGCACGCTTTAGGAGATATTTACTGTACCTATAGGCAATCATCCATGGGAATTTACTTTCACTAAGCCCATTTATACATTTTTAGATGTCATACAGTATGTGTTTGAATAAAAGCACTAATGCATTGCAACCAAAAGCTTTAAAAGCTCAAAATACTTGGTGTACTTATGGTTCACAAACTGTCTCTTCAACTAAATGTTTTTTGAATTTTAAAGGGCTGCAAAAGAGGCAAAAAAGGCTAAACAGGCCACCAAAAAGACCGTTCCTGCTAAGGTAAGGATTATTCCAAATGTCTGTATTAAGTGGCTAAAGTCTTAACCCATACACTAAGCCTGTTTTGATGGCTGGTTGGGGGTTATATCTTCAAGGTCAATGAGTTTTTAAAAAGGGGACATTTTAATTAGTTACAAATTTCACTTTGAATGTGCTTGGCAATGAATGGGGGATTATTTTGCAGCCAGGTTTTTTGTCACTGGGTTTTGTGAAATTATGACTAAAATTGGGATCTTCTTTCTACATTTGTAGTAAAAATGTTAGTTTTCTGTGTAGTTCCAGAAGAGCCTACCTCTCCAAGAAAAAAAAAAATTTAGGTGTACGTTTAGGAGAGGCAGGAGAATTGTATTGAAGGATAGAAAGTTTCGTTCTGGAGCTGCATATCCCACATGCCTTGGTCCAGTTCATAGTTTGCCTTCTGGGTTTTCTGGAACAAAAGATAACTGGTCAAGCTTGGCCATACACTGCAAATATGGGCTGGTATCTGATGAATCCGCTGAAATTTCATTGGAGCGTCTTGCCCTGGTTGTCCATAGCGGTAGCCTGCTGGAAATGTTATGACCTAACAGTGGATGCATCTAATCAGTTCAGTAGTTTCAAGTCTACTTTGTCTCTTAATGGGATGATCAGTGACCAGGCATTACACTGTAAATCTGTAGACTTGCCTTATATCCAGTACATCCCAGGACCTGTAAAACCTTGGGCACTCTATGCTACTATGGTAGAGCTCATGTCTACCCTAAAGATTTAGGGGCTCACTTAAGAAGGTAGATTTAGGCTGCAGCGGGGGGGGGGGGGGGGCTGGCTCTAGAGTTCGACTTCATGGTATGTATTTGCATGGAACGTTTGCTGTTCACACTATTGTAATTGTATGAAACGTTAACTCTAATTTCATTATTTTTAGGGTCCAACAAAGGCTGCACCCAAGCAGAAGATTGCCAAGCCAGTAAAAATGGCGGCTCCCCGTGTTGGAGGAAAACGCTAAGCAAAATGTTCTCCTACTGGATGTGTTAATAAATTACTATTTTGAAAAATCTCTCTGCTTGATTTAATTAAGATGAAGGTCTTTAAAGCTTTCTATAGAATCAAATATCTAAATCAAAGTGCTCCAGTATTCAGCTGTAGCAGTGTAAGTGGAATCAAGTGTCTGGCTGTCTATATACATGTAGCTTTGTACTTCTCCCAGTATCAAGGATCCTGTAATGCACATAGTTTCTTTACAGTTAGTCTGAAGTTGGGGAGGGGGAGTGGTTTCACAGCTAAAATGCCTCTCTTTTCAATTTTATTTAGGGCCAGTTCACACTGCAACGTCTGTTAAATTGCAGAGCAGCCGGAGTGACTTCAGCACTCTGACTGTGCTGCTAGCTGGATAGGGGGCAGTGTGGTGCATGCTTCAAAACACTGCACTGTCCCCGCCCCTTTTTTTTTTTTTTGTACCAGCTTTATTTGACGTGTACAAACACAAACTTCTTTCACTGCAATGTTTGATGGCATGATACACTTCCTGACATTGCAGTGCAATTTGGGCTGGTGCACTGTGATAAAGAAGCATGTCTGCGTTTTATTGCAGCATGCCACAGCCCTAGGCTGCGTTAATGTGAATGGGACACAGGCAACAATTTCTCTAAGAGTCTTCCAGGACAGCCTATGAGACCTAGGGCTCCTCCTACCAGGGCAGAAAACGCGTTAACCCCCACCAGATAAATGTGTGTGCTGCATAAAATTTATTGGGGTCATTTGTTTTCCTTTGCAGGACAAGGCCCAAGCGCAGCCACCAAAAAGGAAATGTGCGGTTTGTGGAAACAAATTGAGCTCCTCATGGAGCAAAGCAGTTTGCCGCACCTGTATAGACAGCCTAGTTAAAGAGGACGTAAACACTCCCACTCTGCTGCTTTTTATTTAGTCCATTATAATAAGTAATTATCAAACTATAACCACTGTAATCCAGCTCAAATCGCATATTGCTGTTTTAAAAAACTTGTTTCCAGGGGTAAGGCAACGCTATCTTAAGTATTGTTTTCTGAGTCCACAGTAGAGTGCATTTCTGCCCTTACATTGAGTACTACCTGTACTGTTAACCAAGCCTCCTTCTCAATCCAACATTTCTATGGCAACCCTGTCATAGCGGACTTGTTTTATTTCATAGTGTTTGCCCATGTCAGTCTTATCGGCTTCAGCTAAGACTGCAGTAATGCTGTCCTATGCCCAGGACATGGTCACTTGGGGTGTAGTAGGAAGCTCTGAGTGATTATGCAGTCTCCTGGGATTTTAGTGTTGTGCCTTAGGAAGTCCTGATAATACAGACAAGCACACAGTGTGCCGTAAATCAGGGGAGATATGGGCACGCTCAGTGACATCATTCTAAAGAATAAAAAGGATTACAACAATACTAAGCAAATAAGGAGAGGTCTACAAGCAGTGTTTTTTTATACTGATTTACATGGAACAAAGTTGTGGGAGAGTTTACAACCACTTTAAAGATGACCCGGTAGTCTCCTGTCAGAAAATGCTGACTTCTGTTAGAGATGAGCTTGCGTCTACATTTAGCTCATTTAAAACTCTTAATTGACAAGATTCAAGTCCGCTCAGAGGGTCCATCTCCAGTTGGGACTTCAGCCGGTCCTAGTGCTCCACAGCAGAGTGGAGAGTGAAGACTTGAGGCTGAAGCTGGATCTGCCCAGTCTTCTCCGGAAGAATCTGGGTCAGATACAGGGCCCAGAGATAAAGAATCCGCAAGGGGCTCGAGGTATAAGTTTTTTGAAGATGTAGATGACTTATTAAAGGCCATCTATATGACACGACCTTAGGTATAAAGGTTTGCATAAGAAAAAGGCTAGAGTTTGTCGTGCATAGTTCCCTTGATGCTATCAAGCTGGAATGGGAAAATCCAGAGAGAAACCCTTCCTTTTCTGGTAACCTTAAAAGGTAGTTTCCATTTAAAGAGGACACAGCGCAGCCATGGAACAAAAATTCTAATTTAGATGCACCTCTTTCAAAACGCGTACCTAGCATTTGGCAATATGGGCGTGCTGAGGGATCCGATGGATAGAGGAGATAGCCTTCACAGATCCTGGGACTCAGCCATTGGGAATCTTAAACCAGCTCTGGCCTCCACTTGTAGCCAGAAATTTATAGAAGTGTGGCTGACACAAACATACTTGTTGGCAGGTACCTCTAGAGAACAGATTCTTTCCCTCTCCTCTTTTGTGCAGTGGGTTTTTGGCAGATTCTTCTGCAGTCTGTAAGAATGCTAGCTAGGGCCTTTGCGAATTCGGCCAGAAGAAAGCTATGGCTTAAAACCTGGTCAAGCAGTTTCATGTCATGGCCCTTCTCAACCAAATACATGCCTCAACTGAGATCATTATGCTTGGCCCCAATGCTTTTTACTCTTATCTATTTGGAAGAAATGCTCAGAGCGGTTCGCCCTCTCTTCTCCCTGCCCTCCTTTTTTTGAAGGTACTCTTCAACCTGGACATCCCTGATGGACTATCTTATGTACGGATGCTCCTATGGACTCATGTGGGAATCTTCCAATTGCGACAACTTGTACACCCTGTGACACGCAGACCTCCAAGTGAAACATAAATTCCCTACATCACTTTTGTACTCGTATATGCAATTTAAACACTTCTTCCTCTCTAAATCCCCCTCACTATCTCTAGAGAAGCCCACCAACTTTGAACTTTTATGTGCCAATGGACCATATAAAACCAAACTAATATCCATATATAAAATCTTACATGACACCCCCCCCCTCTAATGGAGTCCATTCATAACTGTATGGGGAAAAAAATGGTCCCACATATTACAACGACCAATATCTTTAATAGACTAGGGCAAAATTTGGGTGTCCTTGTCAAAAATTGTATGCTGTGTAGTGCAGAGAGAAACTGCACTTAAGATTTTTCTTTTCTGGTGTAGAACCCCAGACATAGATGCCCACCATCCAACTGCCCCTAGACAATGCTGGAAGTGTAATGAAACTATGGGCACTCACTTCCACATCTTTTGGGAGTGCTCTTCTATTGGCCCTTTGTGGATTTAAATCCAAGAGCTCTTAAACACCTCCATACCCCTAAACCCCATACACTTCCTATTAGGGGTCCCTCTAAAGCAGTGGTCATCAACCCAGCCCTCGGGGCCCACTAACAGACCAGGTTTGCAAGATAACTGAAATACAGCACGGGTGATATTTGCTGCTCAGTAATTGCAGTATCCTAGTCTGCATCTCCTCAAGGTAATACATGAAACCTGGCCTGTTAGTGTGCCCTGAGGACAGGGTTGATGACCACTGCTCTAAAGCATTAGGGAAACTTGCGTCTTTCATTCTACTAGCTGCAAAACGAGCTATACCTAGAAACTGGCTGTCCACTTCTCCCCCACATTCCATCAGTTTCTCTCTATAATGGCTGATAGATGTAGGATAGAACACCTGACTGCAATGATCGAAGACTCATTACCCTCTTTTTATAAGATATGGAAAGCTTGGGAATATTCCCTCAAATTATACATCTTGAATGCCAGGTCTCACCTCTACCACATGATATACTTCTGATGACACTTGAATTTTCTGACCCTCCTGGTGCTAACTATTAAATATGTTGTCTTTCAAACCTATTGATGTTACACTTTCTTTTACTATTTTGTATGGTATAGTAAATACCATATCATCTAACGTCTCCCGCTCCTCGTCCAAACAACCTGGACGAACCAGAAAACCCAGAAGACGCCAGGAAGGTGATCATCCCCTCGCTAACAGTACCAGAAAACCCTTTCCTAAACCACACTCCCGGAGTCCCTCAACTGCTGATCAGGGTCCTGTGACAGACTATGTTACCCGTTAATAACGCTGGAGTACCATCAACAGCTGAAACTCCTTTACCAACACTATCAGGAAAAATTCCATCAATCTTTTTTCCAAAAAAACAGGGGAATCTCCATGTACCGCCAAATAAATCACTACCTTAAATACATCATCTTCTTTAGATGTGGTGAATTTGTCATCACATAATCTCACCACAGATGAAATTTCAGTCCTCTCCAAGGGTCTTACTTTTTGTCCAAATAACAGACGACAAATTTGTAGCTATTAAGGATTTACATCTCTACACGTAAATTGCTACTTAAAAGCATGTTCGAGAAACAAAAACCAGAATATGAGGGCTGTCGCACGTTCAGCGAACGAAAAGCCCTCGATAACCTAAATTCTTTGCTACAAGAAAATGACCCTCAGGACCTCATTGATACTCTAGACCTAGAATCCCTACTTAAAGAGAATGAAGACACGCCCACTATACACAAAAAATCTTTCTGAAAAAGGCCACTTCTATGTACCCTGCCCCCAGCTCCAACCATGGCGTGACCACCTTTCTGAAAATGACTTCTCAGGAAATTAGATCTCTTAAATCTACACCACCCCACAACCCAAATCTAACCATAAAACCTATCCAACAACTACGACATCACTATTAAACTAAGTGATAAAGGTGGGAACATTGTCCTAATGGACAATGAACACTACAAGCAAATGTGTTTCAAGATCCTCAGAAATCGTGACTGGTACCGCCCAGTGGGCACCGACATTGTGGAGGCCTTTAATAAAAAGTTCTACTCATTTGTAGATGATGCATTTCACAATAGCACCATCTCAAAACAAACATGGGAATTCATTCGAACTCCCTATCCACGCGTACCAATGTTCTACGCATTACCCAAACTACATAAAAATATTAATGACCCACCAGGGAGACCAATTCTCTCTGGCAATGGATCAATTACCGAAAAATTGTCGAAACTCATAGACGAACATATCAGACCTTTTGTTCTTGCCATTCAATTCTTCATTTGTGACACCATTCACCTCTTACAAATCTTGCAAGACATTCAAGTTCCTGATAAATACATTCTTGCAACTATTGATGTGGAGGCCCTCTACAGTTCAATACCACACTGTAGAGGGATAGCCTGTATCCAAAAAGTGTTGTCACAGACTAGCCATCATGAAGCTTCATTTAACGAGTTCATACTCCTTTCTTTGGAGTACATACTCAATCATAATGTTTTCTCATTTGATGGCTGGTTATTCCTCCAGGTGCAGGGCGTAGCCAGGGGCACTTGTGCCCTTGGCTACGCCAATCTGTACCTGGGGGAGTGGGAAAATACAATCTTCAGCGATGATGATCTCTCTATGTACCTGTGCCACGATGTTATGTGGCACAGGTACATATATGACATCTTCGTCGTCTGGGCGTCTGGGCCGGCCCCCAATCCCTTTTGAACAAATGCTTAGATGCATTAAACAAGAACAAATTTAATCTCAAATTTATTATGTTGTCTGATATATCCACAGTTACATTCTTAGACATTGACATTTCGATAAATTAATCCGATCTACTATCTTGCAGACTTTTCAGGAAACCCACTGCAGGGAGTACGGTACTGCATTCCTCTAGTTTTCATCCCAAACCACTTATCAACTCGATCCCCTACGGCGAATATCTATGGATTAAACGTAACTGTTATGACCATTCGGACTTTAAATATGAAGCCAATAAACTCAAATGCCGGTTACTTGAACGCGGCTATAGTCACAAATGCCTCAAAAAAGCCTTCCAACGTGCTAATTTGAGGGACAGACACAAACTTTTAGTTTCCAAACAAACCCCAACTACCAACGTAAGCTCAAGAATAATTACCACCTACACCAATGATCACAGTAAAATTAGGCATATATGCCAAAAATATTGGCACCTATTGACCTCTGACCCTGTCATAGGCCCTTTCATGCCTCCAATGCCCCTAATCACCTAGAGACGGGCCACCTCTTTCTAGTGATTTGTTGGTCCAGAACGAATTTAAAGGCCAAGAGAGAGGCAATCCTTGTACAACAGTGGGCACTTTCCAATGTGGATCTTGTTCCTACTGTAAGTACATGGACACTAGGAAAAATATATACCTGCCCAATGGCACGCACTTTGTACCTAGACATTATTCCAACTGCCAGACCACGGGAGTAGTTTACATGCTATTATGTAACTGCAATTTCTTCTATGTGGGTAAAACCCTTCAAAAATTATGGCAAAGACTTTACCGCCACATCAAGGCCATGCAAACAGCCGACCCTGATCTCCCGTTAGGAAGGCATGTAGCCCAAGTACATGATGGCATCTGCCAGTAGTGGTTAGAAGTTGTCCAACCTGGGACCTGTCCCTGGTGCATCAAACTCTGGTAGAATTCCCTTTTGAGCCCCTAGAGGATATTTCAGTTAAGTTACCTTAAAAAAAAAATTCTTGTGGCAATTACCTCAGCTCGTAGGGTAAGTGAGTTACAGGCCCTATCAGTGAGGGAGCCTTTCCTCACAATTTTTGAGGATTGAGATGTTTTGAAAACTGATCCAGGATTTCTGCCTAAAGTGGCCAGTACATTCCACAGATCCCAGGACATTGTACTGCCAACGTTTTGTAGTTCGCTAGAGGGCGACCAAGAAAGAAAATTTAGTTTTTTAGATGTGAGAAGAATTTGTCTCGTCTACCTTGAGGTCACCAAGACCTTTAGAAAAACAGATGCCTTGTTTGTCCTCTTTTCAGTAGCACACAAGGGAAAAAGAGTGCATCTAAAGCCACCTTGGCTAGATGGCAAGCTACTTCTGAAACTTACAAAATTAGGGAAGTTCTTCGACCTTTTGTTACTGCGCACTCAACAAGAGACTTGTCTGCGTCTTGGGCTGAGAGGGCTGAAGCCTCACCAGAACAAATTTGCAGGGCCACCTCATGGTCCAGTTTTTCGACCTTCATCAAACATTATCACCTGGATCTCCTATCTGCTCAGGAGCAGGCGTTTGGTCGTAAGGTCCTTCAGGCAGTTGTCTCTCCCTAGACTGGCAAGTTCTGGCTCATCATCTCATGGGCTGTCCTGGAAGACGCTTAGAGAAAAGTTAGACTTGCCAGTAACTCCTTTCCTGAGAGTCTTCCAGGACAGCCAGATTCCCACCCAGTTTTGTCTTGAAGTTATTTGTATTATGCATATGTTTTACAGGGACGTCCTACGGTTCTCGAGACTACAGACATGGGGCCTGGAGGACCGCCCTTTTATCTGGTGGGGGTTAACGTGTTTCCTGTTGAAATGGAAATTCATAATCTCTGTATACAATTGTATTCTATTTTGTATCTATTTCACACTGCCCTCATTGTGCACACGGCACTAATAATGTTTTCAGTACATGTTTACATTATTTCGAGTCCTGATTAGAATTAGCCTGCCTATGTAACGCCCCTTGTTACCATAAGCGTACAATTGTAATATTAATGTGATACCTACGTAATCATGTATATAAAAACCTTCAATTCATAATAAAGCAGAACAGTTATTTGGAAAGATGCTGAGCGTATATTTTGTGTCTGTTCCCTACTGCAGTAGTTATTATTAATTTGGAACCACTAATCAATATGAGGATAAGAGTTGCCTATCATCAAAATGTCCAACTCACTGTCCTGGTAGGTGGAGCCCTAGGTCTCATGGGCTGTCCTGGAAGACTCTCAGAAAAGGAGTTACCAGTAAGTCTAGCTCAGCTTTTCCTGTGTGTCCCTGTGCTGATGGACTTTTTACCATGCAGTAAAACGTGTCACTGCACTTAGTGTGAATTTTTCTGTTTCATGCACTCTAGAAAATATGGGTTTTCTTTAGCGTAGAAAACCTATTGGGAACATTTCAGTCTCTTGTACACTGTATTGAGCAAAGTAGCAATCCTTCACAATATTTATTCTTTATTTCCATATTCCTCAATATGATCCTAATGTGACCTGAACTGCAGCACCAGGTGCCTTGATTAGTGAGTACCTGACGCCTTTCCTAGTAGCATCAGCACAATACAGTTGCAACATGCCTTCATAGAGACAGAGGGAACAGTCCCCCTGCTATGAGTGACATCAGCCTGTACATGTTTTTTTTTTTTGGGGGGGGGATCTACTCTAGATATCCTCAGAAGAAAGACACCAGCAATCTGGAATTCCATGGCCCTGTAGTTATAGCCTCTACATCATGGGGGGTCACTCTTAGATGACTCCTTTTCTCGCTTGCGGACTTGGTCTCCGGTTGGGGGTGGCGGTTCATGTCTCCGGGAGCTGCGATGCACCAAATGGGGATATCATTCCCCTGCTGTCTCTGCTTCTCCACCCCAGGAGGGGCGGAGCCACCACGTGCATCGGCGCCATGCCGTGTGCACAGTGACAGACTTCCGCACTCAGCTGTGTCTTTCTTCCTGGCACACAATGTGTCACTCCAGGCGGGGGTCAGAGATCTCCGTGCGCTTTGCCGTAAACCCGGCGGGTGCGCGGAAGGTCCCCTCCCCCAATTGCCATTCGCATGACGTTAGGGGCGGAGGCATATGGCGGATGTCCGGGGATTTAGGCGGGGGTTGCGGCGCGGCATACTTCCTCCTCAGCTGGGTTCTTTCTGCACATCCACCAGAGAGCACATTGGTAAGCATTATGTTCACCACTATAATTTTACTACATATCATCCTTTCAATGCACTTACCAGCCAGCCAATATGTGGAGTGTCATCCGTATATACTTTCACTCCTTTACCTAATTCACTTCTCTCACACCACTTTTTGCCCTATTTTTCCTGCTGTGTTTATTCACACTCATTCCTCTCCCCTTTTCTGTCCTTTTCTATATCACCCCTCACTCCTCTTTCCATTACACTCTCTCAATTCACCTCACGCTGATTTTCTTTTTTGCCTTGCAGGATATTCTTATATACTCTAGTACAACATCTATATACTTTTATAACATCTTGATACCCATTAATTAAGTTATATATATAGCTACTTTTATAATCTCTTATACTGAATATACCATATAAAGCTATATTACCATATATTTAGCTATATTATTATATTATGAGCTATTTAGGATACCATAACCATTGCTACACCTACTACCTATATATATATGCATTCATATATCTTTTCATCTTTTGAATACACCCTGCATAACTTGGGGGCAACACTTTTGGCTCTCTTTTCTTTTCTTCCTCTTTTCTCTCTTTTCCTTTCTCTCCTTTCCTTTCCTTTTCTTCTCTGTTTTTCTTTTCTAGCATTGTGGGACACCTCTGCACCCCTTGCATCAGAGCATACCTCCTGACACTTCTTGCTATATCCATTTTTGTATGTTTACATACTTGCATATATACATTTATACTCATTCAATTTATTCCAGTGAGCAAGCTCTGCAATGACTCTGGGTGACATTTGGGTCCAGCCATCTTCTTTCTTTTCCATCTTCTTGCCGTGCCTGCCCTACGCCTGACCATGGTCCTCCATGCTGTGACCTTCGTCCCTTCAGCTCCCGTGGGAGATGCTTTCCGACCGCCCCTGCCGGGAGTCGGCCCCCGGAGCCAATTGCCTGAAAAGTAAGTATGGGATCATTAGTTCTGGCCTCGCATTTTTGTCCAATCATAACCTATACTTGAATCTACTTTTTTATCTGTTGTTACAGACACCAGATATACACATCAGCCCCTGATGATGCGAGGAAAGCTCGCAAAACGCGTCGGGTTAGAGATGTATTATGTATATCTGTATTCATTTTACTCTGATCAATGTTATCTTGACTATGTTTTTAGGACCATTATGTTATGTTGCCGTTCTTATGAATTGCCATCCAGATGCATGACCTGTATTGTATGACAATGATTCTAATAAATTTGATATATTATTTTATACTATTCTATTCAATTACTTGTGATCATCATGGACACTTCATTCAAAGTCCCATGGGCGAATCTTTTTCTCTTCATGGGGGGTCACTTTGAGCTGTCATCAGAATCTCTACTGCAGCTCAGGATTTTGTGGGCAATTTCTTGTGAATACTGAGTTTTGGCTGGTTCCTCATGAACATGAATCGAAAGTCACTTAAAGTGGCAGTAAACTGTTACACCACTTGTACCTACAGGTAAGCCTATAATAAGGCTTACCTATAGGTACTGTGAATATCTCCTAAACTTGCACAATTTAGGAGATATTCGAAGTGCATGCAGCCGGTGACATCAGCGGGAGTGACGTCATCGTGCCCTGGCCACTCATGTAGCCGGAGGCCCCGAAACCCGGAAGAAGACCGGGGGAAGATGTCAGCCCTCTCAGCGGTGACATTGCGGCACTGGAGGGCTTTGTTCTAAGATAAGTCTTTTTAGCACATGCGGTTTATTACTGCTTTAATGGGCAGTCCTGCTGCCAGCCCTCTTGCCCATAATTTTTTATTTTAAGTATTTAAATTATTTGCTGTTCAGTGACTGTATCCAATCAGATGCAGCTGCTGTTCTAATAATCTGACATTACGATTAGGTTACCCACCCCTCAGTTGGACTGCTTTTGGACATACTGAGGGCTAGTTGACACCTCAAATCCACTCCAGATGCCTTTCCTTTTCCCCAGTTTTTTGTTTCACTGTACTGGGGTCTGGTGTGTTATTGATGTGTCCCAGTGCAGGAAAAATGCATGTTTTACTTTTTTCTGGAACTGACTGCACTGGTGTGAACTGTGCCATTGGAAACCATATAACCTACTTTACATGTGTTTTATTTTATTTATTTTTTATTTTTTAACCAATTCAATACAGGGCATTTTCACCCCCTTCCTGCCCAGGCCAATTTTCAGCGATGTCGCATTTTGAATGACAATTGCGCGGTCATGCAACACTGTACCCAAATTAAATTTTTATAATTTTTTTCCTCACAAATACAGCTTTCTTTTGGTGCTATTTGATCACCACTGCGGTTTTTTTTTGCGCTATAAACAAAAGAAGAGCGACAAGTTTGAAAAAAACACAATATTTTGCTATAATAAATATCCCAATTTAAAAAAAAACAACAAATTTTTTCCTCAGTTTAGGCCGATATGTATTCTTCTACACATTTTTGGTAAAAAAAATCATGTGGCGTAGTAATGGCGGCAATCTGCCATTTTTTTTTGTGACTGTGATTTTGTGGCGGACACTTTTGACACTATTTTGGGACCATTCACATTTATACAGCAATCAATGCTATAAAAATGCACTGATTACTGTATAAATGTCACTGGCAGTGAAGGGGGTTAACACTGGGGGGCGATCAAGGGGTTAAATGTGTTACCTAGGGAGTGATTCTAACTTTGGGGGGCTTACAAGGAGAGGAGACCGATCAGTGTTCCTCTATACTGGGAACACACGTTTGGTCTCCTCTCCCCGACAGGACTTGGATCTGTGGTTTTCACTCATACAGATCCACGTCCCGGCTGTGTTACTGGCAATCGCGGGTGTTTGGCAGACAACGAGGCCGCCGGGCATGCGCACCGGCTCCCGAGTGACGCGGCGCGGCTTCCCAATCCAGCCACAAGTTCTGGCATTAAAGAACTTCCAAATTCACCCACATGTCCCGCCTTTGCATAAATCTGCACCGCCATTCTCCAGAGTTGGGGATCTCTGTTGACCTTTGTGGTTTCTTAATTTTGCATCGCTGATGCCTGGGTACAAGAGATAGTGACTCAGGGCTACAAATGTGAGTTTTGTTCCTTTGCCTTCCTACTGTACAGTCTGTGGCCCTTCCTTTTGGTCTGTCTTCTGCACCGTGGTTGTTCACCAAGGTACTGGCTCCAATGTTGGACCTGTTGCACTCCCATGGTATTCCTGTTGCAATTGTTATTGGATGACAAAAAAATAATATTTTTGTACCTACTGGTAAAACCTTTATCTTAAAATCAATTTGGGGGCACAGGTGTCACCTTCTGTTTGATCAGGCTGTTGCTACAAACCTGAGGAATGCTGGTAGTAGGAAGGGTTGTGATGTGTTAAAAGTAGTGTATGTGCTGGTTTTGGTGTTAGTCAGCCAATTTACGTGCAAAGGGAGAAGACATCTCCAGAAGAGGGGAAGGAGCCGGAGACGGGAGAAGAAATCGGAAGAGACACCAGAGTTGACTTAATAAATTACTTTGTCAAAAACCTGTGTACTGTTTTTACTTTTGACATTTTTTTTGGTGAATGGGTAGGGGTACAATGTACCCCATACTCATTCACATAGGGTGGGGGGCCGGGATCTGGGGTTTCAGATTCTGATAAGCCCCCCGCCTGCAGACCCGACAACCACCAGCCAGGGTTGTTGGGAAGAGGCCCTTGTCCTCATCAACATGGGGACAAGGTGCTTTGGGGTGGGCGGGCGCAGTGCCCCCTCGCCCCAAAGCACCCACACCTCCATGTTGAGGGCATGTGGCCTGGTATTGTTCAGGAGGGAGGGGGGAGTGCTTGCTTGTCCCCACCCCCTTTCCTGACCTCCTGGGCTGCATGCTCGGATAAGGGTCTGGTATGGATTTTGGGGGGGAACCCCATGCCGTTTTTTTTTTAAATTTGACATGGGGTTTCCCCTAAAGATTCATACTAGACTTAAAGTTCCTGGCATTGTCGAAATCAAAGTCGGATTCCCGTTCATTGAAGTCGGATGGATGTCGGACTTCAAGTCGCAGGGCAAACTCGGATCTGCAGTCGTACGACTGTCGTGGCGCACCAGTGTGAACCCGGCCTCAAGGATGATCAGTGGAAACAGGAGGCACCTGAGCTCAATATTGAGTGTCATGGCAAAGGCTGTGAATACTTATGTACATTTATTTATTTATTTTCGTTTTTTATGAATACTTTTGTACATTTATTTTTTTTTAGTTTTTTATTTTTAATAAATTTGCAAAGATTTTAAACAAACTTATTTCACGTTGTCATTATGGGGTATTGTTTGTAGAATTTTGAGGAAAATAATGAATTGAATCCATTTTGGAATAAGGCTGTGTAACATAACAAAATGTGGAAAAAGTGAAGCGCTGTGGATACTTTCCAGTTGCACTATACATCCATCTGTGTGTGTTTCGGGCCAGGTCTGTGTCTGTACAGCTGCTGCATTGCATCCCAATTGACATGGGAAACCTGTACATCCTGTGAAGGTAAACACAACCCTCCATGAGCGTAAGCTTTATTACTCCTTGTGTGAAGGAGGTCTATATAGTGAAGACAAAACTTTTTTTAGTTTTGAATAGATTGTAGAGAGACTATAACATATCAATCTGTATAGCTGTCTGTGTCTCTATTAGAAGGTTTCACCCTCTTTAATTGTCCTGTTTACTGTTCACCAAAAGTGAAAGAAAATTCCAAATATTGTGTTCTTCCAATGGGCACGCTAATTCTGGTGACAACCAGGGATTACTCCACTTCCTGGTTTTGTTATGGGACAGGAAGGGAAATCTCTCCAATGGGACACAGATGGCAAAAACACTTGCCAGTGGTTATTAACCCTCCCTTACCCTAGGTTCACAGCTATGTACTACAGTCCATTTAACATGGTTTCCTATGGTACAAGTTCACATCTATGCGTTTTGCGGCCGTTTTTGGAAAGGTTTGTGACTTTTTTTCCGCATTTTTGGTGTAATAGACTTTAATGGAATTGCATCAGAAACACAAGTGTTTTTTTATGTGTTTTGCGGTTTTTTATTTTAACACTGTGTATAGCTGGTTGCTAAGCAGGGGGCTGGGAAGCTGTCTGCCGCGTCCTTCATAACCGATGAGTCATCAGCTGTCAGCAGGGTTACCCACTGACAGTTGACTAAAAAAAAAATTGCGAAAAAAACGGCATGGGGTCCCCCCAAGGTCCTTTGTGTCTAGTATGGATTCGAAGGGGACCCCCCCCATGCCAAAATAAAAGGCGTGGGGGGCCACCAAAATCCATACCAAACCCTTATTCGAGTATTCAGCCCAGCAGAAAAGGCAGGGGATGAGCGAGTGCCCCCCCCCAACCATACCAGGCCGCATGCCCTCAACATGGGGAGATGGTGACAAGGACCTCTTCCCGACAGCCCTGGCCGGTTTTTGTCTGGGGGTCTTGTCAGAATCTGGAAGCCACCATGTGAATGGGTATCGGGTAGCTCTGAGCTGTCTTATCCCCGAGCCGTCTAATTCCACTGCCGTCTCCTCCCCGAGCTGCCAGGGTTGTCGGGAAGAGGCCCTTGTCCCCACATAGGGCAAGGTGCTTTGGGGGGCAAAGCACCCATCCCCCCATGTTCAGGGAATGCAGCCTGGTATGGTTCAGGAGGGGGGGCACGCTCATTTGTCCCCCTCCCTTATTCCCTCCCTTTCCTGACCTGCCGGGCTGCATGCTCAGATAAGGGTTTGGTATGGATTTTGGGGGACCCCACACCATTTAAAAAAAAAAAAAAATTGGCACGGGGGGGAGGGTCCCCTCCGAATCCATACTAGAGCCGAAGGGCCTGGGGGGACCCCACTGTTTTTTTTTGCCTGCATTCAGTGGGGAACCTTGCTAACAGCTGATGACTCATCGGTTTTCAAGGACATGGTGGTAGGGTTGCCACCTGTCCGGTTTTCTCCTGGACAGTCCAGTTTTTGAATGATGTGTACGGGTTTTCGTCTGCCCTAGACCCGGACACATTATTCACACCAGACTGCATCAAAACTGACAAGTCTGCTCGGTCATCTGATGTGTCTCTTCGAGCCCCCAGGCAGTCTGTTTCAGCATAGTGAATCTAAGCTGTCCCCTCCTCTGCACTATATACACACACACAGGTCTGTACAAAGTTTTTCTTATACGCTGTAGATGTACAGGGGAGGGGAGAGAGTGGCTGGGAAGGAGGACAACTGCACTTTGGCAGGGAGAAAACGTATGCTAGACGTGTGTGGGTTGGATTTGAAATCTGACACCCCCTTTGCACTAGCCCTCTCCCCTCACAAAGAGCCCCACCAGCACATATCCAACCTCCCAAGCGCCCCCCAGCACATATCCAGCAGCCACTACCCCGCCTTGCACTACCCCTCCCCTTTTAAAGCACCCCCCAGTACACATCCGACCCCCCTTGCACTAGCCCTTCCCTCTCACAAAGTGCACCCCCAGCACATATCCAACAGCCCCTACCCCCTTGCACCACCCCTCGCCCCTCCCAAGCACATATGTGACCCCCCCTTGCTAGCACTAGCTCTCTCCCCACCCAAAGCGTCCCCCCCTAGCACATATCTGCCCCACCCCTCGCCCCTCCCAAAGACTCCCCCTAGCACATATATAACTCCCCCCACCGCCCTGCTAGCACTAGCCCCTCTCCTCAGGACATATCTGACTCCTGCATTTTGTACGGTAAATATTTCTGTGCATAACACTTACAATTCGGGCACACACACTGTTCGCCGTGCTGCGTGCCGCATTACTACTCTCTTTCAGGTCCAGGTCTTTTACAATCTTATAGCATATATACCCCCCCCCCCCAAAAAAAAACAAAAAAAACGCTGCCGCTAAAGTGTTGGGTTTGGCTTGAAGAAAAGGTGGCAACCCTACAGCTATTTATATAGCTGCTTAGCAACCAGCTATATAAATTGTGTTTACAGTGTGTTTAAAGAGAAAGAAAAAAAAAAGCAAAATGCATAAAAAAACAAGGGTTTAAAAACGTGCCTGAAAAACACATTAAGCGCAGCCGCATAGATGTGAACCTAGACTTACTCCAGCCAAACTGAAAATAAAAGGTTTGCCTTTAGCTCCACTCCAGTGATTACAATGAAGGGGAATCCTGTAAACAAGGACACATCAGTAGAAACAGACGCTTCCAGGATTAAATCCCTGACACTAGCTCTCTCCAGCACACATAACTGTACAATAAATCTTGTGTTCCATTTATGAATGAGATTGTACAGTAGAAACAGAAGCTTCCAGGATTAAACCCCTGACGCTGCTCTCTCCAGCACACATAACTGTACAATAAATCTTATCTTCCATTTATGAATGAGATTGTACAGTGACTTCTGCTCCTGTCTGCAGCAGCCGTCATCAATAGAGAGGGTGGATTTCCCCTGTGCAGTGTGCACTTCCTCTTTGTTCATACAGAGGAGGAGTCTGTGTACATCCGGAGGATAACAGGAAGAACACATCGGCTTTCTATACAACTCCTGGCGGAAGCGTGGGAACGACACTCAGCTGGAGGTGGTACTGCCGCCCGATCGTAGGAGGGGCTTAGAGAAGAGGGAAGGGAGCTCCATGAAGGCTCCCAGACATGGCACATACCGGAGGAGAGGTGAGCAGAGTACACAGTAGTAGAGGCAGTCTGTAGGAGGTGGCAATACCGTGTGCACAGTTTTGTGTGGTAATAATGGCCTAACGTGCAATGTTTTCTATGTACTATTCCCACAAGGTGACTACAATAATACAGCACTGCCCCCAGAACTGGGGAAATATCATAGTTATTAATGGCATCTGTCCACAAACGGTCCCCTTTCCCATCAGTGGGCATAGGAACATAGGCCATGTATTACACTGCTTACTAAACCCAAGAGCAAGCATTTCATAAATTGCAGCTTACCAATCCGAAGATTTGCTGGCTGCATTAGTTTTCTTTTTTTGTTTTTAGGCCTCATTCACAGAGCCATACACCGCCCAGGTCAGTGGATTTCTGTACAAATAAATGACAGGCTGACACTGACTGCGGCTGGTCACATGTAATCACATAGGGCTCATTCAGACGTGTGCTCACACCAGGCCTGCATGTTTTCTGCATCTGCCTTAAAGCCCAATTCCGGTCAAATTTTTTTTTTTTTTTTTTTTTTCACAAAAGGTGGTTTTTTTCTGGGTGTGAGCACAACTTTTATACCCACCTGATTCATTGGTTGTCTAGAAAACTGTGATCCCCCCACTGTCTAGCAGTGGGACTGTTCTTGTCTATGGAGCACGCTGAAATCAGGAACAGTCCATTTTTAAAACCGCTGGAATGCATGGATGCCCGTGCAGTTAACCCGTGCAAAATTCCTGGATTCAGCTTTAAAGTGATTGTAAAGGTTAGTTTAAAAAAAATATATATATATATGTTGTACTTTATACCTTTTCTGGGGTCCCCCCGGCGGCGCTCCTGGCTCCTCTTCTTCATGGAGTGCCCCCACGGAGAGCCGCTTTCCATGGGGGCACTCATGCGGACACGCTCCTGAGTCCTGCTGCTGCGTCCATTGACACAGACAGCAGGACTCTGCCCCACCCCTGGCTCCCATGTCACTGGATTTAATTGACAGCAATGGGAGCCTTGTCACTGGAACGATCGGGTTCAGGCAAGAAAAAGGGGGAGCTCTGGGGGGCTGCTGCAGCACAGAAGGTTTTGCATAGAAGACTTTAAGACTTTACAACTCCTTTAAAGTGTTACTAAACCCTAAATACCTTTTCTCATTAGCAGCATATAGCATACACTGTCTGGCCAAGCACTGATTAAAGATTGTAGAAGTTCTCATTCTTCTCTGACTGTACTATGAGAATGCATGACTCCTGACCCTCTGTCTTGACAATGCTGATTGGCTCTGTGCTGATCACATGCCCCCCCCCCCCCCCAAGAAAAAAACTCTCTAACAATACACACCAAACTGAGCATGTGCAGAGTGCCTCCAAGGGTCTGTTCTATCAGCAGATGGATTGGGAACAGTAAAAGAAGGGGAGGATCAGAGAAGACAGGATCAAACAGCCTTTTTACACAATGCAGAGGATTAACCCCTTAGGTTCCACAGTGAGTATAACAAGCATGCTTTACTGCATAAGCAGACTGATTTTACTGCTGTGGGTTTAGTAACACTTTAAGCTGCCCATACATGGTTCTATTTTTTTCATTCAGCCAGTGAGCTGAACTAAAAAAACAGAAAAACAAACTGATTTCCCCATCCACACATTCAAGGTGGTTGGGGGAATCCTCCATCGCTGTGCTATTGTATTCTGATAACAGGGACTTCTTCACTGTCAGAATATACTGATCAGTGCTGCAGCCACTGATCAAGCAGCTTTTATTTGACAGTGCTGTTAAACAAAATTCGATCGGAGGATTGCCTTCTGTTCAACTGCAGTGGCCACACATGAATCAAAATCCAGCTGGTCCCTGCTGAACTGGGCATATTTTGATCCATCTATGGCCACCTTTACACCTGCGCTCAGACAGCCTATAGAAGTGGATACAGATGCAATGGATGCAGCCTCATGTCAAAATTTGACATACGTTCGGGAGCAGGTGCATGGATCTGGACGCACACTGTCTGCATTTGAATCCGTGCAACTCCTTACATCTGTGCAGCCGTTGTGTCTGTATCCACTTCTGTAGGCTGCCTGCACACAGCTCCAAGGAGGATGCAGACACAGAAAACTGCGGCACAGCACACAAGATAGAGCCCATAAGAAGCAGTTAGGGACAGATGAGTGCTGCTGTATGTAAACGCCTCAGCTGTGCCTAACAAAGATCGGCTCTCACACAGACTATGGAAGAGACAGGGAAAGAGGGAGGGGGAGATGCAGAGCCAATGAGGAGATAGCTGGGTGACGAGGTAAGTAAACTGACCACGCTATCAGAGATCAGCAGCCATGATAAATGTGGTCAGTTTACAGAAGAGAAGTCAGGAACAGGCAGGATCGGCCAGGTATTGTACAATATAGAAAGGGACAATTGACATGACAAAAGCACTGTACTATATCTAGTGCCTTAAAGGGACAGGAGCATTTTTTTTTTTTTTAGGGTTACAGCCACTTTATGCGGTGTCCTTTGATCAGTGTAGTCTGACAGCAGCGGGTCCTCCTGTCAGACTACATTGTCACTGCAGGGAGAGGGGATTCCTCCATCCATTCTGTGTGGATGAAGGAACCTTTTAGTTTTTTTTTTTTCATTCAGCCTACTGGCTGAACAACAACAACAAAAAAAGTTACCTGGCTATGAACAGTTTATTTCTAAAGCCTTGTACACACGATGAGAATATCGGATAAATTATCATCCGTTTTTTTGTTTTTTTTTTTCATGCTCTCATCAAAAATGAAGAGGTTACTAAAGTTACGAAAATTCTCAAACAACATAATGCAACTTCGGAAGTGATGTAATGTATTGTATTGTAATGTAGTCTGTTTCTGAGCATGCGTGGTCTTGGTCTTCCGATTTTTTTTCGGAGGAATACTGTACTGATTAAATAAAAATCGTTCATTCTGGTATTGTATGGGAAAATTTTTCGGACGTCTGCTTCGAAAGTGGGTTTTTTTTGTCTGATTTTCTCGTGTGTACTAGACTTAGGCTGGGTTCGCACTGGTGTGAACACAGACATCACATGCGATGTCTGTGCAATGCAAATTCAGCCATACAGTTTGTATGGCTGAATTCGCATTCGGACCAAAATGGTACATGACCCTTTTTTTGGTCCGCACGTGTATTGGCTTTTCCTCACTCGCGTCTGACAGACACGAGTAGAGGAGAGCCGATCGGCTGCTCTCCTGATGGGGGATCTGTGCTGATTGATTATCAGCACAGCCCCCCTGAGGATGCCCACCCAGGACCACCAGGGATGCCACTAGGGATGGCCACCACTGATGACCACCAGGCATGCCACCCATGGCCACCAGGGATGCCAATCTGTGGCCACATATGATGCCAATGTGTGCCCACATATGATGCCAATTAGTGCCCATCAGCAATACCTGCCAGTGCCTCCATAGCAGTGATGCCCATCAGTGCCACCCATAAGTACCCATCTATGCCACCTATGAGTGCCCATCAGTGCTGCATATCAGTGCCCATCAGTGTCGCATATCCGTGCCCGTCAGTGCAGCCTCATCAGTGCCTATCAGTGAATCAGAAACGTACTTATTTACAAAATTTTATAACGTAAACAAAGAGAACATTTTTTTTTTTTTTAATTTTCAGTCTTTTTTTATTTGTTTAGCAAAAAATAAAAACCCCAGAGGTGATCAAATTCCACCAAAAGAAAGCTCTATTTGTGGGAACAAAATTATAAACATTTTGTTTGGGTACAGTGTAGCATGACCGCGCAATTGTCATTCAAACTGCGACAGCGCTGAAAGCTGAAAATTGGCCCGGGCAGGAAGGGTGGAAAGTGTCTGTTATTAAAGTGGGGGAAATCCTTTCTTAGACATTTACACAATGTGACATTAAATCACTCAAGGGCATACAGGAGAGCAACAATTTAATTTATTTCGTTTGTGTTCATGTTTGCACAAAGGATTTGTGTGCGCGCTGCAGGAATTGTTTATAGGCTTTACAGCAGGGGTCTTCAAACTGCGGCCCTCCAGGTGTTCAGGAACTACAATTCCCATCATGCCTAGTCATGTGAATGTCTGAGTTTTACAATGCCTCATGGGATGTGTAGTTCTGCAACAGCTGGAGGGCCGTAGTTTGAGGATCCCTGCTTTACAGAATGTGTCTCATTTGGAGGATTTTCCCTGTATTCTTGTTTCAGTGACAACTAAAGTTTTAGGATTTTCCTTATTTTCGTTCATGTGACAGTAGTCACTAGGACAAAATGGAGTGAAGTTTTCAGCACAAACAAACAGCAATACAAAGCCTGACACAGTTGATGGATTCCTACTAAATAATATGGTTTTCAATAGACTTTATTCCCTGTTTACTGCTAAATGTTGTGCTTGACAATATACTGTAGAACTGTCTTATTTGTTACTAACAGTTCTCTTACATTGCCAGAGTGAAATGTCAGAACATACACACATTATTTTATGGGGTTGACCAGATTGTTCTTTACCAATAAAGAGAAAAATAACATGCCAAAATTAATGTATTTTGTTGCTTCAGATTCACAGAATAAACTGCATAAGAGACACAACTATGAATGATCAGAGCTGCCTTGACTGGCTGTGGCCATGACCACATGGAAGAATAATATGGATATGAAAACGATTTTTAGAAGATGTGGTGTACCTTCTATAGGTTCAAGCTATGCTTTGCCCTGCTATTCCTAATAGCTGTCCTTGTGCTGGTTAGTAACATTCATTTGGTAGAGGTAAGTGGCCACAAGACTTATACCATAAAGAGTTCTTGTTCTGAATTCACTCTCCTAAAGTCATACCAGTTTGCAAGATGAATTCTGCGTGGTTACCATGGGTTACTGCACCTAAAAATAGAGACGAAAGTGCAAGAACTTTAGGGCTGAAACAACTAATCAACATAAAGTGCACCCGGAAAGTATTCACATCAATTCCCTTTTTCCGCCTTTTGTTATGTTACAGCCTTATTCCAAAATGTATTAAATTCATTTTTTTCCTTAAAATTCTACAAACGATACCCCATAATGACAACGTGAAAGAAGTTAGTTTGAAATCTTTGCAAATTTCTTAAAAATAAAAAACGAAATAAATCCCATGTACATAAGTATTCACAGCCTTTGCTCAATACTTTGTTGAAGCACCTTTGCACCAATTACAGCCTCACGTCTTTTTGAGTATGAAGCTTGGCAAACCTATTTTTTTGCAGTTTCTCCCATAATTCTTTGCAGGACCTCTCAAGCTCCATCAGGTTAGATAGGGAGCATTGGTGCACAGCCATTTTCAGATCTCTCCAGAGATGTTCAATCGGGTTCAAGTCTGGGCTCTAGCTGGGCCACTCAAAGACATTCACAGTTGACCTGTAGCCACTCCTTTGTTATCTTTGCTGTGTGCTTAAGGTCGTTGAAAGGAAGATGAAAGTTCGCCCCAGTCTGAGGTCCAGAGCGGGTTTTTATCAAGGATGTCTCTGTACATTGCTGCATTTATCTTTCCCTTGATCCTGACTAGTCATCTAGTTCCTGATGCCGAAAAACATCCGTACAGCATGATGCTGCCACCACTATGGTTCACTGTAGGAATGGTATTGGCCAGGTGATGAGCGGTGCCTGGTTTCCTCCAGACATGATGCTTGCCATTCAGGCCAAAGAGTTCAGGTGCCTTTTGGCAAACTCCAGGCAGGCTGTCATGTGCCTTTTACTGAGGAGTGGCTTCCATCTGGCCACTCTACCATACAGATAGTAAACAAAAAATGAAAAATCACCACTGCAATAACCACATACTGAAATAGAGGATCACCAAATACATGGAATTATCCCCAATCCTTAATCCCTATACCCCCTGATTACATCAGGTGTGGTCTCTTTGAAGGAAAAGCATATAGAAAAAAGTTGTGGAACTACACATCCCATGACACATTGTAAAACTCTGACATTCACAGAGATGGCTAGGCATGATGGGAATTGTAGCTCTTGAACAACTGGAGGGCCATAGTTTGAAGACCCTTGTTCTATAGAGACACCAGGGTTAAAGGAAAAATAAATACTTTATTAAAAATAATGTAGCAAAAAGTAACATTAAGATAAAAATACCACACTAGAAACAGTGCAAACGATAAACGTTGTCAATGTGGATACATGGAGCTGCTAGCAGCACACCTCAATCATGCATGTCTTTCATTCACACCACCAGGATATGGGGGAAAAAAGGAATTGAATTTCAATGGAGCTGAACGATGTAAAGCATAGATTGCACAATGAAGATTGCAAATAGGTAATCGCTGCTGACAAACCATGTATAGGTTGCTGTTCATGGATCTGTCATTGAATGGTCACCCCAAGGACAGGAAGTGCCTGTAATTCAAGGTGGGTGTCACAGAAAGTTGGAGCCTGGGTGGATCACTGCTGCAGCATCAGCTATGTAATTGTGCAATGAAAAGGCTGGAACTGCACTCAGGTAGATGATACAAACAATGAAATCCTCCCCAGAGAGATTCAATTGTCTCTTGGTTCGGAGAATGTACGGGCTGATCAGGTGTCAGTGGGTCCACTCAATGAAGACAGGAGGAGGTATAAGAAAACCATCATTGCCAATCCTTGAAAGGTTAGAATTTGCTCACTGTCAGTGAGATGGCACCTTTGCTTTCACTGTGTCTGTCAGTCCCGTATTAATGCAGATGGTCCAGCCAAATAAACAGTTCGTTGTTTCCCAGCTAGTGTAGATCCATATCCAACGGCTATAATATCAGCATGTGTGTCTGTATAAGCAGCTCTCTGACCACAGTGATGATGTCACGCTGAAATGTTTTGCCCACCAATGAGCGAAAGCTTCGTCGGAGCTAGGAGGGCTGTGGGTGCCTTAAAAGAGAAGTATGTTTCTGTCTCTGCACTGAGAACCGGGCTACCGAACATCGCCGATGGCTCGGTTTTCACAGATCCCCGAGAGGATTGCTGCTGACTGTCAGTCAGTGTCTCTCCTCTCTGCTTCGCCACGCTCATTGGAGTGCTGAGCTGTGGAGGGACGGGGAGCTGCCGTCTCAGTGGCTCACTGAGACCGCCATCAATCAAGGCAGCTGGCGGATACAGACTTGGGAAGTCGGGATGAGGCGCTGCCTCCACTGATGGCAGTGACGTCAGCAGAGAGTGGACTTCAGACCTCTCTGCTGAAAATGGGTGACAGGAGTGCAAAACAAATTGTACTCCTGTGACCCAGAGGAGAAGCCCAGCCTAAAAAGCTCAGGCTGGACTACTCCTTTAACTACCCATTACTATCATGTTGTATTTGCGTATGACCACCAGATGTCCTCAGCACACACTCCTCAAATGAACACTCATCACACCTGTAACACATAGAGAGACAGAGACAGAGTATTTCCTAAATCAAAAAAAAAAATCAATTGAATACCCACTCCTGTAATTGTGTGTGTGTATATGTATGTATGTATATATAATATATATCTCTCAATAAAGGAAAAGAACATTAGATAATCAAAAGTTAAAAATAGTGGTAAAGCACACACAAATATACCAAAAAATAATATACACATATATAATGAAGTGCAAGTGGCAGATTGATCAAATGCACTAGGGGACAATGATCAAACAGATGGAAAGAACTAGTGTTCACCACCAGGTGTCATAGGGGCCTAAAAATATCTATCTAATTCCTTATTGGTTACATTTCTAAAAATGCAGACAGATTACATTCTGTATTTAACCCATTTGGCATAAATGTACCCAAACAGAAAATCCACATTTTCTCTTTTTGTGGAAGTATAGTATCAAAGTCCCCTCTTCTAAAGGGGGAGATTCAGAGCCTAGATTCCTTTAACTTTCAACCTATCTGGATTACCATCATGAAACTAGAAAATGTAAAGCTAGTGGACGTTCATTGTCCTCCTTTCTAATACTGCCAGTGTGTTTGCCTATTCAGATTTTTACCTGTCGCTTAGTCTTGCCGATAAAGGCCTTTCTACATGGGCAAGTGAGCATATAAACCACTCGTGTAGTAGAGCAATTTATAAAATCAAAGATCTTAAAACTGAGTTCCACCCAAAAATGGAACGTCCGCTTATCCGGTTCCTCCCCCCTCCGGTGTTACATTTGGCACCTTTCAGGGGGGAGCAGATACCTGTCTAATACAGGTATTTGCACCCACTTCTAGCTCAGTAGGGAACTAGGCTGTGAAGCCGCAAGGCTTCACTTCCTGATTCCCTTACTGAAGATGCAAGCGCCTCCACCTGGGAGCCGAGGGACGGGTCAGCTTCGGGTGAGGACATCGCGGGCGCCCTGGACAGGTAAGTGTCCTTATTTTAAAAGTCAGCAGCTGCAGTATTTGTAGCTGCTGTCTTTTTTAATTTTTCTTTTTTTGGCGGAACTGCACTTTAACCACCTCAATACAGGGCACTTTCACCCCCTTCCTGCCCAAGCCATTTTTCAGCTTTCAACACTGTCGCACTTTGAATGACAATTGCGCGGTCATGTTACACTGCACCCTAATGAAGAGGGACAAGTTTAAAAAAAACAATATTTTTTTACTTTTTGCTATAATAAATATCCATTTTTTTTTTTTTTTTTTAAACAATTTTTTTCCTCAGTTCTTCCGATACGTATTCTTCTACATATTTTTGGTTAAAAAAAATCGCAATAAGTGTATATTGATTGGTTTGCGCAAAAGTTATAGCGTCTCCAAATAGGGGATAGATTTATAGCATTTTTATTATTTTTTTTTTTTTTTTTACTATTAATGGCAGCGATCTGCGATTTTTATTGTGACTGCGATATTGCGGCGGACATATCGGACACTTTTGACACATTTTTGAGACCATTTACATTCCCAGTGACGCGGCGGGCGCCCCGTAGTGGCTCAGGAAGGCGGTCACGTCATATGATGTCCGCCCAGAACGAGAGCTGCCTCGTCCCGCAGTCATATGACATGTGCGGGCAGCTAGTAGTTAAATTGTTTTTTCCCATCCAAACTGGCGAAAACATTCATCCTATCTACATAACCAAAGATAGCACATCGGCCACATGGATACATTCCACACAGTTGGGGAAGTTCAGTAAGCTAATTAGTAGAGTGTGTCCGTCTGAACTCAGAATGGAGCAGGCTATCTTTCACATTTTTGGCACGTTTAGCCACCATCAGAGGGTATGGGCCCACAATCTCACCCAAGAGTGGTGATTTGGTGAGCACATGCCAATGTTGGTTCAAAATTGTTTTCACCTGGTTCCACTGAGATCCAAATCTGGTGATCATTCTTGCTGGTGAATTGATGTACGTCTGTTTCTGGTTTTGTGTCTGTGTCGTTTGGAGAAGCTCCAATCAATCACAAGAAAATGCCCTTTTTCTGGCCTTCCTAATACATTGATGAGAGTATCCCCTCTCTCTGAACCTTGTATACATCTCCTGAGATTCCTGTCGGAAACTGTTAGTTGTTGAGCAGTTAGGTCTAATACAAAGAAACTGCCCAACAGGTATTCCTTCGATCAGGGAGGGGGAATGATGGCTTTTAGCCTGAAGCAAAGTGTTTGCGGCTGTCTTTTTTTAGAAAGGTTTTAGTATCAAATTTATTCTCCTTTAATAAAATCTGTAAATCAAGGAAGGACAGCATACTGGTATGGCATGAGAAGGTTAGATGGATGTTCCTGTTAGTATTGAGTTCTTCCATAAATAGGGACAGCTGAACATCAGTCTCATCCCATACCATGAGGACATCATCGATGTACCTCAGCCACAGAAGTCTATGGCTTTTCTCCAATCAGCTGGTACCATTCCAGTCAATAGACTGTCAGTAAAAATCAGGAACAATGGTCTGGCAATTACTTGACTGAGTTCCCTATGTACCCTCTGGTGCAAGCCATCTGGTCCCGGTGATTTATTATTGTTAAGTTTCCCAAGTCTAATTTTAATACTGTCCTCTGGTAACCATGGAGGTGCTTCCTGTGATGTGTCATGAGGATAAACACTGCAGTTTTGGTTACTGAAGCCCCCCGATTCCCTCGTGAAGACTGAGGAGAAGAATAAATTCAATACCTTCGCCATCTCCCCTTCCTTTGTAACTAGATGTCCTTCCTCATTCTTTATGGGGCCAATATGGTCTGTCCTCCCTTTTTACTGTTACATACTTAAAGAATTTCTTGGGATTTTTTTTTTTGCTTTCCTCCACTATGTGTCTTTCGTGTTCTATCTTAGCCACCCTAATTGCACCCTTACATTTCTTGTTGCATTCTTTATAAAGTCTGAATACTGATGATCCCTCAACCTTTTTTTTTTTTTTTTTTTTTTTTTTTTTTTTTTGGAAGGCCTTCTCCTTTGCTTTTATATGCATTTTTTACATTGGAGTTAAGCCATCCAGGACTTTTGTTCGCTCTTTTAATGCATTGGCTAATGCCCTTATTTAATATGCTCCTAAAGCAAACCCATCTCTCCTCCGTGTTCTTTGTTCCTAAAATTTTATCCCGATTTATGCCTTCTAGCAAGGTTTGTAGTTTAGGGAAGTTGGCTCTTTTGAAATTCAGTGTCTTTGTATTCCCCTTATGTTTCCTATTTGTGTGATTTATATTGAAGCCAATTGACCTGTGATCGCTGTTTCCTAAATTGCCCCTTATTTCCACATCCGTGATCAGGTTATAGCGTCTCCAAATAGGGGATAGATTTATAGCATTTTTATTATTTTTTTTTTTTTTTTTACTATTAATGGCAGCGATCTGCGATTTTTATTGTGACTGCGATATTGCGGCGGACATATCGGACACTTTTGACACATTTTTGAGACCATTTACATTCCCAGTGACGCGGCGGGCGCCCCGTAGTGGCTCAGGAAGGCGGTCACGTCATATGATGTCCGCCCAGAACGAGAGCTGCCTCGTCCCGCAGTCATATGACATGTGCGGGCAGCTAGTAGTTAAATTGTTTTTTCCCATCCAAACTGGCGAAAACATTCATCCTATCTACATAACCAAAGATAGCACATCGGCCACATGGATACATTCCACACAGTTGGGGAAGTTCAGTAAGCTAATTAGTAGAGTGTGTCCGTCTGAACTCAGAATGGGCCTTCTCCTTTGCTTTTATATGCATTTTTTACATTGGAGTTAAGCCATCCAGGACTTTTGTTCGCTCTTTTAATGCATTGGCTAATGCCCTTATTTAATATGCTCCTAAAGCAAACCCATCTCTCCTCCGTGTTCTTTGTTCCTAAAATTTTATCCCGATTTATGCCTTCTAGCAAGGTTTGTAGTTTAGGGAAGTTGGCTCTTTTGAAATTCAGTGTCTTTGTATTCCCCTTATGTTTCCTATTTGTGTGATTTATATTGAAGCCAATTGACCTGTGATCGCTGTTTCCTAAATTGCCCCTTATTTCCACATCCGTGATCAGGTCTGTATTGTTGATAATCAGTGGATCCAGTAACGCTTTGTTTCTAGTTGGTGCGTCTACCATCTGAACCATGAAATTGTCCTGCAAGACATTTAGGAACTGACGAGCCTTAGACGAATGGTGGTTCCCTCCGCCCAGTCTATGTCTGGATAATTAAAATCCCCCATTATGAAAACACTTCCCATCCTTTCTGCTAATCCACATTGTGATGTTGGATCCACCTCCCCAACCTCCCTCAGGTTAGGGGGCCTATAGCATACTCCCAGTATTATTTTGCCCCTTAGCTTCATCCCTTTGGAGCTCTACCCATACGGATTCCACCTCCTCCTTAGCTCCCTTAGTGATGTCATCTCTCACATTCACTTGTACATTATTCTTGATATATAGGCATACCCCTCCCCCTTTTTATCCTCTCTATCCATGCAATAAATACCCTTGAATGGTTGCCAGCCAATCATGAGAGCTGTTGAACCAGGTCTCTGAAATTTCCACAAAATCCAAATCCTCCTCAAACAACAGTATCTCTAGTTCACCCATCTTGTCCACCAGGCTCCTGGCATTGGTAAACATGCCACGTTGTTTAGACTGGTCGCAAACTATCCTCTTGTTGTTCCGAGATTGCAACTAGGACTTGTTACTATACTTACCTTGGGTTTATGTGCTTTAGTCAACCTACCACTAATGCCCCCCTCTGTAATATGTATGTTCTGCGCTGACTATCTCTATCTCTGGGATCCCCCCCCCCCCGGTCGCCTAGTTTAAAAACCCCTCTAACTTTTTTGGCCATCTTTACTCCCAGCTGATCTGCACTCTCCTCATTTACTGTAGGTGCAGTCCGTCCCTTCTATAGCACTGGTGACCAATTATGAAGTCGGCCCAGTCCTCCAGGAACCCAAAACCCTCTTTACTACACCAGCTCCTCAGCCACTTGTTCACTTCCCTAATCTCCCTCTGCTTTTCTGGTGTGGTGCGAGGTACCGGTAGTATTCCTGAGAATACTACCTTGGAGGTCCTTTTCCTCAATTTAGCTCCCAAGTCCCTAAAATCGTTCTTTAGGACATTCCATCTGCCTCTGACTTTGTCATTGGTGCCAACGTGCACCAAGACAGCCAGGTCTTCCCCAGTGCCTCCCAGTAATCTGTCCACCAGATCCGTGATGTGCCGAACCCGAGTGCCCAGTAGACAACATACAGTTTGGCACTTCAGGTCTTTGTTACAGATTGCCCTCTGTTATTCTAAGAATTGAGTCCCCTACCACCAGAATCTGTCTTTCCTTTCCCTTTACTTCCCCCCATTCTTACTAGAGGAGTTCCTCCCCCGGCAGCTAGGAGAGTCCCTCAGCTCCATCAGTGCTGGTTCCTGACCGGTTTCACCAATGGAGCGTACTTATTGGGATGCTCCAGCCCTGGCACTTCCCGCTCTACCCTTCCTGACTGTCCCCCATCTACTCTTTTCTAGTGCCTGCACCTCATTGTCTCCACCCGCCTCTATGCTGCCCCCTGCCAGCACCTGCCGGGTACGTTCCAGGCTCTCCTTTAGTATGGAGGGTCTTCTCAGTGCTGACAGTTGCTTCCTTAGATTCAGAACCTGGGCTTCTAGGGAAACAATGTGCTTACATTTTGCACAGCAGTATTCGCCCTCGATCAGATGATCAAGGAACTCATACATGCTGCAAGATGTGCACCGAGTTGTATCTCCACACCCGCCGGGCATCGTACCTGCTAATTGAGGATTGGGGATTATACCCTGTCCAAATTACCTAACAACTTGCTTCCTAACACTAATACTCAACAAGACAATACACAGGTACTCAACAAGACAATACACAGGCATTCGCAGACCCACGTGCACACACAATACACAAGTATACACAATACACAAGTACTAACGATCCACACACACTACTCAGGCAACACTCAAGTACTCACAATACACAGGTACTACCTGACCCTAATACTCAATACAGCCCACGTGCACTCGCAGCACTCATGTACTTACAATATACAGGTACACACTCACACTACACAGGTACTTTGATGAACCCTGTTATAACCTCCTCTTTTCAACTCTGGTTTTTAACTCGCCACTTATTCCTGTTCCACTTGGTCTAAGTTCCAGCAAACTCAAAGATGAGCAGGCTCAAAATGAGTTCTACAGAAAGTTATATAAGCCTCAAGCACCTGTGACCAATTAACCACTCCCCTTAATTAGTAGGCTGAAGGAAGGAAAGAAAAAAAGGCTGTTTAAAAAGTGACAGAAAAAGGTGTTAAAAAGCTGCAAGGAAAAGCCCCAAAAAGAACCTAAAAATGCAACACAGCAATCGCCAGCGTTCAAAAGCAAAACTTGTTCACACTTTCCACTCAAGGTCCCCACTGTTTAGCTTCCAACCAGCAGTCTGCAGAACTACAAGTCCCATTAGGCATAGCAAGACTCTAACAAAGCATGACACCCAGAGGCAGAGGCATGATGGGACTTGTAGTTTTGCAACAGCTGGAGGTCCGCTAATTGCATATTCCTGCTATAGAAGGTTACTGTGAGGATCAATCTACTATACAGGCCTGATTGGTGGAGTTCTCCTCTCTCCACAGAGAAATGCTGGAGCTCTGTCAGAGTGACCATCGGGTTTTTGGTCACTCCTCGATTAAGACACCCCCCCCGGTCACTCAGTTTGGCCAGGCAGCCCGCTCTAGGTTCCAAACTCCCTCCGTTTTATGGATGTTGGAGGCCACTGTGCTCATTGGGTCCTTCAATGCTGCAGACATTTTTCTGTACCCTTCCCCAGATCTTTGCCTCAATGCAATTCTGTCTCGGAGGTCTACAGACAATTCCTTGGACTTCATGGCTTGGTTTGTGCTCTGACATGCACTGCTAACTGTGGGACCTTTATATAGACAGGTGTGTGCCTTTCCAAATCGTGTCCAATCAATTGAATTTACACAAGGTGGACTCCAATAAAGTTGTAGAAACATCTCAAGGATTATCAGTGGAAACAGGATGCACCTGAACTCAATTGTCAATGTCACAGCAAAAGCTGTAAATACTTATGTACATGTGATTTTTTGTTTTTTGTTTTTGTTTTTTAATAAATTTGCAAAGTTTTATAACAAACTTCTTTCACATTGTCATTATGGGTTATTGTTTGTAGAATTTTGAGGAAAATAATTAATTTTAATTCATTTTGGAATAAGACTGTAACATAACAAAATGTGGAAAAAGTGAAGTGCTGTGAATACTTTCTGGACGCACTGTAATAGATTATCATCAATAACAAAAATAGTTGTCAACTATTTTCATTATCGATTTGTTGGCCTGCATACAGAATGCATTATTTGTTTACATATCAGGAAACACAGTGTAGCACACATACAGCTCAGTACACCGTTCATGCATGTCAGTAAGTGCCTGAGAACTTGGTGCTTTATTTGAAAAGAAAGGTACATTACAGTATGACTGAAGAACAAAAAAAAAGTGTTCCAACACAATGTATTGTAAATGCAAAAAATAAACAAAAGAAACCAACTGTGACATTTTCATGACATTGCAGCAGTGAGATATCAGTAAGTAACAGTAAATTACAGAACTCTATACCAACGAAGAACCGCCGTTTCCCTTATGGAGGATTGTCAATGCCAAGGGACACTGCATCCACAGGGGGGAGACTGAGAGATGGAGGCAGACCCCCTGGCCCACATTACGGTCTAGACAACCCACACTCATTTGAGGGGGAACATCAGGCCAGGGTCCAGGGGGCCCCACACCTTTTTCATACTTTCAGGAGCATCCCCTGTTTGAGTATGTTATTTTGTACAGTGGAAGAGCCTCATCCACCATCCTCTCCCAAGTGGAAACATTAGGTGGAGTTGAAGAAATCCATTTTAATAGGATTGCCTTTTTTGTATATTACAAAAGATATACTATAAGGAGCTTAGAGTGGTGGGAGCGTTGTTCATCATCTGGAATCCCCAATAAGGCTAGGGGCGGGGTGGGTGTTAGATCAAGTTGTAATCTAAGATTAATTTCGGCAAATACAGCCTGCCAATATGACACAACAGAGGGGCACTCCCGGAACATATGCATGTAGGAACCTGGGTGAAGGCTACAGCGAGGACAATTGGGGTCACGTTCCGGGAACATCTGTTGTAGCCTTGGGGGGGTGTAGTATACCCGATGGAGAAAGTTAGTTTGAATTTGTCCTTAGATGAAATAACAAGTCTAGGCCTCTGCTCCAAGCAATCCTCCCATGCCTCCCTATTCAAAGAGGGAATGTCCCCCTGCCAGTACTCCCATCGTTTTTCTATTTTGGCTGAATCAGTGCAAAGGAGAGCACCATATAGGGTGGACAAGGGCTTATCCAGCTCACCTGGGGTCTATAGGCCTTCAATAGGATCCATTTTGAGGGTTAGAGACTGAAGAAACTGAGCTTCAGCTGCATGGCGCAGTTGATGGTACCGAAACAACAAAAGGTCCTTAAGCACTATAACTGTCATTCGTCTGTAGAGCCATGCATATCCTGGAGAATATAAAAATCAGCTGAAGCCCAGTGCAGCCACCAACCACTGGAAAAAGTGGATAACTGGACATATGTCCGAAACAACATCCAGCATGGCAGGTCGAATCTCTGGAACATTTGGGAAAGGGTCAAAAGGACGCCAGCAGGCATAATATCCCCCACGGTTTTTACCCTGTAGCGTGCCCATAAGTGAGGATCAGGGACAGTACAAAAATGGGAAAGACATGGGTTTTCCCACAGAGGCTGAGTAGGTGACAGCTGGCCCGGATGAATAAAGCGTTGAGTCGCAGCCTTTCACACTCTCCCCGTGGTGTGTGTTGGTCCTGGCATAAAGGGGTAGGCACACGGTCCTCTATAAATTAACTTACGAAGATGCATTAAGGATCCAAAAAACGCCGTCTCCAAGCAAGTGGCCGCATTAGATCTGGAGCTTTGAAACCATCAATATGCTGAAACCAAGACCGCCGCCCAAAAATAGACTCAAAAGTCTGGTAGTGCCAGTCCCCCCAGCCTCTGTGGTAAGGACAATGTAGATTTGGCCAGACGGGGAGAGGCCCCATTCCAAATAAAGGTGCTCAGACAACGATCTATCTCCCTAAAAATGGCAGCAGGGACCAGAGCTGGGCAGTTGCGAAACACATAATTAAATTGCAGGAGGAGCATCTGCTTGACCAAGTTTATGTGGCCTAGTAGATTCAGCAGGAGCCCAGCCCATAATGAACTGCTCACTTTAAGTGAGGTGAGCAATGGTAGGATATTTCCATCAAAAAAGTCTGTCTTCCTGGTCACCTGTATCCCTAGATATCTGAACTTCTCCACCCATCGTAGCGGAGTAGGGGACCCCATGCTAACCACCCATTCATCAATTGGGAAGAGGGTGGATTTGTACCAATTGATCTTTATGCCTGAGAATGAACCAAACATATCAAAAATCCGTAGGGCTGCTAACAGTGATGGACCCGCATCATGTAAGTAAAGTAGAGCATCATCCGCATATAGGGACAGCTTCTCCTCCAGGTGTCCCACCCGTAAGCCACAGACCTCAGAAGATTCCCTGATTAAGATCTCCAGGGGTTCCAGGGAGAGGGCAAACAGGGAAGGAGACAAGGGACATCCTTGGCGCGTACCTCTGTAAAGAGGGAATGTTTTCGACAACTGGTCGTTAGTACGTACCCGTGCTCTGGGTGCTCTGTAGAGTAGTTGGAGCCAATGAAGGTATTTAGGGCCAAACCCATAGCGTTTCATGACCTCCCAGAGATTCACCCACTCCACTGAGTTAAACGCCTTTTCCGCGTCCAGTGAGGTGATGGCTTTAGTGCCCGGGTTGTCGCGGGGATTGACAAATTAAGAAAGAGGCGTCGTAGGTTAATGTTTGTTCCCTTGCCTGGGGAAGTCCTCTATAATGGTAGAGAGACGGTTGGCCAGAACCTTCGCCAAGATCTTTGCATCAACATTAAGCCCGGGTTCACACTATAACGGGCTGCGGATCGCACAGGAGCGCTGTGCATTCCTGTTCCCCGTTTCAGGGACGAATCACGGCCGATTCTATGCCTGAATTCGGCCCTGAAATGGAGCCAAAGACGCACAGCGTTTTTGTGCAGTGCGCTCCGCAGCCGCCCCAGAGATATGTGAACCGGCTCCATAGGGAGCCAGTCACATTCTCCTGCTATGCGAATTAGATGTGGGGAAACGCACATCTAATTCGCATAGGTGTGAACCCGGGCTTAGAAGCAAGATCGACCTATAAGAGGCACAATCCTGAGTGTTCTTACCGGGTTTAGGGATTAAGACAATAACCGCCTCCTCCAAGGACTCAGGAAGCGTATCGAGAGATAACTCCGAGAACAGGGCTATAAGTTTAGGGGCTACAAGTTCAGCAAAGTTAGAGTAGAATTCGGTCGGGAGACCATCAGAACCAGGGGTCTTACCCGCCTGCAGTCGCCCTATAGCAGTCTGTACCTCCTCCAGTGCGATTTCCTCATCTAATCATTCCCTGTCAGCTATGGTCAACATTGGAAATGAAAGTCAGTCCAGAAAGTCTGTTAATTTAGTCAATGAGTAAGCAGCCATGGACTTATAGGTCACTGAAAAATTGCAAAAAATAGCCCATTTGCATCCCATACACTCACAATATGGGTCATGGCGCATTGGGTCCTAGCCAACAAGTGACCGTTCTTGTCGCCATATACAAAAACTCTCTGCCGGGTGTATAACATGGCCTTCTTAGTATTCTCCACACATAAAAGGGAAAGTTGTCTCGGAGCACGCTGCCACGTTTTATATCTATCCGAGGACGAAGACAAAACATACTCCGCCTCTAAGTCAGTCACCTCAGCCTCCAGACGCTCCAATGAAAGGGATGATGTCCTCTGAAGCTTCGCAGTGCGAGAAATATAAGCACCCCTGACCCACGCCTTAAAGGAGTCCCATTGCACCAGAGGAGACTCCGTATCCCCATTTACATTCCAATATGTGGACAGGGAATCTGCAATGGGTTCCTGCAGTTGGTCATCTGATGCCCAGAATCCGGACAGATGCCAAAGTCTAAGAAGGAGTGTGCACTGTGTCAAAAAGTCGACTCCGTACTAAGTGTCACATAGATGAGCCCTGGGAAATAATTACCAGACTGATAAAGTAATGGATTAATTAATTTTATTGAAAAAAGATCAATTATTAAGAATACAGCAAATCCACACCTGGCACACCTGAGGCTTTCACGCTGCTCCGTTTTTTAGACACTCGGGAACGGAGCTTATCTATGTCCTGCCTCATGAGACCCATTTCAAGCTTCACTGCCTCTTGTTTGTTAGAGTGGCCTGACAGGTAGCTATCGCCGACATTATGTCCGCCACAAAGCTCGGCGGAGGAAAAGTGTCCTCAAGCGGGTCCGTCTGCGATGCTATGCTGCTCCTCCACGTGCCACGAGGCTTCACACAGGACGTAGGAGACGGGAGCTGTACCTCCTCGATTGGCGAGAATCGGAGCTGCTTTCCTCTACCAGGGGTTCCCTTAGCTGAACAGCGTCTCATCTGGATAAAATCCACTCGTGGCTGGAAAAAATAGTGCCCAAGAGACAGATAATAGTCGGGTCAGCCAGCAGAGCTCCGTAGTATGCGGCCGCTCAGGTTGCCATCTTGGACACGCCCCAAGGAAGTAATTTAAAGTGATTCTGAAGGCAGAAGGTTTCTTACCTTTAATACATTCTATAAAGTGAAGGAGATGTTTGCTGCCAGATACCACTTGCAGGACACAATGAAGTGTGCTTGAAGTTTTTCACTTGTTCTAGAAGTAAGCAATGTTCAGGTCTAAATACCCTAAATATGGGTGTAACAGGGTAATAAAGGTAGAGTTAGCCTTTAATTAGAATACCAGTTTTGAGTAGATTTTTTAGATGGCCAAAAAAACAAACTAGTATTATAACACTCATGTATACATAACTACAGCGAATACTAAATTTCAGCATTTTTTTTTTTTTTTTTTAGCATCTAAATCACAGGACAAGTCTGGAACCAGGATGGACAGAGTTGAGCAGAGATACAACTCATCATTTGCCTGTAAGCAGAAAATCCAGTTGTGACTATCAACATCAAATCCTGTCAAAACCTGAATATGAGGAACAGAAACGCTTGCTTAAAGCACTGGAATGGCCTGGACCACCGCATGACAAAGTCCTTTTCCTAAAGAGCACTGATGCAGCACACAGCCATTTTGTGATCTTACAATCTCAGTCACAGTTTAAGCTGGGGGATATCGTGGAAGTGCTGGTTAGGATGCATGATTTTGAAGGCAATCCAAAGCAATATGGAGGCGATTATTTGCAAGCCAGAATTCATTCCCCCCTTTTGAAAGCTGGGGCAGTAGGGAAGGTGATTGATCACCAGAACGGGTTTTATAGTGTCTATTTTACTTTACTTTGGCCAGGAAGGGTGACTGCATCAGTAACTCTGGTTCACTCAAGTGAAGCAATCCAAATTCTTCAGCGCTTACGCCAGGAAAAACCAGACAGAGTTTATTTTAAGAGTTTGTTTCGATCTGGTGGTACCACAGAAACCAAAATGTGCAATGTTTGTCTGCCTAGGACAATGCCTGTGTGCAACTATACAGACCTCAAGACTGGAGAACCTTGGTTTTGTTACAAGCCTGAGAAGCTGTCTTGTTCAAGTCGAGTCAATCATGCTAAAGGTGGCTATCTAAAAAATCTGTTGACTTCTGAAGAAAGCATGTTCTTTCAAAGGTACACTGAATAGATCTTGACATGCATTATAAATGCGAATAATTTGAACCTATTGCATAGTTGCTGTCATATATAAAATGAACGTGGTCCAGATCATAAAACGTTATTAAACCCAAAAACAAAAATGTAATATATTACAACTTATCAATCCATAATTGTGATGGCTGCATTAGTTTTCTTTTTTTTAAGCTTCTATTCCTTTTATTTTTACATACTTCCTGTCTTGGGATGTCTCCACTCTGGATGGAGAAACAATGGAGACATCTCTGGACAGCAGCATTGTCAAACTGGGGAGAGAGTAGTGTTAGATGCACTACCAGATTTAGATGGACTTGACTAACAAATTAAAACCGAACTGCAGGTAACACTTTTTAAGCAGCAACAGTTTTTTTCTGTTTGCCATTGTAGCACCTCTGTCAGTTTTAAATGGTTTGTCTTAATACTCTTATGCCGCGTACACACGATCGGACTTCTTGTCGGAAAAAGATATGACGGCTTTTCCGACAGGATTCCGCTCAAATTTGCCTTGCATACACACGGTCACGCAAAAGTTTGCTGAACTTACGACCGCCAAGAATGCGGTGACGTACAACATTGCGACGATCTGAGAAAATAGAGTGCAATGCTTCCGAGCACGGTCGAATTGTTTCTGATCATGAGTAGGAATTTTGCGAGCATGCTCTCAATCTTTTGCTGGCTGGAATTCGGCCAGCAAAAGTCCGATGGAGCATACACACGGTCGCATTTTCCGACGAAAAACTCTTATCGGTCTTTTGCGGGCCGAAATTCCGATCGTGTGTACGCGGCATAACTGCCAATCTGCCTCAAACCTCTAATTGTCTGTTAAAGAAGTTAAAAAGTAACAAACTTACTGGTCAGATCACCAGGTGAAAATAAAGAAAAAAAGCCTAAAAAAGAAATAATGCAACCAGCTCATCTAAGAGTTAAAATGGAACTAAGCCCCTGTTCACACTGAATGGGGCTTTGAAATCTCACTCTTTCAGCATGATTTCAAAGCCGCCGGTCTGTGCGATTTTATGTGCGGCTTGTCGACGTCTGTGTGATTTCATGCACAGATGTCAATGCACGTCGCACAAGAAATTGCCAAAAATAGTGCAGGAACCTTTTCCAAACCAGTGCAAGTTGGAGTTGTACTGATCTGAACAGTTCCATAGGCAAAAATAGGGTGCAACTTGTCATGCGATTTGGAACAGTCAAATCGTATGTCAAGTCGCACCGGTGTGACGGGGTTAAAGGAAGCCTTACACACCTTTCCTCCAAAGGTTTCCATCTCTTGCCAGCATCTTCTTGTGTATTCCAGTCTTTGGCCATCTTCATTGGCTGGAGTGGGATAGCCTCGGCATGCACATGAGCCAGTCATCCCGGCACACAGGTATCGGCATGGTGCTGTAAGCCGAACTGCACCAACACAGCTCAGTTTACATGCCAGAGATCACTGAGAGCAGGCAGGTAGGTGCATGTTATTGCAGAATAGACATTGCATGTCTCTCCTGCCATAATAGCCTGCCTGCTTGCAGCCTGTTTTAAAAAAAAAACTTCAGTTCCACTTTTTAAAGTGCAATTTATTCCTTTTTTTTGTTTTTGGTTTAATGCCGCTTTACTGCTCCTGTCTGACAGCATGGAGACATGAATGAAGAATCAGGTTGTACCAGCACATCCATTTTGCTCCATTGCACATATTTAAAAATTTGGCTGACGTCTCATTATCTAATTTCCCTGATTACATAAATTGTGGGGCTCTACCCTGCAACCTTATAAAAGTGTTATATCACTGTTATACAGGATTTATATAGCGCCAACAGTCTGCGCAGTGCTTTAGATTAGAAAAGGAGACAGTACAGTTACAATACAATTCAATTAGAGAGGGCCTTGCTTGTGAGAGCTGACAATCTAATCTGTTGCCATGATACTTGCTAGGTGCCAGACCTTGGATTCTATATGTACAAGCTCTTTAGGTAAATTTGATTAGTTAAAATTTACTCCTTTTACTTTTGTTTCCCAAAGTGGCATAAATATCAAAGCTCCAGTCCTGGCAAGTGGCCCTGATACTGTGACGGTTCAGCCGTGGAAAATTAAAGGTATGTCTGCCGCTCTTTATAGGGTCAGTTTTAGACCGTGCATCTCCTAATTTCTGAATCGGAAGAATACTTCATAGTAAAGAACAAAAGCACATTGCATTTTTAAGAATAGAATTAGGAAATTTCCATTAAGTGCCGGTTCACATTTCTGTGATCACAGACATCGCATGTGATTCGCACCACTGTGCAGATAACATGCAATGTCTGTGAGATGCAAATTCAGACATATAGATTGTATGGCTTAATTCGCATTGCATTCAGACCAAAATCGTGCAGGACCCTTTTTTTCACCCACACCAGAATCAGATCCCATGAGTGTTCACACCCATGCGATCCAACGTCTGTCAGAATTCACAGCTCGCACTGCGATATGCAAACCGACCTGGGGGTGTCATTAACTTTGTATTGTCACCCGCAGCGATTTGCATAGGGCAGTGTGAACTGCCTGCGAGTTGTATGCGATGCAGGAACCGCCACTGGAATCACACTGGTTCCCGCATCGCATATGTGTAAACTGGCACTGGGAGATACAGTATACAAATTGACCAAGGATGTCTGTGAAGAATATGTATAATCTCTAAAGTTCTACAAGAAATGTATGTCTACAAAAGGCCTCTTCTAGACACTGTCAGGCCTACACAGTAAAGTGGTATAAAAATATGAGGCTGTGCAAAGTGCAGCCACCAAAAACACCATTAAGATGTCTACCAAAGTCAGATTTATCAATGCTTCTGTTATAAAGCACACCTTTTATGACATCTGTGCCCATTCATTTTTTTTTTTTTTGTCCACCTGTTGACATCAGATGTTGGCAGACCTGTGAGGCATTGAAGCAGACTTGCTTCTGTTTAAATCAGGCTACCTCTGATCCCTCATGGTCTAGGTCCGGAAAAATGAAAGGATACAGTCCTTTTCCATTTTATTTTCAGACCTGGGCAGACTCAGAGGTAGGCAGATATAAACGGCACACAGAGCTTCTGATGAGGTCTGCCTAAAAAAACTAAACAGGTGGACCTGATTGGAATGCCCATATGAAAGGGGCTTTAGCCCTGGTTCACATTTGTGAGATTTGACATTTCAAATCTGCGGCATTTGCCAGTAATGGCACCGCCCTAATCGGCGCGATACTGCATTTGCGGTGCCACACCGATTTCAAAAAGTAGTTTCTGTTCTTTTTGCGATTTCGGGGTGTGCTTTCCATTGACATCTGTGCAGAAACCCTCACAGATGTCTGTGAAATTGCGGCCGAAATCGGGACTGACATGCGGGAGTTCAGCTGAACTCGCACGGCTTCATTCCCGCAGCTCAGTGTGGACTGGGCTAAAGCTTTGCAAATGAAAGCTAGTAGCTGATTGGGTGCCATGCATGGCTGCTGCAGATTCTGGCTGCTCCAGCTCCAGTCTTAGTAAATTTCACTGTGCTTTTTATTGCATTTGCATCCCTGTTAGAAAGATATAACCTTAAAGTGGAACATTAGTCAGAAAATGAAATCTTGCCCCTTTTGCAGGTATAGCTATGTAAAACATTAAAAATAAATACTGTATATACTCGAGTATAAGCCGACCTGAATATAAGCCGAGAAACCTAATTTTACCACAAAAAACTGGGAAAACTTATTGACTCGAGTATAAGCCGAGGGTTGGAAATGCAGCAGCTACTGTAAGTGGAAAAGAGGGTCAACAATGCCCATTTGCAGCTTCACTGTGCCCATTTGCAGCTTCACTGTGCCCATTTGCAGCCTCACTGTGCCATCTGCATGCCTCACTGTGCCATCTGCATGCCTCACTGTGCCATCTCCCTGCCTCACTGTGTCCATTTGCAGCCTCATGTACCTGATCTCCAGAATACCGGCGCTGTGATATGCAGTCTAGTCGGCGGCCATGCAGTGTAACAAAGCCCTGTCTCCTCCTCGTCCGTGATGGATTACTGATTCAGTTTCCCAGCAGTGAGTCAGTGTTCCGCCTATCGAGGATGAAGAGAAGACGGGGCTTTGTTACACTGCGCGGCCACCGACTAGACTGCATGTCACATCGCCGGGAGATCAGGCGCATGAGGCTGCAGATGGGCACAGTGACTCGAGTATAAGCCGAGGGGGCTTTTTCAGCACATAATATTGTGCTGAAAACTCGGCTTATACTTGAGTATATACGGTACATGAAAAACAGAAATGGAAGGCGCGCACACCTAGTGCATTACCAGAGATAATTTAATAATAAGAAATTGTTGTATAAAAATGGGTACTCACAAAATGCAACTGACAAAAGGCCATAAACACAGTGCATGGACATGCACAGAACACGGGGCACAGCTAACGCAATTTGGAGGCGCACCCCCTTCCTCACAGCTAGGCTAGCCTAGCTGTAAGGAAGGGGGTGCACCCCGAAATGCAAAAAATAGCATGGAATTCCACTTGTGGGCAACTTTTTAACTGTAAGTCTATCACGTTAATTCTTACAGTATTATTTTTATGGGGCCTTCAGAATATTACATTTATGTTATGGCGGTCAGCTAAGGTTGGACAGGTCCGTTTTACATTGCATATTTAACAATATCAATATAACGTAAAAAGAGCAACAGCAATAACTTTTCTAGTCTTTCCTGATTTTCAGATATAAATTTCCTTCATGGCTCCAAGTTTACTCCATCGGGTTATTATTATCGAGATCAGTGGGTGTCTGGAAGATCTATTGTATGGCAATTTGAAAAGCCTTCTGATATTACTGAATGCCTGCAAGGAAAAGTGGTACATTTGTTTGGCGATTCTACAATAAGGCAGTGGTATGAATACCTGACAGATTTTGTTCCAGGTAATTTCCCGGTCTATTCATCTCTTTTTCTTTCAATTGTTATCAAGTTTCAAAGAGTACTGGCTATTTTTTAGCTAAGATACCATGACATAGCTTTTTATGTTTGAAAAGTTTGTCTGGGTGGTGTGAATATTTATCCAATCTATCCAGACAAACCTGGATTGTGTAAATTTTTTTTTTTAAAGTAAACTTGTTGTTACTAAATAATTTAATAAGCTGATAAGTTAGAGGGGTAGCCTACGTTATACATACCTTCTGTATTTCTGAACTCAATCCCTCTACAACTTGTGGGAGCTCCTGATCCTAGGCCCATACAAACATGTAACATGCCACCTGCATCCCACAAGGCAGTAAAGCATAATACTACTGGAAACAGTGGGACTTTGTTTTACAGTCTATTGTTTACTGTAGCTACAGTGCATCCGGAAAGTATTCACAGCGCTTCACTTTTTCCACATTTTGTTATGGTACAGCCTTATTCCAAAATAGATTAAATTAATTATTTTCCTCAAAATTCTACAAACAATACTCCATAACGATAATGTGAAAGAAGTTTGTTTGAAATCTTTAAAAATGTATTAAACGTAAAATATGGGAAAAAAATCCATGTACATAAGTATTCAAAGCCTTTGCTCAAAACTTTGTTGAAGCACCTTTCGCACCAATTACAACCTGAAGTCTTTTTGATTATGATGCTTCCAGCTTGGCACACCTATTTTTGGGCAGTTTTCTCCCATCTTCTTTGCAAGACCTCTCAAGCTTCATCAGGTTGGATGGGGAGCATTGGTGCAAATCTCTCCAGGGATGTTCAATCAGGTTCAAGTCTGGGCTCTGGCTGGGCCACTCAAAGACATTCACAGAGTTGTCCCGTAGCTACTCCTTTGTAGAGCTGTACGATTAATCGTATAAAGAATGCGGTATCCGCCCCTTTGAGAAAAGCATCCGCCCATTATAATAACCAGCCCCGAGCATCGTGTTGATTGTGTTCAATGTATAACCATACATCCGCCCCTTTGAGAAAAGCATCTGCCCCTTGCTGTCTTTATAACCATACATCCACCCCTTTGAGAAAAGCATCTGCTCCTTGCTGTATTAAATTAATAACCAGCCCCGAGCATCGGGAGCGAGCGGTGTGTTGATTGCGCATGCGCCGTCTACAGCTGTTTTTTCTTTTTTAAATTAACCATTTTAAAGAATCGTGATCTTTAACCTAAGCAAAAGAATCGCGATTCTCATTTTTCCCAGAATCGTGCAGCTCTACTTTGTTATCTTGGCTGTGTGCTTAGGGTCATTGTCCTGTTGGAAGATGAACCTTCACCCCAGTCTGAGGTCCAGAGCGCTCTGGAGCAGGCTTTCATCAAGGATGTCTCTGTACATTGCTGCATTCATCTTTCCCTCAATCCTGACTAGTCTCCCAGTTACTGCTGCTGAAAAGCATCCTTACAGCATGATGCTGCCATCCCCATACTTCACTGTAGGGATGGTATTGGCCAGGTGATGAGTGGTGCCTGATTTCCTCCGGACATGACGCCTGCCATTCAGGCCAAAGAGTTCAACCTTTGTTTCATCAGACCAGAGAATTTTGTATTTCATGGTCTGAGAGTCCTTCAGGTGCCCTTTAGCAAACTCTAGGTGGGCTGTCATGTGCCTTTTACTGAGGAGTGGCATCTGTCTGGCCACTCTACCATACAGGACTGATTGGTGGAGTGCTGCAGAGATGATTGTTTTTCTGGAAGGTTCTCCTCACTCCACAGAGAAACGCTGGAGCTCTGTCAGTGTGACCATCGGGTTCTGACTAAGGCCCTTCTCCCCTGATCACTCAGTTCGGCCGGGCGGCCCGCTCTAGGAGTCTTGTTGGTTTCAAACTTCTGGTTACGAATGACGGTGGCCACTGTGCTCAATGAGACCTTCAATACTGCAGAAATTTTTCTGTACCCTTCCCCAGATCTTTGCCTCAATACAATTCTGTCTCGGAGGTCTACAGACAATAGCTTGGACTTCATGGTTTGGTTTGTGCTCTGACATGCTCTGTTAACCCTGGGACCTTATATAGACAGGTGTGTGCCTTTCCAAGTCATGTTCAATCAACTGGACTCCAATCAAGTTGTAGAAACATCTCAAGGATGATGGGTGGAAACAGGATGCACCTGAGCTCAATTTTGAGTGTCATGGCAAAGGCTGTGAATGCTTATGTACATGTGATTTTTTTTCATTTTTTATTTTTAATAAATTTGCAAAGATTTTAAACAAACTTCTTTCACGTTTGTCATTATGGGGTATTGTTTGTAGAATTTGGAGGAAAATAATGAATTTAGCAATAGCAATAGAGGGGTGCGTCTGGCTCCAGTATTTGGGGGAATGTAAGAGGAATCGGATAGTTCCTTGTACTTGCCAATGTGGTGTCCCTGAAAATAAAAGGGCTTCTGTGAGGCCAAACCGTTAAACGCACCTTGTGAGCGAATATGTGGGTTTTCAAGCACTCAGTACTTTGAAGGAATATAGTGGTGGGTTCCAAGTTCTGGCAGGGTTGGATGTAAAAAAGGTGAGGACACATTGTGTGTATGCTTAGAGCCAAGGGCGCTGTAGGCACAGAGTGCGAGTGACTAGTCACAAATGGTAGGCCATGTATAGTGAAGGAGGATCAGAGATAGTGGGTTCGGGTAGAGAGTTAACTTGGTGAGTTAAGAGTAGGCACTTACAATGTTAGCGGGGCTAGAAGATGATCAGGCTGGGCGATTTCTTGCGGCGTCTCGTTGATCTAGCCATTCCGAAGCCAAGGCGGGGTCCTCGAAGAAGTGCACCCTGTCCTCACCGACCACGCGGAGTCGAGCTGGGAAGAGCATTGCGTATTTGATGTGATGGGCTCTTAAGCGGCGTTTGACTTCTGTGAACCGTGCTCGCTGTTTCTGCACTTCAGCAGAGAAATCTGGAAAAGCTGAGATGGATCCGGCCTGGAAGGGGATGTTTCCTTTAATCCTTGCCAATCGAAGCACCGCATCGCGGTCCCTGAAGTTTAGCAGCTTTGCTATAAAGGTGCGGGGTGGTGCTCCTTCAGGCGGCCGGCGTGCAGGCATTCGGTGGGCCCGTTCCACCACAAAAGTAGTGGAGAAGGCGTCTCTGCTATACGTAGCGATCAGGAGCTGCTCAAGGAAAGTGGCAGGGTCTGTGCCCTCCGATCCCTCAGGCAGCCCAATGAAGCGCAGGTTGGACCTGCGGGAACGGTTCTCGAGGTCGTCATGTTTCTGTGCAAGTTGCTGCAGCTGCCTCTGCAGATCCTCATGGGAATGCTGCAGGGGGTACAGTGTGTCCTCCGCACGCCCTATCCTGGTCTCGGTTTCAGTAACTCTCTCCCTCAATTTAGTCATGTCGTGCCTAATTAAAGATATGTCCACCTTTTACTTCTTCTATTTTTGTCGTCAGAGTGGTTTGGCAGAGCGAAATAGCCTCAAGGACCTTGGCTGTGCCGTGTGCTGCTGGTTCTGTGTGAGGAGCCTCGTGTGCTGTTGGCGCGGCGCCATCTTGCTCTTCTGTGCCCCGCTCCGTCCTCCGATATTTTTCTAAGGACGAGGAGGCAGCGGCGCCTTTTTTAGGGGGAGACATGGTTCGGATTGTCTGCGCTGCTGGTTCCCACGGTTTGGGCAGTAATCTAGCCCGTATTTGGTGCAGGATGGGGGAATAAGGATTACCACAAGTGGAGCTCCGGTCTAGCACGTCCTCTCACATCGCCGTCCAGGCCACGCCCCCCGAAAATAATGAATTTAATCAATTTTGGAATAAGGCTGTAACATAACAAAATGTGGAAAAGGTGAAGCACTGTGAATACTTTGCAGATGCACTGTATGAAGGAGAAACTTATAGAAAGTAGATTCTTCTTTCTTCTTCCATTTGTGAATGTTTTGTATATATTTTCCTATATTCAGGAATATACAGTGATGGAAAAAAGTATTTGATCCCCTGCTGATTTTGTATGTTTGCACACCGACAAAGAAATGATCAGTCTATAATTTTAATGGCAGGTTTATTTTAACAGTGAGAGACCGAATAACAACAAGAAAAAACAGAAAAACGCATTTCAAAAAAGTTAAAAATTGATTTGCATTTTAATGAGTGAAATAAGTATTTGACCCCTTTGCAAAACATGACTTGGTACTAGGTGGCAAAACCCCTGTTGGCAATCACAGAGGTCAGACATTTCTTGCAGTTGGCCACCAGGTTTGCACACATCTCAGGAGGGATTTTGTCCCACTCCTCTTTGCAGATCCTCTCCAAGTCACTATGCTGACATTTGGTAGGCTAGGTCACTACTGGACCTTAATGTGCTTCTTCTTGAGCCACTCCTTTGTTGCCTTGGCCATGTGTTTTGAGTCATTGTCATACTGGAATACCCATCTACGACCCAACTTCAATGCCCTGGCTGAGGGAAGGAGGTTCTCGCCCAAGATTTGATGGAACATGGCCCCATCCATCATCCCTTTTTGATGCAGTGAAGTTGTCCTGTCCCCTTAGCAGAAAAACACCACCAAAGCATAATGTTTCCACCTCCATGTTTCAGATGTTCAGTAGCAAACTTCAGACGGGCCTGTGCATGTGCTTTCTTAAACAGGGGGACCTTGCGGGCGCTGAAGGATTTCAGTCCTTAATAACGTAGTGTGTTACCAATTGTTTCCTTGGTGACTATGGTCCCAGATGCCTTGAGATCATTGACAAGATTCTCCTGTGTAGTTCTGGGCTTCCTCACCATTCTCATGATCATTGAAACTCCACGAGGTCATGTTTTCAGGATTTCCCTAAGATGAATTGCTAAGGCAGTGAAACTGATCAAATCACCTGTGCAAAATAATGGATAGCCTGAATAAATGACCTGTTGGGGCGCCTTGAGGACTGGAGTTGAGAAACACTGCTCTATATGGACAGGAATCACCCTTAAGGGTTCTGAGCTCCACCTGAGAAAGTCAGAACTATTCACCTGTGAGAGGTAATTTGGTAACAAGTTATCTATAACTACTAATATATATTTAACCGTTTGTTTCTATAGAACCTGCCAGTGACTCACTTTGACAGGAAAACCAATTGGCAGGTAGAGGTTGTGCTCACACCGGAGGATCCTACTAATGAGCAGTTGCATTTCCTACCCTCCTTAGGTCTCAGTTTTACTCTGGCAGGCTCTGACCTCAGTCCTGTGTTGTCCTTGACCTTAATCTACCAAACTGTGCCAAATTCAGTGCATCCTTCATAAAGGACCTCTCCACTGCCATAGTGGAACTCCTTCCGAGTCCATGCGAATGTTGCCCATTTAGGTACAGAGAGCACACCCTTAGGTACCTAAGCTAATTCTTTGACCTTGGCACTTTATCCAATTGTGCCTCTTGTCCACCCTCATGCCAGCATACTATTTGCTGCACCTCCTCCAGTTGCCTTGAATTCCATTTCCCCTGGATCCCATGCTTAAGACTCTGTGTCAGGTAGGCTTCTAGAGTAGGGGCCCCATCTTGGCCACATCTCTTTGCCGCTAAGAATTTTCAATTTCCTCAAACATACTAGTTCCCCAGTTGTACCTGGTACCCATTAGTTTCCCCCCTCTCTAGATGGACTTTCCGTTTCACTTGGTTGTCTGGAAACAGCCTTGACTCTACCTTAACCTGTGGGGGATCTAAATCATCAGTGTTGTAAAGGTGCACATAATACTCCATAGACCCTGTATTTGTATTTGACCTAGTGCCCTTTTCTAGCATCCCTCTGTGGGATACTTCCACCCCTTGTGAAGAGGGAAAGCTTCAGGCATCCTAGTGGACAACACCTCCCTGAAGGACTGCACAGTCTGGTCAGATCATGCCTTGTCAGGTTTCAGCTCCTGGATCTGTCACCCCTGTACATGAGGGTTCTACCCTTGACCTTCGCTACTGAGGTTCACATTTAAGTGGTCTTTTAAGGCCCTTGCCATCAGTCTGACATTTGCATGCTCAAAGTCTGGAGCTTATTATAGTGCTGACGCTATTGTAGTCAGTGGCTGGTTCTATTTTCATAGCTCAGTTATTATTATAGGGAGCTCTATTTAGCCAAGCTTTCATCTTTGGTTGCCAGTTGGAACCATACATGTTAAGTACACATACAACTTTGGTTGTTCGGACGTTCGGCGAACAACGAACATTATGCGGTGTTCGCAGCAAATTCAAAATCTGCGGTACCCTGTTAAAGTCTATGGGACACTAACATGAAAAACCAAAATTGCTCATTTTAAAGGCTTTATGCAAGTTATTGTCATAAAAAGTGTTTGGGGACCCGGGTCCTTCCCCAGGGGACAATGCAAAAAAAGTTTTAAAAAACTGCATTTTTTCGGCAGCAGTGATTTTAATAATGCTAAAGTGAAACAAAATAAGCCTTTAAATATTGTTCCTGGGGGGTGTCTGTAAAGTGACGCAGTTTTCCCGTGTTTAGAACAGTACCACAGCAAAATGACATTTCTAAAGGAAAAAAGTCACAGTGACATTTCTAAAGGAAAAATAGTCATTTAAAACTGCTCGCGGCTGTCGGGTCTCTGCAATATAGATAAAACTCATTGAAAAAACGGCATGGGTTCCCCCCCAGTCCATTACCAGGCCCTTTGGGTCTGGTATGAATATTAAGGTGAACCCCCGAACCAATTTTTTTTTTTTTAATTGCGTCGGGGTCCCCCCAAAATCCATACCAGGCCCTTCAGGTCTGGTATGGATATTAACAGGAATTCTGTGCCAATTTTTTTTAAAAAATGGCGTAGGGGTCCCCCCCTAAATACATACCAGACCCTTATCTGAGTACGCAACCTGGCAGCCCGCAGAAAAAGAGGGGGGACGAGAGCGCGCCCCCCCTCCTGTACAGTACCAGGCCACTTGCCCTCAACATGGGGGGATGCTTTGGAGTCACCCCCAAAGCACCTTGTCCCCATGTTGATGGGGACAAGAGCCTCATCTCCACAACCCTTGCCCGGTGGTTGTGGGGGTCTGCGGGCAGGGGGCTTATCGGAATCTGAAAGCCCCCTTTAACAAGGGGACCCCCAGATCCCGGCCACCCCCCCTCATTGCTGAGCCTATCATCTACTAGGACCCCCAGGTCCTTTTCCATCCTAGATTCCCCCAAAGGTTCACTCCCTAGTAAGTAGATCGCATTTGTGTTTTTACCACCCAAATGCATTATTTTACAATTTTCTACATTTGCCATGTAGTTTCCCACCCCATTAATCTGTTCAGATCTTCTTGCAAGGTTTCCACATCCTGCAGAGAAGTTATGGCCCTGCTTAGCTTAGTGTCATCTGCAAATACAGAGATTGAACTGTTTACCCCCTCCTTTAGGTAATTTATGAACAGATTAAACAGGATTGATCCCAGCACAGAACCCTGGGGCACCCCACTTCCCACCCCTGACCATTTAGAGTATTCCCCATTTATCACCACCCTCTGAACTCGCCCTTGTAGCCAGTTTTCAATCCATGCACTGACTTTACGGTCCATGCCAACAGACCTTACTTTGTACAGTAAATGTTTATGGGGTACTGTATCAAATGCTTTTGCAAAATCCAGAAACGCCACGTCCACGGGCCTTCCTTTATCTATATGGCAGCTCACCTCCTTATAGAAGGTTAATAGATTGGTTTGATAAAAACGATTCTTCATGAATTCATGCTAATTACTGCCAATGATACCGTTTTCATTACTAAAATCTTGTATATAGTCCCTTATTATCCCCTCCAAGAGCTTACATACTATTGATGTTAGGCTAACTGGTCTGTATATCCCAGGGATGTATTTTGGGCCCTTTTTAAATGTTGGTGCTACATTGGCTTTTCTTCAATCAGCTGGTACCATTCCAGTCGGTAGACTGTCAGTAAAAAATTAGGAACAATGGTCTGGCAATTACTTGACTGAGTTCCCCAAGTACCCTCGGGTGCAAGCCATCTGGTCCCGGTGATTTATTAATGTTAAGTTTTCCAAGTCTATTTCTAATTCTGTCCTCTGTTAGCCATGGAGGTGCTTCCTGTGATGTGTCATGAGGATAAACACTGTAGTTTTGGTTACAAAAGCCCCCTGATTCCCTTGTAAATACTGAGAAGAAGAATAAATTCAATACCTTCACCATCTCCCCATCCTTTGTAACCAGATGTCCTTCCTCATTCTTTATGGGGCCCATATGGTCTGTCCTCCCTTTTTTACTGTTTATATACTTCTTGGGATTTTTTTTGCTCTTCTCTGTTATGTGTCTTTCGTGTCCTTTCTAAGCCGCCCTAATAGCACCCTTGCATATCTTGTTGCATTCTTTGTAAAGTTTGAATACTGATGATGATCCCTCAGCCTTGTATTTTTTAAGGCATTTTTCTTTACTTTTATATGCATTTTTACATTGGAGTTAAGCCATCCAGGATGCACTGGCTAATGCCCTTAATTAATATGCAAATATTAATATATTAATATAATATAAAGCAAACCCATCTCTCCTCTGTGTTCTTTGTTTTTAAAATTTTATCCCAGTTTATGTCTTCTAGCAAGGTTCGCCGTTTAGGGAAGTTGGCTCTTTTGAAATTCAGTGTCTTTGTGTACAATTATATATAAATATAAAAAATATAAATATTTTTAAAAACTATCGATTTCGGTTTTCGGGAAAGTGCATCCTGCATTTACGGTTTCGGTGCCAAAATTTCCATTCGGTGCACCACTACTTCTAACAGTAGGTCAGATAACAGGAAAAAAAGAAAAGTAATTTGGAGATTTGGAAGAGACTGAGAGCAATAGGAGCTATTTTTTGAGTTAAAAATGCATACTAGAAACAGATTTTTTTTTAAACCAGACTTTATTGTTACCTAACTCTTTAATGTATGCTGCTGTGGTGTAGGGCAGTTTGGGGGGTGACAATGTTGTTACATTTTTAATTATACTGTAAAATATTTTTAGGCTGGGGTTTAAATTTATTGCACCCTGTGATTCAGTAAAGTGTATTTTGATACCACTCCCTTATTCCATTTTCACTTCTTTCTTTTTCATAGGCAAGCCTATGATTACTGAAGAGACCCTCACACCCTGGTTTGCCAGAGGACATTGTGTCTTCTGAGATGGTTGGCAGGTAGAGCTCACTAGTTCCCTGAGGCATATAACACTAAACAGGCATGGGGAACCCCCTACAGACTTCAGGGGGGACTCATCCAACTAGAGTTAGCCCCTCTTCCTTGGTGAATTTGGAGCTTTTTGAGGAAGAACCTCAGGTTTTATTCCCGTTTCGGCTTCCAGCTAGGCATGTACACTTGGTTGTATAAGTAAGTCTGCTGTTCCTTGCTCCATGGATGCTGGTGCTTTGATGGATCTGGGAGTTAAGACGCATCCCTAGATCCATGACTATATTCCAAGGATAAGCAGAATTGCTCTTAAGCGGGCTTCCTCAAGGGTTGCTCCAGAGTTATTTCTCACATTCCAAGAAGGATATTTTCAGCTTACCTCAGCCTGTCTGGCTATACTCAAGTCACCAGTCTATGTCATGTACCTAGTGGCTTAAGCCTGAATTGCAGAGGGAGTCCTCCCTTACGGCTCCTACTCAGGGCCCCTGGTAAGGTAACAGGAGTGACGAGTGCCTGGCAGGATCAACAGCGGAGAAAGTCAGTCCAGAAGTCCAGGAATCCCTTGCAGGAGACAGGAACAGAAGGCAGGCTGGAACTAAAGTACTGGACTGGAACCAGGAACAGCTGACAGGTTGGCAGACTGGAACTGGAGTGCTGGACTGGAACTGGGAACAGCTGGCAGGTTAGCAGGCTGGAACTGGAGCACTGGACTGGAACCAGGAACAGCTGACAAATTAGCAGGCTGGAACCGGAACACTGGACTGGAACCAGGAACAGCTGACAGGTTAGCAGGCTGGAACTGGAGCAATGAACTGAAGCCAGGAACAGCTGACAGGTTAGCAGGCTGGAACTGGAACACACTGAGAGTAGTCAGGCAAGCCAGGTCGGATATTAAGAGGGCAGCAGAAGAACCAGAGGAACAGGCAGAAGAGTAGTCAAAAGCAGGCCAGAGGTCGGATGCAGGCGGATAGCTGGGATAGTCACGGATAGCCGGGTATTCACAGGTAAGTCTCAGATCAGGTTAAGGCACCCAGAACGCTGTAGAGCAGACAGCGAAGTTTGTATGGGACAGGCAGGTTTAAATAGCCCTCCTGGTGCCAACAGGAGCGCACGCATCCCGTGCGCGCACACGCATGCACAATGGCGCCCGCGAACGTGCGCCAATGAGCCTGGAGCGCCTGTTACTGGCAGGATCTTCCTGACAGTCTGGTACATATCCCTTCTTTTGGCTACCCTTGCAGAGGTGCTTTCTCACACCCTACCCCTTCAGTAATTTTACTCCACGGGATAAAATCCTGGAGTTTTCTGGAGTTCGCTGGACTGTGTTTGTAGGCTGTTTATTTATAGCTAATTCAAGATTCTCTTGGATAAGCCTCACCAAGTGAGATTAGTTGTCTGAGCAGGCATTCTAATTGACATGGAGTTTTCATCCCCAGGGGATTATTTGGTGTTGAGGCTAGGGCCTTCCTAATTTTCTGACTTTTCTTTTTGTTAGGGCCTGTTTTTGTTTGGGTGCCTTCTGCAGACCTGTTCTTATTTTGGTAAACTTGGGAATTCATCTTCCCCTCGATGATGGCAAGTGGTCCAGCCCCTGAGGCAGTAAAGCAAGCCCAAATTATGATGTTCCCCTCACTATACTTCACCATTGGGATGATGTTTTGATATTGGTAAACTGTGTCGTTTATAGTTCTGAGTATTCTCAGTAACGTCACAGTTTGCCAAGGTGCTCTTTGTTTTTATGGGAGAGCAGCGGCTTCCATTGTGCCATGGACACCCTGCCTGTTTAAAGACTTACGTATAGCAGACTCATAAACAGGGATGTTTGCCAGTTCCATTAATGCCTTCAAGCCTTTGGCTGTTACTCATAAGTTCTTCTATACCTCATTGAGGATTTTGTGTTTTGCCTGGGGAGTTATCATGGCTGGCCGCCCACTACTAGGAAGAGTATCCACCATACAAAACTGCCTGCATTTATAGACCATTTGTCTTAACTGTCATGTGATGGATGCTCAAACACTTTGAGATTGCTTGGTATCTCTTTCCAGCATTATGCAGAACAACTGATCTTGGTCGTAAGTCTTCAGGGAGTTTCTTTTTGTGAGGAATGGTCCACATCAGCTGATGCTTCTCATGAAGAGCAATCTTAAAAATGTTTGGTGTCTTTTATCAATCAAAGAAGCTCTAAACCACACCTCCAAACTCATTTCATTAATTGGACTCCAGGTTTGCAAACTACTGACTGCAATTAGCTTTTGCTGACGAAATTAGGCTATGGGTTCACTTACTTTTTCCTCCAGCACTGTGAATATTTAATGGGTGTGTTCAGTAAAGACACGAGAAATTAGCATTCTTTGTGTGTTATCAGCTTAAGCGCATTGTGTTTGTCTATTGTTGTGAGTATCTATGGCAAATTACTGCAGAAAACAAGTTAATTCCAAAGGGTTCACATACTGTACTTTTTTTGCCACTGTATTTTGTGTGTGTCAAAAAGTTATAAAACAAACTGGAAGGAGTGTATACTTTGCTGATTAGGTGTGACTTGACAGGGGGTGTGTCAGACCTCTCAAGAGAGATCACCCTTTCCACACATTTTGTTTTGATGCACCTGGAATATATTTAGCTGATTTACGGTAAACTAAATGTTTAAATTGGGCTTTAACATTTTTAAACAGAGGAATCTATCTGTACCTAAATAAGGTGAGAGAATGCTCATTTACATGTTTTTGTTAACTTAATATTAAATTTCTTTTTGTATTACAGAGCTTAAGCCATTTGATCTGGGCAGCCCTAAAAATGTTGGACCTTTCTTATCCATTGATATTGACAATAATATAATGGTAAAATTTCGCTGTCATGGGCCACCTATCCGCTTTTCAACTGTTTCAAGTAATGAGCTACGCTACATTGCAAATGAATTGGATGGTATAGTTGGAGGACAGAACACTGTGGTGGCCATGACCATCTGGTCTCACTTCAGCACCTTTCCAGTAGAAGTGTATGTAAGACGTCTCAGGAATATACGAGTAGCTGTCCTCCGTTTGCTTGAACGCAGTCCTAACACTGCCATAATCATTCGTTCTGCCAATGTCCAGGAGCTTGGGCCTGAAGTGAGCTTGTTCAATAGTGACTGGTTCTCTTTACAGTTGGACATTGTTATGAGAGCAATGTTTGCAGATATTAAGGTACATATTGTGGATGCTTGGGAAATGTCACTTGCACATTATCTACCACATGCATTACACCCAGGAAGAATCATTATTAAAAATCAAATAGATGAATTTTTATCATTTGTTTGCCCCAACTAAAGGTATAGGTATTTGAACAACTAGAATTTGTGGTTGATTTAGATTTTAAAGAATTAAATAATTGTGTTCTTGGAATCTTGTAGGCAGTAGAATAAGAGTATTTATTTAGAAGCTGTAAAATGTGTTTGTGTTTACAGTATATCAGGGTTTGGAAAATCCCTGGAACCAGGTAGCCAATATGGCTAAGAAGAAAATGACAGCTCCTTACTATTTTGTGTTTGGTTTTAGGCTAGATTCACACTGTTGCATATTATTTTTTTCTGACTTTCAGTGTGATTATGTAGTGCTACTTGGACGCAACTTTGTATATTCTACGGAGTAGAAATTGCTCTGGAATTGCACCAAAGTAGTACAGGAACCTTTTCCAAAAATCACACCATTCTGAGTTGCATTGATGTGAATGGACACCATTGAAAACAATGATTCCCATTGTCATGCGATTCTGTGCAACTCAAGTCACATCTGAAATTGTATTAGTGTGAATCAGGCCTTACTGATGTCAGTGAAATTAGGTTCTTCTTCAATGTGAAATTGTATGGGCTGCCTATAAAAGTAACACAAGCGTGTCCAACGTCACATTATATGTATGCTGTGCATATGTAAACAGTGTTAGTGTTTTAAATTATTGCGACAAGAGAAAGCACACCTTCACTCCAATCGTTTTTTTCATATTGACCAGTGTAGTGCAGACATTGGAGGAACTGCAGTCTGGTCACATAATTTGTAATAAAAACATATTTGCCATTCTGAAGCTTTCCTCCAACCACTTTGCATATTAATTTACATATAGTGTGATTCTGTACTTGCCAAATATGCTGCAGGAAATCTCCCTCCACTGAGTCTGGCTGCATCCATTTTAACTGTGGGCAGCTGAAGCTGCTGCCTGTTCACTTCCTGGATTTACACAAACACACAGGCACATCTCCAGCTCTGCAGTTCTTATTGACCCTTTTATGACTCGCCCCCCTACCCCCCAGCAGGCCGGCAGGGGACCCCAAAAAAGTAGGATCGGGGCTGCAAATCCATTGCACAGAACGGGTAGTTATGATGTGTTTGTTATTTAAAAAAAAAAAAACAGGGGGTCTTGCTGTTCCATATGCTAAAATGTATTTCTTAGCAGCACAACTCCAACAGGTTGCAGGATGGGGAGTGATAGACTGGAAAGATCGTATCCAATCGATAATTTTGAGTAGGTCTTCACAATACCATTTGATAGCGCTAATAGAATCAGGTAACTTTGCTGATATGGCACAAGGTTTAACTCTTGGACTCATACATAAGGTTTGGCAGGGAATGAAACGAATAATGCAATATAATCATAGTATACTCCCCTTTATGGGGAAATAAAAATTTTGAGGAATTAGATAAATTAAAAGGGTTTGTAGTATGGAGAGAAAAGGGGATAAAATATATTGCAAAGCGTTATACAGATAATATATTAAAAACATTTCAAGATTTACAGAAAACATATGTATTGCCTCCTTACACATTCTATCAATATTTACAACTACTCCATTGCACTACAGAGTCTGTTTAAAGACAAAAAAGTTAGGATACAAAATATGCCACTTATGGATTTTCTAACAAAGTTACAGGCTAAGAGGGGTCTGATCTCTACTCTATATGGTTGCTTGACTGAGCAACCACGAGAAACAAATAGTTGTTTAGCTAGAAAAGGATGGGAAACAGATCTTGGAAAAATGACAGATGAAACTTGGCAAGGCATATTGGAATCTCCACAGCAAAGCCTAACCCAAGTATATATAATATATAGAGCCTATAGGACACCAGTTAAATTATATCAATGGGGAAAGCAGGATACATCAGAATGTTCAAGAGTATCTGCTGACATAATGCATATGCTTTGGAATTGTCCTAAACTGTTTACATATTGACAGAATGTGGTAGAAACCATTAATCAGGTGTATCAAACCCAGATACAGACAGACCCAAAAATATGTCTGTTAGGACAATTAGAAAAAGAAATGTATACTCTGGCAATTAGACTTCCCATTATTAGAATGTTATTTATAGCAAGAAAATTGATAGCAATGAAATGGATATCCTCTAGTAGCCCAACATATGAAGAATGGCCGATACAGGTGAATGACGAACTACTACAGGAATGGTAGGTATATAAGAATAGTGGTTTAGCAAATAAATGTAGTGAAATGTGGGAACCATGGTTGACGTTACCAGGGTTGACACTAGGGTTGTCCCGATACTAGTATCAGTATCTGCACCGATACCGAGCATTTGCCCGAGTACTGGTACTCGGGCAAATGCTCCCGATGCTTCCGCCGATACCTTGAGAGTCAGCAATGATCGGCGTGTGGGGGAGTTACAAGCTTCTCCCCCCGTGGCTTTCAGCTGCTTTAGTGAAATCTATACAGCGGGGATCGGTGCTTGTAACTCCCCCACACGCGATCACCGCTGACTGTCACCGCATCCTCCTCCATGCCCCCTCCGTTCCGCTGTCCCTCTCCACTGTCCCCCTCTGTTGTGCTGTCCCTCTCAGCAGTGCTGTCCCCCTCCGCTGTCCACCTCTGTTGTGCTGTTCCTCTCCGCTGTCCCCCTCCGTTGTGCTGTCCCTCTCCGCTGTCCCCCTCCGTTGTGCTGTCCCTCTCCGCTGTCCCCCTCCGTTGTGCTGTCCCTCTCCGCTGTCCCCCTCCGTTGTGCTGTCCCTCTCCCCTGTCCCCCTCCGTTGTGCTGTCCCTCTCCGCTGTCCCCCTCCGTTGTGCTGTCCCTCTCCGCTGTCCCCCTCCGTTGTGCTGTCCCTCTCCGCTGTCCCCCTCCGTTGTGCTGTCCCTCTCCGCTGTCCCCCTCCGTTGTGCTGTCCCTCTCCGCTGTCCCCCTCCGTTGTGCTGTCCCTCTCCGCTGTCCCCCTCCGTTGTGCTGTCCCTCTCCGCTGTCCCCCTCCGTTGTGCTGTCCTCCGCTGTCCCCCTCCGTTGTGCTGTCCCTCTCCGCTGTCCCCCTCCGTTGTGCTGTCCCTCTCCGCTGTCCCCCTCCGTTGTGCTGTCCTCCGCTGTCCCCCTCCGTTGTGCTGTCTCTCTCCATGTCTTCCTACTTCCTTTGTGTATGGACAGAGTCAGCTGACTCTGTCCATTCACATAACTGAAACATTGTTATCTCCTGTGATTACGATGTCTCAGTTTATGAATGGAGAGGAGCCGCTGTCTTCTCTCCATTTATTTTCAGTGCAGCTGAGGCTGCAGAGAAAGGGACTGGGGAATCTCTATCCTCTGTCTCTTTCTCTGTCTCAAGGGGGAGATATCGGGGATCTGTTAAGACCTCTGATATCTCCCCAAAGCCCCCCAACAGGGCTGATTAAAAAAAAACCACAAAGTATTGCAATAAATAATAAAAAAAAAATTATTGTAAAAAATAATAAAAATTTAAATAAAAAAAAAACACACAGAGAGCGTCCCCCCCCCCTCCCCCGCAGAAAAAAAGAAAAAAAAGAAAGCATTGCAAAAAAAAAAAAATTGTAAAAATCAAAAAAAAAACACTGCCACATGACATTAAAAATAAAAGTATCGGTATCGGCGAGTACTTGAAAAAAAGTATCGGTACTTGTACTCAGTCTTAAAGTGGTATCGGGACATCCCTAGTTGACACCATTCATCTTGGGACCAGATGGAAGTATAAGGGTTAACAGATTATTTACCAGTTATAGAATAATTAAGATATGAAGATTCAAGAAGGAAGGAACGGTGTAGAGGGCTTTTGGCAGGACGGAGCGGGAGAGAGAATTTTTATGTTTTTAGGGAGAGGTTGCTTTGGGTCCCCCCCCCCCTTTTTTTTTTTCTTGGGGGTTTGTGTTTAGAATGCAATGTGTTATTGCTGTATGTATTTTGGAAATATTTTTTTTCCATGTGTGTTTTATGATGAATCTGTGATGAAGAAAAAGATTCTAATAAACAGATTTTTGAAAAAATAAAAGAGCCTTTGCAATTACTTTAAGTCTCACGAGGTGTATGTCACTTTAAAAATCGTAATTTTGTTATACTTGAAATGTACACTTTCAGTAAAGCAGGAAATCATAGCTATCACTATACTTCTGGCCCTGCAACTAGGACAGCTGTGGCTGTCATACACAGAAGATGAATCGCCGTGTGTCCACCCCTCCTCTCCACAAAGAATTCTGTGAATGGGCAAGGGGAGAAAGGGGCAGACAAACAACACTGCGGCTTCAATGAAAGTGTATATATGAAAAAGTATGATACTTAAAGAATGCTGATTTAAAAAAAAAAATGCCTGTAAACCTCCTTTAATCTGCCCAGTGTTTTTTTAATCTTTGCGTGGACACTGGCTTGTCTCAACAAACTGTGTGGCTTTACACATGTAGCTGCTGGTTGCAGTAGACATGCTACGAGTTGTTGATATACGGATATAGGATTAATGTGTTTTTACTGAAAGTTTTATTCCTTAAATGAAGGATTATTTTTATTACTGACCTAGGAAAAACATTTTAGGTCTTCGGGATGGGGCGAAGCGTCAACACATAGGCGCGCTTCGAGCACGCCCTGGAACCTCAACCCTCCCCGTAGCCTCGCTCTGCTCGTGGCTGGAATGAAGGGACGCCAAGAGAGTGGCGTTGAGAGATAGAGCTGGCCCTGCCCGGTGAGTTATCGCTCTCTCTCTGCTGGCATCGGGTGACCACGTCTGTCCCCCCCACTACCACAGGACCTCGGATATCAATTGTCCGCCCTAATCAGAGCATCAGCTGGAGAGAGGTACCGCTGGAGTTGGAGCTGGAGAGAGGTATCGCTGAAGGACCCTCACTGAGCAGGTTGGTGGAGCTGGACGGAGCAAATGCTGCAGCGGGAAGGGGGAGCCCCGTCACAGGATCTCAGTGATTTGCGGCGAAGGAGGAGGTGAGAGTGTCTGTGTGTCCCTGTGGTCCCCTTGAAACAAGATCAGTATAGCAAGGGGTCTGGATGGTGATACTCCCCTGTACCTGACATAGGAAGACTGTGGTTGAGAAAATCCCCCTTATACCCTAACCACAGGTGAAAATATAAAAGCTGTGAGGATGAGAAGTGGGGGATAGTAGATGATGATACGATATGTCAATGCTGGATTAAGAAGAGGCTGTATAGATGCACTATTCTATTTGCTTGTACACATGAACTGGTAACATATGGACTGTAAGAGTTCATACCCTGAAATACTTAAATACTTAATACTTAAAACTTAGTCGATAATATTCCCGGACTGTGTAAAGATTGTATGTTGCCGGGGTGGAGCTGTGAGGCAAGCTAGAGGACGAGTTGCATATATTAACCCCAGAGGAAGACCCAAGGTTTCCCCCTCTCCTGAATTGAGTGGACAAGGGGTCTGGAAGATATAGGGAGATGGGGACGAGGACGGGGACACCTCTCCCCATCTGATATTGCACATACAAGGACTACTATTGGATCACTCTCATGTATGTTTCTCTCCCAGACTAGCCCAGGATTGAGGGAGATCTTATGGTGCCTATGTTCAGGTTCATGTTTATGCTGAATTAAGTTGGATAATTAATTGTGCACAATCATCAGGAGGTGATCTAGTAAATATTTGACCTCTCTTCCCCTGCTAATAACTATATTAAGGAACTGCATAAGTGGCTAGCTTGAATAAAATCGCGCATAAGCTGGATATCTTCCCAGGACCAAATCAATACCTCACGTTATCTTAGGTGGGGCGTAAACCAGAGAAATGAGGGGGAAATCAACTAAAATAAACAAAGGTGCCACGGCTGTGCTAAGCCCTGGTGGGATTCAACGCTATATGTCCGCGGAGTCCAGCATTGTGGAAGAAGCGCAGGGAAGTCCTAGAGTAGGGGCCCCAACACGTCCAGGAACTAGCAGACAGAAGGGGGCAGTAGAAGAGAACAAAGGAGGGAAAATACAGGAGGGTAAAACTTTGAGACCAAGAAGCAGCAGGAGCCTCCAGCAGAGTAGCTCTGAGGCCCAAGAGGGGCCACAGAGGAAGAATGGTGGAGAGGAGGAATCAGCAGGAAAAAGACCAACACAGCAGATAACACAGGAGAAAGCCCCACAAATCAAAGAAATGCTTGCTGAGATGCTGTTAAGAATGGAGACATTACTGAAAGTAGACATAGCGGCTATAAAAACAGACATAGGGCAAGTGCTTGGAAGGGTAGAAGAGACGGAGGACAGATTAGAAGATCATGAGCGAAGACTTGAGGACATCAGTAAGCAACTAAGATATTTACAAAACGCAAATAGAAGTCTCCAATACAAAATAGAAGACCAGGAGAATCGCAGTCGATGTAAAAACCTGCAAATTAATTAATTAATTTTTTTCCTCTCCCTCTCTCTCTCCTTGGAGTGCCCTACTGGATTGGCCAGACGCTCTTATTGAGGTGATATATGGGGGTCATAAATTTTTTTTACGTATAATGTAAGGGGACTTAACACAGCAAAAAAAAGGTATAAAATAAAACAGGAGTTGCAGTTTTTGGGAGCAAATGTGGTGTGCCTACAAGAGACTCACCAGGAGCCGGACTGGCGTCATATCAATTCCCAAAGTGGTTCTATGGGGACGCAGGATCAACACATTCAAGGGGAGTGGCTATTGGGTTTGATAGGACAATGTTGTTCGTAGAGGGTGAGCGGCTGGCCGACCCAGGGGGTAGGTTCCTTTTTGTGAAGGGGAAGTTGTTCAATATGATGGTTACAATAGCGAATATCTATTCCCCAAATAAAAATCCTGACAAATTCCTGAGGAAAGTCTTAAGGAAGCTTGAGGCCTTTAAAGAAGGTATACTAATAGTTGCAGGGGACCTTAACTGGAGTATGGACCCTGGGCTGGATACCTCAAGGGGCGCCACAAAGTCCGGTACACAAGGTGAGGCACTAAGAAAAATGCTAATGAATCTTCAGTTAATGGATGCTTGGAGGATTTGCCACCCAAAGGAACGGGATTATACTTATTATTCTTTTGCACATAAATCATTCTCAAGGATAGATTATATCCTAATAGAACACCAGTTGGTCCCTCACCTGAAGGTGGCAGAAATTAAAGCAATCACCCTCTCCGATCATGCACCCGTGAAAATCCAATTAGAGATCGCTGGTGTGGCCCGGACCAGGATGAATTGGAAACTGAATGATTCTCTCATCCAAGATCCGGATTCTGTGGGGAAAATCGAGCAGGAATTGAAGAATTATTTTGAGATAAACGATACAGCGGAAATATCTAGGGCCACCCTTTGGGAGGCGCATAAAGTGTATATAAGAGGGATTTTTATTGGTATTGGAGCAGGGAAAAAGAAAGAAAGGGAAAAGATGTCACGTTTTTACAGGGAGATCCAGGAATTAGAGCAGGGTACAAGACCCAGGGGGATCCCTGAAAAGAAAGAGCTAATAGGGAAAAGAAGAGATTTGGATGAGCTATTGGAACAGGAAAGGAAATGTGCCTTCTACACTATTAATAGGGATATGTACCAGGAGGGTAATAAGTCAGGAAAGTGGATGGCAAGAAAGGTCAAGGAAAAAAAGAATAGGACCTTTATACCCAAAATTAGGGATGGGGGGGGGGGGATTGGAATTCTCATCCCCAAATATTGCCAAAATATTTCACTCCTACTAAAGTGCCTTATATAAGGTAGGTTAGAAAGAGGAGGTGGGTGAAAGTAGGAAGGAGGCGATGAGGGAGTACCTGCGGGGCCTAGACCTTCCCAGGGCAGAGAAGGAGTAGGTAGAGCGCCTCGAGATCCCCATTTTGCAGGAGGAAGTAGAAAGAGCGATAAGTAATACTGCCCTGGGAAAAAGCCTGGGCCCCGACGGTACTCCATAGCATACTGTAAAAAAATTTCTAAACTTTTAGTACCTAAATTTTGTAATTATCTGAATGCCCTGGGTGAGGGTGAGGTGTCCCAAGAAGAGTCCCTGTTGGCTCATATTACCCTTATCCTGAAAGAAGGTAAGGATCCAGCATCCCCAGGTAGTTACAGGCCAATCTCGTTATTAAATGCAGATATAAAAATGTTTGCTAAAATACTCGCAGATAGGTTGAAAGTCGGGCTGCACCGGTGGGTACATAATGATCAGGTGGGGTTTGTACCTGGAAGGGAGGGGAGGGATAACTCCCTGAAATCAATTTTTTCTGATGCAGGAAGTAGTTAGGAGCGACACCCCGGTGGTCCTATTGTCAATCGATGCTGAAAAGGCCTTCGATAGAGTGGATTGGGGATTTATGTTTGAAACATTGAAGCACCTAGGAATCGGGGAGAGGATGTTGAGATGGATTATGTCCCTCTATAGACGGAACCCTGTCTTCTCCCCTTGAATTATTTAATGGGACAAGACAGGGTTGCCCCCTGTCCCCGATCCTGTTTATAATAACTCTGGAACCATTATTAGCTGCGATCCGCAAGAATGAAGATATTAAAGGAATCCGGGTGGGAGAAGGGGAGTATAAAGTAGCGGCATTTGCGGATGACTTACTCTGTTATATCGCCTATCCTAGAATAACAATCCCCATGGTGCTCAAGGAGTTTGAGCACTACGGAGGATTGACAAATTTCAAAATAAATATGGGTAAATCAGAGCTTTTAAACATAATGATCCCTTTGCGGGAGCAGAAGGCAGTCCAACCTAGGTTCCCCTTCACTTGGTGCGGGAGGGAGTTAAGGTACCTGGGCATAAAATTGACACAGACACCGAAGGATTTGTTTGCTGCTAACTATATTCCCTTACTCAATAAGATCAAGGACATACTAAACAGGATGAGGTATAGAGCCTTATCATGGATCGGCAGGATAAACGCTGTAAAAATGTTTGTTCTGCCTATGCTAATTTATACCTTCCAAATGATCCCAATAGCTCTTCCTCCTATTTTCTTTAACCTCTTCAGATCCACGCTATTGCCAAATGACAGCAACAGCGCGGATTTACATTACCGGGACAACGTCTATTGACACCGTCCCGTTTCCTCGTTCCCAGCACGCTCTCATGAGCGCGCCTCAGGGAAAATTTGTGCTGGCCGTGTCCCTTGTGATTGGCCGTTTACAGCGCGATCGCCGTGGCCAATGAGGGATGATCTCAAATGTAAACAATTGAGATCATCTCTCATTGCCGGCTCTCTCTCCTCACACAGAGACAGCGTGTGAGGAGAGAGAGATTCTGTGAACAGTGTGTGAGTAAATTTTTTCAGTATAAGAGAGAAAGTGTGCCCAACAGTGCCCACAGTGACATCTATCTAGTGCCATCTGTGCCCACCTGTGCGCATCAGTGCCCACTTGTGCCATCAAAATCTGTGCCATCAGTGCCCGTCTGTGCGCATCTGTGCAATCAGTGCCCATCTGTGCCACCTCATCAGTGCCCATCTGTGCCACCTCAGTGCACATCTGTGCAATCTGCCCATCTGTGCCGGCTCATCAGTGTCCATTTGTGCCACCTCAACAGTGCTCATTTGTGCCATTTCAACAGTGCCACCTCAACAGTGCACATCTGTACCAATTAGTGCCCATCTGCGCCGCCTCATCAGTGCACATCTCTGCAATCAATCAGTGCCCATCTGTGCCGCTTCATCAGTGCCCATCTGTGCTGCCTCATCAGTGTCCATCTGTGCCGCCTCATCAGTGCCACATCAGTGCATATCTGTGCCCACCTGTGCCGCCTCAGTGCACATCTGTGCAATCAATCAGTGCACATCTGTGCTGCTTCCTCAGTGCCCATCTGTGCTGCCTCAGTGCCCATCTGTGCCACCTCATCAGTGCCCATCTGTGCCGCCTCATCAGTGCCCATCTGTGCCACCTCACCAGTGCCACATCAGTGCATATCTGTGCCCACATGTGCCGCCTCAATAGTGCACATCTGTGCTGCTTCCTCAGTGCCCATCTGTGCTGCCTCAGTGCCCATCACTGCCACCTCACCAGTGCCCATCTGTGCCGCCTCATCAGTGCCCATCTGTGCCGCCTCATCAGTGCCCATCTGTGCCACCTCATCAGTGCACATCTGTGCCATCAATCAGTGCTCATCAGTGCCACCTCATCAGTGCAGGCTTAGCACACACATGTGCAATCTCATAAACACCAGCAGCCATGTCCAAAAAAATCTTTTCCGCTGAGGAGGCATACCAAATTCTTTCTACGGCCGACGAGAGCAACGGGAAGCTCTCTTTTTCGGATTCCCTTTCCAATTCGGATTCTGAGTCTGGTAAATTACGAGCCAGTCCTCAGTAGTGGAACACTAACAGACTCAGTGGAGGAAGAAACTCGGCGAAACTCTGGTAAGGAGGCAGTGGCATCCACCAGCACCGTAGTGGCATCCACTAGCACTGCAGTACCTCGGCAAGAAAGGCCAAGTACCAGTGGGGTGTCACTTCAGCCCCAAAGGGTTAGGTCCCATGCCAGCCTTCCCTATGCCCTTCAGAACCCCTTGTGGCTTCCTCCTAATTCAGGAGAAACTAGCGTTCCCCCTTTCACCGCCCAGCCAGGAGTCCAGGTGGACACAGAGAATTTTACCCCAATTAATTTTTTTAATTTAATTTTTACGGAGGACATGTTGGTGTCAATTGTGGCCCAGTGCAACCTGTATGCACAGCAATTTATTTTGCAAAATCCCACATCATATTATGCCCGTCCCTACGAGTGGAGAGACCTGACAGTGGAGGAGTTCAAGGTTTTTTTGGGCCTCACATTTAATATGGGACTCACCAAAAAAAATGAATTCCGTTCTTATTGGTCAATCCACCCCATCCACCACATGCCGCTCTTCTCCGCGGTAATGCCCAGAACCAGGTATCTGATGATAATAAGGTTCCTACATTTCAGTGACAATACCCAGTGCCCTCCCTGAAATGATCCAAATTATGACAGGCTTTACAAAATTCGGCCAATTTTAAATTATTTTTCGGAAGTTTTCCCCCAGCTGTTCACCCCGGACCAACACATATGTGTGGATGAGTCCCTTGTTAAATTTAGTGGCAGGCTTAAAATTAAGCAATTTATCCCCAGCAAAAGGGCCCGCTATGGGGTGAAGGTGTACAAATTATGTGACCGAGCCACAGGGTACACATATGCCTTCATAGTGTATGAAGGGAAGGACACTCAGCTGCAGCCCCCTAATTGCCCGGACTACTTGGGATCCAGCGGGAAAGTTGTTTGGGACCTCATATCCCCACTACTGGAGAAAGGCTACCACCTGTATGTGGACAACTTCTACACATCTCTGCCCCTGTTCCACAACCTTCACCGGAAGAAGAGGCCAGCATGTGGCACTGTAAAAAAGAATCGGAAGGGCTTTCCTCAAAGTCTTGTTAATAAGAAGTTGAGAAAAGGAGAAACGGCAAGTCTGCGTAACAAAGAGATTCTGGCAGTGAAGTGGAGGGACAGAAGGGATGTGTACATGTTGTCTTCCATCCACAATAACACCTATGTGGAAATCCCCAGAAGGAATGGCCCCATCCAAAAACCAACATGCATCCATGAATACAATTTGTTTATGGGGGGAGTCGACTTCGAAGATCAAATGTTGGAACCATACCTTGCCACAAGACGGACATACCATTGGTACAAAAAAGTAGCAATTTATTTTTTTCAATTGGCCATATTCAATTCCTATATCATTTACCGCAACTCCACCCAAAACCCCCAACCCTTCCTTGGCTACCAGGAGGAAATTTACACTGCCCTTATATTCCCGAACGGCCCACCGGAAAATATCCGATCAGATGTTGTTAGTTGACTCTCTGAACGCCACTTTCCAAATAAACTCCCTCAAAAACCAACAGGCCAAAGACGTCAAAAAAAGATGTAAGGTGTGTTACAGAGCAGGAGTCAGAAGAGACACATCTTATTATTGTGCACAATGTCCTTCCCAACCAGGCCTCTGCATAGGTGAATGTTTCCGCCGTTACCATACTTCACTAAATTATTAGTGAAGTATGGTAAACGTAATCCTCAGTTCCTGCCTTGAAACCCCTTATGCCACTGCCTGCTCTGTAACTGACCCTGGCTTGTTATTCGACCACGCTTCTGCCTGCCGATTTTGTACATACCGCTGCCTGATCTGGAACTGACCCTGGACTGTTTGACCATGCCTCTTGCCTGCCTCTTGGACTGATCTTGTACCCTGCAACTGGACTTGTGGGATTCAACACAGGGGTCTCACATATGTGAGGGGCTCCAGAATAGTTTTTCTGGATGAAGAAAACAATTTTCTTTGTTTTCTCATTCCTAGATTAGGGTCTGGAGACTCAGAGGCTTCAAAGAGATTTGGGTGGGAGAAGCCTCTACCCCTGTCCCCATTCTGTCCTGAACGAGGCCCTACTTCTGCCTGCTGCCTGTAGGACTTACTGCTGTCATGCCTCTGTTTGTCGCACTGACCACAGCACATGGACCATGTTCCTGCCTACTACCAAGACCAATATTTTGGCACTGCTGACAATCTCTGCCCCTGGACTGTATATGGACAGTATCCCTGCCTGCTGCCTGTACTGACTATGGACAGTATTCCTGCCTGCTGCCTGAAAAATTGTGTTCGCTGTTGCTGACCAAGTCCCTGCCTGCTGCCTGGACCAGTGCTATCCTCCTGTGGACAACTGTGCTACTAAAACCACAGGTAATCTTTTGTTTACCCTTTGCTCAACATAATGTATTTTGGGGTGTAATTCTTGGTATGTGCATGCTATGTGTCCCTGGAACACCTGACGGTGTTCCTTGCATGTTGGATCTCTGTATGTGGCCAGGCTGTGTAAAGGTCTCACACATGTGGTATCATTATACTTAGGAGGAGTAGCAGAATGTATTTTGGGGTGTTATTTTTGCTATGTAAATGCTATGTGTTTAAAATATCTTATAAACTGACAACTTTGTGTAAAAAAAAAAATGCATTTTCATTTTTTTCCACATATTCCAAAAACTTCTGGAAAAAAAAATGAACCATTCAAAAGACTCATTATGCCTCATAGATTATACGTTTGGGGTGTGTGCTTTCCAAAATGGGGTCATTTTGTGGGCATTTCCATTGTCCTGGTGCTCCAGGGCCTTCAAAAGTGTAATAGGTGGGTGAGAAATGAGATGTGTAATTTATGCTCCTAGAACGCCTGAATGTGCTACTTCAATGTTAGGCCTCTGTATGTGGTCAGGCTGTGTAAAAGTCTCACACATGTGGTATTGTTTTACTCAGGAGGAGTAGCAGAATGTATTTTGGGGTGTTATTTTTGCTATGTAAATGCTATGTGTTGGAAATATCTTATAAACGAACAACTTTGTGTAAAAAAAAAATGTGTTTTCATTTTTTTCCACATTTTCCAAAAACTTCTGGGAAAAAATGAACCGTTCAAAAGACTCATTATGCCTCATAGATTATAGGTTGGGGTGTGTGCTTTCCAAAATGGGGTCATTTTGTGGGCGTTTCCATTGTCCTGGTGCTCTAGGGCCTTCAAAAGTGTAATAGGTAGTCAACAAGTTAGATGGGTAATTTATGCTCCTTGAACACCTGATGATGCTCCCTGCATGTTGGGCCTCTGTATGTGGCCAGTTAGTTAAAAAGTCCCACACATGTGGTATTGTAATACTCAGGAGGAGTAGCGGAATGTATTTTGGGGTGTCATTTGTGGTACGCACATTCCATGTGAGAGAAATAAGCTATTACAATGACAATTTTCTGAAAAAAATATAAAAAATAAAATAAAATCTTAATTTGCAAAGAATTGTGGGAAAAAATGACAACTTCAAATAACTCACCATGCCTCTTACTAAATACCCTGGAATGTCTACTTTCCAAAAAGGGGTCATTTGGGGGGCATTGTTAGGGTCTCAAGAAATGAGATGGGCCTCAGTACATCAGATGTGATAATTTTTTTATGATTTGCACCATAGCTTGTAGACTCTATAAATTTCACACAGACCACATAATATCCACTAATTTGGGTTATTTTTACCAAAAATATGTAGCAGTATAAATTGTGGTCAACATTTATGAAGAAAAATTGCTAATTTGCAAAATTTTATCACAGAAACAAAGAAAAAGGCATTTTTTTTCAAAATTTTCACTCTTTTTTCATTTATAGCGCAAACAATAAAAAACCCAGAGGTGATCAAATACCACCAAATGAAAGCTCTAGTTGTATGAAAAAAAGGACAAAAAATAATTTGGGTACAGTGTTGCATGACTGAGTAATTGTCATTCAAAGTGTGAGAGCACTGAAAGATGAAAATTGTTCTGGGCAGGAGGGGGGTTTAAGTGCCCAGTAAGCAAGTTGTTAATAAACTACAGTCTATAACTCTGGGGTTTATCTGGGCATGTAGGTGTCCTAGGATAGCGTACGATACCCTGGTGAAGGAAAAGAAACAGGGAGGGCTGGGAGCCCCGGACTTTAAAAAGTATTACCAAGCCATTTATATCTCTAGAATCACTGATTGGTTATATAGTAAACAAGAGAAAAGTTGGGTGAATATTGAAATTGCACACAGTAGAGCTGATATAGAAAAGATGATATGGATCCCACCACAATTTCGGGAGTTAGGACACGGTATTCATTTTTTGACTAGGAACACATATAAGATTTGGGATGGGTTAAGTAAGAGATTCCACTGGGAATATAATTCCCCGTTGATATCATTGTTGAACAATAATTATTTTATGCCTGGGAATGAGGAGCACTTATATTTCAGAAGGTGGGCGAAAAAAGATGTGATACAATTACAGGATGTGATGAGGGGAAATAGATTATACACTTACACAGAAATTACACAGGTATGGGGGAATAAACCACTGGATAAATGGAGGTATGCTCAGATGCAGCACTTTACACAATCACTTCCACAACCACTGAGGGGAAGAGACCAACTAAGAGCAATAGAAAAATTACTAAGCTCCCCCACAAGCATGAATGGCAGTATATCTAAATTCTACAGAGTGTTCAGGGGGGAAGCTAGTAAGGGGTTCCCTAATTATTTGGAGAAGTGGGAAAGAGAAATAGGATACCTGAGAGACGAGGAACACAAGTGTAAGATATTAAAAATGGTACACTTACCGGCAAGAGTCACCCGGATGCATGAAATGGCCTATAAGTTGATTGCTAGGTGGTACATGACGCCCCAGCGGGTGCGCGAGTATGGGTCTGAGACTCCCCCAACCTGTTGGAGGGGGTGGGGGCCTTGGGAACACTCGCGCACCTTTGGTGGGAGTGCCCCAAAATACAGTTGTACTGGGAGGGAATCTTGGGAGAAATCTTGCAAATAACGGGGAGCAGGTTAATAAAAATCCATGGATGTGTTTGTTCCACGATACGGAGAAAGAGGTATCCCAATATAGCAAGTCATTAGTCCCGCACCTCCTAAACGCGGCTAAATCGCTGATCCCGCGCTGTTGGAAAAACCAGGAAGCCCCAAGGTTAAGGGAGTGGATAATAAGAGTGGACTGGGTAAGAGGTATGGAAGAGTCAATATACTCGATGGAAGGCTTACGGGAGAAATACTGTAGGACTTGGGCGAAATGGCTGGAATTTAGGAATACGAAGAGATGTATGACGATTATGGATATATAGAGGTAGAAGAGAGAGAGGGGGACTGAGGGGAAACGGGGTTTGTTTTTTTGGGGGGTTTTTTGGGGTGGGAGGAGGGGGGGAGATAAATAAATATTTATATGTATTGAAGACTAAAAAAAAAAAGTTGAAATAATAGGAAGAAATGAAAGTGTGAAAATAAGACAAAGCTAACCACAATGATGCGAAAACGAGAAGGGACAAAATATGACTGGCTCAGCCGAGTTAAGTTTCTCAAAGGTGCTTGCTGATGTGGTTAAAAAAAATGTTAAAAAAAGAAAGGGAAAAAGAAAGGAAAAAGAAAAACATTTTTTATTACTGACCTAGACATAATGTAGAGAGGACAAAACAAATGAACATCTGTTCAACATCTTCATGAACACAATGGGGGCATTTAACCTGCAAAGATAAAAATATGGGAGCTTCCATGGCCAGTTTGTTTTGAAGGTGCAAGCTCCATGACTGCCATTTTTATTCTTTAAAAAAAAATATATATAAACTGCGCTAAACAAAGGTTATATGTGTTGAGGTGGATAAATAATGTGATCTATCACCAAAAAAAGTTGTCAAAATACACAAATCAAATGGATAAAGTCCAAATTTCCCACGTGGTAGGTATTCAGTATATTCAGTATAAATGTGAAATGCTGATCCAAATGAGCTATGATTGCTCTTACCAGAACTCCAAAGAAATATGCGGATGGCAAAAAAACCCTTGCCGGGGCCTCTGGGGTATTGGACCAAACAGCACCGTCCGTGGTCAGATCAAAGTCCCCTCAATGGATACAGGATAAAAGCAAACACAAGAAAAAAAGACTGGCCATAGTGTAGTATGTTAAATGCTGGACATGGACATACGAACATATCAATCACCCAGGTGTGCACATATAAACAACCAAAAACAGGGGGGGAGGGAAGTGAAAAACCCCACCACCGTGGCTGTAGATTGTGCTTACCGACTCACGGTGATACACAGGCTTTTATTGGGTTAGGAGCTGACATATAGCTGGCAAGAAGCACCTTGATAAGTCCCCGTGTTGTTCTCCTCCTTGGTCATGGCGATGGCAGCAGAACACCCAGACACCTAAAACCGGCTTCTTCCGCCAGCGGCGTGTACAGGCCGCTGGCGGAAGAAGCCGGTTTTAGGTGTCTGGGTGTTCTGCTGCCATTGCCATGACCAAGGAGGAGAACAACACGGGGACTTATCAAGGTGCTTCTTGCCAGCTATATGTCAGCTCCTAACCCAATAAAAGCCTGTGTATCACCGTGAATCGGTAAGCACAATCTACAGCCACGGTGGTGGGGTTTTTCACTTCCCTCCCCCCCTGTTTTTGGTTGTTTATATGTGCACACCTGGGTGATTGATATGTTCGTATGTCCATGTCCAGCATTTAACATACTACACTATGGCCAGTCTTTTTTTCTTGTGTTTGCTTTTATCCTGTATCCATTGAGGGGACTTTGATCTGACCACGGACGGTGCTGTTTGGTCCAATACCCCAGAGGCCCCGGCAAGGGTTTTTTTGCCATCCGCATATTTCTTTGGAGTTCTGGTAAGAGCAATCATAGCTCATTTGGATCAGCATTTCACATTTATACTGAATATACTGAATACCTACCACGTGGGAAATTTGGACTTTATCCATTTGATTTGTGTATTTTGACAACTTTTTTTGGTGATAGATCACATTATTTATCCACCTCAACACATATAACCTTTGTTTAGCGCAGTTTATATATATTTTTTTCTGCTTTTGGTGTTGTCGCACTGTTTACTGCTGCTTATCCTTTTGTGCTTCTAGCGCGGAACTTTTTGCTTACATTTTTATTCTTTGTTCGCTGTTTTGCGAGTCACTTAACAGGAACCAATATCCTACAATTTAAAGTAGAACTATTGGCAAAACGTTTTCATTTTGGATAGAGCACGGTAGAGTAAAAACCCCTGTCAGATTTGTTTCGCCATCTTTGTCCCATTGTAGAGATTTCTCTTCACTTCCTGTCCAGTAGCTAAACAGGATATGAGAAGAAATCCCTGCAAATTAAGGAAATTCCTTGGGGACCCCCAGGTCACCTAAACTAGTGTCCCCATTGGAAGATTTCCCCTCTATTACTTTTCTGGGGACAATACAAAGTTTGTGATTTTCTTTTACTTTCACTTTCAATGATAACGGTGAACAGGACAAATGGAGAGGTTGAATCTCCTTAAAGCGGAGTTCCACCCTAAAGTGGAACTTCCGCTCATCGAATTCCTCCCCCCCTCCGGTGTCACAATTGGCACCTTTCAGGGGGGAGGGGGGTGCAGATACCTGTATAATACAGGTATCTGCACCCACTTCCGGGTATAGCTAGCCACAGCTAGCCGCGAAACCCCCGCCCACCCCCGTTGTGTTGTGGGAAATGCACAGTTCCCACAACACAACGGGGACCAGTGTAAACGCGCAGCGCGACTCGTGCATGCGCAGTAGGGAACCGGGCAGTGAAGCCGCAACGCTTCACTTCCTGATTCCCTCAGTGAGAATGGCTGGGGCAGCACCCGAGGATCGAGGGACGGTTCGGTCTCGGGTGCCAACATCGCTGGACCCCGGGACAGGTGAGTGTCCTTATTTTAAAAGTCAGCAGCTGCAGTATTTGCAGCTGCTGACATCTAAAAAAAAAATTTTCGCGAAACTCCGCTTTAATGAGGGGAACAGACAGCAATAAAAACCTGACAGGTATTCTAATCTCTCTGCACTCTATCCAAAACAAAAAAAGTTTTGCCTTTAGTTATACTTTAAGGTGGAATCCCAAGTTGCCTGATAGTAAGCCACTAACTGAAACCAATTAGTGAATCAGTTTTTGAGGCTGATAGTCCCAGTGCTTGTGTCTTAAAATATCTGACAATAGTAGCACCCAAAAGTTTTTTTGTTAAAGGAGAAGTACAGCCAAAGCTTGTTTGGCTGTACGTCTCCTGTGGATCACAGGAGTGCAGTTTGTTCTGCACTCCTGTGACCCATTTTCAGCAGACAGCTGATGTCACAGAGCCAGTTCAAGCTCAGGCAAGATCCCGACAATGAAGTCGGGATCTGCCCACATGCCTGGACTGGCACCCAGCTCAGCCTCTCAGTGAGACACTGAGAGCCTGAGCCGGCTGCTCCCGCTCTCACCCCCTGCACAGCCCAGCGCTCCAGTGAGCAAGGGGGGGCCGGGCAGAGAGCGGTGACTGACAATTACCAGCACTCTGCTCACGTAGCTCTGAATACCGAGCGATCAGCGATGTTTGATCACTCGGTTCTCAGTGTTAGAGCCGACGGGGCACAGATGCAGCATCTACCACCTAGGTAAGTATGATTCTGCCAAAGAAGAATACCCATACTTCTCTTTTAAATCCCTTTAGAACAGTTGTTACATGAGGGAAAAGTACCACCAAATGACCAGATTGATAGATACTGTGAAGCACATTTGATGGTCATCTATTTTTTTTTTAAGAAGTCACTCACTGATTAATGTACAGTAGTTTGAATGTTTATGTAACAAGACAGTAAAGAAGTGATACATCTTCCATAAAAAATTGTATTTGGATGGCCAGTTTAGATGTATTTTTTCACAACATGATTTGTTAGTTTTTTTTTTATAGTAAAATTATTGCTATGTATAATGTGATAAAAATAAAGTTTTTTTTTCTATAATTTTATCTGTTGCCTCGCGTTGCAGTTGTGCTAAGCAAAGTAAAAGGCATAATCAAAATACTTACTGATAATTCTGTCCAGGGTGCATCACTACTATACTTACATTTAGGATGTCCATTCATTTTACTGTCTTTACTTGGTCAAACAGCAATAGTAATATCTGAAGAAAGAAGCCTACCTTACCTCCAGCAGTGTGTGTTTTGAAATGCCATTGCATTGCTGCTCCCCAGCTGCCGCAGGTATTTGATCAACCAGATAAGTTTTCCACTTCAATACCGAGCACTTTCACCCACTTCCTGCCCAGGTCAATTTTCAGCTTTCAGTGCTGTTGCACTTTGAATGTCAACTGCGCAGTCGTGCAACAACTGTACTGTACTGAGTTAGAGCCTTCTTTTGGTGGTATTTCACCACTGGGTTTTTTATATTTTGCTAAACAAATAAAAAAAGACAGACATTTAAAAAAAAAAAGTTTTTCTCAGTTTCTGTTATAAAATAAGTCATTTTTCTTCTTCACTAATGAGGCTGCACTGATGGATGTCCTCCCAGAACTGGAGAGCCGCATTGTAGCCATCTTTTGGCTATAGCACGGGCAGGAAGTGGTTGAATACCTGTTTCCCTTTTTGCATGCAGTGATTCTTCCATTGGCTCATACATCCTGTAATGACATACAAGCGGCACACGGTGAGGGTAGCAGGAATTCACACATCCTGAAATGCTGAATACTTGCGGTGACAGTTTAAGACTTGGGCCTCTGGAAGGGTAAGTATAGAGCTGAAGAAGAGGGGAAGAAAAAGTCCTCGAAACGCATTCAGTGACCCCTCCTTTTACAGGGGACCATCATCCACCAAGAGCTGTCCTTGGGATTGAGTGAGCCAAGCAAGGGCAGCAGAAACTTCTGGCATCCAGCCCGGCTCTTCACCTGTCAGCTGGCCACACAGTTATCCGGACACTGTGCCTGCTCATCCATCCTTCCTTGTGACTGTGTTGTGTGTTGAGTGGGCTCTTTTTCATATCTTGTGATTACAGTATGTAATCTGTTGTTTTTAATAAGCCCTTTGTTCCTTTTACCACACCAAAGGTCTGAGCTGTTTTCTGCCTCTCCTTGCTTTTTTTTTCAAAGGTTATATTGCCTCTTCTTTCTACAGGTGTTACTGCCAGAGACTTTTTTATTTATTTATTTTTTTCATTTTTCGCACACTTACTAAAATGCATATTTTTTACATGAAAGTGCATTTAAAACCCAAAATTATTATATACTTTCTAAAAGCAGAGACCCTTTAGGATAAAATGGTGGATTTTGCATATAATATACTCGAGTATAAGTCGTTCCGAGTATAAGTCGAAGTCCTAATTTACCACAAAAAAATGGGAAAAACTTATTGACCCGAGTATAAGACAAGGGTGAGAAATGCACAGCTACTGTAAGTGGAAAAGAGGGTCAACAATGCCCATTTGCAGCCTCACTGTGCCCATTTGCAGCCATAGGTCCCCCGAACTTCAAACTCGGTAGCTAAGGGTTCCTAGATGCCCCCTAGCTGCAGCCAAAATTTGGGGTCTCTGAATCCAAAGGGTCCCGAAATGACATTGCTGCAGATGCACACAGTTGACCCAATTTGGGGCCCCGTATCTTGGGACCACTTAGTGCTAGGAACCCCAATTTTGGTGTGCAAACCCAGTGGAACTAGCACCATAAAATATCCAGCTGGGGTTTCTAGCACCAAGTGGCCCCAAGATACAGGGCCCCAAAAATCAGTTCAGAAAATGTCAAGCACTTTTCTGCAGCAGAGAATGACATTTTCTGAACCTACTTTGGGACCCCGTATCTCGGGGACACTTGGTGCTAGGAACCCCAGCTTTGGATATGTTATGGTACCAGTTCCACTGGGATTGCACACCAAATTTGGGGTTCCTAGCACCAAGTCACACTGAGATACGGGGCCCCAAAATCGGTTCAGAAAATGTCAAGCACTTTTCTGCAACAGAGAATGACATTTTCCGAACCGATTTTGGGGCACCGTATGTCGGGGCCACTTAGTGCTAGGAACTTCAGCTTTGGATATGTTGTGGTACTAGTTCCACTGGGTTGGCACACCACATTTGGGGTTCCTAGCAGCAAGTGGCCCTGAGATACGGGGCCCCAAAATCTGTTCAGAAAATGAAATTTTTTGCTGCAGAAAAGTGCTTGACTCGAGTATAAGTAGAGGGGGGCACTTTCAGCACAAAAAAATATGCTGAAAAACTCGACTTATACTCGAGTATATACTGTATATGCTACTGTTTATTAAATCTATATTTTCAGTACAAAATACTCCTCATATTCATTTTAGAGTTTACAAAACCTCATATTATAAATACCCATTTTATTTGTAAAATATATAAGATGAAAAAGCAAAAAACTACGGTACCCCAAATTGTCCAAAAGACCTTGGTCCTTGCTCTCACTCCAGCGTGTTTATTATTCTCATTCCAGTGTGCATGGTGAAACCTAACGCGTGTCGCGATTGTAGTTTTTGTACACGTGCCCACTCATTTGTGTTCATACGTTTGTTTACATGCCGGTGTAAAATATGTAAACCCAAGAACAAAAATGTTAACATATTGTAGCGGCTGTATTTGTTTCCTTTTTTTTTTTTAGGCCAATAACATTTTCTGCAAGTACATAAAATTCCTGTTTATCTTGCCAAAAATCCAGTGTCCCTGTAACAAATTTTTGCCTGGAGATGATGGGCTTTAAAGCAGATGTTCACACAATTTTACAAGTTTAGCTGAGTATTTTTTAAATACAGCATAGAATGCAAAATGGAACTTTTTTTTTTTTTTCCGGGTGTACCTGTACATATGTGCCTCGGTCTTTTTTCGCTGCATATTGTCTCTGCGGCTGTGGGCGGGTATGTTGCGGGTATTTTCGTAATTTCCTGTCCTCGCCGCACTGTCTCCTGGGATCTCATGTCATTACTCCCAGGAGTCATTTGAAAAGAAGTGGGGATGTTTACGCCGCTCCGCGCCGTTACAACTGAGCATGCGCGGGAACCAGCAAGGAATGCTGGTAGATCTGTAATACTGGAACCAGGAAGTGATTGCTTGTGGGCTTCAAATGCCCACAAGCAAGATGAAAATGGCGGTAAACATTTTATATAAGTTACGATTTGAAACAAAACTGGACATCTAGGGAGCAAATGAACGCAAAAAGTGAGTGTGACATTGTAAAGATGTGAATTTTTAAGTGTAAAAAAAAAAAAATCGCGAGTGCACATCCGCTTTAACCTTTACACAGAATAAAACATACTGACAACTACATTGTGACACTTTAGAGGGTTGATTTGTAGTAGGACCTTATGCTTCCCATGAACATTATGATTAACAATTTTACTCAAGAAGAAAAAAAAGATATGATTATTTCATTAAAAGAATCTCATGATTATGTGTAAGGCTTGCATAACATTAGAAGAAGAACTCCCTGAAAAAGTTTTTTTGTAGTACCTGACTGACCAAAGCTTGGGAAACATTGATATATGCTGCTCTGCTAATAGCTAATGTATTTTTTTTTGTGTATAAAACATTTTTGATATTTCATATCTATAGAACTATGAGGAAACCACTATGTAATGCAGGGGATTTTTATTTTAAGACAGAAAATGATGGGAATTAAGGAAGTTATTGTGCAGATAGTATCATGTCATATATCTAAAAATCCGAGCCATACCTCAGCTGGGATTAACCTTTGTAAGCAAGGAATATTTGTGTATTTTCCCTAAAATCCCCATATCAGGATTTGTACTGAAAGGATTTTGGGTGCTGGGTGGGGGAAATAATAGGATTTGTGCTAGAAGGAGGGATTGGAATGCATGGGGGAGGATTTGGGCTGAGGAGGAAGTTGGGGGAAGAAGAGGACTTGTAATAGAAGGAGAATTTGGTGGGGGTGGGGGGGGTGAAAGGATTTGTGCTGGAAGAGAGAAGTTTAATACTAGGGGTGAGGAGTATTTATTCTGGAAGGGAAATTTGTGATAGAAGGGGGATTTATGCTGGGAGGGGGGATTGGGATGGAGAAGATTTGTGCCAGGATGGAAGTGGAAGAGGATTTGTTCTGGGAGGAAGAATTGGGGGAAGAGGGGATTTGTTGGGGGGGGGGGAGTTTGTGCTGCTTTCTTTTCATTTTGCACTCCTTATCCCTACTATGCATTACATACTCCTGACCCCTGCTATCTGTGTGTAATATACTCCTAAACCCAGCAATGCATTACATTCTCCTGACCGCTGTGCATTGCACACCTGTGCACTCTGCCTTACAGACTCCAGCACTATATACACTATATTGTACATTATCAATAGTGTTCATTGTCTCAACAGTTAATGGTTGCTAAGCAGTCCCTGACTATTTTACTGAAGTTCTTTACCCATTTCAAGGACCGGCTTGTTAAACCCCCTTCCTGTCCAGGCCATTTTTCACTTTTTAGCACTGTCATACCTACTACCGTACCTCTGTACCCAAATGAACTTTTATATATTTTTTGAGACAGATATGGCTTTCTTTTTTGGTGCTTAAAGTGATACTAAACACACACTGGTTCATTTACATTATCCCCTCTCTTTCTGTATGTGGATGATGGCACTGTAATTATCATAATGAAAAAAATCTAAGTACCCATTTCCTGTTCGATATACAGCTGTCACATGATCCAGCTGTTTCTCAGTCTGTCTGTAGGGAAGCATAAGCAGGAGGAGCTTCTATTCCTATGCTGCCGGTAATATGTTCAAAGTAAAAAAAAAAAAAAAAAAAAACAAAAATATAAATATTTAATATCAATAAACTGCTTTAAATTGTCATACAATTATATATTTGAAATAAAATGTTTATTTTTTTTTGGCAATAACATAGTGTGGGTGGATTTCTGCCAGTTACAGGCTGTGGCACACCCCTCCGGCCTGTGTCTAATGCCGTGTACACACGAGCGGACTCTCCGGCAGACTTGGTCCGGAGGACCGGACTCCGTCAGACAATTCAATCGTGTGTGGGCTCCAGCTGACTTTTTTTCCCCAAAAGTCTGACGAACTTAGAAATAAAACATGTTTCAGATCTTTCCAACGGACTTGAGTCTGGTCGAAAAAATCTGCTCGTCTGTATGCTAGTCCGAAGGACTAAAACCGACGCTATGGCAGCTATTGGCCACTGACTATCAACTTCCCTATTTTAGTCCGGTCGTACGTCATCACGTACGAATCCATCGGGCTTTGGTGTGATCGTGTGTAGGCAAGTCCGTTCGTTAGAAAGTCCGGCGGACCTACGCTGCAAAGTCCGTCGGAAAGACTGTCGGACCTAGTCCGTCGAAAAGTCCGCTCGTGTGTACGCGGCATTAGAGTAACAGGGAGGTAAAGCCTCCAATCAATCAAGATGTAATATCCTGCCCCCATTGTGTTTAGCTGGTTAGTGGGCATGTAGGAGGAGGGAGGGAGTGGGCTGTCATTAACAACTGGGAGGAAATGCTCAGGGTAGAAATACACTCTAAACTGAGCATGAGCACTAGCTGCCAACATTGCTCTGTAAAATCCTTAGCTAAAATGGGTACATGGATAGAAAGGGTAGATGGAGAACAGCAGGATCAACCAGGTTTTTGCAGAATACAGAAAACGAATACCATAGAGACCAAGTATGAACAGCATGTAAGACAGCATTTACCGATAGTTTTTAATGATGTGGGTTTAATGACACTTTAATTACATCTAGGTTTTTTACTTTTTACTATGTAAAGAAAAAAAATAAAACACTTTTCAAACATAATCTTTCTTCATAAATGTATTCTGTAACATTTCTTAGGTAAAAATGACACAAATTAGTGTATATTATTTAGTCTGTGTGAAAGGTATAGAACCTACAAACTATGTAATATACTGTATATTTTTAAAATATATCAACCTTAAAGCTCTGGCCACCTATCTCATTTCTTGAGGTCCTAACTGCCAGGACAGCACAAATACCTCCATAATGACCCCTTTTTGAAAATTAGACAGCCCAAGGTATTTAGCATGTTGTAGGGGGCTGAGTGACCTTTGGTTTAATAAATTATTAATAACGCAAAAACGATAAAAGATAGAATGGAAAGTTAAACAGCACAAATGTAGCACTGACCAATGAGACCAATTTCCTGTATTTTGGATGTTGTAGGGGGGGCTGAGTGATCTTTAATTAATCATTAATAACGCAAAAACGATAAAAGATAGAACAGAAATGTAAACTGCACAAACGCGGCACTAACCAACCAACCTGGTTTTGTGTCATTTGGTTGTTGTAAGGGGGCTAGATGATGTCATAATCTGGAAAAAACAATTGCTAATATGTTAAAAATAAAAGCAGCACAAATGTTCATTTTTACGGCACAAAACAGCACAAACATAGCACTAACGAAACACACTTGAGGTTCTATTTGTGCTGATTGTAGGGGGGGGGCAGCTTCGCTGAGCTCAAGAGGCATGGCGAGTTTATTGAAGTTGTCATTTTTTGCCATAATCTTTTGGAAAAGGAATAAAGTAAATAAAACGTGTTTTTTTAAATGTGATTTTAACAAGGTATTTCTTACACACAGCATGGGTATACTTACCAGTACACCCCAAAACACAGTCTTAAACTCCTCCTAAGTATGGGGATACCAAGTGTGTGAGACTTTTTAGCTGCTGAGATGCATAGAGGGGCTTTCAAGGGGCATACATGTTGTATCTGATTTCCTGATTATTACATTTCTTGAGGCCCTGAAGTGCAAGGACAGGAGAAACACCCCAAAAATTACCAAAAGTAGACCCTCCAACGTATTTAATTAGAGACATAGTGAGTCCTTTGAAGGTCGTTTTTGCCACAAGTTTTAGGAATATTAAAATTGTTTATATATATATATATATATATATATATATATATATATATATAATATATATATATATATACAGCGGTCAATTAATAAGATTTTTCTGTCACACGGCATGGGGATACTTACACCCCAAAACACATTCTGCTACTTCTCCCGGGTATGGGGTTACCACATATGCGAGACTTTTTTGCAGCCTAGATGCATAGATGTGCCCAAAATCCAAGGAGCAATTTCAAGCTTTCAAGGGAGAGTCCATGCAGTGCCAGGATTGTAGAAACACCCACAAAATGACCACACTTTGGAAATTAAACACTCCAAGGTATTTTTTAACCACTTGAAGACTGGCATTTTCTGGCACTTTTTGTTTCCATGTGAAAATCTGTTTTGTTTTGTTTTTTTGATGGAAAATTAGTTAGAACACCCAAACATTTTATTTATATATATTAAAGCATAGGCCATGGAGAATAAGTTTTGCAATTTTTTATGTCCCACAGTATTTGCGCACGCAGTTTTTGGGAAAAAAATACACCTTTTTTCATTTTAATGCAAAAAAAATCTAAAAGATGATGTCACGCTGAGTAAATACTTACCAAACATGTCACGCTTTAAACATGCGCCCGCCCGCACAACGGTGACAACGTCAATTTTACTATCCGTAGGCAACGCTTTTAAAGCCCTTACAGGTTAGCACTTTAGATGTACGGAGGAGTTATAGTGCTAGAATTACTTCCCATGATCTGACGTTCGCGGTGATACCTCACATGTGTGATTTGCGTGTGTGACCGACGCACGCGTTTGCCTTTGTACACTTGCACGGGGGGGGACGAGCACATATTCCATTTTTTTTTTCTTTCTTTAGTTATTTATTTATTATTATTTTTAATTTTTACACTGTTGCTTTTTTTTATCACTTTTATTGCTGTCACAAGGACAATAAACATCCTTGTGACAGCAATAGGCATACTCTTAATGGAGGCATCTGGGGACCCCAAATCCCTCCTGTGCACTTGAAAGCATTCAAACGTCAAGATTGGTGTTTTTGTCTACCTTTGATTTTCAAAAAGTGAAGTCATGTCATCGCTTCCGGGTTACCATATCGGCGACCCGATCAAAGCCGATTCCAGCTTTCTTCGGGCCTCCGACTAGGCGATTGTGCCGGCTAGTAGCTTGGGTATCCCGATGGGATATTCATATTTCATATTTTTACCACAAGTTTTTTGAGGAATGTGGAAAGAAAATGAAAATGTATTTGTTTATAGCGCAAAGTTGTCAATAAAGTTTACTCGAGGAGTGGGCTGAGCTAGACAGGGTGACGAAGCTCGTGGCTTGTCTGCCTGTCTCTACAGTGATGTACTGAGGAGATGGACACAGAGCGGCCTGGTGGAATTCGAGCTGCTCTAAGAAGCAGCAACTTGGAGACCTAAATTAAGGATACCAAAAAGTCCTGTGACACCCCCACCACCAGATACAAGCTTGTCTGACTCCCAGACTGAAAAGCTGAGGATACAAGTGAGGAGTGTGGCACACTACACGGCATGTTTACCTGAAGCACTTCAGCACTTTGGTCTATGAATTTGGAGCACCAAGCACTTCTTAGGAGGATAATATATTTATTGATTGTATCACTATTTGGACTAAGAAATTTTTCACATTATTTGGACTTTTTAATTTTTTTTGTCACTTTAATTATGAATTTATTTATATCATATCTTTATTGTATTATATTATTTGGCAACACGCTAAGCGCTGTAATATTGAAAATTGATTTAGTAAGTGATTTAGCACTTGGTGTACAGCAGCTGCAGGGGATCAAATTTATTATTCAACACATAGTGAAATGTTTTTCTTTTGACCCTTCCATTCAGCATGTCCTCTACACCTTGGGTGTTCACGAAGGTGCTGGCTCCTTCTCTTGAGGGAACAGTAAGCTAGGGCTTTGAAGGACAATGTGTCCCCGACTGTCTGTCTTTTAATTATGTTTCTACTATTCTAAAAGTCAAAAGAAGAGAAAACATACTTCCTTTTTCAGTTTGACTGGTGATACATTTATAGCAATTAGTGCTATCGAGTCAAAATACAAATTTTATGCTGTGATTTGTTTAACCAGTTCAGCCCCAGAAGGATTTACCCCCTTCCTGACCAAGCCCTTTTTTGTGATACGGCACTGCGTCGCTTTAACTGATAATTGCGTGGTCGTGCGACATTGTACCCCAAAAAAATTGATGTCCTTTTTTCCCTGCAAATAGAGCTTTCTTTTGGTGGTATTTGATCACCTCCGCGGTTTTTATTTTTTGTGCTGTAAACAAAAAAAGAGCGACAATTTTTAAAAAGAATAAATATTTTTTACTTTTTGCCATAAATATCCCCCCCAAAAAATATATAAAAAAACGAATTTATTCCTCAGTTTAGGCCAATATCTATTCTTCTACATATTTCTGGTTTGTGCAAAAGTTATCGCGTCTGCAAAATAGGGGATAGATGTCATTTTTATTATTCCTTTTTTTTTATTAGTAATGGCAGCGATCTGTGGTTTTTATTGTGACTGCGACAGTGCGGTGGACAGATCGGACACTTTTGACACTATTTTGGGACCACTGACATTTATACAGCGATCAGTGCTATAACAATGCACTGATTACTGTGTAAATGACACTGGCAGGGAAGGGGTTAAACACTAGGGGGCGATCAAGGGGTTAAGTGTGTTCCCTCAGCTTGTTCTAACTATAGGGGGGATGGGCTCACTAGAACATGACCGAGATCACTGCTCCCGATCACTGGGAGCAGTAGATCCCTGTCATGTTGCTAGGCAGAACAGGGAAATGCCTTATTTACATAGGCATCTCCCTGTTCTGCCTCTCCGTGCCACGATAGCAGGCCACCGGCGGACATTGAGTCCGTGGGACCTGCGGGAGCGCACTCGCCTGCTAGCCTTCGATGACGGACTGGCGTATGGGTACGTCGTTTTGCGCACCCGTGCCACTTTGCCAATGTATAGCGGTGTGAGCCGGTCGGCAAGTGGTTAATTTATCAAGAAATGTAAATTAGACTTCTGGTACAAAACATGTTAAAGTTGTTTACAAAAGAAAATTTTTTTTTTGCATTTTGTGTATTTTTTATTTATTTAACCACTTGCTGACTGTGCTATAGCCAACTGATGGTTACAGCGTGGCTGGATAGTTCTGGGAGGGCGTCAAATGACATCCTCCCATGATCGCGCCCGCCGTGACCCACCAATACTGCCAATCAGTGCCATCTATCAGTGCAGCCTATCAGTGTCCATCAGTGCACATCAGTGAAGGAGAAAAATTACCTGTTTTTCATAGTTTATGTTATAAAATTTTGCAAGCTTTTTTTTTTTTTTAAATGTTTTGTCTTTTTTCGTTTATTTAGCAAAAAAAAAAAAAAAACAAACCAAAAAAAAAAAAAAACAGTGGTGATTAAACACCACCAAAAGAAAACTCTATTTGTGAAAAAAATGCTTAAAATGTTATATGGGTTGCTTGACCGCGCAATCGGCATTCAAAGTGCAACAGCTCTAAAAGCTGAAAAATGGCCTAGGCAGGAAGGAGGTAAAAGTGCCCAGTAGGTAAGTAGTTACACAACAATCCAGATGGAAAAATAAAAGGAATAAAAGCATTAAAATGTTTAAGTATAAATGGTAAAAAAAAAAAATCCAGTCAAGTTCCTCCACCCCAAACTCGCTCATCCATGTCTTTATGGACCTTGCTTTGTGCACGGGTCCAAATCACTTGGTAGAGGGGGGATTATGGTGTGGGGTTGTTTTTCAGGGATTGGGCTTGGCCCCTTAGTTCCAGTGAAGGGAACTCTTAAGACGTCAACATACCAAGACATTTTGGACAATTTCAAGCTCCCAGCTTTGTGGGAACAGTTTGGGCATGGACCCTTCCTGTTCCAACATGACTGCACACCAGTGCACAAAGCAAGGTCCATAAGGACATGGATAAGCGAGTTTGGGTTGGGCGAACTTGACTGGCCTGCACAGAGCCTGACCTCAACCCGATAGAACACCCTTGGGATGAATTAGAGTGGAGACTATGAGCCAGGCCTTCTCGTCCAACATCAGTGCCTGAGCTTACAAATGCACTTCTGGAAGAGTGGTCAAACATTCCCATCGACACACTCATAAACCTTGCGGACAGCCTTCCCAGAAGAGTTGAAGCTGCTATAGTTCAAAGGGTGGGCCAACTCAATATCGAACCCTACAAACTAGGACTGGGATGCCATTAAAGTTCATGTGAGTGTGAAGGCTGGCACCCCAATACTTTTGTCAATATAGTATAAGTTCCAGCCTAAAGCCTGACGGCTGTACTTCCATCAAGAACTCTGCTTCAAATAGCCACATGCCTGCAGAGCTCTGCAGCCTCACGGTGATCCTATGGAGGTCTATATGGGTTTATGACAGGCCTTGATCCACTTTTAACTAGTGAGTGCATTTTTATTGTCTTTTATACTTTTTTTTAAATAAAAAGCTAAACCTAGATGGAGGAACTCTCTTGTGTTTGTTTTTTATATGCGCATTAGGATCTCTACCTAATCTGAGAGGAGCTGCATAAACTTCACCTTTTGTTCCCTACCATTCTTCTGGCCCTCTTATGTGCCCCGTTAAATGACAGTTGGGTTCTAGTCAGCACAATAGCTTATTCAATTTCTTTAGCCTCAATTTGTCTGCCTTTTTGCTATAACAGCTACAAGTTACAATGTGACTAAAATGGTATGTTTCTGAAAATTATCATGGTGATCACTAGAGCCATTGTGACCTGTCTCTGCCTTCAAATTGGGACTGGTGTATGATGTCTGTTCTGGTTACACTATTGAATACATCTATGAGCCTTTTTAAAGAGGACCTGTGCTTGGGCCATTAGAGGTTCACTTTGCTATCACCTATCAAGCTGCTTATACTTACTTTTACTTTCTCCTCTCCATCACTGTGGTCAACTATCTAAAGCAAAAAAGTGAATTCTTACTCACAAAACTGAGGGTATGGTCTAACAACAATGCAAATCCCAGAGGAAGCCCAATGTTCCAAAAATGAAGAGGATTTAGAGTTTGTGGGAATAACAGGAACTTGGTTGACAGCTCACAGGACTGTCTGGCAACTATTCAGGGGTATTCATTGTATTGGAGGGACAGGGAGGGTAGAAGAGGGGGAGGGGTCTGTCTATATATCAAGAATGATTTACAGGTGGAACAGCGGAATGACATTGTAAATGGGGCAAAGGAAGAGGTGGAATCTGTGTGTGTGGTACTTCAAAGGGAAGAAACAAGTGGGGAATGAATAGTGGGGGTATGTTACAGGCCCCCTATCCTGAAGGAGGAAGAGGAGCTAGACATCCTATCATAGTTGGAAATGGCGGCGAAGCAGGGCAATGTCATCTTAAAGGGGAACTTCAACTATCCAGATATTGACTGGGCAGAAGAGACAGCTCACTCCTTAAAGGCCCATGATTTCCTAAATGCCTTACAGGACAACGTCATGTCCCAATTGGTGGATTCCCCAACTAGAAAGAATGCTTTGCTTGATCTTTTAAATTACAAACTATTCAGATCTGATCACAGATGTGGAATTATGGGACAACTTGGGATCTAGCGATCACAGGATGATCACATTCAGCATAAATCACTGGGAAAAAGAGGCATGAGGGTAGTACAAAAACACTAGATTTCAAACAAGCCAACTTTTCTAAACTGTGCTCAATACTACAAGACATTAAATGGAACCAAATTCTAGAAACATTGAACTCTGAGGAAAAATGGGAATGCTTTAGGAACATATTAAATAAAGGTGTTACCAAGTGGATTTCAATGGGCAATACATATAAAACAGCCAAGGTTAAACCTGAGTGGCTAAACCATAACCTAAAAAGTCATAATACATTTTAAAAAATTTAAAAAATATAAAGCAGAGGGGTCATTGTCAGCATTCCAACATTTCAAGGAACACACTAAGAAGTGTACGAATGCATTCAGAGTGGCTGAGTCAGAGAGACACAGAGACACATAGCAGAGGAGAGTAAAAAAAATCCCAAGAAAATACACTAACTGTAAAAAAAGCGAGGTGAGAGCATTTTGGCCACATAAAGGATGATGAAGGGAAAATGTTTACAAATGACAAGGAAGAGGCAGCTGCACTAAATGCTTTCTTCGTCTCAGTTTTACATAAAAAAGAGGGGTATAACAACCACGACTGTATTGTTAGTAACACGTCACATGATGTACTCTTGTGGCTAACAGAAGCCCGTGTCCAGAAAAAACTATAAAAGCTTATCACAAATAAATCACCAGGACCGCATGGCTTACACCTGAGAGGCCTCAAAGAACTCAGTCAGGTTATATCCAGACCATTATTCCTAATCTCTATGTACAGCATACTGACAGGAATGGTACCAGCTGATTGGAGAAAAGCCCACGTGGTACCAATATTCAAAAAAGGGAAGAGACATATACCTGGAAACTACAGGCCAGTCAGTCTTACACTGATAGCATGTAAGCTATTGGAGTGGATGGTAAGGGACTATATCCAAGAATTTGCTGACGAAAACCGTATAATTAGTAGTAATCAGCATGAGTTTACAAAAGGTAGTTCCAGCCAGACCAATCTGTTAACATTATATGAGGAAGTGAGCTGCCATCTAGATAAGGGAAGGCCCATGAATGTGGTGTATCTGGATTTTGCAAAAACATTCGATACAATTCCCCACAAACGCTTATTCTAGAAACTGAGGTCTGTAGGCATGGACCATAGGGTTTGTTCATGGATAGAAAACTGGGTAGAGGAGCATGTCCAAAGGGTAATGATAAATAACGTGTACTCAGACTGGTCTGGAGTGGTAAGTGGCGTACCCCAAGGTTCAGTCCTAAGACCAATTCTGTTTTATTTATTCATAAATGATATAGAGGTTGATATAAATAGCTTGATCTCAGCTTTTGCTGACGACACAAAAATAAGCAGGGCAATAACTTCACATCAGGACCTGAAAAAAAAATGGTGTGGACAACTAAATGGAAAATGAGGTCTAATGTTGAAAAATTTAAAAAAATGCACTTGGGGGCTAAAAATATAAACGCAAATTACTCACTAGGGGGAGAACCTCTGGGGGAATACAGGATTTAGAAAGATCTGTGGGTCCTGATAGAAGACAGACTGAACAATAGCATGTAATGTCAAGCTGCAGATTATTAGCATGCATAAAAAAAGGGAATTTACTCCAGAGATAAAACTATAATCCTTACCCTCTATAATATTCTGGTTCTGGAGTATTCCGTCCAGTTCTGGTCACCAATCCTCAGGAAGGATATGGTAGAACTGGAAAGAGTTCAGAGAAGGGTAACAAAATTAATAAGGAGACTGGAGAATCTCAATTAGAAGGAACGACTACAAGCACTAAACCTATTCTCCCTGGAGAAGAGACACTTGAGAGGAGATATGATAGCGATATACAAATACCTCAATGGTGATCCCAGCGTAGGAAGAAACCTATTTAGTCTCAGGGAGTGTAAGAGGATACGGGGCCACACAATGGAGACTGGAGTAGAAGCGGTTTAACCTCAAGCTGTGTAGGGGTTTTTCATTGTTAGGGTCATAAGGATGTGGAACTCTCTTCCACAACTGGTGGTGTCAGCGGGAAGTATTGATAGTTTTAAAAGACTCTTGGACTTGTATCTTAGTGAACACAACATGCAGGGATATGGGAAATGATTATCGACATTAGAACACATACACCTACACAGGTTGAACTGGATGGACTAGTGTCTATTCAGCCTTACCAACTATAAAACTATGAAACAAGAACTCTTGGCAATGGGAAAAGACAGCGCTCACAAGACCGCCTACGGTGGAAGGAGAGGAAACACTGATGCTCTATGGAAACCACCATCTATACTCTGCGTGTCAGTGTACGACCCCCAGATGTGACATCACAGGTGATGCAAGAATGCATTTCAGGGAGGATCTCCCCTTCTTCAGCCTGCCTGCAGGACTACCTCCATTTTTAAAATAGCAATCAAAACAACAATCCGTAACCTTGCGATTAAGCCAATTCTCGGAATGTAGCATTCCACTGAATAAACAATGATCTCTCTCTACGTATAATGCCTAACTCTAATCTTAAATGAGTAGTAAAAGGGCAACCAGTAAGTCACTAGAGGGACTCCCTCCATAGTTCAAATAGCAACCAAGGAATATACGATGACCTAGTGATTAACATTGATATGGAAATATGACACACCATTGTAATGTACCTCAGTAAACTATTGTAAGAGCGGTAAGGATGCGGAATTCTCTTTCACAGGCAGTAGTTTCAGTAGGGAGCATCGATAATTAAAAAAAAAACTATTAGATAGGCACCTGAATGACCACAACAATCAGGGATATGTAATACTGACATAAAAGCGCACACATAGGTTGGACTTGATAGACTTGTGTCTTTTTTCAACCTCACCTACTATGTAACTCATAGGTGCCCAACCTGTGGCCCTCCAGCTGTTGCGGAACTACAAGTCCCATCTTGACCCTGCCTTTGGGAATCATGCTTGTAACTGTCAGCGGATTGCAATGCCTCATGGGACTTGTAGTTTCGCAACAGCTGAAGGGCCACAGGTTGAGCACCCATGATATAACTGTTTGATACAAATACAAACACTGACCCCTCCCGAGTTGTAAAATGATATCAAATGTACAAATGAAGAGATACCAGTATGCATGGATGGTACCACCAGTATACATACTGGTACTGGAGAGCTGACTCTTCCCCTGGCCAAGTTAGGGAACTTTTGTTGAGATACTGGACTACCCTGGATTTTGCATTGTTGCTGGACTTTACTCTCATTTTTGTGAGTGAGACATTTTTACTGTTTTTAAACATTAATCTTCATTTCATATTTACTACACTATCAGCGGTACTTGGTCACGCAATTACATCACATCCGGTTCCCGTAGTTGTCTGTCTGTTGTGGGTGGAACGCAGGCTGCTGCCGGGATCTGCCGGGAATACCTTGGAGCTAGTTATCCATTGCCAACGACACGCTTTCCAGCCTCAGTGCCGGGCGATGGTACTTCATATGTGAGTAGCCTTTTGGCTATGCTTGTTTTTATCAATTTTTACAATAAACGGTGTTACACTATGTTCGGTTCCTCTCCATCTGTATATACCCCATACGTGAGACCCTATGATGTGAGGACAGGAGTCCGGTCTACTTTTCTTCATTGCAGCAAGCATTATCTTGCTAAAGCCTATTTGACGTTTTTTTCATTAAATCGGTCAACTCCATCTGGTAAGCTGACACCCGTTCTATGAGCACTTTCGTTTGGGTGATTTTTTATTGACGGTGAAGGGATTCTACTGTTCATGCTTTGATATCAAGATCCAGACAAGGATTTCACTTCAACACATTTTTTTATATATGGACTTTCATTTATATACGTTTCACTTATTAATCACTTGTCATTAATTATGTTTTTTATTTGCACTTGAGGTATCAATATTGTAATTATTTGCTGTGCTATGATTGTTTAATATTGTTTTGCACTATCACTGTCAATGGTTTTAGTCACAATATTTAAACACATTCAATTTGGTTTACATAGGCAGGCTGGTGTACTGGGAATAACACATAGAAACTTTCTCTGGATATTTGTGTTTAGCATTTGACTTTTTGTATATTCAGTGCTCCCCAATTATTTCTTTTTTTCATATCAGCCTTCTATGCTGCTCTGTTTTGTTTGTTACTTTTTTGAGTTTAGAATACGTACTTGAATAGATTTTGTTCTAAACCCGAGTTTAGTGGAACTTAAAATACTTGTAAGAAATGTTACCACTACACAAGGGATACAATTACAATAATGAAGCAATTATTAAAATGGATGTACAAGTCCAATTGGGACCACCTGTTGATGATAATCTCATTTATAGCACATTGATTTCAATCTAATGTTAATAAGGTAACCACAAACAAATGGCTAAAATTCTGGGTAGCAAGAAATAAAACCTCAATCAGACACAGTAAGTGCTTCAGAGGTGAAGCTGCTACCACAAAGGTGACAAACCCTATGATAAAACTCAGTAATAAATGGAAAGTGCAGCGCTACAATATTTCAAACATAAAATTAACTAAGAAATAAAAACTACCTGTGTAGCCCTAGCTGTAGATTAGGATCTACACGTTGTACACACCATTGACAACTGGGAAAACTCCATAAAGAAGCCAACATTCTCTTTCCAAAACATTTGTGTTTTTTTTTTTTTTCAGGCAAAATTGAATGTTGACTTAGTAACAGTTCTTGAAACCATAGTCTGTGTGCTCATGCAAATTTCCTGTCTTACCAGAAGTAACAATGCATGTATGGAAGAGCCCTGAGGCCATCCTAAAACATTTTCAACAGAATTCTGAGTTTGAAGGTCGAATTCTGAGTTTGAAAATCAGAATTCTGAATATGAAAGTCACAATTCTGAGATTAAAAGTCAGAATTCTGAGTTTCAAATTCAGTATTCTGAGATTAAAAGTCAAAATTCTGAGATTACAAGCTTGAGCCATGCTAAAACTTATTGAGGTCCCTTTCACACTGCCGCGCGATTTTACCGTGGTTTGCCACAATTTTGTGGTCGCGATTTCAGGGAATGCATGTGTAAACTTGAGGTCTATGGACCTCAACTCGCATGAAAGTCGGACCAAAGTAGTACAGGGACTACTTTGAAGTCGGCACGACTTGAAGTCGCACATATATGAATGGTTATCATTAGAAATCATGGGAAACGACTTGTCATGCGACTTTGCAGTCCCAAGTCACAGGACAAGTCGCACAAGTTTGAAAGGGGCCTAAAGAAGAAGTATAGCTAAAGCTTGTTTGGCTGTACTCCTATGGGGCACAGGAGTGCAATTTGTTTTGCAGTTCTGTGACCCGTTTTCAGGATAGAGCGGGCTGAAGTCCGCTCTCTGCTGATGTAACAGAAGTCTGTCCAGGCACCGCGTCATCACGACAATGGAGTCTGGATCCGCCAGGTGCCTGGACGGACAAGCGGCTCAGCCTCTCAGCAAGCCACTGAGAGACTGAGCCGGCCGCCCCCTCCACAGCCCAGTGCTCCAATGAGCGAGAAGGGAACAGAGCAGAGAGCTGTGACTGACAGTCTGCAGCTCTCTGCTCGGGGAGCTGTCAGAACCGAGTGATCATTGGTGTTCGATCGCTCGGTTCTCAGCGCAGAGGTGGCGGGGGACAGATGCAGCGTTGGACTGATGCTGCATCCACCTAGGTAAGTATAAATCTAAAAAAAGGCCAAACCCATCCTTCTCTTTATTTAGAATTCTCAGATTAAAAGTCAGAATTTTGAGATTAAAAATCTGAATTCTGAGATTAAAAATCTGAATTCTGAGATTAAAAATCAGAATTCTGACTTTAAAAGCCAGAATTCTGAGATTAAAAGTTAAAACTCTGAGTTTAAAAGTCAGAATCCTGAGATTAGAAGTCAGAATTCTGAGATTAAAAATCACAATTATGATTTTAAATCTCAGAATTTCCGACTTTCAAACTCAGAATTCTGACTTCTAATTTTCAGAATTCGGACTTTCAAACTCAGAATTATGTTTCAAAATTGTCGGATGGCCCCAGGGCTCTTTCATAACCATAAGTCTCAGTACAGCACAGCTAAAGATGACAAAGCAGAACAAAAATACTTCTCTCACAAAATCCAGAGTTTCTGTTGGTGAGATTACAGAGAAACCAACAACATATTCCTGCTGTGAAAAAAAAAACCGACACATTATTACTTTCCACCAGATACTGGAGCAGAAATGACAGCTGTCTGGATTCAGTTTACAGCAGCAGTCACAGCACCACTGCTCGATTCTGACACTGCACTCTTCTCTCCATTGCTTCTGGCAGCACCCAAGGTAGTGGCCTCTACCTACCCAACAAGCACATGGTGTAATTGAAAAGAATGAAAATGCTTCATTTTGTTGTTAGATTTTTTTACTTTCACAATGAATTTAAAAAGGTGTGGAAAAGTCCTTTATGGTGTTTTTTTTTTTGGGTGTACTGATTTGATTTTGGATGGATTAAATTACATTTTTACAATAACCGGCCACTGCAATGCAGCCCAAGTTAATAAATGCATTTTCTAGACCTAAGCGCCACACTTGCAATACCTGATAGAGGCTCCTTCTACTGGCCTGCACAATTATTTCTGAATGCCTGAGCATTCTCACATAATTTAATAAGTCTATTAATCCACCCCTACTCCACGCTGCTGGAGATAACTCTAACTAAAAAAATAAATAAATACCTGTACACCCCTTAACTTCACAAATGCTGCATTAACACGCCCAAAAATGTAGTATAACAGTGGATAAAAATACATACACTTATGTAGCGCTGTGTAAACCGGACAGAATACCAAAAATAGAAATAGCCACTATAACAGCCAATGCAAATAAATAATATATATACTGTATACCCTATATACTCGAGTATAAGTCGTTCCGAGTATAAGTCGAGGCCCTAATTTACCACAAAAAAAATGGGAAAAACTTATTGACCCGAGTATAAGACGAGGGTGAGAAATGCACAGCTACTGTAAGTGGAAAAGAGGGTCAACAATGTCCATTTGCAGCATAACTGAGCCCATTTGCATGCCTCACTGTGCCCATTTGCAGCCATAGGTCCCCTAAACTTCAAACTCGGTAGTTAAGGGTTCCTAGATGCCCCCTAGCTGCAGCCAAAATTTGGGGTCTCTGAACCCAAAGGGTCCTGAAATGACATTGCTGCAGATGGACACAGTTGACCGGATTTGGGGCCCCATATCTTGGGGCCACTTAGTGCTAAGAACCCCAAATTTGGTGTGCAAACCCAGTGGAACTAGCACCATAAAATTTCTAAAGTTGGGGTTTCTAGAACCAAGTGGCCCCGAGATACAGGGCCCCAAAAATCAGTTCAGAAAATGTCAAGCACTTTTCTGCAGCAGAGAATGACATTTTCTGAACCGGTTTTGGGGCCCCGTATCTCAGGGCCACTTGGTGCTAGGAACCCCAGCTTTAGATATATTATGGTACTATTTCCACTGGGTTTGCACACCAAATTTGGGGTTCCTAGCACCATATGGCCCTGAGATATGGGGCCCCAAAGTCGGTTCAGAAAATGTCAAGCACTTTTCTGCAGCAGAGAATGACATTTTCCAAACCGATTTTGGGGCCCCATACCTCGGGGCCACTTAGTGATAGGAACTTCAGCTTTGGATATGTTGTGGTACCAGTTCCACTGGATTTGCACACCAAATTTGGGGTTCCTAGCACCAAGTGGCCCTGAGATATGGGGCCCCATAATCGGTTTGGAAAATGAATTTTTTTGCTGCAGAAAAGTGCTTGACTCAAGTATAAGTCGAGGGGGGCACTTTCAGCACAAAAAAATGTGCTGAAAAATTCGACTTATACTCGAGTATATACGGTATATATTTTTTAAATATTTATTTGCATTGGTTAGGATGAATTTTACATAGAGCACATTATTTAAATAGTGGCTATTTCTATTGTTGGTATTCTATCTGGTTCACATAGTTCTGCATAGGTGTATATATATATTTTTTTTAGAAGATACTGTATATCAATGCCAAAGATTTTAACCTCTTAGGTCCCAGGTCAATCCAATCACTTAGAAAAAAGGCACACCACCAATCAAAGATGTTTCACCAGAGCTTGATGTATGTAGTCCAAGTAATCAACAATAAAACATGCATTGGCAAGTCCCTCCGGCATCTCCCAGCCATATCTTCATTAGATCTCTCCTCATATTGTTTAACATTAAGCCGTTTGTATAAGAATATGATTTATTGAAATATTTTTTTGTGCCTATCACTATATGCCATAAAAAGTCACATTTTTTAAAGTTCTATTGCCACAAAAGGTGGCATTTTATTGGAGTTTTCATTGTCATTTAGATTAATGTAAACATAAGATCCAAAATATAAGAACCTGCATTGGCCTTTAAAAAAAGACATTGAGATACTGTTTTACAAGTAACAAATGCTTTTACTAAATGCATAGCTTTTTTTGCTATATCATCCTGCTAAACATACAGCTTTTCAGGAAGAAATACTTGAACTGTTGCCTAACAAAACCAGAAGAAAATCTCATTCTCAACCTCATAACGTGACAATTCCTTATGAGGAAGTGAGACAAATAAATTGTAAATCCCTATTAATTTGTGGCTCTTTCAGTCACATTTCAGTTTTTATTTTACCTCAATCTCAGTGAAGACTGCATTTGTTTTAACAGTGTGTATTGTTTCGCATTAGTAACATGCTGATGGTCCAGAGCCTCCCCCATCCTCTGGAATGCTCTTCCCCAATCCGTCCGTTTTTCTCCTACTTTATCCACTTTTAGACGATCCCTGAAAACTCATCTCTTCAGAGAAGCCTATCTGGCCCCCACCTAACAACTGTACATTTATCTTCTCAATCAGCACATCACCCACAGTTATTACCTCTTGTATCTCTTGACCTTCCCTCTTAGATTGTAAGCTCTAAGGAGCAGGGCCCTCTGATTTCTACTGTATCAAATTGTATTGTATTTGTACTGTCTACCCTCAAGTTGTAAAGCGCTACGTAAACTGTTGGCGCTATATAAATACTGTATAATAATAATAATAATAATGGTGCACATGTTTTTAAAGCCATTTGAATAGTAAGGCAGGCAGCAGGTAGTCCTGGGTGCAAAACAATTTTCTGGCAGTAGCTTTCTTGGGAACTACCTGCACCTAATCCAGACAAACAGTTTCACCAGTTTTGGTAACATTCATGGTGCGTATGGCAAATTTAGGTTGTCCCTCCAGTTTAGGAACCTGACAGTATGGCAGTGATAGATTCTGAAAGAATTACCACCAGTTCTCTCAGATTAGGAAACTGGTGGTATTTAAGGCCAACCCTGAGCTGGTGTACAGAGGTTTTCTAGTATACAGAATGGGATATGGCTGTGCTGGAAAGCTGTCAGGATTGTGACAGCTTTGTGCACTATCCCCAGCAGAAAGCTAAATGTAAGCAAAGGTGCCTTGGAAAGTGGTGATGTCATCACCCAGTTACGGCAATGCCCATGTCACTGGCTGGGCAGAGCAGGTGGGGAACAGACAGATCAGTTTCCTGTTAGGTCTGCTTTCCTTTTAACAGCTCATGACAATGGGCTAATTTGAAAGCTGCTATTTGACTTAATTACAGCTATGTATCCACCCACTTCTGTGCTCTGTCAATCAACAGCTAAGTGTACCTGATGAGGAATTCGTTTCTTAGTTTTCTGTCTGGCTTTGCCCTCCCCTATTACAAAATGCTTGGCCTTGTGTCTGTCAGTGCGATGGGCACAGTGGCCAGGGAGGGAGGAAGCGCACTGAAGAAGGAGTGTCCTCTATGTCTCAGACAGGTACATAAATCAGACGCAAGCACCAACAGTTTTGATGTTTTGCCATGAAAGAATTCTGCAGAGTGTCTTTTACACCTTTTATACATTCCCTGAAAATATGTACTTAAAGCGTAACTAAATGCACAAATACTTACCTGTGCTCAAACGGTCCAATGCCCGCGAGGTCCCTTGCCAGTGCCAGCTTCATCTTCCTGGCTCTCAGGTGCCAGTCTTCAGTCATCTTGATTGGCTGGTGTGGGATGACATCACTCCTGCCCATGTGTAGGGGTTCATTTATCCTAGCACAGTGATGGCGAACCTTGGCACCCCAGATGTTTTGGAACTACATTTCCCATGATGCTCAACTACACTGCAGAGTGCATGAGCATCATGGGAAATGTAGTTCCAAAACACCTGGGGTGCCAAGGTTCACCATCACTGTCCTAGCACATTGGCATTGTGCGAGAAATGTAAATTGAGCTGCACATGAGCAGCTCCTTTTACATTCTGGGAAGGATTGCGAACAGGTTTGTTATACTGCAGAAGAGACATTGCATGTCTCGTTTGCAATTCAAAGCCTGCCTGTTCACAATATTTAAATTTTTTCATCTAGTTTCGCTTTAAAGTTACATTTTGCCTAAAAAGAATTGCATGTGTTGTACGTGTATGTGTATTTTTGGAATGCCTTTGTGCCAGGATTAGTTGTAACCACAAAGTTATTGCCGAATAAACAGGCCCATAGCTCAAATGTGAAAACTACTCGTTCACTACTGGTTCATGGGGGTGTATCATGGTGGTGGAAATTATCTACCTTCTTAAAGTATGGATTATGTAACAATGAGGAACATTTGCTCATATGGTGTCACCCATATTATCATCACTTTATTGAAACGTGGCTTTGGACTATATGGTATGTCCTTGATACAAAAGTTTCATTTTTAAGCAGTGCACCCCTCCTCACCACATGCAACAGGCTGCATGCATAGACTTGAATGAAGTTTCATTTTGTGACACATAACGTAAAAAAAGCCCCATACCATTGTGTTGCAACAACACATTGCACTGCCCGTCATCACCCTACAGAATGAACACCAACTCGCAGCGTTTTAAAGTGCAGGCTAGTGTGAACGAGCCCCTAATGAAGGCGTAAACAAGCCCCAAATGATAAAGTATCTATAACATTTTAGTCAAAAAAATACAATGTATATACAGTACAATGTCAATACATTAGGTCATCAAATAAACAATAGTAAAGGAAACAAGGATGTCCTGAAATGACTCACGGACCTTGTGATATTCTCATTTTATTTTACCATTCACAAATTTCTTTGAAATGTGCCTATATTTGTCAATGAGTTTCAAGGCATGTGGCAATTATGTGGTTTCTGCGTATACTGTCACTGTAATAGAATGGATAACTGTACAGCTATTGGATGGTCAATATGTATCACCACTTCTATAGAATACTTCTCATGATTTCATTAATAGCTGAATAATCTAATGTTCTTCTAATGCCGCGTACACACGGTCGGACTTTTCGGCTACAAAAGTCCGACAGCCCGTCCGACTTTTGACGGACTTTCGACGGACTTGCGGCGGACTTTTTAACGAACGGACTTGCCTACATACGATCACACAAAAGTCTGACGGATTCGTACGTGATAAAGTACACCGGACTAAAGTAAGGAAGTTGATAGCCAGTGGCCAATAGCTGCCCTAGCGTGGGTTTTTGTCCATCGAACTAGCATACAGACGAGCGGATTTCTGGGTCTGGCGTAGTTACAACGTAAAGATTTGAAGCATGTTTCAAATCTAAAGTCCGTCAGATTTGCGGCTGGAAAAGTCAGCTAAAAGTCCGGGGAAGCCCACACACGATTGGATTGTCAGCCGGCTTTGGTCCGTCGGCGTCCGTCGGACTTTTGTAGATGAAAAGTCCGACCGTGTGTACGCGGCATAAGTCTTAATAATGCAGTTCTATTGAAAAAAAATATATTTTTTTATTACTTTATCTTTTCACACATATGCCTTTTTCTTTGATGCATTTTCCATTGAAATAAATAGAATCTCATCAAAACCCCGTTCATCACAGGCATTAAGATAAATGGACATTCCAAAGTATGTGGATGTGCCTTTTTGACACTTGTTGCCATTCAATACAAAGTCAGGGGCGTTTTATGAAATCAGTGGGTCTTTGTGCAAGATCATAATGTAATGTGCTTAGTAAAGAGCCACAGTGAAGAGCAGCCATGGTTTTCGTTGTGTCAGGGGTATTTCTAGGATTGTAGCCAAATTGTTAATGGCAGGAGGGGCTTCAGGGGCATGGTTAAATCAAACATGGTCAGTCTGTCCCCCAGTATAATCTTTCTCCCCCTCCAGGTCAATTTTTCTCCCAATATAATAATCCCCCCTAGGTCAGTCTGTCCCCCAAATGACATTATGAAATTACGTGATCAATGCACACCTTATGCAGGTGAAAAACACAAGATGCAGGTAGGAAGGTTTATAATGCCTTTAAAGTCAGGTTATTTGACTCAGGAAATGTTCCAATCATTTCATGTGTGGGTGTAATCTGACCTGCCATAAAGAAATTACAAAATGTTTATTGCCTGTTTTGATTGCAGAATTATCTCAAAGTACACTATGGTCTAATCACAATAAATTTAGAGACTGAAAGGGGTTAAAAAAAGGATATGTAATGGTGCCCACACACAATACAATATGATGCTCTGATTTAATTTGTCCTAGAAACAATTTCAATAGTTTCTTCTGCAGATTAAATCAGATCAGTTCTGGTTTATTTTTTGTTAGGATTTAATTAAAATCAGATAGGTTGGAAAATTCCTAATTTACTTTTTATGGGGTTGTAGCATATGTGCAATGTTTAAAATGTTTTACAATCTTTTATGGAACGTAGAAAAAAATGGTTGTAATAATGGTTACAATTTAAATTGAATTGAAAAAAGAGGTTTTGGTAATGCCATCGCAAAGTTACCAGTTTGATTTCTATCCAGGCAGGGATATGCAATTAGCGGACCTCCAGCTGTTTCAGAACTACAAGTCCCATGAGGCATAGCAACACTCTGACAGCCACAAGCATAACACCCAGAGGCAGAGGCATGATGGGACTTGTAGTTGTGCAACAGCTGGAGGTCCGATAATTGCATATCCTTGTTTTAGGGTATACAGCAGGACAGATCCCTTCATCACAGGATGCAGCCTCAGATGCCTCAAATGCTCTTTCACCTTCCAGTGTTAAAAAATGTGTTGTTTCCCCAGCTCCAAACAAAATTGCGATTTTCTATAAGGGCCCATTCACATTTTGCATTGTGGTAACATGCGGTAAAAGGGCAACATGCAATTCATGGTGCTTTCTTTTTGAAGTGGCACCCCAATTGCACTATTACAGTAAACAAGGCCTGGTCAATGTGCGTTGATACCTCAAAGAAGGTTTGGAAATTTCTACTGGTTATCATGTTGGTAGAAATAAACTACCCTCTTAAAGCAAGGATGTTGTAATGATGATGAGGAACATTTACTCATATGACCAATGGTGTCATCTATTTTATCAGTTTAGCCCTTTATTGAAGAGTGGCTTTGGACTATATGTTGTGCAGCTAATACAATTGTTTCCTCAGTACTTGTGTAGAAGACTTCATTTGGAGATATTAGAATTCTGAGATATACTATGTATTGAAACGTTTTTGAACACATAGTTACATAGTTGGTGAGGTTGCAAAAAGACACAAGTCCATCAAGTCTAACCCATGTGTGTGATTATATGTCAGTATTACATTGTATATCCCTGTATGTTGTGGTCGTTCAGGTGCTTATCTAATAGTTTATTGAAACTATCAATGCCCCCCGCTGAGACCACCGCCTGTGGAAGGGGAATTCCACATCCTTGCCGCTCTTACAGTAAAGAACCCTCTACGTAGTTTAAGGTTAAACCTCTTTTCTTCTAATTTTAATGAGTGGCCACGTGTCTTGTTAAACTCCCTTTTTATCCCTATTGTGGGGTCACCAGTATGGTATTTGTATATTGAAAACATATCCCCTCTCAAGCGTCTCTTCTCCAAAGAGAATAAGTTCAGTGCACCTCATTATCACACCCTTTTAGAGCTTGTTGAGCATCCCGTTCCAAAACCACAAAACCATGGCAATTGATACGGAGCCCCCTCAGTAGTTATAACAGATTTCCATAAGATTTTGGGGGTGTCTGTGGGAATTTTTGACTGCTCAGCCAAAAGAGCACTTGTAAAGTCAGGTACTGATGTTGGATGAGAAGACCGGGCTCACAATCAGCATTCCAATGGTATTTAATAGGATTGAGTTTGGAACTCTGACAAATCACTTGAGGTTCCTCACACCAAACTCATGAAACCATGGAGTTGATTTGCTAAAGGCAAATACACTGTTCACTTAGAAAGTGACGTTGCACTCTGAAAGGGAATTTTCCCTTAGCTCAGTGCACATGCTGAAATTTCACTTTGCAAACAATACCCAATCACCTGTAAAAGAAAATTAAACAGAACACATTTTTGCTTACATAATTGGGTGATGGAAACCAACAGAGTTTTGTCTCTTTCACTAAGCTCCTGGGAATAGTCTATTTGCCTTTTGTAAATCAACCCTCTATGTCCTTATGGACTTGACTTTGTGCACAGGGCACAGTCATGCTGGAAAAGAAAAGGACTTTCCCCAAATTAATGTCGCAAGTTTGAAAGAACACAATTGTATAAAATTCCTCTTTATTTTGTAGCATTAACAGATTCACTCACTAGAAACACCTGAACTCGATCATTCGGAGGGGTCCCCAAATAATTTTGGCCATACAGTAGGTGTGATGGTCAGGGCTCTCATACACTGTATCTTAGAATTGACAAAGTTATTAGTAGTTACAGTTACATAAAATTACATATTAACAGCAGTAAAGGAAACAAGAATATCCTAAAATTACTCACTGACCTCGTGGCTTTCTAAGACATTTGAGTTTCAAGATATGTGGCAATTATGTGGTTTCCGTCTACACTGTCACTGTAACAGATCAGAACTGTACTGTGAAAAATTATTATTATGTATCAATACTTCTTAAGAACTTTTACATTTTTTGGGTTATATTAATAGCTAGAATAGCTAAGTCAGCCTTTTTGCTCCTGAGGAACCCATGAAATATTTTCAGGTCTTGGGGAACCCTAGCTAAAATTAAAAAATTAGGCTCAGAGGGGAAAAATGCTCCTTATATCTTTTCACGTGACAACACTGAAGAAATGACACTTTGCTAGAATGTAAAGTAGTGAGTGTTCAGCTTGAATAACAGTGTCAATTTGCTGTCCCCTCAAAATAACTCAACACACAGCCATTAATGTCTAAACCACTAGCAACAAAAGTGAGTACACCCCTAAGTGAAAATGTCCAAATCAGGCCCAAAGTGTCAATATTTTGTGTGGCCACCATTATTTTCCAGCACTGCCTTAACCCTCTTGGGCATAGAGTTAACCAGAGCTTCACAGGCTGCCACTGAAGTCCTCTTCCACTCCTCCATGATGACATCACAAAGCTGGTGGATGTTAGAGACCTTGCGCTCCTCCATCTTCTATTTGAGGATGCCCCACAGATGCTCAATAGGGTTTAGGTCTGGAGACATGGTTGGCCACTCCATCACCTTTATCCTCAGCTTCTTTAGCAAGGCAGTGGTCGTCTTGGGGGTGTGTTAGGGGTCACAATCTATCACTCTGCCTCTCAGCTCACCCCATCAATCTCCTCACGCATCACTGATCTACTAACAGACATATCAGCCTGGATGTCAAACTACTTCCTCAAACTGAATCTATCTAAAACTGAGCTCTTAATATTTCCTCCCCCACATGCCCCTTCCCCTGACTTCTCTGTCAAGATCAATGGCACATCTATCAGTCCATCCCCGCATGCCAGAGTGCTAGGGGTAACCTTAGACTCTGAACTGTCCTTTCAGGCCCACATACAATCCCTGTCCAAATCATGCCGCCTTAGCCTCCGCAACATTTCCAGAATACGCCCCTTTTTAACTAATGACAACACAAAGCTTCTAATTCACTCTCTGGTCATCTCTCGCCTCGATTACTGCAACTCCCGCCTCATTGGGTTACCTTTACATATCTATCCCCCCTTCAGTCCATAATGAATGCCGCTGCAAGACTCATCCACCTTACCAACCATTCAGTGTCCTCCACCCCTCTCTGCCAATCCCTCCACTGGCTTCCACGTACCCAACAAATAAAATTCAAAGTACTAACAATAATTTACAAAGCCATCCTTAACTCTGCCCCCAGCTACATCACTAACCTAGTCCCAAAATACCAACCAAGCCCCTCTCTTTGGTCATCCCAAGACCTCCTACTCTCTAGCTCCCTTGTCACCTCCTCCCATGCTCAACTCCAGGATTTCTCCAGAGCTTCTCCCATCCTTTGGAACTCCCTATCCCAATCTGGACGACTGTCCCCTATTCTATCCATCTTTAGGCGATCCCTGAAAACCCTTCTCTTCAAAGAAGCCTATCCTGCTTCTAACTAACACTGTTTTACTTCATCCAACAGCTCATCCCCCCACAGCTATTACCTTTTGTATTAATTGACCCTTCCTTTTTAGATTGTAAGCTCTAACGAGCAGGGCCCTCTGATTCCTCTTGTACCAAATTGTAATGTAACTGTAATGTCTGCCCTCATGTTGTAAAGCGCTGTGCAAACTGTTGGCGCTATATAAAACCTGTATAATAATAATTATCATATTGGAATACTGCCCTGCGGCCCAGTCTCTAACGGTAGGGAATCATGCACTGCTTCAGTATGTCACAGTACATGTTGGCATTCATGGTTCCCTCAATGAACTGTAGCTCTCCAGTGCCGGCAGCACTCATGCAGCCCCAAACCATGAAACTCCCACCATGCTTGACTGTAGGCAAGACACACTTGTCTTTGTACTCCTCACCTGGTTGCCGCCACACACTCTTGACACCATCTAAACCAAATAAGTTTGTCTTGGTCTCATCAGACCACAAGACATGGTTCCAACAATCCAGGTCCTTAGTCTGCTTGTCTTCAGCAAACTGTTTGTGGACTTTTTTGTGCATCATCTTTAGAAGAGGCTTCCTTCTGGCATGACAGCCATGCAGACCAATTTGATGCAGTGTGTGGCGTATGGTCTGAGCACTGACAGGCTGACCCCCCCCCCACCTCTTCAACCTCTGCAGCAATGCTGGCAGCACTCATACTTCTACTTCCCAAAGACAACCTCTGCATATAACGCTGAGCATGTGCACTCAACTTCTTTGGTCGACCATGGCGAGGCCTGTTTTGAGTGGAACCTGTCTTCTTAAACCACTGTATGGTCTTGGTTACCGTGCTCCAGCTCAGTTTTAGGGTCTTGGCAATCTTCTTCTAGCAGAGGCCATCTTTATGTAGAGCAACAATTCTTTTTTTCACATCCTCAGAGAATTCTTTGTCATGAGGTGCCATGTTGAACTTCCAGTGACCAGTATGAGAGAGTGAGAGCAATAACACCAAATTTAACACACATGCTCCCCATTCACACCTGAGACCTTGTAACACTAACGAGTCCCATGACACCGGGGAGGGAAAATGGCTAATTGGGCCCAATTCTGACATTTTCACTTAGGGGTGTACTCACTTTTGTTTCCAGCGGTTTAGACATTAATGGCTGTGTGTTGAGTTATTTTGAGGGGACAGCAAATTTACACTGTTATACAAGCTGTACACTCACTACTTTATATTGTAGCAAAGTGTCATTTCTTCAGTGTTGTCACATGAAAAGATATAATAAAATACCGTATTTATCGGCGTATAACACGCACCCCAAGTTTAGGAGGGCATTTTAAGGAAAAAAACTTTTAGGAGGGAAGTTTAAGGAAAAAAACTTACATTTAAATGCCCATCAATGCAGCCTCATCAGTGTTCATCTGCAGCCTTGTCCATCATTGCAGAATGAACAGTGTCCATTTGCAGCCTTGCCCAGTGCAGCCTTTCCCAGTGCAGCTTTGCCCAGTGCAGCCTTGCCCAGTGCAGCCTTGCCCAGTGCAGCCTTGCTCAGTGCAGCCTTGCTCAGTGCAGCCTTGCCCAGTGCAGCCTTGCCCAGTGCAGCCTTGCCCAGTGTTGCTGTTTGCAACATTTGTTTAAATTTGCCGCTGAGCCTGTGGGTTGTCACGCCGCCCCGCCTCCCTCCTGTTTTAGAAAGGATGAGAGGAGCGAGCGCTGCCGAAAAAGACTGAACCGAGTGTACTGTGTACTCGGCTCGGCTCCGCTCACAGTCCCGCCATTGGACCTGTGTGATGTCCATCATAGGAGCTGGGCGGGACTGCGAGCGGAGCGGAGCCGAGCACACAGTACACTCGGGTCGGTCTTTTTCGGCAGCACTCGCTCCTCTCATCCTCTCTGAAACAGCAGGGAGGCGGGGCGGCGTGACTGCGAGCAGAGCCAAGCACTCAGCTCGGTCTTTTTTCGGCGGCGCTCACTCTTTTTCGGCGGCGCTCGCTCTTTTTTGTCTCAGACAGTGGGGATCGGCGCACCCACGATTTCCCCCTGATTTTAAGGGGAAAAAAGTGCGTGTTATACGCCGATAAATACGGTATTTACAAAATTGTGAGGAGTGTACTCACTTTTGTGATATACTGTATATTTTATATATATATATATATATATATATATATATACACACACACACACACAGTCTAAAAAAAAAAATATATATATATATATATATATATACACACTCTGCATTCAGTGTAGCCTATACTACACTATACTGTGTTTTTTTTTTTTTTTCTAATTATTCTGAAATACTGAAAAATTCCCGAACTTTTTCTCACCTTTGTTAAACCTGATTAAAAATTAATACTTTTATTGTTTGTTTTATGTTCATGTTTTTTTTAGACCTGGTAGCTGTTATCCTTTGAGTGTGCCCTGTTGGAAAAATGGATATAAGCTCCTTAAACACTGTTAGAAGAGCTTTATGCACAAAGCCTTGCCAAGAAAAGTTCAGGATGTGCCAGCTTAAAGGGAAGCAAAAATTTAATTTTCACCCAAATTCCTTTCTTTTATGCCAGCTGCAGTAATCTGTTTGAAGTAGTATACCCTGTATGAGAAAAGCAGCGGCAGTCAAAGACTGATTTATTCTGGTACTCACTCACTGGACCTTTGATGTAGATTTGTAGAGGGAATAACTTGCTCTGATTTACTCAAAGCAAACATGATGCCCTTGTGAATACCAATGAAATGCTTACAGCATGGATAAACAGGGCCAGTGCTAGACTATTTTGTGCACTAGGCAAGACCAGATACTTGACATACCGGAGCCAACATAAAAGCGGGACAACCTGTCTGCTTTACCCTGAAAACATGGGCATCATTCCTTGGATCTAAAAAGAACCAAGAGATACATTGTATCTCTTCTCTATCTCTCTGTGCTGAAGAATGTCTTTTTTTGGCAGCTCTGCCTCTGCACTGTTTACATAGAATCGGGGAAATGTCAGTTTAGATTGAGGGAGGACATTTGTGACCCCGCCCCTTTGTTTAATTTAGTGGCGAGCCTGAATGACAGTTCATTCTTCGCGCTATAAAGTATAGAAAAAAAAATGCAGACAATTACATTTAAAGGCTGACAGTGACAGCGTCTGCAAGTGAGGGAGCCTGTCTGTATAGACTGCCCCCTCACTGTGTATACTGCTCTCCTGGCTTTCTCCACCCCCCCCCCCAACAGTGACTGGTTACCCCTAACAACTAATGCAAAAACGGATGAAAAACTGACCATTTGTCAGTTTACATCCGTTTTTCATCCGATCTGTTTTTGAAAAATAGGGCTTTCACCCGTTCAAAAAAAATGATGTTGACGGAGGCGGATGAAAATAGATGATCATCCGTTGTCATTTGTTTCTCCATTGGAATGCAATGATGTTCGTTTTTCATCCATCAACGTCGTGTGATTTTGCCCTTGATTTTACATTCAGGGAATGCCTGTGTAAACTTGAGGTCTATGGACCTCAACTCGCATCAAAGTGGGACCAAAGTAGTCAAGGTACTATGAATGGTACTCATTGGAAATCATGGGGTACGACTTGTCATGCGACTTTGCAGTCTCAAGTTGCAGGAAAAGTGTGAAAGGGGCCTAAGGCTTTATTCACACTTGTACTACTCCAAAGTTGCGCCAACTTTGGAGTGCAACTTTGACGCATCTTTGGATGGGTTCAACTTGGATATGACTTTGGCTTTGACCAATGATAATGGATAACTGTTGCACACAAGTTGCATTGTATAACATTCAGGTAAGACTTTCATGCAACTTCTGGGGGTTAACATTAAAGTCCATGGCCCTCAAGTTGCATGAAAGTCAGACCAAAGTAGCTGCAATTTTAAGTCACGCATATATGAATGGGTATCTTTGGAAAACATAGAGAATGACTTATCATGCAACTTTGATGTCCAAAGTTGCATGACAAGTCCCACAAGTATGAAATGGAGCCTTAAAGCGGAGTTCCACCCATTTAAAAGTCAGCAGCTACAAAAAATGTAGCTGCTGACTTTTAATAAACAGACACTCATCTGTCCCACGGTCCAGCGGTGCGGGCGCACAAAGCCTTGCTCCTCTCCCCCTCCTCTCCGTGGCGCCGGCAATTTAACTGTGGGCACCTGGCTGTGGCTTCATAGCCAGGCACGCACTGCGCATGCGCGAGCCGCGCTGCGCGTTGTGAATGGCCAGCCACTATTCTGGGACCTGTCACATGTCCCAAAAGATTGCAGGGAAGGAGGGGGGGGGATAAGCACAATTCCTTCCGGCGCCGCAGCGCCAGGGGAGGAAGTGGGAGCTGAGAGCCTGTCAAAACTGGGTACCTGCTCCCCCCCCCCCCAAAAAAAAATGACATGCCAAATGTGGCATGGCAGGGGGTCACCAGCGGAAGTTGCATTTTTGGGTGGAACTCCGCTTTAAGGTGAAAAACTAAATGATCTCACTGCTCTCAGCAACTAGTAGAGAGATCTAAGACTTATTCTAATGTACAGCATGGAAGAGCTTTGGTATGTCAGAAGTCATTTTTCATGTCTAAACTTTCAACACAACATTAGAGGTTATGGAGGGAACAAAGATGCCCTAGAATTACCCAGTGACCATGTGACTTCTGTAATGTCATGTCAACATACACAACCTTCTTCTGAAACGTGTCTGTACTTGCCATTGAGATTTGTGACCAGTATGTGGTTTTCTTGTACATAGTCATTGAAATGAAATGACACACAGTTGTAAGGTGGTTGCTGTATTGTGTCATCTGTCCTTGTGCCTTGTGACGCATGAATACTTTGATACAATACTTAACCACTTAGGAACAAGCTTCTTCTTGACACTTGTTGTTTACAAGTTAAAATCATTTTTTTTGCTAGAAAATTACTTAGAACCCCCAGAATAAAATGGCAATACTTTATGTCACACCGTATTTGCGCAGCGGTCCTTCAAGCCCATTTTTTTTTTTTAAAATACACTTTTTTGACTTTAAAAAAAATAAGTCAGTAAAGTTAGCCACATTTTTTTATATTGTGAAAGATAATATTACGCCGAGTAAGTTGATACCCAACATGTCACGCTTCAAAATTGCGCCTGCTCGTGGAATGGTTGACCCTTAAAAATCTCCATAAGCGACGATTAAAAATTTCTACAGGTTACAAATTTTGAGTTACAGAGGAGGTCTATTGCTAGAATTATTGCTCTCACTCACAATGATACCTGATGATGCGGCGATACCTCACATGTGTGGTTTGAACACTTTTTTATGCGGGCACGACTTAAAAAAAATGTTTTGGGTCACTTTTATTCCTATTACAAGGAATGTAAACATCCCTTGTAATAGAAAAAAAGCATGACAGGTCCTCTTAAATGTGAAATCTGAGGTCAAAAGACTGTGTTAGCACACCAAATTTGGGGTTCCTAGCACTAAGTGGCCCCGAGATATGGGGCCCCAAAGTAGGGTCGCAAAATGTCAAGCACTTTTCTGCAGCAGAGAATGACATTTTGTGACCCGACTTTGGGGCCCCATATCTCGGGGCCACTTGGTGCTAGGAACCCCAAATTTGGATATGTTGTAGTATTAGTTCCACTGTGTTTGCACACCAAATGACCAAGTGGCCCCAAGATATGGAGCCCCAAAGTTGGGTCGCAAAATGTCATACTCTGCTGCAGTTTACCATCATATTTCTGTGTTTTCTGGTCCAAAAAATAGGGTTCCTTTAAAAACACTTATAAACGCAAATGCGACTAAACGCGGTATCAGCGTTTAGCTGCATTTAGCGTCTGAAACGTGGAAAACTTTTGCGTCTGAACCCATTTTTTTGCTTCTGGAAAAACAAGGTTAAACGCAACTGCCTAAAAACGCCAAAAAACGAGACTGTGTACATGGTCACATAGGATAACATTGAATGAGTTCAGGGGTAGTTGAAAAAAGTGTCCAACTGCCTCTGAATGCGCGTTTAACAGCGTCTTGTGTGCATGAGGCCTTAGATGCGTTGGCTGAATTAGTTTTAGTTTTTTTAGGCTTTTTTCCCTCTTGTTTCACCTGGTGATCTAGCCAGTAACACACCTCTTGTATTACAGTGCCCCCACTCAAGATCAAGGCGCACAGGGGACACCTTTAGACAGCAGCATTGCCAGTCTAGGGGGGTTGGAGTGTTAGATGTACTAGCAGATTTAGATACACTAACAAATTGAAGCCAAACTCCAGCTAACATTACAGTTACACAACCAGTTACAGCAACAGTTTTGTTCCTTTTTTGATAAAAGTTTTACATTAAGAAAGTAAAGCTGATCATTGTAAGCACCCTAGTCAGTGATAAATGGTTTGTCTCTACACTCCTACATTTGCAGGAGAATTTGTTCTGTTGAAAAACAGCAGACTTTTTGGATGGATCATCAGGTAAAAATAAAAGAACGCCTAAAAAGGAAATCTAATGCAGCCATTTAAGGGTTGGTAAGCTGAAATATAATAAATGTTTGCTTTTGGGTTTAATTATTTTATACTTTTAGACCTATTAATTGTCACTGGTAATCCATTCACTAACTGTGCAATCATACTAGTCAACAAGGTGATTTTTCCAAAATTCCACTACACCAAATATAGGCCCAGATGGCCTCATGTTACTTGATGATTTTTTAATTATTTTTTTAAAGACAAAATAATCCTTATTATCTAAGGCAGGGGTCCCCAACCCCCCCCCTCCCAGGCCAGTGCAAATCCGCGGCCTGTTGATAACCGGGCCGCACAGCAGAAGGTGATCAACGACTGCAGTCCCCACAGGGCTACCACAGACCTCCTACTGTGCAGCTATGTGTCCTCTCCCAGCACCCGGCCGACAATGTCATCCTATGAGTGCCCCTTTACAGTGCAGTCCCCTTTTCATCACAGCCCTCGCCTTTACATTACAGTGCCCCCTTTACAGAGCAGTCCCCTTTACATTACAGTGCCCCCTTTACAGAGCAGTCCCCTTTACATTACAGTGCCCCTTTACAGAGCAGTCCCCTCTACATTACAGTGCCCCCTTTACAGAGCAGTCCCCTTTACATTACAGTGCCCCCTTTACAGAGCAGTCCCCTTTACATTACAGTGCCCCTTTACAGAGCAATCCACATTACATTAATGTAAAGGGGACTGCACTGTAAATGGACACTGTAACGTAAAAGGGGGCTGTGATGTGAAGGGGAACTGAGGACACTGATATAAAGGGGGGGCTGTGAAGGGGGGCTGAGGATAGACTCCATGAATGTCCCATCCCCTGGCCCATCTACCAACCTCCTTTTCACATATGCGCTGTGATATAATTCTATTTAAAAGTGAAAAAAAAAAAGTCTTTTTAAGTCCACCATAAACAGTGTAGAAAGTAGTGCTCCAATCCTTCCCAAATACTTCATCAGTAAAACACCATCCGTGATTAAAAAAGAGGTCCAGTCTCCCCCCCAAAAATTAAAAGTAAGCAGCTACAAATACTGCAGCTGCTGACTTTTAATATAGGGGCACTTGCCTGTCCAGGGATCCAGCGATGTTGACACCTGAGCCAATTCTTCAATGGGCTTTGGGTATGGGCGCCCGCATCTTCAGTAAAGGAAACCAGCAGTGAAGCCTTTTAGGCTGCAGTATTTGTAGCTGCTTACTTTTAATTTTTTTTAGGCTTCACAACCAGTTTTCAACTGCGCATGTGCAAGTCGAGCTGCACTTTCCGAATGGTCCTGTGTGTGTCCCAAACGCAGTGGGGGGAAGGAGGAGGGGCAGGACATACTCGTAGATCGCCGCGGTGATCTTACTCGGAAGTGGGGGCGGGTACCTGTCAAAACCCCCAAAATTGCCAAATGTGGCAGTGGAGGTGAGGAGGGTGCGAACAAGCAGAGCTTCCCCTTTTGGGTGGAGCTCCGCTTTAAATGATCCCTCTTCCCTAAAGAAAAGTACTCACCCGAGCGCCATGCCTTCCACTCTCATGGTTGGCATAGCTGACCTTTGCAATTGTATTTCAGTTGTCAGGTCCTTAAAAAATCACCATTTTCTTCCATTAGACTCATAACATTTCACTCACATATTAAAGAAAAAAGAAAGATGCCTCCAATGGTACAATAACAATACAATTCACTTTTGTTAAAAATAGTAGAAAACCACTCACAAAATTAAAATCAAGAGAGCGCTTACCAATCCAACAATTTGGAATGGTGCCAGGATTAAACCAGTATTGGTAGTTCAATAGCTGTCTCACCACCTCCAGAATACTTGGACCACGTTCCCACGTCACTTCCAGTTCTGGTCCTGATGTCACTTCCGCTCACCACGCCCTGACTGATGAAGTAGTATTTGGGAAAGATTGGAGCACTACTTTCTACACTGTTTATGGTGGACTTATTAAAAAGACTGTTTTATTGCACTTTTAGTGATGTGTGATCAATATTATCACTTTTTTGTGTTTCTTGTTACTGTCATAATTATATTTTAAGGAGACTGTACTGTTTTCACATATGCCTATCGCATACTGTAATACCATCCACTTTTAGACCCCTTTCACACTGAGGCGTTTTTCAGGAGCTTTTGGGCTAAAAATAGCACCTGTAAAGCGCCTGAAAAACGCCTCCCCTGCAGTCCCAGTGTGAAAGCCGGAGGGCTTTCACACTGAGGCAGTGCGCTTGCATGACGTTAGAAAAAATTCGCAAGCAGCATCTTTGTGGCGGTGGAGGAGCGGTGTATAGACCGCACCTCCACCGCTCCTGAAATGAATGGGCACTGCTGCCAAGGCGCCCCTGCAAAGCGCTTCAGCAGCGGCGCTACACGGGCGCATTTAACCCTTTATTTGGCCACTAGCGGGGGTTAAAAGTGCCCTGCTAGCGGCTGAATAGCGCGGCTAAAACTAGCACCGTTTTACCGTCAACACCCGCCTGCCGCAGTGTGAAAGCAGCCTTAAGATTCATGCACACTGGCTTAAAAAAATGCTGTTTCTAGAGAAGTTTTGCCTGTAGAAGCAGCTATCGTACAGTATGTGTCCATGCATATTAGGACGTTTGGGGCATATTTTGAGCTCAGCGTTCAGAGGCAGAAGACAACCCTTCTGACTTTTCTGCCAAAAGAACTGAAGTTTTCTTAAGCCCTTAGGATATCAGACAATATGTGTAGAAGTAAAGATTTATATGTATCCAAGCCTGCCCAAGTTGTATAGAATTCTCAGTGATCTTGTCTTTTTAGAACCCTACTTTCTTCCATCACACGTGGCTTCTGAACCCTTATAAACTGCTCATATACTGAAGGTGCTGTAATAAATTTCCATATTTGTACCAAGCTGTTTGCAGTATTCAGCAGATGTTCTCCAGTTTTGAAACACAACATTTTTTATCACAAGTCTTGTGGAAATATTTTTGTAGTTTAACCCTTTCACGCCTAAGCCCATTTCTGACATTTATTTGATTCATATGCCAAGGCTGACTTTTCACTAATGCCGCGTACACACGGTCGGACTTTCCGGCATACTTGGTCCGGCGGACCAGAGTGTGCCGGACAATCTGCCCGTGTGTAGGCTCTGGCGGACTTTTCCGGCGGAATTTTTCCCAAAAGCCCGCCGGACCTAGATTTGAAACATGTTTTAAATCTTTCCGTCGGACTCAGTTTCAGCTCGTCTGTGTGCTGGTCCGACAGAAAGCCCGCTCGTGTGTATGCTGGTCCAACGGACCAGATACGACGCGAGGGCAGGGTATTGCATTTCACGCTCGCTGCAATAGGAAAAACAAATTTTCCTACTGCGGCGAGCGCGGGGCATACCAGGCCCTTAGGTCTGGTATGGATTATAAAGGGAACCCCCCTACGCCGAAAAAACGGCGTGGGGTCCCCCCTAAAATCCATACCAGACCCCGATCCGAGCACACAGCCTGGGCGGTCAGGAAAGGGGGTGGGGACGAGCGAGTGCCCCCCCTCCTGAACCGTACCAGGCCGCATGCCCTCAACATGGGGGGTGGGTGCTTTGGGGGAGGGGGGCGCCCTGCGGGGCCCCCCCACCCCAAAGCACCTTGTCCCCATGTTGATGAGGACAAGGGCCTCTTCCCGACAACCCTGGCCGTTGGTTGTCGGGGTCTGCAGGCGGGGGGCTTATCGGAATCCGGGAGCCCCCTATAATAAGAGGGCCCCCAGATCCCGGCCCCCCCACCCTATGTGAATGAGTATGTGGTACCCCTACCCATTCACCCAGGGAAAAAGTGTAAATAATAAAACACTACACAGGTTTTTAAAAACCTAAGGGCCTGGTATGACCCGCGACGGGGCTCGCAAGGTGTCAATCTCGCCGATAAAAGCGGCAAGATTGACATCATTTTCTAGTCCCGTCGCACCTGAGTCACGTTCAAAATGAATGGACTTGTCCGTGTGTGGGAAAGTCCGTTCATTCTGAAAGTCCGCCGTAACTCCGGCGAAAGTCTGTTGGAAAGACAGGCGGACTTAGCCCGCCGCAAAGTCTGGTCGTGTGTGGGCAAGTCTGTCCGTTTTAAAGTCCGGCGCACCTGGCGGACAAAGTCCGTCAGAAAGTGTGCCGGACCAAGTAGGATAGAAAGTCCGACCGTGTGTACGCGGCATTAGTGCTGTACCAAGTACCAAAGACTGATAAAAATGTTGTACTAAGAAGCATGCTCAAGATTTATATGAAATACCTCAGTACAGCACATTCTGTGTGTAAGTTATTTCTTCCAAACAGGGTACCTGATGCATGGCAGAAATACATGATAAGAAAATCGAGCGAAAATTTCTGTTCTGCGAACGATTGGCCGATTTTCTACTCGTTGATGCCCAGCAAGTAATACCCGATATCGATCTCGTGAATGATTGAAAAAAATGGAAAAATTGTGTCGTATCATTTTTTGTGCCGCGGCCACCGTTCCTTTCCATCAGCATGCCAGTCTTTCCAGACCACGCCGGCGAGCGGTTTCAACATTTGGGTCAGGACTCCACTGTGCAGAGGGATCAAGCTGCACTTTTCCACTGTTGGACACTGTTACCTCCTTCTTGCTCCAGGAACCTCCAGTGACACCGTAGGCTCATTTAATCTTTTTCATCTCTTTTTCCATACATCAAAATGTATGTGGAATCTTGGTTTTAATTTCATGATGGATATCAATTAACATTGCCTTGGTTTACCATCTGACCATTAACTTAATGCTTGCTGAAATTCTTTTGGGCCGTTCATGTCTTCTGCCAGTGTTATGGTCATTTAATGTTACCCATTGAGTGCTGACATTGTTTTTGTCGTATCATTTGCGAACAAACTATATTGTATTCCTTGGTGTGAAGGTCATCCGTAAAACATGTCTTGAACATTATCACGCATGAGCGGAACTACTAGACGACCCCACTTGTACATGAGACATCAACACTACGTATGAAATCAATTGCTCTTTTAAAGATTTTTTTTTTGATTGGTTAATGTTGGCAACAATTTTGACCAATGAATGCTGTTTTGTTGGTCGGCTGTCGAGCGATCGGTCGATTTTTTAACCGTGTATTCCTGCTATTAGACCCCACATACAAGTCCTCGGGGGACAGTGTGGAAGAGGTGGAGGAGCTCTGATGTCAGTGCTGGATGATGTGGACACTCTATTGTCTCTTCAGTGACAGGGATCTCTCGGGAACCAGAAGACTGCAGCAGTGTAATGACATTATGAAGAGTTGACTGGTTGGACACAAGCAGCACCAGCAAGGGAAACATAAACACAGGAGTTGGTGGAGTATAAAAAAAGGCTTCAGAAAGTAATTTGTTTGTTTATTTACTGGTGCATGGGTGAAAAGGGGAAGAAAGGAGATATGGGAGTGGGGGATCTTTGCCTGGGCATATGCTTAGAAGACAGTTTTGATATGCCTTCAAGATTTTTACATACTTGCACTTCCTTCTTTTTGCAATAAATACAGAAATGTACAAATTAGCTTCTGTAGGGAGCTCATAGTAGGTCAATTATTTTTAATATGTCTGCTTAAAAGAGAAGTATGGCTTTCTATAAAAAAAACAAACAAACATTATACTCATCTAGGTGGATGCAGCATGGATCAGATGCTGCATCTGTCCTCCGCTGCCTCTGCACTGAGAACTGAGCAATCAAACACTGCTGATCACTCAGGTCTCCCCCTCCACTGTGAGCAGAGCCGGGGCTGTCAGTCTCCGGCTCTGCCCCCCCCCTCGCTGGAGCGCCACTCCTGGCTGGCTAAGTCTCTCAGCGGATCACAGAGTGGCTGAGCCAGGTACTGATCCATGGTTCTGGGTGGATCCAGACCATAAGGTCAGGATCTTTTCAGATCCTAGACCAGCCCTGTGACGTCAGCCGACAGCGGGCTTCAACTGAAAATAGGTAGTTTTGGCTATACTTCTCCTTTACCGGTTGAGATAAGGGGGAAGGATTTACTAAAGGCAAATAGGCTGTTTACTTTAAAAGAAAAATTGCCCTTAGCTTAGTGAATAAGGTGAAGTTCTGCTGACTTCTATCATCCAATCATGTGCAAGCAATGATATGTTTTTTTTTATATATTCATTGCATGCAGGGTTGTCAACTGCCTGTATTTTCATGGACAGTTTTGTAAAAAAAAAACAAAAAAAACACCCTGATTTCTCCCGTTTGTAAAAGTCAGTGGAACAGGAGAAACTGTCCATGAAAATAGAGGGGCTGGCTGCAGCTGTCACTTCAGAGCCTCTCCTGTTGCCCAGTACAGTTCCCTCCATGAACAGAAAGGAGGCTGGATCTGCTCCATCTCCTGCCCTATCCCTGCTGTGTCTGCTTAGCCCCACACTCCATGGTGAAAGGGGTTGTTGTGTGGGCATGTGCAGGTGGCAGATATGAACACACAGTGCTTTCAGCATCTGTAGCTATTTGCTGCTTAATGCTTCCGTGGTGCTGCCTGAGCTCCGGGGAGACCAGCCTTGGGTTTTGGGTATAGATACAATTTAAGGCCTGTCGTCTCATATTACATAGTTTTGTTAAGTCTAAAGTAGATTGTACAATGAGAGTGTATAGCCAGACAAACAGGAAAAGACATGTAGTTGCTATGGGTAACCAAGCACTAGTTTAAGACACAAAGCAACCTGTCGTTAGGCGTGGTACCTGGTAAAGGTGACAAGTACTCCGGTAGCGAGGGGTGGGTCGATGTTCTGGTTCCCTCTCTAGCAGTCCGTTTCCAGTAGCAACCATGACCTGATCACATAGGTACGGGAGTGAAGGAGTTAATAAGTGCACGCATAAGGTCCATGCTAGGTGCACGGCAGGACCCATTCTGTTACTGAGAGTGAGGTAACAAATGTACGCTGGACTGGTGGGGAGGGCGCAGGCTCAGCACATGTCTCCTAATGCAACTTACATCAAGTTACAGTGTGTAGTGACACGGGACAGTGCTTGCTCAGATGAATTCTGCACTTTTACTGCACACGGTGCGATGACTTATCTCTAAGTCAGGAAACTGCCTTAAAGTGGAACATTAGTCAAAAAATAAGTTCTGCTAGATCACTTCAAGGCTGGCCCCTTTTGCAGGTATAGTAACAATTTAAAAATAAGTGCCTATAATGTTTAAAATCCAGTAACACACTATCTCACCCTGCTCTGCACATGCTCAGTTGCTCTCTATTCTCGGCACTGTGCCACAAATGTGAGAGGCTGATCTGCTGATAGCCTAAAGATTTACTGCTGCTCAGGGACTCTGAGCATCAGCAAAATGGCAGCCTCCAGCAAAAAGAAACAGGAACAATGCTAGAGGCAAATTACAGCACACAATAATTTTGGTAGCATAATTATTCATGTGGAATGTATGTTCCTTGTGAAAGAACTAGACTCTAGACCAGGGGTCTCAAATTCAAATTACCTGAGGGCCACAAGACAAATTTTCACATCCAATGGGGGCCGCATGCAAACTGTCCTTTCCCCCAGCATTGGTGTCAGCGGACGCACTATTAACCCCCAGCACTGGTGTCGGCGGATGCAATATTAAACCCTAGCATTACCCCCTACACTCCACAAGTACCCCCCCACACTCCACTTCACAAATATCACCCCCACACACTCCACAAATACCCCCTCTTCACAAGTTTCAACCCCAGTCACGCAACTAAGGACTTTTCTCAGCCTTTTGTGTGATGGCTCACTTACCTCTCCTCTTGGCAGTCAGCTGTGGCCTGATCTTCTGCCTCCCGAGTCCGCTCCTCCTGTAAGGTCCTGGCTTCATCACAGGCCTAGAGGCAGGGCACAGTGAGAACGCCACAATCTTCCGCCCTGAGGTGGCAGCAGCACCCTGGATCCCGGGCCAGTGTTCTGTGGAGAAGTGCGCTATCGAATAGTGCCCGGGACGAACTGCACATGCGCCGTACGTAGCACAACAGCCTGCGCACAATAGCCGACTGAAGACATTTTTAAGTCAGATTGTGCCTCGCGCTGCCGCGGCGTGTTCATGTAGGTGAGGGGCGGAAATTACCATGAAGGGCGCAGATGTTTTCCATGATGGCCAGTGCTGCAAAGATGGGGGCGAAATTTATAACGATGCCCAAACAAATCTGCTAAACAAATCTTTATCTGCTATTCTTCCTGGAGGGCCTATTTAGCTAGCTAAACGTTTACAATTCTGCCCCCATCTTTGCAGCAGTGGCCATCCTTGAAAACATCTGCCCCATTCATGTTAGATCAGCACTGGCCTTCAATGAAAACATCCCTTCCCTTCATGTTAAATTCCTCCCCTCACCTACATGAACGTGCCTCGGCACAATCTGACTGAAAAATGTCTTCAGTCAGCTGTGTGCAGGCGCCGTCTCGTCAAAAAAACAGCTGACCGTAAAATCAGCTGTTGTGGTATTACGTACGGCACATACGCAGTTCGTCCAGGTGTTCTGTCGAGAAATGCCCCCCATCGAATAGTGCTAGGGTTGAAGGGCGCATGCGCAACACATGCGCTGTACGTAACATAACAACAGCTGCTTTTACCATCAGCTGTTGTGACGGCGAGACGGCGCAGGCGCACAATAGCCAACAGAATTTTTTTTGTGCCCTGCGCTCCCCCGGCAAGTTCATGTCCATGATGGGCAGATTTCTACACGTTGTGGGTGGATTTATGGGCACTTGGAGGCAGAATTACATGTCCAGTGCCGCAAAACAAAAACTTTTTGATGGGCGGATTTCTACATTTCTTGTGGGTGGATATATGGGCACTTTGGGGCGGAATTAGATGGCCAGTGCTGCAAAAACTTACTGATGGACGGATTTTTACATTTTTTTATGGGCGGATTTATGGGTACTTTGGAGAGGAAACAGCGAAAACTCCGAGCCACTACCACCCTCCTGGGATCAGCCCTGAATGCGGGCCGTTTGTAATCGGTCCGCGGGCCAGTACTTTGAGACCCCTGCTCTAGACTTTCACATGACTGCAGTCTCCGTCTGGCCCCGGGCATTGGTGAGCGCATTCACGGCGAATGGTGGCCCTTGTCTATGCCGTGTCGTGGTTTTGCTTTGTCTATGCAGTAAGGCTGTGCTGAAAATAGCTGTCAGTGCAGCCTCAATGCATCTGGTGTGAATGAGTCATAAAAGTCCACTTTTATGACCATGGTTATCATGACCGAAGCAAAGTAATTATTTTACGTAACCACTTCAGCCCGGCAGGTTTTACCCCCTTAATGACCAGGCCATTTTTTGCGATACGGCACTGCGTTACTTTAACTGACAATTGCGCGGTCACGCGACACAGTACCCAAATAAACTTGAGGTTCTTTTTTGCCCAGAGCTTTCTTTGGGTGGTATTTGATCACCTCTGCGGTTTTTATTTTTTGCACTACAAACGACAATTTTGAAAAAAACCCAATATTTTTTACTTTCTGCAATAAAACATATCCAATATAAAAATGAAAAGAAAATCAAATATCTTCATCAGTTTAGGCCAAAATGTATTTTGCTACATATTTTTGGTAAAAAAAATCCCCATAAGCGTATATTGATTGGTTTGCCCAAAAGTTATAGCGTTTACAAAATAGGGGATATATTTATGGCTTTTTTTTTTTACTTCTAATGGCGGTGATCAGCAATTTTTAGCGGGACTGCGACATTGCGGTGGACAGATTGGACACCTAGCTGACACTTTTTTGGGAACCAGTGACATTATTACAGTGATCAGTGCTAAAAATATGCACTGACCTTGTACTAATGACACTGGCAGGGAAGGGGTTAACATCAGGGGCGATCAAAGGGTTAACTGTGTTCCCTCTGTGTGTTTCTAACTATGTGGGGGATGGGCTCTGATCACAATGTCCATGCCTGACAGCTCAGCTGTCTGCTTGTTTACATCAGCAGAATGCCGTTCTGTCTCTGCGGGAGGCCAGAGGACATCGTGCCTGCCAGGCCTGCTGAGTAGCTCCCCCTGTGGCCAATCAGCGTGTGATTGCGGCTCCGGTGGCACACATGCCCCCTAGTGGCTTTTAGCAAGATCACGTACGGGTACGAGATTTTGCATAATAGAGCTGCCTTGCCGCGGTATATGTACGGCAGGTGGTCGGGAAGTGGTTAAGTAGTTCATATACAATGGAACTCATTTGTTTATATTTTTTAATCTGAAGTCAATTTGGAAATGTTTTATTGTCTAGACTCTAGAGGCAACAAAGACCCCAATGTTCTGTACCCAAGTATTCTGAATAGGGTGCATTTACTACTAATTTACTGTATCTGTCGAAAAACTTAATGCTGAAACAGCTGAATTTCCTGTACGAAGGAGATCCCCATCCCAGGGTGCTGCACTGATAACAAGCTTTTCCCACAGAGCTCCTACTTGTTATGAAATACATTTTCAGTTTCACTGACACTTACATTCACGTCATTTGCTGACACAGCAAATTGTGTTTCATGACGATATAGATCTGGCAAATGTAATTTAAAAATAGTGTCACACACAAAAGCACATAGAAACATACATACACTGATCAGCCATAACTGACAGGTTAAGTGAATAACATTGATTGTCTCATTCCAATAGCACGTGAAAGTCGGTGGGATATATTAGGAGGCCAGTAAACAAGTTGTCCCTGAAGTCGATGTTTTGAAAGCAGAAAAAATGGGCATCCCAGTTTGTTGCGTATGGTGTTGCATAGACCGACCGGTCAGGCTGCCCATGCTGACTTATGTGCACAGCCAAAAGCACCTACAATGAGCACGTGAGCATCAAAACTGGACCATGGAGCAATGGAAGAAGGTGGCCTGGTCTGATAAATATTACATTTTCTTTTGCATCATGTGGATGGCCGGGTGTCTGTGTGTCACTTATCTGGGGAAGGGATGGCACCAGAATGTAGTAAAGGAAGAAGGAAATCTGGAGGGGGCAGTGTGATGTTTTGGGCAATGTTATGCTGGGAAAGCTTGGGTCCTGCCAATGATGTTGATGTTAATTTGATACATACCACCTACCTACCTAAGGAGTACACTTCTACCTGCTTAAACATTCAGCTCTATAGGAATTGTAGTATGCATAGCGAGGATCATGTGACCAGAAATCACAGCAATGCTCGCTCTATATTAGTAGCAGTGAGGTGCATCAGTGGAGGATAGAAAGCATGCGCAGGACAAAAGTCAAATGAATGTGCTGACGTGCCCACGCAAACACGTCTCATAGAGCTGCAATAGTGAGAATCAGGCCTTACTCTATCCAAAATGAAAAAAAAAAAAAAAATGTTATACCTATAGTTCTACTTTTAGGCCTCATGCCTAAAAGTGTTAAAGCGTTTGTTACCCCAACACTTTATATTCCTGAAATGTGCCTGCTGTAACATGTACTTGTATGAGAAAGTATCCTGTTCTCTTTGTATGCTTCCTTTATGTGAAATCCCTGGTATTCCTGCCAGTCCCTCTGCTTTTCCATTAAAAACTGACCACACTAAGCAGTATAATAGGGATGAGCCGAACACCCCCCTGTTCGCTTCGCACCAGAACGTGCGAACAGGCAAAAAATTTGTACGAACACCGTTAAAGTCTATGGGACACGAACATGAATAATCAAAAGCGATAATTTTAAAGGCTTATATGCAAGTTATTGTCATAAAAAGTGTTTGGGGACCTGGGTCCTGCCCCAGGGGACATGGATCAATGCAAAAAAAAGTTTTAAAAACTGAGGTTTTCTCAGGATCAGTGATTTTAATAATGCTTAAAGTGAAACAATAAAAGTGTAATATTCCTTTAAATTTCGTACCTGGGGGGTGTGTCTATAGTATGCCTGTAAAGGGGCGCATGTTTCCCGTGTTTAGAACAGCAAAATGACATTTCAAAGGAAAAAAAGTCATTTAAAACTACTTGCGGCTATTAATGAATTGCCGGTCCGACAATACACATAAAAGTTCATTGATAAAAACGGCATGGGAATTCCTCACAGGGGAACCCCGAACCAAAATTTAAACAAAAATGACGTGGGGGGTCCCCGTAAATTCCATACCAGGCCCTTCAGGTCTGGTATGGAAATTAAGGGGAACACCGCGCCAAAATAAAAAAAAATGGCGTAGGGTCTCCCCAAAAATCCATACCAGACCCTTATCCAAGCACACAACCTGGCAGGCCACAGGAAAAGAGGGGGGGACGAGCGAGCGACCCCCCCTCCTGAACCATACCAGGCCACATGCCCTCAACATTGGGAGGGTGCTTTGGGGTAGCCCCCCAAAACACCTTGTCCCCATGTTGATGGGGACAAGGGCCTCATCCCCACAACCCTTGCCTGGTGGTTGTGGGGGTCTGCGGGCGGGGGGCTTATCAGAATCGGGAAGCCCACTTTAACAAGGGGACCCCCAGATCTCGGCCCTCCCCCCTGTGTGAAATGGTAAGGGAGTACCCCTACCATTTCACAAAAAAAGTGTCAAAAATGTTAAAAATGACAAGAGGCAGTTTGTGACAATTCCTTTATTTAAATGGTTCTTCTTTCTTCTATCTTCCTTCGGTTTCTTCATCCATCTTCTTCTTCTTCTGGTTCTTCCCACGGTGTTATCGTCCAGCATCTTCCTCCGCGGTGCCGGCGTCTTCTTCCCTTCGTCTTATGGGCCGCTCCACATCCAGCATGATGGGATGGGAGGCTCCCACTGTGTGACGCTTCTCCTCTTCTGACGGTTCTTAAATAAGGGAGGGCGGGGCCACCCAGTGACTCCGCACCCTCTGACGCACGGGGACTTCCCTGTGGCATTCCCTGTGACGTCAGAGGGGGGCGGACAGGGAAGTCACCGTGTGTCAGGGGGGCGGGGTCACCGGGTGGCCACGCCCTCCGTTATTTAAGAACCATTAGAAGAGGAGAAGCGTCACACAGCAGGAGCCTCCCATCCCATCATGCTGGATGAGGAGTGGCCCAGAAGACGAAGGGAAGAAGACGCTGGCGCCGCGGAGGAAGATGCCGGATGAGAACACCGGAGGAGGAACCAGAAGAAGATGAAGAAACCGAAGGAAGAAAGAAGAAGCATTTAAATAAAGGAATTGTCAAAAACTGTCTCTTGTAATTTTTAACATTTTTGATACTTTTTTTGTGAAATGGTAGGGGTACTTTTGTACCCCCTTACCATTTCACACAGGGGGGAGGGCCAGGATCTGGGGGTCCCCTTGTTAAAGGGGGCTTCCAGATTCCGATAAGCCCCCTGCCCGCAGACCCCCACAACCACCAGGCAAGGGTTGTGGGAATTTGCCCCTTGTCCCCATCAACATGGGGACAAGGTGTTTTGGGGGGCTACACCAAAGCACCCTCCCAATGTTGAGGGCATGTGGCCTGGTACGGTTCAGGAGGGGGGCGCTCTCCCGTCCCCCCCTCTTTTCCTGCGGCCTGCCAGGTTGCGTGCTCAGATAAAGGTCTGGTATGGATTTTTGGAGAGACCCCACGCCAATTTTTTTTACAATTTTGGCACGTGGTTCCCCTTAAAATCCATACCAGACCTGAAGAGTCTGGTATAGATTTTGAGGGGGACCCCACTCCATTTTCTTTTAAGATTTGGCTGGGGTTCCCCTTAATATCCATACCAGACCTGAAGGGCCTGGTATGGAATTTAGGGGGACCCCCCCACGTCATTTTTTTTTTAAATTTTGGTTCGGGGTTCCTCTGTGGGGAATTCCCATACCGTTTTTATCAATGAACTTTTATGTGTATTGTTGGACCGGCAATTCATTAACCTCCCTGGCGGTATGATTATTTCAGATTTTAGGTGCTGAAAGCGGTACCATTATTTTGCAAAGAAATTTGGCGTTTTATATTGTAGGCCTGTAATTCTTAGGAATAGTTCACTTAAATCTGTCCAACCCAGAGTCTAGTAGACATCCCGGGTATAATAAAGTTTGAAAAACGAAATAAAAAATTATAATATAATAAATAACTATAAATAATAACAAATAATAATATAATAATAATAAAAATTATATAATAATGTAATCAAATCAAAAACACTGAAATTTGTTTGTAGCTTTTCTTACTTTTAGTGTTTGATGACGGATCTCCTCACAAATCACTATCGCTCAATTCTGCAAGTGATTATAATTTATTATCGCTTTTTTTTAGCTGGTCTAAAACCACTTTTGATGTAAAGAGACAGTTTTGGTTGCTATGGACAATCTCCTGTTTCCTGGCAGAAAGAACAGTTTTATATATATAAAACTGCATGCAGGACACTGGGCAGACCACTAGGGACAAAGGGGATGTGTAGTTATTTGATACAGTACTGTAATCTATAAGATTACAGTATGCTGTATCTGTATTGTGTGTTTCACTTTTGAATTTACCGCCGAACTCCGTCCCCGTGCGTCGCAACGCTCGCAGGGAACGGAGCTCGGCACTGTGAATCGAGCGAGACACAGCGGCTCGCCGATCACAGCGGGGAGACATCGCAGGATCCAGGGGACAAGGTAAGTAAACTCTTCCTGGATCCTGCGATGCAAGCCCGAGTCTGGCTCAGGGATACCGCTTTTGGTATGAAAAATCCACCCCGAGCCAGACTCGGGAATACCGCCAGGGAGGTTAATAGCCGCAAGTAGTTTTAAATGACTTTTTTTCCTTTGAAATGTCATTTTGCTGTCAGACTGTTCTAAACACGGGAAACATGCGCCCCTTTACAGGCATACTATAGACACCCCCCAGTTACGAAATTTAAAGGAATATTACACTTTTATTGTTTCACTTTAAGCATTATTAAAATCACTGCTCCCGAAAAAACGGCCGTTTTTTAAGACTTTTTTTTTGCATTGATACATGTCCCCTGGGGCAGGACCCAGGTCCCCAAACACTTTTTATGACAATAACATGCATATAAGCCTTTAAAATTAGCACTTTTGATTTTTCCCATAGACTTTTAAAGGGTGTTCCGCGGCTTTCGAATTTGCCGCGAACACCCCAAATTGTTCGCTGTTCAGCGAACAGCCGATGTTCGAGACGAACATGAGTTCGACTCGAACTCGAAGCTCATCCCTACAGGAGAACACACTGTGGTCAGTTCTCTAGCTATGCTGGGAACTCGGTGTGATCTCCTCCAATGATCAGACTTGTCCTGACATGCCCCTGCTGTGCACAGCTATTCACTGGGAAGCTCAGTGTGCTGCTGCTTCTCCTTCCCCCAGCTCAGAACAGAGGGAATGTGATCACTTATAAAAAAGGGAAAAAAGGTATTTATAATTTGTTTTTATATCTTTACAAAGGTCTTTTGCCTTTCATTTCTACTTTAAATTCAATGGGTTGTTTTACAAGGTGATCGTTTACAATTGTCTTTTCTTCTGCCTCTAAACACGATCGGATTGTTGGCCAACAGAGCGTCAGACTTTTGTCCAAAGGGCGTGTGCCAGGAACTTGTCTTGCATACTAACGGCACACAATTGTCGACCAATAAACACAAACGTAGTGACGTACTACATAGAATTTCAGCTCTTGAGCGCCACCCTTGGTGAGCATCGATTCCGAGCATGCATGTTTGTACTTTTTTTGGACTTTTGTGTGACGGACTTGTGTACACACAATAGGAAAATCTGACAACAGACCGTTGTCCGCACAAAATTTGCTATCCAACGTTTGTTGGTGGAAAGTTGGACAACAATTGTCTGATGGAGCGTACTAACGGTCGGATTTTAGGCAAACAGTCTGTCATCACACAATTCCCTGTCGAAAACCCGATCATGTGTACGAGGCTTTATTCAATGTTTCTCAACCTTTTTTCAGTCGAGGCACCCTTTAAAATTATACACAATCTTAAGGCACCCTTTAAAATTATGGACAATCTCAAGGCACCCCATTCTAAAATGTAAAAAACAATTCCAATAGCTTTACATAATGCAGCAGCATCGACCCACGTCTGACACCCAACATTAGAGGTGATTTATTCTTCCAAAGCAAATACACTTTTGAACACTGGTACTGACTAGTATTCCAACGTTTTTTCTCTCCCTCTGTTTCTCTCCATCACTCAGCTAATGTGAGACCAGTGCTGACGTAGAGAGGCAGGGGAGGTTCAAACAAGGATACTGTGCAGGCAATCAACACCCTTCTTATCAACACGGATGACATCACTGGTTGTTAGGATGCTGGTGGGCTGGAAATTTGAAATGGTAGATAACAAAACCTGGGGCTTTGTGTAACTAAAAGGCAGCCATGATCCACCCACCGGCTCGTATACAATTTTGGGGCAATTTTTAGGCATTTTGCCAAGGCACCCCTGAAGAAACTTCAAGGCACCCCAGGATGACTGGTTGAAAATGGCTGCTCTAAGGGCCAGTTCACACCCCATGCAGTCCAGTGCATTTTTGCATTTCAAAATGTATGGATAGTAGGTTATATGGTTTCCAATGGCATAGTTCACACCGGTGCAATCAGTTCCAGTTCCAGAAAAAGAAAAGAAAAACATGCCGCATTTTTCCTGGAATGCGGTAAAACGCATCAAAAATGCACTGGAACACACATCTTTATTATAAGACCCCTTCCACGGTGGGCCCCTGTGCAATAGTGGTAAAGCACTGCTCCTTTTAGCGGTGCTTTACCGCTGTTTAAGCAGTGCTTTTCAGCTGCTAGTGGGGCGCCTTTTAACCCCCGCTAGCAGCTGAAGAAGGGGTTAAAAATGCCCATTGTTTGAGGCATTTCCGAAGTGCTGGCCATTCATTGCAATGGGCAGGGGCATTTTGGGAGTGCTAAATAAAAATGGCGCTCACAAACCGCCCCAAAGATGCTGCTTGCAGGACTTTTTCTAACGTACCACAAGCGCACCGCCCCAGTGTGAAAGCCCTCAAGCTTTCACATTCGGTGGCTTGGGAGGCAGTTTTCAGGTGCTATTTCTAGCGCTAAAACACCAGAAAACTGCTCAGTGTGAAAGGGGTCTTATGGTTAAAAAAAAATGCTCTGGACTGCACCAGCAATGCACTGGAACGCATCAAAAACGCACATGCAGAAAAGCATCTGGATTGCGTTTCTATGGTGTGAATATGGCCTCAATGTTAGCTTATTCGTTTATGAACACACAGACGTTTAGACCCCTTTCACACTAGCACCTCTCTGCATTAGCTGTAAAGTGGCGCTTTGCTGTTGTTTTAGTGGCGCTTTTCGGCCGCTAGCGGGGCGCTTTTAACCCCCAGCTACCAGCCAAAGAAAAAGGTTAAATACGCCAGAAAAACGCCGCTGCCAAAACGTTTTGAAAGCAGTGCCCATGCATTCCAATGGGTGGGGGTGGTGGAGGAGTGCTTGTATACACCGCTCCAAAGATGCCGCTTGCAGGACTTTTACTAACGTCCCGCAAGCGCACCGCCCTAGTGTGAAGGCCCCCGTGCTCTCACACAGGGGCTGCAGGCCCTTTGGCGCCTGAAAAGCCCCCCCCCCCGCAGTGTGAAAGGGATCTTAGTGGCAGGAAAAAAAAACCTCCAAAGCCAGCACGCCCAGGAGAAGCAGAGCTTTGCCAAAAAAAACCAAACCGCTTGGCACGTGTAAACGTACGATAACAATAGGTGCGCTTCAGCGTTAATTTATTTCAGGGGACTGAATAAATTATTATGCTGGCCAATGAAATTAATTAACAGGCAAGTACTTGACACTCCTAAATGCGTTTACACGTGCCAAGTGTTTTTTTTCTGCATGGAGGAAAAGAGAGCTGGGCAAACGCCCCGTCAATTGGATTCTTGCTCATCCTTGTTGGTTAATACAATGTATCTTTTGGGTTCTTCCCATCCTTGTTGGATAATGCAATGTATCTTTTGTGTTCTTCCCATCCTTGTTGGATAATACAATGTATCTTTCGGGTTCTTCTCATCCTTGTTGGATAATACAATGTATCTTTTGGGTTCTTCCCATCCTTGTTGGATAATACAATGTATCTTTTGGGTTCTTTTCATCCTTGTTAAATAATACAATGTATCTTTTGGGTTCTTTTCATCCTTGTTAAATCAAACAAAGATGACGTCCGGAAGTGACGAAACGCGTCAGGGTCGTAATCAACCGGAAGTGACGTTTGCGCTCCACGGAAGGTAACCAGGAAGCGAACGGCTTAGCCGTGTACAGCTCGCATCCAGGAGTTCCTCCGGCGGGACACTATATCAGGCACAGTGCACCTTTCAATGCTTGTTCTTATTTTATATTTGGTACGCATATTTGAAATGGGGAATGTGATTTTATGATTTGTTTAATAAACGGTCTGAAGCAATATCACGCTATTGGGCATTTCATTTTCTCCCCATGTTACACATACCGAGAGGGTCTTGCACCACCTGGTGGTTGAATTAAGGAGACGGCAAGGATTTAAAGATCACTTTTCAAAAGGCCTGTGGTTATAGACATTGTGGTGAGTGCAACCTCACGGGGGGTGACCCCCTCACGCGGTGATCGCTATTGGTGAAAGGATTTCTACGCTTGCCTTCATATCCACAGTCTGCATCTTTAATTATGAACTTTCCTGTCTTTTAAACATTAGTTCTATATATAGTGTTTTATAACATCGGACACTTAGCGCCGCCTCAATAAGTTTAACAAATCAAGGACTGGACACGCATTTTTTATGATTTGAAGATTTATTGTTTATTACAGGATAATACAATGTATCTTTTGGGTTCTTCCCATCCTTGTTGGATAATACAATGTATCTTTTGGGTTCTTTTCATCCTTGTTAAATAATACAATGTATCTTTTGGGTTCTTTTCATCCTTGTTAAATCAAACAATGTATCTTTTGGGTTCTTTTCATCCTTGTTAACCACTTAACAACCGGCCCATAGCCAAATGACGGCTACAGGGCGGTTGCTTAACTCTGGGAGGGCGTCCAGGGACGTCCTCCCAGAATTCCGCTCTCGCGCACTCCAGAGGACCCGGCGCATCACGGATCTCGGTAAATGGCCGCTAATTGCGGCCATTTACCATGTGATCGCTCCGTCAAATGACGGAGCGATCACATGTAAACAAACCGGCGTCATCTCATGACGCCGGTTCCTCTCCTCCCCTCCTGTGTACTGATCGGTACACTGTGAGCGGAGAGGGGGATGGATGGTAGCAGCGTTGTGGGCTGCATCTGTAGTGCCCACAGCGCTGCACAGAGACATCCAGCCATCCATCCATGCTCAGCCATCCCTCGCTACTCTGCAATGCCCTGCAATGCTGTGCAATACTCTGCAATGCCCCACAATACTCTGCAATGCCCTCTGCAATGCCCCACAATACTCTGCAATGCCCCACAATACCCCGCAAAACTCTGCAATGCCCTGCAATACTCTGCCATACCCTGCAATACCCCGAAATACTCTGCCATACCCTGCAATACTCTGCCATACCCTGCAATACCCCGCAATAACCCGAAAAATAACCCGCAATACTCTGCCATACCCTGCAATACCCCGAAATACTCTGCCATACCCTGCAATACCCTGAAATATCCCGCAATACTCTGCAATACCCAGCCATACTCTGCAATACACAGCCATGCTCTGCAATACCCCGCAAAAATCTGCAATACTCTGCCATAACCCGCAATACTCTGCCATACCCAGCCATACTGTGCAATACTCGGTGATACCCAGCCATACTCTGCCATACCCAGTCATACTCGGCGATACTCTGCAATACCCAGCCATGCTCAGCCATACTCGGCCATGCTCAGCCATACCCAGCCATGCTCTGCCTCTGTATGTAGCCAGGCTGTGGAAGTCTCACACATGTGGTATCGCCGTACTCAGGAGGAGTAGGAGAATCTATTTTGGGGTGTCATTTTTGGTATGTACATGCTATGTGTTAGAAATATTGTATAAATGGACAACTTTGTGTTAAAAAAAAAAAAAAAAGTGTTTTAACCACTTCCCGCCTTCCGTCATACGACGTCCTTGACTTTGTGCGGGGATATCTGAATGATGGGTGCAGCTACAGGCATCATTCAGATATCAGCTTTTTCAGCCAGCGATTCCCTACACCATAAGAATGATCATAGCGGCTGTTACACTGCTTGATCGTTCTTATGGGAGGCGAGAGGGGACGTCCCCCCCCCCCTCCCGCCGCCCTCCGGTGCTTCTACCGACTCACCGCTACGATCGAAGCCAGGATCTTTCTTTCTTTTTTTTTTTTATTTCAGGCACAGCCTAGAGGTGAGATGTGGGGTCTTATTGACCCCATATCTCACTGTAAAGAGGACCTGTCATGCCATATTCCTATTACAAGGGATGTTTACATTCCTTGTAATAGGAATAAAAGTGATCAAAAAAAATTTTTTGGGGAAAAAAGTGTCAAACTAAAATAAATAAAGTATTTACTGTTAAAAAAAAAAAATAAATAAAGTAAAATGAACAAAAAAAAAAAAAAAAAAAAATTTAAAGCGCTCCTGTCCGTGTGCTCGCATGCAGAAGCGAACGCATACGTAAGTCCCGCCCACATATGAAAACGGTGTTCAAACCACACATGTGAGGTATCGCTGCGATCGGTAGAGCGAGAGCAATAATTTTGCCCCTAGACCACCTCTTTAACTCAAAATTTGTAACCAGTAAAAAAATTTAAAGCGTCGCCTATGGGGATTTTTAAGTAGCGAAGTTTGGCGCCATTCCACAAGCGTGTGCAATTTTGAAAGGTGACATGTTAGGTATCTATTTACTCGGCATAACTTCATCTTTCATATTATGCAAAAACATTGGGCTAACCTTACTGTTTTGTTTTTTTTTAAAGCAAAAAACATTTTTTTTCCAAAAAAAACACGTTCGAAAAATTGCTGCGCAAATATCGTGCGAGATAAAAAGTTGCAATGACCGCTATTGTATTCTCTAGGGTCTTTGCTAAAAAAAACATATATAATGTTTTGGGGTTCTATGTAATTCTAGCAAAAAAATTATGATTTTTACATGTAGGAGAGAAATGTCAGAATAGGCCTGGGTGCTCCAGAACGCCTGAAGGTGCTCCCTGCATGTTGGGCCTCTGTATGTGGCCACGCTGTGTAAAAGTCTCACACATGTGGTATCGCCATACTCGGGAGTAATAGCAGAATGTGTTTTGGGGTTTAATTTGTGGTATGCATATGCGGTGTGTGAGAAATAACCTGCTAATATGACAATTTTGTGAAAAAAAAAGAAAAAAAACAAAACTTGATTTTGCAAAGAATTGTGGGAAAAAATGACAACTTCAAAAAACTCACCATGCATCTTTCTAAATACCTTGGCATGTCTTCTTTCCAAAGAGGGGTCATTTGGGGGGTATTTGTACTTTTCTGGCATGTTAGGGTCTCAAAAAATGAGATAGGCCGTCAGTACTTCAGGTGTGATCAATTTTCAGAGATTGGCACCATAGCTTGTGGACGCTCTAACTTTCACAAAGACCAAATAATATACACTAATTTGGGTTATTTTTACCAAAGATATGTAGCGGTATAAATTTTGGCCAAAATATATGAAGAAAAATTACTAATTTTCAAAATGTTATAACAGAAACAAAGAAAAATGTATTTTAAATTACAGATTTTTCGGTCTTTTTTCTTTTATAGCGCAAAAAATAAAGAACCCAGCGGTGATTAAATACCACCAAAAGAAAGCTCTATTTGTGTGAAAAAAAGGACAAAAATTTCATATAGATAGTGTTGCATGACTGAGTAATTGTCATTCAAAATGTGAGAGCACCAAAAGCTGAAAATTGGTCTGGTTATTAAGGGGGTTTAAGTGCCCTGTGGTCAAATATTACAATGTATCTTTTGGGTTCTTCCCACCCTTGTTGGATGTGATTGTAATGTATGTAATGTATAACATGTAGCAGAGAGCAGCAATGAATGGGCTGCCAGCATCTGAATGCATTACATGGAGACTGGCAGCCTCCACACCGTGCCCTGCTCTCCTTCCCAACCATCCATGGTGCCACACAGGTCGGACATGCCGTCCCCCTCCCCTCCTCCTCCCCCGATCTCCGGGAATGTCCCGCACACACGTGCTGCTTTTGGGAAATTCCATATGACAATACAAAAGCCGGCATTGCCTACACTCCTCTTTATGCAAATTCACCAGTGCACCAGGACCAGTGCAAATGTAATCGCCACAGCACACACATCCCGGCACAGACGGAGCGGTGACACGGAGGACTACTGAGACCGGCTCTACTACACCTGCAGGTGTCCGTAGAGCGCCCGGCCCGGCGATCTCCGCTCTACTAGTGCCCCCTGTGGCTGGAAGTTTCATGTGCTCGGCGGGTGATTAGTCGGACTTGTTGGAGCGGTATTTAGCTGTGTGAGTTTCCTTGTATTATTTATATTATATGGATTGTTTTATTACACTGAAGAATTCATTTTATACGCCTGTAATCAACTTTTCCCCCTCACAGCAATTACTTTTTGCATCACTTGCACTTCCTGTTTAGATTTTCAGCTCCTAACTCTCTTAATTTAAAGTGGAGCTCCACCCAAAAGGGAAAGCTCCTCTTGTTTGCTTCCTCCCCACCCCCCTCCCTCCACTGCCTTATTTCCATTTGGCACCTTTTCTGGGGGGGGGGATGGGTATCTGTTTTTGACAGGTACCCGTCCCCACTTCTGGGAGACCTCACCGCAGTGCCGCCGTCAGTCGGACATTCGGCTTCCCCCCCTGCCTAGAGTTGCCAGCTGATCCCTTTAAACCCCAACACATATGAATACACGGGTTCTGTGGGTGATTAAGGTGGTAACCCTTTCATGACTAAGCCTATTTTTGAAATTTGGTGTTTACAAGTTAAAATCTGTATTTTTTGCTAGAAAATTACTTAGAACCCCCAAACATTATGTATATTTTTTTTAGTAGAGAATAAAATGGAGATCGTTGCAATATTTTATATCACACGGTATTTGTGCAGCGGTGATTTAAACGCAAATTTTTGGAAAAGGGACACTTTCATGAATTTTAAAAAATCCAAACAGTAAAGTTACCCCAATTTTTTTGTATAATATGAAAGATGATGTTACGCCAAGTAAATAGATACCAAACATGTCACGCTTTATAATTGCACGTACTCGTGGAATGGCAACAAACTACGGTACCTAAGAATTTCCATATGCGACGCTTTAAATTTTTTTACGGTTACCAGGTTAGAGTTACAGAGGAGGTCTAGTGCTAGAATTATTGCTCTCACTCTGAGGATCGCGGCGATACCTCACATGTGTGATTTGAACACCATTTACATATGCGCGCGTGACTTCGGTAGTATGCGTTTTCTTTGCTGCGCGAGCTCGCGGGGACGGGGGCACTTTAAAATTTTTTTTTTTTTTCTTATTTATTTTATTTATTTTTAAATTCATAAATTGTGTTTAAAAAAAAAATGTTTTGATGACTTTTATTGCTGTCACAAGGAATGTAAACATCCCTTGTGACAGTAATAGGTGGTGACAGGTACTCTTTATGGAGAGATGGGGGGGTCTAAAAGACCCCCCATCCCTCCTTTACACTTCAAAGCATTCAGATCGCCGAAAGCGGCGATTCTGAATACTGTGTACTTTTTAAAAACCGGCGCCATTGGCAGCCGAGTAAACGGGAAGTGATGTCATGACGTCGCTTCCGCGTTTACAATTTGAAGGCTGGAACGAAACCGCCCACAGCTTCGTTCCAGCCCGCCCCTAGCCGCCGGAGGCATCGGATTGGTCACCGAGCAACCGGATCGACCGGGAGGCCCGGTAAGAGCGGCAGGAGGCAGTGGGAGGGGGGGACGTCCCCTCCCACTGCTCCGGTATAACAGCCGAGCGGGTACTGGGATGATGCCTGCAGCTGCGGGCATCACCCCGATATAACCCCCGAAAGCCGAGTACGCATATCTGCGTACCGTCGGCGGGAAGGGGTTAAACTCACTTGGTGCCTTATCTGCACTAAATTGGTCTCAGAACCTGTGTAATTCATATGTGTTCGGGTTTAAAGGTGTGAGGTGGCAACCCTACCCCGCCGCCGGGCCAATTAGGCCTGGATCACACCTATGCATTTTTTTAGCGCTGTTTCAATTTTGCAGAAACACAACAGTCCGTTTAACATGGTTTCCTAGGGAGGATGGTATTTTTATATATTTCGTATTATTACTACTGTTATAGAGGCCATACCTATCTCTCTATGGTTTCCTAGGGAGGATGGTACACATTTTTATATATTTCTTATTATTACTACTGTTATGGAGGCCATACCGATCTCTCTATGGTTTCCTATGGATGATGGTACAAATTTTTATATATTTCTTATTATTATTACTACTGTTATGGAGGCCATACCCATCTCTCTATGGTTTCCTATGGATGATGGTACAAATTTTTATATACCGTATTTATCGGCGTATAACACGCACAGGCGTATAACACGCACATTCATTTTAAGAGGGAAGTTTCAGGAAAAAAAATAAAATTTTTAATAAGGAACTTTGAAGCAAAATAAGGGTCAGTGCCCATCTGCAGCCTCACCATTGCCATTGATGCAGCCTGATCAATGCCCATCTGCAGCCTCACAAGTGCCATCAATGCAGCCTCATTAGTCTACATCAATACAGCCTTACCATTGCCATCAATGTAGCAGCCTTGCCATTGCCATCAATGCAGCAGCCTCACCATTGCCATCAGTGCAGCCTGATCGATGCCCATCTGCAGCCCAGAGGGGACAGGGAGGGGGGCGGGACAAGCGCCGACAGATTACATACAGTGAGAATCTCCTATGATAGACAGAACAGTGGTCTAATGGCGGCCCAGGAGACAGGACTTTCTATTACAGCGGCTGCCAAGTAAACAGGAGATTCTCACTGTATGTAATGTGACGGCGCTCATCCCGCCACCCTCCCTGTCCCCTCAGAGGCAGCTAAAATTGAAGTATTGGCGTATAACACGCACGCACTATTTGCAACCGATTTTCATGGTGAAAAAGTGAGTGTTATACGCCAATAAATACAGTATTTCTTATTATTATTACTACTGTTATGGAGGCCATACCGATCTCTCTATGGTTTCTTATGGATGATGGTACAAATTTTTATATATTTCTTATTATTATTACTACTGTTATGGAGGCCATACCGATCTCTCTATGGTTTCCTATGGATGAAGGTACAAATTTTTATATATTTCTTATTATTACTACTGTTATGGAGGCCATACCGATCTCTCTATGGTTTCCTATGGATGATGGTACAAATTTTTATATATTTCTTATTATTATTACTACTGTTATGGAGGCCATACCCATCTCTCTATGGTTTCCTATGGATGATGGTACAAATTTTTATATATTTCTTATTATTACTACTGTTATGGAGGCCATACCTATCTCTCTATGGTTTACTATGGAGGATGGTACACATTATTATATATTTCTTATTATGGAGGCCATACCTATCTCTCTATGGTTTCCTAGGGAGGATGGTACACATTTTTATATATTTCTTCTTATTATTACTACTGTTATGGAGGACATACCTATCTCTCTATGGTTTCCTAGGGAGGATGGTACACATTTTTATATATTTCTTCTTATTATTACTACTGTTATGGAGGACATACCTATCTCTCTATGGTTCCTATGGATCATGGTACACATTTTTATATATTTTCTTCTTATTATTACTACTGTTATGGAGGACATACCTATCTCTCTATGGTTTCCTAGGGAGGATGGTACACATTTTTATATATTTCTTATACTGTTATGGAGGACATACCTATCTCTCTATGGTTTCCTATGGATGATGGTACACATTTTTATATATTTCTTATTATTATTACTACTGTTATGGAGGACATACCTATCTCTCTATGGTTTGCTGTGGATGATGGTACACATTTTTATATATTTCTTATTATTATTACTACTGTTATGGAGGACATACCTATCTCTCTATGGTTTACTATGGGTCATGTTCACATCTGTGCATTTTATAGAAAGGGCCAGGGACTTTTTTTCAGATTTTTGGTTCCATAAACTTCAATGGATCAAAAATGTGTATTGAAAAACGCAAAATGCACCTGGAATATGCAAACTGCAACCTGCATAGGTGTGAACCAGGCCTTAGAAAGCGCATGCGAGAGCCGATTGGAAAATCTGCTGGGCTGCCAACATCGCTGGATTCCAGCACAGGTAAGTGTCCTAATATTAAAAGTCAGCAGCTACAGTATTTGTAGCTGCTGACTTTTAAAAGAGAAGTGTGGATTTCTTTTTTTTTTCCTCCATTCATACTTACCTAGGTGGATGCAGCATCGGTCCCCCCCGGCGCCTCTACACTGAGAACCGAGTGATTGAACACTGCCGATCGCTTGGGTTTCACAGCTGAGCAGAGAGCTGTAGACTGTCAGTATCAGCTCTCTGCTTATCTCCCTCCTCACTCATAGGAGCGCTGAGCTGTGGAGGGGGCGGAGCGGGCTGTCTCATGCTCTTAGCGGCTTACTGAGAAGGTGAGACAGGTATCAGTCCAGGCACCTGGCGGATCCAGACTTTATTGTCAGGATGACGCGGTGCCCGGACTGAAATCCGTGACTTCAGCAGAGAGCGGACTTCAGCCCGCTCTCTGCTGAAAACATTTCACAGGAGTGCAAAACAAATTTCACTCCTGTGATCCATAGGAGAAGCCCAGCCAAATGAGCTTTGGCTGGACTTCTCCTTTAATTTTTTAGTGGGAGGGCAGAACTCCACTTTAAAGTAGAACTATAGGCAAAACTTTTTCCTGGTGCCTCCATGGCAGCATACATGTGATAGTACCCCTGCCTACTTCTGCCCACAGGACCAGTGCATAGCTATAAAAAGTTAACACCCACACAACAGCCCATTCCCTACTGATGGATTTAGTAGTCCTCTACTACACCTGTCTTTGGCAGGCAGCCAGTAGCTTACTCACTACACTATGATGATATTATATTATTATTTTTTTTTTATATAATCTTTATTTTAAAGATGTTATACAAAACAGATCAGAAATCAACTCAGAAAGAAAAACAAAATGTAGAGAGGGATATACAGAAAAATTTAAAAAAATAAATAAAAATAAGAAAAACACAAAAAGGGGGGTAGTCATCTTCATCCGCATCCGAGGAAAACAACATCTTTAGCCAGTGAGCTATATCATCAACATTTTAAACCAATAAAGGTCCTCCGTTGTCCCAGACAATCCGTCCTTTTCTGCTGTCCACCTTCCGGCCCTTTAAGAGTTCTAAATGCTGGGAGGAAGAAGCAAGTATTCCAATCATGTGACAGTTGTGATTGGCTGTCGAAGTGGTCACATGATCGGAAAACTCCTAATTGCAAATAGGCATCGGGAGCTTTCCAGTTCCTGACAGTAACTGTACCGGGAGCGTGTACAGTGCGTGCTCTCAGCACAGAAATGTTTGCATTTAGGCTGCATATATGTGGCCTCTTGGTATTAAAGATACTTGCATTAACCACTTGCCATCCGCCCACCGTCAAATGACAGCGGGGCGGTGCAGCTCTCGTTCTGGGTGGACGTCATTTGACAGCGCCCAAAATGGGCGCGCAGCGGCCGCGTTGTGTTGCTAGGACACGGCATGACCCTGATCCCTCTAAAGAGCCGGGACTCTTTAGCCATGTGATTGGCTGTGTTCAATTACAGCCAGTCACATGTAAACACGGAGATGCCGGTAATTGGCACTCCTCGCCTCACAGAGGACAGTGTGAGGAGAGGAGAGCCGATCAGCGGCATCTCCTCACAGAGGACATCTAGGCATGTAATCAGGGCACTGATAATCAGTGCCCTGATTACAATGGCGCCCACTGGTGCCAGCAGTGAGTGCCCATCAATGCCAGCAAACAGTGCCCACAAGTGCCAGCAATCAGTACCAATTAGTGATGCCAGTCAGTGCTGGCTATCACTGCTGCCCATCAATACCACCCATCAGTGCTGCCTACCCGTGCCTCCTATCTGTGCCCATCAGTGCCACCTATCAGTGCTCATAAGTGCCACATATCAGTGCCACCTATCAGTGCCCATAAGTGCGGCATATTCGTGCCTCCTCATCAGTGCCACCTTATCAATGCCCATAAGTGCCGCCTCATCAGTGCCCATTAGTGCCGCCTCTTCAGCGCCCATCAGTGAAGATGAAAAATTACTTATTTACAAAATTTATTGACAGAAACAAAGAAAAACTTTTTTTTAGGAAAAGATAAAAAACCCAGAAGTGAAATACCACCAAAAGAAAGCTCTATTTGTGTGAAGAAAATGATACAAATTTCACGTGGTTACAGTGTAGCATGACCGCGCAATTGTCATTTTAAGTGTGACAGTGCTGAAAGCTGAAAAATGGCCTGGGCAGGAAGGAGGTGTAAGTGGCCTGTATTGAAGTAGTTAAACATAATACACTGTAAATAAAATGTGTTGTGCAAGAACATAAAAAAAATTAAAGTCCAATGCTGTAATCCAAAGAAAGTTCAGTCTCATGTCAACATAATTCATTATAATCCAACTGTGTTCAACAAATAAATCAACCCCAAGTGCCACAGATGTTCCATTTGCAGTTGATAATAACCATGTGAGCTAATATAATGTGACATTAAAAAAATTGTAATAGCCACAATCTTTTTGTCCAGGGACTGCTTTCAGAAACAACATATTTTTGGGGGGGATTGAAGCAGTATTCAGGCCTAAAATGTGCATTTTAATGTGTGCAGTTAACCTCTTGTCAACCACATAATGCATATGTGTGCTGGCAAGGAGGGTGGGTTCTAACATCCACATGGCGCACATATGCCTTCAGGGCGGCTGGTGTATCTGTGTGACAACGTGCTTGCTGCATGCTCCCAGCACAGTGATCTAATCTTTGTTTGTGTTTGGGAGCCACCAGGATGGGCTCCCAATCATGTGACCACTGTGGCAGCCAATCACTGTGATCAGGAAGACCATCTGCCCCCCGGGTTAAAGACCAAGTTAAAGACATATTAAGAGTGGGTGGGAAGGGTTTAAAGCCTACACTATAATGTCAAAAGAATTGGGACACTTGCCTTTACACGCACATGAACTTTAATGGCATCCCAGTCTTGGTCCGTAACATTCAATATTGAGTTAGCCTCAGAATTAACCTCAAGGTTTAGGAGTGTGTCTATGGGAATGTTTCACCATTCTTCCAGAAGCGCATTTGTGAGTTCAGGCACTGATGTGGATGTCTCTGCTCGAATTTATCCCAAAGGTGTTCTTTTGGGTTGAGGTCAGGACTCTGTGCAGCCCAGTCAGGTTCCCCCACCCCAAACTCGCTCATCCATGTCTTTATGGACCTTGCTTTGTGCATTGGTTCAAAACATTTGGTAGAGGGGGGATTATGGTGTGGGCTTGCTTTTCATGGGTTGAGATAGCCCCTTAGTTCCAGTGAAGGGAACTCTTAGGGCGTCAGCATACCAAGACATTTTGGACAATTTCATGCTCCCAACTTTGTGGGAACAGTTTGGGGATGGCCCCTTCCTGTTGCAACATGACTGCGCACCAGTGCACAAAGCAAGGTCCATAAAGATATGAATGAGTGAGTTTGGGGGGTGGAGGAACTTGATTGGCCTGCACAGAGTCCTGACCTTAACCCAACAGAACATCTTTGGGATGAATTAGAGTGGAAATTGCCAGCCAGGCTTTCTTATCCAACATCACCTGACCTCACAAATGCACTTCTGGAAGAATGGTCAAACATTCCCATAGACACACTCCTAAACCTTGTGGACAGCCTTCCCAGAAGGCGTTTTTTTTTCATTGTATGTTACCTTCAGCTGGCCATATAGGTGGTTAGTCTTTTTTCATTCAGCCAAAGTTTAGTCAAATGAGGTGAATGGAGAAATTCCCCCCACAAGAATACATTGATCTGCAGTTGCAGCTGATTGACTGCAGCTACTGATCAACAAAAGCCTTCCAGCATGTCCCTTTAACAGAATTCGAACGCTTTAATTACACCGAGCATGGACAGCCACATACTGATTGAAAGTCGGCCAGTCCCTGCCAAACCTGCCAAATTCAATCAGTGTCTGGCCAGCTTTAAATGGTCAATCCCCTGGAAAGGGATATATTAATCATTGGCAAAAGCTCATTTGCTGAGTCATTCCCTGGCTTCTTATATCCTACGGAAATTCCAGACGCAAGATCCTCCTACCAAAGCTGTAGCCTGTGTTTTTGTCCACCATGGAGTTTTTTTAATGCTCTTTCCTTTTGTGTTATATGTAATAAAAAAATCTGGGGTCTCCGCCTATATAAGTCACATCGGAGCTCTCGCTGGAGGGAGCGTCGTGTCAACATGGGAAGAAGAGAAGAAGCCCAGAAGCCACAGGCCAGAAGTCCAGGCCTCCGCTGGCAAAAGAGTGGCATGAGGACAGCGGAGGAGCCGGCAGAAGAACTGGAACACCGGGAGACGAGTCTAGAGGGAGCGGAGAAGAACCAACCGGACGCCGGGAGAAGAGGAACCGGAGGGACCCCTGAAGTCGGAAGAAGACCCCCGAAGCCGGAAGAAGACCCCCTGTTTAATAAATTACTTCAAAAACCTGTGAAGTGTGTTTTATCATTGACACTTTTCCCCTAGGTAAATGGGTAGGGGTACCATGTACCCCATACTTACTCACCTAGGGTGGGGGGCCGGGATCTGAGGGCCCTCTTATTATAGGGGGCTCCCGGATTCCGATAAGACCCCCGCCTGCAGACCCCGACAACCAACGGCCAGGGTTGTCGGGAAGAGGCCCTTGTCCTCATCAAAGCACCCACCCCCCCATGTTGAGGGCATGCGGCCTGGTACGGTTCAGGAGGGGGGGGGGGCGCTCGCTCGTCCCCACCCCCTTTCCTGACCGGCCGGGCTGCGTGCTCGGATCGGGGTCTGGTATGGATTTTGGGGGGGACCCCACGCCGTTTTTTCGGCGTAGGGGGTTCCCCTTAAAATCCATGCCAGACCTAAGGGCCTGGGATGCCCCACGACGGGGCTCGCAAGGTGTCAATCTCACCGATAAAAGCGGCGAGATTGACTTCCTTTTCTAGTCCTGTCGTACCCGAGTCACGTTGAAAATGAACGGACTTGTCCATGTGTGGGCAAGTCCGTTCATTCTGAAAGTCCGCCGTAACTCCGGCGAAAGTCCGTCGGAAAGATGGGTGGACCTAGTCTGCCGGAAAGTCTGGTCATGTGTAGGCAAGCCCGTCCATTCAGAAAGTCCGGCGGTAGTCCGCCGGAAAGTCCGGCGGGAAGAACGTCGGACCAAGTCTGCCGGAAAGTCCGCTCGTGTGTACGCGGCATTATACTTTCACCTGGGATCTATATTCCACAGCCAATGTTTCCATCTGCAGAGGCTGGGGGGACTTGAAGCTCTAAGGGCATCCATAAATCGTAAGATTTGTTGGAACACAGAAAAGTAAATATTCAGAAAGCCAAATGTGGCCTGTGCAATCTCAGAGCCATGCAATTTTTGATTTCTGAACCAAAAACTTTTTCTGAAATTTTTGTAAGCCACCTTTTTGTGGCCCGCATTCTAAATTTCAGAGGAAGGAAGGTCCCGCTCTGGAGCCTTAAAGGGGATTTAACCTAAAGCCCAAGACCTGCTCGATCATATAAAGGACACATAACACAAAGAGGTAATTGAATTATTCAAATGAACCGTGCAAAGCCAACAATTCCTTACTTTATCAAACTTAGTCAGGCAGGCCTATTGCTCAAATGTGGACTTGTAGAAGGATAGAGAGGAGTTGACCAGTCCACTCCAGAAGGGCATGTGTGGGTCTTGTTTCTTCCAGTTCAGGATAATACCCTTCTGTGCATAAAACAATAAGTTGCAGAGTCTCAGCAGACAAATACAGATTGATAGTGTAATATTTAACAATGAAATGGGTGACCCCCCATCCAGAAGTCTTGTATCAGTTGACAATCCCAAAATTCATGGAAATAATGAGTGGGTGAATGTGAGCAACACCAGCAATCGGGTGATAGAGATGGATAGGTATACACAACTTTTGTAAGGGTAAGATCAACTCTGTGTAAGAATTTGTAATGAATAAGGTGATCACAAGCAGAAAGTGAAGATTTAGTCCCACAGTCCAGTCCTTGCCCTGTAGACCTGAAACATTCCTAAACCACTTTCCTTTTCTTTTTTTTTCTTTTTTTTATCCTTTCTTCTTTTTTCAAATCTGTTTATTGAAGCTTTTTGGCAAAACAATAAACCACAAAACAGAACACAGAAGTGGAAACCCTTACAGGGATGATGCGTGAACGATATATAGCAAGAGAACCAAGGTAACCATGGGTAACAATGAGGTGTGGCTTGCAACCATCTACAGTACATAGGAAGATCACAAATGAAAACACAACATATCATGACTAAATGAAAAGGATGTCTCCATACCCGAACCACAAATTAATAAATATTCATGTAGAAAATCAATTACAAACCTGCATACAAATATTCATCTGCAAAAAAGTTTATGTGTAAAAAAGTTATGTATAAATTCCTGATGACAAAATATGTTGAAATGCGTAGGGAAGAGCCACGATTGGCGTCACGTCACCCCACATGAGGCTGTCCTCGAGTCTTGCCGGTGGTGCTCTTGGCGTATATGCGCAGATTGATATTGTATAAAGAATGTAACTGCGCTGATCATAAAGTTCTTATACAATATTATCACTAAAAACAGTATCGGTGAAATGTGCACAAACATCAAAACTATATAACTATGGTGCACCTAGAGTTATATAGTTTTGATGTTGATGTTTGTGCACATTTCACCGATACTGTTTTTAGTGCTAATATTGTATAAGCACATGACATTTATGATCAGCACAGTTACATTTTTTTTTATACAATATCAATTTCCCTCTAACCAATAGTAGAGAATTTCTAACTGAAGCAGATTTTACTATAATTTTAGATATCATTTTTGCGCCAGGTGACACATTTTTTCACTTTATATGTGCACATTCCCTAGTGTCGAGCTAAATAAAGATGTAAAACAGTTTTACTCTATGTGGAGTTTTTCTATTTTCTATGGAGAGCACTAGTATGACCCTGTGGATCAGAAAGATTTATCCCCCACACTTATGCTGGAGAGAAAGTGATTGATGTGATCCCGATTCTTAGATTGAACTGTGTGTATGGTGGCTTTTAAGCAGTGTTTTTTTTGTGCATTACTTTGGGGTGAGTAGTTTAATTATTGAAGGTGAAGGACACTGGGTGCTTTTTTTGCACAGAATTAACATTTTTGCACTGGATTTTTCACTTTAATGGTAAATTATGTAGAAATAACTTTATTAATGAACTTTGGCGTTTTAATTTATTTATTGTCACTTTATTGATGAACGTTGGATATTTTTATTAATGTCACTTTAAAGAAAACACCATATTGCCGGGCTCAAAAGCTACTAGCCAGGCCTTAAAGTGGTTGTAAACCTGTTAAACCACTTTTACCTACAGGTGAGCCTAGATTAAGGCTTACCTGTAGGTGCTCAAAATATCTCCCAAACGTCCACGGTTTAGGAGATATTTACAAAAAAGGCGATCGCCGATGACAACGGTGCAGGCGCACTTTAGACTCCCTTAGAAACGGAGAGCATGCCGTTTTTAAGGAGATCGTGCCGTGACTGGTGGCTCCCGCGCGCATGCGCGGGAGTGATGTCATCGCGGCTCCAGCCAACCAAGAGGGGACAGAGGTGACATTGCAGGCTTCGGTTTAAGCTAAGTGACACATAATGGGCTACTATGCGATACATAGTAGCCCATTATGCTTTACCTTTGCAGGGAAACAAAGAGGAAGTAAAACCCATCAGGGTTTACTTCCTCTTTAAGAGTTACTCGCCACCAGTTGCCCCACCCAACAACTACCCTGCCCCGCCTCTAATTTCGACCCTAAACACACCCTTGTAAATCATCTCATGAAATGACACTGGTAAATGTTTTATGCAGAATAAAGGGGTTGTAAAGGTTTGTTCTGTTTAAATTAAAATAACAAACATGTTATACTTACCTGCTCTGTGCAAGGGTTTTGCAAAGAGCAACCTCGTTCCTTTTCTTCTGGTGCTCCTGGCTCCTCCCCTTCATCGGGTGCCCCCACGGAAAGCCGCTTTTCATTGGGGCACCCGTGCGGGTGCGCTCCCGAGTCCCGCTGCTGCGTCCATTGACACAGACAGCGGGACTCGGCCCCACCCCCCGCTCCGGTATGTCACTGGATTTGATTGACAGCAGTGGGAGCCAATGGCTCCTGCAGCTATCAATCTGTCCAAAGAGGAGAGAGACAGCGGCTGGAGCTGCTGAACTCATGCTCATCGCTGGATCGGATCAGGCTCAGGTAAGTAAAAGGGGGGAGGGGGGTGCTGCAGCAAAGAAGGTTTTTCACCTTTAATGCATTAAGGTGAAAAACCTTGAGACTTTACAACCACTTTAAGGTACAAAAATAAATATTAACAATAACAACTTTAACAATATTAACATAAAGCATATTTAATTGATCTGACTGTGATTAAAACAAGGATAAAATATGATTGGTTACTATAGGAACTGTACACATCATTACTGCCTTCTTAAGTAAATATTTTAATGCTATATTAAATATAGCATTAAAAAAATTTAAATCAGTGAATAACACTTTCACTGATTTAGGATGTAGAGAGACTTACAGCAGAGCACAGCACTGGACAGGAGGGCGGGAGCTGCCAAAGTTAACTTTTCCTATTCACAAGCTGGTAATTGGTTGATTGCTAGGTGGTCCGAGCGACCAATCACCAGCTTGTTAATAGGAAAAGTAAACTTTGGCAGCTCCCAACCAATCCCCTCCCCACCCCGTCCCTGCCCTGCCCCTACCTCATCTAGTTCTTTGCCCACTCCCACTCTATGTTGGGCTCTGCTAAGAGAATGACAGGGAGCGAAGGCTCCCGTTCGACCCTGCCTGCCATCGGCGGACGCCGCCCCCCCCCATGCAGCTCCACACTCGGCCTCAGCTTATTTCCATTTACCTAATGTGAGCAGGCGAGTAAAAATTTGGGTGGCTGCTATATTGGATTACAGAGTTTTTATACATAAGTTTCTTACACATGAACTTTGTTGCAGATGAATGTTTGTGTGCAGGTTTGTAATTGATTTTCTAGCAGACAATTTATTTTATTGATTCATTTTTCACTTGAATATTTATTAATTTGTTGCATTTCCACATAAATATTTATTATTGGATAATAGTGCAGTCACCTTTTTTGTATATCTTTCAGAAAAAAATCAAGTTTAGAAGCTTGAGACCTCAAGCTCAGATTAAGCTACAAATGCATGGTGGAGCTGTAGATACTAAACAGGTCATAATTTGGTAGGTCAAAGTGTTCTTTGAGGACATAAACGGTGAAAAGAGTATTGGCATGAATTATATCACAAAAGGTTTTTTTTATCCCCTTAAAAGCCCACATCTCCAGGCCCAGAATCTCAAGAAAATGCTGTAAATCTGTGTTTTTTACCAATCCTTTTTTATGTGCGAATTCTTCATGGTCACATAGCTGATAGCAGGGGCGTTGCTAGGTGTACAAAAGATCTGGGGATAGAGCCCATAGCAGCGTAGTAAAGAAAGTCATACGCTTGGGTGGGCATACACATGTATATACAGTAATATTATACGTTAGTGTGTGTGTCTATATATATCCCCAGAGAGCCCCCCCCCTACATCAGAGTCCCTAGAGAGCCTCCCCCTTGCATCAGGTTCCCCAGAGAGCCCCCCACTTACATCAGGGTTCCCAGAGCGCCCCCCTTACATTAAGGTCCCCAGAGAGCCTACCTCTTCAAATCTGGGTCCCCAGAGAGCCTCCCGCTTAAAATCAGGGTCCCCACAGAGCCTCCCCCTTGCATCAGGGTCCCCAGAGAGCCCCCCACTTACATCAGGGTCCCCAGAGAGCCTCCCCTCCCCTTGGGGACCCCTGCAGAGACTCGGGGCTATGGGCCCCAGATTCGGGGCTATAGCCCCAAAAGCCACCCCCTAGCGACGCCACTGGCTGATAGCACCATAGAATGTGTCCTTTACCTACAGTACATGTTTTATGCAAAGGGGCTTTCCCCTTTCCTATCTCAGATTAGATGGTATAGAGTCCTTGTAGCAATAAATTACAAGCTTTAAGGCTGAACTCCAGACAGAGCTAAATACACAGTTTAAAGTATATCCAAAGCCAAACCTTTTCTTTTTGTCATTCAGATGGAGTGGGCAAAAGCCTTTCTTTTTTTTTTAACCATGTGTTCCCCATTGGGGAGATTTCCCTTCTTTTCTTGTCCCATGGACACAACAGTAAGTAAGGGGAGCACAAAAGAACCTACCTAGACATTTGTTACCAAACCCATGAGAACATTTCTTCTCTATTTCTGGTCAGGACGAACTGAGAATATGAATCTCCCAGTCCCCAGCAATAAAATCCTGACCCCAGCGAAAAGTTCTCTTTGCACTCTCTATAAAGAGAATGCTTATCAAGTTCTTTTCTTTTGGTATTCCACCCTGGATCTTCTCCACACAATTCATCCAAATACAAGCAATCGAGCGAGCTTGCAGCACTTTATATCATATATTTTGGTCATGCCCCGAATTGAACCGTACTGGAAGATGGTACATAATCTTCTACAAACACTGTTCGATTCTGAGCTTTTGTTTACACTCAGTTTATGTCTACTGGGATTATCATCCTCAAAACTTTCTAAACTTCTGAAAAAACTGTTAAGCCGTGTTATTACGGCAGCAAGGTGCCTCATTCCCCTTAACTGGAAGAAGAGGGAACCTCCAGCTTTATATGCGCTAATTAGGGATGTAGAATTATTGTAACTGTAGACTTACCATACTGTGAAAAAACATTATGCTATCTGGGAAGTTTGGCATCTCTGTGACTCAGCACTTTAGATTTTTGATTATATAATTGACTGGGCAACTCCTAGGTTGCGGCTGTGCAGGACTAGGCCTTTGTATCTCTTTTTCTTGCTCTAATTTTTTTCTTTTCTGGCCTCTTTTGGGGTCCACTTGATTCGATACTTCTAGTGGATATTATGCCCTGTTCTTTTTTCATTTCATAACTTATCATTGTTTGAATATTTATTACATTATGGCATTAGTTGGCAGTATACAGTGTTACAGTTGTGGTTAGTCTCTCGAGAACTTTACATGCTGTGATATCTTCTACTTTCAATTAGAGCCAAATTGCTTTTTAAGTTCTTTAGTTGGACCCATTGTTGTTCACCAGTAAATTATATACTGTATGTTGAAGGTGACCAAATAGCAAGGGGTGATTTAACTGCTACATGCCCCTACTTTTCTGTATGATAATCTTTTAATTGATGTAATGTGTACTACTTACTGCCTTAAGGTTTATTTTTACTGTAAACTTTGATTTCCTAATAAAAAATGTTAATTATAAAAATAAAAATCCTGACCCTGGTTCTAACCCTTCACCACTCTATCCTAAACAAATGACTAGATAAACTTCCCACCTGTGAACTGCTATTTTTGTCAATGGCTGTTAGTCCTCATTTAGGTTTGCGATTCGGGGGGGGGGGGGGGGCAGCAAAATGCACAGTTGAGCCCCTTAAAATGAAATAGGCAATGGATGGGGATGTTTACATGCTGCGACTACAATGCTTCATGCCCATGGCAAAGTTGACCTGACATGTAGTGATCAGTGCTACACATTAAAGTCCACGGAGAAGAGCTACAAACACTCCACACATCTGCGGTGCGTTTGTCTGCAAAAATGGGGTTAAAATAGGTGGTGAGGAGGCACCGCATTGCTTCCTCATCTCCTGTCAATAGCCTCTGCAGCCTGATCTGAACATGGATTAGGCTTTAGAGGCAAGGGAGATTATTAGATGCATGTCTAAATCTACCCTTAGAGTCACTGTCATACCCCTGGCCTGCTGACTGGATAGTGAAGGAGCAGCAGAACACTGATAGGTCATCCGCTGTGCTCACTCCTGTCAGCAGATTCCCAGTTAGCTTATGTGTGTAGAGCCTGATTAGTTCCTACTTCAGTGCCTGCCTCTGCCAGATAGAATGCTACTCTCTTTGTTATGCCCCTTACACACTGTCGGATTTTCCGACAGAAAATGTGTGATAGGACCGTGTTGTCGGAAATTCCGACTGTGTGTAGGCTCCATCACACATTTTCCATCGGATTTTCCGACACACAAAGTTTGAGAGCAGGATATAAAATTTTACGACAACAAAATCCGTCGTGTGTACACAAATCCGACGCACAAAGTGCCATGCATGCTCAGAATAAATAAAGAGATGAAAGCTATTGGCTACTGCCCAGTTTATAGTCCCGGCGTACGTGTTTTACATCACCGCGTTCAGAATGATCGGATTTTCCGACAACTTTGTGTGACCGTGTGTATGCAAGACAAGTTTGAGCCAAACATCCGTCGGAAAAAATCCTAGGATTTTGTTGTCGGAATGTCCGATCATGTATAGGGCGTTAGAGTTATAGAGGAACTTCACCCCTCCCCTGCTTTTTCTCCTACCTATCCCCTCTTGCCTGTGATGCGGGACTCTCATCAGAAAGCATTCTCACCAGCCCAGCAAGTCCAGTTTTGTCCTGCTGCGACCTGTTGATTAGGTGTCACGGCCTATGCCCTGCGCCACCATCTCTGTGTAATAAAGCTAGTCTTAGACAGTTCAAGATTCTAACCATGTATGGGCAGGCTGAATGTACTCAAGTTTATCGATCGATCAACTTGGGTACAACCAGCTTGCTGGATTTTACATGCGATTACTGCTAGCGGCTGTTATAGCTGCCAGCAATAGTCACTGTGTTCTCCCAGCGGGGACAGCTTCCCCCACTGGGAGAACACAATGGCTCCACAGGAGGGATTGCCCTGTAAACACTGTCTGTGTTGATGGGGGAATCAAGCAGATTTATTTCAAAATTTGCTCTGTCTTTGGCCAGCCTAAATCATCGGGAGCCTGACTACCTCAGGCAGCTAGGCCCCTAATGATGCATGCCAGCTCGAGCCCGAGAAACAATTGATGTTTATAGACAACAGGGAAGGTGTCTAAGGGTAAGGACTTAAAACGGACCCTCACCCTAAATAAAATTTTTCCCCTGCCTTCTCCCGCCTCCCTCTCTCATTTATAGATATATTTTTTACACTTTATAAAATTTTTTGCTGCAGTGCATCTAGGTGAGAATGACGTTCGCCCACCAGCATGTACGCAGATGTGCCACAGGGCTTTGTGTCCTGGCAGAGGCCCGTGGCGCATCTGGGCACTCGCTGGTTTTCCTGTGCACATGTGAAGACGGATTGGTGTAATACACACGATCCATCCTTTGGATGATGGAAGTATCAACACAGGTAGCTGCTCTCTTTGTTTCTCGTTCCCAAGTATGATAAAAGAAAGAAGGAGAACACCAACATAGCATGGAACCCTGTTTTTTTTTTAAAGCCAGTGGCGTGCAAACACACCGCAAAAACTTCCACCCGGTACCAAAAAAAAGTGCCCACACATAGAGAGTGAAACACAAAAACGTGCAACGGGTGTACAGAGTCCTCCACTAGGGAAAGACCTTACCCTGATCCCCCGGGGCGTTAGGCTCCAGACAGGGACTGAGGTACTCAGACAATGGGTCCATCTGGCCAAAACCAGGCAGACCCCGTTTACTGGAAGGTCTGCCAAAACAGACCAACCCAAGTACAAGTGGGGCTCCCTCGAAGGGAGACCCCTCAAAGGAGAGGGCGAACCAAGCCAGAAGGCCTATGTCCACCCCCTCCCTAGACTTTCAAAGTAGGCCCGAGGACCCACACCCTACTCGCCACAGTGACAAAATGTGTATACATTCACAAACAAAAAAATACAAAAAAGTGACAAACAGGAGTAAATAAAAGAGTGGGGAAGATAGTGAGATGGGAGAGTGAAAGTGGCCATTGTGCAATACAATGGCCGGCCCTCCGGCCAGGCATAAAAATTTCCCCTGGTCCTGGCCAAAAGGCCCAGCCCAAGAGGCAGGTGTGAAAAACGTGTGTGTGGTGAAGTGACCATGGTGCCATAAAATCAAGTGCTTACACACAGTGACTGTACGGCACCCCTAAACTGCCACTTCAGGGGCATGGAACCGTGTTGGTTTATTGAGGTAGCATAAGTACAAACAGATAAGGATAAAAAAGTTTCCAAGGTAAAAAATGATCTGCAGATCACACAGGAACTAGCTTGGTGAGAATTAGCATAGACTCCACCCTACTAGTTTCTTCATAACTGACATCCAAAGGACGGATCGTGTGTATTACACCAATCCACGCTTTGCTAGGCTCCTATAACGTGGAGTCTAGTCATCTGGTAAGGGCACAGCCTTTCTTGTTACACGGTGGAAGGTGCACTTTTGGTGTTCAATCGTTTATCATCACTGAGACACGAATATTTAAGAACTTTATTTATGTTGAATTTCTTCACGGATTTGAACATTAATATTTTAGATTTTTCACATGGACTTATCACTGTATATATAACTTGTATTTTGATTTTATCACTACTAAAATACCAACAAGATATATTTCCATTACCTTACTCTTTTTTTTTTTCCGTGTTTGACTGCATTAAGGTGAAAAACCTCGAGACTTTAGCTCAGCGAAGCTGGCCCCCCTACAATCAGCACAAATAAAAACTCAATTGTGTTTCTTTAGTGCTACGTTTGTGCTGTTTTGTGCCGTAAAAATTTACATTTGTGCTGCTTTTATTTTTAAGATATTAGCAATTGTTTTTTCCAGACTATGACATCACCTAGCCCCCCTACAACAGCCAAATGGCACAAAACTGGTCTTGTTGGTTAGTGCTACGTTTGTGCTGTTTTGTGCTGTTTAAATTTCCGTTCTATCTTTTATCGTTTTTGCATTATTAATGATTTATTAAAGGTCACCAAAGGTCACTCAGCCCCCCTACAACACCCAAATGACACAAAACTGGTCTCGTTGGTTAGTGCTACGTTTGTGCTGTTTTGTGCTGCTAAAATTTCCGTTCTATCTTTTATCGTTTTTGCATTATTAATGATTTATTAAAGGTCACCAAAGGTCACTCAGCCCCCCTACAATGCCCAAACGACACGAAACTGGTCTCGTTGGTTAGTGCTACTTTTGTGCTGCTAAAATTTTATTTGTGCTGTTATGGTTTTTAAGTTATAACAGTTTATATTTTTTTCAAACCCCACTCACTTTTCCCCCCCTACAATCAGCACAAATAAAAACTCAAGTTTGTTTCTTTACTGCTACGTTTATGCTGGTTTGTGCTGCTAAAATTTTTATTTGTGTTTTAAATCTTAAAAACAAACATAACATTTGTTAGTGCTACCTTTGTGCTTTTTTGTGTCATAAAAATAAAAATTTGTGCTGTTTTTATTTTTAAGATAGTAGCAATTTGTTTTTTTCCAGACGATGACATCACTCCGCCCTCCTGTCACGTACCTGGTTGGTGAGCTCCTGGTTAGACAGCAGCCATGGGAGCACAGCGAGGTATGAGTGCCTGTGATCAGTCCAGTAGACTGCGTGGTGGCAGCAGTCAGCAGGTGGATGTGGCAGCAGAACCGGCTGGTGGCAGATGAGCTGGCACTAGCTGTGTGAAGTTGGCACCCCATGTTTGTAAAACCTGAATAAAAATATACTATTCGTTTGTGCCGCGTTTGTTCTGATTTGTGCCGCAAAAATGAGCGTTTTGTGCCGGTTCAGTTTCTGAGATATTAGATATTCAATTTAATGTAAGCCCTGCCCACTTTGCACCACACGTTGCTGAATTTTAAAAACAAACACGCCATTCATTTGTGCCGCATTTGTGCTGGTTTGTGCCGCAAAAATAAACGTTTGTGCCGCTTTGGTTTCGGAGATATTGTGCATTATAGTTGCTGAAACCCCGCCCACTTTGCAACCCATGTTGCGGAATTTTAAAAACAAACATGTCATTTGTTTGTGCCATGTCTGTGCTGGTTTGTGCCGCAAAAATAAACGTTTGTGCCACTTTGGTTTCAGAGATATTGTGCGTTACAGTTGCTTAAACCTCGCCCACATTCGAACCCATGTTGTTGAATTATAAAACAAACACGCTATCCGTTTGTGCTGCGTTTGTGCTGGTTTGAGCTGCAAAATTATATTTTTTTTGCCGCTTTGGTTTCGGAGATATTGTGCGTTATAGTTGCTTAAACTCCGCCCACTTTGCAACCCATGTTGTTGAATTTTAAAAACAAACACGCCATTCGTTTGTGCTGTGTTTGTGCTGGTTTGTGCCGCACAAGTAAACTTTGTGCCGCTTTGGTTTCGGAGATATTGTGCGTTATATGTTGCCAAACCACACTGACTTTACACCTCATTATTAAATCTTACATACAGTACAGAACTTACAGAACCTATACTCAGCTTGGGTTTCCTTAATGTAATGCTCCTCCCACTGTAATAGGCACTGCACTTCATACTGTACCCTGGAAAAGGCATGACCATTGTAGAACAGATGTTCTATCCTTAGCCAATAACTGCCAGACCAACCCCATACTCCATCCCACCCATACCATTAAATCCCATTAATGGAGACCACAAAGAGTAGAAAATTGGCTGTAGGAGCCTCTTTATTAACAAATAAACTTAAATGAACATAAACCATAAAAAACATTTATTAAACCAAAAACCCATCAGTCACTAATCGCGTTGGTCTTTGCAGGAACCCCAAATTATCGTATGTTCAAGAATGTACCTTTTACTATACTAGGCCTCCAGCCGACATACTGGCTCGGAGATAACCCACTAACAGTAGTGCACCCATTAACTAATTCCAGCTAAACCACGTTACCTGGAATACACCAGAGGAACCTATACCACCGATGGGTCCCGAATCCTTCCTTATCCAAGGCTTCTTCATTCGCCAGCAAAGACCAACCTCCGCCACAGCACACAAGGGGAAGACCTTACCCTTGAGTGCCCCTCCACACCCTCAAAGCTCTCTGAATACCATCCTGCAACCCCAGGGCCCACAAATCAATTCCCACCACATTGAGGTCTATCCCATCACCCCAAAGGTATCCCCAAGTATCAGTTTCCAGTTCCAAATGCCAGATAACCAGGCCCCCATTCCTAACTACAAATCTGCCTACCTCCCTGTTGACCTTCCTGTGGGCCTTATTGAGCTTGCCACCAACCTAGCCAAATGCCAAGTTGTCTGAGCAATGATGTCGGACCACATGACGAGCATATCTGGGAAGGCCATGCGGTGCTGCAGGAAATCAAACTGGACATCACAAATGATGTCCAACATGGACCTCAGTCCTAAATCATTGCCGCCGACATGTAGCACCAGAACGTTTGGCGATCTATCCAGTCGTGCAAAGCGATGCACTTCTGACACCATTCTGCTCCACAGCATGCGCGGTGCCCTCAACCAGCGGACACAAGCTTCCTGCCTAGAATTGCCTAGTTGCCTACCATTGGGCATAACGTCTTCTCGCCTGGCCCCCCAAAACACATAGGAGTGGCCCAGTATCCAGACAAGGCCCATCACACCACCTGAAAGAGAAGAAACAACACCACAAATAACACCAAACAAGCACGCAAACACAGGCTTACCAACACAGAACACTCACAAAATGACCTACACCCCCAATCAGACAACAAATGAGGATGAACATATAGCTGGAACCTTTTCAATTCCCACCAACCAATACGTTTGGCCGCTTTGTCATCCAACCCACACCTGGCGGCTTCCGTGGCCTCCCCAATTCGGAATGAGTGCGAGATGAATTCTTTCTCCTCCAAACCCAATGCCCTTAAACATTTACGGAAAATGGATATGAATTGAAATCTGTACAAGGGAGACCCAACTGCATGTAACAAAAAGGACCCAGCCAAATCCGGGCGCACTGTGAGAAACTCTCTGACAGCACCCGCCGGAAACAAGGGCAAAGCTGGCACAGCAAAAATCTGAACCCTTCTGCCCCTGCCAGCCTGATCCGTTTTGGACCATCATAAAAGCAGGGATACCCTGTCCTCCCCACAGGTGACCCCCCAATCCAACATACCCTCATGGACCCTCTTGGAAGGGTTGACTAGTTCGCTAATCCGAAAAGCTACAAAAAAAGCCAGAGAGAAGGCCGTTTTAAACAAAGAGACCTCGTAGGCTGAGGAACACAGGGAAACCAACTGGGCTAAAACATTTTGTAGAATATCAAACAAAACAGGGCGCCTGGAATCCCTGCTCTTCTGAGACCTACGATACACTTTTAGAGCCTGTCAGACCCAAGAATCTTTTGTGAAATCACGACAACCCTGCAATTTGCAGAAAAATGCTAATCCTGCCAATTTCCGCTCCACGACTGACACCAACACCCCCTCCTCAAAGTTCTGTGAAACAAACTAAAGGACCAGCAACCTCACCTCTGGGCCCTCTTGCTCCACCACAGCCTGCTGCAGCAAAGACAACCACTCTTGCCATAATTTATTATAGGCTGCCCACGTCATGTCACGCACTGACCGTCTGATCCATCCGGAGACGACCCCAAGGCAATCCTCCACAGCCATTCGGGACAAGGGACCCTGCGTTGCTCCACTGCCGGTGCCGACTCCTGGAACCTGCCCCACTAAAAGTGAGACAATGCGTCAGCTAAGCCGTGCTCAACCCCCGGGAGGTGAACAGCATAAAGAAAAACATTTAACTGTAGACAACGTAACACAAGGTGCTGAGAAGTTGGACCACGGGTGGTGACGAGGCTGTGACACTGTTGACGCTGTTGATGACCTGTACCACCGCAAGATTGTCACCATGAAAACGCACTTTAAGGTTCTTCTTAGGCACGACTCCCAGGGGCGAGATCACCAAATCCGCTAAAGGCTGCGAGGGGAAAGGGCCACCCATGCGGCCCAATGCAAGTTCCTTCCGCAATTTCTCAGAAACCACTGCAGGATGTTACAAGGCCGGACGCAAGTTCTGGGACACTGGTGGAACAGAGTTCAGGGAACATGGTATGTGAAAGCCTTCGGAGAAACTCACCCCTAACAATCGAGCAGCCTCCCAATCTGGATATCTATCGAGGAAAGGCTGCATCCTTTCCACCCTCACTAACGTCAACCCTTTTGTTAGCAGACTCGCCGACACGGTCCTTCCCCTGCAAGTAATAATGATAGAAAATATGCGCTGCGCTAGAGTAAACCCAATATCTTCTAAATTAATGAATAGAAATAAAAAATCAAAAATATAAAATATAAGTGTATATATGTATCTGGAAATAACTCCATGGAGATGGTAAACAGCATGGTAAATAGCTCCATGGAAATGGTAAACAGCAATGGAGATGGGTGTGGCTGGAGATCTTTGCAGGGTGTTGTAATGGATATCCCTTTAAAACCTCCATTGCTGTTTACCATTTCCATGGAGCTACATTGAATCCAGCTGGAGAGATACATCTGATATCAACACTGAGCCTGGGGGTGGCTCCAAAGCGTGTTTTGACTCAGGGTAGCAGCTGGGTCACACGCTCTGAGGTGAGCATATTAGCCTAGGGGGACCACTGAAGTGCACCGGAGCATGGTTTGCAGCCTCTAGGATGTATGAGCATGACAGATGATATCACATTTGGACATCAACCTACATGCATAGATTTGGATTGTTATATGAGACTTTTTCACTTATTACTTTGTAACTATGTATTAGGGCATCTATGATGTCTTTTATGGAGCACTAAGCACTTTCTGCATTTATTTATGCACTTCACTGTTTGCATTATGGATTATTGATGTTTTTCATTATACAGATCAATTATTATTTGCACTTTGCACTTTTATATGTAAGAGGATAGTAATTTATTGGTCGTTATTTCCAGATACATATATACACTTATTTTTTATATTTTTTATTTCTATTCATTATTTAGAAGTTATTGGGTTTACTCTAGCGCAGCGCATATTTTTCTATCATTATTACTTGCACGGTACATGAAACGTGATCCGCGCACGCAGCTGGAGGTTAGCACACGTTTGGCACAGGACCGTTGTGGCTCACAAGATTTTTTTTTTTGTTTACGGCCCTTCCCTTGATTAAAGCAGTGGGGCAAGGGATGCAAACCTCAGCAGCCGGAGCACTCATGCTGGTAATGGCAAGCCCCCCACTCAAACATGCAGGAGCCCTCATTATACTGCCAGCAGACACCCCTTTTCTTTGCGGCCGGTTGTCCGGGGGTAGATGTGCCACTGCCCCCCTGGAAAAAAAATGATTAGGGGCCCGCACCGAGGTCATAAGTTGCATCCACAAACTAATGTCCTTGTGGTCCCACAAAGTAGATTTCTGCTGCCGGAACTGCTCGTCATACCTCAACCATGCAGATTCCCCATAGACCCTGTAGGCCTCCCTGATGGCGTCAAGATAACAGAAGAGCACCGAATGTATTGCAGGGTTCGGGAATACTTGATCCACCTCTCGTGCGGCCCACCACCAAATGGTAAAATTGAAGGCTTACCGAAAAGCCTGCGACCGCCCTTACTCAGGGGGGTCAAAACAGGCTTAGTTGTGGAAATATCCAAGGATGATGGACCCTCCGAGCCCTCTTTCACTTCATCAGACAGGCAGCCCACAGCACCGGCGACCCCGATGTGGAAGTATGCTCCCAGGAATTCCTTCAATATTTCTCCTCGGAAAAGGTCAGGTACAGGTAAGCCACAGCTCCAATCACCGGGACATCGCCAGTGATTCCTATCAGTGGGAAGTACGGCTATACTAGGCTCTAGGCATCTCTGTGTTTACATGTGAAGATAAAAAAACCTTCTGTGTGTAGCAGCCCCCCAGCACCCCCCTAATTACCTACCCAAGCCCCTTCTGTCTCCAGCGATGTCCAAGATCCATTCGGCCATCCAGGACACTCCTGATTGGCTGATACAGAGCAGCGACGCCATTTGCTCCTAAAGCTTTCAAAGTCAGTCAGCCAATCAGGGGAGAGAGGGGGCAGGGGACAGGTCGGCGCTCCGTGTCTGAATGGATACACTGAGCTCTGACTTAGCTTGGGTGCCCCCTTGTAGCAAATGCTGGCTGAGGGGCACTCAAAGGAGAGAGGGGCTAGGATCAGCGAAGATGGACCCGAGAAGAGGAGGATCTGGGCTGCTCTGTGCAAAACCACTGCACAGAGGGGATAAGTATAACATGTTGATTATTATTTTATTTTTTTTAAACGAGCCTTTACAATCTCTTTAAAACAAGAATTCTTTATTAGATACAATTGAGTGTGCTAAAAAGCTAAATAGTAGTTCATATGGACATATCTACCTGCTTATATCCTAGGTATCTCTTTGTCTTTTGAATGGTTACATGTGGAAAACAATAAGAAGGAATAATCACTTTTTCTCTAAATCTTTAATCCATTACAGATATATTCTTTTTTTTAAATTCTTTTATTGTGGCAAAGCTTCTCAGATACAACGTATCAGGTTATCACCATACATCTTCCTGTTTAGTTAAGGATACAGTGAATCAATGCAAGTTCGGCATATAAATCTGACAGGAAAACAAAAAACGAGAACTATGTAAAAGGTTGCAGACCATAGACATCAGTGTCCCCAGAGAGCCCACCCCTCACATCAGTGTCCCAGAGCCCCCCTCATTACATCAGTGTCCCCAGAGAGCCCCCTTACATCAGTGTCCCTAGAGAGCCCCCCTCACATCAATGTCCCCAGAGAGCCCCCCTTACATCAGTGTCCCCAGAGAGCCCCCCCTCACATCAGTGTCCCGAGAGAGCCCCCCTTACATTAGGGTCCCCAGAGCCCCCCTCATTACATCAGGGGCCCCAGAGAGCCCCTTCCTTACATCAGTGTCCCCAGAGAGCCCCCTCACATCGGTGTCCCCAGAGAGCCCCCCTCACATCGGTGTCCCCAGAGAGCCCCCCCTCACATCAGTGTCCCCAGAGAGCCCCCCCTCACATCAGTGTCCCCAGAGAGCCCCTCCTTACATCAGGGTCCCCAGAGAGCCTCCCCCTTACATCATGGTCCCAAGAGAGCCTCCCCATTACATCAGGGTCCCCAGAGAGCCCCTCCTTACATCAGGGTCCCCAGAGAGCCTCCCTACTTACATTAGGGTCCCCAGAGCCCCCCTCATTACATCAGGGGCCCCAGAGAGCCCCCCCCTCACATCAGTGTCCCCAGAGAGCCCCCCCTCACATCGGTGTCCCCAGAGAGCCCCCCCTCACATCGGTGTCCCCAGAGAGCCCCTCCTTACATCAGGGTCCCCAGAGAGCCTCCCCCTTACATCATGGTCCCAAGAGAGCCTCCCCTTTACATCAGGGTCCCCAGAGAGCCCCTCCTTACATCAGGGTCCCCAGAGAGCCTCCCTACTTACAGTAGGGTCCCCAGAGCCCCCCTCATTACATCAGGGGCCCCAAAGAGCCCCTTCCTTACATCAGTGTCCCCAGAGAGCCCACCTCACATCAGTGTCCCCAGAGAGCCCCCCCTCACATCAGTGTCCCCAGAGAGCCCACCCTCACATCAGTGTCCCCAGAGAGCCCCCCTTACATCAGCGTCCCCAGAGTCCCCCTCATTACAATAGGGTCCCCAGAGCCCCCCTCATTACATCAGTGTCCCCAGAGAGCCTCCCTACTTACATTAGGGTCCCCAGAGCCCCCCTCATTACATCAGGGGCCCCAGAGAGCCCCTTCCTTACATCAGTGTCCCCAGAGAGCCCACCTCACATCAGTGTCCCCAGAGAGCCCCCCCTTACATCAGTGTCCTCAGAGAGCACCCCCTCACATCAATGTCCCCAGAGAGCCCCCCTTACATCCGTGTCCCCAGAGAGCCCCCCTTCACATCGGTGTCCCCAGAGAGCCCCCCCCTCACATCAGTGTCCCCAGAGAGCCCCCCCATATCAGTGTCCCCAGAGAGCCCCTCTTTATATCAGTGTCCCCAGAAAGACCCCCTTACATTAGTGTTCCTAGAGAGCCTCCCCTTTACTTCAGTGTCCCCAGAGTGCCTTCCTTACATCAGTGTCCCCAGAGAGCCCCTCTTACATCAGTGTCCCCAGAGAGCCCCCCCCTTACATTAGTGTTCCCAGAGAGGCTCCCCCTTACATCAGGGTCCCCAGAGAGCCCCCCCTCACATCAGTGTCCCCAGAGCCCCCCTCATTACATTAGGGTCCCCAGAGCTCCCCTCATTACATCAGTGTCCCCAAAGAGCCCTCTTACATCAGTGTCCCCAGAGAGCCCCCCTCACATTAGTGTCCCCAGAGAGCCCCCCCTCACATCAGTGTCCCCAGAGAGCCCCCCTCACATCAGTGTCCCCAGAGAGCCCCTCCTTACATCAGGGTCCCCAGAGAGCCTCCCCCTTACATCAGGGTCCCCAGAGAGCCTCCCCTCACATCAGTGTCCCCAGAGAGCCCCCCTCACATCAGTGTCCCCAGAGCCCCCCTCATTACATCAGTGTCCCCAGAGCTTCCCTCATTACATCAGTGTCCCCAAAGAGCCCTCTTACATCAGTGTCCCCAGAGAGCCCCCCTCACATTAGTGTCCCCAGAGAGCCCCCCTCACATCAGTGTCCCCAGAGAGCCCCCCTCACATCAGTGTCCCCAGAGAGCCCCTCCTTACATCAGGGTCCCCAGAGAGCCTCCCCCTTACATCATGGTCCCAAGAGAGCCCCTTCTTACATCAGGGTCCCCAGAGAGCCTCCCTACTTACATTAGGGTCCCCAGAGAGCCTCCCTACTTACATTAGGGTCCCCAGAGCCCCCCCTCATAACATTAGGGTCCCCAGAGAGCCCCTTCCTTACATCAGGGTCCCCAGAGAGCCCCTCCTTACATCAGGGTCCCCAGAGAGCCTCCTCTGACATCAGGGTCTCCAGAGAGCCCCCATTACATCAGTGTCCCCAGCGACCCTCCACTTTACAATAGGGTCCCCAGAGAGCCCCCCCTTACATCATGGTCCCCAGAGAGCCCCCTTACATCGGTGTCCCCAGAGAGCCCCCCTCACATCAGTGTCCCCAGAGAGCCCCTCCTCACATCAGTGTCTCCAGAGCCCCCCTCATTACATAAGTGTCCCCAGAGAGCCCCCTTACATCAGTGTCCCCAGAGAGCCCCCCCTCACATCAATGTCCCCAGAGAGCCCCCCTTACATCAGTGACCCAAGAGAGCCCCCCTTACATCAGTGTCCCCAGAGAGCCCCCCTCACATCGGTGTCCCCAGAGAGCCCCCCCTCACATCAGTGTCCCCAGAGAGCCCCCCTTATATCAGTTTCCCCAGAGAGCCCCTCTTTATATCAGTGTCCCCAGAGAGACCCCCTTACATTAGTGTCCCTAGAGAGCCTCCCCTTTACATCAGTGTCCCCAGAGTGCCTTCATTACATCAGTGTCCCCAGAGAGCCCCTCTTACATCAGTGTCCCCAGAGAGCCCCCCCTTACATTAGTGTCCCCAGAGAGCCCCCCTTATATTAGTGTCCCCAGAGAGCCCCACCCTTACATTAGTGTTCCCAGAGAGGCCCCCCCTTACATCAGGATCCCCAGAGAGCCCCCCCTAACATCAGTGTCCCCAGAGAGCCCCCCCTCACATCAGGGTCCCCAGAGCCCCCCCTCATTACATTAGGGTCCCCAGAGCCCCCCTCATTACATCAGTGTCCCCAGAGAGCCCCCTTACATCAGTGTCCCCAGAGAGCCCCCCTCACATTAGTGTCCCCAGAGAGCCCCCCTCATATCAGTGTCCCTAGAGAGCCCCCCTCACATCAGTGTCCCCAGAGAGCCCCTCCTCACATCAGTGTCCCCAGAGCCCCCCTCATTACATCAGTGTCCCCAGAGAGCCCCCTTACATCAGTGTCCCCAGAGAGCCCCCCTCACATCAATGTCCCCAGAGAGCCCCCCTTACATCAGTGTCCCCAGAGAGCCCCCCTTACATCAGTGTCCCCAGAGAGCCCCCCTCACATCGGTGTCCCCAGAGACCCCCCCTCACATCAGTGTCCCCAGAGAGCCCCCCCTTATATCAGTGTCCCCAGAGAGCCCCTCTTTTTATCAGTGTCCCCAGAGAGACCCCCTTACATCAGTGTCCCCAGAGTGCCTTCATTACATCAGTGTCCCCAGAGAGCCCCCTTACATCAGGGTCCCCAGAGAGCCCCCCACTGCATAGGTGTTCACCGAGCCTTATGCTGGGCCTGGCCACACTGATCAATTTTCAGAGAAGAATATTCATACAAAAAATCTTTGTACATTCGCTGAATGAAAGAATGTTTGAAATTTTCACTTGCTTTTAACATTCTGTTTTAAAATGAATGTAATTTCTGAAAGAAAACCACGTACACTGTGTGAAAATTCCTTTGACCAAGAAGTTTTTTTTATTATTTCTAAATTTTCCCATCACTGTGGTTGAAAACTACTACATCAGTGTCCCCAGAGAGCCCCCCTCACATTAGTGTCCCCAGAGAGCCCTTCCTCACATCAGTGTCCCCAGAGAGCCCTCCCTCACATCAGTGTCCCCAGAGAGCCCCTCCTTACATCAGGGTCCCCAGAGAGCCTCCCCCTTACATCATGGTCCCAAAAGAGTCTCCCCTTTACATCAGGGTCCCCAGAGACCCCCTCCTTACATCAGGGTCCCCAGAGAGCCTCCCTACTTACATTAAGGTCCCCAGAGAGCCTCCCTACTTACATTAGGGTCCCCAGAGCCCCCCTCATTACATTAGGGTCCCCAGAGAGCCCCTTCCTTACATCAGGGTCCCCAGAGAGCCCCTCCTTACATCAGGGTCCCCAGAGAGCATCCTTTGACATCAGGGTCCCCAGAGAGCCCCTTCCTTACATCAGGGTCCCCAGAGAGCCCCTCCTTACATCAGGGTTCCCAGAGAGCCCCCCCTTACATCATGGTCCCCAAAGAGCCCCCTTACATCAGTGTCCCCAGAGAGCCCCCCCTTTACATTAGTGTCCCCAGAGAGCCCCCCTTACATTAGTGTCCCCAGAGAGCCCCCTCATTACATCAGTGTCCCCAGAGAGCCCCCTTACATCAGTGTCCCCAGAGAGCCCCCCTCACATTAGTGTCCCCAGAGAGCCCCCCTCACATCAGTGTCCCCAGAGAGCCCCCCTCACATCAGTGTCCCCAGAGAGCCCCTCTTTACATCAGGGTCCCCAGAGAGCCTCCCCCTTACATCATGGTCCCAAAAGAGCCTCCCCTTTACATCAGGGTCCCCAGAGACCCCCTCCTTACATCAGGGTCCCCAGAGAGCCTCCCTACTTACATTAAGGTCCCCAGAGAGCCTCCCTACTTACATTAGGGTCCCCAGAGCCCCCCTCATTACATTAGGGTCCCCAGAGAGCCCCTTCCTTACATCAGGGTCCCCAGAGAGCCCCTCCTTACATCAGGGTCCCCAGAGAGCCTCCTCTGACATCAGGGTCTCCAGAGAGCCCCCCCCTTACATCATGGTCCCCAAAGAGCCCCCTTACATCAGTGTCCCCAGAGAGCCCCCCTCACATCAATGTCCCCAGAGCCCCCCTCATTACATTAGGGTCCCCAGAGAGCCCCTTCCTTACATCAGGGTCCCCAGAGAGCCCCTCCTTACATCAGGGTCCCCAGAGAGCCTCCTCTGACATCAGGGTCTCCAGAGAGCCCCCCCCCTTACATCATGGTCCCCAAAGAGCCCCCCTTACATTAGGGTCCCCAGAGCCCCCCTCATTACATCAGGGGCCCCAGAGAGCCCCTTCCTTACATCAGTTTCCCCAGAGAGCCCCCCTCACAGTGTCCCCAGAGAGCCCCCCCTCACATCGGTGTCCCCAGAGAGCCCCCCTCACATCAGTGTCCCCAGAGAGCCCCCCCTCACATCAGTGTCCCCAGAGCCCCCCTCATTACATCAGTGTCCCCAGAGAGCCCCCCTTACATCTGTGTCCCCAGAGAGCCCCCCTTACATCTGTGTCCCCAGAGAGCCCCCCTTACATCAGTGTCCCCAGAGAGCCCGCCCTTACATCAGTGTCCCCAGAGAACCCCCCCTCACATCGGTGTCCCCAGAGAGCCCCCCCTTATATCAGTGTCCCCAGAGAGCCCCTCTTTATATCAGTGTCCCCAGAGAGACCCCCTTACATTAGTGTCCCTAGAGAGCCTCCCCTTTACATCAGTGTCCCCAGAGAGCCCCCCCTCACATCGGTGTCCCCAGAGAGCCCCCCCTCACATCTCTGTCCCCAGAGAGCCCCCCCTCACATCAGTGTCCCCAGAGAGCCCCCTCTTATATCAGTGTCCCCAGAGAGCCCCTCTTTATATCAGTGTCCCCAGAGAGACCCCCTTACATTAGTGTCCCTAGAGAGCCTCCCCTTTACATCAGTGTCCCCAGAGTGCCTTCCTTACATCAGTGTCCCTAGAGAGCCCCCCTTACACTAGTGTGCCCAGAGAGCCCCCCTTACACTAGTGTCCCCAGAGAGCCCCCCTTACATTAGTGTCCCCAGAGAGCCCCACCCTTACATTAGTGTTCCCAGAGAGGCTCCCCCTTACATCAGGATCACCAGAGAGCCCTCCTTACTTTAGTGTTTCCAAAAAACCTCCCTTTACATCAGGGTCCCCAGAGAGCTCCTCCCTACATCAGGGTCCCCAGAGAGCCCCCCATTACATCAGTGTCCCCAGAGAGCCCCCCTTACATCAGTGTCCCCAGAGAGCCTCCACTTTACATCAGGGTCCCCAGAGAGCCTCCCTTACATCATGGTCCCAAGAGAGCCTCCCTACTTACATTAGGGTCCCTAGAGCCCCCTCATTACATCAGGGTCCCCAGAGAGCCCCTTCCTTACATCAGTGTCCTCAGAAAGCCCCCCTTACATCAGTGTCCCCAGAGAGCCCCCCTTACATTAGTGTCCCCAGAGAGCCCCCCCTTACATTAGTGTCCCCAGAGAGCCCCCCTTACATTAGTGTCTCCAGAGAACCACCCTTACATCAGTGTCCACAGAGAGCCCCCCTTACATCAGTGTCCTCAGAGAGCCCCCCCTTACATCAGTGTCCCCAGAGGGGCCCCCCTTACATCAGTGTCCCCAGAGGGCCCACCCTTACATCAGTGTCCCCAGAGAGCCCCTCCCTTACACCAGTGTCCCCAGAGAGCCCCTCCCTTACACCAGTCTCCCCAGAGAGCCCTTCCCTTACATTAGTGTCCCCAGAGAGCCCTCCTTACATTAGTGTCCCCAGAGAGCCCCCCCTTACATCAGTGTCCCCAGAGAGCCCCACCCCCTTATATCAGTGTCCCCAGAGAGCCCCCCTTACAGTAGTGTTCCCAGAGAGGCCCCCCCCTTACATCAGGGTCCCCAGAAAGCCGCTCCCCGCCTTTCAGAGGTTCCCCTGTACCTGGCTGGTCTCCGCAGTCTGTGCACCTCCAACCCCCAGCACATCTCTGGGGAGGTGGGAGGCAGGCATCGGCAGCTCTATGGTGTCCACGGACGGCAGGATCTCCCTGGGGCTTTTAGTTCTCTTACCGAGTGTCAGTGTATACAATGGAGAGGGGAGGGGCCTCTGACCCGGGCATGTATCAGCAAGAGTGTACAAGCAGAGCGACTCACTTGTACACTGAAGAGTGAAACTGATACATGCCTGGGTCAGAGGCCCCTCCCCTTTCCACTGTATATAATGACACTCGGGAAGAGAACTACAAGCCCCAGGGAGATCTCGCCGCACGTGGACACCATAGAGCTGCCGATCCCCGCCTCCCACCTCCCCAGAGATGTGCTGAGAGTTGGAGATGCACAGACTGCAGAGACCAGGCAAAACTTTTTTTTTTTTTTTGGTTTTGGATAGAGTGGAGAGGGATTAGACCCCCTGTCAGATTTTTATTGCTGTCTATGTTCCCCATTGAGGGGATTCCCCCCTCTCTATTTGTCCTGCTTAGCATTATCATTAAAAGTAAAAGAAAATCCCACGTTTTGGGTTGTCCCCAGAAAAGTAATAGAGGGGAAATCTTCCAATGGGGAGAGTAGTTCTGGTGGTCCCCTTGAGATTCCCTTAATTTGCAGGGATTTCCTCTTACTTCCTGTTTTGGCTCTGGGACAGGAAGTGAAGGGAAATCTCTATAATTGAACAATGAGAGCACGAATTAACCTTATAGGGGCTATAACCCTCCCTTAGTCTATCCAAAATGAAAAAAAAAATTTGCTTATAGTTCTACTTTAAGCAACCCTGTCACTAGCAAAGGGGGTTAAACCAGCAGCAACCTGTAAAAGAAGTGAAGCACTAAACTTTCTGGTGGGTGGTGACTCCTATCTTTGCTCTGTACAGAACTATGGCTCCTGCTGGTATTCAACACATTCAATCCACTGGCCCTTATGTCACAACCGTGTTCTTTAGTGACGTACGGCTGACAGCAGGATCCAGAGAGTTACACGTAGGAATTGTGAAATTCGTAGGAGTGCAGGTCTCAGATTCTGAAAATGTATCAGTCGTTTTTTCTTTATTATACTGCAGCTGAGACTAGAATTGTGAGCAGGGAGAAGGACTTCATTTTACATATTTTATGTTAGTGACATACTGTAGGTGCTTTTAGGGGATGTGAATACACATGCCTGCTGTTAAAGTAGGACCATATATTAACTACACAGTTGTTGGTAAATGTAAGAGACCTTAAGGACTGTACAATTATAGTCTGCTTGAGGAAATGTATAAAAGAACAAATTGGAGGGCCACCTAGTGTACATGGAAGCAACTAAACTGTAAATATTCAGTTCTGCGTAAGAGTAAGATGTCATGACACTGTGGTCAGCCTTTATTCTATTGTGGGAAAAACTTTTTTTGTGGATATTTACATTTTACTGGACTTTCCAAACACTTACAGGCCAGGCTGCAGGGGATTTTAGGAATCTTGAAGACTACCTTGTGTTTTTTTTCGTTTTTTACTGATTCGCTTTAGAAATGAAACTGGAAAATACGTAGTGGTAAAAAAAATAAAAATAAATCCAAGCTTAGTGGTTTTTTTTTTTTCTTTGTCCGGTGCTGGCGTTCTAATGTAATGTTTTGTTATTCACCTGTACATGTGATGATTTTTTTTTTTTTTTTGACAAACACACCAAATTAGTTTCTACTGCAGCCTTTCTGGATCCCATATATTGATATCCATGTAATGTGCTGTCTTTATATACTTAGGTTTCATGTACACGGTTGTGAAGGGGACATACAGCATGCAGAGCCTGTGTAATGACTCTGCTGAAACACGAACCTGCCTAATACAGCAACCCATTGCTATGAATTGGAAAATGGGACTGTAAGCGGCGATCGCCACGCACAGACAAATACTCCCAATGCAAAAGTCCATGTGTGTGTAGGTGCTTTTTGCAACCCCCGGAGCATAAAATCTCATATAGCTAGATCTTCTTATTAATTTTATTTGGCCGCCTTATATGGTGGCAGCTAGAGTTGCCACCTCATCCCTTTAAACCCTAATGCCGTGTACACACGACCGGACTATTCTACCGGACTGGTCTGACGGAACAAATCCGTCGGACAATCCGACCGTGTGTGGGCTTCATCGGACCTTCAGCGGACTTTTCTGTCGAAAATCAGATGGGCTTTAGATTTGGAACATGTTTCAAATCTTTTTGACAGACTCGAGTCCGGTCGAAAAATCCATTCATCTGTATGCTAGTCCGACGGACAAAAAAGTACGCAAGGGCAGCTATTGGCTACTGGCTATGAACTTCCTTATTCTAGTCCCTTCGTACGTCATCACGTTCAAACCAACGGACTTTCATATGGACTTTAGTCCGTTCGTGTGTGGGCAAGTCTGGTCGTTCGAAAGTCTGTCGTAACTCCGTCTAAAGTCCGTCGGAAAGACTGTCGGACCTTTGATGCTGAAAAGTCCGCTCGTGTTTACGTGGCTTAATACATATGAATTACACAGGTTCTGAAACTAATTAAATGCAGATAAGGCACCAAGTGAGTTTAATTACCACCTTAATCAGCCACAGAACCTGTGTAATTAATATTTGTTCGGGTTTAAAGGGATGAGGTGGCAACCATAGTGGCAGCGGGTCCCGGGAGAGTGAATTCAGGCTCTGCACAATGCACGGTCATGGTCAGTTTGTGCTGTGTATTTAATAAAGGAGTAGAAATTGTTCTCTTATGGTACACCAGCCGCTGCATTACAACGCAGTGGTTGGAGTGCATTGGATGACAGCAGTGTTGATGGGCCCATCACGGCACAATGCACTGTTCAATTTTTTTTTTTAAATCAAACTTTATTAAAATGCCAAACTGGGACATTTAATTAGCTCTATTGGCCTCTGCACAGTGCAAGGTGGTGGATTCCTTGCACTGCTCTGTGTTTGGTAAAAAGTGCTGCTTTACAGATTTTTTTCTTTAGCGCACACCACCGCAACGTGGTAGTGAAAAACGACCATGTAGGAGGTAAAGAATTTTGCCTTGTTTTGCGTTGGGACTGTGCTGGAATAGCCTCCTGCACCTGATGTGAATGTGTCTTTAGTTCAGTTTTTTGCTGCTGCTCTTAGCAAGATGAGTGGCAAAAAAAAAAACACTGTGATAATATCATTCAATTACATCTATAACAAGTAAATGTTGTCAGAGCAAAAGTGTGCCCACTGGTACAAAAACAATAATACGAAACAGATGTCTTCCAGTCCTGTGATAATGCGCCTTCCCTTTGGTAAACATGGGAGGATAATAACCCGATAACACAGATAATGCATGTTGGCTTAGTGGATAGCAAAGGCCCTAGCAGTAGAGAGAGCCTGAGTTCAGTTCAGAACAGTAGATACATTATTATACATCTATAAAGGCTGTAGATGCAGGACTCGTGCAGTGCACTGCGATGATGTATGACATGGGATTGATTAGGCTGTTCCATGGAGCATAGCTCCCAACTGTCCCTGATTTCGAGGGACTGTCCCTGATTTGGAGCAATGTCCCTCTGTCCCTCATTCCTCCTCATTTGTCCCTCATTTTGGTCTGATCTATATAGTTTTATATAAAATGCACTTTTTATCAATCAAAAAGTGTTTTCCAGTGCTAAACCTTTCATCTGATTTCTAAATGGCTGCATTTGTAAATTCCAAAAGCCAATATAAAGGAATGATAGTAGTAAAAAAAAAGCAACTGGTGGGTTTAACCAATCTTGTTTTTTGTACAATTCTCCTTTAAGGGGGCGTGCAAAGGTGTGTGTCCTATGCCTGCATACTTTTGCTAATAGGGGTCCCTCATTGCATCTCAAAGAGTTGGGAGGTATGCATGGAGAAATGAAATGAGACTATTCATTACCTATGTCAGTACTCCCTGATAGGTTGTGTACTTCTCTGAGCATAGGGCGTAGAACGAAATATGCGTCTGAGCACTGAAATGTAAGTAGGCCCAATTACAAACAACGGAATTTTGCATGTTGAGCTTGGTCAGGTGAAGGGAAACACACTACAAAATGCTCAGTTGTGAATGGCAGCTGACTTCCTTCTTTATTGCTTTGCATATGGTAAAGGGCAGGAAGGTCTTTTTCAGATTTCTTTACATTTTAATGCACTTTTTAGATTTGTACTTTTTTTTTGTCTTCAGTGGTTTTCCTTTGCTTTGTACAAAAATATTTTCAAATTTCCTTACTTAAAGTGTTTGTAAAGGTTCACTTTAAAAAAATAACAAACGTGTTATACTTATCTGCTCTGTGCAAGGGTTTTGCACAGAGCCGCCCTGATCCTCCTCTTCTGGGGTGTCCCAGTGGCACTCCTGGATCCTCCCCTTTATAGGGTATTATCTAATGTTTATCAAGTGCTTATGTGCAATAAGTCATTAAACAAAATTTTTTAATTTTTTTATTCTGTGTGAAAAACTACTGCGCAAATACTGTGTGGTATAAAAAATTGCAATACCCAACATTGTATTCTATAAGGCCTCTGCTAAAAAAAAAAATAAATATATATAATCTTTGGGGGTCCTATGTAATTTTCCAGCAAAAAATGTGGATTTTTACATATATGTGAGAAGTGTCAGAATTGGCCCAGTGTTGAAATGGTTATCAAACTCTGAAAACTGTGAGTGAAGAATTATAAAAACAATGGAAAAATTGCAAAAAATGTCTGGCCGCCTGAGTTTAACCTTTTCATGACTAAGCCTATTTTTGAAATTTGGTGTTTACAAGTTAAAATCCATATTTTTTGCTAGAAAATTACTTGGAACCCCCAAACATTATATATATATATTTTTTAGCAGAGAATCTAGAGAATAAAATGGAGATTGTTGCAATATTTTATATCACACGGTATTTGTGCAGCGGTGTTTTAAATGCAAATTTTTGGAAAAGGGACACTTTCATGAATTTTAAAAAATCCAAACAGTAAACTTACCCCAGTTTTTTTGTATAATATGAAAGATGATATTACGCCGAGTAAATAGATACCAAACATGTCACGCTTTATAATTGCACGCACTCGTGGAATGGCGACAAACTATGATAGCTATGAATTTCCATAGGCGACGCTTTACATTTTTTTTACAGTTACCAGGTTAGAGTTACAAAGGAGGTCTAGGGCTAGAATTATTGCTCTCACTCTGACGATCGCGGCGATACCTCACATGTGTGATTTGAACACCGTTTACATATGCGGGCGTGACTTCCGTATGCGTTTTCTTCGCTGCGCGAGCTTGCGGGGACAGGGGCGCTTTAAAAAAAAATGTGTTTTTTTAAATTTATTTTTATACTTATAAATTGTGTTTAAAAAAAAAAAATGTTTTTTTTTTACTTTTATTGCTGTCACAAGGAATGTAAACATCCCTTGTGACAGTAATAGGTGGTGACAGGTACTCTTTATGGAGGGATCGGGGGGTCTAAAAGACCCCCCGATCCCTCCTCTGCACTTCAAAGTATTCAGATCGCCGAAAACGGCGATTCTGCATACTGTATATTTTTTCAAATTCGGCGCCATTGGCAGCCGAGTAAACGGGAAGTAACGTCATGACGTCGTTTCCGTGTTTACAATTGGACACCGGGCCTCCTGATCGCACGGGAGGCCCGGTAAGAGCGGCAGGAGGCGGCGGGAGGGGGGGCGTCCCCTCCCGCTCCTCCAGTATAACAGCCGAGCGGCTGTTATATACGGATAGCCGATCGCCGGCTCGAAACAACGGTACCGGGATGATGCCTGCAGCTGCGGGCATCATCCCGGTATAAACCCCGAAAGCCGAGTACGCACATCTGCGTACGGTCGGCGGGAAGGGGTTAAAGCCTCGTACACACGGTACGATTGTTGGCAGAGGACTGTCTGTTGACAGACTGTTGTCCTAAAATCTTACCATTAGTACGCTCCTTTTGACAATTGTTGTCCAATTTTCAGCCAACAAATGGATGACAGGCTAGTAAATTTTCTGCGGACAGTGGTTTGACGTCAGATTTTGGTATGGTCAGTACACAAATCCGTCATACAAAAGTAGAAAGTACAAACACGCATGCTCGGAATCAATGCTCACCAAACACGAAATTAGCAGAAGGGACCCAAAGGGTGGCGCTCAAGAGCTGAATTCCCTTGTAGTACGTCACTATGTTCGTGTTTGTGGCATGACAATTGTGTGCCGTTAGTATGCAAGACACAATCCTGGCACACACCCTTTTGAAAAATCAGACGCTCGGTTGGCCAACAATCGTACCGTGTGTACGAGGCTTAAAAGTGGAATGCAGGACCTGGCAGTGAAATTTTCTTAAAATGTTAAAAATTTAGTTTTTTGTTTTTTTAACTAAAATGTAACGTTAATTCTGTTGGTATTAGGTCAATGTAGACAAACAAGTAAGGTATAGGAATATTTTATGAGCTTTCTATTTCTGTGTGCTACTTCCTCATTCCCATGACCTTTCGCGATGCAAATATCTTTTTCAGCTGTTTCTTATCTGTCTAAAATTTCAAGCATCCTAATACCATCTATTGCCTGAGTAATTTATCACCACATCACTGATTTTATTTTTTTTTGTGTGTGCGCAAACTAACCGCGTATGTGGAAACAATATCTGTTTCCAGGTCTCTAAATGTATATAAAGAGATGCAGTCTTGCTTTTGGCCACAGGTAGGCGTTAAAAGGCCAATATTCGTACTGTATGTAGAACATTTGTAGTGTCACTTTGAGCCACAAGTAGGCATTAGAAGACTAAACAATAAGGTATGTACTATAATAGTTGTTTAGCAGTTTTTGTACTGATTTGAGGAACAGGATGAAACTTTGCTTTGTTTAGTGTGTGTATACGGTATATTATGTTGCTGGGTAAACAGCATGGGATTATTTACTTTAATGCTACTGTGCCAGCAAAAAGATTGAGATTGGTTTAAAGGGTAAGTTCACCTTTACAAAAAACACACTATGCTGTTCCATATGGGTATAGCCTCATAGTGTGCTAAACTTACCTACCAACCTGGGCTCTTTTTCTGTTTGTAGAATGCTACAATGTAAAGTAGTGAGTGTACAGCTTGTATAATAGTGTAAATTTGCTGTCCCCTCAAAATAATTCAACACTGGCCAAGCATGTCTCCAGACCTAAACCCTATTGAGAATCTGTGGGGCATCCTCAAATGGTAAGTGGAGGAGCGCAAGGTCTCTAACAACCACCAGCTCCATGATGTCATCACGGAGGAGTGGAAGAGGACTTCAGTGGCAACCTGTGAAGCTCTGGAGAACTCCATGCCCGAGAGGGTTAAGGCAGTGCTGGAAAATAATGGTGGCCACACAAAATATTGACACTTTGGGCCCAATTTGGATATTTTCACTTAGGGGTGTACTCACTTTTGTTGCCAGCAGTTTAGACATTAATGGCTGTGTTGAGTTATTTTGAGGGGACAGCAAATTTACACTGTTATACAAGCTGTACACTCACTACTTTACATTGTAGCAACGTGTCATTTCTTCAGTGTTGTCACATGAAAAGATGTAATAAAATATTTACAAAAATGTGAGGGGTGTACTCACTTTTGTGATATTCTGCACTTCTGCCTAGAGGGTGTGCCTCTTCTGCTGTGATTACTCACAGCAGAAGCCGATCTGGGAGTTCCGGGCACTTGATGTCCGCCGCCACCCACCGATTATCAGGCAGTGAAACAGCCTGGAGCTCTGTCTATGTAAACAAAGCAGATCTCCGTTCTGACAGAGGGGAAGGGATGGATTTTGTGTCCCTGCAAAGCATGGAATAAAATCCATTACTTCCCTGAGTAAAAGCAGCACACATGATACAGTAAAACACAGATTAGGAACACAGTTAACCCTTTCATCGCCCTAGATGTTTAACCCCTTCCCAGCCAGTGTCATTAGTACAGCTACAGTGCATATTTTTAGCACTGATCCCTGTATTCATGTCACTGGTTCCCACAAAGTGTCAAAAGTGTCAGTTAGTGTCTGTCTGCCACAATATCGCAGTCTTGCTATAAGTCACTGATTGCTGACATTTCTAGTATAAAACAAAAAATAAAAATTCCAGCATACATACTTTAGTCTGTAGACGCTATAACGTTTGCAAAAAACAATCAATATACGTTTATTGGGTTTATTTTTACCAAAAATATGTAGAGGTGCACCGAAAGGAAATTTTGGTACCGAAACCGAAAATACAGGATACACTTTGGCCAAAACCAAAAATAAAAATATACTTTTATATATAATTGTATTATATTTGACTTTTTAATTAATATTATGAATTTAAATGAATATAAATTTGTCGGCCATTATTGGCACCTTTAGTGAAAGAAAAGCTCCAGAAAACTGCATCCCGTTAAATTCTATATATGTCTTCACACTGGTCAATTTCGCTTCCATTGTGGTGTTAACAATCAAACACACCTCCCCACTGAAATGCATCGAAAAGGCACCTGTTACGTATTTGATGTGGTTTTTGAGTCACATAACCTTTGAAAAGCACACTCTAATCTATCTATCTATCTATCTAGATATATAATTTTTTTTCTGTCTTTTTTGTTTGTTTATACAATAGAAAATTAAAAACCCAATGGTGATCATATACCACCAAAAGAAAGCTCTATTTGTGTGAAATAATAATTTATGTACAGCGTTGCATAACCGCACAATTGTCCGCTTAAAGTAACGCAAAAAACAAAAGTAGTGCCAAAAGGCAAAAAATGGCCTGGGCATAAATCTTCCACAGGTCAAGTGGCTAATTCAACCATTCAATAAAAATATTGTAGTGGCATGTATAGGAGAGATGATGCATTGAGCTACATGTAAAGGCAAGCATACGTTTATTTGGGGCTTTTTAAGTTCCTCTGGAATGTATGATGTCATTACAAATTATATGCCATTTCCTTCCCTGTCTTCTGGAAGTTACAAAACTTCATGTAACCTAAAGAGTGCCTATTGTTTGACTCTGGAAATTCACTTACCACTATGCAAGCATTGTATTGATTGACACTGACTTTTACATTATTTCTCACTTTAAAAAATAGGATACTGCAATGTGGGAACCAGCGCGATTCCAGTACGGTTCCTGCATCGCATCTCCCCTGCAGGCAGCTCACATTGCCCTCTGTGAACCGCTGCGGGTGTCACTACAAAGGTAATGACACCCCCAGATCGGATCGCATTGCGAACTGTAAATTCAGACAGGTGAAAAAAAAAAAGGTTCCTGCACCTTTTTTCTGCGAATCCAATGCGAGTTCAGCCATACAACTGTATTGCACTGCACAGATATCGCATGTGATCGGCACAGCAGTGCGGTGCGAATCACATGCGAGGTCTGTGTTTGCATATGTGTGAACCCAGCCTTATGCCGCGTACACACGGCCGGATTTTCCGACAACAAATGTTCGATGGGAGCTTGTTGTCAGAAATTCTGACCGTGTGTAGGCTCCATCGGACATTTTCCGTCTGAATTTCCGACAAACAAAATTTAAGATCTGGATCTCAAATTTTCTGACAACAGATTCCGTTGTCGGAAATTTCCGATCGTGTGTACACAATTCCGACGCACAAAATTCCATACATGCTCGGAATCAAACAGAAGAGCCGCACTGACTATTGAACTTCAATTTTCTTGGCTCGTCGTTCGTCACCGCGTTCTTGACGTTCGGAATTTCCAAAAAGATTTGTGTGACCGTGTGTATGCAAGACAAGTTTGAGCCAACATCCGTTGGAAAAAAAAATGGATTTTGTTGTCAGAATGTGTGATCATGTGTACGCGACATAAGGGTTTTTCTGCCATAATTGACTCACTGGATAATTTGCCACCAGAAATGTTCATATTCAGAAAACTTTTTGCCAGGCAGCAGTGGTACAGTAAATTCAATAGCAGGGCTTTAGCCTTTTGGTGCTATTAAAGGGGTTGTAAAGGTTTGTTTTTTTCTAATAAAAATACTTACCTGCTCTGTGCAAGGGTTTTGCACAGAGCAGCCCTGTTCTTCCTCTTCTGGGGTGCCCCGCCGGCGTTCCTGGCTCCTCCCTTTCATCGGGGGCCTCCACGGAAAGCCGCTTTTCATGGGGGCATTGGCACAAACAGGACTCAGCCCTGCCGCCCCGCTCCCGTGTCACTGGATTTGATTGACAGTGGTTACGTTTTTGAGTGGGACTCCGCTTTAATTTCCCCACAGCCCCTCCAATAGAGATGTGTGTCTCAGCCTGGGCACATCTGAATGCATGAAGGTCCAAATTGTCCTGAAAAAACAAGGTGTAATTCACCTGGATACACTAAGTAGTTGCGATAATATGTACAGTTTTGCAAACATGTCAAAATTGCATAACTAGGTTCAGGCATTAGGATTTGTTTGGACAGTTGTCTTTAGGGGGTTAAAGGAAGTTGAAAAATAACAGATTTTCTGGCTGGATCACCAGGTAAAAATAAAGAAAACAAAGCCTTAAAAAATGACTAATGCAGCCATTGCATCTAAGGATTGGTAAGCTTCAATATATTTGATTTTAGGTTTTGGATTTAATGCACTGATTAGCCATAACATTATGACCTCCCACCATAGCCCATGGAGGCATGGAGTCCACTAGACCTCTGAAGGTATGCTGTGGTATTTGGCACCAAGCTGTCAGTGGTAGATCCTTTAAGTCCTGTAAGGTAGGGGCTCCAGGAATTGGACTTGTTTTTCTAGCACATCCCACAGATGCTCAATTGAACTGAGATCTAGAGAATTTGGAGGCCAAGTCAACACCTCAAACATGTTGCTGTGTTTCTCAAACCATTCTTAAATTTCAAACCAGGCCACCTTCTTTCATTGCTCTGTGGTCCAGCTCTGATGCTCACTTGCCCATTGTAGGTGCTTTTGACTGTAGACATGAGTCAGCATGGGCAGCCTGACCGGTCTGCAGTTAAGCAGCCTCATACACAACAAACTGCGCTGTGTTTTCTGACACCATTCTGTCAGAACCAGCATTAACTTTTTCAGAAATTTTTAAGCTACAGTAGCTCTTCTATTGGATCGGACTACACGGGCCAATCTAAAGGGTCCGCCCTGACCCAGTTGTCTAGCTATTACAATTTAGCCCTTGCCAAAGTTGCTCAAATCCTTACGCTTGCCCATATTATGTGCTTTAAACACATCAACTTCAGAGACAGAATGTTCACTTGCTGCCTAATATATCTCACTCACTTTCAGATGGCATTGTAACGAGATAAACCAAGTTATTCACTTTACCCGTCAGTGGCTGGTTTATTACAATTTTCCATCATGTACTTACTTTGAGGTAGTGATAGGGTGTCTTTAATGTCATAATGCCATTTTTGGCGTAGTGATAAGGTAATTTGTTACATAAGAAATAGTAATTTCCTAATACTTAAGGCGGCCGTAGATGGTGAGATTTTCTTTGCAGAACCATCCACATCACCCCCCACATTGACAAGCAAGCCTGAGTGGAACACTAACCAACCGCAGGTCACAATGGTGCGAATCTCAGGCGGTCCATGCTGAAACGGCTGAGATTCGAACTGTCCATGGCTGGCTTAAGCCTGCATTGACACTATAGTGTTTTGCGAATGCACAGAAACACATGCCGTCTATATGGTGCCATTCATTGTGAAAGTAAAACAGGTGTGTTTTTTTTCGCATGCAGAAAAATTGAGCGACAAATGGTGCAAAATGCACAGTTAAAAAATGCGCAAAGCACGAAGCCATAAAAGATGCATGGGCTACTTTGCATTTGTTAGGGAAACTCATTGTAGCGCAAAAACACACATATGCGTGACCTGATTTTGCGTGCATTCAGGAAACGCTATAGTGTGAATGCAACATTTATGCTGGGTTCACACTTAGACCCATTTCACACTGAGGCGCTTTACAGGCGCTATATTGCTAAAAATAGCACTTGCAAAGCGCCTGTAAAGAGCCTCTCCTCTCACTCCAGTGTGAAAGCCGGAGTGCTGAGCCCAAGAGCGGTGCGTCGGCAGGACGCTAAAAAAAGTCCTGCAAGCCGCATCTTTGAGGGGCTGTAAGAGCGGTGTATACACCTCTCCTAAAGTGCCCCTGCCCATTGAAATCAATGGAAAGCGCTGCCGAAGTGACCGCAAAGCGCAACTTTGTGGGCGCTTTTAACCCTTTTTCGACCGTTAGCGGGGGTTAAAAGCGCCTCGCTAGGGGCCAAAAAGCACCGCAAAAACGACTGTAAAGCGCCGCTAAAAATAGCAGCGATTTACCGCCGACGCCTGGGCGCTGCCAGTGTGAAAGTGCCCTTAGGCATGGAGTGGCTCACAGCAGTAGGGGCGGTGTGTCTCCATTCACCATTTCAGGTCTGATTTCAGTCCGAATTTTTGTCTGAATTCGGACCTGAAACGGACCAGAAGACGCACAGAATTCCTGTGCAATTCGCACCGGAGCCGCTCCGGAGATGTGTGAACCGCCTCCATAGAAAGCCGATCACAGTCTCCTGACATACAAGCCTACATCCAATTCGCGCTAGCGTGAACCCAGCCTCAAGGTTTTTTTTGAAAGTGCAAAAATGAACGGTTCTGTTACCAATCACTGCCCTGATTCCCAGGATTTTATTTATTATAGAGAATGTTCACCTAGAAAACCGAAGCTTTATTGTCTTGGAATACCCAGTATTGTGTAGGGGGGATTTGAACCTCTGGATTTTCTGGTGATTGATGTCCACACAGAGGACTTTGCTCAGGGATCAGTCTGTGGTTTTTTTTTATTTTTAGTAATCCTGCTCTTCTCCCTATTAGTCATATGTGTGTCTCCTTCTCTGTGCTCCCCCCTCCCTCCCTTTCCTTCCGTTACAGAGTACACAGAACCATCTCTCCTCTGACAGTTCCCCCAGCTCTTCCACTGCAGACTTTAGCAGTCACGACAAGCAAACACGTACACGCCTTCCTTGTCATGGCTTTTAGAAGCATGTCACATTGACAACTGGGCGAGATTTCGCAATTTTTCTATTCTGTGATTCCAGTAAATCACGCCCCAGCTACTCCTCCCCCCCCCCCTCCCTCGCTGACTACACAGCAGCAGCCAATGCGCGCTGGAGACGCTTAACGCTTATTGGTTAGTTTCCGGAAGGTGGGGGTGAGGTGCTGATATCTGTCATACATAAACTAGGTGGAATTTCCCCACAGTCATTGTCAAAGAACTTACTGAGAAGCTGCTTATTAGCAGCCCTTTAATACAGAAAAACACTCCGGACACTAGTTAGCTAATAATACAAGCAGTCATGATCGTGGAGCAGGTGATCGAGGACACACGCGACTTCCTAGAACAAGACTATATGATGAACAGCCCCATGAACCTGACCTATTTCTATGGTGGCTCCCAATCTCCGACCTCCGATGTGGCATCGTCCCCAACTCACTCCATATCCTCCGCTCCGGGCTCCCCGGAATCTGACAGTGAAAGCAGTCTAAGTGCTTCTTGGCCCCAAGTCAGGAAAGGTAAGCCCAGCTCAAAAATGTCCAAAGCTTTGGGAATAATAAGAATTGTTTCTTATTGAGTAATGTAATCTGCAATAGAATACCGTACAATATACAGATGCTGTTTAGTAAATAGCAAGTAAAAGTTTTTTTTTTTAATACAATTGGTTTAAATACAATTGCTTTGCTAGATTACTGCTATTTCTGGTTCTGTTACCAATCACTGCCCTGATTCCCAGGATTTTATTTATTATAGGTGTAGAGAATGTTCACCTAGAAAACTGAAGCTTTAGTGCCTTGGAATACCCAGTAATGTGTAGGGGGGATTTGAACCTATCCTATGCTTAGGGATTCCGATATAGTACATTTTGTCGTTTTGTCTATGAAAATGGTAATTTTGTAACTCCCATTTGGCAAGCAAACAGTTAAAAACATTGTTGCCGCGTTGTCTGTTAAAGCAGAAGGAAGTTTCGTTTGCCAGGATTTTTCTTTTACGTCAGAGCAAGGTCAAAGTAAAGTGAAGCTATGCTGCTAAACTGGTTTTGCCTTTCGACATTATGTCTACCTGCCACTGCGTGAAACCGTTGTTACTTATTTAATTATTCCGATGGACTGGTGGTGTGGGAGTTTGCGGTATGTGATGATAGATTTTTGCCGTATGACTCGCTTGCTGCTCCTACCTATGCACTTATTGAATAAAGAGTGCTTATTCCTTCGACAGAAGCGATTTTCTCATGATTCCCCCATCAACTACAATACTCCATCTGCTCCCACTGGGCCGTTGTGTGTGGGGGGGAGTAACGCGGTGAGCCGCCGATGCCAGGAGGACACAACACTTATTGCTAGCAGCTATAATAAAAGATCCAGTAGGCTGGCTGTACCCAGGTTGATCGTTCGGCACATTCAGCCTGCCCATACATGGTTCGACTCTTGGCCGATTTCTGCTGAAGATTAAACCGTCTATCGCCAGCTTTAGACTAAACCTGGTCATACACTGGTAGATTTTTCAAATGAGTGATTATACAAAAAAAAAAAATCCCATCAGTACATTTAACAATTCCGACATGACCAATGTCATTCGAACGTACTTCAAAGTTTTGTTTGCTTTTAACATTGGGGCGGCACATTGGTGTAGTGTATAGCACTCTCTCCTAGCAGTAAAAAGGGTCGCTGGTTCGAATCCCAACCACTACACTACCTGCCTGGAGTTTGCATGTTCTTCCTGTGCCTGTGTGGGTTTCCTCCGGGTACTCCGGTTTCCTCCCACACTCCAAAGACATGCTGGTAGGTTAGTTGGCTTCTGTCCAAAAATAAAAAAATATTAAAAAAAAGTGGCCCTAGTATATGAATGTAAGTTGGGGACCTTGGATTATGGGCTTCTTGAGGGTAGGGACCGATCATACTCAGGTTGAACTGGATGGACTGGTGTCTTTATTCAACCTTACTAACTATGTACATTTAACTTTGGTATAAATGTAATTTCCCAAAACAAAAAAACCACAGACACTACTTACACTACAATAGTTGTTGGTAGATCTAATAGAGATTGTACAATTAAATTGTAACGTGCTGAGCTCTTTCCCCTTTGCTTGCGATCAGTCAACTTAGGTACAACCAGCCTGCTGGATTTTACATGTGATTATTGCTAGCGGCTGTATTAGCCGCTAGCAATAATCGCTGTCTTCTCCTGGTGGGAACACAATGGCTCGGTGGAAGGGATTCCCCCCATCATCACTGTCTGTGTTGATAGGGGAATCAAGCAAATTTCTTGCAGGAAGGAAACTTCGCTCTGTCTATGGCCAGCTTTACTAAAATTGGAGCAATTTCAGGCAGTAGTCTGACCATGCCTAGAATGTAAGCGCTTGTTCACCCCTGCATTGAGCGGCATTGATAATCATGCAGCAACGTGCGCTCAGTGCATGGATGGATAGAAAACAATTGTTCGCCCTGTTCACCCCATACATGTACGATGGTGTGCACTATATAAAAATACCACATGTCTGCATTTTTTGCGTAGTACAACGCATAATGATGCATCTTAGTGTACTACAAAAGTAAAAAGTGCCCTTCACATTGCACACCCGTGCATGTGCATTATACAAAGCTATACATGATCATTAATCAGCTGGTTAAAAAAAAAATGACATATGAACTCTCAGCTGCTTGTTGCAGTCATGGTAATTGCAATCGGCATCTTATTGGTCACCATGTGTGTGTGTGTGTGTATGTATATATATAAATATATATATATATATATATATATATATATATATATATATATATATACTCATCGCTGCTTTTTATACTTCTATTACTGATTAAAGCTCATCATCCCGTGTGCGTTTTGTCTATGGATTTAAGCATGGTTCTGTTAAATTTAGATGTCTGACAGCTATCTTTCTTTTCTCTCTAGCTAGCAGAAGCAGTGGGACAGGACGCCATTCAAAAGGGAACTTCCAAGGAGTCCGAGTTAGAAATCCTGTGAGAGAACTGCTTAATCAGCTAAGAAATAAAGTTTGCAATGGCTCGTTGGATTTACAGGTATGGGTTTATTTTCATATAAAGGTTCATAAATGAGACAACAATTTACACTTGAGTTAGGTTTCATTTACACATGTGGTTGTACTGCCACCCCTCTGAAAAGCTATCTGCAGTGGATTGCTTTTCAAAGGGCTTTTGACAGGTGGTGAGAAGGTAATTTGCTGGCTCCTCACAGCCTGGTTTAACCTACAAAGTGCCCACCCACTGCGCCGCAACCGTATAGATTGCAGTGCGGTTGCGGCACCAAGCATCAAGGCCATGGCATGTGTACAGCCCTGAGCGGCTGCATGTTTAGCTGGGCAGTCAGGGGTGGTAAAACCATGGCTTAACCGCCTGCTTTTACCAATCCATGTGATCGAGCCCTTACTGTGCAGAGAGACGGGCCTGGCCTTCTCCCTAATGATTGTAAATACAGTGCTGCTGATTATGTTTGTGCTTTATAAAACAAACAATAACAAAGAAATAAGTATTTGTAACGTTTGATGCCTTAACATAATCTCACTGTGTAGTAACCCATGGTTACAATGTAATGTCATTTCATGATGTTTAGCTAAAATATTTTTTTTTTTCCTTTATAGCAACATCAAAGCTGTGATTATTACACTGGTAGGTATATTTTACCTATACAACATATATATAAAACGTATTTATAGATTAATTTCAGTGCATACTTTATGAGAAAGTGTAGAATAATACATTAAAAACCATTAAGAATATCACTGTTAAAGGAAGCCTGTGTTGTACTGAGAAAGCTATGCAGGCTGCTATTGCTAATCTGCTTATAGAAATTCTATTAATTTATTGGCTGCCTCTGGTTTAAGTATGTTTTGAGCTAATGATCTGGAACAATCATGCAGCAAGTGAGCTCATTTGCACAGACTGTATTGAAGTCTTTAGTTCTGTGTGAAAGCCTAGCATTTTCAGAAGACGTCTGCTATGATAACCTACCTATATTATTTGACTCAGTGCATGTTTACTTTACCATGTCAGTCTCCCTGGGTGTAAAAGCCATGATTTTTTTTTTTTCCTTAGAACTGAAGACTATAATAAACAAAAAGCGGCCTATTGAATACATGTCGGATGCACCAGATGCAAAGAAACCTTGCCCCTTCCAATCCAGTTCTTTCCTGGTAAATGCATGCCCATCTAAAACAACAATACACTGTTTGCAACAGTGTCTCAGTTACCTAACTTATTATTTTTTTTACAAGAAAAGTTGCTTAACTTATTAATGTTTCCTCTAGACACCACCAAGTACCCCAAAGTCCTGTGACAATATGGATGAACCTCCGAAGAGTGAGAGTGGTACAGAATCAAATGTGGATCCGCTCCAGAGTATAATGAATCTAAAACATAAGTCCAATCCAGTTTCCCTGAACACAGTGCTAGTAAACTGGATGAATACCCCAGAACAATTCTATCAGGAGGCGCCTGTAGCTCAAACCTATTCACCACCTCCGGCCAATCAGGCATTCAGCAGCTGCTCTCCACAGCACAAGAATGACCAGTACCAGTTTGGTTGTCCCCAAGTTCAAGAAATTCCTCCACAGTGTCCTTCAGAGTATAACTACAGCCCTATCCAGAATTATCCAGAAGCCATGTGTTCAAATGATGTGCTCCAGAGTTGTGCCATCGAGAGCTACCTGTCTCTTATCGAATCCCCACCTGAGATGACATCTCCAAACATCTCTACAGAGCCAAGTATGCCAACTGGGAAGTATAGCCCACCACAAAACCTACCTTGTAACCAATTTGTAGATCATCACATGGCTCGGTCTTCAAGTGTGTCCCCACCTTTGTGCCAGATTGATGTACACAGGTCAAGCCCAACGCAGATTGGTAAATCCTTCTTCCACTGGCAGATTGAGCAAGAGGAAAATAAATTTGTCAATGTTTCCAATGAGCAACTTCTCACCAAAGATGCAGATGGTGACACGTAAGTGAATTTGAAGCCTGTTATTTTTATTTTTTTTTGTAAATGATATGTTTTATAAAGAGTTAATTTGTGGAGATGGTGTAAGTGACTTAATCATATCCCTGTGTACCATAGGTACCTTCACATAGCAGTCGCACAAGGAAAACGAGCTCTGTCTTATGTCCTGGCTTGCAAGATGGCAGCCCTTAATATGCTGGATGTTAAGGAGCGTAACAACCAGGTAAGCATTAAAGCAAGGTTTATTTTATTGATCTATTGCCTGATGTTTGGTAAATGATACAGGTCATTTCACATTGGAATATGTAGTTCCTCTTTCTGGTAAAAATGTGACAGCCTGAAAAGTTAATAAGAAACCATGATCATATACAAATGTCATGGCAACATTTTATTGCTGACAAAATGACAAAGTCCAAGCAACAGGGCGTTGCGTGTTGCATTGCATGTTTTTGCTTTTATTATCTTATCTTGAATTATCTATAATTTTTTTCACATTCTAATTTCCTTGTATTTGTAAGGCAAGTGCCAGGATAAAGGAAAAGTGTATTACATTCACCAGAAAAAGAGCTTTTTTGTCTGGAGATTGTAGTATTTTGATAACTGCACCCCACCTGCCATACGATTAGGTAGATTAGAAAAGATGTAGCAATTTTATCCATTTATATAAAGTGTAGCACATACTTTGTGCTTTTTTATATTAAAGAAATGTTATGCTATGCATATATTAACACTTTTCTATGCATATATTAACATTTTGAAGACATGCTCTTCCATATTTTTTACTGTTTTGAATATTGGTATTTGAAAATTAGACACTAGAAATGGCTCTTGGTGTCTAATCGGCAATACCCTATGTGCTGTTACTTTCGATTAATTAACCTTTGGGGTTGATTTACAAAAACTGGAGAGTGAAAATTCTGGTGCAGCTGTGCATAGTAGCCAATCAGATTCTAAGTTCAGCTTGTTCAATTAGGTTTTGACAATAAAACCTGGAAGCTGATTGGTCTCTATGCAGGGTGGCACCAGATTTTACACTCTTCAGTTTTAGTAAATCAACCCAACTAGAATGGAAAATCACTCAAACATATGATTGCAAACTATACATAGCAATAGTTAAAAAAAAAACTGATTGCAAAGATTATCTACATCAACCTGATCGTTTTATGTATTTTCCAATCTTTTAAATGCTTTTGTCTTCTTAACATTTTAGAGTGCTCTTCAGGTAGCTGTAGCTGCCAATCACCATCTGATAGTACAAGACTTGATTAGCCTTGGGGCCCAACTCAACACTACAGATTACTGGGGAAGAACTCCACTTCACGTCTGTGCTGCAAAAGGGTACTCACAAGTTCTTCAGGTGAGATATAAGCAACGATAAGCAATGTTTCCTTTCACATGTACAAACAGGAAAACATTTAATATCCTCTATTTTTTTTTGCTTTTGGGATTTCATGTGCTTAAATCTTTCTTACTAAGTATGTATATTATCCATCTGCTAAAGCAGTTTATTTTTCTGTTTTTTCAGGCAATTCAAAAAGGCATTCTAGCAACCAATCAATATATTGATGTGGACACAACCAATTATGATGGTAGGTGCAAGTATAATTTCTACATCTCTCTGTTCCTCTGTTATTTTATATTCTACATTAGATGCTCTAGGATCTAGAATATGAAAACAGTTTACACAAGGAACACTGTTAAAGTACTCTAAATCTAAACAGTACCAGGCAGGGATAGTAAAGCAACATTATGCATTTTCCCAATATCCTGCTAAAAGAAAAAGCCACACACCATGGGACATTCTGGGCTTGATTTACAAAAACCGGCGAGTGCAAAATCTGGTGCACCTGTACATAGAAACCAATCGGCTTCTAACTTGAGCTTGTTCAATTAAGCTTTGGTAATAAAACTTGGAGGGTGATTGGCTACCAAGCACTGCTGCACCAGATTCTGCACTCTCCAGTTTTAGTAAATCACCCCCAAAGTGTCTTTAATGTGTAATCCAAAAATGTGAGACATGCAAATGGTTAAATAAATGTTAACATGTTTTTAAATGTTTAATTACTTTAAGAATGACTACATGCAATGTTATCTTATAGCAGCATGTGGCCATTTCCCTTGGCTTTCAACTTTTATTGTTGGCTGACTATATAGACCATACATGAACTTTAACTCATGTCCTATGTTTTATAGGTTTGACTCCTCTACACTGTGCAGTAGTTGCGCACAATGCAATCGTCCAGCAACTGCAGCTGTATCAACAAAACTGTTCTCCTGCAACAGAGGAACTGCTGCTAAAGAACAAGGCAATGGTTGACACTGTTAAGGCATTGCTGCAGATGGGCGCTTCTGTTGAAGCAAAAGTAAGTCACCTTTCTGCATTGTACAAAGTTTTTTTTTGTTTTTTTTTTAATTTTTAGTGTGAACATGTGGCCACTATGGACATCAAAACGAATTACATGTATTTACCAAGCAGTAATTCAGTTTGGAATTTTCGAAGCCAGAGAAACTTGCATTCAAATTGCTTTGTCCACTATACCTTCTATCTCTGCTCTTTCCCCCTCATCTGTCACACTGCAAACTTTTCTTTTGAGCCTGCTTAAATCTCATGTAACAGAACTGTTCAGAGCCCCAAGAGGAAAAGATTTTGACCTCTACAAATCTGTCTTCAGGGCACTTATATCCAATCATTACAATGGGGGTAACAATTGGTGTATCTGAGGTTTGGGCACAGATTTGCTTTAAGGAAGTAACCATTGCATGCTAGACATAATGTTTGATGCATTTGTCATGGAAACAAAATCTTGGAATGCACACTCACCTATGCCTTTTACCGTACAGGATCGCAAAAGTGGACGCTCTGCCCTGCACTTAGCCTGTGAAGAGGCAAACCTTGAACTGATGTCTATCTTTTTAGAGATGCCAAATTGTCTAAACTTTATCAATGCAAAGGTAAGTTAGCCCACTGTTCTAAATTGGTTATATGTACTTCTGTGGCTTGTTTTCATTAATTCCTTTGCTAATGGGTGCAGGATGTTACAGGAACAAACTAGCACTAGTAGGTGTTTCTGAGAATACACATTAACAAAGGGTATGGTGTTATGCACTTCAAAGTGCTCTTTGCTCTATGTTGTACTGAGTAAAATGATGCTGTCATTAAAATTAGTATGAAGAATAAAGTGTTTCAAGCAAAGACAACTTAATAATAAATAATACTTGCCTCTCACATTGCCTGTGATACCAATCTCCACGGCGGTGGAGAGAAAATGTAGGCTAAAAAATCTTTACATTTTCAACACTTCCAGGAGTGTTAATGTCCTTATCCCCAGATAAACACAGGGGTTCCTCTTGGTGGTGTCACTAGGACACAGTAGTGATATAGGGGCTGCAAAACTGAACCTTAGAACACAGGGGGGACCAGGAATTCAACACATCTGGAAGTGTCCAATCTGATTATTCAGCCAGCAGTTTTTGTTGACTACAGTGGAGATGTGGGGCACGGGTAGTGGGAGAAGTTCCTCTTTGCTGGGAACACTATTTTACACATTGTTTTTAGGGTCAGATTCACTTTGACTGGTAAGCCTTTATTGCATATTAAAATGACAAAAGCCTTTGTCTAAGAACACATTATTTAAATTTTCTTTCCAAAATAAGTGGCCGTGTAGCTGCAGCCAGATGGATCACAGGGATAGCATTTTATTGTAAGCATTTGTGAATTTATTGCATTAGAAAGAAAAAAACATTTTTTTATTGCTTTCTTAGGCCTACAATGGAAACACCGCATTGCATATTGCTGCAAGTTTGCAACACAGAAGAGCTCATGTTGGAGCAGTAAAGCTTTTGATGAGAAAAGGGGCTGATCCAAGTGCCCGAAACCTAGAAAATGAGCAGCCAGTACATCTTGTATCTGATGGACCTGTGGGGGAAATGGTAAGACTTTCCTGCATTATATGTTATTTACATGGGAAGCTAAGTTTCCAATGTGCTCTATGTGCTCCCTTTGTTTTTGTTTTTTTGTTGTTGCTCCTCAGCGTCCAAACTATCCTTGACTTTTTTGTTCTGCCTTATATTTGTATTTGTCTAAAATCCTTTGCAATTTATTAACTGCTGAAAATTTTTAATCATTGTATACTAATATATATATATTTATATATTTTTTATTCTCCTTTTACAGATTAGACGTGTTCTCAAAGGGAAATCCATGCAGCAGCGTTCACCATCTTATTAAGCTCCCGCAAAATCCACTTCCATACTCTCGCCAGTCAGGCGGTCTTTAATTATGTACATAGATTTGTCCTAGTGAAGGGCAAATTAAAGTTGGTTTCTGTGAAACCATATAATAGTGTTGGCTATTGTATAGCCATCTTAATACAACTTGTGACAATAAGAAAACTGTTCTTTTCTATATATTTTTCTTTATATTAGTGGATTGGGAGCATTTGCTTTTTTCTTTTTCTTCTACTACTACTTCTTAAAGAACTCTCTAAACAACCATCAACAAATACAATATAACTGATATAGGAGCTACAAAAAGTTCCATGCACCTTTCATGTCGTTTTTTTCTTTAATAGTTGCCTTAAGCAATTTTGTGTTATTTTTTATTAGGTTGTAAAGAAATATATAAAAAAAATTATATTTTTTTTATCAGAAGAAATAAATCCTTATTAAGTTAATCTGTGTTAACCAGAATTGATAAATGTACCTACAATGAAGGGATTATATTACAGATGTATGTAAGTTACTAAATGATTAATATGTAATGTCTGTAAAGTGTATAGAACCAATATGATAGAGTTTAGATTTTGGGAAATAAAGATACTTTTTTTTGTTTAACCTATAATGATTAAGCTTGTATGCACTGACATATATTTAGAATGGATGAATAGGTCTGTGTGATAGAAAGATAGACATAAGAACCCAATGTTTTTCTTTTCACTTTATTCTATTCATTGTATTGAATATTGGTATTGAAAATTTGTGATATGTCATTTAAAAACATGTGTTATGTTGGCTGGAGACTCGAGTGTTGTATAAACACATCTACACCTCCACACAATCCCTGTATGGATATTGGTGTTCCGCTGTGTTACCCACCCTCAGTCCTTATCTTCTCTTTTATGCACATTATCTTGGTCTTTATATGCTCTCTGTGGCCACATGGCTTTCTGTCTCCACTCCTTGATGCTGACGGCCAGATAGTGTATTGGTGATAATTTGGTTATCTAACTATTAGTGTCCTACAAATTCCCTGAAGAAGCCATCACTGGTAAAACATGTCGGGAAAAGACACTTTAATACAAACGTTTACTTTAATTATACTATATTGACCATATTTTGATTATGTGCCTTTTTATTACTATGTTTTTACTATGAACTAATTAAAAATGTGTAAATTTTACTATTTTTGTTTATTTTGGTTTTCGGCACCACTATAATCCCATTATCCTCACATGTTCCATGTGCTATATTTAGGTTCTTTATAGTATGTCTTGTGGACAACGTATTCGTTTTATTTAGAATTATTGACTATATAGCTATGTAAAAAAAAGATAATAAAGTTATACATGTCAAATTATTTCTTTGTTCTGTGTAGCCTTCTTTATAATGTTGTTTTGAAGTTGTGTGATATCCAATCATCCAAAAACTATATTATTAACGGGTTTAAGTATTTCATTAAATCTAAGAACCATTTAATCCCTGCTTACCGTAAAGTGTGCAGACTTTACCTGTTCTGCTTCTTAACGACACAAATACTACCTCTGAGGTCCCAGCCACCCACATTAAGTCCTCAAACTATGACCAACAACCAAGAAATGACCAGATCTCATGCCCTTGACCTGTGCCACGCCCCAATTTCCATTACTCTAGACCAGGGATCTGCAATTAGCGGACCTCCAGCTGTTGCAAAACTACAAGTCCCATCATGCCTCTGCTTCTGGGTGTCATGCTTGTGGCTGTCAGAGTCTTGCTATGCCTCATGGGATTTGTAGTTCTGCAACAGCTGGAGGTCCGCTAATTGCATATCCCTGCTCTAGACCACCCACACCAGACCATTAAACACCAACATCCACTCCAGAGCATACTGGGCCAGGTGGCGTGGGGCACGGTGGGGGGGGGGAAATTAAACCCCTGGGCTTCTGTCTATGTGTATTTTAGGCCTGGATGCTGGTGGCGCAGCATAAAATCAGACACTGCTGACCTCACTACCACAGTTGGCAGCTTATAATGTAATCATATCCCTACATATACAGTACTTTCATTGCTTGCAGAATGGTAGGGAGACGTAGTTTCATGATTAATAGTCTAGCAACCGGCAGAGGAAGTCTTCAGTAACTCAAATAACCACTTGTTACAACCAAGGTATGCAGAATACCATCTCTGAATGCACAACACATCGAACCTTGAAGCAGATGGGCTACAACCGCAAAAGACTGCACCGGTTGCTACTCCTGTCAGCTAAGAACAGGAACTGAGGCTACAATTTGCACAAGCTCACTAAATTTGGACAATAGAAGATTGGAAAAATGTTGTCTGGTCTGATGAGTCTCGATTTAAGCTGTGACGATCAGATGGTAGGGTCAGAATTTGGGGTAAACCACATGAAACCATGGATCCATCCTGCCTTGTATCAATGGTTCAGGTTGGTGGTGGTGTAATGGTGTGGGGGGTATTTTCTTGGTACACTTTGGGCCCCTTAGTACCAATTGCGCATCCTTTAAATGCCACGGCCTACCTGAGTATTGTTGCTGACTGACCATGTGCATCCCTTTATGACTACAGTGTATCCATCTTGTGATGGGTACTTCCAGCAGGATAATGCACCATGTCACAAAGCTCAAATCATCTCAAATTGGTTTCTTGAACATGACAATGAGTTCACTGTACTTCAGCGGCCTCCAGAGTCACCAGATCTCAATCCAATAGAGCACCTTTGGGATGTGGTGGAATGGGAGATTCACATTATGGATGTGCAGCTGGCAAATATGCAGCAACTGCGTTTTCAAATGCTATCATGTCAATATGGACCAAAATATCTGAGGAATGTTTCCAAAACCTTGTTGAATCTATGCCACAAAGAATTAAGGCAGTTCTGAAGGCAAAAGGGGTTCAACCCGATGCTAGCAAAGTGTACCTAATAAAGTGGCCAGTGACTGCATATCAGTCAGAAAAAAATTATATATATATATATAATATATGCACCCCTCACATTTTTGTAAATATTTTATTTTATCTTTTCATGTGACAACACTGAAGAAATGACACTTTGCTACAATGTAAAGTAGTGAGTGTACAGCTTGTATAACAGTGTACATTTGCTGTCCCCTCAAAATAACTCAACACACAGCCATTAATGTCTAAACCGCTGGCAACAAAAGTGAGTGAAAATGTCCAAATTGGGCCCAAAGTTTCAATATTTTGTGTGGCCACCATTATTTTCCAGCACTGCCTTAACCCTCTTAGGCATGAAGCTCACCAGAGCTTCACAGGTTGCCACTGGAGTCCTCTTCCACTCCTCCATGATGACATCATGGAGCTGGTGGATGTTAGAGACCTTGCGCTCCTCCACCTTCCATTTGAGGATGCTCAATAGTTCAGGTCTGGAGACATGCTTGGCCAGTCCATCACCCTTACCCTCAGCTTCTTTAGCAAGGCAGTGGTTGTCTTGGAGGTGGGTTTTGGGTCGTTATACTGCCCTGCAGCCCAGTCTTCGAAGAGAGGGTATCATGCTCTGCTTCAGTATGTCACAGTACATGTTGGCATTTATGGTTTCCTTAATGAACTGTAGCTCCCCAGTGCTGGCAGCACTCATGCAGACCCAGACCATGACACTCCCACCACCATGCTTGACTGTAGGCAAGACACACTTGTTTTTCTACTCCTCACCTGTTTGCTGCCCCACACACTTGACACCATCTTAACCAAATAAGTTTATCTTGGTTCCAGAAATCCATGTCCTTAGTCTGCTTGTCTTCAGCAAACTGTTTGCAGGCTTTCTTGTGCATCATCTTTTAATAGAGGCTTCCTTCTGGGACAACAGCAATGCAACCCAATTTGATGCAGCGTGAGGCGTATGGTCTGAGCACTGACAGGCTGACCCCCCACCCCTTCAACCTCTGCAGCAAAGCTGGCAGCACTCATATGTCGATTTCCCAAAGTCAACCTCTGGATATGACGCTGAGCATGTGCACTCAACTTCTTTGGTCGACCATGGCGAGGCCTGTTCTGAGTGGAACCTGTCCTGTTAAAACACTGTATGGTCTTGGCCACCGTGCTGCAGCTCAGTTTCAGGGTCTTGGCAATCTTCTTATAGCCTAGGCCATATTTATGTAGAGCAACAATTCTTTTTTTCAGATCCGGAGAGTTCTTTGCCATGAGGTGCCATGTTGAACTTTCAGTGACCAGTATGAGAGAGTGAGAGCGATAACACCAAATTTAACACACCTGCTCCCCATTCACACCTGAGACCTTGTAACACTTACGAGTCACATGACACCAAGAAGGGAAAATGGCTAATTGGGCCCAATTTAGACATTTTTACTTAGGGGTGCCCTCACTTTTGTTGCCAGTGGTTTAGACATTAATGGCTGTGCCTTGAGTTATTTTGAGGGGACAGCAAATTTACACTGTTATACAAGCTGTACACTTACTACTTTACATTGTAGCAAAGTGTAATTTCTTTAGTGTTGTCACATAAAAAGATAAAATATTTTCAAAAATGTGAGGGGTGTACTCACTTTTGTGAGATACTGTATGTATAGACTGCTCAAAAAAATTAAAGAAACCCTTTTTATCAGAGTATAGAATCAAGTCAAATAAACTCCTGGGGAATTGATCTGATCCTTTAAGTAGCAGAAGGGGTTGTTAATCAGTTTCAGCTGCTTTGGTTAATGAAATTAACAACAGGTGCACTAGATGGGCAACAATGAGACAACCTCCAAAACAGGAATGGTTTTACAGGTGCGGGCTGCTGAAATTTTTTCCCTACTCATCTTTTCTGACAGTTTTTCACTAGTTTTGCATTTGGCTAGGGTCAGTGTCACTACTGGTAGCACGAGACGCTACCTGGACCCTATAGAAGTTGCACAGATGGTCCAACTACTCCAGGATGACACATCAATACGTAGTATTGCCAGAAGTTTTGCTGTGTCTCCCAGCACAGTCTCAATCAATAGCATGAAGGAGATTCCAGGAGACAGCCAGTTACTCTAGGAGAGCTGGACAGGGCTATAGAAGGTCCTTAACCCATCAGCAGAACCAGTATCTGCTCCTTTGTGCAAGGAGGAACAGGGTGAGCACTGCCAGAGCCCTACAAAATTACCTCCAGCAGGCCACTGGTGTGCATGTTTTTGACCCAAGAATCAAAAACAGACTTCATGAGGGTGGCCTGAGGGCCCGATGTCCTCTACTGGGCCCTGTGCTCACTGCCTGGCACCATGAAGCTCGATTAGCATTTGCTATCAAACACCAGAATTGGCAGGTCCACCACTTGCACCCTGTGCTTTTCACAGATTAAAGCAGGTTCACTCTGAACAAATGCGACAGACGTGAAAGGGTCTGGAGAAGCTGTTGAGAACGTTATGCTGCCTGTAACATTATTTAGCATGACCAGTTTGGTGGTGGGTCAGTGATGGTCTGGGGAGGCATATTCATGGAGGGATGCACAGACCTCTGCAGGCTAGACAATAGCACCCTGACTGTCATTAGGTATCGGGATAAAATCCTTGGACCCATTGTCAGACCCTACACTGGTGCAGTGGGTCTTGGGTTCTTCCTGGTGCAAGACAATGCCCGGCCTCATGTGGCGAGAGTATGCAGCCAGTTCCTGGAGGATGAAGGAATTGATACTATTGAATGGCCCCCATGCTTGCCAGACCTAAATTCAATAGAACACCTCTGGGGACATTATGTTTTGGTCCATCCAACGCCACCAGGTTGCACCTCAGTCTGTCCAGGAGCTCAGTGATGCCCTGGTCCAGATCTGGGAGAAAATACCCCAGGACACCATCTGTCATGCATACAAGCACGTGGAGGCCATACAAACTACTGAGTACCATTTTGAGTTGCTGCAATGAAATTTCAGCAAAATGGGCTAGCCTGCTGCATAATTTTTTCACTTTGATTTTCGGGGTGTCTTTGAATCCAGCCTTCTGTAATTTGATAATTTTCATTTCCATCAAACAATGTGGCATTCTTTCGTTGCTAACACATTACCCAGTCAATATCAGTGTAGCAGGGAGCTGGCTATCTTACCTGCAGTACCAGAAGACACTCTGCAACATCTAGTGCCAGCTAAGACTCTGTCATCACATCCTGTCAGCAGAGTGATTACCACCAGAGAGCAAAGCATACAGGGTGTTGTAGTCCCAGGACTCAAGTTTCACATTCAGATTAAACTGTATGGAACTACAAGAGACAGCATGCTCTGGTGGAAAAGGAACTAGAGACTCCATCTTGTGGATCTGAGATATTTTCAGTCACCGCGAGGCAGGACAAGAGACTGGATCTAAGGTGTGCCAGAGGGGCTGAGACTGTTCTTAGGGTTGAGAGGCAGAGTACAGGACCAAACATACTTAAGCGGCTGCTCCGGGGGTAGCACTACACGAGTATAAATATCCATCATGATATTTTTCACCATTGAGATCTGATGTGTTTTCAAAGTGTTCCTTTATTTTTTTTGAGCAGTATATATGTGTATATATATATATATATATATATATATATATATATATATATACTGTAGAGAGGCCAGCCCATGCCACTGTTTATTTTAGCAGTTTAAGCCAGATTTTTAGAAAGGCAGGCACACTGATCGCTCAGGTGTGGGCTGGGTTCATATTCGACCCGAGGAAACGGCTCAGAGCTCCACCCAACAGACAGGACATCTGTGCATGGGAGTCAAGAGGACTCCCATCTTTTCTAGGAGACAGAGGGGCAGCCAGAGCGTGCATATCTGCAGGAGGCAGATGTGTTCCACGACAGATCAGCAAGAATCTGATTATGAGTAAACTATGGAAAATCTTGACTGGAAGGAAACCTTTGTGTTGGTCTGAGGAGCAGACCTAAGGCCTAGGCTTAAGGCCTGAAGCAGCCGTGTGGCATGAGAGTAAGCCAGGAGGCTGAAACATTGTACAAATTACAGTAAAAGCCGGTTCACACTGAGGCGGCACGATTTGCAGCGCGACTGCCTCAGGCGACCTACACATAACAGCAGCGGCGACTTGCAAAACTACTTCTATATAGAGGTCAATGCAAGTCGCCTCAAGTCGCCCCCAAAGTAGCACAGGAACCTTTTTCTAAGTTGGAGCGACTTGAGTCGCTCCTATTAGAACGGTTCCATTGTACAGAACGGAACGCGACTTGTCAGTCGCCTGACAAGTCGTCCCAGTGTGAACCGACTCTTATGGTGAAATCCATGCGTGGAAAATTGCTGTCTTTTGTGAAATTTTTCCATTACTTTAAATAAAAATGGGCTGCCATGCCCTTAAAAAGGCAGTTCTGGACTGGCGCAACTTCTTGGAAACGCATGCGCCACTTGAGTCTAATCACCCCAATCTTACAATGCATATACTGTATATATATAATTGCTGTACAAAAGTTTTAGGTAGGTGTGAAGAAATGCTGTATAGAATGCTTTCAAAAATATACTGTATATTTTAATTGTTTATTTTTATCAATTTACAAAATGCAAAGTGAGCGAACAGAAGAAAAATCTTAATCAAATCAATATTTGGTGTGGCTACCCTCTGGCTTCAAACCAGCAGCATTCTTTGAGGTACATTTGCACACAGTTTTTGAAGAAACCCTGTAGGTAGGTTGTTCCAAACATCTAATCATAGATCTTCTGTGGGTGTAAGCAGCCTCAAATTATTCTGTCTCTTCATGTAATCCCAGACAGACTTGATGTTGACATCAGGGCCCTGTGGAGGCCAAACCATCACTTGGACTTGGACTTGTTCTTCTTTACGCTTAAGATAGTTCTATTAATGACATTGGATGTATGGTTGGGGTCATTGTTCTGCTGCAGAATACATTTGCGGCCAATCACATGCTTCCCTGATGGTACAGCATGGATATGTATCTGCCTGTATTTCTCAGCATTAAGGACACCGCTGATCCTGACCAAATCTCCAACTCCATTTGCAGAAATGCAAATATACTGTATATAGTATATTTGCAATCATCAGAGCTGTACACATTTGTTCTGTGCTCTTGCATTTTTTATTTAATTTCACAAGCTTTTGGCTGTATCCCATAGCCTTTCTCAAGCATGACAATTAGATATTCAAGGCTCTTCTCTCTTCCTTATCTTTCATTTGGTCTTACAGTCTCTTCTTCCCTGCTCTTCCACAATCCAGTTCTGCAGACTCCTATCCTCCTTTATAACCTGACCTCATGGCTCTTTACCTCTTTTTTCTACACTTGAGATCATTTCCTCCTCTACAATCCAATCCAGCCTCATTCTCAAACTGATTCACAAACCAGGCTCACTGCCTTCCACTACCCCCCATTTTCACTCTCTTTTTCTCAATCCACTGTCACTGTCCACCTTCTGCGCCATCAAGTCTTGCTGCTTCCCGTTTTACAGTCTAGCCTCTCTACTTTTCCTTACCCTCTACTCCACTATTTTGCCTTGCTATTTTTTTACCCCCACTTACATAGGTACATAGTCTGGTTGAAAAAAGACACAAGTCCATCTAGTTCAACCAATAAAAGAGAAAAAAAAATGTTGACAATCCCATATCCACGATCCTATATCCACAGTTGATCCAGAGTAAAGGCTCATATACTCGGTAAGAAAATCAGAAGGAAAAAGTCTGAAGACGAGCTGTCTGCGGAATTTCGGATCGTTAGTACGGTGCATTCGACAGACGAGTTGACTTTTACATCAGACAAAAGCTGGATGTGCAGGCTATAAAACTTTTGTCTGATGTGAACTCAACGTCTGATTTTCAGAGGGTCAGTACAGAAATCCGTCACACAAAAGTCGAAAGTACAACCACGCATGCTCGGAATCAAGGAACGAGCCGGAAGCATTCGGTCGGTCTTGTAAACTACCATTCGTAATCTAGAATTAACATTCGTGATGTGGCAATTGATGAAATGTCAAAATGCAGCGCACATTCTCATCTTCTATAATGGGATAATAATGAATCTGTTATACACCAAGATTTGGTTTGGTTTGTTTAAGTACCTTAAAAAGCACATGTGAATGTGCTTTGAGTAAAATGATATATACTAAACAAATTGTGGCTTATTATTTCATTGCTCAATACCAGTGAATTTCTAATGTTGTTGTAGTTACAGTTACAGTGTGCTCTTACATGTTGTCAACTCCTCCAAAGTTTAGGCCACAAAATTAATGGAGTTGTAAAGGCATAATGTTTTTGTTCTTCATGCATTAGATCCTTAACGACTTGACATCCGTGCTATAGCCGAATGACAGCTACAGCGTGGACCTGAATTCCCTGGAGGCCGTCATATGACAGCCTCCCCTGTGCACGCGCCCAACATGGCCCGGCCCCTTACCATGTGATCAGCTGTCAGCCAATGACAGCTGATCACATGATCAAAACAAAAGCTCTGTCATCGTTTTTTTTTTTCTCCTCGCGCTGACAGCATGAGGAGAAAAAAAAGCCGATCACCGGCTTATCAGCAAGGGGCATCGGTCCCGAAGAGGAAGAGGCAATAATGCCTCATATGTGCCACCAGTACCCCCTGCCAGTGCCACCTGACAGTGCCCACCAGTGCCACCTATCAATGCCCATGAGTGCCACCTATCAATGCCTACAAGTGCCACCTATCAATGCCCACCAGTGGTGCCAATCAGTGCCACCTAGCAGTGCCCATTATTGCCACCAATCAGTTCCCATCACTGCTACCTATCGATGCCCATCAGTGCCGCCTCATCAGCGTACATCAATAAAGGAGAAAAATTACCTTTTTTTAAAATTTTATAACAAAATATAAAAAAAAAAATTAAATTTGGTCTTTTTACATTTTTTTAACAAAAAATAAAAAACGCAAGGATGATCAAATACCACCAAAAGAAAGCTCTATTTGTGGGGAAAAAAATGATAAAAATGTAATTTGGGTACAGTGTTGTATGTTCGCGCAATTGTCATTTAAAGTGCATCAGCGCTGAAAGCTGAAAATTGGTCTGGATAGGAGGGAGGTTTAAGTGCCCAGTAAGCAAGTGGTTAAGAACAAAAACATTGTGTGTGTGTAGCAGAACCCCAGCACACCATAATAGTTAGCTGAAGAAGATATTGTCACCTCATGTAGAACTTAAGGTATGTTTTCACTATTGGAGCAAGTGTCCAAAATAAATCCCATTTGGGATACTTTAGGATATTTATACATATAAGAAGTACGGACAACAGTAGTTCAACTGAATTATGAGTTTATGAGCTCAAAAAAATATTACACAGGATCAGCTAGAAATTGCTGCCAAGACACTGCCCTTCTACCCACAAAATAGTCCATGTATTTCTCCTGTAAATCACGGGTAATTTGAGAGGGCAAGTCGGCATGGGCATTTTCGATAGCGGTCATCACACCTACAGACAGGCAAGATGCAGCCTCTCCAGCTGGGCCTGGCACTGCAGGGTCCATGTCATTTGGCAGGGAAGCTAGGTAGCTGGTAGAATTCCTCCTTAAAAAATGGTGTAGGATGCAGCAGCACGGGACCACATGGTTGATTTAGGTAAAGTGCCAGGTTGATGGGAGTCAAAAACAGCCTGAAACGTTTGGATACAATGCCAAAGGCATTTTCGACCACTCTTCTGGCACGGGAGAGTCTGTCTCCATTAGTATGCTAGACAAAATCCTGCACATGCCCTTTTTACAAAAATCAGACGCTCGGTCGTCCAACAATCAGACCGTGTGTGCAAGGCTTAAGGCAAAAAGCCCCAGCAAAGCATAATCCAATTTGCTATAGCAGGGGAAAGAATTCCTTCCTGACCCCCAAGAGGCAATCGGATATTCCCTGGATCAACTTTACCTATAAGTATTAGTATACAGTTATAGTATGTATATTTAGGAAAGAATCCAGGCCTTTTTAAGGTAATCTACTAAACTGAACAGAACATCTCTTGAGGGAGTATATTCAACATTTTCACAGCTTACTGTGAAGCAACCTTTCTGTATTTGGAAATTAAATCTCTTTTTCTCTAGACATAAAGCATGCCCCCTTGTTTTATGTGATAATCTTAAAGTGAATAAATCAACACCAAGTTCACTATTTGGACCACTTATGTATTTATACGTGTTGATCATACCCCCTGTTAATCTCCTCTTCTCAAGAGAGAATAAATTCAGTTCCTCTAATCTTTCCTCGTAGCTTAGCTCCTACAAGCCCCTTATCAGCTGGTTTCCCTTCTCTGCACTTTCCCCAGTTCCCCGATATTCCTTTTGAGAACTGGTGCCCAAAACTGAACTTCATATTCCAGATGAGGTCTTACTAATGATTTGTACAGGGGTAAAATCATCTCTCTCTCTGGAGTCCATACCTCTCTCATAGCTCCCAACTGTCCCTGATTTTGAGAGACTGTCCCTGATTTGGAGCAATGTCCCTCTGTCCCTCTTTCCTCCTCATTTATCCCTCAGTTTGGTCTAATCCATATACGGTAGTACCTTGGATTACGAGCATAATCCGTTCCAGTAGAATGCTTGTAATCCAAAGCATTCATATATCAAAGCGAGTTTCCCCATAGGAATCAATGGAAACTCAGATAATTTGTTCCAGTGTCACTGCTAGTGTATGCAGTACCGCATGTGGCCAGAGGTGGGGGGGCACCGGAGACACTCGGAGACCACTCGGAGACACTCAGGAACCGAGTGGTCTCCGAGCATCTCTGAGCGTCTCCGAGCATCACTGGCGCCCCTGCACCTCTTGCCACATGTGGTACTACACAACCCAGAGGCTCGAATCCTTCTCATCTTGCTAGACAATGCTCGCAAGTCGAGTCAGAATTAAAAAAAAAAAATAGCTGGTATTGCGAAATGCTCATAAACTGCGTTACTCGCAATCCCAGGTTTTACTGCAGTTGTAAATAAAATGCATTTTTTATCTTTCAAAAAGTGTTTCCTAGTGCTAAACCTTTCATCCAAATTCTAAATGGCTATATTTGTAAATTTTAAAAGCCAATATAAAGGAATAGAAGTGGTAAAAAAAAGCCCTTGTAGATTTTTTTTTTGGTTCATTCTCCTTTTAAGGGGGTGTGGCAGGGGGGCATGTCCTATGCCTACATATGTTTGCTAGTAGGTGGCCCGCATTCCCATCTTAAAATGTTGGGAGGTATGCTCTCTTAATACAAGAAAGGACTTTGCTCGCTATGGAAATTTCTGCTTGGCATTACATACTATTATTAAGCATAATTAGCCACTTTACAATATGGTTCTGTTGCCATCTCTTTAACAAATTTGATGCAAAAGATTATGAGTGCAAAGTCATGTCAGTCATAAAGGAGAATAAAGGCCACAATAGAAACTATGTACTGGGTTGTACATGTGTCAGGTCAGTCATTAACCAAAATTGAGACTGGAAGGTTCTCTTGCTAGCCACAGACATCATATTAGGAATCATTATAACCAGATTTCAATGTAAAGACTGCAGAAAAAAAAATCACCTACTGTAAAGGACACCTAGGGTAATCTTGTTACACACTGCTATGCGATACTATTTTGTATATTCTCGATGTCATGTGTTATTGAGCCTATTTTCTATGCGAAGAGTGTATGGAATTTTGTTTTGCATTTTATTTAGGTAAATCTATGTAAGTTTCATACAGTAGCAGACATCTTAAAGGACCTTATTCTTTAAAATGGATCCTTTACAGTTTCTCTTTCTTAATGGGTATAGCATGTATATGTTAAAAAGTGGGCACAATAAATCGTGCTCTTCAAAATAACATTCAACTACACCCACTAGTTCCTCTTAAAGATGCCAGTTGCCCAAGGTTTCCAGCCCTGACAAGCAAGCATAAACTCCCACATTAACATATAACCATAACATACTGATCTTAGAACAAAAGGTAGCTTTATATAAGAAGAGTGTAGGAGGTGACATTACCTATTAAATTTGACATGACAGATGACGTGTTCTAACTTAGGGCTGCTTCACTTTGGGAATCGTACAGGAACATGCTGTGCGTTCTTGTGCGTGTCACATGCAGTTTCTTGTGGTGCAATTTCAGCCCATTCATTTTGAAATCACAATGCACCACACAAAAGTAGTGCATGCACTACTTTAGGAAACTCACTGCAAACGGATCGCATGGTACTCACTGGGTTTGCAACCTGCACTTAGGGTGTCATTAACTTATTATTGATACCTGCTGCAGATCGAAACTGCAGTGTGTTTTGAACGCAGTGCTGGAAATGTGCACAAAACCCAGGTTTCCCGCATTGCGTTCTGGTGTGATCTAGCCCCTACTGAACCATACCATTGTCGCTGGTGTTGGCTTCTTTGTGTTGACTTTATGACCGTACTGTGTTCTAACAGTGCTGTCTTCTGATTTTGCAACATATAATATTGTTGTGTCTGTATAGTCAGGTATCTTCACTCAGCAGGAAAAAATGACAAATACCTGGATGAGTAAAATCATTGGAAGCAGGTCCTAAGAGACACATTATTATTTCTATATTTAGTGTGCTTGCTAACATTAACCTTCTTTCACTGTGGTGCCAGTCAAGTTACCAGTGCCAATAACTCTTGAACTATTGTGTGTTGTTGCAAACAAAACATTGTAAAGACCTCGATCTTTAAAAAATAAAAATTACCAAAATATTATCTGTAGATGTTGACATCCACTCTAATGCCCTGTACACAGGGCATTGATCTGACATTCCCACAACAAAATCCATCGTTTTTTTCCGACGGATGTTGGCTCAAACTTGTTTTGCATACACACGGTCGCACAAAGTTGACGGAAAATCCGATCGTTCTGAACGCGGTGATGTAAGACGCGTACGTCGGGACTATAAACGGGGCAATAGCCAATAGCTTTCGTCTCTTAATCTATTCTAAACATGCGTGGCACTTTGTTCGTCGGATTTGTCTACACGCGATCGGAATTTAAAGGATCGGATTTTGTTGTCGGAAAATTTTATAGCATGCTCTCAAACTTTGTGTGTCAGAAATTCCAATGGAAAAAGTCAGATGGAGCCCACACACGGTTGGAATTTCCGACAACAAGCCCCGATCGCACATATTCCATCGGAAAGTCCGATCGTGTGTACAGGGCATAAGTGTTGGCCAAGAGAAGATTATTGGCATCCACTGGTTTGTTGAAAGCCTTCTTACAGAGGTGATTTTATACCTAAAAGCCAGTTCACAGAGATATAGGAGATACAAAAGAAAGGCAAGATCAAGCACCAAGGGCAAAGAGCAATATGCAAAGTGCAGTAATCCATATCAGAATATCCGCTGTCACTTTTTTATTTTTTATTTACTTGATTGAGTTTTAAAAGAAATAAGAAATGAAAAATGATCTATGAATGGAGGATAGGCAGATGAATGAAAGGTCCTCCTCCTCCATTAATAGACCATGTCTCTTTCACAGAACCTATAGTACCCCCTTTATGATTGAAGGTAGTGGGCAGAAAGGGCAGGCCTTGTCTGCACTCTTGATGCGTGCCTGTCACAGGTCTCTCTCGGCCAGGGCAATGTAATGCCCTGGGGCCCCTACCAGGGAGATGGTGACAGAAGTAGTGTGAGTGACGCTGCTGTAACATCTCCTATCAGTATATAGTAGCAGAGCCTACTGCAAGATTATCATGGGACCCCCGATGCACTTGGGGCCCCTGGGCACTGTCCAGGGGTGCCCATGAGTTAAGATGGCCCTTCTCTTGGCTCTAATAACCCCCACCACCCTAGAAGATTATAGCAGCATAGTTAGGGGGGGATCAGAGGAGGAAGATTTCAAGTAATGCAGGAGCCAACAGCACGAGGGACATGTTTTTTTTTTGCAGACAGTGGACCTTTAAAAAACAGTAAGTCATTTCAACCAGTTAACTGAAATTAAAACAATTAGGCTACTTTCACACTGAGGTGCTTTACAGGCGCTATAGCGCTAAAAATAGCGCCCGCAAACCGCCTGTAAAACACTTAGTCCCCTTTCACACTGGAGCGGTTTTCAGGCGGTATTGCGCTAAAAATACCGCCTGAAAACCGCCCCTAAACAGCTTACGCTGTTTGTTCAGTGTGAAAGCCCGAGGGCTTTCACACTGAAGCGGTGCGCAGGCAGGGCGGTGAAAAAAGTCCTGCAAACCGCTTTTTTGGAGCGGGGAAGGAGCGGTGTATTCACCGCTCCTTCCCCGCTCCTGCCCATTGAAATCAATGGGACAGCGCGGCTATACTGCGGCAATACCGCGGCTATAGCCGCGCTGTACGAGGGATTCTAACCCTTTTTTGGCCGCCAGTGGGGGGTAAAACCGCACCGCTAGCGGCCGAAAACCGCTGCAAGAACGACGGTACAGCAGCGCTAAAAATAGCGCTGTTGTACCGCCGACGCCCCCACCGCCCCAGTGTGAAAGGGGCCTTATCCTGTCACTCCAGTGTGAAAGCCGAGGGCTTTCACACTGGAGCGGTGCGCTTGCGGGACCAAGCTGCATCTTTGAGGCGCTTTAGGGGCAGTGTATACACCACTCCTAAAATGCCCCTGCCCATTGCAATCAGCAATTATTCGTCCGCTAACGGGGTTTAAAAGCGCCCCAAAATTTAGTAGGGCCATTTTGGCTAAGAAATATGGGTTTATACAGTGGAAGAAACTTAAAGTGATTCTAAATAAAAAAAATGTCTTTTTAAAAAAAAAATAAGGAGAATGTTAAAAAAAAACACATCTCTGAGGGGCAGGAGAGAGAAAAAAGAAAACCAAACACATACAAATCAATGGTAATAAAGATAGCAGCAGAGTTAGTGAGATAAGACAGAGGGAGAGCTATAGAATGACCTTGAAGAAGGCGACACACCCCGAAAGCTTGTCCTGAAAAATTGTATGTTAGTGCAAATAAAAAAAGTATCACGGACAGTACCCAGTTTTCTCTGTCACAATTGCACTAATACGGCTACAATCAAATCAAGTAAAAAAAAAATAACAAACGTGATACTTATCTGCTATAGTTTTGCACAGTGCAAACCTGATCCTCTTCTTTAAGGGTCCCCTGACAGCGCTTCTAACTCCTCCTCCCTTCTGAGTGCCCCAATAGGAAGCTGCTTGCTATAGGGGCACTTGTGCAGGCTCGCTCCCGAATTGCGGTCTGTGTGTCCATTCACACACACAGCTTTTCGCATTGGCTTACTGGTGTGATTGACAACAGCGGAAGCCAATGTCTCCCGCTGCGGTATCTAAGCCAATAAGGAGAGAGAACCGGGAGAGCTGCTTTTCTCGTGCACATTGCTGGATCAAGATCGGGCTCAGGTAAGTATCAGGGAGGCTGGGGGGGGACTGGTTGCAGAAGGTTTTTTTTAACATATTGCATAGAATGCATTAACCGCTTGCCGACCAGCCACCGTCATTACACTGTGGTAGGTTGGCACGGCTGCGTGAATCACCGTAGGTGTACGTCGGCCACAATGTCGCAGTCCCGCTAAAAATCGCTGATCACTGCCATTTCTAGTAAAAAAAAAAAATCATAATAAAAAAGCCATAAATCTATCCCCTATTTTGTAGACGCTATAACGTTTGCGCAAACCAATCAATATACGCTTATTGCGATTTTTTTACCAAAAAATATGTGGAAGAATACATATTGGCCTAAACTGATGAAGACATTTTTATTTTTTTTATTTTTTGGGGGATATTTATTATAGCAAAAAGTAAAAAATATTGTTTTTTTTCAAAATTGTCGCTGTTTTTTTGGTCTATAATGCAAAAAATAAAAACCGCAGAGGTGATCAAATACCACCAAAAGAAAGCTCTGTTTGTGGGGAAAAAAAGGACGTCAATTTTGTTTGTGTACAATGTCGCGCAGTTGTCAGTTAAAGTGACGCAGTGCTGGTCATCAAGGGGGCAAATCCTTCCGGTCCTTAAGTGGTTAAGCTAAAAAACCTTGAGACTTTAGAATCACTTTAATACCGAAGATCTACCCAGCTATGTAGGAAGGAACAGTTGGTTTCAATAAATCAGGATTTTTTTTCCTTGCATAAAATTTTAGAATTAAAAAAGACCTTTATGACACTATACAGTATGTCTTATTACAAGAAGACTACAACAAACTACAAGCCTCCAAGACCGGAAAGGCCTGTGGCAAGAATCATATTGTGGCTGGAATGACAGGTGCATTTAAATAGCGCAAGTCACTCAGCCAATATAAGCTATTGACAGGCTGCTCTTCGCATGTTGCCACACACCACAGGGTTGCCTGCGGTTAGGGATGGATTTCTGAGCTTGGGCGAAGTCAGGTGCATATACCTGTAATTCCAGCTGCAGGAATCTGCTGATTCTTTCCACTGGAATCTTCTGTATGCAGCTAAACAGCCGCGTGATGGAGGCCAAAGGGTACAATATATAGACATCTTCATATTTCCACTTGTGATATTGTTTTCCAAGCTTACCTGTTCAAGTAGAAAAACATGAAATTATTAAAATAGATTTCCACTTAGTTTTTGAGTTAAAATAGACTGTAAATTAAATAAAATGAAATCTATGTAAAGAGGTACTGTAGTGTGCTCACATAATTTGTAATAAAAACATTTTTGCCATTCTGAAGCTTCACTCCAATCACTTTGCATATTATTTTATATATACTGTGATTTTTTACTTGCTAAATATGCTGCAGAAATCTCCCTCCACTGAGTCTGCCTGCAGCCATTTTAACTGTGGGCAACTGAAGCTGCTGCCTGTTCACTTCCTGGATTTCCACAGACACACAGAGGCACACCTCCAGCTCTGCAGCTCTAAATGGCCTTTTATGACAATCCACTGAGTCTGCCTGCAGCCATTTTAACTGTGGGCAACTGAAGCTGCTGCCTGTTCACTTCCTGGATTTCCACAGACACACAGAGGCACACCTCCAGCTCTGCAGCTCTAAATGACCTTTTATGACTCCCCCCCTCCCTTCCTTGCAAACTCTCATGAGAGTGAGAGAGAGAGAGCTGTGCTTGATGTCATAAGTCTATGCTTTTTACTAGACAAGAAACAGGAAGTGGGCTGTATAAGGTATTTACTGGCAGAAAAAAAATGTTTTACTATCCAAAGTTAAAGCAACAAGGGCAGAAGATTTAATAGATGGAAAGTTGAAAAAATGACTGAAGGTCCGCTTTAAAAAAAAAAGCAGAATTCCACATTTCACCTCCTCACCTATACTTTTAAAAATGGTCACCAGGTCAAAGAGAAGGGTGAACCTCATCAGTGGGGACACAGACAGAATAAAACAACCCACAGAGACTCCAACCCTTCAACACTTCATCCAGAATTAATAATAAATAGTTTGGGTTTTACACTTAGATTTTAAAGAGAAGATTTATACACACTTACTTTACTATGCTGTGCAATTGAAGATATAGCCTTACAATGTAATAATGGGTCATACTGAGGTGACTCAAAAACAATCCATCAAATTAAAAAATATTAATATTTTAAAGAAAACTGGTGGTGATCTGATGTCCTTTAAAGTGGTTGTAAACGATACATATACTCAGTGTAGTGACTGGCCTCAGGTGATACACATAGATGAAACAAAGCCTCCTACATAAGTTGTACCTGTTTATCTGTAGCCCTCTCTCCTCTACAGTCTTCCAAACCACACATTTTACACACCATCTCTCAGCAGCAGAAAACAGGGGCGGGGATCTGATGTCACATGCACACACAATTCCGTGAAATCTGATAGCTGATTGGATGGAAGGGACAAGACATGCCCCCCCTCTTCACAGGCTCAGAGAAAAATGGAACTAAGGGTATGTATGAGTCACCTGCTGGGTGCTTAAAGGGAGTCGGGCCATCTCCCAGGACGCTGAAGTGCCTGCTTAACCACTTCAGCCCTGGAAGATTTGGCTGCTCAATGACCAGGTCATTTTTTGACGGCACTGCGTCACTTAAACTGACAATTGCGCGGTCGTGCGACGCTGTACTCAAACAAAATTGACGTCCTTTTTTCCCACAAATAGAGCTTTCTTTTGGTGGTATTTGATCACCTGTGCGTTTTTTATTTTTTGTGCTATAAACAAAAGAAAAGCGACAATTTCGGAAAAAGCACATTGTTTACTTTTTACTATAATAAATATTCCAAATTAAAAAAAAAAAATTTCCTCAGTTTAGGCCGATATGTATTCTTCTACATATTTTTGGTAAAAAAAATCGCAATAAGCGTATATTGATTGGTTTGCGCAAAAGTTATAGCATCTACAACATAGGGAATAGATTTATGGCATTTTTATTATTATTATTTTTTTTACTAGTAATAGTGGTGATCTGCGATTTTTATCGGGACTGCGATATTGCGGCGGACAAATTGGACACTTTTGACCTATTTTTTGTACCATTGACAATTATACAGTGATCAGTGCTATATGCATCAGTGCTAAAATGCACTGATTACTATATACAGTGCCTTTCAAAAGTATTCACCCCCTTGGCTTTTTACCTATTTTGTTACATTACAGCCTTTAGTTCAATGTTTTTTTAATCTGAATTATATGTGAAGAATCAGAACACAATAGTCTAAGTTGGCGAAGTAAAATTAGAAAAATAATTACATAAAACTATTTTTCAGAAAAAAAACAAACTGATTATTGACATGTGGGTATGTATTCACCCCCTTTGTTATGAAGCCCATAAAAAGCTCTGATACAACCAATTACCTTTAGAAGTCACATAATTAGTGAAATGATGTCCACCTGTGTGCAATCTAAGTGTCACATGATCTGTCATTACATATACACACCTTTTTGAAAGGCCCCAGAGGCTGCAACACCTAAGAAAGAGGCACCACTAAGCAAACACTGCCATGAAGACCAAGGAAGTCTCCAAGCAAGTAAGGGACAATGTTGTGGAGAAGTACAAGTCAGGGTTAGGTTATAAAAAAATATCAAAATCTTTGATCCCTAGGAGCACCATACAAATCTATCATAACCAGGGGAGTTGCTAGGTCTGCAAAAGATCGGGGGCTAGAGCCCATAGCAGCGGTCACCAACCTTTTTGCATGCCGGCGGAGGGGGACCAGTGGTAAGCAATTTTTCAGGGGCGATGGCTGGTGTTGGCGCTTCAATCATCATGGCATAATGGTTGATATGGTGTCAGGGTAATTGAAATGCATTATTTCTATTGTTACATTCTAATATATAATGAAGTGGTTCAACTCACCATACTGCAGAAACAGTGGGAGCCCTGGGCGTGTCACTTGCCACATCTCCTGCCACCAGATACAGCATCTTACTTGCCACCGTCACCTGCCACTAGATGTGGATTGTCATTTGCCATGTCGCCTGCCACCAGAGATGGGTTGCCACTTGCCAACTGATGTGGATTGTCACTTGCCATGCCAGCCAGTGCCACCAAATGTGCATTGATGCTGCATTGGTGGCAGACTGACAGCACTGATCCATTTAGTGAGAGCAGGAGAGTGGTGATGCGGGGTGGGCAGTGAGAGATGATGTCATCTCGCTGCTCCCCACCGCACCTCCGACATTGAAGCAAGGGGGTCTGGCTGCAAAGTGGAGCTCCACGATGACCGTGCTGTGAGGGCGGAGGAGCGCTAATTTGTGGCGGACAGTGAGAGATTATGTCATCTCTCTGCTGCTCACCGCACCTCGCTCCCAAATTGAAGAGGCCCGGCTGTGAAGAGCTTGCTTCTTTCCTCTCCTCCGCCTCTCTCATGCAGCCAGCCAGCCTGTCGCAGCAGCCGCAACCCGCTGGTTAGACAGGGACCCTGCGGCAAGAGACTCGGGGCTATGGGCCCCAGATTCGGGGCTATAGCCCCAATAGCCACCCCCTAGCAACGCCCCTGATCATAACCAAATGAAAAGAACGTGGCACAACAGCAAACCTGCCAAGAGACGGCCGCACACCAAAACTCACGGACCGGGCAAGGAGGGCATTAATCAGAGAGGCAGCATAGAGACCTAAGGTAACCGTGGAGGAGCTGCAGAGTTCCATGGCAGAGACTGGAGTATCTGTACATAGAACGTCAATAAGTCGTACACGCCATAGAGTTGGGCTTTATGGCAGAGTGACCAGAAGAAAGTAATTACTTTCAGCAAAAAACAAAATGGCACGTTTTGAGTTTGCGAAAAGGCATGTGGGAGACACCCAAAATGTATGGAGGAAGGTGCTCTGGTCAGATGAGACTAAAATTTAACTTTTTGGCCATCAAAGGAAAACGCTATGTCTGGCGCAAACCCAACACATCACATCACCCAGAGAACACCATCCCCACAGTGAAACATGGTGGTGGCAGCATCATGCTGTGGGGATGTTTTTCCGCAGTCGGGACTGGGAAACTGGTCAGAGTTGAGGGACAGGTGGATGGTGCTAAATACAGGGATATTCTTGAGCAAAACCTGTACCACTCTGTGTGTGACTTGAGGCTAGGACGGAGATTCACCTTCCAGCAGGACAATGACCCCAAACACACTGCTAAAGCAACACTTGAGTGGTTTAAGGGGAAACATGTAAATGTGTTGGAATGGCCTCTGTAGTCAGACTTAAAGATTGCTGTTCACAAGCGCAAACCATCCAACTTGAAGGAGCTGGAGCAATTTTGCAAGGAGGAATGAACAAAAATCCCAGTGGTAAGATGTGGCAAGCTCATAGAGACTTATCTAAAGAGAATTGGAGCTGTGATAGTCGCAAAAGATGCTCTACAAAGTATTGACTTTAGGGGGGTGAATAGTTATGCACATTGACTTTTTCTGTTATTTTGTCCTACAGTATTTGTTGTTTTCTTCACAATAAAAAAATACATCTTCAAAGTTGTGGGCATGTTCTGTAAATTAAATTATGCAAGTCCTCAAACAATCCATGTTAATTCCAGGTTGTGAGGCAACAAAACACGAAAAATGCCAAGGGGGGTGAATACTTTTGCAAGGCACAGTAAATGTCACTGTCAGGGAAAGAGTTAACACTGGGGGGCGATCAAGGGGTTAACAGTGTTCCCTAGTGTGTGTTCTAACTGTGGGGGGGAATGGGACTGACTACGGAAGGAGAGAGATCGTTGTTCATACTTGGTATGAACACACGATCTGTCTCCTCTCCCCTGAGGAGATCCCGGTTCTCTCTCCGTCACGAGCGATCGCAGGTGCCCTGCGGTCATCGCGGCCGCCGGGCACTCGCATCGGCTCCGGTGTGGCGCCCCCCTAGTGGTCAAAAGGCGAACCAAGGTACAGTTACGTCGTTTCACCCAGGGGAGCCAACCTGCCACAGTGCAACTGCGGTGGCTGGTCGGGAATTGGTTAAAGTGCTTGTAAACCTCAGACATGAAAAATGAACAAAGCATATCCCTCTATAGTACGTACTAACCTGAATCCAAAGCACCAAGCCTGGTTCATCTCTAATCTCTCCTGTCTCTGATTTATTGAGATGTGTTTGTTCATTTTTCAGGTCTAAGGTTTGCTAAAGATTGAGTATGGAGTATTTGAGTATTTGACTCTCTCCCTTTTGGCTCACAACAAACAACATTCCCTAGTGTTGCCACATAGGGTAGGGGAAAGACTGCTTACCTCTATGTTATCTCCGACTGGAGTGACTTGGTTCAAACCATGTGCTTAAAGTGGACTTGTGAGCATGAAATAGTTTATAGAATGATTTCTACATTTCATAGCAGGCACCTCAAGTAATCCAAAATGAAAACCCATCAGTGTCGCTACTGTAAATCTCTGTTTTAATAAAGTCTTTTAAAATACGTTATCACACTATGGGAGCCTTCCTTCTTCCATTTTATATCTATGTGGGACCTGTATGAGATACTCTGAGATATTCGGAGAGGACAGCCTGCAGTGAAGCATTGTTGTGGATTGAATCAGGAGATTGCTCAGAGGCGCAGTTGCTGGTTTAAAATATATCACCAGCCATTAACTCGGATGAGTTAATTTAGTGTGATTGGTGGAGGATTACACTGGGTGGCACGTTCATTGATGCACAGAATCACCTCCGACAAGGGAGTCACTGAGATTTACAGTAGCGACACTGGTGGGTTTTCCTTTTGGATCACTTTATGGACTATTTTTTCTTTGATATTTTCCCTATGATGTTTACATATTTGATTTAATCTTTCAGATTATGTCACATATATTTCATGTATTTTTGTATAGGGACCTAAGACGCTGCTTTTCTTTGTTTTGTTATACGTTTTGGTTTTCCAAAATCACAGCAGCTGCGGTCTGTTGATTGTCTCTGACACACATAATTGTGTCTTAATTCCCAATCATTGTCTTTGGTGCTGGTTTTTCTCCCTTTTCAAATTCTGAAGAAATAGCTGTTTGTCTGTATTCATGTGAATCTCGTGTTCATGCTCAGAGTAAATCTGTATGGGAGTGGTTTTATAATTATTAACCAACTAATGAGCAAGGTGGCAGGGTCTGCATACCTTTAGAAGTGATTTCAATTTGGGAGTAACTCATGTTGCAGGGATGCCAAAAATCTGACTTGTATCTCAGTTCAGACTTCTAGGAAAATCTGTGAGTCAATCACACAAGCAGGAAATTACATTTTCAGGGAGTGTTCTGTGCACATTCTGTGTACAGAACACCTCCAGGTAGCCATATTGCATTACATTTTACAGAAAAATGACAGAGCTGCAGATTGAAAAGGAAAGGTAATTTTTAATAACATTCAATTACAAAATGACTTAAGTCACAATTTTATACGCTATATTATTTTTTTTAAATTGCTTATGTTTTTCCCACAAAAGTGGAGTTAAGGGGATGTGTGTGCTGTAATATGTGTTCAAAGCTACATTTTGTCCCTTTAATGTCATTTGGTATACCGGACAAGGTGTACAGTAAATGTGAAGAATATACATATATATTCCCGAAAATGTGTTTAAGGGTTATGGAATGCTAAATGGAATATGATGAAAAAAAGCTTACTACTTCATTTACATGATAAAATATTTTTTTTTGTTTAGCATACACTATTTTATGTGTCCTAAAGTGCCTTTTTTAAAAAAATCTAAACACCCTAATAGATGGCTGCCCCAGATAGGAAATACCCTTATGCCCCGTGCACACGATCGGAAGTTCGGCCATCAAAAGTCCGATGTGAGCTTTTGGTCAGAAATTCCGACCGTGTGTATGCTCCACGGACTTTAGTTGGTGGAATTTCCGCCAGCAAAAGATTGCGAGCAGGTTCTCTATTTTTCCGTCGGAAAAGGTTCCTATTAGAAATTCAGTCCGTCTGTATGCAATTCCGACGCGCAAAAAACCATGCATGCTCAGAATCATCACTTTGTATGGAACTTCCCTTTTCTAGTGCCGTCGTACGTGTTGTACGTCACCCAGAGGCGTAACTAGAACCTTCAAGGCCCCGGTGCAAGGAACCATGAAGGGCCCCCTAACCTCTGGTCCCGGGGCCCTTTCTAATGATCCTGGTGTCCTTTTCTCCCAATGCGGGGCCCTTGATTATGGTCCTGCAGCAGGACCCCTTTCTGGCGTCTTTTACACATTTGAACTGATCGGACCACCCATTGTTTTGTATGGGGAGGCGGATGTAAACAGACGTGTCCATTTACACCTGCCTGCATCCGCTCCAATGAAAACAGACTAGCGGATTGGATGACAGTCAGACCGGTCCATAGAGGACAGCAGTCTGTGTCCACTCTGCACAAGTGGAGCAGACATGGACCTGTCATCCGCCTGCTCGGTGGGGATCAGTGGAAAGATCCCGCACTGAGCAGGTGGATTTGCTTGGCAGAGTCCGCCCATGAGAAAGGGCCCTAAGGGGGAGCTCTGTGGACTGTAATGTAAAGGAAAACTGATGTAAGAGGTGCTTTGGGAATCCTGATGTAAGGGGGACTCTGCTCACCAAAGCCCCCCATGTACATCAGAGTCCCCCTTTACATTACAGTCCACAGAGCTCTCCCTTACATAAGTGTGCTCAGAGGCTGACGAGATAAGAGAGGAAGGGTGGGGGACACTTGGATGGAGGCTTGCGCCCTGGATTGGTCAGCAAACAAGATCTACTAGCCTGTGCTATACATACACTAAGCCCCGGTTCACACAGGGGCGGCACGACTTGACTTGACATGACTTTTACGGCGACTTGCAAAACGACTTCTGTATAGAAGTCTATGCAAGTCACCCCAAGTCTCCCCCAAAGTAGTACAGGAACCTTTTTCTAAGTCGGAGCGACTTGCGTCGCTCCTATTAGAACGGTTCCATTGTACAGAACGGGAGGCGACTTGTCAGGCGGCTAGGTCGCCTGACAAGTCGCCCCTGTGTGAACCGGCACTAAGGCTACTTTCACACTGAGGCGCTTTACAGGCGCTATAAATAGAGCCTGCATAGCGCCTGTAAAGAGCCTCTCCTGTCTCTCCAGTATGAAAGCCTGAGGGCTTTTACACTGGAGCGGTGCGCTTGCAGGACAGTAAAAAAAAGTCCTGCATCTTTGCAGCGCTGTATAAACCACTCCTAAATTGCCCCTGTCCATTGAAAACAATGGGGCAGTGCTGCAAAACCGCTGGCAAAGCGCCGCTGCAGTGGCGCTTGGCGGGCAGGTTCAACCCTTTTTTGGCCGCTAGCGGGGGTTAAAACCGCCCTGCTAGCAGCCGAATAGCGTCACTAAAACAACGGTAAAGCGGCACTAAAAATAGTGCCGCTTTACCGCTGATGCCCGCCCCAGTCTGAAAGTAGCTATAGGCTGGCAGAGCATGCTGGGGCTTGTAGTGCACCACACTAGGGAAACCCCAGTGGGCTGCTGTGTTGGTTGAGGGGCTCTGGAGGGGACAACGCAATCAGTCCCATCAATGACTAACCCACCTGTGTGCTGCTTTCTTTTCAGTCACTAAGAAGTTTCATCAAGAAGCAAGGTGACTGGCTGACCTGGAGAGCTGTGGATCCTCTGGAGGGTTGCAGCATCCATAGTACAAGCTGGCCTCCACTATCTACCTGCAGGCTGCTGGATTTTCTCTTTGCTAAGCATGGAGCTGCCGAGGATTGGAATGTGGGCGGGGCCACGGGGACACACAGGAGGGAGGTGGGAGAAGAAGATCCTGCTCTCTGTATCTCTTTCCTCTCCTCTCCTGTCCGATGTCCGTGCGAGGAGGGGGGGGGGCTGTCAGTGCGGGGTCTGAGCAGTGTGACACAGAGACAGTGTAATAGACACTCTCTGCTCATAACTGCAGCCAGCATCCCCTGAGCCACATCCCGGGCTTTAGGGCCCCCCCCACATGGGCAGAACTCCAGGGCCCAGTCGCAAGTGCGACTGGTGCGACCGTGGAAATTCCGCCACTGACGTCACCGCGTTCTTGACGGTCGAAAGGTCAGAGAACTTTTGTGTGACCGTGTGTATGCAAGCCAAGCTTGAGCGGAATTTTGACGGAAAAACCATCAAGGGTTTTTGCGACGAAAATTCCGAACATGTGTACAGGCCATTACCCTCCACACCACTCCCCATTTTCTTCCTAATAATACGTGTAAAAGACCCTCTGCATGTTAACGTTTTCAAAGAAGAAATTTAGCCCAATATTGTATTTGTTGCTCCTGTCTTCCAAAATTCATTTAGCATATGTCCTATCTTTTTAGGTTGTGGTATTGCTGAAATAACATGGTTGACAGTGTACCCCTGTCCCCCTACTGCTGTCTGACCGTGCATTTAGCAAGGAGACAGATGTTTAATTAGCTGTGATTGACAGCACTTGTCTCAGGAATCAGGTGCTTCCTGAAGACAAGTGCCATTACTAGGTAGGGGCAGTGAAAAGGAGCATGTCCTTTCCCCTATTCCACCCCATCTGTTCTTATTGGGTGCTAGGATGCAGCCTGTTAGACTGCACAGCATTATTAGTTACTAGGATCTAAGTGGCCAGGTCACACAGCATCATTGATTGCTAGGATGCAGGCATCATTAGCTACTAGAACACAGGCAGTCAGGCCTCACAGTTTAACTAGTTGTAGACCACAGAAAGCTGGATCACAAACTGTCATTTGCTGCTAAGATGCAGGTTGCCAAACCACACAGAGCCATTGGGTGCTAGAACACAGGGGTTTTTGATTGTACAACAAGAAAAACAGCATTGTGCGTTTCATTGTTGTGGGCATCCTTGCTGCCTGCACCTTAACAAACAGTGATGCTGTGTGACGTGTCCATCTACATCCTAACAACCACTGATGCTGTGCTGAATGGCTGCCTGCATTCCAATGGCCAATGACAGGGTAGGAAGGTAGAAAAGGGGAACTTGGCGGGAACCCTCTAGCTGAACCTCCCTCCCCTATGCATGCTCACTGAACAGAGGAGGGGGGGGGGGGGGTTGGCAACTGAGCTCTGTCTGAGCTCAACATTAGTATTGCCCACAAACTGGTCTTCTATCAGGGGAGAAGCAACAAACCAAGAAAGTGTTTTCCTCACAATTCAATACTATTAAGGTATTTAGACACGATTGTATGGACCTATGTACAACTAAAGGCTTCTGTATGACAGGTAAACAAGTACCTAATTCAGTTACTATGGTATGCATAAGCCTCATAAATTGAAACACTCCTTCACCTTCTCTGACTCATTGGGGTGTCGCACATTCTCTTTCACAGAAATTGAACCTCACAGTAGGACAGTTTCAGTAATAGAAGCAGTCTGTCAATCCAGAAAGCAGTGGGCAGAACTAGGTGTGACCAGATGATTGGTGAACTACAAGCTTGTGAATGAGTAGTGATATTGCCTATTAGCCATGCCCCCTGTATAATTTATTTTACTCCTGCTGCAGTGCAAGGAATCACAGTGTACATATTAATTGGAGGCGATAGTTCTACTTTAGTTAAATAAAAATAAAAAATGAAGAAAACCTCTTGGGATCAAATTTATATTCTGTTTCTTTTGCTTATTTCACCGCTTGCCCACTAAAGAATATGTAAATCCCTAGCCACATACTAATCTTTCTCTTACTCAGAGACTGAATATGATTCATCTGCTTAGCTGATTTCTTGATACCTATAGTGTACATGTTTTATAAAAAAAAAAAAAAATATGACGTAATTTATGATGGAAATTGTCAGATGATACATTATCTAATGTGTTAAAAAGCTGAAGTGCTTACACCAGCTTGTTAAAATAATTGTGGGTAGACCCAGGTAGGGCTGAGAGGGCAGAGTGAAATTGAACATCAAAAGCAAATAAATTAAACACGATATGTTACATAAGATTTTTGTTGGAGTATTATGGCTACAGCTTTTATTAAATAACAAGATAATAGCAATAATGTAATTTAGATACCAATTCTTCAAAAACATACAAGAATTCTAATACAACAAATAAACCTTGATCCTTGACAGTGCCCCCCACTGTCATGTTCCATTGTAAACCCGTAGCGGCCACCAGCCATTCACCACCAGCTCGGTGGGTACACACCAGTCATTTTACACCATTATTCACCGGGAATAAACCTTAGTAATTAGATCCTTCATGAACACCACATAGTCATACATATTTGTGACCATTAAGGTTAAACCACCCGTCCAAACATTACCAACGATCTTACTTTTTTGTCACTGCGTTAATGCTGTGACAAAAATACAACATGCTCCACAAGTCCCCCAACCTCTTCCCATACCTCAATTCCTCAAATGTATACACTTCTAAACATAGTCATTGTCATGGTTCCATGTGCATTGATCTGGCGCTGGGTTTTACCCCCTGTTCCAGCTTCTCAGGTTCCTGTCAATCTGCCCTGCAACTAGATATTAAGCCTTTGCACCTGTGGCTTAGTGTTTGAGCAACATGTCTCCATGCTGAAGCTGGACCCTCCCATTCCTCTGGCATTCACTCTTTCTGAGTATTCCCTTTTTCTGTGTGTTTTTTGATCCTGTTTTTGTTCACAGTGTTTCCCTCTGGCTGTGCAGTTATATCCCTTTTGATTTCTGTCAGTAAATCCCTTCATTTCCTGTTTCTGTGTGTGTCTCTGTCAGTATAGTGTCTGTGTGTAACCCATGTCCTTCCAGAGTTCTATTTGGTTGCACAGGTGTCCCAGAGAGCCGCAACCTGGGAGCTGCCTCGCAGCACAACATCCACACCTCCAGTGGCTCTGGTGAAGACCGGGTGGTTTCTTAGACCCTGAGACTCTGGTACACCTCTGTTTGCATGTGGTCAAACTGCTCCTGCAGCTGTGAGGATCCGTTCCCGGGTATACCTGGTTAGTTGTCCATTGGTCCGCTAGATCTTGAGTTACAGTCTCAGGTGGTCTTACCCGCTGATTGTGACAGCCATAACCATACTTCCATCAAGATGGTCAAGAAAGCGCAACGTGCTTCTGGTGTGTGCAATAGGACACCAACTGTGAAGCCGAAAAGGCTTCACTGTTGTTTTCCGTTACGACGAATGGCGGCGGCAGCACCTGACAGCTGATCCGAAAATCGGCTGGGGTGCCGACATAGAGCGCTCCCTGGTTAGGTAAGTGTCCATATATTACACATCAGCAGCTACAGTATTTGTAGCTGCTGACTTTTAATTTTTTTTCCAGCCTCCTCTTTCCAGTGTGTGTGCATATGCAGTAGACCTCCAAAGACATCTATGGTGTCATCTCCTAAGTGTCTTGCATAGAAGTCTATGGAGATTTTTTCTAAGGTCAAGGGAGTGAGGGGAAAGTTTACTTGTCCTTTAAGATTTTTCAACTGGGGTTCTGTAGAACCCCAGGGTTCCATGAGAGGTCCCCGGGGGATCTATCTGACATTGCGACCCCAACGACCCCTCCTCAGCTCCTGTCTATCCCAGGTGTTTGTATGTGACATCACAATGGGATAGAGAGGAGGACTGGTGGGGAACAGCGCGCCACAACCAGGATTATCACAGCTGCTTCCCTGTGTCGCTCTGCATGAGAAAGACACCGCTACTGTAATGTGCCCTTCTCCCAGGTAATGTGTCCCACCCAAACATAATGTACACCACTCCCATGCTAAGTGACCTGCTCCAATGTTATGTACCCTGCTCCCATGTAATGTGCTGACCCCCTGTACTCTGCCCTGTTGACCCCTGTACTCTTCCCTGTTGACCCCTATACTTTGTTGTGCTGATGCCCATGTACTCTCTCCTGCTAAAACCCTTTGGCTCTGCCTAGCTAAACCCTTGTATTCTTCCCTATTGACCACCTGTACCTCAACTCTTATGTAAAAAGCTTCAAATATACTGTGTGATGATAATGCGCACTGGGCAGCCATGACATTGTATAACAGTAGGAGACACATAACAGCAGTGATTCCCTTTACATGATCCCAGGAAGGCATCTTGTACAATTAACAAATGTTTAGCTACATTCCAAACGCCCTTATTAGTACTTTGACAGGATTAGCAGAATCTAACACAATACACGTCTCATTTTCGTGGCTATCATAAAACTTTTAAGCATTCAGGCTTGAGTAACTATAAGCTTAACAGACGTTCCTCTTTGCGAAAAGTATTAGATTTATCACCTGTTGTAAAAAGCTCAGCTGGTAGAACAACCGAATATGTATTTCCGTCTGGCTGTTAATAGCAAAGAATCCAAACTTCAGTGTATTTCAGAATTCCTGACCTGATAATAGTACAACCAAAATGAAGACATATTTATCTGTATCAGTTAAATAGCAGCCTTTTAAGCCCAAAACACCACCATCCTAGGAGGCCCAATAGCTCTCCTAGGTGAAATATCCATTCAATACCCATCATATTTGTATTCATGCAAAAAGTAATTTCAAGCTGGACAATAATATACAAGTTACCAGATGGTCACCTGTAGGTATTTAAAGATATTAATAGCTATAGAAAACTGTATCTGTGGGAGGGTCGCTACACTCAGACCTCTTGATTGGTCAGATAGTTTCTGTCAACACCCTCCTCATGGACCAGAAAAGAGGGGCTGAATTAGCAGTCTTGAGCTCTCTTTTAACATCAAACAAGAAACATCAGCTAAAATCTATAACAGCCACTGACCTATGTTATGCTCATTGATTGAACTCTGCTGAACGCACAGAACCAGGACAGTTAAGTATTTTAATTGTTAAAACCTTTTGGTTCTGCTGCTGCATTTTACCTTCTTTTAACCACTTGCCGCCAAATCACATACATGTACGTCATTTGGTTTCAAGTGGTTGTATCGGGGTGATGCCTGCAGCTACAGGCATCTCCCCGGTACTGTTTTTCAGAGCAGGTGGTCGGCTCTCTTGTAATAAAAACTGATGTGGCTAAGCAGCCGCTCAATTGTTACTACAAGCAGCCCCCTCCCGACATCTTCTGCCGCTCACCTGGGCTCTCCTGTCCCACTGGGAGACCCGAACGACCAGCTGGCACATCCACTGGCTGGCCGAAGACCCAAACAAAGCCGGAATCAGCTTTGATTGGGTCTCAGCTATGGTAAACCAGAAGCGATGTCATGACATTACTTCCGTTTACTCGGGAACCCATGGCGCTGTTTTCAAAAATCGAAAGTATTCGCACAAGACCTCCTATGTAACTCTAAACAGGTAACCGTTACATTTTTTTAAAAGGCAGCCTATGGAGATATTTAAGTACTGTCGTTTGTTGCCATTCCACGAGTGTGCGCAATTTTAAAGCATGTTAGGTATCTATTTACTCGGTGTAACATCATCTTCCACATTATACAAAAAAATTGGGCTAACTTTACTTTTCTTAATTCATTAAAATGTATTTTTTTCAAAAAAATTGAAAGACCGCTGCGCAGATACAGTGTGACATAAAATGTTGCAATGAACGTGGCTGCGATACATTGACGACGTCCTGGTGATCTGGAGGGGCAGCCTCGACGAACTGCATCTGTTCATGAATGAATTGAATAACAATGATCGGAATATACGATTAACATACCAATTTGACCAGAAGAGGCTGTCCTTCCTGGATCTACAGATTACACTGGATAAGGGCCAACTCAACACCAGCACGTTCCGAAAGGAAACGGCTGCTAACACACTATTGGAAGCAACAAGCCACCACCCACATTGGCTAAAGAATGGAATACCAGTAGGACAGTTCCTTCGAATTAAAAGGAACTGTACTAACGTAGCCGATTACAAACGGGAGAGTAGTGAACTCTATACGAGATTTCGGGAACGGGGGTACTCCCACAGGCAACTCAGGAGGGCTAGAAAGAAGGCAGCCGTTAGGAATAGGGAGAGCCTCTTGCAGGGGACAAAAACAACAAAGGGGTCACAGAGACAGACAAATGAGCCAGTACGAGTTATAACAGCATATGGCTCCCAGTGGAATAATGTTTTTTGCATTTTAAAAAAACACTGGGGAATCTTGCCCAATACCCCTGAACTGGCCAAGATTGTCAGCACCTCTCCCAAAATGGTGGCACGTCGAGCCCCAAGTTTGGGTGATATGCTGATTCAATCCGAATTTGTTAAAGAACCAGATCCTACATGGCTATCAAAGTACCCACGAGCAAAGGGTATGTTCCCCTGTAACAAATGCCAAATGTGCCCCTTCGTTCACCGAACCTCCACATTCTCAGATGCTCTCAATGAAAGGACATATGAAATACGCGACCTCATTAACTGCTCAACATCAAGAGTGATATACTTAATCACGTGCCCGTGTCCTAAGATATACATTGGCAAAACTAAGAGACCTCTGAGAATACGATTTGGTGAACACCTAAGGGAAATTAACACTAAAGGCAAGATACCGGAAAAACCCCTGGCCAAACATTTTGCTCTGTGCCATGGAGGCTCCTCAGAGGGGCTAACAATCAAAGGTATATACGCCCTAAAGCTGCCCACCAGACGAGGAGATTTTGACCGTATACTCCTCCAAAAAGAGAAGTGGTGGGTATATAGGTTAAAGTCCCTGGTGCCGGTGGGGTTAAACACTGAACTGAACCTACAAGTGTTCCTGGAACCCTGAAATTAGGTTAGGCTACACCATAGTGTGTATCTCCTTTAACACACTATATGGTGGGTGCCAAGATTCCTACGTGTTTCTTGCAGCTCAACTTTAACTATCTATTATCTTCATAGCGAAACCATCCTTTTAGATCACAATGTTTCATGGACAAAGTATAGGCCATCCTGTACTTTACCATGGCAGGGTGCCATTTAAATAGTGAATAGATACTAATTCTCTTTGGGAATAATTACAGTAAGATCATAGAATAGATGTCACCCCGCCGCGCAAAAAACTGGTGTGTATATTTGTACATGTGTACACTCGGCATGACACCTGGGTGCTTTTTGCTTTCTCCTCTATTCTATTCTATTCTTTTCTTGGTACCACTTAATAACCATGGTTTTGGTCCCTTTTCCGCCTTTATGTCTGTTCCTCTCTTCTCACCCTCTTCAGACCATTTTCTCCCTATTACCTCCACTAAAAGGCAAGGAGGCTTTTAATATGCGCTAGGAAACTTTCCTAAGAAAAATGACTGAGCATTTGTTGCATTTAAAATAAATCACATTGTTTACATTGGCAGATAGGCCATTATGAACAACCAGCCACCTACGATTGGCTTAAAATCCCTTCAATCACTTTACAACTTTCCATTGGCGGCGATCCTCAGCGAAAGACACTATAAGAAGGGTGTGAGGCAACCGACCAATGTACGTCCAGAGATGAAGCTACGTCATTGAATCACGGCGAAACGCGTTGATGTCACTGCGCCACCCGGTCCGTGCGCTCAGGGCAGTGAGGGTGATACTCAGCGAAGAAGCTGATACGAGGAGGACACAGCCGCAGCTCTGAAAGGGGTAACCTAAAGGTCTACCAAGCGCCTCCGTGAGACGGGATTCCCTACCTACACTGATAAGCGGAGCACTGCAACATACAGCAGGATCTTGTGGATATCCCGTGCCTGAAATAGGAACGCAACGGCGGTCTTGGCTATTAGGACTAATGGACTACAAGTACCCCTGAGAAAGAGCAGCGTGGAAGGCAGTGGTAATGTACAGCCAATTTTAACACCATTAAATACCAACAGCAATTGTATGACGACTACACCACTAGCTTATGATATAAGTGATTGCACTGCCACCTGAATACCAATTTAGACTGATTATTGTCTGCTTATGGTACTATTGCACACTTGGCATCTCCAACATTCCTACAGGTTACCAAGGACTTCCGGATAAACATATAGGAGTAATACAGTTACAGGACCAATTGCATATATTGCCCTACATCCAACTCAGAGGAATATTTTACTCCTAATACCTAAACAACAACGGAATCCTATCCTGCCTCATTACACTACAGGTGTCTCCTCTCCCACTGCATCCAACTCTCTCCCATTGCACTATGCCACATGGGCCCATACATTAGTCTAAACACTAAATTGGAATCCCCATTTGGGTAGAAGTAACCAATATAATTTGACAGATTGACCTCACCAAACAGGCCAATGTGGCAACCTGCAATATGCCCTGACCGGGTGACAATAAATGTTTTCTAAATGTATTGTTTGTCTAGTCTGTCCTGTCTGGTTTATTCAAGGCCTGATTGCACTATCCATTTCTAGCAATTAGTAAGTTTATTGTGTTTCAATTTTATGCATAAGTTCAATAAAATTGTTTTTACCACTATACCCACTCTTTAATCTATTGTTGCACGAAGTAACCCCTTCTCCTGAACCCACCCTATAGGGTTCTTCCCTTCCCCTGCCCCCTATGTGATATTGTACAAGTTATGGTTACAGCAACAACACCCTAACGGGTTAAAACTGTCTAATATAATTTACAATTTAACTTAGGTGTACTCACGCCTTCCCGTTTTCCTCTCCAATCCCTTATTCCCTCCCCCCCCCCCCCTCTCCCCTCTCCCCTTCAATTTTTGATGCTTAGCTAATTGTGACTATTAAGGTCACTTCTAGGGAGTACACCTTTGGAAAATAGTGGACTACTAATACACATTTTCCAATCAATAGGGATATGGCATTTATGTTGGGTGAGGATATTGAACAGGAAATAAGGAGTGCTTTTCAGACTGACACACCCCAAGCTGTTCATCAAGGAGAAGAGATAAAAAACAAATTTAAAGAACATAAGAAACTCCTTGTGAAACATCTAAATAGAAAGTGGGATGTGTCATCACTGGAAACATACATAACCCATAGGATAGTCCCAAGAGGCCTACGTGAAAAGACGATTCCAGCTGAGCACCTCCATACGGACAGTTTCCTTCCAAAATGGAAGGAACTGTGTGTTAACCATGGCTTGGCGGTCATGCGATTAATAGTTGAGGAAGAGAACATCCAACTTAAAAGCATACAAGAAAAAATACAGGAAAGTGCCCGTGGTCTGGAGATCTTTAAGGAAAGCGAAGAGTTTGCCAAACAAAACGAAATTCTCAAAAAAGAAATTGAGAAAACGCAGCTCAACTTAAAGATCACCAAACAGGGAAAATTCCGCCGTGATTTAGCAGACTTTGAAAAAGACGAGGTATTTGACCTAACAACACGCAGAGCACGTAGCAGGTCACGGGGACGTGGACCCCGTAGGCAATCCAGACCACAGCGCAGCAAGTCGCATAGTGGGTCAGACGACGACACGCACAAAACAGTGACTTTTTTAGAACGAGAGGGGGAGGAACAAACCATAGATCAGAGTCCGCCCCCACAAACCAAAAAAGGACCCAAGAATTCAAAACCCAACAAAGCAGTCAGAGAACGAACGTATACCAGAAGTCAAAAACGACAATAGAACCTATCAAGGAACAGGTACCCCCCAATGAGAATGACATGAAGATAGTTAACCTGTCGAATAAGACACTAACCACAGACCATATTAGTCTACTTAAAAAGGGTATGACCTTCTCCCCAGTCAGCAATATGGATGAATTCACGGTTTTTAAGGATATTACTCTATTCCTGAGGAAGGTTTTCTTACGGTCACTCTATGAGAGTAGTACGACAACCCCGACAGCATCCCTAGGAGTAGATGATCAAAAAGCAATTGAGATATTGAATTCTCTATTAGAAGAAAATGAAGGACCATCAATGACAGCTGCCCCAATACGGAGACAGGCTAACTTAAGAATAAGATCACAAAAAATGCCTCCCCTGTCCAAGAACAGGTGGCTTAAGCTTTTCTTGGACATGGTGCAAACTGACTTGACTAAAATAGACTGGACCAAAAGATCGCCAGACAATTTGACAGCGGGTGAACGGGCTGCCCTCCTGGACCTACAGAAAAGTCGCAATATAGTATTGAAGAAAAGTGACAAGGGGGGAAACGTTGTCCTCCTAAACCAACAGGATTATGAGAGGGAAGCAAAGCGACTCCTAAATGACACCACAACATACGAAAGACTCGAAAATAATCCATTTCCTGTGTTAGTCTTCGAACTAAACAGAAAATTACAGGAGGCAAAGGATGAGGGATTACTGACAAATCGTGAGTTCCAGCATCTCCTGGTGAGAGAGTTCAATGTGCCCACATTCTACATCATCCCTAAGGTCCATAAAAACCTAAAAAACCCTCCAGGCAGACCAATTGTTTCAGCCTGCCAGGGCCCTCTGGAGAGAGTGGGTCGCTACTTGGACTCCCTCTTACAGGACATGGTAAAAAATTTAAAATCCTTTGTTCAAGACACAAGACACGTATTAGCTAAAATTACGGAAATCAATAAGACCATGCAACTAGAGGGAATCCTTCTGGTTAGTGTAGACGTCGAGTCACTTTATACCTCAATACCTCACAACAAGGGACTTCAAGCAGTTGAATGTTTTTTGAGGGAAACTTACCCAGAGTCTGAACCACAAAATGAGTTCTTGGTTGAACTCTTAGATTTCACCTTGTCAAACAACTTCTTTCAATTTCTGAGTTCATACTATCATCAAATACGAGGCACCTCCATGGGTGCTGCATGGGCACCGGCCTATGCATGCCTACACTTGGGCCTTTGGGAGGAGGTGGACGTCTACACTTCGCCACTGTACCGCAGCCACGTAAAAACGTGGCTGCGATACATTGATGACGTCCTGGTGATCTGGAGGGGCAGCCTCGACGAACTGCATCTGTTCATGAATGAATTGAATAACAATGATCGGAATATACGATTAACATACCAATTTGACCAGAAGAGGCTGTCCTTCCTGGATCTACAGATTACACTGGATAAGGGCCAACTCAACACCAGCACGTTCCGAAAGGAAACGGCTGCTAACACACTATTGGAAGCAACAAGCCACCACCCACATTGGCTAAAGAATGGAATACCAGTAGGACAGTTCCTTCGAATTAAAAGGAACTGTACTAACGTAGCCGATTACAAACGGGAGAGTAGTGAACTCTATACGAGATTTCGGGAACGGGGGTACTCCCACAGGCAACTCAGGAGGGCTAGAAAGAAGGCAGCCGTTAGGAATAGGGAGAGCCTCTTGCAGGGGACAAAAACAACAAAGGGGTCACAGAGACAGACAAATGAGCCAGTACGAGTTATAACAGCATATGGCTCCCAGTGGAATAATGTTTTTTGCATTTTAAAAAAACACTGGGGAATCTTGCCCAATACCCCTGAACTGGCCAAGATTGTCAGCACCTCTCCCAAAATGGTGGCACGTCGAGCCCCAAGTTTGGGTGATATGCTGATTCAATCCGAATTTGTTAAAGAACCAGATCCTACATGGCTATCAAAGTACCCACGAGCAAAGGGTATGTTCCCCTGTAACAAATGCCAAATGTGCCCCTTCGTTCACCGAACCTCCACATTCTCAGATGCTCTCAATGAAAGGACATATGAAATACGCGACCTCATTAACTGCTCAACATCAAGAGTGATATACTTAATCACGTGCCCGTGTCCTAAGATATACATTGGCAAAACTAAGAGACCTCTGAGAATACGATTTGGTGAACACCTAAGGGAAATTAACACTAAAGGCAAGATACCGGAAAAACCCCTGGCCAAACATTTTGCTCTGTGCCATGGAGGCTCCTCAGAGGGGCTAACAATCAAAGGTATATACGCCCTAAAGCTGCCCACCAGACGAGGAGATTTTGACCGTATACTCCTCCAAAAAGAGAAGTGGTGGGTATATAGGTTAAAGTCCCTGGTGCCGGTGGGGTTAAACACTGAACTGAACCTACAAGTGTTCCTGGAACCCTGAAATTAGGTTAGGCTACACCATAGTGTGTATCTCCTTTAACACACTATATGGTGGGTGCCAAGATTCCTACGTGTTTCTTGCAGCTCAACTTTAACTATCTATTATCTTCATAGCGAAACCATCCTTTTAGATCACAATGTTTCATGGACAAAGTATAGGCCATCCTGTACTTTACCATGGCGGGGTGCCATTTAAATAGTGAATAGATACTAATTCTCTTTGGGAATAATTACAGTAAGATCATAGAATAGATGTCACCCCGCCGCGCAAAAAACTGGTGTGTATATTTGTACATGTGTACACTCGGCATGACACCTGGGTACTTTTTGCTTTCTCCTCTATTCTATTCTATTCTTTTCTTGGTACCACTTAATAACCATGGTTTTGGTCCCTTTTCCGCCTTTATGTCTGTTCCTCTCTTCTCACCCTCTTCAGACCATTTTCTCCCTATTACCTCCACTAAAAGGCAAGGAGGCTTTTAATATGCGCTAGGAAACTTTCCTAAGAAAAATGACTGAGCATTTGTTGCATTTAAAATAAATCACATTGTTTACATTGGCAGATAGGCCATTATGAACAACCAGCCACCTACGATTGGCTTAAAATCCCTTCAATCACTTTACAACTTTCCATTGGCGGCGATCCTCAGCGAAAGACATTATAAGAAAGGTGTGAGGCAACCGACCAATGAACGTCCAGAGATGAAGCTACGTCATTGAATCACGGCGAAACGCGTTGACGTCACTGCGCCACCCGGTCCGTGCGCTCAGGGCAGTGAGGGTGATACTCAGCTGATACGAGGAGGACACAGCCGCAGCTCTGAAAGGGGTAACCTAAAGGTCTACCAAGCGCCTCCGTGAGACGGGATCCCCTATCTACACTGATAAGCGGAGCACCGCAACATACAGCAGGATCTTGTGGATATCCCGTGCCTGAAATAGGAACGCAACGGCGGTCTTGGCTATTAGGACTAATGGACTACAAGTACCCCTGAGAAAGAGCAGCGTGGAAGGCAGTGGTAATGTACAGCCAATTTTAACACCATTAAATACCAACAGCAATTGTATGACGACTACACCACTAGCTTATGATATAAGTGATTGCACTGCCACCTGAATACCAATTTAGACTGATTATTGTCTGCTTATGGTACTATTGCACACTTGGCATCTCCAACATTCCTACAGGTTACCAAGGACTTCCGGATAAACATATAGGAGTAATACAGTTACAGGACCAATTGCATATATTGCCCTACATCCAACTCAGAGGAATATTTTACTCCTAATACCTAAACAACAACGGAATCCTATCCTGCCTCATTACACTACAGGTGTCTCCTCTCCCACTGCATCCAACTCTCTCCCATTGCACTATGCCACATGGGCCCATACATTAGTCTAAACACTAAATTGGAATCCCCATTTGGGTAGAAGTAACCAATATAATTTGACAGATTGACCTCACCAAACAGGCCAATGTGGCAACCTGCAATATGCCCTGACCGGGTGACAATAAATGTTTTCTAAATGTATTGTTTGTCTAGTCTGTCCTGTCTGGTTTATTCAAGGCCTGATTGCACTATCTATTTCTAGCAATTAGTAAGTTTATTGTGTTTCAATTTTATGCATAAGTTCAATAAAATTGTTTTTACCACTATACCCACTCTTTAATCTATTGTTGCACGAAGTAACCCCTTCTCCTGAACCCACCCTATAGGGTTCTTCCCTTCCCCTGCCCCCTATGTGATATTGTACAAGTTATGGTTACAGCAACAACACCCTAACGGGTTAAAACTGTCTAATATAATTTACAATTTAACTTAGGTGTACTCACGCCTTCCCGTTTTCCTCTCCAATCCCTTATTCCCTTCCCTCCCCCCCCCCCTCCCCCTCTCCCCTTCAATTTTTGATACATTCCAAACGCCCTTATTAGTACTTTGACAGGATTAGCAGAATCTAACACAATACACGTCTCATTTTCGTGGCTATCATAAAACTTTTAAGCATTCAGGCTTGAGTAACTATAAGCTTAACAGACGTTCCTCTTTGCGAAAAGTATTAGATTTATCACCTGTTGTAAAAAGCTCAGCTGGTAGAACAACCGAATATGTATTTCCGTCTGGCTGTTAATAGCAAAGAATCCAAACTTCAGTGTATTTCAGAATTCCTGACCTGATAATAGTACAACCAAAATGAAGACATATTTATCTGTATCAGTTAAATAGCAGCCTTTTAAGCCCAAAACACCACCATCCTAGTAGGCCCAATAGCTCTCCTAGGTGAAATATCCATTCAATACCCATCATATTTGTATTCATGCAAAAAGTAATTTCAAGCTGGACAATAATATACAAGTTACCAGATGGTCACCTGTAGGTATTTAAAGATATTAATAGCTATAGAAAACTGTATCTGTGGGAGGGTCGCTACACTCAGACCTCTTGATTGGTCAGATAGTTTCTGTCAACACCCTCCTCATGGACCAGAAAAGAGGGGCTGAATTAGCAGTCTTGAGCTCTCTTTTAACATCAAACAAGAAACATCAGCTAAAATCTATAACAGCCACTGACCTATGTTATGCTCATTGATTGAACTCTGCTGAACGCACAGAACCAGGACAGTTAGGTATTTTAATTGTTAAAACCTTTTGGTTCTGCTGCTGCATTTTACCTTCTTTTAACCACTTGCCGCCAAATCACATACATGTACGTCATTTGGTTTCAAGTGGTTGTATCGGGGTGATGCCTGCAGCTACAGGCATCTCCCCGGTACTGTTTTTCAGAGCAGGTGGTCGGCTCTCTTGTAATAAAAACTGATGTGGCTAAGCAGCCGCTCAATTGTTACTACAAGCAGCCCCCTCCCGACATCTTCTGCCGCTCACCTGGGCTCTCCTGTCCCACTGGGAGACCCGAACGACCAGCTGGCACATCCACTGGCTGGCCGGAGACCCAAACAAAGCCGGAATCAGCTTTGATTGGGTCTCAGCTATGGTAACCCAGAAGCGATGTCATGACATTACTTCCGTTTACTCGGGAACCCATGGCGCTGTTTTCAAAAATCGAAAGTATTCGCACAAGACCTCCTATGTAACTCTAAACAGGTAACCGTTACATTTTTTTAAAGGGCAGCCTATGGAGATATTTAAGTACTGTCGTTTGTTGCCATTCCACGAGTGTGCGCAATTTTAAAGCATGTTAGGTATCTATTTACTCGGTGTAACATCATCTTCCACATTATACAAAAAAATTGGGCTAACTTTACTTTTCTTAATTCATTAAAATGTATTTTTTTCAAAAAAATTGAAAGACCGCTGCGCAGATACAGTGTGACATAAAATGTTGCAATGACTGCCATTTTATTCTCTAGGGTCTCTGCTAAAAAAATTATATAATGTTTGGGGGTTCTAAGTAATTTTCTAGCAAAAAATACTGATTGTGTTAAGATTGTCTCTATTGCACTAACACAGAACCCCTGTCTCTTTGAAGAGAGCTATTATAGTGTAAATCTCTGAATATACCTGTCTGTGGTGACATTGTGTGTTAGAGATGTCTTAAGTGTTAACGTTACTGTTGTGAATGATTGATAGACTGAAACCTGTCTGATGGTAGTGTGATAAATATAAACCAAGTGACAATCGCTCTCACTGAAAAATCTTAGTGCAGGGTGAGGCTGTGAACGGCATTGTTGTGTATCAGTAACAGCGTGGTGTGAGTTTGGGCAGCCATTTTTCACAAGTGGGTAAGGGTGACCGAGTGCTGACACCGCATCTGTCACATACTGTATACAAAGTTGAAAATGGAGCAAATGAGGCTAATTTACTAAAGAATTTGTTCACAAAATCAATGATGTGAATATTCACTTCAGTTATCAAATCATCTGGCGATAAAATAAGTAAGCACGGAATTTCTTCTACCATGATTGAATAATTGAAGAGATTCTTCACAAAATGCATAGGATGAACTATCTCAAATCCTTTAAGAAAATCAACCTCCATGGGGTCGATTTACTAAAATTGGAGAATACAAAATCTGGTGCAGCTGTGCATGTTAACCAGATTCAATAACGCTTTGACAAAAAAAACTTGGAAGCTGGTTTCTTTGCAGAGCTGCACCAGATTTTGCACTCTCCAATTTTAGTAAATCAACCCCTATCTGTCTTCTCAGCACTGTATACGCTACGGGCTACAGGCATTTTGTAGTTTCCTTGCAATTAAATCACACTCCTCAGGACTCTGTTCTGGTTTGCTGCACGGAGGTGCCTCAGCTTATACTTACCTTGTATAAGGAAATAAGAAGCGAGAGCACAACCATTCAGTTATTTTCTAGTGACTTTGCTTCACCAAATACAGGCAACATTTTGGCTTGATAATCTCTGGATAGCTGGAAATATGAATAGTGTAGAGATATGTATTGCCTATAAAAAAATGTTTTGGATCTTGTAAGAAATAATTTAAAAAATCAATGTCGCAAAAGTTAAAAAAGTAACATTATATAAAAATGTAATCTCTGTCAGTCTGTCATTCATTGGTTCCTTTCATGACACAAGACTTGTGCGGGATCTCCGAAGAACTCAATCGCTCTAATTATATTATAATAATAGAGACCGTTCCATTCCAACTTTGATGCTTATAAATAACGTTTGTTCATTGTTTAGTGATGAAGATATACTTAATCAAGTCTGGAAAGAGAAACTGTTAAATGAAATGCAAGGAACCAAGCGAAAGTACAAAGAAGATTACATCTAGTAAGGTTTCATCGTTTCGGGATCTGAAGATGAACAATTGCCATTCTGTCTGATCTGCAACGCAGTTTTGTCAATCGAGATGCTTGTTCTCAGTAAGTTGATGAGACACTTGGAAATAAAACATCCAGCTGTAAAGGACAAACCAAAGGAACACTTCAAAAAATCTTGTGGCTCAACAAAATAAATAAGCTCAGAAATTTACGAACTACAATGAAGTGGTGTGCCATGATAATTTTTAGATCTTTTTGGTGGGCGGCAAGACAAAAACTTTTTAAGAAACACTGGTATATAGCATAATACTTTTGAGTTCAGAGGATTGATGGGGTTCAAAATGCACACTGTGTGCACAGTTTATACAACACAAGCCAGTAGAGCAAATCTGTGAATAATAAAGGGGAAACATAGAAGAGGAAGTCTAACATTACCATAAACCACAATTATAAAAGCATACTAATAATAAACGGAAATTGTGTTCAGAAAGATCCAGCTGTCATCTTCAGACCGTAACACTCTATTTAAGTGTCATGAAGTTATTGAGCAGATGACAGTGTTCTGCCATAGTGGAACAATAGATTTAAATCCTGTATTGAATATAAAAAGGGCTTCTGGCAGCTTGTAGACTGTCCCCTAGCTGTCCCATAAATGTGCTTCTCTGCTAGGGCTTACAGGAGTATAGAGCTTTCCAAGGGTTGCCTTGGTACAGTAACTTCCCCAAAGCTCACGCAGACCCATGTTATCTGCTACTGCATGTACATATGATAGATTCAAAACATCATCATTCCCTGGTTCAGTCCAGCACTGACCCTTTGTATGATCAGGACTTACACCTTCCTTCACAAGGCCTTGTATTCAACACATGGTTGCAGTCTTTGGTTCTGATGATCTCGCTGCGCACCTGGGGCCTGTGTGACAAGGGGCCTCAGGTCACCTGAGAACTATGTGTTCTATTTGGGGGATCCTCTACTCACCGCCAGGAGGGTAGACATCTTTCCACAAGCCTCTACCAACTCTCAATATGACCAGGTTTACACTGTGTGGCTTATACTCAGGATCATGTCCACATTCCCCACTGTAGCATATTGCGAGTTGCATTTGTCTCGCCACCTGTGGCCTAACTATATAAAGGGCCCACTTCCCCTCAGGTATTCAGGTATCCCCTTGAAGTAAAACATCTCCAGCCAGAAGCCCAATTCTTTTTTACTCAGCAATAAAGTAATGCAGTTTCCAAACATTGGTGAATTAATGAATGCACTTCTGGTATCAGTCCAAAAACTCCACATCTTCTAGTACCATTTCAATTCCCTATTCCCTTAGGCTTGTGCTGCATATAAGGTGTCCTTAAACTCAAGGCAGGGGAAGCCCATGTGGGGGAACCAGGCACAGTTCCACTAGTGAACTCCTACCCATCTTCCTGCCCTAATGTACACCAGCATCCACCACTGCACTCTACCCACCCATTACCCACCCAATACATATGGATACATATGGTTCTGCCAAAAGGGGAGGATGAGCAGGTCACTTTCTGTGAGGACGGCCTCACTAAGAGGAGAGGTTACCCCCTTCCTGCAAGCTGAGATCTAATCAGTTGCTATTAGACTATGTGCGCCACCACTTCTTCTGTATAGTGATGGTGTTTTTGTACGCAGACATAAAACTCAAAAGCAAGTCAGATGTGTCCTTAGATGTGCTTACTATGTGTTTGCCATGTACGGAGGAATAAGATCAATGTGTGGTAAAAAAGCAATTAATACAAGTTGACACTTCTCCATATAATTCAATTCAACATTTATACCGTGCATTGCAGATTCAGGTTCACAAACACAACGACAGAAGCAAAGCACAACCCCCCATATACACTACACCTTATAGGCGTTACAGTTTCCTGCAAACATTTGTGCATTTCATTGTTGTCAATGAAGAGCAACAGAGCTTTCTTTTGTTTGTTTTCTATCGGATACTATCTTTTTTTTTGTCTTGTATTTTTTAATTAGTGCAGATGTTTCATTATCTTTTATTTTCTGTTTTTATCAAAGTATGTGTACTAACATTGTATTAGTCTTAAATAACCTGTCCTGGAATATATGCGAACTCCATTTTCTATTAAACTGCAGTTTTTAGAACTATTAATATAATAAAAATTCCCTCTGCACAAAGCCAATTTTGCAGTATATCTCTCTGTTTCTGTCTCTCAGTATATCTTTCTACATACATATATCTCTCTGTTACACCAAAGAGATATCCCTCTGCTGAAGGTCTTGGCCTGTCCTTCGCCAGGGCTGTTACTGTCATTGTATAGTCATGCCTCATTGAATTCTCCTGAGAACTGAATTGGTATATTAGCAAAAGAAGGAATACTACTTTGTTTAACTGAAATCAAAGTTTAGGTTTTCACCTTTTTTTTTTTTCCATACACATGAAAGAAACCAAGCTAATCTGAACTTTCAAGGTGGAGCAGTGCCTTAGGCTTGTAATAATTTGTACATGGGGACAGCCATTTGATCTTCTTTTTTTTTTTTTCATAAGATCTTCTTATCTCTAGGCTGACTGAAATCAATAATTATCGGTAATCAGAGCACACCAGATAATTATTAACAATCATACAAAAAAAACAAATGCATATCAAGCAAATCTGCATGTTGGGGCCTATGGAGAGGGTAGGTGGCAAGGTGACCTGGACTCTGCAGCTTATTTCTCTGAGCAGCTTCTATTTTTCTGTGATATGCACCTGTTTCACGCCTGAACTCTCCAATTACCAACTTGACTTGTAAGGGGTGCTAATGATATTTTTTTTATCCCAATCCTCCCATTGTAGTATTGCATTAGGGGTTCATGTTCAATGATTGAAGGATATATTTCTCTGTCATGTTTAAGGAATTTGATTGTGGTGTGGAAATCATCATTTTACTATACCAGAGTCTCCCGTGCTACCGCACAAATTGTGAACCAAATTTAATAAGTATTAAATAATATAAATGATTGTTGCAGCTGTTGTCATGTGTTCCCACACCAAAAATCGCAATAAAAAGAAACAAAACTCCACGCAATCAAACAAAACGAAACCAAATACATAGCATATAAATCACTTTCACATGCATGAATAATTACTGTATCTATTGGCGTATAACATGCACTTTTTCATCCTGAAAGTTGGGTGCAAATAGTGTGTGCATGTTATACGCCGGTACTTCAATTTTAGCTGCCTCAGAGGGGACAGGGAGGGGGGGGGGGGGGCGGGACGAGAGCCATCAGATTACATACAGTGAGAATCTCCTGTTTACTTGTCGGCCTCTGTAATAGGAAGTCCCGTCTCCTGGGTTGCCATTGCACCACTGTTCTGTCTATCATAGGAGATTATCACTGTATGTAATCTGTCGGCGTTAATGTCGCCCCCCTCCCTGTCCCCTCTAGGCTGCAGATATGCATCGATCAGGCTGCACTGTTGCAATGTTGAGGCTGCTGCATCAAAGGCAATGGTGAGGCTGCTGCATTGATGGCAATGGTGAGGCTGCTGCATTGATGGCAATGGTGAGGCTGCTGCATTGATGGCACTTGTGAGGCTGCATTTATGTGGACTGATGAGGCTGCATTGATTGCACTTGTGAGGCTGCAGATGGGCATTGATCAGGCTGCATTGATGGCAATGGTGAGGCTGTAAATGGGCACTGACCCTTATTTTGCTTCAAAGTTCCTTATTTAAATTTTAATAGTGAAAAAACTATCTATCTATCTATCTATCTATCTATCTATCTATCTATCTATCTATCTATCTATCTATCTATCTATCTATCTATCTATCTATCTATCTATCTATCTATCTATCTATCTATCTATCTATCTATATCTATATCTGTATCTATATCTATATCTATCTATATCTACATATATATATATATAGATATACAGTGCCTTGAAAAAGTATACATACCCCTCAAAATTTTCTACATTTTGTCATGTTACAAGCAAAAACATAAGTGTATTTTATTGGGATTTTATGTGATAGACCAACACACAGTGGCACATGATTGTGAAGTGGAAGGAAAATTATAAAGGGTTTTCCCATTATTTTACAAATAAATAGGTGAAAAGTGTGACGTGTATATGTATTCAGCCCCCTTTACTCTGATACCGCTTAACTAAAATCTACAGGAAGCAATTGCCTTCAGAAGTCACATAATTAGTAAATAAAGTACACCTGAGTGTAATTTAATCTTATAGAATAGAATAGTCTTATAGTATAGAAACAGTTGTTCTGTAAAGCCCTCAGAGGTTTGTTAGGGAACCATAGTTAACAAACAGCATCATGAAGGTCAAGGAACACAGCAGACAGGTCAGGGATAAAGTTGTGGAGAAGTTTAAAACAGGGTTAGGTTATAAAAAATATCCCAAGCTTTGAACATCTCACAGAGCACTGTTCAATCCATAATCGGAAAATGGAAAGAGTATGGCAGAACTGCAAACCTACCAAGACATGGCCGTCCACTTAAACTGACAGACCGGGCAAGATCCACAGCTCAGGTGGGAGAATCTGTCCACAGGACAACTATTAGTCATGCACTCCACAAATCTGCCCATTACGGAAGAGTGGCAAGAAGAAAGCCATTGTTGAAAGAAAGCTATAAGAAGTCCCGTTCGCAGTTTGCGAGAAGCCATGTGGGGGACACAGCAAACATGTGGAAGAAGGTGCTCTGGTCAGATGAGACCAAAAATGAACTTTTTGGCCTAAAAGCAAAACTCTATGTGTGGCGGAAAACTAACACTGCACATCACCCTGAACACACCATCCCCACCGTGAATCATGGTGATGGCAGCATCATGTTGTGGGGATGCTTTTCTTCAACAGAGACAGGGAAGCTGGTCAGAGTTGATGGGAAGATGGATGGAGCCAAATACAGGTCAATCTTAGAAGAAAACCTGTTAGAGTCTACAAAAGACTTGAGACTGGGGCGGGGGTTCACCTTCCACCAGGACAAGGACCCTAAACATACAGACAGAGATACAATGGAATAGTTTAGATCAAAGCATATTCATATGTTAGAATGGCCCAGTCAAAGTCCAGACCTAAGTCCAATTAAGTACCTGTGGCAAGACTTAAAAATTGCTGTTCACAGACGCTCTCCATCCAATCTGACAGAGCTTGAGTTATTTTGCAAAGAATAATGGGCAAAACTTTCACTCTCTAGATGTGCAAAGCTTGTAGAGACATCCCCAAAGAGACATGCAAGCTGTAATTGCAGCGAAAAGTGGTTCTACAAAGTACTGACTCTGGGGGGCTGAATACAAAAATGCACGCCACACTTTTCAGATATTTATTTGTAGAAAAAAATAGAAAAAGATTTATGATTTTCCATCTTCTTCACAATTATGTGCCACCTTGTGTTCGTTTATCACATAAAATCCCAATAAAATACAGTTATGTTTTTGGTTGTAACATGACAAAGTGGAAAATTTCAAGGGGTATGAATACTTTTTCAAGGCACTGTGTGTGTATATATCTATATATATAGATATATATTTAGATATATATATATTAATAGTCCACCTCCTTTTTCTTCCACCGCAATTTGAGTCTATAAAAACTGAAACGTGCATCAGTGAATATTCTACATGAATCACCACCACAGAGTGTTTCTTCCACTTTTTAAGCAGGCTGCTTACCTCAGATATTGACCTATTGAGAATTAGGTCAATATGTGCTTTGCCCTTTAAAAGGGCTTTGTCTCCATGCAAACTTTCATCTTCATCTTTCTCCACAAATGAACACCTTTCTTCCAAAAGTAGCTTAAAGGAACAAAAAGAAGCTCATTGCGCAATATATCAGCTTCGTCATCCAATCATGACTGCTTTAGAAGGAAGTGGCGGGAGGTGATGACTGAGCCTAACTACATACAGACATACAAATAATCGCTTTGCAGAAACAGTCTAAATAGTATTGCAGGTATAGATGAGATAGCTAGGACCACCATGTGATTGGTAGGATATATGGATATGATATGGATAGGAGTTCTACTGTCCTGGAGGAAGATGGAATAGGAACCAATTAATAATTTTGTTACAGCTTTTAGGGGTCTGCTGAATGTTGTGTTCAAGTTAATCTGTTCCACATTTATGCCCTGTAAACACGGTCAGACATTGATCGGACATTCCGACAACAAAATCCATGGATTTTTTCCGACGGATGTTGGCTCAAACTTGTCTTGCATACACACGGTCACACAGAGTTGTCAGAAAATCCGATCGTTCTGAACACGGTGACGTAAAACACGTACATCGGGACTATAAATGGGGCAGTAGCCAATAGCTTTAGTTTCTTAATTTATTCTGAGCATGCGTGGCACTTTGTGCGTCGGATTTGTGTACACGCGATTGGAATTTCCGACAACGAAAATTTTATAGCAAGCTCTTAAACTTTGTGTGTCAGAAATTCATATGGAAAATATGTGATGGAGCCTACACACGGTCGGAATTTCCGACAACAAGGTTCTATCACACATTTTCCATCGGAAAATCCTATCGTGTACAGGGCATTAGAAGTCATCAGTATTGTTCTGAAGCAACAAAAGAAATACTTTTGTTTTTTATTGAATCCAGTTGTGCTATAGTATCTCTACAAAAGTGCATAAGTTGAGTGTGATTGAGAGAATAGAATGAAAACCGAATAGTAGTGTAAAATCATCATTAAAAAATGGGAGGGTGGCAGGAAAGAGAAGGAGGTATCCCTATCACTTCTGGTGCCTGAACAGGGAGCTATGTTCAAGCGCTCTGGGAGAAAGATTCCCTAGTTCATGTTGAGACTAATGGGTAAAGGTCAGTTAAAGAGGAACCCAACTTCCTCCCTCCCCTCTTTGCTGTATAGTCAGGTTGTCCCCTAGAAGCATATTCATAAGTCTGGCAATCCAGTGGTGTTGCCTAGGCATTTGACTCTTTGCTGCAGCATACCCAGTCCTATGTCATTTTTATATTTTGACGTCACTGCAGGGGTGGCAGTCTTTTGTGCAGTAGCCCCATGATGACACGCATGTGGCATGCCATGTCATCGGGGGCCCAGCTGCAAAATCCATGAATAGACAGCCACCTCCCTGATGGTGTGGCAGATGCCTCATAGTATATCCGTGGCCTCCTGGGACTTGTGACATGGATATCCCAGGAGGCTACTTGCATCTGTTCAGTTCATTATGGCCTTGGCTAGGAATAAGGAAGTAGAGGGAAGAGACCCTCAAAAAGGTATTTTGCCCCCCAAAAATTAAAATTCTGGAGCAGGAGGACAAAAAACAATATCATGTAAAGTTGGTAGGGAGGGTAAAGTTCCATTGCATGCAGGAACTAGGGCTTAGTGCCTCTACTTTGAAAATCAGCTGAGTGCTGCAGAAAGCATCTGAGGCACTCTGAATTACAGGTGTGGTCTCTAGATTTGTGAGTGTAAACAGGAATAGAATAAAATTAATCATTAGAAGATGTGTGTAATGATTCCCCCTTCAGTTATAGTCCTTTGGTCTTTACCTTGAAAGGCCTTCCTCAATTCTAGAGAGGTTGTTATATCCTTCCCACTTATTTTTAGAGATCTGGAGGCCATAATCTTTCTTGCCACCAAAGTAGCCAAACAGCTTTTACCTGCTTCTTGCTGGAGGGTACATACCATTTTCCATCATTAATATAACTTTTGCTAAAAAAAATATATATATATTCATTTATTTTCTATTAAACTGTTAAAATGTAATTGGCAAGAGATCACGCTTAGCTTATTCCTAAGCATACATTACCTAAAGAGGAAACCAATCAATAATATTTTGTGTCTCCAACACTACTCAACAAATTACCTGTAGTTTTACCACCTTACGTGGTATAAATGTGTAAAGTTGAGGTCAAGCCAAAGCTGTTTTCTAGCTTTTGGTAGAATGGGGAAATGTAAAATTCTGCAGTTGTCACTATACTGTGGATGGTGTCAAAGTTGTAATTTTTTTCCTCATTTGCGGCATTACCTCTCTTTTTCTGTTGTGTCTTGAGTGCAGGAAGCTAGGGAAAGACAATTATAAAAATCTGCAAAAGGTTCTAATGGTTTCCCACTGATCTAAAGTCAAAGAAAAAAGTTTGCTTTTAGCTTCACTATACATATGAACTCCAGGCTAAAGTAGCTAAAGACACAGCTGAAATAAATATTTGCGATCTCTGCTATTTTCCAAATGGGTTGTAGTTCTTCTCAGCCAACCTTGCTGTTATCCAGCTCTCCTGCCAGACAGTACAGCCAAGTTTTGCACTCCCTGCGACTTTAATACATACTAAACTACAGTTGTGCAATACATCATAGTCTGAACCCATTCCAGCTGGTGATTGGACAGTGAAAGAGTAGTAGCACATTGATGAGATCACATGTTTTTTTACTGTAAGCATGTTATATTTCTTTAAGGAGGCATAGGATGCAAGCATGATTGATGGTACAAAACTGTGACAATGTAATTAAATATAGACATTCTTCAGGCTTCATTGTAGTTGACTAGCTGTATGACATTGGTGGCACCAAGGACTACCTATAAAGCCAAATAAAGTGTTATGTAAAAGTGGAATTAGCAGTCAAAGTTATTTTTCTTTTGACTGCAGTTCTTTTTTTAAGTTAAATTAGTTTGCCTGTTACTCCGTCAAGTTATTAGTCCAGTTTCTTCAGAGTTGTCGGTTTGTAAAATCCATTAAAATGAATATGTTTAACTGTTACTATCTATCAAAGTAAGACAACACTACAGTATTGGTACAAATGAATTTCAATGGCAAAGCTATTACATATTATTGCGGTTTTACCCACACCCAGCAGAAGGAATGTAAATTGCCAGGGTGTTACAGAAGCAAGCTGAATGATTCATGTGTGTTAGATACGCCCTTTGTGTTTTTGCACGTACGCAGGCTAGTGCTATATCAAATATATGAGTTCAGGTTAGTGCTACCTTGGAACCTTCTACAGTTAAGGGAACATTATCCTTCTTTTTATCTAACATTATTCTAAACTAAACATTTTTAACAAAACTGGACAATCTGAAAGTTTTTTTTTCTAGTTGTTTCTATCCTTTTTGAGAGATTTCACATGGATGGATGAAACATGGATGTTCAGGGATGCACAAATTATCTCGCCGGATGCCGGGAGTCACCCGACTCCTGGGACATGCAATTACGGGCACTGGGCAGGTGTTTTTGTTTTCACATTAAGCCCTGCAAGCAGCAGGGTTTACCTTTGGAGCTTGATTTGGCTGCTCAACATGTGCTTGTACTGAGCACCCAAATGCTTCCTTGTGTGGGGGTAACCTGAAGGAATAAAGTTTTTTTTTCTTATTGGAGTCGGCGCCTCATTTACTCACTCATTTACACTTTTGCTGAGCGTTAAGAAAGCCTGACACCAAATGGTGCTCATCACACTGCAAGGTCTCTCCCCTCCTGCTAGTCCTCAGGTGTGCTGCTGGAGACAGGCAGGAAGGTGAGTAGGAGATAAACAGCACGATGTTAAAAACACAAACGTTTAAGTCTCCATAAAGCCCCTTTCGTTTTTAAAAGCCCCGGACATTCCTAAAAGCACCTAATAAAAAAACATCAACCCTTCACCTTATTTAAATACGGTTTTGGTTAAAAAAAAACATTTTTTTAACATGACAGGTAGATTGTCAGGAGGGACAAGTAGATTGGGACCCTGATTTAGTCCCTTGGACCAGTAGTTTTTTTTAAAGATTTCCACACCCCTGATGTTTCTCATGCAGTGAGATTAAATAAGAAAAAAAATGAAATTTTATAGGGTCAAGTTTAAAGGTACATTCTAGTTAAAGCTAATCTCCCAGCATCACCCCCTCCCCAAAAAAGAGTTTAGCTTATAATTTTTTTATTTATAACTAAACTAAAGGCATTGTTTTCTTACCTGAATTTCCAGTCCCGTGACAGGCCTAGCCTTGATTCCTCTTTCTTTTGGCCTGTAGCATTTTAGGAGTGCTCACATTGCTTCCTGGGTTATGTTAATGCTTTCCAATAGCTAATGAAGGTGCTTGTAGGGTCCTTTAACATTAAAGTGGTTTTAAAGACAGCAGCTTTTTTATATCTTAATGCATTTCATGCATTAAGATAAAAAACCTTCTGTGTGCAGCAGCCCCCCTCAGCCCCCCTAATACTTACCTGAGCTCCCTCTGATCCAGCGATGTTGCACGAGAGACTTGGCTGTCTGGGACTCCCCCTCCGCATTGGTTGAGACAGCAGTGAAGTGCCATTGGCTCCTGCTGCTGTCAATCAAAGTCAGTGAGCAAATGAGGAGAAAGAGGGGGCGGGGCTAGGCCACGGCTCCATGTCTGAATGGTTACACAGAGCTGCTGCTTCGCTCGGGTGCCCCCATAGCAATCTGCTTGCTGTGGGGGCACTCGGCAGGAGGGAGGGGCCAGGAGCACTGGCGAGGGACCTGAGAAAAGGAGGATCGGGCTACTCTGTGCAAAACCACTGCACAGAGCATGTAAGTTTGACATGTGTGTTATTTTGAAACAAAAAAAAACACGACTTTAGTATCACTTTAAAGAGGACAAAAGACCAGTTGGCCGATTTGGACTGCACTCACTGGTCTCCATTACCAGACGTTTTGCTGAGGGGGTGGGGGAAGTTGAGCAAATCACAGTGGACTTATGTATGTAAAAAAGACACTTTAAAGGGTTCACTTTAAAAATAAACTCTGGGAACGGATAGGAGGGAGAGTATTGAGAGGTTCTTGTTTTTTACCCGGAGATGGGCTTTAAACATGACAATATGCACTTGATGTCACTAATGGGGCACAGCCAACCTAGTAAAAAACTTCATTTTCATTCATGCATTTTTGCATTTATCTTCTGCACCAAGCTGCCCTACTTGCTATATTCCCATGATTACCAGTATTTTTTTTTTAAACAGTCACTAAACTCCCTAGTTTTGAGCAGAAACCTGTATAATTGTTAGAGTGTGCAATGAAGAGTTATATATAACTAAGGCCTCATGCACACTGAGTGTTTGCTCAGCTCCTCTAAATGTCTTCTCCTGCCTAAAAAACAAGGTAAAAATGGCTTTACTGCAATCCATACCCAGAATATTAATTTATTCTGGCCATTAGAATGCATTAACCCAGAAAAGCTTCTAGCATTTATGCGTTTTTCCAGCATGTAAATGCTCCTCTTCTAAACGTATGTAAACACCTATGTATGCATGGACACATAGGTCAACATACTGTACAGGTGGGTTTACAGGCTGAAAAAATAAACATCAAAAAGACTGTAAAAATTGTGTTTTTTCTGCTCAGTTTGCATGAGGCCTAAAGGATACAGGTCTGCCCATAACTACTGTAAAAAATTGACTAAAGCATATCCAAAGCCAAAAGGTTTTCTTTTGTTTTAGATACAGTAGGGAATAGTTGTCTGCGTTTGGGGACACGAACGTTTGCAAAATCCTGTCTGTGTTTGGGGACACGAACCTGCATCCACACAGATGTCAAATTGGGACTAGAATCTGCATCAGTACAGGGGTGTACAGCTATTCACTTGTATGGTCGGCTGTACACCACACCAGCGGCTCCCCCGCCATGTGAAAATGATGTGTTTTTTACACTAAGCATCTCTTTTGCCTAGAACTAGGTACATTTGTGTGCATGAGGCCTAAAATTGGAAGCTAAATAATCCACTTTATATTTTGGTCGTGTTTCTTCCTTTTTGGAGATTCCGTTTTTTTCCACAAGCTTTCTTCCCAAGTTGTTTTCATTTAAATTGTTAACTTTGAAATGACATGGACTGGGAATAATATTTCCTGATAACAGGTCATTGCACCTAACAGATCACATGGCATTGAACAATTAGGTTGGAAATTGCTTACATGTACACATATAAAGTACATATTGTGGGTAATTACTCCAATGCACTGAAAGTAGGAACCTTTTTGTCAACACGTACTCAAAGGGCAAAGTGTGTAACATAAACCTGTCTGTTCCAAGATCATGTTCACGCTTCACAGGTCATTCAGCTTTTTAAAAAGCGTTAGCACAGCACTACAAGAACAGACCTTATATTATCTTTCCAACAACACCAAGGCCCCCCTCACATCTGGTGTGTTACGGTAACGTGCTAAAATACACATTTTGCTGTGCATTACCACAATGTGCTTTAAGAGGCATGTAAATGTAGTAATTTGTGTATTCAGTTTGGATGAGGTGTACAAGGGTTAGACCCCCATGTGGGGTCCTTATTTCTGTCTCTGACCCAACTGCACAATTTGTGGTGTGATTTAGGCCATACATTTACCTCACTATTACAATAGGCAGCTTCGCTGCAGCACTGCAAAACAACAATGACAACACACAGACTGTCGTGTTGCAGTTTGACGCAGAACAAAAGTACTTTCTAATTTTCAGGCTGTTGCTGTGAATTGGCAGCCTATTTATAATCATTGGACTGCCTTAATGTGAAGCATATTAATGCACTTTATGCAGACAAGAATACAAGTAAATAGTTAACATGTGTTTTTAATATTTTTAATTACGTTTTATGCATGTAGATAAGTGCAGTCAACTGCAGTAGAAATGCAGAGGGAGAGGAAGTCATGGGGAACAGGGTTCCTCTATAGTTTTCTGAGACACTAGGGCAGCGATCCGATTGGATGCTGGCCGCCCATGTGACTCTGATGGCCATCTTAGCTGTGACTCAGTCTATTTAGGACCCTGGCCCAAATGTAGGGAAAGGTACTCCAGGGACAGTGCTAGCAATAGGGAAAGGTTCCCGACGAGGAGGGAAAGCTTAGGGTTGCATCTCTCTAGATACCTTTTTGACTGGGCATGAGATGGCCAGGCCGCATTCTGTCCCCTCTCAGCAGACGCTTTCGGTTCGGCTGGAACCTGCTTCTTCACGTCATTGGAAACTGAGCATGTCTGGTTGGGTAGCTGTCCCACCAGGTCTTTTGTGAGCTGTTGCTCCATTACTTCAATACAAGTCTTATATTGTACCTGACTATATTAATTATTGGCTCCGCACCATGCTGACCTCACCTACAATGTAACACAGGTTTTAATCCAAACGTACCTACATTGCTGCAAATATAATTTTTTACAAACCACAAAAACATGAAGATGAGAACACTTGTATTTTTAATTGGACCTCACATTAAAATGAAAGGCCCACTTATTACATTAGACCCCACGCTCATAATAATGCATACTACAAAACAGCATACCTGCTGAGTATCTCAAATCTTGTGGGAAATACTTCTGCATAAACCAAGAAGCATCTACTGGCAAAATTTGGGATCTTCACCATTTCTTTTTAACACAGTGTCCCCATTGGATGATTTTCCCAAAATTTTGGATTTTCTTTCACTCATGGTGATAATGGTAAACAGGACAAATAGAGAAGGTGAACCTCCCTCAAAGGGGCACAGACAGGAATAAAAACTGCACAGGTGTTCTAATCACTCTCCAATCTAAAACTAAAAGTATACTTTAAGTATAATGGCAACTCATCATGTGTATTTATTGGATTTTAAACATAAATTAAAATGCACCCTCATACAACATTCATTATTTCCCACCAAACACTTGCTGTGTACAGTCTGGATCTGGCTGCCAATGATAGCACAAAAAATATAAACTAGGGGGTGAAACGCATCTGGGGGATCTCTCCTGCAGGTGGATAGCAGAGCTGAAGCCATCTTACATTACCTGGTTTATTTTTGGTCACAGTGAGTCGGCATCCTGTGTGCCATTGGTTACCATTTTTCAGAAAATATAAAATTCAAACTAGTTAACCAAAATCAGTGCTGTATGGTTTCAGTTAGGATGGACTCTTTGGGGTTGATTTTTTAAAGGCTCCGGAACCTGCTGTGGGATACCCACTTCCCGTACTCGTTTCCCACACTGTGTTAAAAATGCAATGGGTGTGCAACCTGCTGTGGGTGTCTAATCTTAATGACACCCCAAATGCAGATCGCAAACGCAGTGTGTTTGTCTGCACTGGATTACATGGTACCATAGTAACATGTGATAAGGTGCAATGCGTTTTTTTGAAAAGTAGTAGAATGGACTGCAAAACTTAATTGCGGACCTTGTTCAGGTGTAATTCAGATGCGAACCGGCCCTTAAGGAGTAGAGCATCTTTTTACATGTTCTTTTTTTGTTAGTTGGTGAAACTATGATTACTGATATTATCCAATTATATGTAAGCAAATGACTGCTTTAAAAATTTTTCGTTTACAGCTTTACCATATTCACTAAGCTAAGTGTCCATTCACTTTCGCAAGTGAAAATTCTTCATTCCTTTAGTAAAATAACCTTTAGTTGGATTCCCAAAGGGGAAAAGAGCCCCTCTGCTCTCAATCTCAGACTATTTATATGCCTCTCTAGCCATCTTCTGGGCACTCCATAGGGGTTGCACACAAAATATTCAGGCTGCCCATTTGCCTTGTTCAGACCAGAAAGACCAGAAAGACACTGTTTGTTGTATATCTTTGTATATCTCATGTCTGACTCTTTGCCATTACTACACTTTAGATGTATGATTGACCTTCTTATAAATACCCCTGAAGAAGGAGACATAGATACTCTGAAACGCATCAGTTGAATTACGAGAACTTCTCAGTCAATCATTGTGGTGATTCTGTATCTAGCACATAGCTATTGTAATCATTCCAACATATCTTGTTTTTATCATTGTTAATAAGATACACATTTTTCTACATATTATGTGAGTGCCCTAAAAGTCCACCCAGGGGATTTCTTTCTGGTCTAGTTAATTTGGATGTGGCACCCTATGGGGACACTTGCACCGATACAATTATTTGCCTTGTTCAAGCCACTGGAAAGCTGGGGAGATCAATCAAAGCTGTGAGACTCAGAGCAGCCAAAAGTAATCAATAACTGTTCCACTGACTACAGAAGAGCCAAGAAGAACTAAATTTGCCTAGCCTCGCTTCCTATTAACCCAGCTAGGAGGGTGCTATGAATATAGGTTGCTGCGAATATATGAACGAAATCCTGCCTGTTCCAGCTAACATTTTACATCTGCACTATATTGTGGTTTAGTAACCCATGCCTGTATTTTAGGAGAGCAGATATGAAAAACAGCCATACAAAACTTATTTGGTGTGTGCAAACTCTAACATTCTCTTATTTGCTCCCTTTGCTCCGTTAAACATATAACTGAAAGCATTTTGTTTATCTGTTTAATCAGTGCAAAAAGACCATTTTGATCCTGCCAGAAACCCTTTGATGTGCTGTGCAATTTTATCTTTACTGTCGAGATTGCCCATGTGAACTACAATCCCCCCTCCATTTGCTATGGGGATAAAATGATGGGGCAGGGTTCTTTAGCATGAAAGAGGAGCAAGAACGTTAGGGACAATACTGCTCCTCACAGTTATGCCCCGTACACACGGTCGGATTTTCCGACGGAAAATGTTCGATGGGAGCTTTTTGTCTGAAATTCCGACCATCTGTAGGCTCCATCGGACATTTTCCATCGGAATTTCCATCACACAAAATTTGAGATCTGGATCTCAAATTTTCCGACAACAAAATCAGTTGTCAGAGATTCCGATCGTGTGTACACAATTCCAACGCACAAAGTTCCACGCATGCTCGGAATCAAACAGAAGAGCCGCACTGGCTAATGAACTTAATTTTTCTCGGCTCGTTGTACGTGTTGTACGTCACCGCATTCTTGACGTTCAGAATTTCCGACAAGCTTTGTGTGACCGTGTGTATGCAAGACAAGTTTGAGCCAACATCCTTCAGAAAAAATCCATGGATTTTGTTGTTGGAATGCCCGATCAATGTGCGATCGTGTGTACGTGGCATAACAGTGTGTGTGTGTGCGTTGTCACACTAGAAAAAAGATGTTTCATTAGCAGGATCATCAGGTAAAAACAAAAAAAGTGAAGAAGAAAACAAATACAGGCACAACATCTAAGAACTGGTAACCTACAATAATATTACATTGTTGTTCTTGGGTTTAGATATACTTAAAATATAGGCTGCGGTTGGTGATTAGGCCATTGGAAGAAGATAGTGTAACATTTTGTGAACTGTGATACGTAGATTACCAGTGATACCAGAAAGTGAGTTTCCCTTGAAAATTTTAATGCTTGAGTTCCCAGAGAAAGGGGAAACAAAAGTAGCAAACACAGTGATGTAACTATTGTTCACTGTTAGTCTTAGTACCAGATATAGTCATAGTACATGTATTTATGGAACCCCCACTGTGTACAGTTATAGAAAAGTAAATTCCATAATGAATATTACACATGCTTATTTCCTTGTTGTCTATAAATAATTTTTTGGGATCTGTATGGCATATATACAGTAAACAGCAGCTGCTATGCAGGATTATATTTATCATTAAGCACTCATGACACTGAGCATGACTGCAGGGTCATAAGAGATGGCACTGGGGCCAAACAATTAAAATTGGCCTTTCCAGTTTCCTTTTGGTTTTCTCCTTCCTGTTTTGCCCTGGACGGCATACTTTTGACCTTTTTCGGTAAATACAAAGGTGGATGTGGTATAAGATGTGCAGGAGCTGCAAAGCATAGACAGGAGACTCTCTAAAGTTCACATCACAGCAATCTTCACAGCTCCATATACTTTTAAATGTTTTTCTTTATATTCCAGTGCCATACAGAGACCATATGCTACAGCCAAATTTCACATTATATATTGAATTCTCATGCATGTGTAGCGGTACCCCTGTAGGGGCTGCTGAGTGTTGTGGTCCGTCCGTCACCCCGCCCAGCCAGGCTAGGATTGCCACCTTTTCTTCAAGTCAAACCCGAACACTTTTGTGGTGCACAGCAATTTTTTTTTTTTTTAATAGTATAAACTATACATATATTTTTCTACTAAATAACATTTCTAAACATATGAAGTTAATAATAAGAGTCCCCCTTTACATCAGAGTCCACAGAGTACCCCTTTTACATCTGAATCCACAGTTTCCTTTTTACACCTGAACTCGAAGAGTTCCCTTTCACTTTGCGGACTCTGATGTAAGGGAGAACTCTGGGGCCTCTAACATAAGGGATGCTCTGGGAACCCTGATTTAAGTGGGTACACTGAGAACTCTGATGTACAGAGAGGACTCTGATGTAAGGGGAAACACTGTGGCCTCTGGTGTAAAGGGGAACTCTGATGTAAGGGGTGCTCTGAGAACCCTGATTTGCCTTATGCCCCGTACACATGGTCGGATTTTCCGACGGAAAATGTGTGATAGGACCTTGTTGTCGGAAATTCCGACCGTGTGTAGGCTCCATCACACATTTTCCATTGGATTTTCCGACACACAAAGTTTGAGAACTTGCTATAAAATTTTCCGACAACAAAATCCGTCGTCAGAAATTCCGATCGTGTGTACACAAATCTGACCCACAAAGTGCCACGCATGCTCAGAATAAATAAAGAGATGAAAGCTATTGGCCACTGCCCCGTTTATAGTCCCAACGTACGTGTTTTACGTCACTGCGTTTAGAACGATCGGATTTTCCGACAACTTTGTGTGACCGTGTGTATGCAAGACAAGTTTGAGCCAACATCCGTCGGAAAAAATCCATGGATTTTGTTGTCGGAATGTCCGATCAATGTCTGACCGTGTGTATGGGGCATTAGTGTACTTACTCAGAGGCAACAAAGTGAAGGGAGAGACTTCAGTCACAGACAGATGGATGGATGGATGGATGGATGGATGGATGGATGGTGAGCTCACTCACCCCTTGGCAGTCAGCACTTCTCATCCAGATGGATCTGAGTCTACTGAACTTCAAATTTCCGGCCCCCACTTTCCTTTTCTGAGGCGCAGTGCCCGGGATTGGAGTGTGGGCAGACAAAGAGGGGTAGGGGTGGGGGGAAGAGGTGCAGATCGAGCCCTCTCTCCTTTCCCGTCTGTATGTGTTTGGGGGGGAGGGGATGGTTTGTTAGTGCTGGCTTTGGGCAGTGTGAAAGAGTGTAACAGACACTCTCAGCTGAGACAACTGCAGCCAGCAACCCTGCTGGGAAGCCATAGTCCAGTCTAAATAATGTGTCCGGGTTTCAGACAGTCTGAAACCCGGACACATGATTCCAAACCTGACCTGTCCAGGTGAATCCTGGATAGGTGGCAACCCTAAGCCAGGCTCACAATTCTCCTTCAACTTCAGGCAGAAAACCAGTTCTTGAACTTTGTTTTGTATTTTTATTGTGAGGATTTAACTTGGATAGGGATAAAATTGTTAGGTACCTGGTAGTTGAGCCCGACTGGTAGAAGGAGACCTCTCTTAAACGCTGGTTCAGGAGCCACTGGAAGTGGGAACAGTGGTCTCTTGAGCACAGTGGGTAGGAGGGCCTGATGCAGGTTCCAGCAGAAGCAGGCACTGGAACTGGAAGGACATCCCTCTGGGATGGCTGAGCTGCGGATGCAGGTAGACTGATGCAGGTCAGTAGACAGGCAGGTGGACGATAAGGCAGCAGCAGGATCAGAAGCTTGGCAGAGCAGGCTGGAGACAGCGTCACAGGACACAGGCAAAACAGGGTCAGACAGTCCGTTTGGCAGGAGATCAGGCAGGTATATAGCAGGAGGGATGATCCAAGAATAGTCAGGCAGGCAGGAGTTCGGCAACAGGTCACAGGATATAAGCAAGGTCAGGCAGGCCGGGTCGGATAGGAGACTGGAGAATGGTCAGACGGAGCCGGGTCACTAGCAATACAACAACAGGCAGGATACAGGAACTCAGGTGCAGAGCTGCAGACGAACAGCACCTGACAGAAGCATCTGACAGTCTTTTAAAGGACCCTTGGCGCCAAAACAGCGCTAGCGCGAACGGGCGCGCGCGGGAGCGCTCCGGCGTCCCCTGGTGGAGAATTCAGCAGAACTGCCCTGGAAAGGCCCTTCGTGCACCTGCGTGCACGTATATTCGCCCGACGGCCACTGATATGCCCCTGACAAAGATAGTCATGGGATTCCCAATTGATTGCAGAAAGATATATGGGCCAACTATATACATCTCCGGTATATAAAACTTCTTTACAGCGTGTTCCTGTGTGATTCATATGTGGGTGCAATTTGAATCCAATTATTTTGGACTGAATCACTCTGGACCACACCAAAAGTATTGCATGCACTACTTTAATCCTTTCGCTGCTAGAGCCATTTTTGCGCACACATGCTTAAAAAATAATTTTAGGCCTAAAGTTTACATAAAACCCCCAAAAACATTATACATTTTCTGAAAGCAGACACCCTAGAGAATAAAATAGTGGTAGTTCCAAATTATTATATTATACAATATTACTGCAAATGTCTAGAAAATGCAAAATTGCAGTAAAAAAAATACACTAAAGTTAAAGTGATTGTAAAGTCTTGTTTTTTTCCCTATAACAATAACAAACATGTCATACTTACCTCCTCTGTGCAGTTGGTTTTGCGCAGAGCAGCCCCAATCCTCCTTTTCTTGGGCTCCTCTTCTGTGCTCCTGGCTCCTCCCTCCTGTTCAGTGCCCCCACAGCAAGCAGCTTGATAAGGGGGCACCCGAGCTGAGTCACAGCTCCCTGTGTCCATTCAGATACGGAGCCCTGACCCTGCCTCGCCCCCTCTCTCCCCGGATTGGCTAGCTGACTTTGATTGACAGCAGCGGGAGCCAATGGCACCACTGCTGTGTCTCAGCCAATCAGGAAGGAGTATCTGGATGGCTGAGACACTCGTAGACATCGCTGGACAGAGAAGGACCTCAGGTAAATGTTAGGGGGGCTGAGCGGGACTGCTGCACACAGAAGGCTTTTTATCTAAATGAATAGCATGCATTAGAATAAAAAATTATTCTGCCTTTACAACTCCTTTATTTTTTGGGCACACAGATGCAATAAATTACCCATTTTTGGTAAAATATAAAAGATTAGGTTGCACCGAGTAAATACATACCAACATGTCAAACCTTGAATTTGCCTGCGCTAGTGAAATGGCGACAAACTTTAGTGCCCTATATTTTCCATAGGCGATGCTTTAAAAGCCCCCTATATATCATCAGTTTAGTGTTACAAAGGAGGTCTGGTACTAGAAATATTGCTCTCACTCTGGTGTGCACGGCAATATGTAACATGTGTATCGCAATCAGCATTTTCATGAGTAGGTGCAGCCGGCGCATGGGTTTATGTTTGTACGTGCGTAAGTGTGGGGGTGGGGGGACCTCAGAATTTTTTTGGGGGGGTCTAAAAGACCCTGGATGTCTCCTAGGGTTGCCACTTTTTCTTTAAGCCAAACCCGAACACTTTAATGGCGCACAGTAAACAAATGTTGTTTTAGTATACATAGGATTGTAACAGACCTGGGACACCTTTGGGCACTCCAAAGAGAACAGTAATGTGGGGCGCATAGTGCCCCCTCACCTTTCTGCCAAGCCCTGTTCTGAGCCACATTCCTGTCTAAATAATGTGTCCGGGTTTCAGGTGGACTGAAACCCGGCCACATTATTCAAAACCCGGACTGTCCAGGTGAATCCCGGACCGATGGCAATCCTAATGTCTCCCCTGTGTTCCACTGAATGGAATGCAATGCAGATTGCATTGCAATACATTCTTTTCCAGGTATGCTGGCTGGACCTGACAGTGATGTCAAACACATTGCTTTCCGAGTTTACCCGGCGGCATGCGCATAGTGGGGGTGCGTATGGGGGGAATGCCAGTACCGGGGGTGTGTGGAAACAATCGGAAGGCAGCACAACCATCCGAATGATCCACCCTGACAGGCAGGAGTCTGCTTGTTAGATTTACACACAATTCTGGTGGCTGCAGCTGCCGAAAATGTGTGTAAAACTCCACCGCTGTTAGGGCCGTATGATGTACGAACCTGGCAGCCAAAGGGTTAAAAAACTCACTGCAACCGGATTGCATGGCACTTCTGTACCAATGCCATCCAGTGTAGGTAAATGCACTGTGTTTGTGGCCTGCGTATGGGCATACCTCCCAACTGTCCCTGATTTCGAGGGACTGTCCCTGATTTGGAAAAAAGTCCCTCTGTCTCTCATTCCTCCTCATTTGTCCCTCATTTTGGTCAGATCTATATAACTGTATATAAAATGCATTATTTTTTTTTGAAAAAGTTACTAAATTGCTGCATTTGTAAACTTTAGAAACCAGTATAAAGGAATAGTAGTGGTAAAAATAAAGCACTTGTGGGTTTAACTAATCTTAAGGGGGCATGGCAGGGGGTGTGTCCTATACCTACATACGTTTTCTAATTGGTGTCCCTCGTTTCCATCTTAAAAAGTTGGGAGGTATGGTATGGGATGTCATTGACACCCGCTGCAGATCACAACTGCAGTGCATTTTGAAAGCATTGCGGGAAACACGCATGGAAGGCAGCTGATGTGAATGGGCCCTTAATGTAACTTGAATCATTTTGCAATGGTTTGAAATCTGCCGTTTCCATTGAAAGGATACCTGGTGATCCTGCTAAGCAGGTTCTTACATAGTTACATAGTAGGTGAGGTTGAAAAAAGACACAAGTCCATCAAGGCCAACCTATATGAGCCGTCACTTCTTATTATCAGGTTACAATATTGTGCGCACAGGCTTCCAATGGGGATTAAAGGTGACCATTTCGACATACATTATACAGGCATAGAAAATTTTTGTCAGCAACTGAAATCTCACCCTGGGGAATTAAATGCAGTCATCGCAGGAGTGCATCCAGTGATACAGGAAATCAGCAGCACCAAGATACAACAAAGGATAAAAAAGGGAACAAGAAGTATTTTATTTTAAAAAATGGCAATTGCTTTTTATAGACAGTGCTTTAGCATTCTAAGGCTGGGCCAGTGTTTTAATTCATGTAATATGGTTTGCATTAAGGCAGCTTGTTCATTTTGAAAACGAAAGTCCAATTAAACTCTGAGTTTAATCAGATAAATAAATTCAAGATGTTTCAAATTCTAAATAAGTGCCAAGTCTATTTTCCTTAGAAAACAGCCGTATCCTGAGAAAAAGCCCCTGCCATGTTTTCGAGAATAATGCCTGATTTCTGTCAAAACACAGCTCTCCAATCAGCAGTGAGCATGAGCATCTCTAATTGCAAACCTATATACACTATATTGTCAAAAGTATTGGAACGCCTTCCTTTACACGCACATGAGCTTTAATGGCATCCCAGTCTTAGTCCGTAGGGTTCAAAATTGAGTTGGCCCACCCTTTGCAGCTATAACAGCTTCAACTCTTCTGTGAAGGCTGTCCACAAGGTTTAGGAGTGTGTCTATGGGAATGTTTGACCATTCTTCCAGAAGTGCATTTGTGAGGTCAGGGACTGATGTTGGACGAAAAGACCTGGCTCGCGGTCTCCGCTCAAATTCACTACAAAAGTGTTCTATTGGGTTGAGGGCAGGACTCTGTGCAGGCCAGTCAAGTTCCTTCACCTCAAACTCACTCATCCATGTCTTTATGGACCTTGCTTTGTGCACTGGAGTGCAGTCATGTTGGAACAGGAAGGGGCCATCCCCAAACTGTTCCCACAAAGTTGGGAGCATTAAATTGGCCAAAATGTCTTGGTATGCTGACGCCTTAAGATCCCTTCACTGGAACTAAGGGGCCAAGTCCAACCCCTGAAAAACAACCCCACACCATAATCCCCCTCCACCAAATGATTTGGACCAATGCACAAAGCAAGGTCCATAAAGACATGAATGAGTGAGTTTGGGGTGGAGGAACTTGACTGGCCTGCACAGAGTCCTGACCTCAACCTAATAGAACAGCTTGGGGATGAATTTGAGCGGAGATTGCGAGCCAGGCCTTCTCGTCCAACATCAGTGCCTGACCTCACAAATGTGCTTCTGGAAGAATAGTCAAACATTCCCATAGACTCACTCCTAAACCTTGTGGACAGCCTTCCCAGAAGAGTTGCAGCTGCAAAGGATGGGCCAACTCAATATTGAACCCTACAGACCAAGATTGTGATGCCATTAAAGTTCATATATATATATATATATATATATATATATATATATATATATATATATATATATATATATATATATATGTGTGTGTGTTTTGCCTTTCATTTCTATTTTAACTACTTAAGGATCGGAAGAATTTCCCCCTGAATGACCAGGCCATTTTTTGTGACACGGCACTGTGTCGCTTTAACTGACATTTGCACGACGAAGTACCCAAATAAAATTGACATCCTTTTTTCCCACAAATAGAGCTTTCTTTTGGTGGTATTTGATCACCTCTGCGGTTTTTATTTTTTGCGCTAAAAATAAAAAAGAGCGACAATTTTGAAAAAAAACCCCTAATATTTTATACTTTTTGCTATTATAAATATCTCCCCAAAAAATGTAAAAAAAATAAATTTCTTCATCAGTTTAGGCCAATATGTATTCTTCTACATATTTTTGGTATAAAAAATCTTAATAAGCGTATATTGATTGGTTTGTGCAAAAGTTATAGCGTCTACAAAATAGGGAATAGATGGCATTTTTATTGCTTTTTTTTTCGTAATGGCAGCGATCTGCGATTTTTAGCAGGACTGCGACATTGCGGCAGACAGATCGGACACCTTTGACACATTTTTGGGACCAATGACACTTATACAGCGATCAGCGCTATAAAAATGCACTGTTTACTGTGTAAATGTCACTGGTAGGGAAGGGGTTAACACTAGGGGGCAATCAAGGGGTTAAATGTGTTCCCTCGTGTGTGTTTCTAACTGTGGGGGGGGGGATATAACTGACTGGAGGAGGAGACAGATTGCTGTTCCTGATTAGTAGGAACAGACGATCTGTCTCTCCTCTCCTGACAGAATGGGGATGTGTGTCTTAAAGAGGAAGTAAACCCTCAGCAAAAAAACTAAAAAACAAAAAACCCTGCAAGATAAAGGCATAATTAGCTAGTATGCATAGCATGCTAGCTAATTATGTATTACTTACCTCAGATCGAAGCCCCCGCATCGGTCCACGTCTCCCCCTCCGACTGCCGACATATTGTCCCAGAGTGACTTCCGGGTATTGCGGCTCCAGCGCTGTGATTATCCAGAGCCGCAATGACGTCACTCCGCGCATGCGTGCGGGAACGGCACAGTACAGCTGAAGCAACGGCATATAGCACCATTGCTTCAGTTGACAGCTGTGCATGACGTCAGTACATGCAAATAAGGGGATATCTCCTAAACCGTGCAGGTTTAGGAGATATCCTTGTTAGCTACAGGTAAGCCTTAATATAGGCTTACCTGTAACATAAAGTTGTAAACAAGGATTTACAACCACTTTAACACACACATACATCCCTGTTCTGGCTCTCGTGCCCGACATCGCGGCCACCAATCATGTGCATCTGGTCTCCTGCTGTGCAGCATGCGTGCACTGAGCTGTTTAAAGGGCTGATGCACAGCTACAGCGATTCGCGTGATTGTGCCGACCTGTACGATCGTATAATGACGGCGGCTGGTCGGCAAGTGTTAAACTGAACGGGTTGTTTTACAAGATAAGGGTTCACATAAACTTTAGTCCCAGCTGCCACCATCTTATCCAAGCCACAAATTCAACAGGAAAAAGGGAAGAGATTTTTTTTTCAGGACTGCCAGGCCTTACCAGGGTAACTGAGCATGTCATAGTCATGGAATCTAATGTAACGGTCCAAGTAAAACCCTATTGCATTCCCGAGGCACACAGGAATGCAGTATTGGTGGAAATTCAGAAAATGCTTAAACTCAATACCATTGAGGAATCGAAGAGCTGGTGGTCGGACCCAATTGTGTTGGTACCGAAGTACAAACAGACTCTGCAGTTTTGTAATGATTTCAGAAAGCCCAATGAGGTATGAAAGTTCGATGCATAACCGATGCCCTGAGTAGAAGAACTGATAGGTTGGGGGCCAGCCTGGTATTTTACCACCAAGGGGTACAGGCAGATACTTTTAACTACCATTAAAGTGATTGTAAGGGTATTTTTTTTAACATAACAAACATATCATACTTACCTCCTCTCCAGAGTGGCCCCGAACCTGCTCTTCTGGGGTTCCTCAGTGGCTCTCGTGGCTCCTCCCAGCATCAGATAACCCCCTGGGAGATCATTGGATTTGATTGACAGCAACGGGAGCCAGTGGCTTTATTAAATAGAAAAAATGAGATAAACTCCGCCTCCATGGGAGGCCTCCCGGCGACTTCCTTTGTTTCGCTTTGACAGCTCTTATATAAGCAAGGTCGGGGCCACCCGGTGATGTAACTGGATGACCCCGCCCCTCAGACATCACATGACATCAGAAGGGGTGTGGTCACTTGGTTACATCACCGGGTGGCCCCGCCCTTGCCTATATAACAGCTGTCAAAGCCAAGAGACAGCCGTCGCTGGGAGGCCTCCCATGGAGGCGGAGCTTTTTGAATTTTTCCTATTTTTCGGGTCCGTCGGGCAGCGTGATTGATGATGGATGGACATCGCGGGACACTTTTTTTTGTCTTTTTTAACCACTCATCGGCCAGCCGCCATCATTATACTGAGGCAGGTCGGCTCGTTCCCGCAAATCGCCGTAGGTGTACGTCAGCTCCTGTAAGAGCCATAGCAGGCGCATGTGCCCGCTGCATGGCGGGGGACCCGATGCGATGTCCGCCGGCCACCCGCGATCGTGGGAAATAGAGCCAGAATGGGGATCTGTCAAAGTAAACAGAGATCCCAGTTCTGACAGGGGAGGAGAGAGAGATCTGCTGTTCCTAGTGATTAGGAACAGCGATCTCTCTCCTCCTTCAGTGAGTCCTATTCCCCCACAGTTAGAAACACCTCCCAGGGAACACATTTAACCCCCTTGATCGCCCCTAGTGTTGACCGCTTCCCTACCAGTGACATTTACACAGTAATCAGTGCACTTTTATAGCACTGATCGCTGTATAAATGTCAACGGTCCCAAAAAAGTGTCAAAAGTGTCCGCAATCCCGCTAAAAATCTCAGATTGCTGCCATTACTAGTAAAAAAAAAATGCCATAAATCTATCCCCCATAATATAGGCGCTATAACTTTTGCGTAAACCAATCAATATACACTTATTGCATTTTTTTTAACCAAAAATATGTACAAGAATATAAATTGGCCTAAAATGATGAAGAAATTTGTTTTTGTTTTTTTTTTAATTTTGGGATATTTATTATAGCAAAAATGAAAAAATATTGTTTTTCTTTTTCAAAATTGTCACACTTTATTGTTTATAGTGCAAAAAATAAAAACCGCAGAGGTGATCAAATACCAGCAAAAGAAACTTCTATTTGTGGGAAAAAAGGACGTCAGTTTTGCTTGGGTACAGCGTCGCACGACCGCACAATTGTCAATGAAAGCGTCGCAGTGCCGTATCGCAAAAAATAGCTTGGTCATTATGGGTGAAAATCTTCTGGTTTGTAAGTGGTTAATAAAAGAATTGTCAAAAACTGTCTGTTGTGGTTCTTACTTTTTTACACTTTTTTGGGTGAATAGGTAGGGGTACAATGTACCCGATACCCATTTACATGGGGGGGTGGGATCCAGGTGCCCCTTGTTAAAGGGGGCTTCCAGATTTCGATAAGCCCCCCGCCCGCAGACCCAGACAACCACCGGGCCAGGGTTGTTGGGAAGAGGCCCTTGTCCCCATCAACATGGGGACAAGATGCTTTGGGGGCACCCCAAAGCACCCTCCCCATGTTGAAGGCAAGCAGCCTGGTAAGGTTCAGGAGGGGGGGCGCTTGCTCGTCCCCTCCCTTTCCTGGCCTGCCAGGCTGCTTGCTCGGATAAGGGTCTGGTTTGGTTTTTAGGGGGACCCCATGCCGTTTTTTTTTTTTTTTGGCGTGGAGTTCCCCTTAAAATCTATACTAGACCCAAAGAGCCTGATATGGCTTAATTCTGTCATAGGGTTCCCCTTAACCACTTCAATACAGGGCACTTTCACCTCTTCCTGCCCAGACCAAATTTCATCTTTCAGTGTTCTCACACTTTGAATGACAATTATTCAGTCATGCAACACTGTACCCAAACAAAATGTTTATCATTTTTTTCACACAAATAGAGCTTTCTTTTGGAGGTATTTAATCACCACTCTGTTTTTTTCTTTTTTGCAATATAAGTTTGAAAAAAAAAACAATTTTTTAAAATTTTCTATTATAAAAGTTTGCAAATAAGTAATTTTTGTTTATACATTTGGGCCAAAAGTTATACTGCTACATATCTTTGTCAAAAATAACCCAAATTAGTGGATATTATTTAGTCTGTGTGAAAGTTATAGAATCTAAAAGTTAAGGTGCAAATCATAAAAATTTACAGCCTATCTCATTTCTTGAGGCCCTGAAATTCCAGAACTGTATAAATATCCCCCAAATGATCCCTTTTTGGAAAGTAGACAGTCCAAGGTATTTAGTAAGAGGCATAGTGAGTTTTTTGAAGTTGTAATTTATTCCCACAATAATTGGGAAAATGAAGAAATACATTTTTTTTACACAAAATTGTCCTAATACCAAGTTATTTCTCTCACACAGCATATGCATACTTCCAATTACACCCCAAAATACATTCTGCTACTGCTCCTGACTCAGTATGGCGATACCACATGTGTGAGACTTTTTCACAGCCTGGCCACATAGAGAGGCAGGGAGCACCATCAGGCGTGCTAGGAGCATAAATTACACATCTAATTTCATTCCTACCTATTACACTTTTGAAGGTCCTGAAGCACCAGGACAGTGGAATTAGCCACAAAATGACCCCATTTTGGAAAGAAAACACCCCAATGTATATTCTATGAGACATGGGCTGCAGATAAGTACTCGGGTACCCTGATAGGCTGCAGAAGGCTGGGAGTGTTCCTGCTGGCGTCATTTTACAATGCGCCGGTAGGGAAGTGGTTAAAATCCATACCAGTCAAAGGGTCCCCCCACGCCATTTTTTCCCCAATTTTTTTTAATTTACATTCTTTTTTGTACAACATATTTTTTTTTATTTAGCTGTCAGCAAGGAAGCCTTAACAAGTTATTGACTGTGCGCTCGGCAGGGGAACATCCCACTAAGTGCCCAGAAAGTTTGGGTGTTAGGCGAGTACCCGAATGGGCCATGTTCAGGCCAAACTTATGCTTGGCCCAATCTGTTTGCCCATCCCAAGTGGTGCCTGAACACTGTAACCCCTCGCAGTTACTCTTGTTGGGGGCAGGAACGGCCCTGCTGATAAAAATTAATAAAAAAAATTGAAATTACATGCCCCTGTGAAACAGGTGCAGAAAAATTGGGCCTTGGGTGTTGGTGGTGCCTGAACACTGTAAACCCTCAAAATTACTCTTGTTGGGTGCAGGAACAGGCCCTGCTGTTAAAAGTTAGTAAAATAATTAAAATTACATGCCCCTGTCAAACAAGTGCAGAACAATTGGGCCTTGGGTGTTAGTGGTGCCTGAACACTGTAACCCCTCACAGTAATGCCGTGTGCACACGACCGGTTTTGCCGTCAGAATAAACTCTGAAGGTTTCTCCAACGGAACTCCGGTGGAATTCCGCTCAAGTGGTCTTGCATACACACGGTCACACCAAAGTCCACTGTCCAGAACGAGGTGACGTACAACACGTAAGACGGGACTAGAAAAAGGAAGTTCAATAGCCAGTAGCCAATAGCTTTCGTCTCGTACTTGCTTCAGAGCATGCGTCGTTTTTGGTCCATCAGAACAGCATACAGACGAGCGGTTTTCCCAATAGGAATTGGTTCCGTCGGAAATATTTAGAACATGTTCCATTTCTAGGTCCGTCAGAATTTTTGAAAAAAAAAAAAGTCAGATGAGGCATACACACGATTGGAATAGACGATGAAAAGCTTCCGTCTGACTTTTTCTGTCGGACATTCCACATTCCGCTCGTGTGTACGCAGCTTTACTCTTGTTGGGCGCAGGAATAGGCCCTGCTGTTAAAAATTATTTAAAAAATTGAAATTACATGCCCCTGTCAAATAGGTGCAGAAAAATTGGGCCTTGGGTGTTGGTGGTGCCCTAAACCAAAAATATTGTTGGAAGTTAGCATAATCACGACTCAGGAATAGGATAGGCAGCATAGGGAGTCTTCAAGGGATCCCATATCCCTAGCAAATTCAATCAGTTATATCAGCATTAGGGGCTTGATGGCTGCTGACAAGAACTGATTCATTTTGATAAATGCCAGCCTGTAAACGGAGATTGTGGACAGGCACACTCTTTGATACATCATAAACTCTCCAGCAGCGCTGAATGTCCATTCAGAAAGCACACTGGATGCAGGACAGGCCAGTAGCTCGATTGCATATTAAGCAAGTTCTGGCCAGTGGTCCATCCTCAAGACCCTGTAACCCAGTGGATGCTCAGTTGGAATGGTCTCCAAGTCTGCTCTTGCCCCTAGATGTTCCTGAACCATATAATGCAGACACTGACGTGGACTTGCTGAAAATACGTTTTGAATATATACAGTGGGGACAGAAAGTATTCAGACCCCCTTACATTTTTCATTCTTTGTTATATTGCAGCCATTTGCTAAAATCATTTAAGTTCATTTTTTTTCCTCACAGCACCCCATATTGACAGAAAAACACAGAATTGTTGACATTTTTGCAGATTTATTAAAAAAGAAAAACTGAAATATCACATGGTCTTAAGTATTCAGACCCTTTGCTCAGTATTTAGTAGAAGCACCCTTTTGATCTAATACAGCCATGAGTCTTTTTGGGAAAGATGCAACAAGTGTTTCACACCTGGATTTCGGTTTCCTCTGCCATTCTTCCTTGCAGATCCTCTCCAGTTCTGTCAGGTTGGATGGAAAATGTTGGTGGACAGCCATTTTTAGGTCTCTCCAGAGATGCTCAACTGGTTTTAAGTCAGGGCTCTGGCTGGGCCATTCAAGAACAGTCACGGAGTTGTTGTGAAACCACTCCTTCGTTATTTTAGCTGTGTGCCTAGGGTTATTATCTTGTTGCAAGGTAAACCTTCGGCCCAGTCTGAGGTCCTGAGCACTCTAGAGAAGGTTTTCGTCCAGGATATCCCTGTACTTGGCCGCATTCATCTTTCCCTCGATTGCAAACAGTCGTCCTGGTCCCTGCAGCTGAAAAACATCCCCACTGCATGATGCTGCCACCACCATGCTTCACTGTTGGGACTGTATTGGACAGTTGATGAGCAGTGCCTGGTTTTCTCCACACATACCGCTTAGAATTAAGTCCAAAAAGTTCTATCTTGGTCTTATCAGACTAGAGAATCTTATTTCTCACCATCTTGGAGTCCTTCAGGTGTTTTTTAGCAAACTCCATGCGGGCTTTCATGTGTCTTGCACTGAGGAGAGGCTTCCGTCGGGCCACTCTGCCATAAAGCCCTGACTGGTGGAGGGCTGCAGTGATGGTTGACTTTCTACAACTTTCTCCTATTTCTGCATCTCTGGAGCTCAGCCACAGTGATCTTTGGGTTCTTCTTTACCTCTCTCACCAAGGCTCTTCTCCCCCGATAGCTCAGTTTGGCCAGATGGCCAGCTCTAGGAAGGGTTCTAGTCATCCATTTAAGGATTATGGAGGCCACTGTGCTCTTATGAACCTTAAGTGCAGCAGAAATTTTTTTGTAACCTTGGCCAGATCTATGCCTTGCCACAATTCTGTCTCTGAGCTCTTCACGCAGTTCCTTTGACCTCATGATTCTCATTTGCTCTGACATGCACTGTGAGCTGTAAGGTCTTATATAAACAGGTGTGTGTGGCTTTCCTAATCAAGTCCAATCAGTATAATCAAACACAGCTGGACTCAAATGAAGGTGTAGAACCAATCTTAAGGATGATCAGAAGAAATGGATAGCACCTGAGTTAAATATATGAGTAAATAACACAGTGAGTGCAGCGCTAATATTGTTGTAAAATATGATATCTTTATGATAATAAAAATTGTTGAATAATCGAAAAAACAGTGATGCATACAATGATGAGTGAAATCAAAAAATAATTACATTAAAAAAGAAGAAAAAAAAGAAAAAGTATTCAAAAAAGAAAAATAAAGGAAAAAAGAAAACTAAAGCAATGTCCCATAGTGATCAATAAGAAAATCCATAAGCAATAAGCCTCCAGAGGAGAAAAGATGAATTGCAGGAAACAAAAGCTGTGACACTAATCTTCTCAAAGCAAAAACCAACATGTGTTCAGGTCAACACCCAAAAGTGAGGTAGCTTGCTTACCAAAAAGCCATGACTGCTGCTAGCAGTCTCGCCCAGCACAGGGAATTTAAAAGTCTCCTCAGAACCTAAGATCATCTGGACCAGCCGATCTTTCTAATCTTTCTAATGATAAAAAATAGAAACTTCCATAGTGCAGTATGTCAGTTCAAATTCATTTATTAAAGGAAAAGTTTGCACTTACAGGAACGAAGTGTCATCATAAGCGGTTGTGTCACATAAAAGCCGCAATGTCTCTATTTGCTTCTCCCTATTTCCTAGAGCATTCGTCTCACCAATGTCGCGGAAGGCTAGCGTGATGACGTCACCGTTGGAAGCTGCAACCTACGCGGTTCATCACGAGTGGACGTCTTCTCCTCTGCCGCCAGATCCAGCAACGTCTCCTCTCTACGTCTTACCAAATGGAATGTCTGTATCTGATGTCACGTTACAAGGGTCTGGCAACCCTTGTAACGTGGATCAAGAAGGGTTGCCAGCCAGTAATGTGATTCTGAGTCCTCTGGGTCACTAAGGATGACATTGTCAGGAACTACCTCCTCCCAGCCACGTACAACTCCTTGGGTTTCTGGGGACTGAAAACCATCCCTTGAAGACTGCTGTATGTTATCCTCCACATCCATGCTGACACAATCCTCCTCCTCTACTTCCTGTGTGTTTGGTGGCCCCGCAGGAATGATATCTGCATAAAGGGGGCCTTGAGAGGAAATGAATTCCTCCTCATCCTCCCGCTGTTCTGCCTCAAGTGCCCTGTCCAAGATGCCACAAAGCGTGTGCTCCAGCAGGAAGACTAGAGGGACAGTGTCACTGATGCATGCATTGTCGCTGCTCACCATCATTGTGGCCTCCTCAAATGGTGACAGGACAGTGCATGCATCCTTTATCAGTAGCCACTGGCATGACAAAAAGAAGCCAAGCTCCCCTGAGCCTGTCCTTGTGCCATACTCACACAGGTACTCATTGATGACCCTCTGCTGCGTGTGCAGCCATGCTGCTTCATTGCCAATGTTGAGTTCAACCTGGTAGGCATGTCACAAATGAGACAGTTGGTGGGCAGGCTGAGCCGTTGTGTGCACCCAGTTCAGGAGCGGATTGGGCAGTTGTTGGAGAAGTGGCAGAGAGTCTGTGAGCTATTTGGAAAATATTGGAGAGAAGGAGAGGTGACACCATATCGGTTTATCTAGAGACTGTGGCTGGGTCATAAGCTGAAAGGCGGAAATGATCTCCTGATAAGAGATCTGGGCAGCTGGTAAGAGACTGTGTTTTTCTAGGTGAAGGACTGTCCTATCCACATCACTATTTTCTCCGGTGTCTTTCATTTGTGATGTCACCTTTGTATATGAAGGAGAGGAGAGACTTTCTCATATTGTGACCTTTCACTGACCAACAGCATTATCAGCTCATTACTCTTCATTAATATGGACTTTTCAAGTTTTGTTTTCTTTATGATGTGATTATTTACTACACTGCTGTGAGAGAACATTGAGGAGTACTGTAATATATATTCACACGGACTGCACTGTAATATATATATATATATCTATCTATATATATATATATATATATATATATATATATATATATATATTACACTGACTGCACTGTGATATATATTCTACACTGCCTGCACTTTAATTTAAACCACACTGACTGCACTGTAGTATATATTCTACACTGCCTGCACTCTTTATATAATACTACACTGACTACACGCATTATCCACTAAATAACCTGCCTATGCTATCTCCACTCCAACACACTACATACAGCTACAGTGTAAGCAGCCTTATATAGTGGGGCGTGGACTTAGCCACTGAGCCATGATTGGCCAAAGGCACCCTGCCCTTTGGCCAATCATGGCTCTCACAGCACATTGCGCTGTGATTGGCCAAAGCATGCAGGTCAGGTGCATGCTTTGGCCAATCAGCAGCCGTCAATGCACTGAAATCTCACAGTACATTATGAGGCGCTCCTCGGCGGGCAAACTTGCCACAAGCGCCCCATATCTTCGTTTATTCTACGTACAAACGAACACCCGATGTTCGAATCGAACTTACGTTTGACTCAAACATCGGGACCATCTTTACTCATCACCCATGGAGGTAAGTACAGAAAGAACTGTACGGGTGGGGAGGGTGTAGGATGTTAGTTCATAGTTTACTTTTTCATTTTTTTCTGAAAAGGTGAAGTTACACTTTAATATGGCTATTTGTACTCAACAATTGTAAATTAGAGAGGCTTTCTGACGCACAAGCATATACCCACAACAGAAATAACTTAGGATTTTACATAATAACACCTCACAGCAAGCATGTAAAGTCAGTTGGTTTACAGTAAACATTACAATAATAGCTCAATATATGCATTCATTGAAAATACACAATAGTTTCCCTTTGATTAACTCATGAGACACTAAAACGTTCCATCTGACCTAACCTATACACAAAACTGTTCCTAATATGATTATAATATAACTATCCATTAACAAGGAATGCAGGTGTATTTGAAAACATTGAAAGGTTTGTCAGTGTGTATGTAATATGATTAGTGTGTGGTGAATGTATCTTACTACTTGATTATTATAAAACACAGGAAATCAGGTATATTGTGGGAGAACTTTCCAGAGATTACACATTAGGGGTTAATGTTAACATTTCAAGTTCTCATCTCATACCGGTATATTAGTCATCTAAAAATATTAGTCAGTTTTTGCGGAATGGAATGATTGGAGGAGTGCCCTAAGCCATTTTAATAAATATACCCATTGTATTAAAGAACTAATAAACGTTTTTGACAGCTTGACTTAAGCAGTGAATTTAGAGATCAGAGTATTCACACCATCACTTGTGCACGTCATTTCAATACATCAATACCAATAATAATACATATAATACTGAACAAAAAACACACATGTGGATGGGTTAAAGTATACTGTATATATACAGGGGTTGGATAAAAATATGTAAACACTACATGATTTGCAGGTGTGAAAGTGACAACATGTTACTTATTACATTGAAAGCGTAAGTAATGTAACATGGGACGGTAGGCGGAATGAACTCCAAGCATACAAAGAACACTAGACACACCAAACTGGATTATTAACTATGATGGCCTTGTTTATTGGTTTTCACAAATATAAACAGATAACAATTCACCATAACTCTTTTAATCAATAAATAATTTAAAACTGTAAACAAAATCAGCCAAAATCAGTGGGGCGCTCTTCAAATATCCCTCTAGCGACTGGCAAAGACCCCCTCACCCTGCTGCTTAAATATGGGTCATGGGAATTTCTGGAATGTTCTGGAGGGTCAGGTGACCTTAAATGACTTATCCTAGAGGCCCCTCCAGAACATTCAGAACATTCCCAATCAGCTGACCTTTTTGGACCTATCACAAAAATCCCCATTGAAATCAATCAATGGGGGGGGCTTGAAACTCCTACCTCTACCATCCCATGAGGGAAGGGGGGGCCTTAAACAGGGTATCCCCCCTTTTCCTTACATTCTTGTGCTTTTGCTTTGTGATGAAACACCTAGCTAACAGGTGGGAAGCCTTACTTTCGTCATTCACTGCGTGTGCTGCTAGTAATACAGAGTCATGTCAGAGCTTACTGAGTTCAAAGAGGGAAAATTGTTGGATGGTAAAAGAATGGTAAAAGTAAATTGTTGGAGCCCGCTTAGCTGGTGCCTTTGTGACTGAAGTTATCGATTTATTTGAGGTGTCGCGAGGTGCAGTATTTAAAAGGTTATGTTGGCATATACGGTTTCTGGGAAAATATCATCTGATAAGCATAAACACGGTCAACATGGTCAACTGACCGAAAGAGACACAAAGACATTGCACAGGATTGTGACCCAGAATAATATTTGTCAATTCCCAGGAGAATTCAGTCCGGTCCAACAACAAATTAGTTAATGATTTGTTCTTTTACCTGGTGTTTCCATATTTCTGTCCAACCCGTGTGTGTGTGTGTGTGTGTGTGTGTGTGTGTGTGTGTGTGTGTGTGTGTGTGTATATATATATATATATATATATATGTATATGTATTTAGCACTACGCCTGTAGGAGGATTACTGTCCAGGTCTTCCCCACAGGCTTTGGCCCGCAGGCAGGCACACATGCTCATTTACATGTATCTTCAATGACCAGTCTAAGGGTGTTGTTTTTTTTTTTGTTTTTTTTTGAGAACTTGGATAGGGTTGAGGAAAGTGGTGGGATACCCCAAAAACAAGAAATATGTACAACTAGGACAAGCTATATGAAAATCTGTGCTTGTAGCAAACAGTAGACTTCAACTTTAAGGTAGTAGTAGTAGTAACTGTGAATTCCTTTCTTAAGCCACAAGAGCAGAGTCCCTTAAAGTATAGGAACATATGAACAAAGCTCTTCAGGACACCAGCTGATTTTCCCTTTAATAGACCCACAGCTGACTTTCTCTAGCAACAGGGGGTTGGCAAAAGCACAAAGGTCCCCAAGATCTTTCAGAATGTCTATACTCATATAAGGCCCAAGGAACAGCTGGTTGCCTCCTTCCAAATTTCAAGCGACACCTTACCGGTGATACCGGTGATACCGCTGACTAGATTTTCTGCTGACAGTCTCCCTTCAGTCAGCTTTCTTTAGTACCAGGGTGTCAGCATCCAGGCCCTCAGGTCACCCACCTGAGACCTCACATCAAGAGACATCACAGCAGTGACTTGGAGGGCAGCCTGCCCTCTGGGCTGGACCAATCCACTCTGGCAAAAGACCCTGAGCTCAGTGTGCTCACAGAATAAAATATAGGATCTCTGGGATAGGCCAGGACTGTATTAATATTCATGCTTCCATCTGCATAGCTCCACACCTATCATCCAGAAACTTCTCAAGTTCACTGGATACAGAGGAAGCTATAAACCAGACTGACAGCATCCAAACACACTGAGCAAACCTGACTAGCAGATTGCAGCTTCACTAAGTACAATGAGCAAACTATGCTTTTACCTAACAAACAATTGCAGTCACACTGACTACAGTGTGGCAACTAAATTTACCGATCAAAAACACAAACTGATTCTATCTATCTAATTACTAGCACTTATCTAGGAGGGTGCTACATATATAAAACCCTAAAGCCCAAACTCCTTTTGTATTGGACAGAATAATTATTGGGTAACACCCTTGCCTTTTTTCCCATTGGGGAGATTTCTCTTCACTACCCGTCTTGGAGACACAAGAGGAAGTGATGTAACAAGTGTCCCCATTGGAAGAATTCCTCCTTATTCTTGTTCCCAGAAATTTAGAGTTTTCCCTAACCTTCTGTCCTACTGAAACCAGTCACTGAGACAAACAGAGAGGTGCAGCTTCTCAGGAGAGTGCAAAGTACAAGAGGGCATAACACAAAGTGCAGAAGTCAGGAAAGTGTAAAGCACAGAGAGTGGATACCAGGAAGAGTGTAGGGATCGGAAATAAAAATACTCTTGGTGCAGAGGTCAGGAGTAAGTAATGTAAGGAATGCAGGGATCAAGAGTAAGTAACACACAGAATGCAGGGAGCAGAAGTAAAATTATACGTAGTACAGAGGTCAGGAAAAAATAATGCACAGAGAGCAGGGGTCAGACGTGCATAACACACAGAGTGCAGGGATTAGAGTGCAGGGTCTGGAAATACACATAGTTAACAGGTCAGGAGTAAGTAACGCGCAGGGATCAGGGATCGGAAGTAAAAATACACATAGTACAGAGTGTAGGGGCCTAGAATAGGCACCACATAGAGTGCAGGGATCAGAAGTAAAATTACACATAGTACAGAGTTCAGGAGTAAGTAATATACAGAGAGCAGGGGTCACAAGTGAGTAACACACAGAGTGTAGGGGTCCAGAGTAAGTAATGCGTAGAGTACAGGGATCAGAAGTAAAAACACACATTGTTAACAGATCAGGAGTAAGTAATACACAGAGGGCAGAGGTCAGGAGTATGTAATGCATAATTTGCATAGGTGATGAGTCAGTAATTGCCGAGATCAAGTGTAATTAACGTACAGTGTGTAGCGGTGACGAGTAAAGCTTGCCATGCTCTGATCGAAATTCAGCCAGTTCAGTGTGTGACAGTGCCCAGGACATGCTGGAAAGTTTTCCATGACTCCATTTTGTTTCGCACTAGCCTGCGTCTGTGAATGTTTCACTATAGCCTGATGCTGGAATTTACACAATATGTGTGGATGACATATATAATGCCCACGGTTAATTTCCTAAAAAGTTAGACAAGCTCACTTTCTTGTTCATACTGGCTGTATCAAAGAATGTTTCAGTTTTTAAATGCTAAAAAATAGAGCAGTGTGCACAAACTATGTTTGCATTGGGTTATATAATAGTTATAAGTTATGTAACATTTGAGTTAACATAAACAGGCTGAACGGCATTCCTGTGTCTTCAACTTAATGGAATCTAGGCAGGGACTTTATCAAACCGAAAACCAACAAATCAGAAATCTATAGGCCTACTGTAACCAACTAAGGAGACAGTTTCTTGTGAAATATATTGCATGTAAATGAAAAAATACAAAATCAGAAGAAATGTATAATAAATGTATAATGAATAAATAGTGTCCATTGGTTATTTAAAAACACATTAGTGTGTATATATCTAATATTGCTATTTACATAAATCATCCTGATGTTTACAGTACCTTGAAAAAGTATTCATACCCCTTGAACTTTTCCACATTTTGTCATGTTACAACCAAAAACGTAAATATATTTTATTGGGATTTTATCCATATGAATAATCAAATTTTTATAAGTTTTAAGAGGAATATCATTATGGTGTAGAAGGAACAAACTTGGGTCTTTAGGAATTGGATGATCTGTGAACATTTGGGTAACGATGTGAGTCCAAAAATCATAAAGATAGGGACAAGTCCAGAAAATATGTAGTAAGTCTGCCTGTGGTTTGTGGCATTGCCAACAGGTATCTGAAACAAGTTTGTAAATAGAGTGTAATAATTTAGGGGTAGGATACCAGCGAGCGAGCAATTTATAACCAGATTCCTGGTATCGATTACATATAGAAGAACGGGTCGAAAATGTAAGTATTTTGGATCTAGCCTGAGGAGTAAATTTAATATCCAGATCTTGTTCCCATTTATCTACAAATACTGGAACTGATTGTATAGCATCTGAAAGCAAGAGTTTATAGGAGAATGAAAGGGCATGAGGAAAAGGGCCTGTTGTTCTACATATCTGTTCAAAAGTTGTAAGAGCATGTCCGAATGAGTTGGCATCTGGTACAGTGCACAGAAAATTTTGAATATGTAGGATTTGTAATGACCCAATCAAAGAGAAAGAAAGGTCCGATGACATTCGTTGAGTAGTTAACCATTTAGAATTTTGTAAAAAATGAAAAGCGAGATATTTATCTTTCATTATTAACGTGTGAAAAGTTTTATCTCGTTTTCCTTGAGTAAATTTAGGATGATCTATAAATTGGTAGGAGTGGAGAGAGGAAAGGGGAGATCCCACATTCACTAAAATCGTGTTTACAATGTTTCCACGTAGGTGCTATAGTAGGATGGGACCGTAGGGTCGAATGTGGGAGTACTGGGTTCCAGAGAGGAGTAGGTGGAGGTATGGAAGAAAAAGATTGTTCTGTGAAAACCCATTGTTTAACCACTTCCCGCCCGGCCTATAGCATATTGATGGCCAGGAAGTGGTTAAGTTATCCTGACTGGGAGTCATATGACGTCCAGTAGGATAACCCCTAGCACGCGCCTGGGGGGGGGGCGCACAGTGCAGGGATCGGGGACGGCGTGTGTCCCTCGGACACAGCGCTTCCCCGATCACGGTAAACAGCCAACGAATTTGGCTGTTTACCACGTGATTGGCTGTGTCAAAGTCACAGCCGATTACATGGAATAACAGACTCAGCGGCGTGCTCCGTGCGCACCGCCAGAGGCGCACAGAGCAGGGATCGAGGAAGGCGCGTGTTTCTTGGACACAGCACTTCCCTCATTAGGATAAACAGTCAATGAAATTGACTCTTTTCCACGTGACCGGCTGTGTCCAACACTGAGAAGCAGTTACTATCTGATCTCTGCTCTCTCCTCACACACTGATCGTGTGAGGAGAGAGCACAAATGCAGTAAGTGAGCTGTCAGTGTAGTGTATTGTCTATTATATACTGTATACTGTGCACAACATGGCTCCCCCCCAATAAAGAGAACCTGTCACACAGCCCAGCCCATCAATTAGCCCATCTGTTAATCAGCCCAGCCAATCAATCAGCCCATCTGTCAATCACCCCAGCCAATCAATCAGCCCATCTGTCAATCAGCCCATCAGCCAATCAATCAATCAGCCCATCTGTCGATCAATCAATCAGCCCATCTGTCAATCAATCATTCAGCCCATCTGTCAATCAATCAGCCCATCTCTCAATCATTTGTAACAGGCCCACCGCCATCGGTACCGCCATTGGTACCGCCACACAGGCTACCAGGACCGCCATCGGTACCACCGCCAGTTCCGCCATCAGGCCCGCCAATAGTACCGCCATCGGTACCGCCATCAGGCCCACCATCTATGCCACCACACAGGCCCGCCACCAGTATCGCTATTGGTATCTCCACCAGTACCACCATCAGGCCCGCCATCAGTATCGCCACCCGTACCGCCACCACCACCCGTACCGACATCGGTACTTCCACCACCACCCGTACCGCCACCTGTACCGCCATCGGTACCGCCACCACCACCACCCGTACCGCCATCGGTACCGCCACACAGGCCCGCTCCTAATACCACATCGGTACCACCACTACCACCAGCAGTACCATTACATAGGGCCGCCAATAAGCACTACCATAATGTCGCAAAGGGTTTACACACCTGGAGAGGCATATGCCATTCTTACCATGTCAGATGATGAGAGCAGCGGGAGCTCCCATCATCCAATTCTGGTTCGGAATACGAGCCAGTGGAGGATAGTGGATCAGAGTCTGAGTCCGCGGGGGAAATCATCCCTCCCAAAAGAAGGAGATCAGGACCATGATCAGGACCAAGATCAGGAGACCTGCCCACCACCAGCAGTGCCACACCCCAGGAGCCGAGTACAAGTATTGGAATCACACGCCCAACCCAAAGAACCAGTCCCAGTCCTACCTTCCCAATGCCCTGGCAAACACCTTATGATTGCCTGCCAACTCAGGATCTGCTATCATCCCCCTTTCACCACACAGCCAGATGTGCAGCCCGACACTACAAATTTTTCTCAATTTGATTATTTTTGTTTATTTTTCCCACAATATTTGCTGCAGAATATGGTGGATCAAACTAATCTGTATGCATCACATATTATTGCAGCCATCCCCAATTCTTCCTATGCCCCCATGTTCCAGTGGCGACGTCTAACACTGGATGCATTTAAATTGTTTTTGGGCCTTACGTTCAATATGGGGCTTACAAAAAAGAATGAAGTCCATGCATATTGGTCCACCAACCCCATCCAACACATGCCCATATATTCCGCTGTCATGTCCAGGACATGATACGACATGATTATGCGTTTTCTCCACTTCAATGACAATTCACAGTGCCCTCCCTGAGATCATCCCAACCACAACAAATTGTACGCCCCCTAATCAATTCCTTTTCCCAGCGATTTAGAGATGTTTTTATCCCAGACCAAAAAATTTGTGTGGACGAGTCCCTCATACATTTCACTGGCCAACTGCACTTCAAGCAGTATATACCAAGAAAAAGAGACAGGTATGGGCTGAAATTAAATAAATTATGTGATCGAGCCACTGGATACGTCTTCACATTTCGGATCTACGAAGGCAAAGACTCCCAGCTCCAGCCCCGTGATTGCCCCACATATATTGGAATCAATGGGAAAATTGTCTGGGAGCTGGCATACCCCCTGTTCGAAAAAGGATACCATTTATATGTCGACAACTATTATACCAGCCTGCCCCTTTTTCGTCACCTTTACAGTAAAAAAACCCTGGCCAGCAGTACTTTAAAAAGAAATGAAAGGGATTCGCACAAAATCTGTTGACACAAAAATTGCAGAACGGAGAATCGGCATTCATGAGGAATGATAAGGTGTTGGCCATGAAGTGAAGGGTCAAGAAAGATGTTCACATCCTCTCTACTATCCACAATGACACCATGGTGGAGATCCAAAGAAGACACGGCCCCAATTTTAAAGCCCGAATGATAACTACAATTTGAGCATGGGGGTGGATTTAAACGATCAGATGCTACAACCCTATTTATCAACCCTAAAGTCCTGTTATTGGTACAAGAAAGTTGAGTTTCACATGGCCCTTTTTAATTTGTTTGTCTGCTACCAAAAAGCAACTCAAAACCAACAAATCACCTACCTCAAGTATATTGAAGATATTGTCACTGCACTCACCGCCCCAGGAAGCATTCGCTCCGATCGTGTGAGTCGACTTCATGAGCAACACTTTCCCTATAACATTCTCCCCACAGAATCTGGAAGAAGACGCCAAAAGAAATGCCGTGTATGCAGCAGAGGAGGAGTAAGAAGAGATACCAGCTATTATTGTCATATTATTATATATCCATCTAATATTAGTTCCCCTTATTATTAACAGACTGCCATTTCCCCATTTGCCTGCTACCATGTTACTACTTTTTATGTTAATTAACTGATCCTGGCCTGTTTACCGACGATGTCTTTGCTTGCTTATTTAAACCACGTTTCTGACCTCCACGTGCACCAACCTCAGCCTGTTTACTGATGATGCCTCTGCCTGCCGATTTAAACCACGTTTCTGACTTCCACGTGCACCGACCTTGGCCTGTTAATGGACCATGTTTTTGCCTGCCACTTGGACTGATCTTTTGGCCATCTACTTTAGTACACAGGGGTCTCACATATGTGAGGGGCTTCAGAATAGCGTTCTGAGTAGAGAAAACCAGTTTTTCGTTTTCTGTGCTCCCAGAACAGGGTCTGGCTGCCCAGAGGCTTCAAAGCGATTTGGGTGGGAGAAGCCTCTACCCCTGTCCCCCTGGCCCTAATCTTAATGGTTCTTTCTGCTGCCTGGACCAATACTTTGGCTGTGCTGACCATATTGCTGCCTGTAATGACCCATGACATTATGGACCATGTTTCTTCCTGCTGCTTGGACCAATACTTTAGTTGTGTTGACCATATATCTGCCTGCTACCTCTACTGACTTTGGACAATATTTCTGCCGGGACACCTCTGCCTGCTACCTGGACCTGTGCTTTGGCTGTGCTCTGGCTATGCTGACAGTATCTCTGCCTGTATGAACTATGGACAGTATTCCTGCCTGCTGCCCTGATAATTGCTTTTGCTGTCGCTGACCTCATTCCTGTCTGCTGCGTGGACAGATGCTCTCCTCTGTGGACCACTGCACTTCTAAAACCACAGGTAATCCTTTGTTATTTGGTATGTACCTGCTATGTGTTAGAAATATGAAGGGCCTTCAAAAATGTGATCGGTAGTCAGAAAATGATATGTGTAGTTAATGCTGCTAGAATGCCTGGAGGTGCAACTTGGATGTTGGGCCTCTGTATGTGGCCAGGCTGTGTAAAAGTCTCAAAAATGTGGTATCGCCATACTCAGGAGGAGTAGCGGAATGTTTTGCTATGTACATGCTATGTACTAGGAATATCTTATAAATGGACAACTTTGGGTAAAAGAAAAAGGGTTTTCATTTTTTTTCCACATTTTCCAAAAACTTCTGGAAAAAAATGAACTGTTCAAAAGACTCATTAAGCCTCATAGATTATACGTTGGGGTGTGTGCTTTCCAAAATGGGGTCATTTTGTGGACAATTCCATGGTCCTGGTGCTACAGGGCCTTCAAAAGTGTAAAAGGTGGTTGAGAAAGGATATGAGCAATTTATGCTTGTAGAACAGCTGAAGGTGCTACTTCAATGTTGGGCCTCTGTATGCGGCCAGGCTGTGTAAAAGTCTCACATATGTGGTATCACTATACTCAGGAGGAGTAGCAGAATGTATTTTGAGTGTAGTTGCAATAATGCATATGCTGTGTAAGAGAAATAACCTGTTAATATGACCAGTTTGTGTAAAAAAAAAAATCTTAATGTTCCCAAGAATTGTGGGAAAAAAATACAACTTCAAAAAACTCACCATGCCTCTTAGTAAATACCTTGGACTGTCTACTTTCCAAAAAGGGGTCATTTGGGGGGTATTTGTACTTTCCTGGCTTGTTAGTATTTTAAGAAATGAGATAGGCCTTCAGTACATCAGGTGTGATCAGATGTGATCAATTTTCAGTGATTGGCACCATAGTTTGTAGACTCTATAACTTTCACAAAGACCAAATAATATACACTAATCTGGGTTATTTTTACCAAAGATATGTAGCAGTATAAATTTTGGCACAAATGTATGAAGAAAAATTACTTATTTGCAAAATTTTACAATAGAAACTAAAAAAAGTGTGTTTTTTTCAAAATTTTTACTGTTTTTTCGCTTACATCACAAAAAATAAAAAACCCAGTGGTGATTAAATACCACCAAAAGAAAGCTCTATTTATGAGAAGAAAATGATAAAAATTTTGTTTGGATACAGTGTAGCAAAACTGAGTAATTGTCATTCAAAATGTGAGAGCGCTGAAAGCTGAAAATTGATCTGGGCGGAAAGGTGCATAAGTGTCTGGTATTGAAGTGGTTAATAGCAGAATGTCGACACCAATCAATAGCTCTTGAGAGATGAGCCAAATAGTAAAGTTGAATATCAGGGAGGCTCAGTCTACCTTGGGTTTTTGGTTTGTGAAAAATAGCATGTTTATTCCTGACTGGTTTAGAAGCCCAAACAAATTTGTTGAATATAGATTGTAATGTTTTAAAGATGCCACATTTTTACAAATAAAAATACCTGAAAAGTGTGGCATGCATTTGTATTTAGCACCATTTACTCTGATACCCCCAACTAAAATCTAGTGGAACCAATTGCCTTCAGAGGTCACCTAATTAGTAAATAGAGTCCATCTGTGTGTAATTTAATCTCAGTATAAACACAGCTGTTCTGTAAAGCCCTTGGAGATTTGTTAGGGAACCTTAGTGAACAAACAGCATCATGAAGGCTAAGGAATACACCAGACAGGTCGAGGATAAAGTTGTGGAGAAGTTTAAAGCAGGGTTAAGTTATAAAAAAAATCCCAAGTTTTGAACATCTCACTGTTTAATCTACCACCCGAAAATGGAAAGAATAAGGTCATAAGCAGTCCAGTTTGCAGTTTGCGAGAAGCCATGTAGGAAACACAGCAAACATGTGGAAGAAGGTGCTCTGTTTAGATGAGACCAAAATTGAACTTTTTGGCCTAAAAGCAAAACGCTACGTGTTGCAGAAAACTAACACTGCACATCATCCTGAACACACCATCTCCACCGTGAAACATTGTGGGGGGGCGGCATCATGTTGTGGGGATGCTTTTCTTCAGCAGGGACAGGGAAGCTGGTCAGAGTTGATGGGAAGATGGATGGAGCCAAATACAGGACAATCTTAGAAGAAAACCTATTAGGGTCTGCAAAAGACCTGAGACTGGGGCGGAGGTACACCTTTGAGCAAGACAACGACCCTAAACATACTGCCAGAGCTACAATGGAATGGTTAAGATCAAAGCATATTCATGTGTTAAAATGGCCCAGTCAAAGTCCAGACCTAAATCCAAGTGAGAATCTGTGGCAAAACTTGAAAATTGCTGTTCACAGACGCTCTCCATCCAATCTGGCAGAGGTTGAGCTATTTTTCAAAGAAGAATAGGCACTCTTTAGATGTGCAAAGTTGGTAGAGACATACCCAAAAAGATTTGCAGCTGTAATTGCAATGAAAGGTGGTTCTACAAAGTATTGACTCAGGGGGGCCAAATACAAATGCACGCCACACTTTTCACATATTTATTTGTAAAATATTTTGAAAACCATTTATAATTTACTGCAGCCCCCCACATTGACACACATTGAAAAAAAAAAAATTGATGAAAAAATTGTTACACCTGTCCTAAGCGCAGTCATTATACTTTATTCATTTATAATTTTCTTTCCACTTCACAATTATGTGCCACTTTGTGTTGGTCTATCACATAAAATACCAATAAAATACATTGACATTTTTTTGTTGTAACATGACATAATGTGGAAAATGTCAAGGGGTATGAATACTTTTTAAGGCACTGTATAACTCGCAACTTGCATGGGTAGAGCATACCATATTGCAGAGTTTTTACCCTGAGCCATCTCCTCACATCTACAAAGGATCTTCTGCGTTTCTGTAGGTCTGGGGAAAAATCTGGGAAGAAGTGCAGCACCGCATTTTCATAGCGCACCTTTTGTTGCTTCCAAGCCTCTGCCAGTATTAGGTCCCTGTCATGAAAGTTAAGGAACCTAACCAGGAATGGACAAGGAGGAGTTCCCAGAGGTCTCACGCCAGTTGGAACTCTGTGTGCCCTTTCCAACTGATACATTTGGGAGACTTGTTGTAGCTTTAATATTTGCTTTAACACGTTTTCAGCAAAGATGGCAGACTGATCTCATTCTGCTTCCTCAGGAAGGTCCACCACCCGATGTAGCAGATTCCTCCAGCGGTGACATTGCAGGAGGCTGCGAGGCTCCCTCACTCAGCTCAGAGGCCATGTCCGGTGTGCTTTCCTCTTCTGTCTGCACCGCTACTGATGGCCGGGAAGGAGCACGTGTATTTAATATGACCGCGCCGCGTGTAGCCAGCGGCAAGCTCTGGAACCCACCAGGAAGTTGTTTCAGTGCCAATGTGCACCTAGATAACATAGGCAGTGATGGACTCGATCCCCACAGTGGGGGAAGATTTTTGCTGAGCAGGATGGCGCTGATGGGCTCCCCAAAACCAGGATAAAGCTAGAGGATTCCAGGAGCCTCTGTGAGACACACCCTCTTGCTCTCACATACCAGCCACGCCCACTTTTGGTGGTATTTAATCACCACTTTTTTTTGGTTTTTTTTGCTATATAAAGAAAAAATTCTGACATAACATTTTGCAAACAAATAATCGTTCTTCATAAATTGAGGCCAAAATGTAGTCTGCTACATTTATTTTGTAAAAATAACCCAAATCAGTAAATATTATTTAGTCTGTGTGAAAGTATAGAGTATATAAACAATGGTATATACTGTATATATTAGAAAATTTCAGTCCTGATGTACTGATTGCCTATCTAATTTCTTGACAACTTTTTGGAAAGTAGACACTCCGAAGTATTTAGTAAGAGGCATGGCAAGTTTATTTTAAGTAATTTTTTGTCGCAATTATTTGAAAAATTAAGAAATTTAATACAATTTGTTTCTTTGTCTCAATTTTTTGTTTTTGTCACCAGTGCAAAACAATGTCATCATATGACTGGTGTGGCAGTGATACTGACTGGTGACAGTATGTAAAACAAAAAAATTTAATAATTTTTTATTCAATTTTTGTAAACAATTTTTTTTTGGCATCAGACTAGTTCAGTGTCGATATAGGGACACTGTACCACTCGGGGAGGGGGGTATTCTGTCATGAATGGCTTTAATTTATTAATTTATGACTCATTGTTTACTATAGTGATGCTGTGATTGGCCCACAGCTATCACATGGAACAGAGTACTGTGATTGGCCCAGGTACCATATAATCACTGGTGGCCAATCACAGATCACACACAGTAGTAAACAATGATCTCATGAATAAATTCCATTCATGACTCTTGTTTACTATGTGAGATGTGATCACACAGCACAGAGGAGGCCTGATACTGAGCACCACAAGCCATGGTACATCGTGGTGCCTGGGGGAGCCACCCGCCTGCAGTAATTGTACTGTTGGCAGTTGGCACGTGGTTAATACACTGTTTCTCAACCTTTATTTAGCACCCTTTAATAATCTCGAGGCACGCAACTCTAAAATGTAAAAAACTAAACTAATAGTTTTACATAATGCAGCAACATCCACAAATGTAGGGCACCCAACATTAGAGGTGATTTATTCTTCCAAAGCAAACTCACCTTTGCCCATTGGTATTGACTAGTATTCCACTTTTCTCTTCTCTCTCTGTTTCTCTCCCTCACTCAGCTAATGTGACCCCAGTGCTGACAGAGTGGGGCAGAGGAGGGGCAAAAAAGGATGCTGTAAAAGCACCCAATGTCCTCGTTATCATTTTATGATGACTGTGGTTGTTAGGATGTCAGTGGCTAGAAAGTTGTAATGATGCACAACGAAAACCCGTGGCTTTGTGTAACTAAAAGGCAGCCTTGATCCACCCACTGGTTTGTATACAATTTTTGATAAAATTTTAGGCATTTCGCCAAGGCACCCCAGAAGAGGCACCCTGGTTGAAAAAGGCTGGTTTAATATGTTTACTAGGTACATAAGTCAGAGATTTGCCAAGTTCCTATTTACCTCAAGCCCATTTCTTCTGACAGAGCTATTCAATCCAAAGCTACACTTTCTGATCCCTGACGCATCACATTATAGACAGGACAGAGTCTAGGCTTTGGAAACTAGGCAACAGCCTGGTCCCAGAGTTGACCATGTGTCATGTGTAGCCCTGGTCTGTGGTGCGGCTCCGTCCCGCAGCATGGACCTGGCTGTCAGTGTTGCTGCTCCTGCCCCTGCGCTTTCACTCTTTCTCCCAGCCAGATAGAGGGCTGGAGGAGCAGCTATGTGGGGAGAGAGAGGGGACAACGGATGTTTTGTAGGGCTGTGCTGTTGTGGGAAGGTAGGCCCACCCACCACAAAAGACAGCAAGGGACACTGTAATTAGTTGCTGTGCAGCCTGAAAGAGGGCAAAGACTGCTGGGAGTTGCTTGGAATCGTGGGGGGGGGAAGTAATCCCCAGAGACAGTTCCCTATCAAGCTTGGACTGGATGTGACTACAAGTCCCAGCAAGACAGGAATGCAGTGCATACTAGCACATTATGACATTAACCTGCAGGGGGACCAGTTTTTTTTTAACCCTGTTAAAAAAATGAAAATCACATCAGAGTTGCAAGCAAATGCAATTTCTGTGCGTTTCCATTAAAGTCTATGGGGCCAAAATTGCTCCAGAATCGTACCAAAGTAGCCCAGAAACTGTTTCCAAAATCGCTTTGTGCTGGGTCGTATTAATGTGAATGGGCACCATTGAAAACAATGTGGTTTTCATGGGTATGCAGTTCTGTGTGACTCAAATTGCATCAGAAATTGTGCAATTGAGTGTGAATCAGCTTATGCATTAACCTGCAATGACTGAAGTTACAAACTGTTCATTTTTAGTGTAGCGCTCCCAACACTGACAACGATGTCTTACCTGAAGTGAAGTTCCACCCACTTTTACAACTCTTCAGCATCCCTCACTAAACTGTGCACTGTAAACGAATTGGATATTTTAATTTTTTTTTCTCATCACCTACTGTATATCTGCTGTATTCATTTTTCACTTCCTCCTCCCTGGCCGTGGCCCATCGCATCATTTCCTGTTTGCAATGCCTTCTGGGAAGGGGCGGCAACTTCCTCTGACACTGCCGTTGCTATGGGAACCTGACCTGAAACCTATTACACGGCTTGTGCTGCACTGAGCATGTGCGAGATCTGCAAGGATGAGATCCAGGAAGAAATACAGTCTGGCTTTAGATGCCCACACTTAAGATGGCCACGTCCTGCTGTAAGTTTATAAAATAACAAACTACTGCTATAAACTAACAAAACAGACCTTAGTTTACAGACTAACTTTACTAGAATGCATTAAGCTTGTGTATTATAGGGGTAATTTTATTTAAAAAGTATCATTTCGTCCGGAACACCACTTAAGGACTCTTTCTACTAATTCACTCTTTAACACTAACTCCAATCATAACATTAGCTTTATTTATAGGTAAAGTGCATCCAGGGAATATCTGATTGCCTCTTGGGGGGATCAGGAATTTTTCCCCCAGGTGGAGCAAATTGGATCATGCTTTGCCGGGCTTTTTTGCCTTCCTCTGTGTAACTAGCTGTTCCTATGTAACTCACACATTATCCCTTCCTATAACCCAAACCCTAACACTAAATGTCCCGAAACCATAAGGCCTCATGCATACTTGAGATTTGACAGGTGTTTGAAACATGCTTTAACCTCTTCCCATCCCGTGTATAGTCAAATGACGACCGCAAGGTGGCTCTCTCATCCTGGGCGGCCGCCATATGACGTCCTCAGTTTCCCGACTGTCTAGGGGGCGGCACGTGCGTGCCCGGCACGTCACTTGGGAGCCGATGCGCGTGCCTGGCTGCCGTGATGTTCACCAGGCACCCGTGATTGCTGGTCACAGAGCAGGGATGTAGATCTGTGTGTGTAAACACACAGATCCACGTCCTGTCAGAGGAGAGGAGACCAATCATGTGTTCCCAGTACAGAGGAACACCGATCGGTCACCGCCCCCAGTCAGTCCCCTCCCCCCACAGTTAGAATCACTCCCTAGGTAACACATTTAACCCCTTGATCGCCCCCTAGTGTTAACCCTTTCCTAGCCAGTGACATTTATACAGTAATCAGTGCATTTTTATAGCACTGATCGTTGTATAAATGTGAATGGTCCCAAAATAGTGTCAAAACTGTCAGATATGTTCGCCGCAATATTGCAGTCCTGACAAAAACCGCAGATCGCCACCTTTACTAGGAAAAAAAATTTTAAAAAATTAAAAAATGGCATAAATCTATCCCTTATTTTGTAGGTGTTATAACTTTTGCGCAAACCAATCAATTTCTTTTACCAAGAATATGTAGAAGAATACATATCAGCCTAAACTGAGGAAGAAATGTGTTTTTTTTTTTAATTGGGATATTTATTATAGCAAAAAGTAAAATATATTGTGTTTTTTTCACAATTGTCAGCCTTTTTTTGTTTATAGCGAAAAAAATAAAAACCGCAGAGATGATCAAATACCACCAAAAGAAGGCTCTATTTGTGGGAAAAAATGATCAAAATCATATGGGTACAGTGTTGTATGACCGCGCAATTGTCATTCAAAGTGTGACAGCGCTGAAAGCTGAAAATTGGCCAGGGCAGGAAGGGGGTGAAAATGCCCTGTATTGAAGTGGTTAATGGTAAGCATTTTTAGCACTTTCATTTTTTTTTTTTTAATTTAATTGGGCAGAATAAATGAATATTCTGGCCAAAGAAATGAACACCCAAGTACTTGATGTGTCTAAATGCGCTTGAAAAGACCCGGGTTAGGAGTATTTTGCAGCTACTTTTCTCCTGCCAGGAGAAAAGTGTTTAGAAGAGCCCCAATGTGCATGAGGCATAATACTCATGCACACAGGTGTAATTAAACACTCATATAAATGCTCGATATTGCTCCCAGAAGCTGGAGGAAAGAGCAAATGAGCGTGAATGTTTCTTCTTTGAAACATTTTCATATTCAGTAAATATCAAAATGCAGAAGTGTGAAAGGGTTGAGAATCCTAGGCTTAAAAGTGTTTACTCATTCTTGCAGTCAATTATTCATAAATTTGCAGAGCTGTATTTTACTGATGCTGGGCCCTTTAAACCCCATCGACATAGTGAGCCTCCTGGAGTCAAAGGATGTGAGAATACCTCTGATTACTTCTGGCCGAAAGCTACAGTCTTGCAGAATCCGCACTGTGCGTTTGCCTATTGAAGATACCAATATTGTCAACTGTGCCCAGGAGAACGGAAATGGCCACTTCCATGTGAGGCTTTTCAAATACTTCGTTTCAGTGCAGATTCCTCATAAAAATTAAATTCTGGGGCACGGTCATAAATACTGGCGATCACCTATCTCCAGGACAGGTAGGGATAAGAGGTTTACTCAGCAATGTCACGAACACCAATAAAACCCTAGAAAATAAATATACAGTATGAAGCTAGCCTGCTCATAGATCTGTGGTGATACAACAAATAAATATGCTACAAAATAATAGGAAAATATATATATATAGCCTATGAAGACTGACTCCTTTGCAAGAAAAAAGAAATATGAATATACAGATTTCTTAGACACCATGGCACAGACAACAAAACAATATTAAAATATTAATGTTTAAAACAATATATTTCTTCAATAAGGCATGGCCAGCCAACCTGATACATTGATGTATAATCCTCTCTTAGCAGAAAAAAATCTGGTTGAGTAAATGATTAAATGAGTCAGCGTGCAAATTTGTATATATAGATGTTATATGATATTAGAATGGATGGTCTACAAGCCCATAAAATTTTTACATCCAGAATGGATCTGCACTAGTATATGAATAGTAATCCACAAAAAAGAGACAAAAGGGATTTGTTTTTTACTGGAATGACATTCTTTCAATAATTTATGTCCAGCATGTATTTTTTTTTATGCAGTGGCTCTAAATAATTAGGCCTCATGCACGCTGGGTGTTTAGCCCTGGTGCACGAGGCTCTGGTGTCTAGCTGCAGCCGGAGGGCACAAGCGCACCATCTGGCCCCATTGCCAGCAGCCTGTCAAACTCTATGAGAGTTTGACATCTGCAGTGACTGGACAAGGCTGGGATGTGTACTTAGGGGTACTTTTGTTTAAGGCAGCCGCAGTATGCACCCAAGGTCGAATGCCTGGAACATAGACTTGTGTATTTTGGACATTTATCGCTGGATGTATACTGCCCTAAATGTACATATAGCTAGGTGCACCACCCAGCCCCATCCAATAGCATAGAGTTTGACAGGCTGCCAGAAGCAGGGCTGGGCAGTGTGCCTGCACCATTCAGCCACAGCTATACACCTATCAGGGGCGTAACTACCACCATAGCGACCCATGCGGGCGCTATGGGGCCCGCAGCCGAGTGGGACCCAGTGAGGATAAGAGCACCGCCGGCACAGTCTCCCAGCCAGGGGAAGAGAGAGGAAAGGAAGAGGCGAGCTGTCCGTATCAGCAGGGAGCTGAATTGCCCAATGTAGGAGCTTTCATTAGAACTTCCAGTGTTCCCGGGGCTCACGTCACATAGCTCCACCTTTTGGCCCGGTGCCTTTGATAGACAGAACGCCGATCCAATGTGGGACATGTGACGTCATCAAAGGCGTTGGGCCAAGAGGTGGGGCAATGTGACGATGAGCCCCGGGAAGACAGGAAATACAAATGAAAGCTATTACAGCGGGCAATCCCGCTCTCTGCTGATCCGGGTGGCTTGCCTCTTCCTCTGCATAGGTGGGGCTGTATGGGGCACAGGCAGACCAGGCTGTATTGGGCACAGGTCACGCTGTATGGGGCACAGGTCATGCTGTATTGGGCACAGGTCACGCTGTATTGGGCACAGGTCATGCTGCATTGACACTAGGGCAGCTGTGGGTGGGGGGGGGCTGTTTGCAGGGGGGCCCCATACAACATTTTGCTATGGGGCCCTGCTATTTCTAGTTATGCCCCTGGTTGCTATAGTGCTAACTTACAGTGAAAACCTCTGTTGCACTGAAGAAACAACTGCCAGGTGTGGGTGCATTTTTCAGATGGGCAGTTGCAGGTGGTGCATTTTCAGGTAGGTTAATCTGCACAGCAGGAGGAGTTCAGTCTGGCGAGAGAAGATTTGGTATCTGAGTGTTAAAGAAGAAGGGGCGGAGCCATTGGATGCACTCTGAAGGCACAAACTTCAGCGCATAATCCTAAAGAGCTTTCCACGTGGAGCAGGTGCACCAAGATGGCTTATTGGCACTTTTTCAGGTACCAGCTGTGATGTCAGCGTGGAGTGCCACTTCCCTGGGATTTCCTGACCAGACTCCAGAGTAAGCTTCTGACTGACATGAGAGTGCCCCTGGTGCACAGTGGATATCTGGCCCTGTGAACAGTGAAAGTACCTGGGGATTATATGTGGGAGATGCCAGAGTCGATAATGTGAGCACTGCAGGGAAATGCTTCTGGACCTGTTGCCTAGTAATTGCTACCAAGTGTTTTTCAGATGGATTGGAGCACGGGCTACTGCACGGAGGCACAGGAATTCTCCAGATCAACTAAGGCACTTTATGAGGCTTTGGATGCCTCCAAGCCAAATGTCAAGCAGGAAGTAGCTAATGCGTCTTTGGGGCCAGGACCGTAGAGCATTGGTTATATTTGCAGTTGTGGGCAGAGATTCACCATAGAGGAGCTAGAACCACCTACACCTGCCTACAATAGGGATGCTGTGCCTGGGAGTGCACCAGCGAGGCTGGTGGTGGCAGTGGTACCTGTGAGCTGTGTTTTGAAGGAGACGAAGGCTGTAACAGAGAAAGGGACATTATGGAGTGGGGTACTTCAGAGGGATCACAGTCTGATTGTTCCTGGGGGAACAGAGTTGAGTGCCAGGAGGCCAATGGGTACCCCGAACCAGACCCAGAAGTATCCAGGGAGAGAGAGCACACAAGTCAAAGGCTAAGAGGTTGCAGCTGAGTGACACTTATAGCGAACACTGAGCAGATTTGTCCCAACTGCACACATTTGCTAGGACCTTGGCGCAGAATGAGGTCTATAGGGATTTAATCAAGAAGGCTGTAGATCCTTATTTGACAAAGGGGAAAGGAAGCATAGAGAGACTGCCCCGTTTTTCAAGATTGCAGGGTGCAATGCAGAAGAAGGTCACAATGGAATATGGTTATAGATGAGATTGAGGAACAGCACCAAGGATGGTGTGGTCTATGTGTTTGGGACTATCTTAGTGTACCTAGGCCTTGCCAGAACCCTCACTCCTCTGAATTCTGGAGAAGGTTTCTAAGTTGTTGAGTCAGCTGGAATCTGGAAAGGTCCATTTATAGGGACAAGGTGGTTATCTGGAAAGCAGGACACAGGGGCCAGAATTAGGCCATTAATGTCTGGTGCGTGGATGAAAAAATGGTCCAGGTCCCTGATCCAGATTTTACAGATATGCTGTTATGTGTTCCCTGCTCTCTGAACCTTTGTAGCTGTTTCTTTTGTTGTTGTTGCTTTGCCCCAATAGGAACTGTTGCCCAAGGCAGGGGGCAACCTGCATCTGAATATGACAGGTCATGCAAACCCTATTTACACTGGATTTGCAGAGGAACTCTCTGCCTTTTTTACTAATGGCTTGCCTTGCATGAAAAAGAGAACGGTTGAGGTTGATTATTCTTGTTTTTTTTCCCCTAGTTGTCACGTTGTAACCAAGAACTATAAAGCCTACTGAACTTTGTGGTACAGAATTCTCAGCAATGGTGTTTTAGGTGATATGTTGCTCTTTTGTTCATTCTTGTAGGTAGAACGACAGTGAGAGATCTGCACTTCAGCTATAAATGTATTTGCACTAATATTGTTTATTGATGCCATAATTATTTGTAATTAGGTAATGATAGCGCTTTACCTCAGATAGACTCTTGTGATATGTTATGTAAGGTTGTTGTGATATGTTATGAAAGACTACCAGTGTTGAGGGCACTCTGTGATTGATTTTGCCATTTCAGAGCTTTTTTATGTAGAATGCCACATACATTGTTGTACCTCTAGTTACGTTGGTTTCCCTTCCATATCCACCTATTGTACTAGGATACTCTGCTATTGGAAGCAAGGGCTTTTTGGAGGTTTCCTGGCCCAAGAAGACAGGGACAGATTTTTAGGCGGGTGTATGTAGCTCCCTCCTCTAGTTAGACATGGGTTTAATTTAGGGGTTTTTTTAATTTCGTTTTTTTATGAATTCCTGCCTATCAAACTGTGTGTCTTGTGCTGCTACTTAAACCAGTAACTAAGAAGGGTAACTCAAAAATACAATAGGCTAGTATAATTGCTGTCATTAAGAGAACAAGAGTTTTACAGCTTTTATTAAATATCATAATCTGCTATTTAAAAACTGGCTTGTCCTTAAAAAAAAATAATTCAGATGTATACATGAGACAAATTACTGTACTTGTCACTAGAGAAATCCACAATAGTAAATAGCTTGCCAAGATTACATATTTAAAACCCAGAAATGCCTGAGGGCTTGGCATTCAAAGCTATGCAGACCACAGAACCACATCCTTTTCCTGCACTGTGGACTCATTCAATGCATTGATGCTACTGATTTCAGCATAAATACCCAACAGTTATTAGGAAATTCTATGGTAAAAGTTTGTTTCTTGCCTAAAAGGAGTTGTTCAATGAGCTAGTTTATGACGTTGACATTGTATTTGTTTTTATTTGGAGCATGTCTGCACAGTACAGCATGTAGACATTTCCAACACAATTGCTTTTCATTCTGGTTATGGAACTCTACTGAATGGACACTAGACATGTGCACACTGAAATATTTCGTTTCGGAATTTCGTTTTCGTCCGAATACATTTATTTAGTTACTCCCGAAATTCGTTTTTATTTATTTCGTTTCGTTAAAAAATGCATTCCTCTAAAAAAAACCTAAATAATATAGGTCGAATCTGTCATTGAAGGCTTATGGTGTCTGTCGAATTTTCTTTGATGTTTAAATGTTTTATTGGTTTTTCAAAAGGATAACAGGGAATACCATTACATTCAAGATATCCACTGGAAAATAGAGTCAATGTACAGAATATTTAAACTCTTGTTCAATAATCTTAATCAATGGAAAGACAGTCTTTAGGAAAACCTTGAGCGACCTGAGGAGTTTAAAGAGACGATTACTAAGCCATCCTGGACCTGTATATGTCTGTTGGCCTTATATACCACCTCGTCTCCCAACACCCCAGTAGGGAACTCACTGTGTAGGAGAGGAGGACAATATCTTGCTTCTAGAAGCCTCGAGTCGGATAAGGTGTTAGCTATATCCTCTAGTCTTCTAGTGTGGACTGTCTGGGTTATAAACATTCAAAACCGGGTGCAGAGATCATTCTAGCATTAACTCCAGATAAAATAACTGAATATAATGAAAGTATTATACAATTAAAACATAGAAAATATGTCCTGAAATCAACTTAACATACGTTCTGTTGCAGGTTGTAGTTACCATGGGACATAACCCGAATTATCCCGTAAGGGGATAAGAAGGTAAGTGGGGGGGGGAGGGTAAGAAGGTAAAGAGGTGAAAGAGAGACAAAGAGAGAGCAATAAGAGTTAGCCATCTGCCTGTCCGTTCCTGAGTTTATTTAGTACTATGAACTTGAGAGTGAGGGAACACCCACTCCCACGTATTTAGCCCATGGTTCCCAAGTCTTCTCAAACTGTGCTGAGGTGTCTAGTATGGAACTCACCATCTTCTCTTGGGCCATTATCCATGAAATTTTCCGTTTCGCCGCTTTAATAGAGACCTTAGGGAGCTTCCATGCTTTGGCCAAAGTGAGTTTGGCACCAAGCAGAATAAAAAATATTAGTTTATGCTTGTATTTCGGGGCCCCTGGAATTTGGTGATTGAGTAGAGCCGTTAGAGGAGACTTGGGGACTGTCAGGGCTGTGACTTTAGAGATGATGTGAAAAATTTTAGTCCAAAAGCTTCTGTTTTTAGGACATTCCCACCAAATGTGCATCATGGTGCCCTTCATATGACAACCGCGGAAGCATAGTGGAGAGACCGAGGGATACATGAGGGAAAGCCTGGAAGGGGTTAGGTACCATCTTGTGATGACCTTCAAGCTAGCTTCGATTAATGAAATATTTAGTATGCCTTTAAAGGATCTAAAGAAGGTTTTGTGCCAGTGTTCCAGGTCCCAGGATTCCTGAAGATCCCTCTCCCACTCCAGCATGAATTTTGTTTTCCTATCGTTGGTTGCAAGCGAGGAGTAGACTATGGAGATCCCCCCCCTCTGCTCCAGAAGCTGCCCACACCATAGTTCATATGGGGTAAATTGAGGTGGGTCCGGTTTAGAGACCCAAATGGAATGGAGAAAGTGTGATAATTGCATAAATCTGAACCTCTCCGAAATGGGTAGGTCCAGATGTTTAATGCAATGGGCTAGAGAAATTGGTCCAGCTGAGGTAAAATAGTTCCCGATCCGGTACATTCCTCTGTCTAGCCACCACTGAAATGCTTTAATATCCAGGCCCGGATGGAAATCTGGGTTACGGAAAACATGAGCCGAGGGTTTGCTTTGTGATACCAGAGAGGGGTCTTTCCTAAGAGTGTCCCAAATTCTCAATGACTGTGACAAGGAGGGAGATAGGATGGGAGGCCTAGACTGTGGGGAGCACCAGAGGAGAAAATCTATAGTGAAAGAAGGAGCTGCTTGCCTTTCCATTTCCACCCAATCAGGTCTGGCTGATTTAGAATAGACAGTGGATAGCTGAGCTAGTCTAGCAGCTTGGTAGTACCAAAAGAAATTTGGAAGGCCTAGTCCCCCCTTATTTCTCAGATTATATAAGGATTGTCTCGCCAATCGATGACCAGACTTTCCCCAAATGAATTTAACCACCTTGTTTTGGAGCGCCAGGAGATGATCCTTTCTGATGGCGATCGGGAGCGAGCGGAATATATATAATAGTCTTGGGAGTAGGGTCATTTTGATAGAATTTATCTTACCTAGCCAGGATATTTTGTTTAAGATCTGATTCCAATTTTTTGTAGATGGGGGGGTAATTAGCCTGGTATAGTTGTTCAAATTTAGGTGTGAGATTGATACCGAGATATCGTATGGAGGACTCGCTCCACGAAAAGCGGAAGGAGGCCTTCAACCGAGAAACTAGTGACACATTGAGCGCTTGGGATTTAGAATAGTTGACATGTAGTCCTGAAGTCTTGGCAAATTGTTCCAGGAGTTTACAGACAACAGGGAGGGATGTAACCGGGGACGTAAGGTAGAGAATAAGATCATCGGCAAATAAGCCGCATTTGTGGATTTTAGGGCCACACCTGATCCCTGCTATGTCTGGGTTAGTGCGGATAGCAATCGCCAACGATTCGATCGCTATCGCGAATATAAGTGGCGATAGCGGGCATCCCTGGCGGGTCCCTCTCGCTATTTTAATAGGCTCTGATAATTGTCCTTGTAATTTAATCCTAGCCTCGGGATTAGAATATAGTGATTTAAGTAGGCCGGAGAATCGGGGGCCAAAGCCCCATCTTTCTAGAATAGAAAACAGATAAGGCCAGGAAACAGAGTCGAAAGCCTTTTGTAGGTCTAGCGACAACAACATACATTTTTGATCACCACCGCCATCCCAGCCCGACTGTAAGATCGAGACCACATCAACTGTTCTTCTGATTTGGTCAGGACCCTGTCGTCCAGGAATGAACCCTACCTGGTCCTTGTCTATATAAGACCCAATAAAGGACGCTAATCGGTCAGCCATAACTTTAGTCATTGTTTTAAGATCGTTATTGATCAAAGATATGGGTCTGTAATTAGACACTTCTCCCGGGTCCTTGTCCGGTTTTGGGATGACGGTGATGAACGCAGTATTCAGCTGTGGGCCCAGAGGCTCCCCTTTGATTTTAGAGTTAATAAATTTGGCTAGGAACGGTGCTAAAGTGTTCGCAAAAGCTTTATAATATGGTGTGGAGAAGCCATCTGGACCCGGAGCCGAGCATCTCTTTAGGTTTTTTATTACCACTAGGACTTCCTCAGTCGATACAGGAGCTTCAAGTCTATCTCTGTGTTCTGCCGACAGAGTGGGAATCGGCAGGTCATCCAAGAATTTGGTGACATCCCGAGTCCCACTCGACTTCTGTTCACTATAAAGATTCGCATAGAATCCATGGAAGGCTTCCATGACTTTCAGAGGATTTGCCGTGTGTTGTTGACCTGCTATTTTAATTCTAGGGAAGGTGTATGAGTGAGTACGCGGTGTGAGTCGGGAGGCCAAGAGAGACCCAGGTTTATCTTTTTGGTAGCAGTATTTCGCTCTTTGCCATAAAATGCGTTTTTCTGCCTTAACTGTAAGAGCTAAATTGAGCTCCAGGCGTGCAGCATCCAGGATACCGGAACCCAGACTTGGTCTCTCTTGTGCTCCGAACACAGTTTGTGGAAGGTTTTTTCAAGATTGTCTATGTCCACCCTGTGTTCCCTTTTAATTTGGGAGGACATTTGGATTAGTTTCCCCCGAATGGTCGCCTTATGAGCAGCCCATAAGGTTTCAGCTGAAATATCAGCAGTGTCATTTAGTGTAAAGTAGTCCGAGATAGCCTTCTCGATTTCAACTTTCCTGATAGGGTCGGAAATAATTGTTTCTGGTAATCTCCAGAAGGTGGGTTTGGTTTGTGGGGCAAGGTTGTTTATTGTTACACTCAACAAGGAGTGATCAGACCACACTGTGTCTGAAATCTGTGCTTTTCTGGCTGACGGAATTAGGCTATTGGAGATCAACAAATGGTCCAGTCGGGCATAAGATTGGTGAGCATGGGAGAAATGAGTGTAGTCTTTTTTGGTTGGGTTTAACTCTCTCCAAATGTCCGTGAGACCGTGTAAGTATATCAATTTAGCTATCTTAGAGCTGGTCCTAGTCGGGCGAACGGATTGAGCACGGGGAGGTTTGGACCTATCTAGACCCTGGTCAAAGGCGACATTAGAGTCTCCGCCAAAGATTATGGAGCCTTCCAGTAGGGGATCAAGAGTCTTAAACAGGTTACTGAAGAATTTGAGTTGACCCGTGTTCGGGGCGTAGTAGGATACCAGAGAAAATAGTCTACCCTCTATAGAACCCTTCACCAGGATAAACCTCCCCTCTGGGTCCTGCAGCACCTGTTGTAAAGTAAATCTACAACTCTTGGAGATGAGGATAGCTACCCCTCTAGTTTTATCTTCCGCGTTAGCTAAATAGAATAAGGGGAAATGGGCATGAAGGAAAGTGGGACTGTACCGGATCGGGAAGTGTGTTTCTTGAAGAAACAGGATATCAATTTGGGGGACTTCATATAATCCAGAACCTTCCTTCGTTTAGAAGGTGAGTTTAGCCCTTGGGTATTATGAGTCGCCACCCGAAGTGGGGGAGACGATAAATTGTCAACAGCCATGGAGCAGAGGGGGTTGACCTCCCACCAATCCACCAACGCTTACCTGATCTACGAAGCTGTGGAGAACCATAGCGAGTGCAGAGAAGGAAACCCTTCGCTTCTTGTGTGGAGAATGGATATCAACAGGCAGACGACCAACTGCAAAAACAAGAGTAGTTAGAGAGGAAAGAAGAAGAGGGAAAGAAGGGGAAGGAGAGGAAGGGAACTTCAGGCCCCCTAGGGGCTTGAGAGAGCAGTGAAGACTTTGGAGCACATCACTCATTGGAGAACCATACACGTCCAGTCCCTGCGTACAGGGCGGACTCCTAACTCAGGGAGAAGGAATTACCAAAACCTCGGGGTAGGGGGAGGCGCAGCATGACTGCCCCAGCCTCGGCGCACCTTAAGTTAAACAACCAAACTATAAAAATAGAATCATTCTAATTTGGGGGATCAAATAAAGCAACCGGGGGGGGGGGGAGGACAAGTCAGTGACCAACCCAGGGGGAGCGGGACCGGGCCCATCTAGCAAGCTTTTCTACGACTATTATTAGATGTTAAACTTCAACGGTTATTAACAGTAGTAACCATATACCTAAAACCACCAGAAAGCCAGTGCTAAACGGGGAAATAACAGTAAGCCCTGACCAACATCAAGGAGAGCCTACAGCAATGCTGTTACCCTGTAGTTAGCTTCTCATAAGATGGACCTCTAAAGGCCGCAGTGGGTATAGATGCCAGTAAACAATTAACTAGGAATGATAAGAAAAGGGGGGAAGGGAAAAAAAAAAAATTTAGGGAGAAAAGGGTAATTGAAAACAAAACCCCTAGAAACTTTCCCTTTTCTCCCCCCTTCCCTCCCTCATTAAGGAGACAACTGTCCCAGAATCTCTCTGAACTCAGACTGAGCACTGAGGAGAGAGTCCAGGTACAAAGTTAGTGTTGCGAAAAAATCTTGACTCGCTGTGTCACGGGGGTTTGGCCTCTTTGGAGCGTTTGTATTTGGGCTTGTCCCAGCCCGGCTGAAGAGGACACGCTGGAGATGGGCGTTTGGAAGAGCCTGCAGACGAATTCGTCATGTCCATTGCCGATTCTTGTGAGATGAGGCGAAGGTCTAGGAGGAGCCGTTCTCCATCTTGTAAACTGCGGAAGGAGTGTGTTTTTCCTTTGTAGTCGAACTAGGCCTTTTTAAAGGGGAAGGCCCATTTATATTTGATTTCACGTTGCGATAGAACAGTGAGCAGGGGTTTCTGCGACCTCCTTTTTTGTATTGTGGTTGGTGAGATGTCAGCAAATACTTGTATGGTATGGCCTCTGCATGTGAGAGGGTGTTGATATCTGCATTTTTTTATAACTTCTTCCTTCACCGAAAAGTAGTGAAGTTTGACCACTATATCCCTAGGTAGGCCATCTTTCCTGAGGGGTCCCAGTGTCCTGTGGGCTCGGTCTATCTCCAACTTATGAGAAGGTATGTCAGGGATAATTAGTTTGAGAAAGTCTTGAACAACCGATATTGTGTCCGTTATCGATTCTGGGAGCCCCCTAATTCTGAAGTTCTCCCTTCTAGATCTATTTTCAAGATCATCGATACGAGATAGCGCAATGTCCAGCTGATCCTGTAACACCTGGATGTGGGCAGAGTTCTGCCTGGTTTTAGAAATGGTATGGTCAAGTTTATCCTCAATTGCTTCCATCCGGGAGCCTAGTACCTGGAAGTCTTCCCTGATGTCTCCCGTGATTTTAGCTGCAGTTTGAGCTAGGCCTCTGTCCAGAAGGGCTGACAATTGGGAGAAGAGGTCCGGCGCTGAGAGCAGTGTGTGAGAGGGGATGTCAGCCAGCACAGGTCCTGTCCCTGTGTTAGGAGAAGTAGGCCCCATGGACATGTGCTGAAGCTCCTCCAGCGACTGTGTAGTGATGGGCTCTGTATATGCTGGGGTGATAGCAGCAGGTTTAACAGTACTCACTGGGGTCCCAGGATGGGAAGAGCGGGTCACTGCAGCATAAGACAGCTTGTCCTCCTGTCTCTCCTCAGCGTGCTGTGCAGCGTTCTGTGCAGTCTGCAGCATGGCGTCCGCCATCTTGGATTCGGCCCGTCCCGCCGAGGCTCTAAAGAGCGGCTCTAGGTCCCTCCTGAACGAACCTGCCTTCATGGGCTTGTGCCCCAGCTGTTCCACCCGCGGTGTGGGTGTTATTTGCGGCCCCCGGGGCCCCGGATCCCCCCGCTATGTGCGCCGTATGGCTGAGGCAGTGCGGAGCTCCGGACTTAAGCATCCATCTTGGAGCCGACCGCGCATGCGCCTCCTGTCGAATGTTCTAAGAAGATTCGACGGAGCAGCTGAACTGTACGACGCCGCAATCGTAAATTTCCGGACGAATGTTCCGCCTACAAGCTATAGTAGAATCCTAATGTTGTATGCTTCGTCGAATCTTCATGTCGAATCTTTTCTCTCTGTGTCGAATAATCTTGGACTAATAGAGTTTGGTTAGGCACAGTCGACCTTTTTTGCTATTGTCTCTATAATGTCAAATCTTTTCTCTCTATATCGAATCTTTTCTCTCTATGTCGAATCTTTTCTCTCTATGTAGAATAATCTTGGACTAATAGAGCTAAGGTTAGGCACATTCGACCACAGGTTCGATGGACACAGATCGCTTTTGTCAGCCTCATGTCGAATCTCCTATCTATATCGAACTATTCCCACAACTAAAACGAAAATAAAGCATTTGTTTATGTGGGATCTTTCAGTTTTTGGATTCTGCACGTTCGTTATCGTTTGTTAAAACGATAACGAAAATACCAGAAATTCGTACGAAAATGCATTCGTACAAAAACGAATGCACATGTCTAATGGACACACAGGTTTTCAAAATTTGCACGTAAGCCTTAGGACCAGTTGAGGCATGATCAGACGGGATGAACGCAGATGTGTTTGGATCCTACTCTGAACCCACCTGAGCGATCCTGACAGGAAGCTGTCTGTACTGTGCCAATCATAAGCAGGAAAGGCACTCCCCTCCCTTTAGCCACACATATTTGCTTCCCTAGTATACATGTGGCTGCAGATCGGGGAATGCTTTGGCTGTCTATGATTGGTACCGTACAGATGACAGATTCCTGCGGGTGGGTTTGGACTAGCATTCAAACACGCCTGAGCTCATCCCTAATGATGAACACTGCTACAGTATGCTTCACCTTGTAAGCGGAAGGAGCACAAGAATGTTGCCTGCTACTGCCATAATGTAGAAGGTCCTCTGTACCTGGGGCTCGTCCCTGAAGATACCAGCTGCTGGGAAATGCCACTGATGGATCCCGTCTGTAGATGTACACTACCTTTGAAGGTATGCTGGGGAAATCCGAGAGTTGAGTGGAGAACCGCTATGGTGCAAATGTACAAAGTGTAAATTCATCTCTAAAAGCAGAAGACCGCTTTAAGTTTGAATATTCCCCCATGGCAGCCTCAGCCTTGTCCCAGGACATTGATGAAAATCGCACAGAAGTAAAGGTACCCCATGTTCAAAGCAAGCGACCCTGTTAAGGTGCCTATCGTAGCCCAAAAGAACCCAAACTGGGATGAGCCCCTCATGTGACCCTTGCTTGGCTCTCAACAAACGGGGGAAACATGGAGGACGTGACAACCGCCCTGTCATCTTGACCCTACTCTGCCCACAATCTTTAACAGTCACCATTCCAAGCATAGTACAGTGCATTTAATTGTACTTGGAGCTCCCAAGTCTTATGTATAGAATTATTATGTTTGAATGGATAATTTCTTCCCAAACAGGAAAACATGACTTATCACAAATATATTTACTTTGATAAGCTCCTGTACATGTATGCACCTATAAATATTTTAATACAATTTTGTGTTTCAAGTTATATTTGAAGAATATTGAAATGTTTAGATAAGACACTACAACAGCATAGCTTTACTCATCCATGCACCCATCAAAATCTACTTATGCTGGGCGGGATTCCAGTATTTAGAGCTACAGAGTTCTACTAGTACTTCTATTAGAGGAATGGTTAAAAGTACTCAGGGTCCTGACTGTGGAGTTGGGCAATATCTGCAAAGACACATGTCAGCCTGTTTGTCCTAGATCTTCATTCCATGAAATTTGATGCCATAACTATAGAGTGTATTGATACCATACATTGTGTGGTATCAGGTAAATGACTTTAAAAATTTTCTGTGTTACATACCACATAGGGTTTATTAAAAATGCTGCATAAAACTATCATAATTATTATTTTAATAATTTTTTTGTTCATACCCGCCATTAATATTTCAAGCTGTGAAATAATATATCATTTCAATACTTCACTGTTAAGAGTAAATATATGTGGGAGCCATATTATACCTACCCTGTGCGTGTTTGAGAATGCTGTTCATGGTTACACCGGTTATACCTGTCTTCACTTCCTGCAGTCATGAGCCTTTTTCTGACTCAATCATTGAAAAGTAAAATCTTATCTTATGTGGCTCAGACCAGGGATCCCAGAAAGCTGCGAGATGTGCTACATTGCCGACATACTGAAGTGATAAAAAGTCTTTTGAACTCTCATAATTATTCTTTTAATTATTTTTTGGTAATTTTTGCCATGAATATTTCAAGTTGTGTAATTTCAATGCTTCTCTATTATACATTCTCATTATAAATACATGTGGGAGCCATATTATACTTCCTGCTGTCATGAGCTTTTGTCTGTCTTGAACTGCCACAATCAAATCTTACATGGCCCAGACCAGGGATCCCAGAGAGCTGGAAGATGTGCTGACTTTCCACTGAGTATAGCTACCCCAGCCATTAAAGTAACCCCTAGATGCCAATGATGCCCATCTGGCCTGGGCGCTGCAGAAAAGCTGCAGTATGTTGCTATGTGCCATGGGAAGTGAATTTATATTAATGATAGAGTTTTCTCTTTTTTTATATAGGTGTTCCCTCGCTGTTATATGTATTGGTTTGTTCATGTTTTGAAACACACCAAACAACTCAAAAAGTGAAGGTTTGCTATGTTATAGGGAACATTTAGAAAATGTCAGTTATGCACTAGCAATACCCTAAAAAATTTACCTTTTGTATTGAATTCTTTCCAAAATTCTGCCTCTGACTTTTGACATCACCAAATCTTTTGAGTTAGATGTGTTGATATCACTATTGTACTGCTCAGTGGCGTAGCTATGGGAGGAGGGGGGTGCTGCATTGCCGACATACTGTCTGTACTAATGAAGGGTGGTGGTTTGTCCTGGGGGGGTCTGTACTATTGGAGAAGGGGGGTGGTTTGTCCTGAGGGAGGGGTCTGTACTAATGGAGGGGGGTGGTTTGTTCTGAGGTGGTCTGTACTATTGGAGGAGCAGGGTGGGTTGTCCTGGGGGGTCTATACTGATGGACGGCGGTCTGTACTGAGGGGGGTCTATACTGATGGAGGGGGGTCTGTACTGAGGGGAGTCTATACTGATTGGCGGTGTTTATACTTAGTGGGGGGTCTGCACTGAAGGAGGGGGGTCTGTACGAAGAGAGGACTATAATTGGTGGAGGGGGGTCTATACTTAGTGGAGGGGGGTGTGTACTGAGGCAAGACTATAATTGGTGGAGGGGGTCTATACTTAGTGGAGGGGGGTCTGTACTGAAGGGTGTCTTTCCTGATGGAGGGGGTTTATACTTAGTGGGGGGTCTGCACAGATGGAGGGGTCTATACTTAGTGGAGGGGGTCTGTACTGAGGGAGGACTATAATTGGTGGAGGGGGTCTATACTTAGTGAAGGGGGTCTGTACTGAGGGAGGACTATAATTGGTGGAGGGGGTCTATACTTAGTGGAGGGGGTCTGTACTGAGGGAGGACTATAATTGGTGGAGGGGGTCTATACTTAGTGGAAGGGGGTCTGTACTGAGGGAGGGGGGTCTGTACTGATGGAGGGGTTTATACTTAGTGGGGGGTCTGCATTGACAGAGGGGGTCTATACTTAGTGAAGGGGGTCTGTACTGAGGGAGGACTATAATTGGTGGAGGGGGGTCTATACTGATGGAGGGGTTTATACTTAGTGGGGGGTCTGCATTGACAGAGGGGGTCTATACTTAGTGGAGGGGGGTCTGTACTGAGGGAGGACTATAATTGGTGGAGGGGGGTCTATACTTAGTGGAGTGGGGTCTGTACTGAGGGAGGTCTATACTGATGGAGGGGGGTTATACTTAGTGGGGGGTCTGCACTGACAGAGGGGGTCTATACTTAGTGGAGGGGGGTCTGTACTGAGGGAGGACTATAATTGGTGGAGGGGGGGTCTATACTTAGTGGAGGGAGTCTGTACTGAGGGAGGGGGGTCTGTACTGAGGGGTGACTATAGTTGGTGGAGGGGGGGTGACATCATGTTTTACCGCACCGGGTGACACCAACCCTAATGAAACCACTGGTACTGCTTAATATCTTACATTATTCTCTATCACTGCTCCTACCAAGGTGGCTGCCTCCACTCAGACACCGTGAAGAACAAAGCAAGAGAAGTCAGTATGGGGGGGGGGGGGGCCTTCAGCTGCAGGGAAACCCCAGGCAGTGCTTGCGACTAATCCTTAGCCCTCTGCCTGCCTTTTTGGGCACGGCTACCAGAGTACAGTTGATCTAACACTATAAAAATGGAGGTTCATATTACAAAAACTATCTGACTACATATCTTTTTTCTGGGTCTCTTGATACAGCAGCTGCAGAGTTGTGCACAGCCATTCTGCCCATATCTCTCCTGCTCTTGACCAATCACAGAAGGCTTTGTATTAGGTGAACCCATTCACTATTCTGTGAATAGACTGGTTTCATAACAGAAAATAGAATATATATATATATATATATATATATATATATATATATATATATATATATATATATGTTTGGTCTTTTTTTTGTTTATATAATAAAAATAAAAAACTCAGTGGTGATCAAAAAGAAAAGCTCTATTTGTGTGACAAAAATTATATAAATTTAATTTGGGTACAGTGTTGCCCGACCGTGCAATTGCCAGTTAAAATAGCGCAGTGCTAAACAGCATGAAGGGGGAAAAATATTCCGGAGCTGAAGTGGTTAATTGTAGTGAAGAAAATTGAGGTTGCCAAGCTGGCTGTACTGTCTGGCAATGGTGTTCTGTGTGTGTGTGTGTATATATATATATATATATATATATATATATATACACTGTACACCATAGTGTCAAAGGTATTGGGATACCTGCCTTTACACACAAATGAACTTTAATGGTATCCCAGTCTTTTTTAATATAGTTTTAATTAACATCAACTTTTGATTTACTGTACGACTCATAAAAAAAGAAAATCCAAATAGGTTCACAATCAACTTGCAAATAACGTAACAAGCAAAAAAAAAAAAAAAAAAAAAGGTAAGGCCTGATACAAATATAGTATTAGTTATTCTCCTATTAAGTATACAATTACTTGTATATCATCTATTCCATATTTATATAGGTACCGTATGTTTTTCTCTCTCTTTCCTTTATCCCCACCCCCACCAAAACTATTCCTACAAATAATATAACTACACAAAGGATAAAACCCCTGTGGTGGGGAAGAGCACATATAGACCTATTGTAATATATACAGTGATATACATATTTATCCCCACATGTTCTCCCTTTACCCTTCTTTGCTTATCCCTCCCCACTCATTCTATAATTGGAAAAAGGATCTATTAACCCCTGGAATTCCATCTGATCTAAAGTAAAGGGTATCATGCTAGGCATCATTAACCATGGATCCCATATTTTATGGATTTTTTTTATGAAGCAGCTATTCCGGTGCATCTGCCATTCTTTTAATAAAGTATCATTAACCTGTGTCCGCCATTCCTCATATGTAGAAATACTCAAAGCTATCCATTTTTGTTCAATCATCTTCTGTGTTATATATAGCATCTTCTTAATAGCTGTCCTAACTGCTGGTATATATATATTTACTTTTCTAAATAACCCAGTAGACATATTTTAGGATCTAATTGTATCTGTGTTTGATAAACCCGGTTAATAGTGTCCACTAGTTTTTGCCAGTACCTAAACAATTTGGGACATTTCCATAACATGTGTAATAAATCAGCAGACGGTCTCTGGCACCAAAGACATTCTGATGTATCTCACCTGCCCCATTAATACAATTTAGCTGGGGTCCTGTACACTCTATGAATTATATACAGTTAAGTTAAACATTGCTTAGGTGATACAGATACCGTACTTGCTCCAGAATATTTTGCAAATGTTATATATGTCCTTTCCCCATCCCCTTCTAGCCGGACAGATAACCTCCCCCTGGAATTGCCCAGTCAGACGGTTGTATATATTAGAAATGAGACCCTGTTAACTTGTGTCTTCACAATAAGATCTGTAAGTGGCATAGTTTGTATCTTTAACCTATTATTATCTTTAAACTGAACCTGTAAAGTGTGTCGTAATTGTAAATATTGGAAAAAGGCATGAGAGGGCAATAAGTATTCTATTTGTAATTCTTGAAATGATTTTAGAATTTTATTAGAATATAATTGCGAAATATATTGAATCCTTAATTCTCTCCACACCCTAAATCAGGGGTCTCCAAACTGCGGCCCGAGGGCCGGATGCGGCCCTTTGATAGCCTTTATCTGGTCCTTGGAGTACTATTCCTGCCAATTATATGAGGCAATATTCCTCCTACTGATGCCAACAATGGGGCTCTATATCTTCCGCTGATACCGATGATGGGGTAATATTACCCCAACTAATACCAATGATGGGGCATTACTCCTCCTCCTACTGACCACAAACCCTGAGCCCATACTTATTCTCACTGATGCTGGGCCCGAGACATGTTTTCACTGGCCACAATCCGGACCCCCTAAAGTCTAAAGGATACTAAACTGGCCCTTTGTTTGAAAAAATTTGGAGACCCCTGCCCTAAATCCTTCCAGTTTACATATTTCCTTATATTTTATATTTTTCCATAGAGTAGGAATAAGCTGATGTATCCACATTTTGCATAATACATCTCATTTCCTGCCACATTTTATTGATCAGTACTAGAGTGGGTCTTTGAATAACATTTACAAAAGACCCAAATTCTAACTGGGCTATTAAATGGTTACAGGAGAATCTGGTCAGGAATCGCAATTGAATTGGATCCGTTTATTCTATGGAACCTCATCCTGCCATCTGTTGAAGTTGGGCAGCTATGGAGTACATCCTGGCATTTGGCACAGCTAATCCCCCATGTCTTTATTAAGTTGTAATGTAGAAAGCTTAATTCTAGGGTTTTTACCCTTCCATAATAAAATACGAAATAAAGACACAATTTTTTAAAAACCATTTAAGAGGTATCTATACTGGTGAATTATGCAAAATATAAAGTAACTGAGGGGCCCAGAACATTTTCATCAAATTTACACACCCCCACTTCACCCTAAATTTATCCAGTAGAGGTGTCAAATTATAATGTAAATATTCTTTAATTTTAAAGGGAGACCCATTTGCCAAGATATTTAAAAGACGTAGCTATTTTAATCTGATTGGCCATCTGCGGGAGAGTTGAAGATATCTCGTCTACTGGAATTAGTACAGATTTATCCCAATGTATACTGAAACCTGAAAAAAACAAAACGTTTCTATTAGAGTCATGACAGAAGTCAGTGATGGTTCAAAAATGAGTTGGCCCACCCTTTGCAGCTATAACAGCTTAAACTCTTCTGGGAAGGATGTCCACAAGGTTTAGAAGTGTGTCTATGGGAATGTTAGACCATTCTTCTAGAATCACATTTGTGAGATCAGGCACTGATGTGGACGAGACATAACAGCTTCATCTCTTCTGGAAAGGCTGTCTTTAAGGTTTAGGAGTGTGTCTATGGGAATGTTTGACCATTCTTACAGAAGTGCATTTGTGAGGTCAGGCACCTATGTTGCATGAGAAGGCCTGGCTCGCAATCTCCGCTCTAATTCATCCCAAAGGTGTTGAGGTCAGGACTCTGTGTGGGTCAGTCAAGTTCCTCCACCCCAAACTCACTCATTCATGTCTTTATGGACCTTGCTTTGTGCACTGGTCCAAATCATTTATTAGAGGGGGGGTTATCTTGTGGGGTTGTTTTTCAGGGGTTGGGCTTGGCCCATTAGTTCCAGTGAAGGGACCTTAAGGCGTCAGCATGCCAAGACATTTTGGCCAATTTCATGCTTCCAACTTTGTGGGAACAGTTTGGGGATGGCCCCTTCATGTTCCAACATGACTGTACTCCAGTGCACAAAGCAAGGTCCATAAAGACATAGATGAGCAAGTTTGGGGTGAAGGAACTTGACTGGCCTGCACAGCGTCCTGACCTCAACCCCTTTGTAGTGAATTATAGCGGAGACTGCGAGCCAGGCCTTTTCGTCCAAAATCAGTCGCTGACCTCACAAATGCACTTCTGGAAGAATGGTCAAACATTCCCATAGACACACTCCTAAACCTTGTGGACAGCCTTCCCAGAAGAGTTGAAGCTGTTATAGCTGCAAAGGGTTGGCCAACTCAATATTGAACCCTATGGACCAAGACTGGGATGCCATTAAAGCTCACGTGCGTGTAAAGGCAGGTGTCCCAATACTTTTGACAATATAGTGTATATAGGTTTGCAATTAGAGATGCTCATGCTCACTGCTGATTGGAGAGCTGTGTTTTGACAGAAATCAGGCATTATTCTCGAAAACATGGCAGGGGCTTTTTCTCAGGATACGGCTGTTTTCTAAGGAAAATAGACTTTCACTTATTTAGAATTTGAAACATCTTGAATTTATTTATCTGATTAAACTCGTTAAGTTCAATTGGACTTTCGTTTTCAAAATGAACAAGCTGCCTTAATGCAAACCATATTACATGAATTAAAACACTGGCCCAGCCTTAGAATGCTAAAGCACTGTCATAAGACTATTCTTTTAGAAGCGCATTTGTGAGGTCAGACACTGATGCTGGATGAGAAGGCTTGGCTCGCAGTCTCCACTCTAATTCATCCCAAAGGTGTTCTATCGGGTTGAGGTCAGGACTCTGTGCAGGCCAGTCAAGTTCCACCACCCCAAACTTGCTCATCCATGTCTTTATTGACCTTGCTTTGTGCACTGGTCCAAATCATTTGGTGGAGAGGGGATTATGGTGTGGGGTTGTCTTTCAAAGGTTGGGCTTGGTTCCAGTGAAGGGAACACTTAAGGCGTCAGCAAACCAAGACATTTTGGACAATTTCATGCTCCCAACTTTGTGGGAACAGTTTGGGGATGGCCTATTCCTGTTCCAACATGACTGCACACCAGTCCACAAAGACATGGATGAGCGAGTTTGGGGTATATATATATATATATATATATATATATATATATACACAGTAATCCAACCACAGGTAACCAGGTAAGTGGATAAATATACTATATATATATGTGTGTGTATATATGTATATATATATATATATATATATATATATATATACACACATACATATATATAGTATATTTATCCACTTACCTGGTTACCTGGGGATGGATTACTGTGCATTATTAATATAATACAATACAAGTAGTTAACATATTGTTGTAGCACCGCCCAAGCATAGCATTTTTGTTTGCCTACTTCAGCGTCTCCCAAGAGTTTTCTTTGTATACTGTTATTATTTAATCAGCTTTTGCACAATTTAATGTCAAAGTTCTATGGCAAATCAATCAACAACATTCTTAGTTTGATATTTACACATTAGTTTATTACTTAACTGGAATGACTGGCTTACCTTATATTTCATAATGTATACCCTACATTATTAAGTGTTTATCTGAAAGATCTGATTAGTACAGTATTGGTAAATAGTGACGTGATTTATTGTTGTTATGCAGACAGTTCTACTTTTTACACTCCAGTCCTTAGGTGCAGGGAGCTTTATGATTTCATGGTTATAAGTAAAACACTGTATGTGTATTAAAGTTACAGAGGAAGCAGTATCTTCTGCTGGTGTCATCACAACATTTAGAAATGTAGATAATTAAGCATATAGAAATATGACATATGCTGCTACTATATACTTATACAGTGTGTATAAAGACCTTCTTTTGATTTCAGATAACTTATATTCAATGCATATACTGTAAAAGACAACCCTATTAACTTGTACACTTATGGCTCATAACATATTTTTTATTTTAATGAAAAAAAATAGCATATACAAACATTTGTAAAGGTAAAAGTTAAAAACAAAAAGCAAAAAAAACAAACATGTCTATACTTACTTGCTCTGCACAATATTATAAAGCAAATATCCCCCAAATAGATGATAAGGACTTTACAGGCAACAAGGAAAAAGGGGTCTAAGGAAAATGTTATAAAAATAATAATTTTATTTATTAATTTGTAGAAAATATAACATTATTCAGGTGCAGACATCACCAAAAATAAAGTTAAAAAACAGCAAGTATACAAAGACTCAGTCGTTAATACGTGGAAATTGTAGACATTCGGCCCGACGCGTTTCAGGACACTTCTGGGGCCCCTTCATCAGGGGCATTCAAGGCAAGGTGAAATTACCATAGCATATTTTAAACAATAAAAAATAGATAATAGTAATAGTATTGCAAAAAAAAAAAAAGAATAATTATAACAACAATCTATGTACATCATAAACAGAGGGCAAGAGGCGGGAGCATCGTTAAGACCACCTTTATGCCGCTGCTTTGCCGCTCTGATCGGCAGTTCTTGTCCGCTTCCTCTAATGTCTCACCATACATAGAGGTTGCGAACATGTGCAGTTGTTTACCGGTGCAGCCCAGCCCCTCATCCCCTCTATTGGTTAAAGTTATGGAGGAGGCATACCCTGTCTGCTCTTGAATATTAATCGCCCAACTTACTGCTTATAGGCTGATTCAATGGGCTGATCCAGGGGGTTGCTTCAATGCCTTAACAGGTACCTATATGAAATACCTGTTTGCCTCTGATAAACCTTAGGCTTGCTAACATTACTGAATTATTTTAGGATATATTTTGTACCTAGTACTAGTACAAAGACTTATCTATATATTTATACCTTCATCAATGATTAATAATATAATGTTCCTACCCTTGACTTCGGCTATTATTGTGAACATTGGCGTCCAATAATGAATGCTTTTGTCAAAAAGGAGGGGGGTTTGTTAACTAAGCATATACTCATACTAACGATAGCAATGGAGTGACAAATATCACCTGTTTCCCTATGAGCTTTACATATTTCTAAGATACTTTATATTTTCTTTTTTGCAGACACGCTTTTGTCAAATGTGTCATTATCCACCCTGAATTAATTTGCACTTACCTATGCAGACCTCTTAGTTTCACATAACCAAATAGTGATCTCTATTTCATACTACTTCACGGCGTTTGGTGTGATTTTACGGCCGCACTGCATCAGCTGACACATTTTTTTGGAGGTGCATATTGCACCAAGTTCATCCAATCGGTGAGTGATCTCCCAATCTTGGTCTCAACGATGCTCCCGCCTCTTGCCCTCTGTTTATGATGTAAATAGTTTGTTGTTATAATTATTCTTTTTTTTTTTTTTCAGTACTATTACTATTATCTTTTTTCTGTTTTTTATTGTTTAGAACATGCTATGGTAATTTCACCTTGCCTTGAACGCCCCTGAAGAAGGGACCCCACAAGTGTCCTGAAACACGTCGGGCCGAATGTCTACAATTGCCACGTATTAACGATTGAGTCTTTGTATACTTGCTGTTTTTTAACTTTTTTTGTGGTGATGTCTGCACCTGAATAATTTTATATTTTCTACAAATTAATAAATAAAATTATTATTTTTATAACATTTTCCTTAGACCCCTTTTCCTTGTTGCCTATAAAGTCCTTATCATCTATTTGGGGGATATTTGCTTCATAATATTATATCTAGGATTGGCAACCTCTAGCCCCCTTGTTGGTGGATCTTCTTAGCTACTTATATGCTCTGCGCAATAGAATTGCACAGAGCGCCCGTGAACCTCCTCTTCTCAGGTCCCCCACCACCGCTCCTGACCCCCTCCTCTCTGTTCAGTGCCCACATGGCTTTTGTGCATGCTCGCTCCTGAGCTCCATTGCTGCGTCCATTGACATTGCTTCCTCCTCACTGGCTTTGATTGACAATGGCTCCCGGTGCGCCAGCAAAGCTAGCGAGACCCGGAAGTGAGGTGAGAGAACAACTGCAGACGTGCACAGTGCTGCATCGAATCAGGGCTCAGGTATGTAAAAGGGGGGGGGGGGGGGTTAGCGGGTATGCTGATACCTAAACATGCATTAAAACATGCATTAAAATGGTTGTAAAACCCGTTTATGAAATTTGACCTAAGCACATATATCTGTAGTGTTTACTTATCTCTCTCCAAAGCTCCAAGTGCCATTTCTTTCTGCTGCTCCATTCCTCTGTTATCAGCAGAATCACTTCCGACAAGTTCTCCGACACACGAGGTAACAGCAGCTGAAAATTTGTGTCAGGGAGCAAGCTTAGAGGGGGCAGAGTCTATTCACACTATAGCTCTGCATGTTCGTTTGTTCCTCTGCCTATGTGGATTGGGGGTGTGTCTCTTTCCTCTAATTAGCTCTCACACAGTGTAAGCTCAGACTCAACACCCACCCGTATGTGCTGCTGAATCAGGAAAAATGATTTCTGCACTTTCCAAAGAATTTAGATCCACTTTAAGGTAAAAAGTGTTTAGGCTTTAGAACCACTTTAATGCTTCAGTTTTTAAAACAATGGGGGGGGGGGGGGGGTGGGTTGGGGCCCTAAGTAGCCATATAGTGCAGTAGATTAATTTATTGAAAATACAAGTAAAACAAAGTTGTTGCACTCACAAGGGTATGTGTGTCTGGGCATATCTGTGAAGTGACTGCATCCAAACTTGAATGGATGGATCGGTTTAAGGAGTTGGATGAACCAAGCTCCTCTCCAGGGGGAGCTGCTGAAGCTGCCAGGGGCTGCTGGAACAGAAGCTGCTTGAACTGCTGCAATCAGTGGAGGAGGAGGACACCCCTCACAACAACACCGCTACGGACTCTAGGAATGCTGGGAATGAGTTTTGGGAGATAACAGGCACCCTTCATCAGCCAAGGCTTCAGCAGCTGTCACTGCAGAGGAACTCGGCTCATCCAGCTCCTTAAAAGAGTAGTATGGTGCTGGGGAAAAAATATATATTTATACACACCTAAGTGGATATGCTGCATCTGTCCCCTGCTGGCTCTGCATTATTAAAATGAGTGATCAAACACCGCTGATCACTCAGTTCTCTCCTTTACTATGAGCAGAGAGTCCTGACTGTCAGTCACCTGCTCTGTACTCTGCCCCTCCAGCGCTCACTGCAGTGTTGGACTGTTTTGGGGGCGGAAGCGGCTGGCTCAGTCTCCCTGAGGCTTGTTGAGAGGCAGAGACAGCTGCCAGTCCAGCCATCTGGATGGATCCTAACTGTAAAGTCGGGATCAATGCAGCACCTGGACCAGCTGAGTAACATCAGCCGACAGAGGGCTAAAGTCGGCTGTTGGCTCAAAACAGGTCACAGAAGTGCAGAACTAAAGTGTTGTCACATCACAGATATGCCTGACAAACATACCCTTGTGAGAATTTTGTTTCAACTGTTTATTCAATAAATTAAAGTGGTTCTAAAGCATCAAGGTTTCTGTTTTTTACCTTAAAGGGGTTTTAAACCCTCAGTTTTTTCACCTTAATGCATTCTATGCATTAAGGTGAAAAAACTTCTGTCACTGACCGGCCCCCCAGCCCCCCCATTTTTCGAAATCTAGTACGGTGATTCACATGCTGGAGGCGCGCTCTTCCCCTCTGCCCGTTGTCTCTGCTCTTGATTGGATAGATTGATAGCAGCGCAGCCATTGGCTCCCACTGCTGTCATTCAAATCCAATGACGCGGGCACCGGGGGGCAGGGCCTAGTCCGGCATTCTGCATCTATGGACACAAATGCTGGACTCGGGAGGGCGCCCGCAAAGTAACCCCCCGGGAGAGCGCTTATCCTAGGGGGTTATACGATGCGGGGAGGAGCTACCAGCGCCCCCGGGGACCCCCAGAAGTTGAGGATTGGGGCCACTATGTGCAAAACGAACTGCACAGTGGAGATAAGTATGATATGTTTGTTATTTAAAAAAAAACATGAAGCCTTACAATCACTTTGATGCATTCTGTGCATTAAGTTAAAAAACCTTCTGTGTCACAGATTCGCCTCCCCACCCCCCTTATACTTACCTGAACCCCATTGCAGCTCAGCGCTGTGCACGAAAGCTGCAGCTCTCCTGGCTTTATCTCTTCTCCCTGGGCAAATCGATAGCAATGGGAGCCATTGGCTTTGGTTCCTGGCAATCAACTCCAGTGTTGAAGAAATATAGGGGTGGAGGCGTGGAGGCAGTTGCTGCCACTTGCCTAGCCGCGCATACACATCTACGAGTTGGAGGTTGGGTCTATCTCGGCACTTGGTAGTAGCACGCAATTGGGAGAGAATATATATAAAAAAAAAGTATAAGGTTTAATAATTACAAAACACATTTACAAAAAATTACATACATACAATACTAAAACAAATTAAATACACCGCACTAAACACAAACGTTATATATCCACCCCTATATTTCTTCAAGTCTGTCTAACTGGGATGATGGCACTGATCTTTCAATTGTATTATTATTGATTTAATTGAGGCTACACTCATTCTTCACAATCAACTCCAGTGACGAGGGAGTGGGGCTGAGTCCCGTTGTCTGTGTCAATGGATGCAGCAGCAGGGCTTGGGAGTGAGCCCGCACGAATGCCCGCAAGGGAATCGGTTTCCTATATGGGGTACCAGCAAGAGATGAGGAGCCAGAGCAGGTAAGTATAAACATGTTTGTTATTTAAAAAAAAAAATTCCTTTACGACCACTTTAACTCAATACACTCTAATGCCCCGTACACACGGTCGGATTTTCCGATGGAAAATGTCCGATCGGAGCGTGTTGTCGGAAATTCCGACCGTGTGTGGGCTCCATCGGACATTTTCCATCGGATTTTTCGACACACAAAGTTGGAGAGCAGGAGATAAAATTTTCCGACAACAAAATCCGTTGTCGGAAATTCCGATCGTGTGTACACAAATCCGACGGACAAAGTGCCACGCATGCTCAGAATAAATAAAGAGATGAAAGCTATTGGCCACTGACCCGTTTATAGTCCCGACGTACGTGTTTTACGTCACCGCGTCCAGAACGATCGGATTTTCCGACAACTTTGTGTGACCGTGTGTATGCAAGACAAGTTTGAGCCAACATCCGTCGGAAAAAATCCATGGACTTTGTTGTCGGAATGTCCGAACAAAGTCCGACCGTGTGTATGCCCTATAAGGCTACTTGGCGTCATTCTCCCCTTTTGGTTTAAACTACTACAGATATCAGTTCCCCAAGCCTATGTTTGAGAAGGCAACCTTACTTCAGCCATTTTATTAACCATTTTAAGTGGTCTATGTTAGTTATCAGCTACACCTCCAGGAATGGATTTATATCATGTTTGATGTTTTATTGTTACAGTATATAATTTTTGGTTTCAATTTTATTTCCTTTGGATACATTGTTTTAATAAGTGAATGAAGATCTGACACACTATATATAGCAGCCTTTTTCAACCAGGGTGCCTTGAGGTTTCTTCAGGGGTGCCTTGACAATATGCCTAATGCCGCAAACACACGTCCGGTTTAGCCGTCGGAATAAACTCCGAAGGTTTCTCCGACAGAGCTTTGACGGAATTCCATTCAAGCAGTCTTGCCTACACACAGTCAAACCAGAGTCCGACCACAAGTCCGACCGTCAAGAACGCGGTGACGTACAACACTTATGACGGGACTAGAAAAAGGAAGTTTAATAGCCAGTAGCCAATAGCTTCCGTCTCGTACTTGCTTCAGAGCATGCGTCGTTTTTGGTCCGTCGGAATAGCATACAGACGATCGGTTTTCCCGATAGGAATTGGTTCCGTCGGAAATATTTACAACATGTTCCATCAGGTCCGTCAGAATTTTCTAAAAAAAAAGTCAGATGAAGCCTACACACGATTGGAATAGACGATAAAACGCTTCCGTCTGACTTTTTCTGTCCAACATTCCGCTCATGTGTACGCGGCTTAAGGCTGTGTTCACACCTATTTGAATTGGATGTGGATTTCCCCGCATCCAATTCACATGGTAGGAGATTGTGACCAGCTCTCTATGGAGCCGGTTCACATATCTACACTGCAGCTCCAGTGCGAATTTGCACAGAAGACCTATGTGTCTTTTTGGTCCGTTTCAGGTCCAAATTCAGCCCAAAAATTTGGGCTGAAATCTGACCTGAAACGGTGAACAGGGACGCACTGGACCTCTGCTGGGAGCCGCATGCGGCAATAGTGTGAACCCAGCCTTAAAATTGATGAAAAATTGTATACAAGCCTGCCTTTTAGTTACACAAAGCCACAGGTTTTCATTATGAACCATTACGACTTTCTAGACACTGGCATCCTAACATGACATGACATCATCAGACAACCAGTTCCAGACCGCCCACCGCACATTTACAGCAGCAGGGCGGCCCGGCTGCGCAAAACAATGTACCTGTACGTTGTTCACACGACCACCCGCGGTCACCCGCGTTTGTTCGGGGGAATGACAGAATGACAGTCGTTCTGTCACAGAGGAAGGGAGAGATCTGTGATCCCTACTAATCAGGAACACCAATCTCTCTCTTCGTCTAGTGTCAGCATTCCCCACACAGTTATGAAGCACACATAGGGAACACATTTAACCCTTTGATTGCCCCTGATGTTAACCCCTTCCCTGCCAGTGTCATTTATAAAGTGTCAGTGCATTTTTTTTAGCACTGATCACTGTATTGGTGTCACTGGTCTCCAAAAAGTGTCACTTAGTGTCCAATTTGTCTGCCGCAATATCTCAGTCCTGCTAAAAATCACCGATCACGGCCATTACTAGTAAAAAAAAAAAAAAGTCCCTAAATCTATCCCATAGTTTGTAGACACGATAACTTCTGCGCAAACCAATCAATATACGCTATTTAGGATTTTTTACCAAAAATATGTAGCAGAATATGAATTGGCCTAAATTGATGAAGAAATTAGATTTTTTACATATTTTTATTGTATACGTTTTATAGCAGAAAGTAAAATATATATATATATATTTTTTTTTTTTTTTCAAAATTGTCGCTATTTTTTTGTTTATAACGCAAAAAATAAAAACTGCAGCAATGATTAAATAACATCAAAAGAAAGCTCTATTTGTGGGAAAAAAAGGACATCAATTTTGTTTGGATACAACGTCTCATGGCCGCGCAATTGTCAGTTAAAGTAACGCAGTGCTGTATCACAAAAAATGGCCTGGTCATTAAGGGGGTAAAGCTGACTGATGGAGAGAAATTGAGGCAGAAGAGGAAGTGGAATACTAGTCAGTACCAGAGTGCAAAAGTGTATTTGCTTTGGAAGAATACATCAACTCTAACGCTGAGTGTCCTACGTATGGATGTTACTGCAATGTGTAAAGCTATTAGATTCGTTTTTTTACATTTTCAAATGGGGTGCCTCAAGATTTGTCCATAATTTTAAAGGGTGCCTCGACTGAAAAAAGGTTGAGAAACACCGATCTATAGTATTCTGCAGGGTTTACTTCTCCTCTGTGCTCACTCTATTGTCTCATTTAACCCTTACCTTCGAACAATTGATGTTGATGGGTTGTGGTTGTTTACCATTGGCAGTCTGTCTTGTTTCCTGTAGGTTTCAATTTGTGAAGTTGTTGAGACTTTTACTGCATGGTATTAGCCACAAACTTTGAAAGCACCAGAAAATGAAACTTTCCTGGGACCTTCTGCAACCTTTGCAACGCAAGCCGTGTTTTTCAGCGTTTATCGGTAGTTTTTGACATTAGAGCGTTTTTACAGCTGAAGAACTCTCGGAACCCACTAGTTTTGAGTTTTTTTTACAGCCAAAAAACACCCCTGCTGAAAACTGTTGCATGGACACATAGGATAACATGTTGGGGAGTTTATTGACTGCAGAAAAAAACGTCTGACGCCAAAAACAGCAGCTGTAAAAATGTCCAGTGTGCATGAGGCCTTACAGCCAAAAAATGCCCCTGCTGAAAACAGTTGATAACAGCCTATGTGTGCATGGACACATAGGATAACATGCTGGGGAATTTATTGACTGCAGAAAAAAAATGTCTTACGCTAAAAACAGCAGCTATAAAAATGTCCAGTGTGCATGAGGCCTAAAGCCTCACACACATGGGAATATCGGACAAATAATCGTCTGGTTCTTTTTTGCATATTAGTCTCATATCAAAAATTAAGTTAATAAAGTTACAAAAATTCTCGTACGAGAGAATACACCTGTGATCAATTTATTGTATTGTGCTATAGCCCAAGCATGACATAGTCTTGGTCTTTTGATTTTTTTTTTTTGGACGAATACTGTACAGTTTAAACAAAAATCGTTTGGGTATTCTGACACCCGCTGGTCTCAGCAGCTGGAGATTTGTCCATCTGCACTGTATAGCATGGACAGAGCAATCTGCTTGATTTTTTTAATTTGCTAAACAAAAAAAAAACTAAAATAGTGTATGGCCAGCCAGCATTACACTAATTTATTTGAATTAATGTAAAGCATTCTCCGATTGGACAGGACAGAGCTGCGGGGGCAGTGAAATCATGCTCTCCACCTAGTCCAATCAGAGAATGCTTTGCATTCACTCAGGAAATTTTCATAGCTGGATAAAATATCCAAGGCTGGATTTTCTCTTTAAAGTGTCATTAAACCCACATCTTAAAAAAACTATCAATAAATGGTGTATTACATGCTGTTCATACTCACTCAGTCACTATGAGATCCATTTTCTGTATTCTGTAAAAAAAAAAAAAAACTTGGTTAATCCTGCTGTTCTCTGTCTCCTCCTTCTGTCTATGTCCCCACTGAAGTTTGGGATTTTGCAGAGCAAAGTGGGCATCTACCAGTAAGGTTTAGACTGTAAGGTGTCATGAGCAAGGCCCTCCTGACCCTCTTCTTATTGAATTGTATTGTAACTTTACTGTTCCCCCTTTATTATGTAAAGTGCTGCCCAAACTGTTGGTGCTATAAAAACCCTGTATAATAATAATAGTGGCTGTTTACTTCAAGTAGAACTAAAGGTAAAAATGTTTTTTCTTATTTTGGATAGAGTAAGGGAGGTTTATAACCCCCCCCCCCCCATAATGGAGATTTCCCTTTACTTTCTGTCCCATAGCCAAAGCAGGAAGTAAGCGGAAATCCCCCCAAAGTGAAGTCCCTCCAATTGATGCGTTTTAGATCAGTAAAAAAAAAGTGCTGTATGCCTGAAATCAGAGCATTTTCAGGCAGCAGTGTGCAAGAAGCCTTATAAATATTGAAAATTAATTTTGAAATGACATTAACAGGTTACACCCCTATATGATATTTTAGTAATTGGGCATACATATACTGAATGTTAGTAAATAACTTAAATACATATATAAGCTGTACGAGTTTTCTTATCATTAATGTCCAGAATCATGAAGGACAATCTACTTTATTATTTGAACGGATTGCTTCAATGAGATTTCTCCCATGCAACAGGAGTACCCCTGAAGAGGGGGAGGTGAGCTTATGGAAGATTCAAGATGTATCAAAAAATATGCAGAACGCAACAAGGGCACCACACTAGTGTCGAGAGTCCGGTAGGATAGTTTGTTGTGGTTGGAGGGAGCAGTCCCCACTGTCACAATAAAATAGCACAGTGGGGGAGGTCCCTGCTTTCTCATGACTTGTGTGAAAATGAGTGTTACGGGTACCGTCATAGCACACTGGGGGGGGGGGACCTGCAAGAAGGGGCGGAGAACACCAGGGGCACTGGCAGGCACTGACAGGTGGCACTGGTTGGCACTGGCAGATGGCACTAGTTGGCACTGGCAGGTGGCACTGACAGGTGACACTGGCAAGTCCACTGGTTGGCACTGGCAGGTGGCACTGATTGGCACTGACAGGTGCCACCTGCCAGTACCAATCAGTGCCATCTGCCAGTGCCACCTGCCAGTACCAATCAGTGCCATCTGCCAGTGCCACCTGCCAGTGCCATCTGCCAGTGCCATCCAGTGCCACCTGTCAGTGCCATCTGCCAATGCCAACCAGTGCCTGCCAGTGCCTGCCAGTGCCAACCAGTGCCACCTGCCAGGCACTGGCAGGTGGCACTGGCAGATGGCACTGATTGGTACTGGCAGGTGGCACTGGTTGGCAGGTGGCAATGGTTGGCACTGGCAGGTGGCACTGGTTGGCATTGGCAGATGGCACTAGCAGGTGGCACTGGATGGCACTGGCAGTTGGCACTGGCAGATGACACTGATTGGCACTGGCAGGTGGCACTCGTTAGCAGGTGGCAATGGTTGGCACTGGCAGGCACTGGTTGGCATTGGCAGAGGGCACTGGCAGGTGGCACTGGATGGCAATGGCAGGTTTCACAGCTGATAGTGTAACTGTGTGAAACTGTATGGAGAGAGAGAGGGGAGCTGACAAATTCAGCATGATATTGGAGGTGGGCGGGACCCGGGGTGGGCGGGACCCGGGGTGGGCGGGACCCAGCAGCTATCCAACCAATGACTGGGCTGTTTAAGAAAGGGTCGGGCCACATACACGTAGCGGCCTGCCCAGATCCCATCCCATTGGCTGGTGTTGGATAGCTGGGTCCCGCTCCCCGGGCTCTGCCCACCCCTGACATCCAACCTCAATTTTGAAAGCTCCTCTCTCTCTCCATACAGTTTCACACACCACAACGCTGCTCTGCCAACAGCGTGTGGATGCTGCACCCTATGCTGCGGACACCCATGCTCCCTCGCTTCCAGTGACATTTTTACAGTAATCAGTTCATTTTTATAGCACTGATCGCTGTATAAATGCCAATGGTCCCAAAAATGTGTCAAAAGTTTCCGATGTGTCCGCCACAATGTCGCAGTCCCGATAAAAATCTCAGATCGCCGCCATTACTAGTAAAAAAAGAAACAATAAAGATGCTATAAATCTATCCCCTACTTTTGCGCAAACCAATCAATATACGCTTATTGTGATTTTTATTACCAATAATATGTAGAAGAATACATATCAGCCTAAATTGAGAAAAACTTAGCTTTTTTTTAAAAAAAATGGGGATATTTATTATAGCAAAAAGTACAAAATATTGTGTTTTTTTTCAAAATTGTCGCTCTTTTTTTGTTTACAGCACAAAAAATATAAACCGCAGAGATGATCAAATACCACCAAAAGAAAGCTCTGTTTGTAGGGAAAAAAAGGATGTCAATTTTGTTTGGGTGCAGTGCTGCATGACCGCGCAATTGTCAGTTTAAAGCGACGCAGTGCTGAATCGCAAAAAATGGCCTGGTCATTCAACAGCCAAATCTTCCGGGGCTGAAGTGGTTAATATCACTTTTAACCCAATGTCATATTTAATTGTTATAAAAAATATTTCATTATTTCAAATAAGTATTAATAATTAATAATTTACAGGACAACCATTTTATTAAGACCTGTGTATTTTGGGTTGTGTACTGTTTAACTGCAGAAGATAGAGGCATTGCACTTCATTCAAGAAACAGATCAAGGTCGTTTTAGAAACACCTAGAGCCATCACCAGGTTAACTGGTTGCAAGCAAACAGAAAACAAGTCTGAACAAGTAACATGAATACACAAGTTTATTCTAAATCAGAAAGTGCTTCAGGTACAACAATGTAGATGCTCTTAGAAAACATGTTTACCAGCCAGGTGCCTAGGAAAATAATACTTGAGGCTCGGTTCACACTATCTGCGCATGCGGCTCACAGCAGGGGGTCCGATGCATCATTGTTCACAGCTGCAGGTCTGATTTCAGCCTGAATTTTTGGCTGAATTTGGACCTGAAATAGACCAAAAGACGCACAGGGCTCCTGTGCAAATTCGCACTGGAGCCACAATGGAGATATGCGAACTGGCTCTGTAAAGACCCGGGGAAAATCTCCTGCTTTTGCGAGTTGAATGCGGGGAACCTGCATCCAATTCGCAATAGTGTGAATCCAGCCTTAGCCCTGGTTCACACCGAATCCAACTTTGAAATTGTGCGACTTCACTTGCTGTCGCTCAATTTCAAAGCAGCATGTCAGTGTGACTTCAGGTGCGACTTGGCTGATATTTGTGCAACTTCATGCACAGATGTCTATGCAAGCCGCACATGAAATCACAAAAAATAGTAAAGGAACTTTTTTTTCAAATTGGTGCTGCACCGCAAAGTCGGCGTTGCACCGATTATAATAGTTTCATTGCAGACAATAGGGTGCGACTTGTTATGTAATTTGGACCTGCAAAATCACATGAAAGGTCGCACCGGTGTTAACGGGAGCTAACTTTATTCTCAACAACAAATATCAGTTGTAGAAAATTCCTAGAAGTTAGAGTGATACTAAATACTAACCTTTTTTGACGGTTTAAAATAAAAAAAAAAGATGTTATATTTACCAGCTCTGTGCAATAAGAGTTTGAACAGAGATGTCTCTTACTTCCTCTTCTGACAGGAAGCTAATAGCCAGGGAGGCACCCATACATGCATGCTCCAGAGCCAGGCTGTATGCATCCATAGACACACACAGCATCAGTAAGCCACACCCCCGATCCCTCCTCACAGGAGTTTGACTGACAGCAACAGGAGCCTATGGCTCCCATTGCCATCGGTGTCTGCTGTAAAACAAAGAAGTGAGAGGTGCTGAACCCGAGACAGCGTTGGCGTGGTGACAGGAGTCTGGTAACTATATAGGAATGGAAGTGGGAAGGACAGATAGGAGTTTTTCTATCTTAAACCAGAGAATGCATTTTGGTAAAAAAACTTTAGACTTTAGAACTACTTGTAGGCCGGTCTAGTTTTCCCTCCCCTCGGTAGGTATTGCTGTGTTGTTGGCTGCTGTACTTAGCGCCTCTGTAGGTGTCATCAGGGGAGCAGTGGTCCGATTGGACGCTGCAACACTGGATGACCTCAGCGGCTACATTATTGAGGGCAATGCTAATAAACAGTACTGCCCCACTTCAGTTGGTGCCCATTTGCGAAGTTTATGGTGTAGGGATAGGATCCCTAGGGAAACGTTTCTGCCAAGGAGGAGAAGAATAGGGATATTGCTGCTGGCTACACGGCCACTGGGATCTGGTCATTAGTCTTCTATGTGATGCCTATACCACTGCCCTGCCTAACAGCCACTCGACTACTCAGATGCTGCTCCAGTAATGTGAGCCTTGTTCAGTGACAATTTTTAGTGCTGGAGCTTCTCCAATGTGCAACTAACATTGCTGAGAGCCCTTGCACTTGTGTTATCTGTGATATAGAGACTCTGACATTGCATTACTTTGAGATTGTGAAGCTAGCACCTTGTCGCTGTTCATCAATTGCTAATTGTTATTTCCACTGAACCAAATAATAACTGTGCCATTTTCCATGGCCTCTGCTCCAGCCTACATATTACTACTACAATGCAATATTATTCAGTTTACCAGATCCTAGATATGATGGCTGCCTTCGTTTTTTGGTTAGGAGTATTTTTAGCAAATACAACACATAACTGTTGATTGTGCCAAATACTGTAGGCCAGTGGTCATCAACCCTGTCTTCGGGGCCCACTAACAGGCCAGGTTTGCAAGATAACTGAAATACAGCACAGGTGATACCATTTGTTGCTCAGTGAATGCAGTATTCTAGTCTGCATCTCCCCAAGGTAATACATAAAACCTGGCCTGTTAGTGGACCCTGAGGACAGGGTTGATGACCACTGGTGTAGGCCACATTCTTGCCCCTTGTTAGATGGCCTGAAAGCATACACAATGTGGGTTATTTAGGGAAGGAAAATCCTCTTTGCACTACAAGTGCTCTTGGAAGTACAGTCGCTGTAAATCCGAGGGGGACATGCAAGGAAAATAAAAAACAGCATTTTAGCTTGCACATGATTGGATGATAAAATCAACAGAGCTTCCCCTAATTTCAGATCTTCCCCTCACATTTACATCGATTGCACTTCCAAGTGCACTTGCAGTGCAAAGTGGTTTTTCCTTTCGTAAATAACCCCCAGTGTCATACCCCCCAACTGTCCCTGATTTCGAGGGACTGTCCCTGATTTGGAGCAATGTCCCTCTCTCCCTCATTCCTCCTCATTTGTCCCTCATTTTGGTCTGATCTATATAGTTGTATATAAAATGCACTTTCAAAAAGTGTTTCCCAGTGCTAAACCTTTCATCCAATTTACAAATGGCTGCATTTGTACATTTTAAAAGCCAATATAAAGGAATAGTAGTGATAAAAAAAAGCGCTTGTGGATTTAATTAACCTTTTTTTGGGGGGGGTTATTTCTCCTTTAAGGGGGTGTGGCAGGGGGCGTGTCCTATGCCTACATACATTTGTTAGTAGGTGTCCCTCATTCCCATCTTAAAACGTTGGGAGGTATGCAATGTTATCTCTCTTGTGTAAACTACCAATCTGAATACTGTTTTTGTGATGGAGACAAACAAAGGCAAGCATGCTTGCAGTCCAGCCTGGGTGACAACCATAGCTCCCTCCATAGATATAGTGGACAAGGACAAGAACGTGTGTTAGTCACATGATTACAAGTTGAAAATAAAGGGGAAAAAAACAAAGCAAAAAAGAAAACAAATGTAGGCACCTCATCCTAAGGACTGGTAAGCAGCAATATATTCAAATTTTGTTTTGGGATTTAGATACATTCATTTAACCCTGTACTTGTTTTCACAACAAGGAGAACTGTGGGGTTGATTTAAAAAAACTGGAGAGGGCAAAATCGGGTGCAGCTGTGCATGGTAGCCATCTAACTTCAGCTTGTTCAATTAGGCTTTGACAAAGAAACCTGAAAGCTGATTGGTTTCTATGCAGAGCTGCACCAGATTTAAATGCTTATGAAAGCTGTGCAGGTCTTCACCCTTCAGGCTGGGTTCACACTGGTCCGACAAACGCTCCGACATTGGGAGCTCATGTCGCATGACGTGTGAAATGTAATGTTTCCCTATGGGAGCCGTCCTAACTGGTCCGACACAAGTCGTTCCGACTTTAGAAATGCTCCCTGTACTACTTTGGTCCGACTTTGATCCTACTTCAGCCTATTGACTATCATTGAAGTCGGATCAAAGTCGGATTGCCGTCTTGCATGATCCGACTTCGGCATGCGACTTGTGCCCAGATGTTCTTGAGGGGGAACTCCGCACCAAATTTTAAATAAAAATCCGGCATGGGTTCCCCCTCCAAGAGCATACCAGGCCCTTGGGTCTGGTATGGACCTTGAGGGGAACCCCCTACGCCGAAAAAACGGCGTGGGGGGTCCCCCCCAATCCATACCAGACCCTTATCCGAGCACGCAGCCCGGCCGGACAGGAATGGGGGTGGGGACGGGCGAGCGCCCCCCCCCCTCCTGAACCGTACCAGGCCACATGCCCTCAACATGGGGGGTTGTTGCCTTGGGGGAGGGGGGCGCGCTGCGGCCCCCCCACCCCAAAGCACCTTGTCCCCATGTTGATGAGGACAAGGGCCTCTTCCCGACAACCCTGGCCGTTGGTTGTCGGGGTCTGCGGGCGGGGGGCTTATCGGAATCCGGGAGCCCCCTTTAATAAGGGGGCCCCCAGATCCCGGCCCCCCACCCTATGTGAATTGAGTATGGGGTACATGGTACCCCTACTCATTCACCTAGGGAAAAAGTGTCAATTTAAAAAAAAAACACTACACAGATTTTTAAAGTATTTTATTAGACAGCTCCGGGGGTCTTCTTCCGACTTCGGGGGTCTCTCCGGTTCTTCTCCGCGCTCTCCGGGTCTTCTGCCGGGCTCCTCCGCTCTCTTCTGCTCTTTTGCCGCTCTTTTGCTTAAGCAGAGGAGTCCGGTCTTCTCTTCTCCTGATGTTGACACGACGCTCTCTCCGGCTAGAATGCTCTCTGTGCGCTCTGCTCTGACTTATATAGGCGGTGACCCCGCCCCCTTATCCCGTCACAGTCCCTGGGCATGCTGGGACTGTGACGTTTTAGGGGGCGTGGTCATCACCCGATGACCACGCCCCCCGTATGCCGTCATAGTCCCAGCATGCCCAGGGACTGTGACGGGATAAGGGGGCGGGGTCACCGCCTATATAAGTCAGAGCAGAGCGCACAGAGAGCATTCTAGCCGGAGAGAGCGTCGTGTCAACATCAGGAGAAGAGAAGACCGGACTCCTCTGCTTAAGCAAAAGAGCGGCAAAAGAGCAGAAGAGAGCGGAGGAGCCCGGCAGAAGACCCGGAGAGCGCGGAGAAGAACCGGAGAGACCCCCGAAGTCGGAAGAAGACCCCCGGAGCTGTCTAATAAAATACTTTAAAAATCTGTGTAGTGTTTTTTTTTTAAATTGACACTTTTTCCCTTGGTGAATGAGTAGGGGTACCATGTACCCCATACTCAATTCACATAGGGTGGGGGGCCGGGATCTGGGGGCCCCCTTATTAAAGGGGGCTCCCGGATTCCGATAAGCCCCCCGCCCGCAGACCCCGACAACCAACGGCCAGGGTTGTCGGGAAGAGGCCCTTGTCCTCATCAACATGGGGACAAGGTGCTTTGGGGTGGGGGGGCCGCAGCGCGCCCCCCTCCCCCAAGGCAACAACCCCCCATGTTGAGGGCATGTGGCCTGGTACGGTTCAGGAGGGGGGGGGGGCGCTCGCCCGTCCCCACCCCCATTCCTGTCCGGCCGGGCTGCGTGCTCGGATAAGGGTCTGGTATGGATTGGGGGGGACCCCCCACGCCGTTTTTTCGGCGTAGGGGGTTCCCCTCAAGGTCCATACCAGACCCAAGGGCCTGGTATGCTCTTGGAGGGGGAACCCATGCCGGATTTTTATTTAAAATTTGGCGCGGAGTTCCCCCTAAAGATTCATACCAAACACAGTGTCGGGCATTGGCGGGGATCCAAGTCGGATCCCCGTTCATTGAAAGTCGGACACATGCCGGCTTCATGTCGCAGGGCAAAGTCGGATCCAAAGTAGGACGGCTGTCGTGTCGCACCAGTGTGAACCCAGCCTCAGGCCTGGCTCACAGTTTTGCAGGTTGTTGCGAATCACACCTGGTCCCGCACCCACCTGCAGCCAAAACGCTCTGCTCTTTAAAAATGCACAGGACTGCCATTCATTCTTAATGGCACTCCCACACATCTGAGAATGCAGCACGTTTGAGGGTCAGGGAACTGCCGGGAATTTGCACGGTGCAAAGCACCATGCGATTTCCCAGCTGCTGCATTTTAAAAATAGTGCAGGAACCTTTTTCCTGCATGAAACCAAGGCACAGAAGCCCATTCAAATGAATGGGCTGCCGAGCCCACATAAACATGGCTTGCAGAGCTGCAATAGTGTAAACCAGGCATCAATCAGCCCGCACTAGGGATGAGCCGAACACCCCCCGGTTCGGTTCGCACCAGAACCCGCGAACGGACCGCAAGTTCGCACGAACGTTAGAACCCCATTGACGTCTATGGGACTCGAACGTTCGAAATCAAAAGTGCTCATTTTAAAGGCTAATTTGCATGGTATTGTCCTAAAAAGGGTTTGGGGACCCGGGTCCTACCCCAGGGGACATGTATCAATGCAAAAAAAACTTTTAAAAACGGCCGTTTTTTCGGGAGCAGTGATTTTAATGATGCTTAAAGTAAAAAAAAAAAAAGTGAAATATTCCTTTAAATATCGTACCTGGGGGGTGTCTATAGTATGCCTGTAAAGTGACGCGTGTTTCCCATGTTTAGAACAGTCCCTGCACCAAATGTCATTTTTAAAGGAAAAAATCTCATTTAAAACTGCTTGCGGGTTTAATGTCATGTCGGGTCATGGCAATATGGATGAAAATCAGTGAGACAAACGGCATGGGTACCCCCCAGTCCATTACCAGGCCCTTTGGGTCTTGTATGGATATTAAGGGGAACCCCGCACCCAAATTAAAATAAGGAAAGGTCCCTATATACTCTGAACAGCAGTATACAGGCGGTGCAAACAAGACAGGGACTGTAGGTTTGTTGTTAAGTAGAATCTGTTTGTAATTTTGAACATTTTTAATGTGTTTAGCTCCAGCCAAAAAATCTTTTCTAAGCTTTTTGGAAAACATAGGGAAGGGTTATCACCCCTGTGACATTTGTTTTGCGTCTTTCCTCCTCTTCAGAAGATTTCACCTCACTTTTTTGTCCCAATGAAAAATGTTTTTTGAAAATTTGGGTTTTTTTGTGGAACAAGGATTGGAAAGCATCAGTGGAAAGGAGAAATTGTTTTCCCATATTAACTCTTACAGGAGAGAATTTCCCTTCCTTAGGGGTAGATTTCATCTCACTTCCTGTTGTCTCCTTCCGTTTGCAAGTAGGAGTCGTTTGTAAGTTAAATGTTTGAAAGTAGGGTCCTGCCCCATATACTCAGCAGAAATTTGGGCCTTAGGTGTTGCTGTGGCCAAAACACTGTAAGCCCTCACAGGGCCCTGCTGTGAAATATTAGATCAAGAATTGTAATTACATGCCCCTGTTGAACAGGAGCTGAAAAATTAGGCCTTAGGCACTGGTGCTGGTGCCACAACACTGCAACCCCTCACAGACACTCTAGTTGGAACGCAGGAACGAGCCCTGCTGCAAAGTATTGCATCAAAAATTGTAATTACACGCCCCTGTAAGACAGGGGCAGAAAAATTGGGTCTTAGGCACTGGTGCTGGTGCCACAACACTGCAACCCCTCACAGACACTCTAGTTGAAACGCAGGAACAAGCCCTGCTGCAAAGTATTGCATCAAAAATTGTAATTACACGCCCCTGTTAGACAGGGGCTGAAAAATTGGGTCTTAGGCACTGGTGCTGGTGCCACAACACTGCAACCCCTCACAGACACTCTAGTTGGAATGCAGGAACGAGCCCTGCTGCAAAGTATTACATCAAAAATTGTAATTACACGCCCCTGTTAAACAGGGGCTGAAAAATTGTGCCTTAGGCACTGGTGGTGGCGCCCAGAACCAAAAATGTTCTTACAAGCTATCAGCGTGATGATTGAGGAGGAAGAGGATAATTACTCAGGGATAGTCACTCAGCATCAGCATAGGCAGTCTTTGAAGGGATCTGAGATTTCAAAAAAAATTATTCGGTTACATCTGCATCAGGTGCTTGGTAGCTGGTGGTGATCCAAGACTGATTCATTTTTATGAAGGTCAGCCGATCGACCGAGTCGGTGGACAGACGCACCCTGTGATCGGTTACCACGCCTCCAGCAGCACTGAATGTGCGTTCCGAAAGAACGCTGGATGCAGGACAGGCCAGTAGCTCAATTGCATACTGTGCAAGCTCTGGCCAGTGATCCATCCTCAAGACCCAGTAACCCAGAGGATTTTCGGTGGGAAAGGTGTCCAAGTCTGATCTTGCCCCTAGGTATTCCTGCACCATGTAAAACAGACGCTGGCGATGGTTGCTGGAACCGATCATACCTTGGGGCTGCGGACCAAAAAATTATCTGAACGCATCGGTCAGACGGCCACCTTCTCCACCGCTCCTTCTTTGACTGACCGAAGCCTCAGCAACACGTTGTCCAGAAACAGGAGTTTGTAACCTCCCAGTCTCTGGGAACGCGTTGCACAGACCTTTCTGCAAGGCCTCCCGAAGATGTTTCATCCTCTGCTCCCTCTGCGATGGCAAGATAAGGTCCGCAACCTTACCCTTGTAACGTGGATCAAGGAGGGTTGCCAGCCAGTATTGGTCCTTCTCCTTGATACCACGAATACGAGGATCCTTACGCAGGCTTTGCAGGATCAGGGAGGCCATGCAGCGTAGGTTTGCTGAGGCATTCGGTCCGGAGTCCTCTGGGTCACTAAGGACAACAACGTCCGCAGCCACCTCCTCCCAGCCACGTACAAGTCCATGTGTTCCTTGGGACTGATCCCTTAAAGACTGCTGATGCTGAGTGCCAGGCTCCACCTCCATACTGACACAATCTTCCTCCTCCTCCTCCTCCTCCTCCTCGTCCTCTTCCTGTGTGATCGGCGGGCACGCAGGAACACTGTCTGGATAAAGGGGGCCTTGAGAGCTAAGGAAGTCCTCCTCTTCCTGCCTCTGTTCTGCCTCAAGTGCCCTGTCCATTATTCCACGCAGCGTGTGCTCCAACAGGTGGACAAGGGGGACAGTGTCACTGATGCATGCACTGTCAGTGCTCACCATCCTCGTGGCCTCCTCGAATGGTGACAGGACAGTGCATGCATCCCTGATCATGGCCCACTGGCGTGGGGAAAAAAAACCAAGGTCCCCTGACCCTGTCCTGGTGCCATAGTCGCACAGGTACTCATTGATGGCCCTCTGCTGCGTGTGCAGCCGCTGCAGCATGGCCAACGTCGAGTTCCACCTGGTGGGCATGTCACAGATTAGGCGGTTCTTGGGCAGGTTAAACTCCTTTTGGAGGTCCGTCAGCCGAGCACTGGCATTATATGACCGGCGGAAATGCACACAGACTTTCCTGGCCTGCCTCAGGACATCCTGTAAGCCCGGGTACCTGCCCAAGAACCGCTGCACCACCAAGTTAAGGACGTGAGCCAAACAGGGCACATGGGTCAGTTGTCCCTGTCGGAGGGCAGAGAGGAGGTTGGTGCCATTGTCGCAAACCACCATTCCTGCCTTAAGTTGGCGTGGCGTCAACCACCTCTGAACCTGCCCCTGCAGAGCTGACAGAACCTCTGCCCCAGTGTGGCTCCTGTCCCCCAAGCACACCAGCTCAAGCACCGCATGGCATCTTTTGGCCTGCGTACTTGCGTAGCCCCTTGAACGCCTACGGAGCACCGCTGGTTCCGAGGAAGAGGCCATGGAGGAAGAAGAAGAGGAGGGGGTGGAGGAGAGAGGTGTGTCACAATCAGCATTTTGGAGGCGTGGTGGCGGAACAACCTCCAACACTACTGCACCTTGTCCTGCATCCTTCCCAGCTGCCAGCAGAGTCACCCAATGCGCCGTGAAACTTAAGTAACGTCCCTGTCCATGCCTGCTGGACCATGAGTCAGCGGTAATATGCACCTTACCGCTGACCGCCCTGTCCAGCGAGGCATGGACATTGCCTTCCACATGCCGGTAGAGAGCCGGAATCGCCTTCCGTGAGAAAAAGTGGCGTTTGGGTACCTGCCACTGAGGAACCGCACATTCCACAAACTCACGGAAGGGGGCAGAGTCTACCAACTGAAAAGGCAGCAGTTGAAGTGCTAGCAATTTTGCCAAGCTAGCATTCAACCGCTGGGCATGTGGATGGCTGGGAGCAAACTTCTTTCGGCGGTGCAGCAGCTGGGGCAGGGAAATTTGCCTGGTACAATCTGACGTCGGTGTACCAAAAGCAGATTGCCCATAAGTACTTGGCTGTGACACACCTAATTCTACACCTTCATTCCTCTCACTGCAGGTCGCAGAGAGGACTGAAGGTCTAGTGGGGTTGGAAATCTCAGCTGATGAGGAGCAAGGAGAGATCGTCTTTGTTCTTTGGTGTGGGTCTTTTAGATACGCTTGCCAACGAACTGCATGGCAGGTCAACATATGTCTGGTCAAGCATGTGGTACCCAAGCGGGAGATGTTTTGGCCACGCGAGATACGCTTGAGACATATATTGCAAATAGCAGCGGTGCGATCTGATGCACTCGTCTCAAAAAAGGCCCACACCAAAGAACTTTTTGAATAACGCGCAGAGACTGCAGCGCCCTGCACATGTGGAGCTTTGGGGTGTGATGCAGTCAATGTGCTGCCCTTAGGCTGGCCCCTGGAGGGCATCCTGCCTAGTTGGTGATGTGCCACCTCCTCCTCCTCCTCCTCCTCCTCCTCCTCCTCTCTCCTATCAGGCACCCACGTTGAGTCAGTGACCTCATCATCCCCTCCCTCCTCATCACTGGAGCAAACCTGGCAGTATGCTGCAGCAGGGGGAGCATGACTGCCAGATTGCTGTCCTTCTTGGGCACCCCCTCTGTCCGTGCTCATGTTACTGCCTTCATTGAGCTCAGTATCATCATCAGAGCCTTCCAAACGCTGGGCATCCTCCTGGAGCATGTACCCAACACTGTGGTCAAACAGTTCGAGGGAATCCTCATGAGGACATGGTGGAGCTAGGGAAGGAGTCACTGATGACATTGAGCTGAGGGAAGAGGCCGCTGCTTTGCCAGACAAAGCACCCTGGGCATGGGTGAGAGAGGATGAGGAGGATGAGGACGGCTTGGTCATCCACTCGACCAAGTCTTCCGCATGTTGCGGCTCAACACGGCCAGCTGCCGAAAAAAAGGCCAAGCGTGTCCCATGGCCACGTGCTGATGAGGATGCACCGTCTCCACGACCAGCACTAGACACAGAGCCTGCTTGCCCTCTCTTATTGGCTTGTGACTGTCTGCCTCTCCTTCTTGGCCTTCCAGACATACTAATGGCCTGTAGCTGCACTAAGCTGGGATAGAACACCTGTAATTTTCTTCAGGTAGCTTTATATACTGTAACCAGACAAGCCTGCCTGTCAGTAGGAAGATAACAGGAACGGATCTAGCTGAACACTGTGAGCAGGACGTACTGCACTAAATGTATATAGCAGGAACGGATCTAGCTGAACACTGTGAGCAGGACGCACTGCACTGAATGTAAATAGCAGGAACGGATCTAGCTGAACACTGTGAGCAGGACGCACTGCACTGAATGTAAACAGCAGGAACGGATGTAGCTAAACACTGTGAGCAGGACGCACTGCACTGAATGTAAATAGTCTAGCTGCCTGACCGTGGTACTAATAGGATCAAAAAGAACACCTGTAATTTTCTTCAGGTAGCTTTATATACTGTAACCAGACAAGCCTGCCTGTCAGTAGGAAGATAACAGGAACGGATCTAGCTGAACACTGTGAGCAGGACGTACTGCACTAAATGTATATAGCAGGAACGGATCTAGCTGAACACTGTGAGCAGGACGCACTGCACTGAATGTAAATAGCAGGAACGGATCTAGCTGAACACTGTGAGCAGGACGCACTGCACTGAATGTAAATAGCAGGAACGGATCTAGCTGAACACTGTGAGCAGGACGCACTGCACTGAATGTAAATAGCAGGAACGGATCTAGCTGAACACTGTGAGCAGCACGCACTGCACTGAATGTAAATAGCAGGAACGGATCTAGCTGAACACTGTGAGCAGGACGCACTGCACTGAATGTAAATAGCAGGAACGGATCTAGCTGAACACTGTGAGCAGGACGCACTGCACTGAATGTAAATAGCAGGAACGGATCTAGCTGAACACTGTGAGCAGGACGCACTGCACTGAATGTAAATAACAGGAACGGATCTAGCTGAACACTGTGAGCAGGACACACTGTACTAAATGTAAATAGTCTAGCTGCCTGACCGTGGTACTAATAGGATCAAAAAGAACACCTGTAATTTTCTTCAGGTAGCTTTATATACTGTAACCAGACAAGCCTGCCTGTCAGTAGGAAGATAACAGGAACGGATCTAGCTGAACACTGTGAGCAGGACGTACTGCACTAAATGTATATAGCAGGAACGGATCTAGCTGAACACTGTGAGCAGGACGCACTGCACTGAATGTTAATAGCAGGAACGGATCTAGCTGAACACTGTGAGCAGGACGCACTGCACTGAATGTAAATAGCAGGAACGGATCTAGCTGAACACTGTGAGCAGGACGCACTGCACTGAATGTAAACAGCAGGAACGGATGTAGCTAAACACTGTGAGCAGGACGCACTGCACTGAATGTAAATAGCAGGAACGGATCTAGCTGAACACTGTGAGCAGGACGCACTGCACTGAATGTAAATAGCAGGAACGGATCTAGCTGAACACTGTGAGCAGCACGCACTGCACTGAATGTAAATAGCAGGAACGGATCTAGCTGAACACTGTGAGCAGGACGCACTGCACTGAATGTAAATAGCAGGAACGGATCTAGCTGAACACTGTGAGCAGGACGCACTGCACTAAATGTAAATACCAGGAACGGATCTAGCTGAACACTGTGAGCAGGACGCACTGCACTGAATGTAAATAGCAGGAACGGATCTAGCTGAACACTGTGAGCAGGACGCACTGCACTGAATGTAAATAGCAGGAACGGATCTAGCTGAACACTGTGAGCAGCACGCACTGCACTGAATGTAAATAGCAGGAACGGATCTAGCTGAACACTGTGAGCAGGAAGCACTGTACTGAATGTAAATAGCAGGAACGGATCTAGCTGAACACTGTGAGCAGGACACACTGCACTGAATGTAAATAGTCTAGATAGAAGATAACAGGAACGGATCTAGCTAAACTGAATACAGTGTATATATATATATGCAACACCTGGGATGCATATATATACACAATACACTGTAAGTGCAGCTAACTGACTGACTGTTCTGCCTAATCTATCTAACTCAAATCAAATGACACTGTCTCTCTCTCTCTCTATCGCTCAGCACACCGGAACACACACTACACAGGGCCGCCGTGCAGGCGGCCTTATATAGTGTGGGGTGTGTACTAAATCCCCTGAGCCATAATTGGCCAAAGCCACCCTGGCTTTGGCCAATTACAGCTCTCTCTACTGACGGCGCTGTGATTGGCCAAGCATGCGGGTCATAGTGCATGCTTGGCCAATCATCAGCCAGCAATGCACTGCGATGCCGCAGTGAATTATGGGCCGTGACGCGCCACACGAATTTGGCGCGAACGGCCCATATCGTTCGCAATTCGACGGACGGTCGAACAGCCGATGTTCGAGTCGAACATGGGTTCGACTCGAACACGAAGCTCATCCCTAGCCCGCACTAATGCTAGAGACCCCTAATTATCATGTAACCCAAGAAGTGGTGCATTTTGTAGATTAACAGTGGATTTAAGACAAAGGTGAGCACCACAATTTAAAGTGGAGTCCTGAAAATGAAATACCCTTGATTTGCTTCAAATGTGGACCCTTTCACATACCGTACAGAAACCTATTGGGGCATTGAGTTGGGTTTGACAAATCTGGCTAAAATTTTATCAAACAGCATGTAACATAAAGGGAAAAAAGGGGAGCCAATGAAGCAAACACATTCAAATAAATGTGAACAAACAGCTGGTTTATAAAGGCAAACAAAAACACAAACTTAGGACAGATGACCTTATGGGCCCATACTCTGTCCATGCCCTATGGTTGGTTGGTCAACATTGCTGAAAACAGTAGAATCAACCACCAAGCTAATTTTGTTATTTTGATTCTACAAAATACACAGCCAATAGAAAGCAATTGATAAACGTATCATAGATGTCAGATAATACTATGAGTAATATAACTTAAAGTAGAACTCCATGCAAACAGCACTTCTGCCCTGACTGACTGGAGTCACCCCCCCTTATGAGCATACAGACAGTGAGACCTCTTTTTCTGATTGGAAACCCGTTTGGTCACTATTGGGGGACCTCAGTGTGGGTCATTCGGGGTCCCGCCTCTGGGCAAAAGTGAAACCTGCTTTAATATTATTTACTCTGTATCTTACGTTGAAAATGAAACAAATTTTGTGACCTCTCTCGTACAATACCTCTGAAGAAAGGATTGAATTCTTCCTGAAACGCGTCGGATTGAAGAGGCGATATTGTCACTAGTGTATATACGTATACATTTCAAAGACTCAGCTGTTCCTTTTTTTATGGTCATTTTAGTGTTTGTATTGCCGTTATACATTTTAAACTGATGTAATAAAATTCATGTTTTTATACAAACTCACTAGTTGCTTTCAAAGTTGCCTGAAAAGTCCAATTTTGCAACTGGGGGGGTCATTATTTTTTTTTCCATGCAAACAGCTACTTACATGTATACAGTAATCAGTTTTACCTGTCAGTGGGATGGAGACTTCCAATCCTGTTCCCAGAACAAAATCGAGTTGGAATCAGTGCTGCTCAGATGTTCACAGGTAGATTTGTATTGTCTGAATGAATACATGGATTCTTCTGATTGGTTGAAGTGAAGAGGTGGGCAGATGATGTCACGATTTCCACCTCAGTCATTCAGAAAAAGCCTTGTATCCATTCAGAAAATACAAAGCTTCCTTTGAATTGAAAAGCAGCCTTCAGCTCGACCCAGTTTTCTTCCGGATATGAGATGAGAAGTCCCAATAACATTCTCAGAACACTGGACTAGATTATGTATATAGCTGATAGTAAATACAGTTTATACAACAATGGGCACATTTGTTAGTGAACAAACTATTTTAAAGTGGCAGAGAGCTGGAGTTAGGCTTTAACCTCCCTGGCGGTAATCCCGAGTGTCGCTCGGGGTTACATTTCAGTACCATTAGCGGTATTCCCGAGCCACACTCAGGATTGCATTGCAGAATCCTGGTCCAGTCTACTTTACCTTGTCGCCAAGATCCTGTGATGTCCCCCCCGCTGTGTCTGCTGGCTCCGTCCTCTGCCCGATGTCCTGTGTGTCGGGCTCACTTCCCTGCGAGCGTCGCAATGCATGGGGCAAAGCCCGGTGGCAAATTCAAAAAGTACACAATACATAACACATACAGTACATTGTAATCTTACATATTACATTACTGTATGAAATCATTTCACATCCCTTTTGTCCCCAGTGCTTTGGCCCATGCCCTGCATATTATATACACTGTTCTTTCTGCCTGGAAACTTGAGATTGTCCATAGCAACCAAAAAGTGTCCCTTTACGTCAAAAGTGGTTTTAGACCAGCTAGATAACAGCGATATTAAATTAGAATCACTTGCAGAATTGAGCCATAGTGATTTGTGGGGAAATTAATTTTATTAATATTATTTTTTATAATTATGTAGCACCCACCTGTTTAGGTGAGTGCTAGATTAGAGAGTTAGGTGTAGAAATAGGCCAAAATAGCCAGTGTTTTACCCTGCGGTGTAAGCTGGTGGGTTTGATTGGCATGGGAGGTTTACTAGAGTAGAGGAGGGTGTGACCCCCTGCGCTCTGCTTGTGCAGTCTTCCTCTATTTTCCATGACTTATTTGGAGGAGGGGAGAATTACAAGTTAGAGTGACAGGTAGTTTCTAGAAGACCCCTCTGGACCAATCATTAATTTGTTTGGGCAGAGGCGGGACTTCTATAAGGGTCTTGGTCACATGCTTCCTGGGGTCTTGGTACATGGGAGTTTTAGAGATCCAGGAGGAAGGATGTAGTTCGGGTGCAGCTTTGGTGCTCTCCCCTGCGGGGGAGGGGAAAGCATGCTATGGAGGAGAGATGCAGGTGGAGAAGAGACTGCAGGAGATTCTTTATGGGACAGTCGCTGTACTGACACAAAAAGGAGACTGGGAGAGGACTTTTCTATGTGCTTCATGGATGGTCGCCCGGCAACACATGTGAGTGTAACCCAGGTGAACAGCACTTCTGAAAGACTTTATAGGGATTAATGTGCGGGTTCAAGAGAACAGGGCTGGGCCTTAGAGAACTAATACCCTGGAGGAATCCAAAAGTCATCTGGACTTTATTTAGAGTAGCATTCATGGAGTTAAACCAGAAGTACTGTGCAGTCAGGAAGTGGTGACCAACAGGAGGAAGGAGAGATGCATTACGCAACAGAGAATTTATGCCAGATGGAAATTTTATTAACGAAGACTTCTTTTATTCTGGATTGAATGTTGTATTTCTCATCACGCAAAACACTGGAAGTTATTCAGAGTGACTTTCCGGTGCAGTGCAGCATTTAACATGGAACCACAATAAAGATGTACATAGTTCAACTGTTTAATGACTGTCTGTGTGTCGTATCTTTGGAGGGGAAAGGGGGTAATGGAATACACTTCAGGGAAGAACGAACTTTTAGCCACTCCTACAGGAGTAGGGCGCTTCATGGAGGTCCCACCGAGATTTTACTTTCCTGCAAGTCCGTTAACCCCGACAATATCGCAGACAGTCCCAGCAATACAGTGACTGTATCCCGGATAGTCCCAAGGGGATTATTGCAGGCGGCTCTAACTTATGCAGAGATGTCCGGTGTGGGTACAGCGCAGGCATCGCCACTGTTTGCTACAATTTACCTTGCTGCACAATTGGGAATGTGATGGAGGAGAGACTGTTTCTCTCAAGGTTTGGGGCATCCCAAGGAACATTTCCACTGTGTAAAGTCAGTTTGCTGCTGTAACCTGCAGTTCTACAAAGCCTGCCACCAGGTGTCGCTGTGGTGCAACCAACAATAGTAGAGTTACAGTTCCTCGCGCGCTGAGCCAACAAGCTGAGGGGTGGATCCACGCCCTAGAGGAGAGCGTGTCAGCAATCAGCGTGCCACGCACCATACACAAGGCGGAGGAAAATGGCGATGCGCATTCAGAGTACGCCAGCCATGCAGCAAACTGATCAGCAGGACCAAGTCCTCGTGGACACTGGCATCCGCCTGGAGCTCACCGGAGGACTGGGGCTTGGAGTAGTAGAGGGCGTGGAGCAGCTCTGCATGCTGTGCCCTGCATCCCAGAAGCCTACAGTGGGAGTCCTTGCCTGGGCCCGCTGTGGACACTGCGAATGACAGCTCACACGCCTGGGACCTGTGCAACAAGAGGTCCGATACTACCATGCCAGTCTTGGAACCGGACTTTGCCAGCCTCAAACACAGATGACCGGAGTGGCTGGAGAGGGCCGAGGGTCACCTGCGCTTGCAGTAGCAGCAGAGGAGTTCCAGCCTGTTTCCAAGGAATCGAAGGTTCATGTAGGACCTGATGGGGAAGCCTGTGACTTGGCCAGGGACCGGGGGACTGAGAGTGTGATTGGGAAACCCCCGGAGGCATCCCCTGAAGAGCCGGTCAGTTTAAATAAGCCCCATGTCGAACCTGTCCAGAGGGAGCCAGGTGAAGGAGATATCTCAGGTGAGCTGGACAGGGAAGATAAGGGCCAGGCCATAGACTGGGGGTCGCCAGAGATGTTGGACAGGTATGGGTCTGTCGAACACCTGTTTGAGTGGTTATCCCCGGAGGAAGGTAGTTCTAATGATGAGGATGAAGTGTTCCTGGAGAGTTCCACATCCATGGAGGCTTCCACAGGAGCTGCAAGGGACACAACCATCTTCGTTAAACCTTCCGTATCCCCCAACAGACTTTCTTCAAAGTTTCAAAAGACTCCCTCTCACAGCTTTTCCTCATTCCAGCAGAGGGCTATCAAGGCCTCGGATTCATATGTTCTGCCTGGGAGGGGAAAACCAAAGGAATTACCTCACTGTCTAGGTTTCAGAGGGATGTCTAGAGGAGATTGGCGCATGAGTGGGGATATGATTATCCTTACGTTCCGGAGTCAATAATGGACATCATTGAGGCTTCCAGAGAGGAATGGGAAAGAGAGTTAGTGTGGGATTACCTGCACATGCCCAAGCCGCAACGCAATCCAGACAGTGAAGTATGGATCCATTTTCAGGACACCTTCAGGGAATGGAAACTGGGGAGGGCTATCTACAAGGACAGGGTGTTGGTCCTTAAAGCAGGTCAGCACACTCGCAGCTTTTCAATTTCAGTGAAGGGACCAGGAGATTCTTGGAAGAGACTGCCTGATCCCCAATACTATTTGTGAACAGGATTCTGGTGTAGGAGCTGCCACAAACGTATGCTTGAATGTTCTACCCTATGACTACAAGTTAGTAGCTGGGCTAGGGTGGGATTCCCCAAAAGACTTCCAATACAGGGAAAACAGCCACAGTGCCTGCTTGATCAGTAAGGACACTTTTCTGCTGCTGTCCCTGTCTGTCACTTTGTAGTTTTGTTCTATTCATATGTTATGAACTCCCAGTTGGAGTCATCCACAAAGTGTTTGTGCTCTTGGACTTGAAAGTGTATACCTGGCATGACCATACAGACTCTGTTCTGCAGGAGTCTCTAGACTTCTTTTGAGGGAACAGCAGTTCTGGTGGTATTACACATGCCAAGAAAAATTATGTATGTGTACGGTAGAGTAAAGCTTAAGATGCATATCTATGTTTCTTTTCTAGGTACCTTCAAGACGGCTGTCTGTGTGTGAACACCTGTAGTGATAGGGACTCATAAGATAGGAATTGTGATTATTATTATTGGATACACTCTTTTGTTTAAATGCAAATGTTTTTGCACATAACACTTCTATGTGGGGAAATGTTAGGACGATTGTTTCCTGGTTTGGGGAAAGTTTTTTCCCACAACTGGGGACAGTTGTGATTTAAGAGGGGGGGGGGGGGTATATGTAGCGCCCACCTGTTTAGGTGAGTGCTAGATTAAAGAGTTAGGTGTAGAAATAGGCCAAAATAGCCAGTGTTTTACCCTGCGGTGTAAGCTGGTGGGTTTGATTGGCATGGGAGGTTTACTAGAGTAGAGGAGGGTGTGACCCCCTGCGCTCTGCTTGTGCAGTTTTCCTCTATTTTCCATGACTTATCTGGAGGAGGGGAGAAATATAAGTTAGAGTGACAGGTAGTTTCTAGAAGACCCCTCTGGACCAATCATTAATTTGTTTGGCCAGAGGCGGGACTTCTATAAAGGTCTTGGTCACATGCTTCCTCAGGTCTTGGTACATGGAAGTTTGAGAGATCCAGAAGGAAGGATGTAGTTCGGATGCAGCTTTGGTGCTCTCCCCTGCGGGGGAGGGGAAAGCATGCTATGGAGGAGAGATGCAGGTGGAGAAGAGACTGCAGGAGATTCTTTATGGGACTGTCCCTATACTGACACAAAAAGGAGACTGGGAGAGGACTTTTCTATGTGCTTCATGGATGGTCGCCCGGCAACACATGTGAGTGTAACCCAGGGGAACAGCACTTCTGAAAGGCTTTATAGGGATTAATGTGCGGGTTCAAGAGAACAGGGCTGGGCCTTAGAGAACTAATACCCTGGAGGAATCCAAAAGTCATCTCCTGAACTTTATTCAGAGTAGCATTCATGGAGTTAAACCAGAAGTACTGTGCATTTAGGAAGTGGTGACCAACAGAAGGAAGGAGAGATGCATTACGCAACAGAGAATTTATGCCAGATGGAAGTTTTATTAACGAAGGCTTCTTTTATTCTGGATTGAATGTTGTATTTCTCATCATGCAAAACGCTGGAAGTTATTCAGAGTGACTTTCCGGTGCAGTGCAGCATTTAACATGGAACCACAATAAAGATGTACATAGTTCAACTGTTTAATGACTGTCTGCGTGTCGTATCTTTGGAGGGGAAAGGGGGTAATGGAATACACTTCAGGGAAGAACGAACTTTTAGCCGCTCCTACGGGAGTAGGGCACTTCAATTGTTTATAGTTATTTGTTATATTATAATTTATGATTTTGTGTTTCAAACTTTATCATACCGGGGATGTTTACTAGACTCTTGTTTGGACAGATTTAAGTGTGTTATTACTAGGAATTACAGGTCTACAATATAAAATGCCAAATTTCTATGCAAAACAATTGTACCGCTTTGAGACGCAAAAATCTGACATAATCATACCGGGGTGGCTACGATTTGAGGCTACTTGTAAGGGTTGGGAGTCAGTAAACCTAAACCTTTTTTTGGTGTCATTGAAGTTGATTTACTAAAAACGAATAGGCTGTCTACTTTGCAAGAGAAGTTGCGAGAAGCAGCAGAAGCTCTGCTGCTTCCATCATAAAATCATGTGCAGGCAAAATTTTTTTTTAAATTTTCCTTGCACGCAATTGGGTATTCTTTGCAAAGTGAAACTTCACCGCATTCGCTGAGCTCTGGGACAAATTGTATTTCAGCCAACCAATATTTAGATATGATGGCTGCATTTGTTTTCTTTTTTTTTTAGGATTTCTTTATTCTACTTTCACCTGGTAATCCAGCCAGTAAGTCTGTTGTTTTTCAACAGAGCAAGCTCTTTTGCAGTTACAAGGGTGCAGGGATGTTTGCAGGGGTGCTTAAAATGATCAGCTTTTATTTATATAAACGCTTTATCCCAAAAGTGAGAAAAGTGCTGTAACTGATTAAAATGTATTAGTATTAAAAAGTGTTAGCTGGAGTTGAGCTTCAGTTTGTTAGTGTACTTAAATCTGCCAGTACATTTCACACTCCCCTCCCCCCAAACTGACAATGCTCCTATCCAAATTTGCCCCTTGTGCTCCTTCATCCAAAGTGGGGGCCCTCTAATACAGATGTGATGTTACTGGCCAGATGAAGAAATGAAAACAGAGAGAAAAAAAGCATAAAAAAGAAAACAAATATAGCCACTACATCTAATGATTGGTAAGCTGCAATATATACAATTTTTGGTTTTGGGTTTAATACCACTTTAGGCTTCCTTTAGTCTCCGTCAGACTATTCCTATGTGCTTTTGAGAATTCTTAGGATCCCTGTCGGTAATGATCTCTGATTCACACTCCCAGAGTTTGTATATGAGTGGTTCAAAAATTGCAATTGAGTGTATTCATGTCCTTATGGACATATTTTTCTATAGAATTAAAGGACAACTAAAACTAAGAACAAAATGCAATATATTAAAGTGTACAGTTCTTAGAAGTATCACCTGTCTTAGGCTGGGTTTAGACATGCTGCGGCCACGGATTGCAGCAGGGGGTCTGGTGCATCCCTGTTTTCCAATTCAGGTGCGAATCAGGTCCACATTTTTGCCTGAGTTCACACCTGAATCGGAACCAAAGATGCACAGGAACCAGTGGCAGAACTATCAGGGTCGCAACAGTCGCCCTCGCAGCTGGACCCTGCCGTTCCGCCACTGTGGGGGGGCCAAATAGTGCTCGGGTTTGGACAGACTCTGGTGCGGGATGGCCGTGTGGTGACGTTTAAAGGAGGAGGAGGATAGGTCAGCACACACCGTTCCTGCAGAACGTCTGCAGAGTCGCACTCTGACTGACCTGGACATCTCCCCCTCAGCTCTCCATCAGCTGGAGCCCACCCCCCTGCCAAGCTAATGTCTCCATTGCCGGCGCCATTTTGTTGAAGTTTGCCCATATACACAGAGTGGAGTTGGTCTTCAACAAAATGGTGCCCAAGACCCATAACTATGGGACACATTTTATTTGTGAGATAAACTACACTAAAGGGGCAGGTGATATGAAGAGGGGGAGTGGGAGAGCTGGGAGGACAAGAGAAGAAGATCAAAGATCAAAGCCAAGGTCTGTCTGAGCCTGTCCTGCACCCGAGCAATGAAGGAGAAGAGGTCAGTTTGACAGCTCCAGCCAGGCCACACAGAGTCTATGGGGGGGGGGGGTCACTGTGGTCACCAGAGTCCCCCCTCCACATCATACCCTTTACATCAAAGTCTGAAGGATTCCCCCCCAGTGCAAGGGAGAACCCTGCGGACCCTGATGTAAAGGGGAACTCTGATGTAAAGGGGAATCCTGCGGACCATGATGCAAAGGGGAATGCTGTAGACTCTGATGTAACGGAAGTGGCCACCTTACATCAGCATTTCCCTTTACACTTGAGTTTGCAGCCTTCCACCTTACATCATGGTCTGCAGCATTACCCTTTACATCAGAGTTCCCCTTTACATCAGGGCCTGCAGAGTTCTACCTTACACTGTAAGGGGGAACCCTGCGGACTCTGGTGTAAAGGGGAACTTTGATGTAAAGGGGAATGCTGCAGACCATGATGTAAGGGGGACCTTGGTCACCAAAGCCCCACTTACTTTAGAGTCTACAGCGTTTCCCTTTGCATCATGTTCCGCCACATTTCCCTTTACATCAGAGTTCCCCTTTACATCAGGATCCACAGAGCTCTCCTCTTCATCAGGGTTCACTAAGGGGGAACCCTTTGGACTCTAATGGAAGGGAGAGCTCTGCAGACCCTGATATTAAGGGGAACTCTGACGTAAAGGGGAATGCTACAGACCCTGATGTAAGGGAGAGCTCTGATGTAAAGGGGAACGCTGCAGACTGAGATATATAGGGGCACGCTACGGACTGTAATGTAAGGGTGGGTGTGTCTGGGGGGGCTTCATGGTTTCTTGCACCAAGGCCCTGAATGTTCTAGTTATGCCTCTGACAGGACCCTTTTCCAAAGAATACCTTCCTTCTTTGTTATCTTCTGTAATCTACCAATTACCCTGCCTCCACATGTAATGGAGATGTTGGGCAAACATGGACATGTTTGTAGTCCATATAAGGAGAGCAGACTAGGGTGACATCCTTAGATACATGGACGGGCACCCAGGGACAGGAAGTGTGTTATAACCAATTGAAAATATAGCAAACAAAGCTTGAAAAAAGAAAACTAATGCAGCCACCACACCAAGGACTAGGAAGATAATATATATTACATTTTTTGGTTTTGAGTACAGACACACTTAAATACACCACACATGGTGTGCCTCTTTTGATTGTTTAAATTAGGAAAGATATGAAACCTTATACTGCATGTCAGATCTATAATATAACCATACAAAGTGCACACTTTATTTCTGCACTGTTCCCTATCAACTTTACTTTACCAGTGATCCATAAACCTAATAGCAATAAAAAAGGTGGAAATACGTTGGTTATAGGTTTAGCTGAGCACTCCAAATACAGTCACTACAATGAATTGGATTTAATTAATGGTAGCACTTCATTAACAAATAAAGCCTTGATTGTTATGTATCATATTAATCTATGTTTATGGCTTTAGGGCCATCAGGACACAAGCGGTGCCATGGTACTTTTATCACAATATTGTTGGCTTGGCATGTGTTGTATTAATGTATTCTTTAAAAAATATAAAGCTTGCTTTATTTTTTGGTTTGATTGATATTTTATTTGACCAAATGTATTTCTGCTGATGTTTTTAACCACTTCAATACTGGGCACTTTCGTCCCTTTCCTTCCCAGGCCAATTTTCAGCTTTCAGCACTCTTGCACTTTCAATAAGAATTACGTACTCATGCAACACTGTACCCAAATTAACATTTTTATCATTTTGTTCACACAAATAGAGCTGCCTTTTGGTGGTATTTAGTCACAAATCAGTTATTTTTTGTGATATAAGTGAAAAAAAGAGCGGAATTTAAAAAAAACAACAACAATATTTTCTACTTTCTGTTTTAAAAGAAATACAATAAAATCTAATTTTGTCAAACATTTCTGCCAAAATGTATTCTGCTACATGTCTTTGGTAAAAAAATCCTGTTAAGTGTATAATAATTGGTTTGTGTGATCACGGACATATGTACGCAGATGATCACAGATATATGTGTGCAGATGATCATTGGGACAGATGATTTTACTGTTACATATGAGGGGAACAGGTGTTTTTACTGTGAGGGGACGTGTGTGGGGACAGTGTTTTGGGGACACTATTTTGGGGACATTGTGATTTTACATTGTGTGGGGACACTGGGCTGGTGATCAGTGTGTAAAAACAGCTCATACTCACTGATCACCGGCTGACTTTAGTGATCCGCTCTCCTTTGCTCACTGACAACTTCCATGTGAGGAGAGGAGAGCCGATCGCCTAGCAACCAGCTCTCTATTTACAGTGGGGACAGAAAATATTCAGACCCCCTTAAATTTTTCACTCTGTTATATTGCAGCCAGAGGCGGCTCTCTAATTAGGCAAATTAGGCGGTCGCCTAAGGCCTCGCACTCACAGGGGCCTCGCGGCCGCCTAATCTGCCTGTTCTCAATCACTGAAGTTGACGCCGGCGGCTCCGCCTACCCCCACTGGGACTCTGTGGCTTAGGAGCTGACGGACAAATCAGATACTGCCCGCAGCCTGAGGAATAGCGGCCTCATCACAGAGCGTCCCAGTCCATGGGGCCTCATGTGTAAGTTTTGCCTAAGACCTCACAAAGCCTAGAGCCGCCTCTGATTGCAGCCATTTGCTAAAATCATTTAAGTTCATTTTTTTCCTCATTAATGTACACACAGCACCCCATATTGACAGAAAAACACAGATTTATTAAAAAAGATAAACTGAAATATCACATGGTCCAAAGTATTGAGACCCTTTGCTGTGACACTCATATATTTAACTGAGGTGCTGTCCATTTCTTCTGATCATCCTTGAGATTGTTCTACACCTTCATTTGAGTCCAGCTGTGTTTGATTATACTGACTGGCCTTGATTAGGAAAGCCACACACCTATCTATATAAGACCTTACAGGTCACAGTGCATGTCAGAGCAAATGAGAATCATGAGGTCAAAGGAACTGCCTGAAGAGCTCAGAGATAGAATTGTGGCAAGGCACAGATCTGGCCAAGGTTAGAAAAAAATTCTGCTGCACTTAAGGTTTCTAAGAGCACAGTGGCCTCCATAATACTTAAATGGAAGACGTTTGGGACGACCAGAACCCTTCCTAGAGCTGGCTGTCCGGCTAAACTGAGCTATCTGGGGAGAAGGGCCTTGGTGAGAGAGGTAAAGAAGAACCCAAAGATCACTGTGGCTAAGTTCCAGAGATGCAGTCGGGAGATGGGAGAAAGTTGTAGAAAGTCAACCATCACTGCAGCCCTCCACCAGTCGGGGCTTTATGGCAGAGTGGCCCGACGGAAGCCTCTCCTCAGTGCAAGACACATGAAAGCCCGCATGGAGCTAAAAAAACACCTGAAGGACTCCAAGATGGTGAGAAATAAGATTCTTTGGTCTGATGAGACCAAGATAAAACTTTTTGGTCCTAATTCTAAGCGGTATGTGTGAAGAAAACCAGACACTGCTCATCACCTGTCCAAAACAGTCCTAACAGTGAAGCATGGTGGTGGCAGCATCATGCTATGGGGGTGTTTTTCAGCTGCAGGGACAGGACAACTGCTTGCAATCGAGGGAAAGATGAATGCGGCCAAGCACAGGGATATCCTAGACAAAAAAACTTCTCCAGAGTGCTCAGGACCTCAGACTGTGCCGAAGGTTTACCTTCCAACAAGACAATGACCCTAAGCACACAGCTAAAATAACAAAGGAGTGGCTTTACAACAACTCCATGACTGTTCTTGAATGGCCCAGCCAGAGCCCTGACTTAAACTCAATTGAGCATCTCTGGAGAGACCTAAAAATGGCTGTCCACCAATGTTTACCATCAAACCTGACAGAACTGGAGAGGATCTGCAAGGAGGAATGGCAGAGGATCCTCAAATCCAGGTGTGAAAAACTTGTTGCATCTTTCCCAAAAAGACTCGTGGCTGTATTAGATCAAAAGGGTGCTTCTACTAAATACTGAGCAAAGGGTCTGAATACTTAGGACCATGTGATATTTCAGTTTTTCTTTTTAATAAATCTGCAAAACTGTCAACAATTCTGTGTTTTTCTGTCAATATGGGGTGCTGTGTGTACATTAATGAGGAAAAAAATGAACTTAAATGATTTTAGCAAATGGCTGCAATATAAAAAAATTGAAAAATTTAAGGGGGTCTAAATACTTTCCGTCCCCACTGTACATCACTTGACGGCTGTGATTGGACACAGCCGTCATGTGATCAGGAGGGCCAAGCACAGAGCCCTCCTGCCGATTGGAGATGCGCCGTGTATGGGTGACACGAGCGCATCAGGATTGCGCCATTGCGCGAGCACGCACGTGCGTAATCCCCCACTTCTGTAGGACGTTCCTGAATGTCCACTCAATGGGAGGAAGTGCCCACCCGGCCGTATATGTGCAGTGGCTGGGTGGGAGGCGGTTCAGAAAAATAGTAGAATACGGCTTCATGTACACGGGACGTTGTTCAACCTCTCCTGAACGATTTAACTTGACAGCTAGAAGCCGGCATCCAAAAATGGCCGTCTAGCCGCGTTTACATGCCACGTTTAGTCGTGTTTAGCCGCGTTTGCGTCTAGAAGCGCAACATTTACAAGCTGTTACAGGCATTTGGCGTTTCAAATGCCTCTGAACATCTATCTGAACCAATTTTTTTGCAATCCAAAAAAATCTTCTAAACTCAACTGCCTAGAATATAAACGACCCTGTGTAAATGTACTGATAAGATAACATAGAGGAGAGTTCAGGGGCAGCTGAAAAAAAGTCCAACTGCTCCTAAACGTCCGTTTACCAGCAGCAGTGTACATGGGGCTTACCAATAACAGCAAAATGTGTCCGTTTTAAGCAGTTTTCTGATAGGAAATTGGCAAACAAAAGTAAAGTTCACTGTGGTTCTTTTATGTTTGACATTTATATATACGAGTAAGTAAAATAATGCACAATATAGCAATCATATGCTATAGGCTGCACACACCTATGATAGCAAAACTGGAATGTTGGACTCTTTGGGGTTGATGTATTAAAGGAATATGTTCACAGTTAAGCTGTGTTCACTCAAGTCGTCCAAACCTAATTTCTTTCTGCATATGATTGGGTACTCATAATTGAAAAGAGAACTATGGGGTTGGGAAAAATATATAGTTGGATGCTGCATCTGTCCCCTGCCAGCTCTGCACAGAGAACTGAGCGATCAATCACTACTCTGTACCAAACACAAGGTCTGCTGTCTGTCTGCAAGTACAATCACAAGCACCGCCTGGTGCAATTCCTCCTGAAACATTCCCTTTGGCTTCATATAACGGTAAGCAAACACACAATTTGCAGCAGTGTGCTTTGTCAAGAAATGATCTGCTCCAGTGGGTCCCAGGACACCCAGTCATGCCGCCTCAGCCTATTCCACCACTGCCGCCAACACCTTCCTTTGCCTGCTGGCTGCCCTCAGGCCTCCCTCCATCAAGTGAACCGCACCAAACATAGGGTCCGCTGTTTTCCAACATGTACCGCCTGCTTACCTGCTGCAACTCCTGTCCTGAAGCAAATACACAATTTGGTGCGGTGTACTTTCTCAAGAAATTATCTGCTAAAGGTGTCCGTTTATGAAGCAGTAATCATTCTCCTCTGGATGCCAGTTTATAAAGTGATGTAGCTCGCTTCTCTTTTGGAGGAGTGAAGCGATCTACAAACACTTCAAACAGTGGACAACCCCCTGATACTGGAATCTCGTGAGACATAATGAGATTACAGTACCAGAAATTCACTGAAACACTCGAGGTGTCTGTTTATTAAGCAGTGATAAATTATCACTGCTCAGTACACAGACATTCCCGGAAGAGACTGTCCACCTAGTTAACAAAATATCTGTCCCCCTACACGAAATAAATATATATATATATATATATATATATATATATATATATATATAGACATGGCATGGCAGGGGGACATGGTTACTGTCTTGTGGGGTCTGACCAAGGAAGGAGAAAGTAAAAAATCTTCCTCCTTCCCCTGGATTCTCTCTTCACTCCCCGATTCTTCACCTAGGGGAGTGTGAATTCTGACACAGATCGCCAGTGAAGTGCTGAGATCACAGCTTCATAAACTGTCCGTTTCTGTGTCAGTCAATCACAGCTTCTCTGTGTGCGGAGATCATCGGCGGAGAACATGTTCTCCCCCGATCTTCTCTGTTTCCTAAGCCATTAATGGACTATCACAGTTTCTTAAACGGACACCATAGTCTTGTGTTTGGTTTTCTCCTTCTTCCTCTTTGTGCTGTTAGGTACTCCTAGACTGACAATGACGCCACTGCTGTTGACCAGCTACTGGCACTGCCTCCATCCAGATTTCTTTTATTTGAACACTGCCTTCTGGTAAGAATGTCATGTTTGGAAGCGTGTTTTGTGAATGTCTACTTTGCTTATGTGTGTAGGAACTTGGGTGGGGAGAGAATGGGAGTCTGGGGACCGTCACTGAGGTCACAGCCATCTGATTAATTGTTTTTTGGTTTCTTCTCTAGAAAAGTCTACAGTGTATTGAGAAACTAGCTGTATGGCTCTACAGACACCACCATCACCAGCCAGATTAGACAACCAACTAATAATAGTAAGTGGTTATCTTTCACACTAATACAGCACACATAAACGTTGTCTTGGCAGCTTACTGCATTAGGCAAGTGGGCAACACAGACAAACAACATGATTTTTATTCTTTCTTTTTTCAGACACCTTCCAAGACTTCAAACCAATCGTCACACATGATGCGTCTCTAATTGCAGCTAATGTTTTGATAAAATTATACACAAAATTCCATTTCCAAGCCATTTCTGACACTTCTCTCCTACATGTAAAAATCATAATTTTTTTGCTAGAAAATTACTCAGGACCCCCAAACATTATATATATGAGTCCCTAGGGAATAAAATGGCGGTCGTTGTAACTTTTTATGTCACACGGTATTTGTGCTGCAATTTTTCAAACGCAATTTTTTTGGGAAAAAAACCCACAATATTTACCCCAATTTTTTGTATACAGTAAGGTGAAAGATGGTGTTCTTTTTGCTTGAAAATTACTTAGAACCCCCAAACATTTTATATATATATATATATATATATATATATATATATATATATATATATATTATTTTTCAGACACCCTATAGAATAAAATGGCGGCCATTGCAATACTTTATGTCACACCGTATTTGCGCAGCAGTCTTACAAGCGTACTTTTTTAGAATTAAAAAATAAGACAACAGTAAAGTTAGCCCAATTTTTTCTATATTATGAAAGATAATGTTACGCTGAGTAAATTGATACCCAACATGTCACGCTTCAAAATTGCGCCCGCTTGTGGAATGGCGACAAACTTTTATCCTTAAAAATCTCCATGGGCGATGTTTAAAAATGTCTACCAGTTTACCAGTTTTGAGTTACAGAGAAAGTCCAAGGCTAGAATTATTGCTCTCACGCTAATGTTCAAGGTGATACCTCACATGTGTGATTTGAACACCATTTTCATATGCGGCCGTTACTTACGTATGCGTTCGCTTCGGCGCATCTGTACCGTGTATAGAATCTGCTGCAGCAAAACTGACATTTATAAAGAAAAATGTCTTTCTTTATTTTATCAACAATGGCTTGGGGAGCCAGTCTGTATGATGAGACCACAATCTAGTGCACTCGGAACAAGATTAGAGGTTTTTTGGATAAATTATGATGTCTCTTTGGCAGACTTTGGATGGAAATGAGAAAGTTTTGCACCACAGTGAGCAAGCCTTATGTAAAGAAGCCAAATTATAGTACACTCAGGCCAAGATCAACATTTTTTTCAGATAAAGTCTGGTCATTTTTTTAATACTATGGATAGAAGTAACTGGTGGGCTTTGGATGTTGGTGGTGCCTTCACACTGAAAGCAAAAATTGGCCTTGCTGTAAAAAAAATTGAAATTTCATGCCCCCGTCAAACAGGTGCGGATAAATTGGTCTTTGGGTGTTGGTGGTGCCTTCACTCTGTAACCTTCTAGAGCAGGGGTAGGCAACCTTGGAGAGATGGAGATCAACTTGAACAAAACTGATGGACTCAAAGATCATCGGGCACAGTGTCCCCCCCCCCTAAAAAAAAAAAGATAGCAAGACCGACTTTTTTTTTTAATAAAAATATTTTTACTTAGAACAAAAATAAGTATTACAGGGTAGTAGTGCAGGGTTTAGGAGTGCGTTATGCAGAGAATGCAGGGTTCACCAGTGCATTGCGCTCATAATGCAGGGTTCAGGAATGCATTGCATTCAGAATGCAGGGTTCAGGAGTGCATTACGCCCAGAATGCAGGGTTCAGGATTGCGTTACGCTCAGAATGCAGGGTTTAGGAGTGTGTTGCGCTTAGAATGCTGGGATCAGGAGTGCGTTGCACTCAGAATGCAGGGATCAGGAGTGAATTACGCTCAGAATGCAGGGGATCAGGAGTGCATTGCAGTCAGAATGCAGGGTTTAGGGTGTATTGTCCTCAGAATGCAGGGGTGGAGGGTGTTGTGAATGGTGGTAGAGGACACTGCTATGGGGGTGACCCTGCCCAAATCAGTGTCCTCTGCCCCCTTCACTTCACCACCCCCCCACACACAGTGGCCTCTTCTGCCCCCCCTTTCCCCTATAGCCGTAACCTCTCCCCCTTCCCTCCCCTCCCACCCCATAGCACGGTGTCCTACCTGTTTCTACAGCGGAGACTGGGAGGCAGAACAGATGGCGAGAGCTGGCAGAGTGACTTTTCATATTAGCAAGTTGGCGATTGGTTGCTTAGGACCACCTTGTGTGCTAGCAACCAATCACCAGCAGTTTAACATAAAAAGTTTGTTTGGCCAGTTCCTCCTCCTGCCCTCTATACTGAGCTGTGCCTTCTCTCAGTCTCCGCTGTTTACTGATCACAGGAGGAAGAGAGAGAGACCAGGACAAAGATGGCGTGGCGGAGCCACAGAGGAGGCTGGAGGCTGGGAGGGGAGACAAGGACCGGCACATAGAAGGCAGGGGTAGAAGGCGCAGGAAACTGTTCTAGGTCTACCTGTCACCTGCCTGCAGTCGACATGTGTGCCTCGATCGATAGGTTGCTGCCCCCGTTTTAGAGGTACTCTTAATAAAAGTAAGAATTGGCCTTGCTGTAAAAAAATTAAATTTGATGCCCCTGTTAAACAGTCACAGAAAAATTGGGCCTTGGGTGTTGGTGGTGCCTTCACACCATAACCCTATTGAGGTACTTTTGATGAAAGCAAGAATTGGCCTTGCTGTAAAAAATTGAAATTTGATGCCTCTGTCACACAGTTGCAGAAAAATTGGTCTTTGCGTGTTGGTGGTGCCTTCATCCCGTAATCATCTAGAAGTACTCTTGATGAAAGCAAGAATTGGCCTTGCTGTAAAAAATATTTCCCTTTACGATCACTTTAGATACTTTTGTAAATATAAACAGAAAAAAATAAGAATACACATTTGGAGTTCACAAAACGCCATGCGGGAGACTTCCCAAGTACATGGAAGAAGAATCTCTGGTCAGATGAGACTAAAATTTAACTTTTTGGCCATCATAGGAAATGCTATGTGTGGTGCAAACTTAAGACTTCCCACCATCCTAACAACCCCATCCCCACAGTGAACCTTGGTGGTGGAAGCATCATACTATGGGGATGTTTTTCATCGGCAGGGACTGGAAAACTGGTCAGAATTGAAGGAAATACGGATGGCACTAGATACCGGATATTTCTTAAAGAAAGCCTGTTTGAGCTTACTAGAGATTTTAACCGCTTCAGCTCTGGAAGATTTTACCCCCTTCTTACCCCCTTCCAGAGCACTTTTTGCGATTCGGCACTGTGTCGTTTAAACTGACAATTGCGCGGTCGCGCGACGTGGCTCTCAAACAAAATTGACGTCCTTTTTTCCCACAAATAGAGCTTTCTTTTGGTGGTATTTGATCACCTCTGCAATTTTTATTTTTTGCGCTATAAACAAAATAAGAGCGACAATTTTGAAAAAAACGCATTATTTTTAACATTTTGCTATAATAAATATCCCCCAAAAATATATAAAAATTTTTTTTTTCCTCAGTTTAGGCTGATCGTATTCTTCTACATAATTTTGGTAAAAAAATCGCAATAATCGTTTATTGATTGGTTTGCGCAAAAGTTATAGCATTTACAAAATAGGGCATAGTTTTATGGCATTTTTATTAATAACTTTTTTTTTTACTAGTAATGGCGGCGATGAGCGATTTTTATTGTGACTGCGACGTTATGGCGGACATGTCGGACATTTTTGATACATTTTTGGGACCATTGTCATTTATACAGCGATCAGTGCGATTAAAAATGCACTGATTACTGTGTAAATGACACTGGCAGTGAAGGGGTTAACCACTAGGGGGTGGGGAGGGGTTAAGTATGTCCTAGGGGAGTGATTCTAACTGTAGGGGGGGATGGGCTGTGTGTGTCACTACACTGATCACTGCTCCCGATTACAGGGAGCAGTGATCAGTGACACTTGTCACTCGGCAGAACGGGGAGATGCTGTTTACATCAGCATCTCCCCGTTTGTCCTCTCCGTGAGGCGACCCGCGACCCGACTCACGGAGCTCCCATCCGGCGGCGCGCACGCAATGGCACGGTGGGGAATTCAAGTGGACGTACCTGTAAGTCCATTTGCCCAGCTGTGCCATTCTGCTGACGTACATCGGCGTGCGCCGGTCGGGAAGTGGATAATCTGGGATGGAGGTTCATCTTCCAGTAAGACAATAACCCTAAACATACTGCTAAAGCTACACTGGAGGAGTTTAAAAAAACATTTACAGAAAATGTCTTGGAATGACCTAGTCAAAACCCAGACCTCGATCCAATAGAGCTGGAGTAACTTAGAAGAATGGGCAAAATTCCAGTGGCTAGATGTTCTATGCTATTAGAGACATACCCCAAGAAACGTGCAGCTGTAATTGCAGCAAATGATGGCTCAACAAGGTCAATACTTATGCACACTCATGACTGATGATCCGTGTTTTGTGTCACAATAAAAAATATTTTGCACATCCAGGTTGCGTACATCACAAGATTCAAAGCTCCAAATAAATTCCATGTTATTTCCAGTTTTTAGAGCAACACAACACTAGGGAGTGAATGCTTTCTCAAGACACTGTATTTATATCTTTGTTAAGTAATTTATTTTATCAGTAAGTCAGTAACAGGTCATGTACTACATATTGTATGTCAGTATTAAAGTTAAATTCTTTGGTTCTTTCATTCTCTTGTGAAAAATATTCATTTTATGAAAATACATATGTCAAACACTGAATCTTGCAAGAAATATTTGCCTTTTCACCTATTTTACTGGCTGCAGACGAAAAAATTTCCCCTTAGGCCTCGTTCAAACCTATGCATTTTTAGTGCTTTTTGCATTTTTCAGATTTGCGCTAGAGTCCATTTAACATGGTTTTCCATGGAACACGTTCTGTAGTGCAAATCTCCAAAATGCAAAAAGCACTAAAAATGCATAGGTGTGAATCAGGCCTTAGGCTGCTTTTTTTACTTTATTACTCTTTATTAATTTTCTCTTCTTACAAAAAACAAAAAGCGAGTATTTACACGCCAAGTTACAGACAATAGTGGATCCAATTATTCAAAAATACTTTACATTCAGCAGTAGTAAGGACATTAGAAATTGAATCCTACCCCATACTATTAAAACCCTTCCCCTCCACCCTCCCCACCCCCCTGGAGCAGCCCCCTCCCACCCTCCCCTAGTAGTAATCTTTAACAAAAGGGTACGTAACCGAAATACTATGCTATCACCATGTCAGCTATTAGGCCTCTCCTCCCTAGTATTCCTTTGCTTCCCCTCTATGCTACCGGATAGCCTAATGTCTTAAGCCCTTTTCGAATTAAGTCCAGGTCAGGGGGCTATACCCAGCCAGTGCAGCCAGGGTTTCCAGATCTTTATAAATTTATCATAGCTACTCCTCCTGGTGTAGACTGTCTTTTCTGTCCATACTAGCTTGTCCACTGTCCTAAGCCAATCTTCCAAGGATGGAGGCGAGGTGGAAAGCCAGGATTGTGCTATTAGTTTCCTAACTTGGTAAAGGCACCTCGCTATGGCAATTTTCTTATTGTTACACCCCGTATTATCACCTATCAGGCCAAGGAGGCAGACCCTGGCCTCCTGTTTCAGCTTAATTTTAAACCTAGTTTCTATAGTCTTAACTATCCCTGACCAGTATCTCGCCAGTTTTGGGCATCTCCACACCATGTGTATTAGATCACCTGTCTCCAGGCATCTAGGGCATTTGTCGTCCAGTCTGCGGCCGAACCTAAATAGTCTCTTAGGGGTGTACTAGACTCTGTGTATCAGAAAGAGGTGCGAAGCCTGCTGCGACAGAGAGACGGACACCAGCGGACCAGCCCTCAAGATTCTTTCCCACTGGCTGTCAGTAATCTCCCCCACATCCTCCGCCCATCTCTCCCTGACACCCAGAGCCATTTGTAGAGCCAACAGCCTTTCAGAGAAGGCTGCTCTTTGCGGTGCTTGCCGCGTTTTTGGACACGCATTTTTACCGTGATTTTACCACGATTTTGCTGCGATTTGATTTTTTTTACACTGTATATAGCCGGTTGCTAAGGAGGGGGCCGGAAAGTGGGCCGCCACGTCCTTAACAACCGATGAGTCATCAGTTGTCAGCGGCCTTCCCGCTCAATGTAAAAAAAAAAAAGAATTGCCGGCTAAAAAAAAATTGAGAGGAAAAACGGTGTGGGCCCCCCCAGGTCCATACCAGGCCCTTGGGTCTAGTATGGATTCAGAGGGGACCCCCATGCCAATATGTAAAAAAAAAATTGCGTGGGGGTCCCCCCAAAATCCACACCAGACCCTTATCCGAGCATGCAGCCCGGCTGGTCAGGAAAGGGATTGGACGAGCGAGTGTCCCCCCTCAACATGTTGATGGGGACAAGGGCCTCTTCCCGACAACCCTTGCCCAGTGGTTGTCAGGGTTTGCGGGCTGGGGGCTTCTTCACTCTCTTCTCCACGCTCTCTGGTTCTTCTCCCAGCCTTCTGCTGGGTTCTTCTGCTCTTTTGCCCGCTTTTTTAATAGCTCTTGCCCGGTCTTCTCCATCATCTTCTTCCCTCTTCTCTTCTTCTGTTGTTGACTCGACGCTCTCTCCCGTTGTAATGCCGTGTGCAATGACTTATACAGGCATGGAGCGGGGTCACCGGGTGATATCATCTGGCGACCCCGCCCCTTATGGCGTCACAACCCGGGGCATGATGGGTCTGTGATGTCACAAGGGGGCATAGCCTCCGGATGACGCAATCCGATCGCCAAGCCCCCATCATTATTTAAGAAATGCAGGACATCGGTGCCGACAGATCAGCGGGACGCAGCATCAGAGAAGGGTCATCGGCGGGAGCGGTGGCAGAGGAAGAAGAACACCAGACAAAGAAGACAGAAGAAGAGCGGAAGAAGAAGCAGGGGGAGAAGGAGAAGACTGGAGGATGAAGCGGAGAAGAAGAAGAAGAAGAAGATTTTTAATAAGACTTATCAAAATCTGTCTACTGTATTATTTAACACTACACTACTTTTTTCCAGGTGAATGAGTAGGGGTACAATGTACCCCATACTCATTCACATAGGAGGGGCCAGGATCTGGGTGCCCCCTTGTTAAAGGGGGCCTCCAGATTCCAATAAGCCCCCCGCCTGCAAACCCCGACAACCACTGGGCAAGGGTTGTTGGGAAGAGGCCCTTGTCCCCATCAACATGGGGGCAAGGTGCTTTGGGGTGGGGGGCGCAGAGCCCCCCTGCCCCAAAGCACCCATTCCCCCATGTTGAGGGCATGCAGCCTGGTATGGTTCAGGAGGGAGGGCGCTCGCTTGTCCCCTCCCTTTCCTGACCTGCCCGGCTGCATGCTCGGATAAGGGTCTGGTAAGTATTTTGGGGGACCCCCACGCCATTTAAAAAAAAAATTTGGCATGGGGGTCCCCTCTGAATCCATACTAGGCCCAAGGGCCTGGTATGGACCTGGGGGGGGGGGGGGGGAAACGCCACGCTGTTTTTTTTCACAATTTTTTTTTAGCTGGCATTTTTTTTTTTTTACATTGAGCGGGAAGCCAGCTGACCAGCTACAGTGTAAAAAAAAGAAATAAAAAAACCCCGCAAAACGCAAATAGTGGCAAAATCTCTGTAAAATCGCGGTTAAAAACGTGGTACTTGCGTTTTGGATGCGGGTCCATTGAATTCTATTACAAGCAAAATGCTGCAAAAAGTGTAGCTGCTGACTTTTAATAAACAGACACTCACCTGTCCCACAGTCCAACGATGCGGCCACCTGAAGCCTCGCTCCTCTCTGTGGCGCCTGCATTGCAAGTGTGGGCACCTGGCTATGACAGCTTGCGGCTTCACAGCCGGGTGCGCACTGCACATGCACGAGTCGCGCTGCGCTGTCTTAGTGACCAGGCAATCTTCTGGGACCTGTGATGTGTCCCAGAAGATTGCAGAGAGGGAGGGGGAGGGGAGGCGTTGCCTAGGCGACAAAAGCAGGAAGTGGGAGCTGGGTACCTGTCAAAACTAGGTACCCACTCCCCCCCCAAAAAAAAATTACATGCCAAATGTGACATGTAAGGGGGCGAGGAGTGCTTTTAGGTGGAACTCCGCTTTAAGAAGTGTGCTATAGAATAGGTTTCAAATCATTCAGTAGATCTATTCAGTAGAATCAGTAGATTCTTGCCAGCAGTTCTAAATGGGGTTAATTTACTAAAACTGGAGTGCAAAATCTAGTGCAGCTGTGCATGGTAGCCAGTCAGCAAACACACACTTGTATTACTGCAGTGTTACCTTAAAGGGTAACTCCACTTTCATGGGAAAACAAATTGCAAATAAAAAAAAAATAATATCACATATACAATTGCGACTCAAGTCAATGTGAATGTTATTAAAAATTACCTTTCCATTTTAAACTGCAGCACTGTAATTTTTTGTAAAATGCAATGCAATATGACTACCTGGAGGTATTCTGTACTAAGACGCAAGTCAGATTTTTGGCATCCACTGCAACAAAAATGTCATTTTTGGTGAGATACTCCCAATAGCAAATCACATCTAAAGGGATGCAGACCCTGCAATTTTCCTCATTGGAGACCTGCAGGTGCAGCAGCGGGTTTATAATTATGAAACTACTCCCATTAGATTCACTTACCACATGGACACAGAGAAACAAACAGTAATTTCTTCAGAATAACTAAAGGTATGAATCTGCAACAAAGTTTGTTAAAATCCTTGCAATGCACCCAGATCAACCAGAGGTGAATGTTTTTTCTCAATAAAAGTGGATTTACTCTTTAAAGTCATTTTTATGGAGCTTTCACATTTTTACATGCTTGTACTGCCCTGAATACATTGATTCGTAGATTAGCCAATAGAGTGAACAAACACTCATAGCCCCCAACTGTCCCTGATTTTGAGGAACTGTCTCTGATTTGGAACAAAGTCCCTCTGTCCCTCTTTCCTCCTCATTTGAGTCTGATCTTCATAGTTGTATTTAAAATGCACTAATTATCTTTCAAAAAGTGTTTTCCAGTGCTAAACTTATCATCCAGTTTCTAAACTGCTGCATCTGTAAATTTCAAAAGCCAGTATAAGGGAATAGTAGTGGTAAAAAAAAGCACTTGTGGGGTTAACTAATAATTTTTTTTGTATACTTCTCCTTTAAGTCGTGGCAGGAGATATGTCCTATGACTACATACTTTTGCTAATAGATGTCCCTCATTCCCATCTCAAAAAGCTGGGAGGTATGAACACTTAATTTGCATTACTTTTAGTCATTTTATAATTGTTGCGATATGTGCCAGAGGAAAAGTGGATTTTTTTTTTCAGTGTAGCTAGTAGTAGTTACATTCAACTGTATTTAGTTTGTAATGTTGTAGAATTTTTCATTTCTAATGAATGTCGGGGAACATAACCCCTACATTTCTAAATACATGGGCAATTCAGCCTCTTTTCAAGAACATGAATGATAGTGTGCAAGTTTGTGAAACCACCCTGTTTAACTTACATAATCGAATTCCCATGGACCCATGAAGTCTAGGACAGGTTTTCATTGTTTGAGTTTCCCAGCTGAAGGTGTGTGTTGTTGAAGGCCCTATCTCTGTATAGTGATGTTGCAGTGTGACGGAGATAACTTCTTTCATGCCTCTTGTGAACCAATTGTCATCTTGTTGTCTCAAGGTCTCTGACCTTAAAACCATATTCCTTCTTCTTGGACCTGATCTGCAGAGTTTGCTGTCCTATATTATTAAGAACCTTTACAGACAGTGGGATTAAATTACTAAAGGAGTAAAACATGTTCACCTTGCAAAGTGAGTTTTCACTTTGTGAATATGGTGCAAATTCACTTTCCAAAGAATACCCAATCACATGCAAGGTAATTAACCCCTGTGCCTGTAGAATATGTATGTGTGAGGATCTTGGGGTGGGAACAGGAAGTAGGAAGTTATGAAGTGAAACTATGAAAAGGTTCACATGCTGTTCACTGCTGGCTGGGAATAAACAAGTTTTCTACAAGATTCATCTGACTATTCATCATTGCTTCTACAAAATCTACATGGTGACAGAAGTGAGATCGCTGAAATATCATGGCTCATAATCTACATGGCATACAACCCCTAATCTTTGATAATGGCATTGCTAACAACTGACAGAAATTCAAAAGGGAATGGGATGTGTACAGTAAAGCAGGACTCTCAGACAAGTCAAAAAAGGTACAAGCTTACACTCTTCTCAATTTTGCTGGTTCAGATGCACTAGATAAATATGAGTCATTTCATTTTCAAGAAAATGAGGACAAAGAGGATCCTGATGTCTTAATTAAGAAATTTGATGAGATATGTTTACCACAACGTAACGTGATAATAGACAGACATGCATTTAACATAATGGCTCAGAAACCTGATGAAGGAATACAATCCTATGTAGCCACACTGAGACTTCTGGCTAAAAATGTGATTTTGGTGGACTAACTGATGAACTGATATGTGACAGGATTGTATGTGGTATCTACAATGATGCAGTTCATGCTCAGTTGTTAAGGGAGAAAGATTTGACACTGGAATCAGCCATCAGACTATGTACAGTATCTCACAAAAGTGAGTACACCCCTCACATTTTTGTAACTATTTTATTCTATCTTTTCATGTGACAACACTGATGAAATGACACTTTGCTACAATGTAAAGTAGTGAGTGTACAGCTTGTATAACAGTGTACATTTGCTGTCCTCTCAAAATAACTCAACACACAACCATTAATGTCTAAACTGCTGGCAACAAAAGTGAGTACACCGCTAAGTGAAAATGTCCAAGTTGTGCCCAAAGTGTCAATATTTTGTGTGGCCACCATTATTTTTCAGCACTACCTTAACCCTCTTGGGCATGGAGTTCACCAGAGCTTCACAGGTGCCACTGGAGTCCTCTTCCGATCCTCCATGACGACATCACAGAGCTGGTGGATGTTAGACCTTGCGCTCCTCCACCTTCCCCACAGATGCTCAATAGGGTTTAGGTCTGGAGACATGCTTGGCCAGTCCATCACCTTTACCCTCAGCTTCTTTAGCAAGGCAGTAGTCGTCTTGGAGGTGTGTTTGGGGTCGTTATCATGTTGGAATACTGCCCTGCGGCCCAGTCTCCGAAGGGAGGGTATCATGCTCGGCTTTAATATCTCACAGTACATGTCGGCATTCATGGTTCCCTTAATGAACTGTAGCTCTCCAGTGCCGGCAGCACTCATGCAGCCCCAGACCATAACACTTCCACCACCATGCTTGACTGTAGGCAAGACATCGGTTGACATGGGTTGAACATCGATATGGATGTTAATGCTTTTATAGAAAACTCCTGATTTACTTTAGATTTCAATTTTATGTTTTATCGTCTGAGTGCACTTTTATATGAGATGTGTACTTGTTCTGAGATGCTTGCTAGAGGACACTATGTTCACATTTTTGACATCATGATGGGCTTTTGTACTTTTAGATAAGTAATGAATTTAATATTCATTTATTTTCATATTTAAATATAATTTTTGGTCTGTTTGGAATGCTTTTTCACTTAACGTGGTCACTTGTAGTAACCAAATGTGGACACATATAAGTTATGGTGGGCGTTATTATTATTTTTTTCCCTAAATTTTTTCCAATTCTTCCTTTTTTTGCTCTCCATAGTTTTTATCTATATAATATATTGGATGGTGGGTCTTACCCCATTTATTTATTTATTTCATTCCTCTGGCATTTACCCACACTTATTATGGAGTTGAAATACACCTTTAATGGGATTTATTCAATCCTCTTATGAGGCTTATTATTATTATATTCTTTTGGGTTATATATTTTGGTATTCATGACTGTATTCGGTCATGCCTTATATTTTAGTTATTCATTATGATTTTCCTTTATTATTATTCTCATTATTTTAGTTACCTTCAGATATTAAGTTTTTATGTTTATGGCTAAATTGCTGTATGTGCCTCCGGGTACGTGCCTTCTGTGCGTCTTAATTTGAGGCGCGCTGCTCGCTCGTCCATTACCCACATCCATCATGGCGGGTTAGTCTGTTCCTGCTGGTACTATGCAAATTTCAACTATGCACACATCCCAGGGGAAGTTAGGGCATTTTGCCCACATTTAAGATAGCGTCCTCATGCTTGCAACTCAGAACGAGGCTTGGATGCCTATATATTGGTGGTGGCTCACTGCGCTGCTCGTCCCCATTGAGAAAGTCCTTTTGATGACGAAACGCGTCTGGATACGCACGCAGTGACGCTACCACGTGACCAGGAAGTAGGACGAGCTTCGCTTCCATGTGTTTATGCCGGCCGGCGATTTAAACCCTATGTGATACAAGTGCTTTTATTCTGTAAGTGCAATACTTTACTTATTAAATCTGGTTTTAAACGTACTTCACCATGGAAAGTTTATCATTTATATTCTGGGTTGTGTACTGATGGTGTGGATTTCGGGCTAATGTGGACGAATCAAAGTGTTCCTTGTCAACTACCGATCAGCTCCTAGTTTGTCATAGAGCCTGCTTATCACCGTGAGTCGGTAAGCACAATCTACAGCCACGGTGGTGGGTTTTTTCACTTCCCTCCCTTTCCTTTTTTGGTTGTTCCTGAGTGCTCACCAGGGTGTTTGGTATGTTTGTTTGTCCATGCTTAGCATCTAACATACTACACTATGGGCAGTTTTTCTTCTGTTTGTTTCTTCTCCTGCATCCATTGAGGGGACTTATATTTGAAAACGGACGGCGCTGACTGGTTTATTATCCCCAAGGCCCTGGCAGGGTTTAATGCCATCCGCTCATTATCATTGAAGTTCTGGTAAGGGCAATCATAGCTCATTTTGGATTGTTACCTACAATTAAGCTGAACATCCTACCATTTTTGAAGATTTGGACTCTTTCTTTGTTTATTACTGTTTTTTATAATTTTACCTATATTTGCTGGTGGTAGGCTATACTTCCACCTTACCTAATATTTTTTTGTTTAGCGCAGTTTATAATTTTTTCTTTATTCTGATTGGTGTTGTCGCACTGTTTACTGCTGCTTAGTTATATGTGTTGCTAGCGCGGAATTTTTATTATATATTTGTCTTTGTACTCCTCACCTGGTTGCCGCCACACACGCTTGACACCATGTGAACCAAATAAATTTATCTTGGTCTCATCAGATCACAGCACATGGTTCCAGTAATTCATGTCCTTAGGGCTTTCTTGTGCATCATTTGTAGAAGAGGCTTCCTTCTGGGACAACAGCCATGCAGACCAATTTGATGAAGTGTGCGGCATATGGTCTGAGCACTGACAGGCTGACCCCCCACCCCTTCACCCTCTGCAGCAATGATGGCAGCACTCATACATTTATTTCCCAAAGACAACCTCTGGATATGACGCTGAGCATGTGTACTCAACTGCTTTGGTCGACCATGGCGAGGCCTGTTCTGAGTGGAACCTGTCCTGTTAAACCACTGTATGGTCTTGGCCACAGTGCTGCAGCTCACTTTTAGGGTCTTGGCAATCTTATAGCCTAGGCCATCTTTATGTAGAGCAACAATACTTTTTTTCAGATCCTTAGAGAGTTCTTTGCCATGAGATGCCATGTTGAACTTCCAGTGACCAGTATGAGAGAGTGAGCACGATAACACCAAATTGAACACACCTGCTCCCCATTCACACCTGAGACTTTGTAACACTAACGAGTCACATGACACCGAGGAGGGAAAATGGCTAATTGGGCTCAATTTGGACAGTTTCACTTATGGGTGTACTCACTTTTGTTTCCAGCGGTTTAGATGTTAATGGCTGTGTGTTGAGTTTTTTTGAGGGGACAGCAAATTTACACTGTTATACAAGCTGTACACTAAGGAGCTAAAACGAGAGATAGAAGTGTTTGTGGTGCAACAGAACAAAAGGCAATGCAGCAACTCTGGTAGTGAACACACTACTGAGCACAAGTGTCCGGCTTTTAACAAAAGGTGTAACTCATGCAACAAATGGAATCATTTTTCAAAATATTGTAGGTCCAAGCCTCAAAATAGAGGTGTGTGGATGACACCATCTAGGGACACCAAACAAAAAAATGTGCACAGAATTTATGAAGTGGAAAGTGATGATCACCAAAATAGTTTTCATTGTGAAGGTGTGGACCTAATTGCAAATAAAGGAGAAATATTCACCACTCTCTCAACAGCATGCAACAAACATGTCAAGTTGAAAATTGACACTGGTGCCAAATACAATGTTATGTCCTTATCCACATTGCACGGCATTGACCCTAAAGTTGAAATTGATCAGTCAAATAAAGTAAAGATGATAGCTTATGGAGGTCAAACAATTCAGACACTGGGCACTTCTACCTTGGATCTACCAGGGGACAAGCTGCTATTCCAAATTGTGGATAGAAATATTAAGAGCATGCTACGCTTACCAGACAGCATGCTCTTAAATCTAATCCAACTCAGTCCAGAAGTACATGCAGTACAACAACAGACTCCTGAGATGACTGATTATGAGGACTTATTTCAAACTGACAATGTTGGTAAGCATCCAGTCATGTATCACATGTGCTTAGATGAAACAGTACAGCCTACTGTGTGTGCCCCTCGAAGAATCCCTCTGGCTATAAAAGACAAAGTCTTGCAAGAGTCAAGCGTCAAGAATCATCATTACTCACACCATTTATGACTCCATTTTGGGAGATACAAATACTTACGAATGCCATATGAAATTTCAACTGGAAGCAAAGTCATTCAGAGATGTATGGAACAGCTCTTTGCTGGATACCCATGTGAAATGGTCATGGATGATATCTTGATTTGGGGATCCTCCGTTGAGTAACATGACAAATGACTGAAATGCGTACTAGACCATGTCAGAGCCATCAATATGCAGCTCAACCCTACCAAATGTCCCTTCAGGGTCTCAGAAATGCCATATGTTGGATACCTTCTCACAGATAAAGGTTTCAAGCCTGACCCAGAAAAAAGCAAAGCCATTCACCAAATGCCTGCTCCAGAGGACAAACATGGACTGCAAAGGCTTCTTGGCATGACCAATTATCTCTCGAAGTTCATTCATCACTACAGTGAGCTAACATCTCCACTCGGTCAGCTTTTGGGCCAAGATGCTGACTGGTGTTGGACTGCATAACATGCGGTTTCTCTAGATACGTTGAAAGCACAATTGACTACTCCACCTGTCCAACGGTATTTTGATGTACATAAGCTGGTGGTATTCTCTGCTGATGCATCCCAGCGTGGTCTTGGTGCAGTCTGTCTTCAAAATGGGAAGCCTGTGGCTTTTGCATCAAGAGCTCTCACTGAGACTGAAGCACGCTATGCACAAATTGAGAAGGAATTATTGTGACTAGTATTTGCCTGTGTAAAATTCCATGATTATATCTATGGCCACCCTGTGACTGTAGAGACGGATCATCAGCCACTCATACCCATACTGAGAAAACCCCTGCACACAGCATCTGCGCGCATCCAGTGAATGATGTTACCACCTGAATGTAACCTATAAACGAGGTCATGAACTGTTTGTTGTGGATGCTCTTTCATGTGCACACCTCCCCACTTCTGATAACTGGAGCTATTGAGAAATATGATGTGTTGGCTCTGGATGGGGTGTTGTCATCCAGAAGCATTCAGGAACTAAAGCAAGAAACACAGGCAGATGCCACCTGTCAGAGTCGCATGGACATGATTCACAATGGGTGGCCTGGCTCCTTTAAGGAAATCCCACATGATATCCGACCATTCTACTCTGAGGGATGAGTTGGCAGTGGATGATGGATTAATCCTGCGTGGTCAGAGATATGTAATCCTTCACTCTCTCCAGAAATACTACTTGACATAGCTCCATCAAGGTCATCCTGGCATCCATTCCACTAAGCGAAGGCACATGAAACCATGTTTTGGCCCATTATATACACTGACATTGAAAGAGAAGTTTCCAGATGTGCCCCATGCAATGCTTTATGACAGCACCAGAGGAGAGAACCTTTAACTCTTCACCAAATACCTGACAGACCATAGTCTAACAGCAGCTGACATATTTGAGTGATCAAACCAGATTACCTGGTCTTGGTAGATTCATACTCTGGCTGGTGGGAATGTGATGTTCTCCCAAACACTTCCAGTAACACAATGATCAGGACTTAAAAGTGGATACTCTCCACACATGGAATTCCCTATCAATTGATGACTGACAATGCAACATCCTTTTCAAGTAGAAAATTCACCAATTGCTCACCAATGGGATTTTCAGCACGTCACTAGCAGTCACGTCACTAGCAGTGCCAATTACCCTAGATCCAATGGTCTTGCAGAACGTAGTGTAAGATTGGTTGAAAGTATTTCCTAGAGAAATGTAGTAAAGGACTTTACTTTACTACTACTTACATTGGGCAGAGAGCACAGCGCCTGGCACTCTGCTGCCACTTTGCTGCCTAAAAGGTATACAAGGTAGCTTGCAGGCTGCATGTAGTGGACTAGTGGGCTGCATGTTGGACACTAGGGCTCTAAACCTAGGTCATCCTGGGCCTGTCTGACAGTGGTGATCCCATCTCTCTGTAACCCTACCTTCTCTTCCTATCAATATGCTTTCTGTGAGCACAGGAACCGATTGGCTGCTTGTACTGCTTCTTCCACTCACACTGCAGCCCTGCTATACAGGGACTGCAAGATGCTTATACCAGGTCAAAATCTGGTACTTACATGGCTTTCTTTTTAAAAATACATTTAGCAATGCATGAATGACCACAGAGCTGCATTAATTTGTTTCTTTAATATCTGCTTAGAGTTCAGCTTCAACAGCATGGAAAATGTAAAGGTAAGAATGTACTATTATTTGTACTTAAAGCTGCATAGTGCCTATATTTATTTCCTGTTGACCCATTTAGTGGTGTCATGGCCTAGATAAAGTCTGTTTACAAAATGTTGAGCTTTGCAGAAAATGTTTTGCATGAGCTATTTATTAACTGGTCCCATTGGATAAAAAAAAAATTAAAATGAATATCCAAAAGCAACAATGCACAAGCTCTAGCAGCCTGAGCAGGAAGAGAATGCAAAGGATATATAAAAAATAAATATAATCTTTAAAGTAAATATTTGATATGACAATCCAGCTGAATAAATAATAATACAGTATGGTTTATCTGGTTAAGCTAATTATTGGGATGTATTCCATTGTCTTTATGTGTGGAGCTAATGTTTACATATCATGAAGAAGAATAGAGCACGTGTCTTTCCTGTTTATTATAAATTTGTTCAATTCTAGTCATTTATTATCACCAGCTTCTTATGCCAATGTAAATACAGAAAAGCAGCAGCACCACTGCTAAGAAATTTTATTCCAACAAATAAAGGTGACATTTTGATCCAAACAATTTTTCACGTCATTGTATAAGCACTGTCAAGCAAACCAGTCTGGAGTGCATTGAGGGATTGGACTAGATCAGGATTTAACCATAACCGGTATCATGTTTGTAGTCCAGTCTGGGTGGCCACCTTGGCTCCCTCCATAGATGGTGGAATAGTAAACATAGCCACTCAGGGACAGGAAGTAGGTTATTTGCAGGATCACCAGTTGAAAACAAAGAAAGTAATACAAGCTTTGAATGAAAACGAATCCAGCCTTTCCATCTAAGGATAGTAAGCTGCAAAATATTTATTTTTTCTGGGGGTTTAAATGGACTTTAAAGTGGGCCTTGCACCTAAACCCCTTCCCCCTTGCATTACCCCCATAAAAAGTTTATAAAAAACACATGTGTAGCGGTACCCCCGTAGGGGTTGCTGAGTGATGTGGCTCACCTGTCACCCTGCCCAGCCCAGCATTCACTTCCAGACACTCCAAGACAATGAACAAGTCCATCCACTTTGTTTTTGTATTTTATTGAAGGATTAGTACTTGGATGGGGTTAAGTATTTCATGGATATTCTCCTCCTGCACAACACGTGCTGCAGAATATCTCAGACTATCTCTCCTTCTCCCTCCAGCACAATTCATCAGGCGCAGCTAGCACATGGTTAGGCCTAACTCTGGTTTTAGCCAGGCCTTAGCAAAGTTCCTTATTACAGGCTGGGACTGAAGGCCCCTGTGGTGTAGCAAGAAACAGTTCTAATGCTAGTTGCCCTCTTTGGTGGACTACTGATCCCAATTAGCCCATTGCAGACCCTGCCAGCTCTCCCAGCTGCAGCGGCCTGACTTCACTGTCAGTAACATCACAGGCTCTACATCTATCTCAGACTGCACACTCCCAGTCCGCTCCAGCATGCCTCTGCGACTCCCCAACACCTGATGGATTCCTCCTGGAGACTTGCCCTGCAGTATTCCCCACTGCCCTCTCCTGCTCCTGTTCAGGACACCCCTTGGGTTGTGTGGGGTTCCTGTTCAGCTTCGAACCCCTGGCCCAAGGTCACCCCCCCAGACTGTAGGGCTCCCTCCAAGGCCCAGACAGCCTAATACTCCATCTCCAGTTCTTCCACCCAAACAACTCCTCCCCAGCTGGCTGACTATAGGTATTTAAGGAGGCCTGCCCCTGCCAATGCAGGTTGGGGATTGGTCAAGGCTCCTTAGAACACCCCAGACAGCTCCACCTCTCTTCCCCACCCTCTTTTTAGAAACCCCTAGAAGCAGAAGGGAGGTAACCAAAAGATGAAACTAGCTGTGAGTCACCAGCCTACTCTAAGCCACTCCCAGCCACAGATCAAAACAAACAGGCCTTGCTTTCAGCTAGGCCTGCCTAAATTTACCTGCACTGAAAAAAATCTCAACTCTAGCACCTACCTAAGTAGAGGGTGCTACACTCACCCCCCTCCAGAAATCAGTTGGTCCCTCAACTGAGGAATTTAGAAAAATATGGCTCCTGGGCCCACAAGCAAGGGCATCCTGTAAGATATATTGGAAGGGAAAGGGAAATAACTTGGATGGGGGAAATGCATGTACAAATAAATATCAGCAGAATAATAAAGACATCTGGTTTTGTACAATATATACATTCCTGTGTACAGATCCCTGTAGCTAACAAGAGTATCACACAACAAAAATTAATGAGCCAGAGCATCTCTCCCTAGAAAGGAATACTCTGCCCACAGAAGACAATAAGGAAACTTGATGCCAGCCAGAGGGGATGGACAGCCGTCCCATCCCATAGGTTCATGAAAGAAACAAAAACAGAACACAGCATACTACACTTTCTAACTGTACACTCTACACATGTCTGTCAGGGGTGGTTAGAGCCTCCTGACAGAGCATTAAAGATAGGGAAGAAACATATTATACAGAAAACATGAAGCTTCCTCCTCTTCTGGATTTCCTGATGGGAGAGGCCCCTCCCCAAACAGACAGGTTCCAAAGAGAATTTTAGTTCTGAGAATAGACCTTACCCCAAGTGTCCTTACAACGGGATCCATCTCATCCGTTGGGCACCCGGGGCAGCAGGCTGGTCTGATCCGGCAAAGTCAGCGAAAAAGGCACACACTGCTTCCGTCCCACAGTAGGGGTAGGGTTCTGTCCAACGCATAAAAGTGGGGACCAGGTCTCTTCCTGCACCCTCCTTCCTCCCTGATAGAGAATGATTGACTCTTTAAAGGCAAACCTGCCCTTACAATGAGCACACAATCCTTGTAGATGGCACTTCCCAACTTCCATTCCTGATGAATGTCCACAAAACGGGCCCCATCTTCACTCTCTGGCACCCGCAGGGGTTTGGAAATGTACAAGAGGTCCCAGATAAGGTCATCCTCCCACACTGCCCGGGAGTTCTCCACAATGTCCATTATCTGAGGAGGAACGTATGGGTAGTCCAGACCCAACTCCAGAGAGACCATTCTTATGTACTTCCCGTTGGAAGAGGGAGAACTGGGGTAATTCCTTAGGCCTCCCTTTCCCAGGCAGGACAAAGCATCCTGGAATGTCACTACCCATTGCCTGTAGGTGGGCACTCTGGTCTGGGTTCTGGAGGGTCTATTTTCAAAAAGTAGACTGTTGAAGACAGGGGTCCCTACTGCCCCTTTGGCATCCAGCACTGGTTCTGGCTCTCCTCCCTCCTCACACTGGGTCTCTAGGGCCTGAGAAGTTCCTGTCTCCCATTCCTCTTCCTCTGAGCTCTCTTCAGGGGATGACCATTCTACCAGTCTTTCCAAGAACCCAAATTCCGCTAGTAATCTGGGAGAACCCTAGTCAATGACCCTGCCCTCACATTCTCCATCCAGCACACACAAGGGCGCACCCCCCCTCCTGCACTGGCTGTGCTAGAATCGGGATGGCGAGGGACATGGATGCAGCCAGAATTTCACGGACTTCTGGTTCCTACTTATGGTTACCAAGTCCCTGACCAGGCTGCGGGCCATGACAGTCCATTCTTTCCGACCGTCCTCATATTTCGCGGGGGAATCACCAGGCCACAACTCCGCTTTGCCTTTAGGGGATGATGTTAGGCCCAATCCGGCCTTCCAAGATTGTCGTGGCTGCAGATGACACAGTCCTGTAAGCAGTTCAACACAAAAATAATGGGGTTCCTGTTGTGTGGATGCTGGTTGCAGCAGTGGTTCGCACAATAGCCACACCGGACCCACACGCTGACGTCCGCCGTGGATATCAGGCACTCAGGACATAGTAGACAGAGCTCCATCCCGCCAACCATCCCCAAAGCAAACCCCCCGCGGGGCTCCAACTGAACGCCAGTGTCTACTAGTGTCCGCTCCGACAACCAAGTCAGGGCTGGCAGTAGTCGACCACCTTGAGCCATGTTGCTCCTCCGCCTTGTGTCTCCTGCTAGCAGGGAACGCTGGGTCTCCTCTAGGCCATGGCACCGCCCCCTCGCTTCAAGGCAGGCTGGTGCACACAGCCAGTGTCCTACTGAAGGGAACAACTTTAGCACAGTCCCACCTTCAGGCACCCGCTGGTTGCTTCTGATCACCCCGGGCAACAGCAGACATTCTCAGGCTTACTTTACTGTCTTTAGCAGGAGTTTGGAGCAACAGTTCAGAATGTCCAGCATTAGCGGAATGCTGGACATATTTGTAATCCACAGGGAAATGCCCAGTAATAGCAGAACGCTGGGCGTATTTGTAATCCATAGGCGCGCCTACCCAGCGTGGTTGCCACGGGTGACAGCACATAGTGAACAGTTCCTTAATCACAGGATTGGTACAAGTGTCTGTCCCAGCACTGGGTAAGCAGGAACAATAAAGACGACAGTTCTTGCTGGTTGATTTGGACAATGGCACTTGTTATAACACTAAAACAGTAGGCAGAGCAGACAAGTCCTTTCCCAAAATTCAATCCTCAATGGTGGCAGAACAAAGCAGAGTTCCCTGACTCGGTCAACCTTGGTTACTTGGGGCAACAACTGGTAGGTTACCTGTGAACAGGTGATCCTGGGCGAGCCCCCAAATGTAGAGGTACACCCGTAGGGACTGCTGAGTGATTTAGCCCACCTGTCACCCTGCACTTCCAAACGCTCCAAGACAATGGATGAGTCCATCTGCTTTGTTTTTGTATTTTATTGAGGGATTAGAACTTGGTTGGGGTTAAGGAATTCATGGGATGCCCAGAAAATAATTCTTGCATGGTTTGAGACAATTCAGATAGTCTTCTGATGAACAACACTTGCTGCAGACTATTTCTCCTTCTCCCTTCAGCACAATTCTTCAGGCGCAGCTAGCACATGGTTTGGCCTAATTCTGGTTTTAGCCAGGCCTTAGCAAAGTTCCTTATTACAGGCTGGGACCGCAGGCCCCTGTGGTGTAGTAAAAAAACAGTTCTGGCTCTAGCTGCCCTCTTTGGAGGACTACTGATCCCAGTTAGCCCATTGCAGACCCTGCCAGCTCTCCCAGCTGCAGCGGCCTGACTTCCCTGCCAGTAACATCGCAGTCACTCCCACTGCCTCTACATCTATCTCAGACTGCACACTCCCAGTCCGCTCCGGCATGCCTCTCCCAGCTCTCCCGACCACTCACCGACATCTGATGGATCCCTCCTGGAGACTTGCCCTGCAGTATTCCCCACTGTCCTCTCCTGCTCCTGTTCAGGACACCCCTTGGGTTATGTGGGGTTCCTGTTCAGCTCCAAACCCCTGGCCAAAGGTCGCCCCCCCAGACTGGGGGGCTCCCTTCAAGGCCTCGACAGCCTAATACTCCATCTCCAGTTCTTCCACCTGAACAACTCCTCCCCAGCTGGCTAACAGTATGTATTTGAAGAGGCCTCCCCCCTGCCAATCCAGGTTGGGGATTGGTCAAGGCTCCTTACAACACCCCAGACAGCTCCACCTCTCTTCCCCACCTTCCTTCTAGAAGCCTCTAGAAGCAGATGGGAGGTATCTGAAAGATGAAACTAGCTGTGAGTCACCAGCATACTCTAAGCCACTCCCAGCCACAGATCAAAACAAATAGCCTGCCTAAATTTACCTGCACTGACAAAAATCTCAACTCTAGCACCTACCTAAGTAGAGGGTGCTACACATGCAAGAGAAAGAAAATAGATAGTATACCTACAATTCTTCCGGCTTCTGCCTGTGCTGCCCAGGAGTTAGTAAAATCATCTACCTTCCATTGAGCTCTGGGGAATGCAGGGCGCTCCAAATCTCGATGAAAAGATGTTCCCAGCACTGCGCTAAAGTGTCCTAAACATCAAGTTTTGTAGTACTCATAAGAGGATGATGATGTTTTCCCCTGCACCACAGAAATCGTATGAAAGGTCAGTGTATCTTTTTTTTCCCTCTTCAGGTGTTGTTTAGAACTTTACTTCAAAAGTTTCAGCAAGGTGGATGGGTGGGAAGGGTAAGGCCAATGGTCAGAAAAGGTTAAGTGTTAAGGTTACGTTAATTGTTAAGAGTTAGGTGTTAAGGAACAGGTCCAGGGTTAAAGGGTATTTAACAGCCATTTTTTTGTTTTGTTTAGAATAGGTAAAATACAGCAACCCTACCAAATTTTTATTGCTGTCCGTGTCCCCTCCTGGAGATTCAATGTCTTTTTGTCTTATTAACCATTGCCATTATAACTGAAAGTGAGGGAAAATACACAATTTTTAGTTGTCACCTGTGCAGGAACAAAGGGGAAGCCTTCCAATGGACACACTTGTAGTGACATCTGTCTAAAGGTGAGTACACACTATAAGAAAATCGGGTCCAATTTTTCTCGATGTTAAATAGCAAGTCGAAACCGAAGATGGAAATAACGTACAAAAATTCTCGTATGACAAAGGCTTTTTCTTGTTGTTTATTGTTTCGGATCATGTGTAGTCTTTCGTATTTGATATTTCTAGTACAAAAACCATAGGAAAACAGTACACATTAAATAAAAAGCATTAGTTCTGTTTACGTATGAGAAAAATGTAGGAGTTTGTCCCTTTGGAAATTTTTGTTTGGAAACTTTGAATCGGATGTTCAAAGTTGTGTACACACTATACAAAAATCAAATACTCATTCCTCGTACGGAATATTTCTTCTGATTTTCACATAGTGTGTACCCTTCTTTAGAAAGGATTTCCCTTACTTTTGAGAGATTACTTCTCACTTGCTGTTGTGTCTATGGGACAGAAATTTATGGGAAATATCCCCAATAGGACACAGACACCAAAAAAATTGCCTGATATTGGTTTTATCCCTTGCCTACTCTATCTAAAAAGGAAATACAGTTTTGGCTTCAGATATAATTTAAGTGTTTTTATAGAGGTGAAGAATTAAGACGCTGGTTTCGAATTTATATTATGGTGTAGGAGTATGTCTAGGCGAAATAAAAAAATAAAATAAAACATTTAGCGCATCTACTATACATGCAAATTCATTATATAGTATAGTTACATAGTAGGTGAGGTTAAAAAAAGACACAAGTCTATCAAGTCCAACCTATGTGTGTGATTATATGTCAGTATTACATTGTATATCCCTTTATGTTGCAGTCGTTCAGGTACTTATCTAATAGTTTTTTGAAACTATAGATGCTCCCCGCTGAGACCACCGCCTGTGGAAGGGAATTCCACATCCTTGCCGCTCCTACAGTAAAGAATCCTCTACACAGTTTAAGGTAAACTTCCTTTCTTCTAATTTTAATGAGTGGCCTCGTGTCTTGTTGAACTCCCTTTCGCTAAAAAGTTTTATCCCTATTGTGGGGTCACCAGTACAGTATTTATAAATTGAAATCATATCCCCTCTCAAGCGTCTCTTCTCCAGAGAGAATAAGTTCAGTGCTTGCAACCTTTCCTCATAACTAATATCCTCCAGACCCTTTATTAGCTTAATTGCCCTTCTTTGTACTCGCTCCATTTTCAGTACATCCTTCCTGAGGACTGGTGCCCAGAACTGAACAGCATACTCTAGGTGCGGCCAAGCCAGAGTCTTGTAGAGCGGGAGAATTATCGTTTTATCTCTGGCGTTGATTCCCTTTTTAATGCATGCCAATATTCTGTTTGCTTTGTTAGCAGCAGCTTGGCATTGCATGCCATTGCTGAGCCTATCATCTACTAGGACCCCCAGGTCCTTTTCCATCCTAGATTCCCCCAGAGGTTCACCCCCCAGTGTATAGATTGCATTCATATTTTTGCCACCCAAATGCATTATTTTACATTTTTCTACATTAAACCTCATTTGCCATGTAGTTGCCCACTCCATTAATTTGTTCAGATCTTTTTGCAAGGTTTCCACATCCTGCGGAGAAGTTATTGCCCTGCTTAGCTTAGTATCATCTGCAAATACAGAGATTGAACTGTTTACCCGATCCTCCAGGTCATTTATGAACAAAATAAATAGGATTGGTCCATGCACAGAACCCTGGGGGACCCCACTACCCACCTTTTTTCTGAACTCGCCCTTGTAGCCAGTTTTCAATCCATGTACTCATCCTATGGTCCATGCCAACGGACCTTATTTTGTACAGTAAACGTTTATGGGGAACTGTGTCAAATGCTTTTGCAAAACCCAGATACACCACGTCTACGGGCCTTCCTTTATCTAGATGGCAACTCGCCTCCTCATAGAAGGTTAAAAGATTGGTTTGGCAAGAATGATTCTTCATGAATGCTGATTACTGCTAATGATACCGTTCTCGTTGCTAAAATCATGTATATAGTCCCTTATCATCCCCTTGCTATTGATGTTAGGCTAACTGGTTTGTAATTCCCAGGTATGTATTTTGGGCCCTTTTTAAATATTGGTGCTACATTGGCTTTTCTCCAATCAGCTGGTACCATTCCAGTCAGTAGACTGTCAGTAAAAATTAGGAACAATGGTCTGGCAATTACGTGACTGAGTTCCCTAAGTACCCTTGGATGCATGCCATCTTGTCCCGGTGATTTATTGATGTTAAGTTTCCCAAGTCTAATTTAATTCTGTCCTCTGTTAACCATGGAGGTGATGTCCTCTGTTAACCATGGAGTTTATGTTTTTTCCTAAGGTGACAACACTCCTTTTCCCAGTCCTAACCATTGTTGTTAGTCCTGCCTGAGGTTTTCCCTGCTGGACTACAGGACACCACCTCCTTATGTTATTGATAAAAAGAGAGGGGGAGCTATAATACATAAATACTGTATTATCCCTACAGTATTGTTTGATTTTAATTATAAAGGAGTTCTTAGAGAGGGAGCATGCTGAGCGAGTCAGGTCAGAATTTACTTTGATTTCTGATAGAGTCAAGTTTTGGATTTTAGTGCATTAACTGGCCAATTATATTCTGTCTTATGTTTTACAGCTAACTTGAACCTCCTTACACATGAAATTGCCTGAAGCAGCTAAGAAGCCATAATTATGATTTCATATCCACTTCATTTGCCCCCACTTAAATTAAAGTGATAGTCCATCTTGTGTTTCTAAAATAACAAACATGGTATACTTATCTGCTCTGTCCAATGGTTTTGCACAGAGTAGCACAGATTTTCCTCTTCTGGGGTCCCCCACTGGTGCTCCTGGCTCCCCCCCTTCGTGTACCCTCACTAGCAAACCGCTTGCTCTGGGGGTACTCATGCAGGCTCGATCTAGACACACCCTCCATTCCCTTGTCGATCCTTGGTCCCACCCTCCATTCCCTTGTCACTGGATTTGATTGAAAGCAGCAGGAGCCAATGGCTCCTGCTGCTCTCACAGAGTCCAGTGTGGAGGGAGAAAGAGAGCAGTACCACTGTTCTCGTGCACAGAACTGGACCAAGATCAGTGCAGGTGAGTATTTAGGGGTGGATGGGGAGGGGGGAGCTGCACCTGAAAGTTTTTTTTACCTGTAAATGTAAAAAAAATTTAGCCTTTGGAACCACTTTAAAGGAATAGCTGTAAAACTTTAAGGTAACCATTAAACTTATTACACAGAGCAAGTCAAACAAATCTATTAATGAACCCAATTTCCACCTCCAGTGTGTGCACTCACATCCTTGGGCCGGCTGTACACGGAACTAATTAGTTTGATTTCCCCATCAACACAGACAGTTTTGATGCGGGAATTCCTATTGCTGGGCCATTGTCTTCTTCCCAGCAGGGGAGGGCAGGGGAAGCCGTCCTCCACTGGGAGAAGACAAGGATTTGTGCTAGTGGCTATAGAAGCCATTAAAGATAATCGTAGGTAAAACCCAGCATGCTGGTTGATCGATCAACTTGGTAAATTCAACCTGCCCATACATGGTTCGAATTTGGCCCGGTTCCTTCTGAATCGGCCGAGATTTGAACCGTGTATGGCCTGCCTTATTCTCTCATTTTTTTTATTCTGAAATCAGATAGTACTGTTTTTAAGTGTTGTAACACACTTAAACTGTATCTATATAATCCATGGCTACCTACAGCAATTAAATGAATTCATCAAAAATATGACCACCAGCAGCATGCTTCCTCATGCATACTGCCTGTTCAGTCAAAATTGTTCATGGTTTTGGCTAATATTAAGAACAAGTTATTGCATAGCTAGTCATGCTATGGAAAGAAATCACCACTCAGTCAACATTGGCCAAAATGGCTTTCCAACTAAAAATATCAACACACATTAGCAAAACAGTACTGGAAGCAATAATTAAAGTGTATCTATAGCTAAAAACTTTTTTTAGTTGTGGCTAGAGTAGGGAAGGGTAAAACCTTTGTCTCTGTTTTTGTTGCTTCCTGTGTCCCTGCTGGAGATATTAACCCTTGCTATTTGTCCTGGTGACAAAGAACGTGATAAGAAACCCAAAATGCTATGATTAATACTGGAACAGGTGGTGTGGGGAAAGTGTAAGCGAGGATTTCCCCTAAATTTGGAGATAATTCCTCTTCCCAATGAGACACAGAGAGCAAAAAAAAAAAAAAAAAAAGCATAGATACACTTGTTTTACTATTCTTATATGTATAAATAATTGTGCTAATCATTGATTGCTATTTATAACAAATATTAGTCACAAATTGCAATATTATTTAAAAAATTGCCTGGGGAATTGGAAGCTTGAATTTTACGGAAACAATTATTCGCTGCCTAATTAGCATAAACAACTACTCTATAAAGATCTGTAAAGAACATCTTTGAATCATCTATATAAAGATCCACATTACGCCTAAAGCATTTTTTGGGGATGTTTCATAAAGTTTCTCCTCCTATCCGTTTTCACCTCTAGGCAAGTCTTGTGAAGCACAAAAGTTGCCCAACAAGGGTTTTTCCAAGCAATAGTTACCCTAAATAAATACACGGCAAGTATTCACAGGAAGAGAAATCAAGGGGCTCAACTACTGAAGGAATAAATTGCAGTCTATAATTTGTATAGCTTTATATTCCCCATAAGCCTGATAAGGATTTTATTTTGACAAATACTTTATTGAAAGGAAACAAATATGTAAAGGCCCAAGGGTCATGACATATGTTACTATAGAACAAGGAGGAATACTGAAAATACATTTCAATAAGGCATATCAGCAATAAGAAATGTATATTCAAGTCTGCCTATTGGAGGCTGAAGAATACAGACTTGGTATAAACAACAAACATGACTTTTGGAGTTTAGAGCAATTTAAAAAAACAACAGATAGTGTGTAATTAGCCGAAATCCCAATGCTGTAGGGGGTGCTTTAGTAGAGGCATGAGGTTCAAAACAAATTATTACATGTAAAAGACAAATCAAGGGAAATTATCAGTCACAAAAGCGGTTTGTCATTGGGGGACTGGCCATCTTGCCAGTAACCCCAGTATAGGCATCATCCGGGAATTCGCTGATGTCAGGGAGAAAAAAAAGGGCCCAAAAGCCCAGAGCTCCTGAGCAGCAGTAAATGTATAGGCTGTCAGCAGATCGGTCTCTAGTGGCTCTGATTTTTGGCACAATGCCAAAAATAGAGAGCAATTGAGCATGTGCAGTGCAGGGTGAGACCGTGTATTACTGGATTTTAATATATACCTGCAAAAGAGGCCAGCCTAAAGTGATCTAGCAGGACTTTCTGACTAATGTTCCACTTTGATGCAAAACTTTCCTGCTACTGGCCACCTTTGCAGTTCTCATTAAGAATAGAGACACTGCAAATGATCCAGCAGAGTAAAACTGGCCATCAGTAGGACTTTTTCAATGAGGAAGGTGCTTTAATACAAGAATTTTTCGGCAGCAGATGACAGGGCAGTATAAAATTGGCTAGCAGTAGGACAACTTTAATGAGCATGGCCAATTTATAAGGGGCAAAGAGCACAGGTAGGTATTTTACATTGAGAATTAAATTACAGCAATGTAAATCTTGCCAGTGGCACAACAGTTTTAATGTGGGGTAATAGACCTAACTATTATATGCATAACTTTTTTTTATTATGAGTATGGATGATAGTGTGGGTTGATTTTTAGTTTTAGTTTTGTGGATTTTTGTGGATTTGCAGCAAAAATGAGGATCAACTTTGAGCACCCCCCCCCCACAAAAAAGGCCTATCAGCATACAATAAAAATGAAATGACAGACAGATAAGCCCACAATTTCATGAACAAAAAAAACAGCAAGAAGGTTGATTGCCCAAACAGCTAGCAATCAGAATTAAATTACTGACTGACACTGTGGATGGTCTGTGCTTCCCCCCTTTTATAATGAGCCAGCTGATCCAAATTCTAAATTTCTGTCTGTGGCTTCCTCTTCTCTGTGTACTGTGTGAAGTGGGGGGGAGGGGGGGTTTCGTCCCTTCTCTCTAATGCTCTGAGTTTAACTTCAGCTTCCCACCCCCTGTTTTCTGAAAGCATGGACAAACCAAATTGTCAGCACGTTGGCCAACAGGATGCCCTGGGGGTATTGACTGCACACACCTATTTAGCACTGCAGGCTGGGGGAAGGGTCATATGGACATCATGTCTTCTGTAGTCATCTTCTCAAATACTGACTGGGACAGAAATTAACTTTTGTGACCTCTGGTGCAACTTATCTTCAACTATGGATCAAGGATGCTAGGACTAAAGTGAGGGTGTGTCTTAAGACTGGACAAGAAGTCCTGGGGCGAAAGATTCAGTGAGAATGGTTGTGCGTTAGCCTAGAGAGGTCTCCCTTCTTCCCTGTCCATCTACCTCCATCTCCCTGTCACTTTATCCCCTTATCTATTTCCCTATTTGTAACTATAATGTAAATAAACCCAACCATTGTTTTTTTTTTTCAAATAACAATTTTTTATTGAACATAAAAGCAAGTGAGTATACAGAACATTGACACTGTAATGCATAGACTTCAGCAGACCAGCAATAAAGCCAGTGTACTTCAAATGTTAGTAGATAATAAACCAAACAGAAGGGATTCATAGCTGGTGCCACATAAGAGTTGGTAGTTGTTAAGTGGGTTCCGTCATGGACCTCAGCAAAATCCAAAGAAGAGAGAGAAGAAAGAACACAGTAGAGAACAGAAAGATAGGGGGAGGTGGGGCGGGAGGGGGAGAGATGGGGAGGCTCAACCACCAGCTCAGGGCGGGTCCTCTCGTCTATGCCATTCTTCCCAGACTTTGTCATGTGCTTCCAATCTATTTTGTAATCTAGCTGTCATTTTTTCCATCAGCTCTATGTCTTTTATTCTGGTGTATAAGTCTGTTTGGGTGGGCGGGGCTTGTCGTTTCCAATGGAGGGCAACAAGGCATCTCGCGGCCATCAGGACATGCCTAAGCAGATTTTTGGAATGTCTGGGAATCTGCAGAGTAGAAACTCCAAGGAGAAATGATTTTGGGGTTCTGGGAACCTGTATTCCTAGAAGGCGGGACAGTAAGAGCTGCGTCTCTGTCCAGAAGGGCACTATCTTGGGGCAGATCAAATAGACATGATATAGGGTCCCCTTGGCTCCCTGGCAGCGCCAACATCTATCCGAGCTGGAAGGGTAAATGGCATGGAGAACGTCTGGCGTCAGGTACCAAAAGTAAAGTATTTTATAGGCGTTCTCCTTATAGAGCGTGCAAAAGGAGCTCTTTGCTGCCTGAGACCAGATCGTCCGCCATGTCTCCTCTGGGATTTCCTCCCCTAGTGCTTTTTCCCAGCGAAGCATACATGTATGCTTACCCTGGGTGGGGAAGGAGTAGGAGTTTAACAACCAATATATATTTGAAATTAAGCCTCGGCGTGCGGAGCCCTCCAACATCAAGCTCTCAAAGGGCGTTGGCGCTGAGAATTGGAGGTTCGGGGCGAAAGATTGGGCATAGTGTCTTATTTGCAAATGGCCATAAAACACCTGGCGAGGTAAATCAAATTTTTTTTGAGTTCAGCGAATGAGAGCATCTTGCGTGTACAGGGGTGCACTAAATGGCCAAAGTGGAATAAATTCCGTGTCGCCCAGGGCGAAGACATCTGGTGTGTAAGACCCGCAGGCATCCTAGGGTTATAAAGAAAGGATGTTAATAGTGATCCCCCTGAGCACAGCTTATCTGCTCGAGATAGTCTGTGCTATAGTGATCTGAGATGGAGCATGGGACCCAAAAGTCGGGCCGAGTCCACCTCCACATTTGCATTCCAGAGCAGGTTATTTGGGTGCGTGGGTGCCAGCCATATTTTTTCGATTTCTGTCCATCTGTTGTAAGATCGTTGGGGAAACCAGGAGGCCAGGGCACACAGTTGGGCAGCTTGGTAATATTTATTCAAGTCAGGAAATGCCAACCCACCGTCGGAATGCGAAGTTGTCAGGACTGAATAAGATATTCTATGCCTTCTATAATTCCAGACAAAACGCACTAAATCTGCCTGGAGTTTTCTCAAGTCTGCATATGGAATTGGGATGGGCAGCATTTGGAAGAGATAGAGGAGTTTGGGGAGGACAGTCATCTTAACAGAGGCCACCCTCCTTAGGAGGGAGATATGGTGAACCTCCCATTTCTGTAGCAGATCCCTTATGGACCGGAACAGGGGAGGAAAGTTAGCTCGGTATAGGGTAACGTAAGATGGGGTGATCTGAATTCCCAGATATTTCAGGGCTGTCGTCTTCCAGTGGTATGGAAAGCATTGCTGTAGGTGTTGAGTCTCTGCTGCTAGGATATTGATAGGGAGAGCCTCCGATTTAGCTGTGTTTATTTTATAGCCAGAAAAGGATCTATAGAGGTCAAGTTCAGCGTGTAGGTTGGGCAGTGAGGTTCTAGGTTGGGTCAGGGTGAGTATGACATCTGCAAACAGTGCTAATTTAAATTCCCTTCCCCGCACCGGGACCCCGTGTATGTCTGGGTTTCCACGAATGGAAGCCGCCAGGGGCTCAACACACAGTGCAAACAGTAGTGGTGGGAGTGGGCATCCCTGGCGGGTCCCATTCGCAATCGGGAAGGCATAGGATAGGACATAAAGGGGTCTTAACCTGGGATGTGTGGTTTGTGTAAAAGTGCTGATTAGCCTGTAGGGAGGGACCCCGGAACCATATGCACTTCAGCGTGGCGAACAGGAAAGGCCAGCCAAGGCAGGAGAAAGCCTTTTCGGCATCTAGCCCAAGAACCAAAGTCTCTAGTTCGTCCCTGTTCGCCACATCTATTAGGTCAATAATCTGTCTCGTGTTGTCCCCTGCTTGACGGAGGGGGACAAAGCCCACCTGATCCTTATGTATCAAAGAGGGCAGTATCAGGTTTAGTCGCATCGAGAGAAGCTTAGTAGAAATTTTCAGGTCAGGGTTTAAGAGTGCGTTCGGCCTGTAACTAGCGCTTAATGAAGGATCTTTGTCGGGTTTGGGGATCAACGTTAGAAATGACCTTTGCATGTCTGAGGGAATAGGGGTTTGCTGAAGGAAAGCACTAAGCAACTTACACATATGTGGTAGGAGAATGGGGAGGAATGATTTGTAATATTCATAGGGGAGGCCATCTGGGGATTTATGTGATGGCAGAGTCTTAATGGTGGCTGTCAGTTCTTCTGCTGTAATAGATGCATTGAGGGAAAGTAGGTCTGATGCCTGAAGCTTGGGGATACCACTATCTTCCAGGTAGTGCTGCAAGCGGTCAGTCAAATCAGGGGGAGGGGATCATGTGGAATCTCGGGGTCACGGTATAGGGCTGTGTAAAATTCCTCAAATGCTTGAACTATGTCTTGAGGGTGTGAGAGGAGAGCGCCCTTCCTGACTTTTATTTGGTGGGGGGTAGTCGTGTGGGAACGTTCTGACAGTTTGCATGCCAATAGAGAGTGGGCTTTGTTACCTTTGTCCTAGTAGGTTTGTTTTAGTCTAAGGAGTGCCTTCTCTACTTGGCCTATTGCCAGGTCTCGGAGTGTTGTTCGTAAGCAGATGTGATGGAGGAGAAAGTTGTTTAATTGCCAGTTACACGGTTTGCGGGTAGGTGTGCCTATTTCCAAGATCATAACTACAGGGGCGTAATCGGACCAGGAGATCGGTAGGATCTGGGCATCTCTGGTGGCATGAAGCGTGGCATTATTGACGAAAAAGTAGTCGATGCGGGAGTGCATACGGTGGGAAGCAGAAAAGAATGTGTATTGTCTATCTCCAGGATGTAGGGCTCGCCATGTGTCAAATAGGGCATAATATCTGGTCATATGGCGAAATAATTTTGAGTCCCTGGCAGCTCGGGTTTGTGGATCTGTGGAGTTCAGTACATGGCGATCCAGTCCAACCGAGTGGGATAAGTTAAAGTCCCCGCCGACTATCAGATATTCGTTGGGTGTCCTGAACAGTCGTGCAAATACTTTGGTTAGAAAATGAATTTGTCGGGTATTAGGGGCATACAGGGTACAAAAAGTGACAGCCTGCGTTTGCCACTGGCCTCACAAAATAATGTAGTGTCCCCGTGGATCTACAAATGTCTCAGAGCATGTGAAGGGGGAGCCACGTTTAAAAAGGATGGCCACCCCTGCTCGCTTGCGGGGGTTAAATGCCTAGTAAACCTGAGGATATTGTATGGAAGCAAAAGTGAACCAGTCTCCTTTGTTAAAATGTGTTTCCTGGAGTAGGACAACGTCCGCCCCAGAATGCCTGAGCTCCCTCAACGCAAGATGTCTCTTTCTATTTGAGTTCAGACAATGGACATTAAGTGACATAATCTTAACCATGGTCTTGGGTGTGTGTGAGCCCGGAAGTACTTATCTGATCCAGCTGCAAGGGTGCCTCGATGCCCAGGAGAGAAGGGGGCCTGTTTTAAAGATATGCCCGAGTGTTCGTCCAGAGCATGTGGCGAGCCAGGAAGGGGGGGCGGGGAGGGGAGGAGACAGAAGGAAAGGAGGAAAACACATTAGTTAGAAACATAGTAATCAAAGATAAACAAGCCCCAAGCAGTTTATACAACCCGGGACCTAATAAGTTCCAATAAGTCCTCCCAGGCAGGGCCCAAAAGGAGGACCCAGGCCGGGGGGACATAGAGAACCGTAGTGATCAGTAACCAGATACCTCAACAGGATAATAAGGGAACTTTAGTAGGGTGTTCCTATAGGGGGACTAGTGACCAGAAGGATTACCAATTTCAAGTCTCCAGTGGGGGGTGCCCAATAAACAAAACAAGATAGTGGCCAGGAGGCCTAAGGGGAATGCAAGTAAGGCTGATGGGTGGGTCAGGAGAGTCAAAGAGCGTTATACACGCCATAGCCATGGCTGTTGGGGAAGAAGGGACCTATGACCGTCAGCCATGCTTAGGTTTGGTAGGCCCGCGGGGAGAATCCTGTCCCCTGGGGCGTTTGGAAGGGGGGATCTTCTGCCAAACCGAGGGAGGTGGCGTTGGTGTGTCCACCAAATCCCATTCTTGGAAGCGGGGGATGGGGATCTCCATAGTGTCACAGAAATTGTCTAAGTCCTCAGGAAAGCGTAACACTGCTGATTTTCCTTGCCGGCGGGCTGTAAGGCTGAAAGGGAAACCCCACCGTTAGACTATGTCATTTAAGTAGAGGTTGAAGGAGTCTGGGTTTCTGTAAGGTAATCCAAGAAAGGTTTGGGTATATCTGTATCTGCGCATTGTCGAAGACCACCCTCTTGATGGTATGGGCCTTTCGTATGATGTCCTCTTTCAGGGGGTAGGAGTGGACCCTGCATATGACAGCACGAGGCCTGGAGATGGGTCCTTTGGGACGTAGGGCACGGTGTGCTTGATCTATCTCGATGGGTTTATTCGGGGGTTCCACCAAGAGGTTGTTGAATAGAGTTTGCAGGACATCGTGCAGATCTTCTGGACCCTCTGATTCAGGCAGGCTCCTGACACGGTTGTTGTTTCTGCGCCCCCTATTGTCCAAATCTTCGATATGACGCTGCATGTTTCTGAGCATTATGTGATGGTCGGCTCCTTGTATTTGGGTGCGGTGTACCGCCAGCTTGGTCTCTTGTATTTCCTCCTCCGCCATTTCCACTCTCTCTGAGAAATGTTTAAGATTAGCGTGAAGTACTTGGATTTCTGCTCGGCAAGCAGACTTGACCTCTTCAATAAGGAGTTTAAAGTCCTCTTTAGTTGGAATGGCTTGGAGGTAGGCCTGCCATGGGGTGTTCTGCTGGTAGCGGGGATCAACCCCCATTTTTTGTCTGTAGAAGGTGCGATGGAGAGGGTTCTCGCTGAGAGTAAAGGGGGGGGCGCATTCTGTGCTGGTGCCCAGGGATGCATTTGGGGGTCCCGCAAATTGCTCCACTCAGGGAGCTGTGGAGAGAGATGGCTATTTGCATGCTCCATATGGGCCAGAATCGGGGAGCTGGCTGCCTGAGCGTAGGAAATCACATGGTCTGCCCCCCTTTCTGTAGTTTTGGGTTTGCTGGGGCGGGATTGTCTCTGTGGCTGGGGTAAAGCTGGGGCAGGATAATGTACCTGCTGAGGCGTGCGTCCTCCATTTGGCCCTGCTTGCAGGGATCCCGGAGGCCCGAGCACACTCTGGATCAGGCAGGGGGGGAGTCCTCCGACTGTGGCGAGGGAGTAGGGGAGTCAAAGCTCGGGTCCAAGGCCGTACTCAGCAGCTGTGGGAAGGCCTGAGAGCACTGGGTGTATGTAGCTGCAGTGAGGCCTAGTGCTGAGCACTGGGGATCGTGCTGCGGCGCTGCCTGGGAGGTGTGGAGTGGGGGTAGACTCACCGCTCCAGGGTCCCAAGGATGCAGCCCGTTCGTCTCCCATGCCGATTCAGATGCGCTCCGTGGATGGGCTGGGGATTGTGAGCTTGGCGGTTGCGGAGGCCGCGCGGAGGAGGCGGAGGAAGTTGGCGCCATCTTGTCCATCTCGCCGCCGTGTGTTGATGGCGGCTTGAAATACCCTCGGAGGGTCGTGGATGAGCCGGGAGGTGGCTGGGATGATCCCCTGGCTTTAGAGGATCAAGTCCTCCTGATTCCACCCATATATGGGTGTTAAAAATCCCCTTATGAAGCTGTGGACTAGTGGAGAGCTAAGAGCTCAGGCTTCCATGCAGGGCAACTTCCGGTCACGCCCCCCCCCCAACCATTGTTTTAAAGTATAGCCAAAGCTTTTTTGGCTGTACTTTTCCTATGAATCACAGGAGTGCCATTTGTTCTGAACCCCTGTGAGGTCACAGAGCCGGTACATGGCTCTGAAAAAATCCCAACCATATGGTCAGGATCCACACAGAAGCCTAGAACGGCAAGTGAGCAGAGGGCTGTCAGTCACCAGCTCTCTGTTTACTGAAGACCGAGAGCTGAGTGTTCAACACTGTTTTGTCTCTCAGTTCCCAGTCTTAGAGGAGGCGGGGACAGATGCACTATCAGATCTATGCTGCATCCACCTAGGTGAGTATAATTTTTGTTTTTACTTACACCCATACTTCTCTTTAAGAGTTAATGGTCCTTCATTTGAATAAAGGCTCCCCAAACTTAGCATACTTTACATACGTAAAGGGGGCGAGCTTGCAACCGCAGTTGAGAGCGGCTTAGAAAGAAGGCTGCAGGAGAACCGTCCTGCAGGTTGTGGGAGACTCAGCTGCTTCTGTAACCCTCTAAAAAAGCAGAAGGTGCCACCATCTAAGTGTATCAGTTTATTAAAAACAATTTAAAAAATGGTTAAAATACACTCACAAAAGTAGCAGGAAGACAGGCTCATCTTCAGTCAGAGTTAGCTATGTGGTGAAGGTAACATCCAGTTGTGAAAGGGATGCAAGGCTCAAGCACTGTCCACCAGCGAGAGCCGTAACCAAGCTGGAACGCCAGACAGCATGTGGGCCGGAACCAGAAGTGACGTCGGGTGTGATGACCTTGAACCCTGCCAGTTACTAAATACTGATGATGAGCCTATCTTCCTTTTACTTTTGTGAGTATATTTTAACCATTTTTAAAATTGTTTTTAATAAACTGATACACTTAGATGGTGGGGCCTTCTGTTTTTTTGTTTATTATAGTGAACAGAGACTATCCATTACTCTGCTGGAAGAGTGGCAGCCATTGTTCAAGTGACTCTCCTTAATTGGACTTATTTACCTTTTTTCATCTTCTTTGCACCATTGAGCTTGTTTTACTTTATACCTTGCAGTATGTGTGTGTGTTGGTGGTGGTGGTGGTGGGGGGGCTACTGCAAAGTTACTTTTTGTGCTTTTGGGCTTTAAGTAGAGGAATTCGTGAGCAAGAGAGAGAGGAAATATCATATAAGACATTGCCCAAACAAGTTTATTTTTTAAAAGGGATATATTTTAACAGTGCCAGGAAATGCATCATCATCTTGGTGATCACATCCCCCGTATTACTCAAGCAGATACATGTACATTTTAATCTGGGATCCTTTAATACTTAGCAATTACATTAATGCTATTAGATGAAGCTGTTCATTTGGAATCAGGTCAGTTATAGAGCAGCAACCACATTCTTTCTGTCACATTCTGTCACGACAGTGTTCAAGTGAATGGAGGAAGTTAAACCCACACAGGATGAAGGATGTTTTCTTCTAAAGTGTGATATTTTGACCTCTGGTTTGTACTCAGATAGCTACAGTGTCTTGCAAAAGTATTCACCCCTTGGCAATGTTCATGTTTTGTTGCCTCACAACCTGGAATTAACATGGATTGTTTGAGGATTTGCATCATTTAATTTACAGAACATGCCCACAATTTTGAAGATGTTATTTTTTTTATTGTGAAGCAAATAACAAATAGGACAAAATAACAGAAAAAGTCAATGTGCATAACTATTCACCCCCCTAAAGTCAATACTTTGTAGAGCCACCTTTTGCGGCTATCACAGCTTCAAGTCGCTTTGGATAAGTCTCTATGAGCTTGCCACATCTTACCACTGAGATTTTTGCCAATTCCTCCTTGCAAAACTGCTCCAGCTCCTTCAAGTTGGATGGTTTGCGCTTGTGAACAGCAATCTTTAAGTCTGACCACAGATTTTCTATTGAATTGAGGTCTGGGCTTTGACTAGACCATTCCAACACATTTACATGTTTCCCCTTAAACCACTGAAGTATTGCTTTAGCAGTGTGTTTGGGGTCATTATTCTGCTGGAAGGTGAACCTCCATCCTAGCCTCAAATCACACACAGAGTGGTACAGGTTTTGCTCAAGAATATTCCTGTATTTAGCACCATCCATCTTTCCCTCAACTCTGACCAGTTTCCCAGTCCTGACTGCTGAAAAACATCCCCGCAGCATGATGCTGCCACCACCATGTTTCACTGTGGGGATGGTGTTTTCTGGGTGATGTGATGTGTTGGGTTTGCACCAGACATTTTTTTGATGGCCAAAAAGTTAAATTTTAGTCTCAACAAACCAGAGTACCTTCCTCCATACATTTTGAAAGTCTCCCACATGCCTTTTCGCAAACTCAAAATGTGCCATTTTGTTTCTTGCTGAAAGTTATGGCTTTCTTCTGGCCACTCTGCCATAAAGCCCAACTCTATGGAGCGTACAGCTTATTATCATCCTATGTACAGATAGACCAGTCTCTGCTGTGGAACTCTGCAGCTCCTCCAGAGTTACCTTAGGTCTCTGTGCTGCCTCTCTGATTAATGCCCTCCTTGCCTGGGCCGTGAGCTTTGGTGTGTGGCCGTCTCTTGGCAGGTTTGCTGTTGTGCCATGTTCTTTCCATTTGGTTATAATAGATTTGATGGTGCTCCTAAGGATCATCAAAGATTTGGATATTTTTTTAAAACCTAACCCTAACTTGTACTTCTCAACAACATTGTCCCTTACTTGTTTGGAGAGTTCCTTGGTCTTCATGGCAGTGTTTGTTTAGTGGTGCCTCTTGCTTAGGTGTTACAGCCTCTGGGGCCTTTCAAAAAGGTGTGTATATGTAATAACAGATCATGTGACACTTAGATTGCACACAGGTGGACATCATTTCACTAATTATGTGACTTCTGAAGGTAATTGGTTGCACCAGAGCTTTTTATGGGCTTCATAACAAAGGGGGTGAATACATACGCACATGCCAATTGTGCATTTTTTTATTTCTGAAAAATAGTTTTATGTATATTTTTTTCTAAATTTACTTCACCAACTTAGACTATTGTGTTCTGATCCATCACATATAATTCAGGTACAAAAAAATTGAACTAAAGGCTGTAATGTAACAAAATAGGGAAAAAGCCAAGAGGGCTGAATACTTTTGCAAAGCACCGTACCTTAGTCACTAATAAACTATTTGCAACCATGCAAATTTCATAAAAATAACAGTACTACTGATGAAAAAAAATAAAATAAAATAAAATAAAAAAACGAACAGGCATGTAGCCATTAACAAAGTAAACTCATCATTTATTACCTCGATCACAACTGCTGTAGCACAGAAAGTGCTTGCAAGGCACTCTGCACATAATTTTAAATGTATCTAGGGCTCAGTGGCCAAGTGGTAAGGCATTGATCTCATCGTAAAGTAACACATGCAAGAGTTGACACAGCTGCACACCCCAAAAAGCATTGCAAAATTACCGTAGTGGAAAAATTTCCCCAGGGGGCTTTTAAGCAGCAAAATATTTCTGAAACAATGTTTAGTAACCATGTTTAGTAAAAATATTATTTAATTCAGACATAGAATGCATTACATAAATACAATCAATATCACATAAAATTCCCAGTAGTCGACATCAGCAACAACAAAGGACCATCTCCCATGGCAATCAATTTGTTGAAAAAGTTCTAATTGTACAGTTACATTGTATCAATGCTATCAATATGAATCCCCATGGTATTCATGGGGATTCATATTGATAGCATTGATACAATGTAACTGTACAATTAGAACTTTTTCAACGAATTGATTGCCATGGGAGATGGTCCTTTGTTGTTGCTGATGTCGACTACTGGAAATTTTATGTGATATTGATTGTATTTATGTAATGCATTCTATGTCTGAATTAAATAATATTTTTACTAAACATGGTTACTAAACATTGTTTCAGAAATATTTTGCTGCTTAAAAGCCCCCTGGGGAAATTTTTCCACTACGGTAATTTTGCAAGGCATTGATCTCATAAACCAAAGATCATTAGTTTGAGCCCCATCTGTACCTGATTCTTTAATCTCTAGCCTAATGTACTGAGTACTATAAAATGTATCTAAAGTCAAAACTATTTTTATAATTTTGGATACTGCTCATGGTCATAAACTTGGCAGTGTAGTGAATGTATTCATAATGCAAACTCCCAAAAAAGTGCATGTTAACATGTAGAAATACATGTTATAGACCTGTATTACTGTTTGTGCATAAATGTGAAAGGGCCCTAACACTTTTTACCTGAAAGAGCTGACATAAAAAAAATGTCACTCAGAAATAGAAGGATCTATGAATAGCTCTCTGCTTTCTATATGGTTTTTGGCACTATAACAGAGGTTAGAAGTTCCTTCACACTCAGCAAAATTAGCCCACAACTATCTTTCAGTAAAATAATGTGTGAAGTTGTTGCAAGAATTAAAAGAGAAGTATAGCCAAAGCTAATTTGGTTATACTTTTCCTGTCCCATTTGTGACCTGTTTTCAGCTGACAGCCAGTGGCGGATTAAGGTGGTCATGGGCCCCTAGGCTACTTTTTGTGTGGCCCCCTAAACAGGGTTTTGGAAAAGTACCTCTTTTGGTGTTTATGTTGTCTTTCTGAGGCGAAGACATCTGCGCCTTTGTTCTGACAAGTTTCAAGTCCTATTTTAGCCCAGTATGTCCTCATATGCTCATCAATTTTATCCCAGCATGCAGGATCCGAGCTACAAGTAGCAGGATCTGTAGACTCTTGTCTCTCTTCCCTCTCCGCAGCAACAGGTGAGGAGGGATTTGTGGCGGCTGGGATGACACGGCTAATTCCAGGGATGTTGGTGGTGGTAACACAGCACACCGGTGTTTCGGATTGAAGTAACTGACCCTCTGTCTCCGACTCCTTATCTGAGTCCAGGTGTCCTGGTTGTGAGGCATGGTCGTGGTCTGCTTGGAGTTGGGAAGTGTCTTTGCCATAAGTAGAGCTAGCCGCCGCGGCTGCTGAGGATGCAGTTGTTTCAACCGCTGCAATGTTAGCCGTTAGCTGGCAGTCCTCCTGTGCCTGTGGATATTTACCTGGTCTACTAGATGAAGATTCGGCAGCCTTGAAATAATTTTGGGATTTTCTTTAGAAGATCTTGATCACGGTGTTCTTTCAGCCGTTAGGCTTTCCGTTTTTGTGCTCCACTATCGTATTTTCTATCGGTTTGCTGTCCTGTAGCACCCAGTGACATATCATTTGAAGACCAATTTGACCTTCTGAACCCTGACCACATAATGTTCATTGGGCCAGCTGATTGGGTAGATGTGGCCCACATCTATCCAATCAGCCTTATTTTTCAATGTTTTATATGAGCAAATGTAAATTAATAAAAATATCCTGGCCAATCGGGGGCGCTTGCACACGTGGGGCCCTAGGCTGCAGCCTAGACCAATCTGTGCATTAATCCGCATCTGCTGACAGCTATTGGTTGACTTCACTCAGCCAGTCCGGGCTCGGAACAGACCATATGGTTGGGATCCACCCAGATGTGGGGACCAGTACCTCACTCAGCCTCCCAGCAATTGCAGAGCAGCGAGCTGGTGACTGACAGTCACAGCTCTCTGCTCAGAGCAGAGGGTGGAACTGAGCAATCAGTGCTGTTAGATTGCTCAGTTCTCGCTGCAGAACCAGTGGTGAACATATGCAGCACTGAATTAATGCTGCATTCACATAGTTGAGTATACATTTTTTTTGTTTATTTTTAAGTCCATCTTCTCTTTAATAGTAATAAGTGACCTACATCCGAGCACACAATATTATCCTAAGTATTACAAACTACAAGTAAATATGACTACGGCTTGCTATAGAAAGTTTTTGAACACTGGATGCACATGAAGATAAAAACATGCCAACAGGTGTCCTTTTTAAACATATTACATAGACTTATAGGGTAACTGTCAGCACAGCCAGAAACCAAGGGAGAAGCACTTATATAACACACACACACCACAATGCTCTGTATACAATACTGTGCCTTGCAAATGTATTCACCCCTCCTTGGCTTTTTACCTATTTTGTTACATTACAGTCTTTAGTTCAATCCTTTTTTAATCTGAATTATATGTGATGAATCAGAACACAATAGTCTAAGTTGGTGAAGTAAAATTAGAAAAATATATACATAAAACTATTTTTCAGAAATAAAAAACTGATAATTGGCATGTGTGTATGTATTCACCCCCTTTGTTAAGAGGCCCATAAAAAGCTCTGGTGCAACCCATTACCTTCAGAAGTCACATAATTAGTGAAGTGATGTCCACCTGTGTGCAATCTAAGTGTCACATGATCTGTCATTACATATACATATAAGCAAGAGGCACCACTAAACAAAACACTGCCATGAAGACCAAGGAACTCCTCAAACAAGTAAGGGACAATGTTGTTAAGAAGTACAAGTCAGGGTTAGGTTATAAAAAAATATCCAAATCTTTGATGATCCCTAGGAGCACCATCAAATCTATCATAGCCAAATGAAAAGAACATGGCACAACAGCAAACATACCAAGAGACGGCCGCACACCAAAACTCACGGACCGGGCAAGGAGGGCATTATTCAGAGAGGCAGCATAGAGACCTAAGGTAAATCTGGAGGAGCTGCAGAGTTCCACAGCAGAGACTGGTCTATCTGTACATAGGACGACAATAAGCCGTACGCTCCATAGAGTTGGGCTTTATGGCAGAGTGGCCACAAGAAAGCCATTACTTTCAGCAAGAAACAAAATCGCACGTTTAGAGTTTGCGAAAAGGCATGTGGGAGACTCCCAAAATGTATGAAGGAAGGTGCTCTGGTCTGATGAGACTAAAATTTAACTTTTTGGCCATCAAAGAAAACGTTATGTCTGGCGCAAACCCAACACATCACATCACCCAAAGAATACCATCCCCACAGTGAAACATGGTGGTGGCAGCATCATGCTGTGGGGATGTTTTTCAGCAGTCGGGACTGGGAAACTGGTCAGAGTTGAGGGAAAGATGGATGGTGCTAAATACAGGGTTATTCTTGAGCAAAACCTGTACCACTCTGTGTGTGATTTGAGGCTAGGACAGAGGTTCACCTTCCAGCAGGACAATGACCCCAAACACACTGCTAAAGCAACACTTGAATAGTTTAAGGAAACATGTAAATGTGTTGGAATGGCCTAGTCAAAGCCCAGAACTCAATCCAATAGAAAATCTGTGGTCAGACTTAAAGATTGCTGTTCAGCAGAAGAGTTGTGAACAGAGAAAACTATGCTTTAAGTTTTCTCTGGATTTTGTAAGTCTGGATTGGGGCTGGAAACTTGAAGACTTCAAAGAGCATTGGGAGGGATGGAGTCTTCAGTCTTGTGTCCGGGTTTGCAGAAGTTCTGCAGGTTGTGTGTGTGTCCAGGCGCACACACCCATTAAAAGGCAGATCTAAACATAGTTCATGGGAGTTGGCGTGGGAGCAGTTGCTGCAGCCAGGAGGAATGTGTGCTACCATTTAAGAACCCAGGCAATATCCTTGAGACGGCGCTCCATGTGGGAGAGGTTCCAGTTCAGTGGACTGAGAGAGTTGGGCCAGCTGACAGTCGGGGAGATCATAGTTGAGACAACTGGAAGAGAGAGTCCGGGGGACCAGAGGGGACCGTGAGTCTTGGAGGAGTGTGAAAGCCTGGAGTGTCAGGAGAACCCCCTCCTAGAGGCCAGGAGTGGGCCTACGCAGCTTTGTACTGTGACCAAGGCTGCTTGGTGCCATTCTTCTATATATTTAATTTACTTATTTTATATTGGGAATTTTTCACACTTAGGCCATCACCCCTGATGATTATCCTATGAGCCAACCGTGGATATCCATCCATTCCCCTATGTGGCTATTCTTGTGAACGTCCTGGGGCCTGTGAATAGTATCTTTTACATTTTCTGACACATGCTTAATGGTTTCAACAAAATGATGTCCATCTGCACACAAACACCAAAACCCTGTTGCATAAACATAGAGGCCTCTGCGATTAAGTCCTGAAAAAGGGTAAAATGTGTCTGAGGAGTTCTCTACAGTTGGAGAACAGGAGCTGAAGCCATCTTTTACCCATCTCATTACATTTATGCAACAGGAAGTCAGTGTCTGTGTGCAGATAGCCATCAATTTATTGAAGTCTACTGAAGCCTAACAAGCGGTCTTTCTTGCACTAGTCTTTTCACATGCTGATCTGACAGGCTTGGAGGAGGATTCAAGCAGTAGAGATGGACCGAACACCCCCCGATTTAGATCGCAACAGAACTCTCGAACATCACAAAATTTAGGACCCCATTTAAGTCTATGGGACCCAAACTTGAAAAATCAAAAGTCCCCATTTTGAAAGCTTGTATGGAAGTTATTGGCCATAAAAAGGGTATGGGGGCCCAGCTACTGCCCTGGGGGACATGTCCAATGTAAAAAAAAACTTTTAAAACAGATTATTTTTTTAAAGGAGCAGTGATTTTAATGATGCTTAAAGTGAAAACAATAAACTTTAAAAATTCCTTTTAAATATAGTGCCTGGGGGGTTACCTTAGTCTGCCTGTAAAGTGGCACATCTGAACTGTGTATAGAACCTGCTGCAGCAAAACTTGACATTGATAAAGAAAAAAAAAGACATTTAAATTGATTTTCCCTGCCAGCCTACTTTATTTTGTAAACAACAGCTTGGGGAGCCAGTCTATATGATGAGGCCACAATTTAGTGCACTCGGAACAAGATTAGAGATTTTTTTGAAAAATTCTGGTGTCTCTTTGGCAGACTTTGGATGGAAATAAAACATTTTTGCATCACAGTGAGCAAACCTTATGTGAAGAAGCCAAATTATTATACACTTAGACCAAGATTAACATTTTTTTTTTTTTAGATAAAGTCTGATGTCTCTTTTGCAAACTTTGGATAGAAGTAACAGGTGCCACCTCATAATGCTTGACTTCTTTATGGGAGCTCAGCAGTCCAGTAGAACTCTCCTGGCAGGCAGTTGTATCCCGAGTCTTCTCTGCCCTTGTTGTGGCTCTAGATAGAGGTGGAGGGAGTGAAGCACTAATGCTATCCGGCATGTCTGTATCCACTGCAACTGTGGCCGCGGCTCCCTCTTTTCCCTCCTTTCTCTGTGTTATAACTGGAAGAAGAGCCGCCAGCCCCCTCAGCTGTTCCACAGCTCTGCGCTCCAGACCTCTGAGAGGAGGAAGGGACTGGGCAGCAGAGACAGATGGTAAGGGATTGTAGATGGAGGATGGCAAATTTACGCTGGAGAGGCAAAAAGACTGGAAGGCAGACAGAAGAGAGGCAGAATAGAGGCTGGATATCGGCAGGTGTTTTAGACTGGATGTCAGCAAGCAGAGTATCAATAGCAGCAGTAGTGGGGAAAGACAGGATATAGATCGGCGTATACACAGACGGATGTCAGATGCCGGAGCTCATCTCAGCTGTCAGCACGCACGTCCTGCTCACATACTGACTGGAGGCCCCCGGCCTGGTTTCTGAAGGACCTTAGTTGCTGCGGAAAAAGTCTGATAAAACTGACTCCCAGATGGTCTCTCAGTCTACAGACACTGAATGGCTTTCCTCACCTTTGCCTGCTGTGAGTACTGCTGCCTCTATCTGTGTCTCATTGGGAGGGGGGAAGCTAGCTGAGAAGGATCCAGAACCTACATTAAGGATATCTACTCCCTAATACAACAAAGTTCCTTATCCCTCTCTTTACTTACTGGTCAAGTCTAGGCTGTACATGAGGATGTGTCTCTTATCCGTGGCGATCTTCAAAAAGTGCAGGAACGCACACTGGCGATATAAAAAAGGGGTAGTGATATAGAAGACACTGTCCTACCACTAGCTACTGAGGTAAAATCTGCTACATGCAAGCTGAATGGTGCTGCTACCAAAGTAGAAGATATGGAAAATTGCTTACGTTGTAATAATGTTCGCATAGTGGGCATACCAGAGAAGGTTGAGGGCAGCGAACCATTTGAGTTTGCTGAACTCTGGCTAGATGATATTTTTGGCAAGAAACACATTCTCTCATTATTTGCAGTGGAGAGCGCCCACAGGCTCCCTAAAAACATTATTATTATAGAGACAATGTGAAAAATGCTTTGGAGGGCAAGGGCCCTGAAAGACATTAGATATAATGGATCAAAAATAATGTGCTTTCCGGATTTCTCGCCTGAGGTGCACAAACGTAGGGCACGTTTTCAAGAGGTTAAGAAACGACTGCAACATTTAGGGTTAAAGTGTTCAATGCTTTATCCTGCTCGCCTTTGGGTGGTCCATGATGGCAATGTGAAATTTTTTGAGTCACCTCTAGAAACAAAGGACTGGATGGATGGGCGAATTAACTGAAATGATCATTTACTTTTTTAGGCAGTGTGGCCTTCAGAATAAAGGGGGGGGGGGAAGAATTTATGTATATATAAGCAAAGGTTAATGTGTACATATGGATATGTGTTTATGCAGTTATATAAAAACCCTGTCTAAGGGTCCTCTCCCCTGCCCCTGTCAATGTTACCTTCCATATGAATTCTGTATTAGTGTGATAGGTACACTAAGAGAGACTCAATCAGCGAAAGCCACTTTTTGAATTTTTGTGGCTTTCTCCTGTGTAGAACCGTGTTTTTGTCATTTTTTTTCACAGATGCCATGGTGCTTGTGGTTAGGCATCTGATTTTGCAACTGTAAATGTTTTATGTGTGGGTCTTCCCTTTTTTTCTCTCTGGAGAATCTATTTGTTTGCATGTGGTCAATTTTTCTTTCTTTTTTTTTTTTTTTTCTTTTCTCTCCTTCCTACTACAGATTGGGATATATTTAGTGTCACAGTCAGGTTGGCAGGCAGATTTAATTTCTATCTATAATTATGTTAAATACATTTATTTGTGTTCTTTCATGGAATGTTAGGGGTTTGAATAATTCCCTTAAAGGGCAATCTGTTTTTGACTATGTTGCCTCTTTTCGTCCTTCGTTGGTCTGCCTGCAGGAGACCACTAGATTTTTGAAACGTCGCTTTGTTAAAGAAGCTTACCATTCGGTGTATACCTCCCACTTAAGGGCAGTTTCTATTTTAGTCTATACAGGCATAATGTTCTCCTGCAGTAGGACTTTGGTGGATGAGAATGGCAAATATATTTTTTTGCACTGTAAACTGTATAATTTTGATCTGATACTTGCCACTGTGTATATACCTCTTCCCTATAATGCAGATATTTTTAGTCAGCTTATTTATTTTGCTGGAGTATCTCCCTTAGTGCCAATTCTGATACTCAGAGATTTTAACAATGTAATCGACTTAAGACGTGATAGGTGTTCAGCTCCTGGATCGTCTTCTGCTGAGGGTCTTTCTTCTTTAGGGAGACTATGTAGAGAATTGGGGAGAATTTCCGATCATTCCCCTCTGTTGGTTAGGTTAGCTTATTCATCAGGGTTTAACCTGATGAATAAGCATATAGGTGTTATTCCAAAACACTGAGGATACAAAATAAGGTAGTACTGAGTATTACCAGGAAGGCAGACTTTTTAGGCTAAGAAACAGTGAAGAAGATATGGCAGTATAAAAAATATAAATTTATTAAAAAATACAAATATCTAAAAAAACAATGACAATTGTAACATATAGCATCTATGATTATTGTGCAGTGAGCCCTTGTATGTCTACGCGTTTCACCATTAGGCTTCCTCAGGACACAGCCAGGGTTCACAGATGAGACAGAGAAGGGAATATGTCTCTCTATCTAAAATGAGATATAATGTCATTAGACACACACAACTAACTAACACATAAACAAACCTGATGAATAAGCCTATAGGTGTTTTTCCAAAACACTGAGGATACAAAATAAGGTAGTACTGAGTATTACCAGGAAGGCGGATGTTTTAGGCTAAGAAACAGTGGCGAAGATATAGCAGTATAAAAAATATAATATAAAGAAATTACAGCAAATGCCACCAGCGTCAATCAGCGAGAATATGCAGAGAAAGCTTTATAGGTTTGTTAAAGAATGAGACTTACTATATTAGATATAGCTAAATATCTCAGCAGGGGCATGTAAACAATATTCCTAATTATGGGAGCAGCCATTAGAGGGAGGGGGGCCAACACCGGATGCACCACTTAGATCCTGGATTTAGTATCAGCAATGCTGAAGGCAAAAAGATGATGTAAATAACTCCTTGAGTTTGACATGTGATGTGGTGTGACCATTTGGGAGAGGAACCAAAGGTCCTGTCAGTAGCAAATCGCAAAAGTCGCATTTGCCACATTTAAAGAGGCCCACAGGGAATTCTGTTGCATCAGTGGCTTTGCAATAGTGACTTCGTACTAGACGGTCTTTTATGGATCTTGCTCGCCGGAAAGTAAACTCGGGGCAGGATCCTATATATTTACTCATGGTGGGATCAGTAGTTAGAATGTGCCAATGTTTTTGGATAGTTGAACGTATGGTTTGATGTTGGTCAGAATAGGTTGTGATGAACCTAACTACCTCTGAATTAGTTTGTTTCGGTTCCGGAAACAGCAGGGCGTTTCTCGATTTGGTTATAGCTTTTTTAAAAGCTTTTTTGAGAGTGGTTTTGGTGTATCCTCTCGCTAAGAGAAGCTGATAAAGAAGGTCTGCTTCATTTTTAAAGTCAGCATCCGTTGAGCAGTTGCGTTTTAAACGTATGTACTGACTAAACGGAATACTCTGGACTAGAGGGCGTAGGTGCGCACTCCGCGCATGTAGTATTGTGTTCCCCGCTGTGGGTTTTCGAAACAGTGATGTATTGATTTGGCCCTCCTGATTAATTTTGATAGTAATGTCTAGATATGTAATTGTAGAAGGGCTGAACTGCATGGTGAATTTCAGGTTGTAGTCATTCTGACTTAGAACGACCATAAATTCCTCTAGTGCTGCTAGTGATTCCGCCCATGGTAACAAGATGTCATCTATGTAGCGGAACCACCGCAGCACATAGGCAAAAAGATTTGAGTGTCTATCATTGGCAAATAGGTCCCGCTCCCACCCCCCCAGGTACAGGTTCGCATAGGAGGGTGCACAACATGTGCCCATTGCGACCCCCTGTACCTGGGGGAAGTGGGAGCCATCGAAAGAAAAGACGTTTTTAGAAAGAATATGTGACAGAAGTCGCAAAACAAAGCCATTGAGGTCTGAAAACGTGGGACCTCTTTCATTCAAAAATCTGGCAACTGTGTTTAGACCTAATTTATGTGGAATAGATGAGTACAAGGTTTCCACATCAATAGTTACCAAAAGGCATCCATAGGGAACAGTTAGGCCCTCCAGATTTTTTAACAGATCTGGGGTATCTTTTATATATGAGGGTAAAGTGGTGACATGGGGTCATAGATATTGATCTACAAAAATGCTCGCTCTTTCCGTTTTTGAGCCTATACTTGAGATGATTGGACGTCCGGGTGGTTTTGTAGGGTGTTTGTGGATTTTGGGCAGAGAGTAAAAAGTGGGTACTCCTCGGATGAGCCACTTGAATACCCTTAAAAATCTCTTACGTGATCAGGCCGTTGGCAAGGGCGGATTGTAATAGATCATCATACTGCTGATCAAATTTGGTTAGGATATTAGCAGTAATCGGTTTGTACCAGAGTCGGTTTTTTATGATGTCACAACACATGTTCCTGTATGATAATGTATCCTTTAAAACCACATTGCTGCCCTTATCTGATGGCTTGATCACCACATCAGTATTGTTGCTTAAATTAATTAGGGCTGCTTGATGAGCCTCATTTAGATTGGGGTTTGCTATCTTCCTTAGTGGCATAGATTCAATGTCTTTAATGGTTTGGACCAAGAAAGTCCATATATTAGAATTAATATGTAAAGACGGAAAGTTGGTAGATTTTTTCTTTATTGCCTCTCCTAGTGACTTGATGTCATTTAGAAATAGAGTTGTTTGAATTAATTGGCCACGAATTACATCCGATTCAAGAGTATCTTGGGTAGTTGAGACAGATTCATTTTCCTCCAGGAGTAGGACCAAATTTTTTAGGGCTCTAAATTCGGCCACTGAGAAATCTTTCCAGATTTCCTGGTGGGCGATGTGCGCTTGCTTACCCCGTCTGTTACTATCATACATGAATTTTAGAGTCAGCTTTCTTGCAAACAAATACAGGTCTTTAATAATGTCAAACTTATTTGGTAGTGAGTTGGGACAGAAACTGAGGCTGAGCTGCAGGAGCTCCCGTTCAACAGTATTCAGGGGATATGATGATAAATTGATCACTTCTAATTTATCTTTCTTGGTTGGTAAATTCTGTTCAACTACTAAAGATGTATTCGTTATAGGGTCAGAAGGTGGTCTATTGTCAGAGTTAGCGCTTACCTTTTTAGTGGTAATCAGGAAAAATTGGTCTATGCATCATTTCTTAGTATCTTTCTGGATTGCTCCAGCTGTCGCAGTACTTGCTGGTCTAGATGCCATCAAGGTTTTAGCGCCGTCTATAATGTGTAATCGAGTATTCTGTTCTCTATTTGGTATTGGAGGTATAGTGATAGAAAAGAGATCAGAAGAGACACCCAGTGCTTGATTCGGAAACATAGTTAACCCTGTGTTTACCACTGCAGTATCAGTCTTTGCAGTGTTTGTATCAGTATTGGGGGGATTTAATTCACCCAGTGCTCTTTTCTTATCTGTACCTGTTTGGTGCCCACCACCTGTTTGTGTTCTCTTTCTTGAAATACGGCCTCTCTGTCGTCCCCAATCAGATGTCCTAGAGCCTTGTGATAGATAAGAATTAGCAGAGAAATCAGAGTCGCTTGCTTTCTCATTAGGTTTCAGTCTATTTCTTTGTACATTAGTGAACTTACGGTTCCCTCATTGACCATTAGTGTGTGGCCAGTTGTACGCATACCTGCCTGCGAAGGCTAGTTTGTCACGTGCGAGTTTGTCCTCTTTCTTGACCAACAAGTCTTTTGTGAACGTTTGAATGTGTTCCTTTAAGCGGGTATCAAAAGTTGAAAAATTAGTGTTATTTAATATAGTGGTATTTTTATTGTAGATTCGTTTTATCTCACAGTCTACTAGTTTTAGTTCTTGCATGTAATACTCTATCATAAATGCCATCATTTTCCTGGAACAATCCTGGCGGTTCTGCTCCCATCGGGCCTTAAAGTCATGGTCAGTGGCCCAAATATTGGGGAAGACCTGGACTCTCAGGCCTTTTGGGTTAAGATTGTCCCGGATATATTATTCAAAGTACTTAGTGTGCCAAAAAAGACTTGCACTAGTTTGTGATAGACAATCTCCATTTCAACATTATTGTAGTTTACAGAGAAACATGTTTGCTTATTGTCCAGCATAAAACCCTCCCAATTGCTTCCTGCCAGTTCCGCCATTCTGGTTAACACTTGCAAAAAATAATGACTAAGATAATCAAATTTTGGGAAGGAGAGAATAAAAATAGGGCTAAGTTCAGAAAAACAGCAATGTGCACTAATAGATTAAATTAAATGGTGTTTTCCACCTACATATAGACACGAGGAAAGTGCACCAAAAATGAGCCACGTCCATAAATCATTGAGAAAACAAAATAAGGGAGTACTGAGTATTACCAGGGAGGCGGACTTTTTAGGCTAAGAAACAGTGGAGAAGATATAGCAGTATAAAAAATATAAATTTATTGAAAAATACAAATATCTAAAAAGCAATGACAATTGTAACATATAGCATCTATGATTATTGTGCAGTGAGCCCTTGTATGTCTACATGTTTCGTCATTAGGCTTCCTCATAACACGGCCAAGGTTCACAGATGAGACAGAGAAGGGAATATGTCTCTCTATCTAAAATGAGATATAATGTCATTAGACACACACAACTAACACATAAACAAACTGTTAACGATAAAAATCATGTGCTAAGCAACTGTGAGCATAAGAAAGAACACCAAGCCGGTACCTTAAATTGAAATGCAAAATCATGCAAGTCACGGTAGAATGAGAAGGTTCAATCAGCAGTAAGAAATCTGAAATGAAAGCAAATGCAACCAGCGTCAATCAGCGAGAATATGCATTTGGACAGAGAAAACTTTATAGGTTTGTTAAAGAATGAGACTTACTATATTAGATATAGCTAAATATCTCAGCAGGGGCATGTAAACAACATTCCTAATTATGGGAGCAGCCATTAGAGGGAGGGGGGCCAACACCGGATGCACCACTTAGATCCTGGATTTAGTATCAGCAATGCTGAACGCTCAATACAATCCCATCGCTGCATCTATAAGCATATAATTTCCTATAATGCCCATAAGGCACTAAGAGAGCTGCCGCATGTGCGAGGTCTTCTTGCTCGGACGCTGTACTCGTTCAGCTCTCTTCACAGATAGGATGTCTTTTCTTCGGCATATCTTCCTGCATATGTGCAAAAAGCTCTGTTGCTGTTGGCCTACAATCCCCATAATTCAACCTGCTATCCTGGAATCACATGATGCTAGTTCTCACGATCAGCTGTGACTGATCAAGGATATAAATATCTGTCAGCTGCTGCTGGTCCTGTGTGCAGTGTATTGCTGTCTCCCAGGGGCACGCTGGATTATTTGTATCCTGAAAGTAAGTACTTAGCTATATACTATCACTTGGCCCTTGCTGCACCAAACGCCCTATATGCTATCACCATTGCTGCAGTTAAATTTCTACATGCTATTACCGTTTTTATATTTAGCTTAATCTGTCATTACATGCTTGTAGATGCAGCGATGGGATTGTATTGAGCCTTCAGCATTGCTGATACTAAATCCAGGATCTAAGTGGTGCATCCGGTGTTGGCTCCACTCCCTCTATTGGCTGCTCCCATAATTAGGAATATTGTTTACATGCCCCTGCTGAGATATTTAGCTATATCTAATATAGTAAGTCTCATTCTTTAACAAACCTATAAAGTATTCTCTGCCCAAATGCATATTCTCGCTGATTGACGCTGGTTGCATTTGCTTTAATTTCAGATTTCTTACTGCTGATTGAACTTTCTCATTCTACCGTGACTTGCATGATTTTGCATTTCAATTTAAGGTACCGGCTTGGTGTTCTTTCCTATGCTCGCAGTTGTTTAGCGCATGATTTTTATCATTAACAGTTTATGTGTTGTGTGTGTCTAATGACATTATATCTCATTTTAGATAGAGAGACATATTCCCTTCTCTGTCTCATCTGTAAACCTTGGCCGTGTCCTGAGGAAGCCTTATGGTGAAATGCGTAGATATACAAGGGCTCACTGCACAATAATCATAGATGCTACATGTTACAATTGTCATTGTTTTTTAGATATTTGTATTTTTCAATAAATTTATATTTTTTATACTGCTATATCTTCTCTACTGTTTCTTAGCCTAAAAAGTCCGCCTCCCTAGTAATACTCAGTACTACCTTATTTTGTATCCTCAATGATTTATGGACGTGGCTCATTTTTGGTGCACTTTCCACTCTTTTTTTGTGTTTATTCCAAAACACATAATTCCTTGTCTAGAATTGACTTAGCTCTGTGTTCTGCAGATCTTATCCCAAGCCTAGTAGAGGTTAATATAGAACCCCACGGAATTTCTGATCATTCCCCTCTGTTGGTTACGTTAGTATCAGGGCACTGAGAATCTAATATTTCATGGTGATTGAATCCGTACTGGTTAGATCTGTTTCCCAAAGAAGATCTTGTGCCTTCTTCCATTGAGGTATTTCTTTCCCTTAACGTGGATTCTGCTTCACTACGGGTGTTATGGGATGCCTTTTAAGGCTTTCCTTCAAGGTTTATTCAAAAAATCACTTCCATCAAAACTGCCTTCCGTAGGAAACTGGAACACGCGAAGGCAGAGACTTTTGCGGTATAAGCCAATTACATTCGGGATCCTACCCCAGACTACCAACTTGAATGGTTATCTTCTCAAAGAAGGTTAAAAGAGCTGCTGGAGGTTAGGGCCAGGAAAAAAACAGTTTTTCAGAGAGGGTTGACTTTGGCTGAAGGGGAGGCGGCAGGTAGGCTGTTGGCCCAGATAGTTCAGTCTCAATCCAGCGTTAGGCCCCTTTCACACGGCAAGCCCACTCGGATCCCCCTGTCCATTTTTCAGGCGGATCCGAGCGGGGGCCATCCATTGACTCCTATGGGGAGATGGATGTCATCGGAGATGTGTCCGCTGACACCCCTCTGCCATTCGATCTGCTAAAATCAGACGTATGGCGATACTTTCCCCATCCATCTGGGCGGTTTGGATGAGATCTGATGAAAACGGACATGCTGTCCATTTTCGTCCTATCCCTCCATAGGAATCAGCGGAGCTCTGACAGGTCCCTCTCCGTTCAGTGAGCAGAGACGGACCTGTCATCCGCTGGCTCAGCGGAGATCAATGGAGAGATCTCCTGCTGAGCTGGTGGACTCCGCTGAGCGGATCCGCCTTGTGTGAATGAGGCCTTACTTACATTTACGCTTTGAAGAATAGAGAGGGAGAGATGGACTCCCAGACAAGCTCTATTATGTCCATTTCTCAAACTTATTATCAGGATTTATACGCCTCTAGGGTTGACTACACTTTAGCTGAGTTGACCACCTACCTGGCCATCATTAATTTTCCGGCTGCCCTATTGGTGGATCGGGAAACTCTTAATGCCCCATTTACTTTACAGGAACTGGAAATGGCGGTATCTAGTTTTCCTAATTCTAAAGCTCCAAGGGTTCGACGGTCTCCCTATAGAAATATATTAAAAATATACTGAAGTGCTGCTCCCAGCTCTTCTTAATACATTTAACAAGGCCTTTTTCGTGGCTTGACTCCCAGACTCTATGTGTGAGGCTGCTATAGTGGTTATACTAAAGAAAGATAAAAACCCTCTATACCCAGAGTCTTGTAGACCGATCTCTTAACTATCTACAGACGTTAAAATATTCGCCAAAGTACTTGCTAATAGGTTATCGCGCATATTATCCACCCTATCCAGTCTGGATTTATGCCTAATATGTCAACAGCAGTGAACATCAGGCGTGCTTATTTAAACATGCAGGTTCCTGTGCTGGACCATTTGGATCGAGCCTTTTTGGCACTTGATGCCATCAAGGCTTTTGACAGCATTGAGTGGCCATATCTGTGGGCTGTTCTTGAAAAACGTGGTCTTGGTTGCACCTTTGCCAATGGATTTGCCTGCTGTACACTGCTTCTAGAGCTTCAGTTAGGGTTAATAGCCTTCAGTCCCCTTTCTTTGGACTCTGCCGTGGTACTAGGCAGGGGTGCCCATCGTCTCCCCTGCTTTTTTGCCATTGCCATTGAGCCTCTGGCTTGCCTTCTACAGTCTTCTGTGGACATTACTGGGCTGGTGAGAGGTGCACTGGAAGACAAAATAGCACTATATGCAGATGATGTGTTTTTATTTCTTCTTTTTTTTTTCAAATTTTTATTTTAGTCAGGCAAATTCAGGTCAATAAAACAGTAATGCAAAAATGCCAGTACACCAGTATATAAATTACAATCATTATTCAGCTAGTAACTGAAGACTGGATCTATACAAACATCAACAGAACTTCCAAGTTTACATTCAAGTGCATATATGACCTTTCCTTCCAGGGACCTGAGTAAGGGAAATTCCCCCTTTCAACTAATCACCAAAGGAAAGCAAAAAAACTGACTGCCCAACCTTTCTCCTTATTTAAAAAAAGGTACAAAACATATAACAAAACAAACAAAGGAAAAGAAAAACAAAAACCCCGATAAAATAGGAATGGACAAAAGAAAATATCACTCAGAAACTGGATTTCACGGATATGTAAACCAAAGGCAATTATTCAATAAACTATGAGAGCCTTTCCTTCCTCTGAATAAATAAACATATTCCATAGGGACCAAGTTTCTATGTAATTCTCTCGCTTCTGCTGGGTTGTCAGGGCCAAATTCTCCATCTGGTTCAACTCCTCCACCCTCCTAAGCCACAATCCTACTGAAGGAGGCTGCGTCTGTTTCCAGGTAAGGGGAATACAGGATTTAGCCACATTCAAAAGATGGTGAAGAATAGATTTCTTATATATTTGGGCGGGTGCTTTTATTTCCAACAAATATTCGTTCATCTCTGCTGGCAGCAATGAAATATGTTAATGAATTTGGCAAATTTTCAGGGCTTGGCATAAATTGCCAGAAATCTATGTTACTGCTTCTAGACCCTGTTGTAATATGTTGGTAGATTTATGTGGGATTTTATATTATTATTATATATATGTACACATACAGTACAAGCTTGACCAGGCCAGATTTCAGTTGACAATGGTTGAGTTGTCCGAGCCAACTCAATTACACATATCAAAGGGGACATGTTGATCAAAGGGGAAGTGGCCAAACAAGATTTACTCCACATATCAAATGGGACAGATAGTGACTCTGGGCTACGTTAATGTTAATATGCAAGAATGCAAATTAGGGCAGTTTATGACTGCAGCCGATTATGGCTAGGGGTCATTGTCTGTCGCTCTGAAAGACAGAAGCAGATCAAAGGCCTAATGGAAACGGCCAATCAAATTGCTTAGTCATTCAGTGTATAGGGAATATAACCTGGCGTTCAGTCTATTCACTCTGTGATTATGAAGGCACAGGTCTAGGAAACATGGGACTGTGAAGGCTAGTATACGTTGTCATATATCCTCTGTTGGATTTTGTCATCTGTTGCAAAACTTTGTTCCGTGTTGGAAGTCAATAAAGTGCATCTCTATGGAAGAATTGGGTTGCTGCTGAAGATTACTTACATCATCATTATAATAACCACTAGGGATGAGCTTCGTGTTCGAGTCGAACCCATGTTCGACTCGAACATCGGCTGTTCGACCGTCCGTCGAATTGCGAACGATATGGGCCGTTCGCGCCAAATTCGTGTGGCGCGTCACGGCCCATAATTCACTGCGGCATCGCAGTGCATTGCTGGCTGATGATTGGCCAAGCATGCACTATGACCCGCATGCTTGGCCAATCACAGCGCCGTCAGTAGAGAGAGCTGTAATTGGCCAAAGCCAGGGTGGCTTTGGCCAATTATGGCTCAGGGGATTTAGTACACACCCCACACTATATAAGGCCGCCTGCACGGCGGCCCTGTGTAGTGTGTGTTCCGGTGTGCTGAGCGATAGAGAGAGAGAGAGACAGTGTCATTTGATTTGAGTTAGATAGATTAGGCAGAACAGTCAGTCAGTTAGCTGCACTTACAGTGTATTGTGTATATATATGCATCCCAGGTGTTGCATATATATATATACACTGTATTCAGTTTAGCTAGATCCGTTCCTGTTATCTTCTATCTAGACTATTTACATTCAGTGCAGTGTGTCCTGCTCACAGTGTTCAGCTAGATCCGTTCCTGCTATTTACATTCAGTACAGTGCTTCCTGCTCACAGTGTTCAGCTAGATCCGTTCCTGCTATTTACATTCAGTGCAGTGCGTGCTGCTCACAGTGTTCAGCTAGATCCGTTCCTGCTATTTACATTCAGTGCAGTGCGTCCTGCTCACAGTGTTCAGCTAGATCCGTTCCTGCTATTTACATTCAGTGCAGTGCGTCCTGCTCACAGTGTTCAGCTAGATCCGTTCCTGCTAATTACATTCAGTGCAGTGCGTCCTGCTCACAGTGTTCAGCTAGATCCGTTCCTGCTATTTACATTCAGTGCAGTGCGTCCTGCTCACAGTGTTCAGCTAGATCCGTTCCTGCTATTTACATTCAGTGCAGTGCGTGCTGCTCACAGTGTTCAGCTAGATCCGTTCCTGCTATTTACATTCAGTGCAGTGCGTCCTGCTCACAGTGTTCAGCTAGATCCGTTGCTGCTATTTACATTCAGTGCAGTGCGTCCTGCTCACAGTGTTCAGCTAGATCCGTTCCTGCTATATACATTTAGTGCAGTACGTCCTGCTCACAGTGTTCAGCTAGATCCGTTCCTGTTATCTTCCTACTGACAGGCAGGCTTGTCTGGTTACAGTATATAAAGCTACCTGAAGAAAATTACAGGTGTTCTTTTTGATCCTATTAGTACCACGGTCAGGCAGCTAGACTATTTACATTTAGTACAGTGTGTCCTGCTCACAGTGTTCAGCTAGATCCGTTCCTGTTATTTACATTCAGTGCAGTGCGTCCTGCTCACAGTGTTCAGCTAGATCCGTTCCTGCTATTTACATTCAGTGCAGTGCGTCCTGCTCACAGTGTTCAGCTAGATCCGTTCCTGCTAATTACATTCAGTGCAGTGCGTCCTGCTCACAGTGTTCAGCTAGATCCGTTCCTGCTATTTACATTCAGTGCAGTGCGTGCTGCTCACAGTGTTCAGCTAGATCCGTTCCTGCTATTTACATTCAGTGCAGTGCGTCCTGCTCACAGTGTTCAGCTAGATCCGTTCCTGCTATTTACATTCAGTGCAGTGCGTCCTGCTCACAGTGTTCAGCTAGATCCGTTGCTGCTATTTACATTCAGTGCAGTACGTCCTGCTCACAGTGTTCAGCTAGATCCGTTCCTGTTATCTTCCTACTGACAGGCAGGCTTGTCTGGTTACAGTATATAAAGCTACCTGAAGAAAATTACAGGTGTTCTTTTTGATCCTATTAGTACCACGGTCAGGCAGCTAGACTATTTACATTTAGTACAGTGTGTCCTGCTCACATTGTTCAGCTAGATCCGTTCCTGTTATTTACATTCAGTGCAGTGCGTCCTGCTCACAGTGTTCAGCTAGATCCGTTGCTGCTATTTACATTCAGTGCAGTGCGTCCTGCTCACAGTGTTCAGCTAGATCCGTTCCTGCTATATACATTTAGTGCAGTACGTCCTGCTCACAGTGTTCAGCTAGATCCGTTCCTGTTATCTTCCTACTGACAGGCAGGCTTGTCTGGTTACAGTATATAAAGCTACCTGAAGAAAATTACAGGTGTTCTTTTTGATCCTATTAGTACCACGGTCAGGCAGCTAGACTATTTACATTTAGTACAGTGTGTCCTGCTCACAGTGTTCAGCTAGATCCGTTCCTGTTATTTACATTCAGTGCAGTGCGTCCTGCTCACAGTGTTCAGCTAGATCCGTTCCTGCTATTTACATTCAGTGCAGTGCGTCCTGCTCACAGTGTTCAGCTAGATCCGTTCCTGCTATTTACATTCAGTGCAGTGCGTCCTGCTCACAGTGTTCAGCTAGATCCGTTCCTGCTATTTACATTCAGTGCAGTGCGTGCTGCTCACAGTGTTCAGCTAGATCCGTTCCTGCTATTTACATTCAGTGCAGTGCGTCCTGCTCACAGTGTTCAGCTAGATCTGTTCCTGCTATTTACATTCAGTGCAGTGCGTCCTGCTCACAGTGTTCAGCTAGATCCGTTGCTGCTATTTACATTCAGTGCAGTACGTCCTGCTCACAGTGTTCAGCTAGATCCGTTCCTGTTATCTTCCTACTGACAGGCAGGCTTGTCTGGTTACAGTATATAAAGCTACCTGAAGAAAATTACAGGTGTTCTTTTTGATCCTATTAGTACCACGGTCAGGCAGCTAGACTATTTACATTTAGTACAGTGTGTCCTGCTCACAGTGTTCAGCTAGATCCGTTGCTGCTATTTACATTCAGTGCAGTGCGTCCTGCTCACAGTGTTCAGCTAGATCCGTTCCTGCTATTTACATTCAGTGCAGTGCGTCCTGCTCACAGTGTTTAGCTACATCCGTTCCTGCTGTTTACATTCAGTGCAGTGCGTCCTGCTCACAGTGTTCAGCTAGATCCGTTCCTGCTATTTACATTCAGTGCAGTGCGTCCTGCTCACAGTGTTCAGCTAGATCCGTTCCTGCTATTTACATTCAGTGCAGTGCGTCCTGCTCACAGTGTTCAGCTACATCCGTTCCTGCTGTTTACATTCAGTGCAGTGCGTCCTGCTCACAGTGTTCAGCTAGATCCGTTCCTGCTATTTACATTCAGTGCAGTGCGTCCTGCTCACAGTGTTCAGCTAGATCCGTTCCTGCTATTTACATTCAGTGCAGTGCGTCCTGCTCACAGTGTTTAGCTACATCCGTTCCTGCTGTTTACATTCAGTGCAGTGCGTCCTGCTCACAGTGTTCAGCTAGATCCGTTCCTGCTATTTACATTCAGTGCAGTGCGTCCTGCTCACAGTGTTCAGCTAGATCCGTTCCTGCTATATACATTTAGTGCAGTACGTCCTGCTCACAGTGTTCAGCTAGATCCGTTCCTGTTATCTTCCTACTGACAGGCAGGCTTGTCTGGTTACAGTATATAAAGCTACCTGAAGAAAATTACAGGTGTTCTATCCCAGCTTAGTGCAGCTACAGGCCATTAGTATGTCTGGAAGGCCAAGAAGGAGAGGCAGACAGTCACAAGCCAATAAGAGAGGGCAAGCAGGCTCTGTGTCTAGTGCTGGTCGTGGAGACGGTGCATCCTCATCAGCACGTGGCCATGGGACACGCTTGGCCTTTTTTTCGGCAGCTGGCCGTGTTGAGCCGCAACATGCGGAAGACTTGGTCGAGTGGATGACCAAGCCGTCCTCATCCTCCTCATCCTCTCTCACCCATGCCCAGGGTGCTTTGTCTGGCAAAGCAGCGGCCTCTTCCCTCAGCTCAATGTCATCAGTGACTCCTTCCCTAGCTCCACCATGTCCTCATGAGGATTCCCTCGAACTGTTTGACCACAGTGTTGGGTACATGCTCCAGGAGGATGCCCAGCGTTTGGAAGGCTCTGATGATGATACTGAGCTCAATGAAGGCAGTAACATGAGCACGGACAGAGGGGGTGCCCAAGAAGGACAGCAATCTGGCAGTCATGCTCCCCCTGCTGCAGCATACTGCCAGGTTTGCTCCAGTGATGAGGAGGGAGGGGATGATGAGGTCACTGACTCAACGTGGGTGCCTGATAGGAGAGAGGAGGAGGAGGAGGAGGAGGAGGAGGAGGAGGTGGCACATCACCAACTAGGCAGGATGCCCTCCAGGGGCCAGCCTAAGGGCAGCACATTGACTGCATCACACCCCAAAGCTCCACATGTGCAGGGCGCTGCAGTCTCTGCGCGTTATTCAAAAAGTTCTTTGGTGTGGGCCTTTTTTGAGACGAGTGCATCAGATCGCACCGCTGCTATTTGCAATATATGTCTCAAGCGTATCTCGCATGGCCAAAACATCTCCCGCTTGGGTACCACATGCTTGACCAGACATATGTTGACCTGCCATGCAGTTCGTTGGCAAGCGTATCTAAAAGACCCACACCAAAGAACAAAGACGATCTCTCCTTGCTCCTCATCAGCTGAGATTTCCAACCCCACTAGACCTTCAGTCCTCTCTGCGACCTGCAGTGAGAGGAATGAAGGTGTAGAATTAGGTGTGTCACAGCCAAGTACTTATGGGCAATCTGCTTTTGGTACACCGACGTCAGATTGTACCAGGCAAATTTCCCTGCCCCAGCTGCTGCACCGCCGAAAGAAGTTTGCTCCCAGCCATCCACATGCCCAGCGGTTGAATGCTAGCTTGGCAAAATTGCTAGCACTTCAACTGCTGCCTTTTCAGTTGGTAGACTCTGCCCCCTTCCGTGAGTTTGTGGAATGTGCGGTTCCTCAGTGGCAGGTACCCAAACGCCACTTTTTCTCACGGAAGGCGATTCCGGCTCTCTACCGGCATGTGGAAGGCAATGTCCATGCCTCGCTGGACAGGGCGGTCAGCGGTAAGGTGCATATTACCGCTGACTCATGGTCCAGCAGGCATGGACAGGGACGTTACTTAAGTTTCACGGCGCATTGGGTGACTCTGCTGGCAGCTGGGAAGGATGCAGGACAAGGTGCAGTAGTGTTGGAGGTTGTTCCGCCACCACGCCTCCAAAATGCTGATTGTGACACACCTCTCTCCTCCACCCCCTCCTCTTCTTCTTCCTCCATGGCCTCTTCCTCGGAACCAGCGGTGCTCCGTAGGCGTTCAAGGGGCTACGCAAGTACGCAGGCCAAAAGATGCCATGCGGTGCTTGAGCTGGTGTGCTTGGGGGACAGGAGCCACACTGGGGCAGAGGTTCTGTCAGCTCTGCAGGGGCAGGTTCAGAGGTGGTTGACGCCACGCCAACTTAAGGCAGGAATGGTGGTTTGCGACAATGGCACCAACCTCCTCTCTGCCCTCCGACAGGGACAACTTACCCATGTGCCCTGTTTGGCTCACGTCCTTAACTTGGTGGTGCAGCGGTTCTTGGGCAGGTACCCGGGCTTACAGGATGTCCTGAGGCAGGCCAGGAAAGTCTGTGTGCATTTCCGCCGGTCATATAATGCCAGTGCTCGGCTGACGGACCTCCAAAAGGAGTTTAACCTGCCCAAGAACCGCCTAATCTGTGACATGCCCACCAGGTGGAACTCGACGTTGGCCATGCTGCAGCGGCTGCACACGCAGCAGAGGGCCATCAATGAGTACCTGTGCGACTATGGCACCAGGACAGGGTCAGGGGACCTTGGTTTTTTTTCCCCACGCCAGTGGGCCATGATCAGGGATGCATGCACTGTCCTGTCACCATTCGAGGAGGCCACGAGGATGGTGAGCACTGACAGTGCATGCATCAGTGACACTGTCCCCCTTGTCCACCTGTTGGAGCACACGCTGCGTGGAATAATGGACAGGGCACTTGAGGCAGAACAGAGGCAGGAAGAGGAGGACTTCCTTAGCTCTCAAGGCCCCCTTTATCCAGACAGTGTTCCTGCGTGCCCGCCGATCACACAGGAAGAGGACGAGGAGGAGGAGGAGGAGGAGGAGGAAGATTGTGTCAGTATGGAGGTGGAGCCTGGCACTCAGCATCAGCAGTCTTTAAGGGATCAGTCCCAAGGAACACATGGACTTGTACGTGGCTGGGAGGAGGTGGCTGCGGACGTTGTTGTCCTTAGTGACCCAGAGGACTCCGGACCGAATGCCTCAGCAAACCTACGCTGCATGGCCTCCCTGATCCTGCAAAGCCTGCGTAAGGATCCTCGTATTCGTGGTATCAAGGAGAAGGACCAATACTGGCTGGCAACCCTCCTTGATCCACGTTACAAGGGTAAGGTTGCGGACCTTATCTTGCCATCGCAGAGGGAGCAGAGGATGAAACATCTTCGGGAGGCCTTGCAGAAAGGTCTGTGCAACGCGTTCCCAGAGACTGGGAGGTTACAAACTCCTGTTTCTGGACAACGTGTTGCTGAGGCTTCGGTCAGTCAAAGAAGGAGCGGTGGAGAAGGTGGCCGTCTGACCGATGCGTTCAGACAATTTTTTGGTCCGCAGCCCCAAGGTATGATCGGTTCCAGCAACCATCGCCAGCGTCTGTTTTACATGGTGCAGGAATACCTAGGGGCAAGATCAGACTTGGACACCTTTCCCACCGAAAATCCTCTGGGTTACTGGGTCTTGAGGATGGATCACTGGCCAGAGCTTGCACAGTATGCAATTGAGCTACTGGCCTGTCCTGCATCCAGCGTTCTTTCGGAACGCACATTCAGTGCTGCTGGAGGCGTGGTAACCGATCACAGGGTGCGTCTGTCCACCGACTCGGTCGATCGGCTGACCTTCATAAAAATGAATCAGTCTTGGATCACCACCAGCTACCAAGCACCTGATGCAGATGTAACCGAATAATTTTTTTTGAAATCTCAGATCCCTTCAAAGACTGCCTATGCTGATGCTGAGTGACTATCCCTGAGTAATTATCCTCTTCCTCCTCAATCATCACGCTGATAGCTTGTAAGAACATTTTTGGTTCTGGGCGCCACCACCAGTGCCTAAGGCACAATTTTTCAGCCCCTGTTTAACAGGGGCGTGTAATTACAATTTTTGATGTAATACTTTGCAGCAGGGCTCGTTCCTGCATTCCAACTAGAGTGTCTGTGAGGGGTTGCAGTGTTGTGGCACCAGCACCAGTGCCTAAGACCCAATTTTTCAGCCCCTGTCTAACAGGGGCGTGTAATTACAATTTTTGATGCAATACTTTGCAGCAGGGCTTGTTCCTGCGTTTCAACTAGAGTGTCTGTGAGGGGTTGCAGTGTTGTGGCACCAGCACCAGTGCCTAAGACCCAATTTTTCTGCCCCTGTCTAACAGGGGCGTGTAATTACAATTTTTGATGCAATACTTTGCAGCAGGGCTCGTTCCTGCGTTCCAACTAGAGTGTCTGTGAGGGGTTGCAGTGTTGTGGCACCAGCACCAGTGCCTAAGGCCTAATTTTTCAGCTCCTGTTCAACAGGGGCATGTAATTACAATTCTTGATCTAATATTTCACAGCAGGGCCCTGTGAGGGCTTACAGTGTTTTGGCCACAGCAACACCTAAGGCCCAAATTTCTGCTGAGTATATAGGGCAGGACCCTACTTTCAAACATCTAACTTACAAACGACTCCTACTTGCAAACGGAAGGAGACAACAGGAAGTGAGATGAAATCTACCCCTAAGGAAGGGAAATTCTCTCCTGTAAGAGTTAATATGGGAAAACAATTTTTCCTTTCCACTGATGCTTTCCAATCCTTGTTCCACAAAAAAACCCAAATTTTCAAAAAACATTTTTCATTGGGACAAAAAAGTGAGGTGAAATCTTCTGAAGAGGAGGAAAGACGCAAAACAAATGTCACAGGGGTGATAACCCTTCCCTATGTTTTCCAAAAAGCTTAGAAAAGATTTTTTGGCTGGAGCTAAACACATTAAAAATGTTCAAAATTACAAACAGATTCTACTTAACAACAAACCTACAGTCCCTGTCTTGTTTGCACCGCCTGTATACTGCTGTTCAGAGTATATAGGGACCTTTCCTTATTTTAATTTGGGTGCGGGGTTCCCCTTAATATCCATACAAGACCCAAAGGGCCTGGTAATGGACTGGGGGGTACCCATGCCGTTTGTCTCACTGATTTTCATCCATATTGCCATGACCCGACATGACATTAAACCCGCAAGCAGTTTTAAATGAGATTTTTTCCTTTAAAAATTACATTTGGTGCAGGGACTGTTCTAAACATGGGAAACACGCGTCACTTTACAGGCATACTATAGACACCCCCCCGGTACGATATTTAAAGGAATATTTCACTTTTTTTTTTTTACTTTAAGCATCATTAAAATCACTGCTCCCGAAAAAACGGCCGTTTTTAAAAGTTTTTTTTGCATTGATACATGTCCCCTGGGGTAGGACCCGGGTCCCCAAACCCTTTTTAGGACAATACCATGCAAATTAGCCTTTAAAATGAGCACTTTTGATTTCGAACGTTCGAGTCCCATAGACGTCAATGGGGTTCTAACGTTCGTGCGAACTTGCGGTCCGTTCGCGGGTTCTGGTGCGAACCGAACCGGGGGGTGTTCGGCTCATCCCTAATAACCACTAATAAATTCTCTACCCACTATATATATCTTCTATAAAGTACTTGGGTATATCTATGTCAGCCTTACCTCAGGCGTTCATCCCAGATAATATTGCTCCACTATTGTTTAGATTTCAAATTTTAATTAAAACCTGGAGTAAATTACCTCTATCTGTAGTAGGTCGTATTACCTACTTAAGATGATATGGATGCCCCAGCTCCTGTACTATCTATATAACTTTCCTGTTTGGATACCCTTGCAAATTTTTATCAAAATTAATAGCATATTTAGGGACTTAATTTGGCGGAGAAAGGCCCATTGTATAAAATTAGAGCTATTGCAGTATCCTAGAGATGCTGGAGGATTAGCAGTACCTAACCCGAGGATATATTTTCTTGCTGCCCAACTACAGCACCTAGCAGGATGGGATACTGAACTATCATCAAGCACCTCTTATTTCTTATTTTCCTATGTGTTTGGAGGTCGGCCACCATTGTATGTACTGGAGGGAGCAGTAGGGGGTGTTTCACTTGGTACTATGCCTACATTGGGCTTAATGTGCAAGGTAAGAGATGCTGCTAAGATGATAGGGAACTCCTACCCTACTAGATATTCCCCAATTTGGGGAAATGACAGGCTCCTCAAGCTTTCTACTCTTTTAAGAGATGGGAGAGAGCTGGGGTAGAACTACCTTAGCACAATTATATGAACATTGCTCTCTTAAAACCTATGAGCAGCCGAGGGTAGAGTTTTTTTTATCTACATCCAAGATGATTTTATCAGTTTCTTCAATTGCGCCATGCTTTACATGCCCAATTCCCCTCAGATGAAGTAGTCTTTTCTCCTACCCCTGGTCTGGATAGAATAGTGCAAGTGAGGTCAACCAAGGGACTTATTTTTGTTACATGGTATTACTAGATAGATTTTTACTGAACTTTCATATTTGGTCCAGGGATGGGTGGGAACAAGATATTGGCTAGACATGTGCACACTGAAATATTTTGTTTCGGAATTTCGTTTTCGTCCGAAAAGTAAATTTATTTAGTTACTCCCGAAATTTGTTTTTATTTATTTAGTTTTTCGTAAAAAATTGCATTTGTCCAAAAATCCAAATTAATTAAGGTTGAATCTGTCATTGAAGGCTTATGGTGTCTGTCGAATGTTCAAAGAAGATTCGACAGGGCAGCTAAACTGTACGTGTACATTTCCGGTCGAATTTTCCGCCTAAAAGCTAGCTGTAGTAGAATTCTAATGTTGTATGACTAGTAATAATTATATTTATTAATTATTTTACTAGTCAACCAACATTAGAATTTTTCTATAGCCTATAGGCGGATGCATTTGACCGGAAATGTACGATTGCAGCGTCATACAGTTTGGCTGCTTCGTCGAATCTTCTTAGAACTTTCGACAGACACCATAAGCCAAAGATTTGACGTTTGTATGTTTTTCGTTGCTTTGTCGAATCTTCATCATTCATGTTGAATGGTCTACTCCACCCCAACAGTCAGCCAACTTTCACATTCGTTTCTCAATCTCCAAGTGCAATGGCGGGCGCGGCATCCGACGTTGTGCCAGATATTGATATGGCATTATAATATAGAATCTATAATAATAAATCCCCCCCCCCACAACACGGGCAGCCTCTGAGGCTATCACAACACTAGCAACACTAGTATCACTATCAAGTTCACAACACTAACACAATAGCAGCAGATTATTATGAAAAAGTTAAGTTGAACTGTAGCTTGCTTTACTATTGTTCTGCTGCTGTGCTTATGCTTAATTGCTAAATACCGTATTTATCGGCGTATAACACGCGCCGGCGTATAACACGCACCCCAAGTTTAGGAGGGAATTTTAAGGAAAAAAAAACTTTTAGGAGGGAAGTTGAAGGGAAAAAAACTTACATTTAAATGCCCATCATTGCAGCCTTCTCAGTGCAGCCTTGCCCCAGTGCAGCCATGTCAGTGCAGCCTTGTCAGTGCAGCCTTGTCAGCGCAGCCTTCCCCAGTGCAGCCATGTCAGTGCAGCCTTCCCCAGTGCAGCCTTGCCCCAGTGCAGCCTTGCCCCAGTGCAGCCTTCGATCCCGTGATCCCCTGCCATCCTGTGCTTCAAAATCGATTTGAAAATGGCGCTGCCGGCGCCGAAATACACAGAGCCGGTCCTCGGCTCTTCTCGGCGGCTCTCGTTCCCTTTCGGCTCCACTCGTAGTCCCGCCCGGGATGGGCGTGACTGTGAGCGGAGCTATCCGAACCTAGCCGAGTACACTCAGCTAGGTTCGGGCTGCACTCGAGTGAAGCTGAAAGTGGCCGAGAAGAGCCGAGGACCGGTGTTCTGCCTAGAAAGTTCCGCTCGGCGGATAAGGACCCCCCTCTACTGCACAGGCGCTGCGTCTGCGCAGTAGGAACCGGCGGAAATAGCCGAAGATAAATAGGGGAAAATCAGCTGTACACGACGCCTGTAAGAGGGCCCCTCGCTGGCTCGCTTCGCTCGCCACACTTCAGGCACGGCCTCGCTTCGCTCGGCTCTTTTAGATTCCCCCTCTAGGTCCGATCGGAGCGTGTTGTCGGAAATTCCGACCGTGTGTGGGCTCCATCGGACATTTTCCATCGGATTTTCCGACACACAAAGTTGGAGAGCAGGAGATAAAATTTTCCGACAACAAAATCCGATCGCGTCAATTCCGACCATGTGTGGCCTGTTCCGATGCACAAAGTGCCACGCATGCTCAGAAGAAATTCCGGCACGGAACAGCTCGTTCTGGTAAACTTAGCGTTCGCAATGGATACAGCACTTTCGTCTCGCTGCAATGTCAAAAATGGTTTAATACAGCGCACTCTCTTCTTCTTTATAATGTGAGAAGAATTAAGTAGTTTTGCTGCTCATATTCACACACACTTCTCACAAAGTTTTATTTTTGTTGTTTTATCGGGATTCCCTGAATATATTGTTATTAGTTGTAACATCTGACAGAATGTTTTTTATTTTATTTTATTTTTTGGGGGATTTTAAGCCTTTTTTTTTTTAGATTTAATGTTTGTATTTTTTCCAAGGCTGATCTTTGTTCAATGTTATTTTTATTTTTACTCCAGAATATTTTTGTGTGTGTTTTGTGTGTCAAGTTACCCCAACACCATTGATATCTTTTATTATTTAATCTCAAGGAGATTGTTTGTTGGTGGTGTCCCTTGTTCATTTCACATTGTATATTTGAAATGTACCTGAATCCTCAAAAACAAACTGTCATTTTTGAAGTAAAACACATAGGAGAGTATAATTCAAAACAAAATTCCTTTATTAAGGGCTCAGAACCAAACAAAGAGGAAGGCAACACTGGATCAATATGAGAAATTAGCGAAGCCTGGGACCCCCACGGCAGACATCAATTCTTGAACATCAAAATTGGTGGCCTGAGGAGTCCATATGTAAGGGAGTGCAGTCTGGTCCAGAATTCGCAGAGATCCGAAAAGCAGCAGATCACATCTGTGTCCCCAGGCTGTGGTACCACAAGAGGCTGCATTTTTTGGCCGACCAGACTGGATCCAGGGTCCTCACTTTCTGGTCTTCCTTCCACGCTTCCTTCCGGGCTGTGCTTTTGGAGATGTGGCAGGAGGAGGAGTAGGCCCTGGAGGAGGAGGAGGACTGGGAGGACCTGGAGGAGGAGGAGGAGGACCTGCAGGAGGAGGAGGAGGACCATCGCAAAGGTGTGTCTGAGCTGTAATTTGGCCCCTCATACCTTTGTTAAGAGCCTCCAATATGAGCGACTCACACATGGCTTGTTGGCCCTCCTCCATCCTCTGCATTTTATAGGCAATGGTGGCAGCAATGTCCTCCTCCATGGTGTGTGGTGCTCCCAGGACCTCTGTAGCTCTCCAAAAGAGTCCTCTGGCAGCCTCCTCTAGGGCACTCCTCCTCCTGCCACTTTCTCTTTCCAGGGGGAGTGGAGGGACCTGCAGATCAGCCAGCCGGCTCGGCCCGGCCACCTCCTGGCTGAGACTTCCCTGTGTATGAAAAAGGGACATGGTTTTAGTTTTTGCTTCATCAATCACAATCCTAACTTAGTACTCCCAACTAACATCTAGTTAACATCATTGATTGGACAAGCAGAAATATTTAGAGGAATGCTATACCTGGCTCAATCTGGGCTCCTCCACATGCGGCCTGGAAGGCCCAGGTTGGGCATCAGAAGCCTCAGCCGGGGGGGGGAAGGAAGCATGGAAGGAAGACTGGAGAGGGATGGCCTGGGTTCAGTCTGGCCTGCCAGAAAATGCAGCCTGTCGTAGTACAACATCCTGGGGACATAGATGTCATCTGCTGCTCCGGATCTCTGTGAATCCAGGACTTTCTTGCGCTCCCTTAGATATGTGCTCCTCAGGCCACCAATTAAGATCTTTAAATCGGTGATGTCTGCCGTGGGGATCACCTGCTTCACAATTTCACACAATTGCTCCAGTGCTGCCTTCTTCTTTGCTTGGTTCTTGTAATGGGGGTGTTTAATCTCCCACAGACATGGCAGCTCCCTTAACATATCTAGGAATACTGACATGAAGTCATTGTCTTTCAGTAGCATATCCATGTTCACTGCAAAACACAACACAAGACAAAGCCTAATGTCAGATAAAACTCTCCTAATCTTGTTACAATATAGGCCTCAATGTAGAAGCAGTATAGGCACAAGTTTGTCTCTTACCTTCGTTCTTACGATCGGCGCGTCCAATGCTCCTTCTTCCGCTCACAGATCGTACGTAATACGCACGCTTTATATACACTGCGCATGCGTGTAATTCTGCCCGCCCCTGACGTTCTTTCTATTCTATTCCCCGCCCCTTTTCATTCGGCGCAGTGGGGGAAGAGCACATGGCGGAGTCACAGCAGGTGCGTGCTAATTACAGGAACGAGGAGGAGGAGGAGGAAAGCCCGGATCCGGACACGTCCCGATCCAGAAGGAGACGTTTTAAGGCCACAAATATGTCCTTTGGGGAGATGTTGGAGATGGTCGACATCATGAAGAAGGCCGACTATGATGGAAAGTATGGGCCTTACCCCAACCCCAATATCAGAAAGGCCAAGATTATTGCAAAAGTGGTCAAAAGTCTTTACAGGAATTTTGGGGTACGACGATCGAAAGATCAGCTCAGGAAGCGGTGGTCGGACCTGAAATTAAGAGAGCCAGAGCAGTACCGAAAGATCCGGAGAGTGCTGCAAAAAAGTAAGTAGTTGTGCTGTGTTCCTATTCTTTCTGTCTTTATTCCGTTTGTGCTGCTCCATATGCTTTTCTTAATTGTACAGTTTAAAAGGGCAACTTTAATGTTCATGGGCCCATTATTCGTTCGTATCAAACATTTTTCTTTCGGCCTCTAAAACACCATTGTTTAGGCCATATGCATTTTCCCACATTTTTTAGGGCCTACTTGGATGCCAAATATTTGTTTGTCTAGATGGGTTTGTTACTAGAATGAAATGCAAACTAGATTCTGTGTAAGGAGAGGACACTGAGCAGCTGTTTTCACATCTGGACACTGGAGCACTAGTGTGGGACACAAGAACACCATTTTTATTAGGGGGCCACACAGGTGCTCCAGTGTATACTATAGGGGGGTCTCCATCTGTGAAGCTTGTTCTAAACAGGTAAAGTATTGCAACTTGACAAAGGCCAATAAAAAAAAAGACATCTTGGAACTCGACTAAAATTGACAATTGTACCCCACTTCCAAGCAATGTTTCCTATTTATCGTTCTGCCATCAAATATCTGTGTGCTAAGTATACCATTTTTGTTTTACATAGGGGAGAAAAGACTCAGAGGACACCCCTCATCCGAGGAGACCACAGACCCCCCACCTATGGAAGAAGGTGAAATACCCCCAACCCAAGCTGAGCAGGAGGAAGAAGAAGATGTGGTGGAAATTGGCACCACAACAGGTAAGTGTCTGTGACCACAGACTCAGGTAAAAGAGATGGATGGTGGCAGATTTTTGATACCTGTTTTTGTTTGGTTTCTCTCTTTTTAGGTGATCGTGATGTGAGGGATCGAGATCCTTTCACATCTGAAAGTGCCCAGATCCTGATCGGGGAGATCATGGGGTGTAATGTCGAATTGCAAAACATCCAGAAAAAAATTAATGATGTGATTCAAAAAAATAATAACATCATTGATGTTTTGGGGCGAATTTAAAACCCCACAAAATCACTTGTTTTAGTGTGGTCCAATGTTTTAAATCTTTTTGCAATGTTTTGAAAAGCCAAATTTGGAGGATGCACACAGTGTGCCAACATGTGCTGTCTGCCATCACGGGAGATCAATGGACGCGTTTTGGGGGTGCAACCCCTTCCTCAATAATAAAGTAGCTGTGAGGAAGGGCTTGCTCCCCCAAAACACGTCCCTTGATCCCCCATGATGGCAGCTAGCACATATTGACATTCGTAAATTGGTGTGCATCTTCCAAATTTGGCTTTTCCAGGGGTGACTTCACCCCATCAGAACGCAATATCAAACACAGTTCCTAAATACTGATGTCTGATATTGCCTTCAGGTTTTACCTAATGTGAACTTTGTAAGTTCAAGTTTTTTGGCTTTCTTGTTGGTTTTACACAGGCCTGTTTTATCGTAAATGGACATTTCTATTTTTGATAATGCCACCCCAAAAATTGTTATACAACAAACATGTTGGTTTGTTTTAAAAACCTTTGGTAAATGCACATGTGATTGTGCAGGTATAAAAAAGTTGGTTAATCAAGAATGTGTGGATTATTGTCTCAACACTACAACACTTTTGGGGTGATGTAATTGCTGTTTTCAGCGAAAATGGGGGTTATTTCCTAAGGGCAAATCCACTTTGCACTACAAGTGTAGTTTCAGTGCAGTTGCAACTGCACTTGAAGTGAAATGTGTTTTTGCATTTTAGTAAATAACAGCCAACAGTGCTTTGTATAAGGTTACACAATCACGACATTTTCTGGACTCAACACATTTTCTGGACTCAACACATTTCTGTCAGGGTCAGCTAAAACAAACACAAGCAGTAAATGTCCACAAAGAATTTCTTTTTTTGTTTTATTATAAAAAGGCTTCACAGATTTGCTGGCATATTGATAGCCCCCCTACCCGCAAAGAACTCCAGGTAGCGTAACCGGACATCACGGGCACTCAGGGAGGGCAAGCCAGGACGCTCGCTTTCAAGCGCCGTCAGTGTGGTTTGATGTATCATTCCGGCCTCAGGCATAGTTGGCTGAATGTTTCCTTAAAAAGTTATGGAGAACACAGCACGCAAGTATAATATGGTTCAGTTTATACTCCGCCATATGGATGGGTGTCAGAAATAGGCGGAACCGGCTGGCCAGGATTCCAAATGTGTTCTCCACCACTCTTCGGGCTCTGGCCAGCCGGTAATTAAAAACCCTCTGTTCCGGGGTGAGGGTCCTCATTGGGAATGGCCACATCAGGTGGTCCCCCAGCGCAAACGCTTCATCAGCAACGAACACGAATAGGAGTCCTTCCAACTTGTCCTCTGGAGCTGGCAAGTCCAAGCTGCCATTCTGGAGACGCCTGTAAAACTCCATCTGGGCGATGACTCCACCATCGGACATCCGGCCATTCTTCCCCACCTCCACATACAAGAAGTCGTAAGTAGCCGACACCACTGCCAACATCACTATACTATTGAACCCCTTATAGTTGAAATAGTACGACCCCGAGTTGGGTGGTGGGACAATGTGGACGTGTTTCCCATCAATTGCCCCTCCGCAGTTAGGAAAGTCTCACCGCTTGGCAAAATGGGAGGCCACAGTCTGCCATTCCTGTGGAGTGGAAGGAAACTGTTGAGGAAAAAACAATAAACATTACTATTTTTGGTCAGAAACATAGCAAGCAGATTAGACACAAACATTCTGGGTCAACCTCCAGATAGCATTCATTAAGGGGAATTTAACAACGCTAAAGTATAAGGTACACCTATCATATTCCCCCTCCCCCCTCTCATGGGCCATTTCTAACATTATAGGGGGTGTGTGGAAATCTTGGACAGGTAACCCTCTTCACTTCATTGAGAGATGAATGCCTAAATAATGGGTATTACTTGGAACAGCCCCTCCTTGGTTACACTATTGACAGCCCACTGGACAGGTAAGAAGTGTCATAATACAAAGATATAAATAAACATTGTACACATTTGGACATTTGGACATTTTGCTATTACCTATCAAGATAATAATAGGAACCAAAAACTTTAAACAGTACCATTTGAAAGTATACAGGCAGGCCCTTGCACTACATGCTTTGAGGAATTCATCCTTAAATATGACCACAAAAGAGATGGATATAGTGTGTATGGGTTTGGCAAAGTCAGCAAATAGATGACTGAGGATAGAGAATTGGGATCAGCTGACTTAGCAGTTGGGGGAGGGAGGGTTACTAAAAATTATTTGGGGACACCACCAAAAAAAAGCCTCTGCCACTCTGCCTGAAGATAAAGCAAAAATAACATTTCTAAATATTTTAGGGGGTGTTTGGGGTAAAGCACTACTATGGAGCTGATAAAATACATTGTTAAGTGACTACATGAGGTGAATATAGGGCCAGGAGACACCATGCTGGGGAGGTTATTGAAGGGCAAATATGTATGAAGGACCTAAAATAATAATTACATAAAAATCCAGCATGCATGAGAACAAAGGGGACATTCACAGCATATTACAATCATGGTAATTAGGGAATGAGGAAAGAAATACAATATATTAGCAAAGATTCAATACAATAAAATGTGATAATAAAGGATAAAAATCTTACCTTCATATACTCCTTCTGCAGGACCTGGATGATGGCAGAACAGGTCTCTGGGATAATGATACCCAGAGCCTGGGGGGAGATGCCTGTCGAGAACTTCAAGTCCTGCAGACTTCTCCCTGTTGCCAAATACCGCAGGGTAGCGACGAGCCTCTGCTCCGGAGTGATGGCTTGCCTCATGCAGGTATCCTGCCTGCTAATATAAGGGGTCAGCGAAGCCAACAGACGGTGAAACACGGGGTCCGTCATCCTGAGAAAGTTCCTGAAATCATCAGGATTATTCTCACGGATCTCACGGAGCAAAGGCATATGAGAGAACTGGTCACGCTGAAGCAACCAATTCTTGATCCATGAACTCCTCCCCACCCTGTTCATGGACTGGACACTGGACATCCCTGTTCGGAATGTCCGAACAAAGTCCGACCCTGTGCAGATCTTTATTCTTCATAGGGTATATAGAACCCCCAAATTTCTACATAATATAGGCCTGAGACCCGACCCAAATTGTACTAGGTGTGGTAATACAGGCACTCTTATACATCTTCTATGCCGATGACCCAAACTCCAGAAATACTGGGCAGGGGTGGTTGGTACACTTAATGGGCTTTTGGATGTAAATATTGGCTCTCGACCCTTCTTTTTATAACCCCTCTATGTCAAGTACTATTCTGCGTGCTCTGTTTATGGCCCGCAGACAAATTGCTCTTACGTGGACCTCTGCACACCCTCCTACTCTATCGGATTGGATTTTTGACCTTAATAGGCTTATTTTTTTCAAAAACACACATATTCTCAGACATTTAATGAAGAATTTTGATGCTATTTGGTCACAATGGATTAAATTTTTGTCCACCATATCAAAATAGGCCAGCTTGTACCTTAGCGATTGTCGTTTATATGCTTATTTTATCTTCTTAAGGGATTAAGAGAAAATTTAACCTTTGTTTTTTTTTCTCTCCCTTCCTTTGTTTAGGTGTTGTATTTGTGATGTCTTGTGCGATATGTTTTGTATGCTTTGTTTGTATTTTTCAAAATTTCATTAAATAAAATCTGAAAAAAAAAGTAGTAAAAGGTGCGGAAAATTTGGGTGTTGGTGGTAACCTTCTAGAGGTACTCTTGATGAAAGCAAGAATTGGCCTTGTGGTAATGAAAATAGAAATTTGATGTCCCTGTCACACAGTTGCATAAAAATTGGTAATTGGGTGTTGGTGTGTCTTCATCCCATAACCTTGCTGTAAAAAAAAAAATTTGACGCATCTGTCAAACAGATGCGGAAAAATTGCTCATTGGGTGTTAATTGTGCCAATGAAACCTATACCAAAAAATTACTTCGGTCCTGGGGGCGTGATGCTCCTGTCCTGGGGTGAAGTAAACTTGCAACCCAAGCTAGTCACGTGGGTCCTGACTCCCTGGTGCGCCCTGCTGTCTCTGCCTGCCTCCAAGATCTGGGAGTTGTAGTTTCCTGGCTGCGTTGAGCTGCTCTCAGTTCTCCACCCACCGGAAGCTTGAGTGCGCATGGACTACAACTCCCAGAATGCCACAGTGTGCAGCTGGCCGTCATGGCCATACCCCTGGCCCGACTTTCTCAGGGAAAAAAAAAATCATCAGCAAGCAGCATGTGGCCGCCGGCCATTTTGCATATAAGTTGGGACGGCCTGGGGGGAATTGCCACCCTGCCCCCCAGGCCCAGCTCGTCCCTGGTCTATGGACAGATGCGCTCTTTTATGTGTTAAAAAACCTCTGGAAGCACTGAATGCCCATTCAGAAAACATGCTCATTTGCATACTGGGCAAGTTCTGGCCAGTGGTCTATTTTCATGATCCAGAAACCCAGTGGATCATCTACTGGAAATCTCTCAATGTCTGTTTTTACCCCTAGATAATCTTCCACCATATGATGCAGGCGCTGCTGATGGGATGTGGAAGATGACAGTCCTGGGTGCCGAGGACTAAAAGAATTTTGAAATGCATCACTGAGGCGGCCCTCTTCTCCACTGCTCCTCTTTTGACCAACAGAAGCCTCAAAATTAGCTTTTCCATGAGACTGTAACCTACTAGAGTCTAGAATAGCGTTATATAAACTCCTCTTTAAGGTATCCTTAAGATAATTCATACTTTGCTCCCTTGGAAAGGGCAGGATGAGTTCTGAGACTTTACTCACACAGGTACTCGTTGACGGCCCTCTGTTGCATGTGCAGCCGCTGCAGCATTGGCAAGGTTGAGTTCCACCTGGTGGGCATTTCACAAATCATGCGGCTTATGGGCAGGTGGAATTCCCACTGAATTTCAGCCAGCAGAACACTGACTATTCTGGCCTGCCTTAGAAGATCTTGCAAACCTGGGTACCTGTTTACAAAACGCTGCACCACCAAACTGAGGACATGGCATGGCACATGTGTCAACTCTCCCTGTGGAATGGCGGACAGAAGATTAGTGCCATTATCCAATACCACCATTCCTGGCTCCAGCTTCTGGCGTGAACCACCTCTGCCCCCGTAGAGCTGAAAGAATCTCTGCTCTGGTGTGGCTCCTGTCCCCTAGACAGACCAGCTGAAGACCTGCATGGCATCTTTTAGCATAACTCGCTGAATGGCCCCTTGGATGTTGAGGAGGAGGAGGAGATGGAGCTGCTAGATCTTGCATAATCACCACCAGCTGTAGCACTGAGCCCTGTCCTGCATCCTTCCTAGTTGCAAGCAAGGTTACCCAGTGTGCTGTGAACGATATATATTGTCCCTGACCATGCTTGCCGGGCCACATGTCATCAGTAATATGGACCTAGCAGCTGATTGCCTTGTCCAACGATGCCAAAACATTGCCTTCCACATAATTGTACAGAGCTGGAATGGCCTTACGTGCAAAGAAATGGCGACTGGAAACCTGCCATTGTGGTACAGCACATTCTGCAAAGGGGGCAGAATCTACCAGACAGAAAGGCAGGAGTTGTAAAGCCAGCAATTTGGACACACTGGCATTTAGATACTTGGCATGTGGTTGGCAGGAAGAGTTTTTTTTTTGCTGCAGCAGCTGGGGTGGAGAAATTTACCTGCTATACTCTACAGATGGTGGTGTGCTGCTGGCAGACGTGTTGCAAGAACCTGTGACACCATTTGCTACACCATCATCCCCGTCAGTGGAGGCTGCTGAGAGGTTATGAGATATAGTGGGGTTAGACATGAAAGGTGAGGAGGAGAAGAATTGTGTCCTTTGTGTGTGGCTTTCAGGTGCTCAGCCAATGGGCTGAGTGGTGGTAAATTCAATGCCTTGTCAAGCATGTGGTATAAAATGGTGTTTTTGCCATGCTTGATCTGCTTGCGGCAGAGATTGCAAATTGCAGCAGTGCGATTGGCTGCACATGTGATAAAAAAGCCCACATAGCTGAGCTGTGGGAAGTGGGCCGGGAGATAACAGCTTCACAATCTGATGAAATAGGATCGCTGCTCTCTACTTTACTTTTCCATGATGGCTGCCTCTGGAGGACATCCTGCCTCATTTGGGTTTTAGCCTCCCCCTCACTTTCCTCCTCTGCTCTATCCGGCACCCAAGTCACGTCAGTGACCTCATCATGCCCTCCATCCTTAGCATCACTGGAGCCAAGTTGCTTATATGCTGTGGCTGGGGGAACATGACTGCCAATTTGTTTATCAGCGTTCTCCCCTCTTTGTAGGCTCATGTTACTCCCTTCCATTTCTCCATGCATGGTGCTGGGGCTATGGCAGAAGTAGCTGTGGACAAGGAGGCAAAATAAGCCGCTCTGGCAGCTGTGGTGGACTGCGCACTAGTGTCAGCTTGGGTCATAAAGGATGAGGAAGAAAAAACAAAAAAAACATGCATCAACCAAAAAAAAATATAAAGGGCTATACAGCACTGTGTACAGCACTAAATGTTATGTAATGCTGTGTTAAACACTGCACTACACTAACATACTACTCTGACACTACACTATACTCACACTATACTAACACTCTACACTCATTCACAATATGTGAACACACTTTCAGTGTTTAGGTATGGGGAGCCCAATAGCAGCAGGGGTACACACCTTGGATAAGGATACTCAGGAGGTGAATCCAGCACAGTTTCCAAAAACGTGGTACAAAAAGGGAAAGTCCAATAATCAAAGTCAAACGTAGCATAAAGTCAGAGCAGGCAGCAAAGGATCAGAGTCAATAAACGTAGCAAAGGTCAGGTAGCAATATCCCGCGGCAAGCAACAGGTACACACTGCGGACAGCTCCAAAACAACTGAGCACTCTCTGGAACCTTTCAGCTTTATAAAGATTAAACAGGAAATTACCTCAGGAGGGTGTAGTGGAAGTGATGCAATTGCTGTCTATAACAGGAAGCACTTCAGTGCTGCCATTTTGATATAAGGATGCCATCAGACATGTGCTACATGCCTCACCATACTTACTTGGGGGTGACACAGGCCATCAACAAGAGTGCCAAGGACTGACATGCTGCGAGTGCGAGGACCCCTGCAGTTGGTACAGGTAGGTTGCGGGTTGTGACACACGCTAACTCCCTAGTAGCAAACTGATCCCTGCTCTATCTATCTACACTCCAACAAACTGCAAAAGCTTCCTATGGGAAGGAACCTTTTATAGTGTGGGGTGAGACTATGAGCAGTGAGCCGTGATTGGAGAAAGTCATCATGACTTTGTCCAAGCAGGGCTCTGACAGTGCTCTGTGCCCTAATTGGCAAAGCCTTGCACCTAACCAGGGCTCAGATGCAAGGCTTCATCCAATTAGGGCCCTAGAATGCACTGTGAAGCGTGTAGTGCATTGTGGGGCGCTCTGAGGGTGAACATCCCACCTAGCGCCCCTGCAAATTCGGTTGTTCGCCGAACACGTAATGTTCGGGTCGAACTTTTGCTAGACTCAAAATGTTCGTCCAACCCTATTGAGCAGTACTATTTTCATTGTTTTGGTCCATGCTCAATGGTGACATACTGAAGATGTAAGTGTATATGTCCTTATATAAAGGGTATGTATAAACTTACAAGTGTATGGAATCCCTGATTGGTGCCTGAACTTCTGATCATGCAGGCAAAGCTTTCTCAACAATATCCCAATAAGTGTACGGCTACCGATGCTTTAATATGCAAGTTATTCAGAAATCTCCATTAATGATAGCAATGCACATTTAACACAGTTTTATTCTCTATATGACATTGTCATTTGTAAATGCTATCCTACATAGACCCCACAAGACTTAAAAAAAAAACATTTTTGTTTTAGGGACACCAGAGCTACATTTAGATGCAGGGACGTGCATACTAAAGAAAGCTATCGTTGTTGAGGAGGGCCAACTTAAAACTTTTCAGCTAAAAGCACAACAATCAAGTATCTCAAATGCTCACTTGCAGTGTTTTTTTTCTTCCATAAGTGTTTTTTTTAAATTATTTTGCATTATGTCTTTTAACTTGCTTGACCATTTGAACTGGGAGAGTAAGTTCTTTAGCAAAGGTTCCTTTTGTGGGAGTGTCTATACTCTGTGCAGGCCCAGCTCCTCCACCCCTCACCTCCCTAAATAGCCTTTTATGTAGCTGCCGAGGGAGGAGTGAAGGGGAAAACAACCGAGTGTCCCTTGAGTGACAGCACCAAATGTCATGGGGCTGCTGACATCACAACAAAGATGGTGGGTACCAGCAACAGTTTCAGGACTTTTGTGTTTTCAGACAAGGGAGACATACCATACATAAAACATGTTAAATGCACCTATATTCCTGTGGGAATATTTCTGTTGAAATGAATGGTCTGGTGAGTCTGCTAAATTCCATGCATATTCACTATAGCCTGTGCGCAAACCTTCAACCACATCCTGGACAAATTTTTCATTCGATGGGGTCAGGCTTTCAATTTGTTCATGCAGGTCACAAATAAAATCTTTCTGAAATTACTTTTACAATTGTTTGACTCATAATTATTAATTAAGAGGTTGGATGCAACCCACTCATTGATTGGGGCCATGTGGTGGGAAATTGTGACCTTGACAAGGCAGCTGATGGCTTTTGACCTCAGACCAGAGCAGTAATAGCCACTGCAGTGCTGATGGAAGTCCTAGGCTGCTCCTCAGCTCTGGTGTGTCATCTGACACAGCCAAGTGGAGACCTGAAAGGACTTCTCTCAGTTTGCTGGGTGTCGCTGCAACTGGTGGAAGTCTGGTGAGTGAATTTTACAAGGGAAGGGGGAATTTGAGCTATGGGCAATTTTAGTTTAATTGGGTATATGTTTGTACTGGAAGGTGGAGGGAGATGTGGGTATGTTGCACCTGACCTCTGCACGATGTGTTACTTACTACTGACCTTTGCATTGTGCGTTATGTACTACTGAGCCCCTCACTTGATCAAACAGCCTACTCACCTCTGTACTCTCCGTTATTTACTACTGACCCCTGCACTCTACATGCACTGTCATGATCTCTGAATTCTGTGTTACATACTACTGACCTCTGCACTGTGTGTTGCATACTTCTGACTGCTGCCCTTGTGTTGTATACTACTGACCTCTGTGTTACTTACTCCTGACCCCTTCACTGTTTATTACATGCTACTGACCTCTGCACTCTGTGTTACTCCTGACTTCTACAGTCTGCTTTATGGACTACTAAACTTCTGAACTCTGCATTATTTACTCCTAAACCACGCATACTGCTTTACTTACTATTGACCTCTGAACCCTATTATGCATACTATCGACCCTTGAACTCTGGGATAAATGCGTTTAGTACTAATGCCCTGAACTCTTCAAACTCTCCTTACTTTTTAATGCAACCTTGCTAAGTTTCTTTCTTTAACCACTTCAGCCCCGGACCATTTTGCTGGCCAAAGACCAGAGCACTTTTTGCGATTCGGCACTGCGTTGTTTTAACTGACAATTGCACGGTCGTGCGACGTGGCTCCAAAACAAAATTGATGTCCTTTTTCCCCCACAAATAGAGCTTTCTTTTGGTGGTATTTGATCACCTCTGTGGTTTTTATTTTTTGAGCTGTAAACAAAAAAAGAGTGACAATTTTGAAATAAAAAGCAATATTTCTTACTTTTTGCTATAATAAATATCCCCCAAAAATATATAAAAAAACATTTTTTTTCCTCAGTTTAGGTCGATACGTATTCTTCTACATATTTTTGGTAAAAAAAAATCGCAATAAGTGTTTATTGATTTGCGCAAGTTATAGCGTCTACAAAAAAGGGGATAGTTTTATGGCATTTTTATTAATAATTTTTTTTTTTTACTAGTAATGGCAGCAATCAGCGATTTTTATCATGACTGCGACATTATGGCGGACAAATCGCACACTTTTGGCACTATTTTGGGACCATTCACAGCAATCAGTGCGATTAAAAATGCACTGATTATTGTGTAAATGTGACTGACAGTGAAGGGGTTAGACAGGAGGGGGCGCTGCAGGGGTTAAGTGTGTCCTAGGGATGTGTTCTAACAGTGGGGGGGAAAGGCTACGTGTGTCACGACACCGATCATGGCTCCCGATTACAGGGAACTGTGATCAGTGTCAGTGTCACTAGGCAGAACAGCGAAATGCTTGTTTACATCATTTCCCCGTTCTTCCTCTGTGAAACGATCACGGGTATCCCCGCGGACATCGAATCTGGGGGACCCGCGGCCGAACTCAGGGAGCTGGCGCCGGGCGCACGTGCCTGCTATCCGGACCTCACGAGATCATGTACAGTAACATGATTTCGTGCAGCGGGGCCAACCTGCCGCAGTAAAACTGCAGCGGCTGGTCCACGAGTGGTTAAAAAAAAAAAGCGGTATCCTTGGGATCTTTGATTTCCCCCATGTTGTTTAGGTAGATATCCAGCTCTCCAGGGTTTGAACGTGCTAGCTGCACTACTATGCCAGTGTCCAGCTCTTTTAAAGCAGAGCTTGCATGAAAATGCGGTGCCTCTGATGCACTTGCCTAGGTGAGCATGACATCACTGGGCCTTCTGGCAAGTTCCTCAGAAAGCTGGGATTCCAACATTTTACAATGATGCTCACCGTTCTGATTTCAACACAGCTGGCTAGCAATAGTAGCTCACTGGCTGATTTCATTTGTTGGAATTGCTTTTAAATTTGTGGTTGATTAACTTTTTGTGAAAAAATACACACTAAATCTCCCCAAATATACATACTCCCACAACTGCCACTTGGGAGTACCACTAGCAAGCAATTACCCTCTGACAGCTTTATCAGTAGTAAAACTAGTTCACCCAGAGGCTTTCATTAATAAACAGCATACAGAGGTATACCTCCCAACTTTTTGAGATGGGAATGAAGGACACCTGTTAGCAAAAGTATGCAGCCATAGGACATACTCCCTGCCACGTCCCCTGATGCCACGTACACACGAGCGGATTTTTCGTTGGAAAAAACTTGGATGGTTTTTCCAAAGGAATTCCGCTCAAGCTTGCCTTGCATACACATGGTCACACAAAAGTTCTCTGAACTTTCGACCGTCAAGAACGCGGTGACGTAGAACACTACGACGAGCCGAGAAAATGAAGTTCAATGCTTCTGAGCATGCGTCGAATTGTTTCCGAGCATGCGTAGGAAATTTGTGCTTCGGAATTTGTACAGATGATTGCATTTTCGGATAGGAACTTTTTCCGACCGAAAAATTGAGAACATGCTCTCAATCCTTTGCTGGCGGGAATTCCGCCAGCAAAAGTCCGATGGAGCATACACACGGTCGCATTTTCCGACCAAAAGCTCTCATCGGTCTTTTGCTGGCCGAATTTCCGATCGTGTGTACGCGGCATTAGAATTGTTAAAAAAAAAATGATTGGTTAAACCCAAAAGTGCGTTTTTTTTTTTTTTTTTTTTACCACTTCTGTTCCTTTTTATTGGCTGTTGAAGTTTACAAATGCAGCAATTTAGAAATTGGATAAAAAGTTTAGCACTGGGAAAGAAAAAAGTGCATTTTATTATTATTATTATTATTATACAGGATTTATATAGCGCAAACAGTTTACGGCAGCGCTTTACAACATTAGGGCAGACAGTACAATTACAATACAATTCGATACAGGAGGAATCAGAGAGCCCTGCTCGTTAGAGCTTACAATCTAGCTTACAATTTTATATACAACTATATAGATCAGACCAAAATGAGGGACACATGAGGAGGAAAGAGGGACAGAGGGACATTGCTCCAAATGAGGGAAAGTGCCTCGAAATCAGGGACTGTTGGGAGGTATTCAGATCTACACCTAAACCCCCTTGTACCTTATGCAAACCTTAATGGGACCATACTGCTCTTCCTTAATTGGGAATAAAACAAAAAATGTTTTATTTATTTACAATTGCTAAGAGTAAAATTGTCATGCACAAGCAGATTTCAATTGTGAAGAGAAAAGTGAAGTGAATGTTTGGGGAAATGCCATTTGATAGGGAAGTGGTGGAAAATTTGAAGAAGTGTGTAAACACCACACTAGACGATTTAGCATATTTGATGTAATACATCTATACTTAGCAATATGAGAATTGGTGGATGACTAATACATGCAATCCTGGATTTCCTCTGTACGTAGCCATATACCCATGAATTTACCTCTGATGTCAGTGTGTGTTTGGATTTAGATAAACGTGGTTATTACTTGCTGCAAAAAGATCTGATGCCATCAACCTGTTCTGACCATGCAAGGAAGTATTCTAGGTATCTGGTTATTCATCATTACCAATCACCCTATAACCTGCAATTGAGCTTTAAGTAGCTGGTGTCACAGCAACTCAATTTGTATTAGTATTTCCAATCACAAACGGCATGGAAGGCCAAATACCTGTCTATCTACATTACAGTACACTTGAAAAGTCAACCGTAAATGAAAAAGTTAGTGATTGGTTAGAATAGAAGATGACAAGCAGTCTGGTCATTGCTGTAAATGCTGCTACACCGAAATTCTATGGCCTGTAGTAGCTAGTCACATGTAACTGAACTTTTTCTGTAATCTTGAAGATGTTTCGCTGTTTTTCCAATAATGATCGTCAGGAACAAACTTCAATATTTACAACTACAAGGGTAACTCAGTCACCCTAATTCAATCACTATGGAATGTGTCAAGGCAGACGTTGAACATGATGGGAGGTGGGAAAATGTGTGAAACCACCCCGTTCAATTTCCATAATCTAAATCTATAGTGACACTGGGGTTGATTTACTAAAGGCAAATAGACTGTTCACTTTGCAAAGGAAGTTTCCCCAATGCTTAGGGAATGAGGTTAGCTCTAGGGAAAATTCACTAAGCTCTGGAGAAAATTCCACATGCAAAATGAAGAAATTACTCAAATCAAATACCTGTTTACTTTGCAAGGGAGGTTGCCCTTGCAAAGTAAACAGCTTATTTGATTTTAGTAATTTCTTCAGTTGCTTCCTGGTTTTTGATTTAGACCAAAATGATGTCATACATCCCAGAAGTCTACATGGCATTTTTCTCTCATCTGGAGCTTTCTCAGCTAAGCACACTCTCCTGCTTACACGCCTGACCTAAAGACAGGTAGATAGATATAGAAGATAGATTCCAGGAAGTAAGTGCTACATGAATCATCTGCTCTCACTTAATATGGCTGCTGCTAGAAATGCTAGGGGGGTATTCAAAATGATTTCTCAACAAAATAAAGCATGGAGACATGGATGGATGGGTTTGCGCTGAATATTAAAAATGTATTTAATAGCGTTTTCAGTTTGTGGTGCTTGAGAACTGTTAAGTTCTGCTTTAGTTTGATGATCTGTGACGTGTAATTATATTATCTCCTCTCACTGTTCAAGTTAGCTGTTTATTCTTATACTGCCTTATAATGTAAGGTCTACTATGTATATTGCAATTATTTTAACAAACTGTATTTTTAAAATCCAAAATGCTTCTATTTTGAATTTTCTCAATCATGAAAATATTAGGAATTAAAAAGTCTTTTTCCTACTGCCTGTTAAATTTTTTCCAAAAAGGAGATTCTTCAGTAACAATGAGTTCATCAGGTAATATCAGTTATTTCAGTTATAATGTGAAATTATTAATTTGGTTATATATCTCGACTGGCGCTAGTAAAAGGAGCAGACAATAAATTAAAAGGAGTTTATTTTATTTCGCCTCTTATCATCTTTAGAGTGAACTTCTGCACTTGCAGCATTTACCCCCCTGGTTTGAATCCTTGCCAGGTCATTATCTGCGTGGAGTTTGCCTGAATTTCCTCCAACACTTCAAAGATCCAAGTACATTTGTCCCTAGTATGTGTACACATGTAAGATAGGGACCTTAGATTGTAAACTCTTTGAGGGCAGGGGGTGATGTGAAGGTACAGTAAGTGTTGTGTGTCAGCACTATATAAATACCTGTATCAAACAAATACGTGACTCACTTCACAAATGAACGGCTTACATTTCCAGGGGTAGTGAGCACTTCATACTGTCAAAACTGTCAGTGAACTAGTGGCAAACATACCATTTGTGCAGCTTGTGTGCCTAGGGGCCCATTATACTAGATTTGCATAGGGCAGGTACTCGGATCCTTTCACATGGTTAGATAGTGCTGGACACTGCTCATTACTGGAGTAAATGAGAAAAAGGTGGCATCCACAATGATGTCCTAACTATGCTTCTGGTTTGTAGTATTCAAATGGTTTTGGTCAGTGGGCAGTTCCTTCGCTGCCTGCCAGACTGGTACTAATGAACAGAATGCCTTTCGCATTGTCACTTGACATTTTCAAAGTGCAGAGGGTGTTTGCTGTCTGACCCCAGTTTCACTGTAAGACCAGTGAGATCATTTAGGGTATTGCATATGCAATTCTTCATCTACATCTCTCCCTTCATCTATCCATTGAATAAAGCCGAACTCCAGGCAGACATTTAAAGTGTTGCTAAACCTACAACAATAAAATCAGTCTGTATATGCAGTAAAGCATGCTTGTTATACTCATTGTGGAAGTTAAGGGGTTAATCCTGTGCATTAAAAAATAAGGCTGTTTGATTCTGTCTTTTCTGATCCTCCCTGATAGAACAGAGCCTTGGGGGCACTCTGCAGGTGCTCAGTTTGGTGTGTATTTCTAGAGAGGTTTTTTTTCTTGGGCAGGTTCATGTGATCAGCACAAGGCGAATCAGCACTATCCAGACAGAGGGTCAGGGGTCCTGCAGCCTCATAGGACTGTCAGAGGTGAATGAAAACTCCTCCTACATGCTTTAATCAGGAACTGATAGAAGTCACATGACTGCTATATACTGCTGATGAGAAAACGTGTTTATCAGTTTATATTTACTAAAATTGCATTTCCATGTTCTTTGTACTGTGGGAGACCAGATATAGTGAATGCAAGGTCCCGAGTTTAGTAACACTTTCAATATAAATAAAAAATACTTATATAGGAGCTGTTTTACTTGTCCAAAGATTTTTTTTAATTTCAGCTTTGAGATCAATGCAACCCATACATACACCACATCCCTGTCTGACGGGCAGAAAACCTGATTTTAATATGCTGAAGATCAGTAACAACAGATCACGTCCCTCCCCAGTCTGTGATAAGACTGTGAAAGGTAAAGAAGCAAATTGATGAGCTCTTCTCTTTGACACTCTTTTCTCTCCTCCTTTCAGCATGCTGTTTTCACTGCAGCCAGTGTTGCCAACCCCTGGAAGTGAAATTCACTGGCAGGACACCAATTTACAAACGGCACCACTTTTTTACTGACAAAATTCATGACATTTACTGACAGAGCCACACTTTTTACTGCAAAAAAGTTCCTAAAATGCCAGTTTTCAGTGCGAATGTCCACCCGCCTAAGCGTGTGTGAGTTTTCCAGAGCCTGGCAGGCTTTGGAATGGCACATGCACAGTTGTGCTGTCGGCCTGCAGCCAGCTTTTTTCGTGCACCGCTGCCCCTAGCGGGCATTTACGGGCAGCTCGAAAATGGGCTGAAATTTAGGGGCTGCCCGTAAATTAACGGGCGGTTGCCAACACTGATTGCAGCACAATTGATTTGCTCCTTGTATTGCTACCCTTCTTCACCGTCCTGACCTCTGCTGTTCAGAGACTGCAGAAAATGACATTGATATAAGCATTAATGACTACAAAACATTCACTTGAGTCTTTTATATCTTCCTGGAGTTCAGCTGTTGCGGTTTCTGCAATGGCAGTAGTTGACTGCTAGGCTCAAAAGTTGTTCTTATAAGGGGGCCCATTGCTAATTTTGTCTATCACTGAGCTGTAAATATTGGTGCAACAGGCTGGGTGTGCCATCAGTGCTGACACACTGAAAGTGATTCACTTATCCCTAATGATGTCTGCAACTCCCAGTGCACCTTGTAAAGATAAAGAGCCAATGCCATAGTGCAAAAAATAAAATAATCTATGAATCAACATTAAAAAGTCAGAAACCGTATTGATCGGACACTTAAACATTCTAAACAATACAAATGTTATTTATAGTCTGCTTGGTTTTTGTCAGTGAAGAAGACCTGGTAACAGATCTAGCTAATCAGAACAGCATTGTATGGAAATTGTGACGTGAGTAAATTCACAACTACACAGGAAAAGTCTTAGATTGCGTGAGTAGAGGTCCAGACACTGGAAGAGGAAGAGTATGTGGGAGAGAAAGGGAAAGAGACAGTGTGGTTTAAAGAGAGAGGTTCCCTGAACTAAGCAAAAATACAGAAGATTGTTAAAGATGACATTAAAGCAAAGTAAAATGTAATGGTGTCATAGGTGTGCGTAGCTTATTGCATTAGGGTGTGCACCCTAAAGATCAATCACACGTGCGTGTGTGTATGTATGTGTAATAAATATATATATATATATATATTACATACACACACACACACACTCTTAATAAATGTAAAAAACAATAGGGCAGTGGATGGTGCCAGTAGTGCAGTGGACATGTCACTAGGGCAGACGCTTTTGTCAGTAGGGCGGTGCCAGTAGTTTTTTATTTTATTTCTTGTATTTGTTTTACAATTTTTTTTTTTTTTTACTATCTTTATTAGGAGCCCCAGTTGGGGGCTTTGGTGAAATATCGGCAGGGGGAATCCAGGCACACCCGGTATACCCCCCGCACACACCTATGGATGGTATGATAATGTTGCAGCTCTCTTATTAAGTGGGATAAATGTGCAAATAAGCTAAAGATACAGAATCAGGAAAACTGTATAATGAGTTAGAAAACATTTGCTGCAAGGCTAAAGGTGTGTGTAGACATGTGAATGACCTTTGTCGTATAGCTATAATTGTGAGCAATAGATGAGACACAACAGGCAATGACATGAAGCATCAGGTCACCATGGTTGGGAGAAAAGGTTATTGGATAGTCTGGACTAGCCTTTCTCAGCCGTTTTAACATGACTGAAACCTTGAAATATCTTCCTGGTCTTAGGGAACTCCTGCTAATGATTACTATATCTACAGCTCACCGTACATGATTAGCAAGATGGTCACTGAGAAGAATGTTTCTTACATTTGTGGTCATTGGGAGGAATAACCCCTTACAGATAGAAAGATAAAATGACCATTGTTGTCAGTTGTTACTTATCTGAGAGGCAAAAATTTCTCATTGCTCAAGGAACCCCTGGCAACCTCTGGAGGAACCCTAGAGTTCCACAGAAACCATGGTTGAGAAAGGCTGGTCTGGACAATATCGGGCTACTGTTCATCTTTTTGCAGATTGCGCAGTTCACACCTATGTTTTTTTAGTGCATTTTGCAGTTTGCAGAAATGCCCTACAGTCCATTTACCATGGTCTCCTATGGTACAGGTTCACATCTATGCGTTTTGCGGCTGGTGCGTTTTTGGAAAGGGTCGGGGACTGTTTTTCTACATTTTTCATGTAATAAACTTCAATGGAATCACACCAGAGATGCAAGTTGTTTGTGATGCGATTTTTGATGTGTTTTGCGTTTTGCAGTTTTTTTCCGATCATAGCATGCAATGCCAAGCTGCGGTTTACAAAGCGAGCAAAGTCCTTTTTTTGTATTAAGAGAGGTATGGACTCCAGAGAGAGCGATATCATTTTGCCCCTGTACAAATCATTAGTAAGACCTCATCTGGAATATGCAGTTCAGTTTTGGGCACCAGTTCACAAAAAGGATATCGGGGAACTGGAGAAAGTGCAGAGAACCAAACTCATAAGAGGCATGGAGGAGCCAGGGCCGCCATCAGGAGGGTACAGCCGATACAACTGTAAGGGGCCCTGGGGCCAGAAGAAGGCAGGACAGGTGAAGGGGAGCAGTGTTGTGCACTATAGAAACTATCAGGCAGCTTTGGCTGCTCTCTGTGTCATTGAGCTCAGATATCAAGCTCTTTACTGCCACCTCTGGCTACTATGTGCATGAGCATCCCTTGTGTGAGCTGCCTGTGCTGTGCTCCTCTGTGTCAGCAACATGTCAGCTTTGTTAAAATGAGCTGGGACTAGGTAGGAAGATTTCCTTTACAAGTAGGGGCTGTGAAGGAAAGGGAGGGGGCTGTTTGTGTACAGGGAGGGGCCAGAGGCTTGTGTGTTTAAAGATTTGTGTATATGTGTGGGGCTGACATATATATATATATATATATATATATATATATATATATATATATATATATATATATATATATCAAGGTGTGTGTGGGGGGTGGGGCTGACATATATACAGGTTGGGGGGGGGGCTGACATATATACAGTTGTGTGTGTGTGTGGGGGGGGGGGCTGACATATATACAGTATTGAGGATGGGGGGGCTGAATGCATACAGGTGAGGTGGCCGGTGTGTGGATTTGGTGAGATGGCCTGTGGGCAAGCCCTGGGGAATGTTGGTGGTCAGGCTCAGGGGGGCCCAGGCCTAAAGCTGTGTAAGGGGCCCAATGATGGCTGCCCTGTGAGGAGCTCAGCTATGAGGAAAGATTAGAGGAACTGAATCTATTCCATCTTGAGAATATATCTTGAGGGATATAATCAACATTTACAAATATATTTGGTCCATATAGTGAACTTGGTGTTGAATTATTCACTTTAAGGTCATCAAAGAGGACAAGGGGGCACTTTTTACGTCAAGAGAAAAAAAAAATTACATCTCCAAATACGGAAAGGTTTCTTCCCAGTAAGAGCTGTGAAAATGTGGAATAGACTCCCCCAATCTACTGGCAAGCTTGAAAAAGGCCTGGATTCTTTCCTAAATGTACATTATTATATATATATCTGGGTACTTCTTCGCCGCCGCGGGTTACCCACTAAAAAACAAAAAAAGCCAGTCTTATCCTGAAGCTGTCTTCCTCCGGTGTGATGTGTCCGCTGTCCATCACCTCTTATATAGCCATGGGGCGTGGCCATTCAGTGATGTCGCCTGAAGAGCCCGTCCCTTGTGACATCACGGTATGCTCAGATAAGGGTCTGGTGTGGGTTTTTGGGGGGACCCCACGCCAAAAAAAAATTGTTGTGAAGGGTCCTCTCTGAATCCATAATAGACCCAAAGGAACTGGTATGGACCTGGTGGAAAACCCCACGCTGTTTTTTTCGCAATTTTTTTTTTTTCTTTACATTCAGCTTTCAGCTATATAGTGTGTTTACAGTACATTTTAAGAGAGAAAAACAAAACCTAAAACACGAAATGCATGAAAACTGCATACAAAAACGCATAAACAAATACGGGTTTAAAAAGCACTTCAAAATGTGCCTAAAAAATACATCTAGTGGAGCCGCATAAATGTGAACCTAGACTTAACACTTATGCCCCGTACACACGGTCGGACTTTGTTCAGACATTCCGACAACAAAATCCTAGGATTTTTTCCGACGGATGTTGGCTCAAACTTGTTTTGCCTACACACAGTCGCACAAAGTTGTCGGAATTTCCGATCGACAACCACGCGGTCACGTACACCACGTACGACGAGACTAGAAAAGGCCGGTTCAGAACCAAGCGCGGCACCCTTTGGGCTCCTTTTGCTAATCTCGTGTTAGTAAAAGTTTGGTGAGAGACAATTTGCGCTTTTTCAGACTCGTGGCTTTCAGATCGTTTTCTGCCGTTCAATTTGTGCTTGTGGGTTTGTATCTGCTCTTCAGTGCGTGCAGTCAGTTCGTATCGGAGTTTTCTGTGTGATCTTGCCTGCTCGTTGCTGTTTTTCAGGTCGCTCTTCACAGCCCTTGCTGTTCTTCAGTGCGTTCTGTTACTTCGTTCTGAGCAGCCGACCGTTTTCTAGCCATGTTTCGTATGCGTACTCCTCGTACAGTTCGTGCTGTGTGGGGGCTTGGTGTTGGGGTCCTGAACTTGACACAAGTCCAGTCCATGAACAGGGTGAGGAGGAGTTCATGGACCAAGAATTGGTTGCTCCAGCGTGACCAGTTCTGTCATATGCCTTTGCTCCGTGAGATCCGTGAGAATAATCCTGGTGATTTCAGGAACTTTCTCAGGATGACGGACCCCGTATTTCACCGTCTGTTGGCTTCGCTGACCCCCTATATCAGTAGGCAGGATACCTGCATGAGGCAAGCCATCACTCCGGAGCAGAGGTTGGTCGCTACCTTGCGGTATTTGGCCACAGGGAGAAGTCTGCAGGACTTGAAGTTCACGACAGGCATCTCCCCCCAGGCTCTTCTTTGTGGACATTTACTGCTTGTGTTTGTTTGAGCTGACCCTGACAGAAATGTGTGGAGTCCAGAAAATGGCGTGATTGTGTAACCTTATACAAAGCACTGTTGGCTGTTATTTACTAAATGCAAAGACACTTTTCACTACAAGTGCACTTGCAACTGCACTGAAACTGCACTTGTAGTGCAAAGTGGATTTGCCCTTAGGAAATTACCCCCATTTTCTCATAAAACAACAATTACATCACCCCAAAAGTGTTGTAGCGTTGAGACAATAATCCACACATTCTTGATGAACAATCTTTTTAATACCTGCACAATCACATGTGCATTTACCAAAGGTTTTTCTGACAAACCGACATGTTTGTTGTATAACAATTTTTGTGGTGTCATTATTCAAAATCAAAATGTGCATTTTATAGAAAACAGGCCTGTGTAAAACCAACAAGAAAAGACACAAATCTTGATCTTACAAAGTTCACATTTGGTAGAACTGGAAGGCAATATCAGACATGAGTATTTAGGAACTGTGTTTGATATTGCGTTCAGATGGGGGGAAATCACCCCTGGAAAAGCCAAATTTGGAAGATGCACACAAATTTCACAATGTCAATATGTGCTATCTGCCATCACGGGGGATCAAGGGATGTGTTTTGGGGGAGAAAGCCCTTCCTCACCGCTACTTTATTATTGAGGAAGGGGTTGCACCCCCAAAACGCGTCCATTGATCTCCCGTGATGGCAGATAGCACATGTTGACACACTGTGTGCATCTTCCAAATTTGGCTTTGGGAAAAATCACAAACATTTCGCACATTGTAGCACACAAAAGAAGAAAGTGATTTGGAGGGGCTTTAAACTCGCCCCAAAACATCAATGATGTTTTTATATTTTGGAATAACATCATTGATGTTTTTCTTGATGTTTTCCAATTGTAAATTACACCCCATGATCTCCCCGATCAGGATCTGGGCACTTTCGGATGTGAAAGGATCTTCATCCACAACCTCACGATCACCTAAAAAGAGAGGAAACCCAAAATAAATTAGGTTTCAAAAAAATGCCGCCATCCATCTCTTATCTGAGCCTGTGGTCGCAGACACTCACCTGTTGTGGTGACTAGTTCCACCACGTCTTCTTCCTCCTGCTCATCTTGTGTTGGGGGGATTTCCCCTTCTTCCAGAGGGGGGGGGCTCTGGTCTCCTCGGATGAGGGGTGTCCTCCGAGTCTTTTCTGCCCTATGTAAAACAAAAATGGTATAATTAGCACACAGATATTTAATGTCAGAACTATAAATAGGAAACATTGCTTGGAAGTGGGGTACAATTATCTATTTTAGCCGAGTTCCAAGATGTAGCTTTTTTAGTGTCCTTTGTCAAGCTGCAATACTTTACCTGTTTGGTACAAGCTTCACAGATGTAGCCCCCCCTATAGTATACACTGGAGCACCTGTGTGCCCCCCCCTAATAAAAATGGTGTTCTTTTGTCCCACACTAGTGCTCCAGTGTCCAGATGTGAAAACAGCTGCTGAGTGTCCTCTCCTTACACACAATCTAGTTTGCATTTCATTCTAGTAACAAAGCCATCTACACAACCAATTTCTTTGAAGACAAGTATAGGGCCTCAAAATGGTGGCCAAATGTATATGGCCTAAACAATGGTATTTAATAGTCCGAAATAAAAATGTGTGATCCGAACGAATAATGTGCCCATGAACATGAAAGTTGCCATTTTAAACTGTACAACAGTTCCTAAAAGCACATGGAGCAGCACGAACGTAATAAACACAAGAACAATAGGAACACAGCTCAACTACTTACTTTTTTGCAGCACTCTCCGGATCTTTCTGTACTGCTCATGTTCTCGTAATTTCAGGTCCGACCACCGCTTCCTGAGCTGATCTTTCGATCGTCGTACCCCGAATTTCCGGTGCAGACTCCTGACCACTTTCGCCATGATCTTGGCCTTTCGGACATTGTGGTTGGGGTAAGGCCCATACTTTCCATCATAGTCGGCCTTCTTCAGGATGTCCACCATCTCCAACATCTCCCCAAAGGACATATTTGAGTCCTTTAATCTCCTTCTGGATCGGGACGTTTCAGGCTCCGGCCTTTCCTCCTCCTTCTCGTTGCTGTAATTAGCACGATCCTGCTGTCTATCCGCCATGTGCTCTTCCTCCACTGCGCCGAACAAAAAAGGGGCGGGGAATAGAATAGAAAGAACGTCAGGGGCGGGCGGAGTTATACGCATGCGCAGTGTGTATAAATCGTAACACGCGCGTCTTACGTACGATCTGTGAGTGGAGGAAAGAGCATCGGAGACGCCGATCGTGCTAACGAAGGTAGGATCTAAACTTGGGCCTATACTGCTTCGAAATTGAAGCCTATATTGTAACAAGATTAGGGGAGTTTGGCCTGACATTAGGGTTTGTCTTGTGTTGTGTCTTGCAGAGAAAATGGATGGGTTCAACGACCACAATTTCCTGCCCCTGTTTATTGACAAGTACAGGGAGCTGCCCTGTCTGTGGCAGGTGAGACATCCCCACTATAACCACAAACAGAAGAGGCAGCAAGCGCTGGAGAAACTGCTGGAGTTGGTGAAGCCGGTGGTCCCCACAGCAACCATCCCTTATTTAAAAGCAAAAATTGGTGGCCTGAGGAGCACTTATCTTAGGGAGCGCAAGAAGGCCACAGATTCCCTGAGGTCCGGAGCTGCAGCAGATGACGTTTATGTCCCCAGGCTGTGGAACTATGAGAGACTGCGATTTCTGTCAGACCACACTGAAGTCAGGAAATCCCTCTCTACTCTTCCTTCCACTCTTCCTTCCATCCCAGCTGAGGCTTCCGATGTCCAACCTGGGCCTTCCAGCCAGGAAGAAGTGGAGGAGCCCAGCTGGAGCCAGGTATAGCATTATTCTACTGATTTCTGGGCAATAAATAAATGATGTTTACTAGATGTTATTATTGATCATTAATTGCTGATTAAAAAAAGTGTTTTACATATCAATAGACAGTAGTGGGCACCCAAAATTGTGACAAGAATGCAAAATGCTGGGCTCAGAATGATAGTCTGTTATATTTGTTAACATTCAATTTGCAGCAGTCAGGAGGTGAAAATTGTGTGTGATTGATGTAAAAAATACTAAAACTATGTCCCTTTTTCATACACAGGAAGACCTCAGCTAGGAGGAGGCTGTGGAATGTGGCAGCCAGGAGGAGGCGGGGATTAGTGGCAGCCAGGAGCAGGCGGGGCTAAGTGTCAGCCAAGAGAAGCCTGGGACAAGTCGCAGCCTGACTGAGTCTCAGGTTCCTCCCCTCTGCCTTCCATACAAAAGGGCCAGGAAGGCCACTTCCAGTCTTGTGCAGGATTCAGCATACAGGCTGATCCAGGAGGCTTCGGCCTCCCTCAGAGCCTTCCCCAGTCCTGAAGAGGCCTTTGCCTGCATGGCTGCCACCAAATTGCAGGGCATGCAGGAGGGCCAACGCAAGATCTCTGAGGACCTGATTTATAAAGTCCTATGTAAGGGGAAGAGTGGGGAACTGACACACAAGACGGATGTCATTGAGAGGGACGATCCTCCTCCTCCTCCTCCTCCTGCTGCCACAACTCCACCACCACAGCCAAAGCCTGTAAGGAAGCGTGGAAGGAAGACCAAAGAGTGATGGCCTGGGTTCAGTCTGGTCTGACAAAAGCTGCAGTCTCTCGTATGACCACAGCCTGGGGACACAGATGTCATCTGCTGCTTTCCGGATCTCTAGGACTTCTGGACCAGACTGCCCTCCCTTAGATATGGACTCCTCAGGCCACCAATTTTGCTTTTAAATAATTGATGTCTGCCCTGGGGGTCCAAGGCTTCGCCCACTTCTGCAGTTTCTCCAGCATTGCCTCCCTCTTTGTTTATAGTTGTGACCCCTTATTAAAATATTTTTAGGTAAATTCTACTCTCCTGTGTGTGTTTTCATCCAAAAAGGACAGTTTGTTGGTGACGATTCAGGTACATTTCTAACATAAAATGTGAAATTAACAAGGGACAACAACACCAAACAATCTCCTACAGATTAAATAGAACAACATATTAGTGGTGTTGTGGGAACTTGTCACAAAAAACACACAAATATTTTCGGGAGTACAAATCAAAATCACCAAAAAAAAAATGTTAGATGTGAGAAATCAAAATATATTGAGGGAATCCTGATAAATAGTAACGAAATAAGTTTGTGAGAAGTGTGTGTGAATATGAGCAGCAAAACGACTTAATTCTTGTCACATTATAAAGAAGAAGAGAGTGCGCTGTATTAAACCATTTTTAACATTGCAGCGTGACGAAAGTGCTGTATCCATTACGAACGCTAAGTTTACCAGAACGAGCTGTCCCGTGTCGAATTTCTTCTGAGCATGCGTGGCACTTTGTGCGTCGGAACAGGCCACACACGGTCGGAATTGACGCGATCAGATTTTGTTGTCGGAAAATTTTATCTCCTGCTGTCCAACTTTGTGTGTCGGAAAATCCGATGGAAAATGTCCGATGGCGCCCACACACGGTCGGAATTTCCGACAACACGCTCCGATCGGACATTGTCCATCGGAAAATCCGACCGTGTGTACGTGGCATTACAGGTATGATTAACCATTTCAATACCTGATACTTTTACCTTCTTCCTGCCCTGTTATTTTTTTGCTAAAGAAACGGAAAAAGACTGAAAATTGTGGAAAACAAGAAAGCTTTTTTCTTAATTTTTGTTTTTACAGAAATCAAAAAGGAAAAAAGGAGCCCCGACCAAGTATTGGTATAGTGCATACTATACCATACATAGACATATTTTTCAGTAAGCCAACATTTCTGTATTAATCCTTTTTTATTGGTCTTGTAATATTGTAATATATAATATTTGTAATATTCAAATTTTCTAAGATACTGAATTTTGGGTTTTCACTAGCTGTAAGCCATAATAATCAAAAAAAACAACAAAACAACATCTTGAACTATATCATTCTGCATGTAACGCATCTATATAAAATATGAGTTTCACTTTTTAAATTGAATTACTGAAATAGATTAACTTTTTGATGATATTCTAATTTTTTGAGATGCACCTTTAATGTTTTTATAGCTAAAATAAAATGTTGTATTTTTAAAACGAAGGGGTAATTGTAAAAGCCCCTGTATTTTCTTTTCTTTTTGTGTCTGGTTTAATAGATTTTCCTTTATTTACTTTCCCTGAAAAACACAAGGAAGTTAGTAGAAATTTTATCAAAGTGAGGAAACCCCCCCTTAGATGTTGTCATTACATGTATTGTTAACTATTCTCAGTCTACAGCCCCATTGAAATTTTTCCAAATGATTACAAAAAATAATGCATTATTTTGCTTATTTTCCATTTAAACTACAACTACATGGGGAAGTGATACATAAATAGTATAGTCAAATCTAGAACTAAAAAAATTGTGTCACCAAAGTACAAAATAAAAAGGTCTTATAGGGCGTACACACGGTCGGACTTTGTTCGGACATTCCGACAACAAAATCCATGGATTTTTTCCGACGGATGTTGGCTCAAACTTGTCTTGCATACACACGGTCACCCTAAGTTGTCGGAAAATCCGATCATTCTGAACGCGGTGACGTAAAACACGTACGTTGGGACTATAAACGGGGCAGTGGCCAATAGCTTTCATCTCTTTATTTATTCTGAGCATGCGTGGCACTTTGTCCGTCGGATTTGTGTACACACGATCGGAATTTCCGACAACGGATTTTGTTGTCGTAAAATTTTATCTCCTGCTCTCCAACTTTGTGTGTCGGAAAATCCGATGGAAAATGTCCGATGGAGCCCACACACGGTCGGAATTTCCGACAACACGCTCCGATCAGACATTTTCCATCGGAAAATCCGACCGTGTGTATGGGGCATAAGAGGGAATTAAATTAAAATGCTGCCTCTGAACGCTGTAACGGTATCTGTTATGGCTGCATACAAACTGGTCGATTACCTGCGACCAGTTAGTATGTGGCCAAAACTCTGCAGAAATGCTGACCCTGGACACACACTGGCTGCGCCCAGGGTTTGTATCCGCTCGGATTAGCAGTTACATTTGAACAGCAGTGGCACCTGCCATTGATTTGTGCAAAGTACATATCTGACAAGTGCCGCTGATACCTTCAGCTGTCCTCATACAATGTGTGCAACAATGTTCCCAAACGCTATCAGAATACTGATCAGAATCTACGGATTATTGATGGTGACTGCACATGAACTCTTGTGTAAATGTTGCATTAAGAGGAATGTGACATATGCAAAAGAGACCCTGTAGCTATATTGTGTGCCTTTGTTGACACTCATCTTTACCAGTAGACAAGGAAGTTAAGAAATACACGAGTTTATCCACATCACAGACTCCCTATCATCATATATCTTTCTGTGTGACACCTGAAAAAGGTTTATTAGTATTGTACATTCTAAATTGTAACCTTTTACAAAAAGCCATCAAATTTCGGGTTTGAGAATAAAGGTTATCTTCTTGTTTCATCTGTTATCACTTCAGAATTGAGTTGGCATTGACATGTTTTTACAAATCTGTAGCGTGCAGCCTTAAACAAATAAAACCTAGAAATCTGACTACTTTCTTTACTCTCATGTTCACATGAGCTAATTTGGCATGCCATATTGCCAGCAATGGCACCGTCCAAATCGTTGGAACGCCAACTTTGCGGCGCCACACCGAGTCCCAAAAGTAGTTCCTGTACTACTTTTGGTGACTTCAGGGGCGATTTGAATAGATATCTGTGAATTAACCCACACAGATGTCTCTCAAATCACCCCCGAAGTCGGACTGCATTGCTGGTTTGAATTTGTGCAAGTTCAGCTGAACTCACACAGTTTCTAACCCACATCAGTGTGAACCCGGGCTTAAGTTTTGGATCAAAATGGGGACGTGGAGGCGACTGGGTAGGGCAGCTAAGTTCTAGTCATAATGTAAAAGTATACACAGTGTAGCTGCATACTGTGCTGTCCTCCAATGATGTCAGGTTCAGAAAACTGTGTACACTTTGTTCCCCACACCGTTCATCTACGCTGCCACCTTTTTTCAGGTCCTGTTGCGATTCCCTACAGCCATTGGATGTCCGCTGATGTGTACAGAAGTTACATTGCCCCAGCAATTGGCATCCTCCTCAATGCAAGCTTGTGTAAGCTTATATGAGAGGTTTTCATCATTTAACCTGAGTTAATTGATAACCAATAATTTTTGGTGTGACATACTGAATTAGAGCATGATCACCTCCCATCGGAGACTGGGCCGCAGGGCAGTATTGAACCATGATAATGACCCCAAACACACCTCCAAGACCACCACTGCCTTGCTAAAGAAGCTGAGGGTAAAGGTGATGTACTGGACAAGCATGTCTCTTAAACCCTATTGAGCATCTGTGGGGCATCATCGAATGGAAGGTGGAGGATCGCAAGGTCTCTAACATCCACCAGCTCCGTGATGTTGTCATGGAGGAGTGGAAGAGGACTCCAGTGGAAACTTGTAAAGGTCTGGTGAACTCCAAGCCTAAGAGGGTTAAGGCAGTGCTGGAAAATAATGGTAGCCACACAAAATATTAACACTTTGGGCCTAATTTGGACATTTTCACTCAGGGGTATACTCACTTTTGTTGCCAGCGGTTTAGACATTAATGGTTGTGTGTTGAGTTATTTTGAGGGGACAGCAAATTTACACTGTTATACAAGCTGTACACTCACTACTTTACATTGTAGCAAAGTGTAATTTATTCAGTGTTGTCACATGAAAAGATAGAATAAAATATTTACAAAAATGTGAGGGGTGTACTCACTTTTGTCAGATATTGTGTGTATATATATATATATATATATATATATATATATATATATATATATTATGGAATAATATAAAACAGGTTATGAAAGCTGCACAATCTTTCAGCATCTTTACAGCAATGTCTCTGTGACTCAATCTGTGTAACATATGGCTGCATAGCACAGTCTCTATAAGGCCTCATTCACACGGGCACCATCAATTTAGCCACGTTAAAAACTTTCTTATCTGTTGCTTCATCTATCTTCATCCGTCTTTAGTTCTGTTAATCTCCTTTTCATCTGTCTTCCGTTCCGTTAACATCCCTTGCTTCATCCGTTAATTTACCCATTTACAACCGTTTTTGCATTTGTTTTGATCCGTTTACAGCAGTTTATGTGGCTTTGACATTACCCAGAAAGCATAGCTTTTCCCATGCTGCATTGCAGTTTTCAGTGAGTGACTTGTCCTTGCTGTGTCCTTCCTTTGTCCTTGTCCTTGCAGAGTATGTGCAAGGAGATCCTACATTGCCATGCGGGAACAATTTGCAGACTACTTTCTATCTCCACCAGGACATGTTCCATGGCAATATCAATATATGTAATGCAGTGCAAATTTCAATAATTGTACAAATATGTCCTAAGATGCCATATGGAATTTACTTGTGTTGTTTGCTTTTTTTGGTTATTTCATTGTGTTTTGACAGCATAAAAAGACACAAAAGCACATGATATGTTCAAAACAGTTTTAGTTTTATTATTCTGCATAACCCGTTTAAAATAAGAGTTTTTTCACTTTACTTTTTTTCTTTTTTTTTGTCAAGTTTTAACAAAGCATAAAATATGCAAACTTTCCAAAAAGTCATAATTTAACATAAAAACCAGGTTACAAATCCTGATAAAAAGAGGTGGCGGATAGGGAATATGAAGTAGTAGGTTGGGAAGAAGAACCAAAGCTGGTTTGGCTTATTGCAGTTATTGCGGATTGCGGATCTGCGGAATTTGAGCTAGTGTTTACACTCAGAGGATATGTTCCCTGTGAGGAATGAGCAGGAGAGGAACTTGCATAAGAAGGCCTCTTGGCATTGTGCATTGAGCTGCATGAATGCAAAGGGGTCTGTGGATAGGTTGGTAGATATAGTTGGGCCCAAAGGCATGGGGCCATGAATACGAATATTGGCAGTATGACCTCTGAGGGGGTTCATACTGGCTAATAGTGGGCAATGGCATTTCTGACACGGCAGCTCTAATTTACCCCCCCCCCCCTCCCACATAATTAAATATACCCATATTTATCTCCACCTGCCTCTCTGCTGGTGCTTTTTGAAGCGTATGATAAATTGTCCTCAGGAAGGATGCATTTGAGTTATTTGGATCACAGAATGGGTCCTTACTCTCCTGTCTTTTAAAAGAGGTCATCTTGTTCATGAAGGACTTCATGGCTTTGTGCATCTCAGGTTTTTCAGGGTTTTTGACACGCGATCGTGATGTTGTTTGCCTGTCAGGACTAACCTGTAGAGAATAATATGCCGGTTGAGAAATGCAATAATGCCTTGGTGTACATCTGATAAACCTTAGTAATCAATAGTATGCTTACATGTACGGATCTTTGCGAAGAGCTTGGACGTGCACTCGGATGTACTGTTTCATCCACAGACTGGGACTGGCCTTCTCCCTTTTGTGCGGCTTGCTCACCTTCCTGCACTTCTTCTGTCTCATTATCTTCAGTGTTCTCCTCACACTCTGAGATAAATAAAATAAACCTAATAAGACCTATTTTTTTCACTTTCTAGATGGAACATCCAAACATCACTTACAGTCTGGCGTCCACGACTTTTCTTACGAAGGACAACATTTAGAAGAAGACTGATTTTTTTTTCTTTTTGGTAGCTCCGGAACCGCTTGCACACTCTGTCTTGTCATTCAAATCTCTTCGAAAACGGTCTCTGAGAGAACGCCACCTTCTGTTAAATTCGAATCCTGAAAACAAACATTGAGAAAAATTTTGAGTAAAGATTTTGATTTTGAGTAAAGTGGCTAAGAAAAAAACCTATAACCAATAGTTTGTGGAGGATCCAGCATGCCCTTGCCTATTCACAACATTAAACATCATGTGTACAGAATGCTGTCAACATATTCAGATGAACAGCAATATATTTATGCTTAGGTCACCACAAATTCAGCATGCAAGAAGGACAGTAATAGACACAGAAATGATGCCCTTCTGGGACAAGGTGCACATTTCAGAGAGGCCAGAAAGGATGTGCACTGACCTCAAATTCACATGCACTACTACAAACGGTAAATAGCAATATATACAAAGCAGAGTGGCACATGGTTTGGCTCTGCTGCAGCAAGAGACTGAATTCCACCTGCTGCAGCGAGAGACTGAACAGCAGTGGCAGCTGGTGCTTAAATTTTTTTTGGGGGGACGCAAACAAATTGAAAGATTCTAAAAAAAAACATCAATTGCAGCCTCACTGTGCCTTCAAAAGCCTCCACTGTGCCATCAAACACCGCCACTGTGCCATCAAATACCGCCACTGTGCCATCAAACGCAGCCACTGTGCCCATCAATTGCAGCCACTGTAACTGTGCCCATCAAACGGTGCCACTGTGCCATCAAATGCAGCCACTGTGCCATCAAACACAGCCACTGTGCTCATCAATTGCAGCCACTGTGCCCATAAAACGCTGCCACTGTGCCATCAAATGCTGCCACTGTGCCATCAAATGCTCCCAATGCTGCCACTGTGCCATCCAATGCTGCCAATGTGCCATCAAATGCTCCCACTGTGCCATCCAATGCTGCCACTGTGCCATCCAATGTTGCCACTGTGATCCCCCCCACCCCCGCCTACTTGCCATCTACCCAGCACTTACCCTATCTTGGTGGGGCAGCGGGTGACGGCGAGCGGTGTCTTCCATGCGTCTTCTCCCCGCTATGCATCATCTCCCCTCCATATGTCTTCTCCTGTCCTCCTCTCCTCCCATCCTCTCCTATGATTGGACGCCTGATAGGCGTCCAATCACAGCGCCTGACGTTTCAGCTAATCAGGTGACTGGTAACAGACACGGCAACCTGACTGGCTGAGAGGCGGGTCAATGTTAGCAAAGCGAATTCCTTCGACTTTGCTAACATTGAGCTGAGTGACAAGGAACCCACAGTATTGCACCCGATTCTCACTTTTTTGGACACCTATTAGAGCCTATGGCTCTAATCAGGTGCTTCCAATAACACCCCCACCACTGTAATTCAGGTGCCCGGTGACCGAAAAGGGGCCGGACACCTGAATATGGGGTGTCAGCAGCGACCATAGATAGATTCATGCAATGCATGAATCTATCTATGGTGATTAGAAAGTGACAGGAGAGGGGGGGCGGCGCTCCTGTGCCCTTTATGGACACACCGCCACTGCACAGTACATTACTCACATGTTTACATAATCTCATGATTCCATAAAAGCACTGACAGGACAGCATGCTGCAGTTGGGCAACACTTACCACGTTGCTCACGCTGACCAATTTGGTGTCTCAAGCTTAGAGATTTCATCCCATAGTTGCTGTGTTGTCACTCTGTCACTGTGGTCCCGACATGTTGAGTCCCACAAGTCTGGCCTTTCATGCACCAGGTTTTTTAGTTGCTCTTGGGAGACATCCATGGCCATGTTTCTCCTTGGGGATGTACTTCCAATGTACTTTCTATTGTGCAACTACTGCCTGGGTCATAGGTTGAGTTCACATATAAACAAAAAAAAAATGTATTTCTTCAAAACGGATCTTAACTGATCGGACGTTGAAGGACATTGTCCGTTAGCGTCAGTTAATATCCGTTTTCACGGATCTTGACGTAGCATTGTACGTTAAAAAAAAAAAAAAACGGATAAGATCAGAAGTGGAGGTTAACAGATGGTAAGATGGTCATCTGTTTGCCCATAGGAATGCATTGTCGTCCGTTGACGGATGGATGAAAAGTGGATAGATGGTTTGATCGTGTGAAAGGGGCCTAAGACTCTATATAGAAACATAGAGAGTCTGCTGAAAATCACTACTTTAGTAAAACATTTCAGAACAAATCTATCTATATAAACAGCATCTCCCTCAGGGAAGTCCATTATAGTTTTGGTAACACAAGTGAATAGCTGGAGGAATCCCAGGCCTGAGGACACGGGAGGGCCACCGTACTGGAAGTAGAGTCCTCTGTTAGCGACTGAAGAAATGTTCCCTCCAGTAGCTGGGTATGCTGGAGAATATGTGTACTATTAGGCTGGGTTCACACATATGCAATGTGGGAACCAGCGTGATTCCGGTGTGGGTTCCCGTATCGCATGTCACTCGAAAGCAGTTCACACTGCTCTGCGAACCGCCATGAGTGTCAATAGAAGGTTAATGACACCCCTAGATCGGTTTGCAGTGCAAACTGTCAAATGGTACAGGAATCGGATCCAGTGCAGACCAAAAAAAGGGCCCTATATATTTTGGTGAGAAATGTGGTCTGCCTTAGCCTAGGTTAACATTGATGCGGGTTAGAAAGCGTGCAAGTTCAGTTCAGTTCTAACTTGGCAATGCAGTCCGACTTCGGGGGCGATTTGACAGACATCTGTGCGGGTTCCTGCACAGATGTCTATACAAATCACCTCCTGAAGTCGCCAAAAGTAGTACAGGAACTACTTTTGGGAATCGGTGCGGTGCTGCAAAGTTGGCGGCACACCGATTAGGACGGTGCAATAGCCGCTGCTTTGGCATGCAATTTGACATGTGAAATCGCATGCCAAATCGTACCAATATGAACCTAGGGTCTGACTCTGGCCCACCTGTCCACATGCCTGTTCTGACAATAGGGGCCTCTTGCCTGACTTGCACAGCTTCCTCAGGCTCATCAGGTGTGGCCTCAGCTACTGAGAGAGGGATGCAAAGAAGCTTATCTTCCGTGAGAATGTCCAGGTGTTGCCTCTAAACTCCCCCACTGTGCAAAGCATTGCAGCTGCAACATGTGAACAGGCTCCTGAAGCTGTTTTTCACACTTTAGGTGGGTGGCTGGGCTTAGCTTATTTTGCTGCCCCAACACTGCCAACCCCACCCCATGGCAACCTGTTTGTAAGAGGCAAATTACAATCACACTCATAAGTTTCAACCTATTTTGATTGATTGGCTATTGAACCGACAAGATTGAAAGGGGTTGCTTGAAACCAAGCAATCTGCCTTTCATGAACTAGACTAGAGCACCCACCTCAATTTGATCGATCTAACAAGGGTATAAATTGACAGCTTAAGTACTTAAACCAATGGCAATTGTGTTGTAAGATGTTTTTTTCTGCCAGCTTCGATTGAGGCAACGTTGATCCCATCTCCATGCAGTTGATTAAAACTACTAATTTAGACATTTTGCTCGTGAATTTGATTCCAGTTTAATCCAAGGCAGCTAAAGTTGCCAGAAAGTTGGCACGTGTATGGCTAGTTTTAAGGCCCATACACACGATAAGAAAATTGGTGTGATGAACGATCGGTCGATTATCTGAGGTTAGTATAGTGCTTTTAACAGCCAATTCTGACTTTTTGGAAGACAAAACCTGAAAGTGCATGCTTTAACATTTTTATTGTATGTGAACACAACATCTGATTTTCATTTTAATTAGTACAGTTTTCATCCAAAAAAAAATTGTAAGAGGAAGACTATGCATGCTTGGAAACAAAAGAATACATTACAAAACAATTCAACACATTCAATTACATCACTTCCGAAGTTGTGTTCTGTTGTTCGTAAGTTGAGGAACCTCTTCACTTTTGATATGAGACTAGCATGCAACAAAAAAATGACTATTCGTCTGATAATCTGATCCTGTGTATCAGGCTTAAAAGAGAAGTGTGTTTTTTTTTAAATTTCCTATTCATGCTTACCTATGTGGATGCAGCATCAGACCGATACTGCAGCTGTCCCCCGCCGTCTCTGCACTGAGAACTGAGCCATCGAACATCGCCGATGGCTCGGTTTTTACAGATCCCCGAGAGGAGAGCTGCTGACTGTCAGTGAGCTTCTCACCTCTCTGCTTCTCCACGCTCATTGGAGCGCTGAGCTGTGGAGGGGCAGGGAGCGGCCGTATCAGAGTCTCAGCGGCTCACTGAGACTGCCATCAATCAAGGCAGCTGGCGGATACAGATTTGGGAAGTCGGGATGACGTGCTGCCTCGACTGATGGCAGTGATGTCAGTGGAGGGCGGACTTCAGACCACTCTCTGCTGAAAACGGGTTACAGGAGTGCAAGGCTGGGCTTCTCCTTTTAAGGGTGAGTTACCATCAGTCAGAGCTAAAACCACTTTATTCATATGTTTTAAAAATCTAAAACAAGGCTAAATTATTTTAGGCAGTATACTGTCTTTTTGCATGCTGACAAGCAAGTGGTTTTATCCAAATTTGTCTTTATTTTTTTTTATAATCAGAATTTTTTATTATTTCCATTTTACAATACAACAATCTTCATACATTGTTAGAAACAGAAAAAAAAAGGAAAAACCCCTCCTCACCCACCCCAGACCCTTATTACATTACATTTCTACTACCACATTTGCTTAAATCTTATCCCTCCCTCCCTTTCCAAACCACTTGGTAATCCTGTAGTTACTCCTTTCCCCTCCTCTCTTTGTGCAAGAAGACCTCTTACCCTTCGTGAGAAAGAGAGAGAAAGAAAAAGAAAAAGAAAAGAAAAAAAGAGAAAAAAAAAAAAAAAAAAAAAAAAAAAGGGGGGGGACATAAAAGTGCATAAGTGTACATAAGTGAAAAAAAAAAAAAAAAAAAAAAAAAGGTGTGCATGTTTATCAATTTGTATTTGTGTACGTGGCCCTCATTGGCCAAACTATTCTAGTAAGTGTTGTTGCCCTTTACCCATCAAAACACAAAAAAAAAAAAAAAAAGGGGGGGGGGGGGACATAAAAGTGCATAAGTGTACATGAGTGAAAAAAAATAAAATAAATAAATAAATAAAATAAAAGGTGTGCGTGTTTATCAATTTGTATTTGTGTACGAGGCCCTCATTGGCCAAACTGTCTAGTAAGTGTTATTGCCCTTTACCCATCAAAACACCAGAAAACACAAAAAAAAAAAAAAAACCCACCCCAAACACCATGTTGTCATTATATTTAATTTGAGAGGAGGCCCTCCATGGCCAAACTATAAGTGTTGTTACCCTATACCCATCATAAAAAAAAAAAAAAAAAAAAAAAAAACACCTGTTTATCAATTATTCAATTTGTGTAAAAAGCCCCTAAAAAAAAAAAAAAAAAAAAAAAAAAAGGAAGGGAAAGGGGGGAAAGGAAAAACACAGGAGAACCACAACCCCACCCCCTCCAAACCCTCCCCTACATATTGGGTCAGCGAACTAATTCCAATATTCCTTTCATCTTTCTTTCCTCTTCTTTCTCTTCCTCCTTTCCTCCCTCCATAGGTCAGTCTCTTTTATTTTACATATTTACAAGGGCTGTACCTCCACCTCCTTCTCATCTTAATCATCTCCGTCTTCTTTTTCCATCTCACCTAAACATTCCTTCCAGCCTGCCCATTTCTTTTCAAATTTCCTTTGCTGGCCCTTTAGCATATGAACCCATCTTTCCGCTTCCATTATTAAGCTCACTTCCTTTCTCCAATCTAATATTGAGGGACCCTTTATCTGTTTCCAAAATTTCGGTATTATTTTTTTCGCTGCGTTTAATAGGTGGGGTGTTATGCCCTCCCGATATTTTCTATTAGAGCCCGGCATCCCATGGAACAAATAATGTAGTGGTTGAAATTCCAGATGTCCCACCGTCAATTTCCTGATCCATGGAGACACCGACTCCCAGAATCTTTTAATTGCTGGGCATGTCCACCACAGATGGAGAAATGTGCCTTTCTGCCCACATCCCCTCCAGCATCTATCACTTATGGTTGGAAACATTTGTGCCAATTTGACTGGGGTCCTATACCATCTTGACAGGAACTTGTACGCCATCTCTTGTACCTTTGAGCTGATGGATGAGGAATGTGTTAGTGTAATCATCCTTTTAATTTGATTGTTAGTCAATACCTGTCCCAATTCCTTCTCCCATTCCCTTATATAGTATGGAGTTGTACCTTCCTGTCCCTTAAGTATCCCTTTATACATTTGCGACAGCACGTTCCTGGGACTAGATCTCTGCACACATTGTTTCTCAAATATAGTGAGAGAGTTCATAGGTCTTATTGATGATTTGCTTTTATTAAAGAAACTCACTAATTGATTGTATTTCCACTCTGCCATATGCACTGTCCCATATCTAGACACCATCTCTGTCAGAGATAACAAAACCCCCTCCGGAGCAAACCTGCCACAGGTGGAGTCTCCACCTCCACCCCAAGCCCCCAGATACCCCATCTCCTCCCCCGGGGGGAACCAGGTGAATCCCTCCAGAGGAGCCAGAGGTGATATCCAGGGGGCGTAATCCCCATTCTTATTCAACTTGTCCCAAACTTCCAATGTATTCTGGGTTAATGGTGACACCCATTGAGACAACCCTCTTGACGTGCTCTGAATCCAAGGTGCTCCTGCTAAATTCCTCCCTGCCATTGCATTTTCTACTTGAACCCAAAGTTTTTTATGGGTATCATGGTGCCAGTTCAAAATCCGGACTAGACTCATAGCCTTGTAATATAAGGCTATATCCGGTATTCCCAATCCTCCCTCGGCCCTATTTCTTCTCAGAAGGTCGTGGGCTAATCTGGGTCTTTTATCGTTCCATACGAACGCCACAAACATCCTACGCACCTGTCTGAAAAAAGACCCCGGTACCTTAATTGGTATTGTATGCAACATATAAATTAATCTAGGGAGTATACTCATTTTTATGGCATTAATCCTCCCAAACCAAGTTAGATATTGGCCTTTCCATTTTTTAAACTCTTCCGCTATCTCCGTCAGTAGTATGCCATAGTTGACTTCATATAGTCTTTTCATTTCAACACTAATACGTACCCCCAAATACGTCAGGGACTCTCTCTCCCAGACAAATGCATACGTATGTCGCAGCGTCATCTCCAGTCCCATTGGGACATGGATAGGAAGGATAATTGACTTCCCCAGATTGATTTTAAAATTAGATAAGGAGCCGAACTTTTGTACCTCCAGCATAAGTGCAGCTAACGATGTCTGGGGGGACGAGAGAAAAAAGAGTAGGTCATCAGCATATGCTGCGACCTTATGTTCCACCTGTCCTATTTGTGTCCCACTTATCTCTCTGTTATTTCTGATTTTACGTAAGAATGGCTCTAATATTATTGCAAATATTAAGGGTGATAATGGGCAACCTTGTCTCGTACCATTTTGGATACTAAAGCTTTCTGACAACGTTCCATTTACTTTAATTCTTGCCTTAGGGCCCGCGTACATCGACATTATCCATCCCATCATCCGCTCCCCCAGGCCTATTCCCTTCAACATTTCTCTCATAAAGCCCCAGTTCACCCTGTCAAAGGCCTTTTCGGCATCCATTGACAGAATGATCCTTGGGGCCCTATCTGGACCAGACTGCATCCAGTGGAGGACATTAAGCGCCCGAATAGTGTTATCTCTCGCCTCACGCCCTTCCATGAACCCAGTCTGGTCCAGATGTATCAACCCCCCTATGTGTCCCTGGAGCCTCAGAGCCAAGATCTTTGCTAACAATTTAGTATCCGAATTAAGAAGGGAAATAGGCCTGTAGTTTGCGCAAATCTGGGGATCTTTCCCTCCTTTTGGCAATACTGTTATATGCGCCAGAAGGGCTTCTGGTGGTAATGGGTTAGACGCATTAATTAAATTGAAGTATTCACACAATGGTTCTCTTAATACTGGAAGGAATTTTTTATAATATATATTAGTCAACCCGTCTGGGCCTGGGCTTTTCCCTAATGGCAATGTTGCTATTACCCTTTCCAGCTCCTCTACTGTGATTGGGCGCTCTAACTCTTCTGTAGTTGTTTTAGACAGCCTAGGCATTGATGCTTCATTGATGTAATCCTGTATCTCTTTTCTCTCAGGGCTTTCATTATCTACTTCAGAAATATTGTATAATGCCTCATAAAATTTACTAAATTCTGCAGCTATGGCTTTCGTTCCAACTACTTTCTTACCTCTAACCAGTAAACTGTGGACATGTCTGGATTCCTGTTGCTTTTTAAGCTGTTTAGCTAGTAGCCGCCCACACTTATTACCCTGTTCATATGCCCTATTTGCAAAGAACCTAATTTTATTTCTAACTTTTTGTTCTAGGCACTGTGAGAGCTCCGTTCGTAAGGCCTCTAGGCGCCTATTATCTGTAGGGTCAAGCTTCCTCTTGTGCTTCCCCTCCAGTTCACTGATTTTATCTAATAGGTCTTTTATCTCTTTTTTCCCTTCTTTTTTTATATACGAGCCATATGCTATCAAATCCCCTCTTATGACAGTTTTATGGGCCTCCCACACCATTTGGTCAGATACTTCCCCTGTCTTGTTTATTTCAAAGTACTCTTTTATTTTAACTCCTAATTTCTCTACTATTTCTTCCCTATCCAATAGCGACTCATTCAAACGCCATGTTCGCTCCAGACCCCCCATCTGAATTAGTTGGAACGTTAATGCTATTGGGGCATGATCTGATGTAGTGATGGGACCGATTGTGCATGAAATGACATTCTCCAGGTGGAACTGGTCCACCAGGAGAAGGTCTAGACGCGAGTACATGTCGTGTGTTTTTGAATAGTAGCTAAAGTCTTTGATTCCTGCATGTAATACCCGCCAACAGTCCACCAGATGTTGAGAGCGTATAAGTTGTTTAATTCGTTTTAGGGCTCTAAATGACAAGGCAGTTCTTCCTGTTGATGTATCCATATTGGGATCCAGCACCAGGTAAAGTCTCCGCCCATCATCAGACAGCCCTCTCTAAATTGTTCCAATTTCTTAAATATTTTAACAAAAAAATTTACTGACCCTTCATTTGGTGCATAAATCGTCGCAAATGTATATCGTACACCATGCAGTGTACCCTTCACAAATAAGAAGCGTCCCTCAGGGTCACTCTGAACTGTCTCCATTTTCCATGGACATGACTTCTTAAAAGACATTGTGACTCCTCTGGCCCTTGCGACTGGGGACACTGCATGGTACCATTGTCTTTATAACGGGTTTTTGTACATCATTGTATAGTAGCCCTCTGGGTGATGGAAGACCAGCATTAGGAACCAATCAAGCAGGGAACTCTATATTAACCTGTGCACTGCAAGCCAGCCCTGATGATCAATATTGTGTTTGGCTTCCATGTGCTACTTGCTGTGTGTTCTATGTCTGATTCCAGTTACCGATCTTGGCTTGTTCTTGACTATCCTTACCTGCTTGTTACCCCGACCTTTGGCTATCTCCTGACTATTCTTTGTTGTCGCAGTCTAATGCTTCCTCTCTACCTCCCTGTAGTCTACCGTGAGCGTGAGCTGGGAGGCCCTAGGGGTCACGACCTGGAGCCAGACTGCGGCTAAATCCATCCTCACCACTAGGGGCCTCTGGTGAACACCCGCTGGCTCTTAGATTCCGTGACCTGGGAAATTTCATGCTCTAGCTCCCAGTGTCATCCTTGTAGGTACAACAGTGTACCAGCTCTCCTGTATCACCTGGCGCTCCATCCGCAGCAGTCAGCCATAGGGTTTACTACCTTGCGGTGCACTCCAGACCCCAACGGGGTGCATCTGTCACCTGGACTCAGGGACCCGCCCTGCCCCCTCTCTCCCCTGATTGGCTAACTGACTTTGATCGACAGCCGTAAGGCCAATGGCGCCGCTGCTGTGTCTCAGCCAATCAGGAAGACAGTCCCGGACAGCTATGACACTCGTTGACATTGCTAGTGAAAGATGGGGCTCAGGCAAGTACTAGGGTGTGCTGGGAAAGCTGCTGCACACAGAAGGTTTTTTTATCCCAACCACTTCAATACCTGGCACTTTCCCCCCTTCCTGCCCAGGACAATTTTCAGCTTTCAACACTGTCGCACTTTGAATGACAATTGCGCGGTCATGCAACACTGAACCCAAACTAAATTTTTATCTTTTTCTTCCCACAAATAGAGCTTTCTTTTGGTGGCATTTGATCACCTCTGGGGTTTTTATTTTTTGCTAAACAAACTAAAGACCGAAATTTTTGAAGGAAAAAAAAAGTTTTTCTTTGTTTCTGTTATAAAATTTTGTTTTCTCCTTCACTGACGGCCACTGATGGACACTGATGAGGCGGCACTGATGGACACTGATGAGTTGGCACTGATAAGGTGGCACTGATGGGCACTGATGAGGAGGCACTAATATGTAGAATTGATGGGTACTGATATGCGGCACTGATATGCAGCACTGATGGGCCCCCGATAGGGAGCACTGATGGGCACTGATCGGCAGCATTGGGCACTGACGGGTACTGACAGGAGGCACTGATGGGCACTGACAGGTGGCACTGATGGACACTAATAGATGGCACTGGTGGGCAGCACTGATGATGAGGTACTGCATACCTCCCAACTTTCAGCAAAAGCATGCAGGCATAGGACACACTCCTTGCCACGCCCCCTTAAAGGAGGTTTGTACAAAAAAACCAAGATTGGTTAAACCCACAAGTGCTTTTTTTACTACTACTATTCCTTTATATTGGCTTTTGGAATTTACAAATGCAACAATTTAGAAATCAGATGAAAGGTTTAGCACTGGAAAACACTTTTTGATAGTTAAAAAGTGCATTTTATATACATCTATATAGATCAGACCAAAATGAGGGACAAATGAGGAGGAATGAGGGACAGAGGGACATTGCTCCAAATCAGGGACAGTCCCTTGAAATCAGGGACAGTTGGGAGCTATAGGTACTGACAGGTGTTACTGATGGGCACTGTGATGGGCACTGATTGGCACTGATTGGCACTGTTGTTGGCACTGATTGGCACTTTGGGCACTGACAGGCGTTTCTGATGGGGCACTGACTGGCAGCTGATGGGTACTGATTAGCATTGCTCATGGCAGATCTGATGGGGCTGTGCTGATAATCAATGTGCTGATCGGCTCTCCCTGTCAGCATGAACCGAGGAAAGCCATTTATTGGCACTTCCTGGTTCACGCTGTAATCAACTGTGATTGGTCTGTCAGACTCCTTACTACGATCGGAGATGCAGTGTGTCAGAGTGACACACAGCACCACCGATCGCCACATGCGAGCTCCCGCGGCCGTGCGCCGGCATGTTATCCTGCTGGACGTCATATGATGCTCAGTCAGGATAACTGAACCACCGCCCGGCTGTCATTCTGCTATACGCTAATGCCGTGTACACACGAGCGGACTTTACGGCAGACTTTGCCCGGCGGACGGGATTTGGTCGGACAATTCGATCGTGTGTGGGCTCCAGCGGACTTTGTTTTCTCAAAAGTTGGACGGACTTAGATTTGAAACATGTTTTAAATTAATCCGTTGAAATCGAGTCCGGTCGAAAAGTCCGCCGTCTGTATGCTAGTTCGACGGACAAAAAGCCACGCTAGGGCAGCTATTGGCTGCTGGCTATGAACTTCCTTGTTTTAGTCCGTTCGTACGTCATCACATACAAATTCGACGGACTTTGGTGGATTGTGTGTAGGCAAGTCAGTTCATTCAGAAAGTCCGTCGTAAAGTACGTCAAAGTCCGCCGGGCAAAGTCTGCCGTAAAGTCCGCTCGTGTGCACGCGGCATTAGGCTGGAGGTGGTTAATGCATAGAATGCATTAAGATAAAAAACTTCTGCCTTTACAACTTAAGGATCAGTTTAAGAATTCATAAAATAGATAATTCATTTGCCTGGGATAATCTTCGATCTGCAGCAGATATTTGAAAAATGAGGATCAGTTCAGTATGGTTTGTTTCCTGATGAGGTTATACGGGCAAGAGGTAGAGTATCACAGAGATACAGTGCATATCGCCTGTGTGTACTGAAGTTTAGCATTTTCTACACTTGACTCATCTTCTTTAATCTTAATAACCACAAATTCCCACAAATATTTTAGATATTTCATTAACAGTGGTGCAAATACACTCATGCGGTCTGTGGGCAGACAAGGCCTGGTGCAGGATTCCCCATTCTTCCCTCCTATCAGGAACTTCCTCTCTGGGCCTATGTTTTTCTAACGTGCAGTGCATTATCTACAAAGGCTTTTGTAGACACGAGTGTCATGGGTTGTTTTGATGACTCAGTTTGTTATATCAATTGATATTGTGAATATGCAGTTGGAAGTGCTGCTGTGTATTTAATGTGGACATTTTATTTAACAATGACATCAGTTGTATGGATTTCATAACTAATGGAACTTTTGTTTCATAGGCAAATGCAGGGACAAATTATTGCACAATAGTTATGAGATAAAAATGCATTAACTATATTTATTAGTCTGAAACTTAAATTAAAGTGGAGTTCCACCCAAAAGTGGAACTTCCACTCATCAGATTCCTCCCCCCCCCTCCGGTGACACAGTTGGCACCTTTCAGGGGGGAGGGGGGTACAGATACCTGTATATTACAGGTATCTGTACCCACTTCCGGCGTAGATAGCCGCAGAATCTGCGGGTATTTACGCCACTTCCTGCACCCTCCCTGCTGCCTGCTGGGAAACACACGGCTCCCAGAGGCAGCAGGGACCATTGGTATTGCGCTGCGCGACTCGCGCATGCGCAGTAGGGAACCGGGAAGTGAAGCCGCACGGCTTTACTTCCTGATTCCCTTACCGAAGATGGAGGCGGCAGCACCCGAGGGCGGAAAGACGCTTCGGCCTCGGGTGCCGACATCGCGGGCGCCCTGGACAGGTAAGTGTCCATGTTTTAAAAGTCAGCAGCTGCAGTATTTGTAGCTGCTGACTTTTAAAAAAAAATTTCTCGGTGTTGCTCCGCTTTAAATAATTTTCCTTTTGCTTCTGCCATAATGCCATAATACTATGATTCTCTACTGCAGCCATTCTCCACTAGGGTTCCTCCAAAGTTTGCTAGGGTTTCCTTGAACTAAGATAGATTGACCTGTTGATAGGGGCTTGTTCTCACGTGTGGCATAGCAGGAGGCTGGGAAATTTATATTTGTCATTGTGACTCTGATAACCCCAATGGTAACCTTTTGTGTGAGTTTTCTAACTTTATTTTGAATAAAAGTGGGCAAAAAGCCCTGAAATTTAATTTACTGGCTGGACTGAAGTTCACGAAAGGTGCACTTGAGTGAACCACTATATATACCCTATACATTATATTGTTAAAAGTATTGGGACGCCTGCCTTTACATGCACATGAACTTTAACCACTTGTTTACTGGGCACTTAAACCCCCCTCCTGCCCAGACCAATTTTCAGCTTTCAGCATTTTGAATGACAATTAGTCAGTCATGCAACACTGTACCCAAATTTTTTTTCGTCATACAAATAGAGCTTTCTTTTGGTTGTATTTGATCACCTCTGAGTTTTTTATTGTTTGCGCTATAAATGAAAAAAGACCGAAAATTTTGAAAAAAACAAACAAATTTTTTTCTTCATTTCTGTGATAAAATTTTGCAATTTAATAATTTTTCTTCATAAATTTTGGTCACAATTTTTTTTGCTACATAAAAAGTATTTGGACACCTGCCTTTACACGCACATGAACTTTAATGGCACCCCAGTCTTAGTCCGTAGGTTTCAATATTGAGTTGGCCTGCCCTTTGCAGCTATAACAACTTCAACTCTTCCCGAAAGGCTGTCCACAAAGTTTAGGAGTGTGTGTATGGGAATGTTTGACCATTCTTCCAGAAGTGAATTTGTGAGGTCAAGCACTGATGTTGGATCAGAAGTCCTGGCTCACAGTCTCTGCTCTAATTCATCCCAAAGGTGTTCTATTGGGCTGAGGTCAGGACCAGTCAGTTTTCCTCCACCCCAAATTTGCCCATCCATGTCTTTAAGGACCTTCTGAGCCCAGGCTGTCTGGACCTGTCCCAGTCTGTGACAGCACAGTGAAAAGAGAAGCAGCTCAATGATAAGCGCAGCTCACTGTTACTCTGCTTTTGCTTCCTATCAGCTCGCTTCTTGTTAGCAAATGAACTGATTGGCTCCTAGTGCTTCTTCTTCCTCTCACTCTCAAGTCCTACAGTACGGGACTACAGGAGGCTAATGCCAGTTTAAATTCAGGTACTTATACTGCTTGCACTAAGCCCCAGGTTCACATTATGAATTACGCAGCGCATTCTTGTGCAATTCACATGCGATTCAGAGAGGTGCGATTTGAGCTTTACATTTTGAGTGGGATCATATCACAATGCATCACACCAAAAGTTGCGCGATCCGGTACAGGCAAACACACTGCGATTACGACCTATGCTTGGGGGTGTCGTTAACCTCAGTGCGTTTTGACTATGGTGCAGGAAACATGTATGGATCGGGGTTTTGCGGCACCACGTTCTAGTGTAAACCAAGTCTAAAACAACCGTAATGATGTTTGAATAATTACAGAGTTACATTAATATGTGTCTTCTTTCAGTACTGGGAGCTCAGCTTAAAAACTCAACTCCATCTTTTCACATACTTTACATACAGTTGTGCTCAAAAGTTTGCATCCCCTGGTAAAAATCATGACATTTTTTGCATCAATATTGGAAATATGACTGTTCATGAAATATGACTTTTTTTATTTTAAGGATAGTGATCATATGAAACCATTTATTGTCACATAGCCTTTTGGCTCCTTTTTAAATCATAATAACAGAAATAACCCAAATGGCTCTAATCAACAGTTTACATACCCTGGATTGTTTGGCCTTGGTACAGACACTCAAGGTGGCACACACAGGTTAAAATGGCAACTAAAATTTCATTTCCCACATGTGTGGCTTTTTAAACTGCAATTAGTGTCTCTGTATAAATAGTCAATGAGTTTGTTAGCTCTCACATGGATGCACTGAACAGGCTAGATATTGAACCATGGGGAGCAGAAAAAAACTGTCAAAAGGCCTGCGTAACAAGTTAACGGAACATTATAAATATGGAAAAGAATATAAAAAGATATCCATAGACATGAAAATGCCAGTCAGTGCTGTTAAATCACTTAAAAGTGGAAAATTTAGGGATCTCTTGATATCAAGCCGAGGAACTGTTCCAGATACAAAGAAAAACTCACAAGTAACCTCAGGAGAAATACAGGCTGCTCTGGAAAAAGATGGTGTGGTTGTTTTTAAGGAGCACAATACAATACTTGAACGAAAATACTTGAACGAGCTGCATGGTCAAGTTACCAGAAAGAAGACTACTGCACCAATGTCACAAAACACCCAGTTACAATATGCCAGACAATGCCTTGACATGCCTCGTGTCAGGGCTGGGCTCAGCCGTTGGCTAATTGCCAGCTCCTATCTCTCCACAGTTACTCAGCTGTTGATGATATCCTGCTCGTCAGTCCTGCCTACTTAAGCCTACCAGTCCAGAGGTTCTCTGCCTTCGCCTTAGTCAACATCACAGAAACTATCACCTGCGTTCCTGTTCAAGACTTGCTTTGCTGACATCCCTTCTAGCTCCAGATCCTGCTTGCTGTTCCACTACATTGATCCCTGACTTCTGGCTTGGCTGACTATCCATTCCGGTTACTGAACTTTGGCTATGTTTTGACTATGTTTGTTCTTTTTACTTTTATTATTAAACAAGTGTGATTTAACTGTACTTCTGTCTCCCCCTGATTTCATGGTTTTTGACACCTCACTGGACTTTTTTGTGACATTGGTGCAGTAAAAGCCTCTTTCTTTTTTGGCATGATCAGTCATATTTTCAATATCAATGACAAAATTTAATGATTTTTGCCAGGACATGCAAACTTTTGAGCACAACTGTAGTTCATTTTGGGCCAGCTTGGCCCAAATGAACTATGTCCCTCACTAACATGTGAGGCCGCTGTATGTGCGGCTACATACAGCATACTGCACTGTGTTGCGGGTTGGAGCTGAGAATTCCAGTCCAGTCTCTTACCCGGAACACAGTCTATGACAGCGCGCTCAGCCATTCAGAGAAAGCTACATACAGTTTATACTGCACATCCAGCACCTGAGCCCCAGGCTCGAAGTCAACCCCCCCCCAAACTAGGGGGCACCCTCAAGGATCCATGACAGCTTCCTCAGCACTCCATCTTCAATCTTCCACCCAAACTCCACTGCCTCTGCTGGACTGACCATGAGTATTTAAGAGGTCCCTCCCGCTGCCAGCCCAGACATCTCCTCCTAACTTCCCTCCTACTCTTCTGGAAGTTTCTCAGGAGTTCCAGGGATGCTTCCACATAGTGTAACTCGGTATATTTTTATTGCTAAAAAACCGCAATACCGCAATATGGGGTGAGTAAAAACCCCTACGCGTTTCGATCCAAAGATCTTCAACAGGGGCATGATGCCCCTGTTGAAGATCTTTGGATCGAAACGCGTAGGGCGTTTTTACTCACCCCATACACTGCTTTTACTCGTGATCACGTTTTATGTTTTATGCTCCATGTATTGCGTTTTTTTAGCAATAAAAATATACCGAGTTACACTTTGTGGAAGCATCCCTCTTCTATCTATATGTTCCGGTGAATTGAAAAACCACTTGCCTTTGGGAACCAGTGTGATCCAGTTCCAGTGGACCGAGAGGGACATCCAGCGGACTAAGAGGGACAGAGGCTCTACCCTTGCCTCCACTACTTCACATCTTTGCCCTGGGTGGCACAAAGCCTTACTGATTCTATGCTCACGGCAGTAGAATCCAACTTATCCGGTAAGCGTATTCCATCTATCCATTTATCTTGAAGATATCTGAGCTGACCGTTGAGAAGCCGAATAAACTGCCACACGGATCATATACATCGATTGTGGACTGTTTTTTTTGCTTCAATAACACGTCCCTATTGGGACATTATGTTTATGTGCACAGAGATAATTCATATGTGTTTTTTAGCGCTACAATTTATTTAATATAATTTCTCCTTACTTTGCTTTTGTGCAGTGTCACATAATGCAGTGTGTATGTTACTTGATATATAAGTTGTGTCGTATACTGTATATACTAGAATGTAGGTCAGTAACTTCTGTCACCCCATTTCCTACACTAAATGTCCCATGAGTCATATTTCAACAAAATAAAAATTGCATTATTTTCACGATACATCACAATGTTACTCACTGCTGGTTCTGCTAGTTCTGATGACATACTGTAGTAATGATTACAATTAAGTTACTTTTAAAACTCTAGCTACTGATTTAATGAAATGTTACTAATCTAGTAAGGACAAGTTAAACAGGCCCATGAAGCTAAATTTAGCAATTTATATTTAGTTAGTCAGACTCTCAATGTTAAAGAAAAACTCCAGCTAGGCGTCATCCAACCCTGAAGACTATAAACACCATTTTCTATTTTCCTCTAATGTGTCATCCACACAAGAATGGTGAATTGTCTTTCCTTAACCACTTCAGCCCCGGAAGGATTTGCCCCCTTAATGACCAGGCCATTTTTTGCGATACGGCACTGCATCGCTTCAACTGACAATACGCGATCGTGCGACGCTGTACCCAAACAAAATCAACGTCCTTTTTTTCCCACAAATAGAGCTTTCTTTTAGTGGTATTTGATCACCTTTGTGGTTTTATTTTTTGCGCTAGAAACCAAAAAAAGACAGACAATTTTGAAAAAAAAATCATCTTTTTTTTACTTTCTGCTATAATACATATCCAAAAAATATATAAAAAAACGAATTTATTCATCAGTTTAGGCCGATATATATTCTTATACACATTTTTGGTAAAAAAAATCGCAATAGGTGTATATTGATTGGTTTGCGCAAAAATGATTGCGTCTACAAACTATGAGATAGATTTAGGGACTTTTATTTTGTTCTTATTGTTTTTGAGGCTGGATTCACACATATGCATTTTTAGTGCTTTTTGCATTTTGCAGATTTGCACTACAGTCCATTTAACATGGTTTCCTATAGAATACGTTCTATAGTGCAAATCTACAAAATGCAAAAAGCACTAAAAATGCATAGGTGTGAATCCAGCCTAATGGTAATGACAGCGATCTGCGATTTTTAGCAGGACTGCGACATTGCAGCGGACAAATCTGACCCCAAATGACACTTTTTGGGGACCAGTGACATTATTACATTGATCAGTGCTATAAAATTGGGTTCCATGGGTGTGTTCTAACTGTAGGGGGGATGGGCTACCAGGGACATGACAGACCGCTTCTGTGACGGGGGCGTGTGCGCCCGCTATCTTCTGTTCAAATACTGATGTACATCTATGGCATTTTGCGCAGGAGAGCAGACGAGATATCTTGTGTATCATGTATCATGCGCATATTTTGCTCATTCCTAAACCTGACAGAGATCCATTGTCTTGTAGCTCATACAGGCCCATCTGACTCATAAACATGGATCTGAATGGATCAGGGAACATGGATCAAGGAACTCTGACAAAACTGAGTTCATCCCAATTCTTTCATTCTATTTCATTCTAGTTACTGCATTGTGTCTTTGTACATTTTGTACATTGATTGTATGCATTTGTCATCTCTTTTTCCCAATAGTTTACCCCACCCTGTTTTGTTAATAAAGTTTCAAGATTACATTCAGTCTGGCTTATTGCAGCTTAGGAGGGTTTAACTGCATGTTGAGCTACACACAGGAAAACGTGTAGTGGAGACAGAACAGCCCCATTGTCTATAAGGAGAGATATTAATCAGGGTTGCCCTCTGTCACCCACAATTTTTTCTCTTACGATGGAGCCCCTTGCAGTAGCAATTCGATCCAACCCAGAAGTTATTGTTAAAAAGCTGGAAGGAAAAGTAACGCTATACACAGATGGCATGCTGTTTCTCCAAGACCTTAACTTCTCTCTATTACCTGCCTTGCTCGCTCTGGAGGAGTTCCCTGGTTTAAAGATAGACTGGGTGAAACGGAAAATACTTCTGATAGATCCAATTCCACGTCAAGTGCCAGATATCATTTTTCCTCTTCAGTGGGTGATGCAGATTAAATATTGGGGTTTCCGAGTGTCCAGTAATCTAGCAGAGTTTGTGCCCTTTTTGCCTTTTTTGAGTCTTACCAAAAATAATCTTGAAGCATGACGGTTCCTACCATTATTCCTGAGGTAAGGTTGATCTAATCAAAATTAAACTGCTTCCTATTTTCTTATATGTGCTTAGGTACGTCCCTGTTTGGATTCCTTATCCCTCTTTAAACAACTGGATCCACACATTTCCTCCTACTTGTGGAATAATAGACATCTCAGACATAACTTAACCAACCACTCTATTCAGGAGAGAGGTTGCAGTGGAGGCTGTTCATATGAGTCATTGCAATCACTTTTATATAGAGGATGCCACGCTCCATACGGCTCTGCTAGTAATGGGAAAACCACAATTCAGGCATGGAATAAGACCCATGTTCTTCATATAATCAATGGTCTCCGTATACCCCTTTTGTGGAAGAACCCAATCTTCCACACTTACTTTGACTTCCGGAGCCGGCCAATTAGGCATCTAAGGACATTAAGGTTTTGGGGGATCTGTTTGATTGTGATAAACTGCTACAGTTTCCTGCAACACAGAACCAATACTCTCTCCCCCAGTCTGTACTTTTTTTTTCGTTTCCCTTAGGTTCATCATGCTTGTACTTCTCAATTTGATCCCTAGAATATTTCTCTTTGTTACAAGGTTGGAGTCCCGGTCTAAAGCTCACTCAACCATCTAGAAGGCCTTGCACCATCCTACCCATTCGACAATACTAAAATGCAGAGAGAAATGGTCTTGAGATCTTGTGTCTCTGGACAATGAGGATTGGGACAATGTCTGGGATTACCCATTTCAACAATTGATCTTGGCCAGGGTCGGGTCATACAATTTAAAATAGTTAAGCGGTTACCTCACACCAGCAAGGGTAAGTAAGCTTTTTGGTCGTTATTCTGCTGGTTGCTGGAGGTGCTGCTCTGCCCCTGCAGATTTCATATATGTTTTTGGTTCTGCCATGCAATTACGCTCTACTGGACTTGGATTCTGCAGTATATTACCGATCTAACCAGCATTGTAGTCACCTTGGATATTGGGGTATAGCTGTTGGGCTTGGTGGAGGCTCATTGTTTAATGCCAGAAAAGCTATTGTCTTTCAGTGGTAAGATCAAGCCCCCCTACCTTGGTCAGGTGAAAAATCACTGAAATTCTGTATTATCACTTTAGAAAACTGCTTATGGCAGTAAGGAAAGTCCTACTAAATTTGATAAAATTTGTCATTGTGGCTGACCTTGGACTCAGCTGTCCTACCCAAGTTTCATTTTTCCCTCTCTATGGTTATTATTTGATCCTAATTTAGCACATCCCCTCATGCTACTGGGCATTGTTTCTTGGTCTCTGTCTATACTAAAGGTTGAGGTTGTTTTTAATTTTATGTATTACCTCTGCTGACCTCTGTGAATCGTCTTGAACTGTTGCTAACTGCAGCTAACATGCATACTTAAAAGTGGTGGATTAAGGAGTGGAGCAGTGCAATATACTTGTTCGGGCATGGTTGGCGTTTTGTACTGTTTTGTACTTTTTTGCACTTTTTATATAACCTTGTCTTACACTCGAAATTCAATAAAAAGTAATTCTAATAAATAGCGATGGGCGGTTCGCACCAGAACTTTCGAACATCGGGAAAATTCGGAACCGAAAAACGAACCTCATTGAAGTCTATGGGGAACGTGAAAAATCAAAAGTGCCCATTTTGAAGGCTTATATGCAAGTAATTGGGTATACAATGGTTATGGAGGTCCGGGTGCCCTGGGGGACATGTATCAATGAAAAAAAGTTTGTATAAAACTACATTTTTAAATGAGCAGTGATTTATTGATGCTTAAAATGAAAAGTATAAAAATTCCTTTCAATAAAGTAGCACATCTGTACTGTGTATAGAAGCTGCTGTAGCAATAATTGCATTTATAATACCCAAAAAATGACATTTTCCCATCAAGCTTTCTTTATTTTGTAAGCAACCGCTTGGGGAGCCAGTCTGTATGATGCCACAATGTAGTACACAGTTGAACAAGAATAGAATTTTTTTTGGATAAATTCTGGTGTCTCTACCACAGACTGGATTTCTACTTCTGTTCTTTGGTTATCAGTGGCACCTTCACACCATAACCCTAAAGAGGTACACTTGAGAATTGGCCTTGCTGTCAAAAATTGCAATGATATGCACCTGTCAAACAGGTGTGGAAATATTGTTCCTTGGGTGTCGGTGGCACCCTCACACCATAACCCTAAAGTGGTACTCTTGATGATAGCAAGAATTGGCCTTGCTGTCAAAAATTGCAATGATATGCACCTGTCAAACAGGTGCGGAAATATTGTTCTTTGGGTGTCAGTGGCAACTTCACGACATAACCTTATAGAGGTACTCTTGACTAAAGCAAGAATTGGCCTTGCTGTCAAAAATTGTAAAGATATGCACCTGTCAAACAGGAGCTGAAAAATTGGTCTTTGGGTTTTAATTGTGCCCATGAACAGCAGGTACATCGGACTGGATAGCAGGTACTGGAACTCCAAACCGGGCAGCTGGTACTGGAACTTCAGACTGGACCGTGGGCACAGGTGCTGGCACATCAGGCAGAACAGCAGGTACTGGCACAACAGGCTGAACAGCAGGTACATCGGACTGGATAGCAGGTACTGGAACTCCAAACCGGGCAGCTGGTACTGGAACTTCAGACTGGACAGTGGGCACAGGTGCTGGCACATCAGGCAGAACAGCAGGTACTGGCACAACAGGCTGAACAGCAGGTACATCGGACTGGATAGCAGGTACTGGAACTCCAAACCGGGCAGCTGGTACTGGAACTTCAGACTGGACCGTGGGCACAGGTGCTGGCACATCAGGCAGAACAGCAGGTACTGGCACAACAGGCTGAACAGCAGGTACATCGGACTGGATAGCAGGTACTGGAACTCCAAACCGGGCAGCTGGTACTGGAACTTCAGACTGGACAGTGGCACAGGTGCTGGCACATCAGGCAGAACAGCAGGTACTGGCACAACAGGCTGAACAGCAGGTACATCGGACTGGATAGCAGGTACTGGAACTCCAAACCGGGCAGCTGGTACTGGAACTTCAGACTGGACAGTGGGCACAGGTGCTGGCACATCAGGCAGAACAGCAGGTACTGGCACAACAGGCTGAACAGCAGGTACATCGGACTGGATAGCAGGTACTTGAACTCCAAACCAGGCAGCTGGTACTGGAACTTCAGACTGGACAGTGGGCACAGGTGCTGGCACATCAGGCAGAACAGCAGGTACTGGCACAACAGGCTGAACAGCAGGTACATCGGACTGGATAGCAGGTACTGGAACTCCAAACCGGGCAGCTGGTACTGGAACTTCAGACTGGACAATGGGCACAGGTGCTGGCACATCAGGCAGAACAGCAGGTACTGGCACAACAGGCTGAACAGCAGGTACATCGGACTGGATAGCAGGTACTGGAACTCCAAACCGGGCAGCTGGTACTGGAACTTCAGACTGGACAGTGGGCACAGGTGCTGGCACATCAGGCAGAACAGCAGGTACTGGCACAACAGGCTGAACAGCAGGTACATCGGACTGGATAGCAGGTACTGGAACTCCAAACCGGGCAGCTGGTACTGGAACTTCAGACTGGACCATGGGCACAGGTGCTGGCACATCAGGCAGAACAGCAGGTACTGGCACAACAGGCTGAACAGCAGGTACATCGGACTGGATAGCAGGTACTGGAACTCCAAACCGGGCAGCTGGTACTGGAACTTCAGACTGGACAGTGGGCACAGGTGCTGGCACATCAGGCAGAACAGCAGGTACTGGCACAACAGGCTGAACAGCAGGTACATCGGACTGGATAGCAGGTACTGGTACTATAAACCGGGCTGCTGGTACTGGAACTTCAGACTGGACAGTGGGCACAGGTGCTGGCACATCAGGCAGAACAGCAGGTACTGGCACAACAGGCTGAACAGCAGGTACATCGGACTGGATAGCAGGTACTTGAACTCCAAACCAGGCAGCTGGTACTGGAACTTCAGACTGGACAGTGGGCACAGGTGCTGGCACATCAGGCAGAACAGCAGGTACTGGCACAACAGGCTGAACAGCAGGTACATCGGACTGGATAGCAGGTACTGGAACTCCAAACCGGGCAGCTGGTACTGGAACTTCAGACTGGACAGTGGGCACAGGTGCTGGCACATCAGGCAGAACAGCAGGTACTGGCACAACAGGCTGAACAGCAGGTACATCGGACTGGATAGCAGGTACTGGAACTCCAAACTGGGCAGCTGGTACTGGAACGTCAGACTGGACAGTGGGCACAGGTACTGGCACATCAGGCAGAACAGCAGGTACATCGGACTGGATAGCAGGTACTGGAACTTCAAACCGGGCAGCTGGTACTGGAACTTCAGACTGGACAGTAGGCATAGGTGCTGGCACATCAGGCAGAACAGCAGGTACTGGCACAATAGGCTGAACAGCAGGTACAGCGGACTGGATAGTGGGTACTGGAACTTCAAACCGGGCAGCTGGTACTGGAACTTCAGACTGGGCAGCAAGCACAGACACTGGCACATCAGGCAGAACAGCAGGTGCTGGCACAACAGCAGGCATCGGAACATCAGGCTGGGCGGCATACAGGAACACATCAGGCTGGAACAGATCAGCTGGTGGGGAGGCAGGATTGGATACTGGCATGATGGTATGGGTTGGAAAAAACTTCCGCTTCTTTTTGGTTTTAGCCACTGGGGATCTATAAGTGGGTACAGGGCTGTAGGTAGTGAACGCAGCTGGTAGAAGGGAAGAGTGAAAGGATGGCAAAACAGAGGGAGTAGGTTTTGAAGGGAGATTTAGTGGAGCTGGAGGCAGTTGAGAAGCAGAAGGGGAGTTAAAGGCAGGGTAGGTGCAGCAGGAGGAAACAGGGTACTGGTATTTCATTGGTAGAGAGGTATATTCAGAGTTAACAGAAGCTGAATGCAACAGACTTGACCAGGCCTGTATTAATGATTGCACTGAATCAGGTTTGCACTTGGTTTGTCTGACCAGAGATTGCACTGATTCAATGCATTTTGCAAGCACCTGCTGAGGACAAGCTGAATATTGTTCAAAAAAGAATGCTGAGTCATCCTCCAACAGCCAAACTAAAGATTCTACCTGAGCTGCACTAAAAGGGGGTGTATAGTCATCACCTCCCTCAGCGACATCAGACAGGGCGGCAAGACTGTTAACAGGAAAAAAACCCTGGGAATCTATTTCACCATCCCTAAAGTCCCTACACTGGCTAACCGTAAAGAGTCGGATCAAATTCAAGACCCTCTGCCTCACACACAAAATGCATACAAGGAAACGCTCTGCTATACCTTCAGGAGAAAATAAAACACTATACACCCAATCGCAGCCTTCGATCAGCTAACCAAAATCTCCTCATCATGCCTAAATATCGCTACAAAGCAAAGGGAGAACGAAAAGTCCAAGGACCCCGACTATGGAACGCTCTTCCGACCCACATCCGCATGGAAGAAAACCATCAGGCCTTCAGGAAAAAACTAAAGACCTTCCTTTTCTAAGAGCTGGTAACAGAGAACGCATTCTAGCGCCTTGAGGCGATTCAGTTCGCATTTGCAGCGCTCTACAAATCCTTCATTCATTCATTCATTCATTCAGGGCCAACTCAGTACAAATCCAAATTAATGGTTGCACATATTCAAACAAAAAACTGCCTTGCTCAATAAAAACATGAGCTAGGCGGATGCATTCTAACAACTGTTCCCTAGTGTATTCAGTCAATGTCTGATAACAAAGGTCTCTGTCATCAGTTGCCAGGAGCGATAAATACAAAATACTTTCAAAATCCATATTTCAACAATAGCTGGGACTCAGGCCCCAATTCCCAGGTGCAACCGATCTTATTGTATGGCTTCAGTATTCTGTCAGGGGATGTTATACACAACATCCAATGCAGGTGATCAGATCGCTGGGCTGCACCAAGGAATCAGGGACAAACGAGTAAATGAATAAGAAGGTATGTTTATTGTTAATGATAAGACACACGTGAAAACAAGACAGCAACCAAAAACAAGTAAATAGTGAAAACACAGCAAACCCCCAAACCCACCTAACTATCTATCTAACTAATATAATACACTAGCAAGGAAACCAACATGAAATAAAAAATAAGGCATGAGCCAAAGCGACAAGGGAACAGAAACCAGGAATAATGAAGCAGACCAAGGAGCAGGGAACAGGAAACAGGGTTCAAGGTCAGGATACACAAACGGGGTTCAGGAACAAACAGGAACAGGCTGGAACAAGAGCAGGTACTGGCAGGGACAAGGGCTTAGCAGAGGAATTATGAAGCACTGAGGTTAGTTCAGGGCGGGTTTATATAGTCCAGCAAAACCATGTCAGGTGTGCTTGATGACAATTCTGCAGTCCAGGCAGGGAGACCCCCGCTGGTGGCCACTGGAATTACACCCTTTTGGTGCTGAATGTAATAGTGCCACCAGCAGGAGAAACCGGAGATGACACCGTTCCTGACATGTATGGAGACATGGGGGCACAACAAGCTGCAGCACTGAGCCCTGTCCTGCATCCTTACGAGTTGCAAGCAGAGTTACCCAGTGTGCTGTGAACAAAATAAATTGTCCCTGCCCATGCTTGTTGGACCACGTGTCAGCAGTAACGTGGACTTTGCGGCTAACTGCCTTGCCCAACGATGCCACAACATTGCCTTCCACATGATGGTAGAGAGATGGAATGGCCTTACGTGAAAAGAAATAGCGACTGGGAACCTGCCATTGTGGTACAGCAAATTCTGCAAATTCACGGAAGGAGGCAGAATCCACCAGGCGGAAAGGCAGAAGTTGTAGAGCCAGCAGCTTTGACAAGCTTGCATTTAGACACTGGGCATGTGGGAGGCAGGGACTGTATTTTTTTTCCGCTGCAGCAGATGGGGCAGAGAAATTTGCCGGCTATAGTCTACAGCTGGTGGTATGCTGCTGGCAGATGTGCTGCAAGGACCTGGGACACCCTGCATTATACCATCATCCCTGTCAGTGGAGGCTGCTGAGAGGTCATGAGGTATAGCAGGGACTGATTGAGGTCATAAGGAGGATGGACAGATTTGTGTCCCTTTTGTGTGGCTTTTAGGTGCTCTTGCCAGTAGGCTGAGGGATGGGAGGTTAAATGCCTTGTCAAGCATGTGGTACCCAAATGGTTAGTGTTTTTGCCACGCTTGATGCGCTTGAGACAAAGTTTGCAAATTGCAACAGTGCGATAGACTGCACATGTACCAAAAAAGGCCCAGACTGTGGGAAGTGGGCCAGGAGATAACAGCTCCACAATGTGATGGAATAGGATGTCTGCTCTTTACTCTTCAATGATGGCTGCCTTGTTGGGGTTGGGCCTCACCCTCATTTTCCTCCTCTTCTCTATCCGGCACCAAAGTCAAGTCAGTGACCTCATCATCATCTCCTCCATCCTCATTACCACTGGAGACAACTTGGCAATACGCTGCGGCCGGGGAAACGTGAGTGGAAATTTGTGTACGAGTGTTCTCCCCTCTATAGGCTCATGTTCCTGCCTGCCTCAACCTCAGAGTCAGAACAAATGTCTGTGCATCGTCAAAGAGCAAGTGGCTGATGCTGTGTTCAAATAACTCTGCTGACTCCTCCATGCCTGATGCTGGGGCTATGGCAGATATAGCTGTGGACAAGGAGGCAGGTTTTGCCACTCTGGCAGCTGCAGGGGACTGTGCAGTAGTCTCTGCTTGGGTGACAGAGGATAAGGAGGTTGAGGACAATTTAGTAAGCTAGTCCACCACCTCCTCTGCATGCTGTGGCTGGATAGCATGACAACATCACTAAACAGAGGAAATTATGCCCTGCCTGAGGCCTGACCACATCCACCTTTGCCTGTGGACAGTACGCTGCTTGCCCCCTTACAGTGCCATGGGAACATTTGCCTCTCCTTGCTGTCCTCCCAGACATGATAGGGGGAGTGGGGGGTGCTTATTAACAAAATGTAATAAAGATGTGTAAATGTGTACGTGGATGCACTAATCAATGGAAAGCAGTGTTTGTTGCACTTTAATTTGAGTATTCACGACAGACACACTCCATGGATACACTATAATATACTGCAATATACTACGTCAAACATGCAGTAATGCACAGAACTATGTGGCTTTACACTTGCAGTAACGCAATGAAATATATGGCGTTAAACTTGCAGTAACGCACAGAACTATATGGCGTTAAACTTGCAGTAACGCAATGGAATATAGCCATGATTGGATACAGTTATCATGCCAGCATCCAATCATGGCTCTGACAGTGCACTGTGCCCTGATTGGGCGAAGCTTTCATTGCTGTAGCCAATCAGGGCTTTCAATGCACTGTGCGGTGGCACAGTGCACTGTGGTCGTTCGGCAGGCCGAACAAACGGTCGAACAACCCTATAATTCGGTTGTTCGGAGAACTTCCAAACAGCCAATGTTCGGCCGAACTCATGCACAGGCCGAACCGTTCGCCCATCCTTACTAATAAATCTTCATTTGAGAAAGATATCAGGAATGTAAAGTTTTGTTTCCAAAAGAGTATTCCACTACAATTTACCATTGAACCAATTGTATTTTATGTTCTAAGATATACATAAAACAATTATATTCTACAGAAATATCACAGATGTTTCATATGAATGGTGGTTGTAGCTATAATATGTCTTAGAGATTAGTTCTACACCTTCAGATAGAAATGGGAATAATTATCAACAGTTATATACATTTATATTAAACTTTTTTATAGTAAATTTGTAATATACAATATTTATATACCAATATTGACTTATATGAAGTATATGTTACAACCAGCGCCCTGTGTGAGCATAGCCAGATCCCCATAGGGATGCTGGGGATCACATGGAATAGAACATGCAGAGTCCCCAAGGACCCCACCCACAACCTTCTTTCTCTTTCTGTTTTATAGGATTCTACAGTTCTTAGGCAATGATCCCCTAGTAACGCCCCTCCAGCACACAATTAAATCATGCCCACCTTGATCTGATTCGATCTTGGATGACACAATATAGCCAATTTAGGTCTGTTAAAAGTATACCATGAAACATTGTATTTAGTAAGATTCATCCTAAGGGATAAACGTATCTAAACTGTCATTACCAGCCATTATATTTATTGGCTATTACTGATTATCACATATTAAATTTAATAAACAGTTACCTCCAAAAAGCACCTTACTACATCATGGTAGTACCTGAGTAACATAAGGTATGGCATAAGACAGGTCCAATCCTATTACATCACATCTCCAGTTTAAATTCCCTACATATCTTACTGTGATAAAGAAAAATGTCAGGATTGGTTATCGTGCTTAGCGACGCTATGCTACTTCTCTAGCAGGTAACCATTAGGGGTTAGACTTTGCTCAATATGATAAAACAAAAACAATAGTGATGTTGTGCTAAATACAAAAAAACCTTCATCTGACCATAGTCTGTATAAGAATATTGCACCGAAATGAGCTGCTATATAGTAGGAGGTTTACATAGCTGAACTTTGACCCTCTGTATTAGGAGGTGTTTATGGGGTAGGCAAAAAAGAAAAAACAGTGCAGCGCTAAAAACAAAAAAATCATAAGACTAAAAATACATTAGGATAATATCTGGCAAAAGAGAGCCATATATAAAGTCTCGGTTCATATAATATGAGAGCGAAGGATGACGTAGACAGATGACAACAAAGGTAAAAGTATCCTCAGTAGTGATCAGGGTGCTCGGAAAAGGCTGTCGTTATAACAATGTACGCAACAGGGGGGGGGGGGGGGGGGGGCAGGCTCTGGATGCTAATTATGTAAGGTGGTGTGTATAAAAGGAAGTTGATGCACGAGCCTCTGTAATCGCTGAGGAAGTCCCGCCCACAGGACGATGCACGTGTGGGAGGACTCCGTGACGTCATTGCAGCTACATCTGTCTCGATGAGACGTTTGATACATGCCCTGAATCCTAGCACTGGGAGTACAGTGCTCTGTTTGTGAGTAACCTTTTTAATACTAATAAAAGATGCTTTTAGTCAATCAGAGAGCACTATGTACTTTTCATTGATTTTACATGGTTACAACATTCCTATCTACTGGGTATAAGAGTGTCATCCTGCTGCTACTGTGAAGGGGCTGGATTTCGATCCTTGGATCCCTTAGAGGCATTCTTTCACCCTTGATTACACTTGTGGGAAATGCTCGATTGACCTATCTGTTAGTTCAGAGGTCTACAGTTTGAGATGAGCGGCCTGTATATACGGTGGTGGAGGCACCAATAAGGATGCACGTAAATTTTTGTTTTTAGAGCTGCAGTTTTTTCTTTGATGCACTCAATAAAGGATTCCTATATATTGTCCCTGAGTGTTCAGCTGCTTATGTTAGGATTGTTTTTTGGTTTTGCACTGACTGAACCCACATTTCTTTACCTATGGGGTAGGCAAGACTGGGAATAACAATTACAATAACCATTAGAAGGATTGTAAAATTCATCTAATTCCCCTAATATAAGCAGTAACACCTACCTTAATGGATCCTGATGCCGCGTACACACGAGCGGACTTTACGGCAGACTTGGTCCGGCGGACCGGAGTCCGTTGGACAATTCGATCATGTGTGGGCTCCAGCGGACTTTTTTTTCACAAAAGTTTGACGGACCTAGAAATGAAACATGTTTCAAATCTTTCCGATGGACTCGAGTCCGGTCAAAGTCCGCTCGTCTGTATGCTAGTCGGACGGACAAAAACCGACCCTAGGGCAGCTATTGGCTACTGGCTATGAACTTCCTTGTTTTAGTCTGGTCGTACGTCATCACGTACGAATCCGTCGGACTTTGGTTGATCATGTGTAGGCAAGTCCGTTCATTCGGAAAATCCGTTGGAAAGTCAGTCGAAAAGTCCACCGGACCAAGTCTGCCGTAAAGTCCGTTCGTGTGTACGCGGCATAAGTCCTTCTCCCATGTTCCATCCAGCAGCACAGGAGGGCAACCTTCCAACATGGCAGGATAGAGTTTTAACCACTTACAGACTGGAAGATTTGCCTGCTTAATGACCAGGCCATTTTTTGCAATACGGCACAGCATCATTTTAACTGACAATTGCGTGGTCGTGCGACGCTGTACCCAAACAAAATTGATGTCCCTTTTTTCCCACAAATAGAGCTTTCTTTTGGTGGTATTTGATCACCTCTGCGTTTTTTATTTTTTGCGCTATAGACAAAAAAAAGAGCTTCAATTTTGGAAAAAAAAACAATATTTTTTACTTTTTGCTATAATATTCCCAAAAATGTTTTTAAAAATCAAATTTCTTCATCAGTTTTGGCCAATATATATTCTTCTACATATTTTTGGTAATAAAAATCGCAATAAGTGTATATAGATTGGTTTGCGCAAAAGTTATAGCGTCTACAAACTATGGGAAAGATTTATGGCATTTTTATTAATATTATTATTATTATTTTTTACTAGTAATGGCGGTGATCTGTGATTTTTAGCAGTACTGCGTCATTGTAGTGGACAGATTGGACACTTTTGACACATTTTTGGGACCATTGACATTTATACAGCGATCAGTGCTATAAAAATGCACTGATTACTGTGTAAATGTCACTGGCAGGGAAGGGGTTAACTGTGTTCCCTCATAGCTAATAGGAACACACAATCTGTCTTTCCTCTCCTCACAGAACAGGGATTTGTGTGTTTACATGTCCCTGTTCTAGCTCTCGTGCCCGCGATCGCGCGTGGCCAGCGGTCATTGCGACCGCTGGCCACACACATCGGTTCCCCCACAGTGCAGCTTAAAGGGTCGATGTACAGCTACGACAGCTCGCGGGAACGTCCTGACCTGCAGCAGTATAATGATGGCGGCTGGTCGGCAAACAGTTAATCACCACAAATAAAAGGATAGAGCTAAATTGCACAATATAGAGAAGAGAACCACAGGTGGTAAAATGGTTGGCAGGGGCCTTAATGGGTATGATATTATATTTGTGTAAAAAAATAGTATTAAAACATGTTTATCTGTGTTTCAATAAAATGTAGTATGTTTTTACACAAATACGTTGTGGTTGATATTGTACCTATTAAGGCCCCTGCCACCTGTTTAAAGTGGTTGTTAAGTCACTCTAACCTGTATACACCATCAGCACTACCGCCTACTGCAGCGTTCCCCTCTGTGTATGATTTATAAAAAGAAATGCTGCAAATACCTAATTTCACTGCTGAAATTGCGATCACATGACCAGCCAGCTTTCTCCTTTTCTCCTCTGAGAGATGCAGCGGGTGGGGCTGAGATTCCTCTCCTGATGTCAGTCAGAGGAGATGAGGAGAGGAGGAGAGAGCTGGCTAGTCATGTGATTGCAATCCCAGGTCTTAAATGAGGTATTTACAGCATTTATATTTATAAATCATTCACAGAGGGGAACACTGTAATAGGAGGCAGCGCTGATAGTGTATATAGGTTAGTGTTATGGGAGCAGCAGGAGGGGGGTGGGGCGGCTCACACACAGACAGAGGGGGGGGGAACAGGAGCAGAGAGGAGACAGATAGCAGGCTGCTGATGTCAGAGGCACGTAAATTGACCACGGTGTCAGGTCTCAGCAGCCATGATACACAGTGGTCAGTTTACAGAAGGGGTGGGGAGAAACTGGCAGGATCAGTCAGTTTTTTTAGGTGTTACATGGGGCCAAATGACACAGGACAAGCACTGTGTCACATAACATGCTTTAAAGGAGCAGGATCCATTTTTTTTTTTTGGGTTAACAAATGCTTTAACCATCTGTGGTCCCCTTAAAACTGACAATCACCCTGCTGTCCGACTCTGGTAAATTTAGAAATTGGGTTATGGCCAATAATGTTTTTCTTTGATTTTGGCTTTACACGGACACTGTTAATTTTTAAGGTGGTTAAGGTTTAAATAATAAGCCATGTTTCCATTAGACCAAAGTTACAATATTTTATATTCCAAGAAAAATAAAATGGTAAATGCAAGGAGATGTTTCTACAGAATAGATAGGGCATTCTGTGTTTTTGATGTACAGAAGTATTAGTTGTGAATGACCCCCTACTAACCTGAAAATTGTAGTAACCTGATAAATATGTAATAATATTCACACAACAATAGTTGGTGGCAGTTGCAGCAAGCATTGTAAGCTTTTGTTTGAATTAATAGCATAGCAACCAGCACTTGTGTTTGTGTTTATAAATCTGTTGTTATGTGCAAGTAGTCAGGAATAGTCAACTTCTGCCTTTTTTTCCAAAAGTCTTTCTTGCCTTAGCAATTGTGTTTGAACTCTTAGTTTGTGTACTTTTACCTGTATTAAATGTGTGATTCAACAGGGTAAGCTATTGAACTTTTTTTTCTTAAGAAAACCATGTAGAAGATGGTATTTGATGTTTATGCTCAAATGTAATGGCCTACACGTGGCTAACTTTTGCAGTCCACAAATGGCTTGGCCAAACATGAATAATTTTTTGCCTTCAACCAGTGGGCTAAAAAAAAGGGAGAGCCAAATCCCTCATCCACACATTTGATGCAGATGGAGGAAACCTTACCGCCAGGATAAATACAAATCAATTATTATTATTTTTTTTTATCAGATTTTTTTATTTAAATCAGATATTTTTTATTCAAATCAGATTTTTTTGATTTTTATCAAATATATTTTAATAAAATGCTTTTGGAGTAAAAATCTATCTAAAGATAGTTTTCTATTTAAGATACATTATATGATTTAGCTTATTCAGCATGAAATGGAGCTTAGTTATGTAGCATGATGCTGTATATTCTGCAATATTTTTTAAAAAAAATCTGTTTATTGGTTTTGATAACACGAAATACAGAACAAAATACATTGGTTATGAAGGGTATAAGAGGTGGCCCCTGCAAGGGACACGTTATCTGGTATTAATTTTTACAAGATTGATCAGATAGCATAGGTCACCATAGTTGCAACAGGCTGGCTCCTGAGGTGAGTGTCCAGCACAGGCCTTAAATGCATAAACCGAAACAAGATATTACATTTTTCAGCAGTGTATGACTTGCACTAATTAAGGAGTATCTTAAATGCACAGTTTACTTTAGGATACATCGGAAGCTGTGGAGGGTTCCGCCAGCCACTTGGACCAGACCTTGTCGTATTTTTGAGGGCAGCCTCTATTAGCATACATATCTCTGTAGAGGGGTAAGCTGTTCTTAACTAGTCCAAAGAGAGAGAGAAGGGGGGGGTAGGTTTGCGCCAACTGAGAGGTATGGCCTTGCGGGTATAGAAAAGAAGTAACCCAACTGGAGTGCGTCCTGATACTGTGGGGATCAGTTGTTCTATCAAGCCCAGCATACAAATTGACATAGAAGGTTATAATGGTATGGTGGTGACCTGGGTTATGAATGTCAATACCTCTTTCCTAGTACCCAACAATAGCCGGGTAGGTCCAAAAAATATGGGCAAAGTCTCCAGGAGTCCCCCCACAATGCCAGCACCCAGGGGGAATCAGGATTCATTTTGTGTAGTCTGTGTGGGGTAAAATATGTACGGTGAACCATCTTGAACTGGATCAAGCGATCCCTCAGGGAGACAAGGGAACTAAAAGGAAAAGGAATGTCATCCCAATCATCACTGTCAAAGTCTGGGATGTCTTGTAACCACTGATTTCTAAGTTTCTCCAGTATAGGAAGGGGGGTCATTACCAAGTGAGAGTATAGGTGAGAGGTGGGCTTCTTCACGCAGTCCGATCTAAGGAGGTCCTCCAGTGCAGACTGGACCACCTGGGGGGGAGAGCGGGGGAATTGGCAGCTGAAGGCATGGGAGAACTGGAGGTAGCAAAAAAAGTAGGACTGTGGGACGTTAAAATCGGAAATCAATTTGGAGAGCAGGGATTGGTTGGAGACTACCTGGGCCATTGCTTTTATGCTAAATTTAGTCCAGGGCTCCAGGCGTGGGGTTCAGGTAATTTATAGATATGATTGAGAGTGCGGTTTAACCATAGGGGGGCAACGGGAGAGATTGCATGTTTAGGGTATCATTCAATTATAAGACCAGCCCCCCCATGCACGCAGTGTAGTACGCATGGAGGGTGTCAATGGAAATGGGGCCTTGTGGCCGCGGAATAGTAAGAATTTCAGCACTTCCAGGGATTTCACCACTGCCGCTTCGACTAAGGTAGCGGGGTTAGTTATGTCTGGATTGAGCCACCAGGCAGCGGTGACTAGCCGGGTGGCCAAGAAATATTTGTAAAGATCGGAACATGCCAGGCCTCCCTGGGAGGTCGGGCGCACCAGTGTGGACCATCTGCAGCGAGGGGACTGGGGACTCCATATAAAAGAGGCGAGGAGGATATGCAGGCGGATGAAAAAGGATTTGGGGATCCATTGTGGGGAGTGACGAAATAAGTAAGTGAATTTAAGTAGGATTTTAATTTTTATCACGTTTATATGTCCTAATAGTGATAGGGGTAGTGACTCCCACGCATTCAGCTTTAGCCAAACCTCTTGATACACTGGGGATAAATTTAGAGATATGAAATCCGAAGCCTTTCTGGAGACCACCACCCCAAGGTATCTGAAGCTCTCAACCCATTGCAGGGGAAGATCAGGAGGAGCATTGGTGCGGGCTATGGGATCTATAGGGAACAGAAGGGACTTTTTCCAGTTGACTTTAAAGCCTGTAACAGAGGAGAATGAATTAAGGAGCTGTATAGCCCCCCTGAGAGATGATTCTGCGTCGTTCATGAAAAGTAGGGGGTCATCCGCGTACAGGGCAACCCTCTCCTCCCGCCATCTAATACGCAGTCCCTTGATGTGTAGGGAGGTACGAAGGGCCTCCACAATTGGTCCATTGCGATGGCAAATAGTGCTGGAGAGAGAGGGCAATCCTGCTGAGTGCCTCTGGACAGAGGGAAGGACTGTGACAGGCCCCCCCAGCTTAATGGCTGATGTGGGATTTTGTAGAGTACTTGCACCCATTTGAATATCAAGGCAAACCCCATTCTATGGAGGACCTCCCAAAGAAAGGGCCATTACACAGTATCAAAGGCCTTTTGGATGTCTAGGGAGGCGACCACCCTAGAACCCTCATTCAGATGTGCGTGTATGTTTGTGAACAGTCTCAAATTTACATTGGTTGCTCTATGGGTCATGAAGCCAGTTTGGTTGGTCTCAATAACAGTTGGTAGTAGGGCTGTACTCTCATGGTGAGTAGTTTGGTGAGGATTTTAAAATCCACTTTGAGTAAAGCAATAGGCCTATATGAGGCACAAGTCTTTAGGTGCTTTGTGGATTAGAATTAGGTGTGCATGATTTATGGAGGATGGAAAGTCACCACCAGCCAGACACTGGGAGTATAGCTGGGCTAGTTTAGGGGCAAGCAGATCCCCATGAGTCTTGTAAAACTCCACGGGAAGGCCATCCGGGCCCAGAGATTTCCCCGTAGGGAAGGACCCGATCGCCTTCAAAACCTCCTCTGAGGTAATCAGTCTCCCTCTCCTCATCTGAGAGCCAATCAAGTGCCAGTGGGTCCAGCCAAGGTGCAATAACCCGAGGCTGGAAATCCAAAGGCAGCAAGGAGGCGTAGAGGGAGCTTTATTATTGGAGAAAGGTATCCAGAATATCTGTTAGGGAAGAGGCCGACTCTCCCGAAGGGGACACAATGTTGGGTATCATGGTCAGGGGCTGATCATGCTGCGTCAACATTGCCAAGAGGTGACCGTTGCAGTCACCCTGTTCAAAAAATCTCTGTCGGTTCCAGTAAAGGTCTAGTCTGGTGACGTCAGTAAGGTGGAGATGCAGATCTTACTTTGCTGCTCTAAGGGAGTGAGTGTCGGTGGGGTCAGTAGCATAGGTTTCTGTCTGGGTTTTCACAGTGTCTTGCAGGGCAGTCGTAGTAGCGGCTTGTTCTCTGTGGATCCCAGCAATAGAGGAAATTTTCTGCTCTCTGGTAAAGGCCTTGAAGGCATCCCAAGTGACTTCTGGAGAGGAGGACCCCGTGTTGAGGTCCCAGTACTCTGCAAGGCGAGGCAGGATGGTATTTGTCAAATCAGCGTGGAAGAGCCAATGAGTTCCCAAAGGCCAAAGGGTAGAATTTCGGGAAGAGGGGGAACCAATGTTAAGGAGTAAGGGACAGCGATATGAGAGCCCACTGGGTAAGTACATGGCATCTATAACGTCCGACATCATGGTCGGGTTTGCAAAGGCCAGGTCAATACGATTGGATGTTTTGTAAGTGGTGGAGAAACAGGAGTAAGCTCTGAATGTGGGATGTTTCCATCTCCAGACCTCGTTAACTCCCATTGCCTGGGCCCAGGTGAGCAAATCCATGGAAAATTGTTTGGGGGGGGAGGGGCAGGTCTGTCTAGATCTGGAGCCAGAATGGCATTAAAGTCGCCCATGAGTAACAGCCTTGCAGGGCAATACGGATTAATCCTCTCCAGAATAGTGTATAGTATAGTTGATGAAAAGGGAGGGGGATGTATATATTCACTACTATATAACGAGTGCCCCATATAGTGAACACCACACTCACATATATGCCCTGGGGGTCAGTGTGAACCTGTTCCACCATACATGGGTAAGATTTACTGATTAATATAGACAAGCCCTGGCAAAGGGGGGATAAGAGGCATGAAAGGCTTTCTGGATCCAAGGCTTTTTCAGTGTGAGGAGTTTGCTGCCAATGAGGTGCGTTTCTTGTAGCAATATCATATGGGGGGTGCAATTTGAGGTATTTGAAAAGCACCGCTCTTTTAAATTTGGAATTGAGCTCCTGGACATTCCAGGACAGTATATATTCTACAATATTTACATTTTTGGTAAACTCATTCAATGAATGCAAGCTGAGATAACATGCACTGCATTGATGCATTCACACAATTTCACAGTAACCATGAGATAAAACAACGTTCAGAAATATTCCTTTATTCCATTGTTTTTACAAATCTGTGTACACTACAAACTGTATGATTGAATCAGTTCTGATATTGCTATTTTACTAACCTGACAGCTTATTATTCTAAATAGGAAACCTTCATTTTGTTTGCAAATATTAAAGATTCTAACTACCAGCAAGAATAAGTTCTTACATTTAAAGAGCACCTGTCATTTCAGATTCATCATGGCAGGGCCTGTTAGTGGGAATGGGACTGTCGGTGATTCAACAGCGGGTCAGAGGAGGTACCACTGCGGGACAGAGATGACAGTTGCTGTTTAAAAATTATGATTTAAATCAAGTTGATTTAATACAAACATTTTTACTAGTGATTTAAATCATGATTTAAATTGTGATTTAAATCAACTTGATTTAAATCAAATCCATCCTGCTTCCCGCGTTGTAATGTTCCGTCAGGGAGCCTTCCCTGCTGTCAGAACACACTGATCAGTGTTGCTGGCAATAGCTGGCAGCACTGATCATTTGGGAAAAACTTGACAGGCTGTTTATACACAAGTCAATCGATTGATCCACTAGTGTAAACCAGCCTGCCCACACATGAATCAAAATTCGACCAGTCCTTGCTGAACCGGCCGAATTTTGATCCATGTACGACTGCCTTTACTCACATTTTTTCTGCTTACTTCTCTTCTTGATTTCTGCAAGCATGCTGTCCTTAAGCATGTCTGCAACACCTGCTGGTAGATATTTAGGGACTGATTTATTAAAGTGGAACTTTAGGGCTAAAATAAAAATATGCTTTGTCTCTTCTACATTAAAGTTACCTACCTGTCTGTCTGGCCCTGTACAGTGAGCCACACATGCACAGCTCACCGTACAAAATCGGCAATACCGAATCTGACTGAACTTCCGTGCATGCACTGGAGTGACGTTATCCCCGCCTGGCCAATAATAGCAGCTGGAGATCGGGACCTGGAAACCAGCTGCCCGAATATGTCTGGCGGGGAGCTTGGGGATGCCGCATCGCTGGAGCCGAGGTGAGTATAGTACTACTTTTTTTTTTTTTAAAGAACATGTTTATTTTCAAATAAGTCGTACAGGTATGGTACATAGTGTTCAGAGTCATAAAAGAAAAAAAGATATACACTTCCCATAAACAGATAGGTATAAGTATAAGTAGTATAACAGTAGTATAACAAAGTATAGAAACAAATACCTCTCCAAATAATTTTAAAATAACAAATGCCACCCTAGGCTCCCTTGCCCTAATATCTGGAATATCAGCATCAAGCTCACTAATTAGTATGGCTTGTTGACATTGAACAACGTGAGGTGACTCCTACCCCCCCCTGTTTTTGGACAGCCACAGCTAATCATTCCGTGCAGGTATTAATGTTGTCGAGCCACCTATCCCAGATCTTGTTGTATTTGGCTGTGGATCCCCTATGTCTGTACAACACCTTCTTGTATGGTAATGACACATTTATTTATCCAATTTAGGCCTGGATGGTAGGAGAAGCGGTCCTCATCCACCGTTTAGCAACTAGCTTTCTGGCGCAGAATAGAGTTTCGCTGAGGAAGGTAGCTATAAACTTGTCCATGGTGACATCTGGGAACAACCCCAGCAGACACGGTCTGGGGTCAAGCGGAATTGGTGAACCCATGTGATCATGTAAAAATTTTATAATTTGTGCCCAGTAGTTTTGAATGTCTGGAATAAAAAGAAGACAAAAGCGCACCAGCCTAGTGCATTAACTTTTAAAACATTTATTTGATAAAAAATAATAAAGGAAATAACTCACAGGCGATTAGTGGAGGAGGCACAACATAAAATCGCACCGGTATACAGTCTGCGATTCGGAATGAGCAGAACCTTCCAGGGGTCGTGGAGGAACGCACAGACGCTGCAATCCGCTAACGCGTTTCGAGGGGAATGTCCCCTCTTCCTCAGAGTCTGCATAGCTCTGAGGAAGAGGGGACATTCCCCTCGAAACGCGTTAGCGGATTGCAGCGTCTGTGCGTTCCTCCACGACCCCTGGAAGGTTCTGCTCATTCCGAATCGCAGACTGTATACCGGTGCGATTTTATGTTGTGCCTCCTCCACTAATCGCCTGTGAGTTATTTCCTTTATTATTTTTTATCAAATAAATGTTTTAAAAGTTAATGCACTAGGCTGGTGCGCTTTTGTCTTCTTTTTATTTCGGTTTTCACTAGGATCCCCATCCTTGAGGGCAGCAAGGCCAGTGCTCAGCCTACTACATATGGTGATCCATCTGTGCGCAGGAGCTGCTTTTTTTCTCTTCTGCTTTTGAATGTCTGGGCATGACCAGAGTAGGTGAAAAAATGAACATGGACTACTCGAACATCTTGGGCAGTTTGAGTTCTGGCTTGAAGAAAATTTGGCTATTCTGGATGGTGTAAGGTAGGATTGATGGATTATATACAGCTGAGTCAGGCGCTCGGACATTCTAGGGGATGTTTTTTTGACGTTTTCTAGTATTTCATCCCAGTCGGAGTCATCTATTGGGCCTACGTCATCCTCCCATCTAATTCTAGCTGTATCTATGATTCTTGCCACCGATCTTGTTCGCAATATAGTAAAAAAGAAGATATTAATTTGTCTGGGTTTGCCCCTGTAATCACATCTACCAGTGGTATCATTTGCTGGTTAGGGAATCCACTTGCAAATTGAGTTCGGAGCGCATGTCTCAATTGCACATAGTTAAATAACATATGGGAGGGAAGGTCAAATTCATCTCTGAGTGTTTGAAAATTTCTTACACCGAACCGGGTAATTACCTGAAAGAGGAACAATATCCCCTTGGCGGCCCAGGTGATGGCTCCCGGTAGGGATAACAATTCCCCCATCTGGGGGTTATGCCATAAGGGTGTATGCGAGTGAAAGAAGTCGGCACCAGTCAATTTAAGTGCAACCTCCCAGACATATTTGTGTTGAAGAAGTAACAGGTTCCGACCATCCCCTCCCCTCCTACCTCGCCCACCCCTAAATAATACTTGTAGAGGGGATTGAGTGGCATTTACATATTAAAGTTTGGTATCTGGATTCATCTGTTTTATGTATGTAATAAAAGTGTGAAAGCTGTGCAGCTATGTAGTATGTATAAAGGTCAGGGAGAGCTGTCCCGCCTGAGGAGTGTCTATTAGACCCCCAAATGAAAGAGTTGATAATCTTGTCAATTGTTTTAAAGATTTTTAGGGGAATAAGTACTGGTGAGTTCTAGAGCATATACAGAAACTTTGGAAGTAGGATCATTTTAAAAGGCTTGATTCTCCCCATTACTCCTAGAGGGAGTCTTGGCCAGGATTGCGTGCAGGATTTTAAGTATGTAAAAAGCGGTTCAATATTGTTGGTAATATATTTTGAGGGCTCTCTTTTAATTTCCACACCTAAGTACTTTATGGATGTGACCCTTTGTAGGGGAAGGGAGGCCGATCTGCATGTGGGGGGTGACGAATCTAGAGGCAAAATTTGGGATTTGGACCAGTTCATGCTTAATCCCGAGTGTTTTCCAAATTCTTCAATGATCGAAAGGGCTACTTGGAAAGACAGGCCAGTGTCCTCTAGGTAAAGGAGCATGTCATCAGCATAAAGACTCAGCGTCTCTACCAAAGACCCCACACGCAGACCACGTATGTTCGGGTTTGACCTAAGGGATATAGCAAGGGGCTCTACCGCCAGGGTGTATAGGAGAGGGGACAGCGGGCAACCCTGACGAGTTCCACGTCCCAGTGGGAAGGAGTCAGACGTCCACCCGTTTACCACCACCCTAGCTTCCGGGGAGAAATATAGTAATTTTACCCATTTTATAAAACATGGACCGAACCCGAACCCTTTTAGACATTCCCATAAGTATCCCCATTCTACCGAATCGAATGCCTTAGCGGCGTCGAGTGCCACTACCGCTCTGTCTCCCATATTCTCATGCTCTGCTTGGATGTTCATATATAAGCGGTGTAAGTTCATGGCTGTGTTTTTCCCAGGCATGAACCCCGTCTGATCAGGGTGGATGAGGGATAGAATAATGTGGTTAAGACGGATAGCTAACACTTTGGCCAAAATTTTTATGTCCCCTTGTAGAAGCGAAATTGGGCGGTAGGATTCCGGAAGTTGGGGGTTTTTACCTCGCTTAGGGAGTACTATAATTACTGCTTGGCGGAGGGATTCAGGAAGAGATTCAGATTCAAAGATATAGTTATATAATTTCAATAATTTAGGGACTAATATCTCCGAATAGGCTGCATAGAAGTCCAATGGTATACCGTCACCACCAGGAGCCTTAGCTGGTGCAAGGGACGCTATTGCCGCCGCTATTTCATCCATAGTGAGGGGAGCCTCTAGGTCATTCATCTGGGATTCGGAAATTTGAGGGAAGGGAATATTCTGGAGAAAGGTCTGAGTTTCTTGTGTAGTAACCGTTACTTTGGAGGAATACAGGTCAGCATATCTCTGGAATGCCTCTGCGACCTACGGTGGATACGATAGTATATCGTTTTTTGAGTTTATCAGGGTAACCACTACTGGAGGACTAGTGTCTTGACGGGCCAGGTATGCTAGTAATTTACCCGCACGCTCTCCCTGCTCAAACACCCGCTGTCTCAAAAAGAAAAGTTTCTGTTTAGCCTTTTCGAATTTTAATTGGTCTAAAATACGAGTTTGAAGCTTAAGTTCAGATGCTTTGGCCTGTGTAGGGTCTGCTTGAAACTCACTCGTTACTAATTCTAGTTTTTCAGATGCTTGTTGAATTACTAATTTAGAAGAAGCTTTTAGTCTATTTATTCACGAGGATAGGATGGTACGGACGTGTAGTTTAAACGCCTCCCATATCATGCCCACTGAGGCTATGTCTCTGTTAACATTAAAATAGAATTGCCATTCCCTATGAATGTCCTCTTGATCTTTCAAGGCAGACAGCCAAAAGGGGTGGAGACTCCATGTGTGGGGTCCCGTGTTCGGGGCCAAGATCAAGGTGGCCCAGCACGGGGTCAGAGAGGGACCTAGTGTGATAGCCGGAGTATAGTACTACTTTAAAGGCAAAAAGACTTTTTACTTTTCAAGGTAAGTTGTATTTTGCAAGGGAATTTGCTCTAGAGTTTAGTGAATGAGGTAAATTAAACTTCACTACATTTACTTAGCTCTGAGGAAAAAGCCCTTGCAAAGTCAACAGCTTATTTGCCTTTAGCAAATCAAGTCCCTAGATTTTGTAATGTGATTCATCAGCTAAGGCTATACCTGCGATAACATTAACCTGCTACTTTGGTTATTTCTCCCTTTGTATTTTAGTTACTGCTATGAATGTTTCCTGATTCTATGAGCACAATTGTTTGCTGTCTGCTCTGAATTACCACTACATATACCTCTGGATTTGGCATTCCATTTGGTCTTGTATAGGCAATATTTTGTTCAGACTAGTCTACTACAGGGATTCACCTGATCAAAATTCCTCTATATAATCAGGTTATCTACATCTACAGAGTTCAGCAACACTCCCTTTCCCAAGTGATAATATCTCACCTTGACATATAAACTTGGAGGCATTCTTGGAGAAACAAGACTCTTTACTTTCTATAAGCAGTTTAAGTTGGGCAAGTCTTCTGTCTTTGCATGAGAGCTTAGTAAGCATGATGCAGTTTCACTTTGCAAAGATAACCCAATCATGTGCTAGGAAAATAATAATAATAAAAAAACGACATTATTGCTTGCATATGACTAGATAGTGGAAGTCATCAGAGCGACACCTCAATTACTAAGTTCTGGGACAAATTCTCTTAACGTGCAACTTCCCTTGCAAAGTAAGCAGTCTATTTGAATTAAATTAAATGAGTAAATTAACCCCTATGAATCAGTATGCATATCAAAGAGACCTGTACCCTTTCTGAGACGATAATATGCCACTACTTTATGCATATCAGCAGCCAGGGGAAGTTAGTAGAAATGTATATTAAGGCTAATCTGTTGACTTTTGTCAAAAAGTCAAACTTTGCCTTTCTGTAACAGTACTATTTAGTTTGCTTGGGCTGCACATTTTGAGGATAGTAGGTGTGAGTATCAAACAGGAGTGGGTTGTGAAGATTTCACTATGTTAGCTGATTGAGTAAAGGAACAATTCACTTTAAATTTGTCAGTCACCAGCTCTCTGCTCTGCCCCTCCAGTGCTTACTGGAGCACTGGGCTGTGGAGGGGTGGGAACAGCTGTCTCAAGCTCTCAGTGGTACACTGAGAGGCTGAGCCAGCTGCTGTCAGGCATCTGGATGGATCCTGACATTATTGTCAGGATCCCTGAAGAGCCTGGGCTGGCTCATCAGCTGACAGTGTGCTTTAGCTCGCTCTTGGCTGAATCTGGATCACAGAAGTGCAGAACTGTGACCCACAGAAGAAGTACAGCCAATAGAGCTTTGGCTATACGTCTCGATTAATATTACTTTAGGACACAATTTTAATAGTTGTTGAATATAACTTGACAGATAAAATCTGTGAGTGTATAGCTCAGTTTTCCTATTTTTCTCTAAGTGCTGAGTGTACAAAGTTTCTAAACCATTAAACAACATTTATCATAAATGATACCCTGGAATTGTAACAATTATAATCTGCTGAATCCATAAATACAAGCACCCATTAAACTCTACATGCCAAGAGTCCATTATGAAACAATTCATCATCTTCCAGAACATTATTCCAAGAACACTGTTTTGAACATAATGAATTGTTTCAGAATCGATTTTTTAAATAATGTACACAGTTTTATTTGTACTTCTATATATTGATACAGCAGATTGTTATTGTTATAGTTAAATGTATTATTTGTGTTTTTTATTGTTTGATGGCTTGGATACTTTTTACACACAAATTATTTTAACACATTTAGGTTAGGAAAGAGAGTGAAGTTCAGAGGTAAATTCATTTAAAAACAAGATTGACAGAATAGTCGGTAAGAAAAGCAATGGCTGGAGCCTACTATACAAGTATAGTTGCATTCCAGCATACCTGCAGTTATTAACAGCTAAAATCAATATACCTATTTCAGTTAATCTAATAGAAAAACAGCAACATTTTTTTCCATACCAACTGGATCATTTAGTAATGCAAGAACAACATACAAAAATGTAGAAGCCTGTAGCAATCAAACAGCGATTTCTATTTGGTGATACTAAAGCTGCATACACAATATACAATTTTCTTTAGATGTTTTCCTTTAGATTTACCAAGATCATAAAATATGAGGTCAAAACTTTAAGCCGCGTACACACGAGCGGAATGTTCGACAGAAAAAGTCAGACGGAAGCTTTTCATTGTCTATTCCGATCGTGTGTAGGCATCATCGGACTTTTTTTTTTGAAAATTCTGATGGACCTAGAAATGGAACATGATCTAAATATTTCCGACGGAACCAATTCCTATCGGGAAAACTGATCGTCCGTATGCTGGTCTGACGGATCAAAAACGGCGCATGCTCTGAAGCAAGTACGAGACGGAAGCTATTGGCTACTGACTATTGAACTTCCTTTTTCTAGTCCTGTCGTAAGTGTTGTACAGTGGGAACGGAAAGTATTCAGACCCCCTTAAATTTTTCACTCTTTGTTATATTGCAGCCATTTGCTAAAATCGTTTAAGTTCATTTTTTTCCCTCATGAATGTACACACAGCACCCCATATTGACAGAAAAACACAGATTCGTTGATATTTTTGCAGATTTATTAAAAAAGAAAAACTGAAATATCACATGGTCCTAAGTGTTCAGACCCTTTGCTCAGTATTTAGTAGAAGCACCCTTTTGATCTAATACAGCTATGAGTCTTTTTGGGAAAGCTGCAACAAGTTTTTCACACCTGGATTTGGGGATCCTCTGCCATTCCTCTTTGCAGATCCTCTCCAGTTCTGTCAGGTTGGATGGTAAACGTTGATGGACAGCCATTTTTAGGACTCTCCAGAGATGCTCAATTGGGTTTAAGTCAGGGCTCTGGCTGGGCCATTCAAGAACAGTCACGGAGTTGTTGTGAAGCCACGCCTTCGTTTTAGCTGTGTGTTTAGGGTCATTGTCTTGTTGGAAGGTAAACCTTTGGCCCAGTCTGAGGTCCTGAGCACTCAGGAGAAGATTTTCATGCAGGATATCCCTGTACTTGGCCACATTCATCTTTCCCTCAATTGCAACCAGTCATCCTGCCCCTGCAGCTGAAAAACACCCCCGCAGCATGATGTTGCCACCACCATGCTTCACTGTTGGGACTGTATTGGACAGGTGATGAGCAGTGCCTGGTTTTCTCCACACATACCGCTTAGAATTAAGGCCAAAAGTTCTATATTGGTCTTATCAGACCAAAGAATTTTATTTCTCACCATCTTGGAGTCCTTCAGGTGTTTTTTTAGCAAACTCCATGCGGGCTTTCATGTGTCTTTCACTGAGGAGAGGCTTCCATCAGGCCACTCTGCCAGAAAGCCCCGACTGGTGGAGGGCTGCAGTGATGGTTGACTTTCTACAACTTTCTCCCATCTCCCGACTGCATCTCTGGAGCTCAGCCACAGTGATCTTTGGGTTCTTTTTTACCTCTCTCACCAAGGCTCTTCTCCCCCGATAGCTCGGTTTGGCCGGACGGCCAGCTCTAGGAAGGGTTCCATTTAACGATTATGAGGCCACTGTGCTCTTAGGAACCTTAAGTGCAGAAGAAATATTTTTGTAACCTTGACCAGATCTGTGCCTTGTCACAATTCTGTCCCTGAGCTCTTCAGGCAGTTCTTTTGACCTCATGATTCTTATATAGACAGGTGTGTGGTTTTCCTAATCAAGTCCAATCAGTATAATCAAACACAGCTGGACTTAAATGAAGGTGTAGAACCATCTCAAGGATGATCAGAAGAAATGGACAGCACCCTAAGTTAAATATATGAGTGTCACAGCAAAGGGTCTGATTACTTAGGACCATGTGATATTTCAGTTTTTCTTCTTTAATAAATCTGCAAAAATGTCAACAATTCTGTGTTTTTCTGTCAATATGGGGTGCTACGTGTACATTAATGAGGAAAAAAATTAACTTATAGGGGCGTGTCCGGACTCTGCAGTGACAGGACGTGTTACCTGATAGCTCCGCGGAGACTATTGCAATCCACCGCCATCCTGCGTGTTCTAACATTTGGTGAGCCGCCACAACTTACCCAACAGTTTCTGAGTACCTGATACTCCAATCCCTGGGGAAATTTCAGAGGCTACCTGGCCGATGGAGTGTATCCTAGGCTGCGGCCGGCTCGTCATCTCCAGAGACTCGCCGCCATCTTGCGGCCTACGGACCCTCATCATCCCCAGGCTTAAATATAGTGATCGGCCGAAAACAGAACAGCTGAATTGCCCCCATCTGCTGCTGCTGTTACAGGGGAAGGTCGGGCGGTGAGCGGCCACTGTGGATGCCTGCAAACACTAAGGGATTAGCTCCGAGCGCTCGCAGCCCGCCGCCATCTTGAGGCCTGTGAAGCCTCCAGCATCCCCGGGCTCGAGTACCGCAATCGGCGGTACGCACGATTAATAATCCGGCCCTTCATACTGCAGACGCCTCCGGAAGGTAGGTGCCAGAGATACAGACCCTGAGAGCTGGCAATAATTTAGGAAAGGGGGCGTGTCCGGACCTCGCAGTGACAGGACGTATAGATTGATAGCTCCACAGAGAATTTTACAATCTAACGCCATCCGGCGTATTCTACCAATAGGGGAGCCTCAAAACTTCACCCAACGGTCACTGGGCACCTCTTCTACAAACCCCGAGGGAAATTTCGAAGTTTACCTGACCGATCAGGTCTTTCCTGGGCTCCGGCCGGCTCCCCCTCACGAGTGACTCGCCGCCATCTTGCGGCCTGCAATCCCTCATCATCCTCAAGCTCAAGTGCTGTAAACGGCTGATCACGGAGAAGCCACACTGCCACCATCTACTACTGTTACAGCGGGGGAGGATCGGGCGCTGTGTGGGCACCTTGAAAGCCTATAAACTCCGGGTGCCTGGCTCCGAACGCTCGCGGCCCGCCGCCATCTTGAGGCCTGTGGAGCCTCCAGCATCCCCGAGCTGGAGTACCGCAATCGGCGGTACGAGCGTTACCGAATCTGGCCCATCTTCCGGCGGACGCCTCTGGAAGGTAGGCGCTCAACTTACAGACCCTGAAAGCCGGTAGCAGTGCAGGAAAGGCCGATCTCGGACACCCGCGGCCTGCCTCATACCTTTCAGGTTACAGCCCAGGAAAATAGGAGGCTCTGGCCTACCTGTGAAAGACGGCCGCCATCGTGTCCCCCCAGGATCACCTCAACTAATTTCCCTTCCGAGGGGCGTCGCCTGCCCTGACATGGCAACGGACGCCTAAACCCTGAGCTCCGTCCACCACGGGAGAAACACTACGCAGCCGGGAGGTATTCTCACACTTTACTACCCGTGAATAATGGGCACTGCTTCCCGATCCTCCTCTCCCTCCCGCTCGAGATCCCCCAGGGAACTAACCGGATCACAAAGCCGCCATATACCGGAGATGTTCAGAGCCGGCAGAGGCAATATGGCGCCTATCCCTCACAGCCCACCACCCTCAGGAACACAGCCTCTGCCTCCAACCATCCCAAACACTTCTGACTCTAGTCAGAACAGATCCAATGCTGTTGGAGACGGGATCGTACTCACCCCCCAGCCTCAGATCAACATCCAGGACCTAAGACTGATTGCTGAAGACATTAAGGACACTTTATCCACCGCCATAGCGGAGCTACGGCTGGATTTTCGCACCTTAAACGAGCGAGTCCAGAGAGTGGAGACAGTGACTGAACGCCACGACACCGCCATTCACTTAGTCACTGATTGCATTGACTCCCACACACTGCAGATGCGTGACATGCAGCGACACTTGGAGGACCTCGACAACAGGGGTCGGAGGCATAATCTCCGTGTCAGAGGCCTTCCGGAGGCCTTCGAGGGGGAACAGGTCTCTCAAGAAGTAGCCTTTTCAACGGCCTTCTCCACAGACCCCCACAAACCCCCATCCAAATGGAGAGCATACATTGCGCACTGCGCCCCAAGGGACGGGAGACAGATCCCCCACGGGACATAATATGCTGCATAGTCGATTACAAACTAAAAGAAGACATCCTCAAACAAGCCAGGGGCAGCCAGCAAATCATACACGCGGGCGCCCATATCCAAATTTACCAAGACCTATCTGGGATCACACTTCAACATAGAAGGGACCTGAGGCCACTCCTGGATGTCTTAAGGGAGAAACGTATTCTCTACAAATGGAAATTTCCCTTCTGCCTCTCAGCTTCCAATAACGGCCGCACAGCACTACTCAAAGTACCAGAGGATTTGCCTCATTTCTGCACCACACTTGGGATTGCCACAGTCCCAGTGCCTAATTGGTATGCCGCCTTTCGCAGGGTCCCATCACACCTTGATCAACCTAGAGATGAACCCATGGAGGCTCAAGAGTCCAGACACCGCAGAAGACGCTCGCCTTCCACCCATAGGAACCAGCCCAACTATCGGAGCGGTCCTGGAGCTGACTACATTACCACCTCTCCACGGTCCAGGCGGAGGCGCAGGGACCGCTAATAGCGGGGCATAGGGATTCTTCCTCTCTGTTACACGTTTATTTTTCTGTTTATTTTTGTTGAGTTTTGTTCCGTGCCTTATCTGAAGACCTTTCGCTCTGGGACCCACTTTTTGACTCCCACATGTCACTACAGATGTGAGGACACTAATGGCTGCAGGCTGGCTTTTCAATTACATCCGTTCATGCCCGCTGGGTTGTAAGATCTCCACAGGACACCCATGCTCCTTGTCACGCCTTCATGTCTGTTTACAGATCAACATGCAGCTGGCTGCCCACTCCATCGCTCAGAACTCCTTGGCTACGGCCTCAGGACACAATACGGAACTACTCCTTACCTAGTACTACAATTCCCATAAGTCTGAGCGCCCGCAGACGCCGCCTGGCAACACTAGCAGAGTTTCCTACACCGCGCATCTTGCTGCGGACACACTGGGATCTTTTGACCACGCAGACGCCAGCATTACACTCCCACTCGAAGGGATAAGATCCACTCCTCTTCACTCTACAACACTGCTTGCGCCCTGCTGAACTCAGAACTCCCTCTCTGACCGCCTACCCTGCCTTAGGCTCCGGATGCCTCGTCCTCAAAGGCACTGACCGCCTGGTACACTGCAACGGACACCCACCTACTTAAATCGGCAAGTTGTTTTACGGACTCACGCCTACACTGTCCCGGTAACATCACAGCCGTTCATACATGTTTCTAAGTACGAGTTTTATCTTTTGGTTTTTCGTTTTTACTTTATATCTTCCTTTTCAGCACAGCAGACTGTTGGCTACATAGCTGACCTGCACCAGTTTGTCTTCCTAGCAGCTCAGTGTAAAGTAAGAGTTTTTAGAGGTTAATTATGCTGTTAAGATAGTTAAAGTATATGCTGACATACACAAGTCACCTCCCTAAGACTGGACAAATCTCCCTATTGAGTGTCTTTGGGGATTGCAGAGCTTAATTTTTGTCGGATGCCGCCGCCCCTTCCCCGCCTTCACAGAATCCGAGATGGGTGTGGGGGGTAGGGAAGGGTCGGTTTGGCGCCCTCTCCCCTGAATGGGGTGCATTACAGACATATACACCTCCCTACTGCTAACCCGCACGATACCCATAGCCATGGTCACTTCTCACCGCCACACCTAAATCGGGGCACCGTCCTGTTACTGCATTACCCACTGGGATGTTAACCCACCCACAATGGGTGCTCCATTAGGTATACCTACCCCTCTCACGCTACAAACCATCCCGTGGTGGCGGCTCACATTCTGTTCATTGAACGTCACCCGCATTTCGTCCATCACTGCCAGGATTCTCGGCCAACCCCCACACGGACTCGGCTAGGGATATTGTCCACCTGTCAGGACTCTCTCCCTACCCGTGTTCCGCTCTACACCGATTGCTACCCACGAGGTTGTTGGATAAGTAATTCCACACCTCTTCGGATATTCTCCGGGTACACACTCACCCGACTCACTTCCACCCTCAGTTCCCCGGATTTCCCCCCTCCCCCCTAACTATCCTCTTATTACCCCCTCCCTCCACCTATGGCGGGCACACAGGACACCAACTCTTCTACGGACACAACTTCACAACAACTACACTCACTCAAACTATACTCCATAAACATTCGGGGCCTCAACGTTCCGGAAAAGCGATCTAAACTTCTCCATTCTCTACAACAAGCACACGCCCACATCGCACTCATACAGGAAACCCACTTTCGGTCGGATTCTATCCCTAAACTTAAAAATCATTACTTCCCCACAGCCTTCCATTCCTCCAACCCGGAAGCTAAATCGAAGGGGGTCACCATCCTCATCTCCAAAAATTGCCCACTCCAAGTAACGGAAGTACAAACGGACCCAATGGGACGTTTTCTTTTTCTTAAAGGCACCCTGAATCAAATACCTCTCACCATTGCGAATATTTACGTGCCTAATACTGGCCAGGTAACCTTCTTCCGTAATACTCTAAAGCAACTTTCCAGCTTCCACTCAGGATCCCTCATCGTGGGCGGCGACCTTAACGTTTCTCTATCCCCCTCCATTGATACTTCCAATGGAACCTCCTCCCTTTCCTATAGGGCCCTAAAGTCGATCAAGCAACAATTTCATAACCTTCTACTTCATGACACATGGCGCACGCTACACCCCAAGGAAAAAGATTATACCTTTTTCTCTCCCCCACACAACAAGTACTCACGACTTGACCACTTCTTTCTCTCTCAGACAGATCTCTCCCACCTGGCCAATGCAACCATTGACCCAGCCATCCTCTCGGACCACAATCCCATCTCCATGACTTTACGGCTGCAATCACCCACCAGGAAACCACATATTTGGTGCCTAGACAGCTCCCTATTAACAGACGAGATATACGCTCAGAGGCTGACCACTTGCCTCTCCAACTTTTTTCGGGATAACTCGTCCCCAGACGTGGCTCCCACGGTTACATGAGCGGCTCATAAATGTGTCGTTCGCGGGGAATTGATGAATATAGCTGCACACCGTAACAAACTCAAACACTCTCGCCTGGCGGAGTTGATGGCTCGCATTCGTACACTAGAGCAGGCACACAAGGCCTCCCTCGCCAAGTCCACACTTGCTGAACTCTCTCAAGCTAGGGAAGAACTCTTGGACACACTGACGACAGCGGTCAAACGCAAGTACACCTTATCACATAAGCTATATTACGAATTCGGCAATAAAGCCGGTAAACTATTGGCAAGAGCTCTTCAATCCAAAAAAGCCTCTCATACCATTCATAAGCTTACTTCCCCCAAGGGAGAGGCAGTGGTCACCAACGAGGGCATCTCTGCGCAATTTGTACAATACTTCACCAAGCTATATAACCTCCCGAATGCCCAAAGTACTGATGCAGCAACTAACCGTAGGAAGACCCTAACTGATTTTTTAGCACGATTTGGCCCCACACCACTTACCCCAGAGGACTCACAGACTCTAGACCTCCCAATAACGTCGGACGAAATCCTCCTTGCTCTCAAACATATGAAGGCTGGTAAAAGCCCGGGACCAGACGGCCTCACGGCAGCATATTACAAATCGTTCCCGAAAATTCTCCTACCACATTTAACCAAAGCACTTAACGACCTTACAATAACCTCGGTAGCCCATAGAGACCTATTGGAAGCTCACATTACCCTCATCCCGAAACAGGGTAAGGACCCCTTCTTGGTACCCAACTATCGTCCCATATCGCTCCTTAATGTCGATCTGAAACTGTACGCGACAGTTTTGGCCAATCGTATCGTCCCCTTCGTCCCATCCCTGGTTTCTTTAGATCAGGTCGGTTTTGTCCCGGGACGTGAGGCCAGGGATAACACCACTAAGGCCCTCAACATTCATCATTGGCTCACTAAAACTGCCACACCAGGATTCTTTCTCTCGCTGGATGCAGAGAAGGCGTTCGACCGGGTCGCTTGGGACTACATGGAGGCTACTTTACAGGCAGCGGGCTTACCACCGCGCATGCTAAGCATGATTTTAACACTATATGCCTCCCCGACCGCTAGACTCCGGATCAATGGTGGCTTGTCGGACGCCTTCTCTATATCTAATGGGATGCGACAGGGGTACCCTCTGTCACCCCTTATTTTCATTCTGACGTTAGAACCCCTACTCCGTAAAATAAGAGCAAATTCGGCTATCAAGGGAATTAACATCCAACAAAAACAATATAAGCTAGCAGCATACGCTGACGACATTCTACTCTTCTTGACAGACCCTATCACAACTAACCTAACCTAACCTTCTAGCGGACTTTACCCTTTTCAAGACTTTATCCAATCTCCAAATTAATTTTAGTAAATCCAAAGCTCTTAATATCACTTTACCAAGAGAGACGGTGAAGCTCTGTCGTAGTAATTTCCCATTCGTTTGGGAGAAATCCGAAATACTATATCTAGGGATCAAAATCACTACTGACCTAAAAGACCTCTACGCCAAAAATTTCCTCCCCTTACTCCGCTCCATCCAAGGCGACCTGCAGAAATGGAATCTAGGTTCCTTTTCCTGGTTGGGTAGAATAGCAATATTAAAAATGAACATTCTACCCAGAATCCTCTACCTCCTTCAAGCCCTCCCGATCTCGCTACCTGCTTCCTTCTTTGCCTACTATAAACTGCTTTCTCGAACCTTTGTGTGGGCCTCCAAAACTCCGCGTATTGGCTGGGACAGACTTGTTCTCCCTAAAAGATTGGGGGGTCTGGGTCTCCCAGATCTCCGTAAATATCACTGGGCCTGCCACCTGACCAGACTGGTGGATTGGCATATACATCGTCCCTCCAAGGACTGGATTGCACTAGAAGCATCGTTCGCACACCTGCCCTTAGCCAACACACCGTGGATGACCCATACCAATGTTCCCAAGGAATTCACTACTCATCCCCTCATCGGGACCACACTTTCATTGTTCAAAAGAGCATGCAAAATACTAGCCCTCACACCCTCACCAGGCCCCATGACCCCTCTGGACGATAACCCAGCCTTTCCCCCGGGTCTTTTCCTAAAAGATCCTACCCCGGATACCCTCAGTTCTCCAGCTAGAGCACAGAAATTCTTCCTACATGGGTCTTTTCTCTCTTTCCCTGCACTTGTAACCACTCTACCTAACTACGACATACCCTTTTACAAATACTTGCAAATAAGTCATTTCCTCCAACCCTCCATCCAACACTCTCACTGTCACAGAGCTCTCACGCCGTTTGAATTTCTTTGTTCCTCAACGGAACCGCAAGGCCATCTCATTTCCTCAAATTATGCCCTACTGTTCACAGGCCACAAGATCAAAGATGACACCCTTACACAACAATGGGAAAAGGACCTAGCCCTAGATCTCACCCCCACAGAGTGGGAACACATATTTACCCTCATGCACAAGGGGTCCATTAATGTCACGACGCAGGAGAACAGATACAAAATTTTCTCGTAATGGTACCGGACCCCCGACAAAATACACCACTTTCACCCTTCTGTCCCCTCTACCTGCTGGAGGTGTAATAACGCTAGAGGTACTCTACTTCACATCTGGTGGGAATGCCCCCTTATCCAACCCTTCTGGTGAACCGTCCATGAACTAATTTCCCAAATCACCACATATACTCCAGACTTCTCCCCCGCCAGATATTTACTGCACCACAGACAAGGGTCCCCCACCTCATACAAAAAAACCCTAACTATTCATCTGATCAATGCAGCCAACCTCTGCATCCCTGCACGTTGGAGAAACCCCTCCCCCCCCACAGTTCAAGACTGGACTCGCAGGGTAGACCGAATAGCGGAAATGGAGCAACTCATTTCCCAAGCAACGGATACTCCTACCAAATTTCAGGCCACTTGGACCTGTTGGACTCATTATAGAAGCTCACAATCGCGACAGGCCTTGACCCAACCACTCCCTCAGACTCCCTGAGGAGCCCACGCGACATGTTCACTCGTGTCCACCGTTGTTAACACACCTGCCCCTCCTGTCCCCCCTCTCCCCATACCTCCCCCCACCAATGACACAGACCTGATATTTTCAGGAAACCTAAAGCTTGCCGTATCCATGCATATCACACATGCCTTCACTCAATATCGGCCTTATATAGTCCCCCTCTGAGCGACCGACTCACCCTCGGTCCGCCCTACACTTTGGACGACTTCACTTCTTTGTACAAGTTCTAAATTTCAGTCGCCATGCCGCTATATTACATACTACATATGTCTTGTCAGATATCCCGTTCTCGGTCACAGCTAGGATCCCGTCGGGGGTGAGCGGGAATGGGATTGCTTATAACGCGGTTTGACCTTGCTCCGCGAACCACACCCGCCCTCTCTGAACCTGCATCCATAGTTGTAAGCGGCGATACCTACTTTATTATACTGTTGAGCCTCATCCATGACTACATATGCCTATATTTGCTCATGTTCATACTCTGCTGATCTATATGTGCATATCGCCCATTGATTGTTTATTTCGATACGATGTATGGCAAACATTGCATGTTAACCTGTAAAATTTCAATAAAATCTTTTGAAAAAAAAAAAAAAAAAAAAAAAATTAACTTAAATGATTTTAGCAAATGGTTGCAATATAACAAAGAGTGAAAAATGTAAGGGGGTCTGAATACTTTCCGTCCCCACTGTACGTCACGGTCAGACTTTGGTCAGACTTTGGTTTGTGTCTTAGAAACCTTCGGAGCCTATTCCGACGACAAAACCGGTCGTGTGTACAGGGCATAAGAGTTTCAATTTGTATGCAATCAGGCAGGCCCTTGCACTACATGGTTTTGGTAAATCTAAAGGAAATCAGACAATACAAGTTGTATAGTGTTTATGGGGTCTTAAGCCTCGTACACACGGTACGATTGTTGGCCAACCGAGCCTCTGATTTTCGCCAAAAGGGCATGTGCCAGGATCTTGTCTTGCATACTAACGGTACACAATTGTCGTGCCACAAACACGAACGTAGTGACGTACTACGAGGAATTTCAGCTCTTGAGCGCCACCCTTTGGGCCCCTTCTGCTAATTTTGTGTTTGGTGAGCACTGATTCCGAGCATGCGTCTTTGTACTTTCGACTTTTGTGTGACGGATTTGTGTACTGACCATACCAAAATCTGACGTTAAACCGTTGTCCGCCGAAAATTTACTAGCCTGCCATCCGAAATTTGTTGACCGAAAGTTGGCCAACAATTGTCAAACGGAGCGTACTAACAGTAAGATTTTAGGACAACAGTCTGTCAACAGACAATCCCCTGCCAACAATCGTACCGGGTGTATGAGGCTTTAGTCAGAAAACAAATTAGTAGCTATGCGGTACTGCACAGCACATCATCATTCTGCATTAACTCATGAAATAATCCCAGCTATGCCTCGCTTAAAAATAACACATATACTACTGCTGTAACGGAATGGCTTTAAGGTTAGACATTGACATTTTTTTTTAAATAAAAGGACATTTTTCAAGAATGTGAGGGAGGTCTGAGAAACGCAAAAAGAAACAAAAAGGTTTTCCTGGCTCTTTTTATATAATCATTAGAACAGCAATTGAGATAAGGTTGTTGCTTATCACAGCAGAACATTTTCTAAAATGTTCTAATAGAATGCCAACAAAACTGTAATTGATTGCTACAGGTCTCTGTTCAGGTTAACAAAAATGCATCCTGCAATTTCATGCTTCTGTTTTAATACCTGTCATCAGAAAGCTCAACAAGAGACAAATCCATTAGCTTGTATTATACAACCATTTTTTGCGAGTTTGGCACACTGTTTACAAAAAGAGATACATATGTTTAAAAACCAGAATATAGTAAAGTGTATCTAAATTTGAAAACAAATATGTAATATATTGCAGGTTACCAGTCTTTATATATGGTGGCTTCTCACCTTCAGCTACCAGGTTTTTCAGGAGGACTGTGGGGCATTATTAAGATGGGAGGGGCCTGCAATGCATGTATGTTTTAGGGGGTAAAGTGGTGCATTGTATTCATTTTGGGGGAGTGGAGTGCAGCCTTGTATGTATCTTTTGAGGGCAAGGGGCTGCATTGTATGTATGCGTTAAGGGCAGGGGGCTGCATTTTATTGATGTACGAGGGAGGGACTGCATTTTTAAGGTGTATGTATGGAGGGGGCTAAAATGCACGTTTGTGAGAAGGGGGCTGTATTGCATGCATGTGTGATGAGAAGGGGGCTGCATTGCATGTATGTGTGATGAGAAGGGGGCTGCATAACATGTATGTGTGATGAGAAGGGGGCTGCATTGCATGTATGTGTGATGAGAAGGGGACTGCATTGCATGCATGTATGATGAGAAGGGGGCTGCATTGCATGCATGTGTGATGAGAAGGGGACTGTATTGCATGTATGTGTGATGAGAAGGGGGCTGCATTGCATGTATGTGTGATGAGAAGGGGACTGCATTGCATGCATGTGTGATAAGAAGGGGACTGCATTACATGCATGTGTGATGAGAAGGGGGCTGCATTGCATGCATGTGTGATGAGAAGGGGACTGCATTGCATGCATGTGTAATGAGAAGGGGGCTGAATTGCATGCATGTGTGATGAGAAGGGGGCTACATTGCATGTATGTGTGATGAGAAGGGGGCTGCATTGCATGCATGTGTGATGAGAAGGGGACTGCATTGCATGCATGTGTGATGGGAAGGGGGCTGCATTGCATGCATGTGTGATGGGAAGGGGGCTGCATTGCATTTATGTGTGATGAGAAGGGAGCTGCATTGCATGTATATGTGATGAGAAGGGAGCTACATTGCATGCATGTGTGATGAGAAGGGGGCTGCATTGCATGTATGTGTGATGAGAAGGGGGCTGCGTTGCATGTATGTGTGATGAGAAGGGGGCTGCATTGCATGTATGTGTGATGAGAAGGGGATTGCATGCATGTGTAATAAGAGGGGTAGTGTTGTAGGTATGAGGGAAGAGAGGTTGCATTGCATGCATGTGTGATGAGAAGGGGGCTGCATTGCATGTATGTGTGATGAGAAGGGGGCTGCATTACATGTATGTGTGATGAGAAGGGGGCTGCATTGCATGTATGTGTGATGAGAAGGGGGCTGCATTGCATGTATGTGTGATGAGAAGGGGGCTGCATTGCATGTATGTGTGATGAGAAGGGGATTGCATGCATGTGTAATAAGAGGGGTAGTGTTGTAGGTATGAGGGAAGAGAGGTTGCATTGCATGCATGTGTGATGAGAAGGGGGCTGCATTGCATGTATGTGTGATGAGAAGGGGGCTGCATTACATGTATGTGTGATGAGAAGGGGGCTGCATTGCATGTATGTGTGATGAGAAGGGGGCTGCATTGCATGTATGTGTGATGAGAAGGGGGCTGCATTGCATGTATGTGTGATGAGAAGGAGGCTGCATTGCATGTATGTGTGATGAGAAGGGGACTGCATTGCATGCAAGTGTGATTAGAAAGGGACTGCATTGCATGCATGTGTGATGAGAAGGGGGCTACATTGCATGCATGTGTGATGAGAAGGGGGCTGCATTGCATGCATGTGTGATGTGAAGGGGACTGTATTGTGTGTATGTGTGATGAGAAGGGGGCTGCATTGCGTGTATGTGTGATGAGAAGGGGGCTGCATTGCATGCATGTGTGATGAGAAGGGGACTGCATTGCATGCATGTGTAATGAGAAGGGGGCTGAATTGCATGCATGTGTGATGAGAAGGAGGCTGCATTGCATGTATGTGTGATGAGAAGGGGGCTGCATTGCATGCATGTGTGATGAGAGGGGCAGTGTTGTAGTTATGAGGGAAGAGAGGTTGCATTGCATGCATGTGTGATGAGAAGGGGACTGTATTGCATGTATCTGTGATGAGAAGGGGGCTGCATTGCATGCATGTGTAATGAGAAGGGGACTGTATTGCGTGTATGTGTGATGAGAAGGGGGCTGCATTGCATGCATGTGTGATGAGAAGGGGGCTGCATTGCATGTATGTGTGATGAGAAGGAGGCTGCATTGCATGTATGTGTGATGAGAAGGGGACTGCATTGCATGCATGTGTGATTAGAAAGGGACTGCATTGCATGCATGTGTGATGAGAAGGGGGCTACATTGCATGCATGTGTGATGAGAAGGGGGCTGCATTGCATGCATGTGTGATGAGAAGGGGACTGTATTGTGTGTATGTGTGATGAGAAGGGGGCTGCATTGCGTGTATGTGTGATGAGAAGGGGGCTGCATTGCATGCATGTGTGATGAGAAGGGGACTGCATTGCATGCATGTGTAATGAGAAGGGGGCTGAATTGCATGCATGTGTGATGAGAAGGGGGCTGCATTGCATGTATGTGTGATGAGAAGGGGGCTGCATTGCATGCATGTGTGATGAGAAGGAGGCTGCATTGCATGTATGTGTGATGAGAAGGGGGCTGCATTGCATGCATGTGTAATGAGAGGGGCAGTGTTGTAGGTATGAGGGAAGAGAGGTTGCATTGCATGCATGTGTGATGAGAAGGGGACTGTATTGCATGTATTTGTGATGAGAAGGGGGCTGCATTGCATGCATGTGTAATGAGAAGGGGACTGTATTGCGTGTATGTGTGATGAGAAGGGGGCTGCATTGCATGCATGTGTGATGAGAAGGGGACTGTATTGCATGTATGTGTGATGAGAAGGGGACTGCATTGCATGCATGTGTGATAAGAAGGTACCTGCATTGCATGCATGTGTGATAAGAAGGTACCTGCATTGCATGCATGTGTGATGAGAAGGGGACTGTATTGCATGTATGTGTGATGAGAAGGGGGCTGCATTGCATGCATGTGTGATGAGAAGGGGGCTGCATTGCATGCATGTGTGATGAGAAGGGGGCTGAATTGCATGCATGTGTGACGAGAAGGGGGCTGAATTGCATGCATGTGTGATGAGAAGGGGGCTGCATTGCATGTATGTGTGATGAGAAGGGGGCTGCATTGCATGCATGCGTGATGAGGAGGGGATGCATTCATGTGTGATGAGAAGGTGGCTGCATTGCATGTATGTGTGATGAGGAAGGGGGCTGCTTTGCATGTATGTGTGATGATAAGGGGGCTGCATTGCATGGCATGTGTAATGAGAGGGGCAGTGTTGTAGGTATGAGGGAAGAGAGGTTGCATTGCATGCATGTGTGATGAGAAGGGGGCTGCATTGCATGTATGTGTGATGAGAAGGGGGCTGCATTACATGTACGTGTGATGAGAAGGTGGCTGCATTACATGTATGTGTGATTAGAAGGGGACTGTATTGCGTGTATGTGTGATGAGAAGGGGGCTGCATTGCATGCATGTGTGATTAGAAGGGGACTGCATTGCATGCATGTGTGATGAGAAGGGGACTGTATTGCATGTATGTGCGATGAGAAGGGGGCTGCATTGTATGTGTGATGAGAAGGGGACTGCATTGCATGCATGTGTGATAAGAAGGTAACTGCATTGCATGCATGTGTGATGAGAAGGGGACTGCATTGCATGCAGTGTGATGAGAAGGGGACTGCATTGCATGCATGTGTGATAAGAAGGTAACTGCATTGCATGCATGTGTGATGAGAAGGGGACTGCATTGCATGCATGTGTGATGAGAAGGGGGCTGCATTGCATGCATGTGTGATGAGAAGGGGACTGTATTGCATGTATGTGTGATGAGAAGGGGGCTGCATTGCATGCATGTGTGATGAGAAGGGGGCTGAATCGCATGCATGTGTGATGAGAAGGGGGCTGAATCGCATGCATGTGTGATGAGAAGGGGGCTGCATTGCATGTATGTGTGATGAGAAGGGGGCTGCATTGCATGCATGTGTGATGAGAAGGGGACTGTATTGCATGTATGTGTGATGAGAAGGGGGCTGCATTGCATGCATGTGTGATGAGAAGGGGACTGTATTGCCTGTATGTGTGATGAGAAGGGGGCTGCATTGCATGTATGTGTGATGAGAAGGGGACTGCATTGCATGCATGTGTGATTAGAAGGGGACTGAATTGCATGCATGTGTGATGAGAAGGGGACTGTATTGCATGTATGTGTGATGAGAAGGGGGCTGCATTGTATGTGTGATTAGAAGGGGACTGCATTGCATGCATGTGTGATAAGAAGGTAACTGTAGTGCATGCATGTGTGATGAGAAGGGGGCTGCATTGCATGCATGTGTGATGAGAAGGGGCTGCATTGCATGCATGTGTGATGAGAAGGGGGCTGCATTGCATGCATGTGTGATGAGAAGGGGACTGCATTGCATGCATGTGTAATGAGAAGGGGGCTGAATTGCATGCATGTGTAATGAGAAGGGGGCTGCATTGCATGCATGCGTGATGAGAAGGGGACTGCATTGCATGCATGTGTGATGAGAAGGGGGCTGCATTGCATGTATGTGTGGTGAGAAGGGGGCTGCATTGCATGTATGTGTGATGACAAGGGGGCTGCATTGCATGCATGTGTGATGAGAAGGGGGCTGCACTGCATGCATGTGTAATGAGAGGGGCAGTGTTGTAGGTATGAGGGAAGAGAGGTTGCATTGCATGCATGTGTGATGAGAAGGGGGCTGCATTGCATGTATGTGTGATGAGAAGGGGGCTGCATTACATGTACGTGTGATGAGAAGGTGGCTGCATTGCATGTATGTATGATGAGAAGGGGGCTGCATTGCATGTATGTGTGATGAGAAGGGGACTGCATTGCATGCATGTGTGATGAGAAGGGGACTGCATTGCATGCATGTGTGATGAGAAGGAGGCTGCATTGCATGCATGTGTGATGAGAAGGGGACTGTATTGCATGTATGTGTGATGAGAAGGGGGCTGCATTGCGTGTATGTGTGATTAGAAGGGGGCTGCATTGCATGCATGTGTGATGAGAAGGGGACTGCATTGCATGCATGTGTGATGAGAAGGAGGCTGCATTGCATGCATGTGTGATGAGAAGGGGACTGTATTGCATGTATGTGTGATGAGAAGGGGGCTGCATTTCGTGTATGTGTGATTAGAAGGGGGCTGCATTGCATGCATGTGTGATGAGAAGGGGACTGTATTGCATGCATGTGTGATGAGAAAGGGGCTGCATTGCATGTATACGTGATGAGAAGGGAGCTGCATTGCATGCATGTGTGATGAGAAGGGGGCTGCATTGCATGTATGTGTGATGAGAAGGAGGCTGCATTGCATGTATGTGTGAAGAGAAGGGGGCTGCATTGCATGCATGTGTGATGAGAAGGAGGCGGCATTGCATGCATGTGTGATGAGAAGGGGGGCTGCATTGCATGCATGTGTGATGAGAAGGGGGCTGCATTGCATGCATGTGTGATGAGAAGGGGGCTGCATTGCATGTATGTGTGGTGAGAAGGGGGCTGCATTGCATGTATGTGTGATGAGAAGGGGGCTGCATTGCATGCATGTGTGATGAGAAGGGGGCTGCACTGCATGCATGTGTAATGAGAGGGGCAGTGTTGTAGGTATGAGGGAAGAGAGGTTGCATTGCATGCATGTGTGATGAGAAGGGGGCTGCATTGCATGTACGTGTGATGAGAAGGTGGCTGCATTGCATGTATGTATGATGAGAAGGGGGCTGCATTGCATGTATGTGTGATGAGAAGGGGACTGCATTGCATGCATGTGTGATAAGAAGGGGACTGCATTGCATGCATGTGTGATGAGAAGGAGGCTGCATTGCATGCATGTGTGATGAGAAGGGGACTGTATTGCATGTATGTGTGATGAGAAAGGGGCTGCATTGCGTGTATGTGTGATTAGAAGGGGGCTGCATTGCATGCATGTGTGATGAGAAGGGGACTGCATTGCATGCATGTGTGATGAGAAGGAGGCTGCATTGCATGCATGTGTGATGAGAAGGGGACTGTATTGCATGTATGTGTGATGAGAAGGGGGCTGCATTGCGTGTATGTGTGATTAGAAGGGGGCTGCATTGCATGCATGTGTGATGAGAAGGGGACTGTATTGCATGCATGTGTGATGAGAAAGGGGCTTCATTGCATGTATACGTGATGAGAAGGGAGCTGCATTGCATGCATGTGTGATGAGAAGGGGGCTGCATTGCATGTATGTGTGATGAGAAGGAGGCTGCATTGCATGTATGTGTGAAGAGAAGGGGGCTGCATTGCATGCATGTGTGATGAGAAGGAGGCTGCATTGCATGCATGTGTGATGAGAAGGGGGCTGCATTGCATGCATGTGTGATGAGAAGGGGGCTGCATTGCATGCATGTGTAATGAGAGGGGCAGTGTTGTAGGTATGAGGGAGGAGAGGTTGCATTGTATGTATATGTGAGGAAGGGGTTGCATTGTATGTATGTGAGTGTGAGGAAGAGATGCAGCCAGTGGCGGCTGGTGCTCAAAGTTTTTTGGGGAGTGCAAACAAACTAAAAAAAAAACATCAATTGCAGCCACTGTACCCATCAAGCGCAGCCACTGTGCCCATCAAGTGCAGCCACAGTGCCATCAAACGCAGCCACTGTACCCATCAAGCGCAGCCACTGTGCCCATCAAGTGCAGCCACAGTGCCATGAAACGCAGCCACTGTACCCATAAATTGCCACCACTGTGCCATGAAACGCAGCTACTGTACCCATCAATTGCTGCCAGTGTGCCCATCAATTGCAGCTATTGTGCCCCATCAAATGCTGCCAGTGTGTATTGCCCGGGAGTCGGGACTTACCGGTCTCGCAGCGGGTTACGGTGGCGTCCTTCACGTCCACGCTCCTCTATGTCTCCGGTCCTCTCTATCAGGCATCCAATCCCAGCACTTGTTGTTTCAGCCATTCAGGTGACAGGTAACCAGACTCAAGCACCTGATTGGCTGAGGGTCGGGTCAGCGTTAGGAAAGCGATTTATTCGCTTTCCTAACACAACACTGAGTAAACAGCGAACGCACTCCATTGCACCCACTATTTACTATTTTGGAAGCCTATTAGAGCCAAGGGCTCTAATTGGGTCCCTCCAAAAAACACCCCGCCGCTTTATGGATGCACCGCCACTGTATGCAGCTGGCTGTATTTTAAGTGAGTGTGAGAAGTGGGTGCAGGCTTGTTGTATGTGAGTGTAAAGGGGGAGGTCAGGGGGCTGCATCGTGTGAACCCTTCTCAGCCTTCACTTTTCTACCCCCAGTGGTGCATTTCCCGATGTCAGGGAACAGGACTCCTTTAATAGAACACATATTTTTATTTTTTTTGTTCCGCACATGACAACAAATACATACAGCTGCCAGGAGAACTGTGGTGAGTTATTGTGATGGGGGGGGGGGGCAGCATTGTATGCATGAGTGAGGGGAAGGGGGTGCTACATTGTATGTATGTGTTAGGAGCAGGGGGCTGCATTGTATGTACATGTGGAGGGAGGACTACAATTTATGTGTGTATGTATGGAGGGAGGCTGCACTATATGTGTGTGTAAGGAGGGGGAACTGCATTTTATGTATGTGTGGGTAGTGGGGCTGCAGTATATGTGTGTGTGGAAAGGGGCAACCGGCTGCATTGCATGCAAGTAAGAGGCTTGGGGCTGCTAGCTGCATTGTTTGTGAATGTGGAAAGGGGGGGGGGGGGTCAGAGACTGCATTTATGCTAGTATAAAGAAGGGGGTAGGGGCTGAATTGTATGAGAATATTGGACAGGGAGTGCAGAGGTGAGTGGTGTCAGGGGTGCAGAACTGAGAGGTGAATGGTGCAGAGGGCTAGAGGTCAGTGATAGTGGTGCAAGAGTTTTTTTTTTTGACACCGCACTTTAATTTGAATGCTCTTTTGGGGCAGTCACAATTATTCATTTGTTTGCACCTATGCACTTTAAAGTATATATTTGCACGTTCTTATGGTAAATAATACTACTTCATGTTTATCCACTGGAGACATCTAGTGGTTGTTCATGATATTGTATCGAATTTTGCACTATAAGTTGGTTTAACATAGGCTGTGCGGTTTTTCACAAAATACACACAGGTTTGCAGTTGTGCCATACTCTTTCCATTTCCGGATGATGGATTGAACAGTGCTCCGTGAGATGTTAAAAGCTTGGGATATTTTTTTTTATAACCTAAGTCTGCTTTAAACTTTTCCACAACTTTATCTGTGACCTGTCTGGTGTGTTCCTTGGCCTTTATAAAACTGTTTGTTTTATAAGGCTCTCTAACAAACCTCTGAGGGCTTCACAGAACAGATGTATTTATACTGAGATTAAATTACACACAGGTGGACTCTATTTACTAATTAGGTGACTTCTGAAGGCAATTGGTTCCACTAGATTTTAGTTAGGGGTATCAGAGTAAAGGAGGCTGAATACAAATGCATGCCACTTTTCAGATTTGTAAAAAATTTTATAAACCATTTATCATTTTCCTTCCACTTCATAATTATGTGCCACTTTGTGTTGGTCTATCACATAAAATTCCAATAAAATACATTTACATTTTTTGGATGTAACATGACAAAATGTGGAAAATTTCAAGCGGCATGAATACTTTTTCAAGGCACTGTATGTACTCCTTGACAAAGTGTTCACTGTCATAACAGCTGCCGGTTGCTAGGTAGTTCCTATTTTTTTAATGATGTTCTTCTTTAGGTAGGCTCAAGCAAAGTGTTAGCTCTCTGTATACTGTATGTTTTGTGTGCAAAAAAAACAATTTGTAATAAAGAGTTCTAGTTATAAAAATGATTGCTCTGAGGTTACAGTATATGTGTCTATACAAAATATCTTGTTTGTGACACAGCACCATCAGTGATCTATTAGCAGAACAAGCTGAAAAGGCTGCAAAATCAATAAAAAAAGACTTAATTAATTTATACTATCATTAGTCTGCTCCTTCTTTCTGCCTCTACATTGTGAATGTGTAGCTATGTTTACAGAGCTTAAAAAAGTATAAGCAATAAATAGAAATAAAAAAAAAAAGTAGTGCATATTAATTTTTTACACTTCATGTTTTATAAAAAAAGGTTTAAATAAAAAAGCTTGAATTGATGAATTGGTATCTGTAAAGCACAATTTGTGGATAAAAAGAATGTGGCTTATTTGTGCTGTTTATTCAGTGTGAACATTCAGGTCCAATTTAACTATACCATAGTGTGGCTACACTCTACACTCTTATGTACTTACTGTGTATCTTGCTTTTTGTTGCCCCACAACCCTAGCAACACCTCTGACATACAGTGGCGGCCGGTGGTAATTTTTTTTTGGGGTGGAGGGAGGCTCGAAGCGGCAAATATTTCCTGTTGTAACAATGTTCTGCACTACGAGCCCACCCTATTTTGAAGCCTATTAAAACCTATGGCTCTATCAGGTGCTTAAAAAAACACCCCCACCGCTGTAATTCAGGTGCCCAGTGTCCTGAAAGGGCCGGGCGCATGAATAGGGGGTGGCCACGGCGGCTGTGGATATATTCATGCTATACATGAATCTCTTTATTAAACATATAGGGGGTGGTGTGGATAGAGGGGGTGGCTCCCCGGTGCCCCTAATGGATAGGCCGCCACTGCTGACAAATGTCCTTATCTATCTTGTGTAAGCCGGTAGTCTCATCAACCCACCATGCAAAGCTACCAACTGTCCCTGATTTTCGAGGGACTATGCCTGATTTGGAGCAAAATCCCTCTTTTTACCTCTTTCCTCCTCATTTGTACCTCATTTTGGTATGATCTATATAGTTTTATATAAAATGCAGTATTTATCTTTCAAAAAGCATTTCCCAGTGCTAAACCTTTCATCCAATTTCTACATTTTTGCATCTGTAAAATTCAAAAGCCAATATAAAGGAATATTAGTGGTTTAACTAATCATTTTTTTGTATAATTCTTCTTTAAGGGGGTGTGGAGGAGGTGTGTCCTATGCCTACATGCTTTTGCTAATAGGTGTACCTCATTCCCAAAAGGTTTGGGAGTATGCACCATGGGATAAAGGTTTTACATACATAAAAGATGATCATTGTAAGCGCTCCTGTCAGTGTTGATTGGTTTGTCCCATCCCTCTAACTGCTATATCTGAAAGAGAGCTTGTTCTTTTGAAAAAAACATAGATTTACTGGATGGATCACCAGGTAAAAGTAAATGAAAGAAATCCTAAAATGGAAAATGAATGCAGCCATCACATCTAAGAATTGTCAAACTGCAATGTAATAAAGGTTTTCTAACGTCACTGTCACGGAAACCCATCACACTCCACTTGAGTGCTTCCGTCAGTACACTTCTTCCTCCAATCTGGACCTTCAGATATTACAGCCCATATATTGTAACTAAGAACCAGATGAGACTAGCTGAGTTAGACAGCTGGAACATGGAATCTTTATTAGAACAAGAATACAGTCTTATATACAATTCAAAAGGAGGTTCCCCCTCCTGATCATATTACCCTACCAATTAACCGGAAACATAAATTAACATGAGCCAATTAACTAGTCGTTTACCCAGCCTAGCTGACTCGGAGGTTTGAGCTTTCAGGTCAGCCTTGCTGTCTTTTAGCTCAGAAGACACAACACACATTATCATAATTATAAACGCAGGACATGTTCGCATAATAGCAGGAGCTCTCAGAATTAGCAGACGGTCTGTCTCCTAGATTGCAGACCATGAAATCCACATCCAAGCAATGCTTTGATTAATCAAGGATTGCAGACGACATGGCAACAGTCTGCAAAACTCTTACAATGTTCCATCATTCTGATACAGTGTACTTAATGCATCATCTATTTCTTGAGGGATATTGTTGATAGATATTACTGTTCCATTTTAAGTAATCCAAACCACATTCTTAATGTCCATCATTTTCTCAGTCACCTTGTGCCCACAATAGACACAGGGTGACTTAGACATAGGAGGTGCATGGGGAGCTGGAACAAGGGTTTCCCAACCTCTCCAAGGGATTCTGGGTTCCATGGACCCCCCGCCCAAAGTGACTCCCGTCACAGTGACCAATATATGCTATGTGAACTGTTCTTATGGCGGGGTAACCCTTTTATCGGGACATAATTTTGGGTCCTAAAGAATGGACTATGTCAGTGGGAAGAGTTACAGTAAATAGGAGTTCTATGTAATGCCTTTGGTAATATACTGGAAAATAATGTAATTAACAAAACTTATTCAGTAAAAATTCAGTTACTGGTAAAGTGTTTGCAAAGGCAATTATTTATAGACATAGAAAAGTGACGACAGAAAAAAGACAGAGTAGTCCATGGAGTCTGCTCTTTTTTTTAATTTTTGTTGTTGTTTTTTTTTTTTTTTGTTTCTTTCATTAACTTTTTTGTATGAATATAGATCTATGTTTGCCCAAGCATGTTTGAAGCCATTTACTGTTGACTGGCTTACTACTAGACATGTACAGAATGGAAAAGTGTGTTTCGTTTCAGATAGATTCGTTATGTTACTAATTTTATTTCGCAATCTTTTTAGCGTAGTTTTGGAATTTGTTTAGTTCCATTTAGTTTTCGTTAAATTTTGTTTCATTTTATTCATTTTCTAACAAATTCCACATTCAATTTCGGATCCGTCGAAAAACTACTGACCGATTCGAATTCTGTGTGAAGAATAGCTGATTGTTAACCACTTGCTTACTGGGCACCTAAACCCCCTTCCTGCCCAGGCCAATTTTCAGCTTTTAACACTCTCCCCCTTTGAATGACAATTGTGCGGCCATGCAACACTCTGCCCAAATTTAATTTTTATATTTTTTTCCCCACAAATGGAGCTTTCTTTTGGTGGTATTTAATCACTGCTGGGTTTTTTATTTTTTGCTAAAAAAACGAAAAAAGAAAATGGAACATTTTGAAAAAAAACAAAGAAGTTTTATGCAAACAGGTAATTTTTTTCTCCTTCATTGATGTGCGCTGATGAGGCTGCACTGATGGGCACTGATAGGCTGCACTGATGGGCACTGATAGGCTGCACTGATGGGCACTGATAGGCTGCACTGATGGGCCAGTGATAGGCTGCACTGATGGGCCAGTGATAGGCTGCACTGATGGGCACTGATAGGCTGCACTGATGGGCACTGATAGGCTGCACTGATGGGCACTGATAAGGCTGCACTGATAAGTTGCACTGATAAGGCGGCACTGATGGGTGGCACTGGTGGGCACTGATAAGGCAGCACTGGTGCCATTGATAGGTGGCACTAAAGGGCATTGATAGGTGGCACTGATAGGTGACACTGATGGGCACTGATTAGCAGCACTGATCAGCATTGATAGGTGGCACTGGTGGGCATTAATAGGTGGCACTGGTAGAGGGCACTGGTGGGCACTGATTGGCGGTACTGATATGCACTGGCAGGTGGCACTGGTGGGCACTGGCAGGCAGCACTGGCAGTCATAGATGAGGCGGCGGTGGCTCTCCATGTTCGAGACCGATGTGCCTTTGACAGAAGCCTGTGATAGGCTTTTTTTCGAGTCTGGTATGGATTCTAAGGAGAACCCCACAAAAAAAAAAAAAAAAGAGCATGGGGCCCCCCAAAATCCATACCAGACCCTTATCGGAGCATGCAGCCCGGCAGGCCAGGAGAAGGGGTGGGATGAGCGAGTGCCCCCCTCCTGAAACATACCAGACCACATGCCCTCAAAATGGAGGGGGTGCTTTGGGTCAGGGCGGATCTGCCCCCACCCAAAAGCACCTTGTCCCTATGTTGATGAGGACAAGGGCCTTTTCGCCACAACCTTGGGCTGTGGTTGTGGGGGTCTGCGGGCGGGGGGGCTTATCGGAATCTGGAAGCCTAATTTAACAAGAGGCCCCCAGATCCTGGCTCCCCACTATGTGAGTGAGTATGGGTACATAATAGCCCTACCCATTCACCAAAAATGTGTAAAAAAAAAGAATAAAGACAGTACACAAGTCCCCTGATGTAGATCCATCTCACGCCGCCTGCCACACCGACGAACCCGAAAAAAGAAAAAACCTCGGGTTTTGTTGAATGCTCCTCCGTCTGACATTTCTTCAATAGCTAAGGGGCAGAGTCACCTGTTGACGTCGACAAGCGACCCTGCCCCTTGTGACATCACCAGCTGGGGCATGCTGGGTCAATGATGTCACAAGGAGGCGTGGTCACCAGGTGCCCCGCCCATTACCTATTTAAGAACTGTCACCCGGCAGAGAAGGCATTAGGTGGTCAGTCTTTGTCGCGGGCAGAGCTTTTTTCCACGGGTCTGATGGTGCAGTGGACGTCGTGATTGTCGATGGATCTACATCAGAGGACATTGGTTTTTTTAGGTTTTTTTTTTACTCAAGAACTTGTCAAAAACTGTCTTTATTGTTGACATTTTTTTGGGTGAATGAGTAGGGGTGCAATGTACCCCATACTCATTCACACAGGGGGGAGGGCGAGATCTGGGGACCCCCTTGTTAAAGGGGGTTTCCAGATTCCGATAAGCCCCCCTGCCTGCAGACCCCCACAACCACTGCCCAGGTTTGTTGGGAAGAAGCCTTTGTCCCCATGAACAAGGACAAGCTGCTTTGTGGTGGGGAGGAGGGAACCCACTTAAAATGAACCAATAAAAGTGAAAAATTCCTTTAAATTCAGTACCTGGGGGTCCCCTTAGTCTGCCTGTGAAGTGTTGCATCTGTAGCATGTATAGAACATGCTGCAGCAAAAATTACATTTCTAAAAAAAAAAAAATGAGTCAAATCACATGTAAAATGACTCATGGTTGCAATTGCCGGCCGTGGCTATGTAAAAAAATAACGTTTTTTTTTTTAACAGCATGGGACCCCCCCCAAAGTCCATACCAGACCCTTATCCAAGCACATAGCCTGTCAGCCCAGATAAAAGGGGAGGCGAGCAAGCACCCCCTCCTGAACCATACACGGCCACATGCCCTCAACATGAGGGTGGGTGCTTTGGGGCAGGGAGGCCCCTAGATCCCAGCCCCCCCTATGTGAATGAGTATGGGGTACATTGAACCCCTACTCATTCAAAAGAAGTGTCAAAAATAAAGAAAAACAGTAGACGGTTTTTGATAATTCATTTATTAAAAAACAAAACAAAAAACAATGTCCCCCGATATAGATCCTTTGTCAATCACGGGTCCGCCGCACTGCCAGACCCAAAAAAAGCTCCGTCAGCGACAAAGGCTGACCTCCAAATGCCTATTCTGGTGGGGGACAGTTCTTAAATGGGTAAGGGGCGGGGCTACCTGGTGGCATCACCTGGTGACCCCACCCCTTTGTGATGTCATCAACCCAGCATGCCCCGGTTGGTAACGTCACAAGATCGGGGTCACCAGTCCGAAGAGCCTAGTATGGATTGGGTGTTGGGGGGGCACCGCTGTTTTTTTTTTTTTCAGAATTTTCTATTGCCGGCATTTTTTATTTACATTTCAGCTGTCAGTGGGGAAGCAACTTAAAGAATTTCAACAAAATTTGTTACTATATACTAATTCATTTGGAGATTTGTATACATCTGAATCTCCTAATAACCCAAAAATTGTCTGAATTTGTGTTCGGACCGAAACAAATTGCACATGTCTACTCACTACCTCTGCTTAAAGTTTATTCCAAGTATAAACTACCCTTTCAGTAAAATAATACTTACAAAGATTGGTTTTGAACTTTTCTCCAGTTAGTTTGAGGTCATGTCCCTGTGTTCTTGATTTTGGTTTCATATTGCAAAAAAACTACCCTTCTGCACCTTATTCACCCCCTTGATGCATTTAAAGGTTTCAATCATGCCGTCCCTTTACTTTCTTTTCTCCAGAATGTACAAATTAATTTCCTGAAGTCGCTCTTGATATATTTTATTCCCCAGACCACTAAAGATCTATGTAGGGGAATCAGAACCTCCTGCTGGTAATCCCTCCAGTGATGCATCCTAGAATTCTATTCGCTTTTTCCACTGCTTGGTCACATTGTTCACTCATTTAGCAATCATCTGAAATAAGTACCCCCAAATCCTTTTCTTCCGTAGTGCTGGCTAACACTGTACCCACAATATTGTACTCTCCCATGGGTCCCCCCCCCCCCCCCCCAGATGCATTGCTTTAGATTAAAAAACATTTAACTGAAGTTTAAACTGCTTTGGCCAATCTTTCAGCAATACCAAATCATGTTCCGCGTTACAGAAACCTCCAGGGGTATCAACCCTATTGCACACCTTTGTGTCATCAGCAAAAAGACATACCTTGGCCAACAAACCTTTAGTTACAGTATATCACTTACATATACTGTATGAGGTGTGCCCAGAAAGTAATGAGAATGGTACTATTGCATTTAGCTTTTCTAAACAGTTATGTTAAGTTATCTGGGAAATATTTACAGCTTTTATGCCTCTCATACTGCTTTTTCCTGCGTTTAGATGTTCCTGCTTTAAAAGTGTGAGACGTATGGGTTTTGAAAAAACAAACATTCATATTTACCTAGATGGACGCAGCATTGATCCGATGCTACATCTCTCCCCCACCGCCTCTACTCCTAGAACTGGGTGACCGCTCAGGTCTCGGTGTTCAGTGAGCAGAGAGCTGGTGACTGTCAGACATTGGCTCTCTTCTCTGCTCCTCCAACGCTCACTGGAGCACTGGGCTGTGGAGAGGATAGGAGCATCTGGCTCAGGCTCTCAGCGGCTTGCTGAGAGGCTGACCAAGCTGCTGGTCCAGGCATTTGGGTGGATTAAAGTGGGGATCCCTCCAGAGGCTGGACTGGAGTGACATCAGCTGATAGACTTTAGCCATGTCAGCTAAATACAGGTCGCAGGAGAGCAGAACCATGTGCACTTCTGTGACTCACCCGAGAAGTAGGGCCAAAACAGCTTTGGCCCTACTTCTCCTTTAAAGGCTTGTTTACACCAGAAGCAGTGAGGTGCATTTTTACCACTTACCAACCAGCTCACGCACATATACGTCGGCAAAGTGCCTCGTTCCCGCGAAACACTTTACCCGTACGTTGGCTCCTTTAAGAGCCATAGCAGGTGCACGCACAGGCCCACTGCAAGGCGGGGGACCCGATGTGCGTGGCTGGCAGGCGCGATCGCGGGTGAACAAGTGTCAGAATGGGGATTTGTGTGTGTAAACACACAAATCCCCATTCTGTCAGGAGAAGAGAGACAGATCGTGTGTTCATACTAAGTAGGAACAGCAATCTGGCTCCTCCTCTAGTCAGTCCTATCCTCATACAGTTATAAACACACCTAGGGAGCACATTTAACCCCTTGATCGCCGCCTAGTGTTAACCCCTTCCCTGCCAGTGACATTTACACAGTAATCAGTGCATTTTTATAGCACTGATTGCTGTATAGATGTCAATGGTAAAAACAATAAATGTGAAAAAAAGTTGCGCTACTAATGATGACAAAAAAATGAAAAGCAATAACTTAGCAGGCAGCATCAACAGTGTAGTGAACTGTGTAACAAATAAAAAAAAATATATAGATGCAGCGCTAATGTGAGAGTCAAAATATCAGAGCATCCCTCAGGGATGAATATGAAACTGGTGGCAGCTCGTAAATAAGCTTCTAATATACAAATCATAAAAATCATGAAAAGAACTGTCAAATGTACACAAGAAATGTACATAAAATGTCTGTGAAAGAAACAAAAACTGTTCGTGATAAGCTCAAACTGAAATATTCCTCAATAAGGTGCAGTGAAAACAAAAACTGTCCGTGATAAATTCAAACTGAAATATTCCTCAGTAAAATTTTTCTTTAGATGTCAATGGTCCCAAAAATTTGTCAAAAGTGTCTGATCTGTCCGCCGCAATGTCACAGTCTCGCAAAAAATCGTAGATCACAGCCATTAGTAGTAAAAAAAAAAAAAAATTAAAAAAATGCCTTAAAAATGTCATAAATCTATACCATATTTTGTAGACACAATAAATTTTGCACAAACCAACCAATATATGCTTATTGCGATTTGTTTTACCAAAAATATGAAGAAGAATACATATTGGCCTAATCTGATGAAGAAATGTATTTTTTAAAAACATTTTTGGGATATTTATTATAGCAAAAAGTAAAAAATATGTTTTTTTTATCAAAATTGTCACCCTTTTTTGTTTATAGCGCAAAAAATAAAAACCGCAGAGGTGATCAAATACCACCAAAAGAAATCTCTATTTGTGGGAAAAAAAGAACGTCAATTTTGTTTGGGTACAACTTCACACGAACGTGCAACTCAGTTAAAGCAACGCAGTGCCGTATCTTAAAAAATGGCCCAGGCAATAAGGGGGTAAATCCTTACGGTCCTTAATGCTGTATGAACTCATATGCAAGAAAAATGAATGTATTCCAATGATCCTAGTTTACACAATTGCAGTGCGTTTAAAAAAAAAAAAGCACAGCATGCTGCATTTTTCAATACCGGAAAGAAGCTGATTGGTTGCAGTGCATAGCTGCTCCAGATTGTCTGCTTCAGTCTTAATAAATTCCTTTTTTAGTGTACAAATGTACACAGAAGACTATATGCCGTATTCAGATCCACTTAAGAATGTTCACTTTGTAGACTTAATGCTTGTGTGCCTGAGGCCCAATTGTCAACTTAGCTGTTGTTATTTGAATTAAAAGGAAGCAAAAAAACTCACTATGCAAATAAGATGCATGAATCAACAACTATCAATCACAAGTTCTTAAGTCATTTTGAACACACACTGTTTTACTGTTTTAAAGTCTAAGTCTGACCTCTTGTGGAATTTTCTGTTACTTTTTTTTGCCATATCATTTGACTAGATTAAGATGTGAATGCACCATGCCTGCGATTAGATGAGAGAACCCTAGCGAAGGTGCAATTATCTGTAAGTAGTGAGCCTCACTGAAAGCAATGGGAGCAATGGGAGGCTGCTGACTCTCGCAGCTAATTGCACCTACTCACATGTAACCGCTCATGCAGTGATCACATGCGAGTGATTGGCCTTGGATGCAAACTGCCTGCGTCCTGGGCAGATCACTTGCGTGTGATCACCGCATGAGCGGTTACATGTGAGTAGGTGCGATTAGCTGTGAGATTCAGCAGCCTCCCATTGCTTTCAATGAGGCTCACGACTTTCAGATAATCGCACCTTCGCTGGGGTTCTTGCATCCAATCGCAGGCATGGTTCATTTGCCAATGTGGCTGAACCCTTGGATAAGTGTTTCTTAGCCTTTTTCAGTCAAGGCACCCTTTCAAATTATAGACAAAGCACACCGTTCAAAAATGTAAAAAAAACTATTCTAATAGCTTTACAAAATGCGGCAGCATCGACACAGGTCTGACACCCAACATTAGAAGTGATTTATTCTTCCAAAGCAAATACACTTTTGCACATCGGTACTGACTAGTATTCCAATGTTTCTCCTCTGCCTCTGTTTCTCTCCATCACTCAGCTAATGCGACCCCAGTGTTGATGGAGAGGGGCAGGGGAGGGTCAAACAAGGATGCTGTGCAGGCGATCAACACCCTTCTTATCAACACTTATGACATCACTGGTTGTTAAGATACTGGTGACCTGAAGATTGAAATGGCACATAATGAAAACCTGGGGCTTTGTGTAACTAAAAGGCAGGCTTGATCCACCTGCTGGCTTGTATACATTTTTAGACATTTTGCCAAGGCACCCCTGAAGAATCCTCAAGGCACACTGGTTGAAAAAGGCCTTCGATGGTCTCATTTGCTGCCTCTACTTTTCTAAAGATGGGTATATTACAGATCTGGTGCAGATTACCACAGTTTAAAAAAACAAAACAAAAAAACAACAACTTTATTTGTAGAAATCATTTGCAATGTAAAAATACTATACTGTACCAGTTTGACCTCTTAGGTCCAAAGGCAGGTTTGAGGAGCTAAACAGAGATAGATGGTGGGTGAATGTCATTTATTTTATTGTTGATCATTATAAAAGTAGTCAAATAAAAAACTCTTTGAGAAAGTTATGCGCCTAGTGTGAAATGTGTCTTGTTCCTGCTGGCTATGTTAATAGGAGAAGCATGTTATTTTACATCTCAGTGTGCAGTTTTCCTGTTGCTGGTGCGATTAAATTAAAATAACGCTAACATATGATGTCATAGAAAATGAATTAGATATCCAAAATAGAACCAGAATCTCTAATCCAGCAGGTCTAAAACCAATTTATGATTTACATTCTAACTAATATATCAGTCTTAATAAATAAGGTGACAAGCACAAGACTAGAGTGTCACAGTAGATAGATAGATAGATAGATAGATAGATAGATAGATAGATAGATAGATAGATAGATAGATAGATAGATAGATAGATAGATAGATAGATAGATAGATAGATAGATAGATAGATAGATAGATAGATAGATAGATAGATAATTCATTCTCAGTAATCTGGATGCTGTTAGCCTGTTTGGTGACAGGAGGGATAATTCTGTCCCCTGAATTGTCAAGCACACTACAAGATAATGCCAATCTTAGTAACAGGAGGTACATTAAATCATAGAATGGACAGACCAAGGACAAGTACTATAAAGAACACGGCATACGAATCTTCTTTTCATGGCTTTATTTTAGAATGACCTCCATCAGGACCATTTATCTTTCTAGATATTATTGTTGGCCTTGGTTCACTAAGATATGGATACATAAGATGTTGTGCTACATTTGACACATGGTTCAAATATGTGTTTTTTTCCGAATGTAAAGATAGATATACTGTATCTGCTCAAAGTATGTATGGATGATTAAATTAGCATGTAGAGCTATTTGGTTGGAGAGAAAAAAAAAATCATTAAAGGAGTAAGTTGGATAGGCCTGTTACCATCGTCCATTGTGCTAAACTGAACTCTTAATGTAAAACTAAACCCTCTTATCCTTTTGCAAATGCGAATGATGCAGTCTTAGCCCCTTTTTAAATCTGTAGTGTAAATAGTGCTGTACGTGTACATCAATTTGAGTACTTTAACGTTTGATTTGAGAGCTGACATATGCACACTGGCAACTAAGACAGCATCAGAGACATGCCTTGAATTTACATACACTGCAAATGCACTAGTAGGCGTAGAACGTAAATGAAAACACTGCACAAAACAACCCTGGCATTAAAGTATAACTAAAGATAATACTTTATTTTTTGTTTTGGGCAGAGTGGGTTAGAACACCTGTCAGGCTTTTATTGCTGTTTGTCTGCTGCCATTAACATACCTCCCAACTTTTAAACTTCAGAATTAGGGACACTTGAGGAAGGAAGTAACTTTGCATAGCGTACGCAGCAAATGTGGGCATGGTAAAACTTCTGACAGTGGGAGGAGCTTAAGGGGTATTATTAAACAAAACTCGGGCTTCCTTGTGCCTATAAAATATGCTTTTATTATTGTTCCACAAGCAAGAGTTTCATGGATACATACAAACCCCAGCACATTCATAAAAAAAGGATAAAAGAATGCAGGGTTTTGGAGTGCATTACGTACAGAGTGCAGGGTTCTGGGATGAGCTATGTACAGAGTGCAGGGTTCTGGGATGAGCTATGTACAGAGTGCAGGGTTCTGGGATGAGTTATCTACAGAGTGCAGGGTTCTGGGATGAGCTGCGTACAGAGTGCAGGGTTCTGGGATGAGCTGTGTATAGAGTGCAGGGTTCTGGGATGAGCTGCGTACAGAGTGCAGGGTTCAGGGATGAGCTGCATGCAGAGTGCAGGGTTCTGGGATGAGCTGTGTACAGAGTGCAGGGTTCTGGGATGAGCTGTGTACAGAATGCAGAGTTCTGGGATGAGCTGTGTACAGGGTGCAGAGTTCTGGGATGAGCTGCATGCAGAGTACAGGATTCTAGGATGAAGTATGTACAAAGTGCAGAGTTCAGGGATGAGCTGCATGCAGAGTGCAGGGTTCTGGGATGAGCTGTGTACAGAGTGCAGGGTTCTGGGATGAGCTGTGTACAGAGTGCAGGGTTCTGGGATGAGCTGCGTACAGAGTGCAGGGTTCTGGGATGAGCTGCATACAGAGTGCAGGGTTCGGGGATGAGCTGCGTACAGAGTGCAGGCTTCTGGGATGAGCTGCGTACAGAGTGCAGGGTTCTGGGATGAGCTGCGTACAGAGTGCAGGGTTCTGGGATGAGCTGCATACAGAATGCAGGGTTCTGGGATGAGCTGCATACAGAGTGCAGGATTCTGGGATGAGCTATGATGAGGAGTAGTGGCGGACAGTATGATGGGAGGGAGTAGTGGAGGGCAGTATGATGGGAGGGGTTGGTAGTGGAGGGCAGTATGATGGGAGGGGGGTAGTGGATGGCAGTAAGATGGGAGGGGGCAGTAGTGAAGGGCAGTATGATGGGAGGGGTGGTAATGGAGGGCAGTATGATGGGAGGGGGGTAGTGGATGGCAGTAAGATGGGAGGGGGCAGTAGTGAAGGGCAGTATGATGGGAGGGGTGGTAATGGAGGGCAGTATGATGGGAGGGGGGTAGTGAAGGGCAGTATAATGGGAGGGGGTAGTGGAGGGCAGTATAATGGGAAGGGGTAGTGGAGGGCAGTATGGTGGGAGGGGTGGTAGTGGAGGGCAGTATGGTGGGAGGGGTGGTAGTTGAGGGCAGTATGATGGGAGGGGGTAGTGGAGGGCAGTATGATGGGAGGGGTTGGTAGTGGAGGGCAGTATGATGGGAGGGGGGTAGTGGAGGGCAGTATGATGGGAGGGGGTAGTGGAGGGCAGTATGATGGGAGGGGGCAGTAGTGAAGGGCAGTATGATGGGAGGGGGTGGTAGTGGAGGGCAGTATGATGGGAGGGGGGTAGTGGAGGGCAGTATGGTGGGAGGGGTGGTAGTGGAGGGCAGTATGATGGGAGGGGGTAGTGGAGGGCAGTATGATGGGAGGGGGCGATAGTGGAGGGCAGTATGATGGGAGGGGTGGTAGTGGAGGGCAGTATGATGGGAGGGGGGTAGTGGAGGGCAGTATAATGGGAGGGGGTAGTGGAGGGCAGTATGGTGGGAGGGGTGGTAGTGGAGGGCAGTATGATGGGAGGGGGTGGTAGTGGAGGGCAGTATGATGGGTGGGGGGGTAGTGGAGGGCAATATGCTGGGAGTGGTGGTAGTGGAGGGCAGTATGATGGGAGGGGGTAGTGGAGGGCAGTATGATGGGAGGGGGTAGTGGAGGGCAGTATGGTGGGAGGGGGGTGGTGGAGGCCAGTATGGTGGGAGGGGTGGTAGTGGAGGGCAGTATGGTGGAAGCGGTGGTAGTGGAGGGCAGTATGATGGGAGGGGGGTTAGTGGAGGGCAGTAAAGGGGGGACAGCATGACTGGAAGGGGGAAGTATGGGAGGGAGCAGAGTGGCCATGTGCGTTCCCTGGGTACCCTGGGGCGGAGCTGGTGGATCTAGGTACGGATGACTGTTTGCCTCTACAGTGTCTATGCAGCTAGTGCCAGACTGGATAGAAGGGCCAGCAGGGTGGCATATAGGAGAACCTGTTCTCCACCTGTAGCCGCTGAAAGTCATCCCCATAACTAGGACTGCCAGCTCTGGCTCCCGACTCCCTCCTGACTCCACCCCCAGCTTTGGCTCAACAAGTGCACTCTGTGAATGCTGGGACCTCTGCCTCTCTCCAACTTGTGAGGTCACTGGCTGCTAGATGCCAGGCGGGCCGCAGCTAGCAACTAGTTTGGGCAGTGAGCCAGAGGCCTGAGGATAACATAAAATGGGTCTCCTCCACCCAGGGGCCCACCACAGTGCGTGATAGCGGCGATGCAAGGGCTATTTTAGGGGGCATCAGATCGCCCCCTGGCCAGAAGGCAATTCCGGGACACTGTATTGTCCTGGAATGAAGGTGAAGGACAGAGCTGCCAATTGCACGACTGTCCCGGGCAATCTTGGAATGTTGGGAGGTATGCATTAAGGAGATTCACCCTATTTGTCATGTGTGCCTGTATCATTGGAAGTGAAAGAAAATCCCCAAATTAAGGTTGTCACCAGAACAGGAATAGAGGTATAATCTTCCAATAGGGACACTAGTTCTGGTGACAGGCAGGTATCCCCTCACTTTGGGGGATTTCCTTTCACTTCCTGTTTTGGCATGAAGTGAACAGAAATCCCCCCAATGGAAAACAGTTGACAAAAAAAGAAACTGACAGGGGATATAATCCTTACTTTCTCTATAAATAAAAAAATCTTTTATTTCTACTTTAACAACATTACCTAAACATGTCTAATTAGGCCTTGTGTTTTGGGAAACAGATACATCTGTGGGTTTAGTTCTGTTTCAAGAAAATCCCACTATTATTCGGAAAGGCAATAGCACTCTCAGTATGAAAAGACAGACTGTTCTTGGGGTCTGTGCAGATATAGAAATACATAAAAAAAAAAATCAAATATTCAGCATTGCTGTGTGGCTACCCATTGTTCTCTGCAGCACACTTTTACTACTTCTAATGAAGCAAACTGGGTGAAAAATGTAACTGTATTTGGGCACAACAAACAGAATGCGCTATTTAATATCCATGTCTCCATGCTTTATTTTGTTGAGAAACCACATTGAAAAACATCCCCTTAGCATTTCTCGCCATGACCATCTTGAGTAAGGGCATATAATTAATGTAGCATTTACTTCCTAGAATCCATCTGCCCTTAGCTCAGGCATGTAGGCAGGGGGGTGTGCTTAGCTAAGAAAGCACCCCCTTCCCTCCTTCAGATGAAGGAAAAATGCGCTATTGGAATGTATGGCTTTTTTTGGCCTAGGCCAGAAACCATGAAGCAACTGAAATGTAAAAAAAGTTTAAGGCCGGGTTCACACCAGTCCGGTGCGAATTCCAGCTACATTTTTTCTGCGAAGAGAAAAAGCAGCTGTTCAGTGGTGCCTCTCCATTCTATCTGCGGATCAGCTGAGCAGTGAGAGGGGGGAGAGGGGGAGGTGTAGTGAGGACAGGGCCGGTGCTACCACTAGGCAAACTAAGGGGCCGCCTAGGGTGCCCTGCTGCCTAGTGCGCCCGGCCACTGGTTTTCCTACTCTCTTCTCTCTGCAGCAAGCAACTAAGTCTCAGCATCAGCATGCAGCTGCCGCTCCGTTCACACATAGTGTCAGAGGTGCAGCAGTGGTGGAGGACTGTGTCTGTGTCCCGACTCCCGCAGCAAGCAAACATTCATTGATGGTCACTGGTAGTCTGCATTGAAGGGCGCTGGTAGGCTGCATTTGATGGGTGCTGGTGAGGCTACATTTGAAGGGGCGCTGGTGAGGCTGCATTTGATGGGCGCTGGTCAGGCTTTATTTGATGGGTGCTGGTGAGACTACATTTGATGGGCGCTGGTGAGGCTACAATTGATGGGCGCTGGTGAGGCTGGATTTGATGGGCACTGGTGAGGCTACATTTGATGGGCGCTGGTGAGGCTGCATTTGATGGGCGCTGGTGTGGCTTGCATTTGATGGGCGCTTTATTAAAAAGGTGGGCTTTACATGGGCAGGGAAAAGGGGGCGGAGTCAGCCGGGGGGAGGGGGGGCGGCAAAATGAGGTTTTGCCTAGGGTGTCAAAAATCCTTGCACCAGCCCTGAGTGAGGAGAAGGAGAGAATGCCTGTTCACAACGGAATGCATCTGCGAATCAGATGCGTTCCCATAAAAGATAATGTGCTTGTAATTCGCTCCGCAGTGCCCAGGAAAACGCACACGTTTTTTGGTCAATGCGCAGTGCGAATGCAACATGAACCAGATGCATTCAAATGAAGGTATTTTAAAATGTCCTGCGAATTTAATGTGGTGTAAGCCGCATCTAATGCGCATAGGTGTGAATGGGGCCTAAAACTTAAAATTATGTAAATATAATATGCTTTCTATTTACTAATCCTAGTAGCATAAAAATTAAAAATGAAAAATAGTCTTGACTGAGAGATTAAAGTGGTTGTAAACCTTGGATGTTTAAAAAAAAAAAAAACCTGTAAAGCAATTGCATAATGTGCTAGTATGCATCGCATACTAGCACATTATGAAATTCTCACCTTGGAATGAAGCGCTCCAGCGCTGGTTTGTCACCGCTGAGAGGACCGACATGTTCCCCGGTATTTCTTCTGGGTTCGCGCACTCCGGCAATATGATCGGCCGGAGCCGTGATGACATTGGGCGGGAGCCCTTGATATTGGCACAAAGCTCTGAAGGTCTGGCAAGGAATGTCGTACTTTCAGAGCTCATGTACATGTAACTGGCTGTAACTGGCTGCATTTAGGGTGAATATCTCCTAAAAGGTGCACGTTTAGGAGATATTAATTCTACCTACAGGTAAGCCTTAAAAATGACCAAGCAGAGTTTACTACTGCTTTGACATTCTGCTTTCATTCCCTACACATGTATGTCTCTTCTTCAGCCACTAGATGGTGCTGTTCAAAACAAGTATATGACCCACAGCATTAATAACTCCAGGTTTGCCAAGATATGTACAACTCCCTTTCTGCATTACCCTAAAAAGAAGACTTGGCACATGCCAATAACTAATTATTCTGGTTGGTGGTTTTGCTAGGAGAACTCATGGCATACTAAGGACTTGGGTAGATCTTAGCAGGTAAAACATCTTTTATTACAATATTTTTGCATATGCATAACCACAGCATAGTCAGAAAAATGTATTTGCCATTTTATGCAATAGTGGAGCTCTCCATTAAGCGTTATTAATCAGAACCTGTCACTCTTCCATTTGGCAGTCTTTGAGGTTTCCATTTCTTAACTTACCTTGTCATTTCTTGAGCTGATTTGAAAGTTTTTAATGTAAGTACAATTTTAATTTCATTATTCACTATGAAAGGCACTCCCACTTCTTAACTCATATTTGTTGTCTTAAATCATATTTGTTCTGCAGACGTGAGTTAAAGCTGAACTCCGAGCCAGGAACACCCCGGAGTGTGTAAAAAGCTAAGTCATTATGCCATGGTTTTTTGTTATTACTGTAACTGAGCATTGCCTTTTTAATGTGTTCCACAATAATAAAAAAATGTATATTTGAAAAAAAAAGCTGAACTCCGGAAAACGAAAACATCCTACTTACCCACACTACAAGGGATACACATTAGACTTTGGGACAGTTAAAGCACTTTTACTTACCCGATCCTCTTCTCCCCTGCCACACTTTGCTCCTCTGCTCTGGCAGTGGACTATCCTTTGGCATCCACACATTCAGGGTTATGGTCCTTGTATTGGTCTTGATAATGTCAGGGGACCTTAGACCTCTGGAGATTAAGGGAGAAGAGGCTGACAAGACTAGTCTGGCCATGTACAGGAGGATCAGGTAAGTAAAACAGCTGTACCCATTCCCCCAGACATAAAAAAACATTAACCCCCACAGAGTGGGTGCAGTCCCACTGCAAGGGAGGACGTTTTAGTTTTACAAAGTTCAACTTTAAATCTATTCTGTCTGGTACTTGTATTTTAGACTAAAAGCTTCCAAAACCTGATCAAAAAAAGCATTTAGATTTATGGAGCACCAGTTAGGATACATTAAACCTAAACAAATAAAAAGCTACCAAGCAAGCAACTCATGCGAAAAGCAGTAGCATCCGCTCTTAAAATAACTATAATAATAATAATAATAATAATAATAATAATAATATAATAATAATAAATGCTTTGACTGGAGTTATATTTTAAAAGGTACTTGTGCAGGTACACAGAGTTTTGAAAATGCTTGTTGTCTAGCTGTCATATTGATTCAATTTCTTTTGTACTTTTAGGGTCATAACCTGATGCATCAATCGGGGGTCCAGACTTTTTGATCTACATACTTGCTCTGGGTCAGAAACGAATGCCCGTTACACACGATGAGATTATCTGATGGATTTTTTTTTGCATTCTAACCTCAGATCAAATCTGAAGCGTTTACTAAAGTCACGAAAATTCTCGTACGACAGAATAAAAATTCAGAAGTGTTGTCATGTGTTGTAATGCATATAAAATGCATTTTTGAATGACAGCTTTACTGATTAACCACTTACAGACTGGAAGATTTGATGACCAGGCTATTTTGTGCGATACGGCATTGTGTTGCTTTAACTGACAATTGCGTGGTCGTGTGACGCTGTACCCAATCAAAATTGATGTCCTTTTTTCCTCACAAATAGAGCTCTTTTGATGGTATTTGATTACCTCTGTGGTTTTTCATTTTTTGCGCAATAAACAAAAAAAGTGACAATTTTGAAAAAAAAATAAACAATATTTTTGACTTTTTGCTATAATAAATATCACCCCCCAGTTTAGGCCAATATGTATTCTTCTACATATTTTTGGTAAAAAAACCCGCAATAAGCGTATATTGATTGGTTTGCGCAAAAGTTATGGCGTCTACAAAATAGGGCATATATTTATGGCCTTTTTTTAATTTTTTTTTTTTTACTAGTGATGGTGGTGATCTGATTTTTAGTGGGACTGCGACATTGCGGTGGACAGAGTGCGGCACAGTCAGAGTCTGGAGGTGCAGGGGAAGGTAAGCCTGTGGGCAGGGGTGTGGGTCGCAGCCGTGTGCAGCCACGTGCATCGGTGACAGGGCCATCAGAATCGTTAACAGATGTGACGGACAGAGTCTCCATCAGAGGCTGTACACAGCAACGTCCATCTTGGTACACCCTGAACTCGGCCTCAGTAGCCTGCAGTCACAAGGCGGCAGCAGACATCTTGTTACACCCAGCCCATATAGTTCACTAACTATGTGGGCTGGGTGTAACAAGATGTCCGCTGCTGCATTCTGACTAGGCTTACTGAGGCTGAGTGTAGGGTGTATCAAGATGAGCTCTTGTACTCACTCTGTCATCACTTATAGTGGATTTTATTTTATCATGCCACCTATTAGTGTCCATAAGTGCCACCCATAAGTGCCAGACATCAGTGCCGCATATCAGTGCCTATCAGTAAGTGCCAGCCATCAGTGCCACATATGAGTGTCCATCAGTCAGTGCCACCTATCAGTGCTGCAAATCAGTGTCCATTAGTCAGTGCCACATATCTGTGCCACCTATCAGTGGCCATAAGTGCCATCTATCAGTGCTGCAAATCAGTGCCACATACCAGTGCCACCTATCAGTGCCCATAAGTGCCCATAAGTGCCATCCATCAGTGCCGCATATCAGTGCTCATCAGTCAGTGCCACCTTTCAGTGCCGCAAATCAGTGCCCATCAGCCAGTGCCACATATCGGTGCCACCTATTAGTGCCCAAAAGTGCCAGCCGTGATTGCCGCAAATCAGTGCCCTTCAGTCAGTGCCACCTATCAGTCCTGCATATCAGTGCCAGCCATTAGGGCTGCAAATCAGTGCCCATTAGTACGTGCCACCTATCAGTGCTGCAAATCAGTGCCCATCAGTCAGTGCCACATATCGCTGCCACCTATCAGTGCCCATAAGTGCCAATCATCAGTGCCACAAATCAGTGCCCATCAGTCAGTGCCACCTATCAGTCCTGCATGTCAGTGCCAGCCATTAGTGCTGGAAATCATGCCCATCAGTATGTGCCACCTATCAGTGCTGCAAATCAGTGCCCATCAGTCAGTGCTCATCAGCGCTGCTGCATATTAGGGCCTCCTCATCAGTGCCACTGTCAGTTAGTCACAGTTCTTTATAATTATAAAGAAGATGTTGTTAGTCTGTATTGTGCTTTGAAAACTGTCACTTGACATTAAATAAAAGTATCGGTAATCGGTATTGGCGAGTACTTGAAAAAAAGTATCGGTACTTGTACTTGGTGCAACCCTACTAGGAACAGCAGATCTCTCTCTAACCCCCGCTGCCAGAATGGGTATCTGTCTGTTTACATTGACAGATCCCCATTCTGGCTCTTGTTCCCGCAATTGCAGGTGGCCGGCGGATATCACGGTCACCAGCCATGCGCATCGGGTCCCCCGCTGTACAGCTGTTGCGCGCGCGTGCCTCCGGTGGCAATTTGCGGGAACGTGCCGACCTGCCGCCATATGACTGTGGCTGGTCGGCAAGTCGTTGAACGATAATCGTACGATCTGGCATCTTACGAAGAAAAAAAATTTGTGCATGTCCCATCAAATAATATTGGATGAACGGTCCTGATCGGCTCTCGAAAGCTCTGTAATAACGATCAGATTATTGTACGATCGCTCAGAATACGTCATTTTTCGTACGATTTTCTGATCGTGTGTACCGGGCTTTACATCAACTTTGGTCTACTGCCCATACCACCATAATACATATACTTTATATGTAAAAGTAACTTCTCATGCTTCAGGAATGTCTTTCCACCTCCTGCAAATTAGAAACCCCAAACTGCATTATTATTATTATTATACAGTATTTACAGTATATAGCACCAAGAGTTTGCACAGCGCTTTACGCCATGAGAGCAGACAGTACAGTTACAATACAATTCAATACAGGAGGAATCAAAGGGCATTAATACATTTTGAATCACTGACCTGGAACAAGTATACAGATGAGGAGATCTGACTTTTCTCTAACGCCCATAATTGCATACTTCCAGACTGGTAACTGATCGTATTGAATCAAAGTACCATCAGACAACTTGCATTTTCAGAAAAATGTCAGAAATTGCTTTTCTGTGTGGTTTCTTATAACAATGGCTTCATTGTTCTATATGAATAATAGGCAAAATGTCAGCAAACGTTGCTCTCCACAGTACATCTTTTATTATACATACAATTTTTTTTGCTTGTAATGAAGTTTTTGCTCTTTTTTACATTTTTGTTAATAAATAATACTGGAAACCCTTGTACATAAATCAACTTGTAATGCATATACTATTTTCACCACAAGATGGCAGTAGAACTATTTGTGTAAAACCTACAAGTGAAACATAATCTTCAATATTGTGAAAGTCACCCTTTAAAGCTAATCTATAATGAGACAGATCACCAGAGTTTGATGGCTCTGATAGAAGCAGCTTTTCCTCTAGCCGAGGGATGCATACCAGGAACCAGTATGTGGTACCTACGTTTAGGAATGCCTGTTTCTGTCACAGTATTTTTTGCATGTGTCTATTTCATGCCATTTACATGTTTATGATAAGAATGTTGTTGTAGGCTAGGTTAAAGCTAGACACTAGCTCTGACATGTGATCTGTGGGGGATCACTTTTCAGAGTGCGGCTAAGCAAACTGCTGTCAGGTGTTCAGAAGGTGCTCTTTACCTGTGTGGAGAGGCTAATAAGCTGCAATATTTATAGTAAGGATGGGCTTCTACACGCTGATACATATCCTTGGTTTATGCCTTGATGTTTAAGAGGATGCTTGAAATTGATCTGGCTTCCCTTTGGGATACTCTCCATTGGAGAATATGATTTTTGATGACTTGGGAAAGCCCAGAAATAGAGTGTTTGTTTCACACTTCAGGATGTATATGCGCCTATTCTGCATTGTCTATCTGAATCCCATGTTATCCATATGAACTTGTAATCTATATCAAGGCTGGGTTATTAAACTAATATCTGTGCCATCTATTTCCCTTGGTTGAGTTCTTAGCCCCCCCGAGGAGGTTAGTACAGCAGGACCTAACTTGTATCATATTAATATGGGCAGCACAGTGGTGTAGTGGGTAGCACTCTCACCTCGCAGCAAGAGGGTCGCTGGTTCGAATCCCAACCACGACACTACCTGCCTGGAGTTTGCATGTTCTCCCTGTGCCTGCGTGGGTTTCCTCCGGGTACTCCTGTTTCCTCCAACACTCCAAAGACATGCTGGTAGGTTTATTGGCTTCTGTCCAAAAATTGGCCCTGATGTATGGGTGTGGGTTGGGGACCTTGGATTGCAGACCCCTTGGCAGTGGAGACTGGTGTGGGTGTGTGTGGAGCGCTGCATACATTGATGACGCTACATGGGTACCTTAAATATATAAAAAAAATAATAATATGGTGGATGGGCATCTTGATGGGACGCAATGTACGGGGATAGGGACAATTGTGGGTGCTCACTCAGGTTGAACTGGATGGACTGGTGTCTTTATTCAACCTTACTAACTATGTAATCAGCAGTACTATTATATATTATATGTAGATATCTGATATTTGGGCTGATTGTTTCTGCACCTAATGCTCCTCCTAAATGATTTTTTATTCCACTGCTGCAGTCTGCTAGTATAAAATGTAAACCCTCCAATATTACTTTTTAATATGTTTCCCTGTTCCACCCACATGGCTTTCCTTTTTTGATACACTTGGGAGGATACTGTCTCCATATGTGACACAAGCTTAGTCATCTATTTTTTGATTATACTCTTATCGCGTATCTTTCTATTGGCATGCTATATTGCGCTCTATAGGCGGTTTGTTGTGACTGTACGTGTTCCCATGTCCTTAATGTGCCCTCCTGCTTCTGATGGTTTTGGGTTCCTGCACCAGCCAGGGATGTGTTGACCAACATTTTCTGCAATACTGTTTAAAGCATATTGTCATCATTTACTGTGAATATTCATTATATACCTTACCTAAAGCTCCTGAAGAAGCGCACTGGTGAGAAACATGTAGAACTCAAACAAGTTACATCAACCTACATCAAGCCCGCCTGAAAACCGGCAGCCGTACTCTGTGGGCGCAGATACTATGACCTAGGATGGGGTTTCATCTGTGTTTTTGTTGGTGTTATTAGTAGAATCTGAGTAGTAGACTACTGCAACATTTTAATATGTATCAATATGTATTAGAGAAATTGTAATAAAATGTATTTCTTAACACATTGGTGTACTTTGGTGCCCATAAAGTCCATAAGGGTCCATAAACAAATTCAGCTATAGCTTTTGGGACGTGGCACTTTGCTACTATTATTCGTATCCACAGTACCACCCTGTGCCGATGCAAAAATATTTTACCCAGAAGGTGATTCTGCCGCCACATGAATGCCTGTTCCTTTTTTTTTTTTCTTTTTTTTTTAATGGAAGTTTATAATGGGGCTAATGCACTGCAACAGTGAGCCAAGTGTGGTTGTGCCACAGGTTTGACAGGTGCCGCCTGTCAACTCGCCATATTGTATTAAATTTGCAGGAGCTGTGACATATGGACAGCCTTCACAGGCTGTTATGTAGCTTTTAGGTGTGCACTTAAGACATGCTAAAACTGCAGTTTAGCCCTATGTTTTTACACCCCCTCCCATTCCTGCTGCCCTTGAGTCTTACTTATGTGAGGTCATCAAACTGGTCAACAGGGAAGATAAAGAGAAATCTCTGTTTATGTCTTGCAATCTCGTCAAAAAAGGCATTTTTTTTTTAACATATAAACTTTTTGTACAGTGCATGGTTTAATTGTAGACTTAGTAGCATACAGTGAAACAGAAAAGAAAGTGTATTATTGACATACCTGTAGACCTGGCTTTAAAAGCACATCCAAGGTGGAGGCACATGAATGAGACTTCATTCTACTCAAAACATAATGAATTACTAAATAATGGTTTGATGAACCAGGCATCACTATTTTTCAAAAAGCCTAGTTATCAGTTTAAATAGATAATTACTCTGTAACTGTAATTAATATTTAAGATGCATTGCTGAAAAAGAAAATACAGTCAATACATGCATAAAAACATGATGTAGCGCAAATATAATGGGGAACATTTGTCAATTCTGTCACACAGAAAAGCAGTGCTAAACAGGAGCAGTGAGGCATTTTACGTGATAGACTTACTACAAGATTACATCTTGATGAATAAATTCCTTCACAATGAAATCTGACTCTGACCATTTCTTCATTATGTGTCTCGCATTGTGAAAATTCTTCTCATCTTCAGTGCTAAATCTGTCCCAGAACATTGCAAGTCTACCTCAGTTGCAGTGCCGGCTGGTGCTCAAAATTTTTTTAAGGGGGGCAAACAAACTGAAAAATGTAACTGTTAGTAATGCAGGACTGTAAATAGCCATTTATAAGGTGATTATGTATCATTACTGCTAAATAAAACTGTGCCCATTAAATGCAGCCTCACGGTCCCCATCAGAATCCCCCTTTACACCAGATGTCCCCATCAGAGTCCCTCTTTACATCAGATGTCCCCATCAGAGTCCTCCTTTACATCAGATGTCCCCATTAGAGTGCCCCTTTACATTAGATGTCCCCATCAGAGCCCCCCTTTACATTAGATATCCCCATTAGAGTCCCCTTCACATCAGATGTCCCCATCAAAGTCCTCCTTAACATTAGATGTTCCCATCAGAGTCCTCCTTTACATCAGATGTCCCCATCAGAGTGCCCTTTACATTAGATGTCACCATCAGAGACCCCCTTTACATTAGATGTCCCCATCAGAGTCCCTCTTTACATTAGATGTCCCCATCAGAGTCCCCCTTTACATTAGATATCCCCATCAGAGTCCCCCTTTACATTAGATGTCACCATCAGAATCCCCCTTTACATTAGATGTCCCCATCAGAGTCCCCCTTTACACCAGATGTCCCCATCAGAGTCCCCTTTACATTAGATATCCCCATCAGAGTCCCTCTTCACATCAGATGCCCCCATCAAAGTCCTCCTTTACATTAGATGTCACCATCAGAGTCCTCCTTAACATTAGATGTCCCCATCAGAGTCCTCCTTTACATCAGATGTCCCCATCAGAGTTCCCCTTTACATCAGATGTCACCATCAGAGTCCTCCTTTACATTAGATGTCCCCCCTTCCCCCCCCCCCTCGTACTCACAGCTGTCACAAAGTCAATTTCCATCCACCTTCAGGCCAGCCGGGATTAGCCAGAGAAACTGGAATTGAAGGCACAGGACCCGGAAATCACACACCACAGCAGGGAACAATGTTATAAAGGGAGTGTTCAGGGAGCAGAGCTCAACGCCCCGAGGACTTTTTTAAAGGAAACTAATAGTGCTTCTTGTTTGCAATCACGTGATTGCAAACACATCATGCTTCCCATAGCAGATGTGTGTCCGGTGCCCTGCACACTCTTAAAGGGCCATTGTTATTTTTCCCCATTTTTTTTTCAGTGATTGCAGCACACCATCCTTTCCATACATATATCATGAGTAGCTTTGGGGGGGCAGAGCCCCTGCGCCCTCTATGGGCAGGCCGCCACTTATCAGTTGGCTGCCCAGGAATACAGACTCAGGAGTCACAAAACATAGAAAAACTGTCATAGACACTTTGGGGTTGATTTACTAAAACTAGAGCACTTGGAATCTGGTGCCAATTAGCTTATAATTTCAGCTTGTTCAATTAACCGCTTGCCGACCAGCTGCCATCATTATATTGCGGCAGGTCGGCACAATCCCGCGAACCATCGTAGCTGTACGACAGCCCTTTAAATGCCTATAGCAGGCACATGTCCGCTGCACTGTGGGGGAGCCAATGCGTGTGGCTGGTGGTCGTGATGACCGCCGGCCACACGCGATTGTGTGCACGAGAGTCAGAACAGGGACGTGTGTGTAAACACACAAATACCTGTTCTGTGAGGAGAGAAATATCGTCTGTTCCTACTAGCTAGGAACAACGATCTGTCTCCTCCTCTAGCCAGTTCCATCCCCCACAGTTAGAAACACAAACGAGGGAACACATTTAACCCCTTGATCGCCCCCTAGTGTTAACCCCTTCCCTGCCAGTGACATTTATACAGTAATCAGTAATCATTTTTATAGCACTGATTGCTGTATAAATGTCAGTGGTCCCAAAAGGTGTCCGATCTGTCCGCTGCAATGTTGCAGTACCACTAAAAATCGCTGATCACTGCCATTACTAGTAAAAAAAAAAAAAAATGCCATAAATCTATCCCATAGTTTGTAGATGCTATAACTTTTGTGCAAACCAATCTATATATACGCTTATTGCGATTTTTATTTTACCAAAAATATGTAGAAGAATAGATATAGGCATTGAGAGGTGGCACTGATGGGTGGCACTGATGGGTGCCACTGAAGGGCATTGATGGGTGGCACTGAAGGGCACTAATAGGTGGCACTGATAGCTGGCACTGATGGGCACTGATGGGTGGCAGTGATCGGCACTGGAAGGTGACACTTATAGGCAGCACTGCCAGGTGGCACTGATGAAGCACTGATTGGCACCACTGGTGGGAATTGATAGGTGGCACTGATTGCTGGCACTTATGTACTGGTGGGCACTGATTCGTGGCACTGACAGGTGACACTGGCAGGCGGTACTGGTGGGCACATATGAGGCGGTTTTGCCTCTTCCTCTTCAACAGAAGCCGGTGATCAGCTGTATTTTCTCCTCACGCTGTCAGCGTGAGAAGAAAAAAAAAAAGATTACCGATCTTCTGTTTACATCACATGATCAGCTGTCATTGGCTGACAACTGATCACGTGGCAAGGGGCTGGGATCGACTACTTACTCCGATCTGTGATCACCTGAGTCTCATTGACTCGGGTAATCACAGCGTGCGCCCTTCGGGGGGGGGGGGGCGTGGCGAGCGTGCAAAGGGGAGGACATCTATTGACGGCCTCCCGGCAAAGCAGATTCGCGCTGTAGCCGTCATTCGGCTATAGCGAAGATCTGAAGGAGTTAAGCAGGCAAATATTCCGGTCTGTAAGTGGTTAAGCTTTGACAAAAAAATTGAAGCTGATTGGATTCTATGCAGAGCTGCACCAGTTTTAATAAATCAAGCCCATTGTGTTAGCATGATGTGCTACAAACATTCTGATAACTTATACTGGGCTCCAGTCACAAAGCAGTATCTACTGCTTTAAGAAATGCAGTAAAATACTACATAGCATTTTTCAAAAGGTTTTTTGGCACTCACAAACTCATGAAACCATGCAGTATTTTATCCCATGCGATATTCAGTGCAATGGTTAGAGTGGAGAAGGATTAGAATCTGTCAGTTTTTATTACTAGTAAAGAGGTAAAATAGTTTAAACCATAATAATATGCCAACTCACTAAGTCAGTGCGGTCCCTGCCGCATATGTATTAATACAAAGGAAAAAATGTGACTACAACATCAGTCAAAGCGAAGCTGCTTGCACAGGACACACAAAATGAAATTAAGTAAATACAAAATATCTTTATAAATGTCAAATATTGAATGAAAATAGTATAAAAAAAATCACACACATATACAGTAAATACCATTTTTCCACATTGCCTTTTTTGGAAGAAGGGTGTATATATATATATATATATATATATATATATATATATATATATATATATATATATATATATATATATATATACACTATTTTCTTTCAATATTTGACATTTACAAAGATATTTTGTATTTTTTACTTAAAGTGGTTGTAAACCACTGTAGTGTTTATGCATCTCTTTCCAAAGCTCTAAGTGTCGTTTCTCCCTGGTGCTTTGTTCCACTGTTATCAGCATGTCTTACTTCTGAGATGTTTTCCCGACACATGAGATACAATTTCTGTTGGGAGGGAGGGGAAGGGAGAGCTTATCTATTCACAACACAGTTCTTCTACTGTGTGGAGTGGGGATGTGTGCCTTTCCTCCAATCAGCTCTCACACACTGTAACTGCAGTCTCTCCACCCTTCCATATGCACTGCTGATGGATGAAGAAAGATTTTTAACCATGATCTGCACTTTGGAAGGGGTGTAGAAAGGAGAAGACAGCAGATATTCAAGTAAAACATATGTAGGAGGATCATCTGAGGCTGTTTACTGCACTGCATATATGTGAGGGTTTACAAACACTATAACTAAAGGAAAACTTTTTTTTTTTTTTTAGTTTTGAATAGGGTAGAGAGGAATTAGGTATGCTGTCTGTGTCCCTATTAGGGAGATTCATCCTCTATATTTGTCCTACATACCATTATCATTAAAAGTGAAATGAAAAGAAAATCTTAAATTTTGGGTTGTCCCCAGAGAAGAGTAACAGAGGGGGCATATTTCAATGGGCACACTGGTTTTGGTGACCTGGGGGCTTCCAAAGGATTCCCTTAATTTGCAGGGAATTCCTCTCACTTCCTGTTTTGGCTATGGGACAGGAAGTAAAGGCAAATTTAACGGGACACTGACAGGGGTTATAACCCTCCATTACTCTATCCAAAATGAAAAAGAAAGTTTTGCCTTTAGTTACACTTTCAAGCAGCCTTTCTCAACCTTTTCAACACAGAGGGACCCTTGACATTTTTTTTTTGTCTCAGGAAATCTATGCTAAAAATGACTTTATCTACAACTCATAATACATTAGTGTGATGGTCAGTGGGAAGAATGCGTATTATACTTGTGGTCATTGGAAAGAATGACCCCCTTTATAGACAGCTAAAAAGATCAATGATGTCAGTGGGAACTTGTCAGTGGGAATATATCTTTAAAAATAATTGTGAAAAAGTAAAGTATCCCCACTACATATGACATATGTTCTAACAAGGGATTAGACTGTTGTGATATGCATGTACATTGTATTATGTTTGGAGTGATTGGGAGGTTTATGCATTAAATTATGTATATGTGTGTATATTCACAAAAAAAGTCTCTGAAAATCTGGCAAAATGACAGGGGAAAATATATAGATTTTACTACGTGTAATGGGGTGGATTCATGAAAAGTAATAGGGTATATTTACTAAAGGCACATAGAGTGAGCACTTTGCAAGTGAAGTTGCTCCAGAGTTTAGAAAATGGGGGGGGGGGGGGTTCTGCTGACTTCCATCATCCAATCATGTGCAAGCAAAAATACCTTGACCTCACGTACTAAGCTTTGGAGCAACTTGCAAAGTGCACAGCCTATTTGACTTAAATTCTAACTATAGGCAAAACTTTTTTCCCCACTTTTGAATAGAGCCCATTGTGTTTACAGAGTTCTGCCACTAGATGACAGTGTTATAGCATTTTGTTTGATGCAAGCCAACAATATAATATGCTTCCTTGAGGAATTTCATGGTTATGATATAATTTTTATGTTCCTGTCCCTGTGTGTTCCTGTCTTTACTAATAAAAAAAGAAGGGGTCAACAATGTGTCCAGAGCATCAAAACTGGTAAGTGGCATGTCTGCAACACCTTTCCAACACTTTGTTAAATTATAGACTGCCTGATTTATTCCTATTGTGTCACTAATTTGCTTGAATAATGCCCCCAATGCATCCTAGTTAAATAATCCTTACACTAAACCTGTTTCAAGCCTATATAAAGCTGCATTGTTGAAGATTACATTTGAAAGTGTAACATTTTAACAAGTGGAAACATTGTAAAGAAATGTGAAGGTTAAGGTCAACCAGGAATACTTATGGAATTGTTTCACTGATATGAAATTCTCTGTGAGTAGACAGCATGGGGCACACATCTTTTTTTATAATGTAGGGGTGTATTGATTGAACTGTCACACATCATTGCTCTGTTATTTATACGAGAACATTCATGAACTGTAACATGCAACCTCTGCAAGCAACATGTCACCTCTGGACCTACGATGAGGAAACATTATATACATGCACAAATAGAAAATCTCATCACTAACACTGTGCAATGCTGGAATAAAATGCAAAGTATAGGATAACAATGAATAAGGACAGTGTTATTTTCTAACAGAGCAAAAGTGTCACATTTCCTTATTGTTCTGTATATAAATGTAAACATCCCTTTTAACAGAAAAAAAGCATGACAGGACCCCTTAAATATGAGATTTTGGGTCAAAAAGACCTCAGATGTTATATTTACACTAAAATGCAATAAAAAAAAATGTAGTTTGAAAAATGGTATGGAGCTAGGTGGGGGCCATCTTCCCCTCACTCAGCTCCATGCCAAGCAGGGGACATGATCCGATCGCATCCACCACTGTCGGCAGCTCCGGTAAACGGTGGAGGGCACCGGAGTATAGTGGGGGGGCCTCTCCTGCCACTGATTAAAAGTGAGACCACTTTTATTTGAAAGCGCACCGCCTGCTGATTAAGTAGCTAATGGGGTTATGGCAGCTAGCTGCTGCCATTACAACGATTCTCCACTTCAAAGTGCCGCCGTATATTGATGGCGGGCGGTCCGCAAGTGGTTATATCTGCCACACCAATGCCTGCCATATTAAATTACACCACTTAATGAGTAAAATGTACTCTTCCATGTACCTGAGGAAACAAGGAGAAGTAATGAAAGATCTGTGAAATACTGATATTTTTAATTTAAGCATGATGTACAGCAGTCTTGGTTAGCTGAGCTGTTGAGATAACAACGTGAATGACTTCATTGCTTCTGTTGTAAACTTTGAGCGCAAATTCACGGGGTCTACAACTACACAGGTCAGCGATGGCTTATTTTAAAGCACATTTACAGATTGTTAAGAATTATCAAACGATTAAGGGAATTGTGTGAAAAAAACATTTGGAGATATCATTCCCAATAAAGTACAGTACATAGGTTTTTATATATATATCCATATATATCTATATATAGTTAAAGATATATATAGATATATATATCTATATAGATACATATATCTCTATCTCTATCTCTATCTCTATCTCTCTATCTCTCTATCTCTCTATATATATTGAGGGAGAGAGGGACTTTAAATATATCTCCAATGGTACACATAGAACATAAACCATTTAAAAATATTTATACATCTTTATTAGTACATATTAGAAACATATATAAAATCATTACAATCGAGAACAGATTTTACAGATTTTACAGGGACTTGTGTTGTAGGGTCCCAGGAGGCCAATAGATATAGTCCAACACATTTTGTGTGATACCCCACTTCCCCAGAGCCTTCAATCTCGACTTGATAAAATCAACACTTGATATACATACCAAGTTTGGCAAATTTAATTAGGTTCACCTATCAATGTAGAGAGGGCAGGTAAAGGGACAGACCCAAAGCTGACTCGCCAGTCTGTGAGGAGAGAAAAAATTCAAATGGAGACCATTTCAGGGTCAATTGTATTCTCACATAAGATTTCCCCTGGGGTAGAGATGGAAATACCATCTAGGGAGCTGAGGATCCTATAGCTGGGGATAGTCAAACACAGGGCTCCAAAATGTATAGTAGCAGGATCTGATTCAATACGAGTTTTTAAAATCTCCACACTTTCCTTTAAGATGGTGTCCAAAAAAAAGTTTAAATAGTTTATGTTCTATGTGTACCATTGGAGATATATTTAACCACTTCAATACAGGGCACTTTTTACACCTTCCTGCCCAGACCAATTTTCAGCTTTCAGCGCTATCACATTTAGAATGGCAATTGCATGGTTATGCAATGCTGTACCCAAACAAAATTATTGTAATTTTTTCCCCATAAATAGAGCCTTCTTTTGGGGATATTTGACCACCACTGGGGTTTTTTTTTTTAGAAAAAAACACAAACGTTTTGAAAAAAAAAAAAAGTTTTTCCTTGTTTCTGTTACAAAACTTTGTAAATAAGTACGTTTTCTTCTTCACTTATGGGCACTAATGAGGCTTCACTGACTGGCACTGATGGATCAGTACTGATTGGCACTGATGAGGTGGCACTGATAATGAGGCACTTATATGCAACACTGATAAGCACTGATAGGTGGCACTGATAGGTGACACTGATAGATGGCACTGATAGGCACTCATAGCAGCACTGATGGGCACTGATGGGGACTGATAGGTGGCACTGATGGGCACTCATAGGTGGCACTGACAGGCGGCACTGATAGATGGCACTGATAGGCATCACTGATCAGGAGTCACTGGCAGGCATCACTGATGGGCACATAGTGCCATCCCTATTGGGTACTGATTGGCATCCCTGGTAGGCTCTAGTGGGCTTACCTGGTGGTCATGGGTGGGCATCCCTGGTGGGCATGGGTGGGCATCCTCGGGGGAGGGCTGCACTGATAATCAATCAGTGCAGAACCCCCTGTCAGGAGAGCAACCAATCGTCTCTCCTCTACTCGCGCCTGTCAGTACGGGTAGAGGAAAAGTCAATGTACGGCTTTTCCTTTTTACACTGTGATCAGCTGTGATTGGATACTGCTGATCACATGATAAGGAGCCTACGTCAAAGACTCTTTACCTCGATTGGAGATGTGGTGTGTCAGACTGACACACCACTGATCGCCGCGCTGCACGACCCTGGTCATCATATGACGCCCAATCAGGATAACAACCACTTTCCGTACATCATTTTGCTATATGGCGGGCAGTGGTTAAAGTCCCTCTCTATATATACAGTATAGAAAAACCAATGTACTGTAGATTATTAAAAATAAGTACATACTTGAATCTCCACAGCCTGTTCGCAAGTTAAAGCTAAACTCCGGGCACACATTTTTTATTTAAATATTCCTTAATAGCCATAAAGGATATACTGTAAATCCACTTTGTGTACACCAAATGCCATTGCAAACCTAGATATTAAATTACATTACTACTTGTAAACGTAGCAGTGGCATCATCACTGTGCTGTAAAGTCTGTGCAAAGAGCAGAGCCATGGGGGAGACCCAGCAGACCCCACCCACTACAGACTGCCAACAGAAAACTAGAGGAGGGGCAGATACAAGACCAGTCACCTTGTACAAAGGGAGAAAGCAGCAGTAAGCGGTCTTTATTACAGGAAGCTCCTGCACAGAGGCAAAGTCTCACACTAGATTACTGCACAGACCTGTAAGAAATACACAAAACACACCAAGATTGAGGAAAGAATACACATGACACTTATATTTGGACGATTTTTGTTAATCCAAGAGATCAGCTTTAATTTTTAAGCTTGGTGCAACCTATAAACATAAACCTGTAGTTAATTGAACTTTAGTAAATCACTACTCGATCTACACCTGCAGGCATCTAAAGGTGCTTTTATGTAGCTTCAAACCTGTCTGGAAACGATGAGATCCCAGGTTACTCAACTGTACAAATACTGACCAAAGCCCAGAAGTTACATTGTGGTCCTTTTTTTGCACTCCAATATTGGTAGCTAAATATCATTTATCAACAATGAAGTGGAGAGATGGAATGACCTTCTGAGCTCTGGTTAGTATTTGCAAACGAGTGCCCTAAATTTTGGTCCTTCACAGATGGTCAGGAAGAAATTTTTAACTTGTATACCAGCACCTGTAGGTGTTGGTAAACCAATCCTGAAAAATACTTACTTAATCCAGCAATGTCATCACAAGACACCACCAGTTGTCTGAATATAATTTCCTTCCTCAGTAAAAATCCTCAGAGTGCATGAATTACCTGCAAGCTCTTATATGCAGATTCTTATCGATTCAGTGGGTAATACTCTTAATATGTCTTCTTCTATCTCCTTAGCATAACTGTCCAATAGCAAGACCTATTAGGCAGAAGAGGGCAGGTGCTTCGTTCTTCATATCCAGGTAGTATCTGCACATCAGATATTACATTAAAGAAGAACCTGAAAAAAAATGTTTTTTTTATTGTTAATACCTCTGCATATAAATGGATATTTGAAGCAAACACTGCAGTTAATCTTACTTTATATTTTAGTAAGTCCAGCCCATAGGATTTATATGCTACAGTTACATAATCCATGATTATGGTGTAAAATAATGTGTCAGTGACGGTGACATTTTTTACAATTATTTTAACATATTCTTCAAAGCATCATAACAGTGAATTTCAGCAAGTTCATTAACTGTTTTCTGCTTTCATAACCACTTTCACACGTTAAATGCAAAGGTGATATTACACATAAACAGCATATTTTCCAATATGTTTGTATGACAGGAAAAATAAGATCTATTCTATTTAGGAAACTGTCCATGATCGCCTTTAGCTTAATGCATAATTGCAGTGCTGAATTTAAATGCCAATTAAATGATAAACCGCCACTGGCTTTATAATGAAAACATATGTATGGGACAGACACACATGAAAAATAGTGGAAAGAAAAATTAATCAGTTTATAATTGGTTTATAAATGCCTTGTTCTTATTGCATTTGAGAAAATGAAAGCGCCAATAGAGCCAAAACAGAAATTTCAGCTTTGGGTAGGTTCAATCTGGAAAAATTACACATTAGCTTTAATATAGCTTAATGTATACATGATCTAGTTACTTTCACACACATTTTGGCTCTACTCTATATCGGAAGCCATTATAGAAGAGGCAAAGCAAAAGTATTAGGGCCTCCATAATGGAGGTTCTATCTCCTGCATGATCCTGACAGCATCCTTGTTATACACCTTGGCTATGCATGAATTTAACATCATTCTGACTGATCAAAGCTCCAGAATTTCCTGGTAGTGTTAAAGCGTGCCTTCCCTATTCTGCCTCACACATATTCCTATTAACCTTCATAATGATCGACCAATACACCAATAGCAATACGTAGATGCAGATAAACTTTGACACTATCAGCATGGTGTCTGATTGTACCTGGGTGAGGTATAGGGGTGACTGCAGACTGTGGCCCTCTTTGCATTTTAAACCCGATAGCAGTTTTTTTTAGATTCACCTTATGCTTATTTCAACAGGAGCTTATTTTTTGGATTTAATGCTGAATTCCAGGCAAAAATGTATTAAAATGTGTTGGGTAACAAATAGTTAAGCTGTACTGTCATTTATCTGCTTTTCATTTCCCTCCCCTTGTTCATTTACAGAACAACTTGTATTGTGTGAATGGTTCATGGAATATTAGGTGTCCTGTCAATGGACCAGGGGAGAGGAGGGGAGTATGACTTCTGTGTATAATAGCCACAGCTCTCAAATTTGCAGCAATAGAAGCAGTGGCGGCCCGTCCATAAGGGGCACAGGGGCGCCGCCCCCTAATCATGCGCCTGGCCCCTAATCTCTATGCAGGCCGCCGGACGCATGGATTTCAATTGTTTTTTTGTTTTTTTTTTGAAGCACAGCTGGGGCTCTAATTGGCTTTAAAAAAGGGTGAGCATGGGGTGTAATTAATATTAATTAATATTAATATTAATAATTAATATTCACTTTTGTCTTCATGATTCTCCTCTCAGCCAATCAGGAAGCAGGTCCTGAGACCCGATTGGCCAGGGAGTCTTAGGACACCCGGCCAATCATGTCTCAGGACCCACTTCCTGTTCGGCCGGGAAGAGAAGCAACATCTGTTCGGCCGGTAGGGAAAGCCCTGGCGCTTAACTCCGCTGGAGCAAGGACAGCAGCCCCACCCCTCGTCCACGATCCTCGTCATTACCTAAGATAAGACCACCTTCCCGTCCCTCTCCCACGGGGGGCGGGGGTGGCGGTGGTGTGAGTGAGGGTGGGGAGGTTTGTTTGCTGCTCCCCCCAAAATATTGAGCACCAGCCGCCATTGAGTAGAAGTATAGATAGGGCTATACTATCTGGCAGCAAAGAGACTCTAAATATCAGATAAATGCCAGTGATCCTGGAGGTGACATACACCTCATACACCCCTAGTTGTTATGAAGCACGATTTCATAAAAACATTTTGTTCTGCTTTAAATATGGATTTCTGTAGGGTTGCCACTCTGTGTCATCTGGTCAGCTCTTCTAACAATCCCTGTTCAGCAGTGACAGATGACTGACGGGTGTACAATTAGAAAACAGTGGATTCGAGCCTATCTCCAGACCTCCTACGGTTACTGAATCAGTTACCAGAACTCATGTCACTCATTGTTCTTTCCAGTCCCTGTTGCCATCTCCAGTAGGTTTTGGCATCCCGTTGTCATTTTAGCTTCACCATGTTTGTGACACACCTACATTATAACTATTGTGGTCAAATGTTTTGGAAAATATGTTTTTTTTAAAATGTGTATAATGTATAATACATGTATCACACTATATTTCATTCCATGAATCACATTTATTGCATGCTTTGAAGAAAACATGTTTTAATTCAAACTCACAGTTACAGTGTGTATCAGGTGCAATGAGGTATATGTATGCATCTACAAAAATAGTGCTACCCCCCCAACATCTTAGTACTTCCAGATGCGGGGCACACGTGGTCACTCCATTCCACTTACACAGTGTGTGAGCACCCAGTCACCAGTCCTGAGTCACTCACAAAGGGTATATTAATATTTACATAGGATTTTTGAAGGACACATCAGGCAGTTGGGAGGCAGTATTAGGGTAGAAGGAGTTACCTTTTGTGTGACTGCTCTACACTGACACTGAGTTTATCTTTTTTTTTTTTTTAAATTGTTGTTTTGAAAAAGTATGGAAAGCACTGAGCAATCCAGCTGCCACAGAACTGATTTCTTTTTTCTGTTCTACGGGGTTACAGCATCTGAACTACAAGATTATAGCTGGAGAGAACTTTGCCATTTACGAGAGGATGACTAGAAAAAAGCTGTTCGACTTAGTTACGGCCAAAAACTGTTTTCATGTCTGGGTGCAAAACTGAGCACGTTTATCATTCACTAGGGAGATACAAAAACGGGATCACAGACTCTGGACTTCTGTCATTTCTTACATGTGTCCTAATCATTGTTTATGTTAATATTGGTTTAAAAATGGATCACCCTACTGCAAATGATACCTAGAACACTTAAGAGATCCAGAACCCAAGGCATATAAGGTATTTGGAGAAAGGAATTGTCTTCAAAATGATGGAAATTATAGACTATTATTCATCTTGGTATTACCTACACAGGCTAGGTTTAAATATTAAGTTAGCTTAAAACAGGTTGGATATAGGCGTAATGAAATAAATACATCTTAATCATTTTTATTTCTCCATGTCTCTGGCTCTTTTTGTTGCTTCTCTCAGTTCTTTTGTGCAGCATGGAGTAATGCTAGGCTGCCTCAATCATCATCCTCCTCAGTCAAAAGAAAAAGTAACTCAAGACTTCGGATGGATTGTATCAACCGTGAGATTGATTTTTTATGGCAGACATGTGACTATTGTTTCAATCTTATTTTTCACTAGTTTAGATTTCTGCACTGGGCATTCCAGTTTCAATTTCAGATAAAAGTAAAATTCACATTGGCTCCAGATCTAAAATGCATTTTTTTTTTGCTGCAAGAGTAGATATGCATACTACTTCTGATATATGAATAAAGATGGATGGCTGATTGACTGCAAGGGTTGTGACCTAATATTTATTGTGAATACAATAAGAACTTTGATTCAGGCTTGGTTATATCTGAATAGACATTGCAATGGTAAATAAAATATAGCAAAATGGCTGATAGCATTATGATATTGGCATATAGAATACACTACATGGCTCATATTTAACAAGATAAGACAAAGAGGGAACTGTTTTTTTCAGTGCTGGGGATTGGGTACCAAGCTTGTCACAGGGATGAAGGGCATTGAGCATCCTATGTCACTTTGGTAGCAGATTCCTGTGGCAGGGACACATAATTATTGCAAGGAAAAAAAAAGGATTTGCATACAAAGCATTGCTTCACCGCACACTGTAACTGCTATTTCAGACCAAGGATATGGTTTGTTTGATGCACCTCAGAAGCAATATGAAAGATTACAAAAAATATCTCAAATGGAAGCTGAATGTACCCTCAAACATGCTGCATTTGGCCATCTACATGAGTCCTAAGGGTAAGATTATGCATTAAGAGTTACTTTTGGGGGTTAGGTTATATTTTGAAGTTCATATTGGGAATGGAAGAGGTTTTATGTCAGAGTCTGCCTAAAGAATATTTCAACATTAGTGTTCAGGACATGTAGGCTCATTCTTTAACCTGCACTAAAAACTCCAGGTTGAACATTACCAGCATTGGGTTCTTTAAACCAAAAACAAGTACTGTATTGATGTAAAAATGAGTAATGATATGTTATATGTACAAACCCTTGGTACCCAATTAGATGGAATTTTTCACCTAACTATTGTTCTTTCCCTTACTAAATACTGTATACACTTATATACACTTGTATACACTTATAGATGAAATTTACTCAAACATTATACTTGCAGTCACATTCCTTACCTGTAACAACGTATGTCCCATGTTGTGCAGCTGCTGCTTCATGTAGACATTAAATCCACAGAGTGTGTGGCCCTCTTCCTTGTGCTGAACTTCAGCTGCGGGGGTTAATAGCTGGGGTCTTTGGGCTGAACTTCAATCAAGGCAGTCTGATGGGGAACTGCCTCTTCCTCTCCTCTCATACATTAAAGCGGAGCTCCAGCCCCCTCTCCAAAAATGAATTTGATTTGATTTTCCGTTCGGCTCTCAGGTGCTGCCACCGCCATTTGTGGTAAGGGAAACCAGCAGTGAAGCTTCACGGCCGGTTCCCTGCTGCACATACATGAAGTGCGCTGCACTTGCTAACTGGCCCGGCGGCGGAGGAAGGAGGAGGGGGGCTGAACTTCCGGGGGACCTTGCCGCATCTCCCTGCAGCCAGGTCTCCCGGAAGTGGGGACAGGTACCTATTCCCCCCAAAAGGTGCCAAATGTGACACTGGAGGGGGGAGGAAGCAAACAAGCGGAGCTTCCACTTTTGAGTGGAACTCTGCTTTAAAGTAGAAATTCACTCTAAAACAAAAATCTGTAAATCTACAGGCATCCACAATCTAAGACTAACCTATCTAGCTCTGTAAAGAAGGAATTGCTATACATACCTTTTCTGAAGTCGCTCTGGTCCAGTCTCCAGCGGCGGAAGCTGTGTGCAGGAGACAGCCAACAATGGCTGTGATATGTCTGGGAAGTGACATTACCCATAGACTTAATATGGGGCTTCCATTGTCAGCTGCCTCCTCTGCACATGCCTCCACAGGGAAGCACGAGCGCCGCCCCCCAATCCATGTGCCCAGCCCCTTTCAGAACGCCAGACGTATGGACTCCTACTGACCATTACACTGACCTACCTGACGCACACTGACCTACCTGCCAAACACACTGATCATTACACTGACCTACCTGACCCACACTGTCCCACACTGACCTACATGATGCACAGTGACCTACCTGACACACACTGAACCACACTGACCTACCTGACCATTACACTGACCTACCTGACCCACACTGACCTACCTGACACACACTGACCTACCTGACACACGCTGACCTTCCTGGCCCACACTGACCTACCTGACGCACACTGACCTACCTGACCCACACTGACCTACCTGACGCATACTGCACCACCTGACACACACTGACATGCACTGACCTACCTGACCATTACAGGTCAGACTTCAGATGACCTCTTCCTGCAGCTCAGCTGTAGTGTGCGGCGCACCCATCCCAGTAGACAGCAGGCAGGCAGGCAGCCAGAGACAGGAGAGGAGAGCTGCCCGCCCGAGCGCCGAGCAGAGATCCCATAGTGCCTGACGCAGCTGCATTGTAATTCCCGCCTTCTGGAGCCTGCAGCGCCTATGATGGATGTCACACATCCCGTGGTCCCGGCATTGAGCCAGCGGGACATCCATCATAGGTGCTGCAGGCTCCAGAAGGGGGGATCTGCTATGTCACATGGCCATGCTCGGAGTCAGATCGTTCCTGGCTCGGGCTCAGGGCTGATGATAGAATTGTGAATGCCTGAGACCCGGTGCATTTTGGAGGCCCACTCGGGGATTCAGCCCCCCCCCCCCCGACGCCACTGAACGCTGTGTAAAGTGACAGCGCTATGTAAGTACCTGCAATAAAAAAAAAATATCGGCTTGCATACTGTAAATTTTTACATAAATACAGTATATGCTTTACAGCAATAATTAATATATTGTAGCACTCATTAGCCAACTCATTTTTTCTAAAATTTGCTGTATTAATATTCTACAGAAAGCATCTAGCAATGTTCACATCTATAAAACTACATGAACCCCCATAAATATTATATATATATATATATATATATATATATATATATATATATATATATATATATACACAAGAAAAAGATTCAGAGGTAATATTCTTATAATAGTAATAACATCACAATGCCCACATGCCATATGAAAAAGCCGTAGATCACTTTTCATTGAATTTCTTTCTGCCCTTCTAAATCCCAGAATCTCAGATCAATAAAGAGATGTTGTAATATATTGATACATAAACAATAATAGTGTTGTAAAGCATACAAAATATTAATCACACCTGCTGAACAGTAAGAATAGCATCAGGCTTTAATACTATTGAATCCTAATTGAAAAGTCATATTTTAGTATCAGCATTGTGGCATTTGATTTTATAACCAACATGCTACAAAGTCACCTTATGCATAAAAAAACTAGTATCTAGACTCAAAGGAACTTTAATCTCAGATTAACAAGAAAGATAAAGGCATACTGTACTATATAATGGAAATACTAAAAGGCACACAACCCCATCCAGACACCTCTATAACATGCAGCCAAATTCTAATCAATGGGACATATAAAAGCAGTAATTACATTTAGAACAAAATACACCAATATTCCCTATTGTGCATACTATAATACATAAAAAACTAGACACTGCAGCAAAAAAGCAAAAACATGTTCAAACATTTGCAAATGTCATCAGGTTAAGTGAATTTGGACACCGAACACTTTACTAAGTAGTAAACATTTTCACCAAGTCTGTCATAGTCAGGATTATAAGGCACGCTCACACCAACAAGCTGTGCTGAACACATGGCTGCTAGTGTGTCCTGGGAGGAACAGTGCTGATGTGCTGATCCCAACGCATAATTTTTTAAAATTTAATTTCAATTCTATTTACTGCAACTGTGTTGCAATGCGGTAATTTGTGTCACAAAATGCCGCGCTGAAAAAAATCTGTGCACTTTTTTCAGCGCACATCACAGCAACACATTGTTGTGAGTTGACTGCAAAAAAAAAATATTATTATTGTATTATTCTTTAACTTTGTTCATTAATTTAATATGTGTCGCTACTGGTTTATCTGTTATATTTGCTATGTGAGGTTGGTTTTGATTTGATTTATTTGTTTATTCTAAAATGGGTCTATTTCCTTGTTTTTGTTGTTATTATGTAGATATTTTGTTATAAATGGAAAAATCTTTCGAATAAAGAATTATACCTAAAAGAAAAATAAAATAAAAAAACAAGACCAATTGCCTTGTCTGTGCAAAAGGGATATAAATATTGGTGGCATTGGCGCTGCTCCCAATAATGCAATAGACTGAATGAAATGCCACGTTATATACTATACTGTAATAAAAGATGATATATATGTATAGTGGAAATAAACCAATAAATTCCTTGTATGTATATGCACTTACCAGAAAACTCTCCCCTCTAGGGGGTATCGTGCCTTTACAGCCACCCTGCTGTGCTATTGGAACAGACCTCCCAAGCCCGAATTTTTGGCTGTATTCGGACCTGAAATGGACCAGAAGACACACACGGAGCCGCTCCGGAGATGAGTGAACCGCCTCCATTGAGAGCCGGTCACAGTCTCCAGACATGCGAATTGAATGCAGGGAAAATCCACATCCAATTCACAATAGTGTGAACCCAGCCTTATAGTGTTTTTTTATTGGTTACTAAGCACAGCTGCACCAAATTATGTGTGCACTGGTTTTAGTAGATCCCCCCACAGTTCCTAAGAATAAATCTGACCCCAATAAGATTAATTTTAGTTCACAGTTTTAATAAGTTCAAGATTTGCAATAGTTTAGTGCTCTATCTTAAATGGTAACAAGTGACAGTATTATCATTTTTTAGTTGTGACTGTTCTTCATTTTTTAACTGATTAGTTTTACTGTAAGAGATAAAGATTTTTTCATTGAACACAGTTAGGAACAAAATTACAATCCTCTATTTTCAAAACCAAGTTATGCAAGCTCAAAAGAGAATCAATAACATGATCGCATCATAACTGTGATTATATTAAAAATATATTTGCATTACAATAAAAGGACCAAAGAAAACAGGATTACAGGTAATTGAAAACATGACTGGAGCATTGCCAACATCTACTAACATTTCTAATGATTTAAAGATAAATGTCCCTGATTTAGATAGAATAGCCCAAAAATAAAATCTATACATACAGTAGTAGAAGAAATATAGCAGATTTTAAAACTTGCAATATCTAATTTAGGTTTTAATACAATTAACACAAAAGAAATACCATTTATCTTAAAAGAAGACTTGTGACATAAGTCAAATGACCTTAAAGGGTAACTCCACTTTTGTGGGAGAAAATATAGCAAATAAAGGAAAAATAAAGCATATGTATTTACTATACAAGCCATGTTGTAATTTAATGTTATTAGAAATATTTCCCTTTCAATCTGCACCACTTTCTTTCTGTAAAATCCAATGCAATATGGTAACATGGAGGACTTCTGCACACAGTTGATGTACAGAACACCTAAAAAAAATTACATCCAGAAGTCTATACTAAGATACTTTCTAGATTTTAGGCATCCTCCGGGGTCAAAATGTAAAGGTTGGTGAGATACTCCCTAACGCCCAATACACACTATAAGATTTTCTGCAGATTTTTGTCTTCAGAAATGCCAAAAAAATATAATATGAGGTCAAACCTTAAGAGTTTCAATTTGTATGCAATCAGGCAGGCCCTTGCACTACATGGTTTTGGTAAATCTGAAGACCATAATCTGCAGAAAATCTAATAGTGTGTACGGGGCTAAAGCCTCGTACACACGGTACGATTGTTGGCAGGGGATTGTCTGTTGATAGACTGTTGTCCTAAAATCTTACTGTTAGTACGCTCCTTTTGACTATTGTTGCCCAATTTTTGGATAACAAATGTTGGATAACAGGCTAGTAAATTTTCAGCAGACAACAGCTTGACGTCAGATTTTCGTACGGTCAGTACACAAATCCGTCATACAAAAGTGGAAAGTAAAAACACGCATGCTCGGAATCAATGCTCACCAAACACGAAATTAGCAGAAGGGGCCCAAAGGGTGGCGCTTAAGAGCTGAAATTCCTCATAGTACGTCACTACGTTTGTGTTTGTGACACGACAATTGTGTGGCGTTAGTATGCAAGACAAGATCCTGGGGCACGCCCTTTTGACAAAAACCAGACGCTCGGTTGGCCAACAATCGTACCTTGTGTACGAGGCTTTAAGGGTTATTCACTTTTAAAGTGATTCTGACACAGCAGCTTTCCTCATTAGAACACAAAGTGCATCAACTGATTATTAACGAAAAGACCCTCCCAGTTACAAAGAGTATGTCACCAGTCTGGTGAAACAAACTGCTATTTCTTCAAGGCAGAAAAAGGTAGGAAAATGGGGGCGCGCGAGAACAACATTCTGGAAGAACCTCCCACGGACATCCACCCAGAATAAGCCGACCGCGCTGTAGCCGTCTTTCGGCTATGGCCGGGTCGGCAAGTGGTTAAGATTTGTGTTATTTTTGGTTTTAGTAGTTTCTAATAAATAATGTATATTTTTTTTATACTATACCGTGACTGATGGAAGTGATTGTGGTACTGGCATAGTCCCAATTTGTGTGCTCACAGCAATAGTATGGAAACAATATTGCAAGAGGGATGATCGTACTTGCCTCTGCTACAAGGGGATTTATTTATTTTAGGTACTTATAACGCGCTGTTAATTTTACACAGCGCTTTACATATACATTGTATATTCACATCAGTCCCTACCCTCAAGGAGCTTACAACCTAAGGTCCCTAACACACATTCATACATACTAGGGCCAATTTAGACAGGATCCGATTAACCCACAAGTGTGTCTTTAGAGTGTGGGAGGAAACCAGAGCACCCGGGGGAAACCCACGCAGGCACAGGGAGAACATGCAAACTCCAGGCAGATGGTGTCGTGGTTGAGATTCAAACCAGCAACCCTTCTTGCTGCTAGGTGAAAGTGCTAACCACTACACCATGCCATGACATGGTAACAATATGTGTAGTTATATGTCTGTGAAACTTCATACTAAATGCACAGAGAGAATTCTAGCTAATGGCACAGATCAATAGGTGAATTTTGAATTCAGCTTCAAACACATTGAATTATGTCAAACATATAAATGTGTTCTAGTGGAGCACACTAGATTGTACAGATTCACATCATCTGTTGCAAAAACACTGGGGTTGGTTTACTAAAGGAGTAAAGGCTAATCACATAGAAAAGTGAATATTCACTTTACAAAATATATGTTGAATTTTTGTTGACTTTACAAAGTGAATGTTAGCAAATACAGTGAAGCTTCATTTATTTTGAATATCTAATCACATGCTAAAATATATCTTTTTAAAATGTTCTTGCACATGATTGGAAATTTAAATGAACGCAGGTCCATTTTATTTAACCAATGTTCAATTTACAAAGTGAACAGCCAAATTTTGTGCTTTCTGTTACATTTATAAAACTGTCGTCAGGCTGTCAGGCACTGCTTTTATGAAGTATTGCATTAAAAGAGACTTTGCAGAACTTTTATCTAATCTGAGATCACAAGATTTCCTGCCTGGACCTATGCTGAACTGTCTGTGACTCTATAGGTATATAAACCTACCTTCTTGTTCTTGAGCAGCTGCGGCGTGTCTCTTTTCATAGCATGTCCTTGTTGCTTTTCAGCTGTGTACTTTAAATAAATGATAAAACAGAGGTCTGTACTTTGTATTGCTTTACTTGACAAAAACTAGAAAAGGAAATTGATGTTAAAGTAAAAATGGAAACGTATAATTATTCCATGTACATATTCATATTTTATGGCAGAGCTAGTTTTAGCATCTGCATCTTACAGGCTTAGCCGGCACTGAGGGAACACTAGATGGCAGTAGTGTTATAGGGAAATGAGCTTTGCAGTAGTGTTATAAGGAAATCTTTGCTAAATAAAGATGATTTGTTACCAGATAACTGTAAAAGAGGGTATAGAAATACTTCCATTGTACAAACTTCACATACAGTAAAGGAAAATTATGTAATACAGTAGATGTGTAAAAAAAATCATTAATGATTTTCGCAAATATGATAATGTGAGGGGATTTCATTTTTTTTATGCAGTTGAATTTCTGCTTATATTTTTGCTACTTTGGACAATGTGCAAAAAGTACAGCATGTGTTCATGTTGAATGCAATGTTTCTGCCTTTTGTCTTTGGTTAATTCCAGGTCAGGTTTATTGCCTTGTTAACTACATGTGATTGTGCCTTTAGATTTTAAAAATATATGTACGTACAATGTGCCCCATATAGCTGAAATAAATGTCACCTTGTGTGTAGAGAGCATTGTGCTTTCTGTCTTCCTTTGCTAAACAACTCCTCTGTGGACTGCAATTACATTGCTGTTAATCATCATGATAAATGCTGTACAGGGTGGGTTTTAGAAAAATAAAGATAAATGCACTAGAAACTCCATCGCTACACAAAGGCCAAAACCTTACAAAGTGGATCAGAGTGATTTGTATTGTTCCGTCAGAAGGTATTTGCCCCCTGTGATATGCCTGAAAAGGAAGTGTGATTGTTGTGCATTAAAGGTATTTTCATAGAAAACTGAAATATCTGGTTTATTGTCAGGCATGCTAAAGTCTCATGTTTTTGAGGATAAGCAGCTACTATATTTTCAGCAGCAAAATGGAATAGTTTTCTCACAATACAGCAGAAGAGCATTTTCATTTCCCATTATGAACATATCATGCGAACAAACAGTACTGCTGCATCAGGGCTCATTGTACCTGGAAAATCCAACTGGAAACAAAGGAGGGTCCTGTTATTCACTAGTTTTTATATGTTTTTCCTCTATAGAGCAATATTTCCCAATCTTTTCTATGCCTCGCACCCCTAGGAAATGTTTGATTAATATTCATCCTTACAAAAATAATATCACATTTGAGAACGAAGAAGTCTAATTTTCAGTTTCAAATTGAATCAAATACAATACCGCAGGGGAACAAATTGAACTAAAAAAATAAGTTCCAAATTGTAAGAATATACATTCGTAATCCATTCTAAAATCTTCAGGTCTCCAACAGTAAAATATCCAACAAGTTTTATGAGTGAAACAATTTTATAAATTTCTGAGTGAAAAAAGATACAATTATGTTAGGTGTTGCCTAATACTGATTTTAAAAGCAATATTCCGACAATCAGTTTCTTACTTATATGTTAATTCTGTTTTACTCTCTTTTTGATTAAATAAACAAAAGACTACCACCAACACAAGGCACACTGGCAGCTAAGTGACAAATCATTACTAAGGGACACAAACCACTCTTTGTTGAACCCCCTGAAATTCCATCTCACACCCCCTGGGGGTGTGGGCACCTCAAATTGGGGAACCCCTGCTATAGAGGGAGGGGGCTACAAAACAGTCTTGCTGAAGGGCTTTGACAGAACATTTGTTAGAAGCAGTGGCGATCCTGTCCATTATGGGTGTACGGGCCATGGATTCCAATGGGAGGCATTTTTTTAAGCACGTGATTAGAGCCATAGGCTCTAATAGGCTTCAAACAAGGGTGGGCTCGGGGTGCAAGCACTGCGCCCCGAGCCCACCCAGTTCTGTGACAATAGCAAATAAATATTCGCTATTTCCACGCTGATCCTCTTCCCGGACAATCAGGAAGCGGGTACTGAGACCCGTCACACAATTGGCTGAAAGGACAGGCGATCCTATTGGATGCCTAGGAGGAGGAGGGAGGAGACGCACGGCAGAAGCCACCGTGATGCAAAGGAGAGGAGACATGATAGAAGCCGCTGCCCGCCACCCATCACCCATAGAAGCGCTGCCCGCCCGCAACCTAGATGGGAGTGCAGGGCTGGATGACCAAACAAACCCACTGACTGACAGCGGGGGTAGGAGGGGTGTTTGTTTGCCACCCCACTTAAAAAAAAACAAAAAACACCAGCTTCCACTGGTTAGAAGCCTTTCTACTAGGGAAGCAGCTGAAATAAACGGTTGAGTGATTGATGAGGATAGTTGCCACAGTTACAGTTGCTTGTTTGCAGTTGCAGTGTAGTAGAGCTGCCATGTAAGGCCTCAATGGAGAAAACCGGTCAGACCGAGCAATACAGCAACATATCTGAATTATATTTACATAGTTAAGTTGAAGACACATATCTAGGGTGTAATATAATAACATAAAATAAAAAAAATACACCTATAATGGGGCCTTTTGAACAGGGTTCTGTATGGTCCATGTCCTTCAATGTTTTATGCTGTAAAACAGACCTAAAATGTAAATGTTTATTTGGAAATAAAAAGAAATTGTCTGCATTCAGCACCCCAGAATGAAGGTATAGCAATCGGGGGAGGATTTTGCTAAGGCATAATGCAGATTTGAGGGTTATATTGCAGATTACCAGTTCTTGATGGGGTGGTTACCTTTTATTTTCACCTGGTGATGTTACCGATAACACACTTCCTGTCCTAGGGTGACAATACTCTCAAACTGTACTGTATCTATTGAGGAGCAGCTTTGCCAACTTAGACTGCTCTCCTGATTTTGATTGCAAACACTTTCATTTCTCTTCATTTTCAATACATAAAGACAAGGTATTCTGTAGTCCACAAAAGATTGCTGGGAAAGCTGCTAAACATCATGTGAGATCTCCAGAAGATGCAGGAAGATACAATTACACTGACACAGGAAAATATAATGACACTGTTCGTAGAAACATAGAAGAGTGAGGGCAGAAAAAAGACCAAGTAACCCATAGCTACTTAGTATAAAAGTTGGCCTTAAAGCTGCCACATCCCAATTATAGTATACCCAAAAGAACTACATGGGGTTTGAACCCCTATCTGTAGCCGTTTTTTAAAGGCAGTACTACAATTATGATTAAAAAAATATACAATTTTATTAAAAAATTTCACTCCATAAAAAGACAGACATTTTTTCAAAAGAAATATTACATCAACCGTACGTTGACCTTTCCCCAAATATCTGGGTTTGGTATTCAAAACATATCATGCATAATTCTGTTCATTGTTGAGTTCAAAATTACATCTTTTAATTAGCTCCTCCACACACTCAACACCTTTCTTAGATAGAATCCACTTCATCAGGAGTTCATTGATGGAGTATTTATATGTTGACTAGGTGTAAAAAAGACATATATCAAGCAATACATTATCACCACTAAGCAAAAAACAAAACAAAAATATCATCATGTCACTAAGCATATATGAAGGATCAAACAAAGTTACCTGACCACATGAACATCAGGAGGGGGAATACAACCAACCACTCTTGTGGGGAAACTCCGCTGGAAGTCTATTTCAAGCATCAGCAACCCTTTCTGTAAAGTAATACTTTCTAAGATTACTGTAAAGGGTGTGGATTGAGTGACCTCATAAGATCCGGCACCTCATCCCTTATATTGGTAATTACAAAGAAAGGGAGTTGGATAGGGATTATAATGGTACCCAGTGTATAGGGTACATAAAACATAAGCAGAGCAATATACAAACAGTGGTACTGGCCAAAGTATCCATATGTATGGGATGGTGACTGATGCATGTCAAGTCCCTACATGTTTCGCCGAAGAATGGCTTCATCAGGGTATTATGTAGTCACCAGTGTTTAACAGTGGTTCTGATAATAATAAACACGTAATCAATATTACAAAATCAAAAATAGAAATAATATTATAAATATAGTATTACAAAATTACAAAAAAACACACAAATCGAATGTCATGGCTCATAGACTTTCCCATCCCACAAATCCCACCCAACTTACCAAAGGGACCCCCACAATAGGGTACAATACCGGGCAGCCCAACAATCACGGCAAAGGGAGGTTTCATTCGTGCGACCACAGGGGGCATATAGGGGCCAGGCTATATTAACCACATGCCAACCGGGCCATAGCTGAAAGACAGCTACAGCGGGGTCGGCTTATTCTGGGTGGGCGTCCATGGACATCCTCACAGAATTGCGCTCCTGCTTGCCCCCGGGAACATCCGTGACCAGGGGACCCGGCGCATCACGGATCACGGTAAATTGCGCTGGTAGCGGCCGTTTACCACGTGATCGCTCCATCAAATGACAGAGCATCACTTGTAAACAAACCGGCGTCATGTCATGACGCCGGTTCCTCCCCTCTCTGTACCTATCGGTACAGTGTGAGAGGAGAGGGAGAGATAGTTTGCAGTGCTGTGGGCACTACAGATCCAGCCCACAGTGCTGCTCAGTGCCCATACTATGGCAATACTCTGCAATACTATGGCAATACTCTGCAATACTATGGCAATACTATGGCAATACTCTGCAATACTATGGCAATACTATGGCAATACTCTGCAATACTATGGCAATACTATGGCAATACTCTGCAATACTATGGTGATACTATGGCAATACTCTGCCAATACTCTGCCAGTACTCGCCAATACTCGCCAGTCACCAATACTCTGCCAATACTCGCCAATACTCTGCAATAAATTTTAACAGAAACAAAAATTATTATTTTTTTTTTACCGAATTTTCAGGCTTTTTGATTTATAGCGCAAAAAATAAAAAACCCAGTGGTGATTAAATAATACCAAAAAAAAGCTCTATTTGTGTGAAAAAAAGGACAAACATTTGAAATGGGTACAGTGTTGCATGACTGAACAATTGTCATTCAAAATGTGCGAGGACTTAAAGCTGAAAATTGGTCTGGTTAGAAAGGGGGTTTAGGTGCCCAGTGGTCAAGTGGTTAAAATTAAGGAGAAAGAAATAGAAAGAGTAATGTACATTATTGGACATAACACAGTCCAATATGATGGGCTAACAAAGCCTCAATTAGTACTTACATATACTTTGCTAAGAAAAAGTATGGGTACATGGGCGCCAGAAAAGCCAAACAGCACTGTAAAGTTGTAACTTCACCATATATAACCCACTGTAGTAAAAAGGAGGAAGAAATACAGATAAGGGTAAGGGAATCAAAAGTATTTTGATAGAAAAAGGAATATAAAAAATATATATTGAAGACAAATAAAATATAGTGTTAAAGAATATATATTATATTACAGAGACGCTAGAATGTGGCCAAGTATACCGAACCCTGCAGGGAAGGGATGTATACCATTGTAAACCTACAGTAAATTATAACCAAATAAAAAAGACTTCCAATCGGAATATGATGGGTGACGTAAGTATATAATAGTTCTCAATAATAGCCCAACATATGGGAGAAGAGGAGAAAGAAAAAGAAAGGACAGCATAAACTCAGCACAGTAATACATAAGGATTCCATTAAGCAGCATAAGCCCACAGATGAACACAGCATCTAAGTTTACCTGGCATCGGTATAACTGTCACAATGGCCGCCCCTGGAATCCAGCTGATGGATTGCTGGAATCGCTATATACCCCCCACTCGTTCAGCGTCTGACGTCGCTGACCGAGTACGGATGAAAAAAGGCTACTGCACATGCGCCAGAGGGCCCTCCATTCGCCTACAAACCCCAGAGTGATGAGCGGCAGGGAATAGATATCACGTGACACAACCACGTCACATGATGCAGTAAGCACATAGATGCCGGCGGACGGGACTATCTTCCGCATGATATCCCGCACAGCAGACCAGATTGGGCAGAGCGGGATGGGAGGAAAAATCCGGGCCAGGTTGGCAGAACTCCAGCGCGGCTGACAGCCACTAAACACGGGCATCTGTCCTAAATAGGAACAGACGTTCAGGGCCTCTGTGCAGCCACACATAATGTCCACCCAAGGCCAACGTGAACAGCCCAATGTCGGCCCAGAAAAAACGGAAGGGCAACAAGGCAAGGGGGGAGAAGAGAAAAGGGTGGGGAACAAGTCAGAAGATAGGTATTGGTACCCACACTGGTGCACCAACCAGCGTGGACCAGCAACATGAACCATGACGCGCGATCAATAAAACATGAAAGTAATAATCATTTAAACAAAACATAATTGCACATAAGTTTTACAAAATACCAAAAGTAATGACAATTCCAAAGACAACAAACAATTATTAAATGTCTGTCAAAAAAGAGAAAGGGTATGTAAATATATTAATCTACTTTAAAGTGTATAACTATATGCGGTGACACAAATCACCTAATCCAGGAGGGTAAAATGGCTATGGCTATACATAATGTGGGAGAGAGGGAGGCAAGATGGAATAAAAGGTTCTTGACTACTGCTATTAATAACAAGATATCCAGGATTGAACACACACACTTTATATAGGCAAAAATAAATAAAGTCTCTACATTACAAAAAGATTTGAAACTAATATATTTGTTTGAGACGGGATATCTTGTGGCATCCAAACTATGGATCCACCGGGTTTCTAATTGTAGTAACGTGCAATCTATGCCACCGTGCCTCACATGTAAAGGTACATGTTCAAGGGCGATGAACGTGATCATGTTGGGGTCAAAATTATGCTGAAGTCCCACATGTCTGCTGATAGCAGTAGTCATGAGGCGTTTGAAAATTAGAGTGGTGTGGTCCTTTATTTGCTTAGACACCTTTACATGTGAGGGGCGGTGGCATAGATTGCACGTTACTACAATTAGAAACCCGGTGGATCCATAATTTGGATGCCACAAGGTAACCCGACTTGAACAAATATATTAGTTTCAAATCTTTTTTGTAATGCAAAGACTTTATATAGGCAATAATAAATAAATGAATACATAAATAAATAAAGTGCGTTCAATCCTGGATATCTTGTTATAAATAACAGTAGTCATGAACCTTTTATTCCATCTTGCCTCCCTCTCTCCCACATTATGTATCCCCATAGCCATTTTACCATCCTGGATTAGGTGATTTGTGTCACCGCATAGTTACCCCTGTGCGGTTCTCACCAGAACTTTCGAACACAGTGAAAGTTTGGACCCGAATAACGAACCCCATTAAAGTCAATGGGACCCGAATGTCACAAATCAAAAGTGCCCATTTTGAAGGCCTACTGGAATTTTTTGCTCCATAAGATGCACTTTTTTTCCCCCAAAAACAGGGGGAAATGTCTGTGCGTCTTATAGAGCGAATACTGACCAGCAGAGCCGCTGATAGGGGGATAGTTTCGGCGGCAGAATGATGCCCTGTGCATCTCTCTGCCCCAGCTAAATCCTGTTTCTCTCCTGCCTTCAGCTGCTAGAGGGATGGAAACATAAGGTATTGTTCTTTAATAAACCCCCACAGTATTGGCATTCACGTGTAAATCGTGTGTGCATTGTTATGTAAATGAGGCTGGCCGACGGAATTCATATGCAAATTACACACCTTCCCCTGCATGCCGCCCACCTAGAAGATGTAAACAGCATACAGTGCAGGTGAGCATGGGGGCATGTAGAGGTAATCAAAAAGGGGGGTTTGACGTGCAGAGGTGAGCAGAGGAGGTGTGCAGAAGTGAATGGGAAGAAGGGGTTGAAGTGCAGAGGTTAGTAGATAAGGGGTTATAGAGGCAGAGTTGTACTGAGAGGGAGATAAGAATGCAGAGATTAGTAGAGAGGTGGGGGAGGGGTTACCGTAAATACACCCGTTACATCACTGGTCAGTGTAAATGTCTCAATACATTGATGGTTGATGTCAATACTCCTGTTGTGTTGAGGTCAGTGTAAATGTCCCAGTTACATTGGGGATCAGTGTAGGGTGCCCCCTTACATTTGTTGTCAGTGTAGAAATATTATTCTGTTATATTTTATTTAATATGTTAGTACACTATTTGGTTAAGAATATTTTTTTTCATGTTTTCCTCCTCTATAACCTAGGTGTGTCTTATTGTCAGGTGCATCTTATGGACAGAAAAATACGATATATGGAAGAAATTAGGCGTACAATGATTACAGGGGTCCGGGTCAAGCCCTGGGGGGCATGTATCAATAAAAAAAAAGTGTGTTAAAAAACCGTCATTTTTAAAAAAGCAGAGATTTCCAATATAGTGCCTGGGGGGTCCCCTCAGTCTACCTGGAAAGTGGCAGATCTATACCATGTCTAGAATCTGCTGCAGCAATAATTGCATTTATAAAGCCAAAAAAAATGCCATTTTTCCTGCAAGCTGCCTTTATTTTGCTCAGCGACAGCTGGGGAGCCAGTGTGTATGATGAGGCCACAATGTAGTGCACTGGGAACAAGAGTAGAGTTTTTTTGGATACATTCTGGTGTCACTTTGACTTTGTATAGAAGTAACCAGCAGAGCCGCTGATAGGGGGATTGTTTCGGTGGCAGAATGATGCCCTGTGCATCTCTCTGCCCCAGCTAAATCCTGTTTCTCTCCTGCCTTCAACTCCCAGAGGGATGGAAACAAAAGGTATTGTTCTTTAATTAACCCCCACAGGATTGGCATTCACGTGTAAATTGCACGGGCATTGTTATGTAAATGAGGTCGACCGACGCAATTCATATGCAAATTACACACCTTCCCCTGCATGCCGCCCACCTAGAAGATGTAAACAGCATACAACACAGGTGAGCATAGGGGCATGTAGAGGTAATCAAAAGGGGGGGCGTGCAGAGGTGAGCAGAGGAGGTGTGCAGAGGTGAATGGGAAGAAGAGGTACTCTTGATGAAAGCAAGAATTGGTCTTGCTGCAAAAAATTGCAATGATATGCACCTGTCAAACAGGGGCTGAAAAATTGGTCTGTGGGTGTCAGTGGCACCTTCCCACCGTAACCCTATAGAGGCACTCTTGATGAAAGCAAGAATTGACTTTGCTGTAAAAAATTGCAATGATATGCACCTGTCAAACAGGGGCTGAAAAATTGGTCTTTGGGTGTTAATTGTGCCCATGAAACCTAAATCAAAAACATTGTTCCAGATGAAATGATTGAACACCCTCAAAGCTAGGCAGCCTCGAAGTCCTGCAGAGATTCCACATGCCAAAAAGACTTAATCAGTGACATCGGCATCAGGGGCTTCATAGCTGGTAATCCAGGACTGATTCATTTTTATAAAAGTCAAACGATCCACAGAGTCTGTGGACAGGCGCGTTCTATGATCAGTAACGAAACCTCCTGCAGCACTGAATGCCCATTTTGAAAGCACGCTGGATGCAGGGCAGCCCAACAACTCAATAGCATACTGGGCAAGTTCTGGCCAGTGGTCTATTCTCATGACCCAGTAAGTCAGTGGATCGTTAGCTGGAAAGCTCTCCATCTCTGTTTTGGCCCTGAGGTTCATCATGTGATGCAGACGCTGAAGATTGGATGTGGAAGATGACAGCCCTGGGTGGCGTGGACTAAAAAAAATCCAAAATGCCTCACTTAGGTGGACACCTTCTCCAACGCTCCTCTCTTGACCAACAGAAGACTCAAAACAAAGTTTTTCACAACACTGTAACCTACTGGAGTCAGGAAAAATGTTCTATAAAATCTTTATTAACGTGTCCTCAAGAGATTTTATCTTCTGCACTCTCTGTGGGGACTGGATGAGTTCTGAGACCTTCCCCCTATAACGGTGGTCAAGGAGGGTTGCCAACCTGTAATCATCCTTCCCCTTTTTGACACGTATTCTTGGGTCCTTTTGCAATTTGAAGCATGAGGTTTCCCATCCTCAAATTTGCCAAGGCTTGAGAAGCACACTCCTCGGGGTCACTAGAGATGACATCTGGAACTTCCTCCTCCAAGCCACGTACTACTCCCAAGGGTCCTGGGGTTGGAAAGCCATTGCTTACAGATTGACCCATGTCTTCCTCTTCTTCGGAGCCTATGAAAGTGCACGAATCCTCCTCCTCATCCTCCTCCCCTCTCTCCTCCTGTGTGTTCTGTGACATAGGAATGATAGTGTCTGGATAAAGTGGGCCTTGAGAGGAAAGGATGTCCTCCTCTTCCTCCTGCTGCTCTGCCTCCAGTGCCCTGTCCATAATGCCATGCAGAGTCTGCTCCAGTAGGGACACGACAGGGATTGTGTCACTGATGCATGCACTGTCACTGCTCACCATCCTTGTGGCCTCCTCAAATGGTGACAATACAGCGCATGCATCCTTAATGATCAGCCATGGGTGTGGGGAAAAAAAGCCAAAGTGGCCTGAGTCTGTCGTCGTGCAGTACTGGCACAGGTACTCGTTGATGACCCTCTGCTGCATGTATAGCCGCTGCAACATTCCCAAAGTTGAGATCCACTTGGCGGGCATGGCACAAATCGTACGGTTTGCGGGCAGGTGGAATTCCCGCTGAATTTCAGCGAACCGAGCACTGGCTGTGTATGACCGCCTGAAAGGGCTACAGACCCTTCTGGACTGCTTTAGTACATCTTGCAACCCTGGGTACGTACTTAGGAAATGCTGTAACACCAGGCATGGCACATGTGTCAACTTTTCCTGTCTAAGGGCGGACAGGAGGTTTGAGCCATTATCTAACACCACCATTCCTGGCTCCAGCTGGTGTGATGTGAACCACCTCTGGGCCTGTCCCTGCAGAGCTGATAGAATCTCTGCTACGGTGTGGTTTCTGTCCCCTAAACACACCAGCTGAAACACTCCATGGCACCTTTAGCCCGACTCTGGGAATAGACCTTTGAACGCTTATCTGATGTTCATAGGACAATTCTGCAGAGGAGGGCATGGAAGAGGCGAAGGAGGAGCGGTATTGCTCACAGGTCTGGCATCGTCACCACCAGCTGTATGGAGACGTGGGGGCACAACAAGCTGCAGCACCGAGCCCTGTCCTGCAACCTTTCGAGTTGCAAGCAGTGTTACTCAGTGTGTTGTGAATAAAATATATTGTCCCTGCCCATGCTTGCTGGGCCACCTGTCAGCAGTAACGTGGATTTTACAGCTGATTGCTTTGCCCAACGATGCCAGAACATTACCTTCAACGTGATGTATATAGAAGTCATTGGACTAAAACCAGAAAACAGAGACAGGACTCCCAATCCCTGAATGCATAGGAAAATGTAAAGAGGGAGATAAATCTCACTCTGTAGAGTAATGGGACTTTAAAGGGAGATGATGTGTCTGTTAGATATAAGCAGTATCACAATCATTAATATAAAAATATACAAATTTTATTGAAAATATATAAAATATACAATAAAAAAGTTACAATCCAGCAAGATTTTACGACCGTACAGAGATATTAAAATCACTTGTAGTCAGCCAACATGTTTCACATATCTTTGCTTCATCAGGGCATTACAAACATCACAGATTTCATCTAAATTATGAACAAAAATATACATCATTAATATAGTCGTAATTATCAAATGCATTTAACAAGATAATATTTTATGGTAAGAGTACAGAATAGATACATACAAAAAATAATAACTGAGCTCACCTGGTCTATAATAGTCATGAAGACTGCTGAATACACACCATAACCAATCATAATGCTTCCCTATGAGTCACCCGGCATCTAAAGACCCATGGGTGCCAGGTCCAAATGGGCCGTGCTAGTGGGGGAACCGGGCTGTGTTCAAGGTGATGGTAATGTAAAACAGGGGATTTTATAATAATAATCATCATATTGATCTTTTTTAATAATGGGGTATAGAGTCTAATATATCTAAGGGCAATTCCTAATAACGGAACTCCTCTATTGTTTGAACATGATGGTATGTGTAATGTTGACCTGGATGGGTCAGCCTTAATTGCCTATGATAACAATAGTTAATAGATAAATAAATTAAATTAAATTAAATAATAACACATAGGAATATGATAGGTACAGGACATTAATCCAAGGAAGGCCATAAAATAGGAAATCATATACGTGACTTGAAATGGTGTAGGCTGAGAATATTATTAATATCATTTTATGTGCCAAATATATTGGTAGATAATAGTTTTAGGCAGTATGTATTTAAACGCAAGGGGATAAATGCAGTCCCACAGCAAAATAAAATACAAACAAACACTGCCATATTGTGGGTAATTCAACCCACAACCACATGTAATAAGGTGGCAACATATCGGAACTTACCTTGTGACAAAATATATGAATCTGGCCAAATCCTGCAAAAAGTGTGGCAGCAGTGCGGGAGCTCCGGCCCCGCTATGCAGTGCGGGTGCGTCTGTCAGAGACCAAACCAGCACTGCCATCTTATAATGACACGGTACTACCGTAAAGTGGAGGGTCGGACACGACCTCTGGCGTCACTACCGGTCTGGACGTCCCTGCTAAGATGCGTGTGCACTGCAAAAGGATCGTGCGCACGCATTCACCATCTCCCACTTGAGCGGGGATGGCATATGTGGGCGGAAAGGGAGGATTCTGCCCTCTTAAGCAGGGACATCCAAATTCCCCTACCATTGGCTGACAGTGACCGAGTGACACAAACAGGAGCTCTAGTATGAGGGAATCAGCAGTCCCCCGAAGTACAGCCAGACCTAATTATTATGAGAAATGATCAAACAATAATGATGATGGCTATTGCAGAATATTACAAAAAACAACAAACAACAACTATATTCACTCATACTATATCCTATATCAAAAATGAAGGAACAAGGGTGTGAACATGCACATGTATAGAGTTCTTGCTTAACTATAGAAATTAAAAAAAAAAAAAAAAAGGGGGGGGGGGGGAGAGGGAGGGAAGGAACAGGATGGGAAAGAGGAATATGGTATAAATTATAAAAAAAATGTTTATATGATAACGCTGTGTTGAGGCCAGGTGAATAAGTAGCTTTTTGGTTGAAGAGCCATCTGGCCTCTTTTTGAAGAATTTTTTAATCTACATTGCCACCTCTTTCCATGTCTGGGATGACTTCCAATGCAGCGAACAAAATGTAGGTAGGGTCAAAACTATGATGTAGGCCCACGTGTTTGCATATGGGAGTGTAAAGTAAACCCGCATCCAGGTTATATAGATGATCCTGGATGCGTTTAGCAAATGGGCGTTTGGTTTTCCCAATATAAAATGCGCCGCAGCGGCACATGGCAAGATAAACAATGCCGGTGGTGCAGCAGTCCGTGTAACCTTTAAGTTTATGGAAGCCCCCTCTGGGGAGGGGGCAACCTATGCCTTCCCTGATCCATGGGCAGTATTCACAATGCCCACAGCGGAAAGTGCCACTGCCCCCTATTGCTCCCAGTACGGGACCCGAAGAGGGGAGGTGGCTGTGCACTAATTCATCTCTAATGGAGCGGGATCTCCTGTATGTAATTTGTGGTACTGAGGCCACATATTTGGAGATAATGGGATCCTCTGCAATGAAATGCCAGTTATTGCTGATGAGTTTACGAAAGATGTCTTGGTGTGCAGTATGTGTCGTAATGAGTTTGGTAGTAGCACAGGTGTCGTGAGCCTTATTTTGGAAAATTAGTTCTCGTTTGTTTTGTTTTGCTCGCGGGTATGCCTTTTTCAGAACTTTTTTTCTATATCCTCTTTGAATTAATCTGAGATATAAAGCTCTTGCTTCTAGTTCGAAGTCCTCATCCCTTGTACAGTTTTGTTGCAACCTTAGGTATTGACTGAAGGGTATGCTATGGATGAGGGGACGAGGATGCAAACTAGAGTAATGTAATATGGTGTTGCCTGCTGTTTCTTTTCTATAGAGGGTGTATGTATTGTGCCATCATGATTAAGGTAGAGGCATAGGTCCAAAAACGGAATCGTAGTGGTATCCGATTGGATGGTAAATTTTAAATTGAAATCATTATGAGAAAGAAAGATCATAAATTCAGAAAGCTATTCCAAAGTGTCAGTCCAGATGAGCAGAACGTCATCGATATACCTCCGCCAAAGAAGAATGTGGCGGAGGTATATCGAGGCGCCGTCATTGGAAAATAAAGTACGCGCCCCCCCCCCCCCCCAGGTACGGGTTAGCATACGATGGGGCACACGAATTCCCCATCGCAACTCCCTGTACCTGGAGGTAGGTGGAGCCATTGAACAAAAATATGTTGGTGGTTAGAATATGTTCCAACAAAGTAGTGATGAATTGACCCATTTCCCAGTTGTTAGTGTGCTGTTCTTTAAGAAATGTGGAAACTACTGCTATGCCTTGGGTATGCGGGATACTAGAGTAGAGTGCCTCAATATCAATGGCTGCTAATATTGCACCTGATGGTATCACAAGTCCCTCCAAGACTCTCAATAACTCCAGAGTATCTTTAAGGTAAGAGGGCAAGCTCATGACATAGGGACGAAGATAGCTTTCCACAAATTGACTAGCAGTTGCAGTATGGCTGCCTATTCCCGATACAATGGGGCGTCCGGGAGGGTTTGTAATACTTTTATGGAATTTTGGTATTGAATAAAATGTTGGGGTCACAGGCCATTTGACTTCCAGATATTCACGTGTGTCCTTATCGTTCAGGCCTTTATGGTGTGCCTGGTCGATAATGGAAAGATATTGGGATCTAGCTTCTGTTAATTTCTCAGGTGGAACCAGCTGGTACCAGTCCTTAATGTCAAGGATTTTGTAGCACATACTGATGTATGCACTTTTATCCATCACTACTACGTTGCCTCCTTTATCTGATGGCTTGATGATGACATCCTCATTTTGCATGATATTGATGAATACTGTTAGTTGTGCTGGTGACAAATTACTTGTCACATGTTTAGAAAACTCGATGGCTTCAATTTGTTTAATAGTTTGTTTAAGGAATGCCCAGCTGGCTGGGCAAGTCTGGAGGTTGGGAAATTGTTGGGATTTGGCCTTGAATTTGGGTGGCTCCAAAATTGTTTGTGCATCAAGTTCTTCCTCACGAATCATAGGAGTCCCCATAGCCCTCATTTTCATCTAGTAGCTGGATCAGTGCCTTAAGGGCCCTAAAATCCTGAACCTTGAAGCCTTTGTATAGATCTTCTTCTCTCCTTACTAACTTTCCCCATCATTGTCGTGTATGTAAGATTTCTAGCAAAAATATGTAGATCTTTTACTAACGTAAATTTGTCAATTTTTTGTGATGGGCAGAAACTGAGACCCAGTTTCAGTACTTCAATTTCAATTGGTGAGAGTTGGTAAGAAGAAAGATTCACAACATCTAATCCCGGCTCAGGGTGGTCTGCTTGATTACGAACGGATCCATCTTTCCCGTTTGTTGTATCATTGGTGTAGCTGGGGGGTTGGCGATGGTGCCTAAAGGGGCCGTGCCTGAATTAAGATTACGTGAAAGATTGATTTTTGGTATCGCACCTGGGTCTCGTGGAGGTGGTGGTTCATTATCCCTGTCATCTGAGAACATTAACAGAGGGGTAGTGGCTCCTGAGAAGGAGTCACCCTGGGCTCCCTCCATTAATTCTGAGTATGAATTGTTAGGTGCATGTCTAGAAGGGGAGACAATGTGTTTTTTATGTGTGCCTCCTTGGGGCTGATGGTCATTGGAATTACCACGTTTGGGTAGACGTCCCTTGCCGTGTGAGCCTTGTGTGGATTTAGTAGCGGGTTTTTGGGAGGAGACAGATGATGATGATATCGATATCTCAGAGTCTGATTTATAAGGTGTCGTGAAATTAATATTTGATCAATGTGATCTACCTCCTCTGTTATTGTGGCTTCTTTGCCATTTATATGCGTATCCGCCAGAGAATGCTAGTTTATCTTTATAAAATTTGTTATCTTTTTTGATAACAATATTTTTATTGTAATTTTCTAAATGCTGTAGTAGATCACGTTCTTTTTTCTTAAACTCAGTACTCGTGGAAGGTTGACCACTACTTATTCTGAGTGTTTCAATTTCCCTGTCCAGTTCCATCTGGTCTTTGCTATATTTATCTTTGAGCATTGTAATCATATGTGCTGAGAATTTATTGAGATTTTGTTCCCATTCCTCCTTGAAAGGTGCATCTGTTACCTCAAAGGAGGGAAAGATTTGTATTCTAAGTCCCTGAGGACTAATCTTTTCTTTTAAATATCGATCGAGGAAACGAACATGTCACCCCAGATTGGATTTTTTCTCCATAAGCCTTTTAAGCTTCAAAAAGAAAACATCAAGACCTACTTCAGTTTGTGCTTGAGGAGAGAAAGTACTTTGAATATTATCCATAAATTGATCCCGAGGTCTCGGCTCATCTCGGCTCAGGGGGGTAGCATCTCAGCTGTGCTTGGGTGGGGGGGCGGGTTTGGCTCACCTCAGCTCGCCTGGGCTTGGTCTCAGCTGTGCTCAGGCGGGGGGGGGTCTTGGCTCGGTTTCCCTCGGCTTGGCTGTGATGTAATGGTAACTAGCAAAAGCATTAGAAGAAGAGGGACGATGATCATGTTACAGAAGATGCTGTAACTTAACTTAGTTGTTATATTTTAGAACTTAAGCTGTTCTCCACTGTGATTACAATGAATGAATGGCTGGAGACTTTTCTATACCCTATGATGAACATGGGGAGTCATGTCCACAGTCTCTGACCGTCTCCTGTATCATGTCTGCAGTCTCTGACCATCTCCTGTATCATGTCCACAATCTCTGTTCATCTCCTGTATCATGTCCACAGTCTCTGACCGTTTCCTGTATCATGTCTGCAGTCTCTGACCATCTCTTGTATCATGTCTTCATTCTCTAACCATCTTCTGTATAATATCTATGGTCTCTGATCATCTCTTGTATCCTGTCCACAGTCTTTGACCATCTCTTGTATCATGTCTGCAGTCTCTGACCATCTCCTGTATCCTGTCCGCAGTCTTTGACCATCTCTTGCATCATGTCTGCAGTTTCTGACCATCTCCTGCAGTGGCGGCCCTTCCATAGGGGGTGCCCGGGCACTGCCCCCCCCGGCAGTCACAAAAAACAAAAACAAATTTTTTTTTAAATGGCCCTTTAAAAAAAATAAAAAAAACAAAGGCCCTTAAGTGCACTGTGTTTGGGGCCAGACACAATGCACTATGGGAAGTGCCACGTCAATGCCATGCCACGCCACGTCAATCTTGTGATTGCAGACGAGGTGCTTCGTTTTCAGGTTTTGTAGCTCCTTTGTGCTGCAGACCATTACGCCGGACAACTTCCGCCCGGTGCTTGTAGTGTATCACTACAGCCGGGTGCTTTGATAGATATTGGCACCGCCCTAGGACATTGGCGGTGCTTTCCATCCTAGTTACAACATCATTTATGGTTTTCCCTGTGCCAGTGATAAACCGGAAGTGACGTCACAGCTCCGTGGAGCCCACGGCCTGAGCGGAGCTGAGGGAAGTATAATCAGATTGGATTAGCAGCAGCTGCCCTGGAAATAGTAAAGAGGAAAGAAGCACAACAATAGTAATTGAATATTTGAATTGTAAGTGGATTACCTAACAGTAATGACTAAATGCAATTCCCAGCATCTCTTAAGCAAATGTCATCAGTCGAGACTTGTAGGAAAAGTTACTTGTTCTGCTTGAACAAATCATCATCACAACTCTATCCTCTAAGAAATATTCACAAATTGTGTAATAATATTTATGAGATTAAAAAAGAAATTACAAATTTTGATGCAAGTCTTTGTGGCATGTCATGCTGGGACTTGTGGTGCTCTACACCATGCCCTGGATCGGTGTCAGTTCTGGCAATCCTCTGACCCATGCTCCTGTAATGCTTCATCTCCTGGCTGTTTATTCGGACTGTGATGTCACGGTTCCTGGTGTCTGTCAGGCTTTTTACAGGGTCCAGAATGCAGACATGTGCAATTTACAATGTGCAGAATGCAGACATGTGCTATTTACAATGTGCAGAATGCAGACATGTGCAATTTACAGTGTGCAGAATGCAGACATGTGCTATTTACAATGTGCAGAATGCAGACATGTGCGATGTACAGTGTGCAGAATGCAGACATGTGCTATTTACAATTTGCAGAATGCAGACATGTGCAATTTACAGTGTGCAGAATGCAGACATGTGCTATTTACAATGTGCAGAATGCAGACATGTGCGATGTACAGTGTGCAGAATGCAGACATGTGCTATTTACAATGCGCAGAATGCAGACATGTGCAATTTACAGTGTGCAGAATGCAGACATGTGCTATTTACAGGGTGCAGAATGCAGACACGTGACATTTACAGTGTGCTGAATCCAGACATGTGTGATTTACAGTGTACAGAATGCAGACATGTGCGATTTACAGTGTGCAGAATGCAGACATGTGTTATTTACAGTGTGCAGAATGCAGACATGTGCAATTTACAGTGTGCAGAATGCAGACATGTGCTATTTACAATGTGCAGAATGCAGACATGTGCTATTTACAATGTGCAGAATGCAGACATGTGTTATTTACAATGTGCAGAATGCAGACATGTGCAATTTACAGGGTGCAGAATGCAGACATGTGTTATTTACAATGTGCAGAATGCAGACATGTGTTATTTACAGTGTGCAGAATGCAGACATGTGTTATTTACAGTGTGCAGAATGCAGACATGTGGGACTTACAGTATGCCGAATGCAGACATGTGCGATTTACAGTGTGCAGAATGCAGACATGTGCAATTTACAGGGTGCAGAATGCAGACATGTGCTATTTACAATGTGCAGAATGCAGACATATGTTATTTACAATGTGCAGAATGCAGACATGTGCAATTTACAGTGTGGAGAATGCAGACATGTGCAAATTACAGTGTGCAGAATGCAGACATGTGCTATTTACAGGGTGCAGAATGCAGACACGTGACATTTACAGTGTGCTGAATCCAGACATGTGTTATTTACAATGTGCATAATGCAGACATGTGTTATTTACAGTGTGCAGAATGCAGACATGTGGGACTTACAGTATGCCGAATGCAGACATGTGCGATTTACAGTGTGCAGAATGCAGACATGTGCAATTTACAGATTGCAGAATGCAGACATGTGCTATTTACAATGTGCAGAATGCAGACATGTGCAATTTACAGTGTGCAGAATGCAGACATGTGCAAGTTACAGGGTGCAGAATGCAGACATGTGCTATTTACAATGTGCAGAATGCAGACATGTGTTATTTACAGTGTGCAGAATGCAGACATGTGCTATTTGCAGTGTGCAGAATACAGACATGTGGGATTTACAGTATGCCGAATGCAGACATGTGCGATTTACAGTGTGCAGAATGTAGACATGTGCTATTTACAGGGTGCAGAATGTAGACATGTGCTATTTACACGGTGCAAAATGCAGACAAGTGCGATTTACAGTGTGCAGAATGCAGACTCACACCGAAGGACCTGGTATGGATTTGGAGGAGGAACCCTGTGCTTTTTTTTTTTTTTTTTTATTTGGCTTGGAGTTTCCCGTAAAGATTCATACCAGACACAAAGTGCCTGGTATTGTTGGGATCAAAGTCAGATCCCTGTTCATTGAAGTCGGATGGATGTCAGACTTCAAGTCGCAGGGCAAAGTCAGATCCACAGTTGTACGACTGTCGTGTCGTAGCAGTGTGAACCTGGCCTGTGGTGATGCATTGATATAAATATTTTTTTATTTGTGGATTATTGAGAATATTGTCACAGCTAGTGTTCATTTGCTATCACATGTAATGGTATATGTTTAGGTGTTTATGGGTTAAGCAATATATGTATTTAGGAGCAACACAAAACTTTTTTTTGTATATATTATTTAATTGTAGCGTGTTAACACATTTTGTGTTTACTAAAGCTCTAGGTATTTTTAATTGTATTTTTTTAATTTTATTTGTACATGTCTTATTTTTATTGATGTATTCCTCTTTTTTGGTAGCACACAGAGATTTTTCATATATAGTTTCTTCTCTGTTGACATAGCTGCCCGATGTACACATGCATCTCAATCCCAGATTATGTGCATGAAAATTCATCAAAACCAAGTATACATCCCTGTAGGAAGAACTGACTATTTCCAAACTTCAATTTCTTTGCCTCACATAGAACGAATGATCAATTTTATTTTACCAATTTATTAATGAAATATTAATACTTAATATTTTATCCTAATTAATTTGATACTGTAGGCTTGTAATTTGGCCCTTAAAATTAGTTAAGGAGGTTTCGGTGACAAAGTATAAACCCTCAACACTTGCTGCTGATTAATAGGGCTGTTCATCTTGGAAATGCCATTATCAGCTCTTTTATTGGCTCTGCTGAATTGCGCCAAGGCTACTAGTGCTCAGCGACTTAAAAATCTGTTCATTTCCATAATGGTTTGATTCAGATGAGCCCATAACATGAATGAACCTATAATATTGTTCTACCTACATAACAAACATTTATGTTTATAATAATGATGATTCTTTATGGCTCTGATATATCTGCAAATGTACATGTTTAAAGACTTGCAGCTCTATTACCAATAATCCTGAAATCGTATTTCCACTTTTGCAGCCAGATTGGGAAAGCACCTACTTTATATTTGTTAGGTGTCCCCATTCACATAAGCATAACTTTTAAAAAAATGGCACTTTCCTTTTTTAGATGCTCTGTTCTTGACCTGCCAGCAAGGAACAATCCTAAGTAGTTTTCTTCTTCTTTATAAGGGAGCTGGGAGCTGTGCTTGCCATAATTAACCCTGTCTGGACTGTGCAGGCGGATTTTTATTGTCATTTGTAACTAGATTTGAACACTGGTTCTAGCAAAGAGTTAAAGGTGTAGAGGCTGGGTTATTTGCATTGAAAAAAAGAAGGCCCGTTAACGTGGTGTATCTGGATTTTGCAAAGACATTCGATACAGTTCCGCATAAACGTTTACTGTACAAACTAAGGTTTGTCAGCATGGACCATAGGGTGAGTACTAGGGATGGGCTGAACACCCTGCTGTTCGGTTCGCATCCAGAACATGTGAACAGGCTAAAAATTAGTTAAAGTCTATGGGACACGAACATGAAAAATCAAAAGTGCTAATTTTAAAGGTAAAATGCAAGTTATTGTCATTAAAAGTGTTTGGGGACCTGGGTCCTGCCCCAGGGGACATGTATCAATGCAAAAAAAAGTTTTAAAAACTGACGTTTTCTCGGAAGCAATGATTTCAATAATGCTTAAAGTGAAACAATAAAAGTGAAATATTCCTTTAAATTTCGTACCTGGAGCGTGTATTATGCCTGTAAAGTAGCGTTTCCTGTGTTTATAACAGTCCAAGAGCAAAATTACATTTCTAAAGGAAAAAAAAGTAATTTAAAAGTGCTAGCGCTAGTGCCGGCTAATAATGAATTGTCGGTCCCGACAATACACATAAAAGTCATTGAAAGTTATTGAAAAATAAAAAAAAAATGCGTGGGGGTCCCCCAAAATTCCATTACCAGGCCCTTCAGGTCTGGTATGGATATTAAGGGGAACTTTGCGCCAAAATTAAAAAAAAAAATGGCGTGGGGTTCCCCTCAAAAATGCATACCAGACCCTTATCCGAGCACGCAACCTGGCAGGCCGCAGGAAAAGAGGGCAGGACGAGAGAGCGCCCCCCCTCCTGAACCGTACCCGGCCACATGCCCTCAACATGGGGAGGATGTCCCCATGTTGATGGGGACAAGGGCCTCATCCCCACAACCCTTGCCCGGTGGTTGTGGGGTTGTGGAGGTCTTAACAAAGGGGACACCCAGATCCCGGTCCCCCATGTGAACTGGTAAGGTACCCCTACCATTTCACAAAAAGAAAGTGTCAAAATGTTAAAAAACCAAAGGAGACGGCTTGGGACAAGTCCTTTATTAAAAATAAAAAAAATAAAAAATAAAAAAGAGATTTCAGCGATGTAATCCAATAAATCCATGCTCCTACTCCAGCGATGTAATCTAATTCTTGATCTCCAGCGATGGATGATCTCCAGCGACTCCAGCGAGGAACACGCACAGGATCCTGCCTCCACTGGAGGCACCCTGCCATTGATGCGGCACCAGCTTGACAGCTCTTATGTAGCTGAGGGAGGAGCCACCCGTCACGTGACCCTGTCCCCCTCTGACAAGGGGAAATGCTGGGGTTTCCCAGTGACGTGTACGGGTGACCCCGCCCCCCTCTGATGCAACGGGAATCCTGCATTGCATCAGAGATGGGGGGTCTGACAATTGCGTGGTCATGCGACGTTGCACCCAAACAAAATTTACGTCCTTTTTTTCCCACAAATAGAGCTTTCTTTTGGTGGTATTTGATCACCTCTGAATTTTTTTTTTTTTGCGCTACAAACACAAAAAGAGTGACAATTTTGAAAAAAATGCATTATTTTTTACATTTTGCTATAAAAAATATGCCCCAAAAATATATAAAAAAATATTTTTTTCCTCAGTTTAGGCTGATATGTATTATTCTACATATATTTGGTAAAAAAATATTGCAACTTTTATTAGTAATGGCGGCGATCTGCGATTTTTATCGGGAGTGCGACATTATGGCGGACACATCGGACACTTTTACACTATTTTGGGACCATTGTCATTTATTCAGCGATCAGTGCTATAAAAATGCACTGATTATTGTGTAAATGACACTGGCAGTGAAGGGGTTAACAACTAGGTTGCAATGAAGGGGTTAAGTGTGTCCTAGGGAGTGACTCTAACTGTGTGGGTGGTGGGCTTCAAGTCACATGACAGCGATTACCGCTCCAGATGACAGGGAGCGATGATCTCTGTCATGACACAAGCCAGAACAGGGAAATGCCTTGTTTACATAGGCACTTCCCCGTTCTGAGGCCCCGTGACACGATCGCCGCGAGACCGGTGGACATCGAGTCCGCCGGTCCCGCGGGCACAGTCACGCTGTACTATCCCCGGCTCTTAAAGGGGATGTACAGGTACGCCCATTTGCCCACCGCTGCCATTATGCCGACGTCGTCAAGTGGTTAATGTAGATAAATGTAAAGTAATGCATTTGGGTGCCAAAAATACGAATGCAATCTACTCATTGGGGGAGAACCTCTGGGGGAATCTAAGATGGTAAAGGACCTGGGGATCTTAGTAGATGACAGACTCAGCAATGGCATGCAATGCCAGACTGCAGCAAGCAAAACCAACAGAATATTGGCATGCATTAAAAAGGGGATTAGCTCCAGAGATAAAACGATAATTCTCCCAGTCTACAAGACTCTGGTCCGGCCGCACCTGGAGTATGCCGTCCAGTTCTGGGCTCCAGTCCTCAAGAAGGATGTGCTGGAACTGGAGAGAGTCCAGAGAAGTGCAACAAAGCTAATTAAGGGACTGGAGGACCTTAGTTATGAGGAAAGATTACGAGCACTTAGAGCCCTTTCACACTGGGGCGGTTTGCAGCGCCTGCAAACCAACCTAAAACTGCCTCTACTGTTTCTTCAGTGTGAAAGCCTGAGGGCTTTCACACTGAAGCGGTGCGCTGGCAGGAGAAAAAAAAACTCCTGCAAACCGCATCTTTGGAGCGGTGAAGGAGCGGTGTATTCACCGCTCCTGCCCATTGAAATCAATGGGGCATCGCGGCTATACTGCGGCTATACCGCGGCTATAGCAGCGCTATGCGAGCGGTTTTAACCCTTTTCCGGCCGCCAGCGGGGGTTAAAACCGCACAGTTAGCGGCCGAATACCGCCGCATAAACGATGGTAAATCAGCACTAAAAATAGCGCTATTTTACTGCCGACGCCCCCACCGCGGGCACAGTCACGCTTCCCTGATGACGTTCACAAACGAAACGTACGTCGGAGCGGTACGTGGTCACATGTCCAGATTCGTCCCACCTACTTCCCGATTAGCTGGTTAGCTAGACGCACGGAGTGATACGCACGCCGCATGTGCGATGTGATGCGAAGGGTTCCTGACTCTACACACCCTGACATGCGAGCAGTCCCAGTGCCGGGTAGGCACCGTCCAATGTAAGAGGCCATTTGGCTATTTTATTGTTCTCTAATTTTATATATTAAACGGTTTTACGCTATGAGGATTCCTTTTTGTTTCTCATATTTTCTATCCTGAATGAATGGGACGGGAGGGTTCAATGCCTAAAGTACCATCCAGCCTTCCAGCCTTCATGTGAACAGGCACAATCCTGTACAAGCACTAATGACTTTCTTTTTAGTTAAAGAAGTCATTGGTATCTGGTAAGCAGATATCTATTACCTTCAGGTGTTTTTCCTCTTGGGTGACGGAACCTTTATATCAACGCTTAAATTGTTGCATTTGTGAGGATCCATGTGTCCGCTGTGATGTTGGTTTCAACTGTTTTGCTCTGATTTCTTCAATGGATTGGGACTATTAGACATCACGATTTATTCATTTCACTTGCACTAATTTTTTCACTGGATTCTTTATTTACTATTTTTTATTGTATTTTGCATTTATATTTTTGTAACTTAATCATGTGTTTGTGTTATCACTAGTTCAGCATAATCAGCACCGCTCAGTTCACTGAGACTGATTTGGTTAGTGAGTGCATTTAACGGCAGAAACATATGTTTGTTAGGTCTCTAGCGCCCCCTATTACACATCACGCTGTACTATCCCCGGCTCTTAAAGGGGATGTACAGGTACGCCCATTTGCCCACCGCTGCCATTATGCCGACGTCGTCAAGTGGTTAATGTAGATAAATGTAAAGTAATGCATTTGGGTGCCAAAAATACGAATGCAATCTACTCATTGGGGGAGAACCTCTGGGGGAATCTAAGATGGTAAAGGACCTGGGGATCTTAGTAGATGACAGACTCAGCAATGGCATGCAATGCCAGACTGCAGCAAGCAAAACCAACAGAATATTGGCATGCATTAAAAAGGGGATTAGCTCCAGAGATAAAACGATAATTCTCCCAGTCTACAAGACTCTGGTCCGGCCGCACCTGGAGTATGCCGTCCAGTTCTGGGCTCCAGTCCTCAAGAAGGATGTGCTGGAACTGGAGAGAGTCCAGAGAAGTGCAACAAAGCTAATTAAGGGACTGGAGGACCTTAGTTATGAGGAAAGATTACGAGCACTTAGAGCCCTTTCACACTGGGGCGGTTTGCAGCGCCTGCAAACCAATCTAAAACTGCCTCTACTGTTTCTTCAGTGTGAAAGCCTGAGGGCTTTCACACTGAAGCGGTGCGCTGGCAGGAGAAAAAAAAACTCCTGCAAACCGCATCTTTGGAGCGGTGAAGGAGCGGTGTATTCACCGCTCCTGCCCATTGAAATCAATGGGGCATTGCGGCTATACTGCGGCTATACCGCGGCTATAGCGGCGCTATGCGAGTGGTTTTAACCCTTTTTCGGCTGCCAGCGGGGGTTAAAACCGCACAGTTAGCGGCCGAATACCGCCGCATAAACGATGGTAAATCAGCGCTAAAAATAGCGCTATTTTACTGCCGACGCCCCCACCGCCCCAGTGTGAAAGGGGCCTTAATCTCGCTGGAGAAGAGACGCTTGAGAGGGGATATAATTTCAATGGACAAATACAATACTGGTGACCCCGCAATAGGGATCAAACTTTTCCACGCAGGGGAACATAAAAAGACACATGGCCATTCACTAAAAATAGAAGAAAAGCAGTTTTAACCTTAAACTGCGTAGAGGGTTCTTTACGGTAAGAGCCCTAAGGATGTGGAATTCTCTTCCACAGGCAGTGGTTTCAGCAGGGAGCATAGATAATTTCAAAAAAACTATTAGATAGGCACCTAAACGACCACAAAATACAGGGGTATACAATGTAATATTAACATAAAACATATTGTGGGTTTTTCTCTAATTTGACTGCAAACGTGGAAATATGCTTTAAAGCAAATGTTTGATTTTCCTATTCAGGACAAAGCAAGAGGTTTGCTTTACCATTCCCGTCCACAGTATATGATTGCCATTTCTTTGTTCTCTAATCACTACAAGCCAAAGGAAATAACCTGTACTTCTGCACTATACTCATCCATGTGAAAACACTGACCTAGCATTGTTGCAGGGGAAGCCCTGTGAAGATGCCTTGCTTTCACTTCCATTAACCACAGGGGAACAAAATGCATATATATATATATATATATATATATATATATATACACAGTATCTCACAAAAGTGAGTACACCCCTCACATTTTTGTAAATATTCTATTATATCTTTTCATGTGACAACACTGAAGAAATTACACTTTGTTACAATGTAAAGTAGTGAGTGTACAGCTTGTATAACAGTGTACATTTGCTGTCCCCTCATAATAACTCAACACACAGCCATTAATGCCTAAACCGCTGGCAACAAAAGGGAGTACATCCCTAATTGAAAATGTCCAAATTGGGCCCAAAGTGTCAATACTTTGTGTGGCCACCATTATTTCCTGGCACTGCCATAACCCTCTTGGGCATGGAGTTCACCAGAGCTTCACAGGTTGGTTCTGGAGTCCTCTTCCACTCCTCCATGATGACATTATAGAGCTGGTGGATGTTAGAGACCTTGCACTCCTCCACCTTCCGTTTGAGATTGCCCAGAGATGTTTAATAGGGTCTAGGTCTGGAGACATGCTTGGCCAGTCCATCACCTTTACCCTCAGCTTCTTTAGCAAGGCCGTCTTGAAGGTGTGTTTGGGGTCGTTATGTTGGAATACTGCCCTGCGGCCCAGTCTCTGATGAGAGGGGGATCATGCTCTGCTTTTGTATGTCACAGTACATGTTGGCATTCATGGTGTAGCTCCCCAGTTCCGGCAGCACTTATGCAGCCCCAGACTGTGACACTCCCACCACCATGCTTGACTGTAGGCAAGACACACTTGTCTTTGTACTCCTTACCTGGTTGCCTCCACACACGCTTGACACCATCTGAATCAAATAAGTTTATCTTGATCTTATCAGACCACAGGATATGGTTCCAGTAGTCCATGTCCTTATCTTCAGCAAACTGTTTGCGGGCTTTCTTGTGCAACATCTTCTGGGATGACAGCCATGCAGATCCATTTGATGCAGTGTGCGTCGTATGGTCTGAGCACTGACAGGCTGATCCCCCACCCCTTCAACCTTTGCAGCAATGCTGGCAGCACTCATACGTCTATTTCCCAAAGACAACCTCTGGATATGACGCTGAGCATGTGCACTCAACTACTTTGGTTGACCATTGCGAGGCCTGTTCTGAGTGGAACCTGTCATGTTAAACGCTGTATGGTTTTGGTCACCGTGTTGCAGCTCAGTTTAAGGCGCTTGGCAATCTTCTTATAGCCTAGGCCATCTTTATGTAGAGCAACAATTCGTTTTTTCAGATCCTCAGAGAATTCTTTGCCATGAGGTGCCATGTTGAAATTCCAGCGACCAGTATGAGAGAGTGAGAGCAATAACACCAAATTTAACACACCTGCTCCACATTCACACCTGAGACCTAGTAACACTAACAAGTCACCTGACACCGGGGAGGGAAAATGGCTATTTGGACATTTTCACTTAGGGGTGTACTTACTTTTGTTGCCAGCTGTTTAGACATTAATGGCTGTGTGTTGAGTCATTTTGAGGGGACAGCAAATTTACACTGTTATACAAGCTGTACACTCACTACTTTACATTGTAGCAAAGTGTAATTTCTTCAGTGTTGTCACATGAAAAGATATAATAGAATATTTACAAAAATGTGAGGTGTGTACTCACTTTTTGTGAGATACTGTATGTTTAGGTGTTTATGGATTAGGCAATATATGTACAGTATGTTGGAGCATCGCAACACTTTTTATTAGTAATTTAATTAATTTGAACTTCTAACATTGGACATAGCCTAATGTCCTGGATATTTCTTTAATCATCCTCAACTGCTCCCCTTTGAACCCCTGAGGAAGATAAAGGTTAACACGTTGGGATTAGGCACCCCTCCCCTTCTCTTTTACGATTTGTGCTATAGCATATTTTACTCACATTGTGTATATGGGACTGTTGAGGAGAGGACCTCTAATTTGGGGTTGCATTAGTTATGAGGATGTATTTAACTTCTTGCACATGCTTCTAAAGATTGTTTACCCCAATGTAAACATTTTTATTGAATTTATTATAAAAAGCTCAGTTTTAACATACAGTTGTTTCAATTAATTATTCTGAATGAAGGTCTCAACACCTCTGAAAGTCCAGCTCTCTTTTCTAAGGTTCCTGCACCTGTTCTCAACACAGGTGCAAAGTGAAACTTAAAACCCCTTAAAATCTAAATGCATATCTAAGCTACACATAATTAATTTTCCCAATGTTGTTAGTATTGTTTTCAGACCTTTCTGACAACAGATGTTCAATATCCTTGTATAGTGAATCAGTAAATGTGTTTTCTCTCCTTGATCTATGGTTAAGTGGAGGAAAAGAGCACATAACATTATTATTAAGGTATTTTGTTTCCGTACACTGACGTCAGTGCCGGCCACAGTACATTTCAGTACAATATCAGGTATCAAAGTTTTGCAAATCCAGGTCACTGAAGGATGTCACTTGATTCTCATGCATTGTGTGTTTAGAACATCAAACTAAAGTTGTCCTTTCACAACAAAAGGTTTGCTCATCTTCACTTATTCTGTAGACCTTGTCATTGTGGCTTCTTGTTAGGACAAAGTGATCCAGTGTCATATGCTTTTTAAGAGTAAAAAGCCTCAGTTAATTTCAGGTCTGAAATATTAAAGTGGTAATAAACCCAAAAACAAAAATATACTGTATTGCATCTTACCATACTTAGATATGGTGGTTGCATTCATGTCCTTTTTTTTTTTTTTTTAGATTTTCTTTTTCCTTTATTTTCACCTGGTGATAAAACCAGTAAGTCTGTCATCTTTCAGACACACCATTTACCACAAGGGTGTTTAAAATGGTCAACTTTTATTTATCACAAAACAAAAAAAAACTGTTACTGTGCTCAAAAAATGTTAGCTGGGATTCAGCTTTAATTTATTAGCCCATCTAAATCTTCTAGTACATCCAGGGCTTTTTTTCAGAAGGAACTAGGGGGAACTCAGTTCCACCACCTCTGGCTCAGGTCTTCTACTCCCTGCTATCCACTATCACCGAAGTCCAGCTTCTGCATTTACGAGTGATAGCTTATCTCCCAGTAGCTCCCACAGGTCAGATCTCCTGCGCAGATCCCACTGAGTGCCGGACAGGGACAATGGAGATACAGAACAGGTGCCCAGGGTTCAGTGCAGTCATGGGCAGGAGAGGGTGCATGGTAGGCTGCACCCTCTGTGGTCTCCATATTTTCCCTGGTGACCAGTTGTTGATGCTCATACTGCATGATCTCCCTTGCAAGTGACTGTAGTATAGTATAGTATGCTGGGAAGTACTACAGCCAGATAGGTGTTTCAGCTTAATATTGCAACAAAGGTAAGACATATGACAGATGGTGGAGCTTTTAAGGAGGGGGGAGAAGATGAGGGCAGCGGAGGGAGGGGGTTGTATGCAGAGAGAAGAGCTACTATTTGATGCCATGTGGCAGGTATGTGTGTGTGGCGGGCATGGTTGAGTTCCTGCACCTTTTCTCTGAGAAAAAAAAGCCCTGAGTACAGTACATCTAACACTACCCTCTCCCCAGATTGACAATGCTGCTGTCCAAAAGTGTCTTCAATGTCCTTCAATCCACAGTCGAGACACTCTAAGGCAGGAGTGTTACTGGCCAGATCATCAGGTGAAAATAAATAGAAAAAGACTGTAAATAAAAAAAGTAGACTATGACACCCATTACTATGCAACAGGACTCTCTAGTGTCCTAATAAGCACACAGGTTATGCATAAGACTTTTAAAATATTTCTCATACGTGTTCTCCATCATGCTCTCCAGGATTTATAGGTAAAACATTTTTTTTTTTAATCATATGTATAGATAAAAACAGATAATTTATCTTGGGGGAGGGAAAATGTACTAGCCGAGCTGGATTTCACAAACAAATACTTTTGCTTCTCCAACACTTGTTTCTGCAAGACCCTACCTACTGTTCATTATTGTGAGCTAAAATTCTATAAAAAGGGTTCTTCTGAACTGCTTAAACCTTCAATCCTTTTCTAGCTTTACTGCTGCCATGTTGCATGAGACCTCCGGGAAAGTTCTAAAATGTATTGTATGGCTTGATTTACTAAAGGCAAATAGACTTGCATTTGCACTTTGCAAGGGATTTTACTCCAGTGCTCAGTAAATGAGGTGAAGCTTCACTTTGCAAAGAATACCCAACATGCAAGGAAAAAACAAAAAAACATAATTTTTGCGTGCACATTATTGGATGATGGAAGTCAGCAGAGCTTCCCTTATTTACTAAGCTCTGGAACTAATGTCCTTGCTCCACTTGCAAAGTGCACAATCTATTTGCCTTTTGTAAATCAACCTCTATGCTTTAATGGGCTTGATTTTACTGAAGGCAAATTCACAATGCAAAAGGAGTTGCACTCTGTAGGGGAATCTGCCCCAGAAGTAAGTGAATAAGGTGCAGCTCTGCTCCCATCATCCAATCATGTGCAAGCAAAAATACCTTTTTTTTACATTTTCCTTGCATTTGATTGGGCATATTTCACTACATTCACTAAGCTCTAAGGAAAACTTCCCTTGAAAAATGAACATTTGATTTGCCTTTAGTGAATTAAAGTGGTTCTAAAGTCAGAAGGTTTTTATAGCTTAATTCATTCTATGCATTAAGATAAAAAAACCTGTGTACAGCAGCTCCTCTCAGCCCCCCTAATACTTACCTGAGCCCCATCCTATTCCAGCAATATTGCACGAGAGTCTTGGCTGTCCAGGACTCCCCTCCTCATTGACAGCAGGGGGCCGCCATTGGCTCTCGCTGCTGTCAATAAAAGTCAGTGAGCCAATGAGGGGAGAGAGAGGGGCTGGGCCAGAGTGCGGCTCTGTGTCTGAGTGAACACACAGAGCAGCGTCTCGGCTCGGGTGCTCCCATAGCAAGCCGCTTGTTGTGGGGGCACTCAGCAGGAGGAAGGGGCTAGGAGCTCTGGCGTGGGACCCGCCAGAGCTCCTAGCTGCTCTGTGCAAAACCACTACATAGAGCTGGTAAGTATAACATGTTTATTATTTTTACATATAAAATTAAGAGACTTTAATATCACTTTGATCCCAATGAATCTTTGTCTGTGTTTTTGTGGGTAAAAAATTGTATGTAGTGCCCTGGAATTGTCATTGGGTTAAAAGCACTGAGGACCTTAAAAAAAATTTTTCATTAATGATAGATGTGTCAAGACTGATTTTATGGCTATAAAAACAAGGCACACCATTCGTATTATACACCTAATGAAGGTAACACATTTTTTTGTCTACTGAGTGCCTCATTCATTAAATAATCTGACTAATATTGCTTGTGAATATATTATTGAACTGTATATATATAATATATATATATATATATATATATATATATATATATATATATATATATATATATATATATATATATTATTGAACTGTACTGTAATTGTGTTGTCCCCCTTATATATTGTAAAGCGCTGCGTAAACTGTTGGCGCTATATAAATCTTGTATAATAATAATAATTGTGGAGGGGGTATAGACTGTATGATCTATAGAACTAGACTAAAGGGCAATCTGTAAACTGCACCTATATAATTGGTATTTCTTAGTTCCATGGGGATGCCATTTTTCAAGAATATGCCAACATAGCAAGAGACTGCATGGCATAAGAGATACATACCTGTATTACAAGAGACTATCATGTTAGAGACTGTTGCCATGAGATAAGAGATGGTCGCTCAGAATGAATACAGGAGCACCAGTAGCTTCCCCGTAGTACGAATAGAAAACACTCACCAGAATAATAACGTAATGTTGTTCACATCATGCCTGTGTCTGCTTTTTCCTACTGGACACTGCAGACAAGGTACTGAGGCTGCTGTATTAACTCTGTTATTTTACATCATTGAGCTACAAATGCTCTTGGAAGCTGCCACCTCTATTGGGATTGCGAACACAGGGAGCGCGGTAAAAAAATTACATTTTTTACCGCTTACAATCAGAGACTGATGCCATGTCACAAGAGACTGATAGACTGCTGCTATGTTACAAGAGACTGATAGACTACTGCCATGCTACAAGAGACTGATAGACTACTGCCATGTTACAAGAGACTGATAGACTGCTGCCATGTTACAAGAGACTGATAGACTGCTACTATAATACAAACAGCTTAACATAACAACACTGCTAGTTGCCCTGTGCACGCTGCATGTTACAGATGTAGAAACAATGCTCCTATTTCAAACTGCTTAACAGCAGTATTGAACTGGAACCTGGTGTGATACATCTAACTTATCTAACTTGTACCAATATATACCTGATCTACATTGTGATTAAACTATGTGTATCATAGGCTATCCAACTCACTATAGGTCTTTAAATGACAAGTATGTGTCTGTTGAAGATTTGGTTGTCAGTTTGTGCACCCACACCTAAGCATTGGGGTTGATTTACTAAAGGCAACTAGTTCACATTGCAAGTGCAGTGGCTCCAGAGCTTAGCAAAGAATACTCAATCACATGCAAGGAAAAAAAATAAAATTTACTTGCATTGGATGATAGAAGTGGGTAGAGCTTCACTTCGTTTGTTAAGCTGTGGTGCAACTGTACTTGCGAAGTGCACAGTCTATATGCCTTTTGTAAATCAATCCCATTATATATTGTCCACAGTTGAACCTGAATCTGTCTTTATGTCGGCCCCTATAATCCCTTGTACATCAGTAATCAGACTCGAAGAGAGAAAAGTGAGCAGAATGTGACCGTTACATTCTGCTGCTGTTGCTTTATTGTCCAGTTAGCAGGCTGGGTGTGTTTGATGGGTGCTCCTCATTCACAAGAATTACAAAACTTCTGGCCGGTGAAACTGTTCCCACATTTTTTTTTTACCTGCGCATTTAGCTGCTTGCCCAGAGTTCATCTTTACTGCATACTAATATCTTAGCCTGGTTCTGTGTCATTGTGTGACAGATACGATACACTGTGCATTGAGCTTGTAAAAATTTCAATTCATAAATTCACAAAGCTCTGTGTAGGGTGCCCAAACAGTAATGGCTTCAATTCACAGCTGGGAAAACAAGAAAGAAATGATAATAACTTTAGTAAAATGTGAGTGAGTGTATAATTTTAGTTTTGAAAAATAGATTAAATATCAACATAAAAAAATGAAATGTTTTCTGACAATATCTATGAACATTCCCAGCTGTGAATATATTCTCATCTTGCCTGCAAAACATTGTGAATCCTAAGAATGTGAATGGCAATATGTCTAGATGTTTTAATCAATGCTAATGCACAGCCAGATATACTATACATGTATATGTTTTAAAGAACAGAAATATTTGAGCTCATAAGAACAACAACTTTGAGTTAGAAAATTTCTTGCAGATTGTTGTTTGCCAATATTATAAGGACATCCTTTGCAATATAGGGGTTATACACACCAGAGTTCATGTTTTTACAATTGTATTCACTTTTTGAATTTCATGTAATTTTGTTTTAATAAAAGTACTCTTTTATATAATATTTGACTAATTTTGTATCCTTTGCTGCCTAAAAGCCCTTGGGAGCACTCTCCTTTGGTTTTGTTACATATTTTGGGGGAGCAGCACTTTTTTCACCCATGTGGATGGGTTTTTCTTTCTAACCATAGTAACACTGTGCAACTCTGGGGAGGTGATTAGGATTTTTTTTGTACACACTATGATTGCTTACAAGAGTAAATATCACTTTTATATAAAAGAAAAAGAATAAAAAAAACATTTACTGAATGAAAAAGATTCATTCGGGGGGGCGCATGCGCGGATGCCTGAGAGGTTAGATATGCCTGCTTAGAGCTCCGCTCCAGGGCCGTTTTCGCCGGAGGACTACAGGTCCCAGAGACGCCGAAAAGCATCAAAACCACCTGGCACTTACCTGTAAAGCACTCAGGTACTATAAGAATGGTTTTGAAAGGCACCAAATCTAAAATTAAGTCTGGTAGCATTAAGGAAACACCGGCCCGTCAGTTATCCAAGATGGCGGCGGCAGTTACCTCACAGCCCAGCACCTCACATACTGCCAAGCCACTGAAACTCAATACAAGCACCATAGATTTTTCTGGAGAGTCTGATACAGACATAGGAGACACACAAACAGCATTACAAACGGATTTATTTAAAAAATTTGAGCGAATATTACAAAAAGCCCTGAAACAGACGTCAGACCACATAACAGATAAATTAACAAGGGAAATTAGAGACCTGGGGCAAAGAACAGCTGAGTTAGAAATAAGGATGGATGATTTGGAAAGTCAAACACAGCAACATGAATCAGAATTTATGAACCTGAAAGAAGAAAATGCTGTATTACAGTCACGTTTAGAGGACCAGGAGAATAGGGATCGTAGGGCTAACTTGCGGATTAGAGGTATCCCTGAGAATGTCCTTGATGTTCAAGCCACTATTACTGCACTATTTCAAGAACTACAACCTGGTATTCCAATTGAGAGATTAGAAATGGATAGAGTGCATAGAGCTTTAGCTCAACGTAGAATAAATGGCCCTCCTAGGGACATAATTGCTAAAATGCATTATTATCGCACTAAAGAACAATTGCTTGCAGCAGCCAGAGGAAAGGATTCTCTCACCTTTCAGGGTCATGTATATCAGCTTTTTGCAGACCTTTCTCCTATTACAGTGGCAAAAAGACGTGCACTTAAACCCCAGTTACAAGTACTTCAACGTCATCAAATTACTTATCATTGGGGTTTTCCTTTTTCGCTCAGATTTACACATTTAGAGACTAAATATATATGTCGCTCTTCAGAGGAATTGCAGTCAGCCTTGATTGAGCTGGGCCTAAGGGACCAGGATTCATCTAAAGATTTACCACGCAGAAGGTCAGCCTCAGGATCACCTCAGCAAAATGCAACAGGAGTACATAACTCTTCCACCTCTTCGCGTCAACATCTACATAAGCGAGGCCGTTTTGACAACTCTTCCCCTAATAATGAAGACTCAATGGACTGATATATATGTTTTTTTTTTTCATATATATATCTGTTAAAGAATGTTTTCTATTTGACTCTTCAGTAATATATTACAACCTATTTCAGTGAACCCACTATTCACTATACCAAGGTTTCAGGTTTTTGGACTTCCAGTCTAAATCTTGTTTTTAAGGTCTATGCCATCCATAACTTTTTTGTGTGAAAATATATTTTTTGTTTCCCCCCCCCCCCTTTTTTTTTTTTTTTTTTTTTTTTTTTTTTTTTTTTTTTACAAGCTTTTTAGTAATAATTTTTTTGATTACACTTTGGTACTTGGATATGACCAGCACTTAATATCCTATCTGTTAATAAAGTGTATGCGTATGTTCATATATGCATGTATACATAAGTGTATGGATGTATATATGTTTGCATATATATATATTTTTTTTATTATATATATATGTATGTATAAATATATATATATATATTATTTTTTTTATTTATTTATCTATTTATCTATTTTTATTTATTTATTTATTTATTTATTTTTAATTTATTTACTTTGTATATGTGTATGTATGTGTATGTATTTGTGTGTATGTGCACGTGTATGTATATGTGTATGTGTGTAATTATGTGTAAGTGTATGTATGTATGTACGTATATGCGTATGTATATGTATATGTATATATATATGTATATGTATGTATATGTATGTGTGTATGTATGTGTGTATTTATAATTTATATATAAATTTATCTATTTATGTATTTATTTATTTAAATTTTTTTTTTTTTTTTTTTTTAATTTATTTATTCAAATTTTAGTATTATATGTATATTTTTTTTTTTTTTTTTTTTCTAATTTATTTATTTTTTTATTTCTTGCCACGATTATTATAGAAATTAATAATCTTAAGGCCGGTAGCGATTTAAATAATTTAGTTTGCCTAAGATTGCGTCTAATATTATAAGTTATAGTAGTATATTTTAATGGAGCTGTGGTTCTCCGGCGAAGTTCGTCCTTTCGGAATTTCTTGTTGCCCCCTCTCCATCCTCAGATTCTCGCTGCTATTATGTGGGAGTCTGCGGATGGTTTTGGAGCTACTTGGAGTCTTTTGATTACACCTCCAAGTTGCTCCCTTACCCTAGCATTTTGCTTTTCTTTATACTTAATATGTTATCATATTGGGGTTACTCGATTGCTAATTATTCTCTCCTATTCTGTCCTTTCTTTTCCTTTTCTTTCTCTCGGGGTGGTGTCCTCGACTCTAGTTATTAATTGTATTTCATATGGTGTGATAGTCATCTTTGTTCTATTATGGCCCCGATAAATATTCTATCCTTGAATGTTCAAGGATTTAATATTCCGCATAAACGCACAAAAGCAATGAGATCTTTCTCAGCCAAGAAGGCACACATTATTTGTCTGCAGGAAACTCACTTTACAAATAAAGCTACTCCTAAATTTCTTTCCCCCTCTTATCCACAATTTTATACCGCCTCAACCACAGTTAAACAACGAGGGACTCTTATCGGATTTCATCGTTCTATGCCATTTACCCTTTTAACTCAACTAAAAGATCCGGAGGGAAGATACTTACTTCTCGCAGGATACATATTGGATATGGCTGTCACAATAGTATCATATTATGCACCCAATAAGAAACCAGAATCCTTTTTGTCCCATCTTTTCCAAATTGTAGAAACCCACAAATTTGGCACTGTAGTTTTATGTGGAGACTCAAATACAACAGTTTTCCCCTTCTTAGATAAGTCTCCGCCGGCACCCGTCAATAGGTCTACTAATGTAACCCTTCAACATCTACTTACTAAACATGGTTTGGTGGATACATGGCGAGAGCTTAACCCTACTAGTAGACGTTTTACACATTATTCCTACCCACATAAATCATTCTCACGCATTGACCATATCCTAATCCCTTATAGCATGACCCCTGAAATTTTATCTTCAAACATCCTACCCTTTACATGGACAGATCATTGTGCGATATGCACATCCATTGCATCTACTATACCCAGATCCCACGATACTAATTGGTGTATTAATGACTCCACATTAACTCACCCTTCCCGTCGTAGTGAAATTGAAATTGCGCTAAAGGATTATTTTTCCTCCAATGATACCGGAGATACTTCTGACACCACGTTGTGGGAAGCTCACAAAGTGGTTATTCGTGGTAGACTAATACAACAAGCTACAAACCTCAAAAGAGAACGTAAACTTTTGTTTGCAAAGTTGGAAGATAACTTTAACTCTTGTCATTCCGCCTTTCAATCATACCCGAATGCCATTAATAATACTAAATTAGACAAAGCGCGTCTTGATCTAGATTTATTTTTAACTGACTCAGCAGACAAACTTATACGTAAACGACAACACATTCAATACCTTAATGCCAACAAACCCACCACCTCCTTGGCAAGAAATTTGAAATCAATAGATCAAATACGGACCCCTATACGACTGAAAACGTCAAGTGATGCGTACACTAGCAATCCAATTAAAATATTAGAAATATTTCGATCTAATTTAGCTAAAGTATATTCCTATACTCATGATTTTAATCAAACCAATGCAGATACTCTTTTCTCCAATATCAAACTCCCTACTCTAGCTATTGAACAACGAGAGAGACTCGAGTGTCCTATCACAAATATTGAAGTTCAGAATGCTATAAAAAGTTTGAAACCTCATAAAAGACCGGGCCCCGACGGGTTTTCGGCATCATATTATAAAAATTTTGAACACATCCTAACTCCAGTCTTGACTAGAGCCTTCAATTCTATCTTAGCGGGACACTTATTTCAATCTGAGACATTAAAATCTATTATAGTTATGATTCCCAAACCCCGTTCAGATACTACCTCTTGGACTAATCATCGCCCTATATCTCTACTCAATTTAGATATTAAGTTGCTTGCTAAGATATTGGCATCTAGATTGAATAATATTATAGGTCAACTCATACACAGGGACCAAACGGGTTTTATGCCCAAGAGACAAGCAGGAGATAATATAAGAAGATCCCTTTTACTCATCCATGCAGCTAAATCCAGACGCATCCCAACCTGCCTCTTATCTTTAGACATCAAAAAAGCATTTGATTCAGTCACCTGGCCTTATATGCAGTATATGCTTCAAAAATGGGGTTTCGGAATACATTTTCTGACTTGGGTTTCCTCTCTTTATAACAATCCGAGGGCTTATATTAAATATGCCGGATACAAATCGACAGTGTTCGATATTAGAAGAGGCACGAGACAAGGCTGCCCCCTTTCCCCGTTGCTTTTCGCTCTGCTTATAGAACCTTTAGCACAACTAATCAGATCTAATCCAGACATCAAAGGTATTGAATTGGGTGGTTATCAACATAAGCTTTGTCTTTTTGCTGACGATATTCTTATTTTTTTATCACATCCCCATATTTCCGCCCCTAATCTTCTTAACGTACTTGATAAATTTGCACATATTTCCGGGCTCTTTGTAAACCCCGTTAAATCAAATGCGCTAAATATATCTTTACCACTATCAGAGCTTCAACAGGCTCAAATTTCCTTACCATTTAATTGGGTCTCTCATAAATTACCATACTTAGGAGTATACCTCACATCCTCACTTTCTGATCTTTTTGCAGTTAATTATCTACCCCTATTGAAACAAACCACAGGCCTCATGAAACAATGGTCCTCTCTCCCATTGTCATGGTTGGGACGGATAAATACTATAAAGATGACGTTATTACCGAAATTTTTATACCTATTTAGGGTACTTCCGATTTCTATACCATCATATTTCTTTAGAATTACACAAAGTAAAGTGTTGTCGTTCATCTGGGGTAACATTAAACCTCGTATATCTAAATCCACTCTATACCTTAGCAAAACATGTGGGGGCCTGGGGTTACCAAACTTTTCCTCTTATTACCATGCTGCACAAATTTCAATTTTAACTAAATACCATTCTAGGGAAGAAATACCCCTTTGGGTAGCTATTGAATCTATTGATAGCGACCCCATATCTGTAGCCAATTTGTTATGGATGCAACCTAGAGATAGATCTCATCTATTTAATCCCATTACAAAACATTCATTAACTATTTGGGATAAGTTTAGTAAAATCCATATGCTTCAATCTATGCACAATCCCCTTCTTTCTTTTCTAGGGAACCCAGCTTTTTATCCTGCTTGGAAATTTCCAAAGTCATTTTCAGCTTGGTCCTCTACAAACTTGGTCAGATTATATAAGCTAGTCTCTAACGATAAATTTCAAACATTCTCTACTTTATGTGATAACAATGAATTACCTTGTAATGAAATATTTCGTTATTTACAAATCAAAAATTTTTATACGCCTTTGCTTAGGACCGGTACCATGCTTAATCAATTGTCTCAATTTGAGCATATTTGTATGAGTGACCCACATGTTAGAGGGATTATTTCACTCATTTATCAAAATCTCATTAATACTCCTAATGATATACTTCCGCCTTATACTGCTAAATGGGCAACAGATTTAGGACGGACGTTCACCATCAACGACTGGTCTAACATATGGATGGCTACCAAATCCTCATCCCCTAATTGCTTTGCTCTTGAAACTAACTTCAAAGTTTTGGCGCGTTGGTATCTAGTACCAGCTAGGATTGCTAAATTTACTCCTTCATATCCTAATAATTGCTTCCGAGGTTGTTCCTCACCAGGTACCCACGTGCACATATGGTGGCAATGCCCAATTGCGCAAGAATTCTGGAAAAAAGTATTTGCCATGGCATCTAAAGCTTTAGAAATTCCTATAACACTAGATCCAGCCATTGCACTCCTCAATCTTAAACCAGACAACATAACCTGTAATCAATTCAAATTGCTTATTCAAATCAATACTGCAGCTAAACAAACTATAGCCAAAGCATGGAAGTCTAATACACTGATTGTGGCAGAAGTCAAACATAGAACTAACAAGGCCCTCATTTTCGCAAAAATGACAGCTATCAAAGACAATAATATTAATAAATTTAGTAGGATTTGGCAGCCTTGGGTTAAGCACTTCTTTTCTTCCGATTTCGACCAGTCATTGATGTTACCCTATTAAAATTCCTGAAATATTGATGTATTATTGCTTATCTATGTCGGGAGCCGGGACACCACTCCGGGGGATTCTTTCTTTTCTTCTTTTTTCCTTTTACCTTACTACCTTTTTCTCTTAAGATCGCTTTAATTTCTAGGGCAAACCTATGTAATTTTATTTAATATTCAGCACTATGATTAAAATGCCCGTATAAATCTCATATTCTTTTCTCTTCCTTCTCTACTATCTTTTCCTTTATCATTTATTAAGCGATTGACAATTATGGGATATTTTTACAATTTACTTAAGTGACTCATATCTCATTATCAATGAGTAATGTCTTTCTGCATATTAGACTTTCATAATTTTTCTCCTCCGATTGTTAAATATAGTCAATAATTTGTAATGAGAGTATCACTCCTTTTTTCCTTTCTTCATTTAAATTTCTTTCATCTTCTCTCAGGTGTACTATATGGATTAATTGCTATTTGTAATATTAATTTCATTTTTGATTATCCATGCCCCCATCTATCCACAGTTTGAGCCCAAGCGGGGTGGATAGGTGGTCTGGAGGCATACTTTATATATTTCATATATAAATATAGATTCATATTTTGATTCACAATTTATTGACTAATTTAAATTTTATTTACCTCTGATTTCACCTAGCCTGTGAGATTTGTTTTTGTAAAAGCCATATAGATATGTCTCTATTGTTCATATATATATCCCTTGATACAATATATGATATACTTTGTTTTTTCTTATGCAAAATTTCAATAAAAATATTGAACAAGAAAAAGATTCATTCAATGTGTGTTGTTGTGATTTGCTGTCATTGGCCACATTTAATCACATGGTACTGATGGGTACACTGATCTATCATCTGCTGTACCTGGTGGACAAAGCAGGTGACAGATCATGCCAGAGCGTGGCCGTGGGCCGCGCATAAGGACGATCCTGGGAGGATGGCATATGATGTCCTTCCTGGATAATAGGGTTCCTGCTCGGCTGACATTTTACAATAGGCCGGACAGGAAGCAGTTAAAATAGCAGTGGACTTGGGAACTCTTTTCCTTCATACTCATAGCTGTATATCCGCAGTAAACAATCATTTAAGGCTCTGCTGCCTCTGACTGCTAGTCTCACAAGATTTGGAATTAGTTTTGGTGATGCCACTACTCTGCTGCTCACTGTTCTTCTTTCTGGAGAGGGATTAGTAGCTGAGGACATGCAATGCAATGTTCTTTCTGCTTCTGCTTCATCCATCTTCAAATTGAGGTAAATATTCTCTAATGGTGACCATACATGCTTTGATTTTATGACCCAATTTTATGACCCAATCAATGTGCAGTTTGAGCAAAATGATTGAATCAGGTAACAATGAAATAGGCTTAACTTTTCTTCCTATCAACTTAGACAAGGTTTAGTTCAGATTCAATCAACTGAGTCAATCCACCAGGGCAGAAAATTATCGATTGTGCTGCATCTTGTTCATGCATTCAACTGTATTTTAATTGATCAGAATATAAGATTGCATGTTGAAAACAATTGATAACTTACAATCATAACTTGCCTAACCTAATGCTTAACCTGGTGCAGTCTCTTAATTGTAATGTACAAAATTATTGTACCTCTAACAAAGAATGTTATTATGTGGAATTAACCTGGTGCCAGTCTCCTAATTGTAATGTACAAGCATACCCCACTATTAGGTACACAATGCGGTTTATTTACTAAAGCTGGAAAGTGCAAAATCAGGCTCACTTCTGCATAGAATCCATTAAGCTTCTAACCCCAGCTTGTTCAATTAAGCCTTGGAAATAAAACCTGGAAACTCATTGGTTTCTATGCAGAAGTGAGCCTGATTTTGCACCTTCCAGCTTTAGTAAATAAACCCCATTCTGTACTTAAAAGAGGGGTATGCCTGTACAAAGTTATTGTACCTCTACCAAAGAATGTTATTATGTGGAATGCCACATAATTGCCCTTTCCCCATCTTTGTTATTATGGGATATTCTCTGGGCGACAAGAGCTATTTTTGTTTTTCGACAAAGGAGGACAAGGCCTATTTTTAGAGGGAGGGTCGATTTAGCATCCCCCCAGGTAAGTTGCTAGTATGATAGGTAAATTTCGATCTTTTTGGCTCCTCTATAATCATTGGAGCAGCTATTGATTTCTCTAGCTCTCACAGGCTGCAGGTTTGATTGCTTCCCCTTGTCTTCTGCTGACTTCCAGAGCATAGAGGGTTGGGTGAGTCAAATGGGCAGCTTGGATATTTATTGACATGCAGCCAATTCTTAGGGAGATGTACCAGTAAGTGGCTGCGAGGAACATAAATAGTCTGGGGTCTGGGGCAGCACTGTTCTTGTCCTGCTGAAGAAGTTCCCAACCTCAAGGGCTGCTGCCTCTTTGAGCCATTTTACTTGAGTCTGCTGATGTTCATTAAGGTCCCAGCTATAGCAAAGCTGGGGGGATGGATGATATTCATAATTACCTTTGGAGCTAACTAATTAGTTTCATCCAAGGATTTGGTCTGGAGAACTTACTGAAGAGTGCCTGGTGGAGGCTGAAAGATGTGTGGCTGCCCTGGGACATTGTGAGTACTGACCTGAGCTCAGAATCCTTGTGACTGTGTGATGTTCTACTTTTGGAGTGAAATGCGTCCTGTCAAAATTTTTGGAGTATCCCATAGCAGCCCAGCCCTCCTCCTGTTGCAAGTTCTACAAACAAAAATAAAAAGACATCCCTAGACTGCCCAATGAGGCCAGAGTGAATGGATTGGTGTCTGTATGATTCGTAGCCTCTGCACTGTTTGGGGAAGAAGCAGTTCAAATTAGCGGCTCTGACGGGGGTAGCGCTACAAAAACTTTAAGCACAAGACTTTATTTACAAATTCTGAGAATACTTTTTAATTTCTCAATCTTTAAAAAAGTGATGCCTCTGCTTAAAAATAGATGCTGGTATAAACTAACGTTTTATTACGGTAATATTTTATATGATAAGATTTCCTGACACATACAATAAACGGTAAGTGAACAGCTTGAATTCAGCTTTTCAAAACAAGTTGATGTGCACTCTGCTAATTGAGAGAACTACACGACTCATATCTACCAAACCTGAACTCTTGGGATTATTCAAAATGTCACCATGGAACACAATGACGCAGTTCATTAAAAAGTAGTCTCATAAACCTTTATCTGTAGATAATGTGGAATCTAATAATATCATATGTATGCAGGAAGCACAGCACAGGAAATTGTCTACTCTTTTATATAAAGTTTGAATGCTTGATTACTGCTGCAATAGAGATGTAGTATAGAGCCTTTTTCCATTCTATTAAACAAAATAAAACGTGTAGTTTTAATTGTTGACAGTTTGACTTGATCCAGACTTGCCTTTATTTAAACTCTCATTTTCAAGCAGTAATTGACTAATTTTACATGAGAAAAAAAAAAAAATTTTTACTTTCAAACACAATAATGATTTTAAATTGAACACCTAATACATAATATGAACCTATGCAAAGCAAAACAACAGGTTTGCCTAAAGCATACCTATGGTCAAAATTTAAAATCATATATTTTTTTCCACATTATATTTCAGTTATTTCTGGGCTACATATCTTATTCTGAATTATCTGGATTTTGCAAAGGCATTCAATACAGTTCCCCATAAATGTTTACTGTACAAAAATTAAGGTCGGTCGGGATGGATCAAAGGGTTAACACTTGGATTATAAAATGGCTACAGGTGCGAGTTCAGAGGGTAGTGATGAATGGGGAGTACTTGTAATGGTCCTGTGTTCAGTCCTGGGACCAATACTATTTAATGTATTCATAAATGACCTGGAGGGTGGGATAAACAGCTCAATCTCAGTATTTATTTATATATATACATACACAGTCCAATGCCTCGAGGAAGGGGATTTAGGGTAATAAGCCTTGAAAATGTACATGAAAGGGGGAGGGATTGGAGTGTGTATAAAGAACAATTTGGTCTGCCTGACCCACAATGTTTGAAAACAACAGAAAAACAAACTGGTGCCAAAAGGCATGGTTAGGACCCCTGGGGGTCTATTATAGACAGACCAAATGGTATGGTATAAGAAACAGTATTTATTCATTAAGAATAACAAGTATATATAACAGACGTGCATAACAACCACTAGGTTAAAACCAAGATATGTGGTACCCAATATTACAGATGCATGAAGAGACCACTGTCCTCCGGCTGAACGGACTAGTGATGATCAATACATGCGTAGACACCTTACATGTTACGGACATAACAGTCCTTCTTCAGAGGTTAAATAAGCCAGGTGGGTACAGATTTTCTACAATGCAAAAAGATATATGCAAAAAGTACAATTTAATAATGAGTAATAATATGAGCAAAATTAGTAAATACAGTAATGTTTGTAATAAATGTATTACATAAAGAGCCAATCAAACGTAATATAGAGAGGATATAAAAACTAATTACAGAGTTAATCGTCCACATAATGCATATTAAGATGACATATACAATTTGTTTTTACATAAAGATCAAAATATATAAAGCTCATGATTGAGAAGCTAGCAGGTACTGAGAGTCAATCATTCATTAGAGAACTATATCCTATCCATGCCCAAAAGGCAAAAGAAAATTGTAGTATAATCTAGAGATCTAATTCGCAGACTCCTGATTCGAAGCCGGCGAGGTATGGCCTGAAATTAAAGGCCTCATTGAGGCTGGGTGCTGTAGTGGCTATAATAGACCCCTAGGGGTCCTAACCGTGCCTTTTGGCAGCGGGTTTTTTCTGTTGTTTTCAAATATTGTGGGTCGGGCAGACCAAATTGTTCTTTATACACACTCCAATCCCTACCCGTCTCGTGTTGGTTGAACATATGTCACATGCACTGGCAATACATTCATTTTATACAAAGATGTTTGAACATATCTTAAATGAAAATGGACGCCACAAAAGCATTTTTGTATGCTTGCTTAACAAAACCTTCATTAAAAGAAATAAATAGAAACATAAAACCAATATGTGTCCAGCAATATTACTATTTGGTCAAGCATCCAGTGTTAGACCAGAACTGTGCAAATACACTGTTTTTTAAGTCTAGTGGTATATGCCAAAGGAACTTAGGTGTTCCATTCCACTTTAACCACTTGCTGACCGCTGCACGCCGATATACGTCGGCACAATGGCAGCGGTGGGCAAATGGGCGTACCTGTACATCCCCTTTAAGAGCCGGGGATAGCAGGCGTGCACGTGCCGCGTACAACGTGACCATGCCCGTGGGACTGGCAGACTCGATGTCCGCCGGTCTCCCGGCGATCGTGTCACAGAGCCTCAGAACGGGGAAGTGCCTATGTAAAAAGGCACTTCCCCGTTCTGGCTTGTGTCATGACAGAGATCTCCGCTCCCTGTCATCTGGAGCGTGATCGCTGTCATGTGACTTGAAGCCCACCCACCCCACAGTTAGAATCACTCCCTAGGACACACTTAACCCCTTCATCGCCCCCTAGTTGTTAACCGCTTCACTGCCAGTGTCTTTTACACAGTAATCAATGCATTTTTATAGCACTGATCGCTGTATAAATGACAATGGTCCCAAAATAGTGTCAGAATTGTCCAATGTGTCCGCCATAATGTCTCAGTCCCAAAGATTGGCGTCATTACTAATAAAAAAAAAATAAAAAGGCCATAAAGCTATTCCCTATTTTGTAGACGCTATAACTTTTGCGCAAACCAGTCAATATACGCTTTTTGTGATTTTTTTTAACCAAAAATATGTAGAAGAACACATATCGGCCTAAACTGAGGGGATATTTATTATAGCAGAAAGTAAAAAATAATGAGTTTTTTTCAAAATTGTCGCTCTTTTTTTTAATATAGCGCAAAAAATAAAAACCGCAGAGGTGATCAAATACCACCAAAAGAAAGCTCTAGTTGTGGGAAAAATAGGAAGTCAAATTTGTTTGGGTACAACGTCGCACGACTGCGCAATTGTCAGTTAAAGCGACGCATTGCTGAATTGCAAAAAGTGCTCTGGTCAGGAAGGGGGTAAAATCTTCCGGGGCTGAAGCGGTTAATACACACCGCTCAACATCTCCTCATCTTAATGATGAGGAGATCATTAGGCTCAAAAAACTAGGCTCAACATTGTCTAGAATGACAATGGTGGAGATGTACTAAAACTGGAACACATAGAGTTTGGCACAGCTGGGCCTAGTAACCGGCACAGCTGGGCCTAGTAAATCAGCTACTAGGTGTTTTTGTCCACCCTTTATAGAACAAGCTTAATTTAGAAACTGATTGGTTAGTATGACCAACTGCACCTGATTCTCTGGGTTCCAGTTTTAGTAAATTGCACCCAATACCTATTCTCCATATTCAAAACACACATGTGCCAATACATAGCAATTAGTTTGCCAAATAGAACATCCAAAAGGACTTGAAAGTGTAAATAAGGGGCATTTTTTTCCTTTTGGATACAGTAATGAAGTGTTAGATTCCCTGTTGGTCAGTTTTCACCATCTATGTCCCATTGGTGAGATTCACCCTTTATTATTGTTTGGATGTCAAGACAAAATGTTTGTTTTTCTAGTACTTTAACTAATAGGGAGAGGAGAGGAGAGACTTTTTCCGCCTTTTTGATGTGACCTGTAAACTGTGCAACTCAAGTAAAAAGCAAACTGAAGTCTTTTAAGGGGAGGGTGGGGGGAGTAAAAATCAAAACTAAAAATAGTGTGTTTGCATAAGTGTGCACGCCCTCTTTTATAACTAGGGATGTAGCTGTGTTCAGAATTAAGCAATCACATTCAAACTAATGTTAAATAGTTGGCTCCTCTGCGCGAAACTACGTAACTATACGTTGGCTCGCAGGGCCCGGATAGCAGGCGTGCGTGCCCACTGCACAGCGGGGGTGCCGATGCTCGTGGCCGATGGGACAGAACAGGGATGAGTGTGTGTAAACACAATTCCCTGTTCTGTTCTGTTCTGACAGGAGTGACAGATCGTGTGTTCCTATTAGCTAGGAACCACAATCCGTCACTTCCTCTAGTTAGTCCCCTCCCCCTTCAGTTAGAATCACCTCTGAGGGAACACAGTTAACCCCTTCACCGCCCCCTAGTGTTAACCCCTTCACTGCCAGTGACATTTTTACAGTAATCTATGTATTTTTAATCGCACTGATCGCTGTATTAATGCCAATGGTTCCAAAAATGTCTGATGTGTCCGCCATAATGTCACAGTCACGATAAAAATCACAGATCGCCGCCATTACTAGTAAAAAAAAAAAAAAATAATAATAAAAATGCTATAAATCTATGGAAGCCTATCAGGCCTCCATAGATTTGCGCAATCAACATACGCTTAATGTGATCAATATACGCTTATACGCTTATTGCTGACGCGTTTCAGCTAATAAGCCTTCATCAAAGCATGGTCAGCGTAGTCTGTACCCGTGTACCCATGTAACCCAATAAAGGGCTTTTATTCAAGAGTATCCGAGTTGCCAGCCCTTTTCTGATTCAATCAGGTGATGGGTAACAGACCCGTTTTATCCCTTTCCTGTTTTTTACAGTTCAACTACCCTTTCCTGCAGGTACTTTGACAATTTGTTTGCTTTCCACATGACTCAGAATCCAGAAACGTCAGTGCAGCACTGGATAAAAGATGCAAGGGTCTGTCAGGAGTCCAGAAACTCATTGACCTTTTATACACACACACTAATTACAAACAAACAGATCACAGGTGAGGATGGTTACCTTTAATATCCATTCAAACCCCTTTGTGTCAACGTGTGTGCATGTTATCAGGCCAAAATTACCAGGGTATGTAAACTTTTGATCAGGGCCATTTGGTTAGTTGCTGCTGTCATTATGATTTAAAAAGAGTAAAAACAGTTGATTGATAATAAATGGCTTCAGCCAAACACTAACCATGAATGAAAGTAAAGTTTTTGTGTTATCATTCATATTTTCTGAAAAATGGCCAAGAAATCATAAATTCTGCCAGGGTATGTAAACTTATGAACACAACTGTATATGTCCCAGAATACAGAACAAACATGTGCCATAAACAAACTAAGAACCAAAAATGATGCCATATGTTCCAGAAGTAAGGAGAACCATGTGCTACAAACAAAACATGAACGTGCATAGGTGGTAAGATAAATCAGGCTATTGAACAGATTAAAAGTGCTTTACCATGTGCTCCACCACATCCAGGATGTTCGGCTTCTCTTCTGCTGAGCTCTACTCCACCGTCACTCACTTCATCCAAGGCACTGAGAAGTGCATCTGTGCATAGGAAAAAAGTGCCGCTCGTTATATATAACGACACATGCAGTAAATGACCACGCGGTTTCATGCCTTAAATACTGCAAAACACAACAAAATACCACATGCGGTATTTTAGAAGCTTTTTTTGTGCATTGGCAGACATTTTTAAAAAAAAGCTATGCTGTATTTTACCTCATTTCTTAAAGTAGTAGATAAAACATTGCTTGGTACATAAGAAGCTAAGAGTGGCTTATTCCAACGTAGGAAACCTAAAATTAAATGAATAGGCTAAATTGATTATCTTTAGGGAATTGCCTACAGAGTTTACCCAGGTATGCGTCTTTGTATTGACTTGCTAGGTCAGAGACATGGTTGAGCACATCTGCATATCAGAAAGCATCTGTGTTTACCTTTATTAGTCAAGCTTCCTTTTTTTGAAAGTAAATAGTACCTGTGACAGATCCAACTGGGACAGGGGCTTTTGGAGGGTAGCCTCTTGCCTATTAACTATGGGCCCTGGCTTTTGAGGGGGCTCTATTCCTTGGGAGGTGTGTGTCTGGGGGACCTTTGGAGTGGTTTTGCTTCAGATTCGGATCCATGTCTCCCCGAAAACACACAGAGTCTGAGAACCTAGATACATCAGAAGGTATTGAGGTCCAGGACATGCCTCTGGAGCATCCTGTTCCTCATTTAGACCACCAGGGGATACAGGCTGTAGATCCAGAAGGTCTCCCTCTGGCAGAGTCTACTGAAGAGCTCTGCCTCGGGAAGACTTCTGGGGACACCCTCAATCAGCCATACATGAAGTCCAGAGGTGGACTTGTGATAGTTTTCGGTAAAGCGACAGTGTTTCCCAAACCTCTCCTGGAGTGCTCCAGCGGCACGTCCCAGACCTCGATACCTTCTGATGTATCATGTTGAGCCTACGAAATGTAAGTGGCTATTTATTTGGCTTTTTAATAAATGTATTCAGCAGTCTGCACTCAGAGGCGCTCTTCTTTACTCTTTCTGTTAACTAATAAGTGCAGCTGTTTTCTGGGTTTTGGATAGTCTTTGGTTGATTATTTCATTTATCTTGATCCCTCTTGGACATAGCCTGACTTAAAGTGGATGTAAACCCACTTTCATCTTTTCTAAACTACTGCCCTAGTGGTTATCTATAAGGATATACATGCCACCTACATGTATCCTTACCTGTCAAATGTTTCCCCTCTGTCTGTTATGGGACCCGAAAAACTGCAGATTCTCTGGGTGGATCTGTTGTCTGGAACTCGGTGGGTGGAGTCATGATGTCAGTAGACTTTCCGCCCACCTCTACACTCCCCTTGTCAACATGCATTTTCTCCTGTGTATTTCTTACACTGAACTTCTGCTATGATCACTAACATCCAGTCAAAACCCAGAAAAGTCACCACACGACTTCAGCATGTCCAATCATGCTGAGGTGTGGAGCAGCCAATCCTGGGAGAGATGGAGAAGAAAGTAGGAGGGGATCTGAAGTACACAGAATGCCTCTCTAAGGCTCGTGGATGAGATATGTAAATCACCTGTCACTCACAGCAAGGGGGAGAACTGACTCCTATTTCTCTGTGTGTGTTTTTATCTCACTGAAGAAATATAAGAGGACTGCTCAGAGCTGGATTAACTCTTCATGGCAAGACTGGGCACAGATGACATGAAATCCTATACTGTACAAGGTGCAAGCCCTAATTTAAAAAAATGTTTTTCGGGGTAACATCCACTCTTAAAGCAAAACTCCAGCCTCCCCCTCCTAAAGTTAAAAGTGAGCACCTATAAATACTGTAGCTGCTGACTAATATTAGGACATTTACCTGTCCATGGATCCTGGGATGTCGGCACCCCAGCCAATTTTTCAGTTGACCTTTGGGTGCTGCCGCTGCCATTCTTCATAAGGGAAACCGGCAGTGAAGCTTTGTGGCTTCACAGCCGGCTCCCTAGTGCGCATTTGCGAAGCACGCTGCACTTTCACAATGGCCTGGCGGTGGTAGAAGGAGGAGGGGATGGGTACCTGTCAAAAAACAGTACTAGCTCCCCCTTACCCCGAAAGGTGCCAAATATGGCAGTGGGGGGAGCAAACAAGCGGTGCTTCCCCTTTTGGGTGGAGCTCCGCTTTAACTCTTCATTGCTGTCTTTACTTTTTGTATTTTGCTCTTTTCCTTGGTACTCATATATGGCAATTCCTGTTAGCCTTTAGCTACACTTCATTACCAAACTTCTGTCTCATCCATTGGCACCATCTTTATACAGCTGGAATCAACCCTTGGACGGAACCTGACTAAACTTGCCTAATGACTGGTACTTGTCCTTAGCCTGTCTAGCTGCCAGTTCCCATCAGCAAAGCCAATCCAGAGATTGCACACCGCATAAATTCCAACCCTACCAACATAGGATTTTGATGAAAGTAACATACTCCTAGAGCCTGCACTTAGGGGAGAGCCTACGTGCCATCTTGCTGGTGGCTCTGAGCACTTTTGGCTAATATAGCTAGACAGCATATCACCTACTTTTGTACCTGGGATCCTTATGCCTGGTTAATGCATTTTTATATACCACATAAATAAGAACAGAAAATTTTAGGTGAAAATAAATGACCAAATATTTACAAGGATTTTCTTAAAAAAACAAAAAGGGGAGAGATGGTAAAAAAGATATGCAGCAAAATTATACAAGTGCAAAAAAAAGGTGATCTTTAGTTCACTACTGATTCCTGTACGTCTTGCAGATTTGTAAAAATGACTGTGATAAAATATATTCCATAGAACCAATATCTGTTTACTTGTTGTGACTGTGACATGAAAATATTTTATAATTTCATCTGTTTGAAGAATGCTCCAATGTCTCTAAAACACCCAATTCATCAGATTATTGACTGTGAAATGTTGTTATGAGTTTTACCAATTTTAATCTGACCCACGCTATGTTAGTATAAGTAATCTTCTATATCTCTCTTGCTAAAAGGCTTCTAAGGTTTTCCTCTGATCAAAAACAACTGACCTATTAGAATGTAGTGGCTGAAATGCAGAGTTTAAAAAGCAATCATTTCATGAAATAGCTATCTGTATATAAAGTCAACTTGGAATCAATTTGGCAACTGTGTAAGAATGCAAGAGTTAAAAAAAATATGTTTAAAAACTAAACCATGTAATCTTTATGATCATGTTTCATGTTACGCCCATATATAAGTAATAGTATAAAGCATGGTCAGAGTCCCCTCTTCTCACTGCCACCCCGTTATGTTTAAATTGGGTGCGGCTGTGCATGTCTCCACCTCCACAACTGCATTATTTATTCACAGAGATCAGTGAAAGAAAAAACTACAAGTCCCATTTTCCACTGTGGCAGAGGGATGCTAGTTTTTAATAGAGCACATGTGTGGTGAGGTCACTGCACTTGCAGTCCAATGATATATTGATACATCCAATAATATTTCCTTCATAACTAAAGGTCCATATCTCTGTACGATAAATCTATTCAAAACTCGCGCTGAAGTACTAAATCAAAATAAAAATTTAAATGAAAATAACATTGCAGCCGCTGTGCAAAGGTGCTACAGCCTTAAAAATGATAGAACGTATAAAACAGCGCTGGCAGCCTATATTATACAATACACATCCTAGTGATTAGTGCCATATACATCAATGTGTTTGTGACATACAAATCAAAATACAACAAAATTATATATAATATAATATGCACACACACATATATATATAATTTTGTTGTATTTTGATTTGTATGTCACAAACACATTGATGTATATGGCACTAATCACTAGGATGTGTATTGTATAATATAGGCTGCCAGCACTGTTTTATATTTTCTATCATATCTCAGTATGGACCCGAGTTGGAGGAAGAGTCTGCAGAAGCCAGAGCACTGCACCATGATCCTCTGGTTGTGGTTGGGGTGCTTTTCAGGCTACAATGCAAAAATAAAGAAATACACATTTTTGCTTTTTCCAATACACTAGATCATCTTTTCCAATACACTAGATCATTTTTTCCAAACAATGAGCTCAATTCACTAAAGAATATCTGATGAGATAATTGAATCACATGACACATTTTTCCAAATGCTTCATGCAATGCTGAAAATGTCAATTCACTATCACCCTATGCGGTATTTAGCTCAAAAAGCAAAAATACTCGGTAAATACCTCATAAAACAGCGTTAAAGTCAATTCACTAAAGGAAATAAATGAATAAATGCATTAGTTAAATAAGTAGCGGCCCGGTCTCCCAGAAGTGGGGAAGGGGACCTGTCAAAAACAGGTCCCTGTTACCCAATCCCCCCCTGAAAGGTGCCAAATGTGACACCAGAGGGGAGGAGGAAACAATTAAGCGGAAGTTCCACTTTTGGTTGGAACGCGGCTTTAAAGAATAACTAAAGACAAAACATTTTGGATTAGAACACCTGTCAGGTTTTTATTGCTGTCTGTGCATTAGGGATATTCGCCCTCTAAATGTGTCCTGTTTACTGTTATCATTGAAAATAAAACTATTATGGGTTTCCCCCAGAAATGTAATAGAAGGGAAACCTTCCAATGGGGACACTAGTTATGGTGACCTGGGGGTCCCAAAGAAATTCCCTCCATTTGCAGGAATTTCCTCTCTCTTCCTGTTTGGCTATGGGACAGGAAGTGAAGGAAAATCTCCGCAATGACAATTGTCTTTTTTATTGGTGGAAGAAGGGTACATTTATATGTGTGTTGTTTTTGATACTATTTTCATTCCATATTTGACATTTATAAAGATATTTTGTATTTACTTAATTTAACTTAGTTGCTTTTGTTACACCATGTGTTTCCTCTGAAAGCAGCCTCCCTTTGACTGGTATCTCAGTTACCGTTTCACTTTTGTATTAATACATTGACTTAGTGAGTTGGCAGGTTTCTACAGTTTAAACCATTTTACCTCTCTATTAGCCATAAAAACTGACAGGTTTTAATCCTTCGCTGTATCAATTTCACTTGAATATCACATCATGAGATAAAATACGCAATGGTTTCATGAGTTAAATACCTCACATTTTGATGAAATAATTAATGCTTTATTTTAGTAGTGTTTTTTTGTAAGTTGCAAACATTTTTTTGAAAAACTAAATGAAATGAGCTATTTTATTTCAGATTTTAAAGAGGAAAATACCTCTTTGTGAATTGAGCCCAATCTCTCCTATCAACCCAAGTACAGATTTGCAAAAGATAAAGCACGTTTGGCTTTTAATATTTCCAATAATATTTTAAATATGTCTGTCAAAAAATAAACTATTACACAACAGCTATAACAGGAATATATGCAGATCCTTGTTGTCTCCTGACTGGATAATTAAAAATATTAAAAGCCTGTAAGCCATCCAGTGTGTGATACTGAAATGCAATCATTTTAAGGCACATGTGACTATAACAGAATCAGAGGTCTATTCATTTCATTTATCAACACTGTAATATATATTTGCAGCATATTTCACATACAGTAGATGGGTAACAACGGCCATTTGGCCAAAGTCCTTTATTAAAAAAAAATGTCCCCCCGGTGTGACTCCATCATCAATCACAATGCCCACCACCACTGCCCGCTGTCTGCCTGCTCCGCTGCTTGACAGTTCTTAAAATAACTATGTAGCAGTGCCACCTGGGGATGTCAATGGGGGGCATCGCCTCTTGTGATGTCACATACCGTGAGCATGCTGGGTCAGTGACCTCACAAAGGGGCGGTGCCACCCGGTGAAGCCCCCTGCCCACAGACCCCCACAGCCACTAGCCAGGGTTGTGGGGAAGAGGCCCTTGTCCTCATTAACAAAGTGCCCCCCCATGTTGAGGGCATGTGGCCTGCTATGGTTTGGGGCGGTGCTTGCCTGTCCCCCCCTCTTTCCTGACCTGCATGCTCGAATAAGGGTCTGGTATGGATTTTGGGGGGAACGCCATGCCATTTTTTTTTTTACCTTTTTGGCATGGGGGTTACCCTCAAAATCCATACCAGACCTGAAGGGCCTGATATGGATTGGGGGGTTTACCCCACGTCATTTTTTTCTTAAGTTTTCATTGCCGGCTTTTTTTTTTATATTCAGCTGTCAGCGGGTTACCAAAACTACTGATTTCCACTGCTGATTACTAACATTTTGGTATACTTGTGACAAATTCACTCATACCTCATACCTGTCACATATTCATGCTACTTTGCATGCATAGATGGGTCTGTGTGCCATAGAATCTTTGAAAAGGTGGCCTTTCTGCCCATTTCCTGTGACAGTGACTGGTCACTGCTGCATGCCTTCTATAAGCAGGGCGACCTATTGCCTCACCGCATCCTCTGTCAAGACAACACTGATGTAATCAATTTTGTACTGCCTGAAATAGGTGGAGTTTAGGAGTTGATGCTGTTGCAGCTTATACAGACTGCACCACCCCATTCTTCATAACTTAACTTCCTGCAACTCTGCTGAGTATTTTCCTGCCCACTTGGCTTCAGCGGCTGTAGGATTGTTTGAACCTATGATAAGAATAAAAAGTAAAATACATGTTTGAGATGTGGAAGCTGCCTTTTGTGACTTATTTTTGAAGGTGAAGGCTCTAGGTGTGTCTTTTTTATCATGGGACATATGATATACCCATGCTAATTCCTGTTTAGTGCATTAGTAAACATTGAAGCAAATATAAGGATTGCAGACCCTGAGTTTGTACCTTTAAAAGCAGGTCAGTTACTAACATCCATATTTCTGACCTGACAGGCTTCCTTTAACATCATGTTTAGCTTAGGGCTCAACACGTTTAAAATGTGTCTCTCGTTTATCTTTCTGGAGGGATACTATTTGCAGTTAAGAATTTTTATGTCATTCAGCACAACAATGCTTAATGTAAGGCATAATTACAAGTGACATTTTAGCAGTAAGCCTAAAAAACACAGCCTGGATCTTGCTAAATTAGATTTCTTATACTTTCTTGTCACATATTTGGCCTTCAGTGTTTGGGACAAATGTCACAAAAGATGATTTCCAACCCTCTAATTATATCATTGATTTACTTCATTATTTCCTTTACTGCCCAAGGGCAGGAACTTGCAACAACTTACAAACAAGTGTACTATGCTAATAATAACCTATAGTCTGCATAGAACACAATCTCAGCTTTTAAGATGTTACAGCTGATAAATGAAACTGGAAATCATTCACTTCGATCCTGATCCATGAGCATATAATTAAAGCTGCGTAACGGAATTAGTTTCCTATTACTGTCTAGAGCATGCTGTTATGTCCATGGCTCTGCCATAGTAGCATCTGGTTTTTTGTATATCAATCAGATGAGCTATATGGAGTGCAGATTAATATGGAAACAGTCCAGTTCCCCACTTGCTTGTTATTGCATTTTTACCATTTCTGGAAACAGAAGATTACAATTTAAGAAATCAAAACTCAGACGAGACTACATTAGGGAACTACTAAACATTATATTGATTGGCTTTGCATAATAACTTTTAAAACTCACCCATTACAAGGAAAGTTAAAAGATGTGTAAGCTGGCTATATGTAGCAAGATCTCTATATACTGTACATTTTAAATATATCTGACTTCCTTGTTTGTTACCTCAACTTTTCATAATTAGTGTTGGGCAAGAAGTTCGGTGAACACCTCAACGGCAATGAAAAATGAAGAAAAAAAATGGCGTGGGGTTCCCCCAATCAATATCAGGCCCTTCAGATCTGGTATGGATTTTGAGGGGAACCCCCATGCCGAAATATTAAAAATAAAAAAAATGGCGTGGCTCCCCCCCCAAAATCCATACTAGATCCTTATCCGAGCATGCAGCCTGGCAGGCCAGGAAAGGGGGGGAGAGCGAGCATCCCCCTCCTGAACCATACCAGGCCACATGCCCTCAACATGGGGGAGGGCTTTGGGGCAGAGGAGGGCTCTGCCCCCCCACCCCAAAGCAATTTGTCCCCATGTTGATGGGAGCAAGGGCCTTTTCCCCACAACCCTGGGCTGTGATAGTGGGGGTCTGTGGGCAGGGGGCTTATCGGAATCTGGAAACCCCCCTTTAACAAGGGGGCCAACAGATCTGGCCCCCCATGTGAATCGTACCCCTACTACAAAAAGTGTCAAAAAGAAATATAAAACACACACAGTTTGACAACTCCTTTATTAAAAATTAAAAAAAAAGTTCTCCGATCCACATAAGTGAGTGTTCATCAGTGCCACCCTATCACTGGATCCTCATCAATGCCAACTAATCAGTGCAGCCGCAGTGCATTGGTGCAAGTAGTGCACCCTCATTAGCACCCATCAGTGCACCCTCACCAGCACCCAGCAGTGCAGCCTCTTCAGCACCCATCAGTGCAGCCTCTTCAGTACCCAGCAGTGCACCCTCACCAGCATCCCGCAGTGCACCCTCACCAGCACCCAGAAATGCACCCTTATTAGTATCTATCAGGTCACCCTCTTCAGCACCCAGCAGTGCAGCCTCTTTAGCACCCAGCAATGCAGCCACACCTGTCCTAGTTTACTTATTGCACCACAGTCACCAGTATAGCGAAAAACATTTTTCCAGTGAGGGGGCCTACCAGCTTCTTAGCCTGAGTGATGAGAGCAGCGGGGAGCTCTCTGAGTCTCAGTCCGATTCTGATTCAGCATATGAACCTGTTTCAAGCAGTGGGTCTGCTACAGAATCGGAGGAAGAGGAACATGTGCCCATGAAAAGAAGGCATTCTGGCGTGGAGCAGCAGCAAACTACCAGCAGCTCAGTGCCATCCACCTCGAGCGCAGTGCTGTCCACCTCCAACGCAGTGCCGTCCAAATTGAGTGCAGTGCCATTCATCTCAAATGCAGTGCTGTCGATGAGAGTACCACTGCAACAAAGGTCAAGCACTAGTGGGGTGTCATCTCAGGCCCAAAGGGATAGGGCCCATGCCAGCCTTCCCTATGCAATTCAAAACCCCCTGTGGCTTCCCCCTAATTCCGGAGCAGCAAACATCACCCATTTCACCGCCCAGTCAGGTGTCCAGGTGAACACTGATAATTTTGTCCTTCCTGATTTTTTAAATTTAATTTTTACTGAAGGCTTACTATCGTCCATTGTGGCTCAGTTCAACCTCTATGCACGGCAGTTCATAGTAAGCAACCCTGGTTCTAGTTACACCTGTCCCTTTGAGTGGAGAGAACTTACAGTAGAGGAATGCAAAATTTTTTTAGGCCTAACTTTTACTACGGGACTCACAAAAAAATGAATTGTACTCCTATTGGTCCAATAAAATTTAAAAAAGCTGCGCTAAAAATTCTTGATGATTATGTCCACAAAAATTGCATGGAGACAAGGAAATCCATATAAACTACTTGAGACCTTGATACCACCACAATGTGCACACACAAACAAGAAGAGTGCCCGACCACCGTAGCTGTAGATTCTGCTTACCAGACGGCAAGCTTAAAAGGCGGATGGCTATAACCCAGCCTAGGCCTTTTAGCTTGCAGATGACCACAATAAGGAAGGTGGATCGGATGGTGCAGATCGCTCCCTCTGTCCTGTGTCTGTTACACTCAATTGGATGCTCTCAGGTCTGTGTCTTAGCTTTACAGAGCATGCACCCACATCTGGGTGTTTAAGTATGAGCTTTCAGCATGGCTCCACCTCTGAAAGCTCATACTTAAACACCCAGATGTGGGTGCATGCTCTCTAAAGCTAAGACACAGACCTGAGAGCATCCAATTGAGTGTAACGGACACTTTAGCGGGACAGAGGGAGCGATCTGCACCATCCGATCCACCGTCCTTATTGTGGTCATCTGCAAGCTAAAAGGCCTAGGCTGGGTTATAGCCATCCGCCTTTTAAGCTTGCCGTCTGGTAAGCAGAATCTACAGCTACGGTGGTCGGGCACTCTTCTTGTTTGTGTGTGCACATTGTGGTGGGATCAAGGTCTCAAGTAGTTTATATGGATTTCCTTGTCTCCATGCAATGTTTGTGGACATAATCATCGAAAATTTTTAGCGCAGGTTTTTAAAATTATATTGGACTCTCTGTGTTATCGCGCTGTATGCTGCTGCTTTTTAATTTTTTTTTTCTCTAGCGCAGTACCCTCTTTTGCACACTACTATTGGTCGACCCACCCCATCCACCACATGCCATCCACCTTCTCATCCATTATGCCAAGATCAAGATACCCTATGATTATGCAGTTCCTCCACTATAATGACAACACCCATTGCCATCCCCGAAATGACCCAGCTTTTGACAAATTATTTAAAATTTGGTCACTCCTAAATTATTTCTCTGAAAAATTTCCCCAGTTATATACCCCCAACCAGAATATCTCTGTGGATAAGTCCATTGTCAAATTCACAGGCAGGTTGGGCTTCAAACAGTTTATCCCCAGCAAAAGGGCCCGATATGGAGTTAAACTGTACAAACTTTGTGACCGAGCAACGGGCCACATCTATGCCTTCCTGGTGTATGTAGGGAAGGACTCCCAATTGCATCCCCCTGAATGCCCAGAGTATATTGGAGCCAGGGAAAAAGTTGTCTGGGACCTTGTCTATCCACTCCTTGGAAAGGGATACCATCTTTATGTGGATAATTTTTATACGAGCTTGCCCCTCTTCCGCAATCTTCACCGGAGGGACACTCCAGCATGCAATACTGTGAGAGCCAATAGAAAGGGCTTCCTGCAAAAAAGTCAAAAAGTCGTCAATGAAAGGCTATGACGAGAGGAGAGGGCGTCTTTGCAGAACCAGGAGCTATTTTCTGTCAGGTGGAGGGACAGACGAAACGTCCACATGCTCACATCGATCCATAACGACACCTACGTGGAAGTCCCCAGAAGAAACGGCCCAATTCAGAAACCAATTTGTGTCCATGACTATAATTTGTTCATGGGGGGGTGGACTTTAATGATCAGATGATCGAACCCTACCTTCCCACAAGAAAATCCTGCCATTGGTATAAAAAATTCTTCATACCCCGTATCCAATCTGCATTACCAAGAATAAAGTTATCTCCGCCCTTTTGTACCCCGAAGGCCCATCAGAAAATATTTGTTCTGATTCAGTGAGCAGACTCCACGAATGCCACTTTCCTGAGAAAATCCCCCCCCGTGAAACAGGCCACAGACGTCAAAAGAAATGCCTAGTGTGCTCCAGAGGAGCAGTTAGAAGAGACACCACATATTATTGTCCCCAATGTCCTTCCCAACCAGGCCTCTGTATAGGTGACTGTTTCTGCCGTTACCATGCTTCTATACAATATTAGAGAAGTATGGTAAACGTAATTCTCGTTTCCTGTCATTTTCCTCCACAACCATGGTGCCGGGATGATTGAAGTGCTAACACCAGGTGTTTGGAGTATCTTTATCTGCTGATTGTTAAACTTTCTAGAATACACATATTTTTATTGTGTAGGATCTGGGGCTGCATTCCCCTCTCCCCCTCTCCCCCTCTCCCCCTTTCCCCCTTTCCATCTCCATCCCTCATTCATCTCATGCTCTAACCACACCCTCTTGAGCCACGCCCATTTAAGCCATGCCCACTATGTCATGTAAACCACGCCCACTATTCACCGCGCCGCGCTTCGCACGCCGCACTTGTATGTTTTCTCTAAGCCACGAATGCCCCACCCCCTAATTATTGTACGGCTCCGCCTACAGCCACAAAAGTGTCCCACATTTTTTTTTACAATGTTGGCAACTATGTGAGTTAGGACAGTAAAGATTTATTTGGTAAATTAGGAATGTTTAGTTTATTGTATTTTTATTTATTCATTAGGTTTGGGGATAAAAATGTTTAAAATATTCTGCTGAATGCTGACTAAATAAATATTCATATCCATAAGTAATATATTATTATTCACATAAATATTTTAATTAAGTAAGGCTTTAAAGTTCTTACCTGAAAATCCTGCCAGTAACAATTTTTTTATGCTGCAGGCTGACAACGCTAAGCCACTGCCTAACAAGTAGCAGCAGTGTTATCAGTCTGCCACAAAAGCTCCTTCATTTGGCCTTTGGGCTGCCTATCTGATATACTTTATGGGGAGCCCAATGACCAAATGAAGGAGCACACACAGCAGAATGACAATGCTGCTAAACAATGTGAGGCAGCTTATAGTTGCCAGCCCGCAACAGGAAGTACTGTCACTGGTAGGATTTCTAGGTAAAAAACTTTGTAATAGATGCAGAAAAGCATATTTGGTTAATAAAATTATATACAATGAGATGTAATGGCAACCATACAAAAAGAATATATATACCATATATAAACATATATGGTTTGCATACAAGTTAAATATGTGTGCAGCCTCAAATAAATAAAAAGAAAGATTGGGTTACAAAGTTATAAAGGGAACTTTATCAAAACTGGAGCAGACAGAACCTGGAGCAGCTGTGCATGGCAGCCAAATCAACTTTTGTCCTTCATTTTCAACTGAACAAGCTGAATATAGAACCTGATTGGTTTCCACGCACATTTGCTTCAGATTCCATCTGCTCCAGTTTAGATAAATCCCCTCCAGTGTGTTCAGGTGTGTGCTGACCCTTTGGAAGATGGAAAACCAGAAGGGATTTACAAAGGTTTTTCTACCTGGAAATATATTCAATCCCGACAATTTTTTACGTTTTAGTTCTGTTAGTATTACTAATTGTGAAAAAAAAAAAGAAAGAAGCAGCGCTACTACTAATACAATAAGGTAAAAAACCTTAAAGGATAAGTTCACTTTTGGGAACATGTTACATGTTTCACCCATTTATAGGGTGGACAGTGATCTGCTAATACTTGGTGCAATTTTTTCCAGGTTGCTTAAAAAAAAATTAAATGCATATTTTTTTTTACCTGCAAAAAAAAAATGGGCATTTATTTATTTATTTTTTTAAAGTGAACTAATCCTTTAAAGTGGTTGTAAAGGCTGATTCTATGCATGAAGATTAAAAAACCTTCTGTGTGCAGCTCCCCCTTCAGCCTCCCACACCTCTAATCCTTTAGCCTCCATTACCCGAGCCTCCTCTCAATCCAGCGATGTGCATGAGATACCCAGCTGTCCCGGGACTCCCTCTCCTCATTGGCTGAGACAGGAGCGGGAGCCCATTGCTGTCCATCACAGCCAGTGAGCCAATGAGGAGAGTGCTGGGGTGGGGCCCAGTCGCGGCCCTATGTGTCTTATGGACAGCAAGCAGGTAGCATGGGAGAATGGGAAAGTGGCTATCACTAGGGGCACAGCTTGAAGGGGGGGGGGAGCCAGGAGCACCAGCGAGAGACCCTAAAAGAATCGGGGCTGCTTTGTGCAAAATCATTGCATAGAGCAGGTACGTATAACATGCTTGTTATAAAAAAAACAAGCTTTAATATCACTTTAAGCCTTTGCAACCACTTTAGTATCACACTAGTACATATAGGATATTTGCACAAGTTAATTATTTGTATCATACTTTATTAGGTAACTTGGTTGCTTTCTTTTTTTACACTTAGTAACAATTTACTAAGGAGCTGCAGATTGGGACACATACAGTATGTGTGGGTTTTAATTTAGGCACTTTTGTACAGGTGTATTTAGGCCACAGAGGAAAAGGGTGTCCCTTAACATTTTAAAGTGCACTATATTAGTATTAACATGCAACTAATAACTGCCAGTCGTGTGGCTATGCATAGGCAGAGTCTATTTCGTAAAACACACACTGGAAGCATTATTTCCTTCCTTCATCTATGTTGTGTAGCATGGATGGGGGAATCTAACAGAAGAATTGGTTTGGAATTGCCGGAAGATTTGAGGCTTGAGGTGGTTGTACAATAGCCAGATGGTTTTGTCAGTATGTGCTCATATGTTTAGATGGTTTTGTCATACAGTATGTGCTTATGTGTTTAGATGGGTTTTGTCAGTATATGCTCATGTGTTTAGATGGTTTTGTCAGTATGTGCTCATGTGTTTAGATGGTTTTGTCAGTATGTGCTCATGTGTTTAGATGGTTTTGTCCTACAGTAAGTGCTCATGTGTTTAGATGGTTTTGTCATTATGTGCTCATGTGTTTATGTTTAGATGGTTTTGTCATTATGTGCTCATGTGTTTAGATGGTTTTGTGATACAGTATGTGCTCATGTGTTTAGATGGTTTTGTCATTATGTGCTCATGTGTTTAGATGGTTTTGTCATTATGTGCTCATGTGTTTAGATGGTTTTGTGATACAGTATGTGCTCATGTGTTTAGATGGTTTTGTCATTATGTGCTCATGTGTTTAGATGGTTTTGTGATACAGTATGTGCTCATGTGTTTAGATGGTTTTGTCATTATGTGCTCATGTGTTTAGATGGTTTTGTCCTACAGTATCTGCTCATGTGTTTAGATGGTTTTGTCCTACATAGTATGTGCTCATGTGTTTAGATGGTTTTGTCCTACAGTAAATGCTTATGTGTTTAGATGGTTTTGTCAGTATGTATTCATTCGTTTAGATGGTTTTGTCAGTATGTGCTCATGTGTTTAGATGGTTTTGTCCTACAGTATGTGCTCATGTGTTTAGATGGTTTTGTCCTACATAGTATGTGCTCATGTGTTTAGATGGTTTTGTCCTACAGTATATGCTTATGTGTTTAGATGGTTTTGTCAGTATGTATTCATGCGTTTAGATGGTTTTGTCAGTATGTATTCATGCGTTTAGATGGTTTTGTCAGTATGTGCTCATGTGTTTAGATGGTTGTGTCGGTGTGTGTTCCTGTGTTTAGATGGTTTTGTCAGTGTGTGCTCATGTGTTTAGATGCATTTGTCAGTATGTGTTCATGTGTTTAGATGGTTTTGTCAGTATGTGCTCATGTGTTTAGATGGTTTTGTCAGTGTGTGCTCATATGTTTAGATTGTTTTGTCGGTATGTGCTCATGTGTTTAGATGGTTTTGTCAGTGTGTGCTCATGTGTTTAGATGGTTTTGTCAGTATGTGCTCATGTGTTTGGATGGTTTTGTCAGTGTGTGCTCATGTGTTTGGATGGTTTTGTCAGTGTGTGCTCATGTGTTTAGATGGTTTTGTCCTACAGTATCTGCTCATGTGTTTAGATGGTTTTGTCCTACATAGTATGTGCTCATGTGTTTAGATGGTTTTGTCCTACAGTATATGCTTATGTGTTTAGATGGTTTTGTCAGTATGTATTCATGCGTTTAGATGGTTTTGTCAGTATGTATTCATGCGTTTAGATGGTTTTGTCAGTATGTATTCATGCGTTTAGATGGTTTTGTCAGTATGTGCTCATGTGTTTAGATGGTTTTGTCAGTGTGTGCTCATGTGTTTAGATGCATTTGTCAGTATGTGTTCATGTGTTTAGATGGTTTTGTCAGTGTGTGCTCATATGTTTAGATTGTTTTGTCGGTATGTGCTCATGTGTTTAGATGGTTTTGTTAGTATGTGCTCATGTGTTTAGATGGTTTTGTCAGTGTGTGCTCATGTGTTTAGATGGTTTTGTCAGTATGTGCTCATGTGTTTAGATGGTTTTGTCAGTATGTGCTCATGTGTTTAGATGGTTTTGTTAGTATGTGCTCATGTGTTTAGATGGTTTTGTTAGTATGTGCTCATGTGTTTAGATGGTTTTGTCAGTCTGTGCTCATGTGTTTAGATGGTTTTGTCAGTATGTGCTCATGTGTTTAGATGGTTTTGTCAGTGTGTGCTCATATGTTTAGATGGTTTTGTCGGTATGTGCTCATGTGTTTAGATGGTTTTGTTAGTATGTGCTCATGTGTTTAGAGAACTACATTTTAAAAACCTACTTCATGAATAGTCACACTATACAGTTTAATGGTACTCTTCCTGCCACATGGAATATATAAACTCAGTCATTATGTGACAGGTCATGCCCTTATGCTAGTAAAATGTGCTAAGCACTTCAGGTTTTTGTAATTTTCAGACACTACACAGCACACCCATTTAACGTCAGCATTTTCTAGCAATAATCTACATGTGCATGGACACCTTTACACTCTTCTATTAATCCCCTGAGTTTAATATCTTTTTCTTTCAAGACAGTAAATAACAACATTCTCTGTACTAGCTACTACTTTCTAGGCCTGTTTTAATTTCTGATCCTATTATGCAGTTGTGGCCTAGGTATACTAAAATAGCAGCTCTCATTTATATTCATTAGAATAGTGATGTCTTTAACAACTATAAAAGCTACTTTTCATGACAGAACAACATTAGGCACATGTCCAGGTTCTGTCATTGGGTATACTAATTAAGATTAAATTAAGGAGATCTTGAAAACTGGACCATGGACCTGAAGGATATAACTTTTGCATCATTGAATAAATGCTTCAGAGGTTACCATAGCAACAGCTCATATTGAGGAACAGTCGATATTATTAGATTATATGTTGTGGGCAAATAGATCTGTGTAGCTTTAGAAAGTAAATATCTGGAATGTGTAAAATTTCTTTCATTTACCACTGTATGTATATTCGGGGAAAACATTTTGATAATGTTATAGATCAAATACCAATAGCATATGGCCTAAAAAATGCAAATTAAAAAAATAGCTTGCCGCTTTCTATTTTTTATTCAATCTTTTCAACCAACAAAAAGTTATTTTTTACTGAAATTACTCTCTCCTCCCCATCATTTGAAACTGTCACCATTATTGTCATAATTATTGTCAAATAAATATAATTACTTCCTGTACTCAGTCCCTTTTGCCACATGCTAACGCACCTCTTCTCTTCCTCCTTTAGTCCTCTGCCATTTTTACGCATAGACGTCATCTGTGGGTGGGTTCATCTCTCTTAAGCAAACTGCGCGATCTGTGTAAAATTTTACAGTTTACTTCCTAGAGTTTCCTGGAAGGCACTGGTGATGTAGCCTTCCCAGGGGGCAGCTGTGTGGCTCTGGCTACATTACCAGTGCCTATTTAATACCATAAAGTGGAATCACATTAAATGTATGTTACAGATAGAAAGTTGGGAGGTATGTGGCTGAGGGACTCATGGATTTCAATGAAGCACAAGTTCAGTGACATCACTGCACTTGAAGTCAAGTGTTTACTTCTTTCAGATCCATTACTAAAGGTCCGTACCTATGTTTGGACCTGCGATGGGGGGAAGAAGTCTGTGCATTGCATCCACAGTGCAGTGAATGCAGTTGTAATGTGTTGCTCCAAAGCAAAATCGTAAAAAAGGCACATTTTTTATTTATTTATGTGGGTGCATTTATTACATTTTTGCAAAATGTGGACTATGCATTGAGGCTACGGAACCAAGATTTTAAAATTAAAATGTAACTAAAGGCTCCTGTTTGTCAATCTAAACAAGTATCCAGTTACAATGCAATGCGATGCCTCATAAAGTAAACATAAAACTTCCTTTATCTTCCCTTGACTGTGCCAAATCCTCCTTTATTTGTGTCTCACACACTCCCATTCCCAGACACTGAAACTCACAGTGGGAGGATTTTAGCATTAAAGGCAGTGCTACCTCTATAAAGCAGTGATAAGGACTAGGTATGGCCAGATGCTGATTGACAAGCTAAAAGCTTGTCACTCAGCAGTGCCAATACTGCCAGCCACACCTCTTGCGGTGTTTATTCATTCCATTGCAGTGCAGTCAGCCACAGCTTACATGTGAGTGGCAAATCTGCTCTGAATTTAGGATCGATAATGTACTGGGCAATACACGCTCCTCTATCCCCCTTTTCTGGCCTGCCAAGCTGAATGCTCAGGTAAGAGTCTGCTATGGATTTTAGGTGGGCCCCATGCTTTTTTTTCTTGTTTTTTTGTGTGCAGGGTAACCCCTTAAAATCCATACCAGACCCTCATCAAGGTTCTATTATGTATCCTTAGGGGAGACCCCATACCGTTTTTTTTTTTGTGTGGAGTCCTCCACTAACTTCTTTTCCAGACCTTCATCTAGGACACATGTGTCAAACACAAGACCCGCAGGCCGAATTCGGCCCTCCAGGCTATCTTATGTTGTCCTTGCACCTCTCCTGCACCTAGAGAGCTCCAGTCTTCCTCTGGTCCTCCTCCAGACCCTCCACTTTTTGATCCCAGCAATGCCCCCAGCTTCATCCCAGCAGCAGCACAAGGTAAGAGGGAGTACTATGATTTAAGGGAGTGTGGGGGACTCTTGACTGCTGATGGTGGGTGTGCTCTTGACATCTGATGTAAGGGGGGATGGGGTGCTCTGGACATCTAATCCTACAGATACAACCATCCCTTTGAGGGCAATCATAATGCTGATGCGGCCTGTGATTAAATTGAGTTTGACACCTCTGATCTAAAATAAGGATCTGGTATAGGTGAAGGGAACTCCCACCTGCTTTGTTTACAAATAGGAGTACGTAGTCGGGTGCTATCATTTACTGGCAATTTCAGCAGCAATTTATTTATGTACATGCCAGTCTTGCTGTAGTAAGACGTATACATTGTACAGGTGCACCACTTTATGGGCAAATTAAGGCCAGTGGCGTTGCTATGGGGGTGCGGGGGGGTGCGGCCCGCACCCGGGTGACACCCGCCAGAGGGGTGACACCAGGCCCGAACACAGCAGGTGACATTGCACGGCTGTTGCGCTGCGGAGACACAAGGGCAGTCCCTCGCTCTTGCTGGTGACAGAGGCAACACCAGCCGGAGATCAGTAGGGGGACTCATGAGAGGCAGAGATAATATAGGCAGTAAGGAAGGACTCGAGGAACCAGGAGGAGGCTGACCGCGCGGGATAAATGAAGAGACCAGTCACAAGAGTGAAGGAGCCAACGAGGGGACTAAGTATTAGGTAATCCTTACAGCATGCGGCACTGAACACTCGATCCGGGCACACACCCAACACATGCCATTCCCACAGATAAAGCCTCAAGCTCTGCTGTCTGTGCCTCCAGTGAGGATGGCAGAGCCGGCTGTGTGCCTGGACAGGATGTGCAGGAAATGGCCGAGGGGTAAGGATCCGGGGCAAGGTGAGGAGCGGGGTCTCGCTCCTCTCTCTCTCACCCCCACCACCCTCTCTGTGTCTCACCCCCCTTTGTCTCTCAACCCCCTCTCTCACCCCCCACCCCCTCTTTCTTAACGCCCTCTCTCATCCCCCTCTCTCCCTCACCCCCATCCTCTCTTTCACCCCCCCTCTGTCAATCCCACTTTCCTCTCTCACCCTTTCACTCCCTCTCTCACCCCCTCTCTGTCACTCCCCACCCCCTCACTGTCTCGTTCACTCCCCCCTCTCTCTCTCTCATCCCCCTCTCTGGCACCCCCCTCCTCTCTCTCTATCTCTCACCCCCACCCCTCTTACCCCCTCTCTGTCACCCCCGCCCTCCTCTCTATCTCTCACCCCCCACCCCCTCTCTCTATCACCCCCACCCCTCTTTCTTTCACCTCTCACTCACCCTCAACCCCTCTCACCCCATCTCCCTCTCTCACCCCTTTTCTCTCTCTCAGACCCCTGCCTCTCTCCCCACTTTCTCTATCTCTCTCCTACTTTCCCATCTACCCCATCTCTCTCTCTCTCCTGTTCCTATCTCTCCTACCACTCCCCCCTTCTGTCTCTATCCCTCTAACCCCTCTTTCCCTTTTAGGGCTAATTCACACTAAACCAGCATGAATCGCAGAGCAATTTGGTACTTCAGCCGTTCTGCATTGCAGGCTGCTAGGGGGCAGTGTGATGCACAATTCAGTGTGTCGTACTGCCCCCCCTTTTTTGTACAACCTTTGTTTGAAGTATACAAAATGTACATTTCATTCTCCACAATATCGGGCAGCACGCTGTCATCTCAGCTTCTCAGGAAAAAAAAGCATTCTGTCAGTAGATTTTCAGTGTGTATAATAAAATTGTGGGGGGTTGGCAAGGGTGTTGGGGGGGGGGGGGGACTTCAGAGTCCAGTGCCTATAGGCTCCTGCAATGTAAATCTGGCCCTGGAGAGAGAGGCGGGTAGGGGGGACAGGGACAAGTAAAGGGAAATGAAGAAGGGGAGATAGAAAGAAAAAGAAAGATGGATAGAGAGAGAGAAAGAGACAAAAGAGAGAGATAGAAAGACAAATAGAGAGAGAGAGAGAGAGAGAGAGAGAGAGAGAGAGAGAGAGAGAGAGAGAGAGAGAGAGAGAGAGAAGGGGAAGAAGGGAGAACAGAGAGAAAACAGTAGGGTAAAAATATCTTGGGAAGAGGTTATTGTGGGGGGGGGGGTGACACCATGTTTTCCCGCACCAGGTGACACCAATCCTAGTGACGCCACTGTCCCCCAGGCCTGCTATTTAAGGGAATTGTGCATTTATAATATTTCACGAGAATTATTGAAATTGCTAATCCCTGCCAGACTGAATTTTCTAACTTTTTTTGCTGTGGTCCATGCTCCCCAGGGAAATGCCCAGCCTCCCATGCTATTTGTTCGAGGATCCTTCCCTATTAGCCTAGATAATGGCCATTATTAGTTTCTGAGATTCAGCTCTGACTTACTCTGTTGATGAGAACAGCTTGTCAGTGAGACACTAGTGTGACAGCGTATGAAAAAAGGAAGAAAATGGATTCTATAGCTCATCTAAAGAAAAGTTCTACTTAAAAAGGTCTCAGGAAAGTAGATATAGTATATTACCTACATCCAGGGGCATCGCCAGGGGGTGGCTATCGAGGTTGTAGCTCAGAATCTGGAGCCAATAGCTCCGAGTCTCCCCCTTTCTTCCCTCCATGTTTCTCTCTCTTTCTTTAGTTTTTTCCACTTCCTGTTCTTCTCGTCTCACATCATTCACGCTGCCCACATCTACTCCTCCTCCCCACCTCCCTCGATTGGATGTAGTCTGCCTCGATGGGCGGGGCCAGCCAGCGTCATTCATTTCTATGACATTGGCAGCCCCAACAATGCAGCGACCTCTGTTGCCTGGTCACCGCCCACGCATCACGCACGCACGGTCGGTGATGACTGCGGTAGTCTAAACAATTACCCCCACACGGGCGCCGGCCTGGCGCCGACATCATGCAGTTCCATGGCGTCTCTGTTGCCTGGTTACTGCCACCACATCTCACATGCGCGATTGGTGATTGCCGTTTTAATAAACCGAATGCTTCCCTGCACTAGCGCCGATGTTACCTAGCAATGGGCCCGTCCCTAAAATGACTCAGGATCATGACTCAGTGACAATCTGCAAATGGTGGCAGGTGATGTGACAAGTGATGTGGCAAGTGACAATCTGCAAATGGTTGCAGGTGACAATCTGCAAATGGTGGCAGGTGACGTGGCAAGTCACGTCTGCAAATGGTGGCAGGTGACGTGGCAATCTGCAAATGGTGGCAGGTGACGTGGCAAGTGACAGTCTGAAAATGGTGGCAGGTGACGTGGCAATCTGCAAATGGTGGCAGGTGACGTGGCAAGTGACACTCTGAAAATGGTGGCAGGTGATGTGGCAATCTGCAAATGATGGCAGGTGACGTGGCAAGTGACAGTCTGCAAATGGTGGCAGGTGATGTGGCAATCTGCAAATGGTGGCAGCTGACGTGGCAAGTGACAGTCTGCAAATGGTGGCAGGTGACGTGGCAATCTGCAAATGGTGACAGGTGATGTGGCAAGTGACAGTCTGCAAATGGTGGCAGGTGATGTGGCAATCTGCAAATGGTGGCAGCTGACGTGGCAAGTGACAGTCTGCAAATGGTGGCAGGTGACGTGGCAATCTGCAAATGGTGACAGGTGATGTGGCAAGTGACACTCTGCAAAAGGTTGCAGGTGACAATCTGCAAATGGTGGCAGGTGACGTGGCAAGTGACAATCTGCAAATGGTGGCAAGTGACGTGGAAAGTGACAACCTGCAAATGATGGCAAGTGACATGGCAATCTGCAAATGGTGGCAGGTGATGTGGCAAGTGACAATCTGCAAATGGTGGCAAGTTACGTGGAAAGTGACAACCTGCAAATGGTGGCAAGTGACGTGGCAAGTGACAATCTGCAAATGGTAGCAGGTGACGTGACAATCTGCAAATGGTGGCAGGTGACGTGGCAAGTAACAATCTGCAAATGGTGGCAAGTGACAATCTGCAAATGGTGGCAGGTGATGTGACAAGTGATGTGGCAAGTGACAATCTGCAAATGGTTGCAGGTGACAATCTGCAAATGATGGCAGGTGACGTGGCAAGTCACAGTCTGCAAATGGTGGCAGGTGACGTGGCAATCTGCAAATGGTGGCAGGTGACGTGGCAAGTGACAGTCTGCAAATGGTGGCAGGTGACGTGGCAATCTGCAAATGGTGGCAGGTGACGTGGCAAGTGACACTCTGCAAATGATGACAGGTGACGTGGCAATCTGCAAATGGTGGCAGGTGATGTGGCAAGTGACAGTCTGCAAATGGTGGCAGGTGACGTGGCAATCTGCAAATGGTGGCAGCTGACGTGGCAAGTGACAGTCTGCAAATGGTGGAAGGTGACGTGACAATCTGCAAATGGTGACAGGTGATGTGGCAAGTGACACTCTGCAAATGGTTGCAGGTGACAATCTGCAAATGGTGGCAGGTGACATGGCAAGTGACAATCTGCAAATGGTGGCAAGTGACGTGGAAAGTGACAACCTGCAAATGATGGCAAGTGACATGGCAATCTGCAAATGGTGGCAGGTGATGTGGCAAGAGACAATCTGCAAATGGTGGCAAGTGACGTGGAAAGTGACAACCTGCAAATGGTAGCAGGTGACGTGACAATCTGCAAATGGTTTCAGGTGACGTGGCAAGTAACAATCTGCAAATGGTGGCAAGTGACAATCTGCAAATGGTGGCAGGTGATGTGACAAGTGATGTGGCAAGTGACAATCTGCAAATGGTTGCAGGTGACAATCTGCAAATGGTGGCAGGTGACGTGGCAAGCCACAGTCTGCAAATGGTGGCAGGTGACGTGGCAATCTGCAAATGGTGGCAGGTGACGTGGCAAGTGACAGTCTGCAAATGGTGGCAGGTGACGTGGCAATCTGCAAATGGTGGCAGGTGACGTGGCAAGTGACACTCTGCAAATGGTGGCAGGTGACGTGGCAATCTGCAAATGGTGGCAGGTGATGTGGCAAGTGACAGTCTGCAAATGGTGGCAGGTGACGTGGCAATCTGCAAATGGTGGCAGCTGACGTGGCAAGTGACAGTCTGCAAATGGTGGCAGGTGACGTGGCAATCTGCAAATGGTGACAGGTGATGTGGCAAGTGACACTCTGCAAATGGTTGCAGGTGACAATCTGCAAATGGTGGCAGGTGACGTGGCAAGTGACAATCTGCAAATGGTGGCAAGTGACGTGGAAAGTGACAACCTGCAAATGATGGCAAGTGACATGGCAATCTGCAAATGGTGGCAGGTGATGTGGCAAGAGACAATCTGCAAATGGTGGCAAGTGACGTGGAAAGTGACAACCTGCAAATGGTAGCAGGTGACGTGACAATCTGCAAATGGTGGCAGGTGACGTGGCAAGTAACAATCTACAAATGGTGGCAAGTGACAATCTGCAAATGGTGGCAGGTGATGTGGCAAGTGACAATCCACATCTAGTAGCAGGTGACGGTGGCAAGTTAAAAAGCTGCATCTAGTGACAGGCGACGGTGGCAAGTGACATGCTGCATCTGGTGGCAGGAAATGTGGCAAGTGACAGGCCCAGGGCTCCTACTGATTCTGCATTATGGTGAGTTAAACCACTTAATTATATATTAGAATGTAACAATAGAAACAATCACCCTGACACCATATCAACCATGGTGCCATGATGATCGAAACTCAACAACAGCCCTTGCCCGCGAAAAATTGTTTACCACCGGCGCCCACCCCTCGGTCTGCAAAAAGGTTGGTGACCGCTGCTATGGGCTCTAGCCCCAGATCTTTCGCAGACCTAGCAACGCCCCTGCCTACATCACTGAACAAATGACCAATAAGAGAGTTACTTGAAAACCATTCCCTGTGAGTGGAGCTACAGCTTCAGGGTGTTGATCCTCTGAATACAAAAGCATATATATTCAAAAAGATGGGGGGGGAGATCCCCAAAGGTATTCTTCAGAAAGGATACAATAGTATTTAGGACCAGTAATCTTTATTAATTATCCATCTCTAACAAGACAAAAATAGAAAAACCACTGATGATTAACATCTGATAATTTATAAATACCCTCCTCCAAAAACATTTAATAAAAATTAAGACAAGAAAGTCTTAATGGAACACCGGTGTCCACAACAAACCAGGCATACACAGAAGTCATTTATCCCATACACACAAATCAACCCTGTTATAGAATATTCACTTCAAATTGGCCTAATCAGATTGTTGAAACAATGGTCACAGTTAACTAGATTAAAATCGCCAGCAGTGACTCTATATGGGAAGTTCATGGGTTCCGTTCAAAAAAGAGATTGTTAGATGCAAATCAGTTAAACTTCACTCAAGCATATAAAAGAAAAAGCAGTAGAAAGTTCAATTGCAGGTTACTCAGCAGAGGAACACCAGTTCGATGGTTTGTCCTATGTATGGGTGTGGATCGCAATTTAGATTGATCAGGGATAACATTGTGGTGTTCCTACCCCACGCTGAGGAAGTCCTGCCTTTGGACGTAACGCGTACGGGGGTTAGGGGGATCACGCATGACGTCACCCGCTGTCGTCTCGTTGTTATAGGCAATTGGTTTCCCAATACAGCTCACCGTTCTGACGTCTTGTTCCATGTACTTGCATTCCCTACATATTTAAAATTCATACGGGCGATCCAATCACTCAGAGATAAAGTCCATAAAACATCAGGATAAACGTCATCAATGGGAGTTTGGACAGAACATTTTTCCGTTTTAAAGATGAATAGTAATCCTTTGCAAACGTTCCTCCCAGTTCCTCCCAATTGATGGTCCTAAGTTGATATCTCAGAGGACTCTGCGTATCATGCAACCACTGCAATATCCAAACCAAGTCGGCCCGATTGGCTCATAAGGTGCTGAGTGCTGAGTAGATATGCTGGACGGAAACTTAGGATGTGCAGACTGGGTTTGCCGTGTAAGTGGGCAGATCGGTGCTCACATCGCTGGAGACATGTGAGTGTGTCTTACTTGCTTACATGTTTCGCTTGTAACCCAAGCTTCCTCAGAGCATCAGTGTGACAGGGGCCTTAGATCCTGAAGTCATCTTTAGAATTAAGAATTAAAAAATAACTTTAAATTAAGTTTAAGTTGCACTAAACTCCGACTTTAAAAAAATCTATTTAAGTATGTTTTTTTAACTAAAAAAAGTACACTCTACTGCTCTCAGCCTCCCACAGATCTTCAAATTACTTTTTTTGCTGCTCTGATACAACTTCCTGTTAAAGGGTAGCTATGTTTGTTCTCCATGGTCCTACTTTGTATGTAGGAACATAACCATTCTTCTTTTGCTCATTCCTGAGATGGACAATGGACTATGAGATTTGTAGTTTGCATATAGCAGTGCACATGACCACAACTGAGATGACCCACAGAAATAAGGGGTGGGGGAGAGGATAGGTTCTGGAGTTCACATAGACTATTACAAGGAGGCAAAAAATGCACAGTAAGGGAGGAATTGCAGGAACACTGGAACATGAGTACTGGCAATATCCTGGCAATGTCCAATGTTCTGGAAACATGTTTTTGGGTTTGTTACTTCTATTACTCAAATTCCAGCTGCTCCAGATTTGAAACTAACTGGGCATAGGGATCAATGACTGGTCCATAGATTTCCAAACATTCATTACTCGTGTCTTTATAGCAGCTAGGTTGTCAATACCAGATGTTAGAAACATACAGAAATGCCTTCTTCACAAAGTCATTGAAATTCTCAATGATAATATTCTATAAGAATTAATTTTTACCAAAGCTAATCTGACCTAAGAACAGTTTTGGGGAAAATGTCAGCAAAAGCTCCTGGATAATGGATGCAATGCCCTGACTGGGCTTAATCCTTAATTTACGTATGCTTCACCCTGCTATCTCTTGAAACATATAATTGAACCATATCCTATACTGACCCCTACTCCCTATGAGGATGGATGGATGGGAAGCAGTTTGAGCAACATCAGGCAGATTTTAAAGCCATCCTATTAGTGTACCTATCATTTTTCTGGTTGTAGTTTTTGTTCTTTTTCTCTCCCTTCATTCCTTTTTTAATTCTTTTCTCTCTCTTGTTTTCTCCCTGTTATTAATAAACCCCTTTTACTTACATCTATGAGCTATAGATGTACCAAAAGAATAAAGAAGTGAAGTTACAAAACAATAAAGTGTACGGATTTCCTGCCCTCTACTGTCTTTCTAAGTGGTTGTGTTGCTTAAAGTGGAACTTCAGTCATTTTTTCAACTTTCCATCTATTAAATCTTCTGCCCTTGTTATTTTTACTTTGGATAGTAAAACATTTTTTTTTCTGCCAGTAAATACCTTATACAGCCCACTTTCTGTTTTTTGCCTGGTAAAAAGCCTAGGATAATGACATTATGCACAGCTCTTTCTCTCACTCTTGTGAGAGTTTGCCAGGAAGGGAGGGGGGATGAGTCATAAGAGGTCCAATGAGAGCTGCAAAGCTGGAGGTGTGCCTCTGTGTGTCTGTGTAAATCCAGGAAGTATACAGGCAGCAGCTTCAGCTGCCCAGTTAAAATGGAGGCAGCCAGACTTAGTGGAGGGAGATTTCTGCAGCATATTTGGCAATTACAGAATCACAGTATATATTAAATAATATGCAAAGTGGTTGGAGGGAAGCTTCAGAATGGCAAAGATGTTTTTATTACAAATTATGTGAGCAGACTGCAGCTCCTCTTTAAGGTCATGGAGTTATTTATGTAGATCACTTCCTGTCTCTGTATGGCTGGGTTAGAATCCCCAGAGGAAGGAGATGGAGCGAGAGAGAGAGAGAGAGAGAGAGAGAGAGAGAGAGAGAGAGAGAGAGAGAGAGAGAGAGAGAGAGAGAGAGAGAGGAGCTGAGATGACATGTCCCCATGCAAAAACTGTTGCTAATCCAGATCAGAAGCAGGGATTATTAGGTAAGTGTATCTATGTTAATAGGTTACTAATGCTGCCCATAGTGTTTGAGCATTAATGTATAAATAAATATAAATAAATATATATACAGTATATATATATATATATATATATATATGTAGGAAGGCCAGTATGGTGGCCTGAATTTATAGGAGGAGCCCGGGGGGTATTTAAGCAGCCCGCTCACCTGTGGTGCTTGTCGGTTTCCTGTGCGCGATATACGTCACTAGGCCGACTATTCGAATACCAGCGTCCGCAAGTTCTTGCCTCGCAAGTTCCCGTATTCGTTATTTCCGTGCTCAAAACTTTCGAATCCGTGTTTACCGTTCGTAGTTCGTACCACGCGTCTGGCTTGGCTGTCGCAGGTAGGGTCACGTCGGACTTTGTTTTTCGTTTTCATATCATGTCACTAAACCGTGATTTCAAATTTACGTATTACTCGCATTTTTACAAACGTAACCGCAATGTATATCACTCGTACTATCGTTATGTTACCATTTCGCCTTACTAGAGAAAACCACCGCGACGCAGACGTCGCTTCATTTCTAGCATGTCGGTGATTTAATATATGTCTGTAGACAGCCACAGCGAGTCGCAATTCTCAAATCTATCGGATCAAGTCAGTTCGATGCCAATCATGTCTCATTTCTGAAACATTTCTAAACTCATTTCTAACATTTCAAATCATTTCAATCATTTCTCATTTCAGTCACCTACTGCGCTCCGATTCGAATCCAGTCGCACCTAAAAGATGCATCGATTCGCTCCGGTGTGCCCCAGTAGTTACGGCCTCATTTCAGTACATGCTCCAGAGTTACGTTATTTTCAGTCATTCGTACCTCTGTCATGGTTATCATTTCATTACCACGTATCACGTTCCGACATGAATTCAGTCGCATGGAAATGCACCGATTTGTCTCGGTGTGCCCCAGGATTGGCCACATTTCAGTACATGCTCCGGAGTCCGATTCGTAGTCAGTCGCTACAACAGCACGACCGATTCGCGCCTCCGTCATGGCAAACGATATGTTACACCTGCACTTACCGCGCTCCGCTTCGAATCCAGTCGCATCTTCCATGCACCGATTCATTACGGCGTGCCCCAGGGCTCGCCCTCATTTCTCAAACATGCTCCAGAGTCCGGATCATAGCTAGTCGCAGATATCGGGCGACTGATCCGTGTCTCTGTCATGCAATTACTACCATTTCACTCCCACAGCGCATCACCGTTTCGAAACCAGTCGCATCTGAGATGCACCGATTCGTCACGGAATGCCTCACTTGTTTCGGCCGTATCCATACCTATACCAGAGCTCGGTTCGTTGCCAGTCGCAAAATACGGCACAACCAATTCGAGCCTCGGTCAAGGTAAACATTTCTCTCATTCATTTCATACTGCGCTCCGATTCGAATCCAGATGCATCAAACAGGCACCGATTCGTCCCGGTGTGCACCAATGTTTTTCAGTTGCCTCATTTCAGTACATGCTCCAGAGCCCGGTTCACGGTCGGATCAGTCACGACACGACCAGGCCGGACCTCTGTCATGGAGTTCATTCATTTCATAATCAAGGCAAACATTTCGAATCATTTCATTGTCACAAGATTGCAAGCACCATACAAATCGTTGCTTCAAGTTAGTTAGCAATCCCTTCACGAATTATCACCTTTCATTTTCTCTAGGTCAGTCAAAGTTCAGTAGGTCCACCCTGCACCAGGTTGGACGATATCCCCCCAGGTAAAAAAAAAAAAAAAAAAAAAGAAGAATGGGAGGATAAGTCGGGTAAGTATGACTCAGGGGATCAAAGAAAAAACTTGAAATTCATGTCACCCCCAATAGGTTACAGTCAACCGGAAAATAAGAGCTCAAGACAGGAGATTCTCACCAGATCAACTATGTCTCAGGCCGGCAGCGAAGACTTCACGGCCCCTCTGTCACCTTCCCCGGTCTCAGAGAGCGGCAGCGTGCAGTCCCTCAGGGGATGGACTATCCCCAAACTGACGGCAGAGCTCAGACGCAGAGGTGTCCCCTTCCCCGCCACAGCGAGGAAAGGCGAGCTCTTCAAACTCCTCTTTCCCCCACCAGCAGCAGGACCCAGTACCCAACAGGCATCCCTCCAGTCAATATCATCATCTCACAATTACACACGATGGTGTCATCCTTGTCTACCTCAGTTACAGACGTCCAAACCAGGGTGGCACTCCTGGAGGCTCGACCGGCCACGGCTGTCCCCGACCCAACCGCAACTCAAACCTTGACACCCCTTCCTGCAGGTACCTCAGGCTGGAGCCCCATTGTCTACCCCTCCCATCTGGTCCCAACCAGTATCAGGAAGGACATTTTGGACGGCAGGGACATCAACCTGGCCTCTCTCCTTATTTCCGTACACGATCTGGCAGAAAATAAGGCTACTCCTGGGGTGACATATCGGTGGTCCTTAAAGCCAAAGACCCCAGATTGAACCGCAAGTTATCGGTCCCAGAATTTACCCTGGCCTTTGGCATGCTCAGAGATGTCCTATGCTCAGCCACCCCCAGCAGACGGGAAGAGCTGGACTTGTATCTCCATACGGTAGTAGACTTGGGCTACAAGTATGGAGGATTTGCATTTTATGATTACCACCGTTCCTTTTCCGCTAAGGCCGCCGCCAGACTCACACAGTTCCAGACTACGACAAATTGGAGTCTCATGGACACAGAGCTCTTCTGCCGCCACTTTGCCGGCTTACGCTCACCTCTGTGTGCGATTTGTCAGTCCTCCACCCACACTGCCACCTGGTGCGCCAATGCGGCGATCAGACGGCCCTTCGAGTTTCCCTCTACCTCGGGTACAATTCAGGGTCAGTCGCCCCCTGAACCAACGCCTCAGGTGGACAAATTCGGACGCCCAGTCCGAACCGTGGGAGGGGCAGCCATCTGTAATAACTACAACTACGGGTCCTGCAACTTCAGCCAGTGCCGCCTACTCCACATCTGCACCTTATGCCAAAGAGCACATCCAAGAAATTTGTGTGAAGTCAAACAACACAAGAGGGCATGACTAAGCCGGATCAACCTCTTATGGTTAGGACTGTACCTCACCTCACATCCCACCCCTTCCCTGACCACCTACCTTATCCAAGGCTTCACAGCAGGCTTTCACACCGGCCTCATTTCACTACCCCACAGTACTCACGAATGTGCCAATCTTCGTTCAGCAGCCATTGACGAACAAGCCATAGATCAGCTCTTACAAGCAGAGGTAGATCGAGAGTACGTTATAGGCCCTTTCACTTGCCCCCCTTTCAGCACATGGAGAGTCAGCCCTATTGGGCTTGTCAAGGGCAAGTTCACGAATAAATTGCATTTGGTGTACGACCTGTCTGCGCCTCATTCTTCCCACATCCCCAGTCTCAATTCCCTGATCCCCTCCGAAGAGTTTTCCCTAAAATATTCCTCCGTCGACATGGCAATACAAGCAATCATCAAAGCAGGTACAGGTGCCTGGCTCTCCAAAGCCGACATCTCGGATGCCTTCAAGCTCCTGCCCATCCACCCATCCCTTTGGTGCTGGCATGGCATCAAGTGGAAGGAGGCATATTATTTTGCCACAAAACTGACCTTCGGTTCGAAGAGTAGTCCGTGGTTTTTCGACACGTTCGCTCAGTCCCTTGTTTGGATACTGTTACACAAGGGTCAATGCCAAGAAGTCATCCATTACCTGGATGGCTTCCTACTAATAGAACCTCCCAGCAAGCCCCCAGGAGACCTCGACAAACTCAGAGTGATATTCGGAAACCTCAATGTTCCCATCGCCGAGCACAAAGTCGACGGCCCAGCACACATCATCACCTTTCTCGGGGTCAGCTTGGATACCTGCGCTATGCAAGCCAGTCTCCCCCTCGACAAACTAACACGCATTAGGGCGGTCCTTCACAAATTCACACACACCAAGGGCTGTACCAAAAAGCAGTTACAATCTCTCCTGGGAATGCTTAATTTCGCCATGCGAATTATTCCACAAGGCCGCACCTTTGTATCAGGCCTGCTTAGATTCCTGTCAGAAACTCAAGACCCCGATCAGATCTTAAATCTAGACTCCGCAGCTATAGCGGACCTATCTATGTGGGAGGAATTCTTGTCCGCCTGGAATGGCATATCCCTATTTATACCCATGGTTTCGCCCCTGTCACCCCAGGTAGTGACAGACGCTGCAGCCTCCACAGGTTTCGCGGCAATTTTTGGCCACCATTGGTTTTCAGGACCCTGGCCTCAACAGATACTGTTGATACCCAGCTTTACTCAAACATCTGCCCTCTTTGAACTTTATCCCATAGTGGCAGCTGCACAGCTCTGGGGCCACCACTGGACAGGACAAACCGTAGTCTTCACCACCGACAACCAGGCCACAGCAGACATCATCAACAGAGGCAGGTCCAAGTCCCTAGCAGTCATGTCCTTCCTGCGCAGATTGGTACAACTGTCTTTACAGCGTCAGTTTAATATACACTGTGCATTTATTCCCGGCAGATACAACTTAGCTGCTGACGCACTGTCACGTTTTAATTACACCTCCTTTTTTGAACAGGTTCCCGATGCCGAACCAATGTCGGCCCCTATCCCTGTCTGGTCACAACTGACCCTGGACTAGTTCAACATTTACACAGAGCAACGCAACTCATCAATCATTCACTCTCTCACAACACACTCAAAGCCTACCAGACAGCTTGGAAGGCGTTCAATAAATTCCTCACATCCTGCCGTAAAGGACCAACAGATGTCAAACAGGTACTGGCCTTCACTGCACACTGTCACACGCAGCTGGCCTTATCCTACAATACCATTCGGCTATACCTAGCCGGCATTCAAAATTTCTTGACGCTTGAAGACCCCACGAAATCTTCACTGTTCTCATCACACGCTATACGAGCCATCCTAAGGGGCATTCAGAAACAACAACCAGTCATCAGCACCAAGCGCTTACCCATTACGGGGCCCATCTTTAGGGACATGTCAACTATTCTGGCTACTTCACCATTCGGTCTGCTCCCCAGCACGGTCTTACAAGCAGCCGTATATTTAGCTTACTATGGGTTCTTGCGACCTGGCGAATTCACCTCTAACAAACCCACAGACCAAGTACTATGCAGACGGCACTTGCTTCGATACCAAGACCATTTCATCCTGCACCTCGAGGTCTCTAAAACAGAGCAAACGGGCTCAGGAGTGAACATTCACCTCTACAAAACCAACAACAGCTGGTGTCCAGTCGCTGTACTCAACCGACTCCTGTCACTCCTGCCTGAGCAACCAGACAGCAGTCCCCTTCTACCATTCCCAGTTAAACCCTTAAGCGCCTCTCAGTTTGTGAAACACATAAGGATACTTCTCCGCAATCTTCACCTTAACCCTAGTCAGTATTCCGGACACTCCTTTCGCATCGGAGCAGCCTCCGCAGCGTCCCGCCACGGGGTTCCAGACCACATCATCAGAAGACTAGGCAGGTGGAAATCAGCCTGCTTCGCCCGGTATATCCCCAATCCACAAACAGAGATGGCACAGGCATTCTCCAAATTGGCCCAATAAATATCTGAAAACCAATAAAATTATAACCCTACCTGAATGTTTTTGCCCCCTTATTTTGGCATACCGGCCATTAGACCAAGGCACACTTTCAGGTCCATTTCATATGGTAAGTCCACACTTTCAGGTCTATTTCCAATGGTAAGTCTTATCTTTACTATAAGTGTTATCTATGTCCATATCGGACATAGGGCTCCGACCATAAATATATATATATATATATATATATATATATTGCTGTAAATTGAGAATGCTTTCAGAAATAGAAGTGTTAAAAGTTTATTTTTATCAGTTAACAAAATTACCAAAAGAGAAATCCAAATCAAATCAATATTTGGTGTGACCACGCTTTCCCTTCAAAACACAATCAATTCTTCTAGGTCCATTTGCATACACTCAGCTGGTAGGTTGTTTCAAATGTCTTGAAGAACTAAACACAGATCTTCTGAGGATGTAGGCCACTTAAAATCCTTCTGTCTGTTGATGTAATCCCAGCAGGACTCCATGATGTTGAGATCAGGCCTCTGTGGGGGACAAACCTTTACTTCTGAACTCCATCTTCTTATTTACAAAGATAGTTCCTAATGACATTGGCTGCATGTTTAGGGATGTTGTCCTGCCGCAGAATAAATTTGGAGCCAATCACACGCCTCCCTGATGGTATGACATGATGGATAATTTTCTACCTGTATTTCTTAACATAGAGGATGCCATTGATCAGTGGTAAATGGCTTGTCTCAACCTTAAGCGGACAGCCTAAAAAAGAAAACTAATGCTCAAAGGAGCCCTCCACTTCAGCTGGGTAGTTGGAAAGCACGCTGCTAGTCACACAGCGGTGCGGGACCAGTTCTACAGACCCTCGAGCTGCTTTTGTGCCTTTCTGCATCTGAATGGACATATGTAAGTGCACCTTTTAAAATAAAAACGCTATATTGCACTATACCTGCCTTCTGTGGCTCTTTGTGGCTGAGCCAATTCCACAGAGTCTCGTGATGGAAGACAGATGATATTTGATACTGGAAAGAGTTTCTTCCACTTACCACTACATATCCAACTGTGATCGTATGGTATCTACACATGGAGGAGTGAAATAGACGTGGAGATAGACCTATGAACTGAGGAGGTTCCCACATTACAAGCTTTATGGTGAGGCCGAGGAATTCTGGTGAGCGCATTTTAAAGTCACTTTGGATGAAACACTATTGTGTCTGAAGTTTTGGAGCACATATTATTTTAGAAGCACGGTATTGGAGCATATATTGAAGAATTTTCTATATAGACATTTATGGACTTTGATGTAAATTGATGAATTGTGTTTTTCTGGTCACTTGTATATATATATATATATATATATATATATATATATATATATATATATATATTTGGAATTATTAATTTATCACTTATATAGTTTTATCCAGCGCCCGTTATACACACTTTTTTATTAATTATTAGTATACTACTAATTTTAGATGCAGCACTGGGATATTTAGTTATACCTTTAATTTTTCACATACTTCCTATGTGTTACACAAGTTCACTTACTGACCAACAAACTACAAAACCACAAAAGAAAAAGTGAGCAATAATAAAATAGACGAGGAGGAAAAGTCATGTTTTATGATAGACGGATGGAGTACAGAGAGTCGAGTACATGACAAAGGTTTTGTTATTGTCCATTGAAAATGAATTGCATTTAATTATCCCCACCTGTGAACCATGTAAAAGCTTCTAACCCTTTGCACCTATACAAAACTTCAATAAAATTAATTTGCCTCTGATTCTTTCCACAACTGATACAAAGGAATAAGGAGCTCAAACTGGGACGTGCTTGCATATGTATTGTATAGTGCAATATAGTTAGTGTGGGATTGCATACTGAGAAGAAACTAAGATCAAAGGGGTATAAGATTAATTTATAATTGAATTCTGAATTTCATTTATCCTGTGGCAGATTGTACATAAACCCAGAGATGCCATGCTCGTCTAGGTAGTGAATGATTAATATTATGTTCTGCTAGACTGTGCACAGCATGCAAGGAAAATATTCTAGTTGCAGGTGGTTGTTAAAGGCATACAAAATACTGGAAGAAACTGAGAGCGTTCACTGCACGTAAAAAAATATAAAGCTAGTCACCTAAAGAGGTCCAATATAGAGGAAGTTTAGATGGAGTCTACTAGAGGTATTCAAATTTTAACTTGGGACCTTAACAGCTTGCCAACCAGTGCACGATGATATACGTTGGCACAATGGCACAGCTGTGCAAATGGGCATACCTGTACATCCCCTTTAAGACACGGCATTGTGGGCGCGGGTCCCGCTGGTGTTCCGTGATCATGTCACGGAGCGGCAGAATGGGGAGATGCCTATGTAAACAAGGCATTTCCCTGTTCTGCCTAGTGACATGACAGGGATCTAATGCTCCCTGTTATCCCCCCCCACCGTTAGAATCACTCTCTAGGACACACTTAACCCCTTGATCGCCCCCTAGTGTTTAACCCCTTCCCTGCCAGTGTCATTTATACAGTAATCAGTGCATTTTTTATAGCACTGATCGCTGTGTAAATGACAATGGTCCCAAAATAGTGTCAAAAGTGTCTGATGTGTCCGCCATAATGTCGCAGTTATGATGAAAATCGCAGATCGCCGCCATTACTAATAATAATAAAAAAATAATAATAAAAATGCCATAAATCTAGCCCCTATTTTGTAGACACTTGAAGAAAAGGAAAAGACACTGAGGAGAAGGAAGGGAGTTGCTGCTCACCCCTTAGATGTTAAAACAGAAAAGAAAGAAGGTTTCCCCACAGCGGGGTTTTTAGGCAGCACAATAATGGATGTAGTCAATGTTGTAAGAAAAAATATAACAATTTTATTGAAAGCTATACCAAAAAAGGTTAAAAACAATGAGCTCCAGTGGGGAGTGCTTAAAAACTAAATGGCTGGACATACATAGCAGACATATATTCATAACACAATTCCTATCATGAACATAAGACCTGACGCGTTTCAACCCTTAATAGTTGGGGTCTTCTTCAGAGGTTCGGTCTGCTAGAAAGAACATATAAATGGCATTGGTATATACATACATAACTTTCATTGCATAGTATAGTAGTAATTACATTCATGATGCAATACACCAATATAGAATAGTTACCAGAAAGGATGTATGTCCAACAAGCGAAGGAAAACTTCCCACATGGAGATCCCTTAAAATGATATGTTGTATTCCCTCTCGAACCAAAAGGGGGGGGGCACAGGATGCCTCCACCGCCACCTCAACCCAGACCGGGGTAGTGAGAGGCAAAGTGACTTACAAGAGGCCACACACTCGGGCGCCGCCCGCCACAGCAAACAGCCGGACGACGGGCACTAGGAACACCTAGGATGAAAGAATTGATGGGACAGACTAAATACACACTCAAAAAATAATGATAAGATTTTTAGTAGGCGGAAGCAACCACCAAGGGACAAAAGTCACCCATATATAGTATCTATAGTGCATGTGGTTCAAGCCAAACCAAAAAGGAGATTCCAACCATATTTATATGGTATGTCTTTTGAGACTAATAGGATAAGTAGTATATAGCTATAAGGATATTGGCAAAAAACTCCTTTCAAATGAAAAAAGTGAGGTAGTGAGGGGTGTGGGAAAAAGGAAAAAAGAGAGAAAAAGATGTAAAAATGGTGGGAGCATGAAAACATCATGCAAAGAAAAAATGAGGTGTATGGGGAAGGGGTGTGCTGTGAAGTGTAAGCACGGAGATGATGGGGGGGGGGGGGGGAGTGAGAGAAAGCAATGGTGATGAGGTACACGCATATTTATTACCTCAAAAAGTGCTAGCCATTATATGTGACTGCATCAAAGAGCCCCATGAGGACTAGACTGACACCTGTTTGCCAACCCGGGATTGGTCACAGGTCATATGGGACTCAGAAGGTTAGTATCCAAATCTAAGTCCACTAGTCTAGAAATAAAACAAAAGGGAAAAGGAAATGTTTTTGTATCTATGAAAAAAATATAAACATATTATGATAATAAATGGTCAAACAGTAAGCTATCAATAACAGATAAAAGGGTCACCAGGCCCTAATTGTATGGGGTAGAACAATGATGCAGAGGCATAAGGCTAGAAAGGCATACTTACTGGGTAGTGACCGCAGATGGTGGCAAAAAGTGATAGTAGGCAATGGAGGGTGTGTATGATCATCCAAGCCGGAAAAGGATTGTGAATCTATTGCCAATAGCACCTATATATCCTTAATTAATTAGGGGCGTACACAGCCTGTCCCATCCCATCCCAGGTGTGCCCGGTCATCCAGCAGCTGCGTGGGGAGCAGCATGGCCGCCATTAGGGCAGCCGTGTGTGGCTTCCCCGGCGTCCAGGAAGAGCGTACGCCCCGAATTCTCGTCATTCTCGCCGAAATCTCGCGATACCCATGACGTCACGTCGCGCGCGCGGGGCCCCGCGCATGCGCAGTGGCGAGGGGCATCCGAGAATGTTCAGGGACGCCGCCGGCAAGGAGGGATAGATCCCCAGTGCGGCGAACGGTGGCCACCCGATCGCCAAACGGGGAATAAAGGGGGGGGGAGGAGCCGTCTAATCGTGTCGGCCCATTTCCCCCCCCCCCTTGCCGGGAAGGCACGTCACCAATCACCCCCACACTGAGGAGCGATGGCGGAGAGAGCACCAGCGCCCCCCCTGGCTGGAGGGAAAACAAACACACATACAGAGAACATTGTATTTGGGCTCATCAATGTTGAATTCATGTTAAGTTAATACATTACATACAAGTAAACAGAGCGTCAGTAAAAAGGAGAAATTCAATCATATGCAATTGGTAACCATATAGCATCAAAATGGAAGATAGAAAAACAATGAGTCAAAGGAACAAAACAATATAAAATAAACAATATGAAATAAACATAAAATGTACAAAAATATGTATAAAAAATGTAACATAATCAAAATCAAATCAAAAATATATAATGACACCGGAGGCAAAAAGAAAAGAAAATGAGAAGGGGGGGATTTAAGTAGGGGGGAGGGGGGAGGGAGGGGGTGAAGGGGAGGGGGAGGGGAGGGGGAAAAAGGGGGGAAAAAAGAGGGGAAGGGGGGGAAAAAAGGGGGGGGGGAAAGGGAGAGGGGAAAAGGGGGGGGAAAGGGGAAAGGGGAGGAGGGCAAGACTGGATCCTAGCAATGAAATACTGATTATTGAACTGCTTTACGTCATATTCCATTCTCAGGCAGTTCCAGAGAGAGGGAATATGCCTATTGTGTTTTACCAGAGACAAAGCCCTTTAGGAATGGAGCAAAAGAGATAGCATCGTTTAGTCCTGGGAAAGAGGTGGAATTTAATTTAAATATCCACCTCTGTTCATGCTGCAATAGGATTTTATTCCAGTCGCCGCCTCGCGTCGGTATATGAACTCGATCGAGTGCGGCGAAAGATACTTTAGGCATTCTGTAGTTGTGGATTTCCATCACATGTCGCCCAAGTGGCAAGTACGGATTGCTAATTTGCATGTGGTAAATATGTTTAGATATGCGTCGATGGAACTCTTGTTTGGTCTTACCGACGTAGTGTGCCCCACATTCACAAGACATGAGGTATGTCTTGCCCCGTGTTTGACAGTTGGTGAAGTGTGATGGTTTAAAGATTGTTCCATTTGGAAGGTTAAAGATCTTTTCATGTCTTATGTACTGACAGTAAGAGCAGTGTCCACAAGGGAAGGATCCCAGGACGGAACAGTGCTTTCCTCTTTTTTGTGCATTTTTAAACTCACTTTGGACTAGTTTGTCTCTTAGTGAGGTTGCTCGTCTATAGGTGATTGAAGGGGTATCTGCAATGAACTTACTAATCTTTGGGTCATCTCGAAGTATGGACCAATGTCTACCAATAATATTTCTGATCTGCTTGTGTTGTTTGGAAAAACGTAGAATCACCCTAGTGGGATTCGTATTGGGGTCACCCTTGGGTCTTTCTCCGGATAGCAGTGCATGTCTGGGTTGTATGGCCGCTCGATTGTACGCCTTACGCAGGCATGAGCGGCTATAACCCCGTGCCAGCAATCTAACTTGTAATTTCTGTGCTTCTTGTTTGAAGAGAGTCTCATCGGAACAGTTCCTGCGTAAACGCAGATACTGTCCGTATGGGATAGATCTCTTCAAGCCTGTGGGGTGAAAGCTATCCGCATGGAGGATGGTATTTCCTGCGGTGCTTTTCCTAAACAGAGTGCTGGAAATGAGGTCCTCTGAGGTACGTCTCAGCTGCAAGTCCAGGAAAGTTATTTGGTCACAGTCATAGGTCATAGTGAATTTTAGATTGCGATCATTCTGATTGATACAATCAAAAAACTTCAATAGGGATTCCTCAGGGCCTTCCCAGATCAGGAGGACATCATCAATGTATTGTCGCCACACACGTATGTGACTCATGTATGTGGCGAGGCCCTCATCCTCTTGGAGTGCCCTCTCCCACTCCCCCAGGTACAGATTGGCGTAGGCCGGGGCACAACAGGTGCCCATGGCCACGCCCTGCACCTGGAGGTAGTGGGAGTGGTCAAAGGTAAAGAAGTTGTTATTCAAGATATATTCCAGGGCATCAATGATAAACTCATTTAATGCTACATCATATTTGCGGCTTCTTAGAAGGAGTGCCCGTACAGCTTCGATCCCCTTGTGATGGGGGATCGAGCTGTACAGGGCCTCGACGTCGATAGCCACAAAAAAGGAATTGGGTGGGAGAGATACTTCCTGGATAAGTTGGAGTAGATGCATCGTGTCTTTTAGGAACGAGGGCATACTTGTGACGAACGGTTGTAGAAATGAATCAATCACTCTACTCAAGTTTTCTGATATCCCTCCATTCCCGGAGACAATAGGTCGTCCTGGAGGTTTTATTTGGCTCTTATGGATTTTGGGCAAACTATAGAACGTGGCCATGCGTGGGTATTTAGTTCGAATAAATTCATACTGGTCTCTGGTAATAACTCCCTTGTCCACAGCGGACTGGATTAGATCATAGAATTTAGTATACGATCTTTGTATCATTTTGTTTGTGGCGATTTTGTACCATTCCTCATTATCTAAGATGTCTTGACACATACGTGCGTAGTCCTGATTGTCCATCAAAACTACGTTCCCTCCCTTGTCGGATGGTTTTATTGTAATTTCTACATTATTACACAAAGAATCAATAGCTGCCGATTCCTCAGCAGTTAGGTTCTGTGATTGTGTTTTTTTGTACGGGAGTTTGGAAAGATCTCTTAGTGTTTGTTTAACAAAAATCTCTATATTAGGGTTTAGACTGAGGGGTGGAAATTTACCAGAAGGTTTTTTGAAACTCATTGCAGATTTCTGGGTAGGTTCATTTGCGCTTTCTAGTAGAGTTTCCAAGTCAATTTGATCTATAAGATCTAAAGTGTTGTTTTCTTGGAATAAAAGCGTCAAATCGCGCAGGGCTTTGAATTCTTTCATACTGAAAGTAGCCCATTCAGTCATATCCGTATCGGTGTCAGTTTTTGCATGAAGGCTCTTCAAAAGGAGCCGACGTGCAAATAGTTGTAAATCGGTTACAACTTCAAATAAATCGAAGTTCTCTTGGGGACAAAAGGTCAGTCCACGTGATAACACATCGATTTCAACTGCAGATAGTGAATAGGATGATAGGTTTATCACGCTGAGGGATTCTGTGGAATCCGCGTGATATACGCATCCAAATTCCCTACTCCCCTGTTTGTTTGGGATGGGGAGAATCCCTGTGTTTGGTTTAAAGGATTCTGTGACCCAAGTTTTGAACCTCCTAGTGGTGGGTTTGAGTGTTTTTGAATTGTTGACGTACTGGGCAGGACATCTGTTTCATTGATAGCTGTATTCAATATATCAGATTTGGATCCTACATGTCTCACCTCCTCTCTATTGGTCTCCGGACTTGGTTCCGAAGGGGCCTCCATAATCCGTTTTTTCCTATCCTGTTCAGGGGAGCCCTTGTTGTTACGGCTCCTCTTAAATTTGCCACGTTCTTTAGTTGTTTTTGAATTCTGGTTGGAATCGAAGTCTTTTTTGGACTTCGATGTACCACCAATTTGTTTAGATTGTTGCTGTGATACATATTGTTTGTTTTTTTGGAAATTTGTTTGGGAGTTGTTATTCCATTTGTATGCTCGTCCTTCCGAGAAGGCGGCATGATCCCTCCAGAACTTCAACTCCTTTTTCTGCAGCACATTCCTGTTATAGGTCGACAGGTCATTCCGAAGATTGGCCTGCAGCTCCGAGTACAGGGTGTGCTGCATAAAAGGTTTTAGGGAGGTGTCTATGTTGCCAATCTCTGTGTCGAGTAGTAGCATTTGTTTGTTGTATTCCCTAGTAAGCATCCTGTGCCCCCCCTTTTGGTTCGAGAGGGAATACAACATATCATTTTAAGGGATCTCCATGTGGGAAGTTTTCCTTCGCTTGTTGGACATACATCCTTTCTGGTAACTATTCTATATTGGTGTATTGCATCATGAATGTAATTACTACTATACTATGCAATGAAAGTTATGTATGTATATACCAATGCCATTTATATGTTCTTTCTAGCAGACCGAACCTCTGAAGAAGACCCCAACTATTAAGGGTTGAAACGCGTCAGGTCTTATGTTCATGATAGGAATTGTGTTATGAATATATGTCTGCTATGTATGTCCAGCCATTTAGTTTTTAAGCACTCCCCACTGGAGCTCATTGTTTTTAACCTTTTTTGGTATAGCTTTCAATAAAATTGTTATATTTTTTCTTACAACATTGACTACATCCATTATTGTGCTGCCTAAAAACCCCGCTGTGGGGAAACCTTCTTTCTTTTCTATTTTGTAGACACTATAACTTTTGCGCAAACCAATCAATACACGCTTATTGCTATTTTTTTCCAAAAATATGTAAAAGAATACATATCAGCCTAAACTGAGAAAGATTTTTTTTTTTTTTTTTTATATTTTTGGGGGATTTTTATTATAGCAAAAAGTAAAAAATATTGCTTTTTTTTCAAAATTGTTGCTGGAGCGCAAAAAATAAAAACCGCAGTTCGTGATCAAATACCACCAAAAGAAAGCTCTATTTGTGAGAAAAAAAGGACGTCAATTTTGTTTGAGTGCAATGTCGCATGACCGCGCAATTATCAGTTAAAGCAACGCAGTCCTTATCGCAAAAAGTGCTCTGGTCAGGAAGGGGGTAAATTCTTCCAGGGCTGAAGTGGTAAGCATCAGTATGCTAAGTGCAAGTTTTCTAGTGTTCTAGATCTTTAAAAATTGAATTTGAAACAGTATATCTGGGTCCTTGATCCCTTTATCTGGGATATTTTATGGACGTACTACAATCTATAGACTCCAAAACATCCCCTAAAGTAATACATCATGATGTGTAAAAGTTAAAAAAATGTGCACCGTAACCAAAACAATTTTAGGATATGTGGATATTCCAAATATGTTTCTCTTTATGAAGGCCTTTGAACTAAAATTACAGACTGTGGAATAAAATTACATAGTTACATGAAAGTTACATTACTAAGATTTTTTTTAAAACTATCTATACTTCCCGCTGGCACCATCAATTGAGGAACAGAGTTCATTATGCTTACCACGCTGACAGTGAAAAGCCCCCTATGCAGTTTAAGGTTAAACTACTTCTCCAATTTCATTGAGTGACCCTGTGTCTTCTTATACTCCTTGATACTGAATAGTTTACTCCCTATGCTAGAATCACCATTAAGATATTTGTATATTGCTATCACCCCCCCCCCCAAGCACCTCACGTAACTGAGGTCCTCCAGTCCCCTTATTAGCTTTGTTGCCCTTTTCTGGACCTGCTCCATTTCCAGCACATCCTTCCTGAGGATTGGTGACTAGAACTGGGCAACATAGTTTTATAAAGTGGCAGGATTATTGTTTTATCTCTGGAGTAAATTCCCATTTTTAGGCATGCTAATATTCTGCTAGCTTTGCTTGCTTCAGTTTGGCAATGCATGCCATTGCTGAACTTGTGATCTACTAGGACCATCCTGTATTCCCCCAAAGATTCTCCTCCCAGTGAGTAATTTGCATTTGTATTCTTACCCACAGGCCTTACGTTACATTTTTCAACATTTAACCTAATTTGCTGAGTAGTTACCCACCCTTTATTTTATTGAGGTCTTCTTGTAAAGTTTCAATATCCTGCAGTAAAGTTATTGACCTACATAGCTTTCTATCATCAGCAAACACTGAGATTGAGCTATTTATACCCATCTTTATATCATTTATGAATAAATTAAACTGAATTGGTCCCAGGACAGAGCCTTGGGGTACCCCACTTACCACTCCTGACCAGCCTGAGTACACGCTATTTAGCTGATAGTCCTCTCTCTGTTACCTACTGTATATTAGCAATGTGCAGCTGAGGCTTGCTTTTACCAAAGATATGCAGCTTTACCGAGCAAACCAATTTGCATGACTTTATTCAGTACTTACAAATGGGCTTTCTATACACTTACACAGAGCTGATGGATATATAATTGCCTCTATTTACATTTTGTAATACATGAACATTATAACTGAAGTTAACCACTTCCGGACCAGCCACCGCAGTTTTACTGCGGCAGGTTGTTGCTGCTGGGCAAATTGACGTTACCTTACGTCGCTTCGCCTTCTGAACATTAGGGGCATGCACACGCCCGCAGCATGTGCCAGGAGCTGATGCGAGTGCCCAGCGGGCTTGATGACTGCCGGGCACCCGCGATCGCTCCTGACAGAGCGAGAACTGGGATCTGTGTGTGTAAACACACAGATCCCGGGTTTTTTCAGGGGAGTAGAGACAGATCGTTTGTTCACACTAAGTATGAACACCGATCTCTCTTTCTCCTCCTAGACAGTCCCACCCCCCCCCCCTTTAGAACACACACAGTTAAACCCTTGATCGCCCCCTGGTGTTAACCCCTTCCCTGCCAGTGACATTTATACAGTAATCAGTGCATTTTTTTTTGCAATGATCGCTGTATAATTCTCAGTGGTCCCAAAAATGTGTCAAAAGTGTACAATTTGTCTGCAGCAATATTGCAGTCCTGATAAAAATTGCAGATCGCCGCCATTACTAAAAAAAAATAATAATAAAAATGCCATAAATCTAGCCCCTATATTGTAGACGCTATAACTTTTGCCCAAACCAATCAATATACGCTTATTGCGATTTTTTTTTACCAAAAATATGTAGAAGAATACATATCGGCCTGAGAATTTTTTTTTTTTAAATGTGGGATATTTATTATAGCAAAAAGTGAAAGATATTGATGGTTTTTTTTTTTCAAAATTGTCGCTCTTCTTTTGTTTATAGCGCAAAAAATAAAAAACGCAGAGGTGATCGAGTACCACCGAAATAAATCTCTATTTGTGGGAAAAAAAGGACGTCAATTTTGTTTGGGTACAGCGTTGCACGACCGCGCAATTGTCAGTTAACGCTTCCGTATACGTGCCGTATCACAAAAAATGGCCTGAGCATTGAGCAGCCAAATCTTCTGAAGGCTGAAGTGGTTAAGCAAATATAATGCTGGTTTTACAGTGGTATAGTAAGACCTCATACAAATATAGTAGATGGCAAAAGGCTGAAAATATGCTGGGTGCACATTTCTGGGCATTTTTCCAAACCCAGGGAGACTCAGGTGCTGCATAGAGCCTGCCATACAAGTCAATAGCTGTACATGGCCGAGCTCATGTAAATAGCGATGCTTCTATGCATCGACAATTACCCATATATATGTGTATGTATTTCCCAAAAGTGGAATTTTCACATTTAGAAAATATATGTGCATGTTGAAAGTAGTTATAATGTGTTAAACAGGGTGTTGATGTTGGTGTTGTTAGAAACACTAAGAAAGTATAGAAAGCTTAAGTTTCTTTTTTTAACACTGTATGTTGTATAACAATATTCAAACTTTTTTTATCCATCTGCATATGTATGATCTGTAATAATACAGTGAAAACATGTCTCTGCATGTGATAAACACCCTAGAGCAATTCTGGAATGAAGAATGAAATGGATAAGAGCATTTCAGTAGCTGGGGGACTAAAACCGAAATTAGCTGAAACATTTACTCATCTCTTATTTTTATGGATGGAATTCTTATCACAGTCATTTTTGATTCCTGGATCTCAGTATCCTCAGTCCATCCATCCATCTCTATACCTAGCTATTAAAATGAATTGGCACCATCTGCCTGGTATATCACTGCAGCCCACATAGCTTTTGGGATATATGATGAGGAACACTATGTGTATGCATTTGCTGAAATGAGTATGATTTTTTTTCCAACTTAAAAGAAAGCTGGTTAATGACAAGGATGCTTTAATTTCCATTTAAATGGTTACGTGGAAAATTTAAACTATAACAGCTAAGGAAGGATTAGATATATTTGGCAGCATATGGCTGTATTCCATGAAAAAATAGACATAGACTATCAATCTCATTTTGGAAAGGGATTGCCCTAATAAAAATCAATTTATAACAGCACATGCTTGAATAATGATTACATCTCATGATTCAACATATGGACATTTGTAAGAAATATCTGTTATGTTAATGTTAATCCATAAAAAAAGGAGATATAATGTTAGAGTATTACAGGAGCAGATACATAAAAATATATAAAATGATAGTCATACTTTCGTTAAAACAAATAGAAATGGAATAAGAAAGTAATTTTGCTCTAAACCTTAGTATTTATTACTTAATACTAGTAAAGGTTGCACACCTTCCTTCTTTAGATAAGGCAAACACAAAATAAAACAACCTCCATACAATTTTATTATGGGGTGCCAATTTATTACCCAGTCCTTGCAAGCAAATGGCGGGCCATACCCAAAGAGAACAGGATACTTTTAAACAAAAATACATGGTACAGCAGACACATCTCAGGAATATGAAATGTTGGGGAAACATCAGGGGCAGACTGACAACTCATGGGGCCCCCGGGCAATAGCAGATCAAAGGGCCCCTGTGCCCCCGCCCACTCTCAAGCCACACCCACACAAAGCCCCCTCCTACACATTGCACTGCCCACATTACAAGTGTTCGTCACAGATTTTCTCTACACTATGTTCAAAATAAATGTTTAATATCTTTAATTATACAGCATAACAACACCACCTATACAGTATATTAACACCACCTGCTTTACAAAAAAAGCATTTTTTCAACTTTTTTCTTTACTGCCCCTTTAAGCAAAGGCCTATATAAATAATAAAAGCCCAAAACAGACATTAAACAGTATATATATAATGAAACAACTTACAGTTTTTTAGTTGTCTGCTGTCCATTGCTTTCGCTTCTGCAGATTCCTCCCCACCTTTCCGACTATCCTCAGTGTGCAGGCTCCCTAGGCACTTCATCTCTATCCAGAGGTCTAGCTAGACAAGGGGCAGTGTGTTCATATGTGCATGCGTGACTGCTGCTATCATATTTATTGTAAATGTGCATGTATGCACTCTTGACGTATGGACGGTGACACCTCTAAAACACTATGTACATAGTTGGCAACATTGTAAACAAATTTTTAGGGACACTTTTTTGGCTGTAGGCGGAGTCTTGTTATAATTAGGGGCGGGGCATGCATTTGAGGGCGTGGCACAGGGAAAAATAAAAATGTGTGGCGAGGAATGGGCATGGTTTATGTGAAATAGTGGGCGTGTCTTAAATGGGCGTGACTCAAAGGGGGTGTGGTTAGAGTCTGAGATGAATGAGGGATGGGGAGGGAAAGGGGGGGAGAGGGATGGAGGGACAGGAGCCCCAGATCCTACACAACAATGGAAATATGTGTATTCTAGAAAGTTTAACAATCAGCAGATAAAGATACTCCCAACACCTGGTGTTAGCACTTCAATCATCCCGGCACCATGGTTGTTATGGTGTCAGGATGATTGAAGTGCATTATTTCTATTATTACATTGTAATATAAAATGAAATCATTCAACTCACCATAATGCTGAATCAGTGGGATCCCTGAGCGTGTCACCTGCCACGTCGCCTGCCACCAGCCGTCCGTCCTTGCATCAGGTGCCCCCAGCAGAGTCCGTCCTTGCATCAGGTGTCCCCAGCGGAGCCCCCCTTACATCAAATGTCCCCAGCGGAGCCCCCCTTACATCAGATGTCCCCAGCGGAGCCCTCCTCACTCCAGGAGTCCCCAGCGGAGCCCCCTCACATCAGGAGTCCCCAGCGGAGCCCCCCCTCACACCAGGAGTCCCCAGCGGAGCCCCCCTCACATCAGGAGTCCCCAGCGGAGCCCCCCTCACATCAGGAGTCCCCAGCGGAGCCCCCCTCACTCCAAGAGTCCCGAAGCGGAGCCCCCTCTCACATCAGGAGACCCTAGCGGAGCCCCCCTCACACCAGGAGTCCCCAGCGGAGCCCCCCTCACATCAGGAGTCCCCAGCGGAACCCCCCTCACATCAGGGTCCCCAGTGGAGCCCCCCTCACACCAGGACTCCCCAGTGGAGCCCCCCTCACACCAGGAGTCCCCAGCGGAGCCCCCCTCACACCAGGAGTCCCCAGCGGAGCCCCCCTCACATCAGGGTCCCCAGTGGAGCCCCCCTCACATCAGGTGTCCCCAGTGGAGCCTCCCTCACATCAGGTGTCCTCATTGGAGCCCTCCTTACATCAGATGCCCCCCAGCGGTTCCCCCCCTCACATCAGGAGTCCCCAGCGGAGCCCCCCTCACATCAGGAGTCCCCAGCGGAGCCCCCCTTACACCAGGAGTCCCAAGCAGAGCCCCCCTCACACCAGGAGTCCACAGCGGAGCTCCCCACACATCAGGAGTCCCCAGCGGAGCCCCCCTCACACCAGGAGTCCCCAGCGGAGCCCCCCTCACTCCAGGAGTCCCGAAGCGGAGCCCCCTCTCACATCAGGAGACCCTAGCAGAGCCCCCCTCACACCAGGAGTCCCCAGCGGAGCCCCCCTCACATCAGGAGTCCCCAGCGGAACCCCCCTCACATCAGGGTCCCCAGTGGAGCCCCCCTCACACCAGGAGTCCCCAGCGGAGCCCCCCTCACACCAGGAGTCCCCAGCGGAGCCCCCCTCACACCAGGAGTCCCCAGTGGAGCCCCCCTCACATCAGGTGTCCCCAGTGGAGCCTCCCTCACATCAGGTGACCTCATTGGAGCCCTCCTTACATCAGATGCCCCCCAGCGGTGCCCCCCTCACATCAGGAGTCCCCAGCGGAGCCCCCCTCACATCAGGAGTCCCCAGCGGAGCCCCCCTTACACCAGGAGTCCCAAGCAGAGCCCCCCCTCACACCAGGAGTCCACAGCGGAGCTCCCCACACATCAGGAGTCCCCAGCAGAGCCCCCCTCACACCAGGAGTCCCCAGCGGAGCTCCCCTCACATCAGGGGTCTCCAGCAGAGCCCCTCTCACATCAGGAGTCCCCAGCAGGGCCCCCCTCACTCTAGGAGTCCCCAGTGGAGCCCCCTCACATCAGATGTCCCCAGTGGAGCCCCCCTCACATCAGGTGTCCCCCAGTGGAGCCCCCCTCACATCAGGAGTCCCCAGCGGGGCCCCCTCACTCCAGGAGTCCCCAGTGGAGCCCTCCTTACATCAGATGCCCCCCAGCGGTTCCCCCCTCACATCAGGTGTCCCCAGTGGAGCCCCCCTCACATCAGGAGTCCCCAGCGGAGCCCCCCTTACACCAGGAGTCCCAAGCAGAGCCCCCCTCACACCAGGAGTCCACAGCGGAGCTCCCCACACATCAGGAGTCCCCAGCGGAGCCCCCCTCACACCAGGAGTCCCCAGCGGAGCCCCCCTCACATCAGGAGTCCCCAGCAGAGCCCCCCTCACTCCAGGAGTCCTGAAGCGGAGCCCCCTCTCACATCAGGAGACCCTAGCGGAGCCCCCCTCACACCAGGAGTCCCCAGCGGAGCCCCCCTCACATCAGGAGTCCCCAGCGGAACCCCCCTCACATCAGGGTCCCCAGTGGAGCCCCCCTCACACCAGGAGTCCCCAGCAGAGCCCCCCTCACACCAGGAGTCCCCAGCGGAGCCCCCCTCACACCAGGAGTCCCCAGTGGAGCCCCCCTCACATCAGGTGTCCCCAGTGGAGCCTCCCTCACATCAGGTGTCCTCATTGGAGCCCTCCTTACATCAGATGCCCCCCAGCGGTGCCCCCCTCACATCAGGAGTCCCCAGCGGAGCCCCCCTCACATCAGGAGTCCCCAGTGCAGCCCCCCTTACACTAGGAGTCCCAAGCAGAGCCCCCCTCACACCAGGAGTCCACAGCAGAGCTCCCCACACATCAGGAGTCCCCAGCGGAGCCCCCCTCACACCAGGAGTCCCCAGCGGAGCTCCCCTCACATCAGGGGTCTCCAGCAGAGCCCCTCTCACATCAGGAGTCCCCAGCAGGGCCCCCCTCACTCTAGGAGTCCCCAGTGGAGCCCCCTCACATCAGATGTCCCCAGTGGAGCCCCCCTCACATCAGGTGTCCCCCAGTGGAGCCCCCCTCACATCAGGAGTCCCCAGCGGGGCCCCCTCACTCCAGGAGTCCCCAGTGGAGCCCCCCTCACATTAGGTGTCCCCAATGGAGCCCCCCTCACATCAGGTGTCCCCAGTTGAGCCCCCCTCACATCAGGAGTCCCCAGCGGGGCCCCCTCACTCCAGGAGTCCCCAGTGGAGCCCTCCTTACATCAGATGCCCCCAGTGGTGCCCCCTCTTACCTCAGGTGTCCTAGTCACCTATCCGCCGGCCGCATGGTTAGAACCCCTGCCCCTTTCCATAACAGACCGGCAGCGGGGCAGGGGTAGGCGGGGCGAGGCGGAGCAGGGCGGAGGGTGGGCGGCGAGGCAGGAGCTCCATCAACCCCCCTAGCCGTCTTCCTGGTCTTCTTTAAAATGGCCGCGGACCTCTAGCGGCGGCAGGCGGCGGCGAAAATCCGTGAGGAACTGGATTTCTCATAAAATTTCCCGGGAAACAATAAAATCGGGAATGGAGTCTAAATCCCGGGAATGTCCTGGGAAATCTGGGACAGTTGGTAACTATGTATGTAGCCATGCTGCAAATACAATTTTAAAGGGTATCCACTGCTATATTGCAGCATCACTGAAAGTCCTGGCAGCATACTTATAAAGCTGGTTGGGTAGAGCCCCAAAGCCCTGTCCCTCTCACAGTGCCATCAGGCGGCACTTATGGTTCTGACTATGCTGCCAGGCACCAGACAAATTCAAAGATGACAGCCACTATGTGTGGCAGCCATCCTCCACATATCGCAGCTCAGCTGTACAGAAGGGCTCGTCAGCAAACTGAGGAAGCTGCCCTCTCGTTTAAGAATGGACTAATGCCCAATTCTCATTTGCAGCCTAGGTTCATGAAAATTCTCGTTGGGAAGCCACCAAACACCTGACAGGTTCTATGGTGGCAGCCATCTGAGAACCTGCTAGGTGCTTGATGGCTTCCAAACCATGCTTCCTGGAACCTCAGTGAGCCTGACCATTTGGTTATTGCAGCTCAGCCGCATAGAAGGGGTATTTAAATATCTACCACAGCATTGCCTGCATGGAAGTTCCTGGCTTCTCATAGAAGCTGCTGGACACTTCCAGGTTTAAAGGTGGCAGCCATCTTTATGATGCAATAATATTGTGTGTGTTAGCGTACAATGTATATATATATATATATATATATATATATATATATATATATATATATATATATATAAATATATATAAATATATATACACTATATATATATACTGTATATATATATATATATATATATATATATATATATATATATATGTTAGCGTACAATGTATATATATATATATATACACTGTATGTATATATATATATATATATATATATATATATATATATATATATATATATACACGCTTATAAATACATGTAAACAAACACTTTAAAAGGTATTAAAACATATTTTAATCAGATAAATACTTACTGTGCTTTTTTTTTTTACTACTGTCCCCCCACCATTCCCCTTCCTGAGGCAATGCTGAACACTGCAGAACCTGGTGCCACTTTATTGATAATGATGGGCCGATGGCCCTCTCATGAGTCCCAAGGGTATAGCTATAAGCATCTGCGATAAAAGGGCCTCCTCATTCTCTATCCAAACCCCTCAGCAAACATCAGTGTGAATGTGATGGTTGGCAGGGTTGAAACTGGGGGGGGGGGGGGGGGGCGCCTGCCTCGGGTTACGCATCTAGGGGGGGTTCCGCCCCCACCCGCACTGGGAACTGCTGCTCTTAGGGTGTCACTGCCGTCCGATTAAGTGTAATGGACAGGCAGTGCCCGCTGCATAGTTTGCCAAATACCAGAGAATCAAATAGGAGGGAGATTGCAGTACACAGGTGCTCTAACGCTGAATCATCTGCTCCTCCTGCCCACCCTATAGAAGGGCATTCCAGAGTGATGCTCCAGCAACTGTTGCTAAGCAACAGTAGCTGCAGTGCTGTTCTGGAATGCTTTTCTATAGGGCGGGAGGAGCGGAGTGATTCAGGGCTAGTACGCCTGTGTGGTCTTCCTCCTATTTGATTATCCAGTATTTGGCAAACTATGCAGTGGTGCTGCTTGTTCATTACACTTGAACCGGTGGCAGTGACATCCTAGAGCAGAGGCACTTGGTGCAAGCGGCACCCCCGGGAGTGTTGCCAACCTACCAGATTGAAATTTACTGACACGACACACAAAATTTCCTGGCACAGCCACATTTTTTTACTGGCATTTCCAAAACTTACAAAAATACAGTTTTAGGTGCAAATTTTAGTATTTTGGCTACAGACAAGTACAATATGCAATTAGCAATGTGATTTAAGGTAGATATTAGGGCAAAAAACATATTTCTTATTTTATTTTCGATAAGTAGCTCAGGGACAGGACTCAGGAGGGCAAGAAATTAGAATAGGAAGGTACACATACACACACATGAAGTTGACTCTTGGTTCCTTCAGTCCACTCCAGTCTAAACAGCACTGACAGTCTGGCTCCCAATCTGCCCTGCTCCTGTCCTGCAGACCCACACACAAGGCTCTAGCCACTCTGTTTAGCTCCCTTGCATCATGACATCACACGACACGCTCGGGCACCGCCTCCACTAGAGCTGCCTAAACACTGTAGCAGGGACTCGGATGGTCTCGGCCGGCTCTGGACCGAGCCGAACATCACAGCCATATTTTTTTACTGGCAACTTTTTCCTTTTACTGGCATTTACTGGCAGGAGAAAATTGCCTGTTTTTTTACTGGCTGCCAGTAAAAATACTGACGGTTGGCAACACTGACCCCCGTGAAGTGCTGTGAGGTCTCCCTCCTAGTCCTGCCCAGTGCCCTAACAGCCTATGTCTTTTCTGCGTGAGGCATCCCAGAGAAGCGGCTTCAAAGAAGGCCCTGGACTGGGGGGGATGCAGAGGAAGCCCTGGACTACGGGGTGCAGTGAAGGCCCTGGGCTGAGGGGGGACTGCAGAGGAGGCCCTGGACTTGGGGGGCGCAGAGAAGGCCCTGGACTGGGGGGGTGCAGAGGAGGTGCTGTAGTGGGGGGGGGGTGCAGAGGAGGCCCTGGACTAGGATGGGAGTACACTGAAGGCCCTGGACTGGGGACGTAGAGGATGCCCTGGGCTTGAAAAGTGGGGTTGATGTGGTAAAGGACCTGGATTCAGAGAGCAGAGTGCCAAGGAGGGTCTGAACTTGGGGTGGGCTGTAGAGGAGGCCTTGGACTAGGAGAGGAGTGCAGAGGAGGCCCTGGACTAGGGCAGTGGGTGCAGAGGAGGTGATTGCCTTGGAAATGGTGGTTGGTGCAGCAAAGGCCCCTGGATAGGGGGGATACAAAAGAGATACTGGACTAGGTGAGGGGGTGCCTGGAGGTCCCAGATTAGGAGAGGGGGTGTCTTGAGACCCTAGACTAGGGCAGCAGATGTCTGGAGGCCCTGGACTATGAGAGGGGGGTTGTGGAGGCCCTATGGACTAGGAAAGAGGGTGCCTAAAGGACCTTCCAGCTTCAGGGAAAAAGAGCCCAGATTTAAAGCTTGGGTTGAGGAAGAGCCTGCCTGTTCCCTGGAGGGTGAGTTCACAACATAAATGGGGACATTTATTAATTGTCGAAGGTAATGCAAAACAAGAGCAGAGAAACAGGTCGTGTGATAGATATATTAAAGGAGAAGTACAGCCAAAGCCTGTTTGGTTGCATATCTCCTGTTGATCACAGTAGTGCACATTGCTTTGCACTCCTGTGACCCATTTTCGGCTGACAGCAGGCTTAAGCCTGCTCTCAGCTGATGTAACAGAGTCAGTCCATGCTGAGGAAAGATCGTAACCATATGGTTGGAATCCGCTCACATGCCTGGACCAGCACCCAGCTCAGCGTCTCAGCGAGCCTGAGCCAGTCACTCCCGCCCCATCCACAGTCCAGTGTTTCAGTAAGCATGGTGGGGGGGGGGGGGGCAGAGCAGAGACTGACAGCCACCAGCTCTCTGCTCAGGGAGCTATGAGAACTGAGTGATTGGCTGTTTGATTACTCAGTTCTCAGCCTTTGAGCGGGCAGGGGACAGATGCAGCATCTACCTAGGTAAGTATGATTCATAAATAAAGTTCCCATAATTCTCTTTAAATTACCCAACATCTCCTCTTTCCTGCTATCTGACCCACATGACAATTAGGCCTCATTCAAATGGAACATATGCACCCATGCCCTGTGTGATGGCCGTGTACCGCGTGGGGATACTTGGTGTTCTTTGCATCCCTGTGCAGGCAGTCCACTCAAAGACAATTGGGACGCAGCAGTTGCATGGACATAGTCGAATGTCAAAATTTGACATGCAGACATTAAGGGATGCATGTATCCGAACATATAGTGTCTGCATTCGGATCTGTGCACCCTCTGCTATAGGTGAAGCTCTCTGGTGAATGCAGATGCAGCAAAAAGTGGCACAGCATACAGGACCTGTCTCAGCACCTGTCTGAATGAGCCCATAGGGGAATTTATCAAAACTAGAGCAGACGGAATTTGGAGCAGCTTTGGATGGCAACCAATCAGCTCATAGCTTTCATTTTTAAAGATGTACAAGCTGAAGATTACATTTAATAGGTACGATGCCCGGCGGGTGTGGAGAGGTGACCGCGTTGTACATCTTGGGGTATGTATGCGTTCCTTAATCATCTGATCGAGAGTGAATACTGCTATGCAAAATGTAAGCGCATTGTTTCCCTGGAAGCCCAGGTTCTAAATCTGGGGAAGCAACTGTCAGCACTGAGACGTCCCTCAATACTAAAGGAGAGCCAGGAATGTACACGGCAGGTGCCGGCAGGGGCCAGCACAGAGGCGGGTGGAGACAAAGAGGTGAAGGCACTAGCAAAGAGTAGATGGGTGACAGTTAGGAAGGGTAGAGGGGGAAGTGCCAGGGAGGCTGATCCAGGGCTGGAGCATCCCAGTAAGTACGCGCCAATGAGTGACATTGGTGAAACCAGTCAGGGACCAGCACTGCTGGAGCTGAGGGACTCTCCTAGCTGCTGGGGTAAGAACTCCTCCAGTGAGAGTGGGGGGGGGGATCGAAGGGAAAGTAAAAGATTCTGGTGGTAGGGGACTCAATTCTTAGAAGGACAGAGAAGCCAATCTCTAACAAAGACCTGAAGCGCCGAACAGTATGTTGTCTACCGGGCGCTCAGGTTCGGCACACGGATCTGGTGGACAGATTACTGGGAGGGGCTGGGGAAGACCCAGCTGTCATGGTGCACACCAATTTCAAAGTCTGATGCAGATGGAGTGTCCTAAAGAACAATTTTAGGGGCTAAATTGAGGGAAAGGACCTCCAAGGTAGTACTCTCAGGAACACTACCGGTACATTGAGCCACACCAGAAAGGCAGAGGGAGATTAGGGAAGTAAACAAGTGGCGGAAGAGCTGGTATTGTAAGGAGGGGTTTGGGTTCCTGGAGGACTGGACCGACCTCTCAGTCGATAACCGGTACTATAGAAGGGGCGGACTGAACCTAAATGAGAAGGGTGCAGATCAGCTGGGAATGAAGATGGCCAAAAAGTTAGACGGGTTTTTAAACTAGGTGATGGAGGGGAGGGTCCAGAGGTAGAGATAGTCAACGCAGAACATATTCCAGAGGGTAGTATTCGGGGCATTAGTGGTAGGTTGACCAAAGCACATAAACCCAAGGTAAGTATAGTAGCAACTCCTAGTTGTAATCTCGGAACACCCAATAAGAGGATAATATGCGACCGGTCTAAACTACGTGGCATGTTCACCAATGCCAGGAGCCTGGCGGAGAGGATGGGTGAACTAGAGATACTGTTGTACGAGGAGGATTTGGAATTTGTGGAAATTTCAGAGACCTGATTCAACAGCTCTCATGATTGGCTGGCAAACATTCAAGGGTATACCCTTTATCGCAAGGATAGAGAGGGTAAAAAATGGGGAGGGGGTATACCTGTATATCAAGAATAATGTACAAGTGAATGTGAGAGATGACATCACTAAGGGAGCTAGGGAGGAGGTGGAATCCTTATGGGTAGAGCTCCAAAGGGATGAAGCTAGGGGGAAAATTATACTGGGGGTATGCTATAGGCCCTCTAAACTGAGGGAGGAAGGGGAGACAGATCTCCTATCACAATTTGGATTAGCAGCAAGGATGGGAGGTATTATCATAATGGGGATTTTATCTATCCAGGTATAGACTGGGAGGAGGGAACCACACATTCATCTAAGGCTCGCCAGTTCCTAAATGTCTTGCAGGACAATTTTATGGGCCAGATGGTGGAAGCACCAAATAGAAATAAAGCATTACTGGATGTACTGATTACCAACAATTACGGGGCAATTTAGGTAACAGCGATCACAGGTTAAATGGCTTCAGTATAAATCACACAAATAGGAAACATAAGGGGAATACAAAGACACTAAATTTCAAAAGAGCCAACTTCCCTAAACTACGAACCTTGCTAGAAGGCATAAATTGGGATAAAATCTTAGGAACAAAGAACACGGAGGAGAGATGGGTTTGCTTTAAGAGCATATTAAATAAGGGCATTAGCCAATGCATCCCATTAAGTAATAAATTTAAAAGAGCGAACATAAGTCCTGGATGTCTTAACTCCAATATAAAAATGCGTATAAAAGCAAAGGAGAAGGCCTTCAAAAAATACGAGGTTGAGGGATAACCATCAGCTTTCAGACTTTATAAAGAATGCAACAAGATGTAAGGGTGCAATAAGGACGGCTAAGATAGAACATGAAAGATACATAGCGGAGGAGAGCAAAAAAAATCCCAAGAAATTCTTTAAGTATGTAAACAGTAAAAAAGGTAGGACAGACCATATTGGCCCCATAAAGAATGAGGAAGGACATCTGGTTACAAAGGATGGGGAGATGGCAAAGGTATTGAATTTATTCTTCTCCTCAGTCTTCACGAGGGAATCAGGGGGCTTCAGTAACCAAAACTGCAGTGTTTATCCTCATGACACATCACAGGAAACACCTCCATGGTTAACAGAGCACAGAATTAAAATTAGACTTGGGAAACTTAACATTAATAAATTGCCGGGACCAGATGGCTTGCACCCGAGGGTACTTAGGAAACTCAGTCAAGTAATTGCCAGACCATTGTTACTAATTTTTACTGACAGTCTACTGACTGGAATGGTACCAGCTGATTGGAGAAAAGCCAATGTAGCACCAATATTTAAAAAAGGCCCAAAATACACCCCTGGGAATCACAGACCAGTTATCCTAACATCAATAGTATGTAAACTCTTGGAGGGGATGATAAGGGACTATATACAAGATTTTAGTAATGAGAACTATATTATATATCTGGATAAAGGAAGGCCCGTAGACATGGGGTATCTGGATTTTGCAAAAGCATTTGACACAGTTCCCCCTAAACGTTTACTGTACAAAATAAGATCCATTGGCATAGACTATAGGGTGTGTACATGGATTAAAAACTGGCTACAAGGGCGAGTTCAGGGGGTGGTGATAAATGGGGAGTACTCAGAATGGTCAGGGGTTGGGTAGTGGGGTCCCCCAGGGTTCTGTGCTGGAACCAATCCTGTTTAATTTGTTCATAAATGACCTGGAGGATGGGGTAAACAGTTCAATCTCTGTAATTGTGGACAATACTAAGCTAAGGAAACCTTGCAAAAAGATCTGAACAAATTAATGGGGTGGGCAACTACAGGCAAATGAGGTTCAATGTAAAAAAAATGTAAAATAATGCATTTGGGTGGAAAAAATATGAATGCAATCTATACACTGGGGGGAGAACCTCTGGGGGAATCTAGGATGGAAAAGGACCTGGGGGACCTAGTAGATGATAGGCTCAGCAATGGCATGCAATGCCAAGCTGCTGCTAGCAAAGCAAACAGAATATTGGCATGCATTAAAAAGGGATCAACTCCAGAGATAAAACGGTAATTCTCCCGCTCTACAAGACTCTGGTCCAGCCGCACCGAGAGTATGCTGTCCAGTTCTGGAAGGAAGGATGTACTGGAAATGGAGCGAGTACAAAGAAGGGCAACAAAGCTAATAAAGGGTTTGGAGGATATTAGTTATGAGGAACGGTTGCGAGCACTGAACTTATTCTCTCTGGAGAAGAGACGCTTGAGAGGGGATATGATTTCAATATACAAATACCATACTGGTGACCCCACAACAGGGATAAAACTTTTTCACAGAAGGGAGTTAAACAAGACTCGTGGCCACTCATTAAAATTAGAAGAAAAAGGTTTAACTTTAAACTACGTAGAGGGTTCTTTACTGTAAGAGTGGCAGGGATGTGGAATTCCCTTCCACATGCTCAGTGTCTGCCAACCCTCTCCTCCAATCCCTACACTGGCTCCCAATCACCCAGCAAATTAAATTCAAAACACTAACCACAACATACAAAGCCATTCAAAACTCTGCCCCAAGCTACATCATCAATCTTGTCTCCAAATATCACTCAAATCGTCCTCTCCGCTCTTCTCAAGACCTCCTACTCTCAAGCTCTCTCGTCTCCTCCTCCCATGCTCATCTCCAGAATTTCTCCAGAGCCTCTCCCATCCTCTGGAACTCGCTACCTCCACCTGCCCGGCTATCTCCTACTCTTACTACCTTCAGGCAGGCCCTGAAAACTTATCTCTTCAGGAAAGCCTATAACGGTTCTAACTAATCTTTTACCACTTCCATCAGCTCATTCCCCACAGTTACAACCTTTTGTACCACCTGCCCCACCCTACTAGATTGTAAGCTCTTCTGAGCAGGGCCCTCGTAATCCTCTTGTATTTTATTGTATTATAACTGTATTGTCTCCCTTTTATATTGTAAAGCGCTGCGTAAACTGTTGGCGCTATATAAATCCTGTATAATAATAATAACATGCAAAGGTCTCAGCGGGGGGCATTGATAGTTTCAAGAAACTATTAGATAGGCACCTGAACGACCGCAACATACTGGGCTATACAATGTAATACTGACATATAATCACACACATAGGTTGGACTTGATGGACTTGTGTCTTTTTTCAACCTACTATGTAACTATGTAACTATGTAAGATAGAGGCTGATTGGTTGCCATGCACAGATGTTCCATATTCTGACTGCACCAGTTTTGATAAATTCCCCTGACTGTGTTTTACACTTCTTACTCCTGACTACTGCATTCTAAGTATAGCACATTCTTTGTTAAAGTGGTTGTAAAGGCACAAGATTTTTACTCTTCATGCATTCTATGCATGAAGGTAAAAAACCTTCTGTATACAGCAGCCACCTCAGCTCCACCTAATACTTACCTGAGCCCCCTCTCAATCCAGTGATGTCCACAAGAGCCTTGGCTGTCCGGGAACTCGCACTCCTGATTGGCTTTTGGCTCCCATTGCTGTCAATCAATCACAACCAGTGAGCCAATCAGAAGATGAAGGGAGTGGAGTCGAGCCATTCTTTATTAAAGTGGTTGTAAAGGCACAAGATTTTTACTCTTCATGCATTCTATGCATAAAGGTAAAAAACCTTTTATGTGCAGCAGCACCCTCAGCTCCACCTAATACTTACCAGAGCCCTCTCTCAATCCAGTGATGTCCACAAGAGCCTTGGCTGTCCGGGGACTCGCATTCCTGATTGGCTTTTGACTCCCATTGCTGTCAATCAATCACAGCCAGTGAGCCAATTAGAAGATGAAGGGAGCGGAGTTGAGCCATGCCTCCGTGTGTGAATGGACACACAGAGCCGTGGCATGGGAGCGCGCCTTCTTGGGTGCCCCCATAGCAAACTGCTTGCTGTGGGGGCACCCAAAAAGAGGGAGGGGCCAGGGGTGTCGGCGAGGGACCAGAGAAGAGCAGGATCCAAGCTGCTCTGTGCAAAACCACTGCAACAAAGCAGGTATGTATAACATGTTTATTATTTAGAAAAACAAAACAAAAAACAAGACTTTAATATCACTTTAAGGCTAGCTGTGTGTAGTAAAGTATATGCAATATAACAGTTTTATTTTTATTACAATGAGTGTACTGAGGTTTCTATTGTCTGCTACATACTCGCTTGTGGCAGAGTCATTAAAGCATATGGCCCTTTAAGCCCCTCCCACTGTTGATGTAATCTGACCACACCCACCGTTTTGGCGTGGCACCGCTATATAGCCACATACCAGTTTTCTTGGGGGGTGCAAAAAAATGGCCAGCCCCGTATGCCAGATGTGCTAGCTATGCCACTGGATATTGGATGCACGCTCTGGTCTCCTTGTGAAAGTGGCGTGGGTGTTGCTTGTGCAGCCGATGCTACGCTGCAACAGACATACACATCTCTCTCTAGCAGGATCAGGTTCTCTTTAGCGAAACCTTTGGTGAACAGGAGCCACTGAGCAGAGGTCCTCTCACGTCCAGATCCTGAGCACAAAAGCCCTAAGCTTTCCTGGGCAGTTTAAAGGCTAAGTTTAAAGGCTAAGGTGCAATGCTCTGCAGGCTCCTTAGAAAAAAATAATAAATAAACATTTTGTTTTTACCTGCAAAAAAATGTGCATTTATTATTTTTTTCAAAGGGTGAACAAAAATCCTCCCTTGCTCCTCCTGAGTCCCATAGTATTTATAGGACTTGTAGTTTTGCAGCTATCCCTGTGCAATACAGCAGTCTTGTTCCTGAACTACATTTACCATTATCCCTTGTGGCAATCCTGTGACCTTTTCCTGATTGGCTGAGTGATGGCAGCAGGAGGGAAGGAACTCATAACACACAGACACATTGCTGCCTGCTGTGGCAGTCTTTCCTTCTGTGCAGCAGTGGGGGCGGGGTAGAAAAAACAACTGTAAGCACAGCAGTGCCAGCGAGAAGAGGGGGGGGGGAGAAGACAGCCCACAGCACAACCGCCTCTCCTCCAGGTCCCCCACTGCCCGCAGCAGCTGTGGGGGGGGGGATCATGGGAAACAGCCAGCACTCGGCTACCAGAAGCCGCTCATGTGACCCCCTACCAGCCCTGGGCCCTTGGGCAGTGCCCAAATGCTCGAATGTTCCTTCCGTACCAAATGGACTCTGTAGAGGTTTCCTAGGGAGTAATAATGAGTGCTTCTAAGCCATGGCCAAACAATAATCATAGTAGCCCACGTGGGTAGGAGGGGGCCCATTAAGGGATTTGTTAGGGAAAACAAAACTATTTAGGAATCATTGCTGGTCACAGATCCCCCTAGTATTTAGGCATACTGTATGTTAAGATAAATGACATGTATTGTCCCAGTTGACACTGGAAGCTTCCACAAAGGGAGAGTTAGCTGGGGGGGGGGGTGCATCAAAATTTTGCTATGGGACCCCATGATTTGTAGTTTCACCCCAGTATTCAAAGGATTCATTATTGAGACATGGTGCTCATAGTCTCTGCTATGGAAAACAAGGATCAATTGTTTGATTATGGTACATCAGCTACAGTTAGCCTGGATTGCAGCGGGGTATGCAAATTTTATGGAACAGGTGCATCCGAGCTACTACCCCCTGTGCAACGCCTGGGGAATCTCAAGAACACAACACTCAGCCTGTGAAGTCCCTGCAAACCTCCATGTACAGTAATCCATGCAAAAAAGGGAGAAACGCTGGTGCCATGGAAGTCGGCTAAAACATTGTTTTATTATAGCATATGAACAACAGTCAAAAAAGCCAATGCACAGCCATGATTAAGGCCCGATGGCTGAAACGCATTGGATTTTTTGACTATTGTTCACATGTGATAATAAAACAATGTTTTAGCCAACTTGCATGGCACCAGCCTTTCTCCCTTTTTCTATGTCAATTATATGCCAATTAACCACATCACTACTTTAGTGTTTCCCTCTTATACAATAGGAATGTTATATTTTTGTTTTGTTATGGAGATATGTTGATGTGTTGGTCTTTAGTAGCAGATCATAATACAAACAATGTATAATGCTTTAAAAGTAAAGGGGGGAGGTTAAAAGAAATCACATTTTTCAGCAGTTATCCCAGTACGGTGTTTAATGTAATAAGTGCAGCCCTCAATCAAATTAACTCCTGGGCTGGGAGGTTAATCCTAGTTGCCAATGACAGTAGTTAATCTTCGTTGTCAGTTTCAGCACTGAACCTCACTGGACCCACTCCAAGTTGTCCAAAGTAAGAGTTGCACTCATAGTTTCTGTATACTGATGTAGACATGTAACTTTGATATTGCCATCGTTACCCCCCCCCCTAATAAATATGCTTTTAAATATTTATAATGCACAGGTTTCATAAAAATGTACATTACAGACAGTAAGAACAGACATAGACAGCACCTATTTAATTACATCAGTACATCGTAAGCCAGTTTGCCCATCAGCATGACCTCTGTCCCTAATCGGACTGTAGACACCCCAAAGCCAGCAGTACTGGTATGACAGAGAAATTACTTTTGCTGCCCTAATTCCAGGTAGACTGGCATCTGAATTGCTGAACTGAGCACAAGAATTGCTAAATTTGGGACTGGAATTAGTGGCTCATGTGTTACAATAACTGATAATTTAACAGTGGAGTTTCTGAACTGGCTGCTGGGATTTCTGGATTGAGTGCTGGAATAGCTGGATTTGAGACTGGAATTAGTGCTTAGAAAGAAGGGATGGTTGAATTGGGTATTGAAATCTCCTAACTGGTGTATCTTCTGCACTGGATATTGTAGCTCTTGGATTGGGTGTTGTAGTTACTTGTTTGGGTGTTGTTTTCGTTGGATGGGGGGCTGTAATTACTGAAATTGGTTTGTACTTGGTGGATAGGAATTTGTAATTGGTGAAATCTGTTGTGTAATCACTATTGGAGAACTGTAATTGCTAGGATGGTTGCTGGAATCATGGCATTGGGAATCTGTTATTGGTGACTGTGGCTGTATTTGCTAAATAAGACTGATAATGCTATTGTTTGATTGCAAGCTGTAATAAGCATTGTCAACATGGAGAAACCATGCCAGACACAGAACACTGGTCCTACCTGATTCGATCGGGTCGTGCTTCAGCCTGTGCCTTGATGACTGAGTTTGAATCCTGAACCAAGGAAGGAGGGCCAGACTCCACCCCAGGGAAATAAGTCCCTTGGCATGATACAGTCATTCCCAAAGTGACTGAAGCCCCCCTACTTGGAACAGGCTGGGGATCGGAAAAGATGACTGGACTGATGTCCCTGAGCAGGCAAAATCCTAGACAAAAGATCAGAGCTGAGAGTGGAATCCAGAATCATGACGACGTTTGCCCAACCTACCACTTAAGGACCGTCAAGGGGACGTGGCTCAGTACGCACCCTGAGAGAGACTATGAATCCCTGGCGGTAACCAAGGCCTCTAAGCAACAGGACGTCAACTGAAAGAAGATTGACGACTGCTTCCAACCCAAGGGTGAGCCCAGCGGCGAAACAACATCTGCACCAATAAATTAGCCCTAACAACTGGCAGGACTGATGAAAGTGAGTGCAAGCATGGTTGATAATGATATGGATGCCAATACAGCCCAACCTGAGAACACAAACTAGAGAAATGACAGACAACCAGACATGAGAACAACATGTCTGTGCCTACCTAAGTATGGGAACATGAGCAGAATTGTCAAGACCACTGTGCGTAAAATTAACCTGATGACGGACCCCCCCACCCTTGTGTAAGTAGTGAGTGAGCCCGAGTAACCTGCAGCGCAGAGACAGGTAATTAACTGAAAATTCAGGGCTGGTGTACCCACAGACCTTGGTGGGTAGTCGTACAGGTGTGGTGAATGATCGTATGCATGTGGTGAATGCATCGTATGACGTATGGTATGCGGGCAAGAAGATTGTGGTCAACAATCATTAACAAACGAAACCTCAGCCCGTATGGATCTGACCCAGGTACAAACATAAACAAAGAAATGATGAGACATGACAACCAACGAAGATGAAAACAGCTACTGGAGTATATGCCGTGACAGAACAACAATGCCCCTCTGAGAAACGCTGAGGCTGAAACACTATGACAGAAATGCTGAGACTGAACGCTGAGGCAGAAACGCTATGACAGAAATCTTGGGGCAGAAACGCAAGGACAGCAAAGCTATGACAGAAAACGCTATGACAGAAATGCTGAAACTGAATGCTGAGGCAGAAACGTAATGACAGAAAGCCTGGGGCAGAAACGCAATGACAGAAATGCTGAGACTGAAACGCTGAGGCAGAAATGCAATAACAGAAGTCTGGGGGACAAAAAAACTGAGGCAGAAATGCCATGACAGAAATCCTGGGGCAGAAACGCTATGACAGAACGCTGAGGCAGAAATGCGATGACAGAAATCCTGGGGCAGAAGCGCTGAGGCAGAAATGCCATGACAGAAATCCTGGGCAGAAACGCAATGACAGAAATGCTGAGACTGAAATGCTGAGGCAGAAATGCAATGACAGAAATCCTGGGGCAGAAACGCTGAGGCAGAAATGCCATGACAGAAATCCTGGGGCAAAAACGCTGAGGCAGAAATGCCATGACAGAAATCCTGAGCAGAAACGCTATGACAGAACACTGAGACTGAAACGCTGAGGCAGAAATGCAAAGACAGAATCCTGGGGCAGAAACGCTATGACAGAAATGCTGAGACTGAATGCTGAGACTGAATGCCAAGACAGAAAAGTTGAGACTGAACGCCGAGCCAGAAATGCTGGGGCAGAACACTATATCAGTAATGCTATGACAGAAAACACCATGACCGAAAAAAAAAAATGCCATGTCAGAAAAACGCCATGACAGAAAAAACGCCATGACAGAAAAACACCATCATAGAAATCCTGGGGCAGAGACGCTTTTACAGAAATCCTGGGGCAGAAACGCTATGACAGAAATCCTGGGGCAGATACGCTATGACAGAACCCTGGGGCAGAAACACTAGGACAGAAACCCTGGGGCAGAAACGCTATGACAAAAGTGCAGAGACTGTACGCCGAGACAGAAATGCCGTGGGAAAGAACGCTATGACAGAAATGCCGGGGAAGAACGCTATGACAGAAATGCCGGGGCAGAACGCTATGACAGAAATGCCGGGGCAGAACGCTATGACAGAAATGCTGGGGCAGAACGCTATGACAGAAATGCCGGGGCAGAACGCTATGACAGAAATGCTGGGGCAGAACGCTATGACAGAAATGCTGGGGCAGAACGCTATGACAGAAATGCTGGGGCAGAACGCTATGATAGAAATGCTGGGGCGGAACGCTATGACAGAAATGCTGGGTTAATGGAAAATTGATCCTCTTAACGGGACTTTAAAGGGAAAACCTACTCAGGAGTAATAAGGAGTATAGGAGGTGTAAGTTTGTTGAAATGAAATTAGGTATTTATTGGGGTATAGATCTGGATAGGTCTACAGTACATGGGGTAAATAATACACAAAATACAGGATGCGTGGTACAGACAAAAAATGTAATACAATATGCAGAGATCCACAATCATAGAACTCCGGTACATATGGAACACACATACGGGGAGTACTAAACGCATTTCGAGATATACTCTTCCTGAGGGGTGTCTGATTGGAATCAGCAAACAAAATGGTATGTCTATAAATTAAAAAGACAATTGTGAACCAATTGTAAAGCACTGTATAATCAACATCAGCATACATAAGCATAAAAATTAAAAATATAGAATGGAGGTGTGGCTGTTGTGATACGAGTATATAATATGCATATGAGATGAAAACAGAAAGAACGGAAAGCTGTGAGGTACTGACCATATAGTATTGCTTGGGGGGCATGTGTCTGGTACTGCATCCATTGAAACCTTTCAAAGGGAGGGGGGTGAAGGGGACATAACACCACTGAACACGAGGTATAGCTCGCTCCAAGTCCACGTCTGGAATGCCGTATGCACCCTGTCCCAGCGGAGTCAGCCAGAGAGATATTCCCCAACAGAGGGCGTCAAGAGGCCACTAAAGAGTGGAATAGTCCTTGGGTGGGCTCCAATCTGCAAAGGAGCAAGGGAATAGGGGGGCCGCCTGATGCGACATCTGTTGCCGTGGGCGGCGTTCCCACAACCGGAAGATTCGGATCGAAATCTCGACCCGGCTTCTTCTGCTTCCTGCGTCCCGAGCCTTCGGCGCAGGTCTCGGTTCCTGCTCCCGTGTGGCACACGTCATCACGCTGGGGGTTATATGTCACCGCGCCCGGAGGTTTACACACACTCCGGCCACGGTCTCCAAGGGGACCGATGCGCGCGCCCCAGGCTCGGGGGCGTCTACCCTCCCACCCATTGGCTGTGCTTGCGACCTATCGCGAGCGCAGCCACACTACTTCAAGGCAGCACTCACCTCACATCTCTCAGGCGTTCCTCGTATCTGCATGCCAGTCTCCACCACACCGCTCTGGAACCAGTACCCCACCCAGGTAAATTCAGCCACATGCATGGCCCAGTGTTGCCCCTGGGCAGATATTCAACCACCTTTTCCATCCCCCACTCTGATCCATTTCTTTACTGTCTTGCAGGCTGGACCCTCCTAGCCTCCCCAGGTCTGGACCCCTGGCTGGGTACTTATTCCCTAGTGCCCCTGGATAGATTTCCTACCAGCACCTGTCTCAACCACTCACCCCTTGTTGCACCAGGCACTTCCCAGATACTGGGTGCCACTTGGCCAGGGTGCCGGATCCTGCCACTTAGGATTACTGCATATGCCTATCTGTGCCGGCCCTTCCCGCATACCAGACAGGAATCTTCCAGCACAACTCTGGCGGCTCAACCCAGGTACCTGTCCTACTCTGTTCCTTCACAATAATAGTTCATTATCATGTACACACATGGTGTGTTACAACACCTGAAGTCCCAATACCCCCCCGAGGCATGCATACTGCCTTGTTCTAACACCTCCCTCCCTATTCCCTTGCTCCTTTGCAGATTGAAGCCCACCCTAGGACTTTTCCATTCTTTGGTGGCCTCTTGACGCCCTCTGTTGGGGAATATCTCCCTGGCTGACTCCGCTGGGACAGGGTGCATACGGCATTCCAAATGTGGACTAGTAGAGAGAGCTATACCTCGGTGTTCAGTGGTTATACCATTTTGTTTGCTGATTCCAATCAGACACCCCTCAGGAAGAGCATATCTCGAAACGAGTCCATATGTACCAGAGTTCTATGATTGTGGATCTCTGCATATTGTATTGCATTTTTTGTACCACGCATCCTGTATTTTGTGTATTATTTACCCCATGTACTGTAGACCTATCCAGATCTATACCCCAATAAATACCTAATTTCATTTCAACAAACTTACACCTCTTATACTCTTTATTACTCCCGAGTAGGTTTTCCCTTTAAAGTCCCGTTAAGAGGATCAATTTTCCATTTACCTAGATATATCTGGGATGTGGGTTTACCCTACTCTCTGGACCAACTCAGCACCACCTTCTGTTTATTGACATAAATGCTGGGACAGAACGCTATAACAAAAATCCTGGGGCAGAAACGCTATGACAGAAATGCTGAGACTGAACACAGAGAAAGAAATCTGCCAGGGCAGAACGCTTATGACGGAAATGCTGGGGCAGAACGCTATGACAGAAATGCTAGGGCAGAACGCTAAGACAGAAATACTGAACGCTATGACAGAAATGCTAGGGCAGAACGCTAAGACAGAAATGCTGGGGCCGAACGCTACGTCAGAAATGCTGGGGCAGAACGCTACGACAGAAATGCTGGGGCAGAACGCTACAACAGAAAGCTGGGGCAGAAACGCCATGACAGAAACACTGGGGCCGAACGCCATGACAGAAATGCTAGGGCAGAACGCTACAACAGAAATGCTAAGGCAGAAACGCTATGACAGGAACGCTATGACAGGAATGCTATGACAGAAAAACGCTATGACAGAAAAAAAACACTGAGACTAAATGCCTAGACAGAAACGCTATGACAGCAAACCTGGGCCGAAACGCTATGACAGAAATCCTGGGGCCGAAACGCCACGATATAAACATTTGTGACTAAATCGGTGGATGCCCGGGAGGCGTGCGGGGATCCTCCCCATGATGCCCCACGTGAATACCAGGAGGTGAGCAGGCGGGTGAGCGCCCCCCATGAGAACTGGGAGGCGTGCGGGCATCCCCTCCATGTTGCACGGCATGGTTCCAGGGAGGTGAACTGGCGGATGAGTGGCAAGTGGGTGGGTGGAGGATGGATGGACAGACGCCCCCCCCGCTCACCCCCGGTATGAGTGCCAGGATAAGCCGGCGGGCGGCCCCCATGGCGCTGGCAGGAACACAGGGGTGAAAGGGAGAAGCGGGCGGCGCCCCCCCCGACCATGCGGGATTGAGCCCAGCTGAGGTGATGGATGGATGGACGGACACCCCCCGCTCCCCCCGGCATGAGTGCCGGGAGAAGCAGGCGGGCAGCACCCTGACCAGATGGAGCCATGGGGAAAGAGGGTGGGTGGAGGATGGATGGACGGCCCCCCCCGCTCCCCCCGGCATGAGAGCCGGGAGAAGCGGGCGGGCGGCACCCTGGCCAGATGGAGCCATGGGGAAAGTGGGTAATTGGAGGATGGATGGACAGATGGCCCCCCCGCTCCCCCCGGCATGAGTGCCGGGAGAAGTGGGCGGACGGCCCCCATGGCACTGGCAGGAACACAGGGATGAAAGGGAAAAGTGGGCCCCCTGACCATGCGGGATTGAGCCCAGCTGAGGTGATGGAAGGACAGATGCCCCCCTGCTCCCCCCGGCATGAGCGCTGGGAGAAGCGGGTGGGCAGCACCCTGACCAGATGGAGCCATGGGGAAAGAGGGTGGGTGGAGGATGGATGGATGCCCCCCACTCCCCCCGGCATGAGCACCGGGAGAAGCGGGCGGGTGCCCCTCCCACGATGCTGGATGGAACATGGGGCTGGGGGTGGCCTCCATGATGCTGGTGGAACCCAGGGATGACAGGGGGGACGGACGGGCGGTGATGCCCTGGAGAGGAACCGACACCATTGCTGTGGCGCTCTGTAAAGAGGCCGGAAGTGATGTGCGTCCACCCAGAATTGCCGACGACACCTGGCCTTGACAGAGGAGGCGGCTTAAGTAGCCATCTCAGACTCCTCCCACAAATACAGGCTAGCCTCCGGCCAGCCTTATGCCCCATACACATGGTCGGATTTTCCGACGGAAAATGTGCGATCGGAGCGTGTTGCTGGAAATTCCGACCGTGTGTGGGCTCCATCGGACTTTTTCTATCGGATTTTCCGACACACAAAGTTTGAGAGCAGGCTATAAAATTTTCTGACAACAAAATCTGTTGTCGGAATTTCCGATCGTGTGTACACAAATCCGACGCACAAAGTGCCACGCATGCTCAGGATAAATAAAGAGATGAAAGCTATTGGCTGCTGCCCCATTTATAGTCCCGATGTACGTGTTTTACGTCACCGCGTTCAGAATGATCGGATTTTCCGACAACTTTGTGTGACCGTGTGTATGCAAGACAAGTTTGAGCCAACATCCGTCGGAAAAAAAACTAGGAATTTGTTGTCGGAATGTCTGATCAATGTCCGACCGTGTGTATGGGGCATAACACTTGTTGACTTGAATACTGTAATTGCCGGATTAGGACCTTGAATTGAAGGATTTAATACTGTAATTTTTGGATCCGAGATTGTCAAACTGTCAGATGTGGTGCTAGAATTGATGAATTGGGGAATATAATTGCTAAACTGGGGGCTGGAATTACTTTTGATGGTGGTGCTTGATGGTGAGATTATAACCATAGATGATAAAATAAATAATGGTTATACTGCATGACATAATAGTTGCTCAAGGAATTATTTTGTGTAAAAAAGTAGTGGTATTAAGTAATGTCACAAAATTAGAAATTTAAATTAAGTATATGATAAAAAAATACATTCATTACCTTCAATACCTTCAATAGATCCAGAGATATCAACATCTGAAATGCTATACAATTCAACTTTTCCTGTAAAAGTCTTCTCCCCAGAATTGCTGGATTAGGCGCTGGATTGAACACGCACATTCTTGAATTGAGATTGAAATTGTAAAATGGGATGCAGATATTTCTTGATTTAGGCTGTAATTTTTGGATTGGGTGCAGAAAATGCTGGATAGGAGCTGTCATTTATTGTTTCTTTAATTTATTAATGGCCTTTACAGTTGTTTCCATGGATAATATAATGGTTGAACTGTAAAAAGTAATTGCAGTTAAAGTAATATATAATAAAAGGGTGGTTGGGGATTAGCTGGACAATCATCCTGTATAATGGTAGCTGGAGGAGTATGGTGGCTTAACATTTTTATACAATATGTAAATATGGAGTCAGGAGAATTTAAGTATAGAACAGTTCTTTACTTGGGCTTACAGTGTTGCACCCTTTTTTCCATTTGCAACACTAGTTCTCCTCGGTGACAAAAACCATCTTCATATTTTTTAGCAACCAGAATTGCTTATTATAACAATTAGTAAAATTTACTTAAAGCCCAATCCTGGGCTGCTTTTAAATGTACCCCTGAACTGCACTGGTTAAACGCTTTAGCGTTGGCTAAGGGCAAAGAAAATAGTACAAATACTTACCTTATTCTTTGCTCCTGTAGGCTTCCTCCTGTTGGTATGATTGGTCCTCTTAACCACTTTGCTTCGCTGCATGTCCAGTTGCAGCTTTCTGATGTCATCACACACAATGCAGGACCACAGGAGGATTGCAAGTGCCCTCCCAAAACTCCGAGGCTGGACAGAAGAGTGCTTGCTGGCAGGAGAGTGATGAATGAGGAATAAAGAATGTTAATTGTTTTAACACCTTCATTATTGCAATTACCTTTAACCACTTCTGGACCACCCCACTTACATATACTGCAGTAGAGCGGCCCAGTTGTGCAAAATTACAACTCTGCGGTGATGGGATTTGATTCAGAACCAATCAGTCATCAGGTCCAGGCCAATGATTTATAGCTCTGACGAATGGTATAAAGTCCTGTGCCTGTGTAATGTAAACACAGGCACAGGAAATTATGCAATCTCCTATCCTGCAGCCCTTTTTGGTTCCAGCGTGAGAGGAGAGAGCATCTACAGTGAATATAAGCACTACACTGACATCAGTACACACAGTTAGGCACATTTAACCCCCTCACCCGCCCCCAGTTAATTCTTTCACTCCCTGTCACAGTGTCACTAAGTACAGTGTATGGATTTTTTACTAATCACCTTATTGGTGTCACTTTTGACGCAAAATAGCGTTAGCGTCAGTCACAGATAGGTTCAGTGTACCCTCCATATATTTCCTAATAAAGTTTTAACCCCGTAATCACCCCCAGTTAACCCTTTCACTCCCTGTCACAATGTCATTAGTACAGTGTACAGATCTTTTTTCTGATCACTGTATTAGTGTCATGGGTGATGCTAGCTAGCGTCAGCGTCAGTTAGTGTCAGTCTTATATAGCGTCTGGGTCCTGGCACATATTCCCTAATAAAGTTTTAACCCCCTGGTCGTCCCCCCAGTTAACCCTTTCGCTCCCTGCCACAGTAGTACAGTGTACTGATCTTTTTTTTCTGATCACTGTTTGAGTGTCATGGGTCACGCCAGTTAGCGTCAGCGTCAGTTAGCGCCAGATTACATAGGAAGCAGCTGCAAGATTGTTTGGGATTTGGTGTCACCCTTATTCGGAAAGGGGTACCATTTATGAGTGGACAATTTTTATACAAGCCTGCCACTTTTTAGATACTTCTTTCAATTTGCAATTGGCGCATGTGGCACTGTGCGATCTAATCGGCGGGGCTTCCCCCAGCAGCTTGTAAATGTCCCACTTAGACAGGGTGAGAGAGCCTGCTTAAAGTGTAAGGAATTGTTTGCAGTGAGGTGGAAGGACAAAGGGAACATTCTCATTCTGTCTTCCATTCATGCAGATACGGCAGTCCAAATTACAACGGCAACTGGTGTTGTTGAGAAGCCCCTCTGTGTCCCTCAACCTTAAAATGTGAGGGGTGGACTTCAACAACCAGATGATGGGGCCGTACTTAGTTGCCCCTAAGGCCAGACGCTGGTACAAGAAAGCATCTGTATACTTATTCCAATTGGCTCTGTTCAAAGTTTATGTACTATTCAAAGCGTCAGGAAGAAGTGGATCCTTCCTAAAATTCCAGGAAGAGATCATCACAGCCCAGAAAGTGCTGTGGCCCAATTTTCATGAGAGGCATTTTCTGGATCTCCTCCCTGGTACCCCTACCAAAGAGAACCCCAAAAAAGATGCCATGTCTGCAGCAAGCGCGCATTTAGGAGTGACGCCCTCTTTTTTGGGGGTTTCTACTTTCCGAAAAAGGGTAATTTGAAGGGTCTTGGCATTTCATGGGCTCCAAAACTGTGATAGGTAGTGAGGAAGTGAAATGAGCAATTTACTTAGAAAGCCTGAAGGCGGTGATTGATTTTTGGTACCCGTACGTGGCTAGGCTCCCAAAAAGTCTTACACATGTGGTATCCCAGTACTCAGGAGAAGCAGTAGAATGTATTTTGGGGTGTAATTCCACATATACCCATGGGTATACCCATGGCCTGTGCAAGCAATATATCATTTCAGTGACAACTTTGTGTAAACATTTTTTTTTTGTCATTTTTCAATCACTTGTGACAAAAAAAAAGAAATATTCAATGCCTCTTAGCAAATTCCTTGGAGTGTCTACTTTCCAAAAAGGGGTAATTTGGGGGGGGGGGGGGGTGTACTGCTCTGCCATTTTAGGACCTCAAGAAATGAGATAGGAAGTCAGCAAGTAAAAGCTGTGTAAATTCCAGTAAATATACCAGAGTTTGTAGAAGCTATAACTGTTGCGCAAACCAATAAATATACACTTATTGAATTTTTTTGTGTCTGATTACATTTTGGCCTAAATGTATGATAAAAATTGAGATTATTGGATATTTTTTCATAACAAAAAGTAGATAATTTTTTTTTTGTTTTTACATTTTCTGTATTTTTTCATTTATATAGAAAAAAATTTAAATCCCAGTGGTGATCAAATACCACCCAAGGAAAGCTCTATTTGTGGTAAAAAAAGTTTGTAAATCTAATTTGGGTACAGTGTTGCCTGACCGCGCAATTACCAGTTAAAGCAGTGCAGTGCCAAATTGCAAAAAGTGCTCTGGTCAGGAAGGGTGTAAAACCTTCCAGAGGTCAGCTGGTTAAAGCACCTTATTTTTTCTACCAATAGTCCGATGCGTATAACATATCAAGCACTTGGTCTGTAATCCTCAACTATGTCTACTAAATTGTGATTTTTTTAACACCAAAAAAATGCTGCCCTAAAACTGGAGATATTTACTAAATCCTCCTGAATATTAATATATTATCAATAGCCTTCTATTAACAATCTGCAACTCTGCACAGCAGCATCTAAAATTTGAAAGCACATTTTTAGGTCCAGTGATGTGAAGAGTTGCAGATTGTTAATAGAAGACTATTGATAATGTATATATTCAGGTTCAGGTTCTCAGGTTCAGATATTCAGGTTCTGCCTTCTGAAACTTCTTAAATGTAAATAAATGCACGCTAGTCCTTCTCAGTTTATTTCTATGCTTTTATGCCACAGTGACTTTTTCTTTCAGTCTCAGGGCACAGCATGTTTTGTATTTCTTTACTTTGAGCCACTTAAAGTTTATGACACTGCTCTAAAAGCTGTGCACAGCGGTGAAGAGCACAACTCTCCACTGAACAATGGCTTCCTGCAGGCAGTTTACAATCAGGTAAATACAAATGCACACACTTTTCAGAATAAATTACTTTTTTCTTTGGAAAATATGAAAGCAGAAGTGAGCAGCCGTGATTGTACAGTAGCGAGAGCAGTCATCCTATTACATTTGTAGATCAGCTGACATTACCCCTACCTTTTATTCTTTGGTGCATTACAATAAGCTAATAGATGCGGTAAATAACATAGAAAACAGTGACATGTCACACTGCAGAGCACAAAAACTATTTAGTATTTAATGAAAGCAGTTTTCTAAAGATCATATCTTTTTAGCCATGTCAAAAGACAACAATTATGGTGACTTCTAAAGAAAGATATTGAAGACATCCGAGTTTTTTGTTTTTATAAAATAATGTGTTTGTGGTACTGATTTTCCTAAATTCTAGACAGTAAGTATTTGCAAATAACATACATATCTGACCTTGCAATGTATATGTATCGGTACCCCCATAGGGGCTGCTGATTGACTCTATACCCCACTGGCCACTCGCGACTCTGCAGATCCTCTCTTACCTCTGAAACCTCGGGTTCCATATTGCAATGTGATGTTATCAATGAAAACCACACACAAGGTTACTGAATCACTTAAGTAATTTACTGTAATAGATGTGGAACATAAAAACAATATGATTAAGGATAAACAATAAGGTGACAATTGATAACACTCAATATAAACTTGTAAAGAAAACTTGTAGATCCAATAATTATCGTAAGGGATGTATGCAGACAGGTACACAGTGGGATAAGCGTTCACTATTACCAGAAACTTATATTAAACACCTTCCCCCTAAAATCTCAATGCACACACTAAATCTCAATGCACACACTAGTACATTACATTCACATAACACAAAACAATGCAATGTATATCTATATCTTTATGCTCAAGAGCTCCCCCTAGGCTGTAATTCAATGTTCAGAATGTAAAGTGAAGCCCTGATGCTTTGCTGAGGGTGACAAGATTCCTTATTTTCAGTTTTTCTTCAGCTAGCTTGTTGATTTGAACTGCAGTTATTTGTAATCCAAGTGGGAAACATAAAGAAAACAAACTATAGAGTGATGGTTGTGCTGATGATTTCTTTAGTTGTAATGAAGAAACAGCACTCCTGTGACTCTTCCTTCTTAACTATAAGGGTAATGCAATGTTAACTCCATGGAACTACAAGCCCCACCAGCAATCTGCAACCAGCTGGCCCAGCAAACAGTACACTCTATTGATCTGGGCAAGTGCCCGCTCACCACAATAGGTCCAGGTACTGTAGAACTCCCTCCGAGCTCCTTTCCTGATATCTCAGTCTGATCCAAAGTTGGTGTCATCACACCACACCGCTCCTTCAGATGTCTGATGGCTGAAATGCAGGAAACCTCCAGGAATCTTGGGTTCTCTGGTCCATCCGCATGCTGACCCAGCTGTCTGTGCTCTGGAACACCTCAGAGGTCGATCAATTCCGCTCCGCGTCTGACAGGCTGCAGTCTCCTGGTCACACACACAGGAGGCAGGTATTGAATGGCTGCGCTGTTCCTTTTATTCCTGCTCCCAGCATGCTGCACAGTAACTTGGCCCTGTGGGTCTGTGACTTGTCATTGTGGGTTTAGTAGTTCCAAAACAAAGTTAACACATGAGTCATTTCCTTAATAAACTACATCTCCCATAATGCTTTGTAACACTGCTTCACAGAAACTAAACAAAAGTCTTAATAGCATTAAAAGGAAACTAGAGGGAGCCAAACTCATTTGTAACCATCACAACTCTAATGCCTATATTAGCAAAGCATGGCTACATATATATTGTACATCAATGTTATATATTTCAAGAGGAATTCCAAATAACATCAAATTAATTAACAAACTACTATTATTAATACTTAAACTATGCTTAATTCAGGAACAACGATGAATAAGAATTCTAGTGAATTAGGTTCCCAATATGTATTCTGGACTTGTTATTGTCTCCATGCCAGGGGAAAAAAATAGCATATAAATGAAAAGGCATGTTTTGACAATGAGATATTGCAACTTAAAATAAATTATTTTACTGTGGCCAATTTAAAGTTTCATTTGGCATGTGCAAAGCTGACAGCAAAAGGAAAAAAAAAAACAGAATATGCTTTTTTTAATGCCTAGAGCACCAGTGTTTAGATATTTTTAATTCTCTGTAGATTTTAGTATCACAATTAGGGATGAGCAGAACACCCCCCTGTTCGGTTCGCACCAGAACATGCGAACAGGAAAAAAGTTTGCTCGAACACGCAAACACCGTTAAAGTCTATGGGACACGAACATGAATAATCAAAAGTGCTAATTTTAAGGGCTTATATGCAAGTTCTTGTCATAAAAAGTGTTTGGGGACCCGGGTCCTGCCCCAGGGGACATGGATCAATGCAAAAAAAGTTTTAAAAAGGGCCGTTTTTTTAGGAGCAGTGATTTTAATAATGCTTAAAGTCAAACAATAAAAGTGTAATATCCCTTTAAATTTCGTAGCTGGGGGGTGTCTATAGTATGCATGTAAAGGGGCGCATGTTTCCTGTGTTTAGAACAGTCTGACAGCAAAATGACATTTCGAAGGAAAAAACCCATTTAACCACTTGAGCCCCGGACCATTATGCTGCCTAAGGACCAGAGGTCTTTTTCCAATTTGGCACTGCGTCGCTTTAACTTTTAATTGCGCGGTCATGCAATGCTGTACCCAAACAAAATTTGCGTCCTTTTCTTCCCACAAATAGAGCTTTCTTTTGATGGCATTTGATCACCTCTGCCGGTTTTATTTTTTGCGCTATAAACGGAAAAAGACCGAAAATTTTGAAAAAAAATGATATTTTCTACTTTTTGTTATAAAAAAATCCAATAAACTCAATTTTAGTCATACATTTAGGCCAAAATTTATTCGGCCACATGTCTTTGGTAAAAAAAAATGTCAATAAGCGTATATTTATTGGTTTGCGCAAAAGTTATAGCGTCTACAAACTAGGGTACATTTTCTGGAATTTACACAGCTTTTAGTTTATGACTGCCTATGTCATTTCTTGAGGTGCTAAAATGGCAGGGCAGTACGAAACCCCCCAAAATGACCCCATTTTGGAAAGTAGACACCCAAAGGAAATTGCTGAGAGGCATGTTGAACCCATTGAATATTTATTTTTTTTGTCCCAAGTGATTGAATAATGACAAAAAAAATAAATATTTACAAAAAGTTGTCACTAAATGATATATTGCTCACACAGGTCATGGGCCTATGTGGAATTGCACCCCAAAATACATTCAGCTGCTTCTCCTGAGTATGGGGATACCACATGTGTGGGACTTTTTGGGAGCCTAGCCGCGTACGGGGCCCCGAAAACCAATCACCGCCTTCAGGATTTCTAAGGGCATAAATTTTTGATTTCACTCCTCACTACCTATCACAGTTTTGAAGGCCATAAAATGCCCAGATGGCACAAAACCCCCCCAAATGACCCTGGCATTTTTTGCTTTTTTATCTTATTTTTAAACTGTTCCTTTCATTTTTATTTTTTTTTTATTAATTTTATTGTTATCTCAGGGAATGTAAATATCCCCTATGATAGCAATAGGTAGTGACAGGTACTCTTTTTTTAAAAAATTGGGCTCTATTAGACCCTTGATCTCTCCTCTGCCCTCAAAGCATCTGACCACACGAAGATCGGTGTGATAAAATGCTTTCCCAATTTCCCAATGGCGCTGTTTACATTCGGCGAAATCTAAGTCATGAAATGCTCGTAGCTTCCGGTTTCTTAGGCCATAGAGATGTTTGGAGCCATTCTGGTCTCTGATCAGCTCTATGGTCAGCTGGCTGAATCACCGGCTGCATTTTCAGGTTCCCTGTTGGGACAGGAAAGCCAGAGAAAAACATGTAAGACGGTGGGGGAGGGGGGGCATTCCCTCCCACTGCTTGCAAAAGCAGTCTAGAGGCTAATTAGCCGCTAGGATTGCTTTTACATGAAAGCCGACCGCTGGCTGAAAAGAATGATACCAAGATGATACCTAAACCTGCAGGCATCATTCTGGTATAACCACTCAAAGTCCAGCAACATACCAGTACGTTGCTGGTCCTTGTTAGGCATATATTGTAAACTTTTTTTTCATGCAGCCTGTGGGCTGAACGAAAAAAAGATATTGATCGGTGGGTATGCCCACCATTAGAATACCTCCCTTCATCCACCCACTTCTAATGATGGGCATACATGCACCATTTATATATGCCGAAGCATGGGGGCATCCTCCCGCAAAAGGCAGGAGCAAATTGCTCCTCCACCCACTGCTGCCCCCACGCTTCGGCATATATGCTGAAGTATGTAACTGTGGTGGTGAAATCACCTCCGACAGCGCTGGAGTCACGGCTTTATATATCGTGGGAGCAAACGCTGTTGCTGTCAAGATAAATAAATCCGCGCTGCAACTGAATGGCGTACCTGAAAACAATAAAATGGTTACCAACAAAACACAGTAAACGGTAAAGTATAAAAAATCTGAAAAGGAAACATGGTAAAACATAATAACAATAAAACATTGCAGAATAGAATACAGTAAAAAAGAGAAGAACAATAGAGAGAGAATATAGAGAGAGAGAACAATAAAACAACAACTATTTTTGTTTTTTTTATTTTATATTTTTTTTTGTGTTTTTATTTTTTTTATTTTTTTTTTATTTTTATTTTTTACACTTTTTTTTAGTAACTTTTAACTTTTGTAACTCATTCCAGGTTTGGGTCTCTCAAAATGCAATGGCATCTTGGGAGACCCTGTGTTAGTGTGCCTAGTCTGTGCAGTGCTGAACCCTACGCTAATACTCAACTAATGTATGGCAGCGTTCAAAGCATTCACCCATGCAAAGACCAGGATTGCCAGGACAGGAGGGACAATAAGACCGGGTGTCACGCCTAAATCCGCGCTTGCTGCAGACACGACATCTTTTTTGGGGGGCTCGTTGGGTAGGGGTACTCGGGATGGCATAAAGAAAATGCCGCTCATGCAGCCGGCTTACTGCATTTGGTTGGGGAAGGTGAGGTAGAGCACCGTCTGGAAACAGAAGGGCTCTGACGATCTCTTCCTGGAATTTAAGGAAGGATCCAGTCTGTCCTGAAGCTCTGTATAGCACATGAGCATTCAGCAAAGCCAATTGAAATAAGTATACAGACACTTTTTTGTACCAGCGTCTGGCCTTACAGGCAACTAGGTACGGCGCCAACAACTGGTCATTGAGGTCCAGCCCTCCCATATTAAGGTTGTATTCGTGGACACAGAGGGGTTTCTCCACAATACCAGTCGCCGTAGTAATTTGGATCATCGTGTCTGCATGAAGGGAGGTGAGAACGAAAACATTCTTCTTATCCCTCCACTTCATAGCGAGCAAATTATTATACTTCAAGCAGGCTCTCTCCCCCAGCCTAAGACGGGAATCTACAAGCCGCTGGGGAAAGCCCCGGCGATTAGGTCGCACGATGCCACATGCTCCAATCTGCTGATCAAACAAGTGACTAAAAAGTGGCACGCTCGTATAATAATTGTCCACGTACAAGTGGTACCCCTTTCCGAATAAGGGTGACACCAAGTCCCACACTATCTTGCCAGCGCTTCCTATGTAGTCAGGGCAGTTTGTCGGCTCTACGTGACTATCTTTGCCCTCGTAAACCATAAAACTATATGTATAGCCTGTGGCCCTGTCACAGAGCTTATACATCTTCACCCCGTATCTGGCACGCTTGCTGGAAAGGTACTGTTTGAATGACAAGCGGACAGAAAACTTAATCAGGGACTCATCAACGCAGACAACTTGATGGGGGGTAAACAAGTCTGCAAAACGTTGGCTGAAGTGGTTTACGAGGGGCCGAATTTTGTAGAGCCGATCGTATGCAGGGTCTCCACGAGGACGACAGAGTTCATTGTCGTTGAAATGCATGAACCGCAAAATCTGCTCGTATCGTGCCCTGGCCATGGAAGCAGAGAACAAGGGTGAATGGTAAATTGGGTCAGTGGACCAATATGACCGCAACTTACTCTTTTTATTCAACCCCATGAGGAGGGAAAAGCCCAGAAAGGTCTTAAATTCGGAGACCGTAATTGGTCTCCAATCTCTGGCAAGGGAGGACTGGGGATTAGCGGCGATGTGTTGACCAGCGTATAAATTGCTTTGGTCCACAATAGATCTATAGAGATCTTCGGTGAAAAACAGTGAATAAAAATCCAGTGGCGTAAAGTCAACTGTTTCCACCTGAATTCCGGGTTGGCCAGTGAAAGGGGGAAGTACGGGTGCTGCAGAAGTGGTGGGTTCCCAATTCGGATTGGCCAATGCAGCAGGAAGGGCACTATGGGCACGACGGGCCTGTCTTTGTCTTCTTGGTGGCAGCGGGACACTACTAGTGCTTGCCACCTCGCCAGCTTGAACTGCACTTATGGGACTCGCCACGTCACCACGTGATACTGCAGTGCTGGATGTACGACCAGGGTGTACTAGGCCGCTGGTGCTTGCCAGTTCACCAGAAGGAGTAGCGGCGCTAGTACTTCTCTGCTCCATACGAGAGCCCTGCGGTTCTTGCACTTCAAGGACAGAAGAAGAAGTTTGGGGTCTGGTACGCCTGACCTTAGCAGGGACCACAACTCTGTCGTCAGAGCTATCTGTCATGGAGCCGCTGTCCTCTACAGGTTCGTATTCTGAGCCTGAACTTGACAGATGAGTGACTTCCTCTTCACTAGGGATGAGCCGAACACCCCCCTGTTCGGTTCGCACCAGAACATGCGAACAGGAAAAAAATTTGTTCGAACACGCGAACACCGTTAAAGTCTATGGGACACGAACATGAATAATCAAAAGTGCTAATTTTAAAGGCTAATATGCAAGTTATTGTCAATAAAAGTGTTTGGGGACCTGGGTCCTGCCCCAGGGGACATGAATCAATGCAAAAAAAAGTTTTAAAAACGGCCGTTTTTTCAGGAGCAGTGATTTTAATAATGCTTAAAGTCAAACAATAAAAGTGTAATATCCCTTTAAATTTCGTACCTGGGGGGTGTCTATAGTATGCCTGTAAAGGGGCGCATGTTTCCTGTGTTTAGAACAGTCTGACAGTAAAATGACATTTGGAAGGAAAAAACACATTTAAAACTACCGCGGCTATTGCATTGTCAAAAATGACAAGAGACAGTTTTTGACAATTCCTTTATTTAAATGCTTCTTCTTTCTTCCTTCATCTTCTTCTTCTTCTGGTTCTTCTGGCTCTTCTGGTTCTTCCTCCGGCGTTCTCGTCCAGCATCTCCTCCGCGGCGTCTTCTATCTTCTTCTCCTCGGGCCGCTCCGCACCCATGGCATGGGGGGGAGGCTCCCGCTCTTCTCTTTATCTTCTTCTCTTCTTCATCTTCTTCTTCATCTTCTTCTTCTTCTTCTCTTCTTCCTTCTTCTCTTCTTCATTTCTTCTGCGGGCCGCTCCGCAGCCATGCTGGCATGGTGGGAGGCTCCCGCTGTGTGACGGCGTCTCTTCGTCTGACAGTTCTTAAATAACGGGGGGCGGGGCCATCCGGTGACCCCGCCCCCCTCTGACGCACGGGACATGACGGGACTTCCCTGTGGCATTCCCCGTGACGTCACAGGGAAGTCCCGTCAAGTCATCGTGCGTCAGAGGGGGGCGGGGTCACCGGATGGCCCCGCCCCACGTTATTTAAGAACCGTCAGACGAAGAGACGCCGTCACACAGCGGGAGCCTCCCACCATGCCAGCATGGCTGCGGAGCGGCCCGGAGAAGAAATGAAGAAGAGAAGAAGGAAGAAGAGAAGAAGAAGATGAAGAAGAAGATGAAGAAGAAGATGAAGAAGAGAAGATGAAGAGAAGAGCGGGAGCCTCCCCCCCATGCCATGGGTGCGGAGCGGCCCGAGGAGAAGAAGATAGAAGACGCCGCGGAGGAGATGCTGGACGAGAACGCCGGAGGAAGAACCAGAAGAGCCAGAAGAACCAGAAGAAGAAGAAGATGAAGGAAGAAAGAAGAAGCATTTAAATAAAGGAATTGTCAAAAACTGTCTCTTGTCATTTTTAACATTTTTGACAGTTTTTTAGTGAAATGGTAGGGGTAAGTACCCCCTTACCATTTCACACAGGGGGGGGGCCGGGATCTGGGGGTCCCCTTGTTAAAGGGGGCTTCCAGATTCCGATAAGCCCCCCGCCCGCAGACCCCCACAACCACCGGCCAGGGTTGTGGGGATGAGGCCCTTGTCTTCATCAACATGGGGACAAGGTGTTTTGGGGGGCTACCCCAAAGCACCCTCCCAATGTTGAGGGCATGTGGCCTGGTACGGTTCAGGAGGGGGGGGGCCGCACTCTCGTCCCCCCCTCTTTTCCTGCGGCCTGCCAGGTTGCGTGCTCGGATAAGGGTCTGGTATGGATTTTTGGGGGGTCCCCACGCCGTTTTTTTTTTTTTTTTGGCGCGGGGTTCCCCTTAAAATCCATACCAGACCTGAAGGGTCTGGTATGGAATTTAGGGGGAACCCCACGTCAATTTTTTTTTTAAATTTTGGCTGGGGTTCCCCTTAATATCCATACCAGACCTGAAGGGCCTTGTATGGAATTTAGGGGGACCCCCACATCATTTTTTTTTTTTTATTTTGGTTCGGGGTTGCCCTGTGGGGAATTCCCATGCCGTTTTTATCAATGAACTTCTATGTGTATTGTCGGCAATGCAATAGCCGCGGGTAGTTTTAAATGAGTTTTTTCCTTCCAAATGTCATTTTGCTGTCAGACTGTTCTAAACACAGGAAACATGCGCCCCTTTACAGGCATACTATAGACACCCCCCCAGGTACGAAATTTAAAGGGATATTACACTTTTATTGTTTGACTTTAAGCATTAATAAAATCACTGCTCCTGAAAAAACGTCCGTTTTTAAAACTTTTTTTTGCATTGATCCATGTCCCCTGGGGCAGGACCCGGGTCCCCAAACACTTTTTATGACAATAACTTGCATATAAGCCTTTAAAATTAGCACTTTTGATTTCTCCCATAGACTTTTAAAGGGTGTTCCGCGGCATTCGAATTTGCCGCGAACACCCCAAATTGTTCGCTGTTCGGCGAACTTGCGAACAGCCAATGTTCGAGTAGAACATGAGTTCGACTCGAACTCGAAGCTCATCCCTACTCTTCACTATCTGTCATACTCAGAAACATGTAGGCCTCTTCACTAGTGTACCTTCTATTTGCCATTTTGTGCTATAAATTTAGGGGTACACTAGTGAGACTCACAGGCAAAAAAGCTCCTGACTGTCAGCGACTGTATCAAAACGCTACCAAAAAACTGTTAGCGATCGCAGGGATCAGGCCTGACTCTGCGAATGCTGCAGTTATGTGTGCTTAGTGTTTTGTAAGTGACAGTTATCGATCGATACTGCACTTGGGTGGGCTGGGCAGGGCTGGGCCGAGGAGCAAAACGCAGGTGCTAGCAGGTATCTGGGCTGATCCCGCTAACACTGCGTTTCAGGGAACCCTAAACTGCTGGGGAGTATAGATCTGATCGGATCAGATATCGATCCGCTCAGATACTATAGCACTAAGGGAGGTGTATGCTGCGTGCGTGGGTTTTAGCGGTACTGGCGCTAACCTGACGCTGCCTGGGGCAACGCAGACCTTATCTGATCCTAAAAACTTAACTTCTATCACCGCCGGGCAATTAGGGGGTTAAACCTTTATAGGGTAATAAACGGCGGGTGCCCTAAAACTATAATAAACTGTAATAAACTGTAATAAACTACAAAAAACAAACTAACTAACCAGCGTCACCCGTAACACTTATACGGTGATCGCTGGTGAAAGGGTTAACTAGGGGGCAATCAGGGGGTTAAAACCTTTAGCAGGTAGTATATGGGGGTCCCTGTCGCTATAAAACACTGACAGCGAACCTATATACTTACCTCCCTAACTAGCGTCACCTGTGTCACTAATACAGCGATCAGAAAAACGATCGCTTAGCGACACTGGTGACGGGGGGTAATCAAGGGGTTAACTTTTATTAGGGGGGGGTTAGGGGGGTACCCTGGACCTAAGGGGGGGTACCCTAGACCTAAAGGGTGCTAACCTAACTGCCGTAACACTTCTAACTGACACAAACTGACACCAATGCAAAAAAAAAAAATGCTATTGGTGTCAGAGTGACAGGGGGTACAGGGGGGTGATCGGGGGGTGATCGGGGGGTGATGGGGGGTGACAAGTGTGCCTGGCGTGTTCTACTGTTAGTGTAGTGTTGTGCAGACTTACTTGATGTCTTCTCTCGTCGGCGCGGCGACGAAAAGACCGGCTCGAGGAGAGATGACATCACTTCCTTTCCCTCTGTTTACATTACAGAGGGAAAGGAAGCATTCTCATTCGCCGGGAGCGATCGGGAGGGGGTGGCCAACAATGGATGGCCACCCCCTCACCTCTCATCGCCCGGGAAGAAATGGCGACCGCCTCGGGCACCGGGGGGGGACCGATCGGACCCCCCACCCGCGGAAGGCAAATCACGTACATGTACGTGATTTTGCCTGTCCATGCCACCTTGCCGACGTACTTCGGCGTGAGGCGGTCGTCAAGTGGTTAAAAGTACTCGCGGCTATTGCATTGCCGACAATACACAGAGAAGTTCATTGATAAAAATGGCATGGGAATTCCCCACAGGGGAACTCCGAACCAAAATTTAAAAAAAAAATGACGTGGGAGTCCCCCTAAATTTCATACCAAGCCCTTCAGGCCTGGTATGGATTTTAAGGGGAACCCCGCACCAAAAAAAACAAAAAACAGCGTGGGGTCCCCCCAAAAATCCATACTAGACCCTTATCCGAGCACGCAACCTGGCAGGCCGCAGGAAAAGAGGGGGGGACGAGAGTGCGCCCCCCCTCCCGAACCGTACCAGGCCACATGCCCTCAACATTGGGAGGGTGCTTTGGGGTAGCCCCCCAAAACACCTTGTCCCCATGTTGATGAGGACAAGGGCCTCATCCCCACAACCCTGGCCGGTGGTTGTGGGGGTCTGCGGGCGGGGGGCTTATCGGAATCTGGAAGCCCCCTTTAACAATGGGACCCCCAGATCCCGGCCCCCCCCTGTGTGAAATGGTAAGGGGGTACTTACCCCTACCATTTCACTAAAAAACTGTCAAAAATGTTAAAAATGACAAGAGACAGTTTTTGACAATTCCTTTATTTAAATGCTTCTTCTTTCTTCTATCTTCCTTCATCTTCTTCTTCTTCTGGTTCTTCTGGCTCTTCTGGTTCTTCCTCCGGCATTCTTGTCCAGCATCTCCTCCGCGGCGTCTTCTATCTTCTTCTCCTCGGGCCGCTCTACACCCAAGGCTTGGGGGGAGGCTCCCTCTCTTCTCTTCATCTTCTTCTTCATCCTCTTCTCTTCTTCCTTCTTCTCTTCTTCTCTAACCCTTACCATTTCACACAGGGGGGGGCGGGATCTGGGGGTCCCCTTGTTAAAGGGGGCTTCCAGATTCCGATAAGCCCCCGCCCGCAGACCACCACAACCACCGGCCAGGGTTGTGGGGATGAGGCCCTTGTCCTCATTAACATGGGGACAAGGTGTTTTGGGGGCTACCCCAAAGCACCCTCCCAATGTTGAGGGCATGTGGCCTGGTACGGTTCAGGAGGGGGGCCGCACTCTCGTCCCCCCTTATTTCCTGCGGCCTGCCAGGTTGCGTGCTCGGATAAGGGTCTGGTATGGATTTTTGGGGGGACCCCACACCATTTTTTTTTTTTTTTGGCGCGGGGTTCCCCTTAAAATCCATACCAGACCTGAAGGGTCTGGTATGGAATTTAGGGGGAACCCCACGTCATTTTTTTAAACAATTTTGGCCGGAGTTCCCCTTAATATCCATACCAGACCTGAAGGGCCTGGTATGGAATTTAGGGGGACTCCCACATCATTTTTTTTTTTAAATTTTGGTTCGGGGTTCCCCTGTGGGGAATTCCCATGCCGTTTTTATCAATGAACTTCTATGTGTATTGTCGGCAATGCTGGGCTTCTGGGCTTCTTGGCTTCTTGGCTTCTCTTCTCTTCGTTTTAGGGGGCGTGGTCGACCACGCCCCCTAAAACGTCACAGTCCCAGCATGCCCAGGGACTGTGACATCATATGGGGGCGGGGTCTCCGCCTATATAAGTCACAACGCAGCCCTCAGAGACCAGTCCAGCCAGAGAGAGCGTCGTGTCAACATCTGGGGGAAGAGAAGAGAAGAGAAGCCAAGAAGCCAAGAAGCCAAGAAGCCAAGAAGCCCAGAAGCCCAGAAGTCCGGACCTCCGCTCGCAATAGAGCTACATGAAGACAGCGGAGGGGCCGGCCGAAGACCTGCGACACCGGGAGAAGAGGCCGGAGAGCGGAGAAGAACCAACCGGACGCCGGGAGAAGATGAAGCGGAGGGACCCCCGAAGCCGGAAGAAGACCCCCGAAGCCGGAGGAAGATCCCCCCCCGGAGCTGTTTAATAAAATATTTTAAAAACCTGTGTAGTGTGTTTTATTACTTACACTTTTTTCCTAGGTAAATGGGTAGGGGTACCATGTACCCCATACTCATTTACATAGGGTGGGGGGCCGGGATCTGGGGGCCCCCTTATTAAAGGGGGCTCCCAGATTCCGATAAGCCCCCGCCCGCAGACCCCGACAACCAATGGCCAGGGTTGTCGGGAAGAGGCCCTTGTCCTCATCAACATGGGGACAAGGTGCTTTGGGGGGGGGGCGCAGGGCGCCCCCTCCCCCAAAGCACCCACCCCCCATGTTGAGGGCATGCGGCCTGGTACGGTTCAGGAGGGGGGGGGCGCTCGCTCGTCCCCACCCCCTTTCCTGACCGGCCAGGCTGCGTGCTCGGATCGGGGTCTGGTATGGATTTTAGGGGGACCCCACGCCGTTTTTTCGGCGTAGCGGGGTTCCCCTTTATAATCCATACCAGACCTAAGGGCCTGGTATGCCCCGCGCTCGCCGCAATAGGAAGATTTGTTTTTCCTATTGCAGCGAGCGCGAGATGCAATACCATCCCCTCGTGTCGTATTTGGTCTGTCGGACCAGCCTACACACGAGCGGGCTTTCCGTCGGACGAGCACACACACGAGCGGACTTTCCGCCCGAAACTGAGTCCGACGGAAAGATTTGAAACTTGTTTCAAATCTAGGTCCGGCGGGCTTTTGGGAAGAAGTCCGCCGGAAAAGTCCGCCGCCGCCCACACACGGGCGGATTGTCCGGCACACTCTGGTCCGCCGGACCAAGTATGCCGGAAAGTCCGACCGTGTGTACGCGGCATTACTCTTTGCAGCTGAGTTAGTGTCTCTCCAGATTTTTATAGACAGGACATCACTGGAGGCAGGCCCGGACTGGAACAAAAAATAAGCCCGGGCATTTTTAACTGGGCAGCCTAATCCCTGGGGCAGGCGCTCGTGGGGGGGTGGTTGGTGATCAGATATTCATTCAGAGACATCCCATTACAGCAAAGAGACATCCCCAGACCAGCAAAGAGACGACCCCAGACCAGCAAAGAGATGGCCCCAGACAAGCAAAGAAACAGCCCCAGGCCAGCAAAGAGACGGCCCCAGGCCAGCAAAGAGATGGCCCAAATCCAGTAAAGAGACAGCCTCAGACCAGCAAATAGACAGCCCCAGACCAGCAAATAGACAGCCCCAGACCAGTAAATAGACAGCCCCAGACCAGTACATAGACAGCCCCATACCAGTAAATAGACAGCCCCAGACCAGTAAATAGACAGCCCCAGACCAATACATAGACAGCCCCATACCAGTAAATAGACAGTCCCAGACCAGTAAATAGACAGCCCCAGACCAGTACATAGACAGCCCTATACCAGTAAATAGACAGCCCTAGACCAGTACATAGACAGCTCCATACTAGTAAATAAACAGCCCAGACCAGTAAATAGACAGCCCCAGACCAGTACATAGACAGCCCCAGACCAGTACATAGACAGCCCCATACCAGTAAATAGACAGCGCCAATCCACTCCCTTTCCCCGCCACTACAGAGCGGGACTTTGGATGTAACACACTGGAACATGTTAGGGTTTTTTTCACTGTGCTCACCTTCTTCCCTGTGCAGCCATCACAGTGTCCCGGCCGGTGTTAGGAGAGAGGCTGCTGCCGTCTCCTTGAGTGCAGCTATACCTCCAGCACGGCCGGCACTTGAGGTGCCTGTCCCCTGCAGGTGCTTCCTACATGTCACAGGAGCCTTCTCTTCTGCCTCCTTCTGCACCTCGTAAGTGTGCTGGCAGACAAGACAAGCAAAGAGACGGCCCCAGGCCAGCAAAGAGGTGGCCCCAGACCAGCAAAGAGATGGTCCCAGTCCAGCAAAGAGATGGCCCCAGACCAGCAAAGAGATGGCCCCAGTCCAGCAAAGAGACGGCCCCAGACCAGCAAAGAGACAGCCCTAGACCAGTAAAGAGACGGCCCCAGACCAGCAAAGAGACAGCCCTAAACCAGCAAAGATACAGCCTCAGACCAGAAAATAGACAGCCCCAAACCAGTTCATAGACAGCTCCATACCAGTAAAAAGACAACCCAGACCAGTAAACAGACAGCCCCAGACCAGTAAATAGAAAGCCCCAGACCAGTACATAGAAAGCCCCATACCAGTAAATAGACACCCCCAATCCACTCCCTTTCCCCGTCACTACAGAGCGGGACTTTGGATGTAATGCACTGGAACATGTTAGGGTTTTTTTTCATCGTGCTCACCTTCCTTCCTGTGCAGCCATCACAGTGTCCTGGCCAGTGTTAGGAGAGAGGCTGCTGCCACCTCCTTGAGTGCAGCTATACCTCCAGCATGGCCGGCACATGAGGTGTCTGTCCCCTGCAGACGCTTCCTGCATGTCACAGGAGCCTTCTCTTCTGCCTGCTTCTGCACCTCATGAGTGTGCTGGCACCGGCCCTGCTTTAGGAATGCCCGTACAGTGGGAGATGAGTGGCGGCTGCGGTCTGTGATAATCCCGCCCGGACCGCAGTCACCGCTTAGCTCCCGTTGAACTTATACCTCTCCAATTCAAACACATGAATCATCTATCTCCACTTCCCTGATGGGAATTTTTACTTCCCAGCACAAAGTTCCTCAATGTTTACCAGTTACACCCAGGTTCTTTGGCCCTAACTGCTTCTCCAGTCCTGACAATTTCTGCATTCTTGATCTTTTTGTGGCCTTCCCCTTTCTGAAGTAACTGCAGGGGCGGACTGACCATTGAGCCACTCAGGCACTGCCTGAGGGCCCTGGGCCACTAGGGGCCCCATCAGTTTTACTAGTTTCAGTAAAACCAGGGACAGTATGTATAAATCTGTGTTTTTTTTACATCTGTCTGTGTATACTGTGTGTACATGTATGTGTATACTGTATGATTGTATACTGTGTGTGTGTATACTTTGTGACCCCATAATCTTTGATTGCCTGGGGGCCCCATAATCTCCTATTGCCCGGGGGCTCCATGAGTTATCAGTCCGCCCCTGAGTAACTGTATTATCTAAAGACCATATCTTATTTTAATGTATGTAAAAAGTGGTTCATATCCACACAACTTTGGTTAATCTTTAAACTTTACTGGAGCATTACTGTATTCTGTGCAGAATTCATAGCAGGAACTCTTCATAGCTTAAACTTCAAAATGTAAGTATTATTCTCACATCATGATGGCAGTTTTCAAAGGAGCACATTTTAGGCCATTTATTCAGCATTAAAGTGGGAGTAAACTCCAATGCATGGCTTTTACATATAGGTAAGTCTATAGTAAGGCTTACCTTAGGTACAATAAATATCTCCAAAATGTGCACCATTTAGGAGATTTTTACTTTTGATGAAGCCATTGACATTACCAGCCCATGCGCTCTGAAGGAACGGCATACTGTGCCATTCCTACAGAGTACTGTGCCGTGAATAGCGGCTCCAGAACCCACTCGCAGGCATGACGTTATCACAGCTCTGGCCACTCACACAGCCAGAGTCCGCGAACCTGGAATTAAGACCGGGTGAAGATTGAAACACCTTCAGCGGTGACAGTGTGTCGCTGGAAGTCTTTGTTTTAAGGTAAATTTCACATAATGTGCTAGTATGCGATGCGGGAGTGGGAGGCAGATATACAAACTGTTGTAATTCCTACACCGTTCACCTGATTTGGATGTAAATACCCTTAAATTAAAGCTGAAAGTCTGCAGTTAAAGCACATCTTATTTGTTTCATTTCAAATCCATTGTGGTGGTGTATAGAGCCAAAAAGATTAGAATTGTATCGATGTCCCAATATTTATGGACCTGATTGTATTTGCTAGGACCATACATTCCAGGTCCTGCCTATGGTATTTTTTCTTGGACTGGCGCTACAACTGAAATAATGAACCATTATATCTAGCAGGAAGTTTTGGCTGCTTCAGCTAGCACTTCTGATTTTCATTATGCCGGTATAGGTGGATGAGGTAGTAGAGTGACAATAAAGTGGGGGAAAATAAGAGCTTGTCTTCTAAGGTAGCAGTAGTAACTGTCTGCCTGTCTGCTTTTTGCAACTTGTTAGCATGACTGATGGTTGGACGATAAAACCTACTTTAAAGCTACAACTGCTTGGAATGAAAGAACCCAATGTGCACAGTACTTGCTTTGCTGCTGTGGTGCATTATTGACCACAGTTTGTTATTCACACAGATAGTCAAGCATGCAGAGGGTAAAATTCCATTGGGTGGAAAGATTAACCAGGGGTAAGGAAATCTGTACTGCTTTTGTAAAGCCCATAAAACATAGATTGCAGCAAAGGATCTTCAAATATGGAAAATTACATTGCTGGGAACTCCAATACCTGGGACACATGTTCCGAGTCTCCTATTTGGTGCCCCAGGTCTAGTTAGCTTGCAAGTAGTGCTAGGTTGAATGACTACTTGACACATTTTTATGTCACACAGCAGAAACATCAGATGGGGAGCAATAGGACCTCTTTTATCTCATATTTCATATAAATAACCATGACTAACAACCAATATAGCAAGTGACTTCGCCATTGACCTCCAACTTGAGGGGTGACTTTACCACAGACCATCAATAAAATGGGGCACTAGACTGATCCCCACATAAAGGGGCACCTCTCTACTGATCACCTGTAAGGTTTACTGGATATATTCCTGTTCTGTAAAAATAACCATAATAGTGTGCAGTTTCAACTACTACTACCTTTCCTTTAAGGCTAGTATGTTTATAGGGTACTTGGATGCCGTAATCTAGGGATGAGCTTCGTGTTCGAGTCAAACCCATGTTCGACTCGAACATCGTCTGTTCCCCGTTCGCCGAATTGCGAACGATATGGGCCGTTCGCGCCAAATTCGTGTGGCGTGTCACGGCCCATAATTCACTGCGGCATCGCAGTGCATTGCTGGCTGACGATTGGCCAAGCATGCACTATGACCCGCATGCTTGGCCAATCACAGCGCCGTCTGAACAGAGAGCCGTAATTGGCCAAAGCCAAGGAGGCTTTGGCCAATTATGGCTCAGGGGATTTAGTACATGCCCCACACTATATAAGGCCGCCTACACGGCGGCCCTGTGTAGTGTGTGTTCCGGCGTTCATTGAGAGAGAGAGAGAGAGAGACAGACAGTGACATTTAATTTGAGTTAGATAGATTAGGCAGAACATTCAGTCAGTTTAGCTGCACTTACAGTGTATTGTGTATATATATGCATCCCAGGTGTTGCATATATATATATATACACTGTATTCAGTTTAGCTAGATCCGTTCCTGTTATCTTCCTACTGACAGGCAGGCTTGTCTTGTTACAGTATTTACAGCTACCTGAAGAAAATTACTGGTGTTCTTTTGATCCTATTAGTACCACAGTCAGGCAGCTAGACTATTTACAGTTAGTGTAGTGCGTCCTGCTCACAGTGTTCAGCTAGATCCATTCCTGTTATCTTCCTACTGACAGGCAGGCTTGTCTTGTTACAGTATATACAGCTACCTGAAGAAAATTACTGGTGTTCTTTTGATCCTATTAGTACCACAGTCAGACAGCTAGACTATTTACAGTTAGTGCAGTGCATCCTGCTCACAGTGTTCAGCTAGATCCATTCCTGTTATCTTCTTACTGACAGGCAGGCTTGTCTTGTTACAGTATATACAGCTACCTGAAGAAAATTACTGGTGTTCTTTTGATCCTATTAGTACCACAGTCAGGCAGCTAGACTATTTACAGTTAGTGCAGTGCGTCCTGCTGACAGTGTTCAGCTAAACCTACAAGTTAGTGGGGTGCATCCTGCTCACAGTGTTCAGCTAAACCTACAAGTTAGTGTGGTGCGTCCACCTCACAGCGTTCAGCTAAACCTACAAGTTAGTGCAGTGCGTCCTGCTCACAGTGTTCAGCTAAAACTACAAGTTAGTGGGGTGCGTCCTGCTCACAGTGTTCAGCTAAACCTACAAGTTAGTGAGGTGCGTCCTGCTCATAGTGTTCAGCTAAACCTACAAGTTAGTGGGGTGCGTCCTGCTCACAGTGTTCAGCCAAACCTACAAGTTAGTGTGGTGCGTCCACCTCACAGTTTTCAGCTAAGCCTACAAGTTAGTGCGGTGCATCCTGCTCACAGTGTTCAGCTAAAACTACAAGTTAGTGGGGTGCGTCCTGCTCACAGTGTTCAGCTAAACCTACAAGTTAGTGAGGTGCGTCCTGCTCACAGTGTTCAGCTAAACCTACAAGTTAGTGGGGTGCGTCCTGCTCACAGTGTTCAGCTAAACCTACAATTTGGTGTAGTGAGACCTCTGCACAGTGTTCATCTAAAGCTACAAGTTAGTGCAGTGTGTCCTGCTCACAGTGTTCAGCTAGATCCGTTCCTGTTATCTTCTTACTGACAGGCAGGCTTGTCTTGTTACAGTATTTACAGCTACCTGAATAAAATTGCTGGTGTTCTTTTGATCCTATTAGTACCACAGTCAGGCAACTAGACTATTTACAGTTAGTGCAGTGCGTCCTGCTCACAGTGTTCAGCTAAACCTACAAGTTGGTGTAGTGAGACCTCTGCACAGTGTTCATCTAAAGCTACAAGCTAGTGCAGTGCGTCCTGCTCACAGTGTTCAGCTAAAACTACAAGTTAGTGCTGTGCATCCTGCTCACAGTGTTCAGCTAAAACTACAAGCTGGTGTAGTGAGACCTCTGCACAGTGTTCATCTCAAGCTACAAGTTAGTGCAGTGCATCCTGCTCACAGTGTTTAGCTAAAACTATAAGTTAGTGCTGTGCGTCCTGCTCACAGTGTTCAGCTAAAACTACAAGTTGGTGTAGTGAGACCTCTGCACAGTGTTCATCTAAAGCTACAAGTTAGTGCAGTGCGTCCTGCTCACAGTGTTCAGCTAAAACTACAAGTTAGTGCTGTGCGTCCTGCTCACAGTGTTCAGCTAAAACTACAAGTTAGTGTGGTGCGTCCACCTCAAAGTGTTCAGCTAAACCTACAAGTTATTTTTTTGCGAGCTCTGCACAGTGTTCACCTAAAGCTACCTGTAGAAGGTTGGTGGTGTTTTCCTGATCCTATCACTACCGTAGGCAGCTAAAAAAGCTACAAGTTAGTTTTTTGCAAGCTCTGCACAGTGTTCAGCTAAAGCTACCTGTAGAAGGTTGGTGGTGTTCTCATACTACAGGCAGGCAGTTGATTTTGCTAGCTGCAGTATCAGTATATATATATATATATATATATATATATATATATATATATATATATATCCCAGCTTAGTGCAGCTACAGGCCATTAGTATGTCTGGAAGGCCAAGAAGGAGAGGCAGACAGTCACAAGCCAATAAGAGAGGGCAAGCAGGCTCTGTGTCTAGTGCTGGTCGTGGAGATGGTGCATCCTCATCATCACGTGGCTGTGGGACACGCTTGGGCTTTTTTTTCGGCAGCTGGCCGTGTTGAGCCGCAACATGCGGAAGACTTGGTCGAGTGGATGACCAAGCCGTCCTCATCCTCCTCATCCTCTCTCACCCATGCCCAGGGTACTTTGTCTGGCAAAGCAGCGGCCTCTTCCCTCAGCTCAATGTCATCAGTGACTCCTTCCCTAGCCCCACCATGTCCTCCTGAGGAGTCCCTTGAACTGTTTGACCACAGTGTTGGGTACATGCTCCAGGAGGATCCCCAGCGTTTGGAAGGCTCTGATGATGATACTGAGCTCGATGAAGGCAGTAACATGAGCACGGACAGAGGGGGTGCCCAAGAAGGACAGCAATCTGGCAGTCATGCTCCCCCTGCTGCAGCATACTGCCAGGTCACTGACTCAACGTGGGTGCCTGATAGGAGAGAGGAGGAGGAGGAGGAGGCAGCACATCACCAACGAGGCAGGATGCCCTCCAGGGGCCAGCCTAAGGGCAGCACATTGACTGCATCACACCCCAAAGCTCCACATGTGCAGGGCGCTGCAGTCTCTGCGCGTTATTCAAAAAGTTCTTTGGTGTGGGCCTTTTTTGAGACGAGTGCATCAGATCGCACTGCTGCTATTTGCAACATATGTCTCAAGCGTATCTCGCGTGGCCAAAACATCTCCCGCTTGGGTACCACATGCTTGACCAGACATATGTTAACCTGCCATGCAGTTCGTTGGCAAGCATATCTAAAAGACCCACACCAAAGAACAAAGAGGACCGCTCCTTGCTCCTCATCAGCTGAGATTTCCAACCCCACTATACCTTCAGTCCTCTCTGAGACCTGCACTGAGAGGAATGAAGGTGTAGAATTAGGTGTGTCACAGCCAAGTACTTGTGGGCAATCTGCTTTTGGTACACCAACGTCAGATTGTACCAGGCAAATTTCCCTGCCCCAGCTGCTGCACCGCCAAAAGAAATTTGCTCCCAGCCATCCACATGCCCAGCGGTTGAATGCTAGCTTGGCAAAATTGCTAGCACTTCAACTGCTGCCTTTTCAGTTGGTAGACTCTGCTCCCTTCCGTGAGTTTGTGGAATGTGCGGTTCCTCAGTGGCAGGTACCCAAATGCCACTTTTTCTCACGGAAGGCAATTCCGACTCTCTACCGGCATGTGGAAGGCAATGTCCATGCCTCGCTGGACAGGGCGGTCAGCGGTAAGGTGCATATTATTGCTGACTCATGGTCCAGCAGGCATGGACAGGGACGTTACCTAAGTTTCACGGCGCATTGGGTGACTCTGCTGACAGCTGGGAATAATGCAGGACAAGGTGCAGTAGTGTTGGAGGTTGTTCCGCCACCACGCCTCCAAAATGCAGAGGCAGGAAGAGGAGGACTTCCTTAGCTCACAAGGCCCCCTTTATCCAGACAGTGTTCCTGCGTGCCCGCCGATCACACAGGAAGAGGACGAGCAGGAGGAGGAGGAGGAGGAGGAGGAGGAAGATTGTGTCAGTATGGAGGTGGAGCCTGGCACTCAGCATCAGCAGCAGCCTTTAAGGGATCAGTCCCAAGAAACACATGGACTTGTACGTGGCTGGGAGGAGGTGGCTGCGGACCATGTCGTCCTTAGTAAATTAAGTAAATAAATCCGCGCTTCAGACACTGTATGAGCTGCAGCCTCTCCCTAATTAGTTCCCCTAAGGGGTCTAATTGAATAGATATGAGAGGTAGTGTGGGAGAAGAGTGGCGCTGCCCTAAGAATGTTTATTGGTAAATGAATTACAACCTTTATTCATTACCATAAGTGCTTGTATAGGCTGTCTCCTTAATTGTGCCTAAGTATGGTCATATCTCAACCAGTAACCTTGTGTGTGTGAGTCCCAAATAATAAACCAAAAATAATAAAACAAAAAATCAAAAAATAAGTGAAAAATTAAGGATTGATATCTTCTTACCCTATTATAAGAAAGTGCTTGTTATATTTAAATTACCATAGATAATGTGAAAAAAGACCATTAATACTTTTAAAAATAGATAAAATAAAAAAATAAAATAAAAATTGACCCCAAGGTTCAAAAATATTGTGACACTAAAACATCCTATAAAGTGCAGTATAAAAAGTGTTTCATATGATCAAATTGACATGAATAATGTGAATATGAAAAAAAGTTGCTTTAAAAATTAGATAAATTAACAAATTACCCCAAGGTTCAAAAGTATTGTGACACTATAGCCTCCTTTAAAGTGTAAAAATATTCTTTTAGGTGAAGGAATGTGTGTGATAAATACGGGGTGTCAGTGTGAGAGGGTGTTTAGAAACTCAAAATAAGTTAATTCGGTACTTTATATAAATATTATTTGAAAGTCATCCCAAACTCCAAAACTATTGGGACAGTATGGCACCTTATCAAGGGCAAACTGCCTAATACATATAAATATAATTATAAATACAAAGTGTCAGTGCCAGATTCTATTGTGATTCTCAGAGGAATTGCTGGTATACCCACAAATTAAAATTACATTGAGATAATCCACAGGGCAAGTTGCATGTGAATAGTGAAACTCTTATATTATGCCATCAATTGCAATAGGGATTTATAAATTATTTTGTCCAGAAAATTGCCTCTAGCCGGATAATATAGTTAGCTGAGTTCAGTGTATGCAGTTCATCAACCACAGGAACAAAAATCAGTGACTTCTGTGTATAATTCAAACAGTGACTCGAGGTGCTCACCCCCCGTGCTCCCCCACTCACCAGAAAGAAACACCCCTACAGGGGTACCGAGCGATAGAGTGGGTGCCTTTGGGGATGGGTGTGGATCATTCCAGTACTATTGCTGTTCCTCAGGTCTGTATGGTTCCTCCGCTGATTGCAGATAAAAACATGCGTTCCAGGAAACCAGGGTCCTCCACTGCTTGCCAGTTACTAACTGTTAGACTCTCCAGTCCACCCAGAGAAAGAAAAAACAGGGACTTCCTTCGTGAAGTATGTCCTAGTTTAGTCCATACACATAGAACAGGTATACTATATATTGTAAATCGAAAAGCGCTGTGTGCAAGGATGGAACCAGGAACAAGAAACGAGCGTGCGTACCACGCTGGTACGCAAGGTGGAACGCACGCTCGTTTCTTGTTCCTGGTTCCATCCTTGCACACAGCGCTTTTCGATTTACAATATATAGTATACCTGTTCTATGTGTATGGACTTTGCTATTACTATATGCACCAATAAACTAGGACATACTTCACGAAGGAAGCCCCTGTTTTTTCTTTCTCTGGGTGGACTGGAGAGTCTAACAGTTAGTAACTGGCAAGCAGTGGAGGACCCTGGTTTCCTGGAACGCATGTTTTTATCTGCAATCAGCGGAGGAACCATACAGACCTGAGGAACAGCAATAGTACTGGAATGATCCACACCCATCCCCAAAGGCACCCACTCTATCGCTCGGTACCCCTGTAGGGGTGTTTCTTTCTGGTGAGTGGGGGAGCACGGGGGGTGAGCACCTCGAGTCACTGTTTGAATTATACACAGAAGCCACTGCTTTTTGTTCCTGTGGTTGATGAACTGCATACACTGAACTCAGCTAACTATATTATCCGGCTAGAGGCAATTTTCTGGACAAAATAATTTATAAATCCCTATTGCAATTGCTGGCATAATATAAGAGTTTCACTATTCTCATGCGACTTGCCCTGTGGATTATCTCAATGTAATTTTAATTTGTGGGTATACCAACAATTCCTCTGAGAATCACAATAGAATCTGGCACTGACACTTTGTATTTATAATTATATTTATATGTATTAGGCAGTTTGCCCTTGCCCTTATGTGCCATACTGTCCCAATAGTTTTGGAGTTTGGGATGACTTTCAAATAATATTTATATAAAGTACCGAATTAACTTATTTTGAGTTTCTAAACACCCTCTCACACTGACACCCCGTATTTATCACACACATTCCTTCACCTAAAAGAATATTTTTACACTTTAAAGGAGGCTATAGTGTCACAATACTTTTGAACCTTGGGGTAATTTGTTAATTTATCTAATTTTTAAAGCAACTTTTTTCATATTCACATTATTCATGTCAATTTGATCATATGAAACACTTTTTATACTGCACTTTATAGGATGTTTTAGTGCCACAATATTTTTGAATCTTGGGGTCAATTTTTATTTTATTTTTTTATTTTATCTATTTTTAAAAGTATTAATGGTCTTTTTTCACATTATCTATGGTAATTTAAATATAACAAGCACTTTCTGATAATAGGGTAAGAAGATATCAATCCTTAATTTTTCACTTATTTTTTGATTTTTTGTTTTATTATTTTTGGTTTATTATTTGGGACTCACACACACAAGGTTACTGGTTGAGATATGACCATACTTAGGCACAATTAAGGAGACAGCCTATACAAGCACTTATGGTAATGAATAAAGGTTGTAATTCATTTACCAATAAACATTCTTAGGGCAGCGCCACTCATGTCGTCCTTAGTGACCCAGAGGACTCCGGACTGAATGCCTCAGCAAACCTACGCTGCATGGCCTCCCTGATCCTGCAAAGCCTGCGTAAGGATCCTCGCATTCGTGGTATCAAGGAGAAGGACCAATACTGGCTGGCAACCCTCCTTGATCCACGTTACAAGGGTAAGGTTGCGGACCTTATCTTGTCATCGCAGAGGGAGCAGAGGATGAAACATCTTGGGGAGGCCTTGCAGAAAGGTCTGTGCAACGCGTTCCCAGAGACTGGGAGGTTACAAACTCCTGTTTCTGGACAACGTGTTGCTGAGGCTTCGGTCAGTCAAAGAAGGAGCGGTGGAGAAGGTGGCCGTCTGACCGATGCGTTCAGACAATTTTTTGGTCCGCAGCCCCAAGGTATGATCAGTTCCAGCAACCATCGCCAGCGTCTGTTTTACATGGTGCAGGAATACCTAGGGGCAAGATCAGACTTGGACACCTTTCCCACCGAAAATCCTCTGGGTTACTGGGTCTTGAGGATGGATCACTGGCCAGAGCTTGCACAGTATGCAATTGAGCTACTGGCCTGTCCTGCATCCAGCGTTCTTTCGGAACGCACATTCAGTGCTGCTGGAGGCGTGGTAACCGATCACAGGGTGCGTCTGTCCACCGACTCGGTCGATCGACTGACCTTCATAAAAATGAATCAGTCTTGGATCACCACCAGCTACCAAGCACCGAATGCTGATGTAACCGAATAATTTTTTTTGAAATCTCAGATCCCTTCAAAGACTGCCTATGCTGATGCTGAGTGACTATCCCTGAGTAATTATCCTCTTCCTCCTCAATCATCACGCTGATAGCTTGTAAGAACATTTTTGGTTCTGGGCGCCACCACCAGTGCCTAAGGCACAATTTTTCAGCCCCTGTTTAACAGGGGCGTGTAATTACAATTTTTGATGCAATACTTTGCAGCAGGGCTCGTTCCTGCGTTCCAACTAGAGTGTCTGTGAGGGGTTGCAGTGTTGTGGCACCAGCACCAGTGCCTAAGGCCCAATTTTTCTGCCCCTGTTTGACAGGGGCGTGTAATTACAATTTTTGATGCAATACTTTGCAGCAGGGCTCGTTCCTGCGTTCCAACTAGAGTGTCTGTGAGGGGTTGCAGTGTTGTGGCATCAGCACCACCACCACCACCACCACCACCAAAGGCCCAATTTTTCTGCCCCTGTTCAACAGGGGCATGTAATTACAATTCTTGATCTAATATTTCACAGCAGGGCCCATTTCTGCACCCACCAAGAGCGAGTGAGGACTTACAGTGTTGTGGCACCAGCACCACCACCACCACCACCAAAGGCCCAGTTTTTCTGCCCCTGTTCAACAGTGGGGATGTAATTACAATTCTTGATCTAATATTTCACAGCAGGGCCCTGTGAGGCCTTACAGTGTTGTGGCCACAACAACACCTAAGGCCCAAATTTCTGCTGAGTATATAGGGCAGGCCCCTACTTTCAAACATCTAACTTACAAACGACTCCTACTTGCAAACGGAAGGAGACAACAGGAAGTGAGATGAAATCTACCCCTAGGAAGGGAAATTCTCTCCTGTAAGAGTTAATATGGGAAAAACATTTCTCCTTTCCACTGATGCTTTCCAATCCTTGTTCCACAAAAAACCCCAAATTCTCAAAAAGCATTTGTCATTGGGACAAAAAGTGAGGTGAAATCTTCTAAAGAGGAGGAAAGACAGCAAAACAAATGTCACAGGGGTGATCACCCTTCCCTATGTTTTCTAAGAAGCTTAAAAAAGATTTTTTGGCTGGAGCTAAACACGTTAAAAATGTACCCGTTCAAAATGACAAACAGATTCTACTTAACAACAAACCTACAGTCTCTGTCTTGTTTGGACCGCCTGTATACTGCTGTTCAGAGTATATAGGGCCTGGTGGCCCCACACCTTTCCTTTTTTTAATTTGGGTGCGGGGTTCCCCTTAATATCCATTCAAGACCCAAAGGGCCTGGTAATGGACTGGGGGGTACCCATGGTGTTTGTCTCACTGATTTTCATCCATATTGCCAGGACCCGACATTACATTAAACCCGCAAGCAGTTTTAAATGAGATTTTTTCCTTTAAAAATGACATTTGGTGCAGGGACTGTTCTAAACACGGTAAAAAACACGCGCCACTTTACAGGCATACTATAGACACCCCCCAGGTACGATATTTAAAGGAATATTTCACTTTTTTTTTTTTTTACTTTAAGCATCATTAAAATCGCTGCTCCCGAAAAAACGGCCGTTTTTAAAAGTTTTTTTTGCATTGATACATGTCCCCTGGGGTAGGACCCGGGTCCCCAAACCCTTTTTAGGACAATACCATGCAAATTAGCCTTTAAAATGAGCACTTTTGATTCCGAACGTTCGAGTCCCATAGACGTCAATGGGGTTCTAACGTTTGTGCGAACTTTCGGTCCGTTCGCAGGTTCTGGTGCGAACCGAACCGGGGAGTGTTCGGCTCATCCCTACCGTAATCCATTTCCAAGTAATGGTCAGGGCAGATGGCAATCAAAGAATATTCATTTATCCCAAATTTTCTTTAGGTCTAGTGTAACCTGGGGTAGCTCTGTAATAACTGCCAGACAGTTTATTGAAAGCAAACAGTTCATTTATTTCAATCAAAACTAAACAAAACGACAGCTTACTTCAGCCATAGTAAATAGCAGTCCAAAATCCTGGTATTGGTATTTTAAGCAGGCTCACTGCTAGTTTTTCTTTGGTCCCATACAGGGGTTAGGCTTCTCCAGAGCAAGGGTGCCAGGTAGGTCAGCCAGTGGGGGTCAGCAGCCTGTGTCTCCGTAGGTCAAAGAGCTCACACCGGCTGCACAGCTTGTGGGACACTCACTCTCTCTCTCACTTCCTTGACACAGGTGCATATTTCCCTCTGCTGCCTTTAAAGCCTCCATCCCCTGGGACTTAACCCCATCAGTACCAAAGTCCTAGTGATGAGGGTTTGAAGACTCTGCAAGTGTCCCCCTTAAAGGGACCATGAATCAAATATTGGGGGAATGTACCTGCCATCCAGGAAACATTCCCAGTGTCCAGGACACTAGTTAAATCTTTTTAGGGATATTCAATGCAAAAAGTCATATAGTACACAAATGATACATATAACAAAGCCATGCATGTTTATATAAGATACATATGCAAATAAATGTGCATTAACAATAAACCTCATGTGAACCAAGCAATAATACCAACTAGTTTCAGATATATATAAGTGTCCAAATATCCACAGAATAGTATGTGACCAGTATAGAGAAGATCCACTAAATGAACAATCGTGCTTAGAAATAAAATCTTCACCATACTGAAAATTATCACAGTCCACTCAATATGTGCCTTTAAACCACCACGTGCTCTAATGGATGTACCTCACCTTTGAAGTTAGACCTCACTATTGTAAACAGGAGGAAAAATAGTGCTTGGCTGTATGCTGTTTGTTTTCCAGGTACTCCCCTCAGAGCTTCTGTTAATCACTTTTCCACCAGAAAAACTCTCCGTCCCAAGATACTCAAAAGGGTAGAAAAAATCATCATATTGTAAAACCGAATAGAATTTTTAATTTAAAATTAAAATTGCACTTATGGGAATGTAAATGGCATCATATTAACATCAAGCCACAAGTAATAGCCAGTATAGGAAATCCAAGATGGCACCTTAGCCCTGCCCAGAGTGATGGCGTCATATTGCTCCACCCGCCTGATGCATTATGTTCATACCAGGCTTTCTCGTACATAAGAGAACAGTCTTTAATAGTGATTGTGCCAGGACCAAGGGGTTGTCCAGTAAGGAGGAAGTAAAGTCCTCAATCTTAATTAGACAATTCACAAAACGCAGATCCAGCATCTGGGGGCCTAGTGCATCTTTTTTTTGGTGCTTATCAGATTTGAAAATGGGCTGTGAGAAAACAGTTACTATCCTTGGGTGTAGCTACAGCATCATGGCCACTGGATCACTAAATCAGAGAAAGAAAGAGATAAGTCAGTTAGTAGAGGATTAAAGTAGAAAAACCCACAGATCTAACTGTTTCCCAAAAGAAAGCTCAAGTCTGACCTGTTTACTAAATGGCTTTAAACCCTTAATTAAACATGCCAAACATCTGCAATGTTTCCATTTACTGTACATTCTGCATCCTAGCACATGTGCAGTGTATGCGACATTCAAGGCATGCCTCAACTGATAAACGTCACAGTTCCCAGTGTGCTTATATCAGCTCTCAACAGACCTTTTAATTGGTTGCGTATGTAGCATCATAGCAATTTCAGATTTAATAACTGAGATGGCACCGTCAACTGCTGATAGAAGGATAAAAGGGTTTAGTTCCATGTTAAAAACCACAAAAAATCACTTGAAGATACTAGACTGGAAATGTATGTGTAGCTTAACCACTTGACCTCTAGAAGATTTACCCCCTTCATGACCAGACCATTTTTTGCAATACAGCACTGCGTTACTTTAATTGCCAATTGCATGATCAAGCGACGCTGTAACCAAATAAAATGGATGTCCTTAACTCTTTGTTTTTTATTTTTTTGCGCTATAAACAAAAAAAGTCCAAAATTTTGAAAAAAAAAAATATATTTTTTACTTTCTGCTATAAAATGTATCCAGGGGCGTGGCTTGACGCGCGGCTTGGATGGCAGCTTAGCAGAGGAGCTCCGTACCCCACAGATACGTTCCCGTCGCGGGCAGACACCATCCGCCGCGAGGAACATTACAGATCTGTTTAATCAGAAATCTGCAGCAGGCCGCATCGTGGCTGGACCTAAGATGGCGCCGACACAATACAATGAGGAGGAGTGCAGCGGTGACTCAGACTCTGCCGAGGAGGTTGCAGGTAGGGGGAAATCCAAATCAGACAAACCCCCGACTTATGCAGATATGTCCTGCTTCACAGCGGACATAAAGTCCACTTTCTCAGCTGCAATCACTGACCTAAAAACTAACCTGGTTGTTCTCACTGAGAAGCTAGCAGCGACAGAGCAAGCAGGAAGACAGAGAGACAAGGCTATACACAGGCTGGACAAGGTTTCTATCTCTCATGCCCAACATTTTATTGATATGAACAGGTACTTAGAGGACCTTGACAACAGGAGCAGGAGGTCCAATATAAGGGTGAGAGGGATTCCAGAGACTGTTGATACTGACCAAATTGTCCCTGCTCTCCAAAGAGTGTTCAATAGCCTGTTAGAGAGGCAAGATGACACAGTGATTGAATTTGTTCGGGCACATAGGGCGCTCAGACCTAAGGGCCCTGATGTAGGCCCACCTCGAGATATAATTTGTTGTCTCCAGAACTTTCAGCTAAAGGAGGAAATCATACGAAAAGCAAGGAGGAATGAAAGAATCGTCTTTAACGGAGAAAGTATAATGCTCTTTCAGGACTTGTCACAGATTACTCTTAAAAACTGCAGGGCTCTGCGTCCCCTACTGGACAGGTTGAGAGACAGAGACATAAAATATACTTGGCGCTTTCCCTTTGCGCTCGTTGTCTCTGCTAACGGTCACCAGCATATACTGCGTACTCCGGCAGATCTCCCGGATTTTTGTGCTGGACTAGGGCTGGACTATGTGGAGTTGCCAGACTGGTATGCGGATTTTGCGTTACCTCCTATTGACAGGATGCCGCCACACTCCCCATTTTCAACACCGGAGAAAAGGATTCCCAAGAAAATGAAATATGGTAAAGCAGGAGGATCTAAAGCAGGCACTCCAAACCCGAGACCCACGCCACTACGGGATCAAGCTGAGGGATAGATGACTGCACGGGCTGTTTACCATGGACCCTACTTACAAACTCTTTCGAATCGCACGAGACTTCCTTGTCCATAGACCTACCTCCCATAACACAGTCTCCTGATCAGTGACTTAGACACTACCTCACACAAGGTCTATTTATATCTGTTTAAGTCTCAGGATCTTCCTCATCAGGTTGACCGCAGTTATGAGATAATATATGAAGATATGAAGATGATGTCTTGATAGATAATAGAAGTAGTATATGCTTTGTTTTTGGTCTATGACATAGCAATTTCACGGAACCAGACCAGCTTGGTTTGCTAAGGTTGACAAACAGGAGCCGGTTGGGCAGTTAGTTAAGATATCCACAAGGGGGGGGTTTCCTGTCAGGAGCTAAGTTGGGGTAAGGAAGTCACTAAGCAGCGTCTTGCTCCCTATTGGGGGTTGACGGCTCGGTGGCCCACAAGTAAGTGGAATGCTGAGTCGTCGAACGGTTGGGATGTTTATCATAGTTTATATAATTTTGCACTTAAGGCTGTGTGTTGCCTAAAGGCTTGTTTCGCCTTATTTTGGTAGTTTTGTTTCTTTATATTTACCACTCTTTGGTTCCGTATTTTTTTTTTGTGCTCCTCAATTTTATGGTCTGACTCTCCGAGTGGCCAACTCTCTCTTCCCCACTAAGTGACCTGGCCTCACAGCAGTGTCCCAGAATCACTACAGTTTCTCTAGATAGAGCTCTATCTAGAAGTTTATCAAAACTCTCTTTTTACTGTTTTGTCTCTCTTCTTTTTCTTTTAGGGGTTTAAAAGCCACATTGCCCTCGTGATTGAAGAATTTAATTGACCTATTATTGTTTCTTACAGACACTCCGGTACAAAGCCACTCCTGAGTCTGCATCATGGCCTACGCCTCCTTGGGTTGTAACCCCACGGTGATCTCACACAACGTGAGGGGACTGAACATCCCGAAAAAGCGTGCCACGTTGCTCAGGGAACTCAAAAAAGGTAAACCGCATTTTATGTAGTTACCAGAGATGCACTTTAAAACCCACCCATTTCTAAAGGCCTCCCAAAACGCAGAGCAAAATACATACTCAATGTCTGTTATGTATTATGGGGGTCCTTTAGAGGTGCCAAAGCCAGTAGGTAAATGTCATTTTCGAGCAATTCAAAGCACTTTTTTCCTTTGTAAATGTGCACCTAAACAGAGGCAGGACTGGGGCTACTGCCAAGCATATTATTTTAATGAAATGGGAATTTTTAATGTTTCATTTAAAGCATTTAAAAAAAACACTGCTCCTGGCCAAATGGAATTTTTTGCATTGGTACATGTTCCCTTGAGCAGTCCCATGCTATTTATGACAACCCTTTTCCTATCAGCCCAGAAAAAAGGCATTTTTGATTTTGGCTCCCATCAACTTTAATGGGTTCGGCATCTGACCTTCATTGAAGTATGCCGAAGCCTGCTCAAACCAAATCCAGGGCAGCTTGGCTCATCCCTAATGAGCAGAAATGAGCCAGCAGTTTGGTATGGACTGTTCTGGTGTTCAAGCAAACAGTAGAAATTTTCCATGTTCTGCCTTCTGTTCAGTGAGAGCTGAGCATCACATAAAGAAGCAGTATTTCTCTATTTCTATTTGATGACAGATTCCTACTGTTAATAGCTCCTAAGAAAAAAGCAGATGCTGGTATCTGCTGCATCCCTAGCAACCTCTTCTGTCACCAGGATGTTGTCTACTTGGCCAGGAATCCCTGCCCACATAAACAGAGGGGCAGGAATGGCAGTGGCATCACTGAACAAATATGGTTACTGGCCATATTTGGGCAATTATAACTCTGACATTGAGAATAGCAGGCTGGGACTACTTTTGGAACTAGTGGCCAAACCCTGTGTCTTGCAACAGCCATCTGGACCACCTCTAACCTCTCCTCCTCATCCGACTTATCCAGTGAATTATCAGAACCACCAGTATTGCCCAAGCGACAAAAAGCCTATAGGAAACCCAGGAAAAATACTGCCACTATTTTCCAACAGGTATGCCTGGGGGACAAGGGTCATGCTGGGGCAGAATCTCTGTCAGCTCTTTATGGGAAATCCAAAAGGTGGCTGACACCATGCAAACTAATGCCAGGAAAAATTGTGTGTGCCATTGACAACAATCTACTGTCTGCTTTTCAGAAGGAAAGTTCACACAAATGCCTTGCTTGGCTTACATCCTCAAATTGGTGGTACAGTGGTTTCTACGTAAGTACCTTGGCTTCCATGATTTTCTTTGACAGGTCAGAAGAGTGCATGCCCACTTCAGGTGCTCATACCCATCCAGTGTTCACCTGTCTAAAATTCAGAGTTGTTACAACTTGTCTGCTAAGTGCATGGTGAATGATATGCACAAATTATCAGTGTGCTGCTATAAACACACACAAAAAATTCTCAATCAGAGGCTGCTGCTAACACTTATAAGTGTGTTCCTACACTATTTGAACAAAATGTACAATGTACTATTTTGCAAATGTAGTTTGTAATTATTAAAGTTTATACTCTTTTTATACATTTTTTCTTACTTTCATGTCATTAATAAATGCCGAGATAGTCCCAACCTTTAAGTCATAGGGTGTATGCGTGGTTAGGCAAGTGGCAGAAGCTGCCCCCACGCCTCCACTCCTATATTTCTCCACATTTGATTAATAATATTAGTCATTCTGATGTTGTAATTTTTATTTCTGGTGGCAGCACTACACTATTTATTGCTAATTACTTTGTTCAAATAGTGTAGGAACACACTTATAAGTGTTAGCAGCAGCCTCTGATTGAGGATTTTTTGTGTGTGTTTATAGCAGCACACTGATAATTTGTGCATATCATTCACCATGCACTTAGCAGACAAGTTGTAATTTTACTTCTTGTACTTGTGACCAAAAATCCAGTGCTGCAAATCACTCAAACTGCTGTGAAACACCACATCCCATGTGCAGAGTGGGTGGACTCTTACCTTAAGAAAAGGTCATATCATGCGTTCCCCAATTGGGGTCTCAGCTTCCCCTTTTCTGATCCTTAATCTGGTACTATCCCTTTAATGCCGCATACACACGACCGGACTTTCTGTCAGAGTAGACTCTGACGGTCTTTCCGACGGAGTTCCGACAGAGTTCCGCTGAAATGGACTTGCCTACACACGATCACACCAAAGTCCGTTCGTTCGTAAAACGCGATGACGTATGACAGGAGTAGAAAAAGGAAGTTCAATAGCCAGTAGCCAAAAGCTGCCCTTGCGTAGTTTTTTGGTCCGTCGGACTAGCATACAGACGAACGGTTTTCCCGATGGGGATTGAGTCCGTCGGAAAGATTTAAAACGTGTTCTATTTCTAGGTCCGTCAGAATTTTAGAAAGAAAAAGTTAGATGAAGCACATACACGATCGGAATGTCCGACGGAATGATTCCGTCGGACCTTTTTTGCCGGAAAGTCCAGTCGTGTGTACGTGGCATTAGACTCGTGACTCCCCAATGTATACTCTAGGTACTCAAGATCAAATAATTACCACCATAGTGTAGTAAGCGCAAATACTTGTTTCATTAATAAAGAAAAACTCTTTGCACTTACATACATATGGTAAAAACAAGAATCAAGCAGATTGTATATGCTGACAGATCAGGACTGTGTCCTACTTCAGCCATCCAGCTCCCAATGACATCACCCAAAACTCTGCTCTAATGCGTTACACCATGCACCACATGGCTTTATCAGCTTTATCTCTTCCTTTGTCTCCTCTTTCCCCTTCCCCCTCTTTCTTCACGAGGAAGTACAATGTTCAGACAATTTTTAGGGCTTCTGTGGGGGAAGCTTGGGGTATACGATCGTAATTATTGAAATTTTGAGGGGGGGTGGAGGGGTGGGTCGGGGGAGGCGCTGGGGAGGTGGAGGGGGGGTGGTGAGATTTGCAAGAAGCTTTGTTCTCGGCCGCCGACTGGCCCCAACCCCCCCGCTGTTGGGGGGGTGGGGCAACCGCGGCTGCCTGCTGTCGGAGTCACACCCCAATATAGTGGCTGGACGCAAGTAGAGATCAATGCTGTCTCTCTGCTGCGGACCTAGGGCCAGGTATTGGCTGGCAGGGGAGAGTAGGGGGGGGATATGGGGGGGAGAGTGGAAGGAGGGGGGGAGAGTTGTGGAGTTGGGGGGTAGCGAGGGGAGTGGGGAGTAAGATATGGGGGGCAGGGCTGGGAACCTTTCCTGCAGAGGCTCCATAAAAGGTGTATTAAAAGGTGTAAACATCAGTATAATGAGGCCCATTTGTGAGAACAAGAAGAGATGACGGAGATTAATTGTTTGACATATAATGTAAAAGGGCTTAATTCTCCTTCTAAGAGACATAAAGTGCTTAGAGAGTTACAACATTATGGTGCGGATGTAGTGTTCCTCCAGGAGACCCACCTAACACTGGATGCAGGCATTAAGCTGTATTCTAACTACTTCCCGAACTGGTTCTATAGTGACTCTCTTATGAAGAGGGCCAAAGGAGTGGCAATCGGGTTTTCAAAACGGACCAAATTTGTTCTTATAGAAAGAAGAGCAGATTTGGAAGGCCGTTATCTTTTTTTGAAGGTAAGGATTGGGGAAAGGATTCTTACTTTGGCAAATGTGTATTGCCCAAATAGAAACCTGAATTAATTTTTGTCCCAATCCTTAAATAGGTTGATGGATTTCAAGACGGGAGAGGTGATATTAGCGGGGGATTTCAATTTTTGTTTAGATCCAGTGTTGGATAGCACGTCTAGATCACAGGGAGTGAGTAGAAAACTCTTAAAAAACATTGGGCTTAAATGACACAATTGCCAAATGATTGACGCATGGAGAGTGCAGCACGAGAAAGATAGGGATTATACTTTTTTTTCCCCGGTGCATGGGTCCTATTCAAGACTGGATTATTTTATGGTTGACCACAGCTTGTTGGAATCTGTAGAGGATACGAAGATAGAGATAACCACGCTGTCAGATCACTCTCCTGTCTTGATGAAAGTGAGGATTCCGGGACCTCAGAGATCCCCATTTTCATGGCGCCTTAATGAAAAATTTATTGACAATCCCAATATTACCGGAAAAATACATGAAGAAATTGATATGTTTCTCTCGTTAAATGATACGGGGGAGACATCAGGTTCAGTTTTGTGGGAGACACTTAAAGCATATATTAGGAGCATTTTGATCTCAATCGGGGCGGGTATAAAGAAAGAAAGTTTAAAAAGAAAGGCAGATCTTATAAATGAAATACATTATCTCGAACAAACCCACAAGGCCTATAAAGGGAATCATAATACTCTCCCACAACAACTAATAATTAAAAGAGAAGAACTAAAGGATTTAATGGAGATAGAATCCAATCGAATTTTAAATAAACATCTAAAAGAGAGATTCAGGGTGGATAATAAAGTGGGGAAGCATTTAGCAACAGTGTTGAAGAGGAAAAGGGAGGTTAACTTTATAGACAGGATTCAAAATAAAAACGGGGTGTTTAGTCACATATCTAGAGAGATAGCTGAAGAATTTCAGAAATATTTTACAGCTCTTTACTCAGTCAGACAAAGCGGAATCGGATCGTTGGGAAGAGAGGAAAAGGTGAAGAAATACCTAAAAGCAGCGGGACTACTTAGTCTCTCTGATAGCGATGCAGGGGAATTAGATAGACCAATTACTGAAGAAGAGATATTGACGGCCTTAAAATCATCTCCCCCTGGAAAAAGCCCAGGCTCAGATGGCTTTACATCCTATTTCTACAAAAAATTTAAAGAGTCCCTGGTCCCAAAGCTCTGCCAGATTTGGAATGGGTTGGGGGAGCAGGGGGAGTTATGTGAGGGAGCTTTGACAGCGTCAGTGACACTAATTCTAAAGGAAGGAAAAGACAGCTCGCTGTATTTGAGCTATAGGCCGATAGTGCTTTTGAACGCTGATATTAAAATATTTGCCAAAGTTTTAGCTAGGAGACTAAAGGAAAAAATGTCATACTGGGTCCACCCTGACCAAGTAGGCTTTATACCAGGGAGAGAGGGGAGGGACAATGGCGTCAGGTCGCTTCTTATCATGGAAGCAATTAAAGCGAGCGGGTCCCCAGGTCTACTTCTGTCGATTGATGCAGAGAAAGCATTCGACAGAGTAGACTGGGGATTCATGAATAAAACGCTGAAAGCGGTGGGATTGGGTTCAACTATGTTGAAATGGATAAAAGTATTGTATAACTTTCCTTCGGCATTTGTTAAAGTAAACGGCACACCGTCAGCAGAGTTTAAGATGGGGAACGGGACCAGGCAGGGATGCCCGTTGTCCCCTCTTTTATTCGTCCTGACTCTGGAGCCTCTACTGGCCATGATCCGAAAAAATCAGGATATTAGTGGATGGGTGGTGGGAGGAGAGGAACACAAGTTATCGGTTTTTGCCGATGATGTGTTGTTCTCTATCACCAAACCGAGAATCTCGATCCCTAACCTACTCGATACCCTGAGTAAATATGGAGAGTTATCAAACTATAAGGTTAACCTCAGCAAGTCAGAAGCTTTAAACATTAATATAGATAGACAAGAAGTCGACAAACTTAAGGAAGTATTCCATTTCCTGTGGTGTAAAAACATTAGATATTTGAGGATTAAATTAGCAATTTCACTAAGGAAAATCTATCTATTAAACTAAATACCAATACTAGATGAGATCAAGCAGGAAACTAAAAAGATTTTCAATCGACCGATCTCTTGGATCGGACGTATAAATACTGTTAAGATGACTCTGGCCCCAAAGATCTTTTATAAGATGCAGATGCTCCCGATTCCGTTGGCTCATTCCTACTTTAGAACATTGAATAGCATTATAACCAGATTTGTATGGAACAATAAAAACCACGGATTGCCTATAAGGTCCTGAGTAAGGAAAAAGCACAGGGCGGCCTGGCTCTTCCAGACTTTAAAAAATATTACAATGTGATAGTGTTGTCACGGGTGATAGATTGGGAAAAGGATGTGTTAGATAAAAGATGGGTAAACTAAAAAAAAAGCTTTGAGTAATGCACAATTAAATCACTTAATTTGGAATCCCGCACACTTTATGAAGTTGGGTCCTAACACTCACATTATAACACATCATACTTTCAAAATTTGGGACCAGATTCATAAACAAAATGCACGGGAGTTTAATTCACCATTTATTTTTTTAAAAGAAAAATCGTTTTTTACCAGGGATGGGGGAGATGGGAGGTAATTGGATAAAAAAAGCGATGCACAATTAAAAGATATCACTAAAAACTGAAAAATAATCACTTTTCAGGAGTTATCCTTGCTCACGGACCTAATGAAAATCGATGTGTGGCGATACAACCAGCTCGTGCATTTTATTAAAAGTCTTCCTGGACCTGGAAAAAACTATTGGCCACTGGAGAAACTGTTTTTGAGGGAAAAAGTAATAAAGAAAATAGCGGTTCTATACAAAATATTGATGAATGGTGGGGAGGGCGTTGTACTGCCATACATCAAAAAATGGGAATCCGAACTGGGATCTGTGTGTAGCAGAGGGACATTGGAGGCTATTTTCAAGGCAACACATAAATCAGCAGTGGACATGAGAATGATAGAAACAAACTATAAGTGTTTATCCAGGTGGTATGCGACACCCGATAAAATAAGTAAGATTCAATCAGATAAACCCTCAAACTGTTGGAGAGGGTGTATCGATAGGGGATCGATGGCACATCTCTGGTGGGATTGTCCAAGTGTTAAAAAATTTTGGCAGGAAGTGTTAAAGATCATAGAGGAGATAACGGGGACAGAGAGTAGGGAGGACCCATGGGCCTGTTTGTTCCATGGGACCGAGGGTCACAATAGAAGGTACACTTCATCAATAATACCTGTACTATTGAATTCGGCCAAAAGTCTAATTCCAAAAAAATGGCAGGAGGTAGAGGGTCCAAAAATTCGAGATTGGTTAACAAGGGTTAATGAAACCTACATCCTAGAGGAGGTGGAGGTAGATGGTATTGTGCCTGGGGAAGAAGATTCTGACAGGGCTAAATGGGGGAAGTGGGTATCCTTTAAAAAAACGGGGAGATTCGCGGAGTTGTTGACGAGATAAGGTACGTCTTTTTTTATTTGGCGAGCCACTGCAGGTTGGGAGGGGGGAGTGGGGAGGGTGGGGGGCTTCAGGGTGGGAATGTCGGGTAATTAAGGAAGTACATATTTGGGTATGATATATGTTTTGTGGGGGCGCATGCGCGGCAGCCTGAGGCGGCGGTAATGTCTCCCTAGAGCTCCGCTCCTCGGGATTACGAACCGGAGGACTACAGGTCCCAGCGCCACTAAAATTTATAAAAAAAGGGTCACTGCTCACCCCAACTCAGCCAGCGATCTAAATAATGGTCCTAAGAGGTCAGAAACCTACATTTAAAAAAGGTATTTCTAAGGAATTGCTCCACAGACTGACGGCCGAGATGGCGGCATCTTCCTCTCCCTCACAGCGCAGCAGCTCACACAGGACACAGCCTCTGCCTCACAGCAAAATAACACAGGCTTCTATGGGTGAGTCAGTTTGTGACCAAAATGATTCACAAATTACAGCACAGCCTAATATGTTCAAACAATTTGAATATATGCTCCAGAAAGCCCTTAAACAGACTTCCGACCACATAACAGATATGTTAACTAGAGAAATTAGAGAGCTAGGTCAGAGGACTGCAGACCTAGAATTGAGAGTGGATGAAATTGACACATGCACTCATAATTCTATGACTGAAATTATGTCACTGAAGGAAGAAAACCTCACACTTCAGTCACGTTTGGAAGATCAGAAAAATAGAGATCGTCGCTCGAATTTGCGTATCAGGGGGATCCCTGAATCTTATTTAGACTTGCAGACAACAGTCACAGCGCTGTTTCAGGAATTAATACCTGATATTCCCATTGACAGGCTTGAATTTGACAGAGTACATAAAGCCTTAGCTACACGCAAATCCAATGGCCCTCCTAGAGATATCATTACCAAATTACACTATTACAGAACCAAAGAACAGCTTTTAACAGCAGCCAGAGGTAAAGAACTCCTCAGCTTTCAGGGCCATAGTTACCAGCTTTTCACTGACCTTTCCCCACTTACGGTGGCTAAGAGGCGTGCACTCAAACCTCAATTACAGATATTCCAGCGCAATCAAATTGTTTATCATTGGGGATTTCCTTTCTGTCTTCGTTTCACACACCTGGAAACCAAATACGTTTGTCGCTCCTCAGAAGATTTACAATCGATCCTAATCGACATAGGTTTAGCCGAAGAAACCTTGACAAAGAACCAGCCCCGTAGAAGTTTCACCTCTCGATCATCACAGCAAAATAAAGCTACGGGACCCAGTTCTGCATCCTCGTCATATCAAAATCTCAACAAGCGTGGTCGTTATGAACATTCACCTCCCACCATTGTGGACTCAATGGACTGACTTTCCAGCTCATACAAATTCCTCATACTTTCTTCAGATTCCCAGCTTCTTATGCTGGTTAATTTCCTTTAAGTGCCAAGCTCATGAATAAAATGAGCTCTGACTATATGGTTTAGTTGTGATAATAGTGTGGGGGAAGAGGAGGAAGGGAAAGAGGAAAAAATGAGTAAAATGATTTTTTATTTTTTTGTTGATTTTTTTCCTTTTTTATTTTTCCTCTTTATTCTACCTTTTTTTGTTAAAAAATAAATAAATAAATAAAAAAGGAAAAAATTGAAAAAAAGCTATTAGTTGTATAATAATATATTAGTATTCTAATAGCTCCTGTGGTCCTCCAGTGTTGTTAATCCCATAGGAATTCTTTGCTGCCCTTTTTTACCACCTACAGGGACCCTCTAATTTTTTATGGGGGACTCTGCGGGTGGTCCAGGATCCTCTCAGGGAGTATTATATACTCACCTGAGATGTTCCCATACCCTATACTCTAGCTTTTGTCTAATGATACTTAGTCTACATATGTGGTTATTGTTTTTGTACTCTCTTACTTCTTCTTTTTCTAACTTTTTCTATTCCCCCTTGATCCTCCGGTTGATATAATGTTTATTCTACTTGGTTTATGGCCCCTATAAATGTTTTGTCATTAAATGTGCAAGGGTTTAATATTCCACATAAACGAACAAAAGCATTACGCTCCTTTGCATTAAAGAAAGCTAACATCATTTGCTTACAGGAAACCCATTTCACTGATAAGATTTATCCCAAGTTTCTTTCATCCTCATATCCACAATTTTATACAGCCTCTGCCACGGTTAAACGGCGTGGAACTCTGATTGGTTTTCACCGTTGCACTCCGTTCAATCTCATATCACAATTATCTGACCCTGAGGGACGTTATATACTTTTAACAGGTTTTATTTCTGATAATCCTATTACAATTGTTTCATATTATGCACCTAACAAACATCCAACTGCCTTCTTGTCTCATCTTTTACATGTAATTGAAGCTCATAGGAGTGGTACAGTTGTTATATGTGGAGATTCCAATGCAACTATTTTCCCATTTCTGGATAATTTTCCCTCAAAACCTAACACGGGTATTAAAAACTTGACTTTTCAACACCTACTTAACACGCGTGGTTTAGTTGACACTTGGCGAGAGATGAATCCTGCCAGTAGACGTTTTACTCACTATTCATACCCACATAAGTCCTTCTCACGAATAGATCATACCTTTACTCAATACAGTATGTTACCAGAAATCATTTCATCCAAAATTGTTCCGGACTGACCACTGCGCAGTAATTACTACTATTGCTTATACAATTCCCAGATCACATGACACCACTTGGTGTATAAACGACTCTATACTGACTCATCCCTCTCACCGTGTTGAGATTGAAAAAGCATTATCAGATTATATAATGTCTAATGACACAGGTGATATTTCTGCTCTTACATTATGGGAAGCCCATAAAGTGGTTATTAGAGGTAGATTTATACAACAAGCTACTATTCTCAAAAGAGAACGTAAAATTCTGTTTGCAAAACTTGAATCCACCTTTAATGACTGTTACCAGACATTTCAATCCTCTCCGAATCCTAACAACAGCACTAAACTTGAAAGAGCTCGCCTAGATTTAGATCTTTTTTTGACCAATTCAGCAGACAAACTCAAGCAAGCGCCAACTTATTCAATACCTTAGGGCAAATAAACCCGATACGCTTATAGCTAGAATCCTGAAGAATTCACAACACAATCAAACACCTATAAAGCTAAAAATATCCAGAGAAGCATATACCAGTAATCCAGTAAAGATTCTCGAGATATTTCGTTCTAATTTAGCTAAATTATATTCCTCATCTCCTAATTTTGATAAGTCCAAAGCTGATGTTTTATTTTCTAATATTACACTTCCTAACCTCGACCAGCTGCAGAGAGATCATCTTGAAAACACGATTACTGACAATGAAGTGTTGAATGCTAAAAAAACCTTAAAATTACGTAAGAGACCAGGCCCAGATGGCTTTTCAGCAGCTTATTATAGACAGTATGCACACATCTTAACACCAGTCTTAACCAAAGCCTTTAATTTGATTCTTGAAGCGCATTCCTTTAGAACAGAAACGCTTACTTCTATTATAGCAATGATTCCCAAACCACACTCTGACTCTACCTCCTGGACTAATTACCGTCCTATATCTCTTCTTAATCTAGATATAAAACTATTGGCTAAAATCATAAAGATCAGACAGGCTTCATGCCAAAACGTCAGGCAGGTGATAATATCAGACGTACACTTTTACTTATTCGTGCAGCCAAATCTAGACAGATCCCAGCTTGCCTTGTGTCTCTAGATATAAGGAAAGCATTTGATTCGGTCACATGGCCATACATGGAATATATTCTTCAAAAATGGGGTTTTGGTGATCACTTTCTAACCTGGGTTTCCTCTTTATACAATAATCCCAGAGCATATATTAAATATTCTGGTTATAAGTCAACAATGTTTGACATCAAAAGAGGTACCCGACAAGGCTGCCCCCTTTCCCCATTACTTTTTGCCTTATTAATTGAACCTTTAGCACAATTAATTAGGAATACCCTCATAAATTATGTCTCTTCGCAGATGATATTCTTGTATTTTTGTCACGTCCTCATATATCTACCCCTAATTTATTACTCACACTTGAAAACTTTGCTCAAATCTCAGGTCTATACATCAACCCTACAAAATCAAATGCGTTAAATATCTCTTTATCACAAACTGAACTTCAACAAGCCCAAACTTCCTTACCTTTCAACTGGGTTCCAAAACAACTCCCATATTTGGGAATACAAATCACAACTTCCCTTAAAGATCTTTTTGCAGTTAACTACTTACCTCTTCTGAAACAAATTACTGCTCTCATGAAACAATGGGCTTCTCTTCCATTATCCTGGTTGGGAAGGATTAACGCTATTAAAATGTCAATACTACCAAAATTTCTATATTTATTTAGGGTACTTCCAATACCAATACCATCCTATTTTCTAAGACTTACTCAACGTAGAGTTATGTCATTTATTTGGGGTAACACCAAACCTCGCATATCTAAATCTACACAATATTTGAATAAACTGAATGGGGGTTTGGGGATACCCAATTTTTCTTCTTATTATAATGCTGCACAAATTGCACTTCTACCCAAATATCACGCTATGGTTGAAACACCCCTTTGGGTAGCTGTTGAATCGGTAGACAGCGATCCTATCTCAGTGGCAAATATATTATGGCTTAACCCTGCTGATAGGGTCCATCTTACTAATCCAATAACAAAACATACCTTGACTATTTGGGATAAATTCAATTGTTTAAATATTCTTAAATCTCCACATAATCCTCTGCTTTCATTCCTCCATAATCCAGCCTTTTATCCTGCTTGGAAATTTCCAAGATCATTCTCTGCATGGTCCACGGTAAATCTTACCTGTTTATATAATCTATCATCCTCATCTAATATTCATACCTTTCCTGTATTATGTGAAACTTACGGTTCACCTAAAAAAGAATATTTCGCTATTTACAGATTAAAAATTTTTATGAACCATTACTTAATACAGGTTCTACTCTCAATCAAATGACTCAATTTGAGCGTATCTGTATGAGCGACCCACACATCAGAGGTCTTATCTCACTATTATATCACCAACTTAATGTGACTTCAGGAGAAACTCTACCCTCATATGCTATTAAATGGGCATAGGATATTAACCAAAAACTGGATGATAAAGATTGGTCTAATATATGGTTAGCCACCAAAACTTCCTCTCCTAACTGTTTTGCTGTAGAAACTAATTATAAGGTTTTAATACGATGGTACATGGTACCAGCTAGAATAGCTAAATTTGCTCCCTCATATTCTCCTAATTGCTTTAGAGGTTGCGACATGCCAGGTACACATTATCACATATGGTGGCAATGTCCTGTTGTTAAAGTATTCTGGAATAACATATTTCTTACGGTCTCTAAAGCCTTGGAAATCACAATTCCTCCAGATCCCACCATGGCTATTCTAAACCTATAACCTACCAGGCTCACTCACACTCAATTTCTTTTATTTATCCAACTAAGTACTGCAGCCAAACAAACCATTGCCAAGGCATGGAAGTCTCAAACTCTAATCGTGAACGAAGCTAAACACAGAATGAATAAATCACTCATACAAGCAAAGATGACAGCTATTGAAGACAATAAAATAGATTTATTTAGTAAGATATGGCAGCCATGGGTCAAACACTACTTTCCTGCCGACTTTGACCAATCTTTGTTATTACCGCACTAGGTTATATAATATATTCACTAAATATAATTGTATGTATGAAGTGAGCCAGGACGTCACCCCGGGTTTCCCTTTCCTTCTCTCTTTCTTCTCTCCCCACCCTCTTTTTTTTTTGTAATATTTTCTAGGGTATATATTGTTTGAATATATGAGATACTTATTCTTTATCATACTTTTCCTATTGCTCATCTTACAACTAGACAACTATATCTAGTCTAACCATTTCATGTTTCCCTTTATTTTTATGCCCTACTCAAAATGTGTATAACATAATAACAGTTGTAAGATGGTTCTATGTATAATATTATACTGTAAAGCATCCGGAAATATGTGATATGTATCCATGTATTGTATTCTTTTATTTTTTTTCTTTCTTTCTGTAAACTCAATAAATACATTTAACAAGATATATGTTTTGTGTGTTTTTTTTACTTTTATAAATGATAAATAAAGAATTAAAAAAAATAAAGAGAGTAAACGTGTACACCCTTAGAATTAATTACCCCCTTGACTACTGGGTGTCGAGGATGGACCATTGGTCGTACCGAGTATGCAGCTTCTGGGCTGTTCGACACCCAGGAAACAGAGTGCAATGCAGAGGGACTACTTCTGAAGTTGGAACTGTAGTAGGGAGCAAGAGCCGTATAAGCCAATGCCTCCTCTGTAGTGCTGGCTCCTGTCCCATGCAGAGTGATACCAATTGCACTTCACCTCCTATCCCAGCTAGCATTCTCCAGAGTGGTGCCAGCAGGAGGAAAGAGGAGATCTTCAGGTCAGTGTAAAGCAATATGCTGGGCATAATAGTATAGGGCTACTTTCACACTGATGCGCTGCTATTTACCCACACTGCAGGTGCAGTGCAGTGTATCTGCAGATTTCCTGCGGGTTTGCAGCACTTAGCCATATACTTCTATTATATCCTATGGGTTTAGTGCACTTTCTGAAAGCACACCAAAATTCCCAAATGCAGGAGTTTTGGTGCGCTTTTAGAAAGTGCACACCTGCAGGGAAGTCGTAGATGTAATGCGCTGCACCCGCGGTGCAGACAAACTGCATCACATCAGTGTGAAAGCAGCATTATAGGGAGCTCAGAACTATAAAGGTTCATTTACATTTGAATTTTGGGGGGTGGTAAAACCCCATAGTAAGGCCTGTTTTTATCACCCTCGCCCCAACCGCACCCCTTTAGCTGCAGTGGCCAGGGGTGTAAACATGTTGCAGCCGCAGCAGGAGTTATTTGCCCTGTCATGATTGGTGGGTGTAGCACCTGCCAAGCATGACCCATTCAAGTGAATGATGCTGCTGGGCAAGCGCACTGCTACTATGTGCATTACAGCAAACAAGGGGTTAAAGCAGACAGCATTTTCACCACCTGCTTTACCCCTTGGACCCTGCAGAAGCATGCAGTTGTGGGACGGTTGTAAAGTGGCCCCATTTACTTGAATGGGTCCTTTTTGGCAGCACCCACCAAAAGCAATAAGAGGTTTAATTTCTGCTGCGCCATGCACACCTTTGACTGCTGCCTTAGCAGCTTAAGGAGGATCGGGGATTGTAAAACCATGACCCATAAAAGAGAACTAGAAGAAGACCACCTATAAAAAGCTGGGCTAATGGGGTCCCCACACCTATAGCCCCCTATTAGGGCCCATAGTGAACTATTAAATATTTTATAATAACCCCCCCACCCCTTCCCATACCCCTACTCCCACCCCCCTCCATTCCCATACCCTTTTCTTTGCGAGATCCTACCCTAACACAAAGTTTAGTGTTTTCTATTATTACCTATCTAAATCAAACCAACAACAACCCTAAATTTCTTTGTGCAACCAACCGATTCTGTGTTTCTCTAGTGCATGTATATCTGGGCTATTAACCTGGTCCCTTACACTCCAAGCTTTCCCCTTAAGCAGGCCACCTTATCCATCCATGGCTTCCACATTTTGTCGAATTCCTGAGAATTCCCCATTTTAATGTACTCCAATCTCTCCCTGCCAATAGAGGCATCGAGTGTATCTATCCAATCGTTCACTGTCGGGGGGTCCTTTGATTGCCACCTTAGCATTATCATTTTTCTAGCCTGAAATAAACCTCTCAAGATTGCCTGGGTAATACACCTCCTATCCCCCCTTACCCTTCTATAACCCAAGATACATTCCACCGCCTCCCTCTTTACTGAGGTGCAGTAGATATCTCCCAGACTACTAGCTACTCCCTCCCAGTATCAGAATAGCTTGGGACATCTCCAAAGTAGATGAATGAGATCCCCAGACTCTTGGCACCTAGGCCTTCTACCAAACCTAAAAAGCCGTTTTGGAGTATAATAGGTCCTATTAAGCAGCATCAGATGAGAAATCTTCTGCGAGGGGGATACTGACACCAGAGGCGCCATCTCAAATATTCTCCTCCATTGTTCCTTAGAAATTACCCCCAATTCCTCCTCCCATTTAGCTCTTACCTTCTGGAGCGTCCCCATTCTATTGTCTGAGTTGCTTAGTTGATCATAGATTTTAGTTATTAGCCCCCTAGTGGGTACTACTTGTAGTAGCTGACGAACTAAGGGCATTTCCACCTAACCCGGGGGCTGATCACCGAATTGGGTCCTGAGAGCATGTTCTATCTGCCTGTAAAAGAACAGGGAGCTCTGAGGGATCTTAAATTCCCTAACCAGCTCGGGGAATTCTTTAAGAATATTACCTGAGTAGAGCTGTCTTAGCTTTTTAATACCACCATCCTCCCACCCTCTACTCTTTTCGATTTTTAGAATTTCCTGTAAATTCCGTTTATTCCAGATAGGGGTGTAATCTGTAAAACCCTCATACCCCATTAATTTCTTAACACACCTCCAAAGCTTAATTAGCAACCTGATTGTCGGGAATTCATGGTAAAACATATCTGCCTCCAATGCCTCGATAAGCGTATTATGCCGAGCACTTAACAGAATTAACCTGCCATTCGGAGTGCCACCCTCTGGGGTTCCACAGCCCATTAAGTGCTGTAGTTGGGATGCAAGGAAATAACGCTCCGGATGGGAAAGAGCAAACCCCGCCTCTTTAGTGGGAAGCTGGAGAACTTGCAGCCGTAGCCTAGCCTGCCCACCTTTCCATATCAAGTCCCTAAATAGAGTCTCTATTTTCCTAAACCAGCTCTTACTGATCCAAACTGGGAAGTTATGCAAAATGTACAGCAGTTGAGGCATCCAGATCATTTTTATCAGGCTGCATCTTCCTGCTACTGATAGGGGGAGGCGTCTCCAAATGCTTATCTTTTGTCTAAATTTGGCCAGATGGGGTACTAAATTCTTACTAATATATTGGTTGGGGTCCTTCGTTAGGACAATTCCCAAGTACTTCAGTACTTCCACAATCGCCACCTGGGGTAGTCCAGGTACAGTTGGTGCTCCTAAGGGGTTTAGCGGTAGAAGCTCAGATTTCTCCCAGTTTATTTCCAAACTGGAAAAACTGCCAAATTCCTCCACTATTCTCATTGCGCCTGCCACTGAGCTCTCACTATCGTCTAAAAATAACAAAATGTCGTCTGCGTATAGCGCAATTCTTTCCTCAATCGACCCCCTGTGGAACCCCTTTATCTCATGGTTCTAATGGACATTAGGGGCCAGGGGCTCCATTACCAAAGCAAAAAGCAAAGGAGCGCACTGCTACTATGTGCATTACAGCAAACAAGGGGTTAAAGCAGACAGCATTTTCACCACCTGCTTTACCCCTTGGACCCTGCAGAAGCATGCAGTTGCGGGATGGTTGTAAAGTGGCCCCATTTACTTGAATAGGTCCTTTTTGGCAGCACCCACTAAAAGCAATAAGAGGTTTAATTTCTGCTGTGCCACGCACACCTTTGACTGCTGCCTCAGCAGCTTAAGGAGGTAGGGATTGGGGATGGTAAAACCATGACTTAACCACAGGGTTTTACCACCCCCCAATTTTACATGTGAACAAACTCTAAGGATGCCACTGCCGAATGCAACTAGGGGGTCATTCACACGTGCAGCAGCCACTCCTGCTTCTCTGAAAAGCAATCTGAGTGTGTTTGACAGGTAGTGAGGAGGCTCACTGAGCGGGGAGGAGCTTGTCAAGTGCCGCTGGTTGCTATGGAGAGATCGGACAAAAACGGACAGCATGTCCATTTTCATCAGATCTCACCTGATCTGATCCGCCAGGGGCGGATGCGAATGTAGGGCCATCCATCTGATTTTAGTGGATCGGACCGGGTCGGATGTCAGCGGACATGTCACCGCTGACATCCGTCGCTCCATAGACTAACATGGAGCGCCCGTTCAGGTCCGCCAACAAAACTGACAGACGGACCTGAGCCGGCCGTTCGTGTGAAAGGGGCCTTACATTTTTAACTAATGAGAGGTAGTACACTATTTCGTTGTTTTTCCCAGGTAAATAAATACACTATAAAGTAGATTTTTTGAAAAAAAAGCTGAGTTTTTAGAATACATCAATATGATTATACTCATTCGTTTTGTAGTAATACTTTACTCAACGGTTTAACACCCATGATGCTTCAGACACAAACAACATATTATCCTCACATCTGATTGACAATGATTCTCTATTTACTGATCTAATCTACTACCAATATAGCTTAAAACTACTTTATCGAATATTATTATCAAATATTAATTCTCTCCTTTTTGTGTCATTTCATCATTATAATGTTTCAAACTGTATTTTTTGTTCTACATGAGATAGCTATATAACTCTTAATTGCTTTTGCTATATTACAATTGTTGTTTCCAGATGATCTTTCAATAAAAATCTTTGAACGAGAAAAAGGATAAAAAAAGCTGAATGCTGGCCCTCCTGTTTTTTTTAAAAAAAAGGATATACACTAACCAGCCACTTTATTAGGTACACCCGTTCAATTGCTTGGTAACACAAATTGATAATCAGCTAATCACATGGCAGCAACCCAATGCATTTAGGCATCTAGACATTGTGAAGATGTTTTGCTGAAGTTCAAACCGAGTATCAGAATGGGGAAGAAAGGGGATTTAAGTGACTTTGAATGTGGAATGGTTGTTGGTGCCAGACAGATTGGTCTGAGTATTTCCAAAACTACTGAACTACTGGGATTTTCTTGCACAACCATCTCTAACGTTTACAGAGAATGGTCCAAAAAAGAGAAAATATCCAGTGAGCAGCAGTTGTGAGGACGAAAATGCCTTGTTGATGTCAGAGGTTAGAGGAGAATGGGTAGACTGGTTTGAGATGATAGAAAGTCAACAGTAACTCAACTAACCACTCGTTACAACCAAGATATGCAGAATACCATTTCTGAACGCACAACACATCGAACCTTGAAGCAGATGGACTACAGCAGCAGAAGACCACACCGGGTGCCACTAGAACAGGAAACTGAGCCTACAATTTACACAGGGTCACCAAAATTGGACAATAGAAGATTAAATTGCCTGGTCTGATGAGTCTTGATTTCAGCTGCAACATTCAGATGGTAGGATCAGAATTTCACCTAAACAACATGAAAGCATGTATCCATCCTGCCTTGTATCAACAGTTCAGGCTGGTGGTGTAATGGTGTGGGGGATATTTTCTTGGCACACTTTGCACTTTGTACCAATTGAATATTGTTCCTAACCATGTCCATCCCTTTATGACTACAGTGTACCCATCTTCTGATGGCTACTTCCAGAAGGATAATGCACCATGTCACAAAGCTCAAATCAACTCTAAATGGTTTCTTGAACATGACAATGAGGACACTGTACTCCAACAACCTCCACAGGCACCAGATCTGAATCCAATAGATCACCTTTGGGATGTGGTGCAACAGAAAATTTGCATCATGGATGTGAAGCCGACAAATCTGCAGCAAATCTACAGCAACTGCGTGATGCTATTATGTCAATATGGACCAAAATCTCTGAGAAATGTTTCCAACACCTTGTTGAATCTAAGAATGAAGGCAGTTCTGAAGGCAAAATGGGGTCCAGCCCGGTACTAGCAAGGTGTACCTAATAAAGTGGCCGGTGATTGTATATATACTTAAGAGTGTCTTTTTGGCTTCAAAACTGTATGCAGTCTGTCATTTTCAATATGTAGCCCTCCACCACCCCTGACTCTTGTCGACAGCCTCCCATCCCGCATGGCACTAAGAGCTCCTCCTCCCCATCCCATTCCCTTACAGCTACCATGTGCATAGTGTATAGCTAACTACTGCAACTCCGTTCCTACCATGGAATGTTACAGGTGGGAACTGCATCCAGAAGCTAGCTATGCACTGTGCACATTGTAGCTGTAAGCGAATCAGATTTCAGCTCCAGTGTGTGCTGGGTGGGGAGCAAAAGCTCTGCCTGTGTTCAAGTCATGTACAATGCAGGAATGGGAAACAGAGCTCTGCCAGCAGTGACCCCTGTGCTGTGCCCTCATACCCCCTGTACTATACCCTGTGCTGTGCCCTCCCTGTGTTGTGTCCTCCTGCCCTCCCTGTGTTTTGTCCTCCTGTCCTCCACATGCTGTTAACTCTGCCACCATGTTTCCCAATGACACTCCAATCCCCTGCCTCTTCCCCCCAGCAACTACCCTGCCCTCTACTTCCTCCCCCTCCCACCCTGCCCTCATCCACCTCCGAAACCCCCCCACCTACTCTTGTGAACTGGGAAAAGTTTGTGGGCCGCTCAGACTTGATAGGAAGGGGGTATTTACACAGGGTGACCCCTGGAAGTCGCACATCCATGATGTCCTGCTGCAATGAATAGAGTGGAAACCTCAGCCTGGACTCTGACCAGGCCACACCCCAAATGCTTTTCATTCCCCCCCCCCGGAGCTTAGTCACAGGGATCGGTAACTCATGCATTTGGGAAGTATTTAAGCGTCATCGGTAGTCACTCATTAGGTGCAAAAAGGTAGCAGATGTGTGTAATTAATTATGATTGGTGTTGGTATGAAGGAAAGGATCTATCAGTGCAATCTGGCCTAGTGTGCTACCCTCTGTGCAATATAACGGAAAATTGTATACTCACCTTTCCGTAATTTTCCTTTCCTGTCGTATCTTCATGGCAGCATACACTTTGGGTTGTGACTCCGCCCCCACAACCTGATAGGACTACATAGCTATAAGTTGTAGAGATGGCCCCTGCCCAGTATTCTCCGTATATATATATCTCACCTTAGACGGGTGGGAGATTGTATGCTGCCATGAAGATACGACAGGAAAGGAAAATTACGGAAAGGTGAGTATACAATTTTCCGTTTTCCTGTCGCATCATGGCAGCATACACTTTGGGGAGTAACTCGCAAAGACTGGGTGGGAATTCAAACTAAGTTTATTAATCAAATAATAGAGGAATTGGCCTGGATAACGGATCTTCCGAAATCCACCGTGGATAAGCAGGCGGAATCCACCTTGTAATGAGACATGAAGGTGTTCCTGGAGGACCAGGTAGCCGCTCTGCAAATTGTCTCCGCCGAGACTCTACAATATGCCGCCCAGGAGGTTGCCACTGCCCTGGTGGAGTGTGCCCTTAAGCCCTCAGGTACTTGATGGTTACTCAGTGAGTAAGATCTCTTGATGGTCTTTACTAGCCATGAAGCAATGGTGCGTGAGGATGCCGCTTGACCTCTCCTGAAACCATGTGGGATAATTAGGAGGTTTTCCGACTTCCTGATGGATTTTGTTGCTGAGAGGTATTCTATAACGGTACCCTTAACATCTAGTGGATGAGGGTCTCCCTGATCCGTGCTGAGTGCTGGAAGATTAATCTCCTGGTTAAAATGGAAGGATGAGGACACCTTGGGGATGAATCGATCCGAAGGCCTTAGGACTAGCCTGTCTGGAAGAACAACCAAGTATGGTTCGCTAACCATTAGAGCTTGCATTTCTGACACTCGCTTCGCCGATGTTATGGCTATTAAAAATGAAACCTTCAGCGTTAGATCCCAGAGTGATATGCTCTGCATTGGAAAAAAGGGTTCCCTGGATAATGACTCTAGAACAATTGAGAGATCCCAGACCGGGAATGACGGTTTTCTGGGGGGCCTCAGCTTTAGACAGGCCCTCTGAAACTGAACCACCAGAGGCTCTTGCGCCCATTTAACTCCTGTCAAGGCGGACAGGGCCGATACCTGGACCTTCAGGGTGCTTGACCTAAGGCCTTTCTCTAGGCCTGATTGAAGGAACTCCAAGATGTGAGACACCGACGGGGAGGACGAGTCCCAACCTTGCTGGTGGGAGAAGGAGACAAATTTTTTCCAAACTCTTCTGTACGTGATGTTGGTAGTAGGCTTTCTGGCCTGGAGTAAGGTATCCACCACCTTCTGGGAACAGCCCTGCTCTAGGTACCTAGCCCTTTCAGTCCCCAGGCCATCAAGTGTAGCTTCCCCGGGTTCGGGTGAAGAAGATGTCCCTGGGAGAGTAGGTCTGTCGTCAATGGGAGAGGCAGAGGCTCTGCCGTGTTCAGCTGCATGAGGGTAGTAAACCATGGCCTCCTCGGCCAGAAAGGGATCACTGCTACCACCAATGCTGTTGACTTCTTGAGCCTCAGGAGGAATCTCGCTATGAGAGGCGTCGGGGGGAAAATGTACCCCAGGTGAAAGTTCCAGGGGTGTTGGAGGCAGTCCGTCCCCTCTGCCGAAGGAAACGGTGTCCTTGATAGGAATCTCTTACACTTTGTGTTCTCCGGAGTTGCTGCTAGGTCTATCTCTGGAGGGCCCCAGGTTCGGGATATGAGAGCATAGGCTTGTGGACTCAGAGACCATTCGTTGTTGGAGTGGAAATTTCTGCTTAGTGAGTCGGCTAAGGTGTTCTGGACTCCCGGGACATAAACCGCTCTTAGGTCCAGTAGATTCAGCTGCGCCCATTCCAGAACAGGACGGACCTCCTGTAACATGGACCTGCTTCTGGTGCCCCCCTGCCTGTTGATGTAGGCAACGGCCACCTTGTTGTCCATCCTCAGGAGGACGTGCTTCCTCCTCAAGTGAGAACTGAAGGCCAGGAGAGCCTGGAACGCTGCTCTCATCTCCAGAACGTTCGACACTGTATCCTGTGCCCTGAAAGGCCAACGACCCTGAGCCGCAAGGTCCTGATAGTGGGCTCCCCATCCCTGAAGACTGGCATCTGAGGTCACGGTTTCTTGATAGGGAGTGACTATATGCCTGCATCTTCTCAAGTTGTGAGGACGTACCCACCACATCAACGATTGCTTTACCTCCTGAGAGATGAGGATTGGTTGGGACATTGATGTGCCCTTCCACTGACGTAGGAAGGAGATCTGGAGAGGCCTCGAATTCCATTGCGCCCATTGGACCATTGGAATGGTGGAAGCTAGGGAGCCCAGGATACTGAGACAGGTCCTGGCCGGGAGCATTGTAGCGGAGATTGCCCTTTTCACCTTTTGAATTAGAGGAGGGATTTTTTCCCCCGGAAGTTCCACCGTATTCTCCCTTGTGTCCAATTCGGCCCCCAGAAAGACCATTCTCTGTGTGGGATGGATGTTGCTCTTCTTCCAATTTATCAGCCACCCTAGGGACTGTAATGTGGAGACCAGGATTTCCCTGTGAAGGACAAGAGAGTCCTGGCTGTCTGAGAGAAGTAGGATGTCGTCCAGGTAATGGTGGACCCTCAGCCCGTTTTCTCTCAGGTGGGCTATTACAGGTAATAGGACTTTTGTAAACGTCCTGGGTGCGGTAGAGATCCCGAACGGAAGGCTTCGGAATTGGAAGTGCCGATGATTTAGGGTAAACCGGAGAAATTTTTGGAACTCGGAATGGATAGGGATATGCAAATACGCATCCTGGAGGTCAATTGACAGCATCCAATCTCCCAAGTTTATTGCTTGGAGGATTGATTGAAGGCTTTCCATCTTGAATGTTTCTAACCGTATCGACCGGTTGAGGTTTTTTAGGTCCAGGACTGGACGAAGGTCCCCTGATTTCTTTTTCACTAAGAAAAGTGGGGAGTAGAAACCTTTGCCTCTTTGGGATGGCGGTACTTCCACTATTGCTTGTTTCTGGAGCAACTCTTGGATATACTGGACTAGGGATAGTCTTTTCTCTTGAGAAGGAGGAAGTCTGGTTGAGCAGAATTGGTCTCTTGGAGGACGACCTCTGAATGCCCACCTGTGTCCGAAATGAATGGTGGACACCGTCCATGGGTCTTTTATCATTCCCGCCCAGACCAACTTGAACTTTGTGAGTCTGGCCCCCACTACCGCTGGTTGGGCGGGCGAACCTTCAAAAGGACTTCTGGTCATTGGAGGCAGGGGTCTTGGGTTTCTGGAACTTAAGGAAGGACGTCTGGGGGTTCTTCCAGCTCCTTCTGTATTCCTTCCCGGGTCTATAGGATTTCGCATCCCTATATCTTTCCGGAAGGTTACGTTTAAAGGGAGGTGGCCTTTGTTGTTTCGGCCTTCTGTCCGATGGTATGAGACCCGACTTCCCGCCTGTTACTTTAGAGATTGCGGTATCCAGCTTTGCTCCAAAGAGGTTCACCCCATCATACGGAATCCTGCACCAGTTTGACTTCGAGGCGGGGTCAGCCGACCAAGGTTTAAGCCATAGCGCCCTTCTGGCCATTACAGAGGCTAACATAGACCTTGATGTGGATCTGATAGTATCTACGGAAGCCTCCGCCACGAAATCTCCCGCAAGGCTAAGTTCTTGTAAGGCCTTAGTGATCTGTTCTTGATCTGCACCCTCAGTGACGAGCCTCGCTGTAGCTGAGGACCAGCTGGAGATAGCTTTCCCAACCGCCGCTAATGCCACCGCTGGCCTGCAGGCGCCTCCTGCGAACAGGTAAGCTCTCTTAAGGTCTGTATCCACCTTCCTGTCAAGCACGTCTCTGAACGTTACTGCATCTTCAATGGGGAGCGTCACGTGCCTGGCTAGACGCATCAAAGATGCATCCACTACTGGAGGAGAAAGTAAAGGAGATACTTTGGGTTCCTTGAGAGGGTACAGTTTGGTAAGTCTGTTGGACAGACTGAACTTCTTTTCCGGATTCTGCCACTCCTCCTTAATGAGCTCCTCTAACTCGTCGATGAATGGGAAAGCCTCTGGAACCTTCTTGAGGTTTGGGAAATATTTTCTCTGTTTAGGCTGTGTCTCCTCAAGCTCCTCCCAGTTAATCGCTTCCTTAACCGATCTGATGAACGGTTCTATGAGCGCAAAATCAAAGCCAGCTGAAGCTTCCGGCTCTTCGTCATCCGACGGCAGTTCTTGCTCTCTTGATGCACTGGGAATGGTGGGTGAGGTGCTATAGGCCGTAAACTCCACATCAGGAGTTAAGACCTGGGGAGTAGAGACTCCAGTGGGTTCTATGGAATCCGGCTCTTTCTCCCTGGTGGCTTCATCTATGCACTTGCGGCAGGCTAGTTTGTCTGGGAGGGCCGTGGCCCCACATACCCAGCAAGCGTTCCCGGCTGGGCGGGAAGGGTGCGTAGAGGATTGGTGTCCTCGTGCAGGGGATCTTCTGCGGTAGGAACGGCTATGCCTTGAGTGGGATCGACTCCGTCTGCGACTCCCCTTGCGGCCTGAGCGGCTTCTTCCGCGTGAGCGGCTGCGTCTATGGCCGGAGCGGCTTCTCCTGTGCGAAGATTCTCTTCGTCCTGATTTAGATGATCTTGCGGACCTGACAGGGCTGACCAATTAGGTAGCATTAGTACGGTCCTGCTCTCTTTTTCAATCTTCTCTACTTACCGCTGGAATCCCCCCCCCTTACCTATTAGGCTGATGGTGATCTGCTGGGGCAGCGGCCTCCATAGGAGAGGAAGGTGAATACCTGAGAAAGGTATAGGAAGGTAAGAACATGCAACCAGGTCCCACAAAACAGTGCATAAGTATTAGACACTTACCCAGAGAGAGAGAGGGTAGCTTTAGGAATGCAGAAGTCCAAAACACAGCAGTCAGAAGTCTTCCAGGAAGCAAGGAGAGCTCAGAAATGACAAACAGGGCTTTTAAATTTGCCGCCATGGCCGCCGAGGTCACGACCCGCTCGCGCATGCGCAGTAGCGGCGCGAAGCGCCCGGCGCCATCTTGGAAACTGGCAAAATCGAAAGGACGCCCTGACGGCGCGCACCGCGCATGCGCGGAAGCGCCGAGACGCTCGGGAAGCCTGTAGGGAGGCACAGAGGGACCACAGAGCCCAGCAAAGAGGGAGAAAGACACAAAGTGAAAAAAAGAGGCATGGCGACTGCTGCACAACAACTAAGCCTGTTTAAGGCTTATACTAGACCGCAACATACCCCCGAGATCACCAGAGCGGGGCTCCTTCCATCTAGCTCGTTTAGAGGCTGTACAGGTAAGGACTTCCACCCAGGAGAGGCTAGAACCTGGCTGGGGCGAATTCGGTAAGGGGGTGCTTCTGATATGTTCAGTCCTTCAGGTGAGGAAAAATAAGAGAATACTGGGCAGGGGCCATCTCTACAACTTATAGCTATGTAGTCCTATCAGGTTGTGGGGGCGGAGTCACAACCCAAAGTGTATGCTGCCATGATGCGACAGGAAAAACTATTGTGAATGCAAGAAAAAATTTATATAAGCATTTATACTCCCAATTAGGCCAAAAAGCAAAAACTGAACAAATTTTATTAACCACTTCAGCCCCGTAAGATTTGGCTGCTTAATGACCAGAGCACTTTTTACAATTTGGCACTGCGCTGCTTTAATTGGTAATTGTGTGGTCATGCAATGCTGTACCCAAACAAAATTTGCATTCTTATTTTCCCACAAATAGAGCTTTCTTTTGATGGTATTTGATTGCCTCTATAATTTTTATTTTTTGCGATATAAACAGAAAAAGAAAAAAATTTTGAAAAATAGTTATGTTTTCTACTTTTTGTTAGAAAAAAATCCAATAAACTCAATTTTAGTCATACATTTAGGCCAAAATGAATTCAGCCACATGTCTTTGTATAATATATCTATTATACAAAAATACAAAGTACAATATCAAGAAACATGTGTATATATGTATACAGACAACCACTTGAGACTGGCCAGTAGTGAACTGGGTCAGACGATGCCCGACGCGTTTTGAGGTTTGTAGCGATTAAACCTCTTCTTCAGGGGTAGTGGTTCATTGGTTGTCTGTAAATTAATAAAAAGTAAAAACAAACATAATAAGCAGTTATCATACAGAATATATGAATAAACATTACATATTGAACATATATTATAATAACAACATGAGATCTAGCCATGTTTCTTGAGATGTCAGGAAAAATGCATCAGGTTAAAAGAAACGGGGAGAAGTGCTCCCATCATTTCTGACCTCCCTGGCTTTTCCATCTTGGCTGATCTAGGGCAGCGGCATCCTGTCAATAGGAGTATAAATGCTTATATATTTTTTTTCTTGCACTCACAATAGTTTATATTGCACAGAGGATAGCACTCTAGGCCAAATTGCACTGATAGATCCTTTCCTTCATACCAACACCAATCACAATTAATTACACACATCTGCTACCTTCTAATGAGGGACTAACGATGATGCTTAAATACTCCCATACGCATGAATTCCCTATCCCCATGATTAAGCTCCGGTGGGTGGAATGAAAATATTTTTCATTGCATTCGGCCTAAACAGCTGCATGCATTGTGTCAAGGTTAAAATGCAGCCAACTTCAACAGCTGAAGTGCTGTTTATGTAGACTGGACAAAAGTTTTTCCTTTCTTCTGTATCATATATACACCTAGATGTGGATTTATGAGATAAAAAAAGCTGCATGGTATGTGCTCCTTTTACAATGAGTCCTACTCCAACTGATTCCATGTTGACTGTGTAATCATTTTGGCTGCTGTCTCCGACATAATCCACTATCATTTTAATTTTTTGTTAAAAAGTGCCTTGTCTCTCTCTTAAAAAGTGGCTTACTAAACAGGCTTCCATGATGTGCAGCATGCCTGTCATAATACACTGTCATTTTTATTTTATATCAAAACCAGCCTGGTCTCTGCCACTAGCAACATGGCCTAGCAAAAAGGTTTACACGATGAGCAGTGTGTCTGTGCTATTTTCTGGCTCCTGTTTGTGACATAAGTCATTTAGGTGAAATGTGTTAGTTAGGAGTGGCCACAAGTAAATGGATATGCCAGTAATGTCACTGGAGAATAACCATCTTAATTTGTTACATGTGCATAGAACCACAATGGGTTTCTAGGATTGCCACCCAATGTCTGCAGGGAGGGGAGTTTCACACTTCTTTTGAACTGTGATTTCTCTTGAGATATTATTTATTTATTTATTTTTTCTTCTTTATCTTTGCCAGCTTCTGTGCCTGGTCTATATTTCATGATAAAAATGCTGCTGTGCTGTTGCATCCCAAAGAAAAAATAATAAAAGGAACATTCCCATAAAATCACTGATGTGAGGCGATCAAAGCACAGAATTTTATATATTTTGAAACATACATTGCAGTAGATTCTGCTTATATTATATATTGTATAACATATACAGTATTTATATTATTTATAGGAGTGCATAGTAAGACTTTCGGGTCATCATAACAGTAATATTGCACATTTTAGCTATATGTTATACTATTCTCCCTGCATAGGGAATTACAACTACACAATGATCAGTTTGTCATGTTGCTACTAGAATTAATGTTCTGCTTATTGCATTTCTCTTTTTAATAAAGTAAACAACTTATGTGGCACATGAGTTCAGGCCTTGGGAGATTTTTCTGTTATGGAATATTTTATGTCAAAGGACACAGTAAACCTTTTCCTATGCTGCTTGCTGTTTTTTATACTATAGTTATACCATTCGCATAGAATCATATAGTAGCTTATTCATATTCTGATTTATTTTAAGAAAAATGGGGCTATAGAAAAAGGGAAGGGAGACACAGGATTGTCTGCGGATCTCTTTGTGACTATAATATATATTTTAGCTTCACTACATGCCAGGATGTGTGCATTAGCTGGAGATAAGCTTTACGATATAATCATTGTAATCAGAAAGTAAATAAAATATAGCCTAAAGAAATGTTATCATTGCCTAACTGATATGTAAAAATAGGATTTGACACACAGATATGCTTTTAAAAATATCTACAAATTCTTAAGCTGTTTGCATTTTTTTTTAGGCTTGCATTAGGAATATTCATTGATATTGTGCTATTTGTTGAACTGAGTTGTAATCATTAAGAGGTGAATATGCACTTTAGATTAGCTTACTCAGTTCTAAAGCCTCTTTTCTGCATAGTGAGGCAAAATACCATGTGGAGCACTTTGCAATGTTGCAATGTTGCAACTTTATGTACTGCCAGCAAAGGCACCAGCGCTGAATTATGCATCTCGGAGGAGAAATCTGATCCATATTTCAAAAAAAGGACTCACAAAAACAATTTATACAGGAGTTTGCTATGGGAATCACGAATGAGAAAATGATGAGCATATGAATTAGGAAGAGAATGTAGACCATTCTAAAGCCTGTGTGTATGTCAGTGACGGGATTAAAGACTCTAGAGTGGTCTCATAACACTGTCACTAAGGCATTTTATCTCAGAGAAATTTCATTGCACTTACACAACATTTGCAGAGATGTTCAGTAAATATGCCCGCTCTATTTGTGTTCTGTCTTTAAATCTTAAGTAAAGGAAATATTAATAGGAGGAGGCTGGCAATAGCCTGGCGTGACTTTTATTCCCTGTCATTTGTGCAAACCGTGCCTTGCTATACATATGAAATGTAAATAAGAGCATGGAAAAAGAGATGGATCTATAGAGAAATGAAAAAAAAAAAAAGCGTTTCTGTTTTTATCTATAATTTAGACAGTGTATTTGATCTCCTACTTTGCATTTGAAATTCATCTTTTCTTGCTATCACTGTCTACTTAATAGTATGCCATAGAGATGATATGAGAGCTTATATCAGTGAGTGTTTTTGCTTGTTAAACCTGGTATATGATAATTTCAGAGTTTTGTATATACTGTATTTCATTTTATTGGGACTAAACTTGTGCTGAAGTGCTGATTAGTTGAAACTAATAAAGGAAACTAACGTGAACAACCAGCCTGTTTGTAGACAGACTTCTTACATTGTTTGGCAATATCACATTTTGTTACATATTTTGACAGATTTAACAACCTTTGTTTCCAAAAAAAAACTTTAGGCAAGACCTTTGAGATTTGGGGTTTTGTTATAATCTAACATCTTTCTTATGCCCTGTACACACGATTGGACTTTTTGACAACAAAACCGTGGATTTTTGTTCGAAGGATGTTAGCTCCAACTTGTCTTGCATACACACGGTCACACAAATGTTGGCCAAAACGTAGTGACGTACAACATGTACGTGATGTCTCCATTACGAACGCTAGTTATATCTCCAGCTCGTACTTGATTCCGAGCATGCGTGGACTTTTGTCCAATGGGCTAGTGTACACATGATCGGAAAGTCTGACAATAAACATTTGTTGACGGAAAATTTGAGAACCTGCTAGCCAACATTTGTTGGTGGAAAGTCAGACAACAAATGTTCGATGGAGCATACACACGGTCGGACATTCTGCCAACAAGCTCACATCCAACATTTGTTGTCTGAAAATCTGATCTTGTGTACATTGCATTAGACTAAAATTGTCGTAATTTTTATGAAAGATTTATTAGAGCACAAATGTGTAAGCAGCAGTATTACTACAAGGCAGCTCTAGAATCATCTTTCACTTTAAGTGGAACACAGTATTATAAGAACCTATAGAAGTCTACAGCTATTTATTTAGAAAGAAGTGATGAAAATGCATCCAACCATTTTATTATTATTGCACAACCTCTTCTTGATTTATTAACATGTCTAGAAGGCCCTAAGCAAAGTGGGGCAGTTTTCGTGACATTATCTTCCCACAGGTGGCTTGGTCTTACTCTTGTTCAGATTTAATCTATCTAACCTGTAAATTAGATGTCACAATGTTGAATGCAAGAAACAGAATTATTGTATTTAAATCTAAGTAATCCATCACACTATAACTATTTTCTCATCAGCCCAGTGTCATAAACACATGAGCACTGAAACTGCTGTCTTTGTATTATTTCAGTGTACGGTCCTGATTTTAGTGGGATAAAAGAGATATTTTGTTACAAACACTACCATTAGTTCATGCTTGTTAATTGAAAAGGGTGTGATATAATGTTTTGATCAAAACATGCCATATTAGAACAGTTTTGCACCAAATTAAACCTTACATTTTGCCCCCCAAAAAAATGAGTGAGGAAGATCTAAATTTTTTTGTTACATTTGTGTCCCATTGGGGAGAATAGTTGCACTTACTGTCCTTGTGATACAATATCTCACAAAAGTGATTACACCCGTCACATTTTTGTAAATATTTTATTATATCTTTTCATGTGACAACACTGAAGAAATTACACTTTACTACAAGGTAAAGTAGTGGGTGTACAGCTTGTATAACAGTGTAATTTTTCTGTCCCCTCAATGAGGGGCAAGTTTACCCGTGAAACGCGTCGAGCTTCAGATGCCTTAAATTTTACAATCATGCTGTTTTATAACACATTCTGTATATTGTTTCATCTATGTATTTAAATATCATCATTAATGTGTAATATGCCTCTGTATGTATCAATCAATCATGATGGAAGATGCAATATGTATCAATGCTTTTGATGTATTTTACTGTGCAATATTTAATAAAATTAACACTATCAGACTATACAGCTAATTTTTTTGCTTGCAAATCCGCATGCCTCATGCAAAGTCCCAACTTCTTCTTTTGCAAGGTTAATCCACTTTTCTTCTAATTTTAATGAGTGGCCACGAGTCTTGTTAAACTCCCTTCCGTGAAAAAGTTTTATTCCTATTGTGGGGTCACCAGTACCGTATTTGAAATCATATCCCCTCTCAAGCGTCTCTTCTCCAGAGAGAATAAGTTCAGTGCTCGCAACATTTCCTCATAACTAATATCCTCCAGACCCTTTATTAGCTGTGTTGCCCTTCTTTGTACTCGCTCCATTTCCAGTACATCCTTCCTGAGGACTGGTGCCCAGAACTGGACAGCATACTCTAGGTGCGGCCGGACCAGAGTCTTGTAGAGCGGGAGAATTATTGTTTTATCTCTGGAATTAATCCCCTTTTTAATGCATGCCAATATTCTGTTTGCTTTGTTAGCAGCAGCTTGGCATTGCATGTCATTGCTGAGCCTATCATCTACAAGGACCCCCAGGTCCTTTTCCATCCGAGATTCCCCCAGGGGTTCTCCCCCCAATGTATAGATTGCATTCATTTTTTTGCCACCCAAATGCATTATTTTACATTTTTCTACATTGAACCTCATTTGCCATGTAGTTGCCCTTCCCATTAATTTGTTCAGATCTTTTTGCAAGGAGAAGTTTTTGCCATGCTTAGCTTAGTATCGTCCCCAAATACAAAGATTAATCTGTTTACCCCATCCTCCAGGTCGTTTATGAATGAATTGAACCTACCCCTGACCATTCCGAGTACTCCCCATTTATCACCACCCTCTGAACTTGCCCTTGAAGCCAGCTTTCAATACATGTACTCACCCTATGGTCCATGCCAATGGACCTTATTTTGCACAGTAAAATTTTATGGGGAACTGTGTCAAATGCTTTTGCAAAATCCAGATACACAACGTCTATGGGCCTTCCTTTATCTAGATGGCAACTCACCTCCTCATAGAAGGTTCATAGATTGGTTTGGAAAGAACGATTCTTTATGAATCCATGCTGATTACTGCTAATGATACCGTACTCATTACTAAAATCTTGTATATAGTCCCTTATCATCCCCTCCAAGAGTTTACATACTATTGATGGCGGCACAGTGGTGTAGTGGATAGCACTCTCGCCTAGCAGTAAGAAGTGTTGCTGGTTCGAATCCCAACCACGACACTACCTGCCTGGAGTTTGCATGTTCTCCCTGTGCCTGCGTGGGTTTCCTCCGGGTACTCCGGTTTCCTCCCACACTCCAAAGACATGCTGGTAGGTTAATTGGATCCTGTCTAAAGTGTCCCTAGTATGTATGAATGTGAGTTAGGTACCTTAGATTGTAAGCTCCTTGAGGGTAGGGACTGATGTGAATGTACAATGTATATGTAAAGCGCTGTGTAAATTGACGGCGCTATATAAGTAACTGAAATAATAATAATGTTAGGCTAACTGGTCTGTAATTTCCAGGGATGTATTTTGGGCCCTTTTTGGTGCTACATTGGCTTTTCTCCAATCAGCTTGTACCATTTCAGTCAGTAGACTGTCAGTAAAAATTAGGAACAATGGTTTGGCAATCACCCTGCTTCTCCATCTTCAAGACGGCTTCGTCCTCGGCGGCTTCCCCCCTACTTCCCTTAGCGGCCAATACAATTGCTTCTCCTCTCGGTTAAACAGGTCTTTAGACCTCCTTCCTGATTGGCCAGGAGGAGAAGAAGGAAGACAATAGCAAATATTAATTCTCTATTGTCACACAACTGGATGGGCTCAGAGCACAGTGCTCTGCGTCCTGTGCCCACTTTTTTTTTAAGCCAATAAAAAAAACAACTTTTGAATCCATGCCTCTGGCGCCCTGCATCTAAATTAGGTGCTGGATGCATGGATTAGGGGGGCCGTGCCCCTAATGGATGGCAGGCCAGGAAAGGGGGGCCGAGCAAGTGCCCCCTGAACAATACCAGGCCACATATCCTCAATGTGAGGGGGTCCTTTAGGGAGGAGTCCCCCCACAGCACCTTGACTCCATGTTGATTAGTACAAAGGCCTCTTCACAACCCTATTCCGGTGGTTGTGAGGGTATAGGAGGTGACTTATTAGAATCTGGAAGCCCTCATTAACAAGGGGCCCCTAGATCCTGGCCCCACCCATGTGAATGAGTATGGGGAACATAGTACCCCTTCTCATTTACCAAAAAAAGTGCAAAGTAAAAAAAAACTACAGAGACAGTTTTCGACAAGTCCTTTTATAAAGCCCCCAAAAATAAATGCCCCCCAAACCCACACCAACGAATGAGAGCTCAGCTGCCTACATGCTGCTAAATAAAATAAGGGATGTGTCCACCCGATTACATCAGTGATATATATTAATATCAGTGGGTGATCCCGGCTCCCTATGACGTCATCAACTGGGGCATGTATGGATTTTGTGGAGGACGCCATGCCACTTTTTCAAAACTTTTTGGCGTGCAGTTCCCCTCAAAATCCCTAAGAGCCTAGTATGTATTAAAGGGGGGGCACTTTGTAAATAATGGTTTAATGCCAGAACTTCTTTTGTTTACATTCTGCTGTCAGTGGGAAATGCTTGATATTTTACAGAATGTATGCCTATCTACGATAACACACACATCTTTGTCTAAATGTGAGCCATACAAAGCAATAAACCTAGATGCTGCGTGTTTGCTGTCCAGATCAAAAATCAGAGCATTAGACGCTAGTCAGAGCTACCCTTCTATACACCTTACTGCTCCTGATTAAGTGGATAATACAGCACACTTTATCAACTAATACAATATGAATCAAATCAGTTGTATTCTATGAGAAACAACATTGCATTTACATGGAGAGCAACACAACAGCATTAGGTACACTGTGAGCTGCAGAATAGTTAATTCAGGGAGTAGGAGAGCTGTTTGCAGATACACCTTTAACATCAACATAAACCAAGATGGTGTTAGCTGTGTTTGCAATCAGGATCACACTGCACAGGCACTACCGCAGAGGAAAAGGGTAGGTTTTTTATATCCAGATGAAACTGGCTCTCTTGAAGCTGTCTTTAACATAGGCAACTATTCTCACACAATGGAGGAGGGAAAAAAATAAAGAGCAGCATACTTTTTAGCCAGGCACCAGAGGAAAAAAACAAATGGTGCAGAAACAAGGCAGGCTTGAATCTTTTAGGGAAAGGCAGGTACTTTTGAGGTGTCTGTTTTCCCAGGAGCTTCCTGTTTTTTGTAATGTCATTTATATTCCTGCCTGTGAAGCATACCTCAAATGCCTCACTGTAGCCTAGTTCCTGTGATAGTCACACTAAACCCTGGGGATTTGGTCAAGGCCATAGCTGATTGTATCTTCCCTCTGGCAGGAATCTCTAAACCATTCAACCATAATCATTGAAGTCTGGTCATCACAGGCTCAATATGTAGCTATCTGTGTAATAGGAAAGATACAGCATCATTAATATTTTTAGTCAGAAAGGGTAGCAAAATATTTATGTTAGTTGTTTTTCAAAAGAAAAAAAGCTATACATTTTCATAATTGAATTTTTTTGAAGCCCACAAAAGACAAAATTAGAGCTGTGCTTGATATCCTAGCTATTCTATCCTCGGCTGAACTATACACTTTCTAGTGTACTGTATCTATGAGGCTAATCATTTCAGAGAGGTTTTCTTTCCTTTATTGTGTGCTAAATTCTAAATGTCACCAAGATCACAGCACATAAATTCTTTGGCTCCAAGCATGAAATTCTGTATGTTCTTTTTATTGTTTTATATCATTCTTACATACAAACAGTGCTCAAAGAGAAACAAAAGGAAAAAAAAAGCTTTTGTTCTCTTTTACACCTCTGTATTTTTTAATGGCAGATGTTATACAGAATTTAACAATAGCTCCAAACCACTTGACCTTAATGCACATCCTGTAAAATACAACAATGTAAACACAATCTTTAACAATATGAGAGGTTAGCTATAATAAAAATAAAATGCAATTGTGCTTATACATTACTGTATTTATGAAATTCTAGTACTTGTACGAGTATGAGGACACTGCGGTAGAAGTATACAGGCTAACATAGAGAATTAAGTATGCTAAGAGCTGATGACGATCTTGCTTCATATTGGCTGCCGTTCTTCCTGTTGCATTTCCAGCTTGTCTGAACTGGGAAAATCCGTATTTGTCAACTAGGTAACCTGTGATCATGGCGTCTGCTGATCACTATCCCATGTCCTTCATCGTAGATGACTTCAACTATGGGTCTAATGTCGCCTCGGCCAGTATTCATATCCGTATGGATTTTCTACGGAAGGTCTATTCCATTTTGTCTGTACAAATTATTCTGACCACAATGACAGCTGTAGTATTCCTCTATTGTGACCCAATCAAGATCTTTGTTCATGAAAGCCCTGCTTTACTTTTAATCTGTGCCATCGGATCACTAGGTACAATTATTGCCTTGATCATCTACATGCATCAACATCCAGTGAACCTGTATCTGTTATTTGGATTTACTTTACTGGAAGCTGTTACTGTTGGGATTGCAGTGACGTTCTATGAGGTGGCTGTGGTTCTACAGGCATTTATACTGACTGGTGCTGTGTTCCTTGGCCTTACTGCATACACTTTCCAGACTAAGAAAGACTTCAGCAAGTTTGGGGCTGGTTTTTCTTCTACAGTGAGACTCTGGAGATCATGTTAGCTTCTGGAAGAGCATGGCTATTTTGTGGATTCATCTTCTATGATACTCATATGCTGATGCACAAATTGTCCCCAGAAGAACACATTATCACTTCCATCAACCTCTATCTTGATGTCATCAATCTCTTCCTCCACCTTTTACACTTACTAGAAGCCGTAAACCGAAAATAACTTGCAGTACTCTTTTATTCTTGGAATTAAAACTCAATTCAAATTAAAAAAAAAAAAGAAAAAAAAAAAGTATGCTAAGAGCTAGGATACTAAGGGGCCATATAAAATAACCATAAATAAATACTTGAGAAAAGCGGAGAGGGGAATGGGACTTTAAATGAAGCACGTAGGTATAAAAAGATGAATTTGATTGTATATGTCAATAATATAATACATAATGGTAATCATGGTTCAATGTAAATAGGGTAGATGATCAGTTACAATTCATACATATACATATACCGTACATACAATGGCAAAAGGAATCCCATAGTTGCAAACTATAATCACATAGTATAAATTTTGGGCAAAATCTAGTGCACGTGATGGATTTACACAGCATATAGCATCTCTAGGCATTTTGTAGATTGATCCACTCTTCAGGAGCATGCACATAGAGGTAATCTGAAATTTAATATGATAAAAAAGAATTTCTTTAGGGTCTGACCCTTCCAAGGACAATAAATGATTAAAAAAATTAAAATAGATAAAAATAATAAAAATTAATAAAAATTAGCCCATAAACACCCCACTCTCTGAAAATATTTACAATTGTACTTATATAATGAGGATGAGGATGAGATTGAAGATCGAAACCCCCCCAAGGGCATCACTACCGGGAGCTGAGTTGGTGTGGGCAGCCTGAAACCCCACAAGGACAACATCAAGGGAGGACAAATTTGGACTTACTTTGGTGATTCTGTTTTCTATCTCCTACTATTTCATGTATTGTCACCTCATTGATTCGGACTTCACTGACACTTTTATTTACTTATTGTCCTGCCCTTTACCGAGTACAAGACATATTGTACTTAATTTTATATCTATATTATGTTCTGAGAAATCCCCTTTTTGATATTTTTTGCATTCATTGTCACACCTGACTATTTGTACTTCTTGGCAATTTGTCCTCCCTGGATGTTATCCTTGTGGGGTTTCAGGCCGCCCACAACATCTCAGTTCCCGGTAGTGATGCCCTTAGGGGGTTTCCGATCTTCAGTGTCATTTCCTCATTATATAACTACAATTGTAAGTATTTTCAGAGAGTGGGGTGTTTATGGGCTAATTTTTATTCTATTTTAATTCTTATAATTATTTATTTTCCTTGGAAGTGTCAGACCTTAATTATTTATTTTCCTTGGAAGGGTCAGTGTCAGACCTTTTTTACATCCACGTACATGCTCCTGAAGAGTAGGTCAATCTACGAAACGCATAGAGCTGCTATATGCGTGTCAGTCCATCACGTGTACTAGATTTTCCCAAATTTGTTTTGTTTGTTTGATTATTGTTTGCAACTATGTGATTCCTTTTGCCATTGTATGTATATGTATATATGTAAGAAGGCCAGTATGGTGGCCTGAATTTATGGGAGGAGCCCGGAGGGTATTTAACCAGCCCGCTCGCCTGTGGTCTTTGTCGGTTTCCTGTGCGCAATACGTTACGTCACTAGGCCGACTCTTCCAACTCGTTGGCGTTTGTGAGTTGCGTGTTCGAATTTTCAGCGGCTTTCGGTTCCTGTTCGCAGTTTCTGAGAGGCTTCCGTTCCCGTTCGTAGTTTTTCATTCAAACGTGTCTGGCTCGGCTGTCACAGGTAGGGCTTCGTTGACATTTCTTCATTTTCATGCATCACTATTTGCTAGATATCGTGTGTCCCCCGAACTCTGATAGGGAACTTACGAGTCATACGTTAAAAACCCTGCACATAGCCCTACCTGTGAAAGCCGAGCCAGACACATTTGAATGAAAAACTACGAACGGGAACAGAAGCCTCTCAGAAACTGCACTCAGCCACCGATTCGTGCCTCTATCATTTCTAAAAAGAAAAACATTTCATTCATTTTTTACGTACCTCACTCTGATTCGAATCCAGTTGTGTCCGCTTTGCACCGGTTCATCCAGGCGTGTCTTAGTTGTTCTTGTTTCATACCATGCTCCACAGTCCGGTCCGTTGTCAATTGCGGCAAACCGATCCATGCCTCTATCATAGCTTATCATTTTAATCATTTCACTCATTTCACTGTCATGTACCGCGCTCTGATTCAAATCTAGTCGCATCCATGATGCACCGATTCGTCCCGGTGTGCCCCAGTTGTTTTTTGGCCTAATTTCAGTACATGCTCCAGAGTCCGGTTCTTTGTCAGTCGTAGTCGCGGCATGACCGATTCGTGCCTCTGTCATCGCAAATCATTTTATTCATTTCATCATTTCACTCATTTCACTGTCACTTACCGCGCCCAGATTGGAATCCAGTAGCATCCAAGATGCACCGATTCGCTCCGGTGTGCCCCAGTTGTTTTGGCATCATTTCAGTACATGCTCCAGAGTCCGGTTTGTTGTCAGTCGCAGTAGCGGCACAACCGATTCGTGCCTCTGTCATGGCAAACATTTCATTTCACTGTCACGTACCGCGCTCCGATTCACATCCAATGGCATCTGCAATGCATCGATTCGTCCCGGTGTGCCCCAGTTGGCTTCACCTCTATTCATCCCGTGCTCCACAGTTCGACTCGTTGCTTGTCGCAGTCAGGGCACACCGATTCGTGCCTCTGTCATGGCAAATCATTTCATTCATTTAATCATTTCACTCATTTCACTGGCACATACCGCGCCCCGATTCGAGTCCAGTAGCATCCGAGATGCACCAATTCGTCCCGGCATACCCCAGTTGGCCTCATTTCATTCAATGCTCCACAGTCCAAATCATTGTATGTGGCAGTCACGGCATACCGATTCGTGCCTATATCACGGCAAAACATTTCACTCATTTCATTTCACACACTTGTCACTTGAGTCGGATCCACTCAAACCGACAACGCATCGATTCGTACCCATCATTTCAGCCTTACAGGTATCGTTCGCATGTTGCCTGTCATTCCCCCCAGGTCCGGCAGTCACTTCATATCGAATCCTTCCTGCATTTTCTATTTTTTTTTTTTTTTAAACATGGCTCCATGGATGTTCGATCTCTGACGCCTCTACGATACAAACAAAAAACAAAAAACAAAACACCACACACTCTGTCTTCCTTTGAAGTTCAGTCATGGTCTTGATTAATTTGTTAAAACCTTCGCCTTACTGCTACTCCCCTTATAGTCGCATAATCCGCTTCATCTCGGTTTCATTTCATACACTTTACAACCGTTTCTGATCAGGATTCATTACATACAATTTACAAAAGATTCGTATAGGTTTCATTTCATACACGCTACAGCCCGATTCGAATCCAGTCATGTCAGCGGCACAGCGATTTGTATCGGATCCATTTCATACTCTCCACAGTCCGATTTATATCGGACTAAATTCATATACTCTACAACCATTTCCTATCAGATTCATTTCATACAACCGATTCGTATAGGATTTATTTCATACTTACAACCGATCCATATCGGATTATTTCATACACATCTTAGCACAACTTCTTACAATCATTGAAAACACGCATCCAATCACAACTTCTTGCAATCGTTGCAAGCACACATCCAAGCATAACTCCCCGCAATCGTTGCAAGCACACATCCAAGCACAAACTTCTTGCTTTTGTTGCAAGCATGCATTCAAGCATAACTTTTGCAATCAGAATACAATTCTGTATTCCTCTGTATATATTATTTGTATCTGATTTATATATTTTGTATTTTTTGTCATCTTTTTGATCTTTGTAATAAAACTATTTTTATACTTATATTGTATTATTTATGGTAATGCCTTAAAAATCCCACCCAAGGGGAATCCTTTGATCTCTTTCTAATTTATGGTATGTGGCATACCTTTCTTTTTACTACTCTCTGTCAGAGCCTTCTTCAAACATACATTCAAGCACAACTCTTGCAGTCTTCGCAAGCACATGCAGTAATACGAACTTCTCACAGTCACTACAAACGCATCTCCAGTGACATAAACTCCCTTGCAATCATTGCAAGCACACATTTAAGCACAACTCTTGCAATCGTTGCAAGGCACGCAACTTAGCATAACTTCTTGCAATCATTGCAACTACATTCCCAGTGGCACACAAACAGCCACACATCATTTTCAGCGGCACCTAATTGGCCACTTGTCTCCAGTGGCATTTTCATACGAGCCACTCACCATTTCCTGTCTGTCATTTCTCCCTTAGGACTGTTGAGTTCAGCTTCCGTCCAGCACCTGGTATCGTATTGCCACACGCAGCTGGCTTCTTCTTGTAACACTATCGGGCTATACCTAGCCAGCGTCCAGCATTTCCTATCCTTACAGGATCCCGGAGAGCCTATGGTGTTTATGGCCCATACAGTAAGATCTCTACCACGTGGCATCTAGAAGCATCAGCCCATAGCCAACGGCAAATGCTTGCCCATCACAACTGCAATCTTAAGGGACATGTCAAAAATCCTTGCATGTTCCCCAGTCTAGTCATTAAAGCGGCCAGCTACCTGGCCCTTTACGGTTTCTACGGTCTAGCGAATTCATCTTTAGTGGCACTGGCAGCCAGGTACTATATAGACACCACCTGACTCGCTTTTAAAACCATTACGTCCTTCAGCTTGCGAACTCCGAAACTCAACAATCTGGACCCGAGGTCTACATTAACCTCTTTCGTACTAACAACTCCATGCAGGACAGCCTCTCCCTTGACAAGCTGAACCCCATCAGGTCAGTTCTCCAAGACTTCACCCATACACGGGGGTGTACTGAGAAGCAGCTTCAGTCTCTCTTGAGAATGCTCAACTCCGCAATACGAGTCATTCCCTAGGGTCGATCTTGTGTCATGCCTCCTGGTCTAACGCTCCCAGACACAGGAGCCCGATCATATACTTATTTAGACACTGCGGCAATAGCGGACCTATCAATGTCGGAGGGTTCCGTACTACGTGGAATGGTATATCAATGTTTATACCACCAATATCGCCGCTATCACCCCAGGTAGTGACAGATGCTGCAGCCTCCTCAGGCTTCGCTGCAATTTTTGGCCACCATTGGTTTACAGGACCATGGCCTCCAGAGATACCCCTAAATATACTTAGCCGGTGTCCAGCACCTTCTGGCCTTACCAGGTCCCCCAAAACCATCTTTAGTCGCATCCCATACGATCCGAAACATCTTACGCGGCATCCAAAACGAAATTTGTTATGAGCATACGTTTGGCCTTGCTTATGGATATAAGCAAGGCCAAACGTATGCTCATAACAAATGCCATATTCCAGGACATGTCTACTATCCTTGCTAGTTCACCATTTGGCCTTCTCGCCAGCCTGGTCGTACAAGTAGCCATCTACCTAGCTTACTACGGGTTCTTGCAGCCAGCAAGTTTACTCACAGCAACCTCGCCGGCCAAGTTTGCATAGACGTCACCTGGCTCGCTACCAAGATCATTTCATCCTACACCTCTCAGTTTCTGAAACCCAGCAATCAGGCTCCAGGGTAGACATTCACCTCTATAAAACAAACAATGTCTGATGTCCAGAACCATACTCGACCGCCTACTGTCACTCCTACTGGAACAGTCAAACTCTAGTCCCCTACTACCTTTTCTGACCAAACCCTTGAATGCCTGCCAGTTCATCAAACATGTGAGGATTCTTCTTCGCAACCTACACCTCAACCACAGTCAGTACTCCGATCACTCTTTCCGTATTGGAGCAGCCTTGACCGCGTCTCGGGATGAGGTCCCAGTTCATGTCATTTAGACACTAGGCAGGTGGAAGTCTGCCTGCTTCGCCTGGTATATCCCCATGCCTCAGGTGGAAATGGCACAAGCATTCACCAAACTTGCTCAATAAATAACACTGAAAACTAATAATACTACACCCCTACCTGAATGTTTTTGCCCCCTTATTTTGGCATACCGTCCATTAGACCAGGGCACACTTCATTTCCATTTCACGTTGTAAGTCTTTTATGGTAAGTCTATCTTGTTCATATCCGTATCGGCCATAGGGCTTCAACCATAAGTAAGAAGGCCAGTATGGTGGCCTGAATTTATGAGCGGAGCCTGAATGGTATTTAACCAGCCCGTTCGCCTGTGGTCTTTGTCAGTTTCCTGTGCGCAATACCCACCCTCCCATCCCCTTTTTCAGGGCATTTCTCAAATACATTTCTCCTCACAAAATATTCATTTCGAATCTTGGGTATGCCCCCTTATTTTGGCATACTGTCCATCAGACCAGGGCACACTTCAGGTCCATTTCACATTGTAAGTCTTTTATGGTAAGTCTATCTTGTTCATATCTGTATCGACCATAGGGCTTCAACTATATATATATATATATATATATATATATATATATATATATGAATTGTAACGGATCATCTACCCTATTTACATTGAACCATGATTACCATTATGTATTATACTATTGACATATACAATTAAATTATTCTTTATATACCTACGTGCTTCATTTAAGTCCCATTCCGCTCTCCACTGTTCTCAATTAGATGGCCTCATTTAAAGTCCCATTGTTCTTCCTTTTTTTTTTATATAAAAAAATACTTGTGTTAAAGGATAAACCATTACTGAGCAATATGATAGTCATGCACATTATTGCCAATAATAGATCTGGCATTTTTGTGGTTGTTGTGTGGTTAACTACTTCAGGACTACCAAATCTTTATCTGTTATGAGCCACACTAGGTTTTACATTACAGCTTTGCTCTTTGGCAGTAATATTGTCAACAGTTGTGTTACCAAAGCAACACCAACATTTTTTTAAGGAAACAAATAAAGTTTTCTTTTATTGGAATTATCTTAAAATTAGTTTTGACCGTTGATAGATTTAAAACAAAGAGTGTTACTGCAGCTACAAATGCACAATCTGTGACTTTCTTTTAATCAGATCAACAAACATTTAATGCTCTTTTAACTTGGTGAATTTATTTATCAATAATATGCATGTCTTTCTTTTTGTTTTTGAGGCCCTTTAACACAGTACTACACAACAAAAGTAACACAATTACCATAAATGAATTAACCACTTGAGCGTAGAAGATATGTCTTAAAAAAAACTCCTATGCCCGCCTCCTCTTCCCTTGCTGTCAGTCTCCTGTTGCTAATACTGGCAATTCCCAATAGTCAAAAAGAACAGCAGGGATTTGCTATGTATCACAAAGCAGACGAGGCTGTCAAAGTGCAGCCTGTGTAAAATCATACTTGCAGGTCTGCAAGTTTCATTGAGTAAATACATTGGAATATTTGTTGCTTTAAGTTTACTCTTTCATTCATATGTACATTAAAGATGTGACCTTCAATCTGCATATAACCTCAGTTAAAGTAACAGGTAAAAAAAAAACAAAAAGCTCCTTCCTGTACTTCTACCCTTATTTATTTTTTTAATAATTTTTTTTATTTCTATTTTTTAACCATTAATATTTTGTTTTACTTTTTATGTGTAACATAAAAAATACTCAAATTCTAAAAAAAGAACAAACAACTTTTTTCCTTGAAATTTAACTTTGCCATGCCTTGTACCAGAAATATTCTTTTAATTTTAATATAAATTGAGCAAATTTTAGAATAAAATGTATACTTTTTATCTACAGTTAGTTACTTATATTTTTAATTAGACCATACCCCAGTTTTACTTTTCACAGTAGTAAGCAGGGGTTCATCTGCTTCTATTTTCAGTAAATAGTGTGGTGGAGCTGTTAAACAGATACCCTGTTGGTGTTTTAAACAGCACTGAGGAATGGATCAGATCTGAAATCAAGGCATTCATAGAAAAAGTAAAGGTGGCTAAAGTCTTTTCTGCAGAATGAAAATGAGGTTTGAATAGCAGGCCAGTATGTGCTGGACTGTTGCTGGCTGCATGTATTACCAGTAGAGCATTAGCTCAACAAAATATGAGTTATTTAAAAACTTTTCATGCTTAGCATACTGTTTATAGTTCATCAGGGTTTAAGGAATGCCTACATTCTGAAATTATATATGTGTATTATATAGGGTTTTATGCAAAAGGCAGCTGTATTATCATTAAGATGACATTTTAGTAAAAGAGGAGTATGTGTAAGCTTAGACTTAAATGTTGCACCTAAATAAAAATATAAATAAATATAAACAAAATTATTCTTCTATGATCGCTTTAATTTTGTTGAGGCCTTTGGGTGGAGGGTTTTTAGTGTAAATACACAGTAGGATCTCCTGATTTCAGTCTCCAAGAAGCTTTTATATGTTCTGTTGGTGTGACATTCAAAAAGATGTCAGATTTGTTATAGACTAAGGTACAATGTTTTAATACCCCATGTTTCATGCAACCTTTTTGGATATTGTGTCTGTGTTGTCTAATCCTATTTGTTCTGAGTGGTTCTACCTATATATTGTAGGCCACGGTGCAATCTACCATATACATTATGTAATGTGTATCACTGGTTATGAGAGATGTCATTGAATGTGCTGTGCTGTGGATATAAAGTATTTTGCTCTGTTGTTAAGTAAGATAATAAGATTGCACGTGAGTATTTCTGCATGGTTGCACCTGTAGCTTCTTGTTATTGTTCTATCGAATAGATCTTTGCTGGAGGGTGCTTATTTCATTCAAAATCTTAAGTCTACTGGGGCATAAGATATTTTTCATTGTTTTTGCCTTTCACACCTTAGTGTCTTAGATATTGTTACGTTGAGATATGGATCTTGTAGAAGCATGTGCCATTGCAACTTAAGTGCATTCTTGATTTTACTGCATTGCAGCTGGTAATAACATTACAGCTTTATTCAGATTTGTCTGTTTTATCTTTCAGTTCAGAGAATAGTTTTTATCAGCTTAAATTGCAGGCTTTGGTTGTGGATTTCTGTATTTGATTTTTTTGGTTGGTGCCTTTACTTGACTTTTTGACAAGTTTGAAAGCCTGTACAATAAATAATTAGGCATAGAGCACTGTCCCTAGGGTATATTGATTTTCTATACAAATATTCATTTTATTATATAAAGTAAATTAAAATGAATTTTAGTGCACACACGCACAGTATAATATCCATCATTGGTAAACTATAAGAGATGACTGGTGTCTTTTTTCAACCTTACTAACTATGTAACTATGTATATATTGCATTGAGTAAATGTATACCAAAAATGTTAAGTCTTAACCGCTTCAATACCGGGCCTATTCTGGCACTTCTCTCCTACATGTAAAAATCATAATTTTTATGCTAAAAAATTACTCAGAACCCTCAAACATTATATATGTTTTTTTAGCAGACACCCTAGGGAATAAAATGGCGGTCATTGCAACTTTTTATCTTGCACAATATTTGCGCAATAGTTTTTCAAACGCCTTTTTTTTGGAAAAAAAACTGTTTCATGAATTAAATAATAACAAAACAGTAAAGTTAGCCCAATTTTTTTGTATAATGGGAAAGATGATGTTACGCCGAGTAAATAGATACCTAATATTATAAAGAATTTCCTTCGCGCTGGTAGATGTGAAAAAAGAATGATGATTTTTTTCTAAATAATGTGGAATAATGAATGTGAATATTGCAGCAAAATTAAAAGTGCTCACACAACCACTTAATGGATAAATAATTATAATGAATTTCGCGCAATATTAGCAAGGGTGATGTGTATGGTGGGGCCAAATATTGCTATTAAAGTGTCTGTAATAATAGATAGAATCAACGATCTCTAAATTGGAACATATGCCTATTGCCACTATTGGACATTCGAGTGAAAGTGCTGTAATTTAAAGTGAAGATGTGCCAGTATCTAAAATACCAAAAAAATATTATAATTACCAAAAAAAAAAAAAAAATTTAGTGCCAGCAAGGTTAAAATACCATAAATGAATTAACGTGAATAGGTGCTGGTGAATAAAAAATCCATTGTGTAAAATCCTTATACAATTAAATACATCAATATGAAGTGCAACCCATCAAAAAGGTGAATATATTATACACAGATAAATATCAACGGTGAACTAAAATAAAATGCAATCACAATTCATCTAACTGAGCCTTTAAAAAAATATATATAAATATTACAAGTAGCAGCATTGTAGGATTGAGATTGCACAGTTCATGAATTCTAGGATAGATGGCGCTGTTGGAGGGGTGAAAGAGTCCTTCTATTCAGATCTGTATATGATCTATAAACTGGATGAATTATTCCTACAGTGGTGTCTTCAAGTAAAGTCTCTCAGGACTCTCACCTTAAGTTAGTACAAATCGAGCTGTGATAATGGAATACTTGGAGTGTGGAGGCACTGTCTGATAGCTTCTCCCTCTTAGTGCTTTACCCTCTAAGTCTTCTCCTGTGCTTCCTCCGCTCTGATGCAGCTCAGATAGGATAAAAACAGGGGAGGGGGAGAGAGAGAAGACAGGCTCCACTAGTGTGTTATTGTTTTAAAACAGGGGGGATATTTATTTAGTTCATGCTCTTACATTGGATAACTTAAAAACAGGCAGAGTAAAAAACGGATGAGAAGTCTGGCGTTCTCAGCGCCCTCTAACTTGTGTTGACAGCTGTGTGCCGCTCCAGCCAATCCCTACGCGTTACGACACGTCACGTGTCTTCATCTGTCTTCATTTTGGTAATTAGATACCTAATATGTCACTCTTTAAAATTGCGCACACTCATGGAATGGCACCAAACTTCGGTACTTAAAAATCTCCATAGGCGGCGCTTTGAAAATTTTTACAGGTTACCAGTTTAGAGTTACAGAGGAGGTCAAGTGCTAGAATTATTTCTCTCACTCTAACGAACGTGGCGATAACTCACATGTGTGGTTTGAAGGGCGTTTACATATGTGGGCGGGGCTTACATGTGCGTTCGCTTCTGAACACAAGCTACCGGGGACAGGGGCGTTTTAAATTTTTTTTTTTTTAATTTTACTTAATTTTTTTCTATTTTTACACTTTTTTACATTTTTTTTGATCACTTTTATTCCTATTACAAGGAATGTAAACATCACTTGTAATAGGAATCTATTGTGACAGGCCCTCTTTATGCAGAGATGCGAGGTCAATAAGACCCCACACCTCACCTCCAGGCTGGAAAGCATGAGATCGGGAAAAAAAATCACTGATCTCATGCTGACAGCCGCGATCACGGCTTTGTTTATTTCCGGGAACCCGGGCGTGATGGCATAATGTCGCGCACGGGCCTCCGATGGTCATAGAGATGGCTGGTGACCATCTGGTCACTGGAAATCTCTATTGTCGTCATCCGGCACTGGTCGATTCTTTCTCTGGGCCCCGATGGCACGGGAGAGCCCGGAGAATCACTGGATGGCGGAGGGAGGGGGGGGACGTCCCCTCCCGTCGCCTTTAAAAACTGCCGCTATGATAGTTCTTATCGTGCACAGAATCGCTGGCTGGAAAGAATGATATCTGGATGATGCCTTTAGCCACAGGCATCATTCAGATATCCCCTAACAAAGTAAAGGACGTCATATGACGCCCTTGGTACTGAAGTGGTTAAAATTGTGTACTCCCATGACATCGCAAAAAATGAGAGTACCCAAAAATCTGTGAGCTCTGTTGCTAGAATCATTGCTCTCATTCTCAATCACAGTGATACCTCAAGTGTGGTGCAACCATGGTTTACCTACATGTGCGCACCCTGGTAAACACTAAGAAGCTAAGAAATAGCATCACACAACACAGAACTAAAAAGGTTTTATGAAGCATGGGTGAATAAAACATTATATCCTAGTCTCTAACGAATCAGCAACGTTATTGAAAGTTACACTGACAGAACATAAAAATCTGTAGGAGATTGTAATCAGGAGAATCCTACTGGAGATTTACACCTAAAACCCCGCTGCCCAGATGCATTAAAAATACATTCCCCCTTTTAGAAAAAATAATAAATGCACATATCTTTGTAGAAAAAAAATGTGCACTTATTAATGTTTCCTACAGGGACCAGAAAAGCATTGCACCCATGATCAGTGGATCAGGGGTACAATGCCAGACTTCTGAAGACAAGCCCTGCAGTTTTCAGCCTGTACCTCCATATGGGCTGTAAGTTTGAAAGCAGCAGGGATTGTGAATGAACTACAAGGATGCTTATCAGCACCCTCACAGTTTATTCAGAACCACAAACCACCTGCCATGGTGGCTGAGGGTATTTGTAGTTTATTCATTCACAGGAAACTGTAAATAAATGAAACAACCGCATGGGTGGAGCCCCACATGGCCGTGCTGTTTTTGAATTGTGACAGTGGGTGCAAGGAGAAGAACCCCTGCCCGCTGTCACACTGAAGGTGGGATTGGGGTAGTGGCAGCAGGAACTGGAACATGTTACATGATCTATCCCAAATATTTGTGGAACATGATGGTTATCCCTTAAGGTAGTGCAGGAGATGAATTGCAGGTTTCTGGGTGTACTAGGTGTACTGTCCTTCAATCCCAGATCTTTTGATTTTTTTGGAACAGCCTTTGTGGTCATATTTAAGCTTCTTGAGTGAAAGAACAGCTACCATAAGGTGGAATTACCATAAGTTACCATAAGGTGGAATAACCAATAGTCTAGTGTTGGAGGACAGATTTGAATCCAAGTTTTTGCAGTTTGTTTACGATCAATAAACAAAGTCACTTGCAGAAATACAGCAGTAAACTTGTAAAGCTCAAGATTAGAAGAGATTTAATGGAAAAAGCTTTGGCGTTAGATATACTGGGTAATCCATTTTAACATGAAGAAATGTTACCATAAGTTCTCAGTATCCTTAGATCATCGGGCAAGCCCACAGGATATTAAATAATTTGCCTAGGGCATTATAGCACATGGGGCTATGGATCTAGATAACAGGACTGGTGTCAAATAGGATCTTGCAAAATATAAATTTGTATGAGTCTGTTGGATTGTTTGGGAAAAACTAGCTTGCAAGTTTCCAACATTTCCTTCCACCCCTTCCCCCATCCAAATCTCCAACATTCGCTTCCCACCAATGCATATGTAAGTACATTGTAGATTACTTCCAGTATGGGGACAGGGAAAGGTACAGGATTACTTGTAGAAAACTGGGTTCTGAGTCCATGTCTCAACTGGAAGTAGTGAAATTGCATATTGTTAGGTTGAAGGTGGTGTAAGAGGTAGATACCCTTTAAGGCCCAGAGTTTGGCTTCTGGCACAGTGAGGAGCTCCAGAAGAAGTTTATTAAACCAGAGTGGAGTAAATTCATACACATGGGGTGTAATATTAGGCCAGGTCCCAAACACAAAAATGTTTACCTAACACTCCACCATGACCCATGGGGCAAACGAGTCTCCCACTCCTCACAATAGAGTGCATAATGAGTACATATCTCTAATCCCTGACATTTAATGGTAATAAATTGTAATCGTTCAGATTTATTAATATTACAAAAATGGGATATTGGCAATGCAGTATACCTGAGAGTGGATTTTTTTTTTAATTTGCTGTTTTAGTTTGTGCCTGCTAATGCCCCAAAATAAAAGGGTTGAGAGGAGAATCCTTTTTTATTATCAATTTTTATTTAGTCCTTCTGCTGAATCTGAGCAGAACAGTTCACTTTTTTTCTGTATTTTGACAGTGGCCCTTTCCGGATCCATGTTTCATCCATGGGAGACCAGATGTTAACAGACTTGCATCTGTTTACATCAGGCTACCTCCACTTATTTATTTATAATATTATAATGTTATTTTTAGCACCATAAAACATGTCAGCGGTGTTTTATGTTTCTACAAACAATAATTACATATTATCTGAAGATTATATTCTCAAGAATTTTATTTACCACATGCCACATATTTCACCCTCTTCTTTGTTTTAGAGCAAAAAACCCTCCACCATATTTACTTCAATTATCCGATCCTGTGCAGCTGAGACAAATTAACAAGGAATTTGAGTTTCACATAATTGGATAATTTAAGTAAACCTTCACACTTTTTTTCAGTGAACATTCTCAACTCCTTATTGAATAAGCCTTATAACATCTTCTTATTGAAAATATAATATAGTTTTAAAGTAGTAATATATAATAAGTAATATGGTTTTATAAAAGTAAAAAGTCCAATAGTATAAAGCCATGGAAACAAGGTAAAGAGAAAAAAAATGCAACATTTAAAAACTCTACATATGAACCCTTATGCATTTCTAAAGACTTGTCAAGGTAGGAACTTACAAGTTTGTAACTTTTTAGCACTTGACAATTGCTTTGTACAACCATTACTACCCACACTTTTATATTGCTTATTCTTGTTAATTCAATGAGATTCCAGATCCATAGGAGACACCTTGTTACAGGCAACACTATGTAGCTGCCATATATAGTAAACAATTTACAATAGCTGAGGAATAGGGATAAACAAATTGGTATGGGTGATTCTCGAACCCATAATAAATTCTGAAATTTGGAAATTTTATTTTACAACTTTGAAGTTTATGTGAGACAAATCTTGCAAATCAGTTCTGCCCATTTCCAAGTCTAATAGGCAAGGGAAATCTGGGTATGCCATGGGGCACATTTACCAATTTAAAGAAAATGTAATAAAAATCCGGTACAGCTGGCATGATGTAATTATGAGGCTGACATTGAAGAAACACCATTCTCTTCCATTACATTCTTGGGAGGTGTCTTTACAGTGTATGCAGTGTTGTGGAAAAGTATGATGTTCACAGACAGCATCACTGTATATTCTGGCAGCATATATTTTGCATGTGCAATTGATTTTCTGACTGTCACATTTAGCTTGGCATAAATACAGCAGCAGTACTGCAATCTGGTTCATTTAAACTTTTTAGGTAGTTTTGGCTGACACAGCTGATTTTTATCAAACATTAATAGGCCTGAATTGACCTTTGGAAGTAGTATATACAACAGATCCTAGGCTAGCTTCACACCTACTGTATGCATTTGGTGCATTTTACAGAACTGCACTACAGTCCATTTAACATGGTTTAAAATCTGTACGTTTTGCTTTACTGCATTTTTTGGAAAGGGTCAGGGACTTTTTCTCCTGCAGCAGATTGCCTATTGCGTGTAATAGACTTCAATGGAGCCACATCAAAATTGCAAGTGTTGCGTTTTTGATGAGTATTACATTTTTTTTTCTCTTTAAAACACTGTGTATAGCTGGTTGCTAAGGAGCGGGTAAGGAAGCTGGCCACACCCTTAACAAACAATGAATCATCAGCTGTCAGCGGGTTTCCCCACTGACAGCTGAATGTAAAAAAAAAACATTGCCGGCAATAAAAAAATTGTCAAAAAATGGTGTGGGGTGACCCCCCAATCCATACCAGACCCTTTCAGGTACGGTTTTTAAGGGGAACCCCACGCCAAAATTAAAAAAATAATGGGGCCCCCCAAATCCATACCAGACCCTTATCCCAGCATGCAGCTCAGCAGATCAGGAAAAAGGGAACAAGCGAGCCCCCCTTTTTCTGAGCCATACCGGGCCGCATGCCCTCAACATGGGGGGATGCTTTGACTGCCTGGTCCTCCACCTGACAGTTCTTAAATAGACCAGGGGTGGGGCCACCCAGTGACATCATCTGGTGGCACCACCCCTGTGATGTCATCGACCAGTGCATGCTGGACCGCCCCCTGTGATGTCATCAACCAGCGCATGCTGGACTGCCAATGTCACAGGAGGGCAGTGCCACCAGGTGACATCGCCAGGTGGCCCGTCCCCTACCTATTTAAGAAGTGTCAGACAGAGGAGCAGGCAGTTCCCCCTCGCCCCAAAGCACCCCCCCATGTTGAGGGCATGCGGCCTGGTGTGGTCCAGGAAGGGGGCACTCAGGGAACCGCTGACAGCTGCAGTACCACATTGTGTTGTCTTAAAAGCTCACAAAACACTCCAAAACCACAACCCTGCATTTCACAGATGAGGCAGTATTTATCCTAAGATAAAAATTAGACTGCTATATTTCAATCACAATAGTCACATATACTGTATCGTGCAGTAGCTGGAGAGTATGCAACCCAATTGGGCTGCTGTATGGAAGATTTTACATGCATGCAGTTTTATTCATTAAATAAAAATGTGTGTATTATTTCAAAGACAACACCCAGAAACTCTCTGCACATTGAATAAGCAGTTTTACTAAGATGCAATTTAGGTGGGGGAGAGGCAGGTTTTATTGTGAAATAATATTTAAATTTATTTCTGAGACAAAGCCAGAAATGCTGAAAATACACCATGCACACTACAGTATATGAGGCTTTTTACTAAGCCACTATTTCAGAGGTAAGAATTGTGAAGGTTTCATCATGAAACAAAATCTTTAGTGTATTATTTCAAGAGCAATGGCTGGAACTCCATGCACAGTAAGCAGCTTCAGTATTTTGCTGTTTCAGCAGAAGCCACAATGCAGTTTTTTTTTCTAACTGTTATAAAGGTTTATTAAATATTGCACATCAGTTAGCATAGTCAGCATAGGTGTTAGGAGAGGGGAAGAAGCATTTTAAGACTAGTTTAAACTGGTGGAATAGACTATACCGTGCTAGTATGTGGTGGTGTTCTGCAAACAACAAGTTCATGCTGCTGAACCCTAAAATAATTTAAAAAGACCCTAGCAAAATTATACCAAATACTGTATGTATAATATATATTAAAATACAATACTTCCCCCTAAAAAAACACTAAAACAATAATCTCAACCCTAAACCCTAAACCCCACCCCAACCTTTATTTTTTATATAATTTTAAATGTGTATTTTTGTATTATTTTAAATGTGACGTAAAAAAATGAATTGAGAAAAAAAATTCAATGAGGATGGGGGAGCTGCTAAACAACTTAAGTGGCTGACACACATGAAAAGGTAATCATAATAAATACTGTTTTATCTATTTGTTGTGAACACAGGGGTGGGGGGAAGACAACCATATATAGCCCACCACACCACAATTCACAGTATTGCAGCACAATACCGAATATGAACATTAGGAGATGGACACTATGTAGCTCACCACACTGAAATGTAGTGTAATGTAGTACAATAGAGCACTTTTCATAGTAAGTACAGTATGTATTTAGCACTATTTAGTACTGTATAACAGCAACTATCTCTCTTTGCAAACTCTCTGTCAGCTATCTCTACCTACTCCAGGATTCTCCAACACACACTGATAAAAGATTGATGGGAATCCTGACATTTATAGGGAGTTATAGGGAGAGAGCTGGTATATATTAAAGCGGAGTTCCACCCACTGTTTCATCTGAACCCTTTCAGCTTCAGAATTGACCAAAAAAACAGCATTAGGCATTTTTTTCTCTTTACCTTGTTTCCATGGCTTTAATTATAGCTTCCTGTTTCCCCCATTTGCGGCGATTTACGTCACCTCCTGCGGCGCACTGGCCCCTGGGAGATGTGTGTCATGATTCCCAGGAGTCAGTGGGCATCGCCGCTATATACAACAGAAGTGACATTGCGTTGCGGCCATCTTGGTACACCCGCACTCATCCGCTGTAAGCCTAGAGTTAGATGCCGGCAAGTGGACATCTTTATACACCCACCAGAGTCTTACTTTTTACAGTTATTTTTAAAAGTAAACTCAGCTTATATAGTGAAATACAGTATTTAGAAGTCCGTCTGACTGCTTTGATGTTAAATTTTAAAAGCAAGACTCTGGTGGGTGTATAAAGATGTCTGCTTGCCGACTTCTAACTCTAGGCCTACTGCGGACGAGAGCAGGTGTACCAAGATGGCCACGATTGCAATGTCACTTCGGCTGCATAGTCTGATGGGCAGTGGCTTTCTGATAGAACACCGCCTCTTAGCATCACAATGGCAACCAGAGACAATCCTTTCACTGCGCCCTGTGTGTAATGCACCTTATCCCGGAAAAGAGACCTAGTGGGCTTCACATACCCAGAAGCAAGATGAAAACGTGCAGCAAAGAAAAGACAAAGGTTAGTTTAAAAAAAAAAAATTTCATTAGTTCTCTATTTTCCCAAACTGCAAATAGCTTGAGTTACTTTATATATAATGGACAAAAAAGAGTGCAGCGCTACATATGCCCATATAAATTGTATAAATCCATTAATAACAAATTCCATTCATATAAACAAATAGTGATAAATATGTATAAATTAATTATAAAATGTCCATAGAAAAAGTCTCATAAAAGATTCCGTACTGAGTAAAGAAAGATCCAAGGACAGCAAATGTGACACCCGAGGAATAATCACGCTGGAGGCTTACCAGAAGACCAGCGACCACCCTTACTCAGGGAGGTCTGTAAACGCTCAATCAAAATCCACTGTCAAATGCTCAGATTTCCACTCAGGTGGCCCCAGGCAGCAAACACAAGGATGGAAGATAGGTAAGTACTCCAGGAAGTTTTATCAACAAGTCCTCATTCATGCTCAATAAACAAAGTATATGCAAAATACAAAGTTTCACATAGTACAGTACAGAAGACCAGCGACCACCCTTACTCCGGGAGGTCTGTAAACACTCAATCAAAATCCACTGGCAAAGGCTCAGATGTCCACTCAGGTGGCCCCAGGCAGCAAATGCAAGGATTGAAGATAGGCAAGTACTCTAGGCAGTTGTATCAATTGTGCTCAATAAATGAAGTATATGCAAAATAGAAAGCTCCACATAGTCATCATAGGCAGTCTTCAAGGGATCCCACATCCATAGCAAATTCAATCAGTTACATCAGTATCAGGTGCTTGATAGCTTCTGATCCAAGACTGATTCATTTTTTATGAATGCGAGCCTATCAACATAGTCTGTGGACAGGTGCACTCTTTTATCCGTTACAAACCCTCCGGGAGCACTGAATGTGCATTCAGAAAGCATGCTAGATGCAGGACAGGCCAGTAGCTCAATTGCATATTAAGCAAGTTCTGGCCAGTGGTCCCTCCTCAAGACCCAGTAACCCAGTGGATGCTCTGTTGGAAAGGTCTCTAAATCTGCTCTTGCCCCTAGATATTCCTGCACATATAATGCAGACCTTGGCACTGAGGACTGAAATATTGTTTAAAGGCATCGGTCAGACAGCCACCTTCTCCACCACTCTTCCTCTGACTGAATGAAGCCTCAGCAACACGTTGTCCAGCACCAGGAGATGGTAACCTCCCAGGATCTGAAAATGCGTTGCACAAACCTTTCTTCAAGGCCTCCTGAAGATGTTTCATCCTCTGCTCCCTCTGCGAAGGCAGGATGAGTTCTACAACCTTACCCTTTTAACGTGGATCAAGAAGGGTTGCCAGCCAGTAATGATCCCTCTCCTTGATACCACAAATCCTAGGGTCCTTTCACAGGCTTTGCAAAATTAGAGAGGCCATGCAACGTAAGTTTGCAGAGGCATTCGATTCTGAATCCTCTGGGTCACTAAGGATCACATGATCTGCAACTACCTCCTCCCAGCCACGTAGTACTCCTTGGGTTTCTGGGGACTGAAAACCATCCTTGAAGACTGCTGATGAGTGTTATCCTCTACATCCATGCTGACACGGTCCTCCTCCTCTTCTTCCTGTGTATTTGGCGGACCCGCAGGAATGCTATCTGGATAAAGGGGGCCTTGAGAGGAAAGGAAGTCCTCCTCTTCCTCCTGCTGTTTTGCCTCAAGTTCCCTGTCTATGATTCCATGAAGCATGTGCTCCAGCAAGAAGGCTAGGGGGACAGTGGCACGGATGCATGCATTGTCGCTGCTCACCATCCCTGTGGCCTCCTCAAATGGTGACAGGACAGTGCATGCATCCTTAATCAGTAGCCACTGGCGTGGCAAAAAGAAGCTAAGCTCCCCTGACCCTGTCCTGGTGCCATACTCGCATAGGTATTCATGGCCCTCTGCTGTGTGTGCATCCATTGCAGCATTGCCAACGTTGAGTTCCACCTGGTGTGCATGTCACAAATGAAGCGGTTGGTGGGCAGGTTGCATTCCCTTTGAATGTCAGCCAGCCGAGCATTGGCATTGTATGACCGGTGGAAATGACCACAAACTTTTCTGGCCTGCCTCAGGAGATCCTGTAAGCCTGGGTACTTGCTCAAGAACCGCTGCACCACAAAATTCAGGACGTGTGCCAAACATGGAACATGGGTCAAGTGTCCCTGTCAGAGGGCGGAGAGAAGGATGGTGCCATTGTCGCATACAAACTGTACACACTGTATTAGATACTGTGTACACCGCTTGAAGTGTATTAGAAACTGTACACACTGTATTAGATACTGTTTACACCGCCTGCACTGTATTAGAAACTGTAAGACGGCTGCACTGTAGGCTTGTGCAATCAGTTTCGTAACAAATCGAAATTCGTCCGAATTTAGCAACTTTCGTACATTCGGAAGCATCCGAATTTCCGAACAAAGCAATTACGAATAAAACCGAATCTGAACTAAATTATATCATAAATAGCGGATGCCTGCGGCATAATTCGTTAATGCGTTAACGCGACCTAATGCATTCGTAATCGCTTTGAATGGAAATTCGAATGCATCCGAATGTCCGACAGTTGCAAAATTCAGACGAATTCAAATGCATCGGAATGCATCCGAATTTCCGAAAGTTGCACAATTCTGACGAATTTCAATTTCAATGCAAATTCATTTGTTATTCCGGATATTAAAGAATTACATTTTTTTAAGCCAATCAGTTGATTCCTTGGGGGCTGGATTACTGGCATGGAGTCCAATCAGCTGCTTTATTTTGTGCTGGAGGTTGGATCAAGGGCAAAAGTTCATTGCATTCCTGGTAACTGAGTGAGAAAGGGAGTTTGAGCAGAGGAGGGGAGACAATATTTGAGAAGCAGCAGAAGAGAGTCCAGTCTAGTAAAGTTTTTGTCAAGGTGGATTCAAGCTCTCAACATGAGGTTCCTCCTCCTGGTACCAGCAGCAGCAGTGACACAGCAACAACAACCACTACCAGCACCTGTGAGTTTGTACCACCATTGTCTGTGTCATGTATGTCAGCATCTGTATTGCCAGGCCCAGACAGTCGTACTTCCACCACCAGTGCTACACAACATTCTAATAGTCGTGTTGTTTGGTCTCACAGGAGTGACTTTTCAAAGGGCAGTCAAATGAAGCAGCAGGAGCAGCTTGCCTGTCCTGTTTCAATGCCTCAGCCAAAGCTTTCAGGCAGATCTAGCAGCTGCAAAAGGCCAAGCTCTGTTACTTTGACTAGCAGTAGTGCTATGCTAAGGCCACCCTCCAAACAGAAAAGGTCAGAAAGAGAAACTGTTGGTTCAAAATGCCCTACTAGCAGGGCTGAGAGGTCCTGCTCTGAGACCAAGAAGCAGTCGGCATCTATTGCATGTCGTTGCCTTTTTCAGGATCTTCCCCCAAGAACAACCTGCACAATTACTACTAGTGCCAGTTGTGTCACCACCACCTCCGCTATGGGCACTTTGAGAAATGTGGTGACACCAAGTCTTTTTTACAGGAATGGCCTGACAGTACCACCAACACAGGCTTTTGATTCTGAACATCCATTTAAGCAGCCTAAAAGTGAAATATTAGAATATGAGCAAGACATTTTGCGCGCTCATAGTTCCACCACCACCACTCCCATTGGCACCACCATCACCACTGAAAAAATTACATCTGCGGGTCATAGAAGTAATGAGTGAGATTTTTTAGTCACATTTCCCATTAGCTATCTGAGAGAAAAGGGAATTCAGCAGGACCCCCCAACATCTCATGGTGATAAATCCCCCTTTGTAAACATGGAAGATTCAAATTATACCCTACCTTTTAATCTCGATCAGGAACCAAATATTTATGAGATAGAATATTCTCCTTCCCATATTAAATTTGATTCCCCACTGTATTCCCCTGAAAGAACAGCACCGGTGGCATCTGCCTCTCCTGTTCCAGTTGAGTCTCCCATAAACATTAGAGCCACCAGCAAACTGTAATGCCGCGTACACACATGCGGACTTTATGGCAGACTTTGCCCGGCGGACTTTTCGACTGACTTTACGACGGACTTTCTGAATGAATGGACTTGCCTACACACAATCAACCAAAATCCGACGAATTCGTACGTGATGACGTACGACCGGACTTAAATAAGGAAGTTCATAGACAGTAGCCAATAGCTGCCCTAGCGTGGCTTTTTGTCTGTCGAACTAGCATACAGATGAGCGGACTTTTTGACCGGACTCGAGTCCTTCGGATAGATTTGAAACATGTTTCAAATCTATGTCCATCCAACTTTTGAGAAAACAAAGTTTTCTGGAGCTGGAGCCCACACACGATCTAATCGTCCGACGAAATCCGGTACGCCGGACCAAGTCTGCCGTAAAGTCCGCTCGTGTGTACGCGGCATTAGTCAAGTAACCTCCTTCACTATCCCTGACACGAGGCCACCTCCCGTTTTATCACAAAAACACAGCAGCATAGCAGAGTTCACAGGCCAGGCTACAACCAAAATTAAGCAACTTTCTCTAACATCTGCAGCTGAAGAGGAAACTGTCTCTAAAAAATCTTCACCATACAGTGGCAGCACCCGTCGTTCTAAAATTTGGCAGCATTTTGTGACAGCTGGTGATGGCCGCACAGCTGCATGTAAAATATGTAGCAAAGAAGTCAGCTGTGGGAGACTGTTGGGTCATCTAACGAACGCTGGGATGAAGCAACACATGCCCACACAGGCCAGTGGTACTGAGGGAAGAAATGGGTGTGGCTCTCCAATCTACCACCACCATTACCAGCAGCAGTGTCAAAGTCACTGCCACTTCTGGAGCTGCAAGTCATACTAAAATGCTAAATAAATCCATACAGCCCACTATTGAACATTTTGGTTTGTTACATTACCGGGGTATGTCAAAATGGCAGTCCCGTAAATTTTTGTGCTTCATTGGACAACTTATAACTGTTGGGGGGGGCTTCTTTCAGTTTTGTGGAAGGGGAGCCCTTCAAGCACCTGATGCAGGCTGTGGCACCACAATACCAGGTCCCTTCATGCACCACATTCAGTAGAATTATAGTGCCCTCGCTGTACCGGTCATGTGTTGGGGTTTTGAAGGATTTGCTGGGGATGGCTGCTGGCCAATAAGTTCACTTTACAACTGATTTATGGAGTGCTCCAAGTGGCCAGCATGCCTTCCTGTCCTTGACTGCCCATTGCACAAGACAGGATTACACTCCTTCCTCCTCCATGCTGAGGTGATGGATCAGCAGCACACATCACAGAATATTCTAAATGCACTTCAGAAAATGATAGGGAAGTGGCTAGGGAAACAGGCAGGCACGAATGTCAAAATGGGATTTGTTGTCAGTGATGGTGGAGCTAACATGACAAAGGCTATCCGTGATGGAAGATTTGTTGGTGTGCGCTGCTGTGCACACATCCTGCATCTAGTCCTTAGGTCTGCTCTCGATGATAACACTAACAGTGGAAGGTTAGCAGCACTTTTCGAATCATGCCGCAAAATTGCTGGTCACTTCCACTGTAGTGTGAATGATAGCCACCTTCTCAGGCAGGAACAGAGAAAGGCAGGCCTTGTGGAGCACTGCCTCAAACAGAATGTTGGAAGGAGATGGAACTCCACCTTACATATGCTAGAGCGTATACTTGAGCAACAGAGGGCAATTCACGCAATGGCATGTGAACATTTTAATGGTATTGCCAGACCACAAGACAGGGAGGACTGGGTCATGATTGACCAAGTTGTCACAGTGCTCAGGCCTTTTGAGGGTGTCACTGACAATTTAAGCCAAGAGAGTGCTAGCCTGGCACAAGTGGTTCCCCTCTTTGCGCACCTTTCAAATAAAATTGATTCCTTCCTTTCCAATAGGGGAACAATTGCCTGGTGGCAATATACTTGCTGAAGTTGATGCCCTTCTGAGGAGACTGAAGGAGCAACTCAGTTGGCGCATAAAAGAGCTCATCAACTCTCGCCCGAGTTCATGTTAGCCACAATTTGTGACTCCAGAATAAAAGGCAAGATAGCAAAAATACTCTCACCATTAGGAGGGGTAGATTGATAGAGAGGGTACATGAGAGAGAAAGGAAAATGGGAATACAGCTAGAGGAGGGAGAAAAAGAGGAGCTGGAGATGTCTGATGATACTCTGTTAGCTGATACTAGCAGCACTGCTGTCAGTGCTCACTCCACCAGAACATCAGCTTTTTGGGCTGAGGCACTTGACAGTTTGGTGGGACATACTAAACAGCCCCCTAGAAAAGAAAAAACTGCTGGTGACATAGTTAGGGCTTACTTAGCGGAACCTCCTTTGCCCCCCAGTACAGATCCCTTGAGTTTTTGGGATGAGAAGAAGGGTGTGTGGCCTGCTTTGTCCTCGGTAGCCCAGGAGCTTCTTAACTGTCCCTCAACCGTGGTCCAGAGTGAGTGGGTGTTTTCTGTAACAGGAAATATTTCATGCCCTCAGCACTCACAATTGCTCCCTCAGCTCTTAGTGCAAATGGCTTTTTTAAAGTCAACCTGCCAAAGCTTGGTTACCCTGCTCTTGACTTTGATGCTGCATAAAAAAATAATACTTATCCATGGTAACATAATCTCCAATTCTCCACCTGACCCAGTCCCACGTCTCCCCTAAGGTCCTCATTCCATGCTAGAAATGATCACATGTCCAATCCTGACCATTTCTGTGAGGGCTTAAATATGGTAGTTACTCCATGTCTGACCCTATACCATCCTATCAAATTTAATGAACAACTGAGATGGTCAGGTTGAAAACAAAGTTCCATTTGGTTTGTGATGATTTTGGCATGGAATGATCCCCTACTAAGTCCCACCTAATACCTCCTGCCCTGCTTTTACTGCCCAAGGTTTTAGCTACTGATCTGGTATTATCCTTTTGAGACAACTGTGTCATTTAGTGTCATTTAGTAGCATAAAAAATAAATGGGACAGCTGTATCATTTGTACATTTAAATTAAAACTTAAAAAAAAAAACTATTAAAAGTCCTGCTATTTCCACTCCCCCTGCCTTCTTCTCAAATACCTAGGACACTGGAACACAAACACATTCCCTTTAAGTTTGGTATAAGCAGCAACATGAAGGTGAAAAGCAAACCATTTGTCAGTGCGACTGCGCACATGGTCATGCAATATATCAGGAAAGCACAGACCACGCATGAGTGCAAACAGCACCTTGGAGGATTGCTTTCTTCGGGGTTTCACTACCTGGACAGGTGTCAAAACTGGCTCAAGCTGCTGTATTTATGTACTTATAAGAAAGAATGTTATAAAATTATTCCAGTCATTTTCATAATTTAAACTGTGTGCACATTAAACATAATACCATTGGATTTTCTCCTAGTTAGTAGTTACTAGTTAAATCATTATTTGTATTTTTTAAGTTAAATCTGTTGTTGTTTTGGTTGTTTTGTTATGCAGTTTGCCAACCAGGCTGCTTGCTTGCTTACTCCTATACTTGTAGTACTGGTGGTAGAAATGGTGATGATACTGAGTCTGCTGCTAATATACATACAGACACAGGAAAATGAAGGTACTACAAGTCTCCTATACTCCCACCACCAAAATGGTTTTTCTTTCCACCCTCTGATGGCACCTACATCGTGGCAAGGAGATTTTGCTACTAATATATCCAGTCCACCAAGATATTCATGTAATATCCAGGCCACAGTGTTGGCAACATGGCACCTGTAAGTTGGCACTCTGGAAAGTCATCACCCACGACAAAGAAGGAAAGACTAATTACGTTGCCGTGAGTCAGAAATAGGTGAGTACCTGCTCAACTGCCCACTTACTCCCCCCATCCATCATTGATTTCCATTCATTTATGTAACTCTTGTTTTATTTGTCAATTTAGTGAAAGTACCACTGGAATAAGTGGATGAGGCTTCATCATGACAGACACATACAAGTTGAAGACTTCACAGGTACGTATTAACCATACACATCTTTTAGGATGTATGAATAACTGCAAACTTGTATGTAGGGATGCACGATAGCTCTATTGAATACGAGTGATTTTTTTTCTGTACTCGTCGTCAATACCAAAGACCATTCAGGTGCATCCAGGTGCTGTTAGAGAGCATGAAGCCAGCTTCACAGCTTATCAGGAAGCCAGGCCTCCCGAAGCCAGGCAGGGAAGCCGGTGTCAAGCTCTCTCACGGCACCTGGACGCAGGTAATGGTATTTGATAATGACGAGTACAGATAAAAAAATTACTCGTATCCAATACCGGTATCAGTGCATCTCTACATAGAGGGAATCTCAAGTGATGGATGTTCCTTTCAAACATAAAATCAAGACAGCTGTATAGAACACTTATACACTTTTCCAGATCATTATATGTTGTAGTCCAAAGTTTCAGTAACAGAAATGGAAACAGTATTAGTCATCACGACTAATACTATTTCCATTTCTGTTACTGCAACTTTGAACTACAACATATAATGATGCGAGAAAAAAAAAGGGAATACTAAGGTCAGCAAGGCAATATAATACCTAGCTAAATCTAAATGAAGTTGTTGGTGACAACTGGCAAGGATGTTCTTTTAACTGTTTAAGTTGATTACCATGTGTGATAACATGTGTGTTATTATTAAGCAACCAGATATGTAATAAAGTGTAAAATATCACATAATAATCAATATATAAGCACTAAAGTATGTTTTTATTAGGCGAAAATTATTTGCATTTATTTGCATAAACAAATGTAGAAAAAAAAACATGTATGTTAACACGTATACATATATATACAACTATTAACAAAAAGATGAACTGAGCTGTCTTGGGTCGTGGGGCAGAGGAAGAACTAGCCCTCAGTTTTCTGAAGGAGAGGGTTCTCTGCTGCTTTGAGTACTAGCAGACGAGCTCCCAGGCAATGAAGCATTGTGCCTGGAAATTGCTTCCATCAAAGAGAGTCTCAAATGCTCCATTGCCTGGTTCTGCTGTTGGTTTACCCGGGCCAACATATTCTCCATATAGTCAGTCTGTTACCTGGCTGCAAGTTGAATAATCCAGGTTAACCTCCTGATGGCCCGTAACATCCTTCTATCGTCACTTGCCAGCCTACAAACTTCTGTGAGGACTCTCTGACGCTCTGCATTGTGGACAGTTGCTGGGCCAGGCGGTACAGCAGTAGGTGCCAGTGGCATCTGGGTAGGAGGAGGCAACAGCTGTAGCTGCTCCTGTAGAGGCACACCAGGGGCAGCATAAGATGGTGGCAGGATGCGGGAAACATGGCCCGTGACCTCCTACTCCTCTGGTCATGGGGAGAATGCAGGAGTCTGGGGAATCACAGGGGTCAGCTCTGGCTCATTCTGGAGCTCAATGCCATCGCAAATAAGGACAGGTGAGAGAGGCGGGCTGCACTGCTCTCTCCCCTCTGGCTGGTCTTGTTGATCTGAAATAGACCAGATAGCGAATGTTGATGATATCATTCAAAGAAATAGATTTTTAGAGATTAGAATAAAAATATTTATTTACTTTTTATTTTTTATTTTGACATTGTCCTTTAAAAAATAAATACATTTGGGTCTCTTTTATTCCTATTACAAGGAATGTAAACATCCCTTGTAATAGAAAAAAAGCATGACAGGACCTCTTTAATGTGAAATCTAATAATGTGAATGTGAAATCTGGGTTGACCTCAGATCTCATATTTACACTAAAATGCAATAAAAAATTAATAGAAAAAGAAATGTCATATTTTTTTTCCCCCCAAAAAAAGCCCCTTTAAGACTGGAGGGCGGAAGTGCCTGTCAGGGAAGCGGCAGAGGTGACCGGAGCGCAGCGTGCCTCTCCCGCCCCCGATTAAAATGAACTTGCGGCAAAGAGACCACTTTTATCTGAAAGAAGAAGATGAAGATACCGAAGAAGATACCAAGGTTATAGCAGCTATATGCTGCCATAACAATGGTGGTCCTCTTCAAACAGCCGACGTATAACTGTGGCGGGCGGTCCTTAAGTGGTTAAGGGAACAGATTTGTTTTTTTTAGGTTAACAAATGCTTTAAAGAAAAATTTGTTTGTTCTGCTTTTCATTATATAGCAAATATTTTATTTTCGCTATTTTTTTCTAAGTTCCACCCTAGTTACTGGTGGCTGATTGTAGTGGAGGATACTAAGATCAGATGCATTTCCAAATATTGTACTAATAGAATAAACAATTATAGGTTACACTACAAACAGTAGGGTCTAATTACTAAAGGCAAATCCACTTTCCACTACAAGTGCACTTGGGAGTGCAGTCACTGTAGATCTGAGGAGGACATGCAAGGAAAATAAAAAAACAGAATGTTTGCTTGTACATGATTGGATGATAAAATCAGCAGAGCTTACCCATATTTCAGATTTTCTTCTCAGATCTACAGTGACTGCACTTCTGGGGAGGACATCCCCTCCGGCTGTTTGTAATAACAGACAAGTGGCTGCTTAGCCACATTGGTTGTTATTACAAGAAAGCCGACCATCCGTTCTAAAAAACGGTACCAGGGTGATGTCTGCCACTGCAAGCATCACCCCAGTACAACACCTTGAAGCACTATATTGGTAACGATAACGATTATTACAAAAAAGTGAACACCAATAATCGGTCGACCCCTAGTTTGAGGTGTGTGTGTGTATGAACTTAAAAATGGCTGGTTGTTAAATACTGTAGCTTTTTATGTGTTTTATAATGCCTGTTTGTAAAATGTGGATGATGATGGTGCCTTGTGTCCTGTTTCTTTTTTATGGCAGCTTGTGTACTCTACTTACGTTGAGGAATAAAGTGCCGCTGCTTCCTGACACAAGCTGATGCTGGAGCGTCCGGGATATGGCTCAGGCTTTCTGTTAAAGATAGAATAAAAGAGTTAAGGTAACCACTTTTTATAACAAAATAGTGAATATCGACCACCAATAATCGGTCGACCCCTAGTTTGAGGTGTGTGTGTGTATGAACTTAAAAATGGATGGTTGTTAAATAGCTTTTTATGTGTTTTATAATGCTTGTTTGTAAAGTGTGGATGATGATGGTGCCTTGTGTCCTGTTTCTTTATATTGGCAGCTTGTGTACTCTACTTACATTGAGGAGTAATGTGCCACTGATCCCTGACAGAAGCTGACGCTGGAGGGTCCAGGATATGGCTCAGGCCTTCTGTTAAAGATGGAATAAAAGAGTTAAGGTAACCACTTCTGGACCAAGCCTATTTCTGACAGTTATTGTTTACAATTTAAAATCATTATTTTTTGCTAGAAAATTACCCAGAACCACAAACATTATATATATATGTATTTGCGCAGCGGCCTTTCAAAAGCAATTTTTGGGGAAAAATTATCTGAATTAAAAAATAAAATTTACAGTAAATTTATTTAGCCCAATTTTTTGAGATATTGTGATAGACGATGTTACACCAAGTAAATAGATACCGAACATGTTATGGTTTAAAATTGCAAATGCTTGTGGAATGGCGAGAAACTACGGTACTTAAGAATCACTATAGACGAGTATGGACATTTTTTTTACGATTACCAGTTTAGAGTTACAGAGGAGATCTTTTGCTATAATTATTTCTCTCGCTGTGAGGATCGCGGCGATACCTCACAAGTGTGATTTGAACACCGTTTACATTTGCAGGCGTAAGTGTTTTCTTTGGTCAGCGAGCATGCGGGGCACTTTCAAATTATTTTTTTTGTTCTTATTTGTCTATTTTTTCCAGTGTTACTTCCCTCATTTGCACGTACAAGTATTCAAAAAGCAAAAATCTGCATATTTGAATACTGTGGATTTTTTCATATCGGTGCCATTGGCAGCCAAATAAACGAGTATGTAACTTCCGAGTTACTAACATTGAAGACTTGATTGAAGCTGATTCCGCCTTTGTTTGCGACTCTGGCATGCCGGCGGACATGCCGGTTGGTCGCTCCAGTCTCCCGGTGGGACTGAAGACCCGGGCGAAGCAGTGGAATGTGGAGGGCGGTGGGTGTGTGTTGTGTCCTCTCCCACTCCTTATGATGACAGCTGAGCAGCTTCTGAGCCACATCAGTTGTTAGCTGACCACCAAATCTAAAAAGCGGTACCGGGTGAAGGCTGCAGCTGCTTATCACCCCGGTACAACCACTTCCTCAAAGCGCTGTACAGATATGTTGTTTTGCGGGAAGTGGTATGCTATAGGACTTATTTGAGCTTTAATTAATACTTATTTTTTTCTTGCACAGTGTGCCATTCATTGGCTGAGAACAATCAGCTAATCTCTCAGCCAGAGAATGGATGGCAGGATTGTCATCCGGCTTTGGCAGCGCAGCAGAAGCCAGATGTAGTAAATCTGACTTCATAACAAAAAAGGATCCTAGCAAGTCCCAGGTATGAGGACAAATCGTTGCTAAATGGTTTGTGCTTTTGACAGCCCCCCTCTTTTATTTCTCAATCCCATTCTTACATCAGTTTCCTCAGTCCCCCTGCATATCACAATCCCCCTTCACATCACAGTTTACAGTAGTGTTCTGAACCCCCATTCACAATGGTATCTTAATCTTCTCCCCCACCTTCACAGCACCTCCCCACGGCTTCCTCCTCTGCCCTCCTTCACATCACAGCCCCCTGCATCTCTGGGCCCCTTCACATTACACAGTACCCTGCATAATTGCCAGTTTCCCATCTTAACCCCCCAGCTCTGCCCCCGTCAGAATACAGCCTCCACAGCTCTGCCCCTTGCTACCTTATTTGGGCTAACAGAGCTGGAGACACAGTGGGAGACACAGCAGCAGGAATAGTGGGCAGGAGCGGGAGGTGCTGAAGTTAACCAGAAGGTGATTGGTTGCTAGGGCTGCCTAGCAACCAATCACCTGCTGGTTAACTCAGAAAGTTATCTTCAGAGGCTCCATTCTTGCCCAATATTCAGAGCTGTTGTGTCTCCCGCTGTGTCTCTAGCTCTGTGTGCAGAATGGTTCTGCCTCCTGCTCACTGCTCCAATGTGATAGTGACAGCAGCAGAGGTAGGGAGACAGAACCGGCACCTAAATGGCTGGACTGTGGCAGTCCGGATGGCACAGTGTCTCGGTCTGCATTTAGCACACAGTCCGCCATTTAGTGATGTCCGCTATAAATGTTAAATAGATGTTTGTTATTATGTTTATTATTATGTTTGCTTTGTATATATGTTAGGTACTCACCACTGACAGAATATTGAGGGCAGGAACTTGGAGCTGATCCCTCCACAGATGACGTTCCTCGATCTGGAAAACATGAATGTAAAGCAAAACGTAAGTCTCACATGTGTAGTCATAAAAAAAAAAGCTTTACACTTCATGCCCACAGGCACAATCATTATTTCCCTCTTTCAACCCGATCACTACAGACGAAGTTGCTAAACTACTTGCTAATGTTCACCTTACCACCTGCCCTCTGGATCCTGTTCCCTCACAAATGCTACGTTCACCATCTGGCCCTATGCTACACTCTCTAACCCACATCTTCAATCTCTCCCTCTCTTCTGGCATCTTCCCTAACTCTCTAAAACATGCACTTGTCAGACCCATACTTAAAAAGCCCTCACTGGACCCATCCAATCTTCACAACCTACGCCCCATCTCCTTGCTCCCCTTCTTATCCAAACTCCTGGAACGTCTGGTCTACAACCGACTGAGCGTCCACCTCGCTGATAATAGCCTTCTTGATCCCCTTCAGTCTGGATTTCGTCCTCAACACTCCACAGAAACTGCTCTCCTAAAACTAACAAACGATCTACTAACGGCCAAAACCAATCGACACTATTCTGTACTCCTCCTCCTGGACCTCTCTGCTGCCTTTGATACGGTTGACCACCCCCTCCTCCTCAAAAAACTACACGCCTTTGGTCTCCGTGACTGTACACTTCGCTGGTTCTCTTCCTACTTATCCAACCGCACCTTTAGCGTTTCTTATAACTCTACTTCCTCCTCTCCTCTTCCTTTCTCTGTTGGGGTCCCTCAGGGTTCTGTTCTTGGACCTCTACTGTTTTCCATCTACACCTCCTCTCTGGGTCAACTGATAGCCTCCCATGGCTTCCAATACCACCTCTACGCTGATGACACCCAAATCTATTTCTCTACCCCTCAGCTCACTCCCTCTGTCTCCTCACGTATCACCAATTTACTCTCAGATATATCAGTCTGGATGTCACGCCACTTCCTCAAACTCAATCTAGCCAAAACCGAACTTATCATTTTTCCTCCCCCATATGCCTCTTCCCCTGATCTCTCTGTCAAAATCAATGGCACAACTATAAGCCCATCCCCACATGCCAAGGTTCTAGGTGTAGTCCTATACTCTGAACTCTCCTTCAAGCAACACATCCAATCACTGTCCAAATCCTGCCGCCTCAACCTCCGCAACATCTCCAAAATACGCCCCTTTCTAACCAATGACACAACAAAGCTCTTAATTCACTCGCTGGTCATCTCTCGCCTTGACTGCTGCAACTCCCTTCTCATTGGCTTACCTCTACATAGTCTATCACCTCTTCAATCCATTATGAATGCCGCTGCTAGACTCATCCACCTTACCAATCGCTCTGTGTCTGCCACTCCTCTCTGTCAATCCCTCCACTGGCTTCCGCTCGGCCAAATAATTAAATTCAAAATTCTAACAACTACGTACAAAGCCATCCACAATTTAGCCCCCAGCTACATCACTAGCTTAATCTCTAAATACCAACCTACTCACTCTCTTCGTTCCTCTCAAGACCTCCTGCTCTCTAGCTCCCTTGTCACCTCCTCCCATGCTCGCCTTTTCCAAAGCCTCTCCAATCCTATGGAATGCCATACCCCAATCTGTCCGCTTATCTCCTACTTTATTAGCTTTCAGACGATCCCTGAAAACCCTTCTATTCAGAGAAGCCTATCCTACCCACACCTAACAACTGTATTTTAATTTTTTCCATCAGCTCATCCCCCACAGTTATTACTTTTTGTTTCCACTTGACCCTCCCTTCTAGATTGTAAGCTCTAACGAGCAGGGCCCTCTGATCCCTCCTGTATTGACTTGTATTATAAGTGTACTGTCTGCCCCCATGTTGTAAAGCACTGCGCAAACTGTTGGCGCTATATAAATCCTGTATAATAATAATAATAATAATAACAAAAAAAATTGTTTCGTTAGACAGCGCCATTGTGAGAGACACGTAAAATTACGAATCAACAAACAAAAAAAAGTTACGAAAGTAGGAGAATCAAAGAAAAACAATGTACTCTACTCATTCCGATTCAATGAAAAATGTCGCTTGCGAAAATACGAATTAGTCCGAACACGAAAATCCTGTTTTACGAAATTACGAATGACTACGAATCAACAGCACTGAAAAGAAACAAAACTAAGCTAAACAAATTTTTTAGTTGTGCACAAGTCTACTGCACTGTATTGTGTACTGTGTACACCACCAGAAGTGTAGTAGAAACTGTACACACTGTATTAGATACTGTGTACACCACCAGAAAAGTAGCAGAAGCTGTACACACTGTATTAGCTACTGTGTACACCGCCTAAAGTGTATTAGAAACAGTACACCACCGAATGCACTGTAGATATAGGCTACACTGGATGCAGAGTATATATATATATATATATATATATATATATATATATATATATATATATATACAGTATCTCACAAAAGTGAGTACACCCCTCACATTTCTGTAAATATTTTATTCTATCTTTTCATGTGACAACACTGAAGAAATGACACTTTGCTACAATGTAAAGTAGTGAGTGTACAGCTTGTATAACAGTGTAAATTTGCTGTCCCTTCAACAAAAAACAACACACAGCCATTAATGTCTAAACCACTGGCAACAAAAGTGAGTACACTCCTAAGTGAAAATGTCCAAATTGGGCCCAATTATCTGTTTTCCCTCCCCGGTGTCATGAGACTTGTTAGTGTTTCAAGGTCTCAGCTGTGAATGAGGAGCAGGTGTGTTAAATTTGGTGTTATCGCTCTCACTCTCTCACTCTCTCATACTGGTCACTGGAAGTTCAACATGGCACCTCATGGCAAATAACTCTCTGAGGACCTGAAAAAAAGAAATGTTGCTCTACATAAAGATGGCCTAGGCTATAAGAAGATTGCCAAGATCCTGAAACTGAGCTGCAGCACGGTGGCCAAGACTATACAGTGGACAGGACAGGTTCCACTCAGAACAGGCCTTGCCATGGTCGACCAAAGAAATTGGATGGCTGATTATGGTGATAGAGCCCTCTGGGTCACATATTTTTTTTCGCATGTGGTTTTTAAACTTGATATACACAGTTTATTCACTTTTTCTGGTGAAAGGTGCACGTTTGGACCACTTTGATTCTACATTCAAAACTTTCTTTGAACTGTCTGTTTTACCATCCACTGCTTATAGACTTTTATTTGTGGGGAAGACCACATGCTGTGATATTGCACTTTTTACCACGTTTAATTTTAGCACTGTTTTAGTATTTTAATAATCCAGTGTTTGAACTGTTTATTTTTATACTACTGTCTGGTATTTTTCCTGTTCTTTTTAACAGCTGCTTAGTACGTTTTAAATATTGTGACAATTATATTTTAAGGAATATACTTATTTCAGCTTATAGATTTGTGCGATTGATCTGGCGCTGAGTAGGTGTTCTTTGGGCCTTTTTTTGCACACCTCTCCTTTTTAGTTATTTAAAAGCATTTTAGAATGCACAGTAGCTATCTGTTCCTAAACTCGCTGGGTCTTGGCCAAAGGAATTTGATGTTGATTTTTTAAGTCACTGCATTTTATTATGAAATGTTTATTTTTTTTTATTTATTTTGTAAATAAAAGCAAAACTGAAAGAAAACCTGCCTCCTGCCCCCCCCCCCCCTTTGCCAGTTATAACTAGCCTAGCAAACTACATTTCCAGGCTGGTATACCCATAGCAAAGGGGCAATGAGGGTGAAGGCCCCTGCCATGCTGATAACAGACTGATTGCTCTGCAGGAACAGGGAATGCTTTGAGAGGGGTTTCCCAAAAAGGGGGTGGGAGGGGGAGACCAGGCTGTCAGTCACAGCCTGCATATCAATGGCACCTGTGTCCTTGTGAAATCATAGTTCGCTGCTCTCTGCATTAGTCAATGGTTAAGGGAGTAGCTAGAGATGGTGATAAGAGAAAAACACTAACATTTGCATAACAGTACTATTTGGTCCTTAGGTTTCATATTTACAGCTGATGAAGCAGATTATGACAGTTTTACTATGCTTCCATACTTAGGGAATGGAAAGGGTCACTGCAAGCTTGCAGTTCTTTTAAACAGTATGTGCAATTACTGGGAAAAATTACTGGGTCATAAATTAAAAATGGTTGTGCTACAATTCAGTACAAGCACACATTATAAAGAATGCACAACTTCTTATTTACTTTAAAATAAGACGAACAATATCCTATTCTATTTATATTTATTATGGAATCCCATTATTCTGTATGTCACCCAAGCTACTAGTGTATTTGATTTTTTCTCAAAAGAGTCAAGATTTTTCTCATTAAATTTGGTGGAAATTTAATCCCGAGGCATAGGATACTGGTGATTAGAAAATAAGCTTTTACATACGACAGTCACTCCTGGATGATGTATTCCTGAACGAAACATCCCTTATAAGTTTTAACAGTGACTTAAAAATATGCAATAAAAGTCCCCAAGCCCAATAATGTCTGCTTTTAAAAGAAACTCAAGAGAAAAAAAAACATATTAAATACAAATATTCCTATAACATAATTCTGTAGGGCTTAGAAAGAAAAGTTTTTGCCATTAACACGTCTCTATAATGGATGTGATAAGTAAAGAAAGGATGCTTCTGGAAATATATATCTCATTTTTCATTACTTTTTCAGGATGAGTGCGATTAAGTGCTGCATTATATCTTATTACATGACATTTTCTTGCTGCAGAGAGACATTCCATAAACAAATGCAGTGGTTTAGTTCCATTAGAACATGCTAATATTAATTTGCACTGTGCGTACACTAAACGCCCATTAAAGGTTTTGTGACTGATATATTACAACGAAGAACAGCGAAGACAACTATGATGAGTTACAATCTCAAGTAATTATCATAAACCTTTTCTCTCTCGTACCTTTGTAATTTATATAGAGGAAAAAATAGTAAAGTAACCATGAAAATTAATAGAGTTTTAGACATTTTTCATTTTATGCAGTTTTCAACATTTTTGTAACATAAAATACATTTTTATATGTGAATTGTACTCTAGTAACAATTTAAACCTTTCTAGATGAATTACAGAAAGAATAATATTTCAAAGATTTTAAAAAATCCAAAAGTATTTACGAAAAAGGCAAATGTTAGCTAATGGATTCTATCAGTCTTCTTATTAAAATGCAATTAAGACCATGAGCAGTAGATTGCTGTTTGACTTAACATCCTGTTTATTAACCACTTAAGCCCCGGACCATTTGGCTTCCCAAAGACCAGAGCACTTTTTGCGATTCGGCACTGCATCGCTTTAACTGACAACTGCGTGGTTGTGCGACGTGGCTCCCAAACAAAATTGACGTCCTTTTTTTCCCCACAAATGGAGCTTTCTTTTGGTGGTATTTGATCACCTCTGCGGTTTTTATTTTTTGCGCTTTAAACAAAAAAAATTGCGACAATTTTGAAAAAAAAACGTATTATTTTTTACTTTTTGCTATAATAAATATCCCCCAAAAATATATAAAAAACCCATTTTTTTCCTCAGTTTAGGCCGAAACGTATTCTTCTACATATTTTTGGTAAAAAAATTGCAATAAGCGTTTATTGATTGGTTTGCACAAAAGTTATAACGTCTACAAAATAGGGGATAGTTTTATGGCATTTTTATTATTATTATTTTTTTACTAGTAATGGCAGTGATCTGCGATTTTTATCATGACTGCAAAATTATGGCGGACAGATTGGACACTTTTGGCACGATTTTGGGACCATTCACATTTATACAGCGATCAGTGCAATTAAAAATGCATTGATTACTGTGTAAATGTGACTGCCAGTAAAGGGGTTAACCACTAGGTGGCACTGTAGGGGTTAAGTGTGTCCTAGGGAGTGATTCTAACTGTGGGGAGAGGGGCTGTTTGTGACATGACACTGACCACTGCTCCCGATGACAGGGAGCGGTGATCAGTGTCCTGTCACTAGGCAGAATGGGGAAATGCTTGTTTACATTAGCATTTCCCCGTTCTTCCTCTCCGTGAGACGATTGCGTGTATCCCCACGGACATTGAGTCTGTGGAACCCACGATCACACTCACAGAGATCGCGGGTGCGCGCATGCCCGCAAACCGCTTCTTAAAGGTCAACGTACAGGTACGTTAATCTGCCTGTATGTGCCCTTCTGCCTACGTATATCGTTGTGAGCTGGTCGGCAAGCAGTTAAAGAGGAAATGAACTCAGAAAGCTGGGCTCAAAACAAGGTAAGCAGAGGGTAAAGTAGTAATCACCAGTATTGCATGAGGTCTCCTTGCATCTGATTTTTTACCTATTACTGACTTACCATGTCTTGTTTTGCCTTGGTCTTCATGTGGAGGTGGCCATCTTGGTAGAGGCAGGACCTTACTAAAAATCATAGCAGAACTTCCAGCAAGGAGAACAATGAGCAGCTTAGTAGTGACATCATCAAATCACACTCCAAATCTTCTGAAACAAGCAGTCATAGGCAGCAGAACTATAGATTCACACTTCAGATAGGCACTCTCCCATACCAGCAAGTGTGCTGGTGTTTCTGAGGAAAAATTCAACAATCAAATGTACATATTCAGGGAACTACTTAAGTACAATTAGATGTACCTATAACAAGAAGAATTTACCTATAACATAGCAAATCTTAACTTTTTTTTTTAGTTTAGTTCAGATAAGCAGTGGTGGCTGATGGTTTTTAAACCAGTGGTACAACATGAAGGTGGCAATGGTTTAAAATATAAAAACCACAAAAAAAAACTCTTAGGTGATAGCTTAAAACATTTTGCTGCTTTAACTATTTGCAAGACAAGACTTTTCTTTACTACTCACCATAGGTGTGCGCAGCCTAATGCATTAGGGTGTGCACCCTTAAGCTCAAACATACATGCATGTGTAGGTATCTACATATATATGACCCCAGCACATTGATCTCCCTGCTGGCACAGTGAAAGAGAAAAGGATAAACACTTTTCTTATGGTAGAGCCGGTAAGAGGGAGATCTTTTCCATGTTCCTGTTGCTACACAGAACGATAACAATAATGCGCATGGGGGGATTAGGGTGTGCCTGGGCACATCCGGCACACCCTGTGCGCATGCATATGCTACTCACTAACTCCATCTGTATAAGACACAAATGAGTCAGATCATGCCTGAAAAGAGACAGCTGCTGCTCTTAATGCTTTGTGAATTTTATGTTTTCTATGTATAAAAAAATCCAACAAATTTGACCCAAACCATTATAGTTTCTCTATAAAAAGAGAGCATGTTTAAGTTAGGTTTAATACTTTTACTTCTTTACTGCCTTGGTGTAAAATAACACAATGATAACTATGGTGCTATTATGGAATTTTCTCAGTGGTTAATTTTATAAATTTAGAATGTAGTAATAAAATGTCTACATTGAACAGAACATTGATCAAAGTAATGGAGGGTATCATTTGCAAGATATTATAAACTAACTTTTAACTGTATTTTTGGGTGTCATACACATAAACTCAGTAATTGGAGAACAAGTGATAAACCCATTGACTAGTAGATCTCTTGGTGATTACTATAGAAAGTCAGCGTTTCGAAAGGGATAGAGGCATCTTTGAAACATAATGGAAAATTGTTAAAGATCCTTTGAAAAGATGTATTATTTTAATATTTCCACCTTAGAGATTTTGTATAGAGTGGAGGTTCAGTGTTAATCTACTTTTCCAGTAAAATAAAAGAAATTAACATACTTTATGGATCTTTGTAGATTAGTTGTATTTTAAATATGTTGGCAATATTTTTCAGCAAAGTTTACTTAACATATTGCTTGTCAGCCCAAATAGTTTTGCACTGATATAATATCATATAAATATGTTTGAATAGCTTTGCATAGCTTACATTTTTAGTGCAAATATATTCATGTGCCTTAAAGGATAAGTTCACATTTCTGAACATGTAACATGTTACTCACATATTTAGGGTGTAACATGTGACATGTTCAGCATCTGCGTTGAACCCCTCTCCCTTGATTCCCCCCTCATTGTGACAGCAAGCTGGGGATCTTCCCTGCATTCTCTGTCACAATTCAAAGAGAGCAGGTCTTAGCCCACATGGCCTACCAATTCACAGATCTCTGTGAATCGATAGACTGCAAGTACCGACAGCCTTTGTGGCTGTTAACTTGCAGTTCTTAATGAACTACCAGGGTGCTGTTGAGTACTCTAGGTAGTTCATCGAGCTCCTTGTCATTCAGTAACTGCCTGCCCATATCGGAGGTATGGGCAGACAACTACACAGAATATTTGCAGGACCGTGGCATTTCACCCGCAATCTGCTGATCATGGGTGTAATGCTTTACAGGCTCCTAACAAAAAGAAAAAAAAATGCATATTTTGTTACCGGCAAAAATGTGCATTTGTTATTTTTTATTTGTAAATGTGAACTTTTCCTTTAAGATACACATTTTTTTTAAAAACTCAGTATTTAAAAAAGAAACATGAAAAAGTGCCCGAACAAACTTTTTAAACCCTTAAAATAATGTTTTGGAACACAAGAAGAAGCTTCTAATATAGACACACAATCCACATAGGCCTTGATTCATGCTTCAATGCAGAGCTAGGGTCTATCCATACCAGAGCAAAGCCTCACTTTTATTTAACAATCAAATCCCAGAATCCCAGGGGCAAACAAGGCTTGAAAATTCTGTTGTTAAAAGGTGGGACCAAGATCCAAAGTGCGAACGTTGAGGTCTAAGTTAAGAGTATGACGGGGATCAGGGTCTCTGCAGTCATGTTGAAAATGATCTGGAGAATGGTATTCCAATGAGCCCCCAGCAGTTTCCTATCTCCCACAATTTTCCAAAATTGCTAACTCTGGACCCTGTCCAGTCTTCAGTGTGGTCTTCAGACAGAAGTGCAAAACTATGATATTGTGCATATTCTAGATTAATGCGCTGACACGTTGGCTGTCCATGGTGTCTTTGAATTGCTTTTCAGTGCTTTGGACATTATTTTGTAAATCCTGATTTGCTTCTGAGGTTATAATTTAGCTTGTCTTCTGTTATCCAATTCCATTTTTCTACTGTGATTTTGTTTCAGATTGACTTTCCTGATCTCCTGTTGCTCTTCATAATTTGTTGCAAATTGGCTTAAAACTTGGTTACTGACTCCTGATTAAAACCTGCAAAAATTTTCCAACAAGTCAGTTTGTGAGAAGTCAATCATCAGAATTAATATTATTAATCAATTCTATACTCCGCACTATGGGTCTGTTACCAAGTACAGCTGCCCCCACCGTGCTTATATCTTATAAATGGGATACAACCAAGGTAAGTAAAGAGAATATGGTGTGGTGCTTGCAATACCACAACACAACTTTCCTATACAATAATGTAAATAAATTCCTTTCAGTGACATCATACACATGGAACTGTACTACAATACACCACCCTCAGTTGCATCCTTAACTAAGAAAAGTATATCAGTAAAGGGCATAAATCAATAACACACAATATTTCACTTATAATAATCACTGTTCAATATATTGCATACATATTGAAAACAATATAAATTCTGTAAAGACAATATGATGTGACGCTTACGATACTACAAAGCAACAACTCCCATTTAGAAACATGTATATAAACAAATTTCCTTCAGTGAACACCCTTTAAAAGTCTATGGGAGAAATCAAAAGTGCTAATTTTAAAGGCTTATATTCATGGTATTGTCATAAAAAGTGTTTGGGGACCTGGGTCCTGCCCCAGGGGACATGGATCAATGCAAAAAAAAGTTTTAAATACGGATGGTTTTTCGGGAGCAGTGATTTTAATTATTTTAATAATAATCAATTAAAGTGAAATAATAAAAGTGTAATATTCCTTTAAATTTCGTACCTGGGGGGTGTCTATAGTGTGCCAAGAAAAAGGGGTGCATGTGCCCTGTGTTTAGACCAGTCTGAAAGCAAAATGACATTTCAAAGGAAAAAAAGTCATTTAAAACTACTCGCGGCTATTAATGAATTGCCGGTCCGACAATACACATAAAAGTTCATTAATAAAAACGGCATGGGAATTCCCTACAGGGGAACCCCGAACCAAAATTTAAAATAAAAATGACGTGGGGGGTCCCCTTCAATTCCATACCAGGCCCTTCAGGTCTGGTATGGATATTAAGGGGAACCCTGGCCAAAATTTTTTTAAAAAATGGCGTGGGGTCCCCCTCAAAATCTATACCAGACCCTACAGGTCTGGTATGGATTTTAAGGGGAACCCCGCGCCAAAATTTAAAAAAAAATGGCGTGGGGTCCCCCCAAAAATTCATACCAGACCCTTATCCGAGCACGCAACCTGGCAGGCCACAGGAAAAGAGGGGGGGCGAGAGAGTGCCCCCCCTCCTGAACCGTACCAGGCCACATGTCCTCAACATTGGGAGGGTGCTTTGGGGTAGCCCCCCAAAACGCCTTGTCCCCATGTTGATGGGGACAAGGGCCTCATGCCCACAACCCTTGCCTGGTGGTTGTGGGGGTCTGCGGGCAGGGGAGCTTATCGGAATCTGGAAGCCCCCTTTAACAAGGGGACCCCCAGATCCCGGCCCTCCCCCCTGTGTGAAATGGTAAGGGGGTACCCCTACCATTTCACAAAAAAGCTGTCAAAAATGTTAAAAATAACAAGAGACAGTTTTTGACAATTCCTTTATTTAAATGCTTCTTCTTTCTTCTATCTTCTTTCTTCTATCTTCTATCTTCTTTCTTCTATCTTCTATCTTCCTTCGGTTTCTTCCTCCATCTTCTTCTTCTCACCCGTTACGTAACCCTGCCCCCTTCTGACATCATAGGGAATGCCACAGGGAAGTCCCTGTCAAGTCCCCATGCATCAGAGGGGGCGGGGTCACCGGGTGATAAGAACCGTCAGAAGAGGAGAAGCGTCACACAGCGGGAGCCTCCCTCCATGCCATCATGGATGCGGAGCAGCCCAAGGAGAAGAAGGGAAGAAGACGCCGATGCCACGGAGGAAGATGCCGGACGATAACACCGGAGGAAGAACCAGAAGAACCAGAAGAAGAAGAAGATGGAGGAAGAAACCGAAGGAAGATAGAAGAAAGAAGAAGCATTTAAATAAAGGAATTGTCAAAAATTTTTTTTTACATTTTTGACACTTTTTTTGTGAAATGGTAGGGGTACTCCCTTACCATTTCACACGGGGGGAGGGCTGGGATCTGGGGGTCCCCTTGTTAAAGGGGGCTTCCAGATTCTGATAAGCCCCCCACCCACAGACCCCCACAACCACCAAGGGTTGGGCAAGGGTTGTGGGGATGAGGACAACAACATGGGGACAAGGTGTTTTGGGGGCTACCCCAAAGCACCCTCCCAATGTTGAGGGCATGTGACCTGGTACGGTTCAGGAGGGGGGGCGCTCTCTCGTCCCCCCTCTTTTTCTGCGGCCTGCCAGGTTGCATGCTCGGATAAGGGTCTGGTATGAATTTTTGGGGGGACCCCACGCCATTTTTTAAAATAAATTTTTGTGCGGGGTTCCCCTTAAAATCCATACCAGACCTAAAGGGTCTGGTATAGATGTTGAGGGGGACTCCATGGCATTTAAAAAAAAAATTTGGCCGGGGTTCCCCTTTATATCCATACCAGACCTGAAGGGCCTGGTTTGGAATTTAGGGGGACCCCCATGTCATTTTTTTTTTAAATCGTGGTCCGGGGTTCCCCTGTGGGGAATTCCCATGCCGTTTTTATCAATGAACTTTTATGTGTATTGTTGGACCGGCAATTCATTAATAGCCGCGAGTAGTTTTAAATGACTTTTTTTCCTTTGAAATGTCATTTTGCTGTCAGACTGTTCTAAACATGGAAAACATGCGCCCCTTTACAGGCATACTATAGACACCCCCCAGGTACGAAATTTAAATGGATATTACACTTTTATTGTTTCACTTTAAGCATTATTAAAATCACTGCTCCCGAAAAATGGCCGTATTTAAAACTTTTTTTTTGCATTGATCCATGTCCCCTGGGGCAGGACCCGGGTCCTTAAACACTTTTTATGTCAATAACTTGCATATAAGCCTTTAAAATTAGCACTTTTGATTATTCATGTTCGTGTCCCATAGACTTTAATGGTGTTCGAACTAATTTTTTGCCTGTTCGCAAGTTCTGGTGCGAACCGAACAGGGGGGTGTTCGGCTCATCCCTAGTAGGGGTACAATGTATCCGATACCCATTCACATGGGGGGCGGGATCTGGGGGCCCCCTTGTTGAAGGGGGCTTTCAGATTCCGATAAGCACCCCCTTCCACAGACCCCTACAACCAATGGCCAGGGTTGTCGGGAAGAGGCTCTTGTCTCCATCAACATGGGGTCAAGGTTCTTTGGGGTGGGGCGCACAAAGCACCCACCCCCCATGTTGGGGGCATGTGGCCTGGTATGTTTCAGGGGCGCTCACTCATCCCCCCTATCCTGACCTCTGGGCTGCATAATCGGATAAGGGTCTGGTATGGATTTTGGGAAACCCCATGGCAATTTTTTTATTTTGGCATGGAGTTCCCCTTAATATCCTGGACTGGGGGGGAGGGGGGCACCCTACAACATTTTTTTTTCTTTATTTTCCATCTATATTGCCAGGAGCCAGAAATACATTACAGCTACGAGCAAGTTTGAATTACATTTTTTTTGCATTGATGCATGTCCCCTAGGGTCCCTATACACTTTTTATGGCAATAACTTGCATATAAGCCTTTATAATGAAGACTTTTGATTTTTCGTGTTTGTGACCCATAGACTTTAATAGGGTTCGCATGTTCGCTAGAACTTTTTGTCTGTTCACGGTGTTCTGGTGCGAACCGAACCAGGGGGTGTTTGGCCCATCTCTAATGCCTTAATGTAAACAAGGCTTATCTCAGTTCTGACAGGGGGTAGGGACGATCCTGTGCCTCTGCAAAGCAGGGACTAGAATCAATATCTTCCCCTAGTGAAAGCAACAAGGTTTGTACACAAAAACACTGGCTAGACACACAGTTAACCCTTTGATCGCCCTAGATTTTATTTTAAATAAATTTCTTTCAGACTCTATTTTGAGCTCACACAGGAGCCTCTATATGTACTTTATTATATCCACATTTGCATTACAACAAGAGTCTCTATCTCCCCTAATCAACTCATACCTTGGTTAGTTTGTATACCCCCTCTCTTTCTTATCTTAAATTGCTTCATGTTGTTAAATGTTTAATCCCTTTATGGCCAGTGTCATTATTACAGTGACAGTGCATATTGTTAGCACTGATCACTGTATTAGTGTCACTGGTTCCTGCAAAGGGTCAAAAATGTCAGTTAGTATCTGATTGTCCTGATGAAGCTCATGTAAATCGGTGAGCAAAATGCATTGACCTCATCATGTCATGTGACTCAGCCTCTTGAGCACACCATTGCGACTTGTACATCAACTGCTCCACACCCATGGATGTGAACATGGCAGCGGTTCCTCATCTTCCCGGAATGGCACAGAGTCAGCCTGTGCACTGACACTTATGGCAGTATACAGAAGATGGATGTGGACAGAGCGGCGCACTAATTTGGCCATACTATGGATGAGATCATTTGATGGGACATAGTTCCCGGGACTACACACTGTCTAGCTGAATTTTCCACTGCCTCGTGGAATGCCCGGTAAAGTCTGTGTTTGTCTGCTTGCTGCTTTCACAACTCTCTATGCTACTCCAGCTAAATTAATTCATTACGCGCTTGCCAACTATGCCTTGCATGAACCTTTTACTTACATATGCCAATGTGATTTGATTCATGACTGTGCCTTAGTGACTATTGACAATTTACCCATGAGACTATTGGGCCAAGTGACTTACAGCTGGATTTTATAAACTATCCACAATGTGTTACTACTCCATATACTCCAAGGAGCTATGGTTTGACTACATCTTGTGACACATTGAAGATACTGCCCAGCTTTGCCCGTCTTTTGATAATTGTCACGCATGGATCACTGATGTGCCCGTAACATTCCCACAGCTGATACTTACCTTACTGCCAGCACTAGTGTGTGAATGGAGGTGTGCCTGTGAGCCCCAGTTGTGTTTTTAAGTGTGTGACAATGTTGTCATGACTGTTTTATTATTGATAGCGTGGTGAAGGATTTAGTATGCTTTATTTTTGTAATTTGTCTTCTTTTCAGTGACATCATACACATGGAACTGTACTACAATACACCACCCTCAGTTGCATCCTTAACTAAGAAAAGTATATCAGTAAAGGGCATAAATCAATAACACACAATATTTCACTTATAATAATCACTGTGCAATATATTGCATACATATTGAAAACAATATAAATTCTGTAAAGACAATATGATGTGACGCTTACGATACTACAAAGCAACAACTCCCATTTAGAAACATGTATATAAACAAATTTCCTTCAGTGACACCATACACATAGAACTGTACTACAAGCCACCTCCCTTCAACTATAACAATCACTGTGCAACATAGAACATAAATATTGTAAAAATTGTAACATATTGTAAACATTGTAGATATATATTCTGTGCAAAATTCAGCAACACAAGTCTCTGTGTAAGGTACATGTATCCAATAAACAGTGTTATATATATATTACAGTTCAGAGTATATAGTACAGTTAGTGTAGTATGTGTTATACAGTTTAGATTATATAGTGCAGTTAGTGTAGTATATATTATACAGTTCAGAGTATATAGTGCAGTCAGTGTAGTATATATAATACAGTAAAGAGTTTATAGTGCAGTCACTGTAGCATATTTAATACAGTTCAGAGTATATAGTGCAGTCCGTATAGTATATACAGTATAATACAGTTCAGAGTATATAGTGCAGTCCATATAGTATATATATAATACAGTTCAGAGTATATAGTACAGTAAGTATAGTATATATAATAGAGTTCAGAGTATATAGTGCAGTTAACGTAGTATATGTTATACAGTTCAGAGTAAATAGTGCAGTCAGTGTAGTATATATAATACAGTTAAGAGTATATACTGCAGTCCGTATAGTATATATAATACAGTTCAGAGTATATAGTGCAGTCCGTGTAGTATATATAATACAGTTCAACAAATATAGTGCAGTCTGTATAGTGTATATATAATACAGTTTGGCTTATATAGTGCAGTCTGTATAGTATATATAATACAGTTCAAAGCAGGGGTAGGCAACATTAAAGTGGTGGAGATCTACCTGAACAACCTGAGAGAAGTCAAAGATCACTGGGCACAGTGCCGCCTCCTCACACCTGATTTAAACCTCTAATTGCAGTACTACTATGTCACAAACGTGTGCATTGCACGGCAATCATGGGTTTAAATCAGGTGGTGAGAAGGCAACATATCGCCTCCTCACCACCTATCAACACACACTCGGGTCGCTTTTTAGAGGAGCAGCACTTGAATGAGCCTTTAGTTGCATTCAGCAGCGGCACCTTAGGGCTCGTTCACACGTAAAGTTGAGGGTGGTAAAATAGCAGGATATAATAGAAGTCTATGGCTAAGCACAGAAAGACCCGCAGGAAAGCTGCAGGTACACTGCACTGCACCCACGATGTGGGTAAACCGCAGCACAACAGTGTGAAAGCAGCCCTATACTATTATGCCTGGTGTATTTCTCCACACTGACCTGAAGATCTTTTCTTTCCTGCTGCTGGCACCACTCTGGCAGCTACCTGGCATAAGAGGTGGAGTGCAGTTGGTATCAATCCGCATGGGACAGGAGCCGGCACTACAGAGGAGGCATCGGCTTATGCAGCTCTTGATTTCTTCTACAACTCTAACTTTACAAGTAGTTCCTCTGCATTGCACTGCAATTGATGATTTGGAATAGCAGGTCAGCAAACCCAGACCAAGATCTACTAGTCACCTGTCCACAATATACAGGTTGCTGACCCCCAGTCCAGAGTATATAGGGCAGTCCGTATAGTATATATAATACAGTTCAGAGTATATAGTGCAGTCCGTATAATATATATAACAGCCCTCAAAAAATCCACTCGCCTGCTTGCATTTTGCGAGAGGATTGGCGAGCTATATGGCTGCCTGGGAGTGGGGGGCGAGCACTGCCAGAAGCCTGGGTGGAATGGGAGTCCTTCACCCAGTGATCATGGAGGTGAAGAGAGAGAGAGATGCCCAGGTGATCTGAGCGCAGTGCTGGGAACACAGTGATAACAGTTTTCATTTCAATTGCCGTGTTCCCCACCGCTCACTGTCAGATAAAGCCCCCTCCTCCTGGTCCCGGGACTTTGATAGACAGATCACCCCTCCAATCCCGGTGACGGGTGATCTGTCAAACAAAGTTCCCCGGTCAGGGGGCGGGGCTGTATATGACGTTGAGCGGCGGGAACATGACAATTGAAATGAAAGCTGTTATCGATTTGTTCCCTGCGCTGCACTCTGATCACCTGGGCGGCTCTCCTGTTTCTCTCCTCCCCTGCACAAGTAGGCTGCATAGTGGACACTGGCTGAATGGTAGGGACAAAGCTGCATGGTGGGCACACGGCTGCATGGTGGGCACACAACTGCATTGGTGGACACAAGGCTGCATTGATGGACACACGGCTGCATTGTGGACACATGGCTGCATGGTGGGCACAAGGCTGCATTGGTGGACACAAGGCTGCATTGGTGGGCACACAACTGCATGGTGGGCACACAACTGCATTGGTGGACACAAGGCTGCATTGGTGGGCACACAACTGCATGGTGGGCACACAACTGCATTGGTGGACACAAGGCTGCATTGGTGGACACACAGCTGCATTGGTGGACACACGGCTGCATGGTGGACACACGGCTGCATTGGTAGACACACGGCTGCATTGGTGGACACACGGCTGCATGGTGGACACACGGCTGCATGGTGGGCACATGGCTGCATTGGTGGGCACAAGGCTGCATTGGTGGACACAGGCTACATTGGTGGGCACAGGCAGCCTGCATTGGTGGGCAAGGATAAAGTTGTTGTTGTTGTTAATATTTATAACTTAATTCTGCATAAAACATTTAAGTGCCATTTCATGAGAATTTATGAGGGCGTGTTTAGGGGCGGAATTAGGGGTGGGGCAGGGCGGGCTGGGGCAACTGGTGGCGAGTGACCCTTGAGGCCTGGCTAGTAGCGCAGGACTTGAAATTTTGAGCCCTGATATATAATACAGTTCAGAGTATATAGTGCAGTCAGTGTAATATATATAATACAGTTCAGAGTATATGGTGCAGTCCGCATAGTATATATAATACAGTTCAGAGTATATAGTGCAGTCCGCATAGTATATATAATATAGTTGTGAGTATATAGTACAGTCAGTGTAGTATATACAATACAGTTCAGAGTATATAATGCAATCCGTATAGTAAATATAACACAGTTCAGAATATATAGTGCAGTCCGTATAGTATATATAATACAGTTCAGAGTATATAGTGCAGTCTGTATAGCAATAGTAATAATACAGTTCATTACTACACTAAAAAGGGGCCCGTGGTCCCTACCTGCAAAAGGCAGTTGCTAAGGCCTGGCTGAACCAGTGTTAGGCCTAACTATGCAGTGATAGCTGTGCCTGGGAACTCAAGCAAGTAGAGTGCTGGAGGAGCTAAGGAGTAATGGTCTGCAGTAAGAGTTGTGCTGGAGGAAGAGAGATCTCTATATGCCGGAGTGTATAAAAGTTGTTCCAATTCTATGTTCAAAAAGTCATCCCAATTGATTGTTCTAAAATTCACTGGGCATCCCATACTTCCTATACCCCATCCAAGTTCAATCCCCTAAATAAAACAAAAAAAACAAAGCTAATGGACTGTTCATTGCCTTGGAGTGACTGAGGACTTGAATGCCGGGCTGGGCAGGGTGAAAGGTGGGCCACAACACTTAGCAGCCATTACGGGGGTACCGCTACGTATATAATATGGTTTAGAGTATATGGTGCAGTCCGTGTAGCATATATAATACAGTTCAGAGTATATAGTGCAGTCAGTGTAGTATATATAATACAGTTCAGAGTATATAGTGTAGTTCATGTAGTATATATATATAATACAGTTCATAATACAGTTCATAGTATATAGTGCAGTCAGTGTAATATATATAATACAGTGGAGAGTATATCGTGCCATGAGTGTAGTATATATAATACATTGCAAAGTATACAGTGCAGTGAGTGTAGCATACATAATACCCGAGGGGGATGAGTGAGCACCCCCCTCCTGAAACATACCAGGCCGCTTGCCCCAAAACACCTTGTCCCACACCGGTCAGGGTTGTCAGGGCCTGCAGGCGGGGCTTATCAGAATCTGGAAGTCCACTTTAACAAGGGGTCCCCCAGATCTCGCCCCCTATGTGAATGGGTATTGGGTACATTGACAGCTATTATATAGGCAAGGGTGGGGCCACCCGGTGATGTAACCGAGTGACACCGCCCCTTCTGACATCAGGGGGGGTGGGATCATCCAGTTACATCAGTGGGTGGCCCCCGCCGTTGCCTATATAAGAGCTGTTAATGCGAAAAGACAGCAGTTGCCGGGAGGCCTCCCATGGAGGCTGAGTTTTTTCTTTTTTTCTATTTTTCGGGTCCATTGGGTGGCATGATTGATGATGGATGGACATCGAAGGACACTTTTTTTTTCTTTTTTAATAAAGGAATTGTCAAAAACTGTCTGTTGTGGTTTTTACTTCTTGACAAATTTTTGGATGAATGAGTAGGAGTTAGGGATGAGCTTCGAACAGCGAACAATTTGGGGTGTTTGCGGCAAATTCGAAAGCCGCGGAACACCCTTTCAAAGTCTATGGGAGAAATCAAAAGTGCTAATTTTAAAGGCTTATATGCATGGTATTGTCATAAAAAGTGTTTGGGGACCTGGGTCCTGCCCCAGGGGACATGGATCAATGCAAAATACGGATGGTTTTTCAGGAGCAGTGATTTTAATTATTTTAATAATAATCAATTAAAGTGAAATAATGAAAGTGTAATATTCCTTTAACCACTTCAGCCCCGGAAGGTTTTACCCCCTTCCTGACCAGAGCACTTTTTACAATTCGGCACTGCGTTGCTTTAACTGCTAATTGCGCGGTCATGCAATGCTGTACCCAAACGAAATTTGCGTCCTTTTCTTCCCACAAATAGAGCTTTCTTTTGATGGTATTTGATCACCTCTGTCGTTTTTATTTTTTGTGCTATACACGGAAAAAGACCGAAAATTTTGAAAAAAAATGATATTTTCTACTTTTTGTTCTAAAAAAAATCCAATAAACTCAATTTTAGTCATACATTTAGGCCAAAATGTATTCGGCCACATGTCTTTGGTAAAAAAAATGTCAATAAGTGTATATTTATTGGTTTGCGCAAAAGTTATAGCGTCTACAAACTAGGGTACATTTTCTGGAATTTACACAGCCTTTAATTTATGACTGCCTATGTCGTTTCTTGAGGTGCTAAAATGGCAGGACAGTACAAAACCCCCACAAATGACCCCATTTTGGAAAGTAGACACCCCAAGGAATTTGCTGAGAGGCATGTTGAGCCCATTGAATATTCATTTTTTTTGTCCCAAGTGATTGAATAATGACAAAAAAAAAAAAAAATTACAAAAAGTTGTCACTAAATGATATATTGCTCACACAGGCCATGGGCATATGTGGAATTGCACCCCAAAATACATTTATCTGCTTCTCCTGAGTACGGGGATACCACATGTGTGGGACTTTTTGGGAGCCTAGCCGCGTACGGGGCCCCGAAACCAAGCACCGTCTTCAGGATTTCTAAGGGCGTACATTTTTGATTTTACTCCTCACTACCTATCACAGTTTTGAAGGCCATAAAATGCCCAGATGACATAAACCCCCCCAAATGACCCCATTTTGGAAAGTAGATACCCCAAGCTATTTGCTTTGAGGCATGTTGAGTCCATGGAATGTTTTATATTTTGACACAAGTTGCGGGAAAGTGACACATTTTTTTTTTTTTTTGCACAAAGTTGTCACTAAATGATATATTGCTCACACAGGCCATGGGCATATGTGGAATTGCACCCCAAAATACATTTAGCTGCTTCTCCTGAGTACGGGGATACCACATGTGTGGGACTTTTTGGGAGCCTAGCCGCGTACGGGACCCCGAAAACCAAGCCCCGCCTTCAGGATTTCTAAGGGCGTACATTTTTGATTTTACTCCTCACTGCCTATCACAGTTTCGGAGGCCATGGAATGCCCAGGTGGCACAAACCCCCCCCCAAATGACCCCATTTTGGAAAGTAGACACCCCAAGCTATTTGCTGAGAGGCATGGTGAGTATTTTGCAGCTCTCATTTGTTTTTGAAAATAAAGAAAGACGAGAAAAAAAATTTTTTTTTTCTTTTTTCAATTTTCAAAACTTTGTGACAAAAAGTGAGGTCTGCAAAATACTCACTATACCTCTCATCAAATAGCTTGGGGTGTCGACTTTCCAAAATGGGGTCATTTGGGGGGGTTTGTGCCACCTGGGCATTCCATGGCCTCCGAAACTGTGATAGGCAGTGAAGAGTGAAATCAAAAATTTACGGCCTTAGAAAGCCTGAAGGCGGTGCTTGGTTTTCGGGGTCCCGTACGCGGCTAGGCTCCCAAAAAGTCCCACACATGTGGTATCCCCGTACTCAGGAGAAGCAACAGAATGTATTTTGGGGTGTAATTTCACATATTCCCATGGCATGTTTGAGCAATATATCATTTAGTGACAACTTTGCGCAAAAAAAATTAAAAAAAATAAAAAATTGTCTCTTTCCCGCAACTTGTGTCACAATATAAATTATTCCATGGACTCAACATGACTCTCAGCAAATAGCTTGGGGTGTCTACTTTCCAAAATGGGGTCATTTGGGGGGGTTTTGAACTGTCCTGGCATTTTATGCACAACATTTAGAAGCTTATGTCACACATCACCCATTCTTCTAACCACTTGAAGACAAAGCCCTTTCTTACACTTATTGTTTACATAAAAAAATAATTTTTTTTTGCAAGAAAATTACTTTGAACCCCCAAACATTATATATTTTTTTTAAAGCAAATGCCCTACAAATTAAAATGGTGGGTGTTTCATTTTTTTTTTCACACAGTATTTGCGCAGCGATTTTTCAAACGCATTTTTTGGGGGAAAAACACACTTTTTTACATTTTAATGCACTAAAACACACTATATTGCCCAAATGTTTGATGAAATAAAAAAGATGATCTTAGGCCGAGTACATGGATACCAAACATGACATGCTTTAAAATTGCGCACAAACGTGCAGTGGCGACAAACTAAATACATTTTTAAAAGCCTTTAAAAGCCTTTACAGGTTACCACTTTAGATTTACAGAGGAGGTCTACTGCTAAACTTACTGCCCTCGATCTGACCTTCGCGGCGATACCTCACATGCATGGTGCAATTGCTGTTTACATTTGACGCCAGACCGACGCTTGCGTTCGCCTTAGCGCGAGAGCAGGGGGGACAGGGGTGCTTTTTTTTTTCTTTTTTTTTTTTCTTTATTATTATTATTTTTTTATCTTATTTTTAAACTGTTCCTTTCATTTTTTTTTTTTTAAATCATTTTTATTGTTATCTCAGGGAATGTAAATATCCCCTATGATTGCAATAGGTAGTGACAGGTACTCTTTTTTGCAAAAATTGGGGTCTATTAGACCCTAGATTTCTCCTCTGCCCTCAAAGCATCTGACCACACCAAGATCGGTGTGATAAAATGCTTTCCCAATTTCCCAATGGCGCTGTTTACATCCGGCGAAATCTAAGTCATAAAATGCTCGTAGCTTCCGGTTTCTTAGGTCATAGAGATGTTTGGAGCCACTCTGGTCTCTGATCAGCTCTATGGTCAGCTGGCTGAATCACCGGCTGCATTTTCAGGTTCCCTGTTGAGACAGGAGAGCCAGAGAAAAACACGGAAGACGTTGTGGGGGGGGGCATTCCCTCCCACTGCTTGTAAAAGCAGTCTAGAGGCTAATTAGCCACTAGGATTGCTTTTACATGAAAGCCGACCGCTGGGTGAAAAGAATGATACCAAGATGATACCTAAACCTGCAGGCATCATTCTGGTATAACCACTCAAAGTCGTGAATGGCGTACCTGAAGACAAAAAAATGGTTAACAATAAAGCACAGTAAACGGTAAGGTATAAAAAATTGCATACCTGAAAAGCAAACATGATAAAACATAATAACAATAAAACATTGCAGAATAGAATACAGTAAAAAAGAGCAGAACAATAGAGAGAGAATAGAGAGAGAGAGAACAATAAAACGACAACTATTTTTTTTTGTTATTTTATATTTTTGTTTGTGTTTTTTTTTTTTTTTTTTACACTTTTTTTTGTAACTAACTTTTATAACTGTAACCGGTTCCAGGTTCGGGTCTCTCAAAATGCGATGGCATCTTGGGAGACCCTGTGAAAGTGTGCCTAGTCTGTGCAATGCTGTACCCTACGCTAATACTCAACTAGTGCATGGTAGCGTTCAAAACATTCACCAATGCAAAGACCAGGATTGTCAGGACAGGAGGGACAATAATAGCGGGTGTCACGCCTATATCCGCGCTTGCTGCAGACACGACATCTTTTTTGGGGGAGTTCGTTGGGTAGGGGTACTCGGGAGGACATAAAGAAAATGCCTCTCATGCACCCGACTGCATTTGGTTGGGGATGTGAATGGGGGAAGTACGGGCGCTGCAGAAGCGGTGGGTTCCCAATTAGGATTGGCGAATGCAGCAGGAAGGGCACTATGGGCACGACGGGCCTGTGTTTGTCTTTTTGGTGGCAGCGGGACACTACTTGTGCTTGCCACCTCACCAGCTTGAACTGCACTTATGTGACTCGCCACGTCACCAAGTGTTACTGCAGTGCTGGTTTGACTACGACCGGGGTGTACTACGCCGCTGGTGCTTGCCAGTTCACCAAAACACTACCAAAAAACTGTTAGCGATCGCAGGGATCAGGCCTGACTCTGCGAACGCTGCAGTTATGCGTTTAGTGTTTTGTACGTGTCAGTGATCGATCGATACTGCACTTGGGTGGGCTGGGCTGGGCTGGGCCGGGCGGACGGGAAAAACGCAGGTGCTAGCAGGTATCTGGGCTGATCCCGCTAACACTGCGTGTTTGGGAACCCTAAACTGCTGGGGACGCTAGTATAGATCTGATCGGATCAGATATTGATCCGATCAGATACTATACCACTAAGGGAGGCGTATGCTGTGTGCGTGGGTGTTAGCGGTACTGGCGCTAACCTGACGCTGCCTGGGGCTGGTGCTTGCCAGTTCACCAAAACGCTACCAAAAAAACTGTTAGCGATCGCAGGGATCAGGCCTGACTCTGTGAACGCTGCAGTTATGCGTTTAGTGTTTTGTAAGTGACAGTGATCGATCGATACTGCACTTGGGTGGGCTGGGCTGGGCGGAGGGGCAAAACGCAGGTGCTAGCGGGTATCTGGGCTGATCCCGCTAACACTGCGTTTTCGGGAACCCTAAACTGCTGGGGACGCTAGTATAGATCTGATCGGATCAGATATTGATCCGTACAGATGCTATACCACTAAGGGAGGCATATGCTGCGTGCGTGGGTGTTAGCGGTACTGGCGCTAATCTGACGCTGCCTGGGGCGACGCATATCACCGCCGGGCGATCAGGGGGCTAAACCTTTATTCGGTAATAAACGGCGGGTGCCCTGACACTATAAAAAATAAACGAACTAACCAGCGTCACCCGTAACAGTTATACGGTGATCAGTGGTGAAAGGGTTAACTAGGGGGCAATCAAGGGGTTAAAACATTTATTAGGTAGTATATGGGGGTCCCTGTCGCTATAAAACACTGACGGCGAACCTAAATATTTACGTCCCTAACTACCGTCACCAGCGACACTAATACAGCGATCAGAAAAATGATCGCTTAGCGACACTGGTGACAGGGGGTGATCAAGGGGTTAAAACTTTATTAGGGGGAGTTAGGGGGGTATCCTAGACCTAAAGGGGGGTAATACTCACTGCCCTAACACTGTAACTGTCACAAACTGACACTATGCAGTAATCAGAAAAAAAAAAAAAAAAATACTGCTAATGTCAGTTTGTGACAGGGGGGGGGTGATTGGGGGGGGATCGGGGGGCGATCGGGGGGGGGGGTGTAAAGTATGCCTGGCATGTTCTACTGTGTGTGTTGTGTGCACTCACTTGTCTTCTCTCCTCGGCGCTGGAACGGAAACTGCCAGACCGAGGAGAGATGACATCACATCCTCTGCCTGTGTGAAACTACACACAGGCAGAGGAGGATTCCCATTGGCTGGGAGCGATCGCGAGGGGGGGGCCACGATCGGATGGTCTCCCCCTTGCCTCCCGACGCTCCCAGTCAAATGCCGACCACCGCTGGCACCGGGGGGGGTCCGATTGGACCCCCCGCCCGCGGGAGGCAGATGACGTACGGGTACGTGATTCTGCCTGCCCGTGCCATTCTGCCGCAGTATATATGCGGTAGGCGGTCGGCAAGTGGTTAAATTTCGTACCTGGGGGGTGTCTATAGTGTGCCAAGAAAAAGGGGTGCATGTGTCCTGTGTTTAGACCAGTCTGAAAGCAAAATGACATTTCAAAGGAAAAAAGTCATTTAAAACTACTCGCGGCTATTAATGAATTGCCGGTCCGACAATACACATAAAAGTTCATTAATAAAAACGGCATGGGAATTCTCTACAGGGGAACCCCGAACCAAAATTTAAAATAAAAATGACGTGGGGGGTCCCCTTCAATTCCATACCAGGCCCTTCAGGTCTGGTATGGATATTAAGGGGAACCCTGGCCAAAATTTTTTTAAAAAATGGCGTGGGGTCCCCCTCAAAATCTATACCAGACCCTACAGGTCTGGTATAGATTTTAAGGGGAACCCCGCGCCAAAATTTAAAAAAAAAATGGCGTGGGGTCCCCCCAAAAATTCATACCAGACCCTTATCTGAGCACGCAACCTGGCAGGCCACAGGAAAAGAGGGGGGGGGGCGAGAGAGTGCCCCCCCTCCTGAACCGTACCAGGCCACATGTCCTCAACATTGGGAGGGTGCTTTGGAGTAGCCCCCCAAAACACCTTGTCCCCATGTTGATGGGGACAAGGGCCTCATGCCCACAACCCTTGCCTGGTGGTTGTGGGGGTCTGCGGGCAGGGGAGCTTATCAGATCCTGGAAGCCCCCTTTAACAAGGGGACCCCCAGATCCCGGCCCTCCCCCCTGTGTGAAATGGTAAGGGGGTACCCCTACCATTTCACAAAAAAGCTGTCAAAAATGTTAAAAATGACAAGAGACAGTTTTTGACAATTCCTTTATTTAAATGCTTCTTCTTTCTTCTATCTTCTATCTTCTTTCTTCTATCTTCTATCTTCCTTCGGTTTCTTCCTCCATCTTCTTCTTCTCACCCGTTACGTAACCCTGCCCCCTTCTGACATCATAGGGAATGCCACAGGGAAGTCCCTGTCAAGTCCCCATGCATCAGAGGGGGCGGGGTCACCGGGTGATAAGAACCGTCAGAAGAGGAGAAGCGTCACACAGCGGGAGCCTTCCTCTATGCCATCATGGATGCGGAGCAGCCCAAGTAGAAGAAGGGAAGAAGACGCCGATGCCACGGAGGAAGATGCCGGACGAGAACACCGGAGGAAGAACCAGAAGAACCAGAAGAAGAAGAAGATGGAGGAAGAAACCGAAGGAAGATAGAAGAAAGAAGAAGCATTTAAATAAAGGAATTGTCAAAAAAATTTTTTTACATTTTTGACACTTTTTTTGTGAAATGGTAGGGGTACTCCCTTACCATTTCACACAGGGGGGAGGGCCGGGATCTGGGGGTCCCCTTGTTAAAGGGGGCTTCCAGATTCCGATAAGCCCCCCACCCGCAGACCCCCACAACCACCAAGGGTTGGGCAAGGGTTGTGGGGATGAGGACAACAACATGGGACAAGGTGTTTTGGGGGCTACCCCAAAGCACCCTCCCAATGTTGAGGGCATGTGACCTGGTACGGTTCAGGAGGGGGGGGCGCTCTCTCGTCCCCCCTCTTTTTCTGCGGCCTGCCAGCTTGCATGCTCGGATAAGGGTCTGGTATGGATTTTTGGGGGGACCCCCACGCCATTTTTTTAAAATAAATTTTTGTGCGGGGTTCCCCTTAAAATCCATACCAGACCTAAAGGGTCTGGTATAGATGTTGAGGGGGACTCCACGGCATTTAAAAAAAAAATTTGGCCGGGGTTCCCCTTAATATCCATACCAGACCTGAAGGGCCTGGTATGGAATTTAAGGGGACCCCCCCACGTCATTTTTATTTTAAATTTTGGTTCGGGGTTCCCCTGTAGGGAATTCCCATGCCGTCTTTATTAATGAACTTTTATGTGTATTGTCGGACCGGCAATTCATTAATAGCCACGAGTAGTTTTAAATGACTTTTTTTCCTTTGAAATGTCATTTTGCTGTCAGACTGTTCTAAACATGGAAAACATGCGCCCCTTTACAGGCATACTATAGACACCCCCCAGGTACGAAATTTAAATGGATATTTCACTTTTATTGTTTCACTTTAAGCATTATTAAAATCACTGCTCCCGAAAAAATGGCCGTATTTAAAACTTTTTTTTGCATTGATCCATGTCCCCTGGGGCAGGACCCGGGTCCCCAAACACTTTTTATGTCAATAACTTGCATATAAGCCTTTAAAATTAGCACTTTTGATTATTCATGTTCGTGTCCCATAGACTTTAATGGTGTTCGAACTAATTTTTTGCCTGTTCGCAAGTTCTGGTGCGAACCGAACAGGGGGGTGTTTGGCTCATCCCTAGTAGGGGTACAATGTATCCGATACCCATTCACATGGGGGGCGGGATCTGGGGGCCCCCTTGTTGAAGGGGGCTTTCAGATTCCGATAAGCCCCCCCGTCCACAGACCCCTACAACCAATGGCCAGGGTTGTCGGGAAGAGGCTCTTGTCTCCATCAACATGGGGTCAAGGTTCTTTGGGGTGGGGCGCACAAAGCACCCACCCCCCATGTTGGGGGCATGTGGCCTGGTATGTTTCAGGGGCGCTCACTCATCCCCCCTATCCTGACCTCTGGGCTGCATAATCGGATAAGGGTCTGGTATGGATTTTGGGAAACCCCATGGCAATTTTTTTATTTTGGCATGGAGTTCCCCTTAATATCCTGGACTGGGGGGGGAGGGGGGCACCCTACAACATTTTTTTTTCTTTATTTTCCATCTATATTGCCAGGAGCCAGAAATACATTACAGCTACGAGCAAGTTTGAATTACATTTTTTTTTGCATTGATGCATGTCCCCTAGAGTCCCCATACACTTTTTATGGCAATAACTTGCATATAAGCCTTTATAATGAAGACTTTTGATTTTTCGTGTTTGTGACCCATAGACTTTAATAGGGTTCGCATGTTCGCTAGAACTTTTTGTCTGTTCACGGTGTTCTGGTGCGAACCGAACCAGGGGGTGTTTGGCCCATCTCTAATGCCTTAATGTAAACAAGGCTTATCTCAGTTCTGACAGGGGGTAGGGACGATCCTGTGCCTCTGCAAAGCAGGGACTAGAATCAATATCTTCCCCTAGTGAAAGCAACAAGGTTTGTACACAAAAACACTGGCTAGACACACAGTTAACCCTTTGATCGCCCTAGATTTTATTTTAAATACATTTCTTTCAGACTCTATTTTGAGCTCACAAAGGAGCCTCTATATGTACTTTATTATATCCACATTTGCATTACAACAAGAGTCTCTATCTCCCCTAATCAACTCATACCTTGGTTAGTTTGTATACCCCCTCTCTTCCTTATCTTAAATTGCTTCATGTTGTTAAATGTTTAATCCCTTTATGGCCAGTGTCATTATTACAGTGACAGTGCATATTGTTAGCACTGATCACTGTATTAGTGTCACTGGTTCCTGCAAAGGGTCAAAAATGTCAGTTAGTATCTGATTGTCCTGATGAAGCTCATGTAAATCGGTGAGCGAAATGCATTGACCTCATCATGTCATGTGACTCAGCCTCCTGAGCACACCATTGCGGCTTGTACATCAACTGCTCCACACCCATGGATGTGAACATGGCAGCGGTTCCTCATCTTCCCGGAATGGCACAGAGTCAGCCTGTGCACTGACACTTATGGCAGTATACAGAGGATGGATGTGGACAGAGCGGCGCACTAATTTGGCCATACTACGGATGAGATCATTTGATGGGACATAGTTCCCGGGACTACACACTGTCTAGCTGAATTTTCCACTGCCTCGTGGAATGCCTGGTAAAGTCTGTGTTTGTCTGCTTGCTGCTTTCACAACTCTCTATGCTACTCCAGCTAAATTAATTCATTACGCGCTTGCCAACTATGCCTTGCATGAACCTTTTACTTACATATGCCAATGTGATTTGATTCATGACTGTGCCTTAGTGACTATTGACAATTTACCCATGAGACTATTGGGCCAAGTGACTTACAGCTGGATTTTATAAACTATCCACAATGTGTTATTACTCCATATACTCCAAGGAGCTATGGTTTGACTACATCTTGTGACACATTGAAGATACTGCCCAGCTTTGCCCGTCTTTTGATAATTGTCATGCATGGATCACTGATGTGCCCGTAACATTCCCACAGCTGATACTTACCTTACTGCCAGCACTAGTGTGTGAATGGAGGTGTGCCTGTGAGCCCCAGTTGTGTTTTTAAGTGTGTGACAATGTTGTCATGACTGTTTTATTATTGATAGCGTGGTGAAGGATTTAGTATGCTTTATTTTTGTAATATGTCTTCTTTTGAATAAAATTTGGTTTTCTTTATGTCGCTGTCTGTTCCTCAGTAGAGCCTCTTTTCAGATTTGGACTCTTTTTGAGCCCTAATCATACTCATTTATATATTACCTCGGTTCTGTCAGGGGGGGAGGGACGATCCTGTGTCTTTGCAAAGAAAAGACTAGAATTAATATCTTCCCCTAGTGAAAGCAGCACACTGTACTATACAAAAACACTGGCTAGGCATGCAGTTATCCCTTTGATCGCTCTAGATGTTTAACCTCTTCCCAGCCAGTGTCATTAGTACAGTGACAGTGTATATCTTTAGCACTGATCACTGTATTAGTGTCACTTGTTCCCGCAAAGTGTCCAAAGTGTCAGTTAGTGTCCAATAGTCCACTGCAATATAGCACTCCCACTATAAGTCACCAATTGCCACCATTACTAGTATAAAAAAATTCCATAAATACAGTATATCCCATATTATGTAGACACTATAACGTTTGCGTAAACATTGCATCGACACTATCTGTGTTGATGGGGGGATTGAGAACATTTCTGTCCCGTAACCCGTGGTTGCAGGACAGAAGTGGGGTACAATTATCTATTTTAGCCGAGTTCCAAGATGTAGCTTTTTTAATGCCCTTTGTCAAGCTTCAATACTTTACCTGTTTTGTCCAAGCTTCACAGATGTAGCCCCCCCTATAGTATACACTGGAGCACCTGTGTGCCCCCCCCTAATAAAAATGGTGTTCTTTTGTCCCACACTAGTGCTCCAGTGTCCAGATGTGAAAACAGCTGCTCAGTGTCCTCTCCTTACACACAATCTAGTTTGCATTTCATTCTAGTAACAAAGCCATCTACACAACCCAATTCTTTGAAGCCAAGTATAGGGCGTCAAAATGGTGGCCAAATGCATATGGGCTAAACAATGGTATTTTATAGTCCGAAATAAAAATGTATGATCCGAACGAATAATGTGCCCATGAACATGAAAGTTGCCATTTTAAACTGTACAACAGTTCCTAAAAGCACATGGAGCAGCATGAACGTAATAAACACAAAAAGAATAGGAACACAGCACAAATACTTACTTTTTTGCAGCACTCTCCGGATCTTTCTGTACTGCTCATGTTCTCGTAATTTCAGGTCCGACCACCGCTTCCTGAGCTGATCTTTCAATCGTCGTACCCCGAATTTCCGGTGCAGACTCCTGACCACTTTCGCCATGATCTTGGCCTTTCGGACATTGGGGTTGGGATAAGGCCCATACTTTCCATCATAGTCGGCCCTCTTCAGGATGTCCACCATCTCCAACATCTCCCCAAAGGACATATTTGAGTCCTTTAATCTCCTTCTGGATCGGGACGTTTCAGGCTCCGGCCTTTCCTCCTCCTCCTCGTTGCTACAATTAGCACGATCCTGCTGTCTATCCGCCATGTGCTCTTCCCCCACTGCGCCGAACGAAAAGGGGCGGGGAATAGACTAGAAAGAACGTCAGGGGCAGTCTACCGCCGCTGAAGACGTTAGAGAACGAAGCGCGCACGACTGACCAGCGCCTACACATCACTTCCTGGCAGCACAGTGGGAGGAATCCATCTCCAGCTGATCGCTACTTCCCCCACTTGTACCTGCTTGGGTTTCAGTGACTGAACAGTGACTGAACAACCAAACACCAACGAAACCCACTTTTGAGTGATATCCCTCCCCAGTGGCCAAGGGGGGGTGAACGAACGGGACCTGTTGGATGTTTGCAACTTTTTTTATTTTTATTTTTGTTTTATTTTATTTTTTTGTCTTTTATACTACTTTTTAAATAAATACTTTTTGGGACTATATTATACTATGGAAGCCTTTTTCTTTCCCTGATATGAGGGCTAATTGCAACATGATCATTGGAGCCATCTGAAGCATCGCAGGAGCAGCAGTCTTCCGTGCAGCATTACAGGCCTGATACCCCTGTAGGGGTTCCGACATCTGGTGAGTGAGCAATCTGAAGGGGATCACAGAAGTCACCATCCTACCCTGTACACACCAAGTCACTTTGAGGATAATATCAAGTCTGATTGCCGCATGAAATACATGAGACTATTACACATTTATGCAATTGCTACAACATATGAACTATATGTGCACTGAGACATAGAGATACTGTTGCGATATTGTATATGGAATCCTTTTCCCCATAGGAACCAACATAAGTGGATCCACGCATGTTTCATGCATTTTTGTCGCTATAAGCTAGATGTCTTTATTTTGTACTAAGTGCTGAATGTGTGTTGTGATGGGTAAAACTACACTGTCCTATGAAAAGCATATGATATTGTAGCACATACAGAGTCTTTTCTGATTATCTCTGTATGCGATTATATACTGACCCACACATATGTACTTTAGCCAATTGAGTGTGACTCTGCAACATTTTCCGTTTTCCATTTAATTACAGCACCCTTTCACCCATGTTGGTTTGAAATCTTGTGATATATATAAAATTACGTTTATACAACGTTCCCTGTATAGGCTGAGCCAAACAGGTCTCTCGGGTAGCGCCGTTTTTCCCTATTTATCCCCTAATATTTCTTATTTCCGCAGGACATTCCTAGGGAGTGTCTCTGTTTAAGGGAGGCAGCAACCTGTAAACACTTGGCCTATATACTTGGTTCATCCATAGGAACCAACATAAGTGGATCCACGCATGTTTCATGCATTTTTGTCGCTATAAACAAGATGTCTTTATTTTGTACTAAGTGCTGAATATGTGTTGTGATGGGTAAAACTACACTGTCCTATGAAAAGCATATGATATTTTAGCACATACAGAGTCTTTTCTGATTATCTCTGTATGCGATTATATACTGACCCACACATATGTACTTTAGCCAATGGAGTGTGACTCTACAACATTTTTCGTTTTCCATTTAATTATAGCACCCTTTCACCCATATTGGTTTGAAATCTTGTGATATATATAAAATTACGTTTATACAACGTTCCCTGTATAGGCTGAGCCAAACAGGTCTTTCGGGTAGCGCCGTTTTTCCCTATTTATCCCCTAATATTTCTTATAGATAATTATACACAACAAGCTGTTTTGAAAAAAATTTACATCATATACAGTTTAATTCACAAAGATGCTCTTTTATTCACTAAGAGCTCCTTTAGCTCACTATAATTTCACTTTGTTTAGGCCATCTTAAAAAGTGACTTGACCTTCTTTTACTCCAAAATCTGGAGCTTGGTCAGGCACCTTACAACCTCTACACAACTTCATACAAGTTGATACAGGCACTGGCTTTTTTAAAATTTGCAAATATATCAGCAGTTAACCACTTGCCTACTGGGCACTTATACCCCCTTCCTGCCCAGGTCAATTTTCAGCTTTCAGCGCTGTCGCACTTTGAATGACAATGGCGTTGTCATACAACACCCAAATGAAATTGTTTTATATTTTTTTCCGTACAAATAGAGCCTTCTTTTGATGGTATTTAATCACTACTGGGTTTTTTATTTTTTGCTAAAGAAACAAAAAAAAGATTGAAAATTGACAAAAAAAATGTTGTAGTTTGTTATGAAATTTTGCAAACAGATTATTTTTCTTCTTCACTGATGTGTGCTGATGAGGCTGCACTGATGGCCACTGATAGGCACTGATGAGGCGGCACTTAACGGTGGCACTAATGGGCACTGATGAAGCTGCACTGGTGGGCACTGATGAGGTGGCACTTGTGGGCACTGATGAGGAGGCACTGATTAGGCTGCACTGATAGGTGGCACCAATGGACACTGATAGGTGGCACTGATGGGCACTGATAGGTGGCACTAATGGGCTCTAATAGGTGGCTCTGATAGGTGGCACTGATGGGCACTGGTTAGCGGCACTGATAGGCAGCACTGACAGGTGACACTAATGGTGAGGCACTGATAAGCACTGATTGCAGCACTGATCGACACTGATAGGTGGCACTTGTGGGCACTGATTGGCACTGATAGGTGGCACTGATGGGCGCTGATAGGCACTGATTAGCTGTACTGGTAGGCACCGTCGCTGTAACAGAAGCCGCTTACCAGCTTTCCGCTTCTCTCCTCACGCTGATCATGAGGAGAAAAAAAGCCGATAACTGGCTTGTTTACTTCTGTGATCAGCTGTCATTGGCTGACAGCTGATCACGTTGTAAATTGCCCGCTGTGATTGGCCCTTTACCCTGTTCTGTGATCAGCCAAGTCCGAAGGACTCGGCAGTCACAGAGCGCACAGAGTAAACCTCCTGCGTGCCCCAGGGGACGTGCCAGCAGCGCGATCACTGGAGGACGTCTATTGACCCCCTCCTGGCACTGGAAGCCTGCACTGTAGCCATCTTTTGGCTATAATGAGGGCGGAAAGGGGTTAGGGTGATTGTGAAGATTATTTTTTTAAATATGTTGGTTGATTTACTAAAACTGGTAAGTGCTACATCTGATGCAGCTGTGCATGGTGGCCAATCAGCTTCTAACTTCAGCTTGTTCAATTAAATTAAACCTGGAAGCTTATTAGTTTCAATGCAGACCTGCACCAGATTTTGCACTTTCCAGTTTTAATAAATTAACCCCGATGTATACTTACCTGCTCAGTGCAATGGTTTTGCACTGAGCAGCCCTGAAACTCCTCTTCTGGGGTCACCGGCTGGTGCCCTGGGTTCCTCCTCTACTCTGAGTGTCCCCATAGCAAGCCATTTGCTTGGGGGTACTTGCACAGGCTCGAACAAAGCCAGACTGTGTGCATCTATTCAGACACAAAGCCTGGCTCCGCCCCGCCCCCCCCCCGCTCTTTGCTCACAGGTTTAGACTGACAGCAGCAGGAGCCAATGACTGTGAAAGAGGGGAGAAAGAGATGCTGCAGACAGGACAATGCTGGATGGAGATCAGGCTCAGGTAAGTATTGGGGGTGGGGGGGTCGGGATTGGGGGCTTGAGGTTGGCTACAATTAAAAGTTTTGGAGAGAATGCATTAAAAAAAACCTTTACCTTTACAACCACTTTAATATTTCCTGTTTGCAATCTGAAGAAATATGTCATGTGTTTCCTGTTCTGCTTATTCCATTCTAATGCATTCAAGCTTCTCCTCTAAAAAAAGTGGAACTTTACTGTTTAATCCTCCATGATCTGTGCATCTCTTTCTCATTCAAATATGATGCTGATATCAGGGGTCCCCCTTATTGTTAAAGGGGGCTTCCAGATTCTGATAAGACCCCCACCCACAGACCCTCACAATCATTAGGCCAGAGATATGGAGAAGAAGCACTTGTCCTCATCACAGACAGTTTAAGGGCATACTCTAGACATGTTATTCAAAGTAATTTTTCATTTTTAATGTCCTTTAAACATTATTGAAATCGCTAATCTGCACCAAATAGAAGTTTAAAAAAAATATTTTTGCTTATGGTATGGTATGGTTTGCTCATGGTATGAGGTTATGAGTAAGCGCTAGTCACAGCACAAAATGCATCAACTTTTACTGTACCCCGCAATGTCTGTGATTTCTTTTGCATGAAGGATCAATATAGGTGAAGTGTTGCAGCGAATTTCAGATTTCTTTTGCTTGTGTATATGCAGACGAGCTGTGCAAGCACCTTCACCTAAACCCTGGCTATGCTGTGGATGGATGGCTAATGTGCTCACTTGGGCTGGCTTTCTCTTCAGTGGTGGTTGTCCATTACTATTCAACATTTGGCTCGCATTGACTTCAGTGGGGTTTAGAATCAGCATCCTTAAGGCCCACACACACGATCCGAAAATCAGAACTAAAATTTCGTCTGACGAACGATCTGCCGATTTTTGGATAATTAGTATGGTGCTTTCGACAGCCGATTCTGATTTTTCGTCTGACAAAAAACATGCAGACTATATGTGCAGACTATAAAATTTTTGTCGTACATGAACTCAATGTCCGATTTTAGTTTAATCAGTATGGTTTTCATCTGAAAAAAATCGCAAGAGCAAGACTACGCATGCTCAGAAACAAAAGAATACATACAAAACTATTCAACACATGACGCCACTTCTGAAGTTGGATTCTGATGTACGAAAATTTTCATATGGTGAGTAATCTCTTCTCTTTCGACATGAGACTAGCATGGAACAAAAAATGGACGAACGGTCGTCCTGAAAATCTTATCGTGTGTACAAGGCCTTAGTCATGAGTCAGTTATTTTTTTCAGATAAAATGTTTTCTTACCTTTTTTAGACACCTCACAGAACCTAAGAAGTATCACAGCTCTCACCTTACAATTATAACCAGCTATAATTTGTGTGATAATCTTTCTGAAATTACTTTTACGTGCATTTTTAAAGAGTGATAACACTTAGCTGTATATGATAATAGTACAAGTAATACCACATTTACATGGAATATATAATGTTCTTCTTTGTGTGAATTACCAAATGTAAAAATCAAATATCACATATGAATACACATAAAACGTGCGGTAAAGCTTTTGTGAATTGACCCCATAGTATAGTCTATATGGCAATGCATTATACTGCTGTAAATGTGTGTTTAGAATTAAAAATGTTCAGTTCCTTAATGGTTGTTCATGAAACATCCCTTATTTATTACAAAATAGTGTAATTATTATCATATTTCAGCAGTTGTAACACAGAAGTAAAATAATAAAATTCCAAGTGAAAAGAGTGCATTAATTTCGGAGCAGAATCTTATCTCCTACAGCACAATGCTTTTGAGGATAACAGATAGAATGATCAATGAATGTCACCTAGCTTATGAATATTAACTAAGCTTATTTAGATATACAACATTGTTCTGTTTTGTTAAAATAGACCCTTGCAACTAAAAAAGTGAACCATCTAATAAATAATAAAAGTGGTTCATACTAATTTTGGAAATCTTACAGATGGTCCCTGGCATCACAAACAGTTGAGCTCCATTGTCTCCATTGTCTTTGAAGCGTGTAAATACATAATGGGAATTGAGCTTTTATAATGTATAAATTAAGGCTCATAACCTTTTAACCTCTTGTAGTACTATTTCCTCATATATATATATATATATATATATATATATAAAGACTATTTTTTCTCCAAATTTGTAGTCACTTTGAAAAATATGCTTATAGGTTTTCCTTATATGATACCTATTTTTTTGAATTCAAGATTTGATCACCATCTAATACTGCAATAGTGAGAAACATACTAACCATTAGCCAGTAGAATCCAAAAGCTCTAAGATGCTTTTCCTTTCTTTACTGCAGGCTGCTGCTCCATTTATGCAGAAAGAGAGTGAGAGTCCTAAACGTGTTCTTTTATCCTGCAGAGGCACTTATTTTATTTGCCTTACACTGCCCCACCCATACAAATGTCCACATTCTTCAATGACCAAAAAAAAGTGACACAATTATTGTTCTTAAAAAGTTCAGCCAGCAAATCTTTTTCTTCTTTTCCAATGTGCTTTGGTTACAAATATATCTTTTATTTTGGAAAATAATAAACTGCATTATCTTCCTAGAACTTAGACTGGGAAGAAAATGACAACTGGTATATCTTTTGAAAAAAAGAAAAAAGATCTTTTTCAACAATGGCTCAGAATATTTCAGAGCATAAGCACAGGCTGTTCAAAAGGAAGAGTTTGCATAACATTTTCTAAAAGGCAAAAACAATTTAGCCTTCTTGTATTATTGTCAACGCTCCTTACTTAAAGTAACGGGTAGACATACGACTGTTCTTTATATCAATGAGGTAACCACAACAAGTCTGCTAAAAAGACTTTCCCTTATAAAGGATAACAGATATTGTTATCATATTACAGGAATAAAAAGTGCCTTTTGAGTCATTCGAAGAAAGGCAGACAGGTTAGGTTGAAAAGTTACTCTGCTGCCTGTGTGCTTGGAATATGCTCAGTCTACAGGGATTTCATCAGCAGAAAAAAAAAGTTTCACCAACAAATGAGTGAATTTTCATATCAAATGACTTCCTGTGATAAACGAACATGGGAATGAAGTTAGAATTTGGATCCATGATGAGGGGCGGCACCTTTCAGATATGTAGCTACAGACACTGTAATTTACAAAGATATGCAGAGCGTGTCTTTATTGCATATTCTATATGCTAGGAAATATAATTTATATTTAATGCAAGGGCATCCAAACAAACAGCTACAACATTTATTTTAATCTTTTTGACAATAATTTGGTCTTTATATCTGAATATGAAAAATCCATACCAAAATGTTTTTATATATAGGATTAAACAGCAATCTGCTAAATTTTTATAAACATGTTTTATAAATTTCAGTAAATTCAAACCAAAGTTAATACCAGGCATTAGGCTTAATTCACAAAGCTAACACACCAAGATAATGGCCTCCATTTACTTAAGCAGATTGCATATGGTAGTTTGGTGCCTGGACACATTTTCTCTAAACATCGCGATCCTGAAATTGTCAATTCACTATGCCGTTTTATGGTATTTAACACTCGATAAATACCGCATGAAAAAGGGTTAAACTCAATTCACAGAAGGAAATAAATACTTAAATGCATGCAGTAAATAAGTAGTGGTCCAGGCACACAGTAATTAGGGAATGTAAAAATATAAAAGCCAATTTTGAGTAGACTCTGCCTTTTTGGATCAGTTCTCTCAACAGTAATGCATAGAAACCTAAATATGAAAATCATTTGGGTTAATTTACTTAAAATATAAATAAAAGAAAAACTTTTTTAGTTTTGGATAGAGTGGAGGTGGATTAGAACATCTTTCAGGTTTTTTTTGTTGTCTGTGCCCGCATTAGGGAGAGTCGCCATCTCTATTTGTCCTGGTTACCATTATCATTGAAAGTGAAATTGAAAGAAAATCCAAAATGAATAAAAAAGTTTTGCCTATACTTCTACCTTAACCACTTCAGCCCCGGAAGGTTTTACCCCCTAATGACCAGGCCATTTTTTGCAATATGGCACTGCGTTGCTTTAACTGAAAATTGCACAGGCGTGCTACGTTGTACCCAAAACAATTGGTGTTCGTTTTTTTCCCACAAATAGAGCTTTTTTTTGGTGGTATTTGATCACCTCTTCGGTAGAGCGACAATTTTGAAAAAAAACCCAACATTTTTTACTTTTTGCTATAAAACATTTCCAAAAAAAATGTAAAATAACAAATTTATTCATCAATTTAGGCTAATTTGTATTCTGCTACATATTTTTGGTAAAAAATCACAATAAGCGTATATTGATTGGTTTGTGCAAAAGTTACTGCATCTACAAAATAGGGGATAGATTTATGGAATTTTTATTATTTCTTTCTTTTTTTTTAAATGATCTGCAATTTTTAGCGGGACTGCGACATTGCGGTGGACAGATCTAACCTCTAATGGACATTTTTGACACTTTTTTGGGAACCAGTGACATTACTACCGTAATCAGTGCTAAAAATATCCACTGTTATTGTACTAATGACACTGGCAGGGAAGGGGTTAACATCAGGTGCGATCAAGGGGTTAACTGTGTTCCCTCACTGTGTGTTCCAACAGTATGGGGGAAGAGCTCACTGGGACAACACAAAGACAGGATCTGTGTGATCTTCCCTGTCAGAATGGAGATTTTTTCAGAAACCATAAAATCAGACCGAGACAGAATTACAGTTAAATCACACTTGTTTAATAATAAAAGTAAAAAGAACAAACATAGTCAAAACATAGCCAAAAGTTACCAGAACGGATAGTCAGCCAAGCCAGAAGTCAGGGATCAATGTAGTGGAACAGCAAGCAGGATCTGGAGCCAGAAGGGTTGTCAGCAAAGCAAGTCTTTAAACAGGGATGCAGGAGAATGTCTCTGTGATGTTGACCAAGGCAAAGACAAAGATCCTCTGGACTGGATGGCTTAAGTAAGCAGGACTGCCAAGCAGGATATCATCAACAGCTGAGTAACTGTGGAGAGATAGGAGCTGGCAATTAGCCAACAGCTGAGCGGCCAGCTCACAGAAGGAAGGACTGAGCCCAGCCCTGACAGAATGGCCTTGTTTACACAGGCAGATCCCCGTTCTGTCACTGCGGGGAATTATCGCGGGTGGCCGGTGGACATCGAGTCAGCCGGACCCACTGATTGGCTCCCCCACTGGCCAATTGGAGCGCCCACAGATCGCCGTGTATGAGCCCAACGTACACCTATGGCATTTTGTGCAGCCAACCCATCTTGCCGCAGTATAACTACGGCGGCTGGTCGGCAAGTGGCTAAGGCAAATAGACTGTGCAATTTGCAAGTTGCTTCAGAGCTTAGCCCCTTCCCGACCAGCCGCTGCAGTCGTACTGCAGCAGGTTGGCTCCCCTGGGCGAAACTATGTTACCTTACGTCGGTTACCTTTTGACCACTAGGGGGCTCGTGACTGGCATGCCAGTATGAAGGTCACACCACTTCCTCAATCTCAGTCTTTCCAAAAGCTCATAATATTTCCTTCCCACCTTATTCCCTCCCCTAACTTCTCTATCGAGATCAATAGCATAGCTAGCAGTCCCTTTCCTCAGGTTAGAGTCTTAAAATTTTTCCTGGACCCTGACCTCTTTTTTCAGGCCCATATCCAATCAGTGTTCAAATCTTGCCACCGGAACCTCTGTAACATTTGCAAAATGCACCCCTTGTTAACAAATTACAACACTAGGTTTCTGTTTTACTCCTTCATTATCTCTCACCTTGACTATTGCAACTCCCTCCCCATCAGTCCACCTTTACACAGGCTACCTCCTTTTAGCCTATCATGAAGGCTGCTGCCAGACTTATTCACCTTACCAGTGCAAATTTAATTAGTTTTTTATTTACCTTACCAACTGATTGGTGGGCACCGCCCCTATCTGCCATTACCTTCACTGGCTTCCTCTCACCCAGCAAATAATATTCAAAATACTAAAAACAACATTCAAAGCCATTCACAATTCTGCCTTAAGCTTTAACACCAACTCCATCTCAAAATATTTCTGAAACCCTCCTAGTCGCTCCTCCCATGACCTTCTGTTTCTAACCTCCTTGAAAAGAATTTCTTTAGGGATGTCTATCCTAACTCTACTTAAAAAAATTGTATTTTTATTATTATTGTTTGTTGTATTAATTGCCCCTCCCTTTAAGCTTTCAAGAGCAGAATCTTCCTACCCCCTTGCATGTGGTTGTAATGTACCTGTACCATCTCTTTTTTTTTTTTTTTTGTAAAGCAATGTGTTAACCATTGGCTCTATATAAATAATAATAATACAAGACCCAACATTTAACCCACATTGTGTTGTATTGAGTTTCCCTCTACTGATAAATGTTTGATGATTTATGCCAAAAGAGTTTAATCTCTTTTCAGTTCACTTGTGTGTTCTTTGGTGAGTTTTCTTTTGCTGCCTTCCTTTTCTTCCACGATCCCTTGGTACTTGCACCGAGTATGCCTTTTTATTGCTGCTTAAGCCTCATTTAATCAGTCAGTGACATATAGGACATTTAAATTCATATAAATGCATGTAATGATTTTAAAAGGTACAGTTTACACTGTGCAATTACCTGAATTTTTACCTACACCTGCATTTCAGGTTAAAATTTCTGTGTGTCCTGGTCAGATTAGGTACTCTGAATTTTTTTAATGCATGTAAACATTTATAAACATAGGTACATAGGTACATTTAAATCTAAGAGAAAGTGGTTTGGGAAGTAAAACGTTTCTGAGATAAATTATATCAATTCAGGTCTATCCTACAATACATTCATGGTGGAACCTTGGTAAACAAATGTTGAAAAATATAAAATGGGAGAGAAATGTAAAAAAAGAAACAGTGTAGGGTCCCCTCCACAATCCATACCAGACCCTTATCTGACCATGCAGCCTGGCCGGCCAGCAAAGGACCTTGTCCTCATGTTAATGGGTACAAGGGCCTCTTCCCCAAAATGCTGGGTGGTGATTGTGGAGGTCTGCGGGCAGGGGGCTTATCGAAATATGAAAGCCCCCTTTAAATAGGGGGCCCGCAGATCTCACCCTCCTTATGTGAATGAGTATGGGGTACATTTTACCCGCTACTCATTCACCAAAAAAAAGTGTCAAAAAGAAAGAAAAACACACACAGAATTTTTGACAATACCTTTATTAAAAATAAAAAAACAATGGCCAGATGTAGATGCATCGTCAATCACAGCACCCGCTGCACCGCCGGACCCTAAAAAAGAAAAAAAAGCTCCGACCATGATGAAGGCTAACCGCCGACTGCCTACTCTGCTGTCTGACAGTTCTGAAACAAGTAAGGGGTGGAGCCTCACTGCCCCAAAGCACCTCCCCATGTTGAGGGCATGGGGCCTGGTATAGTTCAGGGGGGAGCTCGTTCCCCCCTTTCCCGGCCTGCCAGGCTTCAAGCTTGGATAAGGGTCTGGTATGGATTTTGGGGGGGACCCCACAGTGGGTTTTTTTTCAAATTTTTCTATTGCCAGCAATGTTTTTTTTTTCTTCAGCTGTCAGTGTGGTAGCCCGCTGACAGCTGGTGACTCATCCATTGTTAAGGACATGGCGGCCGGCTTCCTGGCCCACTCCTTAACAACTAGCAGCTATTGTCATCACACTGTGCGCCCCTGAAAGTCTGGTTTTTCGCCAAACGCGTAAACAGATGATGTTCAGGCCAAATTTATGCTCAGCCCGAGCTGCTCGCCCACCACTAAATGCCAATATGATGGGCCAACTTTACTTTAGATAAGTCTGTGAGAGCAGTATGTTACCTTGATGTTTGCAGAGCAGAGAGACCCCTAATGGAAGATGAGGTGAGTATACAAAATAGGTGATAATTAGTGTAGGAGTTCAATGAGGGGGGACGAGGGAGCGCCCCCCTCCTGAACCGTACCAGGCCACATGCCCTCAACATTGGGAGGGTGCTTTGGGGTAGCCCACATCTTCTTTCTTCTATCTTCCTTCGGTTTCTTCCTCCATCTTCTTCTTCTTCTGGTTCTTCTGGTTCTTCCTCCGGTTCTTCCCCCTCTGTTGTCACGGGGAATGCCACAGGGAAGTCCCCGTCAAATATGGCCATATTTGGTCAGTGATGTCAACGGTATTCCTCCCCACTGGGGATGAGCTTCGAGTTCGAGTCAAACTCATGTTCGACTTGAACATCGGCTGTTCGCCAGTTCGCCGAACACGAACAATTTGGGGTGTTCACAGCAAACTCGAAAGCCGCGGAACACCCTTTAAAAGTCTATGGGAGAAATCAAAAGTGCTAATTTTAAAGGCTTATATGCATGGTATTGTCATAAAAAGAGTTTGGGGACTTTGTCCTGCCCCAGGGGACATGGATCAATGCAAAAAAAGTTGTAAAAAAGGCCATTTTTTCGGGAGCAGTGATTTTAATAATGCTTAAAATGAAACAATAAAAGTGTAATATTGCTTTAAATTTCATACCTGGGGAGTGTCTATAGTATGCCTGTAAAGGGGCGCATGTTTCCCGTGTTTAAAACAGTCTGACAGCAAAATGACATTTCAAAGGAAAAAAAGTCATTTAAAACTACTCACGGCTATTATTGAACTGTTGGTCCGACAATACACATAAAAGTTAATTGATAAAAACGGCATGGGATTTCCCCACAGGGGAACCCCGAACCAAAATTTTAAAAAATGGTGTGCACGCAACCTGGCTTTGGGGTAGCCCCCATCTTCTTTCTTCTATCTTCCTTCGGTTTCTTCCTCCATCTTCTTCTTCTTCTGGTTCTTCTGGTTCTTCCTCTGGTTCTTCCCCCATCACGGGGAATGCCACAGGGAAGTCCCCGTCAAGTCCCTGCGCGTCAGAGGGGGCGGGGTCACTGGGTGGCCCCGCCCTCCGTTATTTAAGAACCGTCAGAAGACGAGAAGCGTCACACATCCATCATGGATGCGGAGCGGCCCGAGAAGAAGAAGGGAAGAAGACGCCGCAGAGGAAGATGCCAGATGAGAACACCAGAGGAAGAACCAGAAGAACAAGAAGAAGAAGAAGATGGAGGGAGAAACCAAAGGAAGATAGGAGAAAGAAGATAGAAGAAAGAAGAAGGAAAAAAAAGACTTTAAATAAAGGAATTGTCAAAAACTGTCTCTTGTCATTTTTAACATTTTTGACAGTTTTTTTGTGAAATGGTCCACTTACCATTTCACACAGGGGGGCCGGGATCTGGGGGTCCCCTTGTTAAAGGGAGCTTCCAGATTCCGATAAGCCCCCCGCCCGCAGACCCCCACAACCACCGGGCAAGGGTTGTGGGGATGAGGCCCTTGTCCCCATCAACATGGAGACAAGGTGCTTTGGGGGCTACCCCAAAGCACCCTCCCAATGTTGAGGGCATGTGGCCTGGTATGGTTCAGGAGGGAGGGCGCTCTCTCATCCCCCCTCTTTTCCTGCGGCTTGCCAGGTTGCGTGCTCGGATAAGGGTCTGGTATGGATTTTTGGGGGCACCCCACGCCATTTTTTTTTACATTTTGGCCTGAAGATACCTGAAGGACCTGGTATGGAATTTGGGGGACCCCCACGCCATTTTTAAAAAAAAATTTGGTTCAGGGTTCCCCTGTGGGGAATTCCCATGCCATTTTTATCAATGAACTTTTATGTGTATTGTCGGACCGACAATTCATTAATAGCCACGAGTAGTTTTAAATGACTTTTTTTCCTTTGAAATGTCATTTTGCTGTTCTAAACACGGGAAACATGCGCCCCTTTACAGGCATACTATAGACACCCCCCAGGTATGAAATTTAAAGGAATATTACACTTTTATTGTTTCACTTTAAGCATTATTAAAATCACTGCTCCCGAAAAAACTGCCATTTTTAAAAACTTTTTTTTGCATTGATCCATGTCCCCTGGGGCAGGACCCAGGTCCCCAAACACTTTTTATGACAATAACTTGCATATAAGCCTTTAAAATTAGCACTTTTGATTATTTATGTCCGAGTCCCATAGACTTTAACGGTGTTCGCGTGTTCAAACAAATTTTGTGCCTGTTCGCATGTTTTGGTGCGAACCGAACAGGGGGGTGTTCGGCTCATCCCTACTCCCCACTTTTGTTTACAATGTCATGGATTCCATGGCCAGTAAATGAATAGGGTCAGGCAACATCACTGGTTGTTCTGGTTGCTACAGACACGGTGGTTGTCAGCATCTGCTGCTTCCATTGAGAGAGGAAATTGTCATATATAATAGCAGTAGAAATACGGTTGCTATACATAGGCAAAAAAGTGGCAAAAGAAAAAAAAAACACTGCCCATTGACAGATCTGACTGAACCTGTCACTTGAGTACCACTTGAATTTCATTTCTGCCACAGCAATATAAGCAAAGAGGCAGGGTTTTTGGGTGACATTATTGACCATATATGGACATGACCATATCTGGTTAATGAATTCATGGGAATCCCAGTGATTTTTTTTCTTAGGACTAAATGTTAGGGAATGTTTTACACCCAGCGGTTAGAAACAAGGAAACTATTACACACATGTTACAAACAGCATGCGTGTTATTCATTATGGTTACACAAATTTTGAGACATTCTCAAAGAAATTTTTTTTATAAATAGACTCTTTAGGCTCTGCGAGGGATGCTTAGCAAACCTTGCCCAGTTTGCTTTTATAATGATTGTAAGTGAAAAAAACTGCGCTATTAACTATATATATCAAGCTGCAACTCAAGATGTTATACAACACCAAACAAGAATGCAAAAAAAGGGAAGCTGCACTAAATAAATTGACCTGGGAAGCACTGACCAATCATGAGCTAGTAAATGCACTCACAACTGAAGAAAAATGATGAATAAAAAACCTAAGAATAATGTGACTAATGAGTTAAACCAAAAAAAAAATTGGATTAAAGAGGAACCAAATACACCAATATGGCAGATAATAAATGTAAAAATTGCACTGAAAGCATCAATTCAGAAAATATCCCAATAGTGTTAAAATAAGACTAGACAATAAAAAATTAGCAATGAATATGAAAATACATAATAACAATTAACAACCTAATTAGGTGACAATAGTGAATATTGTTCATCATTCAAAAAGAGTATTAAATAATAACATAAGTGAGTCCATATAGAAAATAGAAAGTGAGTCCATATAAAAAACAGGAAAAAATATGATATGAAAAAAAAGTTTCAGTGATTATGACTAAATGTGATAGTAATGGCTGTTGAGATCAAAAATAGTAGTCCATGCAAGATGTATCAATGAATCATCCACAGCAACATATAATCCAGACACCCCAGAAAAATTAAAAAATAGGAAAATGCCTCCACCTGAGCACACGCTGATGCTTACCAGATCGGTATGATCCTTTATTACAGGGGACCAAGGAACGCCTATGCCTTATAACCCAGCCTAGGGTCTCTGTGCCATGTACCGAACTCCTCAGCCTCAGCGGAAATTATCCTCATACAGATGGGCACGATTAATGGATCCCCATAAAAAAACAAAAGGGTTGCATAGTGTAAAACCTTTTTAAAGTTATTAAGCTTTAAAAGACGAGTGGACACTTCAACGTCCTTTGAGCGACGAAACGCGTAGCGAGGAGCGACGTGCTGACATCACCGCGTGTTACGCTAGTCCCAGAAGTAAAGGGCTGCAATCGAGAGCCGGCCGGCTCGTTTATCTTATTGCTGTTTTTATTCTACGTAATTGTAAGTGTCCACTCGTCTTTTAAAGCTTAATAAATTAAAAAAGGCTTTACACTATGCAAGCCTTTTGTTCTAATATGGGGATCCATTAATCGTGTCCATCCATATAAGGAGTTCTGTGCATGGCACAGAGACCCTAGGCTGGGTTATAAGCCATAGGCGTTCCTTGGTCCCCTGTAATAAGGGATCATAATGATCTGGTAAGCGGCAGCGTGTGCTCAGGTGGAGGCATTTTCCTATTTTTCACTTTTTCTGGGGTGTCTGGATTATATGTCACCGTGGATGATTCATTGATACATCTTGCATGGACTACTATTTTTGATCTTTATCAACCAAAGACTCAACAGCCATTACTATCACATTTAGTCACTGAAAGTTTTTTTTCATATCATATTTTTCCTATTTTTTATATGGACTCACTTTCTATTTTCTATATGGACTCACTTATGATATTATTTAATACTCTTTTTGGTTGATAAACAATATTCACTATTGTCACCTAATTAGGTTGTTAATTGGTATTATGTATTTTCATATTCATTGCTAATTTTTTATTGTCTAGTCTTATTTTAACACTATTGGGATATTTTTTGAATGGATGCTTTCAGTGCAATTTTTACATTTATTATTTGCCATATTGGTGTATTTGGTTCACTTTAATCCAATTTTGTTTGGTTTAACTAATTAGTCACATTATTCTTAGGCTTTTTATTCATCATTTTCCTTCAGTTGTGAGTGCATTTACTAGCTCATGATTGGTCAATGCTTCACAGGTCAATTTATTTAGCGCAGCTTCCCTTTTTTTGCATGCTTTTATAATGAACATCTAAAAGTGAGGCTTGAATAGAAAAAAAGTTTTCTGTTTTATTATATGCTTGACATTCTGTAGGAAAACAACTTGCCATATTTTCCAAAATGAGTCAGGGATTACAATTGCATTATTGTCTGTCCGCAGCTTGAATACTTAACTGTAATGATTGTGACTGTTGGTACTTCTGCTAAATGGAGAATCAGCCTTATTCCTATAAGTTTCTGAAAGGAGATTGAATCAATTATCTAGCACAGTAGTGACTGCCCTTTCAGAATCTTGAACACACAAATGTTTTTATGGCAGGAAACAGTGTTTTGGACCATATTTCAGCTTATGTAAAGGATGGATGACTGGAAAATGCAAGAGGAGGAGGAATAACAATACACTGCCAGTGGAGTTGATGCTAACTACTGTAGATGTACAGCATGAGGCTCTACGTTTGACTTGTCTTTTTCTATCACCTTTTCCACACACTTTTTACAGCTGTTAAATACTTAAAAAAAGATGGAAATGTTGAGTGTAGACTACCATAGGATCACCATGAGGCTGCAGAGCTCTGCAGGCATGTGGCTAGCTGAAGCAGAGTTCTTGATAGAAGTAACAAGTCCCCTAAGGTTTGATAAAAGGAAGCTCCTGTCTGCCCTGAAATATGTAGCCACACCCCTCCACTTCCTGTCATCATCACCCAGCCGAGAGAGGCGCTGTTGCTACTTCTGGAAGCTGCTTTTGCTTATGTTCCAGCTTGAAGCCTGACTCACAGTGGCTCCCTTCAGAACATCATCCCAGTAAAAAAAATAACCTAACTGATAATGGGGAAAGCATAGTCTGGAATTAGTTGTACTAATGTTTTTCTAAAACAATGTGTGCTACTAGTTCATGTGTTGCTCTCTCCTTTCATCACCCCCTCATCACTGTCCTGCAGCAGCTGCCTCTCATCCTGAGCTTCCCCGCTGTGTGAACATTGGAGCAGCTCTGATGGCTGACCTGAACCAAACAGAAGCAGGGAGAGCACTTCCTATGGAGGCACTAAGGATCATGGGAAATGTAGTCTTAAAAGGACACCACACAATACAAGTAAATGGAGGCTAATGGCTATAGGACTTTAATACCCTTTAATACCCAAGATACCCTGCATTCAGAGGAGGAGAGTTTCAGCTTTTCCCACGGAGAAAATTGAGTACTGTCCGTGATACTTTTTTTATTTGCACTAACATACAATTTTTCGGACAAGTTTTCGGGGTATGTCCCCTTCTTCAAGGTCCTTGAAGACCTTGAAGAAGGGGACATACCCCGAAAGCTTGTCCTGAAAAATTGTATGTTAGTGCAAATAAAAAAAGTATCACGGACAGTACTCAATTTTCTCTGTCACAATTGCACTAATACGGCTACAATCAAATCAAGCTTTTTCCACGCAAATTGAGAGAGATCGAGTCAATCCAGAGCCAGGAGAGAGAGAGAGTGAGGACCTGGGTGTGTCTAGTGTTTATACACACTCACACCAGAGTGCTAAGAGGCTGAGCCACCATGATCTTCTTGTGTTCAGGGATTTGGGTAAGTGCAGACCCATTGCTGGGGTGTCTGTGCCCACACTAGGTACCAAAGGACTGAGGCGCTGAGAGTTCTCCTACTGTGCCAGAACCCAAGGCTGCATTGTAAGTACCTATAACAGAGCTGAGAGACTGAGTTACCGGGACATGACTTCAGAGGATGGCAGATCACCAAGTGATCTGGACCGAATTTCTGTGTACCAGGAGGGGTGAGCTGACCATTCGTGTTATCCCAGCATTGACATAGTTAAGGCAATAGAGACTGCTCGTTGTTCAGCAGCCCACTAGCCATCTACCGCATACTCTTAAAGGGACAGCTATATATGTACCACCTACAGAAGGGCACCAATGACAACCAACCAACTCTGACAATTAGGTAGTTTATAGCCACCTCCAGGGGTACTCCTTTGTCAGGAATGCATACTCCCACCCATTATTGGGGCTGTTTATGTGGTGTGAACATGAGGACTAGAGATGGGCCGAACACCCCCCAGTTTAATTTGCATCAGAACTCTTGAGCATCACAACAATTCAGACCGGAACAAAAAACCACATTGAAGTCTATGGGACCTGAACTTTAAAAACCCCCCTTTTGAAGGCTTATATGCAAGTTATTGGCCATAAAAAGTGTATGGGGACCTGCCCTGGGGGACATGTAACAATGCAAATATAGTCTCTTAGTCTGCCTGTAAAGTGGCGCATCTGTACCATGTATAGAATCTGCTGCAGCAAAACTGACATGTATAAAGAAAAAAAATGACATTTAAACTGATTTTCCCTGCAAACTTTCTTTATTTTGTGAACAATGACTTGGGGAGCCAGTCTGTATGATGAGGCCACAATTTAGTGTACTCGGAACAAGATTAGAGATTTTTTTGGATAAATTCTTTGGCAGAATTTGGATGGGAATAACAAATTTGAAACATGAAAGGTGAGGAGGAGAAGAATTGTTTACTTTGTGTGCGGCTTTTAGGTGCACGTGCCAATGGGCTGAGTGGTGGGAGGTTAAATGTCTTGTCAAGTATGTGGTGGCCAAATAGCTGGTGTTTTCGCCATGCTTTGCCTGATCTGCTTGTGGCAGAGATAGCAAATTGCAACAGTGCGATCAGCTGCACATGTGCTAAAAAAGGCCCACACAGCTGAGCTGTGGAAAGTAGGCCAGGAGATATTCGCTCCACAATCTGATGGAATAGGGTGGCTGCTCTCTACTCTTCCATGACGGCTGCCTCTGGAGTACATCCTGCCTCCTTTGGATTGTGCCTCCCCCTCACTTTCCTCCTCTGCTCTATCCAGCACCCAAGTCGCATCAGTGACCTCATCATCATCATCCCCTCCATCCTCATCATCACTGGAGCCAACTTGGCAATACACTGCGGCTGGGAGAACATGTCTGCCAATTTGTTATTTATCAGTGTTCTCCCCTCTCTGTTGGCTCATGTTATTCCCTTCCTTAACCTCAGAACCAACATCAGAATCAAGTAATGTCTGTGTATCCTCAAGGTGTAAGTGGCTCACGCTGTGTTCAAATAATTCAGCTGACTCCTCCATAGATGATGCTGGGGCTATGGCAGGAGTAGCTGTGGATAAGGAAACAGAATAATCCGCTCTGGTGGCTGCGATGGACTGCACACTAGTGTCAGCTTGGGTCATAGAGAATGAGGAGGATGAGAATGGTTTAGTAAGCCAGTCCACCACCTCCTCTGCTTATTGTTACTGGATAGCATGAGCAACATCACTAAACAGAGACAAATGTGCCCTGCCTGAGGACAGACCATGTCCACCTTTGCCTGTGGACACAGATGCTGCAGGCCCCCTTCATAGTGGCATGGGAACATCTGCCTGTCCTTGTTGGTCTCCCAGACATGATGGGGGGGTTTCATTACTAAAATTTAATAGAAACTGGGAAATGTGTGATTGCATGCACTTTTTTGAATGAAAAGTGGTATTTGATGTGCTTTAAATTGAGAGCTGATGCTGACAGAAATGTAAAAACTATAAAAAAAATTAAAAAGGGGAAACACCAGTGTCGCAGTCATAAAAACTGCGGCTGACAACTTAAAAAAAGAAGAGCAGGCAAAGGACAAAAAACAAAAAGCAAAAACAAAAAAACACGCAGCAACCAAAAAAAAAGGGGGGTATACATCACTGTATACTAAATGTTATGTGATGCTGTGTTAAACACTGCACTACACTTACACTACTCTATACTCACACACTATACTAACATTACACTAACACTCTACACTCAGAGTCAAATGTTATGTAAAGCTGTGGCAAAGCTGTGAGAGAGAGAGAGCTGACGCCACATGTTTACGTGCAGGTGTTGAATTACTGGAATAATGTATTTTATCCATACCAGAAGAAGAGACTATTAGGTATTTGTTCCTGTGTTCTGGCTGTTTAACGTCTTTATCCAAATCCTAGTGACAGACAAGTCTCTGTCCTATTGTTATTATCTAATGTGGATAGTGCCAGATAGCCAGGTCTGTGCTACAGTACGTATGCACTGGTCACCTTCTAGTATACTAATAGGTGAACATGTTTATTGCAATATAGTTTATATGTAGCTCCTGTTTAAGTTATATGCAGCTCCTGTTTTGGTAGTTAACCCTGTCCCTTCTGGTGTGGGATTCTATAGCTAGTTTTAGCTTAGGGCTCAATAACCATTGTAACCAGATGCCGAGTTACAACAATATGGATAAGGAGACATTGCCTTCTTTTCCTCTACTGAGATACTGATGTTATGCTGCACCATTCTCCTTTGATCATAGATAAATATAGATAGATAGATAGATAGATAGATAGATAGATAGATAGATAGATAGATAGATAGATAGATAGATAGATAGATAAAGCCAAGCAAGCTCACTGTGGATAATTGATTTTTATTAAACTGTCCAGGAACGTTCTTCATCTTGGCACTGAAGGAGTTGGAGAGGGAGCATCTCTGTCTGGATATTCCTCTGCCAGTGAGAGGCCATGCCAGTGGAGATCCGTGCTTGAGACAGGGAGTGAGGACACACAGGGGCAGGACAACATCACCCAAATCACAGCACCTGTACTGCTACTGCAGGGAGACTGGAGTTTCTGCTCACCCTCTACTTTCCATCCAATCACTGGAGGCATTCAGGGAGAGGCCGAGGGGGCTCCCCCTTCTACAGTGAGAGGTCATTGTAGCTCCCCTGGAACTGGTGAGAGGTCTATTTTCCCATTACTGATATTGCTAGCAGGCACTGAGCCACCGAGAGAAGGACACCAATTGTATCTAATCCACACTGCACCCATACTGCATTCTATACCAACCCTATTCCAAACCTAGACTGCACCTATACCACCCCATACCGCATTATACTGAATCTTTACTACATTTGAACCACATCTACCTTGCACCTGTGGCAGGGCTATACTGTACCTATACTGCATGCAGGTTAACTGGGGCCATTGTTAAGTGCACCAATGCTCTTAAAGAGCTCCAACAATAGTCGGCTGAAGAATATCTCAATAGACTGCTCCTCCTGTAATATTTATTCTAAAAGCCTTCTTTGTTCTCCTGCTCCCTCTGCTACCATCCTTCATTTCTTTCAGACGTACCCAGTCAGTCTGTGGCTAGAATCACTGCCCGAATGTGCTTTGGCAGTATAGTTCCAATACTCGGTAGAGTGCTCATTGCTGCAGTCGAGGTTGCTTTGCATTGCTAGTGTTTATGCTAATCTGGATGCCAAATGTCATCTTATGCCTACTCCCTACCGTTAATCACTTTGAATCCTAAATTGTGTTATTACCATTGTTAATTCATTTTAAGATTGGCTGGTTACCAATCATATTGAGTGACAATACAATAAGTTTGCCTTTACTACATGGTTTGTTGCCTGTTTTCTTTGATACGGGGCTACTACTGGGTACCAAGTATTACTTTCAGTCAAGTCCTGTGATATTGTATTATTGTGCACTTAACCTGGTGTGTTAGAGGGGCTGAGATTCTTGACAAGGTTGAGGCAAAAAACAGAGGACCCATTATATCCAGCAGCTACTACAAGGGTAGTGCAACACCAGTATCTGATAAGTTAGGCATCCAACAGCCACATCTGGTAGGGCAAAGTCCAACGGCATGTCAGATTATAAACTACTAGAGTGGGGCTAAAGTGCAGAGTAGATAGGCTGTCTCTGTCAGGAATGTTTCCTCCTGCTGGTAGCATTGTCAGACATTGGACATGCAGTACTGATGTCCACCAGCGGGTGTCTCCTGGCAGTCTGGTACTGTCAGGGGAGCTCTCTCTGGTTGGTGATATTATTTGATCTTTGGGCCGCAGTACTGGTGCCCATGAGCGGGTGGTTCCTGGCAGTGTGGAGCCGACATCATCTCCTGCGATTAGGCATCACCTGAGCCTGATTGCAGGATATGTGTATAAATACCCGGCAAAGCACACACACTTTGCCTTGATATCTTCCTTGTGCCCTGACTCTGTGAGCTCTGATCCTGATCCTGAACCTTATCCTGAACCTGATCCCTGTATCTGTACCCTGAGCATTGTACCTGTCCCTCCTGTGATCCTGTTTCCCTTACCTTTGCCTTTCAGCCTTATCCATCCATCCTCTCCTTATCCTGTTTGTTCCCTGTCCCCATCCACTGACCTCCCATTGATGACCCTGGCCTGGCTAGGTTTACGATTCTGGCATTCCCCTATTATTTTATATACTTGTCTGACTGTGATTATTTGTGGGTCTTTGTTTGGTATTGGTTGTTGTACACTGTGTGATATTGGAGGTGGTTGTATTTATATATTTTCACTTATCTTTAATAAATCATAATATTTTCACCTTACATGCATTTTGTTCCTCTGTTGCTGTCCACACAGTTCTGGTCACCCCTGATATGTGACAGTATACCAAGGCCATCCCTGACCAGAGGAACCATCTCAGTTCTGTTGGCTTTGCTGAGATGAATCCTAATGTTATTTCTTATTATGCTCTGTTGGTGTCTGAGAGTGGCGAATATCTCCGCCAGACACTGAAAGAGTGGACCAGTTACCAGCTGCTAGAGATCATTCGTTTGGCTCACTCCCTGGTTGATCAGGGCTGTAGGTTGTTTGGGGATGTGCAGCCTTTAATCCAAATGTGTGCTGAGCTAGCCCTGTCCTGTGTTCCAAAGGCCTGTGATGATTTTTCTACCCCTTTCAGTGCTGATCAGGTGGAGTCTCTGGTGTGGCTGTTAGAGGATGATTCTGCAGACTTTTTTGAGCACTATTCAGCTTGTCTTCAACAAGTGCTCATAGAGTGTATTAACTCAGTACAGGCCCTTATTAGACAGGGAGCGTGTGAACCGTTCTTTGTCCAACCAGTGCTGCAAGCATGGTCTAATATATTACAATCAGCCTCAGCCAGCCCACAACAAACCTATTCTGCTACCAGACACCTGCCTGCTTAATTTTTTTCTCCCCCATCACCCATAGCAATCTCAGTTTCAGCCCAGTACACTTTTCTTCCCACCAAATACCAGTACCCTGTTTCTACTCCCTGCACCTGTCCTGCCTTTAATCCACCTACCTCTTCTCTGCTGTCTACAACAACTCCACAAAAACTTCCCCTAACCACTGTTCCCTTATCCCTGCCATATTCCAGCCCTCCTCGCCAGTCTGCTTCATCCCATACCTACAGTCCTGCAGTTATAGGACTTCAGTAGCCAAGCCAAAAAAAACCCCAGAAGTTCTTTCCAATTCACACGATCCTGTCAGTAACCCAACCTGCCCCCTCACCAACTAATTTGCTCCAGTCTACCTCCGATGATACTGAACCTAACCCTGACAACCTTGTGCCTGCTGTCCTGCCTGAAGTTCCGGTGCCAGTATCCCAGCCTGAAGTTCTGGTGCCAGTATCCAAGCCTGAAGTCCTGGTGTCAGTATACCAGCCTAAAGTTTCTGGAGCCAGTGTTTTAGCCTGAAGTCCCGGTGCCAGTGTTCCAGCCTGAAGTCCCAGTGCCAGTGTTCCAGCCTGAAGTCCCAGTGCCAGTGTTTTCCGGTCTGAGGTTCCAGTGCTTATTTCCCTGTCTGGGGTTCCCGTGCCCATTTCCCGGTCTGGGGTTCCGGTGCCCGTTTCCCAGTCTGGGGTTCCGGTGCCATTTCCCGGTCTGAGGTTCCATACCAGATGACCTGGAGCCTTTTACCCTGCCAGACGACCCGAAGCCTGCTGCCCTGCCAGACAACCCGGAGCCTGCTGCCCTGCCAGATGACCAGGAGCCTGTTGCCCTGCCAGGTGACCCAGAGCCTGATGTGTCTCTGTCTGCTGCGCAGCCTGATGTGCCCATGTCTGCTGCCCAGCCTGATGTGCCTCTGTCTGCTGCCCAGCCTGATGTGCCTCTGTCTGCTGTCCAGCCTTATGTGCTTCTATCTGCTGCCCAGCCTGATGTGCCCATGTCTGCTGCCCAGCCTGATGTGCCCATATCTGCTGCCCAGCCTGATGTGCCCCTGCCTGCTACCCAGCCTGATGTGCCTATGCCTGCTGCCCAGCCTGATGTGCCCGGGCTTGCTGACCAGCTCAATGTGCCTGCTGCCCAGCTCAATATGCCTGCTGTCCAGCTTGATGTGCCTGCTGCCCAGCCTCATGTGCCCATTCCTGCTGCCAAGCCTGATGTGCCGTGCCTGCTGCCCAGCTCGATGTGCCTGCTGCCCAGTTTGATGTGCTTGTGCCTGCTGCCCAGCTCAAAGTGTCTGCTAACCAGCTTAATGTGCCCGTGCCTGCTGCCCAGCTGGATGTGCCTGTGCCCACTGCCGATCTTGTTATGTCTATGCCTGCTGCCCAGCTTGAGGTGCCTGTCGCCCAACCTGATGTATCTGTGTCCACTGCCCAGATCGATGTGCCTACTGCCCAGCTCGATATGCCTACTGCTCAGCTTGATGTGCCTGTGCCTGCTGCTGAGCTTGTTATGTCCATGCCGGCTGCCCAGCTTGAGGTGCCCGTTGCCCAGTCTGATGTGTCTGTGCCCGCTGCCCAGCTCGATGTGCCTATTGCCCGGCTCAATGTACAACTGCTCGCTGCCCAGCTTGATTTGTTGCTGCCCACTGCCCAGCCTGAGGTGCCTCTGCCCGTTGCCCGGTTTAAAGCGATGGACCTTTCATATGCCCAGCTTGGAGTGACTCAGCCCATTGCCTGGCTTGATGCTTTGAACTTTCGTCATGCCCAGCTTGGTGTGACTCTGCCTGCTGCCTGGCTTGATGCCTTAGACTTTTTTCTTGCCCAGTGTTATATGTCTCTGCCCATTGCCTGGCGCCGGAGGCCGCTCCTTTAAGGGAGTACTGTTAGCAATGGTTCCTCCTGCTGGTAGCATTGTCAGACATTGGGTGTGCAGTACTGATGTCCACCAGTGGGTGTCTCCTGACAGTCTGGAACTGTCAGGGGAGCTCTCTCCGGATGGTGACATTATTTGATCTTTGGGCCGCAGCACTGGTGCCCACCAGCGGGTGGTTCTTGGCAGTGTGGAGCCAACATCATCTCCTGCAATCAGGCATCACCTGAGCCTGATTGCAGGAGATGTGTATAAATACCTGGCAAAGTACACACACTTTGCCTTGGTATCTTCCTTGCGCCCTGAGTCTGTGAGCTCTAATCCTGAACCCGATCCCTGTACCTGTACCCTGAGCCTTGTACCTGTAGCTGTCCCTCCTGTGATCCTGTTTCCCTTATCTTTGCCTTTCAGCCTTATCCATCCATCCTCTCCTTGTCCTGTTTGTTCCCTGTCCCCATCCGCTGACCTCCCGTTGATGACCCTGGCCTGGCTACATTTACGATTCTGGCATTCCCCTATTATTGTATATACTTGTCTGACTGTGATTATTTGTGGGTCTTTTTTTGGTATTGGTTTTGTGCACTGTGTGATATTGGAGGTGGTTGTATTTATATATTTTCACTTATCTTTAATAAATCATAATATTTTCACCTTACATGCGTTTTGTTCCTCTGTTGCTGTCCACACAGTTCTGGTCACACCTGATACGTGACAGTCTCTGAGTTCCAGTTCCATACCATGGTTTCTGCTGGTGCAAAGCTGCATTCCAGGCTGGTTGGACCACAGTTGGAGGATCATCCCATCACTGCTGATCTTGTCTTCAGGTCTCCACAAAAAAGATTGATGCCGCATCATGATCATCCTCATCAGGACTCCTATTGGGCCATTTGCTGATAATACCTGTTTGTATTTTGAATGTATGAACTATAAATCTTTTCTTATATAAAGCACCACTTTGGTGCTCCTGGCCCGTCCCTCCTGTTGAGTACCCCCACAGCAAACAGCTTTCCATGGGGGCACCTAAGCTGAGCCACAGCTTCCTGTGTCCATTCAGACATGGAGCCACGGGCCGGCCCCGCTCCCTTTCTCTCCTCATTGGCTGACTCACTTTGATTGACAGCAGTGGGAGCCAATAGCGTTGCACTGCTGTCTCAGCCAATGAGGTGGAGAGTCCCAGGCAGCCAAGACACTCCTACAACATCGCTGGATCCAGATGGGGCTCAGGTAAATGTTAGGGGGACTGAGGGGGGCTTCTGCACACAGAAGGCTTTTTATCTTAATGCATAAAATGCATTAAGATAAAAAAACCTTCTGCCTTTATAATCATTTTAAGCATTTGTAGTACTGAGAAACTCAGCCAAATACAGAGCCTTATACTTTAAAAAAATGAATGGATTGGCTTTCTTATACTGTCCCAGACCTGGCTCTGAACGCAGACCTGGCACACTTGGAACATTGACAGTGGAGACAACTCACACACCTCTTACATTAGCACTTCAGAGTCCCTGACTTTGACTGACTTCTTTCTTCTTTTCAACAGAAATGCAAGCAACCTTGCTAAACATACTATAAACTCCTCCTCCAAGCAGACACAAGCTTCTGCTTAAGAAAAGGCACACCACCGCGCTATATATAAAAATTAGTACATAAAAAACATATTGAAAAAATGAAAATGAAAAGATGAAAAAAACAAAAGTGACAAATCAGTGAGTAGAATAAATATACAAGCAGCCGCTAAAAGTGGGATACACACATTACAAAATATTCAATAGGAAGCAGCGCTGTGACAACAATGGTTTGTATGATAAAGACCAAATCAAATAAAATGAATAGTAGACCGAAAATTGGGATTAATTACAAAAGTTCATAATAAAGTTCATAATAACCGATAGAGGTAAAAAGTCCTATACAGAATCAAATTCAGATAGTGGATAATGTGAGAAAACGTAGATATGTAGGAATACAAATAAATTCAGTGTGTCCTTCACCGCACCACTGTGGTAATAGTAGGAATGCGCGCTTACCAAACGGCAAGCTTAGGGGAGCTTGCGACCTTAACCCGGTCGGGGCCTTTCAGGAATGGAAACACCAAAAAAAACACCACCTCCGCTTGAAATAAGCACGCTGTTCACCAAATATCCAGTATTCACTGTATTGTAGAGATGTGACCTCCTGGCTAGGGGTAAATCTCAAGGGAGGTACACCAAGGAAAGAAAAAGAGCAACATAGCGTAATCCTGCTTTCACCATTTATTAAAGGAATATTAAAATCGCACTTACACTCAGATGAATAAATAAAAGCACATAAAGCCGGCCGGCTAGAAGCGAACGCCCGTCCTGCAGACGGTAGATGCAGCACGTCAGCACGCCCGACGTACGTTTCGTCACACTCTGACGTCGTCTGGGGCACGGGCGACGCACTGACGTGTCGCACATAAATAATAAAACATCGTAGCCAAGCCTCGTACTGAAGACGGGACCAGAAATCACCTTGCGTTCCACTAGATAGGGGCGGATGGCAAAGAAACGCCATCTTAGATGAGGGATTATACATTACATCATATACCCGTTTCTAGTGCAAACAAGTATGAACCAAATGATAATATCACGTATATATTAACATTATAAGTAAGTAGACCCATAGACTGACAGGAGAATCAAAACCTTAAAGATAAAAATTAACAAAATTAAAAAATAATTAAAAAATAATTAAAAAAATATATAATAATTGAATGACATCCTTCTACAGTATAACAAACTTAATTGGAATTAAGTAGTTAAATGGCATCCTTATACAATATACCACGTGTGGATGGCTCAATACAGCAAGAAGCCAATCGCTTAGAGGGTATGACAGGGGCGTACTTAAAGCCACTCTTATCTGTTCTAGATTCTAAAAGACAGGTAAACCAAAAAGCACAACACACCCCTGTATAAATTAGGCTAGATGGATAGTCCTAGGGGAGAGGAAGGTGATTTCGTTCCCCAAATGTAGATATACAGAGCCCATAATAAAACATAGACCTTAATCACATAATAAGTAACAAAACAGAATATCCTTGGACATTAACTAATCCCAAAACTAAGATAACGAGTCTACAAAACCAATAATGGGGCACATACCCCATTATGTAGAGTCTAGGAGTAACTAATGGAGCATATACCCAACCCAAGAATATTGTATAAATAATAATGGCCATTTATTAAATGTATAGAAAATAATTCTTAGAGGTATCCCAGGACACTAAGTGAATAAAGGACTGTTTGTTAGACCAGAAATTTAAAGGGTTTAATTATTTCCTATGAGTTATCAATAAAAGCATTGGTGTCAGTATCCACATTGAGCCCGTGTGGGGCATAGCACTTAATTTTATGTATCCAGAGCATCTCAAGTTTTGAGATGCTCCTGACCAAAGAGCTACCCCTCCAATGGGGCCGATACCTATCACTTCCCAGAAAAAGTGTTTTGGAGGGGACTTACTATGGGTGGTCAAGTAATGCTTTGAAACAGAATGCTTAGGAAAGCCATTTAAAATGTTGGTGATATGTTCATTTAAACGAACGGAAAGGGGTCGCCTAGTCCTGCCCACATACTGTAACCCGCACGGGCACTGCAGCAGGTAGACGACCCCCTCCGTTGCGCAAGTGATAAAGGGCCTAATATCATGCTCCTCATGAGTACTATAGGAGGTGAATTTCTGGGTTCGCCTGGATGTCGCAGAATTAAGCCTACAGACACGACATCTACCACATTTATAATACCCCTTCAAATTGTCAAAAAGGCCCTGAGTGCCTCTAATAGGGGGATCGAGAACATTAGGAGCTAATCTATTCCTAAGTGACGATGCTCCCCTAAAGATCACTTGTGGTTTATCTGGGACAACAGTTCTCAAGACCGGATCATTCCCCAATAGGTGCCAATGTTTATTAAGTAGGCTTTTAATGTTGCTGTGCTGTATTGAGTAGGTAGTAATAAAGGGGAGAGCAACAGAATTCTCTCTGGGAGGTACCCCCTGGCTAAGTAGCTGTTTCCTGTCAATATCCTTAACAACATCCAAGGTTTGGGTTAGAAATTCCATATTGTACCCTTTTTCCACAAAACGGTTCATCAAGATTCTGCTTACTTTTATTTCAAAATGGGAACAAGACCCACATATCCAACTAACTCCGGAGGAACAATATAAACCTATCACATTATCTTTCAAATTTTACAAAAATAACATATGCTGTATTAGGGATCAGGATACAAACTCCCTTCATGTATTTTGTTTCGTGTCCCTTAACTCTCCCAACCAATGTTTCTCTGCGGCTCCTCTCCGAGAGACCTCCTGCAAAATGTATGGTTCTTCCCCAAACTGAGTAACTTCTGAGACTAAATACATGCTATGCTCAATAAATGGTCTTTTCCCTGAGCAGTATGCCCAGATTACTACATCCACCTGGTGCTTCTTCCGCTTAAAAAAAGGCCACATTTTACCCATTTTCTATTAAAGGGCCTTATGGGTGTTAAACAATGGTTCCCTTTAGAATTTTAACAGATCTGTTCAGCTATAACCCCATGTTGCTCTTTCTTCACCGCTGCATCCCAGAACACAAAGCTCTCTGCACTCTCCCCCCTCCCTTTTGAATCTGTTAATCCTGTCTGCAATTGCCTGGATTACCTTTTACAGGTCCCTTCATGGTGCAGTTGGAGTTACAGGAGTTCACACAATTGTTTTTTTGTTGAAAAATTATTTTTAATGGGAGGTCTGTTTAACACAATAAACCTAACATTTCCTAACCTCAAATATTGCACAAGCATATTGGTCAGTACCAATGATTGAAAGCACTCTCTTGGGTCACTTACTCCCCAGGGAGAACTAAAAACCCTCTTTCTTCATTTCTGCCCCATCATAGAGGAACCCTCAAAAAACCTTTAGTTATCTCATCATTTCAGAAATGTATTGTTCATGTTTATGTCATAGAATTTAGACCGAAATTCTTAAAATGTAATACATTTCACTATGACTTTTACATATATTTATAATATACTTATATATACGGTATCAAAAGTTTAAATGTCAAAAGTATAAAGTGCTCAAGATATAGTTTCCTTACAAAGTTTTGTCCACCAATATTTGTTGTTTGAAATTCAGCATTCAGTGAATTCTCTAGCACACAAAAGCACAGCAAATAATTCAATATTTTTGAAACTTTTTTGCAAATAAAATGATTTCTATTCGCTTCATTTTCATTTTTGAGTAAAATTGTAAAGTTTTCTGCAGGTCAGTACAGCTGCTTTTTAGTTTTCTTTTGAACTTTTAGAACACTGTGCGCAGCAGATGTATTGTTAAGTGCATATAATTGCCTCTAGCCATTGTGTATTTAAAATGTACAATGTTCAATATTTATCATTTGAAAGCTTGAGCATGTCCTTAAGCGGAAAGGTAACTGTATGATTTCTTTAGCTGACAGATACTTTTTTTGATGCACTCTAATTGCAGCATTTTAAAACAATTTTAAATATCCTATATCTGAATATAGCGAAAGCTTTAAATGTAATATTTAAAAAGTAAACCTGTCATAATGCCTGTTTCTTGAACTTGCTGAAGACTGATTACGGTAATTGATGATGGACACTTGACTGCCAGAATATGCTGGCACAACATCATGTGTGATGCAGTGATATCCTCTGCCCTAGAACTTTGATTATGTACTAAAATCAGGGATTCTCTTTGATTGTGTACTAAATGGGAGCCTCCAGAATTAGATGGTATCCTAGACTGTACTTGTAAACAGTCACCCAGACAGGACCCCTACACACAATACTGTATTGCTATCCTTTAGAAAATACCAATCCACTCCAGGTATATACTTTTCAAGGATTTTAGCAAACTTTTATTTTTTGCAAAACAGTACCCTTTTCTGTTCTGAAGTTATAGATCTCACCCTTGCCAGAACTTTGATCAAACTGACTTGGGAGTCTCTGTCTGTATTACAACCACCAAATCAGTCTCAGGCATTTCCTGACCTTTTTCTTTATTTTTACACTTAAAAAAAACAAAAACTTTTTTTCCCTGCTCAGTGGACCAGATCCAGATAACCCATGCAGCTGTGTAGCAACATATGACTGCTCTTATTCTAATAGTTATTTACAATCTGCAATCAGCAAGCAGTAGATCACCATAGCAGTGATCTATTGCTGCAGGGAGATGAGGGACAGATTTGAAACTGGTCTGGGGGTATATTGAAAGGAGACAGACCAGGGAAAACAGGAGGAGGAAAGGAGGAAGGAGTTGGGGAAAAGGAAAAGAAAGGCAACAGTCTCAAGGGGACTCACCGAATGTAGATCGAACGACTACCAGGAGTCAGAGACGTCCTTGTTAACTAATCCCCTATTAAATAATTCTTTGGGAAAAATTAAGGTTATTAATTTGTCGGATTTTCAATTAGAAAAACAACACATAGACCTACTAATTAGAGGACTGTCTTTTTCCCCTATGACAGCTATTGATCATTTTGAGGTATACAAAGATCTTTGTTTATTCTTGAGGTGGGTGTACTATAGAGAGATCTATTCAGACAAAGTGGTGAACAGTGGCTCAGTAGCAGAAACGAACAAAGCTGATGCTTTGGAATCACTGATGACATTATTGGATGAGGGTGGACAATCCTCTGACGATGATGAAACCTCGGAGACCTCTGCTTGAGAAGAGATCCCCACTTAAAAATATGTTCTACAAAAATGCCTTTTTTTTGTAAAAATGAATGGCTAGGAATCTTTCTTGATCTGGTCCAGGAAGACCTTGAGAAACTAGATTGAGAATCCATCCCTGGTGATATCCTTACAAGGGAAGAAAGAAGGGCTTTAAAAGAACTCTGGCAAGCTGAGCAAATTATTATCAAGAAGAGCGATAAGGGGGGAATGTGGTTCTCCTTTCAGTAGACCAATATGAAGGGGAGGTACGACGCCTACGCTGTGATGAGTCCACCTATAGGAGATTGGACCATGATCCCTTCGAACCTTTGGTAATACTCGTTAATGATAAATTGCAATGGGCCTTTGCAGCGGATCTGATATCAAAGAAAGAACTGGATTATTTGAGGGTTATTGATTTCAATAAACCAACATTTTACATAATCCCAAAGATACATAAAAATAAAGAGAGCCCCCGGAAAGACCTATAGTTTCTGCAATAAGGGGCCCCTTAGAGAGGGTTAGTAAATACATAGATAGTCTGATTAAGGACATAGTGAAATCACTGACCTCCTATGTACGAGATACAACCGATGTGCTGAGTAAAATCATGGACTTAGTCCTCCCGGTGGGTGTCCTCATTGTCAGTATTGATGTGGAGGCATTATACATATCTATTCCACATGAGTGGGGTATACCACTTCCTTGATAAATATTTCTCAGAAATGGGAGCACAAAATGAATTTATCATCAAACTTCTTGAACTTGCATTGAAGCATAATTTTTTCAGTTCTCAGGAGTTAATTACCAGCAACTTCGTGGCACCTCCATGAGGGCACCATGGGCACCTGCCTACGCGTGTCTACATTTGGGATGTTGGGAGGAGGAAGTGGTGTATGCCTCGTCGATGTACCTTAGCCATGCATGCGTATGGCTGAGGTACATCGACGATGTCCTGATGGTATGGTCAGGCACCCCGAACTGAACTGGAGAGGTTTATGGTGGAGCTGGGTAACAATACCCGTAACATAAATCTCACGTATGTTGTATACCCCCAAAACATTTCTTTCTTGGACCTGTCCATTGAATTGGTGGGTGCAAGGCTGGTCACTACTACTTTCAGGAAGGAAACGGCTGTGAATACATTATTACATGTGGACAGTCACCACTTCAGATCATTAATACGTGGGATTCCCGTGGAAACCCTTTGAAAAAGTCACGTTGGCAGTGACGCAACACGTCAGGAAAAGAGTTGTGGTGACGTCACTTCCGGTCGCGGCCGAGGTTGGAAGTCTATGTGTACCCGCTGTATTTGCTGTTCATTTGTTTCATCAATTGTAAGTGTTTATGAATTATATTAAAAAAGTGTTTTAAGATACTACACCATGGAGCCCTCCCCTTATTCTTACATATCGCTGAATGTGACCATCCTGAGATCTTGAGTGTTCTGGAAACCACTGGGGGATAGATCGACCAGGGATTGAGTAGCCAGTGTGGAGTACTTATGTGTGGCTCTTTTATACCATCTATGAGGTGAGAAGCTGGGTGAGATTTTATCACCCGCACTGGATGGAAGAAGCTTGCCACCTTGTTGCACATACACTTTATTATTGGATGGGACATTTTGCATGCATTAATTGAGCACTTGATTTGAGTTTATTGCACTTTATCAAGAGACTTTGCTTCACATTTTTGGACTTGATTATCTTATTGCTATTTGCACTACTTCAGCTTTGATTCATTAATTGCACTTTATGCTTATTTCATCATTGGCATTATTGCTGTTTGCACGTTATTATCTATCAGTATTTTTGCACGGATTTGCAATTTGTTTTTCTTTCTAATATTTTTATTGAAAATAGTATATAGAAAATATACAATACATATTTCTTAAATACAAACGGCAATGTAGAAGAAATTAAAAGAACAGAACTCGGCCAACATGGCCTGCACATATTACATGTAGCGAAATGTAACAGTTTAACTGGCTAGGTATAACATCTCTACATCTGTCTGTCCTTATACTTTAGTTGCCCCAGAATCATTACCATATCACTTATATATTCCTTGTCGAGAGGGTGTGGCACTGGGCACCCACCCGTCCACCCCCTATGGGATCTACACTGTGGACGGGAGGTCCCCAGCCCCCCCCCCAACTTATGAGCAGCAATTCTACTATCGCTTCTTGATTCTTTGCAATATTGCGAGGGCAACAATACAAGGCAGGAAAACCTGCGTACACTAACAAAAATAAAAAGGGAGAGCTAAAGAGCAAGGCAGAGAAAGAAGAGGAAAAGAAAGGGTGGGGGGAGTATTGAGGTTGAGTGCACCCCTAAGGATCTTCTCTAAGATCCATTAGCTATCAAAGCCCGCAGATAGGTATGTCCACCATGGTTCCCAAATCCTATCGAAAGCCTGCTGTTTATCCGAAAGGATCGCTGATAGGCGTTCATTAATCATGATCCATGTCAGTTTAGCTTTTACTAATTCAAATGGGATCAGAGGCTTTCTCCAGGATCTAGCAATCGCAATTCTAGATGCTGTGAAGACAAAAGATATGAGTTTTTTCGTGTACCTAGGCACTCCTTCCACTGGACCCCCCAATAGCGCCTGTTGTGGGGATTTGGTTAGGTTAACTTGGGTCAGTGAGTAGATAAAGTTATAGATACGTATCCAGAATCGTCTAACTTTAGGGCATGTCCACCAAGTATGATATATTGTACCTTCCCTTCCACACCCCCCTAAAACATAGTGGGGATGCGCCTGGAATATATGTAGCAATTCTCGCCGGAACCATATACCACCGTAATAAGACTTTATAGTTCGCCTCTATCAGGGAGGTATTTATATAACCTTTTGAGGCTAATTGAGCCGTATTAAACCATGTGTCCGTTTCCATAGTTACCTCCATATCTTGTTCCCACTTTTGCATGTAAAATAGTTTTTCTGTCTTAGAGGACAAAATACCATAGATTTTGGATATGTGGCCTTTATGTTTATCAAAGGACCTGCATAAATATTCCATTGGAGAGAACATCATGATATCGGATTTTCGCTGTAGAGTTTTCAAGAAGTGTACTATCTGAAGGTAGTGATAGAATTCTGTATTAGGTAATTGGTGTTTTTCTATAAGAGATTGTTTTGATAATATACCCCTATGGTCACATAAGTCAGCTATACGAATCAAGCCCTTGTTGGTCCACCATGATAATCTTTGAGGATTGAGACCCAGGGTGAAATCTGGGTTGCCCGTTAATGGGGCTCAGGGGGCATGAGGTGAGCGAAATATAAAAGGTTTTTGTAGTCTATCCCACAAACTTAATGAGAAACATAATGTGGGACACAAAATGGTCGGTCTGTCTTTCATATGAAGCCACAACAAATGGCTAATCGCTTTTGTGGGGTATGGGGATGATTCCAGTTTCATCCAAGAAGGTTGAGGTAGCCCCGAGTGGGCGCAAATTAGTTGAGCAAATTGGGCTGCCTCAAAATATTTGGCCAAATTTGGTACTCCCAACCCCCCTTTAAGTTTGGGGGTGTAGAGGGTTCGCTGATTCACCCTGGGTCTTTTATCTCCCCATATAAACTTCATTATCTTTTTCTGAAAAAACGTAAGATCAGGCCTATTGATTGCTATTGTAAGGGTTCTGAACAGATACAACAGTCTCGGTAAGAGATTCATTTTATTGGAGTACAGTCTGCCAAACCACGACGGAGGGCTTTTAGCCCATGACAATAGATCTGCTGACAGCTTCCTATAAAGAGGGGGGTAATTGGCCTGGTACAGAGTCTGTAGATTGCGGGTTAGAAAAATTCCCAGATATGGGAGTTTATTTTGTTGCCATTTAAACTGAAACGATTTTTGGAGAAGTTGTGCAGTCTGCGGTTCTAAGGTTAAATTTAGGGCTTCCGATTTGGAATGATTTATCGTGAGACCTGAGATAGCGGTGAAGCGCCTCAAGACTCGATATAGGTTAGGGAGGGACGTGATTGGAGAGGAAAGGAACAGTAGAATATCATCGGCGAAGAGAGAGCATTTCTGCTCCCCGTCTCCGCAGCATATACCTTTTATGTCTTGGGGATTTCTAAGCTTTGTTGCTAGGGGTTCTAATGCCAAAATAAATAAAATAGGAGATAGGGGGCATCCTTGTCTTGTTCCCCTGTGTATATTTATTGTGTGAGATTTGTGGCCTTTTATCTGGATTTTGGCTGTGGGTGTGTTATATAGTACTTGTAATATATTCAGAAAATGAGGCCCAAATCCATATCTTCTCAATGCGTAGTATATATACTCCCACGTTACCGAGTCGAACACCTTACAAAGATCTAACGACAATATCATACCCTTCCGCGAACCCAAATTGTCCCAGTTTGAGTTAAGTGCTGCAATGATATCTATCGCTCGTCGGGATTGGTTCGGGGCCTGTCTATTGGAAACAAATCCCACTTGATCAGGATGGATATATTTGGCAAGAAAAGAGTTCATTCTGGTTGCCAAAACTTTGGTCATTAGTTTGAGGTCCACATTGATGAGCGATATCGGGTGATAGTTTGCAGGATCCCCATGATCCTTTCCTGGTTTAGGGATTACTTGGATGAGGGCCTCATATTCATGCCTAGATAGGGGGTTGCCTTTCCGTATCGCATTAAAAAAAGAACACAAATGAGGAGTCAATATGGCTGCATATTTTCTATAGTAGTGGCCCGTAAAGCCGTCTGGGCCAGGTGCTTTTGTGGGGTTCAAACATTTAATGGCTGCCAATATTTCTCCTTTAGTGAAGTCTGCTTCCATTAATTCTATGTGTTCCCGTTCTAATGTCGGTAAGGAAATGTCATTGAAAAATTCATCTGCTCGGTCCTTGGGAAATGGGGTTGGTTTATTATATAGATCAGTAAAGAACCTTGAAAATTCTTGGAGTATCTCTTGGGGGTTTTGAGTAATTTTCCCATCTCGAGTACGCAATCTCGGCATTGCAGGGTTAAATGGTCGCGGGGTTAGTTTTCTAGTTAAAAGTGTGGTAGGTTTGTCTCCCTTGGTGTAATAACGATCTAATAACGTAGAAATTTCTCTGCTTTGGTTGTTAGACTAAGATTTAGTGCCATTCTAGCTGTATCTATTTTATGTCGCAGGTCCAGATGAGGGTTAGATTTTTGTTCCTGAACTATTTTATGTAGCTCATCTTCCTGTTGTTGGATTTTTTGTGCATCTTCCCTTTTTTTCCTAGAGGCCACTTGAATCAGTTTGCCACGAATGGTGGCTTTATGCGCCGCCCAATTGATACTTGGGGACATGTCCTTAGCTCGATTAACTGTAAAGTATTGTTGTATAACCTTCTCAATCTCAGTGTATATAATGGGGTCATTGAGTAAAGACGCATTATGTCGCCACATTGAGGGTTTTGGTCTCTTCCATAAATCAGTTAATGCCATTAGCACTAGTGAGTGGTCTGACCATGAGCTAGGTACTATTTTGACTGATTCAATTGAGGGTAAAAGTGAAGATTGTGTTAATAAATGATCTATGCGCGAATACGTTTTATGGACCTGAGAATAATGGGTATAGTCTCTGGTAGTGGGATGGGAATCCCTCCAAGTATCTATAAGATCATAGGAATGTAGGGTCCGGGCTAGTTTAATTCCCTGTTTGGGGGTATGTTTCAGGATAAGTTTATGTACATTGGTCCCGTCTAGGGCTTGATCTAAGGAGACATTGCTGTCACCCCCCATTATTACTTGGCCTTGTACATGAGGCATCAGCGTTCGTAGCATAGTTTCAAAAAAAGTTACCTGACCCGTGTTGGGGGCGTAATATGAAATGAGAGTGACAGCACTGTCATTTACTTTCCCTGCTACCATGACATACCTCCCCTCCTTGTCTCTAATGACTGTTGAGGGGGTAAATGGTACCCTTTTCACGATGCATATCGCTACTCCTCTTTTTTTATCTATCCCATTTGATAAATAAAACAAGGGAAACCTAGCATTCAGATATTTAGGGGCTGAAGTGTGTGAAAAATGCATTTCCTGAAGGAGCAGAAAATCTACATCCAGTTTATGGTAGTCAAGAAAGGCCTTAGCACACTTAGTGGGGGAATTTAGACCTTGAACATTATGTGTTAATACATTAGTGTGTGAATGAGGCAGCTGAGACTTTAGCATTAGGGTTTGGAAGACTGTACTTGCCTGTTGTAGATGGTCATCCTGATTTTCAAGTAGGAGGTGTTTCGGTGGGCTTCTTCAAATTTCAGATGTAGGGGTGCACTCAAGGGGAAAAAGAAGACAAAAGAAAAAAGAAAAGAGAAATCAATGTTAGGATAAGATGAACTGGACCAATGTTCACCTGTCACCTCAGAAATAAGATACATAAAAAACTGATTTATCAACATGAATATAATCGTAATGGTCCCGGAGACAATGACCTCCACTAAGTAGGGCGAGGTTGTTTCCATCTATGCGATGAAGACAAGCTCGTCAAGAAGTGGCATGCGGTTACGCCTCGGCACTTTATGTATAAAATATTGTAGTGGTATAGAGGGGAGTCAGGTAAGTCTAAGTGACTTAAACTATCACAATCCCTCAAGTCCAACTGAGCAAAGTTATATTTGTCTAGATTGGGGGTTCAGGATTTACTATATCTAAGGAAACATTCTAGAAAACAACAAATGAACATAAGTAGCATAACTCTAATCTCTCAATATCGAGAGGGGGGTTTTATCCCGCCAGGAGTTAGGCAGTCACTTTAGCGTCATGAAGACGAATACTAGCTGAAGTATAGCTAACAGAGTGAGTTCTAGACTGCTGAGGGGGAATCCCATATGGGTTTACGGTGATATCAAATATTAACATGTGGTGGATACTTCTCCTAAAAAAAAAAAAATATATAAAGTAGAAAAAAAAGGGGGTTCATCTCCATCCTTATCCGTCCGGTCCAGCTGCTAGGTGTCGCCTTCTAGAAGAATAGCGCTGACGTTGCTCCCAGAGGGGCGAAATTGGGCGATCCATTTCCTGTTGTGCTTTGGGGGCTGATGAGTCCCTGGATATCAAACCAAGGCCCAGGAGGATATCTTCTCCATCCGGAAAATTTGCAAAGGTGTTTTTTCCTTGAAGAAAAACGATAATCGAAACGGGAACGACCACCGGTATTTGATTTGGTGATTGGTGAGCTGCGCCAATAATGGTTTCAGGGCCCGTCGTTTTTGCATAGTCATTTGCGAAATGTCTGCGAAAATTTGTATCGGGTGGCCCAAGAGGGTAATACCACCCCTAGCCCGGGCTGTAGACATTATTTGTTCTTTGATTCTGTAGAAATGCGGGTTAACTATGACATCTCTAGAAGGGCCATCTTGTCTTGGAGCCATCAAAGCTCGGTGTACTCTGTCAATTTTCATGTGCTGTGGGGAAATATCTGGGATCAAATCTTGCATGAGGGCATGTACTGCGTCCTCTAGGTCAGTAACCGCCTCTGGTAAACCGCGGATTCGAAAATTATAACGTCTGGATCTATTTTCCTGATCTTCAATTTTGGCGTTAGCTTGGTCTAATTGATCTTGCAATGAGGCTATCATACTTGAGTTCTGATTTACCCTCCGCACTGTGCCGTCCATTTTGGATTCAATAGTGTCCAGTCTATCTCCTATATCATTAAAGTCATGTTTCATTTCTGCTGTAATTAATTGGCAAGCTTTGGTAAGCTCTTGCTATAATAGTGCTGAGAAGCAAGCAAGGAGGACAGAATCCCCTGAATATGTTGCTGGAGGTGGGGGCTGTTGTTCACTTACTATGCTGTTTTGGCTCAATGCAAGTTCTGCTATTTCAGCCATATTCCTCTCCATGGAGGAAGCTGGGGAATCTGCACCATCCATTCCTCCCCCCTGATAAGTTTGGGAGGGGGAGAGACAGAACCGCGGGGATCCATCTCTGTGGTATCCTCCTGTGACTGGGAGGAGAAGGGGTCTCTATCCAGGCCGACAGCCGCAGTGTTGTTAGGAGAGAGTCTTTGTGCAGGGTCTTTCCCTGGGTCCTGCTCACCTGCTTTATAGCATCTGCCTCCGTCCTCCGGCCCGACGTCATCTTGAAAGGGGGAGTCCCTGCTGTCGCGTTCCCCGAACGGAACGAATAGCTGGAAGTCGGGGGTTTCTTTTTGGCTGTCCCCCCTCCTCTCTGGTTCATAGTGCAGATCGCTCAAGATATTGTAGTGTGCGTGGCTTCCCTCTGGCTAATTCTGGCTTGGAAAGGCCGGCGGCGTGCGGAGCAGGTCAGAACATGTCCGCTCCCGTGCCCGCGCGCATGCGCACTGCAATTTGTTTTTCATTGCATTTTTGCACTGCATTTTTTCACGTATATCTTTTTTAGTGTTATTTTTATTTATTTTTCATTGCACCATATATTGATGTTTGCACATTACTATTTGCTGGAGAATATTTATTTCTGCACGGATTTGCATATTTTGCTTCTTTATTGCTTTTTTGCACAATATTTTCAGTGTTATATTTAGTAGTTTTTTTCTGCTTATTTATTTTAATGTAGTCAAGTGCCGCAGTTTCTATTTACTATATTGATGCTGAGTGTGTGAGCACTTTTTTCTGTTGACAGCTATTTAATTAGTTTTTAGGTTATTATCACTGTTTGGTTTGCGCATTAGGAACCCCCTTTTATAAATTTCCATGGGACAGTTTCTCCGGATCCGTAGAAATTGTTCCACTGAGGAAGACTATAAAGTTGAATCAGAACAACTATACCAAAGATTTAGAGAACTGACCGAACCCACACCGAATCCTTAAAAGAGCAAAGAAAATTGCAGGACAAAAAATCGAGAACAGACTCTCTCTTGCCCCAGACGAGGACAAAAGTCGAGACAGATGGACCACTAAGACTTATAACCCCCTACGGGACACAATGGCATCAAATCAATACAATTTTAGCAAAACACTGGCATATTCTGACACAAACCGAGAATCTAAAACAAATAGTTTACATTTTTTTTGTTTTACCACCCCCCTCTCCATTTACCCCAAATTTTACTCTCCTCCTTTTTTTACCACCCCCTCTCCATTTTTCCAATTTTTTACCTCCTCCCTTTTTTTACCTCCCCCTCGCTATTTTCCCCATTATTTACCCTCCCCCCCTTTTATTTGGTATAAATTTAGCTATTTCCCTGTAAAGAGTAAAGAAAGATGTACTTATACATAGACTGAAAACTAGTGGAATTAAGGATTAAACTTTATATTGTTTGATTTATGTATTGTCTTGAGGTACTCAAATACCTATCTTTTAAGGACTGTAGCTAGCAGTGTAACCACAAGATGGCAATGAGTACTTAATATCACACAAGCTAAGCTGATTGGACAGTGTTCCCTATATAAGGATGAGTCTTGCTTGTGTCTATTGTCCTAATGAAGTGCACTGACATGTCAACGCGTCAATGTAGTCAATGCAGAGCACGACACCAAGCTCAAACATGTTTCCTTATCCAGAAATGTAAGGGTTTTTCCGTTACAATCTTCAACATCTAAAGAGTGGCGCATGAAAAAGCCTACCTTGCAACAACTAAAACTGTGTTCCAGACATCATCTGACAAGTCATGTGACTGAATATCCCCAGGAAGCATCTCTGGATTATACACCTGGGACTTGAACAGCCGGCGGCCATTACCAACGTGCAATTTAGAGCTATCACAGTTCATTCCAAATGGCCTCCATGTGGAGAGACCATAGAAACAGAAACTTACTTTGCCTGAAGTGGTGATTGATACGAGCGGTAAGAGCCCAGATGGGTAGCTTCATCTGAACCCCTCCTTATTCATCTGTTCCTTTTGTGGACTGTGGAGGTCTATGTGACTTGTGAGATTTGTGAGGCACATATAACTCTTTATGCACACTGTTGGCCCTGATTACTGCCTAGTCACACTCAGAAACAGAGATATACTGGATCCATTATGTGGCAATTTATGTGAAATATATGCTTAATCAAAGGGGACTGCAATAATCTGAGTCTCTGAACTTACAGCACTATTTGTCTTTAATGACTGGCATTTCAAAAGAGGCTGGTGTGGCTATTTGCTCTCACGTTCAAGAAAATAAGCTACGTTATTTCCTCCTTATTGTATCAACGTATTTCCCGTGGAAAAAACTATGCTAATATCTCTATATGGCTATATGATACTTTAACAATAAGGCAATTTGGAGGTTCCAATACCAAGAAGACATCTTTATTGGGAGTTACATGCACTACTTTCATCTGGAGAAGGGAGACTAATGGTTTGGGGTGGTAGTATTTACAGTGCTCTGTGTCTGTTTTTTATAATAACGTTATTGCTAACTGCAGTATGTTTTTATCATTCTGATTGGGTATAGTGAGAGGTGCAGTTCTATATAGAACATAGTGTTGCCTTTTATATTTCCCTATCATTGGTGTGCATCTTTTTCATCAATAAAGTCTAATTAATTTCATAATAAAGCTGTGGTTGACCCTTCCCTTATTTGGCATATAGTTCCTTGCTTTAATAGGGCAGGTATCCAGTCCAAAGGACGAAACAGCTGGTGGTTAATTTAGTAATTTTTTTTCAGGCTGGAGGAGTCATTGTTTTTTTATTTATTTTTTGAAACTGGTCTGTCCTGATCATCCTTCTCGATGTAAACAAAATTCGAAAACATATTAGTCACAGATAACTGCTACAAGGGCTCATATGAAGTACTTTGTGGCAAGGTTGGGAGCCCAACAACTGAGAGTTTCAGCTCCTGGGCTTAACACTTGGTCTCAACTGTCTATGACACCTGGGGATTTCAGTGAAAAAGCCACTGGGACTTGCAAAAATCACTGAGACCAGCTGCCTTTTTAATACTGTAATGGGCATTCCTGGAATGAATAACTGATGTCCCTGCACTGATTTAAAATGGCACTAGGGACTCAAGTTGGTAATGTAAAAAAAGCTAAAAATTTTTGTAAAAAAAAAATTATATAGATACGCCCATATTGAAAAAAACTAAATATGTGCATTTATTGAATTTTGCATTGGAGCTTGTAAAGCATTGCAACTGCAGTCAGTGCACTATGGGTGCAATGCACATGTTCTTGCATATTTTTCCTCCAGTCCCAGGGCTGTATGAAGGTATAATTATAGCATGGCATGGCGGGGAATTCAAATGGACGTACCTGTAAGTCCATTTGCCCAGCCATGCCATTCTGCTGAAGTACATCGGCGTGCGCCGGTCGGGAAGTGGTTAAAAAAAACAAAACAGTGCACCAGATTAAACCCCAGATACATACAGGTTATATATGCCGCGAATGTTAGAGCGAAAGCAATACTTCTAGCACTAGACCTCCTCTGTAACTCTAAACATATAACCTGTAAACATTTTTAAAGCGTTGTCTATGTAGATTTTTAAGTACTGAAGTTTGGCACCATTCCTCAAGTGTGCACAATTTTAAAGCGTAGAATTTTAGGTATCTATTTACTTGGCGTAACATCACCTTTCAAATTATACAAATAAATCGGGCTAACTTTAGTTTTTTTTTATTCATGAATAAGGTTTCTTTTTTCTTAAACGCATTTGAAAAATTGCTGCGCAAATACCGTGTGACATAAAAAGTTGCAATGTCAATTTATTCCCTAGGGTGCCTGCTAAAACAATATATATAATGTTTGGGGGTTCTGAGTAATTTTCTAGCAAAAAAATTATGATTTTTACATGTAGGAGAGGAGTGTCAGAATTGGCCTGGGTGGCAAGTGGTTAATTACCATATGTAAGTAATAAACAAATAATTATTATATATTATTTTTAAGGTTATTTAATTTAATTTAACTTAATGGACAAATTACTGAAGTTTGAAGTTATACTGTAACTTCAAACCAGTAATTTCACAGTAAATAGGTAAATAATAAATTGTTATCTTATATTATATAGCATAATAGTATGTTATTTAGCTTGATTAAAACAGTTCCTTTTCAACAGCAGCAGATCCTCCCTCTTAACTGTGTGAGAAAAAACATGGGATTTTGGGTAAATCTTATATCCATAAACACATGTTTTTTCCTTTGTAGTTAAGAGGTCTGGAATTGAGTATTTGTCTTTTTAGACACATGTGCCTTCTATCACATTGCAGTGAGTGGCGTGCCTCCACTGCAGCATTTTTATTGGACAGCTTGTTCCAATGGTGTTTTATCATTTATCCAAGGCTCCAAGCAGCCCATTAAGCTTAGTGCTTCTGACAAGAAGTGAGAGGCACTGTTAGCTCATCCTCTCAGTCTGCTGCAAACAGAGTGTGGCAGCTTGCAGTGGCGGCTGGGGCTCAAAATTTTTGGGGGGGCGCAAACAAACTGAAAAAGTCTGAAAAAAACCCCATAAATTGCAGCCTTACTATGCCCATCAAATGCAGCCACTGTGCCATCTAACACACCTGGTTGAACTCCAAGGTGCAATGCTTTGCGCTCCGAGTTCACCTTTGTTGAAGCCTATTAGAGCCTATGGCTCTAATCAGGTGCTTCAAAAATACACCCCCGCTGCTGTAATTCAGGTGCCCAGCATCCGAAAAGGGGCCAGACGCCTAAATAGGGGGTGGCAGCCATGGATAGATTCATGCAATGCATGCATGAATCTATCCATTAGTCATAGAGGGGGTTGGCTGGTGAGAGGGGGTGGCACCCATGCGCCCTTAATGGATGCACCGCCACTGCCAGCTTGTATTTAAACTGGCTGCTCTGTATGAAGCTTCTGACAGGCTGTGCAAGGAGCCCCATATCTCCAGAACCATAGATTATAGGAGCCCCAAATTCTGACTAGTGGTGGGGTAGGACTTCAGCTACATACCTCCACAATCGAAATTCAATCTTTTTTTTTGTTCTTTTTTTGTTCTTTTTTTATGATCATGGCTCTGCCTCACCTGCATCCCCTGACTGCATGTCCCTGCCTGGTGCACTGCATGTGCAGCTCAATTTACATTCCAGGGATTGCTGTGAGCAGGCAGGTAGGTGTGGTTTATCCTGTCTGCTCACAACTTTAGTTCCGCTTTAAGTTAAAGTGTTTGTTACCCTAAAAAAAAAAGGATCCTGTTTCCTTAAAGCATGCTATACAGCACAGTGCTTGTGTATAACCTAAAATACCTGGCTAATTCTGCCTGGTTCTGCCCTCCCCCTGTAAACTGACCACAGTTTATCATGGCTGCTGAGCCCTGACACCGTGGTCAGTTTACGTGCCTCCGTCATTTGCATCTCTCCTCTGTCCTCTCTCCCCCGTCCTCTCCCCTCTCCCCCGTCCTCTCCCCTCTCCCCCGTCCTCTCCCCTCTCCCCTGTCCTCTCCCCTCCCTGCCTGTCAGCTCCATCCACTCCTCAGCTTTCCCCTACTGCTACAATCATAACTATATTATGATCATGCCATCCTATCTGTAAGACAACATTATGTATCCCAGTGTCTTTGCTATATAAAAAAGATTCTGACTTCTACCTTATATCAGAGCATCTCCTGGCACTCACGTGACCGCTCGGCTGTCTCTCCTCTCCACCCGGACTGACGTCAGTTGGAGTTTTCGGCCCTTCCCGCTATAACTATCAGCCATGGAGAGGAGAGAGCCGAGGAGTCACGTGAGCGCTGGGAGACGCTCTGATATAAGGTACAAGTCAGCATCTTGTTTATATAGCAAAGACTCTGGGATACATAATGTTATTTAACAGAGGGAATGGCATGATCATAATACAGTATAGTGGCTTAACAAACACTTTAACTGACACATGCTGCTAAATTTGTCCTAGGCATCTATGACCTTTGTTTATGAAAGTGTTAAAAAATGATTTAAGTTATTTTAGCATCATGTTTTCAATGGCTCCCATTTTAACACTTTTAACATTTGTTTAAAAAATGGAACAAAAATAGCTTTTGGCAACAGGAAAGAAATATCCACTGGATCAAGTTCCTCCATATCTGTTAAAAATGTCAAAGATTGTATATGCATGAAAAGCAAAATAATCAATTCTCTCTGTAGGTCACAAAATACATCTGATTATTTTTTCATTATAGTAAAATCAGTCTCTCTGTTGCCAGTCTGAGTATTCATTCATTATATTCAAGATGCAAATATCTATACCAGTACCTCTTGAAAGTGCATTACCTTGGAAAACTAGCTATATTATAATGAATGTTTGCCTTTATTTATATATGTGCATCGCATCATTTATTTTCTCTGTATAAAGGATATATGTTTTAACCTTATATTTTATTGGCATGAAAGTCTATACTATAAAGCAAACCTATGTTTTGCCCACACAGGGTAAGCAAAAGGTATGCCTTAAAATCATCCTTCCCAACAGCTCATAGTCACCTTTTCTTTGCTCCCTGGCCTCCATTTAGCCATCAGAAGGGGGTTGGAAGCCCTGGGTCAGCTCCTAGTTGCTTTAGCTGTAACTTACACCAGGACTGTTTCTTTCCACAATATGGCAGTATGAAGAAAAAGACACAAGCCAGATGCTCCTCTATATTCAGAAGTACCATTTTCTTCTCTTCAGATGGCTGAGTGGAGCTACTGGTGGATTTGGCAGAAAAGAATATTTGTTGCTTTATCCTATAAGGGAAACAAGTGTGCTTTTGCTGTTATAAAGACCTGGACAAGAAAAAACAAATCCAGTTCAACATCCTCTAAATGGAGAGGTTTATGTTGTATTTAACATTTGCTGAGTACTTATATGCAAAATAAAGTAGCTGTTGTATGAGGGTGTGCTACATGAAGCAGTTCTTGGTACCAACAAAAACCCTTGCTTCATTTTCAAAGCTGCATGGTGGCAATGGAAGCTAAATGTTGCTACAGATAGCAAAACAAGTTTTCCTATGCCACACTTTTATATATTTCAGCCATTTAACGTGCTAAGCATTCTTTCAGGGTACTGGAGTAGGAGGGGTGAACAGGAGTTTAAACTGTTGAAATTCATTATAGCCATTGAGACACTGGCTATCACGATTCGCCAAAATCCGAACATACAGGGTGTCTCCTGTGACCCCCAAACACATAAATGCGGCCTCTTTGCGGATGACATTTTGCTGTTTGTCACCTCCCCCGTCACCTCCCTGCCGAACTTATGCAAAACATTAGATGACCTCACAACAATATCAGGCCTACAGGTGAATTACACCAAATCCCAAGCCCTGAATATCTCACTACAGAATGACACGGTGGCTCTCCTAAAACGATCCTTAAAGTTCGCTTGGAGTGAATCCTCCATTAGGTACTTGGGCATCAACCTGACATCTTAGACAGAAACCCTCTACGCGAATAACTACCCCCCTCTGTACCGAAAGCTAGAAACAGACCTAATTACTTGGTCTAAAAATAACCTGTCATGGTTGGGAAGGGTGAACTTCATAAAAATGACGTTACTCCCACGGTTATTATACCTTTTTCGCTCTCTCCCCATACCCATACAGAAGGAACACATTAAATCATTCCAAAGTAAACTACTGAGATATAGGGGTATACGGGGTATAGGATACCACAACAAGCTCTATACCTTCATAGAAGTAAGTAGGGGTCTTGGCTTACCCCACCTCTACAAGTACTACCAGGCAGCCAGACTAGCTCAGCTGTCTGTAGTTTATTCAAGATTCGAAAAGCTAGATTGGGTACATATAGAAAAACTGTCTGTTCCTTGTTTCACGCTAGACTTCCTACTTTGGAGTCCCCCGAAAGACAGACCCCCGATTTTAGCTCCAACCCTGTCCCACTCCTTCGCCCTCTGGGATATGCTACGCTTGTCGACTGCTTTAGTGTCCTCATACAGACCCTTAACTCATCTCTTCAACAACCCGAACTTTCCATCCGGGAAAAATGTCCTAGCATTCAAATTGTGGTCTCCCTTAACCACTGTATCAAAAAGCTAGATCTACCCAACTCAGAACGATTCAGGTTTGGCCAAATAACACACTTTCTACATTCTCTCTGGAAGGAAAAACCTCTCCTACCAAAGTTTACCGACTACGAGTTGTGGTGTGGTCAAGGCATGGATCAGAAGTGGGGTATCTCTGTGATCTACTCGTCACTTGTCTCTACGGCCTCCAAGGAAGCTTTTATAACTGCCTGGGAATCTGACTGCCAATTCCAGTGGGACTTGGAGAACTGGCAGACTGCCTATTTCAAGTCTTTTAAAGGTATCCTCAACACTTCACTGATGGAGGCCAGCCTGAAAGTGATTTCTCGGTGGTACTATACCCCTTCCAGACTGGCCTCGATCTACCCGCTGCAGATCCTCTATGTTTTAGAGGTTGCCGACATATAGGCACAATGGCCCACATATGGTGGGAATGCCTTAGAATACGCACCTTCTGGAAGAACATTTTTAACCTAATTGACAGGCTAGTTGGAAGTCGGATTCCTAGAACCCCAACGATTGTCCTCTTAAATGCACAGATCCCAATGCTTTCCAAACCCACCCAGAGGTTAATTCACTTCATATTGTTAGGTTCTCAGCTCACAGTGGCTAAGGCCTGTAAACAAACAAAAGTCTCATTTCCTGCGGCTAAGAAGAAGATATCCTGGATAATGTCGCAAGAAAAGCTGTCTAGTATATTGCTAAACACAACTGAAAACTTTGAAGCAGTATGGGAACCATGGGCCCAACAGGTGGGCGTTCTCCTGGGGTCCCCTCCCAGGCCGGTATAGTACACTCTCAGCATTTCAGGTAATGCTCCTCATCTACGCTCTTCTTTCTTTCTCGTTTCTGCTCGCTCTGTGCCTCTGTGCCTTTCTTTCCACTCTTCTTTTCTCTACTCAAGTTTTTATTAGTTTAGAGGTCTATTGTTTAAGATCACAGGTAGAGTCTGAGTTTCCATCAATTTTATTATGTTCTGATGTTCAAGATCTGGTATAGGCCTCTTCCTGGATGAAGGGATTCAGAATAATGGGAAGGTCTGGGATCCCCCCTCCAGTGCAGTTAGATCCCACTCGGGGTGTTGGAGGGAGCGAAACCCTCCTCCAGCTTTCATTCGTTTTTCTAAAATATACCGACAGTTGATCATCTCCAATGATCCGGAACTGACAAAAGGCTTCTGTTCTTGTTTCTATCTGTTATATCTATAAATAGTTTAAATTCCTCTGCACATATACTATTGTTTACTTATGTATGGCTTATGCTTTATGACATAGATATTCATTATAAATGACCCAGGATATCCACATATTTTGGAGCTTTCCTGGGACATGTGACTGTAATACTTTCCATGTGCATGATTTCATTCAGCAAGTCTACCCATTTTGCCATGGGGTTTATGTAAAATTCCAGTGTCTAGATATTGTGTGTCTGGTTGTGAAAATAAAGAACTTAGGAACTGTCTTTTTAGGCTCAAAAGTGGTTCTAGAAATATGTAGAGTAATTTTGGCTTTCTTGACTATGTTGTATAGGCAGGCAGATTTGTAGATGTTGATAATTGTGTTCTGGAAGATGTTCATAAGTCTGCATTCCCACCAGATATATGAATGTGATCCTGTGGATTGGTGACACTGCCAACACAGATTAGAATGTGTGGGGAAGATGCAATGTATAGTAAAGGGGTAAAGTACAATTGTAAAGAGTTTAAAAAATACATTCTTAAGTTTGAATTTCTCAGGGGTAACATTGTCATGCAAGTCAGCTTCCATATTTGTGTGTATATTAGTAAGTAGGTAGTCAAGCAGAATGAGTCCAATGAGAAGATGTTGTGATATGCTGGGGTCTATGCATAAGATTTTAAAGGGGGTTAAGGGTCTGTTTATCTTGTCATCTTTCGGGTGCAATAAATTATAATACTGTAACTTTTTAGCTGTGCATAGGTGAGCCATAACATTGGTGAAAGTTGGGTAACGGGAAGTAAGTAAAAATTTAGTGTGGACCTCTGCCATCTTAAGAAGTGAGTGGATTGTAAGCCAGTGGAAAAAAGCTAGATTATCCCACAGAGGAGTAAAGTGGCCAAGGATTATATGTAACGATAATGACTGTGCATGCTTTTGCCAGCTTTCAATAGTGTTATACAAAAGTGAAGGCTTGTTCATAAGGTTTATCAACACGTTTAAGAGGGATTTGGTGAACTCCTGTAGGTTGAAATGTGCATAGTTCAAAATTGTTTTGTACCCTCTGCTTATCCATTGTGTGATGGAATCAACCTCTTGAGCATGGACGGTGGCTGCAGGTCTGGCCCAAGACATTGTGCTGCCTGGGTCCAAGAATGATATGCTTCCCCCCCACCCCCCCAAAAAAAATCACGCCCACCAAAAGGCCCCCACATCCATTGTTTTATATCATGATAATTAAAACTAAAATTTAATTTATCAGGAAGTCAGATTTACATGCAACAGCACCTTGTCTATATGCAAAATTATATCATATACCATTATGTTAAATTCCAAGTGGCGGGTTAGGGCAGTATAGGGGCAGACTAGAGCAGTATATAGACAGCCTAGGATAGTATAGGGGCAGGCTAGGGTAGTATATAGACAGACTAGGGTAGTATATGGACAGCCTAGGGTAGTATATGGACAGACTAGGGCAGTATAGAGGCAGTATAGAGGCAGGCTAGGGCAGTATAGGGGTGGGATAGGACAGTATAGGGGCAGGCTAGGGTAGTATAGGGGCAGGAGGAGCGGCCCGGGGGGCAGTTGTCACACAAAACAGCTGGGAAAAAAATCTTGGTTGTCAATATGCTGGGTAAATAGAAAAGAAGGAGAGGTGGCTGTGGTTCAATTTGCTGCCCCTCTCAAAGTGCTGCCTGGGTCCAATGAACCCACTGGGACCCATAGTAGTGCCGGCCCTGGGGGCTGTATAGTAGGTCTCAACAGCAGGAAGACCTGCTTCCCTGTGTTCTTTCTGTCCAGTTAAAGTCTTAAAGCTCTACCTGGGTCTGGAGGAGTGCCAGACAATTTTGGGCATTAGCTATTTGAGTTTAGGAAAAAGGAGCATCGGATAGCTATAGAAATCATCTAAAACAGACATCTGGTACAAGAAAAAAGGGAGGGTGAGACTATAAATGAAAAATGTAGTAGCAACTGAGTAATTAGGTGGATATGTAAGAAGATATTTATTGGTATAAAACACTGATATACACATATAATATATATATATAAGGGAAACAGGGAAATGAATCCCACATAGTAACCATGATAATAATATGGATATCAATTGCATGACATAATAAATCACCAGAATCCACCAGAATGAATGTATATACACATAATTTCAAGATAATGTCTGCATGGCCCATGGCCTTGCTATTCTCAGTCAGAGTTGATATAGATAAGCATGATTATGAAATGTTCAATTGACCACGTGGTGGTACAATACACGGCATATATTGGCTCTACGCGTTTCATGGAGTATAACCACTCGTCAGGAGCAGGCACGTGATGGATCTACAATAGGGAATAAAATTTAAAAAATGGGTCTAAATAGTCTGTCATATAGCATAATAAGAGAGGGGCAAACCCCCTACCACATGTTACTTACAGAAAAAGCTGGTACTGGTGGTATAATGCTAAGAAACGTGGGTCACCCAGGGGCATCATGGTCAGAAGCTGTAATGGGGGTCTGTCCAACGAAGGCGCCCAACAACACACAGCCTTTCAGGGAACTATGAGTCTAGGCATATCCATGGTGTAGTGGGGATGGTATGTAAACCAACCAAGTGGGTTTCTGTAAGGGAAAGGGTTAAGGTGGTTAGGAAGGGGCCCTACCAGTGGGACAGAAGGAAAATGCAAGGATGAAACCGAAAGATCAGCTGGTGGGAAAGGAAAGGGATGAAGTGAAAAAAAATCAAGAAACCAAAACTAGGAATCCAAGAGAGGACCGTGAGGAGACAATGGAAGGTGACTGTTAGGAACCAGAGTTCCTAGTAATGGGAAAAGAGGAGGGACAGACTCTGAGGTGATTCGAGAGACCGGGATGTGAGATCATGAAAGCCTAGCCCACCCAGGGAGGCGGCAAATGTAGGCACCAACACCGGACAACCTACCAACACCACGTGCACATGCACAATGGGGGAGGAATGGAGGTGCCGTCACCTGGGCGGTGACTCGCCCCGCAGTCTCCCGATTGGCTGTGCGAATAGAGACCCACCCCAGGCTTTCATGATCTCACATCCATAAAGTGAACTCGAAACGTGTGCTGATCCAATATTCAATCTGTGAAGACACCGGGTGCTCCCCACAAGATAGATAAGGCAAATATATCTGCTTGTCAGATTTTAAGACCTTCCAGGGTCTATATGCGCATTAGTGAGCTTTTCACCCCTCACTATGGGTTTAACCACATCAGCTACACAGCCTGCTTAATTGGATTCCACTAGGGATGGGCCGAATGGACCCCTGTTCGGTTCGGACCAGAACTTCCATACACGGTGAAGGTTCGGACCCGAATAACAAACCCCATTAAAATCAATGGGACCCAAACAGCAAATATCAAAAGTGCCCATTTTGAAGGCTTAAATGCAAGTAATTAGGCATACAATGGTTATAGGGGTCTGGGTCCTGCTCTGGGAGACATGGATCAATAAAAAAAAGTTTGTGAAAAATGTCATTTTTAAATGAGCAGTGATTTTTTGATTTTTAAAGTGAAAGCCTAACAACGAAAAATTCCTTCCAATATAGTGCCAGGGGGGTCCCCTTAGTCTAACTGTAAAGTGGCAGATCTGTACCATGTCTAGAATCTCTTTAGAAAGACATTTTTCCTGCAAGCTGCCTTTATTTTGCTCAGCAACAGCTGGGGAGCCAGTGTGTATGATGAGGCCACAATGTAGTGCACTGGGAACAAGATTAGAGATTTTTTGGATACATTCTGGTGTCACTTTGGCATTGGATAGAAGTAACGGGTGCGTTAAAATTGGTCTTTGGGTGTCGGTGGCGCCTTCCCACCGTAACCCTATAGAGATAATCTTGATGACAGCAAGAATCTGGGTGGCAGGGACTGTATTATTTTTTCCACTGCAGAAGATGGGGCAGAGAAATTTGCCGGCGACAGTCTACAGCTGGTGGTGCGCTGCTGGTAGATGAGCTGCTAGGACCTTGGACACCCTGTGCTATACTATCATCCCTGTCAGTGGAGGCTGCTGAAAGGTAATGACTCACAGGGGCAGACTGAAGTGGGTAAGGAGGAGGAGGAGGGACAGGTTTGTGCCCCTTTTGCGTGACTTTTAGGTGCTCTTGCCAACGGGCTGAGTGGTTGGACGTTAAATGCCTTGTTAGGCATGTGGTACCCAAATGGTTGGTGGTTTTGCCACGTTTGATGTGCCTGTGACACAGTTTGCAGATAGCAACAGTGCGATCTGCTGCAGATGTGCTGAAAAAGACCAAGACAGCTGAGCTGTGGGGAGTGGCAGTAACGCACGCAAAACTATATGGTGTTAAACTGGCAGTAACGCATGCAAAACTATATGGCGTTAAACTGGCAGTAACGCATGCAATACAATATGGTGTTAAACTGGCAGTAACACGCGCAAAACTATATGGCGTTAAACTGGCAGTAACGCATGCAATACGATATGGCGTTAAACTGGCAGTAACACAATCAAATAGATGGTGTTCAGCCGTCACTACACTGAAGCTATCTGAACTGTCCCTACTCTAGCTATTTTCTAATGTCAAGATTACTGATACGGTCTCACTACACTACACTGAAACTATCTGAGCTGTCCCTACTCTAGCTGCACATTATCAAAAGCTGAATGATGGTCCTCCTCACTACACTCACACTATCCCTAGACTGACACTAAACTAATATTCTACACTGACAATTGAAGCAAAATAGCACAGTTTAGCACACTAACTAATAGCACTGAACAGATCCCTGTTCTATCTCTCTCCACACCAAAATCACACTGAAAATGGCTGCCATTGAAAGAATACTTTTATACTGTGGGGCGGGAATGAGCCATGATTGGATAAAGTCATGATGATAGTGTCCAATCATGACTCTGACAGTGCTCTGTGCCCTGATTGGCTGAAGCTTTCACTGCTTCAGCCAATCTGGGCTTGCAATGCACTGTTCAACGCTACAATGCATTGTGGTCGGTTCGGGGGGCCGAGCAAACGGTCGAATGACGAAAGTTCGGCCCGAACTTATGCTCGGGCCGAACTGTTCGCCCATCCCTAGTGTTTACCCCACAGTAATCACCAGTCAAGGAAACTTCAGAGTCCAGTCACACATTGATCATATGGAAGAGGAAGATAAACTCATTGCGCAACATTCTTTAAAAGCACAAAGGAGTTTATTATTTACAGCAAAAACTATAAAATTAGGCTTAAAATGGAAACATTATTTTGTCCAGCTCCCTCCATGAATGCTCAGATGTCACCACTGCTCCATGCCTAGCCTGACGTACGTTTCGTCCAATGGGACTTCGTCTGTGAGCTTACTGCCTCACAGAAGCAGTCCCATTGGGCGAAGCATACGTCAGGCTAGGCACAGAGCAGCGTTGACGTCTGAGCAGAAACACAAGATCTCCATCTTCCCCCTCTCACAGAACGGTAATCTGCCTTGTTTACATAGACAGACTGTTGTTCTGCCTCTCTCGGGAATGATTGCCGGGTGCGGCAAACATCTCGTCCGCCGGACCCACTGATTGGCTCCCGCTGTGATTGGACATGCACGCCCCAGACCCATAAAAGAAAATGAAGTACGGATACGTGATTTTGTGCTGAAGGGCCACCCTGCTGCAGTACATGTATGTGGAGTGGTCCGGAAGCGGTTAATTAAAGCTTCATTATTGTATACTCAGAGGAGAGGTTGTAGCTCTAAAAATGGCAATCTGACAGTGTTTATAAACAACACACCCCATTATAGAAAGATACAAAGTTACATATTGTTGCTTTAGTATCTTTCTGTTCATTCATCTGCAGATCAAAGGGAAGAATTTGCAGATCTGCAAATGATGTCAGTTACAGTAAGAGTAACTTGACAAGTAACAAATATGTTTTTTTGTAAAAAAATATTCCCCTGTTTAACCCCTGTAACACAGTGAGTCTCTGTCTCTATGGAATTAGATTAAAAACGGACACAGAGTCTGCATATTGGCGAACTGCAGAACTAAAGATTTGAAATGGAGAAAACTGCTCTGACAGCTTTCTGTGGATTTTGCTATTTCCAGATGGGGCTCTGTAGTTTGTAGATTCCAAAGAGTCTATGGTGGGACGGTATCTCCAACCCTGTGTCCAGGTCTTGTGGACAGCCAGCAGGGTGTGTGCCCAGGTGGACACAGCCAATATAACGAGGGGCTGGTGAGAGCAGTACGTGGAGGAAGGTGGAGTGTGAGCAGCTTGCTGCTGCTGTTTCAAGACTAACCCCTGTCAGGAAGACTGTCTGCCTTGTGGGAGACTGCACCCCAAGCGGGATTCTATACTCAAGGCTGGCCAGCTTTGAGAGTCGGGGAGACTAAGTAAGCCAGTGAGTCCAGGGGGCTGGAAGGAATCAAGTCTGTTGGGAGCAAGCAGAGGAACTGCTGACAAAAGAGCCAGGTGGCTCGGTATGTTTCTGTTATTTATGAGTGCTAAATGAAGTTTAAACCTCAGGCCACAAAGACATCTGGGAAACTATTCAAGAACTGGGGACCCTTAGAGTAGGGATCCTTAGACCTGCTGTAAGTCCTTTCTCATCTCCAATGTTCCTAGAAAAGAAACCCGATAGGACATATAGAATGACTGTGGATTACAGAGGTCTAAACAACGTGGTGCCTTCACTGAAGTCAGTTGTACCTGATATGATCTTAATCATTGAGAAAGTTGCAAAAGAGACAGGAGAATATTATGCTGTGATAGACATTAATTGTTTCTTTTCTATTTTGACAGACCCAGAGTGTCAGGATCAGTTTGCTTTTGTGTGGGATGACACTTTCACTGTGCTTCCTGAAGACTAAGTTCATTTTTCAAAAATTTGTCATGGACTGATTGCCTGAGATTTAAGTATCCTGAAAGTGAAAGTTGCTGTGTTTCACTACATTGATGCAATCATGATCTCTGGGACAAAAGAGGATGTAACTGAACCACTGCACCTGCTGATACAGCACATTGAAAACAGAGGGTGGGCTATCAACAGAAACAAAGTCCAAGGACCCACCACAGAGGTGAAATTCCTTGAAAAGATGTGGACTGGGCCTCAGAGGAAAATTCCAGAAACAGTTGTGCAAAATATCCAATCACTGTTGCCCCCTACGACCAAAAAGGAGGCCGCATCAGGGATTGGGACCCGTGAGACAAGGAGTACCATTCCAGCTGGATGCATTGGAGCAGGATGGTACCATATCTTGGAGCCTGTGGCAGCCGAATGAAAAGAAAGGACAGAGAGCATTACCCATTGGATTTCAGTTCAAGCAACTGACAGGGGCACAGAAGAGATACACACCTCTAGGGAAATACTTGTTTCGGGCCTACACAGCATAGCAGAACTGTGATCTCTTGTTGGGAAGATTAAGGCCCTTAGAATTTGGGGAGCAAAAAGATTTAGACATTATGGATGAATAAAAATAAATGACCATAGCTGGTCAAGGTTTACACCGTGGCTGGTGGGGTGGAAAGGTGGATGGAGGGGAAATGGAGGACAAAGGAGGGCAGAGGAAGGGGAGTAAGGGAAAAGTATGAAGAAAGCAAAAGTAGGTGAGAGAAATAAATAGGTTTGTCAGGACAGGATAAAAGTAGTGCTTGTACATATGAGCAAGAGTAGGGAATGCCAATGGGAACTTCTACCAGGGTCTTCAAACTGGGCTCTACTGTCATTAAAAGGCAATGTAACAGCTATTTCTCACACTTGGTGGTGTGGGCCTAGGGTGAGGGTGGAGAAGCTACAGCAGAAAAGGTCACCTATATATTTGAACCGAGATTCAGCTTGACATGATATTATGACAAGCTTAAATTCCTGAGATAGAGAAAAGAGGGATGGAATCCAGTGTGTACATGCAAAAAAGATGTGCAGTTTTCTGTGGCAAGTTAGAAATAAAAAAGCAGAGTACCTAAGCCACACCAAGCGCATGTGAAGGAGCAAAAATGATCTGTATTGAGCTAGTGTATTACAAACATGAACAACAAAATAAAAAGGACATAGGAAAACATAAAGAGACATCAGAACAAAGCAATTACAATGTACACTAAACTCAGTTGGAACCCAGCAGAACTGCAAACAAAATGGGTCTACACAGAACAATCTGCAATTCAAGAATATATAAACAAAATATAAGTGGTGCTAAAAATAAATGTAACAACACAAAATAAATAATAAAGTGCAAGCTTGCAAATAGTGCTAAAATAACCTTCTTAAAGTTGCAAAAAGAATCATAAGGCTTGCTAAAAATGAATGAAGCAACACAAAATGGATAATAAAGTGCAAATGTACAAATATGCTAAAATAAGTTCCTTGCAATTGCATAAAAGATCATATGACTTAAAAACATACCTTTACTGTGCATATAAACGACATGTGAAACAGCACAAATACACAAATCAGTCTGTGAAAGTCCATAAGTAGTAAACAGTCCTTAAGTCAACCATCCAGATAGTGCACTGTGGGATGCAAATGAAAAGGTGATCCACCACCAGCAACACCCTCTTGGCATACGCCTCCTACCGGATATGTAGGACCATAAATTATAATGGTCATATACGGCCAAGATATAATATGAACAGCTGACCATCCAATGAAATCGGTAGTCAGTCGGAAATGGACCCCAATAAGTGACAGATATGTAGGACCATAAATTATAATGGTCATAGAGGCCCAAGATATAACATGAACAGATGACCATCCAGTGAAGAACGATAGTCAATTGGCAATGGATCCCAATAAGTGACGATAAGGGGACGGTGCGCAGAAGCCTGGGAAGATATGTGCACCTGTCAGAGGGTGGGGCGCAGAAGGCAGAGAAGAGTTTTTCACCTATCAGGGACCTCGCCCTGTGACTGGTGAATGGATCTTCCCAGGCATCTGCGTACTGTCCCCTGATAGTCACTTAGTGGGATCTGTTGCAGATTGAATACAACTCTTCACTGGATGGTCAGCTGTTCATGTTATAGCTAAAGCGTACAGTAAATTATAATTTATGGTCCTACATATATGTCACTTATTGGGATCTATTAGTAATATAAAAAGTCTGCTGCACTAATAAAAGCCTAAATAAATTAATAAAAAAAATAGTAGTCCTTCAAGCAGCCAGCACAAAAATTGTAGAAACAACAAAACAAAAAAAAGGAAGAAAAGTTGCAGCGCTTAAAGATTTTGTCCTTACAGTGATGATACCTCAAAGAGAGCTCAAGATATGTCACACATCATGGTAAAAAACACTTGATCAGGAAAGAGGGAGAACCACTACCGACACCCGAACACACTGCCTCTTACCCTTCTCTGGGGACCCTTATTACAGGGGTCAAATCAGCTAGGGATATAATGGTATCTTTGATCACTTGTTTGTTTTGTGGTTTCACAGCACAAGAACCGCCAACAAGATGGCCACCGTGTCCCGGCATGCACAAGCTCCATGTCTGGTTACAAACTCTTTCCTACGCATTTAGTCATGAACTTACGACATGGTGTGCTGTGATCAAAGATACCATTATATCCCTAGCTGATTTGACCCCTGTAATAAGGGTCCATAGAGGAGGGTAAAAGGCAGTGTGTTCCGGTGTCGGTGGTGGCTCTCCCTCTTTCCTGATCAAGTGTTTTTTACCATGATGTGTGGCATTACTTGAGCTCTCTTTGAGCAATTATCTCCTTAAGGACAAAATCTTTAAGCGCAGCACCTTTTCTTCCATTTTATTGGGGTCTATTGTCTATGTCAGGGCCAAATACATATAAGCAATATTAATATATTTTTGTAGTTTTAAGTTCCAGAATTGATGTGCTTGATTAGCGCACAGCTTCTGCTCCCAAATCTACCAAACCAATTTTAAGAAGATGAAAACTAATGTTCAGCTAAAATCTTGAATTACTAAACAAAGAGTCCAGTGTCAAGAGGGTGGGAGATGAAATATCTTTATCCATTATCACAACATTTACCCAAAAATCTTTAAACCCAAAAAAATCCCTTCAAGTTTTATCAAATAAATCTGTATCTGATGTTTAGTAAGTCATTTAAATTAGACAGCAAGACAGTTAGGTTGCCTTTCCAGTCATCTAATTTAATTAATTATTTTTTTCCCTTTGCATTTCATTGGTGTGTTACTCCTCCATGTGTAAAGCTCAACATCATGTTTCTAAAAAATATAAAAATGTATTGCCCAACAGTTTAAAAAAATGCAGCTCTGACAGCAAATCTCACCTATTCTTCTGTGCTGGCTCCTGCAGACCTACCTGCTCTCTGTACCAGCGCTGATCCTCTTCCAGATTAAAGTCTAGCACACACATGCAAAATTACATTGGCCGGTTCAATAAAAACTGGCCAACATTCGGGCAGCGTGTATCAAATCACAAATGAATAGCATAGGATATCGCTGTACTAACATCAGATTGTTAGTACAGATGCTCCGTTCAGGGCTGTCAGTTTTTTTCTGAATGAAAATAAAACTAGTGGTGTGTACTAGGCTTTAGTGACACTTAGGGTGTTAAATGACACATACCTCCTGTGAGCTCAGGCCATCATTAAATATACTATTTGTGGATATGTTATCATGCCACCCCGGTCTCAAATTACTCCAGGACAGTGCAGTGCTTACACCTCATTTCAGAGCAGTGACTGCTACTGCTACCACTGAGGAAAAAGTGGAAGGACCAATGACATTAGTGAACTTCCCAGATGCAGGATCTGAGGTATTTATACAGTTTACAGTGGATATAAAAAGTCTACACACCTCTGTTAAAATGTCAGGTTTCTGTGATGTAAAAAAATAAGACAAAGATAAATCATTTCAGAACTTTTCCACCTTTAATGTGACCTATAAACTGTAAAACTCAATTGAAAAACAAACTGAAATCTTTTTTTTTTGGGGGGGGGGAATTAAAAACTAAGATAATGTGGTTGCATAAGTGTGTACACCCTCTTATAACTGAGGATGTAGCTGTGTTCAGAATTAAGCAATCACATTCAAACTCATGTTAAATAGGAGTCAGTACACACCTGTCATTATTTAAAGTGCCTCTGATTAACCCCAAATAAGGTTCAGCTGTTCTAGTAGGTTTTTCCTGACATTTTCTTAGTTGCATCCTACAGCAAAAGCCATTGTCCACAGAGAGCTTCCAAAGCATCAGAGGGATCCCATTGTTAAAAGGTATCAGTCAGCATAATACAAAACAGTTTCCAAGGCATTAGATATACCATGGAACACAGTGAAGACCGTCATTATCAAGTGGAGAAAATATGGCACAAAGTGACATTACCAAGAACTGGAAGTCCCTCTAAAATTGATGAAAAGATGAGAAGAAAACTGGCCAGGGAGGGAGTGCCCCAGACAACATAATTATATGACGAAACGCGCGTTGGGAGGAGCTGACATGCTGACGTCATCGCGTGTGCTGTCCAAGGGACGGACATTCATACAAGCCGGCCGGCTGCTATGTTGTTTTAATTCCTGGATACTGTAAGTGTTATTTTAATTATTATTAAATGATGGTCCGTCAGAATTACGCTATGGTGAACCTTTTTATTTTTGGGAACATCTGAACGGCATCTTTATTTGACCACCTTTTTCTGAATCCGGGATTTGGGTGACTTGAGCTGTATGCTGACCACTTCCTAAGAACCTGCTGGGGCATTGGTCTCCCCAAATCTCCCCCCGGATAAAGGCCCTGGCCGGGTAATTGGTCGCAAGCTTACATAGCTTGCCTTGGGGTAAGCGTGCATTCTGTGTGGTGTTAACACTGTGGTTGCGGTGGAGGACTCATCTTACACCTTAATAATCATTTATCTACAACTTGGTTATGGAATTTGAGCACGGCCAGCTACACACTGAAGAATATCTTCACCTTTGATAAATTTCAATATACTTTAATGAACTTTATACCAATATCATTATCGATCACTACCGGTTTAGTGTTTGTCACATCTTGTTAGCGCTGCTACATTTTTTCTATTCTATTTGTGTATGTATCCCACTTTAGCAGCTGCTTTTAGTTTAATTTTATTTAATGTATTTTAATTATATGTTCTATAGTGCAGTATTTTTTACCTTTTTAGGCTGCCAAGAGGCCTACAGCAACATTAAAGGAGCTGCAGGAATAACTGGCAAATACTGGCTGTGTTGACAACAATCTCCCTTATTCTTCATATGTCTGGCTATGGGGTAGAGTGGCAAGACGAAAGCCTTTTCTTATGAAGAAAAACATCTAAACCGGCTAAATTTTGCAAAATCACATCTGAAGTCTCCTAAAAGCTTTTGGGAAAATGTGAGAGCCCAGACCTAAATCAGATTACAAATCTGTAGGGTGATCTTAAGAGGGCTGTGCACAAGACATGCCCTCACAATCTGACAGATTTGGAATGTTTTTGCAAAGAAGAATGGGCAAATATTGCCAAGTCAAGATGTGCCATGCTGATAGACTCATACCCAAAAAGACTGAGTGCTGCAATAAAATCAAAAGGTGCTAGGTGCTTCAACAAAGTATTAGTTTAAGGGTGTGCACACTTATGCAACCATATTATTTTCGTTTTGTTTTTTTTTTTACTTCCCTCCACCTAAAAGATTTCAGTTTGTTGTTCAACTCAGTTGTACGGTTTATAGGTCACAATAAAGGTGGAAAAAGTTCTGAAATGATTTATCTTTGTCTCATTTTTTTCACATAAACCTGACATTTTAACAGAGGTGTGTAGACTTTTTATATTCACTGTATGTATGGACTCATTGTTATTAAAAATGAGCATGAGTGTTATTTACCTTAAGTCTTCCTTATGTAGAAATCCAAAACTCTTTATACTACAGGTTCTGCAATCTTGTATGTTATGTCAGTGGCCCTAGCAGACTCAAAGATGTTACTTATTCATCTTTGCTCCTCCCCTGGCAGGTATATACAAAATATGTATGGTGGTGAGGGGAATGAAAGGGGAGCTGCACAGCCAGTAATTAGACACTGCCAGTAATGGAGTAATCAAATTTTCGAGCAAGTTCAAAGCACATTGCAGGATCTATATTGAGGCTGTACTGCATCATGAAAGCCCATCTGTATAGTGCAGTTCTAACTTTAGTTTATCATATCCTCCATGCTAGATTATGTATAGCAATTAATACATTGAGGATATTGCTGATGGTGGCATATCGGACACAGTTAGCTGGCATTGTGCTGATCTGGGCTTCTGGTGTGTCCCCATGTCTTTAAGGAGGAATAAACTGCCTCAAGGCATGCATACAATCATTTTTTCTATTGTTTTATATGCTTGAACATGGAGGTTCTCATAAACAAAAAATTAGGACTACACTTTACAGAGGGGCCTTGTTGAGGTAGTGTGGCTTCCATACATATTCACAAATGTTGTGCAAGAAAACTCAGTTTTTAATGCAAAATGTTAGACAGTGTATATTTTATTTTTTTTTGCTGGCTAGCTAGTAAATGTGCAGGGAAAAATTGTGTTGTGTGTCCTTCGACTGTCCTGTATACCTTACTCTTAAATATAGTTATAAAGTGGGGGGGTTCCTTCCATATGGAAAGGAAAAATGCTGAAAGTAAGCATTTAAAATACCGTATTTATCAGCGTATAACACACACAGGGGTATAACACGCACATTCATTTTAAGAGGGAGGTTTCAGGAAAAAATCTTACATTTAAAATAAGGAACTTTGAAACAAAATAAGGGTCAGTGCCCATCTGCAGGCTCACCAGTGCCATCAATGCAGCCTGATCAATGCACATCTGCAGCCTCACCATTGCCATCAATGCAGCCTGATCAATGCCCATCTGCAGCCTCACCATTGCCATCAATGCAGCAGCCTCACCATTGCCATCAATGCAGCAGCCTCACCATTGCCATCAATGCATCAGCTTCACCAATGCCTTCAATGCAGCAGCCTCACCATTGCCATCAATGCAGCAGCCTCACCATTGCCATCAATGCAGCAGCTTCACCAATGCCTTCAATGCAGTAGCCTCACCAATGCCTTCAATGCAGTAGCCTCACCACCAATGCAGTAACCTCACCATTGCCATCAATGCAGCAGCCTCACCAATGCCTTCAATGCAGCAGCCTCACCATTGCTATCAGTGCTGTCTGATCGATGCCCATCTACAGCCTAGAGGGGAAAGGGAGTGGGATGGGACGAGCACCGACAGATTACATACAGTGAGAATTTCCTATGATAGACAGAACAGTGGTCCAATGGCGGCCCAGGAGACGGGACTTCCTATTACAGAGGACGCCAAGTAAACAGGAGATTCACACTGTATGTAATCTGACGGTGCTCATCCTGCCCCCTCCCTGTCCCCTCCGAGGCAGCTAAAATTGAAGTATTGGTGTATAACACGCACACACTATTTGCACCTGATTTTCTTGGTGAAAAGGTGAGTGTTATACGCCAATAAATACAGTACTTGATTTTTCTGTGATTTTTCCTGCAATGTTTTTTTTTAAGTTTGTGGCGTTGTCTGTTTATGTGGCTTTTTATGTGAAAGTCTTTTGCCTTTCAGGCCAGTATGTGCTGCTGGTGAGGAGGAAAGTTAAGTGAACATGTTTCTTTGTCATGCATGTGAAATACACAGGTTTACTTTAGCTCCCAAGAGCGCTTAAACAATTTTCAAATATATTTGATAAAAGTATTTAGCCTTTTGTGTAATTTAACATGCATCTGAATGATGCTGTTCCTTGAATGCAGTTTTTTTATGTACCAGTTAAGGATACATTTCCAGTTTTTACTAAGAGATACTCATAATGCAGAGTAAACATTTTGCTTTCTTTGATATATTTTAATTTTTTTCCATTACCTGTTCATATAATTTACAATGTGCCTGGATGGCATTTGGCAGATACAGTTTAGTGGAGCCATAAATGGTTGCAGTAATTGTAGCTACAAAACAATAAGCAAATTGTCTTCATCAGCTGCTCACTTTACTTACTGTACATTTGACAGCAATTAATGTTTTCATCCGAATAATTACTGTTTCACTCAGTCTGTCCTCTATGGCCGATGAACAGAAGATTACACAAATGGTACAATCTTTCTGCGCCATAACACAAACCTTCACAAAACACAAGTGGAAAATTAGTATGGCAACTTTTTCTTCAGAGGCACAAGAGACAGTTTATCATAAGTTTTCAAAATGGAATCTTGCGACCCGCAAAAGACTTACACACTTGTACTTTCCAATATTTTTCTAAAAGAAAAGTGCTTACTCTTTGTTCTTTGGTATTATATTACCTGCCATCTACTAATTCTGTCTTCTGCTAGTGCTAGCATAGTCAAACTTAGTGGTGCAAAAAAAGTCTTGCACTTAATTGGCAGGCATAACACCCTAAATTACAGGTCTGTTATGCAGATCGTTTTCAATAGCCTGATTCGAAATACTGCAAAGGAAACTCATTCATTAATGCACTATTATGGATAGCCATTTTGGAGTTGATTGCAGCCTTCTAAGGTAGCCAATTGTATAGAGACTGATAAAATGTTGAATGGTAAGTTCAAGATTGCTTTCTGAAGAATGGCTTTTAAAATAACAAACTAAATTCTATTGAAAACAGGACATTGTTTTCTTTATTTTTAAATGCCCCCCCTTTCCACAAAAAATATCCTTGATTTGATCATGTCAGGCACTAAAGGATCAGTTTGCTGAGTGTCATGCATACAATATTTTCATTACAACGTGTAATTTTCTCATCTCATCATTTACTAACTTCACCTAATGGTTATCACACATGGATTTTTTGAATTTACCACATGCACATGTTACTATTGATTTTGCGTCTGATATTTGGTATGTAAAGTTATTTGACAAAATTCATAGTTCATTTAAATACAGCTAGTTTCTTTCTGGCATTAAATATGTGTTTCATGTTTTGTGTGGTATATTTGGTGGAGTAAAATTAGTATTTTGAGATAAGAATTTCACTCGAGACAGGGTTAGCTATCTAGGGCACAGTCAGGCTTCAAGTTCATCCTGCTTGCACTCTGTGGCACCATGACTCTATGACTAATCCTGCTTAGTCCTCCCACACTATGAGTGGGGGGCTTATGACTTATTGGAATCTGGAAGCCCTCTTTAAAATAAGGGGGCACCCAGCTATCCAACCCACTACCTATGTGAATAAATAAGGGGTACATAGGACCCCTACTCATTCACAGAAGATTGTAAACTATAAATAAAAACACACATTTTGACAAGTGAATGAAAAGCATGGTGTGGGCACCCCTGGGCAGTTTGTAAACCCAGATGAAGGAGAGAATCCTTTTTCTGGAGAAGGTGGAGGTAATGGGGGAACTTGGATGAGCAGTGTGCAAAAATAGCATAGGGCCTTCTGCAAGACTGTCATCTTAACAGCCGCGATTTGGCCTATCCAAGAGAGGGAACTTCCATGACTTCATAAGGGAAGTAAAATTGTGTAGTAGGGGGTAGTAGTTGATGGCAAATATCGAATTGTAGGTGGGGGTGGGCTGAATGCCAAGGTATTTTAGAGTCCAGGTCGACCAGCGAAAGGGGAAGTTAACTTAAATTTCTGATACTGTCTCATAGGAAAGTTAAACATGCAATGCTGTAGACTTATGCCCCGTACACACGGTCGGACTTTGTTCGGACATTCCGACAACAAAATCCTAGGATTTTTTCCGACGGATGTTGGCTCAAACTTGTCTTGCATACACACGGTCACACAAAGTTGTCGGAAAATCCGATCATTCTGAACGCGGTGACGTAAAACACGTACGCCGGGACTATAAATGGGGCAGTAGCCAATAGCTTTCATCTCTTTATTTATTCTGAGCATGCGTGGCACTTTGTCCGTCGGATTTGTGTACACACGATCGGAATTTCCGACAACGGATTTTGTTGTCGCAAAATGTTATATCCTGCTCTCAAACTTTGTGTGTCGGAAAATCCGATGGAAAATGTGTGATGGAGCCTACACGCGGTCGGAATTTCCGACAACAAGGTCCTATCACACATTTTCCGTCAGAAAATCCGACCGTGTGTACGGGGCATTAGTCTGGTTAATACAAAGACCGGAAAGTGTGGTGTATTAGAAGAGGGTCCATTGAAGATTTGGGAGATTAATGATGGGGTTAGTGAGGAACAGGATGGTGTTGTCTGCCAACAAGTTGATTTTATAATGTAGCCCAGCAATCGAAATTCTGGAAATGTCAGGGCTGTGCCTGATGGCACTAGCTAAGGGCTGAATGGCTAGAAAAAAGAGGATGGGCAACAGAACACAGCCCTGCCTGGTTCTTTGGGTTATACTAAAAGTCCAAAACAGATATTTTTTATGCCAGCATTCTGAACTGATTTTAGAGTGTCTAAGTGGTTAGCATCAACTTAGATTCTTTCTGTGGCTGTGTTTGTTTTCTTTGAGTGCTCCTTCCACAACTGAGAAACATACTGGAAGGGTAGCTGGGTTTCATTCAAATTGCCAGATTTTTCCTACGCATGTATGCATGTATACAGTATGAATGTGTGCACTATAAAGGGACATAAGATTACATGCTAAGTTAAATTAAAAAAAATATACAGTAAGCTTTCACTTCGTTCACTTTGTTTATTGTTTCACTGTCTGCTGCATTATGCTAACATTTATATTTTTAATTAGTAATTTGCAGAATATTTGGTTCTATATAAATAAGGAGTAATAGCAACACAATAAGTACAAAACATAATATTTATTATATTTAATTTTCAACCAAACTTACCAACTTAATATTGCTTTCAATAATAATTAAGGAAAATAGCAACTTGACTCATAATTGATTATTTAGATTGGTTTGCAGTAAGCCCAGTCTAAACCTACTCTGCATGGCGCCACACATCTTCAAGTTTCTTGTCTGTGCTAATGAATGTAATAATGTTCAAACAGCAGTGAAAAAGAAAAAAACACAAGACACTCAGACATAAGGGCAGATTCAGTAAAGTAGCTCCCATTACCATTTGATCTTTACAATTTTGCTCATCTGCTGTTTTTATTCCTGGTAATAATTATCATTCCGATGACACAAATCTTTATGATGACAATCCATATCAAGGTTTCATCTCTGCTCATATTGTCACTGCTTTCAATTTTTTCTCTCTACAGGCCTAGCCCAGCAATGAAAAGGCTAGACATTTCTCACAATAAACAATGGAATACTGAAAACTTTTCAGGTTAGCATGCACTGCTTGTCTCACAGATAGCATGTAATACAAAACAAAGTTTACCCTCAAAAAGCTGATGACAGAATAATTTCAGCAGACTGATCTTTGCACACTGAATCTCTGCAGACACTTTCAAAGCTGAAAAGCTCCCACAACTCTTCATAATAAAAGACATGAGAAGGGTCACTCAAATTTCAGAATAGTATAGACATTTTTTTTAAGGCAATGTGAGATCAGTTCAATTTTCCCATCTAAAAGTGCATATATTTCAATAAGTGGTCTTTCGTAATAAATGAACTTCTCTTTTCTCTCTTAGAGGGCTGGAATATGCTCTGAAAAAAATGGTAAGTAAAGTAGTAAAGGGAAGGCACTTGGTCACATGCAGCAGTGCAGAACACATGGAGGACAGTTGACTGGTCGACAAAGGGGAATTTGGGTGAGTTCCCATTTCCTTATCTAGATATCAATGATAGGGCATTTATTATTTTAAAATCAATATTAGCTGGAAATGACAGTATTGTTCTCATTATACATTAGAATAAGTTATTTTGAGCTGTATTTTATAACGTAATTTTTAATTTCTCAACAAAAAAAGATTTAGTTATGTTTTAGACTAATGAATCCACTGTCATATTATTTATTCAACCTGGCATTTTACCCAAGATGCAGTGTTCTACTCCAATTTTTCCAGGTTATTTGTTAAAGACTTAATTTTCATAATACAGAAAAATGCAGTGTGGATTTACTAAAGCAAGATATTGTTTTTAAACTTGGCTCAGAGAGCTTGTATTTACATTACATGTGTAATCATAAGAAGAAAAAAAAAAAATCCTGCACGTGATTGCATGTGTGAGCAAGCACAGGTTCAATATGTTAAGTGAAAAAACAATCAATTACTAAATTTCTGTAGCTATGAGGCATAGCACTGGTGATAATTACCGTATATCATTTTTTTTAGAGTCTATTAAAATGTAAAAAGAAAAAAATCACTGAGAACATCCCTCTTCGAAAGCATATATATATATATTATATTTTTAGAGAGAGAGAGAGAGAGAGATATGGCTTTATTTGGCCTATGTTTAGTTGATTGACCAGACTAATTGATTTATCATGTTGCCCGTAGTCAATAACAACATATAAATAGTTTTATAATTATTGAGTTTCATATGCATTATTTAAGTTTCTTTTATACATCACCATAAATGTTGATTTTTTTAAACGAGAAGAGAATGTCCACTTGGCAAATTGAATGTTCTGTTAGCTTGGCAAAGTAAAGATTTGGTCATTTACTCATGTGCAAAGCAACTTAAAAAAAATGTTGCTTTTGGATTTTTGCTTTGACGTGATTGGATGAATGAAATTAACACAAATTTACCTTATTCATTAAGCTACACAAGTATTTTTTTTTTAATTGAAAATTCTCTACTCCTTTGGTATATCAAACTTAGGTTTGGATCAGTGGTTTTAGAGGGAGCAGTTCTGTATACAGGCAGTCCCCGAGTTACAAACACCCGAGTTACGAACGACTCCTACTTACGAACGGCCTCAAATGCCAGCCACTTGTGCTCCGCGCTGCTCCTGGATACCTCCGGACACATCCCATACTGCAGTACTACATGTACTGCATGGCCAGAAGAGCCCCAGATAACATAACAAACGCCCGGAACATCCCACATCCATGCACAGGCGGATGTTACACTTACGAATGCAGTGTTCTGACCAGAAGTTACACTTACAAATGCAGTGTTGTGACTTACGAACAACTTCGACTTACGAACAAACCCACAGTCCCTATTGTGTTCGTAACTCGGGGACTTCCTGTATATGGTTTGGTGGGCCAGACTAAATCAATAAAGATATCTCAAACATAAGGAAGTTATTGGATCATTCAAAAAGAAAAGCAAAAATGTTTAATGACATTTTCAAAAACGTGTAACATATTTTAAAAAAAATTGTCAGCATATGTAGCAGTGTAGCGCTCAAAGCACAAAAATAAAAAAAGGACATAAAGTTCATAAAAAGATTTTTGTGTTTTGAGCACTACTCCGTTTATCCATATTACGTTTATTGTTTCCAGCAATTTAGTGTTAGCAGCTATTTGTATAGTTTACCATTGTTTAAGCGCAACAAATTTTTTTTGTTTCTAAGCGTATGTAGCAGACCTGGTGGGAGCACGTTTGCAGCACAGTTCACATCCCATACTCTAATCACAGTGAAGAACGCTGTAACCTCTTGTCAACCCCAGCTGAATTTAAATTACTTCTATTTTATATATAAAACTATTCTATCAAATTTGAAGTTAGATGACTGACATAGTGCAAAAATGATTTAAACTTTTTATACTCATGCTGCTATTACTGAATAATCCTCCAAGGAAATGTGTTTCTATTTGCATATGAAAGTGCTATACTTATCAACTTCCTTTGAGGGTATGGCAAACTCTTTAGCAGTATCTCATTATAAGGCCTCTTGCACACTACAGCTTGAAAGAGCTCAGTACAGTGTTTTTTTTTTACTGAGCTAAGATACAGGCTATTAATTTTAATGTGGCTATGCACACAGGCGTGTAAACAAGCGTTGTGCATTTTTCAGTAAAAAAAAAAAAAAGAAGAAAAATCTGAATTTTTGGTCAGTAATTTATGCCCCATGCGCGCAAATACGCACCCATTTACATACTGTGCAGAACAAGAATGCAAGAATAAATTGCGTAAACGCATATAAGCAAAAATGCGTGAAAATACATGCAAAAACATACAAAAAAAGTCTGAAATAGTGGATGCTCAAACAGGAGTATCGTGTGCAAGAGGCCTAACACTTACAAATGTGTATTTAATGTTCCGAGATCTTAACACAATTGATTTTAGATATTATTAAGCTACAGAACCTTTGAATTGTGCAGGGCTCACTACACCAGTTGGTACTTATTCTACCATGAACTTTATGTATTAAAAAGTGTAGCAATCTGAACATTTATTGTTGGCCACGACAACCAATCAGCACCCAAACAGTCATTTCTGCAGTAGAGAGTTGAAATGAAATTTTTTTCTAACTGGCTGCTTTGATTACACTTTTAGCGCACTTTTCCTTTATAAACCTTTTTGGTTTTACTCGAAAGGAGTCTATTGTGAATAAAGAGATATTGCACCATGAATGATTCCTTTTACCTTCAGTTTGAATTAAGTTTTAAATTTGAAAATATTATTTAAAAAATAACCTATAAATCAAACAGCTGTTTATTTTTACAGAATTTATTTGTCTGTGGCTGGGTTCACACTATGTGTGGCATGGAGCACAGCAGTGGGTCCGGTGCATCCCCGTTCATCGTTTTAGGTCTGAATTAGGTCCAAATTTTTTGCTTAGAAAGATGCACAGGACCCCTGTGCAATGTGCTCCATGGTTGCCCTGGAGATGTGTGAACTGGCTCCATTGAGAGCCCGTCACACTCTCCTGTCAGAAACCCGCATCAATTTGCATAAGTGTGAACCCAGCCTTAAGGCTCGTACAAACCTCTAAGAAAATTGGACAAACATTTTCATCTCAAGAATTTTCGTATGATTTTCATATAGTGTGTACACGACTTTCGACAGCTGATTCTGAATTTTCGTGCAAAAATTCCCAATGGGACAAACTCCAAAATTTTTCTGGTATGGGAAACGAACAAACGATTTTCGTTTAATGTGTACCGTTTTCGTACGATTTTCATACAAGAAAAACCTGAAAGAAAGACTTTGCATGATCAGAAAAAATAAACAACAAAAAAAACCCTTTGTCATACGAGAATATTCCTAAGAATTTTCGTACGAATTTTCTTTCATCGGTTCCGATTTGCTGTGTAACATTGAGAAAAATCAGACGAACGTTCATCCGATTTTCTTATAGTGTGTACCCCACTTAAGACTGATTCATCAGCTGGTGTGTCACGATTTAGAGTTCACCTGGAATCTGATAGCTGTAGGACACTGTTTCTCAACCCCTGCATGTAGAATAAGGGTGGTCATATATGGGTCAAATTTTCTGGTTCAGCAGGGACCAGACGAATTTCGATCCATGTATAGGCAGGCTGGTTGTACACAAGTTGATCTATTCATTGACTTGTGTACAACCAGCCTGTCAGTTTTTTTTAACGATCAGTGCTGCTTGCAGAACACAATAGCACAGCAGGAGTGATTCCTCTATCCAGCTCAAATGTGTACATGTGGGAATCGTTTAATTTTTTTTCATTCAATCAATGTGTTGAATGGAAAAAATTATTCATGTATGGCCAGCCTAACAATACCCTGTAGTAAAGTGCTCTACAAACCATATGATTCTGCCTCCTAGTGTTTCTTCCAAAAAAGATGTGTCTGGCACCTCTTTATATTATCCTCTCTTTAACATTAAGGCCACATTTAAATATGCATTTAGGGGCCCACTGTAAATTCCTGTGGGAGACTTGGCAGGGTTTCTGTATACAGCAGCATGTAGGAAGCAACTACAAAGCAAAGAGAGACCGCAACCCAGATGTTCACATATCATTGGACATGTACTGATAACCTGGGCTTGATTGACCCTGAACACAGGGATGATCAGCCTCAGGTAATCACTGTATGTCTGATTACATACAAATGGCTGGAAATGGCTGTTGACTTTTCATTGCTGTGTATGAGGTTTTCCTCGTGCAGTTATGTGCAGAAACCCCTCTATATCTCATGCAGAAATTCAGCCTCCAAGCACATGTGTGAATGAGGCCTTCCATGCATGCTTAGGCAAACAGATGTTTGATACTCAGATAATGCAAATGAATCCATACTGCTTCTAACATTTGGGAGTAGTGCTAGAATTTGATGCAAGTGGAAAGACTTTTGATAATCTAAAAGTTGACATTCTATAGCAAGAAAAAAGTATGTTTAGAAAATTTGTACCAATGTGACTTATTTAAATTTGTGAGACCATAAAAGATACTAGGGTTGAATAACTAAAGATGTTTAGGATGTCTACTTAGCAAAGTTGATTTTCACTTTATAAGGGAATTTTAATGAAGCTAAGTGATTCTGGGAAAGCTCCATTGACTTTAACCGCTTCAGCTCCAGAAGATTTTACCCCCTTCCTGACCAGAGCACTTTTTGCGATTCGGCACTGCGTCACTTTAACTGACAATTGCGTGTTACACCAAAACAAAATTTACATCCTTTTTTTCACACAAATAGAGCTTTCTTTTGGTGGTATTTGATCACCTCTGCGGTTTTTATTTTTTGCGCTATAAACAAAAAAAGAGCGTCAATTTTGAAAAAAAATATATTTTTTACTTTTTGCTATAATAAATATCCCCCAAAATATATATAAAAAACTATTTTTTTGTCGGTTTAGGCTGATATGTATTCTTCTTTATATTTTTGGTAAAAGAAATCGCAATAAGCATTTATTAATTGGTTTGCGCAAAAGTTATAGAGTCTAGACAAATTAGGGGATAGATTTATGGCATTTTTATTATAAAATTTTTTTTATTAGTAATGGTGGTGATTTGCGATTTTTATTGTGACTGCGACATTTTGGCGTACACATTGAACACTTTTGACGCCATTTTGGGACCATTGTCATTTATACAGCGATCAGTGCTATAAAAATGCATTGATTACTGTGTAAATGACATTGGCAGGGAAGGGGATAAAACTCTAGGGGGGTTAAGGGGTTAAGTGTGTCCTAGGGAGTGATTCTAACTGTGGGGGGATGGGCTACCATTGACATGACAGCGATCACTGCTCTCGATGACAGGAAGCAGTAGATACCTGTCATGTCACTAGGCAGAACAGGGAAATGCCTTGTTTACATAAGCATTTCTCCGTTCTGCCTCTCCGTGACACGATTGCGGGACACCGGCGGGCATCGAGTCTGCGGGACCTGCGGGCACGGTCACACTGTACATGGTGGGCGCACGTGAGCCCACTAGCCCCGCCAATTAAAGGGGACGTACAGGTACGCCCATTTGCCCACCGCTGCCATTGTGCCGATGTATACCAGTGTGCAGCGGTCAGCAAGTGGTTAATAATAAAAACACTTGTAAGCCAAAAATCATTTTTTTCCCTTGCATTTGATTGGGTATTCTTTGCAATGTAAACTTTTACTTTATTTACTAAAGTAAGTAAAACATTCTAAGTGAAAATCCTTTTTGCAAGGTGAACATGCTGTACTGCTTTATTAAATCAACCCCATCCTGTAAAAATTATGGGCAAAGTTTCCTTGTTTTAAATGTTATCACTGATCTTATCGTGTTGTGTTCCTTAGTGATTTATTTAGTGTTGACTTTCCCAGAAGGGAGATACAACATTCATTTAACAGACCAATAATGTTTACGAATCATGTCACTGTATTTAGCAATCGTTTACCTTCACTGTCAACTTGGTAAGGCAGATACATTCAACACCTTTTGTTGCTGTCTTCTTTTAATTACCTGCAAAGAAAAGTCAAATGATGTTGGGCAGTGGCTGATTCTATTAGATGGCTAGAAGGGATTAATTACATTTTTATTAGTTTTAGGTAGATGAAAAGCACATTACACCTAGTAAATTAGAAAAAATCCCTTTAATTAAATGTTCTTTTTAATTAGCATATGGATGGGCCACACATGCCTTGAAATGAGTTGGGAGGAGGTCATTCAGTCTGTAGTCCAGTCTGTCTGTTTTCATAATTACCTTTTTAACAAAGGAAAATTGACAGACTGGGATGAATAAATTAGAATTTGGCATGTCTGCAATTTCTTTTCTATGGAACTATTCTAATACCCTGCTGAAAGGAAAAAAAATAAATTGACTTTGTTTTGTTTTCTATTTAATTGCAATTGCATTGTGGAACACAGAAAATATTTGGCAGTAGATTTGAACCCTGTGTAAGGACATCAATGTAAGCTTTCCACAGCTATTGTTTAAAAATGAACTTTATCCTTGTTATTATGAAGATACTTTTCAAATTGCTCTAACCACACTTTGGCTGTTGCTCCAGCTCAATGATAATAGTAAATAATATATTTGCATTTATATAGCACCTTTTATCCAAATGGATTCCCATGATTTCTTGTAATGATATACTTCAGAACAATATTTTATGTGCAGTCAGTGCGTTCAGCAGAAAGCTCCGCAATCTGATTAACATAGGGTGCATGGTAAGATGTAAAGGAGCAGAACAGCAAAAATTACTTTTCCTTAAATGACGACAGGTGAAGTAGCATGTTGTAACAATCAGTGGCATATCAATATTTTAAACAATCAAGGTTTTACATTTGCATTCAGGAGGGCTGTGCAGTAGATCAAACTCTCTGTTTCAATATAACTTTTCTCGGGAAAAAAATGTCATTACGGTGATTGAGATGTCCAGGCTGCTGCCCCATAAATGGAGACTTGAATGCAAAATAGAACAATTCATCAGGCTGAATGTACTTTAACAGAAGGTTCTTAAGGTCTCCCTGTATAATATGAACGTTTTCACAAGTATTTCAGGCATATATTAGTCATAGTGAATATGTTCCACAGACATCTCCCTTGTACAGTAAATTTCCTTCCAGACTACTTTGAGACAATGACTTTGACACGGCACCATAAAAGCCACCTGGTGTATTACTATAACTTATAAAGAAAGATGTCATACTCTATGGCCCAGAGCTCCAAAGAGAATGTTATCTTGACTGAAAGCCAGTCTGGTGAGTCTCTGCTACAAATGATGAAGCTGAAGGCAAATCACAATGGAGCTCAGCTGACTACTAAGTCTAGCACAGCCGTATACAAGAATATTATTACTTTTGCTTTTCAGTTTCCTGCAGATATTTGGATACAGGCTGTATAGGAGATAAAGAAGATAATTATTAATAAACTAAAATCATAAAGGAATACATTGGACATTTTACATCAAATGTATCAATAAAGGATCTATTAAATGTTTCATATTTTTAAGAAAATGAGCATGTAATGCAGTATTGGGGATGAGTGACTTCTTGGGTTTGATTCACCCTGGGTTCATGGAATCATACTTGAAATTCATGTAACCTGAACCGTAACAGTCAATTTCAATGAGGAATCATGAATCAGTTCTGCTCCTTTTCAAGGCTAATAGGCAAGATATTGTGAAAAGGGGCATGGGTAGCTGGGCACTGTCAAGAGGGGTATTTAACATAGCAAAAAAAAAAACTTACAGAAAAAAACTGTACAGTAAGGAGAGGGTCCTTTTAATGAGACTTCCGGGGTGACCTGAAAAAAAAAAAGCAGCATCCATGTCACAGTACCCCAGTGTACTGCAATCCTAACTCTATAACTTTGAGAGTCCCCTGAGTTGGAACACACATATATAATAATAATAGATAGATTAAGCGCAGGTAGGCCTCGAGAGAGCCCAACCCTCCTCAAAGGTATAGGGAGGCACTGTACACCCAGCAATGGCACAATGGCAGCGAAGGTATCCAGTGCATTCCCTCACCAATTGCCAACAATACAAACAAATAGCAATCACCCCAACCTATACTGTAACTGGCCTTTGCAGCAAGGAGCACATGGAAGGGTGATGCATGTCAAAAACCAACAAACAAAAATTCCCAACATGCTTATCAGCCAGCCTGCAGCAAACGTTATAACCAAGGGGTTTAGGTTGCACACATTTGATAATATATACGTAAGCTTCAGCGGCCATGTCACGGCAGCCCAAAAAATTAACCTATAGCTGTTAATATCTACAAACTGGCTAAAGGAAAAACAATTTAATAGTATAATTTAAGAGCTTCTCTTTCACAGTACCACAATGCATTGACGTAAAAATGTAAAGCCTTAGTTTAGTCAAACATAACATACAAAGGGACAGTACTTGTATCACTGAGAAGTTTCCCTTATATTGCTGGCTGCTCTTTGAGTTGAAATCTGAAGTTCTCCAATCCCTCATAACCACATAGTAATCTTCCAGTAAGGGACTAAATAGAATTGAGGGACCTGACACAGGCACTCATCAAGGGTGCCAACTATGCCCATCCTTAATGCCCCCCTTCTCTATTCATAGAATCTGTACTAAAGCTTCCATGAATGAAAAGTGTCAGACCTTTCATTCATCCACCCATTTCATCCCCCTGCAGTGCTGGGGGGTGGGGTTGACTTTTAATAAAACAAATCAGATCTGGATTAGAAATGAATGCCAAATAAAATAAATAAATTGAATTTATATAAATTACAATAAGCAGAATAATTTTTTGGGTGCACAGTGTTTTAACAATGCAGTAAGGTGTTTACGGTGTTGCAAAAAAGGGAGCTCTTTAATGGACTGTTGGCAACAACTGCCTGATGCACTTTAATCATCTCAAACAAAAAGTTATGATCTAAAAAGACCCTAATTAATAGAAAAAAATACCTAAGGTGCTTACAATTGAAAAGCAGTTTGTTGCTGTGGACAGATATTGGCCCTTAACCACTATTAGATGAGTATCTTAAGGACCACAACATGCAGGGGTATGAAATGTACTATTAACATAAACACACACACAGGTTGAACTGGATGGACTTGTGTCTTGTTTCAACCTCACCAACTATGTAACTATAAGACACAGATATACTGTGGCAGGGCAGAACTCCTGCACGAAATCACGTACCTGTACGTGATTTCGTGCACGGAGTCTGGAGCTGCGCGCCACCGGCAAACTGCTCCCGCTGTGACTGGACACAGTGGGAGCCAATCAGTGGGTCCAGGGGACGCGATGTCTGCAGGGACCCGCCGATCATTCTGAGGAGAGGCAGAACAGCGGTCTGCCTATGCAAACAAGGAAGATCGCCATTCTGCCAGAGGGGAAAATTGAGGTCTTGTGTTTCTGCAGAAACACGGATCTCTGTTTTCCCCCAGTCAAAGCACTCCCATCACATTTAGAAAGCACCCCCTAGTGACACACTTAACCCTTTTATTGCCCCTGATGTTAACCACTTTCCTGCCAGTGTCATTGGTACAGTGACAGTGCATTTTTTAGCACTAATCACTGTAATAATGTCACTGGTCCCCAAAAAGTGTCAAAAGTGTCAGTTAGGTGTCCAATTTGTTCGCCACAATGTCATAGTCCCGCTAAAAATCGCTGATCACCACCATTGCTAGTAAAAAATAAAAGTAAATAAAAATTCCACAAAAGTATCCCCTAGTTTGTAGACAATATAACGTTTGCGCAAACCAATCAATATACGCTTATTGGGATTTTTTTTACCAAAAATATGTAGCAGAATACATATTGACCTAAACAGATTTTTTCCTGAAATATACCATGCCACTAATAAATTTGCTAAAGCCAGAGGGGTATCTATCCTCCTATCTAGTAAATTTTCATGGGTTTGCAGTGAGTCACTGTTAGACGAAGGGGGACGCTTTGTGTTTATAAAAGGGCTTCTTGGTGGAGTACGGGTGACTCTAGCAACGATCTATGCTCCTAATGATCACCAGGATATCTTTATCCGTCGAACATTGGTCAAACTGATGGACTTCACGGAAGGCCCACTGATCCTGGGAGGGGATTTTAATGTCCCCCTGACCCCCCAAGTAGACACATCATCAGGGAAATCATCAGTTTCTATAGGGTCACATAAACGGATTAATCAGGCTATACATAATGCCCAACGCCTTCAGCACTCGGGTGAAAGGGACTACTCATTTTATTCCCCACCCCACAAGGTGTATTCGAGAATTGATTTTTTTTTAATCCCCCATGCCCAGCTGCATGCTGTTTGTGAAACCTCTATTGGTTTGATCACGTGGTCTGACCATGCCCCAATATCAATGACATATGTCCTATCACAGGTGGCTTCACATGCGACTCGCATGTGGAAATTGAATGAAAGCCTCTTACAAATCCCAGAAGTAGTATCAGAAATTACCAAAGAACTGCCTCTATACTTTCAGACAAATCAAACTCCTGACAGTAACCCAGGCATAGTATGGGAGGCTCACAAGACAGTCATATGAGGCATTTTTATTAAACACGGCTCCAGAATTAAAAGAGACAAGGAACGACAATTAAATCTGCTTCTGACCAAACTTCAAGCTACAGAATCTAAACACAAAAACACACCTTCTCAGAAATTCGGACACAAATCAACGACCTACTACAATACAGAGCTAAGGCGGCACTGCAGAAATGCAGGAAAACCAGTTACGCATATGGGGATAAATGTGGGAAAATATTAGCTAGGTTAACTAAGGAACAAAGACTCCAATCATACATACCACATATTATGTCCTCAAAAGACCAGAAAATAGCTTTGCCATTGGAGATTTCGGAGGCTTTTCGAGATTTTTACGCATCCCTTTATAAAATACCATCTGCTACAAACCCCCAAACACTGATAGATGAATATGTGCAATCAGCTCAGATACCCACTATTACTCCTGAAATTAAAGCGGAACTAGACAAACCAATAAGTTTAGAGGAATTGACAATAGCAGTAAACTCTACAAAACCAGGAAAGGCCCCCGGCCCGGACGGCCTTACCCTGCAATACTATAGAACCCTGCTTCCTATACTAGGACCCTTTATGGTAGATCTATTTAATGGTTTGGGCAACGACGAGACCCTCCCTAGAGATATGTCAAAAGCATATATATCCGTTATTCCAAAGGAAGGCAAGGATCCGACCCTATGTGGCAGTTATAGGCCAATTTCCCTTCTAAACGTGGATATTAAATTGTTCACTAAAATTTTGGTGACTCGTCTAGCAATTCACCTACCAGATTTGGTGCATTTAGATCAAGTAGGCTTTGTTCCTACTAGAGAAGCAAGGGACAATACGACTAAAGTCTTAAATTTGCTACATGTGGCTAAAACCTCCCACACACCATGCGTATTTCTCAGCACAGACGCGGAAAAAGCATTCGATCGGGTGAACTGGCAATATATGTTTACGGTTCTTCGATATCTGGGCCTAGGAGATACCATTATTCAATGGATTACTACAATTTACTCACAACCTACGGCTCAGGTTAAAGTAAATGGGGTCCTTTCGGATCCCTTTCCTATACTAAATGGCACCAGACAGGGATGTCCGCTTTCCCCCCTGCTATTTGTTCTGTGTTTAGAACCATTTCTAAATAGCATTCGTCAGAACCCGGACATCCAGGGCATAAGTGTCGAAAGGTGATCAGTACAAAATTTCGGCCTATGCGGATGATATGCTCTTTTCATTGACAAATCCTGCTATCTCGCTCCCCAATCTACTACGTGAGTTTGAGACCTATGGACGTCTATCCAATTTGGAAATTAATTTCCATAAATCAGAAGCTATGGGGATAGGGATACCCCTATCTATGCTGTCTACATTTAAGTCCAATTTTAAATTTAAATGGACAGCGACAGCTCTGCAATATCTAGGCACTTATATCCCGACGGAGATGTCTCGCATATTTGAACTGAATTTCCCATCACTGTTGTCAAAAACCCGTACGCTATTAGAGACTTGGAATAGAGGCCTGCATTCGTGGTTTGGCAGAATTAGCTTATTAAAAATGAGCATTCTACCTAAATTTTTGTATTTACTCCAAGCCCTACCAATTAGAATCCCCATATCCTACTTTAAACAAGTTAACGCACTTTTTATCAAGTTTGTGTGGGCGTATAAGAAGCCACGACTTTCTTTTCACTTAATGACTTTACCTAAACAACATGGGGGGCTAGCTTTCCCAGATATCCGAGCATACTATCAGGCAATCCACATAGGTAGAATTGTAGATTGGTGCCGTCATGGCCGATCTAAATTATGGGCTTTGATAGAACAGGCCCAAACATGTATCCCACTCTCAAAGGCCCTGTGGTGCTATGACCATCTCCAACCACCACTGAAAAGCCACCCACTAATAGGGACGACGCTTCGTATAGGATCGGTAGCTATTAAACAATACTCTCTCTCTTCTTCGGACTCTCCGCTATTTCCTATTTTAGGGAACCCACAATTCTCTCCTGGCCTCTGTCTCCACACGTTCGGCAAATTATGCCGGACCGGCATAACTCAAGCATCCCACTTTTTAGTGAATGGCAGATGGCCTTCCATCAAGGAACTAATGTCGGAGGAGGGTCCCTTTAAATTGACCTTTTGGCCAGCACTTCAGCTATGACACTTTTTGGATACAATACCTAACCCCCGTAATTTCGCCCGCTCTTTGACGACGTTTGAAGAATATTGCTCTGATGAAGGCAGGTCCTATCCAAAATATACACTTTGCTGAATTATCCGACAACTCTATCACATCCGTCGTTCTTGGAAAAATGGGAACAGGACCTACAACGGAAATTCACACCGGCACAAATCCAGAATATATTTAGATTTGCTTTGAAGACATCAGTCTGTACAAAAACACAAGAATCTAACTACAAACTATTGACGAGATGGTATTATACCCCCCCATCTTTTGCACCAATACTACCCTGATACCACTGATCTTTGTTGGAGATGCTTGGGAGACAGAGGTACATTACTCCACATATTCTGGTCATGCCCCAAATTGACTAACTTCTGGACGACAGTCCGGGAAGTGTCTCAAAAGCTCACGGAATATAAGATACCTGGTGATCCGGCATTTTTCTTATTTCATATCTCTAATATTCCTGCCAAATGCTATCAAAAATCAATTTTGGGGCACCTTCTCAATGCTGCAAAGTCCTGCATTCCACTTGACTGGAAAAAACAACCATCACCAACGGTGGCCGATTGGCTACGTAAAGTGATAGACATCAGTAGAATGGAGGACTTGCTGGCGGCTGAGCGAAACCAACAAGACAAGTACTCCATGACTTGGAGTGTTTGGAAACAGTTCATCCATTCTACGGAGGGAGTAGCCCTCCTTAGACAGGAGATTCATGTATGAATGCTATTCTTTTCACACCTTGGCCATCCTTCTCTGCTGTTGTTTTTTTTTTGTTTGTTTGTTTTTTTTTGTTTTTTGTTTTGTTTTTTGTCTTTGTTAATCGATTAGAAATAGGAAAAAAGAAACGAGCGTAGTTAGGTTTGTTACCTGAATCCCTTCTATATACTTTTCCCAGTAGACAACAAGGGGCGGTGCCGGTTGGGGATTGGCCCTAAAATAACTATACTGAACTGCACCGTAGATATAAACAAATGGTTTATATTGCAGTTGTAATCCATATGCTATATTGTTTTTTTTTTCTGTTGTATTGACCTGACTTTGCCCGTTGTGGGTGTTAATAAAAGTTATACTTGAAAAAAAATAAACTGGTTAAGGACTTTTTTTTACATTTGTTTTATTGGATATGTTTTATAGCAGAAAGTAAAAAATATTGTTTTTTTTCCAACATTTTTGGTCTTTTTTTGTTTATAGCGCAAAAAATAAAAACCACAGAGGTGATAAAATACCACTAAAAGAAAGCTCTATTTATGGGGAAAAAAGGACACCAATGTTATTTGAGCACAGCGTCGCACAACCGCACAATTGTCAGTTAAAATATTGCAGTGCCGTATCGCACAAATGGCCTGGTCGTTAAGGGGGTAAAACCTTTCCGGAGCTGAAGTGGTTAAAGGGATTTTTGGGTGTACAGATCTGTGCACGCAGGCAGGGAACATAAAAAAAATTGAAAATATTATGGAGTGACAAGATTCTGCTCGTTTTCCACAAGCTCCTACATATAAATAACCAGGTCACATGCTTTCCAAAAGTAAACTCTAAGCTTCAGTGCTGATGCACATTGGCTAGGCATATTTCATTGTTGACAGTCTTTTAAGTGGACCTTCCATGAAAATGGAATGTGTGTTTTATTAATATTAATATATTATTTAAAGTCTCCCACACACCAAAGTCAAATTGCTTGAAAATATACTGTAGTTTAGACATAAAGCTGCTGATGACCTCACTGTGCTTCACCGCTGCCTCCTAAGATAGCTGGGAGCTCCAAATCCCAAAAGAACAACCTCCCCTGCAATGTGATAGTTTTGATTCTCGCAAATTTTAAAATCTCAACCATCTCAGGAGGCAACGGTAAGGCATAATGATATTGCCCGCGCCTCCTGGAAGAACCAGAAGCCAAGGCAAATATATTTTTATATATTTTAAAACACCTTTGCATGCATTTTTACTTAAATAAGGGCTTTTATTGGAAGGGAACATGCATTTTTTGGAAGGGTCAACTTTAAATAAAAACTTAAAAAATGATTGCAGCCTGTTATATTTGTAGTGCACATGAACAGAGACAGGCTGTAACAAATTGTAGCACAATAAATAATAAAGGTAAAAACCCTTCCCACTCCCCACCCTCAAATTCTCCAAGACACATAGCATTTGGCTACCTACATGACACTCAGGTAGGGTTACCATCCACTTTAAAAGACTTACCACTGCCTACAAGCTCTACACTCTCTATGCACTTTAGCAATAGTTTTTCTATGACAGCTATATCACATTGTCATTATGGCTGCTGTTATCATTATTTTTTTTTGTATGTAGCCGATTGTTCTCTTTTGTCTATTAAAGAACTATAATAGTTGTTTGCAAACACCTATCTGCTGTGTTGATACTACAATTGCCTTTACTAACGTACACTTATAGTGTGTTATACTGTATATATAAATATATTACAGTATAATAATAGACATAATGCACTAAGCAATAATGATCCATATTTTCCACAATGAGGGTTATTTTCAACAATGAGACCCAAAGAGAGTTGAAAATAACAAATTGCTAAAATCATGATGTTTATTGTAAATAGTACATCTTATAACCTATTGAATAGAGTCTACTGTATATTATTTACAATATTTTGATATGTCAATTTACAAAAGCTATTTATGCTTAAAAATAAATATACAAAAGAAATATGCACATGCTGTGTATAAAAAGAAAAAATAATATGACACTAAACACTATAATGTTGATATGAAAATCCTTGTTTACTAGTATAGCTAGGTTGAAGGAGGTCAAAGGGTTTTAAGATCATAAGTAAGGATGAGCTCCGGCGTATTCGCTTATTCCACGTGCCAAGCCCGCCAGGAAGTCGGCACGGTGCTGCGCTAATCACAGGCAGTGAGACAGTTTCCCAATGTGCGGCTGCAGAGATTGGGACATGTCTCACTGCCTGTGATTAACGCAGTGCCATCTTCCTGGCGGGCTCTGCATGTGGGGTGTGCGAACACGCCAGAGCTCATCCTTAATCATGGAGTGTGTAAAATGGTTAATTCTGTAGTTTCTCTTTTTCTTTTTTTTCCATTTTCTTTTTTTTTTTTTTTTTTTTGCGAAACAAATACTGAACAAAATTAGTACTACTATATTTAATATAATCAGCAACTTTAATTAATTATTTGGGGTAATGATATTCAAATTCCAAGGTGTTTACAAGTGTTTTTAGTATACCTAACGAGAAGTTTTAAGAACACTCTACACTCATTAGTTTAACCTAGCATGTCATCTGCAACTAATTCTTTACTGCACTAATTGTTATTCTGTTTACGGAACTGAAAAGTTACTTTTATATTCACTCAGCCTAATTTAACTGCTTTTAATTAAAATAGATATACTTAATTTTGCAATTAATTAGATGGAATAAACATGGAGCAACAGATTTTAAACATTTTGTCATGAGCTTTTATCCCCCCTGATATTTTAGTGGGTGCTCAGGTTTAATGAAATTATCACAATTTATATGGATATTTTGTGCTATCTTGGATCACTACCATGTACTGTACATGCATAGTACTCACAATGCCACATTCAGTTTATTTGTCAAAGTGCTACTAATATGTTTTACTTAAAGTAATTGGTCGAGCTAGGCAAAATGTAAGTATGCACATCTCATAGTTTATGGTCACTAGGGCAATTGGAATTTGCAGTAATCATCCAGGTCCTATTGGGGTTTTGTGTGAGCAGCTTGCTCTCTCTCTACAGAACACAGGGGTTTTTTTTTGCCTGACATCGCTGCCATTGCTAGAATGTTTTGTAGTTTTTTTTACTTAACCACTTAAGCTCCAGAAGAATTTACCCCCTTCCTGACCAGAGCGCTTTTTGCGATTTGACACTGCGTCGCTTTAACTGACAATTGCACGGTCGTGCAACGTTGTACCCAAACAAAACTGATGTCCTTTTTTCCCACAAATAGAGCTTTCTTTTGGTGGTATTTGATCGCCTCTGCAGTTTTGATTTTTTGCGCTATAAACAAAAAACAGAGTGACAATTTTGAAAAAAAGTTGCAATAAGCATATATTGATTGGTTTGTGCAAAAGTTGTAGCGTCTACAAAATAGGGGATAGATTTATGCCATTTTTATTATTATTTTTTTTTACTAGTAATCGCAGCGATCTGCGATTTTTATCATGACTGCGACATTATGGCGGACACATCAGACAATTTTGACACATTTTTGGGACCATTGGCATTAATACAGCGATCAATGCTATGAAATTGCACTGATTACTGTAAAAATGTCACTGGCAGTGAAGGGGTTAACACTAGGGGGTGCTCGAGGGGTTAACTGTGTTCCCTGGGAGGGGATTCTAACTGAAGGGGGAGGGAATTGATTAGAGGAAGTTACAGATCCTGGTTCCCAGCTAATAGGAACACACAATCTGTCACTCCTGTCAGAACAGAACAGGGAAGTGTGTGTTTATACACACTCGTCCCTGTTCTGTCTCTCCTGCCCACGATCGCTCATGGCCAGTGGTCATCGCGACTCCCCGCTGTGCAGCTATCCCGACCCCGCGAGCCGACGTATAGCTACGATGGCTCGCGCAGGGGAGCTAACCTGCCGCATGTATAATGGGCGGTTGGTCGGGAAGTGGTTAATGAAAGGTGTTCTCTGATTAAATGAGGTGGATAGTAAGAGTAGTGATGCCACATTCTCCACCTCATCCAATCAGATAATGTCTTTTACCAATTGAAAAAAATGCAAGGCTTTTTATGAATTTTGACAGTGCTTAGCAAGCAACCCTCTGTGGTCCATGTGCAGATAGGAAACCTGCTTGCACACAACCACAGCAGGACCCACAGGGTCAAGGTTATCACCAAAGTAGCACCAATTACTACATTGATTTTCAGCTTCCCAAGCAGTCTATAAGATATGCATACTTACATTGTGCCAAGCTGGGTCAAAGTAAGTATGCAATACAGATCATTCCTGGAGTTCAGCTGTAAACTTTTTTTGGGCTGTTGCACACATAGTGCAGTAACTGGCTGTTATTCTGCACTGGAAGAATGCCAGTCACTGTTGGGGCACAAAGTTTTACGCACACAGTTGCTTAATCACAGAGTGGTATTTTGAAATTCACTACTTGAAGCTATTATGCTCCTCCTATAATCCTGCAAGCAATTTAGGCTCAGTAAGTAAAAAAAAAATGTTTTAAATCAAAGTGGTTCTAAACCCCAGACATGAAATATGAACAAAGCACATCCCTCTATAATGTACACTTGTCTCAATTAAAAGCACTAAGGGGGTTATTTACGAAAGGCAAATCCACTTGCAAGTGCAATGAAAGTAAAGATAAAAAATCCTGAAAAAAGAAAACTATGCAGTCACTAAATAAAAGGACTAGTAAGCTGTAAGATATTTTTTTTATGTTTGGGTTTAGATACATTTTAAGTTAACCCAACAAATACCTACAACTATAAAAATAAGTGGACATCACCAGAAAACCCACTCTGACTAATCTCAGCCTCAGGGGAAACAATGTTTGACCATGATGGATATTTACAGCTGATCAGAATTGTGTTCTCCTAAAATAAGCTGTCATCAGAGATGAGTGATTATGCTCCCTTTGATGAAGTCCAGAGGTGGGTGGAGCTTATTAACGTTATCATGCTGGGCGAGCCTATGATGACATTGTGGATTCCTATTATTTTGTAACATCTGGTGATTGAGACCAGTCTAATGCATTCACTCCTTGTTGCTATGTGAGTGAGATTTTATTTGTTTTTAATAAATGCATGACAGTTTCACACTATGAAGTTTATTTTGTGTTTATATATTGCCTTAAGTATCTGGAGGAAGATATCTATTTGGAAGGTTTTATTGTCCCTCGAGTCCTTTGAGGAAGATCTCCTTGTGAAGTGTTATGTGGAACAGACTTTTTAACCACTAGCCAACCAGCCGCCATCATTCTACTGAGGCAGGTTGGCTTTCCTGCACAAATTGCTGTAGCTGTACGTTGACCCTTTAAACAGCTATAGCAGGTGCGCGCCCCGCCGGGGACCCAATGTGCGTGGCCGATGGGCACGATGTCGGCCAGCCACGGGCAATCGCGGGCACGAGAGCCAGAATGGGGATGTGTGTGTGTAAACACACATCCCCATTCTATCAGGAGAGGAGAGCAAGATTGTCAGTTCCTACTAGTTAGGAACAGCGATCTGACTTCTCCTCTAGTCAGACACATTCCCCCACAGTTAGAAACACAGAAGAGGGAACACATTTAACCCCTTGATCGCCCCCTAGTGTTAGCCCCTTCACTGCCAGTGACATTTACAAAGTAATCAGTGCATTTTTATAAATCACTGTATAAATGTCAATGGTCCCAAAAATGTGTCAACAGTGTCCGATCTGTCTGCCGCAATGTCACAGTCCCACTAAAAATCGCAGATTGCCGCCATTACTAGGTCTGGTATGGATTTCAAGGAGAACCTCACGCCAATTTAAAAAATTATCTAAGCATGCAACCTGGCAGGTCATAGGAAAAGGGGGGGTGAGAGAGTGCCCCCTCTCCTGAACCATACTAGGCCACATGCCCTCAACATTATTATTATTTTTATTATTATTATACAGTATTTATATAGCGCCAACAGTTTACATTTACAATACAATTTGATACAGTAGGAATCAGAGAGCCCTGCTCCTTAGAGCTTACAATCTAAGAGGGAAGGTCAAGAGATACAAGAGGTAATAACTATGGGTGATGTGCTGATTGAGAAGATAAATGTACAGTTGTTAGGTGGGGGCCAGATAGGCTTCTCTGAAGAGATGAGTTTTCAGGGATCGTCTGAAAGTGAATAAACATGGGGAGGGTGCTTTGGGGTCCCCTTGCACGGTGGTTGTGGGGGTTTGCAGGCAGGGCTTATCGGAATCTGGAGGCCCGCTTAAACAACAGGGCCCCCAGATCCTGGCCCCCCATGTGAATGGGTATCGGGTACATTGTACCCCAACCCACTCACCAAAAAAGTGTCAAAAAAGCAAAAACAACAGGAGACAGTTTTTGATTATTCCTTAAAAAAAAGAAGTGTCCTGCCATGTAAATTCATCGCCAATCATGGCGCCCGACTAATACCCATTTACATGGGGGGGCGGGATCTGGGGGCCCCCTTGTTAAAGGGGGCTTCCATATTCTGATAAGCCCCCCAGTTGCAGACCCCCGCAACCACCAGGCAACATGGGACCCCAAAGCACCCTCCCCATGTTGGGGGTATGTGGTCTGATATGGTTCAGGAGGAGGGGGAGTGCTCTCTGCCTCCCCCCCTTTTCCTGCAGCCTGTCAGGTTTCATGCTCAGATAAGAGTCTGGTATGGCTTTTGGGGGGACCCCCACGCCATTTTTGTTTTACATTTTGGCGTGGGGTTCCCCTTAAAATCCATACCACACCTGTAGGACCCGGTATGAATTGGGGGGACCATCCATTTTTAAATTTAGAATTTTGATGCAGGGTTTCCCGTAAGCACTTCAATACTCTGTGTTATATAAACTACACTGCCTGCACTGACTGATTATAGAGTCTACACTGAATATCTAATCTACACTAAATGTTCGAGTTGAACTTACATTTGAACATCGAGCTCATCCCTACTGCACTGTAATTGTAGCATCTTGACAGAACTTGGGGAGCTGTTGCCCACAGTAGCTGGGTCCCCCAGTGAAGCTGCATGTTAGTAGGATTATGCCCAGCTGCCCACATGCCAGTTCTAATAGTAGAGGGCTTCTTACTTGGCTGTGCATCACATTCCCACCTAGATCTCCCTGATTAGGGGTGGCCTGTGTGAGCTGCCAAGAGAAAGTTAAAGGGGCCTCTGCCTGCACCCGAGCACGTTGAGTCAGTGGGCACTCCACCAAAGTTGTAGCTATAACACAATTTTAAAAAACAGGACCGCTTCTGCTGAACATAACCTCAGCATCTTGATTTATTAGAATGTAAGTCCATTTTGACAGGTAAAGTTTTGTCACTTTCTGCTTGATTTGTCTGCTTCTGTCCTATGCATTCTGTTTGGCTAGTGAGGCAGTATCCAGACATGTAGGAGCTTTGCCTATTGGACATGCCAAAGCAGGAGGTTCTGAATATTGGGGACAGGTATGTGAAGATACCTCTGGGTCCCTTTCAGATAGTCCATGCTTTAGGAAGGGCAGGATCCATTGAAGAATTTCCAGTGTGACATCACTACCTTAACAAAGAAACACATTATTAGATTAACCCCAATAAAGAAGTGTACTACTTCTTTTTTGAAACACTTACATCACAGAAGGTGGTATTCTTACCTCATTAGCCCTAAGAATGATCCTCAATAGATCCTGCTGGTGGTCACCAAAGGTATAGGGAACTTATGCTGTCTTTTAGCTCAGGCTTCCTTTATAGAGGAGTCCACTGTATTTTCTGCTTTTAGTGAACTGGTAAGCAGTACATTTTTGTCAGCTAACAATATTGCAAATTAAATATTAAGAATAATTGGTCCACTCTGTCAAATTACAGGGTGGAGCAGATTTTCCATTATTCACTTATTTTTAATGGCAAATACCAGAGTGACTTTGGTATAATGGTCATGAGGACTAGTAAGAACTTTTTTACACAGAAAACCATTTTCACAATAGGATCCATTGAGAGAATAGTACATAGTTATATTGTTCCATTAGTCTGCAAACTACATCATAAAGACCCAGATGCATTTGTTACAATTATCTAGTTACCCAGCAAACTGTCTATGAAAAAAACACATGTGTTCATTCTTTCTATTCAGTGTTTTTATTTTCCCTTCACAGCTGTGACTGGGAGGCATAGAAGCATAGAAATTCTGTTTTAATTTCCTTTATTGATTGCATTCATCCATACAGGTTAACAAGTTCATTATTACAACACTCAAAAATATTTTGAAGGCAGCTTAAAACATATTAGGCTTTCTATTTTTGTTGTTGTATTATTTAAAATATGCATTATAGTTATTAAGCATTGTTCAACATAACATTTATCATGGAATTCAAATAACTACAAATCTTGCACATGAGTGCTGTAATGGACTGTGTTTCTTTACTATAATACATCTTTCCATGTTTAGCATTGGAAATTGTTATCTGTACTTGTTTATATGCAGATCATTAAAATTAAGTTACAATATAACAAAATAATATGAAAAAAAGGCATGTGCCATTACATGCACATATGTTCTAACTTAATTTACCACCTCAGCTCTGACAATTGTGTATTGTTTATGGACCAGAGCAATTTTTACACTTCTGCTATGAACTTGTTTACTGGGCAATAACCTTGCTATTATTTAAGATAACAAAGTAACAAACAAACAAACAAAAGGGAATTCACATTTCTTGTTCTATAACATATCCCAAAAATACCATAAACTAGGTTCCAAGGACTACTCCATAGAATCTATGGTTTCCATACTTTATACTGCACTGATGATGTCCAAAATGTATGAACCAGCTATATACAGTTTGGAATAAATGTATCTATAAGTTTATAATTATTTGCATGGCTTCCCTCTACAGTCCTGACATTAGATATACTATAATTTTTGGAATGTGTGATGGAATGAGACAGGTGAATACCTTCTGTTCAAAGAAGGCTTTACTGTGCTGCACACTGATTAGAATGAGGGTTTGTTAATTGCATAGGTTACTTTTCACCATGATCTGTATGGCTACATTGTCTCATTAAGATAAAAAAGTAATATTTAGGGCAAACAAGGTTTTTTTTTTCCCTGATTCTCTCTCTCGTTATCTTATTTTCTGTGCAGTCTATGGACAAAAATTGTAAAACAAATCTAAAAAACATTTTTTTTCCTAATGTGATTGACTTGAGTATTGGTTAGAAAAATTGTGCTACTGTAGAAAAAGTATACATTTTATTTTATAATGTGTCCCATTTATAATGACACTAAAATTACAGTTCTGGTACAAAGTGTGACAAAGTTGTTGACAAATTAATTAAATGGGTTTTTTTGTTTTTTTTTGCACAAAAATATAAACAAAAGGAATAAAAATAAAACAAGGTATTAACGGTTTTAAAAAAAACAAGAAATAGCTGTAAAATATTAGCTAAGGGGAGAAGGGGAGGAAAGAATTGAGAAGGATTACCTAATGGTTAAAAAGAGGTTAAATATAAACCATTTTTTTTCACTTTTCAAGTTGCTTTAAATGACATTATATGCAGATCATAGGTCACCCATTTGCTCTTCATAAAAAAGTATAAAAACAAGTTAAAAGTAATGCAAATTTGTATTTCTAAATTATGATTCTGAACAGAGTATCCAAACACTGTTTAAAACCATTGCAAGGTATGCAAACCATTACAATGCAAAATAAAGGGTTTACAACATGCATATTACATATCAATAGCAATATAATAAAGTAAGCTGATAAACTGGCTAAAAGGGTTAATCCATTCATTTTGGATTCTTTGCCAGGAATATTTTTTAGTTGAAAGTTGAATACCAGGTGAGAGCAAAAAAAATACCCTTGCAGCGTGACCCCTGCACTACAAGGAATAAATGCTCATTATGTACAGGATAAGGAAAAAAAACTTACCCTATTCTGTACTCCAGCAGGCTTCCTCTAGCCATGCAAACTTTTCAGCCCAGCCTCCCCTCTAAGACACTCACAGCCATGGTTGCACACTTCCCTTCTCCACATGCAATACAGGGTTAATAGCCCTGCATTATATGTGATCTCAGTGAGGGAACGCCCTTTAGGGGGAAGAAGAGGAGAGTGCTGGAGCCCACTGAAATGGAAAATAGAGTAGGAAATATAGTATTTTCCTTTACCTCCCAAAAATAACAAGCATTCAACCCTAACAGTGCAGGGAAATCCCATTACAAGGGTATTTTTTATTTTTTTAGCCTGGAGTTTAGCTTTGTAAACAGTGTTATTATACTTCTCCTTAGTTTAAAAATGCACATCTCATGCAATAAAAGCACAGCCAGATAAAAGCAAAATAGTGTTTTTCCAGAAATTATATAAATTAACCAAAGCATGCCCATGCTTGGGCACAGGAATGTCTATGGTTGCCAGAATGCAATATTTGCATAACAACATCTCAGGAAAGTCACAGCTCTTGCATTTGCTTATTCTGCCCTGAGTATAGCAGTAGCACTAAAATGTTTAGAGCACTTATACTATTTACATTTTTAGTAATATTCAGCCGATAAATAACTCAGAATTCATAATCGGTGAATAAAAACTTTGCTCTAGTCTGTCCTCTTAGACCTAGATATTGCTCTTTGAGGACAGATAGTACTTTCTGTCGATACCAAACTTTAAAAGAGATACTTTTTTTTTACTTTTCTAAAGAAGAAAATGGTGAAATTTATGAAAAAGCTATTTTCTGTTGATTTCAACTGAAAAAATGTAAAACATAAGGCACAGTTTGTTTCTGAAAAAAAATATTCCTAGTTATGGGGAAAATATATGGGGTAGAAACAATGGTGTATATATTAGGTTTTAGTTATAAAGCTTTTTTTTACACACTATGTCATGACAACAAAGGCCCTATCTTTGAAAATATATTGAAAGACCCCACAAATTGCATAATTTTGAACTGAAAACAAACAGTTTACAAAATTGTAAACTCAATGACAGATTTTGCACACACAGTGATGACATGGTAAAAACTGCATCCAACAGTATGTTCTTCTCTAAAACACAAAGTTACTATATACGTATGTTTAAGTCATGTGGTGTGAACATGCCAGGGTCTAGAAACAAGGAAGCCCATTCTAATCATCAATAGATGAACACTGCCATGTCAGATTTTTGTTACCATATGACATTTAGTGTGGCTCAAAAGTGGTAAGACCCCATTTTGATGATGTTTCAGTACCGCACATTATATTACTTTATTGTATTGCTTTTTTTAGAACAAAAAAAGGAGCTTTAATTTGGTAGCAAATACATATACAGTGGGGACGGAAAGTATTCAGACCCCCTTAAATTTTTCACTCTTTGTTATATTGCAGCCATTTTCTGAAATCATTTAAGTTCATTTTTTTCCTCATTAATGTACACACAGCACCCCATATTGACAGAAAAACACAGAATTGTTGACATTTTTGCAGATTTATTAAAAAAAGAAAAACTGAAATATCACATGGTCCTAAGTATTCAGACCCTTTGCTGTGACACTCATATTTAACTCAGGTGCTGCCCATTTCTTTTGATCATCCTTGAGATGGTTCTACACCTTCATTTGAGTCCAGCTGTGTTTGATTATACTGATTGGACTTGATTAGGAAAGCCACACACCTGTCTATATAAGATCAAATGAGAATCATGAGGTCAAAGGAACTGCCTGAAGAGCAGAATTGTGGCAAGGCACAGATCTGGCCAAGGTTACAGAAAATTTCTGCTGCACGTAAGGTTCCTAAGAGCAAAGTGGCCTCCATAATCCTTAAATGGAAGACATTTGGGACGACCAGAACCCTTTGTAGAGCTGGCCGTCCAGCCAAACTGAGCTATCGGGGGAGAAGAGCCTTGGTGAGAGAGGTAAAGAAGAACCCAAAGATCACTGTGGCTGAGCTCCAGAGATGCAGTTGGGAGATTGGGGGAAAGTTGTAGAAAGTCAACCATCACTGCAGCCCTCCACCAGTTGGGGCTTTATGGCAGAGTGGCCCGACGGAAGCCTCTCCTCAGTGCAAGACACATGAAAACCTGCATGGAGTTTGCTAAAAAACACCTGAAGGTCTCTAAGATGGTGAGAAATAAGATTCTCTGGTCTGATGAGACCAAGATAGAACTTTTTGGCCTTAATTCTAAGCGGTATGTGTGGAGAAAACGAGCACTGCTCATCATCTTTCCAATACAATCCCAACAGTGAAGCATGGTGGTGGCAGCATCATGCTGTGGGGGTGTTTTTCAGCTGCAGGGACAGGACGACTGGTTGCAATTGAGGGAAAGATGAATGCGGCCAAGTACAGGGATATCCTGGACGAAAAGCTTCTCCAGAGTGCTCAGGACCTCAGACTGGGCCGAAGGTTTACCTTCCAACAAGACAATGACCTTAAGCACACAGCTAAAATAACGAAGGAGTGGCTTCACAACAACTCCGTGACTGTTTTTGAATGGCCTAGCCAGAGCCCTGACTTAAACCCAGAGCGTCTCTGGAGAGACCTAAAAATGGCTGTTCACCAACATTTACCATCCAACCTGACAGAACTGGAAAGGATCTGCAAGTAGGAATGGCAGAGGATCCCCAAATCCAGGTGTGAAAAACTTGTTGCATGTTTCCCAAAAAGACTCATTGCTGTATTAGATCAAAAGGGTGCTTCTACTAAATACTGAGCAAAGGGTCTGAATACTTAGGACAATGTGATATTTCAGTTTTTCTTTTTTTAATAAATCTGTGTGCTGTGTGTACATTAATGAGGAAAAAAAATGATTTTAGCAAATGGCTGCAATATAACAAAGAGTGAAAAATTGAAGGGGGTCTGAATACTTTCCGTCCCCACTGTATATGGATACATATAGTTTTATTTTCTTGTAATTTATTGAGAATAAAAAGTAAAAAAATAGAAACAACTGCCTTTTTACTGTAATTTTTCCATCCCAACATTTACGTACCGTAATTTGCACACCCCAAAATATAATCATCAACATCTGCTGATAAAAATGCTATTACATTAGTGTGACTTCTATGTACCGTAGCGGAATGGTACAGCTCAAAGTGAATGCAAATAACCTTGAGTCCTAGAGTTCTTTTTCTATTTTGGCAATGTCTGCTCTAATGTATTACACACCAGATTTTTCAGAATCAGTGTTTTATTTGGTAGCAAACTTGAATACATATATTTTTATTTCCCTGAGTATTATTGAGATTAAGGCAGTAAAAAATTAGAAAAAAAAAATGAAATTTTCTGTAATTTTTCCCAACTACATTTTATTTTTCATAATTTGCGCTTCCTTGTAAATTTACCACAAAATATAATCAAGAAAGTTGGATGATTAACATGATATCACATTAGTGTGATTTTTATGAAATGTAGCGGAATGGTAAAGCTCATAATAAAAATACTCTTTTATTTTAGGAGAGCATTGTTCCATTTTTGTTGCTATACTGTGATGCACGCAGGGGTAAAAAGATGGTTTGCATAAATTGTTATTGTAACATTTTTTCAGAAATGTTATTACATTTAACAAAATACAAATACATAGACACCAGTACACTTCAAAAATAGGGTCACAGCAATCAACCCATACATAACCCACATGCTGTATAGGATAAAACCATAATTTTAATATTGAGGAGACAGTACATAGTATAGTAGGTGAGGTTGAAAAAAGACACAAGTCCATCAAGTCCAACCTATGTGTGTGATTATACAGTATGTCAGTATTACATTGTATATCCCTGTATGTTGTGGTCGTTCAGGTGCTTATCTAATAGTTTTTTGAAACTATCGATGTTCCCCGCTGAAACCACCGCCTGTGGAAGGGAATTCCACATCTTTGCCGCTCTTACAGTAAAGAAGCCTCTATGCAGATTAAGGTTAAATCTCTTTTCTTATAATTTTAATGAGTAGCCATGTGTCTTATTAAACTCCCTTCAGTGGAAAAGTTTTATCCCTATTGTGGGGTCACTAGTACGGTATTTGTAAATTGAAATCATATCCCCTCTCAAGCATCTCTTCTCCAGAGAGAATAAGTTCAGTGCTCATAACCTTTCTTCATAACTAATATCCTCCAGTAGGGATGAGCTTCGAGTTCGAGTCGAACTCATGTTCGACTCGAACATTGGCTGTTCGCAAGTTCGCCGAACACCGAACAATTTGGGGTGTTCGCGGCAAATTCGAATGCCACGGAACACCCTTTAAAAGTCTATGGGAGAAATCAAAAGTGCTAATTTTAAAGGCTTATATGCAAGTTATTGTCATAAAAAGTGTTTGGGGACCCGGGTCCTGCCCCAGGGGACATGTATCAATGCAAAAAAAAGTTTTAAAAACTGACGTTTTTTCAGGAGCAGTGATTTTAATAATGCTTAAAGTCAAACAATAAAAGTGTAATATCCCTTTAAATTTCGTACCTGGGGGGTGTCTATAGTATGCCTGTAAAGGGGCGCATGTTTCCCGTGTTTAGAACAGTCTGACAGCAAAATGACATTTCGAAGGAAAAAACTCATTTAAAACTACCGCGGCTATTAATGAATTGCCGGTCCGACAATACACATAAAAGTTCATTGATAAAAACGGCATGGGAATTCCCCACAGGGAAACCCCGAACCAAAATTAAAAAAAAAAAAATGACGTGGGGGGGTCCCCCTAAATTCCATACCAGGCCCTTCAGGTCTGATATGGATATTAAGGGGAACCCCGGCCAAAATTTAAAAAAAAAATGACGTGGGGTTCCCCCTAAATTCCATACCAGACCCTTCAGGTCTGGTATGGATTTTAAGGGGAACCCCGCGCCAAAAAAAAAAAAAAAAACGGCGTGGGGTTCCCCCAAAAATCCATACCAGACCCTTATCCGAGCACGCAACCTGGCAGGCCGCAGGAAAAGAGGGGGGGATGAGTGCGCCCCCCCCCTCCTGAACCGTACCAGGCCACATGCCCTCAACATTGGGAGGGTGCTTTGGGGTAGCCCCCCAAAACACCTTGTCCCCATGTTGATGAGGACAAGGGCCTCATCCCCACAACCGTGGCCGGTGGTTGTGGGGGTCTGCGGGCGGGGGGCTTATCGGAATCTGGAAGCCCCCTTTAACAAGGGGACCCCCAGATCCCGGCCCCCCCCCTGTGTGAAATGGTAAGGGGGTACTTACCCCTACCATTTCACTAAAAAAGTGTCAAAATAGTTAAAAATGACAAGAGACAGTTTTTGACAATTCCTTTATTTAAATGCTTCTTCTATCTTCCTTCATCTTCTTCATCTTCTGGTTCTTCTGGCTCTTCTGGTTCTTCCTCCGGCGTTCTCGTCCAGCATCTCCTCCGCGGCGTCTTCTATCTTCTTCTCCTCGGGCCGCTCCGCACCCATGGCATGAGGGGAGGCTCCCGCTCTTCTCTTCATCTTCTTCTTCTTCATCCTCTTCTCTTCTTCATCTTCTTCATCTTCTTCTTCATCTCTTCTTCCTTCTTCATTTCTTCTCCGGGCCGCTCCGCAGCCATGCTGGCATGGAGGGAGGCTCCCGCTGTGTGACGGCGTCTCCTCGTCTGACGGTTCTTAAATAACGGGGGGCGAGGCCACCCGGTGACCCCGCCCCCCTCTGACGCACGGTGACTTGACGGGACTTCCCTGTGACGTCACGGGGAATGCCACAGGGAAGTCCCGTCATGTCCCTTGCGTCAGAGGGGGGCGGGGTCACCGGGTGGCCCCGCCCCCCGTTATTTAAGAACCGTCAGACGAGGAGATGCCGTCACACAGTGGGAGGCTCCCTCCATGCATGGATGCGGAGCGGCCCGCAGAAGAAAATTAAGAAGAGAAGATGAAGATGAAGAGGATGAAGAAGATGAAGAAGAGAAGAGGATGAAGAAGAAGATGAAGAGAAGAGCGGGAGCCTCCCCTCATGCCGTGGGTGCGGAGCGGCCCGAGGAGAAGAAGATAGAAGACGCCGCAGAGGAGATACTGGACGAGAACGCCGGAGGAAGAACCAGAAGAGCCAGAAGAACCAGAAGATGAAGAAGATGAAGGAAGATAGAAGAAGCATTTAAATAAAGGAATTGTCAAAAACTGTCTCTTGTCATTTTTAACTATTTTGACACTTTTTTAGTGAAATGGTAGGGGTAAGTACCCCCTTACCATTTCACACAGGGGGGGGCCGGGATCTGGGGGTCCCCTTGTTAAAGGGGGCTTCCAGATTCCGATAAGCCCCCCGCCCGCAGACCCCCACAACCACCGGCCACGGTTGTGGGGATGAGGCCCTTGTCCTCATCAACATGGGGACAAGGTGTTTTGGGGGGCTACCCCAAAGCACCCTCCCAATGTTGAGGGCATGTGGCCTGGTACGGTTCAGGAGGGGGGCCGCACTCTCATCCCCCCCTCTTTTCCTGCGGCCTGCCAGGTTGCATGCTCGGATAAGGGTCTGGTATGGATTTTTGGGGGAACCCCACGCCGTTTTTTTTTTTTTTTTTGGCGCGGGGTTCCCCTTAAAATCCATACCAGACCTGAAGGGTCTGGTATGGAATTTAGGGGGAACCCCACGTCATTTTTTTTTTTTTAATTTTGGCCGGGGTTCCCCTTAATATCCATACCAGACCTGAAGGGCCTGGTATGGAATTTAGGGGGACCCCCCCACGTCATTTTTTTTTTTATTTTGGTTCAGGGTTTCCCTGTGGGGAATTCCCATGCCGTTTTTTATCAATGAACTTTTATGTGTATTGTCGGACCGGCAATTCATTAATAGCCGCGGTAGTTTTAAATGAGTTTTTTCCTTCGAAATGTCATTTTGCTGTCAGACTGTTCTAAACACGGGAAACATGCGCCCCTTTACAGGCATACTATAGACACCCCCCAGGTACGAAATTTAAAGGGATATTACACTTTTATTGTTTGACTTTAAGCATTATTAAAATCACTGCTCCTGAAAAAACGGCCGTTTTTAAAACTTTTTTTTGCATTGATCCATGTCCCCTGGGGCAGGACCCAGGTCCCCAAACACTTTTTATGACAATAACTTGCATATAAGCCTTTAAAATTAGCACTTTTGATTATTCATGTTCGTGTCCCATAGACTTTAACGGTGTTCGCGTGTTCGAGCGAACTTTTTTCCTGTTCGCATGTTCTGGTGCGAACCGAACAGGGGGGTGTTCGGCTCATCCCTATCCTCCAGTCCCTTTATGAGTTTTGTTGCCCTTCTCTGTACTTGCTCCATTTCCAGCACATCCTTCCTGAGGACTCGTGCCCAGAACTGGACAGCATACGCCAGGGGAGGCTGGACCAGAGTCTTGTAGAGTGGGAGACTTAACGCTTTATCTCTGGAGTTAATCCCCTTTTTAATGCATGCCAATATTCAGTTTGCTTTGTTAGCAGCAGCTTGGCCTTGCATGCCATTGCTGAGCCTATCATCTACCAGGTCCTTTTTCATCCTTGATTCCCCCAGTGAGTAGATTGCATTCATATTTTTGCCACCCAAATATATTATTTTACATTTTTCCACATTAAATCTCATTTGCCATGTAGTTGCCCACCCCATTAATTTGTTCATGTCTACTTGCAAGGTTTCCACATCCATTGCCCTGCTTAGCTTAGTATTTTCCACAAATACAGAGATTGAACTGTTTACTCCATCCTCCAGGTTGTTTATGAACAAATTAAATAGGATTGGTCCCAGGACAGAACCCAGGGGAACCCCACTTTCCACCCCTGATCATTCTGAGTACTCCCCATTTATTACTACCCTCTGAACTCGCCCTTGTAGCCAGTTTTCAATCCATGTACTCACCCTATGGTCCATGCCAACAGACATTACTTGGTACAGTAAATATTTATGGGGAACTGTGTCAAATGCTTTTGCAAAATCCAGATACACCACGTCTACAGTCCTCCCTTTATGGCAACTCACCTCCTCATAGAAGGTTAATAGATTGGTTTGGCAAGAATGATTCTTCATGAATCCATGCTGATTACTGCTAATGATACCATTTTCATTACTAAAATCTTGTATATAGTCCCTTATCATGCCCTCCAAAAGCTTGCATACTATTCATGTTAGGCTAACTGGTCTGTAATTGCCAGGGATGTATTTTGGCCCTTTTTTAAATATTGGAGCTGCATTGGCTTTTCACCACTCAGCTGGTATCATTCCAGTCAATAGACTGTCAGTAAAAATTAGGAAAAATGGTCTGGCAATTACTTGACTGAGTTCCCTAAGGTGCAAGCCATCTAGTTCCGGTGACTTTTACACTGCAGTTTTGGTTACTGAAGCCCCCCGATTCCCTCGTGAAGACTGATGAGAAGAATAAATTCAATACCTTTGCCATCTCACCATCCTTTGTAACCAGATTCCCTTCCTCATTCTTTATGGGGATGTCCTCGCTTTTTTACTGTTTATATACTTAAAACATTTCTTGGGATTTTTTTTTTGCTCTCCTCCGCTATGTGTTTTTCGTGTTCTATCTTAGCCACCCTAATTGCACCCTTACATTTCTTGTTGCATTCTTTGTAAAGTTTGAATGCTGATGATGATCCCTCAGCCTTGTATTTTTTGAAGACCTTCTTTGCTTTTATATGCATTTTTACATTAGCGTTAAGCCTGTAAATTTATTTTCCAATGGGATGCACTGGCTAATGCCCTTATTTATAATGCTCTTAAAGCAAACCCATCTCTCCTCCGTGTTTTTAGTTCCTAAGATTTTATCCCAATTAATATCTTCTAGCAAGGTTCATAGTTTAGGGAAGTTGGCTCTTTTGAAATTCAATGTCTTTGTGGGTTAACTCGAGAAGGGCGCTACCAATCTCAGAACGGGGTCTGACAGGCAGACAACAAATAGAGCCAGTCACAACCAATTTGAGTAGCTATCATTAGCAAAGATTACTATGTTTTACACAAACTAACAAAATGAACCCATAAATAAAATGCATAATAGGAGGGAACAAAGACTGGGACCGGATTCAGTGTGAGTTACACCACTACAGTATGGGTGGGGCAAGGTTAACATTGCAACTAAATTGAAGTCGAATTTGAAGGAGCTGTGATGCGATGTTGCTTCCAATGCAGAGAGATTAGAGTTCATATACACTTGCCACCTAGAGATGAGATGTGTTTTAGTAATATTGTGGAACCGCTCAATGTCCAGCTTTTCCTTATATAGAAGAATGTTCAACTCCCTCTTAATGTCTGGTATATTTGGAATAGCAGGAGATGTTAATTTCTTCAATATGGCTCTGCATGCCACCATCAAACAGATTTAGATCAACTATAGAGGTGGAGCTCTCCCCCTCTTGTTTGCTGAAGAGAGAGGTGTCGGGATTTCATATCAAAAGAGCAAAAGAAAGGGTTCTTTGAGGATACAAGATCGTGTTGTCCCCTGAATAAACTTGGTCCCAAAAAACTGAGATTGGTGGACGTAGCCATAAATGATGTGTGAGGGTAGGTTTAGATAGACCACAGATAGGGCATAAAGTAACCTGCAGGTTGAGTTTACCAGTGAGGAATGTGATGTAGGCCCTATGGATAAGTCTGCGTTGGATCTCTCTTCATATTTTATTATTGATCAAACAGAAGACCCTGTTGTATCTGCACAGCAATTTGTCAATGAGAGAGTCAGGTGGGAATTTCTTGCCCCAATTATTTGCTGATGACACATGAAATGATTTTGTGAAGTAAACATTGAGAGGGCGGTAGATATGAGAGATGGAATAGGTTTGGTTGAGTAACAGGCAACCAAATAAGAAAATCCGCTTGACTCTGTCATGGCAGCAAGATTTTCATAGCTCATCCATTGCCAATAATGGAAAAGATGATGAGAGGTTAAAGCATACTTGTCTGTAAAATCAAGATAGGTTTGTGGATTGCCGGAGTCTGGATCAAAAAGTGAGGAGACCATAGTTAATCTCTTAATTCCCCACGTTGTGAAGGCCTTGTGCTGCATTCCTGATGGAAACATCAGGTTACCCTGTATGGGTAGGTATCTGGAGATAAACAGTGTGAGGCCCAGTTTCTTGTGAATTTCTCTTCGTGCCATAAGAGTGTACCTCAATATTAGGTTATGTCCGAAGGCAATAGAAAGTTGTTGCCATTTGCTATGTAATAACGTCCCTAGGGAATAAGAAACTTAAATGTCCGTTTCCAAGGCCCAGTTTGAATATTGGGAAGATGAAGATAACCAGTCAAGCCCTATGCATAGTAGGCAGGCCAAATTATACACCCTCATTTTTGGTTAGCCCCTCCTTTAGCTGCTGGAGAGGTCCACTATATTACCAAAAGTATTGTGACACCTTCCTTTACAAGCACATGAACTTTAATGGCATCCCAGTCTTAGTCTGTAGGGTTCAATATTGAGTTGGCCCACTCTTTGCAACTATAACAGCTTCAACACTTTTGGGAAAGCTGTCCATAAGGCTTAGGAGTGTGTCTATGGGAATGTTTGACCATTCTTCCAGAAGCACATTTGTGGTGTGGAAGAGAAGACTTGGCTTTCAGTCTCTGCTCTAATTCATCCCAAAGATGTTCTTTCAGGTTGAGGTCAGGACTGTGCAGACCAGTCAAGTTCCTCCCCCCAAACTCGCTCATCCATGTCTTTGCCAGAAATATTGTTAGGTGCTGAGGCCAAACAATTCAATTTTAGTCTCACCTGACCATAACACCTTTTTTCCATGTGGCCTCAGAGTCTTCAAGGTGCATTTTGGCAAAGATCAGTCCTGACTGCATGTGGCCTTTTTGAGGAGTGGCTTCTTTCTAGCAATCCTCTCATACAAGCCACATTTGTGGATAATGTGTGATATTGTTGTCACATGCACACAATGACCACTCTTTGTCATAAATTTCTGCAACTGCTTCAGAGTTGCTGTAGGCCTTTTGGTAGCCTCTCTGACCAGTTTCCTCTAGGCTCTTTCATCCAGCTTGGAGAGACATCCTAAACCAGGGAGGGTCTGTGTTGTATCAAATACCTTCCAATTCTTAATATTAGATTTCACTGTGTTTCTAGGCATTGATAAAACCTTTGAATTTCTTTTGTATCCATCTCCTAACTTGTTCCTGTCCACGACTTTATCCCAGAGATCTTTTGACTGTGCCTTGCCACCCATAGTTTATAGGTTGCTTCAGTTGCTCTACCAGGGACTGAAATGCTCCAGGAATCCTCTTTTAATGCTGAACTATTTAAAATGACTACAGCTGATCACAGTTGAAAGTCAAATGGCTTTTGTGCCATTGAGAAGGTGATTAGCTACACCTGATTGAATAATTTTTATGAGTGGATGATCCTTTTTCTAACTCAGTGATTCTATTTTTTTTCTGACATGTTTGTGTTATATCCTTCATGTGGGTATTATAAGTTGCAATGAGTAAATACAGCTGGATAAAACAAAAAGTGTTAATTTCAGGCTGCAAAGCAACAAAATGTGATTATTTTAGGGGGGGTGATTCTTTTCTATACCCACTGAAGATACTTCCCTTTTTTTTCTGCATGGAATCACGATGCAAAACAGCCCTTCAGAGCAGACACATGCAGGTAAAATGTACCAGCAAACCCATGTGAGAGCTGGAGGTCAAAATTGGAATATGGTAAATTACCCAAAGAGGAAGGGGGGAAGACCCCTCCCTCACACAGACCTCAAATTGTGAAGGAGAAAGCACTGGACATTGGATTCCCAGGTAGAAATATGCAAGGTACAGCCTTAGATATAAAAACTGCTGCAATAGAGATATAGAGAGATACTTATTAGTCTGGCCTTGTCATAGTCCCCAATTGGAGGAAGAGAGGAGTGCCGTGGTTATAATGCCATGGAGGAAGAGAACATAGGGCGTTTTGGAGAACCCTTCCTGGGACTCCTTTGGTCCAGAGGGTGGAGATGAGTAGTGTAACGTGAAGTAAGAATGCCCTGGGTCTCCAAATTTAATGATTGCAGATAGGCTTCAGCCTCTGATGGATCTTGAAAGGAAAATTGGTCTCAGTTAGGGGAGTGAAGGTGTAGGATCTGTTTGTGAAATAAAGTAGAACAAACATCTTGAAATGCCTTCTTCAAATGTCCAAAGACTAGTCCACAAAGAGCAGGAGTTTGGCCCTGTCATTTATGAGTGAACAGGATTGGTGGTATTTTTTCAAGATGGGAGATTTATAGCAGATTTATAGCTGTAGTTGAGAAATTTCAACAAGACTAGGTGAGCTAAGGAGTGATTACTTGCATATGCGCCTAGGTGATGTGCCCATTCCACAGTGCACATTGTTGGTATCCCTAGGGCCTCCAGAATATGAGAGGTGCAAAGGTCGATCAGGGAGGTACCTTTGTAGGACTCAGGGAGACCAATGACCCGTAAATTATTATGCAGCAATCTATTTTCTATGTCCTCCAATTTCTGCATGAGAAGTTGTTTTTTTATGGTTGTGCACAATGATCTGCAATTGGTATAATTCGTGCTCCAATGTTGAGAACCCCATCTCATTCAGCCTTGTGGATTGTCCCCCCAGCTCTTTCCTTAGCTGATCAATGCTCTATAGTACTGCACTCTCCACTGCTGTGGTGATAATAGGAGAGAGGAGAACAGCTACTGCCTGTGCTATCCTCTCATAGTCCTACAGGCAGGCCGCAGGCAATGGAGGCGGATGAGCAGTGCCTTGGCTCAGCTCCGTGTCAGTGGTGCCTGCCATATTGGGGGCTGCGGCTGCCTTTAGAGAAATCTGGCTGCTGAGAAATAAGCTGAGAGAGGGACCCGTTTTTTCCAGAAACCGCTCAATAACAGTGTTGCTGTGTCAGGAGGAGGGGAATCACACATTTCAGGAGCTGCTGGCACATTTTAAATGCCAGCTTCTGTGTTCTCAGCGGGGAGCCACGAGGAAGAGCAGCTACTCCATGCACTGCCGCAACTGGAAACTATTTTTTTTTTTCGTTTTCTTACACGCATTTTTACAAATAATTTTTAGCCTGAAGATTGGCTACATTCCCTAAACATTTTATGTTTTCTGAAACCAGACACTCTAAAGAATAAAATAATGGACGTACCATTTTTTTATGTTACATGATATTAGCACAACGGTTTACGAAACACCAAATTCATTAAACTTAATTTTATGGCACACAAACACAACAAAGTATTGTAAAATTTTGTAAAATATAAAATATGAGGTTGTGTTGAGTAAATAAACACCCCACATGTCAAACTTTAAAATTGCATGCACCCGTGAAACGGTGACAAACCTCAATACCCTATATTTTCCATAGGTAATAAAGTGTAAACTATGTCCACGCTACATGTTTGCCGCTCTTTCGGGTGGCCTGCATCTTGAACCACCAAATGGACCACTGCAGGTATTACCAGACTGAAACCACCAAATGGTCTACCTATGCCTTGCTGCCTTCTTCAGTTCAGGGTAACCACAACTAAGATACAAACAAAGGAAGAAGGTGGTTTATCAAAGGAATCTGCGCCTAGGATAAATGTGACTGCTGCCTCCCTATAATAAAGTCCCACCTGAGTGGAACCCAATCAAAATATAAAAGCCTAGAAAGGGAAATGGCGCTGTACTTACTGACAAAAACTATGTGTATGTAACTATTGATGGTGTATTCACCCCCAAATAAACAAATATGTAAAAGGAAGAAGGTGGAAGGTGTACCAGCCTAGCGCATTAACGTATAACTTGTTTATTAAGTATTAAAAGTAAAATGTACTCACAAAAGAAGAAAGACACAGGCTTGTCATAAACAAATGCCACCCACCATCCATCGAGTAGGGCACAGCTAACGTGTTTCAAGGGCCATTCCCTCTTCATCAGTGCTGACCAGAGCCCTAGTGCTGTTACAGTTATATAGAGGTTAAAAATAAAACAGAACAATGCCCACCTCCAAATAGGGAGTGGGATCCAGAATTAAATACACCTGTAATCACCCTCTTGAGAATTCACCCTATTAGGGAACCATCCTGGACCACTCCTCATAATTAAGGTCTGCAACACGGTGAGATAAAACACCTTAACCGTTGCACATCATCAAGTGCCAAAATGTGAGTAAACAAGATACATCACTTGGAGCTGATACCATGCCTCAAGCCGGCTGTGTATAAAATATCCCAATATCCATGCTCACCATAGAGCATACACAGGGTTATAGCTGAGGTGTCACTGCAAGCAAAAAAAGGGGGGAATAGAAAAATGGCCCCAATGTGAAGTGACACCCACCGCATCTGGCATAGTCGCTTATCAAGCTGGTGCTGTGGGTTGGAATGCACGCCAAGGCTAAGGCAGGGCCACCAGCACTGGTGGAACACAAGCTCGCCACTGACAGCTTCTGGAACTACCTACTCACATTGGATATCGAAGTGTCAAGGAGAGCCACGCTGGAAGCTCACTGAATTACATGCCCAGTCAGCAATAAAAGACTGCCAGTGGTATAGTAAAATCTCATCACAAAAAAGGGGGGGGTGGCTGGGTGCTGAATGTTGCAGCTGAAATCGAGTCTCACTAGACCAGGCAACATTTTTCCAATCTTTAATTTTGGTGAGCCTGTGCAAATTGTAGCCTCAATTTTCTGTTTTTAGCTGACAGGAATGCCACCCAGTGTGATCTTCTACTGTTGTAGCCCATCTGCTCAAGGTTCATTGTGTTGTGCATTTAGAGATGGTATTCTGCATACCTTGGTTGTAACGAGTGGTTATTTGAATTACTGTTGCCTTTCATTCATCTCGAACCAGTCTGCCCATTCTCTTCTGACCTCTGACATCAACAAGGCATTTTCGTCCACACAACTTCCACTCACTGGATATGTTCTCTTTTTTGGACCATTCTCTCTAAACCCTAGAGATGGTTGTGTGTGAAAATCCCAGTAAATCAACAGTTTTTTTAAATACTGAGACCAGCCCTTCTGGCACTAACAACCATGCCACGTTTAAAGTTACTTAAATCCCCTTTCTTCCCCATTCTGATGCTAAACTCAAGCAAGTCATCTTCGCCACAGCTAGATGGCTAAATGCATTGAGTTGCCAGCATGTGATTGGCTGATTAGCAATTTGTGTTACCAAGCAATGGAACAGGCGTACCTAATAAAGTGGCCAGTGAGTGTATACAAAAGGGTGCAAGCTGGTCAGGACAGCACACACCCAGCAAGAAACCAGATCCTTCAGGTGCTAAGCAGATAACAGAGATCACCCAAGCTCCAATATGTAGAAAAACAAAAAAGTCTAATCTGCAGCACCTGTGTATACTGTGTATACTGTATATATATATATATATATATATATATATATATATATATATATATATATACACTGTATATGTAAAAAACAATAATTTGATAATACCCCTTGTTGGCCTACGTACAATGTATGTAATTATGTGCACGTAAGTATATAATAAAAGTACAAATTATTTTAGATAATAAGGCATGACAGTTCCTCTTTATGGAGAGATCTGGGGTCAATAAGACCCCAGACATCTCTTCTTCCCTAAAAAGCATGAGTTAACAAAAATAAATAAAAAAAAACATCAATCTCTGCTTTTCAAGGGAAAAAATGGCAATGTTTGATCTTCGAGAGCTGGAAGTGATGTGACTCACATCCGGTCCACCACTAGCTCTATGGTAACTCGCCGCCACCACCAGATTGGATTTCCGCCTCCCTGATCACACAGGAGAGCCCAGAGAGGCTCTGTTGAGTGCCTGGAGTGGGGTGTCCGCATCTGCTGCCTGTAAAAGCAATCCAATGGCTAGAATCGCTGGCTAAAAACAAAGGTATCTGGATGATGCATGTAGCTGCAGGCATCATCCAGATATCTCCACTTCAAGTCCAAGATGTCATATGATGTCCTACGGGCAGAAAGTGCTTAAAAGCCCATACAGGTCATGGTTTAGAGTTTCAAATTACAGTTTAGAGTTACCCAGGAGCTCTAGTGCTAAAATTATTATTCTGGCTTGTGCATCGCAGTCAATATTTTCATACCTAGGCACCCCCAACATATACAAATACGTTTGTATATGCATATACAGTCAGGTCCATAAATATAGGCACTTCGACACAATTCAAATCTTTTTGGCTCTATACACCACCACAATGGATTTGAAATGAAACGAACAAGATGTGCTTTAACTGCAGAATTTCAGCCTTAATTAGAGGGTATTTACATCCAAATCAGGTGAATGTTGTAGGAATTACAACAGTTTGTATATGTGCCTCACACTTTTTAACGGACCAAAAGTAATGGGACAATTGGCTGCTCACCTGTTCCATGGCCAGGTATGTGTTATTCCCTCATTATCCCATTTACAAGGAACAGATAAAAGGTCCAGAGTTCATTTCAAGTGTGCTATTTGCATTTGGAATCTGTTGCTGTCAACTCTCAATATAAGATCCAAAGAGCTGTCACTATCAGTCAAGCAAGCAATCATTAGGCTGAAAAAACAAAACAAACCTATCAGAGAGATAGCAAAAACATTAGATGTGGTCAAATCAACTGTTTGGAACATCTTTAAAAAGAAAGAACGCACCGGTGAGCTCAGCTATACCAAAAGATCCGGAAGACCACGGAAAACAACTGTGGTGGATGACCGAAGAATTCTTTCCCTGGGGAAGAAAACACCCTTCACAACAGTTGGCTAGATCAAGAACACTGTCCAGGAGGTAGGTGTATGTGTGTCAAAGTCAACAATCAATAGAAGACTTCACCAGAGTGAATACAGAAGGTTCACCACAAGATGTAAACCATTGGTGAGCCTCAAAAACAGGAAGGCCAGATTAGAGTTTGCCAAACAACATCTAAAAAAGCCTTCACAGTTCTGGAACAACATCCTATAGACAGATGAGACCAAGATCAACTTGTACCAGAGTGATGGGAAGAGAAGAGTATGGAGAAGGAAAGGAACTGCTCATGATCTAAAGCATACCACCTCATCAGTGAAGCATGGTGGTGGTAGTGTCATGGCGTGGGCATGTATGGCTGCCAATGGAACTGGTTCTCTTGTATTTATTGATGATGTGACTGCTGACAAAAGCAGCAGGATGAATTCTGAAGTGTTTCCGACAATATTATCTGCTCATATTCAGCAAAATGCTTCAGAACTCATTGGACGGCCCTTCACAGTGCAGATTGACAATGACCCGAAGCATACTGTGAAAGAAACCAAAGAGTTTTTTAAGGGAAAGAAGTGGAATGTTATGCAATGGCCAAGTCAATCACCTGACCTGAATCTGATTGAGCATGCATTCCACTTGCTGAAGACAAAACTGAAGGGAAAATGCCCCAAGAACAAGCAGGAACAAACTGTTGTAATTCCTACACTGTTCACCTGATTTGGATGTAGCTCAAATTAAAGCTGAAAGTCTGCAGTTAAAGCACATCTTCTTCGTTTCATTTCAAATCCAATGTGGTGGTGTATAGAGCCAAAAAGATTAAAATTGTGTCGATGTCCCAATATTTATGGACCTGACTGTATATGGCAGTGAATAAACTAAGGGCAAACATGCTTGGAGGGGGCCCACCCCTCCTTAAAAGCACAGGGACACATTAGAAGCCCAACAAAACACAATGGCAGCTGAAGGCGTCCAATATGTCCCCATGCCGAATCCAGATACTTGCACTGCCGGTACCATGTGATTGCAGTGGTCCATCACAGCATAACACATGACAATTGTAAACAATGGATGGCTTCCTTTCATGCCATTGCTAGCTGTCATTAGTCAAAGTGATCACATGATACAGACAGGACCACAGCTGATCTGTACCATGTGATTAGCTTTGGCCAATCATAGCACATCACAACAATACACACTGAATGAATCAATTTCATTCAGTAAAAATGCTGACAGTGAAATTCACTGGTATAAGCACCCAAAAAATAAAAAAAAATCGTGATCACTTTGCCAGAGTAGTACAATGTTATTATGGTAGCACTGTATTGCTCTGGTCACAGTGTGTTAAAAGAAGTAAAAAATTAAAATTTTAACAAAAAAGAAAAAAATGTTTTTTAAATTATAATTTATTTTACATACAGTCACCAGTCCCTGATTACTGCCACACCAGTTATATAATGACACTGTACTGCACTGGTGACAGTAAGTTAAAAAAATTGTGAACAAAACTATTTTTTTACATTTCTTCATTTTCCCCAAAATTATGACAAAAAATTACAACTTCAAAAAAGTCGCCATGCCTCTTACTAAATACCCTTGTGCTGTCTACTTTCCAAAAAGGGGTAATTTGGGGGATAATTGTACCGTCCTGGCATTTTCAGGCCTCAAGAAATGAGAGGCTATCAGTACATCAGGAATGATCAATTTTCAGAAATATACTGTACATACACTATATTATCAAAAGTATTGGGACACCTGCCTTTACATACACACATGAACTTTAATGGCATCCCAGTCTTAGTCCATAGGGTTCAATATTGAGTTGGCCCACCCAGCTTCAACTCTTCTAGGAAGTCTTTAGGATTGTGTCTATGGGAATGTTTGACCATTCTTCCAGAATCTCATTTGCTAGGTCAGGCACTGATGTTAAATGAGAAGGCAGTCTCCGCTCTGATTCATCCCAAAGGTGTTCATATATTCATTCAGACTATGAAGAAGATCCTGGTGAATTTAAGAGGGAAGGTACTGCAAAGGTGAACACATGATATTGGGAGCATCAACTCAGGAGAAGGGAAGCCCAGACACATCCAGGAAAATAGCTCCAGATCCCTACAACCCCCATAGTTAAATGGACCATGCCAACAGTACGTCTTTCTGAAACTGAGCTGTCCTGTGTACATGTTGTGATTGAACACAAAAGATACATTGTGCAAAACCAATCAAAGTGACTCTATACCACATGATTGCTGTAATCTATCACTATGCACTAATGTAATGTAAGCACTCTATGCAAACCAGCTCTCTGTTTCATCCTCTGTTTCATCTCAAACACTGATCAACACTGAGAGGAGAGTGGGAGAGACTTGCTGACCACAGCCATTGTTAGGAGCATGTGACTCAGTGTCAGATCACATCTTTACCACCCTATAAACAATGCGTGATCACAGTCCTGTCACTTCAGAAGTCAGGAAATCATATGCGTAATTTGCTGAAAATTTAAATGACCTAGTAATGGAAATGGCTAAATATACAAGTGCTGAGATGGTTAAATAATAATTTTTTCGAAATAAACAAATGTAGCTTTTGTTCAAACTATACTTATATTTATAGTTTTAATAATTTCAACCTTTCATTTTATTATAGTCAGCTTTTGCAGTTAATTATATCATCATCAATTGGCTCAATTACAAAGAAAACAAATAATTATGTGCTTTTATATTCCTATGTATTAAAAAAAACAAAAAAAAAAAACACTTGAATGACTAATGCTTTGCCGCAGTACTGAAGTGTAAAGGAATTTAGAAAACAATGTTTGTCTGAGACAGGATGAAGCGAGTGTGTCTGTTAAAAACATGGAGATGATCTTTTGGAAAGTTTAAAGTTTGCATTGCTGTCATGTCAAATTAAAAATTGTAAGTAACTGTTTGGGTACTTGGCTGTCGCTGCATTTGTGGTATTTGTTCCAAAAATCATCTTCCTTATCACAAATTGATGGATGGATACACTTTAATTAACTATAAAACTAAAATTCAGCTAAAAACAAAATAATATTAACAATGTGCACAGCTTTGTTATCACTCCAACACAAAAGCACTTTGTAATGCTGCTGAGAAACACTTAGCACATTTCCTGGAAGTATTCTCTATATTAAGGTTTTTGCTACTGCAGATGTATTTTCCCTTCAGTAAATTCCCTATTGTGATTTCTTAACACATTCCCTTCTGATTATACTCACACGGAACTGGGTCTTAATCCTGTGGAGCTGCATATGCATACCTGTATTTCTGTTGGAAGCACGCTGCACAGCATGCTCACGGCACAGAGACTGGACTCACAATGATCTGATACTAATAATTGGGAACTGGGGGGCTTGGATTGTCTATAACAGTGATCAGTCACTGTTCAGCCTAGCCCTGTGTTTTTTCTCCTCTTGAATGGAGAAAAAGATATATTGTATGATTTTTTTCTGGATAGTGTGTGTAAAAAGTAGGGCGTGTGTAAAAAGTAGGGCCCTACTATAGGTACAAACAACAAAACAATATGCATATGTGGTATTACTACAATCATCAGGAGCAGGAAAATGTCTTTTGGGTTGTTCTCTAGTGGTAGGTTATGGTAATAGTGAGCCATATACAGCTAATTTAGTTTTTTATTATAATTTTACAGTTTTGTGCCAGTTTTTAGTTGATAATAATAAAAAAAATCTGAAAATATCTGTTATCATTTACCACCAAAAAATAAAAGCCCAATTTGTCCTGAAATAAACAAAGTATAACTCACCTGGATATACTAATTAGTTGTGATGATATGTAAAGTTTTACTAGCGCATGTCAAAGTTGCAAAACTGTGTTCAGGCAATAACATTTGTTTTACCCTTTATCATGAAGGGGTTAAAATTGACCTACCATTAAAATGCACACAATCACATAAGTTGATAGGACACACATCGGCTGCATTACCAAATCCTATTATTGATGTGAGTAAAAAAAAATAGCTATGAATAAACACCATTGCTCCCAAGCAGCCTACAGAAGGCTGGACATAACAAGATCTTTGGGGGCATACATAAAGAAGATGTATGGTCTAAGCAGTATATCCCTGCTTTGGGACTCCAAGCCCGATAAGCACTATTAAAATGAATGGAATTTGAATAATAAAAAAAAAGAAAACACCAGGATGAGATCCTGGTCATATGATCTGTCAAAGTTTTGTGATGGCTCCAATCACATTCTGCTTTAAGCGGAGAAAACTCCAAAGGATATTATAGCCTAAAAGTAGTATTAAAGGTTCGGCTTTAAAAAAAGAAAAAAATAAAAAACAAAAAAACCCCTCCAAAAAACAAACATGTTATACTTACCTTTGAGGCTTAAGAACCACTTTAACTTAAGTAGAGCACTTGAATTACCAATCTTGAATACATTATCTAAGAAATACAAAATATACAAATATTAAAGCTACTGAATAAAGAATGAGGATAGAAAAAAGCAAGCTTATTTAAAATAAAACCATGACTTTTCCCAGACAATAATATATTCACAGATGCTCAATTTTTTGTAGAATACGATATATACAATTTAGAGTTACTTTTATTTCCCTATATTTATAGAAACATTGTAGTGTCCATTTTGATATTAATCTTGACTGTAATTTTAGGTTGAAATTTTGGATATATGCAGTGGAAAAGCATTGCCATGTCTTAGCAATTATGCAAAAAAAGGCACCAATCAAAAAGCCATGTTATTCCGCTAAATAGGTGGTATATTGTAGCAACAATTCTTCTCCTGTGTATCTGAATTTTATTTTTTCACAATGGTTTCAACTAGCTTTGATAGAGACATTGATAGTGCTGATTCTCAAACCGAACAAAGATCTCTCTGTCTGTAATTCATACTGACCAATCTCAATGATCAATAGCGACCTAAAAATTCTACCCAAAATTCTTGCTACTTGCCTAAACTCAGTTATGCTCTTATTGGTAAAATTGAAACAAACTAGTTTCACTCCTGGTCAGTCCACAAATATCAATCTCTGAAGACTCATGAACTTACAGATGTCAAATAATGAACTGACAGATGCCAAAGATGTTCCTAGAGCTTTGGTATCCTTGGATACCCAATAGGCATTCGATTCAATAAATTGGCAATACCTGTTTCAATATGTATAAAAAATATGTTGCCCTGTTTATTAGTTACAAACCGATCAAAACTAACCAATGCATCCCCTGAATCCTGAATAGGGCCCTTTCCTCCGAGCCTGGTGGCGGAATGCCAGGGTCCGGTCACAAATGGCTGGCTGCATACAAAGGAACTGATTTCTCCATCTCCCCCCAGCTTCTCCTCCTCTTCCTCCCGCAGACATTCAGCAGCTGCAGGAGGAAAATGGAGAGATCAGTTCCTCTATGCCAGTGTTTCTCAATCTTATTCCAGTCAGGGCACCTTGAAGTATACTCCTAGGTGAATGGAGCTGTACTGCAATCACCCCGCAGCTATGTGCATTGCACGCAGTTGCAGCATAGTGATGTTGCATTTAGGGGGTTAATACAGGCGGTCAGGAGGCAACATATTGCCTCTTTACCGTCTATCAATTGCCTCTGAAAAGCGATCTGAGCATGGACATATATACACATATATTAACGCACACACATAATACACACACATAATACACACACATACATTTAAACACACACACATAATACACACACACATACACTGTATATATAAGCACACACTTGTATAAACACAAATATATAAACACACACTCATATATAAACACACACATATATATAAATTCACATATACACACACACATATAAACACATGTACACACACATACATGCACATACACATACATGCACACACACATACATGCTCATACACATACATGCACACACATACATACATGCACATGCACACACACACACATACATGCACACACATACATACATGCACACACACATACATATAAACACACATACATACAGATAGCCTTTTAAAAAACGTCAATCCTTTACCTTATCTCTGCCTGCCGGGTACTGCACTGTAGGGGAGAAAAAGAGCACAGCAGACACTGGGCTTTCACTATAGGTGTAATCAGTGTGACAGCTCCCTGCAGTTCGGCTGAGGATCGTGGAGCTCAGTCTCAGCCGCCCCTGCCACTCCTCGCATCTAGGCATACAGGGGGCTCGCATCTAGGCATACATGGGGCCCGGTCACGATGGCGACTCCTGGAACCCCTGTACATCTGCCCCTGATAAGTGCCTAATGATCGTATCCACTTTATGTTTCAATACATTCCTACATATACAGGATAATGATTCCATGTTATGATAATAACCTCTCACCTTGTATTTTCTCTTTCTGTACCAAAGTAGCCTAGTGGTATAAACTCTCTTTATCCTAGAGGGCTATCCCTGGGGCTAGTAAATCTCTTTAAAATGGTTTTCTAACCTAATAATTTGCATATTTTATCCAACTCACTCATCTATGTTTCCAAGAATATATTTCATGATATTAACTCAATCCCTGGCTTCTACCATTCTGTGGTACTCTAAAATGCCTAGACTGTCGTTAGAGACCTTACAAATCCCTATCACAGGAGAAGGCCTGGCACTCTCTGGCCTCCGGTTCAATTATTACGAAGCACAATTAGTATACATACACTGGTGGTTATTTTCACAACTAAATAATGCTGACACTGTCATGGAGGCAGCTGTAGTCTCCTCATATGAAACCTTGACAAATCTCATTTTGAGGAGCTCCCTTGACACTATAATGGGTATCACAATTTTGAGTATGTCCTTAAAGACATATAGTCATTGTCTTAATGTATTGACTGAATCTAACCACCTGCACTCACCCAACCAAGCCCTGTGGTACAACTCTAAATTGCTCCACTTTTCCATCCTTACTGCTGGTCTGTGGTGGGCAATACGGGGTGTGACATATTTCCACCAATTATATTATGGGGGGGTACTGCCTAATTTATTTAACAGTTATGTCAAGAGTTACAAATCCGATCCCTATGGCACTTTCGATACTTGCAACTCAGACACATTTTGGACTTCATAATTTATAGCTTACTACTTCTAAACTTAAGCAGGCCCTCCTCTGTCCTGACCACACATGCCTTATCTCTATTTATTACTCCTTACACATGGTGAAACCATCCTCCCAATTCATTAAAATGCAAACCCTCTGATCCACTGTCATCCCTGACCTCTCTTTGAGAGATTGGTGGAAATTGTTCAATTCCCAATCTGATACGGTGATTTCAGCTAAAGACAGGCTGATTCAATTATGATATCTACACAGGGTCTACTACACTCCACAACACTCCACAGTATGAAACTGAATCAGGTACCATCTTACACATGGTTTGGCGCTGTGTCAAGGTTAGGCCTTTCTGGTCTTATTTCGCTACTTTTGATATGCTCGATGTTTGTAGCCCCAAGTGGTGCCTGTTTGGCATTTTCAGGGATTTAGATATCCCCACAATGGCCAAAGGAAAACTATAGCTTTGCAGTCAATTCACAATGTACCTCTACATATTGGTATGTGGAACAGATTATTCAACCAAAATGTTCCATTAAATAAACTAACATACAGTATGAGGCACAAGGTTACCCAAGGAAGTTTCTTAAGATCTGGGATCCTTTGCTAGCTACCCAGGATACTAGTGATTGATTTCTGACCCTGAGCTATAAGAAACGTATGTATTATGTATTATGTGATACTATCTTAAATATAGACTATGACTGTGCCATGTTTTTGATAATAAAGTTTGGTTGAAGTACTTTGTTCCAGTTCAGGTGAACACAGTGACACTGCGTATTTAGCTTAAAGGCGGCTGTACAGGTTTGTTCTGTTTAGTTCTGGGATAATGGCACAATCCTTTTTTAAATTCACTTTTGCAAGGCATGTCTTCTGTGCCTTACTTTATATGGTTGGATCTATACCGTGTTATCTCTTGTTCCTGAGTTGTTTCCAAGACAGCAACATATATATATTCTGAATGTATGTCAAATTTTGTGCACATTTTCAATAAAACAAGTTAAAAAAGATTTTTTTGAAGGGATTTAAAAGAAAATATATTGCCACAAAATCACCAAAAAAAAATGTCACCACTGAGAAAGCAGATGTGGCTCGGCATGGAAAACGGAGCATGTTAGTGTAATGGCATTCTTTTCTTAGTCTTACTGAAAGAGGTTTAAGGGCAAATGAAAGTGGTTGTAAATGCCCTGTACACACGACCGGTTTTGCTGTTGGAATAAACTCTGAAGGTTTTTCCGATGGAGTTCAGATGGAATTCCGCTCAAGCTATCTTGCATACACACGGTCACACCAAATTCCGACCATCCAGAACGCGGTGACGTACAACACGTACCATGGGGCTAGAAAATGGAAGTTCAATAGCCAGTAGTCAATAGCTTCCATCTCATACTTGCTTCAGAGCATGCATAGTTTTTGGTGCTTCGGAACAGCATACAAAACAGCGGTTTTTCCGATAGTAATTTGTTCCATCGGAAAATTATAGAATATGTTCTCTATATTCTCTAAGTCTGTCTGAATTTTCGATGGAAAAAGTCTGATGGGGCATACACACGGTCGGAATATACGATGAAGAGCTTCCATCGGACTCTTTCTGTCAGAAATTCCGCTCTTGTGTACGCGGCATTAAGGTTTATTAAATGTATTATCATAATACATGTACTCGTCCACCCACTTGTTGCCTTTTGCAGGGCTAATGTAATATTTCTTGATGTTAGATCCTAAGAGAAAAAAGCCTTAAGAACATTTGACTAGATGGGTTAAAGGACATTCATCCAATAAAGAAAACAGTCTTATATTTGGTTATTTTACCCTATAGTGTTAGACTATTTCTCCATTAGTAGAATGCTCTCTAACCACTTCAGCCCCAGAAGGATTTGCCCCCTTAATGACCAGGCCATTTTTTGTGATACAGCACTGCGTTGTTTTAACTGACAATTGCGTGGCCATGCAATGCTGTACCCGAACAAATTTATACTTCTTTTTTACCCACAAATAGAGCTTTCTTTTGATCACCTCTGCGGTTTTTATTTTTTGCGCTATAAACAAAAAAAGACTGACAATTTGGAAAAAAAAACATTTTTTTTTAACTTTTGCTATAATAAATATCCAAAAAAAAAATATAACAAAACGAATTTATTCATCAGTTTAGGCCGATATATATTCTACTACATATTTTTGGTAAAAAAAAATCGCAATAGGCTTATATTGATTGGTTTGCACAAAAGTTATCGCATCTACAAACTATGGGATAGATTTAGGGACTTTCATTGTTTTTTATTGTTTTTACTGGTAATGGCAGCAATCTGCAATTTTTAGCTGGACTGTGACATTGCAGCAGACAAATCTGACCCCAAATGACACTTTTTGGGGACCAGTGACATTATTACATTGATCAGTGCTATAAAAAATCACTGATCAATGTAAAAATGACACTGGCAGGGAAGGGGTTAACACTAGGGGGCGATCAAAGGGTTAAGTGTGTTCCCTCAGCGTGTTCTAACTCTAGGGGGCATGGGCTACCAGGAACATGACAAAGATCACTGCTCCCGATCACTGGGAACAGAAGATCTCTGTCATGTCACTAGGCAGAATGGGGAAATGCCTTGTTTACATATGCAGTTCTCTGTTCTGCCTGTGCAAGATGATCACAGGCTGCCAGTGCCCACTATACTCCTTGTACGGACTGTCGTACAAGTAATTTAGTTCACGCAGGAGAGCCAACCTGCCACAGTATATCTGCGTGAGCGGGTCTGCAAGTGGTTAAAAAGTATGTTTATATTGTTTGAAAAAAAATAAACGTCAGCAGCTACAAATACTGTAGCTGCTGACTTAATAAAAGGACACTTACCTGTCTAGGGTTCCAGCGCTGTCCTCACCTAGGCTGGTTCTTTGCCAGTCTTCTGGTCCCCATCACCGGCATGTTAACTGTGGGAAGCCAGCTGTGACTCCTAGCAGCTTCACAGCCGACTCCCCATTGTGCATGTGTGAGCTGTGGTGTGCTTTGTAAATGATCTTGCTGCCTTCTGGGACCTATGATGTGTCCCAGAAGGTTGCGGGCAGGGTGAGGGGGAAGGAACCTCTGGTGGAATTGCCAAGGTGATCCCACTGGATGTAGGAGCACATACCTGTCAACACCAGGTAGCCGCCCCCCCCCCCAAAAAAAACAGGTTCCAAAAGAAGAGGGGGGGGGGGCATAGAGCCGAATCTCCCCTTTAGAGTAAAGTTCCACTTTAACTCCTTTGTTCGAATGTTTATGTTTTTTTTTTTTCTCTAAGGAATTTATTATGAATTCATTATGTGAAAGGGAACAAATAGAAACTGAAATTTCACACATATCACAACCATTACAGGTATTTGTAACTTTTGACTTGTTTTTTAGACATTGGCATAGACATTTTTTTATAAATGGACCCTTTGTATTTGAGTTTGGATACACTCTAACTTTATAAATAGTGTGGCATCATGCAATACAAAAGAACATTTATAGCTGTCATATTGATATTTGTCACCAGCTTCACCATCTTTTACATGTGGCTATATCACCAGAAACATGTAATGCTTGGCTATTCACTAGAAGGCTACCTTCTGGTCTTTGGCTGGTTTTGATGACAATTCAGATCAATACATCTGTAACTGTATGTGTAACAGTCTCTTTACGGTGTCTGGGAATCTTACATTACATGTTCCACAGAGACAGTTTCCACTAATGAAACCAAGTCCTGGAACAACTTTCTAATAGGATGATATTGATTTGGAATCACACATGCTGTGAATTTCAATAGAATATAGCTATCTTGTTTACTTTTCTGATGTTTGTGATGAAAATGTAAGTGAAGACTTCATTTACTCAGACAAGGTGAAGAATTATACTGTAGCACACGCATGAAATCCAAAGTCTTATTCAGCACATCCAAAGATCTATCTACTTGTTCTTAAAGATGAAGATAAACTTTCATTTTAATTTTCCTTCTTTTCTAATTTCATTTAGTCTCCATTTTTCTCCGTCCAGTAACATATTTAATTGGAAAATGTTCCAGCAGTCAATGCTGAATAATCTTTTCAAGACACCTGAAAGAAAATCACTTTTAAATTCTCTCAGTGCTATTTCATTCATTTATTTTCATTGGTGAATCATTGATATTGTTCTACTATAGTTTGCCCATTTTGAGATTTGTACATAGAATGCCAAAATATGACATAATAAGACTTTCAATCTTCAATACTGCTGACTGTGAATGTTGAAATAGTGTGAAAATTATGAAAATTGAATCAAGTGTAATATGGGTAATTCGAGGTTCATTTATTAGAATGCGTTTATGATGTGTTCTATCCATTGGTGCTTCTTTATTCTGTATGGATAATATTTACTGTATGTTGGTGTGTGGTTTAGCAGATGCCTTTTCCCACACGTATGACACACTCATGGTAATGAATATGTTTTTACAAATGTAGTTAAATATCTTGAGTGTTTACGTATGCCATGTTCGCTAGTTCATAGGTAATTTATGGTGGTTTTCTATATTTTTTTTCTTAACATATTATGTTTTAGGATTGAAACAAAAAATATATTTTTACTTCTTTCAGCAAATAAACAAATAAGTAAACAATGCTGGATGGAAAATCTGGTGATACCAGCACTTCAGAATAACGTTTATACAATGTAATACTGACATATAATCACATATATAGGTTGGACTTGATGGACTTTTTCAACCTCACCTACTATGTATGTCTAATTGTGGTGTCTTCAGTTTTTGCCATAGCACCTGAAGATTACATTATCATAATTACCTTACTCGTTTTGTGGTTCATCTATAAATACAATGGAAGGGACTGTCTATAGTGAAAATGCAAATCAGGAGACCTGCCACTTTTGTACATCTGCCCAGTTAAAGATTAAGGTTAAGGGGGCCCAGGCAGAGGGGATTTTTTGGCTCTGCTGCATTAGTTACTCATACGTTCCTAATGTTTTCAGGTGTACTTACAATAATGACTTTGCACCTTCACTTTTGATCCATATCTTCCACCTCTGTATATATATATGGGTGCATAGCTTTCAGCACAATCAATCATTTTGGCAAAGTAGAAATCAATCAGGAACTTAAATTGATCAAATGAAGGGTATTTGGATTACTTTGGTCACATTGAATAATTGATTGGATGATCCAACCGATCAATAAGCTCGGGGCTCCTAACAGTTGCATATGGGCTGTAATGTCCATAGTAAGAGCATCATGAATGTGTAGATCACCTGTTATCCCCTTCAGCATCTGGGGTCTAAAAAAGGATCCCGTTTTCAGAATAACAGCCATTGCTGTCAGGTTCTTTTGCATCACTGGTGCCCAGGAGGTGATATGAACAACTAAAAAAAATTTCTTCCCTGGCCCTCAGTGAACTCCAGTACTTAGAAAATGTCATAATGTTAAACTTAAAAGACTATCAAACATATGTACAAGAGAAGTAACATACAGTTGCAATACATGTAGTGACAATACTACTGAATGCTTAATGCATCATTTTATTTGTAGACCAGTCTTCATATTCAAATATATTATTAAATGTATTATTAAAATATATTGTCTTTTTTAAAATATAGTGTTACTTAGAAACAAAATGCATTTTACCATGTGCACAGTGTTTAATACAGCTCTTGGTAATCTATTGTATTGGTAATTGCATTAGAAAGTAGTAGTGTTGTAAACACAGATCAATGGAGAAACAGTGTATTGTTACTGTAATAAATTAAAGTAACCAACCATTAAATAATGATGTGGTCTGATTATTTTTGTGCTGATTATATTTTGATAGGCTTGGCCATGGAATCAATATGGTTGTTACTGCTGTTGTCAGCTTACATGATGTCAGTGGATGCACAGTTTAATGGATACAACTGCGATGCCACTCAACATAGCAGATTTCCAGGTAAGATATGTTTGGAGGATTTGTACTCAGGAGGAAATGTTGGTTTAAAACCAGACAACCTGTAAGGCTAAATTCATTAAATCTATTTCCCTTGCCAAAAAATAACCCACAGCATTCTACAGTCCAAAGATTTTGAATTACATTCCTATTGTTATAAATAAAAGGGAAAAAATCAAATAATTATTTAGTACGTTTAAAAAAATGATCTGAATAAATTGTCCCCATGCTCCCCAAATAATTACCGATTCAAAAGAACTATAATACAGATCACTGTAATTTTTTACATTAAATACTGTATTTTGCATTTACTTTGAAAAGGAATAGTCTCTACTCTTTCGGTAAATCAATCCCATTTTTTTTTAAACTATATTTTTGCCAGATAACAAAAACATTGGCTAGTTGGCTGATATTTTAGTTCTTTTTGCTATTTTTTTTAAAACTTTCAGTTAATTTTACATAAATTGTCCCTTGATTTTTTCAAAAATTGCATTGTTTTTGAAAACTGGAACAATAGTGAATGTTCAAGTGCACTTACTTGCAAAATGTACACTGAAATACCTTCACTATAAGCATCAATGCAGAAACCATAGTAGTAATAGACTCCAGCTGTGAAACATAACTGATCTAGACTGCAGACAAGAAAAAAAAAAAAACTTTAGTATTCCTTCACTGTTTTAAAGATATATTAAAGTAAAACTATACAACTTTTTTTTTATTTCGAATAGGGAGGGTTATAACTCCTGTCAGATTTATTTTCGCCCTCTGTCTCCCATTGAGGAGATTTCCCTTCACTTCCTGTCCCATAGCCAAACAGGAAGTGAGAAGAAATTCCTGCAAATTAAGAATATGTCTTGGAGACCCCCAGGTCTTTGGAACTAGTGTCCCTAATGGAAGATTTTCCCTCAATTACTTTTCTGGGGACAACCCTAAATTTGTGATTTTCTTTCAATGATAATAGTAAACAGGGCAAATAGAGATGATGAACCTCCTTAATGGAGGGCACAGACAGCAATAAAAACTAGCAAGTGTTCTAATTCCTCTCCCCTCTATCCAAAACTAAACAAAAAGTTTTGCCTTTGGTTGTACTTTAAGGTTCTTTTGTTGGAAATGTCAAGCTGAATCAGATTCTCATCTACACATGTGTTATTATTGTTAAAAACAATATACTTGTTGATGAAAAGTGAATCTTTATATAACAATATGGAATGTAATATAAAGTGTTCACCTGAAACTATTTTACTGAATTTGGGTTCCAACACATAGCTAAAGTTCAAAAAGTGTACATGCTTAACCTTTCCTGTGTTCTTATAAGATTTAGATTCCAAGGTATTAAAATCATGATAAATTGCCCTCATTGAGGAAAAGAATTGCAGTGGTTGATAACCTGCTATTTGGAAATGAAACAAAGGGAATTGTAGAATTGTAGAAAGTTTTATTAAACTTGGTCAAACTGGTAAAATACTGATACAGACTATAATTCTGCGTCCTTGAATCTATATGAAAACCCATTTCAATTTCCATTCTGAATGCTAGTATAAAATCTTCAGCTCTCTGACATTAGTAGGACACAGTAACTCATATTTATTATAATATTTAAAGATTGTAGGTATGAATTCATTTTATTTTTGCCATTTTATAAATTATATATATAATATTGACTTCATATTGCTCTCTGCTTAAAAGTATATAAAAAAACCCACAATGTATATAAAAGTAGAGTACATGTAGAAAGGAAAAGATCTTTGTGGGGAATAATAAAGGAGTGGGGGCCTGAACAAGGAAATAGGAGTAAAAAGTGTGTGGGAGATTAATGAATGTAGCAAAGAAAGAAAAAAGGGAGAATGGAAAGAAAGTAACCAATCCCCAACCTTTATGCGTGGCCACCACCAGGCTAGTGGTGGAAGGCCAATGTTGTCAACTTGGAAGTCATGTCTTTTGGATGTAAACAAGCAAGCCAAAATTGCAATACCTTTAGAAATGTGTCCAAAAGCATTCCCTTGGGCTTTTTATTTATGTTCCATTGATTTTAAACTTTTAGGAAGCATGGGATTTCCAAGCAATCCCTTATTACCATAATAATATCTGTGATAAAAGCCAGTTTTGTTTGCGGAGGTCCAAAACCTGTCCATTTATAAGGCATCTTCATGGGTCCCTCTAAAGACTGTGAATTGATAATAATTAAATTGACATACTCTTCCTAATAGTTGTTGTTCCATGGGGTAAGTGAACTGATTGTGCAACATGGCACCTTGTTTGTTACACTCCCAAAGGGAACTGGAGAATTTAAGACAAATTCAGTAAGATACTGACAAAATGAGATTTAAACTATTGGAGGGGGCACATTTAGCTATCATTGCAGTAATAATATCAAGCACCTTGTAGACATTCTCTAGGACAAAAACCTTTTTGCTGTGTAGGTTGAAATGTTAGTCCAATCCGCTACTCCATGTTGGTTCAGACCTGCTCTATTAATTTATTTTTCAGGTATTCCCATTTCATGGTGCATTGATTATAATTTATGAATGAAAAAAAATAAGAAAGAGGATATTACTACATAAACACTATTGAAGCACTTTTTGCACAGGAAAGACACCAGTCACCAAACCCACGTCATAAAAAAACTATCAATAAATGCTGTATTAGATGCTGTTCATACTCACTCGGTCACTATGAGATCTGTTTTCCGTATTCTGCAAAAAAACTGGTTGATCCTGCCGCTCTCTATCTCCACCTTCTGTTCATGTCCTCAATTTAGCTAGGGATTTTGCAGCTGTAGTGGCAGCTGTGCACAAACTCAGTTTTCAGCGAGTTTCCATGCTGAGCATTTCCTCCCTCACGCATCTATTACATATAGATCAATGGCGGCTTCGCCTCCCTCTTATTCTAAGACACAGGCTGAAAGGATGTGACACAGTCTGTGACTACCAAAAATCTGCCCACACCATGTTATTGCCAAAAAATAATAAATATTTGATTTAAGATATATATTTAAATGACAATTTAAAACAGTTTTTTGATATTACTTATTTATTTTTACTCTGTATTCCAAAGGCTGTTTTTTTATTTTGAACATGTAACCAGCAGCGGAGGACTAGAAGTTCCTCCTTCTTATGTTTCCATGCAGACAGACTGGGAAAGATCTGGGTCAGTGTGACAGCTATATATCGATTAGGAAAAAGGTACTTAGATTTTAGTTTTAATTAAAATATTTACAGTGCCATTGTCCCCATACAGAAATAGAAGGTACAATGTAAATTAAACAGTGTGTGTTTAGTACCACTTTAAATCCAAACATCTGAGTGTATTTATTAGTATAGTTAAAATGCATTTATTTAATCAAAAGAAGAACATCAACATTGAATAGTGGCTTAATGGTCAGCACTTATGCTTTACAACTCTAGGGTACTCAATTCAAATTCTAACCAGGAAACAACCTACATGGATTTTGCATATTATTCCTGTGATTGTGTGGGTTTCCTGTGGGTACTTCAGTTTCCTCCCAAACTCCAAAGACATGCTGATCAACTAATTGGTCCTTGTCTAAATTATCCTTAGTATGCTTGCATGTAAGATAGGGACCTTAGACTGTAAGCTCCTTAGGCCTCATGCACACTGGAAGTTATAAAAAATGGCAGTAGCTTTGCAGTTAATTTTTTAAATGTTTTTCAGCATTTTTGCAATAGCGTTTTTTGGCATTTTTTTAGCATTTTTTTAGCGCTGTCGTTGTTAGGTGTTTTTTATCAATGGTGTCAAAAACATTAAAAAATGCTGGTAAGCCGCATTTTTGAGCATTTATCTGTGTTTTTTCTGCGGTTTTCTGCATTTTTTTTACAGTTTTTTGGCGTTTTTACAGCTGAAAAACTCCTCTCAGAACACACTAGTTTTGCTTTTTTTTTACAGCCAAAAAACGCCCCAGCAAAAACAGTTGATAACAGCATATGTGTGCATGGACACATAGGATAACATGCTGGAGAGTTTATTGACTGTAGAAAAAAACGTCTGAAGCCAAAAACAGCAGCTGTAAAAATGTCCAAAAACATCCAGTGTACGAGGCCTTAAGGTCAAGGACTGATGCAAATGTACAAAATGTGAAGTGTTGCATAAATTGTATGCACTGTAAAAATACTCTAAATAAATAGTGAGTCTGTGCACAGTCATTTAGACTTTGTACTAGGTTGCATTTTGAGGCAAAACTCAACATTATAGTGTATTTATAGTCTATTCATTTCACTTTAAAGCCACCAAAATATTATAGTGGCAGTGTGAAAAGGAAGAAAAAAGAAACACCAGTCAGCCTTTATTCCAAAAATCAACAATAGAGTGTTTTTGTTTCATAGAGAAAAGCAAGCAAACTATTGTACTGACTCCATGCACAGTATGCAAGCATTATTACTAGTCCACAGCAAGAGACCAAGTGGATTTTAATCAAGTAATCAAAACTGTAATAAGAAGAAAATGAGCCTATTCCCTCATCCATTCAGTATGGATGGGGGTAATCCTTCTCACTGAGCTATTGCATTATGACAGCGGGGAAACTTCCCCACCATCACAACACAATGGTCAGTATTCCTGGCTATATAGTAGCTAACAGCACTGATCATTTAGTAAAAACCCAGCAGGGTAGTTGTGCACAAGTCGATTGATAAACAACGAAATGAGCTATTGTTTGACCCTGACTGCCAATTTCAGGCATATGAAGTAACCAGGAGAAAAGTGGGAAAACACTGGATGGAGATGAATGCAACTCCTTTAGGACTAGGTCTTGAGATCCTAATGCACATTTACAGAACCAGCACAAGAAGGCACCACAATCTTAGTGTAGAGATTTCTTAAACTGGTTAAAAGGAATAGAAAATGCACTCACAAATAAAAGGAAGATCGAGGTATGTCATGGAAACACCCATAAAGACCTTCAAGCGATCATCATGGGACTGAAGAGCTTGGCAGGCAAGTGGCTGGCTATGGCAGAGTTAGGTAGGGAAGTTGCTGGTGAAATGTCAGCTGTCAGGTTTTGAGCTAGAACATAGGCAGCGGCGGATTCTGGGTGCAGAAAGATGGCTGCAGCTCCAATCAATCCTTGGTAGGCTGGGTAATGATGTCTGGATGTAGAGGGTGCATGGCTACACATTTCAGAGCAAAAAGACTGCCCCTTTGTAAAAACACGAGGAAAGGTTTTTATGGGAAGCAAGTCTATATGTACTATATTGAATGGTGGGGGGTGGGAGCTGGGAGGCTGGTGCTGTTAACTATTAATTTACCAGGATGGGATGCAGCAGCATGGCTCTATTAACTCTTAGGGGACCCAAAAAACTGCTGCACACCAGCATATAAAAATAAAAGGGAAGAACAAAGGGCCAGAAAACAATATAAATATAATATAAGATAAAAAAAAGCACTTTTCTCTAACCATACATAGATGTATTAATTATCAGTGTATAAAAAAGTAACCTTTATGCTTGTACAAATAGTTTTCTGCTAGCCAGGAAAAATCAATTTTCTAGCTTTGCTTGAATAGGTTCCAGATTTTCTCTCCTTGTCCACATACATTCACATGTCATGCCTGTGTTTATGATTGTGATAAAAATGCTATAAAAGTTACCTTTTGTGGTTACCAATAATATTTCTCTTTTTGGCTTTTTACATCCTCTCTGGAACTGCTGTACAATAATTCCATATATTTATTATAGTTTGACATTTGTAAGATATGTAAGGTGCACCTGTAAATGTATAGTCTTGTCACAACTCAAGGTTGCAACTGGAAAATTTCCATTTTCACGTACTATGCCAGAAGATTGTTTAATATTTTTATATGTACACTTTTTTTCACATGCACCCTTTTTCTCACTTTCCATGGAAAGATAAGAGCAGATACATATTTAATTCAGGCAGCAGCCCTTGTTCACATATTTGAGGTATATGAAAGTTCCAAAATCCTAAAATTTAGATATATGCATTTTAGGAAAAAATGTATTGTTCCAATGTAAAGCCAAAACATTGTTTTTGTATTTTTGAATAAAGTATGGAAGTGTTAAAACCCTAGTCAAGCCTTTAATGTTGACACAAATTTTTGCATTTATTTGACTTATTTCATGTATATGCTTTTTTTTTTTTTTTTTTTACTCAAAAATTGCATATACAAAAAAAATTAAAGCTAAAATACAGACACAAAATAAATATACAGATATTAGACATGTGCATTTGTTTTCGTCCGAATGCATTTTCGTACGAATTTCGGGTATTTTCGTTATCGTTTTAACAAACGATAACGAACGTGCAGAATCCGAAAACCGAAAGATCCGACATAAACAAATGCTTTATTTTCATTTTTGTTGCGACAACAGTTCGATATAGATAGGAGATTCAACATGACGCTGACAGTAGCGATCTGTGTCCACCGAACCTGTGGTCGAATGTGCCTAACCTTAGCTCTATTAGTCCAAGATTATTCTAGAGAGAAAAGATTTGACATGAAGATTCGACGAAGCAGTTGCCCTGAGCAGATATTTATGGTCAAATGCTCCGCCCATAGGCTATAGAAGAATTCTAATGTTGGTTGACTAGTAATAATAATTAATACATATAATTATTACTAGTGTCATACAACATTAGAATTGTACTATAGCTTGTAGGCAGAACATTCGACCGGAAATGTGCGATTGCGGCGTCGTACGGTTTAGCTGCTCCGTTGAATCTTCTTAGAACATTCGACAGACACCATAAGCCTTCAATGACAGATTCGACCTTAATTATTTCGGATTTTCAGATGAATGCATTTTTTAAACGAAATAAATGAAAACAAATTTCGGGAGTAACTAAATAAATTTATTTTTCGGACGAAAACGAAATTCCGAAACAAAAATTTTCAGTGTGCACATGTCTAACAGATATATAGATCAGTTGAAGGCATCAAAATATTATAAGAATCATGTATGGTACTATAGTTTTAGAGTTAATGACTGGTTTAGTTGATATTCTGAGTTAATAGACTGTTTCTGTTCTTGATTTTAATTTTTAACCCTTTTGTAAGATACTCCCATTGTGCATTGTAAACCATTCTCAGTCCAATTAATGTTGATGCACTTTTGCCTGTCATGTGATGTAGCTTATATTTGAACCATTATTACTTTACCCTGAACTTTCTTTTTTTGGCTATATGAAGTGCATAGCAATACAGGCACCTGCCTGTTTTGTTGAATTACAGGTAGGTGAGGGCAACATGCTCAGAAACAAACCACTTATCTTTAAAATGCAGGGGTTTTAAATTAAGTGTGTTCCAACACTCCACGAGGGCCTTCATGATAATTGTCCACATGATACAAACTCAAACAAAAACAATGTTAATGTTTTTAAAAATTGGATTCATATAGTAAAAACTTTTCAAATTGTAGATTGTTTGGTAAATGCCCAATTATTCAGTATACCTTAGTGGGTCTTGGTTTATCTTAGTCAATCTTCACATCCCTGGTAGAAATTAAATAAAAAGTTTGCAAAATATTAACAGAGAGGAAAAGGTATTTTGATAGTAGCTGAAAATCATAAAGTGGTTGTAAAGCTTATATTTGCTTTCTAAAATAATAAACTTTGTATACTTACCTGTTCTGTGCAATTGCACAGAGTGGCCCCAAACTTCCTTTTCTGGGATTCACCACCACTGATGTCTCCTCCTCCTCTTCTCTGTGTGCACCCATAGGAATCTGCTTCATGTGGGGACACACGTGCGGGCTCACTCTTGAGCCAGGCTGGGTGCTTCCATAGGCACACACAGCATGGCTCGGCCCTGCTCCCTCCTCACAGGATTTGACTGACAGCAGCAAGAGCTAATGGCTCCTGATGCTTTCACTGAGTCCTCAGTTAGGAGATAGGACTCATGTAGGTAAGTATAAGGGGGAGTGAGGGGGGCATAGGTGTGCGCAGCCTACTGCATTAGGGTGTGCACCCCAAAGCTCAAACACACATGCGTGTGTCTATATATGTATATAAACTGATGGTGTCAGTAGAGCAGTGGACGATATCAGTAGGGCAGTGGATGGTGTCAGTATTTTTATTTTTTACAATTTTATTTTTTTAATTTATTAAAATGTATTTTTTAGTTATTTTAATTTAAATTATTAAGTATTTAATTTATTTTTTTTACTATTTTTTTAGGAGGGCTTTGGTGAAATATCAGAGATTAAAACAGGGGGAATGTGCGCCACACGGGGTGATTAGGGTGTGCCCAGGCACACCTGGCACACCCCGTGGGCATGCCTATGGAGGGGGCTATAGAACAACTGGGACATTTATTTACCTTAATGCAGAGAATGGATTAAAGTAAAAAATGTTGTGCCTTTAAAACCACTCAAATTCACAATTGGATTGGTAAAGAACAATTATCCCCAGCTCCCATTATAAATAATAAAATCAAACTAAAAATTCTCCACGTATTAGACATTTGAAGGACATTTGGTCCATTTTTTTTTTCAATTATGCACAGAAATTTTACATAAATAGGAATCTTGTGCAGAAAAATGATGTTTTTACATCGCAGTCATTTATTTGAGTATAAACAATATACATAATTGATGATCTTTTTTTTTCACACAAAAAGAGCTTTCTTTTTGTGGTATTTGATCATGACTGAGTCTTTTTTTTTGTTTCATAAATGAAAAAAGAACAAAAAAAAAGAAATATTTTATAGTTTCTGTTATAAAACATATCCAATAAAATTAAATTTATTAATATATTTAGGCCAAAATATATTCTGCTACATGTCTTTGGTAAAAAAAAAATCCCAATAAGTGTATATTATTTGGTTTGTGTTAAAGTCTTAGACTCTACAAACTATAGTGTATATCAAGTATTTGAGAATTTATCAATCAAGATGTACTGACGGCTTATCTAATTTCTTGAGTCCCTTAAAATGCCAGGACAGTTCAAATACCCCCAAATGAGCCCCTTTTGGAAAGCAGACAGTCTGAGGTATTTAGTAGGACTCATGGCAAGTTTTTTGTTGTAATGTTTTGTCACAATTTTTTGGAAAAATAAAGAAATGAAATAAAATATGTTTTAAATATTTTTTTAATTTAATTTTTAAACATTTTTTAATGTCTTTTTCTTTTAAAACATTCTTTCCTTTTTTACTATTGTTTTTAAAATACTTTCATCAGAGTAGTTCAATGCCACCATAGGGACACAACTCTGGGAAAAGGAGGGGGTGCCGATCAGGGTTTATTTTTCATTTTACACTTTGATTGCTGTTACAGTGATGATCACTGTAATAGCAAAATTTTGAATTGTCATGGATGGCTTACATTCATAACAGCTGTGATTCCTATTGTGTGTTTTAATTCACCCACAGCTATCAAATGGCACAGGGTGCTGTGATTGGTCCAAGCACCATGAGACAGCTAAGGGCCATGGGCCAATGAAATGAATGAAATTCATATTATGAATTCACAACAATTCATAATAATAGCTTTGTTGACATGGTGATCAGTTGTGATCAGTGGACACAATGGTCATTGGAGCAGCACGATATGCACCTCAGGGGGTGTGCTGTGTGCCCCTCAGGTGGATGATGTACATGTACATCGTCCAGTCTGTCCACGCCTCCCTGCCACAGTAAATGTACTGTGGCCAGGCAGCAACTGGTTATATAATGAGAAAAAATTATGCCAAACTAATTACGGAAAGAATAACACCACAAGGGATGAGCTAAGTGTTCAGTCTGAATTGGTCCACATGAACATAACAGCTTCCTGCTGTCATTGGTTGCTAAGAAACCAGTGAGTTTCTGCGCCTGCCACCTCCTTAGCAACCACCGATATGACCTGGCCCATATGTAAGTAAATTGTGTATCCTAAGCAACCACTAATACCACAAAGCCCCATTTTCTTACACTGTGTCGCTGCTCCAGGTGGGTTCACCTCTGGTGCATCCCCTTACACCTCCTCCAGTCGGGTGCCAGCTCAGCTGGTATGCTTCACAATGTAGGACAAGAAAAATGCAAATGGCTGCACACCAATGATCCACTTTACTTAACTATTAAGATAAAAAAAAACAGGTAGTACAGGTACAGAAGAGGACTGACAGGTAGCTCCCTATCAGTCCGCTAGTAACCTCGCCAATGTGATCAGGTATTTCCCAACATAGGCCCTCAACTTTGCCTTCAAAGACAAGTATAAGAAGATCTTCCTTGATAATGTTGACAAGAGGACCCAGTTCTGGCGTTACTTTGCCAGAAACCTGGCATCCGATGGAGCTGCTGGAGCCACCTCCTTGTGCTTCGTCTACCCACTTGACTTTGCTCAAACCCGTCTAGCTGCTGCTGGCAGAGAATTTAAGGGTCTTGGTGATTGCCTTGCCAAGATTTTCAAATCCGATGGGCTTAAAGGTCTCTACCAAGGTTTCAATGTGTCTGTCCAGGGAATTAATCATTTACAGAGCTGCTTATTTTGGAATCTACTACACGGCTAAAGGTATGCTTCCAGATCCCAAGAACACACACATATTGATCAGCTGGATGATTGCTCAGACAGTAACAGCCGTGGCGGGCTTTGTCTCTTACCCATTTGAGACAGTCCGTCGTCGTATGATGATGCAGTCTGGAAGAAAAGGAGCTGAGATCATGTACAGTGGCAGTGACTGCTGGAAAAAGATTGCAAGAGATGAGGGTAGCAGAGCTTTCTTCAAGGGTGCCTGGTTCTAACGTGCTCAGAGGAATGGGTGGTGCTTTTGTCTTGGTCTTGTACGATGAGCTCAAGAAAGTCATCTAAGTTTATCCTTGTTCAGATGTCTGTGACCTGGCATGCTGTATTATGTAAAATACCCTGAATGTTCTGGACTTTCTATTTTTTTTATCAAGCACATCTTTTATTTATAAAATGTAACTGGTAATTTTACTGGTTGATACAAGTTTATTCCATTTCACCAGCTTTCCACATTAACATAAATCATTCCCTTATACCCACTTACTACCAGTGGAGCCTGCATTTGTAGTGCAAATCTGATAGGTGGGCTTACCTGATGGGACCCAATTCAACGTTCCTTTATTTTTTATTTCAGTCATGTTTTTAAATAACCTAGGTTGGATGAAATAAAAAATATGGATCTAAAAAAAAAAAAAAGGAAAGACACAGCCACTCAATAAAGTTGGAGGAAAAACTGTTTACCCTAATGCTCCGTACATGCGGTCGGATTTTCCGATGGAAAATGTCCGATCGGAGCGTGTTGTCGGAAATTCCGACCGTGTGTGGGCTCCATCGGACATTTTCCATCGGATTTTCTGACACACAAAGTTTGAGAGCAGGCTATAAAATTTTCCGACAACAAAATCCGATCGCGTCAATTCCGAACGTGTGTGGCCTGTTCCGACGCACAATGTGCCACGCATGCTCAGAAGAAATTCCGAGACAGAACAGCTCAGTCTGGTAAAATTAGCGTTCGCAATGGATACAACACTTTCGTCATGGTGCAATGTTAAAAATGGTTTAATACAGCGCACTCTCTTCTTCTTTATAATGTGAGAAGAATGAAGTAGTTTTGCTGCTCATATTCACACAGACTTCTCACAAATGTATTTCTTTATTATTTATCTGGATTCCCTTAATATATTTTGATTTGTCACATCTGACAAAAATATTTATTTTTCTTTTTTTAAAAGGCAGATTTTTTTTTATTTTAGGTTTGTATTTTTTCCAAGGCTGATCTTTGTTTTATTTTATTTTTAGTTTTACTCCAGAATATTTTTGTGTGTGTTTTGTGTGTCAAGTTACCACAACACCATTATTATCTTGTATTATTTAATCTCAAGGAGATTGTTTGGTGTTGATGTCTCTTGTTAATTTCACATTGTATTTTTGAAATGTACCTGAATCCTTACAAACAAACTGTCCTTTTTGAAGGAAAACACACATAGGCAAGTATAATTGAAACCAAAAATTCTTTATTAAGGGCTCAGAACCAAACAGAACCAAGAGGGAGGCAACGCTGGAGAAACAGCAGAAATTAGCGAAGCCTTGGACCCCCAGGGCAGACATCAATTCTTGAACATCAAAATTGGTGGCCTGAGGAGTCCATATGTAAGGGAGTGCAGTCTGGTCCAGAAGTCCCAGAGATCCAGGAAGCAGCAGATGACATCTGTGTCCCCAGGCTGTGGTACCACAAGAGGCTGCATCTTTTGCCAGACCAGACTGGATCCAGGGTCCTCACTTTCTGGTCTTCCTTCCATGCTTCCTTCCTGGCTGTGGCTCTGCTGTTGGAGATGTGGCAGGAGGAGGAGTAGAACCTGGAGGAGGAGGAGGAGGACTAGTAGCACCTGGAGGAGGAGGAGGACTAGTAGGACCTGGAGGAGGAGGAGGAGGACCATGTGTGAGGTCACAAATGTGGGTCTCAGATGTTATTTGGGCCCTCAACCCCTTATTGAGAGCTTCCAACATTAATGACTCACACATGAGTTGTTGGCCCTCCTCCATCCGCTGCATTTTACAGGCAATTATGGCAGCAAAGTCCTCCTCCACGGTGTGTGGTGCTCCCAGGGCCTCTGTAGCCTTCCAAAAGAGGCCTATGGCAGCCTCCTCTAGGGTACTTCTCTTCCTGCCACTTTCTCTTTGCAGGTGTAGGGGAGGGACCTGCATATCAGGCAGCCTGCTCGGCCCGGCCACCTCCTGGCTGCGACTTCCCTGTGTATGAAAAAGGGACATGGTTGTAATGTTTTGCATCATCAATCACAATCATAAATTAGTACTCCAAACTAACATCTATTTAACATCATTGATTGGACAACCAGCAATATTTGGAAGAATGCTATACCTGGCTCAAGCTGGGCTCCTCCACATGTTGCTGCCTGGAAGGCCCAGGTTGGGCATCAGAAGCCTCAGCTGGGGGGGAAGGAAGCATGGAAGGAAGACTGGAGAGTGCTGGCCTGGGTTCAGTCTGGCCTGCCAGAAAATGCAGCCTGTCATAGTACCACATCCTTGGGACATAGATGTCATCTGCTGCTCCTGATCTCTGCAAATCCTGGACTTTCTTGCGCTCCCTTACATATGTGCTCCTCAGGCCACCAATTAGGATCTTCAAATATGTGATGTCTGCCGTGGGGATCACCTGCTTCACAATTTCCAACAATTGATCTAGCGCTGCCTTCCTCTTTGTTTGGTTCTTATAATGTGGGTGGTTGATCTCCCAAAGACAAGGCAGCTCCCTGAACATGTCAATGAATATTGCCATGAAGTCGGTATTGTTCAAGATATCCATTTTCACTGCAAGACACAACACAAGACAAACCCTAATGTCAGCCCAAACTCTCCTAATCTTGTTACAATATAGGCCTCAATCTAGAAGCAGTATAGGCCCAAGTTTGTCTCTTACCTTCGTTCTTACGATCGGCGCCTCCGATGCTCCTTCCTCCGCTCACAGATCGTACGCAATATGCACGCGTGTTACGCTTTATACACACTGCGCATGCATGTAACTCCGGCCACCCCTGACATTCTTTCTAGTCTATTCCCCACCCCTTTTCCTTTGGGGAGATGTTGGAGATAGTCGACATCCTGAAGAAGGCCGACTATGACGGAAAGTATGGACCTTACCCCAACCCCAATGTCAGAAAAGCCAAGATCATGGCGAAAGTGGTCAGGAGTCTGCACCGGAATTTCGGGGGAAGACGATCGAAGGATCAGCTCAGGAAACGGTGGTTGGACCTCAAATTATGAGAACATGAGCAGTACAGAAAGATCCGGAGAGTGCTGCAAAAAGTAAGTAGTTGTGCTGTGTTCCTATTCTTTATGTTTATTACGTTCGTGCTGCTCCATGTGCTTTTCTTAAAAGTGTACATTTTAAAATGGCAACTTTCATGTTCATGGGCACATTATTCGTTCGTATCAAACATTTTTCTTTCGGCCTATAAAACACCATTGTTTTGGCTATATGCATTTGACCACATTTTTTACGCCCTACTTGTATGAAACTAATTTGGTTGTGTAGATGGCTTTGTTACTAGAATGAAATGCAAACTAGATTCTGTGTAAGGAGAGGACACTGAGCAGCTGTTTTCACATCTGGACACTGGAGCACTAGTGTGGGACACAAGAACACCATTTTTATTAGGGGGGCCCACACAGGTGCTCCAGTGTACACTATAGGGGTGTCTCCATCTGTGAAGCTTGTACCAAACAGATAAAATATTGCAGCTTGACAAAGGACACTGAAAATGCTACATTTTGGAACTCTGCCAAAATAGACAATTGTACCCCACTTTCAAGCAATGTTTCCTATTTATAGTTCTGCCATCAAATATCTGTGTGTTAAGTATAGCATTTTTGTTTTACATAGGGGAGAAAAGGCTCGGAGGACACCCCTCATCCGAGGAGACCACAGACCCCCCACCTCTGGAAGAAGGGGAAATCCCCCCAACCCAAGAAGAGCAGGAGGAAGAAGACGTGGTGGAAATTGTCACCACAACAGGTGAGTGTCTGCGACCACAGGCTCAGGTAAGAGATGGATGCCGGAATATTTTTGATACCTGTTTTTGTTTGGTTTCTCTCTTTTTAGGTGATTGTGATGTTGTGGATCCAGATCCTTTCACATCAGAAAGTGCCCAGATCCTGATCGGGGAGATCATGGGGTGTAATTTACAATTGGAAAACCTCAAGAAAAACATCAATGATGTTATTCACAAAAATAAAAACATCATTGATGTTTTGGGGTGAGTTTAAAACCCCTCCAAATCCCTTTGTTTTTTTGTGTGCTACGATGTTAAAAATGTTTTCGCGATTTTTAGAAAAGCCAAATTTGGAGGATGCACACAGTGTGCCAACATGTGCTATCTGCCATCACGGGAGATCAATGGACGCGTTTTGGGGGGTGCAACCCCTTCCTCAATAATAAAGTAGCTTAGAGGAAGGGGTTTCTTCCCCAAAACACGTCCCTTGATCCCCTGTGATGGCAGCTAGCACATGTTGACATTGGGAAATTTGTGTGCATTTTCCAAATTTGGCTTTTCCTGGGGTGACTTCACCCCATCTGAATGCAATATCAAACACAGTTTCTAAATACTCATGTCTGATATTGCCTTCAAGTTCTACCAAATGTGAACTTTGTAAGTTCAAGATTTTTGTCTTTCTTGTTGGTTTTACACATGCCTGTTTATCTTAAATGGACATTTCTATTTTTTATAATGCCCCCCCAAAAATTGTTATACAACAAACATGTTGGTTTGTTTTAAAAACCTTTTCTAAATGCACATGTGATTGTGCAGGTATTAAAAATATTGTTAATCAAGAAAATGGGGGTTATTTCCTAAGGGCAAATCCTCTTTGCACTACAAGTGCAGTTTCAGTGCAGTTTCAAGTGCACTTGTAGTGCAAAGTGTCTTTGCCTTTAGTAAATAACACCTAACAGTGCTTTGTATAAGGTTACACAATCACGCCATTTGCTTTGTATAAGGTTACACAATCATGCCATTTTCAGGACTCCCCTGACAAGCAGTAAATGTCAACAAAGACTTGCTTTTTTTTTGTTTTTATTTGATAAAGGCTTCACAAATTTGCTGGCATATTACCCGCAAATAACTCAAGGTATCTTAACCGGACATCACGGGCACTCAGGGAGGGCAAGCTAGGACATCCACTTTCAAGCGCTGTCAGGGTTGTTTCATTTAGAATTCCGGCCTCAGGCCCAACTGAGCCAGCATAGTTGGCAGAATGTTGGCGTAAAAAGTTATGTAGAACACAGCACACCAGGATTATATGATTAAGTTTATACTCCGCCATATGGATGGGTGTCAGAAATAGGCGGAACCGGCTGGCCAGGATTCCAAATGTGTTCTCCACCACTCTTCTGGCTCTGGCCAGCCGGTAATTAAAAACCTTCTGTTCCGGGGTGAGGGTCCTCATCGGGAATGGCCGCATAAGATGGTCCCCCGGCGCAAATGCTTCATCCGCAACAAAGACGAATGGGAGTCCTTCCACATTCTCTTCTGGAGGTGGCAAGTCCAAGCTGCCATTCTGGAGATGCCTGTAAAACTCAGTCTGGGCGATGACTCCACCATTGGACATCCGGCCATTCTTCCCCACATTCACATACTGGAAGTCGTAATTAGCCGACACCACCGCCAACATCACAATACTATTGAACCCCTTGTAATTATAATAGTACGACCCCGAGTTGGGTGGTGGGACAATGTGGACGTGTTTCCCATCAATTGCCCCTCCGCAGTTAGGAAAGTCCCACTGCTGGGCAAAATGGGAGGCCACAGTCTGCCATTCCTGTGGCGTGGAAGGCAACTGTTGAGGAAAACAAAAAAAACGTAGTATTTTTGCACATAAACATGGAAAGCAGATTAGACATAAACATTCTTGGCCAACATCCAGATAACATTTCTTAAGGGGAATTTTACAACACCAAAGTATAAGGTACACCTATCATATTCCCCCTCCCCCCTCTCATGAGCCATTTCTAACATTATAGGGGGGGATCTTGGACAGGTAACCCTCTTCACGTCATTGAGAGATGAATGCCTAAATACAGGGTATTACTTGGAACAGCCCCTCCTTAGTTACACTATTGGCAGCCCACTGGACAGGTAAGAAGTGTCATAATACAAAGATATAAATACACACTGTAAACATTTGAGCACATTTGGACATTCTGCTATTACCTATCAAGATAATAATAGGATACAAAAACTTTAAACAGTACCATTTGAAAGCATACAGGCGGGCCCTTACACTACATGCTTTGGGTAATTCATCCATAAATCTGACCAGAAAAGAGGTGGGTATAGTGTGTATGGGTTTGGCAAAGTCAGCAGATAGATCATTGAGGATAGATAGAGAATTGGTATCAGCTGACTTAGCAGTTGGGGTGAGGGAGGGTTAATAAAAATGATTTGGGGGCACTACAAAAAAAAGCCTCTGGCACTCTGCCTGAATTTAAAGCACAAATCACATTTCTAAACATTTTAGGGGGTGTTTGGGGTAAAGCACTACTATGGAGCTGATAAAATACATTGTTAAGTGACTACATGAGGTGAATATAGGGGCAGGAGAGCATGCTGGGGAGGTAAGTGAAGGCAAATATGTATGAAGGACAAAAAAAATCATGACATAAAAATCCAGCATACATGAGAACAAATGGGACATTCACAGCATATTACAATCATGGTAATTAGGGAATGAGGAAAGAAATACAATATATTAGCAAACATTAAATACAATAAAATGTGATATTAAAGTATAAATCTTACCTTCATATACTCCTTCTGCAGGACCTGGATGATGGCAGAACAGGTCTCTGGGATAATGATCCCCAGAGCCTGGGGGGAGATACCTGTCGAGAACTTCAAGTCCTGCAGGCTTCTCCCTGTCGCCAAGTACCGCAGAGTAGCAACCAGCCTCTGCTCCGGAGTGATGGCTTGCTTCATGCAGGTATCCTGCCTGCTGATATAGGGGGTCAGCGAAGCCAACAAACAGTGAAATACGGGGTCCGTCATCCTGAGAAAGTTCCTGAAATCATCAAGATTATTCTCACGGATCTCACGGAGCAAAGGCATATGAGAGAACTGGTCACGCTGAAGCAACCAATTCTTGGTCCATAAACTCCTCCCCACCCTGTTAATGGACTGGACTTGTGTCAAGGTCAGGACCCCAACACCAAGCCCCCGCACAGCACGAACTCTACGAGGAGTAAGTATACGCAACATGACTAGAAAACGGTCGGCTGCTCAGAACGAGGTAACAGAACGCACTGAAGAACAGCAAGGCCTGTGAAGAGTGACCTGAAAAACAGTAACGAACGAACAAGAACACAATGACAAGTCAAGGGTACTCGCTGCACGCACTGAAGAGCAGATACAAACCCACAAGCACAAACTGAACCGCAGAAAATGATCTGAAAGCCACGAGTCTGAAAAAGCGCGAATCGCCTCTCACCAAACTTTTACTAACACGAGATTAGCAAAAGGAGCCCATAGGGTGCCGCGCTTGGTTCTGAACTGGCCTTTTCTAGTCTCGTCGTACGTGGTGTACGTGACCGCGTGGTTGGCGATCGGAAATTCTGACAACTTTGTGCGACCGTGTGTACGCAAAACAAGTTTGAGCCAACATACGTCGGAAAAAATCCTAGGATTTTGTTGTCGGAATGTCCGATCAATGTCCGACCATGTGTACGGGGCATTAGACTGTGATGCAACCCCTTCATAAATAAAGAATGTTAAAAAAAATTATAGGGGTTTCTTTACTGTCAGAGCAGTAAGGCTGCTCTGGAACTTTCTTTCACAATCAGTGGGGTCAGCAGGAAATATTGATAATTAAAAAAAAATAGTGAACTAAATATATAGGGATATAGGACATGGTAATCACACACATACCCACACCCACACAGGTTGAACTGGATAAACTGGTGTTTTTATACAAGTTTTTTTAACTATGTTACTATGTATTGATGTAACTATGAAACTATAACATTTACACAAAAAATAGATAAAATACTATTTAAAATCTGTTAAAGGAGAAGTGCAGCAAAAGTCTGCCGTTCATTCTGCACTCCTGTGACCCATTTCAGCATACTACAGCCTGAAGCCCATTGTCGGCTGACATCACCAAGCCGGTTCAGGCTCAGGAAAGATCACAAACATATGTTCGGGATCTACCCACATGCCTGGACCGGCACCAGGCTCAGCTTCTCAGCAAGACTGGTGCCCCCCCATTGGCTCCGCCCTTGACTGAGATTTTTGCAGCGCCTCTCCACCTATTTCTTCAGCTGTGGTCCACAGGCCTGTGCCTATGCCTCTGGACCCGGCCAGAATACAAATAGTGGTGTCACCAGCTCGCTTTCTCATGCCAGCCATGGTCCGCAGGTATATGCATACCTACCAGTTTTCTGAAAATAGAATGAAGGACACCTATTAGAAAAAGTATGTAGGCATAGGACACCCCCCCTGCCACGCCCCCCCCCAAAGGAGAATTGTACAAAAGAAATTGATTGGTTAAACCCACAAGTGCTTTTTTTACCACTATTAAATCCCGTTATATTGGCTTTTGGAATTTACAAATGCAGCAATTTAGAAAGGTGTAGAAGGTTTAGCACTGGGAAACACTTTTTATAGATAAATAGTACATTTTTTATTCAACTGTATAGATCTGACCAACATGAGGGACAAATAAGGAGATATGAGGGACAGAGGGACTTTGTTCAAAATTAGGGACAATCCTTCAAAATCAGAGACAGTTTGGAGCTATGGGTATATGGACAGGCTAGGGTAGTATATGGACAGGCTTGGGTAGTAAATAGACAGGCTAGGGCAGTATATGGACAAGCTGGCTGTGTAACTGCCTGTCCATATGAGCAGACAGATACATTGATAATGCTCCATAGCAGTGGTTCTCAACTCCTGTCCTCAGAACCCACTAACAGGCCAGATTTTAAGTATTACCTTGGGGAGATGCAGACTAGAATACTGCAATCACTGAGCAGCAAATGATATCACTAGGGATGGGACCGATGTTTGAGTCGAATGTAAGTTCCACTCGAACATCGGGTGTTCGCCTGTTCGCCGAATAGCGAACAATGCAAGATAATCAAATCAAGTTATAAAGCGCTGTGCTATCAAAATGATAAATATATCATTAATAAAGTGGTATTGTGCTCTCTCGTGACAGGTATAAAATGTCCAAAATACTATACATTAATGCGCAATAAACTTCAATAAATAATATAATTTACCGTATATACTCGAGTATAAGTCGTTCCGAGTATAAGTCGAGGCCCTAATTTACCACAAAAAAATGGGAAAAACGCATTGACCCGAGTATAAGATGAGGGTGAGAAATGCACAGCTACTGTAAGTGGAAAAAGATGGTCAACAATGCCCATCTGCAGCTGTATACCTCCTCCTGTGTCCTGTGCATATGTGCATATGTGTCATGTGTCCTGTGTATATATGTGCATGTGTATATGTACCTGTATCATGTGTATATGTATATGTACCTGTGTCATGTGTATATGTACCTGTGTCATGTGTATATGTGCATGTGTATATGTACCTGTGTCCTGTGTATGTGTCATGTGTATATGTACCTGTGTGCATGTGTCTGTGTGCATGTGTGTGCATCCTACCTGTGTCCTGTGCATCCTCCGTGCGCCGCTCTGCACAGATCACCGTGTAGTATTCGGCGGCCATTCACTGTTCAAAAGCGGCGCCTCCTCCTCGTCCAAAAAACTCAATTTCCCAGCAGTCATCGGTCAGCCTATCACGGACATTCTCTCATCCTCATACCACGGAGGAGGATGAGAGAATGTCCGTGATAGGCTGTACACTGACTGCCTATTACAGACGAGGAGGTGCGGCTTTTGAACAGTGAGAGCCGCTGCCGAGTCTCTGAAGCACACGCTGGCCGCCATCTGCCTGCATGACACGCTGATCATGTAGGCAGACGGCGGTGACTTGTGTATAAGTCGAAGGGGGCACTTTCAGCCCCAAAAAAGGGGCTGAAAAATTCGACTTATACACGAGTATATACGGTATTTATTGAAGTTTATTGCACATTAATGTAGAGTATTTTGGACATTTTATACATGTCACGAGAGAGCACAATACCACTTTATTAATTATATGTTCATATGTATCATTTTGATAGCGCAGCGTTTTATAACTTGACCCTTTAAAAGTCTATTGGAGAAATCAAAAGTGCTCATTTTAAAGGCTTATATGCATGGTATTGTCATAAAAAGTGTTTGGGGGCCTGGGTCCTGCCCCAGGGGACATGTATCAATGCAAAAAAAGTTTTAAAATGGCCCTTTTTTCGGGAGCAGTGATTTTAATAATGCTTAAAGTGAAACAATAAAAGTGAAATATTCCTTTAAATTTCATACCTGGGGGGTGTCTATAGTATGTCTGTAAAGTGGTGCATGTTTCCCGTGTTTACAAGAGTCCCTGTACAAAATGACATTTCTAAAGGAAAAAAAGTAATTTAAAAGTACTCGTGGCTATAATGAATTGTCGGTCCTGGCAATACACATAAAAGTCATTGAAAAAAATGGCATGGGATTCCTCCACAGTCCATTACCAGGCCCTTTGGGTCTGGTATGAATATTAAGGTGAACCCCAAAACAAAAACAAAAAAAATTGCATGGGGGTCACCCCAAATTCCATACCAGGCCCTTCAGGTCTTGTACAGTTATTAAGGGGAACCCCGCACCAAAATGTAAAAAAAAAAATGGCGTGGGGTTCCCCCAAAAATTCATACCAGACTCCGAGCAGGCAACCTGGCAGTTAGCAGGAAAAGAGGGGGGACGAGAGAGCGGCCCCCCTCCTGAACCATACCAGGACACATGCCCTCAACATGGGGAGAGTGCGCTGTGTCCCCATGTTGATGGGGACAAGGGCCTCATCCCCACAACCCTTGCCCGGTGGTTGTTGGGGTCTGCAGGTGGGGGGGTTATCGGAACCTGGAAGCCCCCTTTAACAAGGGGACCCCCAGATCCCGACCTCCCCCCTGTGTGAAATGGTAACGGGGTACAAATGTACCCCTACCATTTCACAAAGAAAGTGTGAAAATGGTAAAAATGACATGACACGGCTTGGGGACAAGTCCTTTATTAAAAAATAAAATAATAAAAATGTCCCACGAAGTCCATTCATCTTTTTCTTCTCTCGATCCGACGGACCGAAAAATAAAAAAATAAAAGCTGCACGCTGCCACCGTTTTGCCTCCATGGCAAAACAGTGACGTCACTGGGTGACCCGTCCCCCTCTGATGCACGGGGACATCCCTACATCCCTATGGCTTCACCATAGCATCAGAGGGGGCGGGGCACACGGTGACATTGCCGGGTGACCCCGCCCCCCTCTGATGCACAGGGACAACCCTATGGCTTCCCCATATCGTTAGAGGTGGGCGGGGCCACCCGGTGACATAACTGAGTGCCCCGCCCCCTCTGATGCTACGGTGAAGCCATAGGGATGTCCCCGTGCATCAGAGGGGGACGGGTCACCCAGCGATGTCACAGTGTGGCCCCACCCTCAGTTATAAAAAACTGTCGCCTGAGAGGACGGTCATTTTGGCAGGTGCCTCCCATGGAGGGGGATCGGTGGCAGCGTGCGGCTTTTTTTTTCTCTTTTTTGGTCCATCGGAGCGAGAGAAGAAGAAGATGAATGGACTTCGTGGGACATTTTAATTTTTTTATTTTTTAATAAAGCACTTGTCCCCAAGCCGTGTCATGTCATTTTTACCATTTTCACACTTATTTTGTGAAATGGTAGGGGTACCCATTACCATTTCACATGGGGGGCGGGATCTGGGGGTCCCCTTGTTAAGGGGGGCTTCCAGATTCTGATTAGTCCCCCACCGCAGACCCCTACAACCACCGAGCAAGGGTTGTGGGGATGAGGCCCTTGTCCCTATCAACATGGGGACACAGTGCTTTGGGGGGCTACCCCAAAGCACCCTCCCCATGTTGAGGGCATGTGGCTTGGTACGGTTCAGGAGGGGGCTGCTCTCTCACATCCCCCTCTTTTCCTCTGGCCTACCAGGTTGTGTGCTTGGATAAGGGTCTGGTATGGATTTGTGGGGGGACCCCCAAGCCATATTTTTTTTTACATTTAGGCGCGGGGTTCCCCTTAAAATCCATACCAGACCTAAAGGGTCTGGTATGGATTTTGAGGGGACCCCACAACAATTTCTTTTAAATTTTGGCGCGGGGTTCCCCTTAATATCCATACCAGACCTGAAGGTTCTGGTATGGACTGTGGGGGAATCCCATGCTGTTTTTTTCAATGACTTTTATGTGTATTGCCAGGACCGACAATTCATTATAGTAGTAGAGTACTTTTAAATGACTTTTTTTCCCATTTAGAAATGTCATTTTGTGCAGGGACTGTTGTAAAAACGGGAAACATGCGCCACTTTACAGGCATACTATAGACACTCCCTAGGTACGAAATTTAAAGGAATATTTCACTTTTATTGTTTCACTTTAAGCATTATTAAAATCACTGCTCCCGAAAAAACGGCTGTTTTTAAAACTTTTGTTTGCATTGATACATGTCCCCTGGGGTAAGACGCAGGTCCCCAAACACTTTTTATGACAATAACTTGCATATAAGCCTTTAAAATTAGCACTTTTGATTATTCATGTTCGTGTCCGATAGACTTTAACGGTGTTCAGGTGTTCGAATTCATTTTTTGCCTGTTCTCATGTTCTGCTGCGAATCGAACTGGGGGGTGTTCGGCTCCTCCCTAGATATCACCTGTGCTGTATTTCAGTTATCTTGCAAACCTGGCCTGTTAGTGGGTTCTGAGGACAGGAGTTAACTAAAAACATACCAGGTGATATCATTTGCTGCTCAGTGATTGCAGTCTGCATCTCCCCAAGGTAATACTTAAAATCTGGCCTTTTAGTGGGTCCTAAGGACAGAAGTTGAGAACCACTGCTTTATAGACATGTGCATTCATTTTCGTCCGAATGCATTTTCGTCCGAATTTCAGGTATTTTAGTTATTGTTTTAACAAATGATAGCAAAAGTGCAGAATCCGAAAAATGTAAGATCCAACTTAAACAAATGCTTTATTTTCATTTTCGTTGTGACAACAGTTCGATATAGATAGGAGATTCGACATGATGCTAACAATAACAATCTGTGTCCATCGAACCTGTGATTGAATGTGCCTAACCTTAGCTCTATTAGTCCAAGATTATTCTACATAGAGAGATAGGATTTGGCATAGAGAGAAAAGATTTGACATAGAGAAAAAAGATCGCTGCTGGAATTGGGTGGGGGAAGTAAAATAAAAATAATAATAATGATAAATTTTATTGTCTGATTGTAACCAAAGAGGGGGAGCAGTAAAATAGCTAGAACTAGTACACACTGAAGTACACACGTATAACTTACTTTCACTTACATTTGCTAGCAGAGAGAGACACACACACTGAATCATTTCAGAAGACAGTCAATCTTAGCTGGTCCGTTTGTCAGAGAACCTGAATTATTTAGCAATTAAGCATAAGCACAGCAGCAGAACAATAGTGAAGCAAGCTACAGTTCAACTTAACTTTTTCATAATAATCTGCTGCTATTGTGTTAGTGTTGTGAACTTGATATTGATGCTAGTGTTGCTAGTGTTGTGAAAGCCTCAGAGGCTGCCCGTGTTGTGTGTGGGGGGTGATTTATTATTATAGATTCTATATTATAGATTGAGATTTTATATAGATTCTATATACCCTATCTTGTTACCTGTCTGATCAGTGATCACTACCACCAGTCCATTTTCTGTTTGAACCATATATTCAACATGAACGATGAAGACTCGACAAAGCAGCGAAACATTCGACAGACACCATAAGCCTTCAATGACAGATTCAACCTTAATTAATTTGGAAATTTCGGACGAATGCAATTTTTAATGAAAAACAAAATCAATAAAAATGAATTTTGGGAGTAATTAAATAAATGTATTTTTCGTACGAAAACGAAATTCCGAAATGAAATATTTCAGTGTGCACATGTCTACTGCTTTACAGGCTCCAAGTAAAAAATAATAAATGCACATTTTTTTTTACCTGCAAAAAGATCTGCATTTATTATTTTTATACAGAGGTGGACTTGAATGTCCACACCTCAGATCACGGCAATTCCTGTATTTTTAGGCCTTAGATCAACACAATTATTCCACCTACACACCTCAGATTACCCCAATTGCTTCATCACTGTAGTCCTCTGAATGGCTGTTCCCTTCTACACCTCTGTTCCCCACTGTATCCCACCCACACATCTGTCCCCCCCCCCACACACACACACACACTAGTTCCTCTCTGTAAACCCCATAATCCCCTGCACATCTGTTCCCCTCTGTACCCCCCCACAAATCTGGTCCCCTCTGCTCTGTACCCCCAACCCCCTCCCACACACACACACACACTAGTTCCTCTCTGTAACCCCCATAACCCCCCCACACACATCAGTTCCTCTCTGTATTCCCCCCATGTAATCCTCACTGTGTACTCTCTCCTGTGTACTCCCCTAAGAGTAAATCCCCCCAGTGTAAGCCCACCCCCACCGTGTAAATCCCCCTAGTGTACTCCCTGCAGTGTAATTCCACCCAGTGTAACCCCCCGTATAAATCCCCCCAATGTAATCCCTTGCAGTGTATTCTCCCCTGCAGTAGGAGGTGAATTAGTGGAGCCAAGTGGCGGATCTTGTTCCCGCACTGGGCTCTGGGACACCAGCGGAAATGGGGACCCCGGCAGTGCTCAAGTGCCCAAATGGTTAGTCCACCCCTGCTGCCAGCCTGTCCTAATCACCCCCCTTCCAGCTCTAATCTCATCTAATGACTGATCCCATTAAACCCATCATCATCAGAGTAGGTAGGTATGTCCATATGCTTTACCTGCCTTGGGTCACTGCAGCAGCTTCTGCACCATGGTGCCCAGGTCTTCATTCTTGACAGCCTGAAGCAGCTCCTGGTTCTTCATCCTGGGTACTAGAGAAGAAGGGCAGATCCTGGCAGAGCCTGATTGGTCCTGGCATCCCCAGAATCCTTCCCTGGAGAGAAGGAGGACTTGGAGATGGATGGGACCCTGGGTAAGATGTGCTGCTGGGGCTGGAGAACACACTCAGAAACACTCGGGAGCCGGCCCCGGGGATGGAGGGGCAGAACTGAGATGCCAGGGGAGGAGCCAGGAATACCTGGGGGAGAGTTCTATACTTGGGAGCCATGCTGGGGAGGGAGGGGCATAGCTGAGATGCTGGGGTGAGCCAGAGGAGGAGCCAGGAATACCTGGGAGCGAGCTCCATACTCAGAGCCAGGTCGGGGAGGGGCAGAGCCGTGACGCCGGATTGAGGCGAGGGAGGAGCCAGGAATACCAGGGGGTGAGCTACATAATCAGAGCCGGACGGGAAGGGAGGGGCGGAGGCGATGATGTAACCCCTGGAGAGGAGTAAAATTACATCGAGCAGCCAGGAGGGGAAGGGAGAAGGATCATAACAGCCCATCAGTCTCCTGATCCTGCCTCCCTTCCTTGAGCCAAATGATTAGCTACACTGCCTCCAAGCTGCATCCTGGCCGGGGCAGTGCCACTGCGCATTCTGCAAAATTGTTTATTATGGTCAGTCCGCCCCTGGTTGGGAGATGTCATCTGGCAGAGAATAGGGAAGCCATCCGCCGTGGCTGCGCCCTAGGTGGCAGTGCGCTCTAGGCGGCTGCCTAGTTCGCCTAGCAGTAGCGCCGGCCCTGATTGATTGGCAAGTTGCTATTAGGACAGGATGGGAACTTTCTCCGACGCAATGTTTCTCCAACGCAACCTGTAATACACTGAGTGTGCCACACTTTGTTCATACTGCACAGGCACGAGATCGGGAGGTGCATGCCAGGTAGCCAGCTGCACCGTTTCCAGGAAGAAACTCAGAGCAGGCTTCAGATTCCCACACTAAGGATGGAAGCTTACTGGATCCAGAGAGTACAGTGAGTAAAAATAAATGAAGACAGCAAGCTTTTCAATATGCAGCATATGCATATGCATATACATTGAAAAAGCTGCAACTATCATGGGGGTGATTTAAGCATCTCTTCTCCATCGAGAATGAATTTAATGGTTGTAATCATTCCTCATACATATAAAGTGACAAGCGCGCATCCTGACACAGTGTGTATTATACAGTGTGTGTAATCCTTAGTGTTTTGAACCCTATAGGTGTGATATTGAATAATAAATATCCAAAATAATTTATGTGAAAAAAAAAACTTATTGAAGAGTTTGTTATAGTTCCGCTAAATATTGAATTACCATGCTCCAAACAATATTGTGAAAACAATATAGTAAAAAATGTTGGTATAGTGACACCAGCCACAATGTTGCTAAAAAAACTTTTGGTCAGCAACAATGTAGCATCCATTCATTACTCAAAATAATATTGTGAACATACAAAGAGAGGCAGGGGGTGAGGAATGGCCGCAGTTTGCTGCTTCTGTCGGCCGATATCCCAACCCCTCACACAGGGGAAAGCAAGGGGGGACTATTACGGTACTGAATATAGCTGAGTATTTAGTAAGAAAGGTAAAGAGGGAAATAGTAATATGATAAAAAATTGTATTTTAATAGAAAACAATTTAAAAAAATTATTACAGTGTCACATACAGTTGTAGTTTAAAGCAAAGGCAATGTATACAATCATACGTATTGCACCCAATAATAACAGGGGGTACATATATAGTTTGGATTCTCGACCGGTTTCGCGGTATTCACCGCTTCCTCAGGAGAGCAAAGTCTATAATGCAGCATAGAAAAAATTGTAATGAATACAAACAAATCCACAGATACATGGAAAATTTATGGTTGCAGCAAAATCATTACATAATGCAATAAACAATTACATACAAATTAAATACGATAAGGATAAGCTCACCCGTTAGACATTTGGGATGATGGTACTTTTATTTGGTAATTAAATTTTTCTAATGTAGGCGCTCTTCCTTATAATATTGTGAACATCATATGGTGAAATATAGTGGTATAGTGACACCAGCCACAATGTTGCAAAAAGACTCTTTGGTCAGCAACAATGTAGTATTCACTCCACACCTCAAAAATAGTGCTAGAAAAAAATAGTCTGTCAGTGAGAACTTCTTCCCCCTGAATATCCTGTGTAAGGATTTAAACAATAAAAAATATGTATTCAAACTCAGTCCTCATAGAAATATATATTATGCTGATGATGAAATAAATCTTCTACTGGAATACAACAATGATCTTCCTATTCAGAAAATATAGTAGAAGAGGCCGCTTACCGGATCAGATGGATCTCTGGTTAGGGAAATCAAACAAGCTTGTTGCATTAGCCTGCCGGCTTCCCTGATTATCACCTGGATGTCAGTTGTAGGATCTTCATCCACTTTACCCAATCCACAGAACAGGTATCCTCTGTTTTTGGTATACAGGATTTCACAACTCCAGAATGATTTTAAGTCCTTGAATTATCCATAGTATAGCCAAACACCTCAGTGGGAACAAAGCGGGAGAAACTCCATAGTGCAGATGTGTATTTCAAAAAATGTATTTTAAAAAACTTTTTCACAGTCACTTCAACAAATTCCACTGCAGTTAATCACAGCAATGACACACAGCACTCTAGGAACCGCAAATCAACAACTTAAAAAGTGCACAGCAAACAGGAACCAGATAAAAAACAGCTAAAAAACAGCTAAAAAGTTCAACTGAGAATTTTAGCAGACATGCAGCGAGGGAGCAAACCGACTGACTGCATGGGGAAAAAAACTAAAAAAACGTGATGGCGTCACAGCCTCTAGCTCCACCCAGCTAGAGCTGGAGCTAGAGGCTGTGACGCCATCACGTTTTTTTTAGGAGAAATGTTCTGCGAAGATAAGGGGCTCCTAATTCGCACCGCAATGCCCAGAAAACAAGTTTTTTGTGCAATGCGCAGTGCGAATGCAATGCACATATGTGAACCAGGTGCATTCATATTGTCGTGAATAATAAGTAATAATAAGTTGTGCCTTTTTAAGGACAGGTTTCCCACACAATAATTATTATTGAGTAATTTTTAACGAGGATATTTTTAAGATACAAAATCAATCTATATGACACAGTCTGTGCATGTGAAACTTATTCACGGAGACGTGTGAGCATACGAAACAGTCATTTATTGGTTGACAAAAACAAATAATCACATGAAATTAAGATACCGATTGCATCACATGAACGTCTTGAAAATCAATAAAAACACTTGCAAAAATGGGCGTACCGTCCCTTTAAATAATACGACCATGATAACTTCTCGGTAGAATCAATAACATTGTGAACTTGACAGAAGTTGCAAGCGAGGATGAATTTGCACAGACATACCATCAAAGAACATAAAGAAGACAGTTTATGCACACCTGTGGGACATCATTTCTCACAACCGGACCACACTATAGAAGACCTCAATGTTTTAGTTCTTAAAGGGAATTTCAGAACTATCCAGGAAAGGAAACGTTTGAACTAAGAATGATACTTCTTTTTGACACAAAAAATAATGGCCTGAATTTAGATATTGGTTTCCTTACACATTATGCTAAAGTTTTACGACCCCTCTGTGACTAGTATCCCCCCCCTGCATTCTATAGCTCTCCCTCTGTCTTATCTCACTAACTCTGCTGCTATCTTTATTACCATTGATTTGTATGTGTTTGGTTTTCTCCTTTTTTTTTTCTTCTTCTTTAACATTCTGCTTAAAAATTTGTGAATCAGTACTGCTTGGACCTTGAAGAAGGGGACATACCCCGAAAGCTTGTCCTGAAAAATTGTATGTTAGTGCAAATAAAAAAATTATCACGGACAGTACTCAATTTTCTCTGTCACAATTGCACTAATACGGCTACAATCAAATCAAGTAGTGACCAGTATGAAAGAGTAAGAACAATAACACCAAAATTAACACATCTGCTCCCCATTCACACTTGAGGCCTTGTAACACTAATGAGTCACATGACACCGGGGAGGGAAAATGGCTAATTGGGCACAATTTGGACATTTTCACTTAGGGGTGTACTCACTTTTGTTGCCAGCGGTTTGGACATTAATGGCTGTGTGTTGAGTTATTGTGAGGGCACAGCATATTTAAACTATTACACTCACTAGTTTACATTGTAGCAAAGTGTCATTTCTTCAGTGTTGTCACACAATAAAATATTTACAAAAATGTGAGGGGTGTACACACTTTTGTGAGATACTGTACATACTGTATATTAGACAGTGAGGTTTATACTTTAGCATGGTGCTTGCACTTATGGTTAGTGATAACAAGGTGCCTTAACTGGGATTCTAAGTATAAATCAGGAGATATCTGAAATGTTCCCTGATCACTGTTGTAGTACTTCTCTCTAAAAGATAAATCACTTTTTAAAACCCAGTGGGGGATACGTTTAATTAGAGACCTTCCCATGTGAAGCTGGCATGCACTCAGAAATAATATTTCTTTTGAGACATGGCACATCATTTTGTGTCAGATGGACTTAGACGAGTCGACCTATTCATACACAAGGGCAATTGAGGTCTTTGCTTAGAATTGCAAATAAAATATCTTTATTCCAAGCGATAAAAACTGAATTTGATTTCAAATAGCTATGTACACAGTAGTTGCTAACTTTGCATTTAGATGCCTTTGCACAACCATCCAAAGTGCACCAGTCCCTCTACATACTTAAATAGGATAGACATAAAAGGTCAGTGTGAAATTTCATTTTGTTTCAGTTATTTATATTTTTAAAGTAGGAGGTATTATTAGGACATTCCGATTTGGCAAGTCTCCACATTAAATAAATTTGTTAATAATATATATAATATATTATATTATATTATTTTATAGTGATTTTACATGTATTAATAGCAGATACAACTAAACAAAAGTTTTTTGATGTAATCTTTATTGATAATGTTAAAGTAAAGCTTTAAATGGTTCGGAAGCTATTTTTATTTTGTAAACATTTAGCTTGTAAACATTTATGAATTGTTATTTTAAACACTCTTTTCTATTGCTATGCATATTTTGTTTGTTTTTCTTTGTTTTACAAATTAACATGTAATACATATCAAACAATTACCAGAACAATATGGCTTAATTAAGTAGAAATCAAAGCTACTTGTTTGAGGCTGTGGTTTATCTGACTGGAATTTAGGATTGAGCTGTCTAATAAGGGATCCGTCAAAGTGATAAATTATTGCTTTGACTAATTCACTTGTGTGTGTGCAAATTTGGGTTTAAATGACTAGGGTTGATCCATAAAAAAAAGTAGAGGCTGTTCAATTAGCAGAGGGAATACTCACTTTGTATAGTGTAGTTTTACTACGTAAAACTTAGTAAATATGATGTAATAGTAGACAGAAAATATGATATGAAACAGTTTTGACTTTGAATGCCTGATCATGCACAAGAGAAAAAAGAAAACAGGACTGTGTGTATTTGATTGGTTGATTGAAGTGAAATCACCCCACTGAGTTATGTATACAGCAAGCTTTATCTTAAAAAGCACACTGGCAGCCTGGCTCAAATGAGAATACAAAATATTAATATGCATTATTTCATTTATATATACTGACACTTTTGTCTTTGCCCCTATTTATCATGAGCTGAACTCAAAGATCTATGACTTTTTCTATGTACACAAAAGGCCTATTTCTCTCAAATATTGTTCACAAATCTGTCTGAATCTGTGTTAGTGAGCAATTCTCCTTTGCCGAGATAATCCATCCACCTCACAGGTGTGACATATCAAGATGCTGATTAGACAGCATGATTATTGCACAGGTGTGCCTTAGGCTGGCCACAATAAAAGGCCACTCTAAAATGTGCAGTTTTTTCACACAGCACAATGCCACATATGTCACAAGTTTTGAGGGAGCATGCAATTGGCATGCTGACTGCAGGAATATCCACCAGAGCTGTTGCCCTTAAATTGAATGTTCATTTCTCTACCATAAGCCCTCTCCAAAGGCGTTTTAGAGAATTTTGCAGTATATTCAACCGGCCTCACAGCCGCAGACTACGTGTAACCACATCAGCCCAGGACCACAGCATCCAGCATCTTCACCTCCAAGATCGTCTGAGACTAGCCACCCGGACAGCTGCTGCAACAATTGGTTTTCATAACCAAAGAATTTCTGCACAAACTGTCAGAAACCATCTCAGGGAAGCTTATCTGCATGCTCATCATCCTCATCGGGGTCTCGCCCTGACTGCAGTTCGTTGTTGTAACCGACTTGAGTGGGCAAATGCTCACATTCAATGGTGTCTGGCACTTTGGAAAGGTGTTCTCTTCACAAATGAATCCCGATTTTCAATGTACAGGGCAGATGGCAGACAGTGTGCATGGCGTTGTGTGGGTGAGCGGTTTGCTGATGTCATTGTTGTGGATCAAGTGGCCCATGGTGGCGGTGGGGTCATGGTATGGGCAGGCATATGCTATGGACAATGAACCACAGGTGCATTTTATTGATGGCATTTTTAATGCACAGATATACTTTGATGAGATCCTGAGGCACATTGTTGTGCCATTCATCCACGACCATCACCACATGTTGCAGCATGATAATACATGGCCCCATGTTGCAAGGATCTGTACACAATTCCTGGAAGCTGAAAACATCCCAGTTCTTGCATAGCCAGCATACTCACTGGACATGTCACCCATTGAGCATGTTTGGGATGCTCTGGATCGGCGTATGCAACAGCGTGTTTCAGTTCCTGCCAATATCCAGCAACTTCGCACAGCCATTGAGGAGGAATGGACCAACATTCCACAGGCCACAATCAACAACCTGATCAACTCTATGTGAAGGAGATGAGCTGAACTGCGTGAGGCAAGTGGTGGTCACACCAGATACTGACACAGATTTAGAAAGATTTGTGAACAATATTTGAGAGAAATAGGCCTTTTGTGTACATAGAAAAAGTCGTAGATCTTTGCATTCACTTCATGATAAATAGGGGCAAACACAAAAGTGTTGTGTTTGTAATTTTGCTCAGTGTACTTGTTGGAATGCTTGATTTATGATTTTAACATTCTAATGAATCCTTTTATCAACAACATGAAGCTTGATATCTTAAAGGAAATGAATAAAGCAATACTAAAATTGTTAATGATAAAATATCCTACACATGTGTATATGTATGATTATTGAAGAAATCGGATAATAAATCAAATATGAACCTAAAAAAAAGTATGCAAACATGGTTGAAATAGGTGCTTGTCTTGTGACAGAAAAGAATATGACAGATCCTAGCACTGCAGATAAGTACTCCTGCGTGTGGTTCACAGGAATAAAAATACTGATGTAGAAACCTTATCACCAGGGCAACTCAATTTTCTTTATCAGGAATGAGACATTTTAGAAGCAAAGGTTGTGCAGGAAGCATATGCTTTCTGTTCATATATAGATATTACCTAATTAACTGAAGGCCACAAATAAAAATAAATCACACGGAAAAACGTATTATTTATAAAAGCAGCTCCAGTTATTTATCTGGAAACTTTTTAAGATTATGATTTAAAATAAAGAAAATTAAGAAAGTGATACTCTACATAAACATGAGAAATCTGCACTCAAAAAACATGTAGACTCATATGGTAGCCATCCTTATCCGCGTACACATTCCGACAACAAAATCCAGTTTTTTTTCCTGACAGATGTTGGCTCAAACTTGTCTTGCAAACACACGGTCAAAGAAATGTTGTCGGAAATTCCGAACGTCAAGAACGCGGTGACGTACAACACGTACGACGAGCCGAGAAAAATGAAGTTCAATAGCCAGTGCGGCTCTTCTGCTTGATTCCGAGCATCCGTGGAATTTTGTGTGTCGGAATTGTGTACACACGATCGGAATTTCCGACAACGGATTTTGTTGTTGGAAAATTTGAGATCCAGATCTCAAATTTTGTTTGTCGGAAATTCCGACAGAAAATGTCTGATGGAGCCTACGCACGGTCAAAATTTCCGACAACAAGCTCCCATTGAACATTTGTTGTCGGAAATTCCGACCGTGTGTAGGCGGCATTAGTGTGAATCAATAAATGAGTAACTTCTACAAAAGCAGTGGCCAAAAAGAAATATAGTAAAACAGATTATTTTAATTTCAATCATAGAAAATTGAAAAAAAAAAAATTGTGCTATCTCATGAACAATGTCAGTGAAAAACAGTTTTCAATAACAAAATAAAATGTTACAATGATTCACAAAACATGTGCTCTATAAGCAAGAAATGTCACATCATTAGTGAACTTCCAAAACTGTGACTAAACAAATTAAGTCCACACTTTGAGTGAAAAGACCCTAATTATATTGCAAACAACAATCTGGGGTTTATTTACTTAAACTAGAGAGTGCAAAATCCAGTGCAGCTGTGCATGGTAGCCAATCGGTTTCTAACTTCAGGTTGCTCAATTAAACTTTAATTTAAAAAAATCCTGGAAGCTGATTGGTTTCCATGCAGAGCTGCACCAGATTTTGCACTCTCCAGTTTTAGTAAATCAACTGCTCTGTGTCCCATTCAGTGCTCCACCGCCCTAGATGAATAGGATCCCCAATAGTTGAGGTCCTCAGTGTTTGCGGTAATAATAATTCCACTGGATGCAACTTCCTGCTTAGGTGGTTGTCTCATGGGAACCCTCAGCAGACTTTGCAAACAAGTACTATGAGTAAAGGCCTGTAAACAATTTTCCGCCTTACCCAGTTGGAGTGATAACGCATTTTGTCATAGGGGACGTCTTCAAGAACTGTTTATCTAATAAAGTGGCAGTTTTAAATGGTATCACACAAGGTCTGCTTCCTTCTTATTTCTGTGGCCATACTTGTTTGCTGAAACTGCTTTGGGTTCCGATGAGACAACCAACCAAGCAGGGAGCCGCATCCAGTGGAATTATCATTACCACAAAGTCCTGGAACACTAGGATTGTTGTTCGCAGTGTTATCACAAACTTTTCTTTAAAAATGCAGACTTTTTTCTATTCACAGTTTTGGAAGTTCACTCTAGTGATGCACAATGTGTGACGTTTCTTGCTTATAGAGCATATGTTAATGAATCATGGTTCTCATTTTTTTTTGTTATTAAAAATTGGTTTTCACTGACACTTTCCTTTGGATAGCACAAAAGTTTTCTTTAGAGTTTTCTATAATTGAAAATAAAATGATCTGTTTCAATATACTTCTTTGAAGCTACTGCTTTTGTAGAAGTTACTTATTTATTGATTTACTGTAAGGACGGCCACAATATAACCTAAGAACTAGAAGATCCTAACAAATGTATGTTGGAAACGTATAAATTACCGTATAAATAACGTATATATATATATATATATATATATATATATATATATATATATATATATATATATTACAGTATCTCACAACTGTGAGTACACCCCTCACATTTTTGTAAATATTTTATTATATCTTTTCAAGTGACAACACTGAAAAAATTACACATTTCTACTAGGGATGAGCCAAACACCCCCCCGGTTCGGTTCGCAGCAGAACATGCGAATGGGCAAAAAATTTGTACGAACACGCGAACACCATTAAAGTCTATGGGACACGAACATGAATAATCAAAAGTGATCATTTTAAAGGCTTATACGCAAGTTATTGTCATAAAAAGTGTTTGAAGACCTGGGTCCTGCCCCAGGCGACATGTATGCAAAAATATTTTTTTTTTAAAATAGGCTGTTTTTTCGGGAGCAGCGATTTTAATAATTCTTAAAGTGAAACAATAAAAGAGAAATATTCCTTTAAATTTCATACCTGGGGGTGTCTATAGTATGCCTGTAAAGTGGCGCATGTTTCATGTGTTTACAACAGTCCCTCCACAAAATGACATTTCTAAATAAAAGTCATTTAAAACTGCTTGCGGCTGTAATGTAATGTTGCCCCCTCAGCCCATTACCAGGCCCTTTGGGTCTGGTATGGATATTAAGGGGAACCCCGCACTCAAATTAAAAAAAAAAAAAAGACGTGGGGCCCCCAGGTCCTACACACTCTGAACAGCAGCAGTATACAGGTGGTCCCCGGGTTACAAACAAGATAGGAACTGTAGGTTTGTTCATAAGTTGAATATTATATCAAGAATTGTAATTATGCACCCCTGTTAACCACTTGATCCCCGGACCATTATGCTGCCTAAGGACCAGAGGTCTTTTTCCAATTTGGCACTGCGTCGCTTTAACTGCTAATTGCGCGGTCATGCAATGCTGTACCCAAACGAAATTTGCGTCCTTTTCTTCCCACAAATAGAGCTTTCTTTTAATGGTATTTGATCACCTCTGCGGTTTTTATTTTTTGCGCCATAAACGGAAAAAGACCGAAAATTTTGAAAAAAAATGATATTTTCTACTTTTTGTTATAAAAAAAATCCAATAAACTAAATTTTAGTCATACATTTAGGCCAAAATGTATTCGGCCACATGTCTTTGGTAAAAAAAATGTCAATAAGCGTATATTTATTGGTTTGCGCAAAAGTTATAGCGTCTACAAACTAGGGTACATTTTCTGTAATTTACACAGCTTTTAGTTTATGACTGCCTATGTCAATTCTTGAGGTGCTAAAATGGCAGGGCAGTACAAACCCCCCCCAAATGACCCCATTTTGGAAAGTAGACACCCCAAGGAAATTGCTGAGAGGCATGTTGAACCCATTGAATATTTATTTTTTTTGTCCCAAGTGATTGAAAAATGACAAAAAAAAAAAAATATTTACAAAAAGTTGTCACTAAATGATATATTGCTCACACAGGCCATGGGTCTATGTGGAATTGCACCCCAAAATACATTCAGCTGCTTCTCCTGAGTATGGGGATACCACATGTGTGGGACTTTTTGGGAGCCTAGCCGCGTACGGGACCCCAAAAACCAATCACTGCCTTCAGGATTTCTAAGGGTGAAAATTTTTGATTTCACTCTTTACTGCCTATCACAGTTTCGGAGGCCATGGAATGCCCAGGTGGCACAACCCCCCCCCCCCAAAATGACCCCATTTTGGAAAGTAGACACCCCAAGCTATTTACTGAGAGGCATGGTGATTATTTTGCAGCTCTCATTTGTTTTTGAAAATGAAGAAAGACAAGAAAAAACATTTTTTTTTCTTTTTTCAATTTTCAAAACTTTGTGACAAAAAGTGAGGTCTGCAAAATACTCACTATACCTCTCAGCAAATAGCTTGGGGTGTCTACTTTCCAAAATGGGGTCATTTGGGGGGGTTTTGTGCCACCTGGGCATTCCATGGCCTCCGAAACTGTGATAGGCAGTGAAGAGTGAAATCAAAAATTCACGCCCTTAGAAAGCCTGAAGGCGGTGCTTGGTTTTCGGGGTCCCGTATGCGGCTAGGCTCCCAAAAAGTCTCACACATGTGGTATCCCCGTACTCAGGAGAAGCAGCAGAATGTATTTTGGGGTGTAATTTCACATATTTCCATGGCATGTTTGAGCAATATATCATTTAGTGACAACTTTGTGCAAAAAAAAAAAAAAAAAAAAAATTTGTCTCTTTCCCGCAACTTGTGTCGCAATATAAAATATTCCATGGACTCGACATGCCTCTCAGCAAATAGCTTGGGGTGTCTACTTTCCAAAATGGGGTAATTTGGGGGGGTTTTGAACTGTCCTGGCATTTTATGCACAACATTTAGAAGCTTATGTCACACATCACCCACTCTTCTAACCACTTGAAGACAAAGCCCTTTCTGACACTTATTGTTTACATGAAAAAGTTATTTTTTTTTGCAAAAAAATTACTTTGAACCCCCAAACATTATATATTTTTTTAAAGCAAATGCCCTACAGATTAAAATGGTGGGTGTTTCATTTTTTTTTTCACACAGTAATTGCGCAGCGATTTTTCAAACGCATTTTTTGGGGAAAAAACACACTTTTTTAAATTTTAATGCACTAAAACACACTATATTGCCCAAATGTTTGATGAAATAAAAAAGATGATCTTAGGCCGAGTACATGGATACCAAACATGACATGCTTTAAAATTGCGCACAAACGTGCAGTGGCAACAAAATAAATACATGTTTAAAAGCCTTTAAAAGCCTTTACAGGTTACCACTTTAGATTTACAGAGGAGGTCTACTGGAAAAATTACTGCACTCGATCTGGCCTTCGCGGTGATACCTCACATGCATGGTGCAATTGCTGTTTACGTTTGACGACAGACCGCCGCTTGCGTTCGCCTTAGCGCGAGAGCAGGGGGCGACAGGGGTGCTTTTTTTTTTTTTTTTTCTTTATTATTTTTTTGCTTTTTTAATCTTACTTTTAAACTGTTCCTTTCATATTTTTTTTTTTAAGAATTTTTATTGTTATCTCGGGGAATGTAAATATCCCCTATGATAGCAATAGGTAGTGACAGGTACTCTTTTTTGAAAAAATTGGGGTCTATTAGACCCTAGATCTCTCCTCTGCCCTCAAAGCATCTGACCACACCAAGATCGGTGTGATAAAATGCTTCCCCAATTTCCCAATGGCGCTATTTACATCCGGCGAAATCTAAGTCATGAAATGCTCATAGCTTCCGGTTTCTTAGGCCATAGAGATGTTTGGAGCCACTCTGGTCTCTGATCAGCTCTATGGTCAGCTGGCTGAATCACCGGCTGCATTCTCAGGTTCCCTGTTGAGACAGGAGAGCCAGAGAAAAACACGAAAGACGGTGGGGGGGGGCATTCCCTCCCACGGCTTGTAAAAGCAGTCTAGAGGCTAATTAGCCGCTAGGATTGCTTTTACATGAAAGCCGACCGCTGGCTGAAAAGAATGATACCAAGATGATACCTAAACCTGCAGGCATCATTCTGGTATAACCACTCAAAGTCGTGAATGGCGTACCTGAAGACAAAAAAATGGTTAACAATGGTTAACAATAAAGCACAGTAAACAGTAAAGTATAAATAATTACATACCTGAAAAACAAACATGATAAAACATAATAACAATAACAATAACAATAAAACATTGCAGAATAGAATACAGTAAAAAAGAGCAGAACAATAGAGAGAGAGAATAGAGAGAGAGAGAACAATAAAACGACAACTATTTTTTTTTTATTTTATATATATTTTTTTACACTTTTTTTGTAACTAACTTTTATAACTGTAACCGGTTCCAGGTTCGGGTCTCTCAAAATGCGATGGCATCTTGGGAGACCCTGTGAAAGTGTGCCTAGTATGTGCAATGCTGTACCCTACGCTAATACTCAACTAGTGAATGGTAGCGTTCAAAACATTCACCAATGCAAAGACCAGGATTGTCAGGACAGGAGGGACAATAATAGTGGGTGTCATGCCTATATCTGCACTTGCTGCAGACACGACATCTTTTTTGGGGGGTTCGCTGGGTAGGGGTACTCGGGAGGACATAAAAATCCCTCTCATGCAGCCGACTGCATTTGGTTGGGGATGTGAATGGGGGAAGTACGGGCGCTGCAGAAGCGGTGGGTTCCCAATTAGGATTGGCGAATGCAGCAGGAAGGGCATTATGGGCACGACGGGCCTGTGTTTGTCTTCTTGGTGGCAGCGGGACACTACTTGTGCTTGCCACCTGACCAGCTTGAACTGCACTTATGGGACTCGCCACGCCACCAAGTGTTACTGCAGTGCTGGTTTGACTATGACCGGGGTGTACTACGCCGCTGGTGCTTGCCAGTTCCCCAAAACGCTACCAAAAAAACTGTTAGCGATCGCAGGGATCAGGCCTGACTCTGCGAACGCTGCAGTTATGCGTTTAGAGTTTTGTAAGTGACAGTGATCGATCGATACTGCACTTGGGTGGGCTGGGCCGGGCCGGGCGGAGGGGCAAAACGCAGGTGCTAGCAGGTATCTGGGCTGATCCCGCTAACACTGCGTTTTTGGGAACCCTAAACTGCTGGTGACGCTAGTATAGATCTGATCGGATCAGATATTGATGCGATCAGATACTATACCACTAAGGGAGGTGTACAGTGCGTGCGTGGGTGTTAGCGGTACTGGCGCTAACCTGACGCTGCCTGGGGCTGGTGCTTGCCAGTTCACCAAAATGCTACCAAAAAAACTGTTAGCGATCGCAGGGATCAGGCCTGACTCTGCGAACGCTGCAGTTATGCGTTTAGAGTTTTGTAAGTGACAGTGATCGATCGATACTGCACTTGGGTGGGCTGGGCCGGGCCGGGCGGAAGGGGCAAAACGCAGGTGCTAGCAGGTATCTGGGCTGATCCCGCTAACACTGCGTTTTTGGGAACCCTAAACTGCTGGTGACGCTAGTATAGATCTGATCGGATCAGATATTGATCCGTTCAGATACTATACCACTAAGGGAGGTGTACGGTGCGTGCGTGGGTTGTAGCGGTACTGGCGCTAACCTGACGCTGCCTGGGGCTGGTGCTTGGCAGTTCACCAAAATGCTACCAAAAAAACTGTTAGCAATCGCAGGGATCAGGCCTGACTCTACGAACGCTGCAGTTATGCGTTTAGTGTTTTGTAAGTGACAGTGATCGATCGATACTGCACTTGGGTGGGCTGGGCGGAGGCGCAAAACGCAGGTGCTAGCGGGTATCTGGGCTGATCCCGCTAACACTGTGTTTTTGGGAACCCTAAACTGCTGGGGACGCTAGTATAGATCTGATCGGATCAGATATTGATCCGATCAGATACTATACCACTAAGGGAGGCGCATGCTGCGTGCGTGGGTGTTAGCGGTACTGGCGCTAATCTGACGCTGCCTGGGGCGACGCATATCACCGCCGGGCGATCGGGGGGCTAAACCTTTATTCGGTAATAAATGGCGGGTGCCCTGACACTATAAAAAATAAACAAACTAACCAGCGTCAACCGTAACGGTTATACGGTGATCAGTGGTGAAAGGGTTAACTAGGGGCAATCAAGGGGTTAAAACATTTATTAGATAGTATATGGGGGTCCCTGACGCTATAAAACGCTGGCGGTGAACCTAAATAATTACCTCACTAACTAGCGTCACCAGCGACACTAATACAGCGATCAGAAAAATGATCGCTTAGCGACACTGGTGACAGGGGGTGATCAAGGGGTTAAAACTCTATTAGGGGGGGTTAGGGGGGTACCCTAGACCTACAGGGGGGTAACAGTAACTGTGCTAACACAGTAACTGTCACAAACTGACACCTAGCAGTAATCAGAAAAAAAAAAAAAAACTGCTGGTGTCAGTTTGTGACAGGGGGGGGTGATCAGGGGGGGATCGGGGGGCGATCGGGGGGGGGATCGGGGGGTAATGTGTGCCTGGCATGTTCTACTGTGTGTGTGTGTGTGTTGGTGCACTCACATACCTGTCTTCTCTCCTCGGGCCGGAACGGAAACTACCGACCCGAGGGGAGATGACATCACTTCCTTTGCTGCTGTTTAGCATACAGCAGCAAAGGAGTGTTCCCATTGGCCGGCGGCGATCGCGAGGGGGGGGGCCACGAACGGATGGCCTCCCCCTCGTCTCCGATCGCCGGAAACAAAACGGGACCGCCTCGGGCAGATCGGACCCCCCACCTGCGGGAGGCAAATCACGTACATGTACGTGATTTTGCCTGCCCGTGCCGCCTTGCCGACGTACATCGGCGTGAGGCGGTCCTTAAGTGGTTAAACAGGGGCATAAAAATTGGGCCTTAGGCGGTGGTGGTGGTGGTGGTGGCACAACACTGCAAAGCCTCACAGATACATTTTTTGAGTGCAGGAACTAGCCCTGCTGTGAAATATTACATCAAAAATTGTAATTACGCCCCCCTGTTAAACAGGGGCATAAAAATTGGGCCTTAGGCGGTGGTGGCACAACACTGTAAAGCCTCACAGATACTTTTGTTGAGCACAGGAACAGGCCCTGCTGTGAAATATTAGATCTAAAATTGTAATCACACGCCCCTGTTAAACATGGGCAGAAAAATTGGGCCTTAGGCAGTGGTGGTGGTGCCCTGAACCGAAAATATTCCTACAAGCTATCATTATGAAGATTGAGGAGGAATAGGATAGTCAGTCAGCATAATAGGATAGTCACTCAGCATATGCAGTCTTCAAGGGATTCCACATCCATACATAAATCAATCGGTTACATCAGCATCAGGTGCTTGGTAGCTGGTGTTCCAAGACTGATTCATTTTTATGAATGTGAGCCGATCAACAGAGTCTGTGGACAGGCACACTCTGTGATCGGTTACAAAGCCTCCAGCAGCACTGAATGTGCGTTCAGAAAGAACACTGGATGCAGGCCAGGCCAGTAGCTCAAATGCATATTCAACAAGCTCTGGCCAGTGGTCCATCCTCAAGACCCAGTAACCCAGTGGATGTTCTGGTGGAAAGGTCTCTAAGTCTGATCTTGCCCCTAGATATTCCTGCACCATGTAATTCAGACGCTGGCGATGGTTGCTGGAACTGATCAGACATGGGCGCTGAGGACTGAAGAATTGTCTGAAGGCATCGGTCAGCAGGCCACCTTCTCCACCGCTCTTTCTGTGACTGAACAAAGCCTCAGCAACATGTTGTCCAGCACCAGGAAATTGTAACCTCCCAGGCTCTGGATACGCATTGCACAAACCTTTCTGCAAGGCCTCCCGAAGATGTTTCATCCTCTGCTTCCTCTGCGAAGGCTGGATAAGTTCTGCAACCTTACCCTTGTAACGTTCATCAAGAAGGGTTGCCATCCAGTAATGATCCCTCTCCTTGATACCAAGAATCCTAGGGTCCTTTTGCAAGCTTTGCAGGATCAGGGAGGCCATTCAGCATAAGTTTGCAGAGGCATTCGATCCTGAGTCCTCTGGGTCACTGAGGATCACATGATCCTCAACCACCTCCTCCCAGCCATGTACAACTCCATGGGTTTCTGGGGACTGCAAACGATCCCTTGAAGACTGCTGCTGATGCTGAGTGTTATCCTCCACCTCCATGCTGACACAATCCTCCTCTTCTTCTTCCTGTGTGATCGGGTGATCGGCGAGCCTGCAGGAATACTAGTATCTGGATAAAGGGGGCCTTGAGAGGTAAGGAAGTCCTCCTCTTCCTCCTGCTGTTTTGCCTCAAGTGCCCTGTTCATTATTCCATGAAGCGTGTGCTCCAACAGGAAGACAAGAGAGACAGTATCACTGATGCATGCACTGTCTCTGCTCACCATCCTTGTGGCCTCCTCAAATGGTGATAGGACAGTGCATGCATTCTTGATCAGTAGCCACTGGCGTGACAAAAAAAAGCCAACCTCCCCTGACCCTACCACCTAGCACCACTGGTTCAAAGGAGAAATCTGCAGAGGAAGAGGCCATAGAGGAAGAAGAAGAGGTGGGGTGAAGGAGAGAGCTGTGGCAGAATCACCACTAGCATTTTGGAGGCGTGGTGGTGGAACAAGCTCCAACAATACTGAACCCTGTCCTGCATCCTTCCCAGCTGCCACCAGAGTTACCCAGTGTGCCATGAAAGAAAGGTAATGTCCCTATCCATGCCTGCTGGACCATGAGTCAGCAGTAATATGCACCTTTCTGCTGACCGCCCTGTCCAACGAGGCCAAGACATTGCCTTCCACATGCTGGTAGAGAGCAATGGCCTTCCATGAAAAGAAATGGCATTTGGGAACCTGCCACTGAGGTACCGCACATTCCACAAATTCACGAAAGGGGGCAGAGTCTACCAGCTAAAAAGGCAGCAGTTGCAGTGCTAGCCATTTAGCCAAGCTAGCATTCAGACGCTGAGCATGTGGATGGCTGGAACCGAATTTCTTTCGACAGTTTAGCAACTGGGGTAGGGAAATTTGCCTACTAAAATCCAATGTTGGTGTACCGCTAGCAGATTGGCCGCAAGTACTTGGGACACCTATTTCTATACCTTCATTCCTCTCAGTGCAGGCTTCTGAGAGGACTGGAGGTATAGTGGGGTTGGAGATCCCAGTTGATGAGAAGCAAGGAGAGGTCCGTTCTTTGATGTGGGTTTTTTAAGTGCTGTTGCCAACGGACTGTATAGGAGGTCGTCATATGTCTGTTCAAGCATGTGGTGCTCAAGCAGCTGCTGTTTTGGCCACGCTTGATACCCTTCAGACGTATGTTGCAAACAACAACGGTGCGATCTGCTGCACACGTGTCAAAAAAGGCCCACACCAAAGAACTTTTCAAAATATGTGGGGAGTCAGCAGTGCTCTGCACCTGCTTAGCTCTGTGGTGTGATGCAATAGGGTGGCTGCCCTTAAGCTGCCCCCTGAAGGGCATCCTGCCTCGTTGGAGATGTGCCTCCTCCTCCTCCTCTCTTCACCCAAGTAGAGTCAGTGACCTCATCATCCCCTCCCTCCTCATTACTTGAAGCAAACTTGGCAGTATGCTGCAGCTGGGGGAACATGACTGCCAGTTTATTGACCTTCTTGGGCACCCCCTCTATCTAGGCTCATGTTACTCTCTTCCTCAACCTGGGTACCATCATCGAAACCTTCAAATTGCTGCACATCCTCCTGCAGCATGTACCCAACACTGTGGTCAAATAGTTTGGGGGACTCCTCCATGAATGATGGTAGGGCTAGGGAAGGCGTGACTGTTGTCATGGAGCCGATGGAATAGGCCGCTTTTGGCAGTTGCATTGGCAGGCAAATTACTCTGAGCCTGGGTGATAGAGGATGAGGAGGGGGAGGAGGGCTTTGTTATCCATTCCACCAACTCTTCTGCATGTTGTGGCTCAATAACACGGCCAGCTGCAAAAAAAAGGACAAGCGTCCCCCACGGCCACATGCTGAGGATGTACCGTGTCCACGACCAGCACTGTCGACTGTAGACACAGAGCCTGCTTGCCCTCTTTTTAGTGGCCTGTGAGCGTCTGCCTCTCCTTGGTGGCCTTCCAGACATGCTGTAAATTTTGTTTAGCAAAATCACTAATAGCAACTATGGGTGCACTGTATGCATTGTGTACTGTGTACACCACCAGAAAAGTAGTAGCAACTGCACTAGGGGTGCACGGTACTGTGTACACCAACAGAAGTGTAATAACAACTATGGGTGAACTCTATTGTGTACACCACCAGAAAAGTAGTGGCAAGTGCACTATGGGTGCACGGTACTGTGTACACCAACAGAAGTGTAATAACAACAATGGGTGTAGTGTGTACACCACCAGAAAAGTAGTAGCAAGTGCACTATGGGTGCACAGTGCTGTGTACTGTGTACACCGCCTGAAGTATATTAGAAAAAGTACACCAGGAACGGCCTGCAGTCAGATATAGCTAAACTGGATACAGTGGAGATATATACATATATATATATATATATATATATATATATATATATATATATATATATATATATATATATATATAAATATATATATATGAGACTGTCTGTATATATATATTAAATATCTAAATGACACTCTCTTTCCACGCCAACAACACACTACACAGGGACGACGTGCAGGCAGCCTGCGCTCCCGCAGTGCATTATGGGCCGTTATGCACTGCTTGAATTTGGCACGAACGGCCCATAATGTTTGGTTTTCGACAAACGGGCAAACAGTCAATGTTCGAGTAAAATTCATGTTCGACCCAAACAGAAAGCTCATCCCTATTAGAGACCTTGCAATCCTCCACCTTCCATTTAAAGATGCCCCACAGATGCTCAACAGGGTTTAAGTCTGGAGACATGCTTGGCCAGTCCATCACCTTTACCCTCAGCTTCTTTAGCAAGGCAGTGGTCGTCTAGCAGGTGTGTTTAGGATCGTTATCAAGTTGGAATACTGCCCTGCGGCCCAGTCTCTGAAGGGAGGGGATAATGCTCTGCTTCAGTTGGTCACAGTACAGAAGAAATGAGACAGATTGCTGCTCCAGGTGAGTGTAATAATCCACCAAAAAGGAAGGGCTGGGTGGTAGTTCCAGCTCGCACCCGTGAAGATGTAGACCAAGTAAGAAAAATTAGCTGCACACCAACATCCGTCCAACAGATTTATTGAAAGATTGCCACCAAAACTAAAATAACGAACCAAGGGGTGATAACGTTTCATACATACATTGTGCTTCTTTAAAACCCTTTTCCACAGTACATGTTAGCATTCAAGGTTCCCTCAATGAACTGTAGCTCCCTTGTGCTGACAGAACTCATGCAGCCCCTGACCATGACACTCCCACCACCATTCTTGACTGTAGGCAAGACACACTTGTCTTTGCGCTCCTCACCTGGTTGCCACCACACCTGCTTGACAACATCTGAACCAAATACGTTTATCTTGGTCTCACCAGACCACATGGCATGGTTCCAGTGATCCATGTCCTTAGTCTGCTTTTCTTCAGCAAACTGTTTGCGGGCTTTCTTGTGCATAACCTTTAGAAGAGGCTTCCTTCTGGGATGACAGCCATGCAGACCAATTTTATGCAGTCTGTGGCGTATGGTCTGAGCACTGATAGGCTGACCCCCCACCCCTTCAACCTCTGCAGCAATGCTGGCAGCACTCATACGTCTATTTCCAAAGACAACCTCTGGATATGACACAGAGCACTGAGCACTGAGCACTGAGCACGTGCACATAACTTCTTAGGTCAACCATGGTGAGGCCTGTTTTGAGTGGAACCTGTCCTGACAAACCACTGTATGGTCTAGGCCACCATGCTGCAGCTCAGTTTCAGGGTCTTGGCAATCTTTTTATAGCCATCTTTATGTAGAGCAACAATTCTTTTTTCAGATCCTCAGAGAGTTCTTTACCATATTGAACTTCGAGTGACCAGTATGAGAGAGTGAGAGCAATAACACCAAATTTAACACTTCCAGTGACCAGTATGAGAGAGTGAGAGCAATAACACCAAATTTAACACACATGCTCCCCATTCATACCTGAGACCTTGTAACACTAACGATTCACATGACACCGGGGATGGAAAATGGCTAATTGGGCCCAATTTGGACATTTTTCACTTAGGGGTGTACTCACTTTTGTTGTTAGCGGTTTTGACAATAATGGCTGTGTGTTGAGTTATTTGAGGGGACAGCAAATTTACACTGTTATACAAGCTGTACACTCACTACTTTACGTTGTAGCAAAGTGTAATTTCCTCAGTGTTGTCACATGAAAATGTATAATAAAATATTTACAAAAATATGAGGCATGTACTCACTTTTGTGAGATACTATATATATATATATATATATATATATATATATATATATATATATATATATATATATATATATATATATATATAATATTTTCACAGCTCCATGCCAAGTCTAGCACACTATGCCCTCATATAGTCATGCCTTGCATCACTACATTATGGAGTCATGATATGTGTGAAGTTGATTGGCCTAAGCAGACATTGCCAACCACTCCCTAACAAATGTGCAGTCCTTAGTTCGTATGTTAAAGTGCATATTTTTTATCACTGGTCATTGTATTGATGTTACTGGTTCCCAAAAAAGTGTCAAAAGTGTTAGTTAGGTGTCCGATTTGTCCGCCTCAATATCGCAGTCCCTCTATAAGTCGCTGATCGCCGCCATTACTAGTAAAAAAATAAAAATTCCATAACCATTTCCCATAGTTTGTAGATGTTATAATTTTTGTGCAAACCAATCAATATACGCTTATTGGGATTTTTTTCTACCAAAAATACAAAGGCGATCAAATACCACCAAAAGAAAGCTCTATTTGTGGGAAAAAAGGATATCAATTTTATTTGGGTGCAGTGTTGCACGACCGTGCAATTGTCAGTTAAAACAATGCAGTGCCATATCTCAAAAAAAGGCCTGGTCATGAAGGGGGGTAAATATTCCAGAGCTGAAGTGGTTAAAGAATCTGTGATGACAGTAGCTAAATCTTGCCAGGCTAATATTTTTTATGGAAACTGCTTTTCTTTTTTTGTGATTAAAAAGTTATAATATAAATATAACATTTTGGTGGTATTATTGCACATCAGCCTACATGAATTTAGATAACAGATAAAAGGAGCAAGCAATAAATTGTCAATTTTACCTATTTGCTTATTTCTAATATTGAGTATGGAGCAATAATAGTAGAAATTCTGGAGGAACCCTCTTCACACTGCTATATAGCCTTTCTAGCAAACTATGCAATTAAAAAAATTGGATTTTTAGTTCACACATATTGTAAACATGGGTGGATAGCAATAGTGTGAAGAGGGTTCATTCAGAATTGCTAGTGTTAACATGTGGTCACGTCCCTTTAGCGCCTGATGGATTATATACATGTACACAGGGCCACTAGCCAGGCCTTAAGTGTTACTCACCACCAGTTGCCCCACCCAATCCCTACCTTGCCCTGCCCCTAATTCTGCCCCTAAACATGCCCTCGTACATTATCTCATGAAATGGCACTGTTAAATGTTTTATGCAGAAGTAAGTTACAAAAATAAATATTAACAACAACTTTAACAATATTACCATGAAGCATATCAGTACCCATTAGTGTAGCCTCATCAGTGCCCATCAGTGCAGCCTCATTAGTGACCATAAAGCAGAGGATGGTGACAGGGACTTTATGGAAGGAGACAATCCGTCCGCATCCCTATATTCGTATACAATCGAAAGTTTTTCCTCTTAAATGGGATTTTGGAGGGCGAAAGTCTCAAATAATGTATCAAAAAGTATAAAAAATGTATGTTTTATTATATCAAAAAATTAAAAATATGACACATATTATATAAAGAAACAACAATGAGAATAAATGGATGCCACAGTTTACAATTGATGATTAAAAGATATACAACACAAATCAGGAGAGCTGCACTTAACCCACAAAACGCTGTTTCAGCAAGCAGGAGCTAATTGGAAGTGCAGGGCCGACGCGTTTCAAGGTTTTTATGATGGTTATGACCTCTTCTTCAGGGGCTGGAGATGAGATATATATCTTTCTAAAGACCATATCATAGAAAAGAACAGAGAAACATACAGTGAAAAACATTGTAAATCAAAGATGTTACTTCATATGCAACTGTTTACAGCATAGAGACAATGTGATGTAATAGTAAAAGGCATTCTAACCATGAGGGGACTCTAATAAATATTTTTTTGTATACATACCCGTTAAGTACATGAAGACTGAAAAAGTCCCTATTCCATTTTAAGGAATAATTATCCGTCAACTGACACCATGCCAGATATGTGGGGTAGATGAGAGATGTTGTGGACTGAAAAAATAATAATAAAGAGGGAAAGAGAGCAGCATAGTGAGTACAGAGGGAATTATATTATTCAGATGAGTGTTTTCATCTTATAAGTACAGACCTACATGAGTAGGATAGACATACCTAGTAGTGGATGAGTAGTCCCTATGCTCACAAAAGACAGTGGTCTATGACGGCTATTAGCTGGCAGGGGCCACAGTGCAGGAGGATACAATAATAGAGCGCCTATGTTCAGCGACTGCAATGGCAAGAAAACAAGGGGCATGAATTGGAGTAAATAATAAAGGCTCTTGGATGTATTCCAGAGCACCCACAAAAATAGGGGTCCTAGACTGAAAAATATATATATACAGTGTATATATATACACTGAGCACCAGGACTATTTTTTCAGTCTAGGACCCCTTTTTATTTTTTATTTTTTGTGTGCTCTGGAATACATTGTTGTTTTTTTATATAATATGTGTCATATTTTAAATTTTTTGATATAATAAAACATACATTTTTTATACTTTTTGATACATTATTTGAGACTTCCGCCCTCCAAAATCCCATTTAAGAGGAAAAACTTTCGATTGCATTAGTGACCATAAGTTCAGCCTCATTAGTGCCCATCAGTGCAGCCTAATTAGTGCCCATCAGTGTAGCCTATCAGTGCCCATCAGTGCAGTCTTATCAGTGCCCATCAGTGCAGCCTCATCAGTGCCCATCAGTGTAGCATATCAGTGTTGCCTTATCAATGCAGCCTCATCAGTGCCCATTAGTGTAGCCTATCAGTGCCCATCATGGCCGCCTCATCAGTGGCCATCAGTGTGGCCTCATCAGTGCAGCCTCATCAGTAGCTATCAGATTTTGCACTCTCCAGTTTCAGTAAATCAACCCTTCTATGCTAGGGACTGGAAGAACGAGTAAACAGTCACGTCTGGACTCTCTGACAAGCCAGTAACTCAATGTAGACCATGAAGTTGAAGTAGAAGTATGCTTCAACCATAAGAACTGATTGAAGTGCCTCATTTAATGCGAAGTAACAAAAAAAGGTGTTACTAAATAGAGAGTAAGTATAATAATAGAGTAAGTAGTAGTTTAAGATTCATTGTATGTGTAAATGCATGTGTTTGGCTGGATTAACTAGTGAGCATTTTAGGCTATTTGGCTTTCCTTTACGCCCTTTTATATTGTTGATTTAGTCAAAATATCCCTTTTTACACTTTATTTTGTGTAAACACCTATACTTCTTTGAAGAAAGCAACTCAATACTACCAGAATCACTTCAAAATGTAACATAATATACATGCATATTAAAGCAGAGTTCCACGCATTTAAAAGTCAACAGCTACAAAAAGTGTAGCTGCTGACTTTTAATAATCAGACACTTACCTGTCCCAGGGTCCAGCGATGCGGGCGCATGAAGCCCTGCTCCTCTCCCCCTCCTCTCCTCTAACTGTGGGCATCTGGCTGTGACTTCACAGATGGGCACACACTGCGCATGCGCGATCTTTCTTCCAGCGCCACGGCGCCAGGGGAGGAAGTGGGAGCTGAATGCCTCTAAAAACAGGGTACCAGCTCCCCCCCAAAAAGAAAAATGACATGCCAAATGTGGCATGTCAGTGGGTCACCATCACTTAAAGCAGAAGTTCCATTTTTGGGTGGAACTCCACTTTAAAGCTAAACTCCGGGATTTGTTTAAAAGCTTTGTATGGGTGAGGGGAGAAGAGTGGGTAGCTATACAACACAATCCCCACACTGTATGAGAGCAGTTTTAACATATATTTTCATAAATCCCCTTTTACCAAGTTAGTGTAGATCTGAATAATTGTTCTTTTCCTCCTGGTCTGTTTAAGCCTTAAGACAGCCATGCTTGATATGTACATTTACAAGTACAGTATATTTTTTCAAAATTCAGTTATATAAGTTATTAATTATAGCTTAAATTTCAGATTACTGCAACAAATTTCAGTTACAATTTTAGAAAATTCCACAACAACCAGTATATATTTTTTCTTTTTCAGCTGAAAGAGATATCAGCGTCTACTGTGGAGTGCAGACAATTACAATGAAGATAAACTTTTGCACGGTTCTCTTTTCTGGTTATTCAGAAAGTGACTTATCACTTAATGGAAAACATGGAGATGCTCACTGTAGAGGATTTATAAACAATAACACATTTCCTGCAGTGGTGATTTTTACCATTACCCTGAGTACCTTGGAATCATGTGCAAATAACCTAGTGGTAAGTAAAACTATACCTAGTATGAAAATGTTATTCTGTATTGGCTGCACTATAATTTTGCCTCAAATCTAACTCCATCGTTGTAGGATTTTTACTTAAAGTGATTTTTTTTAAATAATAACAAACATCTTATACTTACCTGCTTTGTGCAATGGTTTTGCTAAGAGTGGCCCTGAACCTTCTCTTCTGAGGTCCTCTGCCAGTGCTCTTGGCTCTTCCTCTTCTCCAGATGAAGGCAAGCAACTTGCTATGGTGGCACTTATGCAGGCTCGATCCTGAGTCTATATACACACTATGGGCAGCTTATACCCCCCCATTTTGTCTTTATAGGCTTTGACTGACAGACTATGTTAACATTTTAATGTGAATAGACTGGGTAAAAGGTTAAATTTGTAAAGCTGTGTCAATCTCACAACTGAATGAATAAAAATACTAATTCATTGGCAGGTAAGACAACTCCCATATATGTATTTCATATGTGTGTTTAGATATTGGCCTGGATTTTAGCACTAAGACCCAATGAATTATATATAGAATTGTAATCAGTCCTCAAACCTTTCATTCTTTGAGCCTGTTAAAATACTTCTACTCAGCCCCAAACCTCAACACCTAACAGCCACAATGTTGCTACATATTTTTACAGTTAAAAAGACGGTAAGAATAACTACCTACATCAAGGATAACATTGCTGACTAAGGATATGCTCAGATGAAATGTTTAGAAGTGGTTTACTTATGGTATCTGACCCTAATTGGAAAGCTCCTTAGCCACTTGAAATTGTTGTTGTTAAGTTACTAGAACTATATGAAGTATTTTGTTTTTACATATGATTGTGTCCCAACTCATATGGATGGTGCAGAACAATAAATATTTATGTAACCAATGCATTTCCATTAGAGTTTGCTTTTCCTGTTGTGAGTATATTAAAAAATTAAGAGCTATTGAAATGCCAACTTGAACATTGCAAATGCTAACTACAGTTATTAAGGCTGGTAAAAAGAAAATGAATACAAAATAAAACTGCTATCAGTAGCAACCAATAATGTTTCACTTCTTTTTTCATTAGGCATTACATTTTTGAATCTGACGCAGACTCCTAATTATTTGACTAGCCTTAAGCAAAAGTAGGGATTTCTATGACAGCCATCTAATCGTGTATGAGATAATCAGGATAAAGAACTAACCAGTATAATATCCCAATATTTGCAATTAGGATAATAATAATCTCAAGAGGATGGTCAAAGACCATAGGAGTCGGCGACAACTCTAATTGAACAATCTTAAAGCAAAGACACTGACAAACAAAAGGGATAATGTTAACGCTCAGTTCCCTCAGCCTAAAACATTGCTGCTGCAATTTTCCAGTCCAGAAGGGTCAAGGCACAGCATCCTGTTGCTAAAGATAGGAAGATCTGGACAGCTGTTGTGCAAAGTTTAGTTCACAAAGCATTTTTTAAGTTTTGATGGAAGTCACCAACATAACATTTTTTAAAGTGTACTGAGTATCTTGAATGAAGAAAAAAATAAGAATAACAAAACTCACAAAAATATAAAGGTTTTCACAGTGAAACTGCAGAAAGAAAAGGCATGACACTTGTAAGAAGAGTTAAATGGGGACTAGTTTAAAGGGTTTTTTTTTTAGCCAATGTCTCAACTTCATACTCCATATGTCTAAGAATTTACTACATCACTGTGTTCCCCAATTGATGATAAAGAATTAGTTATGACAGTTGTCACTTTCTTGCCTATTATCTTTTCTCTGGTCAATGAGCCACTTTAGACACTATAATTGTTTGTTAGCAAATTATTTAGCCAATAAAAACATTTTTTGAATAGAGGTAATAATTGCAGTGCATTTAAAGGAACTCCACACAAAGAAAATGGAATTATTTATAATGTTTTAGTCAAGTAAATTTGGTAGAAAAAGAAAAAAAATAGGTAATGTCCTGTTTCTCAGTGTCACTGTCTGCCTGATAAAACATTTATTGTTTTTTCTACTTGTGACTAACAATAAAGTTAGATTTGGTGTGCTAATGATACATAATCTATTGATCAAAACTGATAGTGACATCTCTTCAATTACTACAGCAACCCCATTGCTTCAGCTAGGCCACTAGTAATGTTTGCTGTGCAGCTGAGACTTCTATTTTCCTATCTTTCTGTCAGGAACAACAAATTAGCCATTATACAATGATGCTTGATCCAAAAGTGGCTACTTTGTTGGTCAATGTTATAATGGTAAAGGGTGTTTTAACAGCCCACCAAGAAGAAATACATAAAAATGTGTACATAACCTGAAATATGTTTATTGACTTTTTTTTTGACTTGAGTTCTCCTACATTTCTGTAATTAGTAGTGGTAAATGATAAATGATAAATATCAAATTCAACATGAAAGGAACTTACTGTGTTTTTTACTGTGTTTTTATTTGCATGCTCATTCCCTTCATTATTTCTGTTCTTTCAGCCCTTTTATTAATATTTTCAAAATTATTAAAATTTACAAATATTTGTAAGTCCATGTGATTTTATTTCTTGATCCAACATCTCCAGTTCTTTCTTTGAAATTATTAAAATTTTAACAATTTAGCTAAAATTAATCACACATTTTCTGTTTAAGGTTTGATATTATATTTTTGGAGAAAAAAAATCACAAATTTAGGATATTCAGTATTGATGGAGTCTTAATAGTGTAATTTGCTTAAAATAAGTTACTTGGCTGCTGAAACAAATGTATAACATAAAAGTAAAGCAGCAGTGTTATCAGGTAATAGCAGACTTCTGCAGCATTTATTTACTATGTGTTATGAACACTTTTTAAGTCCTGTACTACAAAGAGTAAAAATCATAAGGAATTCCATAACTGCTAAAGCTGCACCATTATATAATAAACGGTTACTAAGTTGCACTGTGCTTCCAATACAAATACATAGCCAGGTCTATATGATACTTATTTATTGTCTTGAACTGCTTTAAAGACACAGGAAAAGGATGTGGATTAAAGAAACTATTGGGCTTATTCAACAAGGCAGAGCAACAATGATGTGTAAACTGCAGTAACCCATTTATTCAGATTTGTTTATTATAGTCAAATCAATTAAGACTTAATTTCTGTTTTTGATGGGCTACTGAAATTTGCACATACATTTTTATCTTTTCAATGCCTTACTGAATAAACCTCTTTATGTTGTGATCAAGAAAAAATAAACATGTGGATTTAAAAATATTTGTTTTATTTTTTAGGGTTTCTTTTTGTTTTGCGTGGCTCTTTTTTATTAAAAAGAGGCTGTGGACTGAAAAGAAGGGAAAGGGTAAGTAAATATGTATTACAGTTTGCTATTCTGGGTACCCTGACCCTTCTTTGTTAAACAAAAGCAATGAAGTAGAGAAGTAGTTTTTCTTCTAAAAAGCTTTCTATAGACAGGAGATAATAGTTGTTCTGTCTGGTTGATCTCATGGAGAAAGATACATGCAGCCAAAGACTTTTGGTGAGAAGCATGTCAACATGTTAGATAATCTGTCAAACTGTTTGTTTGCCCAAAAAAACAAGCTGTGGTAGCATGTGCTCTCCTTTCCCCCATTCTCTCCATTTCAATATATATGAATGCTCATCCTAACCCAGTTTTTTGAGCCACTTAATGAACGTGTTTGAGGTTGGTTATGCCTACACATCTCTACAGTCTCTGAATTATCCACATACTTTCACTATTTAAATCCATTTAAAGTGATCCTATACACCATTTTCCACATTCATTAAATACCTCAATGAAATATTTATTAGTGTTACTTTTGATTACCAACTTCCAAATGCTGTGGCCTACTCTAGACCAGGCAATATTCCAGTTCTTCTGTGAGCTACATGGTCAGCTGGACTGCTTTTGTTTCTCAACAAGCTTTTGTTTCTAACAGGCTGTTAAATGGTGTGTTACTTGGAGGCCCATTTTGAGGTAGGCTTCATAGGCTTTGGATTGGACTGGCAAAATGTCTGTCATATGTTTCATTATCATATTTATTTTTTAATCCATTATATTTCTTTGTTATGTAATCCCACAAAAATAATACAAGGAATTATAATTTCACTATAGTCTATCATATACTTGTGTCTCCTATACAGATTGAGTTCTTTATTTATTTTGTGGTGAATATTTAACAGGTGTCAACTCTACCTGGAGTCAATGCATACGGGGATGCTTCAATGGTACAAATAGGAAATATTTCTGGATATATAGATACCCCAGACCCTCCTACCATTATTAGTTATCTGCCTGGACTTTTATACAAATTTAGCTGCAGTTATCCCCTGGAGTATCTGGTAAACAACACTCAGCTGGCTTCGTAAGTATACACTACAATTATTTTTAAACATATAAAGTGGCAAGGCAACAATCAGCAGGAACACCATATAGATGTTTTTCCAAATCATTTCTCCTTTAGAACCATATGAGTCAAACTCTATTGAGCCACCCTTCTAAACATCTGTTCTGTGGATTACAAACAAACATACTTATTTAATAATCAAATCTGCTAACTGTAGTAATCCATAGCATCAGAATCCACCCCTGACTGGTCTGAGTGTAGTAGACAGATGATTAAATCCGAATGGTGATATAAGATACTGTGCTTCGGACATCATATTTGTTCATATGCACCATTTTAAATAAACCCCCCAAAATGTAAGCATGTATAAAAATATGAAATGAGAAAAAAAAAAGTTATCAAGTACATTTGCATAAATATTTTATACTTACATTCACTTTCAAATAAATACTTACTTTTGCCAACTGTAAGCATTGCAGATTTTGCTGACTTACAAAGTAACTTAAAACTTTGTATGACACGAAAGAAATCATATTAGCATGTGTGTTAATGTAACTAATTAGAAAGTGTTTATTCTCATGATTATAATAATAATATAAACCTTTACAATTTGTTATTTTCTATCCTATAAGTGTTTCAGACCTCATCGTTTATCCAGCTTGTGCTGCATGTAATGATTTTTTTTTTCTTTTTGAATAATGCAAAGTTTTTGTTTTCTTTTTGCTGATTGTCTAGTTGTAAAGTAACAAAGTTCTCTACTCCTATTGCAACCAGCATTCCCATTCTTAGATTTAAAATTCCCCATAACATCTATAATTGGTAGTTTGCATTTATTTATCAATGTTGGATATTCAGGCATGTCAAATTTGCCTGAACTTTCCAAAGTTCACTGTAACTCACTTTGCATTTTGCCCCATGTTTATTACACTGCAGACAGTTCTTAGCAATGACAACTGCAATGATAGAGCAGTGTGAAAATAGCAGGTTTGCTAAAATTGCTACAAAATGTAATACTCAGTTTCAGCAACAAACCCATGTTTATTTTAAGCATGTGTTGCATATGGAGTTTTGAGTTAAAAGGGTAATGCTACAAGCAAGCAAAATAAAGCAGCTTTGTCTTCAATACATCATTTTGTTACCTGTGAGAAAGATAAATATTCATTCATATTTAAAATGGATATATGTAAAATCATAGCTATTATCAATTCAGCATTACCTCTACTATTATTAATAACCTTCCCATGTTAAATTAAGTTTCAGAGGACATTTCTCCTTTTTTACAATGTTGTTTAAACAAAATATTCTTACAGAGTTTTTATTTAAAGCTAAATTCTAGGCAAAAGGCACACACAGTTCATTAATTCATTCATACAATCTTTAAATTTATTTTTTAAATACAAGCGGTGTAGGTACCTGAATGTGACCTGGTATCAGCCACTTGCCAGCCCTACATAGCAGATTGTAAGTGTGAGAGGGAGAAGCAGTACAAGGAGCCAATTAGTTTATGTACTTACAAGAAGATTGCCAATAGGAAGAGGACACAGAGTGACAGAGAAATGGACTGATAACTGTGCTGCTTCTCATTTCACTATCCAGTTACAAGCTGTGGTGGGTGGGTCCATGAGTGAGTTGAATGGTGCTGGGGCCATCAAACAAGGGCATCAGAAAAAGAGTGCTGCAGGGAAAATCACTGGATTGAAGATGTATATTGCAGCAAAAGCTGGTTTTATTTTTTCTTTAATGGGTTATTTATTTTCAAAGTTTTTTTAGGTGGAGTTTAATACAATGTAATGTAAAAAAAAATTAAAATAAAAAAAATTTAAATTTAGATAGTACAAAATGTTAAAATAAATAAATAAAAATAAAATGAAAGGGGAGAGCGGATGGAAAAGTCCATTTCAGCTAATTATGGTTTGCTAAGGGTTAATAATAGATTCATTAGGAACACTTTTTATTAGAAAAATTAATACTGCTTTTATTTTGTGGGGTATCTTTAACTGATGATAGGTTCAGATCAAAGGACACTCTTTTGATCTGCACATAAAACCACTAATCTAAATAATATTATTACAACTTATTTATAAATAAAGCTAGCAAACGCTGTTTGCCAGCCTTGTTTACACAGGGTCATCTATTAGTGCTCCTGCAGCAAAAAAAGACCCTGTTGTCATGCTGACATACCTTCCTAATGATTGCACCAGGAACAGTGGCCATGGGGAGTTGGTCGGCATACGAGATGTAGGTAATGGATGACGTTTTTAGGACATACCTCATATGCCCAAGGTCTTCAGATGGTTGAGAGGTTGTTCATACTGCATTTTGGGGATATTTTACAGGCCCTCCATTGGCATTTTGACCAAATATTTTTAATGTTTTACTCTACCACCATTTTTCGCAGCACTGTACACAATTGTATGTAATATTTACTAAGCAATAATTCATATTTAATTTAGACTCTTAACATTTCTGAGGCGAAAAGAATCGAATACCTATTTCTGCTCAACTTTCCATCTTATAGCACCTTATTTTGCTTTCTCCATAATATAAAACCAAGTAACAATTCAACGAGAGAGCAGAACCCCTGTAATAATAAGCGCAGCAGGTATACAGACCTAGGAATTCAAATGCAGAGATCTCATGAATGGTATTTCCAGGTGAAATAAGAAACTATCGGTTAGTTTATCTTCCCAACATGTATTAAAACATATATTGCATGGACTGACACTTTCAGCTTTGTCATACTGCTATTTGCATTACCACTTATTTACAATATATATCACATGTGTTTCCTGTACACATAGAAAAATACCAGGTACAAAGTTATAATTATAATGCATCAATATTAATGGACTTTTGCTGTAATACATTTTCTAATTTACCATTGTAGATCTTCAGCTGCTATTTCTGTGAGAGATGGAAATGGTACATTTATCAGCACATTGAATTTACTCCTTTATAATGTAAGTAAAAACAATACAACTGTCCTGTGCACTAAATTTTTATTTTATTCATAAGGAAATGTATCCCTTTTAGCTTTCAGTGCTGCAAGATCAATGTTGCTAGTTTTCAGCGGGAGTGATGTCCTGCTTAAAGTGGGGTTCCACCCAAAAAAAAAACTACATGAAAAATCCTAAAAAAAAATACAAAAAAAATGTGGATTTTTTTTTTTACTTACCTCTAAATGCCTGTTGCTAGGGGGTCCCTCGTAGTCTGCCTCTTCCAGTGCCTGGGCTGGTGATATCACTTCCCCCTCGGCACAGGAAGGCCTCAGCTCTGCTCCCTCCCTCCTGTCAATCATCTGGGATCCATTACAGGTCCCAGGTGACTGAGCGGCCAATCACGGCGTGCGGCGCCGCTCGCGCATGCGTAGTGGGTGCCAGGCTGTGAAGCCACAGCCCGGCGCTCACAGTTGCAATGCCGGTGCTGCTGAACAGAAGGGGAGACAGGCGGGGCTTCGATCCCCCACACCGCTGGACCCTGGGACAGGTAAGTGTCCAATTAAAAGTCAGCAGCTGCAGTATTTGTAGCTGCTGACTTTTATTTATTTATTTTTTTGACTGGACCTCGGGTGGAACTCCTCTTTAAACTTGCTCCCACACCCTCCTGGTAACTGGAGCCCCAATGCTAACCTTCCCTTAAAGTGCAACTTTAGTCAGAAAATTAAGTCCTGCTAGATGCCAGGCTGGTCCTTTTTGCAGGTATAGCTATGTAAAACATTAAAAACAAGAGCCTATACTGTTTAAAATCCAGTAATATACTGTCTCTTCCTGCTCTGCACTTGCTCTGCTGCTCTCAATTTTTGGCATTGTGCTGAAAAATGAGAGCCACTAAAGGCAGATCTGCTGACAGCCTAAAGATTCGCTGTTGCTCAGGGGGTTTTGGGCTTTAGCACAATGGCAGCCTCCAGCAAGACGGAGCAGGAACAATGCTGGAGGAAATGTACAGCACAGTAATTTTGGTAGCTACATTTTTAATATGGAATGTATGCTCCTCGCTAAAGGACATTATTTTTATCAAGTTGTTATGGGTAAAGTTCCGCTTTAAGTACATTTAACTACATGTTTGCATGCTTGTCTCTCTAGCTCTGAGACCTTGAGGACCGTAGACTAACCCTCCGGTGACAAGCTACTAGTGCTAAAGCATTGTCACTGGAAATTCCTGCTTTCTATTATTTTTTCTCTGAAATTCAGCTCTCCATCTCTGTCACAATAAATGCAAGACCAAACAAGAGAGTCTCTCTCCTCTAACTGAATTTCTAGCGTACAATAAAAAAAGACACCGCAGTAGCAAGAATGAGACCTCATGGAAAATATTACAGGCAGATGAAACTGGATGCAGAGACCTTCCCAATACAGTATGATATAAAAAAATATAAGACATTAGACAGTGATTTAACCCACTAGAATCCCTAACCTGATGTATCTATTCTGGATGGATAAATCCCTTAAATCATGAGAATAATTACTGTATGTGAAAATCCTTTGAGAACATTGGTTCTTTTTATTAGATTATTTTGTTTTATAATTCATACTTTTTTAGAACGCTTTTTATCAAAAAGCTATTGAAATGAAACCCCTCCCACACAGCCTATTGTCAAAGGATGGCCTAGCGGGAACCCTGTTATCCTGGGAGGACGTCATATGTTGTCCTCCCAGGATTGCACCTCATGTGCAACCCATGAATTGCGCTCCAGCACAATCTTTTACCTGCTGTGTCCTCCGGACACAACCGATAGCAAATCACTATACTGGCCCACTGCTGGTACCATGTGATTGCTGTGGCAAATCACAGCAGATCACATGACAATTGTACACAATAAAAGGCTTTGATTCATGCCTTTCATTATGTACTATTGTGATGAGCACTGTGATTGGTCACAGTGATCACATGGTACAGACAGGGCCAATCACAGCCCATCTGTACCACGTGATTATCTGTGGCCAATCACAGCTAATAACAAAAGTAAAGCTAATAACAATAGTAAACACTTAATGAATAGTTTTCATACAGAAAAAATGGTTGCTTATAACTAAAAATGTTATAAGCAATAAAAAAAAAATCCTAATTGCCTCCCCAGAGTAGTACAGTGGTACTATGGTAACACTGAATTGCTCTGGTCACTGTATCTAAAAAAAAAGAAAAAAATGTAATGAAAAGGAAAACAATATTAAAAAAAAGAAAAAAAAATACTTTTTTTTTTTTACTTACTGTCACCAGTCAGTGTCCCTGACAGCCAGTTATATTATGACAATGTACTGTACTGGTGACAGTATGTAAAACATTTTTTAAAACAATTGTGAAAAAAACATTTTTTTTTATTTTTTAATTATCCAAAAAATTGTGAAAAAAAGTTACAACGTCAAAACTTGCCATGCCTCTTACTAAATACCTTAGAGTTTCTACTTTCCAAAAACGGTTCATTTGAAATATATTTATACTGTCCTGGCATTTTCGGGGCTCAAGAAATGAGTAAATCATGACTGATCGATTTTCAGATATACTGTATATACCATAGCTTGTGGACTCTATAACTTTCCTACAGACTAAATAATATACACTGATTTGGGTTATTGTCACCCAAGAAATGTAGCAGTATACATTTTGGCCTCAATTTAGGAAGATTATTTATTTGCCAAATGTTATAACAGAAACAAAGAATAACATGTTTCTTTTCAACATTTTCGGTCTTTTTTCGTTTATCTAGCAAAAAATAAAAAACCCAGTGGGGATTAAATACCATCGAAGAGAAAGCTCTATTTGTGTGAAAAAATTGTAAAAATGTCATATGGTTTCAGCGTTGCATGACAGCGCAATTGTCATTCAAAGCATGACAGCGCTGAAATCTGAAAAAGTGTCCACTATTGAATTGGTTAAAGAAAAAGAGCCTATGTAGCTATAATCTAATTTTGTTTTTGGTTAGAAATTGATATTTACTTACTTATAAACTGTAATTATGTAAATTAGAAAATGTATTTTAAACTTTCTAATCAGCGTTCAATGAAAGCAGTGGGTTTGGAAGAGTGTGATTTTATGGTTAAAGCAAAATGCAAGCTTTTAAAACACATCATGTTTGTTTTCCTGCTTGTCTTAAAAGCTGGGTGAAATGTGCAGCGCTTATGTGATCATATAAACCATAACAAATCATATGAGTACAGAAATTGCAATTGTAATCACTTGAATAGAATAGAGAGTGAGTGGCCTCACAAAACAAGGTAAATAGAGTACAGATCAATAAAATGTACCAGCATCCAGATTAGTTGATGGAAATTGTTTGGGAGTATGGGCCCCACCCCAAACTCACCAAGAAAAAAAGAAGGCAAGTGGACTATTGCGGTACATATGAAGGGAATATGTATAAGCAGTACAAACCACTAGTAAAAATTCACAAAATTTATTGATACAATGTAGCACAAAACAACAAAATATATAAATTAAAAAAGCTCAGATGACATGATATTTCTCAACAAGTTTTGCAGATTTCCCGCTTCATCAGGAAAATACATCTGTGGATACAAATGACAAATGGACACTACCTTCTCCCCATAGACTGACAATGCTGCTGTCCAAAAGGTACCCCCTGTGCTCATTCATCCATAGTTAGGGCACTCTAATACAGAAGGTGTGTTACTGGCCAGATTGCCAGGTGAAAACAGAAGGAAAAAAGTCTAAAAAAGAAAACACATGCAGCTACCACATCTAATAATTTGGGTCTAGTAACACTTCGGGATTGATTTAATAAAGGCAAATAGACTATGCACTTTGCAAAGTGCAGTCTTACTTTGCAAGTGTAGTTGCTCCAGAGCTTCTTAAATGAGGTAAATCTTCACTTTGCAAAGAATACCCAATCACATGCAAGGAAAAAAAAAAAAAAAACAGCATTTTTGCTTGCACGTGATTGGATGATGGAAGTCAGCAGAGCGTCTGCCCATTTACTATTCTCTGGAGCAACTGCACTTTCAAAAGTACACAGTCTGTATGTCCATTAGTAAATGAACCTCTTTAAGTCAACCACAAATAAATACCGTACTTATGTTTATACATAGTATATTGTATATGCTGTTCTTATTTTCACTCACCCTCTCAAATCATAAATCTTGTTCTATTGTTTCTGGTATTGTAATAAAGCTATGAATTTAATTCACCAAACTAAACGGATAGTTCCAGGCAGCAATTCATTGCTTCACTTCTTACTCTTACAGGATTCAACCTACAGCCAGCAGTTGCTGATACCAAGCACTGGACTGCCATTGAAAACAAAAATATATGCAGCAGTGAGAGCAACCAACCTTGATGGACGGTATTTTGAAACAGTATATTACTGTCCTTGCTTGTGTTTCATGCTCTGATTTTGTATTGTAATGGTTTATTTATTTTAAACAAGGATTTTTCATTATTTTTTTTAACTTTCCATAGATAAAGAATGTGTAAAGATTTTTTGAAAATGAAACAAGGACATGTTTTAAAAAAATACACTCTGAAATGAAAAATGAAGGTCTTTAACACTTTGCCTGACAAAGCCATTTTATTAAAAGAAACCACAAAATACCTGCACTTGTTAAAGGTTTATTAATAAATGGCTCATATAAGCAGCTAGCCAAAAAGTTGCCTGGGAAAACCATAACATAAATAACAATAAAATTGCAACACTTATTCTGGTAGAAACAGAATCCACCAGGTAAATAGTGTATAAAATGTGATGATAGTGATGATAATCCAAACAATGGGTGTCACAGTGAAGAACCACCACCAATGAGAAAGACACACACTGACCCTTACCCTAAGTGTTGGACTACCAGAGTAAAGTAGTCAAAAAAGCATTATTTACAATAATGGGTTTCAAGCCATCAAGCTCCTCAGATTCCTCAGTAACTGTAACCATCAGGCTATGTCTCCTTCCAAGATGTTATATTGAGTCTCTCTGATCTGTGTATCACCTTAGGGCTTAGAGCCATTTTATTGTTTTCTGCATATTTCTGCATATTCTAAAATACTCACCTAAATTTTAAAACATGATTTTTTTTAAAAGTAGAGGGTCTACAAAATAAAAACATGGTAGTTATAGTTTTTTTTATATCACACAATATTAATGCAACTGTTTGCAAATCTATATTATCAGTAAAAAATACATTCAAATTAATTTTAGTGCAAACACAGTAACATCTCTATATATTCACCATGCAGTTGTCATTTATATACCTGTGTGCATTTGTATTTTATGTGCAGGCAGCCCAGGGGGCTTTACATTTTTTTAATTTAATATTTATTTAATTTTTTTAACACTTTTTCATTTTTTTACACATATGTTCAGTTCATTGTTTTTCCAGCTGAATCAGTTGGGATCAGACAGCTCTGATCCCTGAACCAGATGTTTCTTGTCTCCCCTCTACTTTCCCTCCTGAAAACATCGATGGCTATCCTGGGCTCACGGTGACCACAGGGGAACCTGAGACATATATTATTATCATTATTATACAGGATGTATATAGCGCTGACAGTTTGCGCAGTGCTTTACAACATTAGGGCAGACAGTACAATTACAATACAATTCAACACAGGGGGAATCAGAGAGCCCTGATCGTTAGAGCTTACAATCTTACAATCGGGGGGGGGGGGGGGTATAACGTTTGTGAGCTTTGGAAATGATCAGATGATTTTATAGCTGTCTATATCACTTTTTTTATGAAAGCCCAAAGCTGACTCTGTAAAACATAAACAAGTGTGTGACTGCTGTTGAAGCCGTGAGTTTGTTTGCATTCTAATGCTGAAAAACAAAAGGAAAGACAAGAGCACGAAACCCCATAGTGTAGTATATTAAGCAGAAAGCATTAAATAAATGGATAAATTGCACTCACAAAAAATGGCATGTGCTAGGCATAACAGTCTTGGTTGCCTGAAAACCAGGTGTGATAAAGTGTGAACTGGGACCCCTGCCTTGGCCACTGGCAAGGTTATGAGAGTGCACTTGGGAGGGCAAGGGTGTGAGAATACAGATGTGATGGAATAAAGCTGCTGTCACTGAAGGAACACTGTCACCGATGCACAACCATGGAAGCAGAGGCTGCCCAATGTAGCCAATGTTCACATGCAGAGTAGGATAGAGGGATGCATTTCCAAGCTTCAAGCTTCTTCCTCAGTACTCTGGTTCAAGGCTAGGGTCCAGGTTCACAATTCATCCCTCCCAGCTTTCAAGAGACCAAGACTGTTATGCCTAGAACATCCCATTTTTTTGTGAGTGCAATTTTATCAAGTTAATACTGTACATGCTTTCTGCTTAATATGCTAACTATGGGGTTTTGTGCTCGTCTTTCCTTTTGTTTTTTAGTGATTTAAGAGAGCACCCACTCTGGTCCAAGAAAATCACCCCTATAGTTAGATCATGGCAGAATAGATTTTTGGGCTACCCACGTTATTTTCTTTCATGCTAGTGCTTGATTCTCACTTAATCAATCGAATAACCTCAGAATCATATGTAGCATATGCCTGTTATTGTTTTCCTTTATCATTATAATTATTATTATTACTATTTTTTAATATTGTTGACCTTTTTGATGCATTAGGGAGCAGGAGTTGAGTGTTGTGTTTTTTTTTCTTTTGGGTACTCCATAGCCCAATTAATATAGTTATAGTGCATTCAAATACTGCCATACCGTAATACTTACGGTGGTGGCAGTAAAAGGTTTAAAAATTTTTTATAAAACCAAAACCTTTATAACTCTCACTGTTTAGCTGTACATTGTATTAAAGGTATTGTACACTTTCAGATATTTTTATTGTTTTAACCAGGTATTAGTGTAGTTATATTTCCTGTTGATTGTTTTCATTTACTTGCAATGATGGGCTCACATGTTGTAGTGGCAGTTTGCAGAGTCATGGCTGGTCGATTCCCTTGTTTCAAAGCATGGCTGAAGCTAGTCTGTTCCTATGCAGGAAGGGGACAAGAAAACTTTATGTTCTGAATCACACAGTGCCCAATGCATGCCTCACCATCCCCTCTATGTTGCATCACAAATGTGGGAGTGCTAATGTGATGAAACACATCTCCTAGGTGCTTGAGTGAGCTCTCTATATGTCTGTGAATGCTTCCCCTGCTTGTGTTTGTGTCATATCTAATTACTGTGTACACAGGAATTGTCAGGTCCTACACTACAGGCAAAAATCATGTATTAACCTATGCTGTATGCCTTATGTTTCAACACAAACAGAAACTAAGCCAGGAATGTGATGATTTATTCTACTACAGGCTGTGTAAATGGGACAAATGAAACTACATGATCAATGCACATCTTATGCAAGTGAAGAACACAATGTGCATATAGGAATGTTTACCAAACCTTTAATGTTAAAATGTCTGGGCAAAAAACATTTTTGATAGTTTTGGATAGGGTGGGGAAGAATTATACCCTGAGTCAGTGTCCCTACTGAAGTGATACAACCCCTTTGTACTGGTGACTAGGGATGAGCCGAACACCCCCCCGGTTCGGTTCGCATCCAGAACATGCAAACAGGCAAAAAATTTGTTCGAACACGCGAACACCGTTAAAGTCTATGGGACACGAACATGAATCATCAAAAGTGCTCATTTTAACCGCTTGGCATCCGGAGGCCGTCATATGACGGCCTCGACTTTCGGGGCTTATATCTGAATGATGCCTGAGGCTACAGACTTTATTCAGATACCGGCATTTTCAGCCGGCGATTCTGTACACCATAAGAATGATCATAGCAGCTGTTCCACCGCTTGATCGTTCTTATGGGCGGCGAGAGGGGACGTCCCCCCCTCCTGCCGCCCTCCGGTGCTTCTACCGACTCACCTCAGTGATCGGTGAGTCGGATAGTGGATCCGCCGGCGCCGGATGTTCACCATAGAGATTTCCGGCAGACCAGATGGTCGCCGGAGTCTCTATGATCGTTCGGAGGCCGGGCGCGATGTTATGACGTCACGCCCGGCCTCTGCATTCAAAAAAATGGTGCTGCTTCGGCTGTGAAGCGGCGATCGTTTTATTTATTTTTTTATTTTAGGCTTCCCAGCCTAGAGGGGAGATGTGGGGTCTTATTGACCCCATATCTCACTGTAAAGAGGACTGATCGTGTAATAGGAATAAAAGTGATCAAAAAAAAAAATGTAAAAGTGTCAAAATAAAAAATTTTAAGTAAAATTAACAATAAAAAAAAAAAAAATTTAAAGCGCCCCTGTCCCCATGAGCTCGCACGTAGAAGCGAACGCATACGTAAGTCCCGCCCACATATGAAAACGGTATTCAAACCACACATGTGAGGTATCGCCGCGAACGTTAGAACGAGAGCAATAATTTTGGCCCTAGACCTCCTCTGTAACTCAAAACATGTAACCAGTAAAAAATTTTAAAGCGTCGCCTATGGGGATTTTTAAGTACAAAAGTTTGGCGCCATTCCACGAGCGTGTGCAATTTTGAAGCGTGACACGTTAGGTATCTATTTACTCAACGTAACTTCATCTTTCACACAATGCAAAAAAATTTGGCTAACTTTGCTGTTTTGTTTTTTTAAGCATGAAAATGTTTTAAAAAAAAAAAAACGCATTTGAAAAATTGCTGCGCAAATACCGTGCAAGATAAAAAGTTGCAATGACCGCCATTGTATTCTCTAGGGTCTCTGCTAAAAAAACGTATATAATGTTTGGGGGTTCTATGTAATTTTATAGCAAAGAAATTATGATTTTTGACATGTAGGAGTGAAGTGTCAGAAATGGCCTGGATGCGAAGTGGTTAAAGGCTTATATGCAAGTTATTGTCATAAAAAGTGTTTTTGGGACCTGGGTCCTGCCCCAGGGGATATATATCAGTGCAAAAAAAGTTTTAAAAACTGACGTTTTTTTGGGAGCAGTGATTTTAATAAAGCTTAACCAGTTGCCGCCCGCCCACCGTCAAATGACGGCGGGGCAGTGCAGCTCTTGTTCAGGGCCGCCGTCATATGACAGCGGCACAGAACGGCCACTCTCACGCGCCCGTGGCCGCACCGTGTTGCTAGGACACGGTGCGACACTGATCTGTGTAAAGAGCGGCTCTTTAACCATTTGAACGACTGTGTCTAATCACAGCCGCTCACATGTAAATACGGAGATGCCGGTAATCGGCTCTCCTCGCCTCACACTGACAGAGGAGGGAAAGTAATTGTATGACCTGTTGGGAAACCTTACATAATTGCTATTTCTTCCTCTCAAATTTTTTTTTAGTTTCATATAAATTAAAAACAAGATTAAGGTGGTTCTAGAGGCAGAAGGTTTTTTTTTTTATCCCAATGCATTCTATGCATTAAGATAAAAAACCTGCTGTGTGCAGCAGCCCCCTCAGCCTCCCCTATACCTACCCGAGCCCCATCTCGCTCCAGCGATGTTGCACAGGAGCCTTAGCTGTCCAGGACTGTCCCTACTATCCCTACTGATTGTCTGAGACACAGCAGTGGACATCATTGGCTTCTTCTGCTGTCAATCAAAGTCAGTGAGCAGGGTTGAACCGCGGCTCCGTGTCTGAATGGACACACAGAGCACCGGCTCGGCTTGAGGGCCCCCATAGCAAAACCACTGCACAGAGCAGGTAAGTGTAACATGTTTGTTATTTTTAAGAAAAAAAAAACAATATTTTAATATCACTTTAAAAGCATGTTTATATAACACAAATATTCAGTATCAAAATATGATATTATTATTAATCCAACGTACACCTATATGTAATAATTCCAACCTAATTCCAATTGTGCTCATGTTTTCTATAGAATAAAATATGTGTTCTACACATTTGAATGTTTGTTTTTAATAGGGATGAGTAAGTGTTCTTAGGTTTGGTTCATGGGTGATTTAATCAGATCCCCATTTAAGTCTATAGGGGGTGAATCTGAAAAATAAATTCTGCTCATTTTAAGGCTAATGGGCAAGGGACAGTAGGATTCCCACAGACAGTGTATGTTTTGTTTCATTAAATTTTTTACATGTTTCAATATTTCTGGTGTACAATTGGGTGCACCAAAGGTTACCCCTTTTTTTCCCCATTGTCATATCTGTTATTACATTTAGACCCCTTTCACACTGGGGTGGTGCGGGCATTAGCGCTAAAGTGCTGCTAGTTTTATGCTAGTTTTATGTTTTACGCTTTTAACCCCTGCTAGCGGGTGAATAATGGGTTAATAGCACCCGTGTTGCGGCGCTGCCGTAGTGCTGCTTATTCATTTCAATGGCCAGGGGCGGTGGAGGAGTGGTGTATACACTGCTCCCGCACTGCCCCAAAGATGCTGCTTGCAGGACTTTTTTTCCCGTCCTGCAGCGCACCACCCCAGTGTGAAAGCACTCAGGCTTTCACGATGGGGTGGCTTGGGAGACACTTTTCAGGCTCTTTACAGGTGCTATTTTTAGCGCTTAAATGCCTGAAAAGTGACCCAGTGTGAAAGGGGCCCTAAGGAATCCCCTTTAGTAAATTTAAGGCCTAAAGTGAGAGGCAGAAATTCTACACACTAAGTTTTTTTTAATTTCATTTTTAAAAATTTAATTTTTATTTAGCATGTAGAGATTTATTTCAATGTATCTTTCTAATTTTCTTTTTAGTTTATTGGAAGGCTATTGGTGCCCAGTTGAATCAACCACAAGCAGGGATGGCAATTCAACTTAGAAGCTACCAAAAAAAAGTCCTAAGTCTAAACAATACCTTGTCCCTATAGAAAAATAATACAAAAAATGGGTTTCTTGCAAGACAAAACTACCAGCTCAGACACTGGTCTCACAAAGGTGAGACCTACAAGGAAGCCCGACTTGTAGGTGAGAGTAAAGTTAAGAATATCTGTAATGTTAAAAAACGGCTATTTCTGAAGAGCAGATGAAACAGATAAATGCTTTTTTAATTAAGGAGCAAGATGCCAAACTGTATCTTAAACAAGTTAGGGCAGAAACACAATCTTTCATACTGCTGAGAGAGCAAAAAACTCGGGTCTAGACCTACTCATTGTACCACCCGCCAATCATATTTATTTTATGCAATTTATTTTGAACGCTATTTCAAGATAAGCATTTTTTAAAATAATTTTACTTTTCTATTATTAAAATAGTTTTGGTTATTTTTTCCATGATTAAGGCAATCCCTGCTCTGGTTAGGCAAACATGCCAAGCAGGCACAGCAAGGGTGTAAATAAAATGCTTACAAGTGATCATCATAATCAACTAATGGGTGTCAAGTCTTGACCACTGGCTAAAGGTGACCCAATATGCACTTGAGGTACTAGTCTGCAATGCTGCATGTGCTATATCAGAGAGGGCCTTCAACGCAGCAGAGTGACTGAAGTTGCATTTTTATAACCCGGGGTGAGGTTGTGCAGTGTTTTGGGTGCACAACATTTTTACATTTTTATTGGGGGGGGTTCAAAGGATGCAGTGAAGTGCATGGAATGTACATTTTGAACAGACTGTCATCAAAAATCTTCTGATCTTTAAATACTAAAAATTATACATAAAAAAAATACATAGATAAAGTAACATAAATTACAAATTAGATATAAAAATTACAGTGTATTGTTTTCAGTAACAATATTGAACAATATTTCTTATTGTGAAGACTAGCTCCACAGTATATTAGAACTTTTACAAGGCAATTTAGAATGAGAATCCTGGTAGGTTTATCATTAGGAGATAAAAATTAGAGTGTATTATTTCACAGACTCAATACACACTGTGCGTTGTGTGCAGCCTTATCAAGCTGCAGTTTAAAAGGAAGGCACATGGCAAGTTTTATCTAATAAATTATTAGAGTGTATTAAATTAGTTAGTTATTACACTAATTATTAGTGTAATAATTAGAGTGTATGAAAGCCGCGTACACACAATCGGATTTTGCGACAGGAAATGTGGGATGACAGGCTGTTGGCGGACAATCCGACCATGTGTATGCCTCATTGGACAATTGTTGTCGGATTTTCCGCAGACAAATGTTGGATAGCAGGTTTTAAAATCTTCCGCAGACAAATGTCTGTTGTCAGATTTCCCGAGCGTGTGTACACAAGTCCATCAGACAAAAGTTGTGCTCGGAAGCAAGGACGAGCCAGAATCGGTCAGTCTTGTAAACTAGCGTTCGCAATGGAGAATTAACATTCGTGACGTGGCAAATTATGAAACCTTGAAATGCAGCGCACATTCTCTTCTTCTTTAATGGGATAATAAAGAAGCTTCTTTTCTGGCGATATTGATGGAGTTATTGCAAACAAATATTCAAAGGCTTTTTTTTTCTAGTGATATCAAGAATAATATATATTTATATTTATTTTTTTGGGGTAAGTTACCACAACACCATTATCCCGTAGTTTTTAAGATCAAAGATACAACTATCTTGGTGTCCCTTGTCAATTTTACATTGTATATTTTTAAATGTAACTGCCTACTCACAAACTGTCATTTGAAGTAAAACACATAGCCAAGTATTATTCTCCACAATTTTTTTATTGTGCATTAAAAAAAGAAAACAAATAAAATTAAATATGCTATCTGCCAATAGAGCTTAACCAAAAATGCATTCTATGCATCCAAAAATATAGAAAATATACCAAATCAAATCATTATTCAACCACAAAAATAATGCCAAAGCAATAACTCCAAGGCCATTTAATAAATAACACGTTATCTCCTCTGATTCCGCAACATGTCTGGTTGACGAACAGCCATTTCGACAAGGGAACTGAAAAGCACAAAATGAAAAGCACGAATCAACACTCATCAAACTTCAAATAACTTGAAATTAGCATAAGGAGCCCAAGGGGTGGCTCTAAGGAGCTGAAAAACCATGTAGTACGTCACTACATTCGCGATTGTTGGCCAACAATTGTGTGTCGTGTGTATACAAGACAGCCTGAACATTGCCTGTTCACATGTTCAGCGAACAGCTGAATTTGTGGGTTGCTCGGTGGGATGTTCACCCACTGAGCACCCCACAATGCACTATGTAGTGCATTCTAGGGCCCTAGTTGGATGAAGCCTTGCACCTGACTGTTGGTCAGGTGCAAGGTTTTGCCAATTAGGGCACAGAGAACTGTCAGAGCCCTGATTGGATAAAGTGATGATGACTTTGTCCAATCAGGGCTCAGTGCACATAGTCTCATCCCACACTATAAAAGGTTCCTTCCCACTGGAAGCTTTTGCAGTGTGTTGTTGGAGTGGAGATAGAGCAGGCCTCCATTTGCTACTAGCGAGTTAGTGTGTTTACTTATTGTGACTCTGAGTGTAGAGTGTTAGTGTAGTGTTAGTATAGTGTGTCAGTATAGTGTAGTGTGAGTATAGTGTGTGAGTATAGTGTAGTGTCAGTGTAGTGTAGTGCAGTATTTAACACAGCATTACATAACATTTAGTGCCATATACAGTGTTGTATACACCTTTTTTTTGGTTGCTGCCTGGTTTCTTTTGACTTTTTTTGTCCCTTGCCTTCCCCTTTTTTTTCAATTATCAGCCGCAGTTTTTTCTGACTGCGACGCTGGTGTTCCCCCTATTTTTTATAGTTTTTACATTTCTGTTAGTGTCAGTCCTCAGTTTAAAGTGCACCAATCACCACTTTTCATTCAATAAAGTTCATCCAATCACACATTTCCCAGTTTCTATTAAATTTGGGTAAGAAAGGCACCCTCCCCCCATGATGTCTGGGAGGCCAACAAGGGGGCAGCAGTGTCTGTGTCAACAAGCAAAGGTGGATGTGGTCTACCCTCAGGTAGGGCACATTTTGTCTCTGTTTAGTGAAGTTGCCCATGCTATCCAGCCAAAGCATGCAGTGGAGGTGGTGGACTGGCTTACTAAACCATCCTCATCCTTCTCATCCTCTATTACTCATGCTGACACTAGTGTGCTCTCTACTGCAGCTGCCAGAGCGGCTTATTCTGCCTCTAGAAGGTTACAGGGTGAAGGCACCACCAACTCCCAAAAAACTATTTTTCCACAAGTGTGTGACAGGGGCATCAATTTTTTTTTTTTTACAGCAAGGCCAATTCTTGCTTTCATTAGGAGTACCTATATAGGGTTATGGTGTGAAGGCACCACCAACACCCAAAGGCCAATTTTTCTGCAACTGTTTGATAGGGGCATCAAATTATTATTTTTTTTTAAGCAAGACCAATTCTTGCTTTCATGAAGAGCACCTCTTTAGGGTTAGGGTGTGAAGGCGTCACCAACACCCAAAGCGCAATTTTTCTGTGCCTGTTACTTCTATCCAAAGTCTGCAAAAGAGACACCAGACTTTATCTAAAAAAACTGTTAATATTGGCCTGAGTGTACTATAATTTGGCTTTACATAAGGCTTGCTCACTGTGGTGCAAAACTTTGTTATTTCCATCCAATGTCTGCCAAAGAGACACCAGAATTTATCAAAAAAATCAATTTAAATGTCACCTTTTTTCCTTATACATGTCAGTTTTACTGCAGCAGATTCTACACAAGGTACAGATACACCACTTTACAGGCAGACTAAGAGGACCCCCCAGGAACTATATTTAAAGGATTTTTTCATTTTTACTGTTTGCATCATTAAAATCATTGCTTCTTTAAAAACAGTCTTTTTCAAAAGTTTTTTTTACATTGGTACATGTCCACCCAGGGCAGTACCCGAGCTCCCATACCCTTTTTATGGCCAATAACTTGCATATAAGCCTTCAAAATGGAGCCTTTTGATTTTTCAAGTTCAGGTCCAATAGACTTTAATAGGGTTTGTGGTTCAGGTCCAAACTTTTGGGGTGTTCAAAAGTTGTGGCGGGAACCAAACTGGGGGGTTGTTTGGCCCATCTCTATCCAGCACAACTGAACAATAAAAAAAAAATGTCACTCCAAATGCCACCTGCTTAGGGTTAGGTGAAGTTCGTAAGCCTATGAGAAAGCAATATCAAGTAAAAGAGTGAAATATTAAATTGAAATTGATGGTGAGTTAGAGGTCTCTTTGCTTGTAGACTTTATTTGCTTATGGCGCCACCCGTCGCTCACTGGTTTTTGGCTGTAGGGCGTGCACTGCAGTACATTAGTTTAAAGGTGCTTTAGTAGGTCACAGTTTCACATGGTGACAACAGGTAGATCTATAATGGATAAATTGAAAGTGTTTTATTTATTGTTTATACTGACATGATGGCAGTATAAGCACTACTTTTTGACACTATTTGGTTGCATTCATGCAGCCTTTGAGTACTACTGTGATAGGCCACAGTTATCACATAGTACAGGGCCACTGTGATTTGACCTTTACTATGCGATTGCTGTGATGAATCTCATAGATCACAGTAGTAAACAATAGCATCATGAATGACAACCATTGCTTACTACTGGTAATGTGATCACTGTGATTGATCATAGTGATCACATGGCACCAGGGCCAGTCACAGCAGCCCTGTACACCGATCTGTGATCTGCTGCCAAGTACGTCTTCACAGAACAACTCTTGTCCTCCCCAGCGACTGTATATATATGGGACAATATTCTTACTAGGCCATATTTTGAACAGGACCCACACCAGACAGCTATTAATAAAGAAAAAAACATTTAAATGATTTTTTTTGCAAGAAAATCTTCAAAATATTTTAGTGACTGCATGCACAGTATTTAAACACACAAACTAACTCTAAATATAGAACTTTTCAGCAACACTCTATTGTATGGCAGAAACTAGATCTCCCTGTACTAATACTGTGTGATCTATCTATTTCTACTCTAATTGTCCTCAACAAACACTGACTTTAAGTATAGGAATTTTCAGAGGCAATGTATAGGATGGCAGAAACTATTCCTCCCTGCAGACACTATGATCAGTCATTAATCTGCCACAAGATTGTGCAACACACAGTTAATTTTCATTTTGTCTAATGAATGAGGTGAAGCTCTCTTGACTTCTATCTTGTGCGAGCAAATATACAGATGTTTTCCTTCTATGTAAAGGGAATTTTACCACATTCACTAAGCTAAGGGGAATATTTTTGCAAAGTGAACAGCCTATTTGCCTTTAGGCCAGAAAGTGCTATGTTGATAATTGGTGGCTGTAGATGAGAACAGCTGCGTTAGTTCACCAACCTCAAATGAACCCAGAGCTCATTGCATAGGAGTTTGATAGTGGTCTGCCTTTTTTATCAACTAGTCCTGTAAAAATATAAAAAAGCAAACATAAAAATACCTGACATGTCAGGACTAGGGATGAGCCGAACACCCCCCTGTTCGGTTCGCACCAGAACATGCGAACAGGAAAAAAATTCGTTCGAACACGCGAACGCCGTTAAAGTCTATGGGACACGAACATGAATAATCAAAAGTGCTAATTTTAAAGGCTAATATGCAAGTTATTGTCATAAAAAGTGTTTGGGGACCCGGGTCCTCCCCCAGGGGACATGAATCAATGCAAAAAAAAGTTTTAAAAACGGCCGTTTTTTCAGGAGCAGTGATTTTAATAATGCTTAAAGTCAAACAATAAAAGTGTAATATCCCTTTAAATTTCATACCTGGGGGGTGTCTATAGTATGCCTGTAAAGGGGCGCATGTTTCCCGTGTTTAGAACAGTCTGACAGCAAAGTGACATTTGGAAGGAAAAAACACATTTAAAACTACCGCGGCTATTGCATTGCCGACAATACACATAGAAGTTCATTGATAAAAACGGCATGGGAATTCCCCACAGGGGAACCCCGAACCAAAAAAAAAAAAAAAAAAAATGATGTGGGGGTCCCCCTAAATTCCATACAAGGCCCTTCAGGTCTGGTATGGATATTAAGGGGAACCCCAGCCAAAATTTAAAAAAAAAATTGACGTGGGGTTCCCCCTAAATTCCATACCAGACCCTTCAGGTCTGGTATGGATTTTAAGGGGAACCCCGCGCCAAAAAAAAAAAAAAAAAAAGGCGTGGGGTCCCCCTAAAAATCCATACCAGACCCTTATCCGAGCACGCAACCTGGCAGGCCGCAGGAAAAGAGGGGGGGACGAGAGTGCGGCCCCCCCCCCCTCCTGAACCGTACCAGGCCACATGCCCTCAACATTGGGAGGGTGCTTTGGGGTAGCCCCCCAAAACACCTTGTCCCCATGTTGATGAGGACAAGGGCCTCATCCTCACAACCGTGGCCGGTGGTTGTGAGGGTCTGCGGGCGGGGGGCTTATCGGAATCTGGAAGCCCCCTTTAACAAGGGGACCCCCAGATCCCGGCCCCCCCCCTGTGTGAAATGGTAAGGGGGTACTTACCCCTACCATTTCACTAAAAAACTGTCAAAAATGTTAAAAATGACAAGAGACAGTTTTTGACAATTCCTTTATTTAAATGCTTCTTCTTTCTTCCTTCATCTTCTTCTTCTTCTGGTTCTTCTGGCTCTTCTGGTTCTTCCTCCGGCGTTCTCGTCCAGCATCTTCTCCGCGGCGTCTTCTATCTTCTTCTCCTCGGGCCGCTCCGCACCCATGGCATTTGGGGGGAGGCTCCCGCTCTTCTCTTCATCTTCTTCTCTTCTTCATCTTCTTCTTCTTCTTTTTCTTCTTCTTCCTTCTTCTCTTCTTCTCTTCTTCCTGTCTTCTCCGGGCCGCTCCGCAATCCATGCTGTGGCATGGAGGGAGGCTCCCGCTGTGTGACGGCGTCTCTTCGTCTGACGGTTCTTAAATAACGGGGGGCGGGGCCACCCGGTGACCCCGCCCCCCTCTGACGCACGGTGACATGACGGGACTTTCCTGTGGCATTCCCCGTGACGTCACAGGGAAGTCCCTCAAGTCACCGTGCGTCAGAGGGGGGCGGGGTCACCGGATGGCCCCGCCCCCCGTTATTTAAGAACCGTCAGACGAAGAGACGCCGTCACACAGCGGGAGCCTCCCTCCATGCCACAGCATGGATTGCGGAGCGGCCCGGAGAAGACAGGAAGAAGAGAAGAAGGAAGAAGAAGAAGAAGAAGAAGATGAAGAAGAAGATGAAGAAGAGAAGAAGATGAAGAGAAGAGCGGGAGCCTCCCCTCATGCCATGGGTGCGGAGCGGCCCGAGGAGAAGAAGATAGAAGACGCCGCGGAGAAGATGCTGGACGAGAACGCCGGAGGAAGAACCAGAAGAGCCAGAAGAACCAGAAGAAGAAGAAGATGAAGGAAGAAAGAAGAAAGAAGAAGCATTTAAATAAAGGAATTGTCAAAAACTGTCTCTTGTCATTTTTAACATTTTTGACAGTTTTTTAGTGAAATGGTAGGGGTAAGTACCCCCTTACCATTTCACACAGGGGGGGGGCCGGGATCTGGGGGTCCCCTTGTTAAAGGGGGCTTCCAGATTCCGATAAGCCCCCCGCCCGCAGACCCTCACAACCACCGGCCACGGTTGTGAGGATGAGGCCCTTGTCCTCATCAACATGGGGACAAGGTGTTTTGGGGGGCTACCCCAAAGCACCCTCCCAATGTTGAGGGCATGTGGCCTGGTACGGTTCAGGAGGGGGGGGGGGCCGCACTCTCGTCCCCCCCTCTTTTCCTGCGGCCTGCCAGGTTGCGTGCTCGGATAAGGGTCTGGTATGGATTTTTAGGGGGACCCCACGCCTTTTTTTTTTTTTTTTTTTGGCGCGGGGTTCCCCTTAAAATCCATACCAGACCTGAAGGGTCTGGTATGGAATTTAGGGGGAACCCCACGTCAATTTTTTTTTTAAATTTTGGCTGGGGTTCCCCTTAATATCCATACCAGACCTGAAGGGCCTTGTATGGAATTTAGGGGGACCCCCACATCATTTTTTTTTTTTTTTTTTTTTGGTTCGGGGTTCCCCTGTGGGGAATTACCATGCCGTTTTTATCAATGAACTTCTATGTGTATTGTCGGCAATGCAATAGCCGCGGGTAGTTTTAAATGAGTTTTTTCCTTCCAAATGTCATTTTGCTGTCAGACTGTTCTAAACACAGGAAACATGCGCCCCTTTACAGGCATACTATAGACACCCCCCAGGTACGAAATTTAAAGGGATATTACACTTTTATTGTTTGACTTTAAGCATTAATAAAATCACTGCTCCTGAAAAAACGGCCGTTTTTAAAACTTTTTTTTGCATTGATCCATGTCCCCTGGGGCAGGACCCGGGTCCCCAAACACTTTTTATGACAATAACTTGCATATAAGCCTTTAAAATTAGCACTTTTGATTTCTCCCATAGACTTTTAAAGGGTGTTCCGCGGCATTCGAATTTGCCGCGAACACCCCAAATTGTTCGCTGTTCGGCGAACTTGCGAACAGCCAATGTTCGAGTAGAACATGAGTTCGACTCGAACTCGAAGCTCATCCCTAGTCAGGACTTGTTCTCACTTAATGGTTATGCACTTTCTGTATAGACTACTTATTCAACATAAAAGAACTGATGAGTGTCTGATGAGTCTCTAGTTATCAAGTAAACAAAGGCCACAAAACACAAGAGTGTTACAGTAGCAGTGTTTAAAATATTTTTTAACCTGGTAAAATCCAGATCTGTTTTCACACTTTGGCTATTGGCCTATTGCTTTTAAAATTACTTTGTTATTACTTATGATACAGAAATAAGGCATGGTTTTGGGAATAAACAAGGCTTTTGTTGATAATGCATTTAAAGTATTTATTTAACTTTATAGACATGTGCAATTTGCAAAAAACAGTCCTGCTGAAAATGGACTTTACTGGCACCTACATGAGACAAAATCCAATTCATAAAAGATCAATCTTTATTTACAACAAAAATAATGAGCAATGCATTAGTGAGGCATTACAATTGGATTCTGTCTTATGTGGGTGCCAGTAAGGTCCATTATCAGGAAAACTGGTTCTTGCAAATTGTACATGTACTAGAAAATTTGGATGTGGCATGGGTAGAGGTCTCCTTTCTCTTTTTCCAACTTTATAGACAGATATTTTAAAAGTGAAAAACAATAAAATATGAAAATGCATTATTTAAAAAAAGTTTGATTAAGGCTTATGCTACAAATATTGAACAAATTGAAATAAAATAAAATACAAAAAAGTTTCATATAAAACATTTTAAAAAATTGGCAAAACAATATCTAAGGAGACCAGGGAGTGGAATGTGTTAATTAGGGCTAGTTAGGAATAAAAAAGGATTAATAGAAGGGAAAGACTTTTAATGAGGAAGTAAACTTTTTTCTATTTTCATTTTCCAGTTTTCCATACATCATGGAGTCCCAGGGAGGGGCTCTATTATGTATGAGGGGCATACTCTGTCCTTTACTGCTTGACTACAGTTTTCAAAATTTGAGTAAACCGTATATAAAATGTTTACTAGGAAAGTTAATCATCATTTTCATTGGGTTAAACTGACCAAGTGACTACTTATTGATATAGGTGGAATGTTTTAATGGACTACTGTTACACCACCCCATCTGGAAATCCAACTGATGACATCAGATATGATCTGTTCCTCAGGTAATATGCCTGTAATAAAGATTTCATAGGTACCCAAAGTACATCATGCTTGAGGAAGAAGTTGTACACTGTAGAGTTTTTGTTTAAGTCTTAATTGTAATTGTAATATTATTTGTATATGTACTTTAACACTTTCAGGCAAAAGAATGGTAAATACATTAAGAAATATCCTCATTATGGTACATAAATAGGCTTACTTAATAGGAAAATAACCCAGAGCAGCGCATTTAAAAAACATATTTTTTCTGTCTAGTAAAAACTATTCTATAGAACATCGAGCAACGTGATTATATAAGCATCAATGTACAAAGCTGGCAAAAGTCTTTGCAAGGTTTTTATTAATTTAAAACTATGGTAAATTTTGAGCCCTGAGGTGAAAATTTTATATGGAAATATAAATGTAAAAAGAAAATACCGAATCCAGAGAATTCAGAGTTTCAGATGAACTGAATACAATGAACTAACAACTAAGATCATTTAGATTTTTTAATGGTTCATTGATTTTATTATTTATGTCATTCCAGCTTTTACGGTACAACAAAGAGCAATGAAAATGGGCCCACTGCAAGTGATCAGATTTCAGTTTAGATAAATCAGTAAGGAGGCGATTTCTGATTGGTTGCTATGGGGTACATAATTTCCTCTCTATGCTATCTTTATTGAGTAAAATAAAGAAGGTCTTCTTACCATTTATTTATAAGCCTACCAAACACAGAAGGGAACTCTAAACACAAAAAGATTATTCCTCATGTTTGACCAATGGGAAGAGCCAGTTAAATCATCATTCCATTATATCCCAATCCAACTATGCATTCAGACCTGCTGGTTTACACTAGAGATACAACCTAATATTACAGAGCCATTCATTCCAAACTTCCAAAATGCATACAGCTTTCGGGCTTGTTTACAATTTTCATTGCAGTGTGTTGAAACCATAGCTTCTATGATGTAGGAGACTTAAGCAGAAGAGAAAGTCCCCATTTACAATTGCAAATGGGTTCATTAGCAATTAGACCCAGAGGGGTCCCTGACAATTAGTTGTAGGCAGAAACCCAAAATAATGGGAGGCAGAAAGCTCCCACAAGTATTCATGGCCACTTGTGTGTAATCATCCAAGCAGCAATTTCCTTTGAATTATCGGCACTGAACGCAGACTCTCTGTATTAGGGATTGATAATTTGCAGGCAATCGCTGCCACAGAGATTGCATGCTAGTGGTTACAAATAGTTGTAGGAACTGTCAGCCTCTTATTACTTTCCATGGGGCTTCCCATCTGCAGCTTTTTGCTGGGAACTACTGCTGGGTTTCCTGCATCTAAATGCTAATGGATCCATTTGAAATTATGAATGGGGCCTAAGATGATGGGCTAAGGTAATGTGGACTTAACCCCGCTGAACCAATATAAAACACAGTGGAGTATTTTTAAAACAGAAGGCATATCTCACTTCACAATGTCTTACTTTGACACAAATAAATAAAGAGCATACTGTTCATTTTAAGATAGGGGCCAGAAGAAAGAAAATCATTTATTAATGCCCTTACACATCTGTGCATAGCTGCTAAATAAATAGATAAGGTAAATCTTTGTATATTTAAACAGATGGTGCAGTGATTTATTTCTAAAATGTTATATCTATAATTATATCTAAATTTCTAAATATGTCTAAATTTATTTTTAAATTGTTAACACAGGACACAGGACACAGATACATTGCAGTGGGTTTAAAGTGGAGCTCCCCCCCCCAAATATTAAAAGTCAGCAGCTACAAATAATGTAGCTTCTGATTTTTAATATTAGGACACTTACCTGTCCAGGGATTTTCCAATTGGCACTCGGGTGCTGCCACTGCCATTCATGGTAAGGGAAAATGGCAGTGAAGCCTCATGGCTTCATGGCCGGTTCCCTACTGTGCATGCGCAAAGTGTGCTGCACTTTGTAACTGGCCCAGTGGCAGAGGCATAAGGAGATTGCTGAACTTCCAGGGGACCTCGCCACATCTCATTGCATACCTGTTCCCCCCTCCCCCCAAAAGGTGCCAAACGTTGCGGAGGAAGGGAGGAAGCAAACAAGCAGAACTTCCACCTTTGAGTGGAACTCCGCTGTAAGTACTGAGGCAGTTTTCTATCACTGATACAAATCCAGAGGAATGAAAGCCTTTGAGAATAGATATCAAAGCACCACAGTAATTGTAAAGTTATTTTAAGTTTTGGTTCAGTTACTTCAATACTTACAAAAATTGACTGTTGGTCTCAGGAGCTTTGAGTGTGATTTGGTGATGTCACTATTTTGCTGCTCACTATTCCTTTGCTTGGGGACTCTGTCTTGAGGCAGCAAAGCTATGCCTTTACCAAGATGGTTGTCACCAGACAAAGCGATGGTGCAGAAAAGGTGTGGTAAGTCAGTAGTGAAGAAAAGCTTAGCTGCAGGAGGACAGCTGGCAATACCATTGACAAGTACTTTGCCCTATGCTTGCCTTTTTTGGACAACATTTTTCAATTTACTGCTGCTCATGCAGACATTGCTAGCTACTAAGTCTCCTAGTCCAGCAATTAACACTACCCAGATTTACACAGGAAAGCGCTTTTTTGAGTCAATTCAAGTTCCTGAATTTAACTGATTGCCTGATGAAGTAGGGGTGTTTTCTGGCCCCTGAAACACATTGGCTGTATGGTTGCTTTTAGTGCAAACCAATAAAATAATTAGGTTCTTCTATAATTTAGTATGGAGCTCATTCTATTGGTACAAAATTTGTGTTTTAGACATTTTTACAGGTTACACAGAATAAGATGTCTAGGCAAATGACACTTATAAGCACTATTTAGAAAGTAGGGGCCAAAATGGATCTTACCTGTGTCTCCAACAGTTATGTAAACAAAAAAGATGTAATCGCTGTGCCACAGCTCTGATCTCAAGAGCACAGTATACGCAGGGTAGTGAATGCAGCTCGGATAACCCAATGGAGTCTTAAGTTAAAAAAAAACAGACAAAATCAGCGCAATCACACACCATATTACACAAAGAAGTAAAAAAAAGCACAAATTTGAAACAAAGTCAACAAAGAAATATAAACTTAACTTCTTTGTGTAGTTTGGTGTGTGCTTATGCTGGTTTTCAAAAGGTATATAGTAAACTAAAAGTATTATTTATGTGTTAGGAATGGAAAAAGTAGCATATATAAGCACACTTAACATGCATAAATATGGAAGGTGTGCATAAATTTGTAAACATTTGGAAATTGTGGTTGGTCACAACCCAAACACAAAAACACCAAACTCAGCACTGACCCCACATACACTACTTCAATAAAAACAGTCTATGTCAAAGTTCTCTGGTTCTAGGTGTTCAAGCAGAGAAAAAGAGCAGCGGCCCTCTAAGGGTAGTAATGTGTATAAAACAAAGGCTTTAATAGTATTTAAATATGCACTCACATTTGACAGATAAAAACAGGCATGTAGTGGTACTCCTAAACATCATGAAGTCACATCCGGTAGTCCGCTGGGCTGTGAAGGGGTCAGACCCTGGCCGCTTCCGGTGGCGTCCAAAGCTTCGAGTTATGGGGTTCCCTCAGTCAGCGTTTCAGCTGGCACGTAGGTGGATATGTCAGATGCTGGAGAGCCGGGGGGTGTGGCTGTAGTGCTCACGTTCGGAGCATGGGTGCTCATTTATCAGGTGTGTCAGGAAGATTATATCTATGCCCCCCACCACCACTCACTCCTGGGATTCCACCCAGTGACACAGACCAGGAAAGGAGGCATCTATTCAGCTGTCAATGCGATTTATGTCCTACGTCTGTGAGTGCAACACCTCTACTTTTATATTTTAATTTCTAACCATTAAAACGGTATTACACTAGGGTAGCCGTGCGCTCTCTTTTTCTTTGTATGGTTGGTCACAACAACTCTTATTACATTAGATCACAGAAATGTCACTTACCTGATTTTGTTTATTTTTCTTTTAAGGTCATCAATTTTTCAAATTATACATGATTAAATTCAAGGTGTACTTGGTAAAGTAGCCACTGGAGTTGATTTATTAAATGAAAATAGACTGTGCACTTTGCATACACTATTTGCCTTTGCGCTTTGCAAGTGCAGTTGAATTCATTTTCCTGAGAGCTTAGTGAATGTGGTGAAGCTCTGCTCATTTCCATCATCCAATTATGTGCAAGCAAAATGAAATTATTTTATTTCATTTGCACCTGATTGGAGCGTCACCAGATTCACTAAGCGCTGGGGAAAATTAGTACAACTGCAGTTGCAAAGTGTACAATCTATTTGCCTTTAGTAAAGCAATCCCACTGAATGTGCTTTTCTTCATTAATTTGTTGAAAGGTTGTATATAACTAGTTAAAAACTGTCACAAGCTAGTCATTAACCCTTCTCTATTAACTAAATATCTCATGAAAATTCATGTATCAGGCAGTATTTAAAATTAGTTTGTTATACAATTATTCTAATCTTTGTCTGAGTTAGTTATAGTATTATATATTATTTTAAATTTTTTGATTATATTTTATTTTTTTTACTACAAAGCTGTGATAAAGACCCACAGACAACAATATTTGAAAATGGTAAAAGCCAGATGGGAAGATTTTCTTTTGAAGTGTTCCGATTTGTCAAGCACAAGAACCAGAAAATGTCCACAGTTTTCTTGCATTGTGTAACAAAGCTGTGCCGATCAGATGACTGCCCTTTTCTTACACCTGTAAGTTATCAAATTTAATTTTTACTATGAAAAAAAATGCACATTGCTGAAAGCTATGATACTTTGCTAAATGCCTAGAGGATGATTTGCCAAAGCATATACAACTTTTATCACTTTTGAAAGCTTGCACTTATGTTTAAGCCCTTCGCGCCTAAGGGTAAAACAAATGTTAATGCCTAAGCACAAATTTGCAACTTTGTGTTAGTAAAACAGTACATATCACCACAGCTACTTTGTGCATCCAGGTGGATTATACGTTGTTTTTTTAAGGACAAATTGGGCTTTCAGCTGGTGGTAAACGGTAATGGATGTCTCCTGATTTTTTATTTATCAAAGGAAAACTGGCCCAAAATAGTAAAAAAAAAAAAAAAAAACGTTTTTAAAAAGTAGTTTTATAATTCTTGTTATTACCATAACCTACCACCAAAAAAACACCCAAAATCAATTCTACTCCTCCATAGAATCACAGAGATACCACATATGTGTATGTTAGTATGTGCTGTACCCGTAGTACAGCCCAGAAACAACAGTGCACATTTTGCTTTTTCTTTTATCCTATCTAAGACACGCTAACTCTTAACTGACACTGATACTAATTTAAAGAATGCTTTTTAAAAAAAACCCTGCCCAAAATATACTGACCAATACCTTTGACCCCGGCCTTGACCTTTGACCCTTACTTGGCCCAAACACTAACCTTGGCACTGACCTAGATCAAACCTTGATCTATGTATTTTTCTTTATATTTTATTTATTTATTTATTTTTTATTATTATTATTAATTTTTTTACACACAGTTGTTTTTTTTTTTTCTCTCTGAAAGGAGAGAGAGAGATGCAATGGGGTTGATTTACTAAAGGCAAATAGACTATGCACTTTGCATAGTGCAGTTGCGTTCTGCAAGTGCAGTTGCTCCAGATCTTAGTAAATGTGGTAAAGCTTCACTTTGCAAAGCATATGTGAGAGCAAATCAGAGGCAACTACAGCGATCAAGTGACTCGGAACCAGGAGTTCTGGGTTCTAAACTTTAACATGAGACTCAGGGGCCCCAGTGAAACCCTGGTCTCTGTGCTGGGAGCATGCTGTGCAGTGCGATCCCAGCACAAAGACAGATAAGCATATATGCGACCCCACGGAAAAAATAGCCCAGTCCAGTTGAGCCGTATATATATGTACTGTTGGCGCGAAGGGGTTAAAACACCCAGGATCCTTTTTCAGATCTGTCATAAATGGCTTTCCATCTGTGATTGGCCCACAGGAATCACATGGTACCTGGCTACCTGTACCATTCGATTAGCTATAGCCAATCACAGATTACAAATATAAGCAAGCTGTTCATGACTGCCAAAACTATTGCTTATTCAGTGATCATCACTGTATAAGCAATAACAATGTAAAAAAATCCCTGTTCACCCCTCCAGAGTAGTACAGTGTCTGTTTTTACAAGATGTAAAAAAGAAAAATTGTAAAAGAGAAAAAAAATAAAAACAAAAGAAAAAAATTGGATATTATATATATATATATATATATATATATATATATATATATATATATATATATATATATATATATATATATATATATATATATATATATATATATATATATATATATATATATATATATATTTTTTACATACTTTCACCTATCCCTGATCACCACCACACCAATCATATGATGACACTGTACTTCACTGGTGACAGCATGTAAAAGAAAAATTGTGAAAAAAAACAAAATGTATTTAATTTCTTCATTTTCCAAAAAAGTGTGACAAAAAAAACCTTGCCATGCCTCTGGCTAAATACCTTGGACTGTTTACTTTCCAAAAAGGGGTCATTTGGGGAATATTTGTATTGTCCTGGCATTTTGGGGCCACAAGAAATGAGACATGCAGCCAGTACATCCGGATTGATACATTTTCAAATATATATACCATAGTTTACAGACGCTATAACTTTCACACAGACCAATTGATATACACTTTTTTTTTTACCTAAGACATTTGGCAGAATAAATTTTGGCCTAAATTTATAAAGAGAATTCTATAAAGAAAGTTCATATACTAAAAAATAAAAGACCCGTGGCTATAAATTGCATTTGCATACAGTGTTGCATGACAGCACAGTTGCCAGGTAAAGTAGCACAGTACTGAATAGCAAAAAAATGCCTTCGTCACGAAGGGGGTAAAAGATCTTGAGGTTAAGTGGTTAATCTAGCATAATAAATTCATCTTTTGCTAAATGCACATAGGCACAGAATGTAGACACACATCAAACACTTATTTCTCTTACTTCTGTTACTCAGAAAAGCCCCTCCAGCATTTCCATGGTTTCACTTTGCTGCAAAGTTTAATATTCTAGTATTGTTCTACTTGTAGCACCCCCCTAGATAGGCTGCTAAAAAAGCTAAGTAAATGTTGTTTTATTTTGGTTCCCCTGTACCCTGTAATCAATTAGGCTTCACTGGTTGCAAATTTGACTGCTTTCTTCTGCCTACTAGAGGATTTTAGAATGTAGTGGGTTGGAAGAAGTAAATCGACAGCCCAAATATTTATGTTGTCTCAGCCGATCCCTGGGGGAGGGTGCCCCATATGTGGCTGGGAAGTACATAAATATCATGGGGTATGAGGAAGCCCTGTTCTTGTCCAGGAGCAGAAGTTCCCAAGCTGAAGGGTTGCTGCCCTGCTGGGCCACCCAGCTGGGTTCTACCTGTACTCATCAAGGTCCCAGCTATGCTAGAGCTAGGGGGCCTGTCTTGCTTAAGCATCTGGAACTGATTAGGGGATTTCATTCAGGATCCAGTCTGGACAGTTCACAGGAGAAATGTCTGGCTGACATTGGATGGAGGCATCCAAGTATCCAGGGGCATTGTGAGTACAGACCTGAGTGTAGGATCTTAGTGACTGTCCGCTGCTACCATCCCTTGTTTACCAGTGCCAGAGCTTGCTTGAATTAGGACATTTCCTAGGGTGTCTCAGTGTTGCTCATTCTCTCAGCTGCTACTAAAGTGGCTGAACTAAGAAGAGCCTTTTCAGGGGTGAGCACTACATATTTATTGTGCTTAATAGTTAGACAGAAGACACAGGTGACATGTTTGGTGCATCCAATTGTGTCCTTTAACAAAACATTAAAGTTTGGTGGCACCTAGTGTTCATCATGGCATATTACATTAACCACTTCAGCCCCGGAAGGTTTTACCCCCTTCCTGACCAGAGCACTTTTTACAATTCGGCACTGCGTCGCTTTAACTGCTAATTGCGCGGTCATGCAATGCTGTACCCAAACGAAATTTGCGTCCTTTTCTTCCCACAAATAGAGCTTTCTTTTGATGGTATTTGATCACCTCTGCCGTTTTTATTTTTTGCGCTATACACGGAAAAAGACCGAAAATTTTGAAAAAAAATGATATTTTCTACTTTTTGTTCTAAAAAAAATCCAATAAACTCAATTTTAGTCATACATTTAGGCCAAAATGTATTCGGCCACATGTCTTTGGTAAAAAAAATGTCAATAAGTGTATATTTATTGGTTTGCGCAAAAGTTATAGCGTCTACAAACTAGGGTACATTTTCTGGAATTTACACAGCCTTTAATTTATGACTGCCTATGTCGATTCTTGAGGTGCTAAAATGGCAGGGCAGTACAAAACCCCCACAAATGACCCCATTTTGGAAAGTAGACACCCCAAGGAATTTGCTGAGAGGCATGTTGAGCCCATTGAATATTCATTTTTTTTGTCCCAAGTGATTGAATAATGACAAAAAAAAAAAAAAAAAAAAAAAATTACAAAAAGTTGTCACTAAATGATATATTGCTCACACAGGCCATGGGCATATGTGGAATTGCACCCCAAAATACATTTAGCTGCTTCTCCTGAGTACGGGGATACCACATGTGTGGGACTTTTTGGGAGCCTAGCCGCGTACGGGGCCCCGAAAACCAAGCACCGCCTTCAGGATTTCTAAGGGCGTACATTTTTGATTTTACTCCTCACTACCTATCACAGTTTTGAAGGCCATAAAATGCCCAGATGACATAAAACCCCCCCAAATGACCCCATTTTGGAAAGTAGACACCCCAAGCTATTTGCTTTGAGGCATGTTGAGTCCATGGAATGTTTTATATTTTGACACAAGTTGCGGGAAAGTGACAAATTTTTTTTTTTTTTTTTTTTTTTTGCACAAAGTTGTCACTAAATGATATATTGCTCACACAGGCCATGGGCATATGTGGAATTGCACCCCAAAATACATCTAGCTGCTTCTCCTGAGTACGGGGATACCACATGTGTGGGACTTTTTAGGAGCCTAGCCGCGTACGGGACCCCGAAAACCAAGCACCGCCTTCAGGATTTCTAAGGGCGTACATTTTTGATTTTACTCCTCACTGCCTATCACAGTTTCGGAGGCCATGGAATGCCCAGGTGGCACAAACCCCCCCCCAAATGACCCCATTTTGGAAAGCAGACACCCCAAGCTATTTGCTGAGAGGCATGGTGAGTATTTTGCAGCTCTCATTTGTTTTTGAAAATAAAGAAAGACGAGAAAAAAAATTTTTTTTTTCTTTTTTCAATTTTCAAAACTTTGTGACAAAAAGTGAGGTCTGCAAAATACTCACTATACCTCTCATCAAATAGCTTGGGGTGTCTACTTTCCAAAATGGGGTCATTTGGGGGGGGTTTGTGCCACCTGGGCATTCCATGGCCTCCGAAACTGTGATAGGCAGTGAAGAGTGAAATCAAAAATTTACGGCCTTAGAAAGCCTGAAGGCGGTGCTTGGTTTTCGGGGTCCCGTACGCGGCTAGGCTCCCAAAAAGTCCCACACATGTGGTATCCCCGTACTCAGGAGAAGCAACAGAATGTATTTTGGGGTGTAATTTCACATATTCCCATGGCATGTTTGAGCAATATATCATTTAGTGACAACTTTGCGCAAAAAAAAATAAAAAAAATAAAAAATTGTCTCTTTCCCGCAACTTGTGTCACAATATAAATTATTCCATGGACTCAACATGACTCTCAGCAAATAGCTTGGGGTGTCTACTTTCCAAAATGGGGTCATTTGGGGGGGTTTTGAACTGTCCTGGCATTTTATGCACAACATCTAGAAGCTTATGTCACACATCACCCACTCTTCTAACCACTTGAAGACAAAGCCCTTTCTGACACTTATTGTTTACATAAAAAAATAATTTTTTTTTGCAAGAAAATTACTTTTAACCCCCAAACATTATATATTTTTTTTAAAGCAAATGCCCTACAGATTAAAATGGTGGGTGTTTCATTTTTTTTTTTCACACAGTATTTGCGCAGCGATTTTTCAAACGCATTTTTTGGGGAAAAAACACACTTTTTTACATTTTAATGCACTAAAACACACTATATTGCCCAAATGTTTGATGAAATAAAAAAGATGATCTTAGGCCGAGTACATGGATACCAAACATGACATGCTTTAAAATTGCGCACAAACGTGCAGTGGCGACAAACTAAATACATTTTTAAAAGCCTTTAAAAGCCTTTACAGGTTACCACTTTAGATTTACAGAGGAGGTCTACTGCTAAACTTACTGCCCTCGATCTGACCTTCGCGGCGATACCTCACATGCATGGTGCAATTGCTGTTTACATTTGACGCCAGACCAACGCTTGCGTTCACCTTAGCGCGAGAGCAGGGGGGACAGGGGTGCTTTTTTTTTTTTTTTTTTTTTTTCTTTATTATTATTATTTTTTTATCTTATTTTTAAACTGTTCCTTTCATTTTTTTTTTTTTTAAATCATTTTTATTGTTATCTCAGGGAATGTAAATATCCCCTATGATAGCAATAGGTAGTGACAGGTACTCTTTTTTGCAAAAATTGGGGTCTATTAGACCCTAGATTTCTCCTCTGCCCTCAAAGCATCTGATCACACCAAGATCGGTGTGATAAAATGCTTTCCCAATTTCCCAATGGCGCTGTTTACATCCGGCGAAATCTACGTCATAAAATGCTCGTAGCTTCCGGTTTCTTAGGTCATAGAGATGTTTGGAGCCACTCTGGTCTCTGATCAGCTCTATGGTCAGCTGGCTGAATCACCGGCTGCATTCTCAGGTTCCCTGTTGAGACAGGAGAGCCAGAGAAAAACACGGAAGATGTTGGGGGGGGGGGGCATTCCCTCCCACTGCTTGTAAAAGCAGTCTAGAGGCTAATTAGCCACTAGGATTGCTTTTACATGAAAGCCGACCGCTGGCTGAAAAGAATGATACCAAGATGATACCTAAACCTGCAGGCATCATTCTGGTATAACCACTCAAAGTCGTGAATGGCATACCTGAAGACAAAAAAATGGTTAACAATAATACACAGTAAACAGTAAAGTATAAATAATTACATACCTGAAAAGCAAACGTGATAAAACATAACAACAATAAAACATTGCAGAATAGAATACAGTAAAAAAGAGCAGAACAATAGAGAGAGAATAGAGAGAGAGAGAACAATAAAACGACAACTATTTTTATTTTATATTTTTGTTTGTGTTTTTTTTTTTTTTTTTTTTACACTTTTTTTTGTAACTAACTTTTATAACTGTAACCGGTTCCAGGTTCGGGTCTCTCAAAATGCGATGGCATCTCGGGAGACCCTGTGAAAGTGTGCCTAGTCTGTGCAATGCTGTACCCTACGCTAATAGTCAACTAGTGCATGGTAGCGTTCAAAACATTCACCAATGCAAAGACCAGGATTGTCAGGACAGGAGGGACAATAATAGCGGGTGTCACGTCTATATCCGCGCTTGCTGCAGACACAACATCTTTTTTGGGGGGTTCGTTGGGTAGGGGTACTCGGGAGGACATAAAAATGCCTCTCATGCAGCCGACTGCATTTGGTTGGGGATGTGAATGGGGGAAGTACGGGCGCTGCAGAAGCGGTGTGTTCCCAATTAGGATTGGCGAATGCAGCAGGAAGGGCACTATGGGCACGACGGGGCTGTGTTTGTCTTTTTGGTGGCAGCGGTACACTACTTGTGCTTGCCACCTCACCAGCTTGAACTGCACTTATGGGACTCGCCACGTCACCAAGTGTTACTGCAGTGCTGGTTTGACTACGACCGGGGTGTACTAGGCCGCTGGCGCTTGCCAGTTCACCAAAACGCTACAAAAAAAACTGTTAGCGATCGCAGGGATCCGGCCTGACTCTGCGAACGCTGCAGTTATGCGTTTAGTGTTTTGTAAGTGACAGTGATCGATCGATACTGCACTTGGGTGGGCTGGGCCGGGCCGGGCGGAGGGGCAAAACGCAGGTGCTAGCAGGTATCTGGGCTGATCCCGCTAACACTGCGTTTTTGGGAACCCTAAACTGCTGGGGACGCTAGTATAGATCAGATCGGATCAGATATTGATGCGATCAGATACTATACCACTAAGGGAGGTGTACGGTGCGTGCGTGGGTGTTAGCGGTACTGGCGCTAATCTGACGCTGCCTGGGGCTGGTGCTTGCCAGTTCACCAAAATACTACCAAAAAAACTGTTAGCGATCGCAGGGATCAGGCCTGACTCTGCGAACGCTGCAGTTATGCGTTTAGTGTTTTGTAAGTGACAGTGATCGATCGATACTGCACTTGGGTGGGCTGGGCCGGGCGGAGGGGCAAAACGCAGGTGCTAGCAGGTATCTGGGCTGATTCCGCTAACACTGCGTTTTTGGGAACCCTAAACTGCTGGGGACGCTAGTATAGATCTGATCGGATCAGATATTGATCCGTTCAGATACTATACCACTAAGGGAGGTATACGGTGCGTGCGTGGGTGTTAGCGGTACTGGCGCTAACCTGACGCTGCCTGGGGCTGGTGCTTGCCAGTTCACCAAAACGCTACCAAAAAAACTGTTAGCGATCGCAGGGATCAGGCCTGACTCTGCGAACGCTGCAGTTATGCGTTTAGTGTTTTGTAAGTGACAGTGATCGATCGATACTGCACTTGGGTGGGCTGGGCTGGGCTGGGCGGAGGGGCAAAACGCAGGTGCTAGCGGGTATCTGGGCTGATCCCGCTAACACTGCGTTTTCGGGAACCCTAAACTGCTGGGGACGCTAGTATAGATCTGATCGGATCAGATATTGATCCATTGAGATACTATACCACTAAGGGAGGCGCATGCTGCGTGCGTGGGTGTTCGCGGTACTGGCGCTAATCTGACGCTGCCTGGGGCGACGCATATCACCGCCGGGCGATCAGGGGGCTAAACCTTTATTCGGTAATAAACGGCGGGTGCCCTGACACTATAAAAAATAAACGAACTAACCAGCGTCACCCGTAACAGTTATACAGTGATCAGTGGTGAAAGGGTTAACTAGGGGGCAATCAAGGGGTTAAAACATTTATTAGATAGTATATGGGGGTCCCTGTCGCTATAAAACACTGACGGCGAACCTAAATATTTACGTTCCTAACTAGCGTCACCAGCGACACTAATACAGCGATCAGAAAAATGATCGCTTAGCGACACTGGTGAGGGGGGGTGATCAAGGGGTTAAAACTTTATTAGGGGGGTTAGGGGGGTATCCTAGACCTAAAGGGGGGTAATACTCACTGCCCTAACACTAACTGTCACAAACTGACACTATGCAGTAATCAGAAAAAAAAAAAAAAAAAAAAAAAAAAAAATACTGCTAATGTCAGTTTGTGACAGGGGGGGGGGGTGATTGGGGGGGGATCGGGGGTGTAAATATGCCTGGCATGTTCTACTGTGTGTGTGTGTGTGTTGTGCACTCACTTGTCATCTCTCCTCGGCGCTGGAACGGAAACTGCCAGACCGGGGAGAGATGACATCACATCCTCTGCCTGTGTGAAACGACACACAGGCAGAGGAGGATTCCTATTGGCTGGGAGCGATCGCGAGGGGGGGGCCACGATCGGATGGTCTCCCCCTCGCCTCCCGACGCTCCCAGTCAGATGCCGACCGCCGATGGCACCGGGGGGGGGTCCGATCGGACCCCCCGCCCGCGGGAGGCAGATCACGTATGGGTACATGATTTTGCCTGCCCGTGCCATTCTGCCGCAGTATATATGCGGTAGGCGGTCGGCAAGTGGTTAAGGACTTTCATTCTTTAGCCTTCATTACATCCTACATTCTGTTTCTGACATACCTCATTACCATATAATGTCCATTACTTTTTACAAGTATCTTGCTCCTATATTTTGTTGCACGTAAACATATATGAACCTAACCTGCACCATTTACTCACACAAGTTAAATAAACATGTAAGCCTAAATAGTTGGTTAACTCATGCCTCATTACCTCTATTAAATTGTTTTAAAGTTTTTATTCATATTCTCGTGAAGCGGTGTGCTAAATTCGACTATTTCTTCACTTTGCCTCCTTACCTTCTGCTGTCCTTGGAAAGCACATCTCAAAAATTAAAATGCACATATTGGGTTCTAACTAGCTAATTTTGACCATGGATATTAGAGAACAGCTGAGGGTGCATGCATAAAACAACATTCTCTTTATGTCTCCTAGGCCAGTCTCTCCTAATGGAGGTTAAGGTATATACAGTCCTGGGGCTAAGGTGGGCAATAGCAAACAGGGATGATTTTCTAACCCATCCACTCAGTTGTTTTCGTTCTTGGTCAACCAATAAAGACAATGTCAAAAGATGGTCTTCACTTATCTATGGGCATCTTAATTCTTCCTTTGGTCTTTACACACAAAAGCATAGTGCTGCCATCACTCCTTATTAGTAGCTAAAAATTTCACAATTTAATCTAAAGATGTCCTATTTTCCTTATTTTCTGTATTTAGATAGCACCAACATGCAGTCTTTATTGAATAGATTGAACCATCCACATCAATCCTTGTGTTTCACAGAAACCTTCAAACTTAAGTGTCATCCCAGTGTATACATCAAACACACACAGCAGTGGCAATTTGGGATTATGCCAACGAACCTACAAGTATGTTTATGTATTGTGGGAGAAACCAGAGAATCTTGAATAAATACCTTCAAAAAAGGGATTAAAATCTAGGCTCTTTCAAAACCTACTACTGTGCTGCTACTGTGTTTGTGTGTGTGTGTGTATATATATATATATATATATATATATATATCATAATTTTTATCTGTAAACCAGTGGAGTTATTGCAAAACACCCATAAAATCTCATTTGTGTCTAGGCAGAACTTTTTTTTTGCTCACAATATATGTTAGTGTAATCATTGTTTCTGAATACAATATATGATATAAACCTTATTTTTAAGCCATTTTAAAGTTTATGACTTTTTTGGAATAAGGTTTCCAGATTAGTATACACAATAATAGGGCCACTCAGTTTCAATTAGACATATTCCATCATGTACTAGCTATGCCTTTAGATTATCTTCAAAACCAGGTACAGCAGCTCATAAACCACATCCTTATTAAAGCAAATTGTCTATTAGGTATGCTCTGGAAAATCCTTCACCCCGCTATAACTCTGTTATATGAATTTGCAATAACTGACAGCTTGAACACCACAGCTCGGATAAATAATAAATTGAATTTTTTTTTCAGTAATGACAGGATACATTGGAACATTCTATACCCCAATGACTGATGGTTTATATTATAATGGAAATGGATAATGCTAAAGGATTGGTTTACCTGCTAACAGTTGTTATTAGTTTGTGCTGTTTATATTTTCTGTTTCAACTTTTATTTTCACCATTTTAATTCCTTGCAGACTTATTAGCTTACCATTCTTTTGACTATGCCAAGTTATATTGAAATAAAACACAATTTAATGTGATAAACATAAAGCTTATGCATGTAAAAAAAAGAGTAAAAAAAAAATATTCATCATCCCAATAAAAATTTAAAATTATACCAGTTTGTAGAATGCAACTAAAAATTACTTAATAGATGATATTGCTCAGAAAAAGAAAACAGGAAATTAGTGGCGGCAACCAATTGTCAAGTGCAGGTCACAAGCTGAAACCATTGTGCTAAGGTTATTTATATTTCTCAAGGACTTAAGCATTTTCTAATAGGCCTGTTTTGTAATAAATGGACAAACAATGTGTTGTTTAAGCAGTAACTGTTTTTCAAACAATCCTCTCACCATGAAAAAGATCCAGATATCATTGAATCATTTTTAAGCCATTTTAAAGTTTATGACTTTTTTGGAATGGTTAATATGACTTTGCTTAGTAGGCTAGGTGTAGTAAAACTATAGTAATGAAGCACAGAAAAAAAATTATGCAATAGAAATTGGTTGTATTGAAAACATGGGAAACAAGCAAATGAATTTATAACTTTAACCCTCAAAGCAGGGAATGTTATATTGCATTGGTTTGCAGATTGGTCCACATATCTGCCAATTTGTCCTGTACAGTTTAGCATAAATCCAGTGGATGGAGGCTTGAAATACATACAGTATGTATTATCTCCTGGATACATGCAACATGGTATCACTCATTTATAATAGGGGGTTGAGTGGTTTGTTATATTGGTAAGGAGTATCCATATTTTTGATAATAAATGTTTCTGATATTTGAGTGCGCATATGTTCTCCTTGTTCTTTAAGGTATATTATTTAAGGGAGCGCACATCAATAATGTTAGCGATTATTTGGTTTAAAAATGGAGATGTGGCAAATGCAATTTTATTTATTGTTTGGGCAAATTAATATATAATTACAGTAAATTTTATCTATATCTGCTTCCTCTCATTTCTTCCTCTGGTGTCTTGTGCACGGTGGACTGGTGCAATTTTTAATCATTTTTAACCACCTTTGATTCACTGGGAATATAGTGTACAAGCCCAAGAAACTAATCTATCATCCATGAGTATAATCTACCAGATTGCAGTCAGTTGTGAAGTTGAAACTGGTCTTGAATTAAATGCTCCTTTGGGTGAGCAAAATACAGAATTCAACTGAAGTTTTTTGGCCATGTTTGATCGGGGTAATTTCAGTTCCACTCTTTGTGGTTTATGTCTTTGAATGTTTTGTGATTTCCACAAAAGCGAATCAAAAGTTTTATGATTTAAACAAACCACTATTATCAGCTTTAGACAGGACCTGTCTTTAACCCCTTCTTGTCTGTAGGACGTCCTGGACTTTGAGTGGAGATATCTGAATGATGCCTGCAGCATATCTTTTTTTTCAGCAGGCGATTCCCTGCAAAGTAAAAGTTATCATAGCAGCGGTTTACAGGAGGTGACGTCCCTGCCCTCACCACCCTCCAGTGCTTCTCCTGGCTCGCCCGAGTGATCGAGGAGACAGAGAATGAATCCATCGGCGGCAGTTTACCATAGAGCTGGCTGTGGACCAGAAAGTCCCTGCCATCTTTATGATCCTCAGAGGCTGGAAGTGACATCATGACATCACTTCTGGTGCTGGCAGATGTAAACACTGCTGTTTTTTTGCTGGAAAACTTTTTTTATCTCAGACTTTCCAGCATAGAGGATAGATCTGGGGACTTATGGACCCATGATCTCTCCATAAAGAGGATCTGTCATGCCCTTTTCCTATTACAAGGTATGTTTGCATACCTTGTAATAGGAATAAAAGTGATAAAAAAAATTAAAGGGAAAGTGTACAAAATAAAAAATAAAATAAACAATGAAAAAAAATGTCAAAGTGCCCTGTCCCCTCGTGCTCGCACGCAGAAGCAAACTCATATGCCCCCGTCCCCTCGTGCCCGCATATGTAAATGACGTTCAAACCACACATGTGAGGTATCACCACAAGCGTTAGAGCAAAAGCAATAATTCTAGCACAAGACCTCCTCTGTAACTCTAAACTGGTAACCTGTAAAAAAATTTAAAGCGTAGCCTATGGAGATTTTTAATTACTGAAGTTTGGTGCCATTCTACGAGTGTGCTCAATTTTAAAGCGTGACATTTTAGGTATTTATTTACTCGGAGTAACATCATCTTTAAAATTATACAAACAAATTGGGCTAACTAGTGTTTCTTTAAATTCATGAAAGTGATTTTTTTCCCTAAAAACTCATGTTTGAAAAATTGCTGCACAAATGCTGTGTGACATAAAAAATTGCAACTACCGCCATTTTATTCCCTATGGTCTCATATATATATATATATATATATATATATATATATATATATATATATATACCGTATATACTCGAGTATAAGTCGTTCCGAGTATAAGTCGAGGCCCTAATTTACCACAAAAAAAATTGGAAAAACGTATTGACCCGAGTATAAGACGAGGGTAAGAAATGCACAGCTACTGTAAGTGGAAAAGAGGGTCAACAATGCCCATTTGCAGCATCACTGTGCCCATTTGCAGCCATAGGTCCCCTGAACTTCAAACTCGGTAGTTAAGGGTTCCTAGATGCCCCCTAGCTGCAGCCAAAATTTGGGGTCTCTGAACCCAAAGGGTCCGAAATGACATTGCTGCAGATGGACACAGTTGCCTGAATTTGGGGCCCTGTATCTTGGGGCCACTTAGTGCTAAGAACCCCAAATTTGGTGTGCAAACACAGTAGAACTAGCACCATACAATTTCCAAAGCTGGTGTTTCTAGCACCAAGTGACTTTTCTGCAGCAGAGAATGACATTTTCTGAACCGTTTGTGGGGCCCCGTATCTCAGGGCCAGTTGGTGCTAGGAACCCCAGCTTTGGATATGTTGTGATACCAGTTCCACTGGGTTTGCACACCAAATTTGGGGTTCCTAGCATCAAGTGGTCCTGAGATATGGTGCCCCAAATTCGGTTCAGAAAATGTCAAGCACTTTTCTGCAGCAGAGAATGACATTTTCCGAACCGATTTTGGGGCCCCATATCTCGGGGCCACTTAGAGCTAGGAACTTCAGCTTTGGATATGTTGTGGTACCAGTTCCACTGGGTTTGCACACCAAATTTGGGGTTCCTAGCACTAAGTGGCCCTGAGATACGGGGCCCCAAAATCGGTTCGGAAAATGATTTTTTTTGCTGCAGAAAAGTGCTTGACTGGAGTATAAGTCGAGGGGGGCACTTTCAGCACAAAAAAATGTGCTGAAAAATTCGACTTATACTCGAGTATATACGGTATATATATATATATATATATATATATATATATATATATATATATATATATATATATATATATATAATGTAGCAAAAAAAAAATTATGATTTTTACATTTAGGAGAGGAATGCCAAAACTGGCCAGGTATGGAAGTGGTTAACTTGTTCCTCTTTTTGGTTGACATCTATTGTCATCCTGTGCTTCTGTACACTTTATATAACTTTTTATCTGTACACTGGCAGGTATACCATTTAGTACAGATAAAACATTTGCTTTTCACATGAGGATTAAGTTTGAACCCAACTGAAATCTATTTTATTTTGTATTTATAATTAAAACATCAAAAAACCTTAATATTACTTTAACCACTTCTGGACCACCGCACGCCGATACGTACGTCCTTACTTTGAGGACGGATGTCGTTGTTATGGCAGCAGCTAGCTGCCATAATCCTGGTATCCCCGTGTTTGGCCGGTGACCCGGTATGAGATAAAAGTGGTCTCTGCTGCAGATTCACTGCAAGATCACTTTTATCGGCGGCGGGAGAGGGGACCCCCCTCCCGCCGCTATCCAGTGCCCTCCACCTCTTACCAGAGCCGCCGGCAGCGGCGGAGGCAATCGGATCCTTCCCATGGCTGTGCATGGAGACAAGTGAGGGGAAGATGGCCCCCACCCGTCTCCATGACACTGCCGGGCGGAAGCAACTTTAAAACGTCACTTTCGCCCATAGCTCTTGAAAGGCCATTTTTTTTCTTTTTTTTAAATGACAATTTTTTTTTATTGCATTTTAGTGTAAATATGAGATCTGAGGTCTTTTTGACCCCAGGTCTCATATTTAAGATGTCCTGTCATGCTTTTTTCTATTACAAGGGATGTTTACATTCCTTGTAATATGAATAAAAGTGACACAATTTTTTTTTTAAACAGTGTAAAAATAAAAAAATAAAAGGTAAAATAAATAAGAAAAATTTCTTTTAAACGCGACCCGTCATGCCGAGTTCGCGTGCAGAAGCAAATGCATACGCATAAGAAAACGGTGTTCAAACCACACATGTGAGGTATCGCCGCGATCGGTAGAGCGAGAGCAAACATTTTAGCCCTAGACCTCCTCTGTAATGCAAAACATGCAACCTGTAGAATTTTTAAATTTCGCCTATGGTGATTTTTAAGGGTAAAAGTTTGTCGCCATTCCACAAGTGGGCGCAATTTTAAAGCGTGATATGTTGGGTATCACTTTACTCGGCGTAACATTATCTTTTACAATATTAAAAAAACTGGGCTAACTTTACTGTTGTCTTATTTTTTAATTCAAAAAAGTGTATTTTTTCCAAAAAAGTGCGCTTGTAAGACCGCTGCGCAAATACGGTGTGACAGAAAGTATTGCAACGACTGTCATTTTATTCTCTAGGGTGTTAGAAAAAATGTATAATGTTTGGGGGTTCTAAGTAATTTTCTAGCAAAAAAAAATGTTTTTAACTTGTAAACAACACATCTAAAAAAGAGGCCCGGTCTTTAAGTGGTTAATATATTACCTCTTAAAAAAATAAATACATTTATATATATTTTAAACTTAGGTTACTTTATTATATTCATAGTCATATTGATTGCTATTTCGAAACAGCAAGACAAAAAACCCTTCTGTAGAAATACTGCGATTAGAAGAAGAAAATGTGATGTTAATGGTGTATGCTATTTAACCCCCACAGAGCTGCCATAACAGAGAAAGAAGAGATGTACATACAAAGACTACATTAGCACCCCAGGGTCTCTCTGGAAATGCTGTTGTATCTGCTGGGCCAATCATCACAACAAGTGGTAATACATTTTGTCATTCCTTCAAATTAAAATGTTTTCATTCTATCTATCTATCTATCTATCTATCTATCTATCTATCTATCTATCTATCTATCTATCTATCTATCTATCTATCTATCTATCTATCTATCTATCTATCTATCTATCTATCTATCTATCTATCTATCTATCTATCTATCTATCTATCTATCTATCTATCTATCTATCTATCTATCTATCTATCTATCTTTTTTACTGTATATGAGGTCAAAGTATGTCTGGTCATGTAATAATTCCAATAACAACAAAAATGACAATACAGGCACAGAGAAGTGCATGTGTTTATCAGACGTGGCAAATACAAAAGGTAGGTAATCTAATTACATGGTTGTTACACGTTTGTTACACTGGGTTTCTTTTATGTGATAATACAGTATTGTTCCATAGGCTTTCTGCTTATCCACTCTTCTAGCTACCTATTTACCTTTAAAAATATGTCATCACTACCTGACCTAAAGATACTGCTGCCGCAGGACAGGAACTGGCCACAAACCATTGCAAAAACTCGCAAAAATTATTACTGTTTCTGTCTAGAGTTACAGTTTAAAAAAATATTAAGAATAAAATTTAGATCAGATCTTAAGGAGTCACTTTTTTTACAGTTTTTCTCCATTGTTTTGGCTCATTTCTTGAAATAGAAATGACATTCTCAAAACTCTAAGTTTGGCAAAACAGTTCAGCACAACACTATAACTCACGTGCAAAAGCTCACATCTCTCCCAAAACTGTTCACTCATGCTTTAAAACCATATTCCTTTCCCATATAAAGAGTCAGTGCTACCAAATGGCAAAGATTCTTCTCAGGAGGGCGTGGCTGGATGTTGGGCTCAATAGAAGCGTGGGTGATTAGCTCCTGTCATCCTGATTCTTTATCCTTTGTTTCGGACTCCAGCAGACCTGCCTTGCAGCCTTCATAACCTCCCAGCTTGTTGGAGCGCTGCCTGGAGTCGCCAGCACAGCACTTCTCTTATCTGCAGCTGCCTGGGGGACAGACCGCGACTCCGGCCTAGTTCCCGGAGCGGCGGCCATCTTGCCTCACCCGGCGGCGGCCCCAGCAAGATCTCCTGGCCTCCCTGACTGTCCTGGACCCGATCTTCTTCTGCTGCAGCCGCCTGACCGCCCGGGGCCAACATTACGGCGTTTCCTTCTCATCTTGCAGCTGCCTGGGGGATGGATCGTGGCTCCGGCCTGCATTTCGGAGTGGCGGCCATCTTGGTGCACCTGGCAAGTGCTCCTGGCCCCCCCTGTACATCTCGAGCTCAGTTTCCTACAGCTGCTGCCGGCCGCATCATCCGAGCCACAATTGCGGTGCTCACCCGCCCTGCAGCTGCCTGTGGGACGGGCCGGGGCTCCGGCCTAATTCTCGGCGGCCATCTTGTTTCACCCAGTGAAGGCCTCGGCGGACTCTAAGGGACCCTCTGACCACCTTGAGCTCAGTTTTCCCTAACCACAGCCATCGGGACCTCACAGCTGGCTAACTGCTGCCTGCTGGCCTCATTGTGACATTCTAACTAAACGGCAAAGGGGGAGATTGGGGATCTGGCCTGGTAAGAGGCAGCCATCTTGATACACCCGGGCGATAACCTGTGGCTCTCCTGTCCCCTTGGCACTTGTGGCTCTAATCTATCTCCATCCTGGTGCATTTTCAGCAACTCTGCTCAGCAAATACCTTCCTCCGGTCTGGGGGGCTCCCCCGGTCCTTCCGATGACCGGGAAACGGCAATCGGCAAAGAAGGCAGCTAATTCTATCTCCCGAATCTCGCCGCCAAACACATGTGCAATGGCTGCCTTGCCTATAACACCATCCTCTCCGGCCTCTGTAGCGGTACAAACAGACACTTGGATGGCGGCACTCAGGGCCTCGTGCCAAAAGGGGCCCCCGGTCATGGAGGAAACGTCGGAGCGACTGGGTGAAGGGTCCACCGCAATGATATTGGCGGCCATTGCGGATAGTAAGTCATCCGTGGAGGGGTAAATAGATACCCTGATGATCGAATGTGGGCTGATAAGGCAGGATATGGACAAAATTAGAGTCCGTTTAACAGAAACTGAGCAGCGCATTTCTACAGTGGAAGACGTGGCAGCTTCCACGGCACAATTGGTGGTGGAGCTGCAGCAGCAAGTCAAAACTCTAATGGCCCGTTCAGAAGATGCAGAAAACCGCCTCAGGCGCAACAATGTCCGGGTGGTAGGGCTCCCCGAGGGTGAGGAGGGTGCCAACCCTGTGGAGTTTGCGGAGGCCTTTTTCAAGAAGCTCCTGGGCCTGCAGCATCTATCTCCTGTCTATGTCGTGGAGCGGGCGCATAGGGTGCCCACGGGCCGGAGACCGGCGGGAGCGTGGCCACGTGCATTTCTTGTGCGCCTACTGAATTTCAGGGATAGAGATTTGATCCTGGCGGAAGCCCGCAAGCACCCTGAATTAAAACATGAAAATGCTGTCATCCTTTTGTATCCTGATTTCTCACCAGAACTGCAAAAGAAAAGACGCTCCTTTACAGATATCCGCAGGCGCCTGAGGGAGAAAGGTCTGATTTTATAACATGCTGTATCCTAGCCGTCTAAAAGTACTTCATCGCGGAGCTGCAAAATTCTTCGAATCCCCTGCGGAGGCAGCTGAGTGGCTGGATGCCATCGCCTAATGCTAGGATCTGGTGGCAGAACCTGGCTAACGGAAACATGTGGATCGGGCCCAGAAGATACTTGCCCTCATGGGGTACTAATACTGGGAGTGGTGGTTCCTGCTGATGCGGCACCTCTTTGGAATCCTGTTGTCCCAAAAAAGATCCCTTTTTTTTCTTTCCTTTTATCCCCCTAGTGGTCTGCAATGGAGGACAATCTCTGGAACTTGTCATCCGTGCACTGCAGGAGCTTCAGGTACTGCTCTTAATGTTTGCACTACCTATAAGTCTTCCCGAACCCCCTTTTTTGAGTGGATAGACTCTTGGAACGTTCCACCTTTTGCTCACCAAGTTGATGGGAATAAAGTTTCTCCGGCGGTTTTGTTCTTTTTTTGGTTCTGTTCGCCTGGAGCAAACAGGGAGTTGGGTTCTTAGAATGTTTTTTTCTGTGACTTTTTTTCTTTTTTTACTATTTTTTGCAAGTCCTTCTTTATTTTTTTCTCTTTTATGTTTTTTGTTGGGAAAGAATAACTGTTTTTTAAGCTTCCCTCGGTGGCCCACCTCACTGGTGCGACCACATGAGGGTGTAAATTGCCTATTAAGATATATGCTGTCCATTCGTAGTGCTGTGGTGCTTTGCTGCTCTCTGTGCCCGGGTTCCTCCCCACAGACCTCCCCAGTTTACAGGACAACTCCTGTCCCTATCCAATACCTAGCTCCACTTTATGAGTGACCTCAAAATAATTTCGTGGAATGTCTGCGGATTAAACTCCAAATTTAAACGTTCATTGGTCCTCCAGTACCTCAAATCCCTGAATCCACATATTATCCTCCTGCAGGAAACCCACCTAGAGGGTAACAAAATTTTATCCCTGAACAGGAACTGGGTACAGAGAGCTGTACATTCTACGCACTCCTCTTATGCCAGGGGAGTGGCCATTTTAATACATAAGAACTTAGTATGTGCTATAGAACATGTAATAACAGATCCCTATGGGAGATATGCAGTTGTGGTCCTTGCCATTGACTCTCAGTTATTGGCAATAGCGAATGTATATGTTCCACCCCCCCCTTCAAAAATGAGGTTCTATACCTGGTTGTAGAGAAGATTGCCACCTTTGGCCCATTAAAAGTGCTAGTGGTGGGCGATTTTAACAACATCCTAGACTATGGGCTGGACACCTCTGACCCGACTTGGGTGCAGAATCTAGAACTAGGCCACTGGGCAGACGCGTTGGAGGAGGTGTGGAGGTGTTATTCTTACCTTTCCCACGTCAGTGCCTCCTCATCCCGTCTTGATCTGGCTTTTGCTAATTCAGCATTGCTACCACAGATTGCGGAAGCCGTTTACCTGGCGGGGGGGCTTTCGGATCATACCCCCTTACAGGTAATGTTGAGCCGATCCGCAGGCAATAGTCGTAGGAGTTGGAGGCTGCACTCGGGGTGGGTAAGTGAGCCCTCGGTTGAGGCATTGGTCTCCCCACACATACAGGACTACTGGGACAACAATGAGGGTTCAACAGATGGGCTCACGGTCTGGGATGCGTTCAAGTCTTTCAGTCTTAGCCCAGTCCTTCATTGACAATGGTTACTGTACAGTTTTCCTCTAGCTAACTGAATACAATTGTGTATAAAACTGAAAAAAAGAAAGGATTTTAGGGTAAGAGTAGCCTCCAAGGTTTGACATCACACATTGCACTCATACTGCCAAGGAAAAATTACTTTACAGTATTGTAACCATTATCATTCACACACAAAGTAGCTTCCATACATCAGAGTGAAAAGAAAATGTATACAGCATAATATACGGAAATATAAACACACAAGCATAAAACAAGGAAAATTACATTTAGCCTACAATGCTGTAAATAAAGCTGGAGTTTCACAACTACTGTAACATCTCTTCACTGGCCACCGTCCTCACCCTCCTGCCCATCCACACGCTGCTGTCTGTCTGGCCACAGATTCTCATCAACTTCGCAGCGTATATCCTCCCTTGCCATGCAATGAGGGAAGAAATGGTGTGCATGCATAGCTCCCAACTGTCCCTGATTTGGAGCAATGTCCCTCTGTCCCTCATCCCACCTCATTTGTCCCTCATTTTGGTCTGATCTATATAGTTGTATAAAAAATGCACTTTTTATTTTTATCTTTCAAAAAGGGTTTCCTAGTGCTAAAGCTTTAATCTGATTTCTAAATTGCTGCATTTGTACATTTTAAAAGCCAATATAAAGGAATAGTAGTGGTAAAAAAAGAGCCCTTGGGGATTTAATTAACCTTTTTTTTGGTTAATTCCTTTAAGGGGGTGTGGCAGGGGGCATGTCCTATGCCTACATACATTTGTTAGTAGGTGTCCCTCATTCCCATCTCAAAATGTTGGGAGGTATGTGCATGTCGCAACCAACCCCTACACGGATCTCCTGTAATATCCTCACAGGCAGCATCCATTGCATGGAGCAGGGACCTCTGATCTTGAGCCCGATGCTCATACACTCTCCACCTCCAAGCGGAGAGAAACTCCTCAATAGGGTTAAGGAAAGGAGAGTAAGGTGGTAGGAACACCATGTCCATCCTTGGATGAGCAGTGAACCAGGCCCTGATAAGCAGGCCACTGTGGAAATTCACATAGTCCCATACAATTATATATTGTGGTAGGTGAGGCCCTATGAGACCTCTCTTATTTTCAAGGATCAAATCCAAATGAAGGTGGTCCAAGAAGATGAGGAGCTTCTGTGTATTCTTTGGGCCAAGACTGGGGATATGAGTGGCCACACCATTCTCAGAAATGGCAGCACACATAGTTATATTGCCCCCTCGCTGGTCTGGGACATCCACCGTGGCCCGGTGGCCAATAAAATTACGGCCACGTCTTTGGCCCTTGGCCAGGTTGAAGCCAGCCTCATCCACATACATGAGTATGTGAGAGGTTTTGTTTCCTTGCTATGCCATTATTCTCAACAGTAGAGTAAAAAAAGAAAACATCAAATCAGTCATACAGAAGAGTTATACACTACAGTTACAGACAGTTACATAGGAATGTTCTATGTTCTACACAAGTTCAATATATTACTGGCCAGTATTCCAGTGGTTCCAAACCTGGGGTACATGTACCCTATGCAGAGGTACTACAGGGGGTATTTGACAGAAAGGGGAGAGGAAAAATTATCAACGAGTAGACTTACTGAAATGTTACAGTAAAACCCACAGTAATAGATAGATTTACATGGGAGGCACTACTGTAATTGCAGCTCTTTGACCCTTTTTCTTACTGTATTATATGTTATTTTCTTCAAAATAAGAAAATAAGGATTATAATGATAATTGCATCATACAGTAAGCAGCATTTTTTTAGACAAAATGTTTATAAATCAGATACGTAAATAAAATACTTTCATACCTGGATTACCTAGATTCAGAAATCAGGTAAAGTGGGTACTGAAACCAATACATTTTGGGAACCACTGCTTATGGTAATTGTAAAAAGGTTATCTTGATGGACAACCAGTGACTGACTTACATGTACATACTGGTACCGCAGCTCTTTCACTCTGTCAGATTTCCTCTCAAATGGTACCCTGTAAATTTGCTTCATTGTCATTTGATGCTTCTTCAATATGCGGGATATTGTGGAGATACTTATAGAGTTGACATTTTGGAATATGGCATTGTCTTGCAGTGTGGATCTGTCTCAATGTGATGCATTATTTGCAAACACCATGTTACAGATCTCTTGTTCTTATTGTTCATTGAGAAGTTTTCCTCGGCCACCCATGCCAGGTTGTCGTCCAATCCTAGACATAGAATTCAAAGGACAACACTCCATTCGTAACCTATACCTTATGTATTCTGTACAGAATGAGTTACCAATGTAATCGTATTGTTGTTTTACTTACAGTAATTTTACCACAATTCCAATGCATCACTGCAGAGTGACTAGAATACTACTGTAAACTGTATCATCAATATTGTAGAAAATAAACTATTCCATACTATTCCATAGTTTATTTTCTACAATATTTTTCTTGTCATTGTTAGCATCATACGTAACATCCCACTGAGGTAAGATACTGTAATACTGTAGGCCTTTCACTAGGGATGAGCTTCGAGTTCGAGTCGAACTCATGTTCGACTCGAACATTGGCTGTTCGCAAGTTCGCCGAACAACGAACAATTTGGGGTGTTCGCGGCAAATTCAAATGCCGCAGAACACCCTTTAAAAGTCTATGGGAGAAATCAAAAGTGCTAATTTTAAAGGCTTATATGCAAGTTATTGTCATAAAAAGTGTTTGGGGACCCGGGTCCTGCCCCAGGGGACATGGATCAATGCAAAAAAAAAGTTTTAAAAACGGCCATTTTTTCAGGAGCAGTGATTTTAATAATGCTTAAAGTCAAACAATAAAAGTGTAATATCCCTTTAAATTTCATACCTGGGGGGTGTCTATAGTATGCCTGTAAAGGGGGCGCATGTTTCCCGTGTTTAGAACAGCCTGACAGCAAAATTACATTTCGAAGGAAAAATTACATTTAAAACTACCCGCGGCTATTGCATTGCCAACAATACACATAGACGTTCATTGATAAAAACGGCATGGGAATTCAACACAGGGAAACCCCGAACCAAAATAAAAAAATAAAAAAAAACGTGGGAGTCCCCCTAAATTCCATGCCAGGCCCTTCAGGTCTGGTATGGATATTAAGGGGAACCCCGGCCAAAATTTTTTAAAAAATGATGTGGGGTTCCCCCTAAATTCCATACCAGACCCTTCAGGTCTGGTATGGATTTTAAGGGGAACCCCGGGCCAAAAAAAAAAAAACGGCGTGGGGTCCCCCCAAATATCCATACCAGACCCTTATCCGAGCACGCAACCTGGCAGGAAAAGAGGGGGGACGAGAGTGTGGCCCCCCTCCTGAACTATACCAGGCCACATGCCCTCAACATTGGGAGGGTGCTTTGGGGTAGCCCCCCAAAACACCTTGTCCCCATGTTGATGAGGACAAGGGCCTCATCCCCACAACCCTGGCCGGTCGTTGTGGGGGTCTGTGGGTGGGGGGCTTACCGGAATCTGGAAGCCCCCTTTAACAAGGGAACCCCCAGATCCTGGCCCCCCCCCCTGTGTGAAATGGTAAGGGGGTACTTACCCCTACCATTTCACTAAAAATCTGTCAAAAATGTTAAAAATGACAAGAGACAGTTTTTGACAATTCCTTTATTTAAATGCTTCTTCTTTCTTCTATCTTCCTTCATCTTCTTCTTCTTCTGGTTCTTCTGGCTCTTCTGGTTCTTCCTCCAGCGTTCTCATCCAGCATCTCCTCCGTGGCGTCTTCTATCTTCTTCTCCTCGGGCCGCTCCGCACCCATGGCATGGGGGGAGGCTCCCGCTCTTCTCTTCATCTTCATCCTCTTCTCTTCTTCCTTCTTCTCTTCTTCTCTTCTTCATTTTCTTCTCCGGGCCGCTCCGCATCCATGCTGGCATGGAGGGAGGCTCCTGCTGTGTGATGGCGTCTCCTCGTCTGACGGTTCTTAAATAACGGGAGGCGGGGCCACCCGGTGACCCCGCCCCCTCTGACGCACGGGACATGACGGGACTTCCCTGTGGCATTCCCTGTGACGTCACAGGGAAGTCCCGTCAAGTCACTGTCCGTTATTTAAGAACCGTCAGACGAGAAGACTCCGTCACACAGCGGGAGCCTCCCTCCATGCCAGCATGGATGCGGAGCGGCCCGGAGAAGAAAATGAAGAATAGAAGAAAAGAAGAAGAGAAGAAGATGAAGAAGATGAAGAGAAGAGCGGGAGCCTCCCCCCATGCCATGGGTGCGGAACGGCCCGAGGAGAAGAAGATAGAAGACGCCTCGGAGGAGATGCTGGACGAGAATGCCGGAGGAAGAACCAGAAGAGCCAGAAGAACCAGAAGAAGAAGAAGGAAGATAGAAGAAAGAAGAAGCATTTAAATAAAGGAATTGTCAAAAACTGTCTCTTGTCATTTTTACCTTTTTGACAGTTTTTTAGTGAAATGGTAGGGGTAAGTACCCCCTTACCATTTCACACAGGGGGGGTCCAGGATCTGGGGTTCCCTTGTTAAAAGGGGCTTCCAGATTCTGATAAGCCCCCCCGCCCGCAGACCCCCACAACCACCGGCCAGGGTTGTGGGGATGAGGCCCTTGTCCTCATCAACACCCTCCCAATGTTGAGGGCATGTGGCCTGGTACGGTTCAGGAGGGGGGGCCGCACTCTCGTCCCCCCTCTTTTCCTGCGGCCTGCCAGGTTGCATGCTCGGATAAGGGTCTGGTATGGATATTTGGGGGGACCCCACGTTTTTTTTTTTTTTTTGGCGCGGGGTTCCCCTTAAAATCCATACCAGACCTGAAGGGTCTGGTATGGAATTCATGGGGAACCCCACATAATTTTTTTTTTTTATTTTGGCCGGGGTTCCCCTTAATATCCATACCAGACCTGAAGGGCCTGGTATGGAATTTAGGGGGACTCCCACGTCATTTTTTTAAAAAATTTCGGTTCGGGGTTTCCCTGTGTTGAATTCCCATGCCGTTTTTATCAATGAACTTCTATGTGTATTGTCGGCAATGCAATAGCCGCGGGTAGTTTTAAATGTAATTTTTCCTTCAAAATGTCATTTTGCTGTCAGACTGTTCTAAACACAGGAAACATGCGCCCCTTTACAGGCATACTATAGACACCCCCCAGGTATGAAATTTAAAGAGATATTACACTTTTATTGTTTGACTTTAAGCATTATTAAAATCACTGCTCCTGAAAAAACGGCCGTTTTTAAAACTTTTTTTTGCATTGATCCATGTCCCCTGGGGCAGGACCCGGGTCCCCAAACACTTTTTATGACAATAACTTGCATATAAGCCTTTAAAATTAGCACTTTTGATTATTTATGTTCGTGTCCCATAGACTTTAACGGTGTTCGCGTGTTCGAGCAAACTTTTTTCCTGTTCGCATGTTCTGGTGCGAACCGAACAGGGGGGTGTTCGGCTCATCCCTACCTATCACACACACACACACTAAATGAATACGTAAATGAGTAAATAAACATATTTGTTGCTCTATGGACATTGTCCTGTACTATACATTATATAATTCCATCATTGACTGACTACATACCTGTTTTCCCTGCGAAAAGGTTTGGATGATGGAGAAGACTGTAGAGCGAGGCACATTAGGCTGCACTCGACGACCTGCCTCCGCCATTGTGAGGCCATGGTTGATGACAATGTGTATAATTGTGGCCCGAATTTCATCAGGGACAGCATAGTGTCTTCGTGCTCCTCTGCCTCTTCCCCCTATTCCACCACCACTCACCCTTACTCCTCCTCCTCCTCCTCTTCTTCCTCTTCCTCGAGCAGGCAGTTTCCCTTGTTCATTTACTTGGCCAGGTGCCTCCATGTTCAGAAATTGTACTGGTCCTGCATGGTCAAGCGCTATATATACATGTTTGGCAGCATTTACAATCATGGACAGCACCTGTCAGGTAACTAAACATACATTTTATCAAATGTTCCAAGAGATTCACATATGGTATTCATGGTATTATGGTTCCTGAATAATTTTGACCATTGAACAGACTATTGTGCATGTGATGACTTAAACAATGAAATGACGCTGACAGGTTTTGGAGAGAACAACCATTAGACTGAGAATTGACAATCAGTTTAGATCAACAAGATCTATTCACTTGGAAATTGTGCTAAATGTAGGCTACTTGTACTTAATCATTTGAAAGATGTACTGAGACATTGAGACATGTACTGAGACATTTGCAATTTTGATGAAATGAATGAGAAATTCAATTCAGTTGTGAACAATTGCCAAGTGGTTTGGAGATTTGTCCATGTTGTTTTGAGAATGTCATTTCTGTTTCAAGAAATGAGCCAAAACAATGGGGAAAAACTGTAACAGAGCTCTTTGTGTGTCCATGGGTCCCAGACACCCATGCTCTCTGTTTAGTGCTTTTAAGCTATACAAGTCTATTAAAGTGATAGTACAACTTCATTTTTTAAATTAAAATAACAAATATAAAACAGTGTCTGAAAAACTAAGATATACAGACCCAACATGGCGCTGTACTCAAAAACAGCAATATCTCATAAATGTTCTTAATCCATACAAATGACAGTTGCCAAAAGTGAAATAAAGTAAAGAACTTAGAAATAAATTTAGATTAGTCTAAATAATGAAAGTCCATCACATAAATGTGTATTAAAAGTTCCTCCATTAGTATCCACAGATCATCCACAAGATATTTTCCACTGTGCAGTGCTCGTGATTGCCACTCCCAAAGTGCAATTTATCTCATTTACCAGAAATCAATGCCTCACATCAAAGATAATCGGCACAAAACGCTTTGTTAATATGGTCAGCTCCCAACATTCCATCGATTTTCCTGCTCCAAGTAGTAATACCTCTTTAACCACCTCAATACGGGGCACTTACACCCCTTTCCTGCCCAAGCCATTTTTCAGCTTTCAACGCTGTCACACTTTGAATGACAATTGCGTGGTCATGCTACACTGTAACTATGTGAAATTTTTAGAATTTTCTTCCCACAAATAGAGCTTTCTTTTGGTGGTATTTCATCACTCCTGTGTTTTTTATTATAAGTCCAAAAATTAAAAAAAAAAAAGTTTTCTTAGTTTCTGTCAGTAAATTTTGTAAATAAGTCATTTTTCTCCTTCACTGATGGGCGCTGATGAGGCATCACTGATGGGCACTGATAGGCTGCATTGATGAGCACTGATGAGGTGGCGCTTATGGGCACTGATTAGGTGGCACTGATGAGAAGGCACAAATATGCCGCACTTATGGGCACTGATAGGTGGCACTGATATGTGGCACTGATGAGCACTGATAGGCGGCACTGATGGGTGGCACTTGCGGGCACTAGGCACAGATAGGCAGCACTGTTGGGCACAGATAGGTGGCATGGATAGGCGGTACTGATGGGCGGCACTGATGGGCACTGATGGGCATTGATGGGTGGCTTTGATGGACAGCAGTGATGACCATTGAAGGGCAGCAGTGATGGGCATTGATGGGCAGCACTGATAGCCAATACTGACTGACATCACTGATGGCCACTGATTGCTGGCTCTTGTGGGCACTGATTGGTGGCACATATGGGCACAGATTGGTGCCAATTGTGGGCACTGGTTGGCACTAAATGCTGGCAGTGGCATTGCTGGCATTGCTGACACCGGTGGGCACATAATTGTAATCAGGGCACTGATGATCAGTGCCCTGATTATATCCCTAGATGTCCTCTGTGAGGAGATGCCTCTGATTGGCTCTCCTCTCCTCATTGTGAGGCGAGGAGCGCTGATTACCAGCATCTCCGTGTTTACAGTACATGTGACTGCTTGTGATTGGGCACAGCCGATCACATGGTTAAGAGTAGGGATGAGCCGAACACCCCCCGGTTCGGTTCGCAGCAGAACATGCGAACAGGCAAAAAATTTGTTCGAACACGCGAACACCATTAAAGTCTATGGGATACAACCATGAATAATCAAAAGTGCTAATTTTAAAGGCTTATATGCAAATTATTGTCATAAAAAGTGTTTGGGGACCCGGGTCCTGCCCCAGGGGACATGTATCAATGCAAAAAAGTTTTAAAAATGGCTGTTTTTTCGGGAGCAGTGATTTTAATAATGCTTAAAGTGAAACAATAAAAGTGAAATATTCCTTTAAATTTAAAAGTACTTGCGGCTATAAGGAATTGTCAATGGGAGAAATCAAAAGTGCTAATTTTAAAGGCTTATATGCATGGTATTGTGTAAAGTGAAATATTCCTTTAAATTTCATACCTGGGCGGTGTCTTTAGTATGCCTGTAGAGTGGCACATGTTTCCCGTGCTTAGAACAGTCCGAGAGCAAAATGACATTTCTAAAGGAAAAAAAGTCATTTAAAAGTACTCACGGCTATAATGAATTGTCGGTCCCGGCAATACACATAAAAGTCATTGAAGAAAACGGCATGGGATTGCCCCACAGTCCATTACCAGGCCCTTTGGGTCTGGTATGAATATTAAGGGGAACCCCGAACCAAAATTAAAAAAAAAAATGCATGGGGGTCCCCCTCAAAATCCATACCAGACCCTTATCCAAGCAAGCAACCTGGCAGGCCGCAGGAAAAGAGGGGGGCAAGAGAGCGCCCACCCTCCTGAACCATACCAGGCCCCATGCCCTCAACATGGGGAGGGTGCTTTGGGGTAGCGGCCCCAAAGCACCTTGTCCCCATGTTGATAGGGACAAGGGCCCCACAACCCTTGCCGGTGGTTGTGGGGGTCTGCGAGCGGGGGCTTATCGGAATCTGGAAGCCCCCTTTAACAAGGGGACCCCCAGATCCTGGCCTCTCCCCTGTGTGAAATGGTAATGGGATACAAATGTACCCCTACCATTTCACAAAAATAGTGTGAAAATAGTAAAAAACAACAATACACACCTTGGGACAAGTCCTTTTTTAAAAAATAAAAAGATAAAAGTGTCCCACGAAGTCCATTCATCTTCTTCACCTCTTGCTCTGACAGACCGAAAAAGAAAAAACAAAAGAAGCACGCCTCCACCGATCTGCCTCCATGGGAGGCACCCGCTGTAATGACCGGCCTCTCAGGTGACAGTTCCTTTATAACTGAGGGCCACACAATGATGTTCCTGGGTGACCCCGCCCCCTCTGACGCACGGGGACATCCCTATGGCTTCCCCCTAGTGTCAGAGGGGGCGGTGCCACACGGTGCCACACCCCTCTTGCCATGCCTAATTAAGAATAATATTTGTGGCAGGTGGATCATATGTGCCATCACCCTTAATGAATGTAGACCTTTGCTCTAAAAAGTATCTAGGTAGTAGTATTTTTTGTAGACAACACACAATTGCCATGGTGACACTGTATTTAATTAAAGCTCAGCAAATACAGAGCAATATTTATTTATAGATTTGGTTAGAGATGTAAAACAAATGTTCTGTCACTGAAATAAGTGACATTTGTAGGAAGTTATTCTTTTCAGTATTGACTATAGAGTCATTATTGAATTTGGAAATCTTTATAGTTAAACAAAATGCACAGCAAGTCTGATCTGGGATATTTTCTACAAGCAAGCATAGTAGAACTTTTGTGAGGTCGGAATGCTTATCTGTAACAAAACTGCAATGGTTGCAAACTATGGGAAATCCTATTGTCCTCATGAAGCACATTTTACATTTTTACGTAATGGCATTGCACACTTTCAATTTTTTGGTTGTATTAATGAAGTATTAGTGTAGTTATATTCCCTATGTTGTTTGTTTACCGTATCTTGTAATGATGGGCTCACATGTTGTGGTTGCTGTTTGTAGTGTCATGGCTGATTGATTCCCCTATGTCCATGTATTCACCTAGGTTTTCTCAACTCAACAAAGGGACGGGTAACTTCTTCTAGGTCATGCAGCATACAATCATAGCTTTGCCATTTCCTGTGTATTTAATCCCACATCTAGGAGTACTAATGTGATGAAAACACATCTCTTCCCTTCATTTTTGCCTGCTTGCACCTGTTTAAGATCTAATTACTAGTTTTGACCTGCAGAACACTAGACTGAGAGACCTAGGATTGTGGGATATGTAGTTTCTTCACAGGAAGTTCTTAGAGATCATGAATTCATCTATGCAGTGCCATATTGCATGTTGCATGTTTGAACACAAACAGAACCTGCTAACACAGGTATGAAAAGATTTACTCTACTATAGGCTGTGCCTATAGGGCAAAAAAAGACACCATAAAACTACATGATCAATGCAACATACGTAGGTGAAAAGTACAGTGTGCAGGTAGGAATGTTTGTTAAGTCTTTAATCCCTCTGATATGTCTGTAATTATTGCAAAGTTGTTGTGAACATCTACCTCAGACTTTTTTGCGTAATCACAATGTTGTGAAAACTCAGCGATTTGAAAAATGTATTTTTTTGTATTGTGAAATAAAATATTAGGACATTATTTGCAGAAAGCAGTAAATCTAGGTCAAACCTTTGCTTTTGCCTATAGTTGATATATGTAGCGTGTGTTAAATCTTGCTGTTTACAATGCATCAAGCAGAAACAATAAAAGCAATAAAGACTGGTAATAGACAATAATTCACCCATATAAAGTTTTACAAAGATGATATTAAGTAGTTTAGCTGACTAAATGTCAGTATATAAAAAGCCCTTAAATGCAAGAAAAAAAAAACAAGTGATAAAATTAAATATCAAGTAAGTTTGTGTGGTGTTAAGTTTCATGTGAATGAAAGAAAATATAAAACACATAAAATACAGATATGGAAAGTATTATTTTAAAGTTTATGTAAAGCCCATGTGAATTACATTAATTTTACTAAATCATGTACATGATCATGTATATTTAAGAAACAAAAGCTAAAATGCTAAATTATCTCCATAAAAGCAAATATGGCTGATACATGGTACACAACAAACAATATCACAACAAACACGGAAACTTAGGGATGCCTTTTCTGACGATGGTGATTTACAATCAAAAAAGTCAGGAACCCCCAAAGGTAAAGGGGGTCACAAAAGCTCACAAAGACGAAAGGCAAGAGGCAAGAAATGCTGTCTGTGTAGCCCAATTGCTTTTTCTCATGTTTCAAACATTTGGAACTTTTCTGATCGAGAACAAGAAGCATTGAATGTCCTATCTCGTGGACTAAATTTTGCACCAACCCTTGTCTTTGGCCTTTTTTTTCCACTTTAGTCGATGTTACAATTTTGCTTGTCGCATTACTTTAGAAAAACATTTTTTGAACACTGATTAATAATCCCGCGCCTTTGTATTCCACTGTTTACTCTGTCAAGAGTAAAGAAGTGGAAAATAAGGGTTTCTGTTGAAACCAAAACATGGTCAGGTAGACCAACTAAAATTTCAGCCACAACTGCCAGGAACATTGTTCGGGATGCAAAGAAAAACACACAAATAACTTCGGGTGAAATAATACATGGCTTCAGCCAAACACTAACCATGAGTGAAAGAAAAGTTTTTGTGTTATCATTCATATTCTCTGAAAAATGGCCAAGAAATCATAAATTCTGCCAGGGTATGTAAACTTATGAACACAACTGTATATATATATATATATATATATATATATATATATATATATATATATATATATATATATATATATATATATATATATATATAATTTGGAATAATTCTCCCTTAAGGAGACGTTTTAGGGGGTCCTATGCCTACATACTTTTGCTAATAGGTGTCTGTTATACCCATCTCAAAAAGTTGGGAGGTAAGAAATCGCCCCCTGAAGTCACCCAAAGTAGTGAAGGAACTACTTTTTGTAATCTGTGCAGCGTCACACCAATTAGGACAGTTCCATTGGCGTCAATAGTATCCAATTTGGCCTGCAATTTGACATGTCAATTCAGAGCTATGTGAACGTGAGTGAAGTTGCATAGATATGAATGGAAATCATTGTGGGCAACTTTTCATGTGACCCTGAGGTCCAAAGCTGCATGAAAAGTTACCCAAGTGTGAAAGTAACCTAATGAGATTAATTGATAGCACCTTTGAATTAGGCCCTATTTGCACTTGTGCGACCTTAAAATTGCACAGCTTTGCCATGACTTGAAGCAATCTCTGTGTAATCTTGTGGTGCATGGACCTCAAATTGCATCAAAGTCAAACCAAGGTAGTGCAGGGATGACTTTGCCCCAGTTTCAGGATGCACAAGTGACAATAGGGCCAAATTCAAAGGCGTTATCCATGAATCTCATTCACACTGCTGTGACCTGAAAGTCACACTATTTTGCTGCCACTTTGCCGCTGCAACTTGGCCCAACTTCTGGGAATGCCTGTGTAAAATAGCGACCTATGTACCTCAAGTCGCATAAAAGTCACACCAAAGTAGTACAGAAACTACTTTGAAGTTGTTGCAAGTAGCACAGATATGAATGATTATCATTGAGAATCATGGTACAACTTGTCATACAACTCAAAAACCAACAACAATACCCCAGCGCCAGTGAATAACCACCTGGAGAGCTCAATCAGAACGTCGGGTGTGTAACATGTATTGTTACCATACTGTGTAATATAACATCTTGTGTACATTTGGCATGACTGGAAATCGAGGGGGGTGGGGAATAGGAGGAAAACTAGTGCAGCTGGACCAACCGTAGCTGATTGATACAGATCAAAATGAAACAACAAAAAATGTCCAGCGCTCTGGAATACACAACAATAATAAACTCTGACAGTCCAACAGTGAAAAATGGACAGTTTATTAAATCCAATGGTAATATGTAAATAATGATTCATAGATTGTAGATTGTAAAAACAAGTTGTAACATTGAACCCACAGTAACACAGTACTATATTGCACTAAATAAAGACATATTAATGTGTACTTGGGATAAAAACATATACATGTGAGACAGTTGGCCCTTGAACAACAGAAAACCCACACGGGAAATCCGTCCAGGTGTATATTACAACCAAAGTCAGATGGGAAAAAGTTAGTGGATCAGAAAAGGGGCGCCTCGCCCAAAGATTCAAGGGGACTTACAGAAACCACGCTGGCTGTGTGATCTGATGTGGGGAAAGACGACTCACCGGCTCCAGCGGGCAGAAGATGTAGCGTGGAAGGAGCCCAAGCTCCGCCGAGCGGAGAGCAGCCTCCCCGATGCTCCGTGGCGGTGATTGATGACGTCAGCACAGGAGAGCCGCCGGAGTGTCAGCTGGTGAACGTAGGCTGCTGACTCTCCCGGCTGTGTCTCCTCAGGGGTGAATTCAACCCCAATGGTGGATGGTGTCACTTGAGGGGATCCAGAGATAAACCTGGGAGGTCAACCAGGAGGGGAAAAATCCCATATGCCTGATCAGACTGTGACCCTTCAAAAAGGAAGTGCTGCGATGATGGTGACACCATCCATCATCGCAGCACTTCCTTTTTGAAGGGTCACAGTCCAAAACTAACTTTATTACATTAGAGACTATTTTGACAGTAGACAAATAAAATGCCAGCATGTCTTTGGTTTGTGGTGAGAAACCCACACAGGGAGAACATATAAACTTCAACACAAGCATTAGCATGTTGGGGAATTGAACAAGCAACCCCAGTGCTGCTATACATGCTTGGATAAGAGGCCTGGTATGGATTTTTGGGGGGACCCCCCACGCCGTTTTTTCCCCACTTTTTTATTGCTGGCAATGTTTTTTTTCTTTATTCAGATGTCAGCGGTGAAGTCCATTGACAGCTGAGGACTCACCGTTTGTTAAGGATGCGCAGCCAGCTTCTCTGCCCCGTTCCTTAACAACCAGCTATTCACTGTGCCCAATCAGTGCTTAGAATGCACTGTGCAGCATGCAATACATTACAGGGTGTTCAGTGGGGCAAACACCCACCGAACGCCCTGCAAATTTAGGTGTTCGCCAAATGGGCGAAGAGGCAATGTTCGGGCCGAGCTTTTGCTCGGCCTGAACTGTTTTCCCAACTTTACTAGATACCCCCCCATCCTATATAGACATGTGCAGGATGAAAAAATTTGTTTAGTTTAGTTTAGTTTAGTTTAGTTTCGGTTCGTTATTTAACTAAATTTGTTCAGTTAAATTAGTTGCATTCATTACATTCGTTTTCGGGATTAGTTTCGTATTCGAATTCAAAAAAATTCGACCGCATTCGAAAAAACTATCAAATTCGAAAAAAATTCTACCGAATTCGAAAAAAACTATCAAATTCGAAAAAATTCTACCGCATTCGAAAAAAAACTATCAAATTCAAAAAAATTCTACCGCATTCGAAAAAAATTTGACCGAATTTGAAAAAGAAAAACTATATATAACCATTTTGCGAAATTCGAATTTCATATAGAATGAAATCGAATTCCAATAGAAAAGATTCAAATAGAATGGAAAATAAAAATAGCATGCAAAAACAATAGAACAGAATAGAAAAAAATATAATATATTCTATTCTAATCTTTTCTATTCAAATTCGAATCCATTCTGTACCAAATTCCAATTCCGGAAGATGTTTTATATATATTGTTCTATTGTTTTTTCTATTCTAGTCTTTTTTATTAGAATTCGATTTCATTCGATTTCTATATAACCATTTTCTGAAATTCGAATTTCATATAGAATGAATTTGCATTCAAATAGAAAATATTAGAAAAAAATTGAAAATAATAAAAAAGAATAGCATAGAAAAACCATAGACCAGCATTATATATATAACCATCTTCTGAAATTTGAATTTCGTATAAAATGAATTCAAATTCGAATAGAAAAGATTAGAATAGAGTAGAAAAAAATAGACTAGAAAAACAATAGAACAGAATAGAATAAAACATAATATATATATATATATATATATATATATATGTATATATATATATATATATATATATATATATATATATATATATATATATATATATATATATATATATATATATATATATATATATAAATATTTTATTCTGTTCTATTGTTTTTCTAGTCTATTTTCTATTATTTTCTATTCTAAACTTTTCTATTCAAATTCAAATTTATTCTCGAATTTCATCTAGAATGAATTCAAATTCGAATAGAAAAGTTTAGAATAGAAAAGAATAGCATAGAAAAACAATAGAAAAAAATAGAAAACAAATTATATATAATATATATATATATATATATATATATATATATCTACATATATAGATATCTATCTATCTATCTATCTATCTATCTATCTATCTATCTATCTATCTATCTATCTATCTATCTATCTATCTATCTATCTATCTATCTATCTATCTATCTATCTATCTATCTATCTATCTATCTATCTATCTATCCATCTATCTATATATATATATATATATATATATATATATATATATATATAAATATTATTCTATTGTTTTTCTAGTCTATTCTTTTCTATTCTTTATCATAGGGTATGACTTGTCATGCTACTCTGATGTCCAAAGTCACAGGAAAAGTCGAGTGAAAGGGGCCTCAGCCCGACTTTGTGAGCGATTCCAGAGACATCAGTGCACTTTCCTGCACAGATGTCTAGTGAAATCGCATAGGCCCGAACTGTCCCTGATTTGGAACAAAGTCACTCGCCCCCTCTTTCCTTCTCATTTGTCCCTCGTTTTGTTCTGATCTATATAGTTGTATATAAAATGCACTTTTTATCTTTTAAAAAGGGTTTAAAAAGGGTTTCCCAGCACTAAACCTTTCATCTTATTTCTAAATTGCTTTGTTTTTAAATTTCCAAAGCCAATCTAAAGGAATATTATTGGTAAAAAAAAAGAGCACTTGGGGGTTTAACATGTTTTCGAATTCGATTCGAATATGTGTTCGACTTCGATTCAAATATGTTTTCGAATTTGAATATGTTTTCGAATTCGATTCAAATTTGTTTTCAAATTCTTTCGCTTTTTTTGGATTCGTTTAAATTCATCACTTTTGTAATTCGGAAATTCGGATGCATCCGAATTTCCGAATAATGAAAAATTTGTCCGAATTTCGATTTGGAACAAAACGTAATGCACATGTCTAATCCTATATAGTGATGACAACTATAGGGTGGTATTAGGTTGTGGTGTTAGGTACATGGCCAGGAAGGCATGCACCATAGGTAACATGGTGTCCCCCAGTCTGTACGTATCCAATCTACCAATACACACGTGGCTAAACACCACTGGTATGTATAAGTGTGGAGCTGCAAGATCTTCATGTTTTTGCCATCTGGGTGATCCCCATACTGTCACTTCATGCTCTAATGGCTTTTCTCTAACTATTGCACAATTGGTCAACTGCCACACTATGTTTGTTATATTTGTGGTCACATGTACTGAGTGCAATATTCAATATGTGGGTAGGACAACCAAAAGATTGAGTGATATAATGAGGGATTCCCTTTATTTAATTATTAATTTGCAGATGACTCAGATTTTCACATCATACATTTTTCATTTTTTCTCTCATTTTTATTTTTTCATTTGTTTTTATTTAGGATTAAAATAAAGTTTCAACTTTTATGATTAGATTTTTAGGCTTAACATTAAATTACTTATTTTTGTTTTTTTGCTACACCTCTCAAGGTGCTGGCTACCACATCTTCTGTGGTCCATGTGTGCATGGTACATGAATTCTTATGACTAGTCCCATACAGGCCTGACATCAATTTTCTCATTGAGTGGCAGCCAATGATGCATTTAAAGCAGGTTCCACTAAAATGTTTTACTTAATCTTATCCCCTTCAGTTAATTGCATAGATGTTGAAATGCTGCACGAAAAATGTTTTTATCACTGTAATTACCTTTATATTGTACTTTATTGTGGCACTTCCTGTCTCTCCTCCCATGGGAGTAGGCATGTTTATTGCCTTTCCTTGGCGCCGCACTGTCTCCTGGGAGCTTAGTGTCAGGCTTCCCAAGATTCAGTGCGGAAACAATGATCATGCATGTGAACAAGCTGCGAATGAACAGCATTCACCGCATCCAGGAAATCAATGCCTGTGGGCTTCGCATGCCCACAAGCAAGATCGAAATGGCCAGCATCACATTTTTTAGGTTATTCTTCAGTACGAAAACAGACAGAGGTGGAAATATTACTCCCAAACTGTGAGTATTATTTTGGGATTAGCAAAGTGTATCAATGACCTAAAAAAAAAAAAAAAGTTTGGTCGCCGGACTCCCGCTTTAACCATCCCCTTCTGCTTAGAGTTTCCTTCCCTATGATTAAGCTCTGAGGGGCGGAGCAAAACACATTGGGGACGTGGCCTGGTGGGAGGCCAGGCTGAGACTACCAATCACCTCACTACATGCAGGTCCGCATTGAAGTGCGGCTTGTGGGACATACCTTTTGCCAAACTGAATTTTAGGAATAGTTATAATTAGGCTTTTCATCCACTTTAAGCAAATTAAAAGTGACTTTTGAAGCTACAGGTTAAATTTTGTATGACAGTTTATTGATTTAGATTAACTTTAAGAAACAGAACCACAGTCTACAAAAGCCTGCAGGGGTTATTAAGATACTGGCAGGAAATTCTATCCATAAATTACTTTTGCAACTGAGAAACAGTACCTTAATATTATCTTACAGTAATGCAAATGTTCCTGCTTAGATAATAATATGATTATATAACAAATACAGATTGTGCTGTTTTTTTATCAGAGGCACTATGCACTGCTTGCTTTAGCTGCCATTATCTGTCAGCTCTGACTCAGGCTGTGATGATAAAGTAGACATGTTCTTCTTTTTTTAGTTATGAGTGAATCAAAAAGAACAATATTTGCTTGTTCAGACAAATATTACATTTTTGAAATGTAGCTTTAAATTTTTGATATAGAATGTGGACAAAGCTGGCCTAAAGTATATTTACACCATTGCAGCCAAATTGGGCACCCACCTAATATGTGTTATTTTTTCCCCTTTAATTGGAATAACTTTATATATTAATATACTGTATATATATATATATATATATATATATATATATATATACAGTGCCTTGAAAAAGTATTCATATCCCTTGAAATTTCTCCACTTTTTGTCACGTTACGACCAAAAACGTAAATGTATTTGATTGGGATTTTATGTGATAGACCAACACAAAGTGGCATAATTGTGAAGTGGAAGGAAAAAGATAAATGGTTTTCCAATTTTTTTACAAATAAATGCATGAAAAGTGTGGTGTGGATTTGTATACAGTCCCCCTGAGTCAATACTTTGTAGAACCACCTTTCACTGCAATTACAGCTGCAAGTCTTTTTGGGTATGTCTCTATCAGCTTTGCACATCTAGGGAGTGAAATTTGTGCCCATTTTTTTTTTGGCAAAATAGCTCAAGCTCTGTCAGATTGCAAGTGAACAGCAATTTTCAACTCTTGCCACAGATTCTCAATTGGATTTAGGTCTGGACTATGACTGGGCCATTCTAACACATGAATATGCTTTGATCTAAACCATTCCATTGTAGTGCTAGCTGTATTTTTAGGGTCGTTGTCCTGCTGGAAGGTGAACCTCGACCCCAGTCTCAAGTTATTTGCAGACTATTAACGGGTTTTTTTCTAAAATTGCCCTATATTTGGCTCCATCCATCTTCCCATCAACTCTGACCAGCTTCCCTGTCTCTGCTGAAGAAAAGGATCCCCACAACATGATGCTGCCACCACCATGTTTCACGGTGGGGATGGTCTGTTCAGGGTGATGTGCAGTATTAATTTTCTGCCGCAGACCAAAAATAGGATTTTTTTAACAGCTTACCTGTAAAATCCTTTTCCTGGAGTACATCATGGGACACAGAGCCTTAAGTAATTATTTAATGGGTTATAAGCCACCTTCAGGGGATGGACACTGGTATACCCAATCCAGGAAGTTCACTCCCTATATAACCCCTTCTCCTTTCAGGAGCACATCAGTTTTTGTAGCAAAGCAATATACTTAAATTCCAAAAGAGGGGAGGGACCTCTGTGTCCCATGATGTACTCCAAGAAAAGGATTTTACAGGTAAGCTGTTATAAAAATCCTATTTTCTTTATCGTACATCATGGGACACAGAGTCTTAAGTAATTACTTAATGGGACGTCCCATAGCAATGCTACCTGAGGGGAGGGAAACACAACCCAGAGGGTACCCCCAGACTTGAGGACCTATACTGCTGTCTGCAGCACACTGCTCCCGAAGGCGATATTTTCATACCTCCACCTGATAAAATTTTGTGAATGTATGCACTGAAGACCAAGTTGTGGCCTTACAGATCTGAGCCATGGAGGCCTGATGATGCACTGCCCAAGAAGCATTAACCACCCTGGTAGAGTGCGCCTTAAATTATAAGTTTAAATTATAACTTGCCAAATCCACTTAGCGACAGTAGATTTCAACGCTGCCTGTCCTTTCTTAGGACCCTCTGGCAGAATAAATAAGACATGAGTCTTACGAATCTGAGCAGTTGCCTTTAAATAGATTTTCACTGCTCTCACCACATCAAGACAATGTAGTGACTTTTCTTCCCTGGAACATGCTTTTGGAAAAACGATGGCAGGACAATATCTTGGTTCAGGTGAAAACCTGAAATCACTTTTGGTAAAAAGTCTGGATGAGGACGTAACACCACTCTGTCTTCATGAAAAATCAAATACGACTCTTTACAAGAAAGAGCAGCCAACTCTGAAACCCTCCTTGCTGAGGATATAACAACCAAAAATACCAACTTCCTTGTCAGAAGGACTAGGGAAATATGTGGTATCAGTTCAAATGGCTGTTTTTGTAACACAGACAAAACTAAGTTCAAGTCCCAAGGGCTTAAGGGAGGTTTGATTGACGGATTAAGCCCTTGCATAAAGAATGTTTAGCAAGTGGTCTTTGAAATAAGACCGATAAAGCTGAGACTTGGCCTTTAATAGCACTCAAGGCCAATTTCATTTCTACCCCTAATTGTAAAAAGGCAAGCATTCTACCTATGATATATCTCTGAGGGTGCCAACCCTTGGATTCACACCAGGAAACATAAGACCTCCAGACCCTATAATATATAGTTCTGGAAGCTGGCTTCCTTGCATTAATCAGAGTTGAGATAACTGACCCGGAAAGCCCACGTTTCTACAGAATGTGGGTTTCAGTAGCCAAGCCGTTAAATTTAGAGACCATAAGGTAGGATAGAATATTGGTCCCTGTGAGAGCAGATCTGGCCGTAGTGTTGGGAGAGACCATGGGCCCTCCACTTCCATCTTTACGATTTCTGCATACCATGACTTTCTGGGCCAAGCTGGTGCTACCAGAATTACCGGATTTCTTTCCAGCTTGATCCTGCAAAGAAGTCGAGGCAGCAACTGAATAGGAGGATGCATAGATCAGTGAGAACTGATTCCACGGGGTCACCAATGCATCCATTCCGCATGCGAGTAGATCCCTTGTTCTGGCCACAAAGTTGACTAACTTCATGTTGAACCTGGACGCTAGAAGATATTCGTCCGGAGTAACCCATCTTTGGCAAAAAGCCCAAAATATGTCGGGGTGAAGAGACTATTCCCCTGGGAGTAACTGCTGGCTACTCAAATAGTCCGCCTGCCTATTCTCTACTCCCAGAACGAAGACTGTTGATAGGCACGGAACAATCCTTTCTGCCCAAGTTAGAATATGGTTCACCTCTCTCTACGCTGAGAGACTCTTTGTGCCCCCTATGTGATTGATATAGGCCACAGCTGTGGCATTGTCGGATTGGATCCTGACAGGACAATCCCGTAACCTAAAAGTCTAGGCCTTTAGAGCCAGACGCACTGGCCGAATCTCTAGAATATTGATGGGCAAGCTTCTTTCGGCTCTTGACCACTGTCCCTGGACAGTTGTCTTTTCTAGTACTGCTCCCCAGCCTAAAAGGCATGCATCTGTCGTTACCACTTTCCAGATAACTGGTCTAAAGGATTTTCCTTTCAGCAGATTCTGAGTTAGTAACCACCAACTGAGACTTTGGGACACCCTTGGGGGCAACAGCATTGGCAAGTTTAAAGCTTTTTTTTTTTTAAAGATATTTTATTGATTTGAAGTTCAGCACAAACCAACAAACACAAAACAGTCACAAATAAAAATAAAATAAAAAGAAACAAAACACACACAAGTCTCTGATCCATTAAGCATACAAAAGTGGTATCCAATTGGAAGTTAGATCACACAAGTCATTGTAGGCATTTCATTTCATTTCAAGATGGTTGAGATATTGGTAATAATAACAGTCAGATATAGGCACTTTTACACAGCATAACCATATTAAAGGACCTGTTATTGAAGGTCCCTGTGGCACGGCCCATCAATGATCAATTGTGTTCAATTTTTAGAAAGAGTTAGCGGACTAGCCAACCATTTTCCCCAAATTTTATGAAAGGTTTTTTTTTGTTTGCGGATTTCAAAGGTTAGTTTGTATAATGGAATGGAGTCATTGATAAGTTTTAACTAGAGGGACTTCAAAGAGGTCTGTGCACCTTTCCAGGACAGTAGAATAGATTTTTTAACATAAAAATAAAGACTACGGAGCAATCTCTTGGCATGTGATGGTATATGTAAATCTCCAAATACTCCCAACAGGCAGTTCTTAGGGTGAATTATGTTAAGAAGGCCCAGCACAGTCGAAATAAAGGCACCCACTTCCTCCCAGAAGTCACTAACTATCGGGCACGACCAAAAGCAATGTAAAAAGTCTGCCTCGGAAACAGACAGCTGATGGCAAGAGACCCATTTTATGCAGTCTGGCCGGAGTGAGGTGGGTCTGATGAAAAATTTTAACTTGTATGATACGTTCTTGGGAGGAAATGACAGAGGTTTTATATGTGTCACTAAATTCTGACCAGTTGTCGTTTACCATAGAAATATCCAATGAATCCCACTTCTCATGTGCTCTGTGAAACCTAGGGTTAAAGTCAGTCATTAAGGCTGCATAGTAAGTGGAAACTAGTTTAGAGGGTTCTGGTTGCCTAAGTAGTCTTTCCAGTGGAGGCAGATCAGTAAAATCATCTAAAGTACCAAATTGGGCATGTATGGCATGTCTTAGCTGATAATAATAAAATAAGTGTGATTTTGGTAAATCAAAGTCCCTACTCAACTGAGAGAAAGTTTTAAAGCCCTGTGTGGTATATAAGTGACATAGATATTTAACCCCCTTTGAATACCAGCGATTGGCATCTGGAAAAGAGTATAATTCTTGCAGATTGGGATTAAACCATAAGGGGTTGTTAGGGGATTTCAGCCAGGAATGTTTCGATATTTTTGTGGTAATGTATTTAAACAGTGAGAGGGAGACTGAGAGCAGAGAGGTTCCAGGGCGGTCTGGGACCTGGCCTCTATATATTATATTATGCAAGGTTTCATGGGAAGATGCGATAGCCCCCTCTGTGGCTGTACAGGCATTTGCTGGATCTGGGTTCATCCAGTCATGTATGTGTACCAGTTGAGATGCCATATAGTAAAGGAAGAAGTTAGGGAATGCTAGACCTGCCAGATGGGCTGGTAGTCTCAGAGTCTCAAGTGCCACTTTGGGGGATCCACCCTTCCACAGGAAAGAAGTACATATCATATCTATGCGTTTGAAAGTAGCTTTTGATATTTTACATGGGGAGTTAGTGAGGATATAAAGCAATCTGGGTAAATAAATCATTTTAAGAATATTGGCCCTCCCCATGAGGTCTAACGGCAAATCCATCCATTGTTTAGTTTGTTCCTGGAGGCGGGTCAGCAAAGGATCAAGATTATTAGTAGCATATAGAGATAAGGGAGCCTGAACCAACACTCCAAGATATCTAAAAGAAGACACCACCTGAAGTTTGGAATCCGGGTGCACCTGAGGAGGGTCATTCACATCCAAGGGAAAAAGGCTGGACTTGTCCCAATTAACCCAGAATCCAGAGTAGTCCCCAAAGGTGTTGACCTCCTCCAGTAAAGCCTGCAGAGACTCATTAGCATCTGCCAGGTACACCAGTGTGTCATCTGTGTAAAGAGAAATGTGCTCCTCTATATTTGCAATTGGGAGACCTTTAATTGTAGGGGAGGAGCGAATGCGAACTGCAAGCGGCTCCATTGCCAGGGCAAACAACAGGGACGACAATGGGCACCCCTGTCGAGTGCCCCTGGTGATTGGGAAGGGATCAGTGATAGATGAATTAACCCTTATCCTAGCCGTTGGGGAGGTGTACAGAAGTTTTATCCATGCTATCACACGGGGACCAAATCCATACTTCTGTAGCACCCGAAAAAGGTACGGCCATTCCACACTGTCAAATGATTTACAGGTGTCTAAGGACACAATGACACATGTAGAAGGGCAGTCATGTGGATATTGCAAGTTGTTGAACAGTCTGCGTATGTTCATTCTAGTAGACCTGCCAGGGATAAATCCACCCTGGTCACTATTAACCAAGGATGTAACCACAGTATTTAGACAGTTTGCTAAAATTTTGGCCAGAATCTTAACGTCCACATTTATAAGAGAAATTGGACGATAAGATTCACAGTTAAGTGGGTCCTTTCGGGGTTTTAATAGAAGTACTATTAAAGCTTCCCTCATCGATGGGGGGAGGATCCCGGTCTCTAGGGCTTTGTTGTAGGTTCAGAGAAGGAAGGGGGATAGAAGGTCCTTGAACTTAGCATACCATTCAGTCGAGAAACCATCAGGTCCAGAGGTTTTAGGTGCAGGCATCTGGGAGACCGCTGCTGCAATCTCCTTGACCGTGATAGGCTCCTCCAACATGTCCCGTCCCTCATCTGACAAGGAGGGAAGAGATATGTCAGCCAAATAGTCAGACAACTGGGAATCATCATAGTCAACCCTGGAAGTGTACAGTTTTCTGTAAAAGCTTAGAAAGGAGTTTAGGATATCTCCTGGGTTATCACTAATAGTACCTTGAGTAGTAAGGATACGTGGTATAGAAATGGGGGTATGCTCGGGTCTGGTCAGGTATGCCAAGAGACGTCCTGCTTTATTACCATATTCAAACGACTTTTGTGAAACATACAACATGCGTTTTTGTGTGAGATCTAACAGATGGATTTCATATTCCCTACGGCTCTGTAACCATGTCTCCCTAGTGTCAGAGGCAGGGTTAGAGGCATAAGCAGATTCCGCACATACCATAGCATTTTCTAATTCCTCAGTGCGCATCTTGTTATTTTTACGTAAAATCCCTGTAATAGACATAAAGGTACCTCTCAATGTAGACTTGAATGCGTCCCACTCCGTGGAGGGGTCTACTTTATCTAAATTATGCTTCCAGTAGTTAGAAATACTCATCCTACACTCACCCTGTACCATCTCGTCCTCCAGCCAGTACGAGTTCAGGCGCCATAAAGCAGGTCCCGATCCTGGAAGTAGGAGGAGGGACACAGACAAAGGGGAATGATCTGAAACCCCCCCTGGGCAGATATGAGACGGCGGAGACAACGGGAAGGGTCTCCGTCGACGCAAATGCCATATCCAGCCTAGACATAGTATGGAAGGAATCCGAATGACAGGAAAATTGGCGTTCATCCGGATGTTTCCATCGCCATACCTCGGTCAGACCATGGACCTGGGCCCAGTCTACAAGGGAGGAAAAGATCTGCCTCCCCCACCCAGGCGGTCTACTGTTGGGTCCAGGACTGCATTAAAATCCCCCACATAAAGCAAAGGGCCAGGAGGCCTATTCAGTAGTTGAAGAGATAATTTAGAGAGTACTTCCACTGAGAATGGAGGGGGAATATAAATGTTCACCAACGTGAAGATTATAGTAGAAATTCGTAATATAAGAACAATGAACCTCCCCTCTGGGTCTGTTTTAACGCTGATCAGCTCAGCTGGAAGGGATTTAGCCAGGAGTATAGATACACCTCCTGAATAATTAGTGTGAGTAGCATGGTATAGCTTAGATAGCCATGGGCGTTTTAGGGCCCTTGTCTTAGAACCTGTCAGGTGAGTCTCCTGGAGGCAAATAATGTGAGGGTGACATTTTTTTAACACAGAAAAAGGATCTTTTCTGAGGCGCATTCAGGCCTCTAGTTTTCCAGGAGACTATCCTAAGGGATTGTGCCATAATAAAACATGTAATAATAAAGATGCATAAGTAACCCTCTGAATTAGTATCAATATGAATGGGTAGGCCGTGCCACCCGAAGCACACACAAGCACATGACAAAAAAGTGCGTGGGTCTGCCTGTAAGGTAGCATGGACCAGAAAAATTTTTTGTTTGTTTTAGAAAAAAAAATAAGACATATAAATGACAACAGAGGTATTAATGAACCACTATAAGTGGTGACCTGGTATGCTTTTGATGACTCTCCATTAGCAAATGGTATAGGTGTGTCGAAAAGGACATAAAAAGTAAAAAAAGAAGGAAAAAACAAAAAACAGAAAATATGAAAAAAAAAACCCAACAACCACTTTCTTTAAACCTTTGTGCCCCCCACCCCGCTCAGCCATCCCAAACATAGCAAGCTTTGGATCCCTAAACTAAAAGTCCTTCCTAACTAGAAAACTGCGGAAGTCAAAAACTGTACCATGGCCTCACCACAAGCTGGTAGGGGGGTAACGTGGGGTCTGGTGAGGCTCCCAACTAATGACCGAGGAGAGAGGGGAAAAAAAACAAAAATTTCCCCCCCCCAGTAGACATGTCTTGTTGGAGGGTACATGAGCTGTTTGTTCACGTGGAAAAAGTTTATTTTTTTATACCAGATTATTCTGGTATGCAGGTTACCATGAGCTGTAAACCGTATTAATGCAGGGTGGAATGTAAAGATGAGGGTCAGGAGAAATAAAATTAATAATAAAGAGACATGCAGAATGTTGACACTGTAGCTTGCATAGCAGGGTGTAGATCTTTCCTTGCAGGTTAAAGGTGACTTCAGTCTCCTCTGCTTCTGTGTGCTGCACCCTAGTGATCATTCAGCCAATTCATGGCCTCCTTGGGATTGGTATAGAAATGAGCCTTACCATCATGGATAATGCGCAATTTAGCAGGGAAAAGAATGGCGTAAGAGAGGCCTTCCGTGCGCAATCTAGACTTCACTGCTGAGAAGGAGATCCTCTGGCGTTGAACTTCAGCGGAAAAGTCCGGATAAACAGAAATATTATTGCCATTAAATGTGAGCGGGCCTTTTTCTCGTGCCAGACGTAGGATGGCCACTTTATCTTGAAAATTGAGGATGCGTGCAATGATGGAGCGTGGTGGGGCACCCACTGGAGGGGGACAAGGAGGAGTGCGATGTGCACGCTCTATAACATGTGAGAATGAGGGTGCGTCTTTACCAAAAATGTCCCGCAGCCATGAATAAAGAAACTTTTCAGGATAGGAACCTTCCGTGCATTCCAGAAATCCCACAAATCTAAGATTATTCCTGCGAGAGCGATTTTCTTGGAATGAAGCCACCATGGTTCCTAGCAACCTCATACAAAGGCGAATGGATGGATCGCCTTTTGACCTGACCATCCACACCAGCTCTCTTATGGAGCTGATCACCTTTTCCTGGGCTGTGTCTATGATCAGACCCAAATACTCCAGTCATTTTAGCGGTATTAAGGAAGATTTCTCTAGGTTGAGAATCCATCCCAAACTTTCCAGGTAACTGGTTATAATGTGTACGCTTTGCTCCAAATGAGCCACTGACTGGTCTATTAGCAATAGATCGTCTAGGTATGTTATGACTGTTATGCCCTGTGCCCTTAACCTGGCTAGAGGTGGGGCCAGCACTTTTGTGAACACCCGGGGTGCTGTGGCTAGCCTGAAGGGCAGGCTACAACCTGGAAATGCTGCTGTTCTAACTCAAAACGCAGAAACTTTTGGTGAGCGGGAAATATAGGAACATGCAGATACGCATCCCTGATGTCAATAGATACCGGAAGTTCTCCTCCTAGAAGGATAGAAACTACTGCCCTGACCATCTCCATGCGAAAGGAGCAGATCTTCAGGAACTGATTTAGATTTTTTAGATCTAGAATGGGTCTGACATCTCCATTTTGTTTTAGTACCATAAAAAGATTTGAATAAAACCCCAAACCTTGCTCTTTTCTGGGGATCTGTTTGATCACCCCTTGAGATATTAATCGGTCTAGTGTCTGAAACAGAGATTGTCTTTTCTCTGGATCTTGATTTTCCTCTTGCCAGACTTCTGAAAACTGCAGGAGTCCCCCCCCCCACCTTGGTGCGGGGGTTTGCTTCTTCATGATGAGGCTTTAGGATTCTGCTTTGTAGGTTTCCGACCCCAGGACTTCTTTTGAGCCTGAGGTCTTCCTCTAGAGTTTGACGGCGGAGGCCATCGCCACTGCCTGCAGGCCAACACCCAAAATTTCACAGCGATTGATTTTTTTTATCTGTTTTTGCCCGACACTTTGCTGCAATTCATTGTGACAAATTTATATGCCCAGCAATATATTGCCAACAACCCCCAATCATCCTATGCCCGTCCATTTGAGTGGAGAGATCTGAATTTGGAGGAGTTCAAATTGTTTATGGGCCTCACCCTAAACATGGGGCTTACAAAAGAAAATGAAGGACATGCCTATTGGTCCACCAACCCTATCCACAACATGCCCATTTATTCTGCCATAATGACCAGATCCTGATACGAAATGATAATGCGCTTTCTTCATTTTAGCGACAACACCTAGTGCCCTCCCCGCAATCATCCAAATTACTACAAATTATATAAATTTCGCCCACTGATAAATTTCTTTTCCCAACAATTTGCAGAACTCTATGTCCCCGATAAGAATATATGTGTCAATGAGTCCCTGGTACCCTTTTCAGGCCGGCTAGAAATAAAGCAATATATTCCTAGCAAAAGGGCCAGATACAGAGTAAAATCATACAAGCTCTGTGAGAGAACCACGGGATATTTGTATGCGTTCCGCATTTATGAAGGAAAATATTCCCAGCTCCTGCCCCCTGAGTGCCCGGCCTACATGGGCTCAACTGGAAAGATTGTATGGGACTTGGCATACCCACTTCTGAACAAAGGATATCACATATACCTCGACAATTTCTACACTGGCCTGCCCCTTTTCAAACACCTATACATTGCAAAAACCCTGGCCTGCGGAACTTCCAGAAAAAATAGGAAGGGCTTCCCACAATCTCTAGCAAAAGCTGCGAAGGGGGGAAAAAAGCAGCATTGAGATGCAACGAAGTGCTGGCCTTGAGGTGGAAGGATAAAAGGGACGTGCACATGATGTCCACCATCCATGATGACACTACAATTGAGGTTCAAAGAAGAAGAGGTCCCATTGAAAAGCCAGTATGTATCCAAGATTATAATCTCTACATAGGGGGGGTGGATTTCAATGATCAAATGATTCAGCCCCATTTGTCGATAAGGAGGTCCCGATTCTGGTACAAGAAGGTAGCAATTTATCTCATACATTTGGCCGTTTATAATTCCTATGTAATCTACACCAAATCCACAGAAAGCCCCCCCTTTCCTACAATTTATAGAAGAAGTTGTTATGTCCCTCGTCTATCACCAAAGACCCCCCTTGAAGACTTTCGCTCTGAGGCTGTTTGCTGACTTCATGAGCGCCACTTCCCCTTCAATATTCCACCATCTGAAGCAGGCCGAAGACGGCAAAAAAAGTTGCGTGTGTACCAAAAGAGGATTTCGAAAAGATACCAGCTACCATTGTCCCCAGTGTCCCTCCCAACCTGGCCTTTGCATTGGTGAATTCTTCCAACTTTATCATACATTCCTAAAATATTAGCCCATTTTTTTAACCATTTCCCCATTTTCATCATCTGTGCTGACCATTTTCCATGCTTCCCCAAATAACCATGCCATTGCCTTCCACGTTAACTAACCCTGGCCTGTTTTTTGACTATGCCTCTGCCTACCGTTTGGACTGCTTCCACATGAACTGACCCTGGCCTGTTTTTTGACTGTGCCTCTGCCTACCATTTGGACTGCTGCCACGTGAACTGACCCTGGCCTGTTTTGTGACTATGCCTCTGCCTACTGTTTGGACTGCCTCCACGTGAACTGACCCTGGCCTGTTTTACCAACTATGCTACTGCCTACCACTTGGACTGCTTGCACGTGAACTGACCCTGGCCTGTGTTATGGACTATGCTTTTGCCTACCACTTGGACTGATCTGTTGCCCTGCTACTGTAGTACACAGGGGTCTCACATATGTGAGGGGCTCCAGAATTATTTTTCCGGATGGAGAAAACTATTTTTTTGTTTTCTCCGGGTTTTGGAATTTCCAGATTAGGGTCTGGAGTCCGGAGGCTTCATAGAAATTTGGGTGGGTTGAAGCCTCTACCCCTGTGCCCCTGTGCACAGGTCTTACCTGATTGCGGCCCTCAGCCTGATGCTGACTTACTGCCATCGTGCCTCAGCCTGCCGCATTAATGGACCATACTGCTACATGGACTATGCAAATAATTAGCTGTAGCAAGAGGCAGTATGTTTATGAAGGGCTGGAGAGCGGTACAATAAGTGTCTGCAGGTAACAGTGTACCAGGACCAATATTATGGCTGTGCTGGCTGTCTCTGCCTGGACAATTTCTATGGACTGTGCTGTGCTGACAATATCCTTGTGCTGACTATAGACAATATTCCTGCCTGCTGCCTGGATAATTACTATTGCTGTTGCTAAGCACATCCCTGCCTGCTGCCTGGACCAGTGCTCTCCTCTGCGGATACTACTAAAAGCACATGTAATGCTTTTTTTTACCCTTTCCGCAATATAATTTATTTTGGATTGTAATTCTTGGTATGTACATGCTATGTGTTAGAAATATGAATGGCCTTCAAAAATGATAGGTTGCCAGGAAGTTATATATGTCATGCTCCTAGACGCACCAACTAGAAAAAAAACATTACTGGATCTACTGATTACCAACAATACAGACCTGATCACGGATGTGGAAATACGGGGCAATTTAGGTAACAGCGATCACAGGTCAATTCGTTTCAGTATAAATCACACAAATAGGAAACATGAAGGGAACACAAAGACACTGAATTTCAAAAGAGCCAACTTCCCTAAACTGCAAACCTTGCTAAAAGGCATAAATTGGGATAAAATATTAGGAACAAAGAATACGGAGGAGAGATGGGTTTGCTTTAAGAGCATATGAAATAAGGGCATTAATTAGTGCATCGCATTGGGAAATACATTTAAAAGAGCAAACAAAAGTCCTGGATGGCTTAACTCCAATGTAAAAATGCATATAAAAGCAAAGGAGAAGGCCTTCAAAAAATACATGGTTGAGGGATCATCCTCAGCTTTCAGACTTTATAAAGAATGCAACAAGAAATGTAAGGGTGCAATAAGGACGGGTAAGATAGAACATGAAAGACAGCGGAGGAGAGTAAAAAAAATCCCAAGAAATTCTACAAGTATGTAAATAGTAAAAAAGGGAGGACAGACTATATTGGCCCATAAAGAATGAGGAAGGACATCTGGTTACAAAGGATGGTGGAGATGGCGAAGATATTGAATTTATTCTTCTCCTCAGTCTTCACGAGTGAATCGGGGGGCTTCAGTAACCAAAACTGCAGTGTTTATCCTCATGACACAACACAGGAAGCACCTCCATGGTTAACAGAGGACAGAATTAAAATTAGACTTGAGAAACTTAACATTAATAAATCACCGGGACCAGATGGCTTGCATCCGAGGGTACTTAGGGAACTCAGTCAAGTGATTGCCAGACCGTTGTTCCTAATTTTTACAGACAGTCTATTGACTGGAATGGTACCAGCTGATTGGAGAAAAGCCAATGTAGCACCAATATTTAAAAAGGGCCCAAAATACATCCCTGGGAATTACAGACCAGTTAGCCTAACATCAATAGTATGTAAACTCTTGGAGGGGATGATAAGGGACTATATACAAGATTTTAGTAATAAGAACGATATCATTAGCAGTAATCAGCATGGATTCATGAAGAATGGACCATAGGGTGAGTACATGGATTGAAAACTGGCTAAAAGGGCGAGTTCAGAGGGTGGTGATAAATGGGGAGTACTCAGAATGGGCAGGGGTGGGTAGTGGGGTTCCCCAGGGTTCTGTGCTGGGACCAATCCTATTTAATTTGTTTATAAATGACCTGGAGGATGGGATAAACAGTTCAATCTCTGTATTTGCAGATGATACTAAGCTAAGCAAGGCAATAACTTCTCCGCAGGATGTGGAAACCTTGCAAAAAGACCTGAACAAATTAATGGGGTGGGCGACCACATGGCAAATGAGGTTCAATGTAGAAAAATGTAAAATTATGCATTTGGGTGGCAAAAATATGAATGCAATCTATACACTGGGGGGAGAACCTCTGGGGGAATCTAGGATGGAAAAGGACCTGGGGGTCCTAGTAGATGATAGGCTCAGCAATGGCATGCAATGCCAAGCTGTTGCTAATAAAGCAAACAGAATATTGGCATGCATTAAAAGGGGGATCAACGCAAGAGATAAAACGATAATTCTCCCACTCTACAAGGCTCTGGTCCGGCCGCACCTGGAGTATGCTGTCCAGTTCTGGGCACCAGTCTTCAGGAAGGATGTACTGGAAATGGAGCGAGTACAAAGAAGGGCAACAAAGCTAATAAAGGGTCTGGAGGATCTTAGTTATGAGGAAAGGTTGCAAGCACTCTCTGGAGAACAGACGCTTGAGAGGGGATATGATTTCAATATACTAATACTGTACTGGTGATCCCACAATAGGGATAAAACTTTTTCGCAGAAGAGAGTTTAATAAGACTCATGGCCACTCATTACAATTAGAAGAAAAGAGGTTTAACCTTAAACTACGCAGAGGGTTCTTGTAAGAGCGGCAAGGATGTGGAATTCCCTTCCACAGGCGGTGGTCTCAGCGGGGAGCATTGATAGCTTCAAGAAACTATTGGATAATCACCTGAATGACCGCAACATACAGGGATATACAATGTAATACTGACACATAATCACACACATAGGTTGGACTTGATGGACTTGTGTCTTTTTTCAACCTCACCTACTATGTAACTATGTAACTATGTAACATGTGTGAGACTTTTACACACCCTGGCCACATACAAAGGCCCAACATTGAAGTAGCATCTTCAGGCGTTCTACAAGCATAAATGACACATCTCATTTCTCAACCACCTATTACACTTTTGAAGGCCCTAGAGCACCAGGACAATGGAATTGTCCCCAAAATGACCCCATTTTGGAAAGCAAACACCCCAACGTATAATCTATGAGGCATAATGAGTCTTTTGAATGGTTCATTTTTTTTCCAGAAGTTTTTGGAAAATGTGGCAAAAAAATGAAAACGCATTTTTTTTACACAAAGTTGACAATTTATCAGATATTTCCAACACATAGCATGTACATAGCAAAGATGACACCCCAAAATACATTCTGCTACTCCTCCTGAGTATGGCGATACCACATGTGTGAGCCTTTTTCACAGCCTGGCCACATACAGAGACCCAACATCCAAGTACCATTTCTGAGAATACTACCTTGGAGGTCCTTTTCCTCAATTTAGCTCTAAGTCCCTAAAATCGTTCTTTAGGACACTCCATCTGCCTCTGACTTTGTCATTGGTCCCAACGTGCACCATGACAGCTGGGTCTTCCCCAGCCCCTCCCAGTAATCTGTCCACAAGATCCGTGATGTTCCGAACCCAAGCGCCCGGTAGACAACATACTGTTCGGCGCTTCATATCCTGGTTACAGATTGCCCTCTCTGTCCTTCTAAGAATTGAGTCCCATACCACCAGAATCTGTCTTTCCTTTCCCTTTGCTGCCCACCCACTCTCACTGGAGGAGTTCTTCCCCTGGCAGCTAGGAGAGTCCCTCAGCTCCAGCAGTGCTGGTCCCTGACTGGTTTCACCAATGTCACTCAATGGAGCGTACTTATTGGGATGCTCCAGTCCTGGATCGGCCTCCCTGGCACTTCCCCCTCTACCCCTCCTGACTATCACCCATCTACTCTTTGCTAGTGCCTGCACCTCTTTGTCTCCACCCGCCTCTGTGCTGGCCCCTGCCGGAACCTGCCGTGTACGTTCCTGGCTCTCCTTTAGTATGGAGGGACTTCTCAGTGCTGACAGTTGCTTCCCCAGATTCAGAACCTGGGCTTCCAGGGAAACAATGTGCTTACATTTTTCACAGCAGTATTCGCCCTCGATCGGATGATCAAGGAACGCATACATGCAGCAAGATGTACACCGAGTCGCCTCTCCACACCCGCCGGGCATCGTACCTATTAAATTTAGTGAGGATTTGGGGATTTTACCCTGTCCAAATTACCTAACAGCTAGCTTCCTGGCACTAATACTCAAGACAATACACAGGTACACAACAAGACAATACCCAGGTACTCACAGACCTACGTGCAATCGCAGAACAGTCGCAGACCTACGTGCACTCACAATACTTAAGTATACAGTACACAATACACAAGTACTAACGATCCACACACACTACTCAGACAACACTCAGGTACTCACACTACACAGGTACTATGACTCCTGTTATAACCTCCTGTTTTAAACTCTGGTTTTAACTCACCACTTACACCAGTTCCACTTACACAAAGTTCCACAGCCCCAGACTAAGCACGCTCAGACTGAGTCCTACACCCAGTTATATAGGCACCTGTGGTATTGCCATACTCAGGAGGAGTAGCAGGAGTAGCAGAATGTATTTTGGGGTGTCCTCTTTGCTATGCACATGCTATGTGTTGGAAATATCTGATAAATGGACATCTTTGTGTAAAAAAAATGCGTTTTCATTTTTTTTCCACATTGTCCAAAAATTTCTGGAAAAAAATGAACCGTTCAAAAGACTCATTGTGCCTTATAAATTATACATTGGGGTGTTTGTTTTCCAAAATGGGATCATTTTGGGGACAATTCCATTGTCCTGGTGCTCCAGGGCCTTCAAAAGTGTAACAGGTGGTTGAGAAATGAGATGTGTTTTTTATGCTTGTAGAACACCTGATGATGCTACTTCAATATGGGGCCTTTGTATGTGGCCTGGCTGTGTAAAAGTCTCACACATGTGGTATCACCATACTCGGGAAGAGTAGCAGAATGTATTTTGGGGTGTAATTTGTTGTATGCATATGCTCTGTGAGAGAAATAACCTGTTAATATGACAATTTAAAAAAAAAATAATAATAATCCTAATTTTGCAAAGAATTGTGGGAAAAAAATACAACTTAAAAAAACTCACCATGCTACTTACCTAATACCTTGGAATGTCTACTTTCTAAAAAGGGGTCATTTGGGGGGTATTTGTACTTTCCTGACTTGTTAGTATCTCAAAAAATGAGATAGTCCTTCAGTACATCAGGTGTGATCAGATGTGATTAATTTTCAGTGATTGGCACCATAGTTTGTAGACTCTATAACTTTCACAAAGACCAAATAATTTACACTTATTTGGGTTATTTTTACCGAAGATATGTAGCAGTATAAATTTTGGACAAAATTTATGAAGAAAAATGACTCATTTGCAAAATTTTATGACAGAAACAAAGAAAAAGGCATTTTTTTCACAAAATTTACAGACTTTTTTATTTATTGCACAAAAAATAAAAAACCCACTAGTGATTAAATACCACCAAAAGAAAGCTCTATTTGTGTGAAAAAATGGACGCAAATTTAATATGGGTACATAGTTGCATGACTGAGTAATTGTCATTCAAAGTATGAGAGCGCTGGAAGCTGAAAATTGGTCTGTGAAGGAAGGGGGTGTAAGTGCACTGTATTGAGGTGGTTAAACCTAACCCTGCTTTAGACTAGGATCACATTGGTATGACTTGGCTTGCGATCAAATCGGCAGCTATTGCCAGCAATGGCACCATCCAAATCAGTGCGGTGCCATCTTTGTGGCGCCACACTGATTCCCAAAAGTAGTTCCTGTACTACTTTTGGCGACTTCGGGAGGCGATTTGTATAGACATCTGTGCAGAATTGCATTGCCTGGTTGAAATCGTGTGAGTTCAGTTGAACATGCACGATTTCTAACCCGCAGCGATGTGAACCTAGGGTTAAATTTCTCCACAACGTTATCCCTGACCTGTCTCGTGTGTTCCTTGACCTTCATGGTGCTGTTTGTTTACTAAGATTCTCTAACAAATCTCAGAGGGCTTCACAGAACAGCTGTATTTATACTGAGATTAAATTACACACAGGTGGACTCTATTTACTAATTAGGTGACTTCTGAAGGCAATTGGTTCCACTAGACAAAATGTGGAAAATTTCAAGGGGTATGAATTATTTTCTCAACGCACTGTATGTGTGTGTATATATATATATATATATATATATATATATATATATATATATATATATATATAAAGTTCTTGCCTATATTTTACTTGATCTTTTCTGTACTCAAAACTGAAGATGTATCCTTCTGTGCAATGATAGGACAGGAAGCTGGGGAGTTAAAGTGGTTCTAAAGGCAAAAGGTTTTTTACCTTAATGCCTTATAGCCACATCTTGATCCTGTGATGTGTATGAGAGCAACGACTCTCGCAGGTCTCTCTCTTCTTTGGCTCATACAGCAGTGGGAGCCATTGGCTCATTCTGCTGTCAATCACAGCCAGTGAGTCAAAGAGGAAAGAGTGAGGGGGGGACCAAGCCTTGCTCTGTGTGTGAAAAGACAATGGGGTTTATTTACTAAAAGCTAATCCACTTTGCACTGCAAGTGCACTTGGAAGTAAAGTCACTGTAGATCCAAGGGGGATATGCAAGCAAAATAAAAAAAAACAGCATTTTTAGCTTCCACATGATTGGATGATAAAATCAGCAGAGCTTCCACTCATTTCAGATCTACCCCTTAGATTTAAAGCGACTGCACTTCCAAGTGCACTTTCAGTGCACTTTCAAGTGCAGTTGCAGTGCAAAGTGGATTTACCTTTCGTAAATAACCCCCAATGTCTATTCACATGAGTGCAGGTTGGGAGTGGGCCTGCTCAAGTGCCCCCATAGCAAAAGGCTTGTGGTAAGGAGCCAGGACCGCAGGTGGGGGACCCAAAAAAAGAGGATTGGGGATGCTCTGTGAAAAACCATTGCACAGAGCAAGTAAGTATAACATGTTTGTTATTTAAAAAAAATTAATAAAAGCCTTTAGTACTACTTTAAAGTTTGCCATAATAATCCATTTCTGTACTGTGCTGGCAGATTGCATTATTAGTTGTAAACTAAATTTGAACATTGTCTGACCTAAAAAAAAGGCATGGGTGAGACATTGGGGGTTATTTACGAAAGTCAAATCCACTTTGCACTACAAGTGCACTGCAAGTGCACTTGGAAGTGCAGTCGCTGTGAATCTGAGGGGTAGATCAGAATGAGGGGAAGCTCTGCTGATTTTATCATCCAATCATATGCAAGCTAAAATGCTTTTTTTTATTTTCCTTACATGCCCCCCTAGGATTTACAGTGACTGCACTTCCAAGTGCACTTGCAGTGCACTTGTAGTGCAAAGTGGACTTGCCTTTCGTAAATAACCCCCATTGCATGTTAATGCACTTTGTTTCAGTGCATCACACGTTTGTCCCTTTACTCTCTTTGAAATTGTTTAACCACATCAATACAGAGCACTTTCACCTCCTTCCTTCCCAGACCAATTTTCAGCTTTCAGCGCTCTCACACTTTCAATGACAATTGCGCAGTCATGCAGTGCTGTACCCAAATGAATTTTTTATCATTTTGTTCACACAAATAGAGCTTTCTTTTGGTGGTATTTATCCACGACTCTGTTTTTTATTTTTTGCGATATAAGCGGAAATTTGGAAAAAAAAAACAATATTTTCTTCTTTCTATTTTAAAAGAAATCCGATAAAAACAAATTTTGTCATAAATTTAAGCCAAAATGTATTCTGCTACATGTTTTTGGTAAAGAAATTCCAGTTAAGTGTATAATAATTGGTTTGTGTGATCACGGACAGATGTATGCAAATGATCATGTACAGATATGCGCAGGTGATCACGGACATATGTGTGCAGATAATCATTGGGACATGTGATTTTACTGTTACATATGTGGGGGACAGGTGTTTTTACTATGTGGGGACATGTGTTTTGGGGACATATGTTTTGGGGACATGTGTGTTAACTTTGTGTGTTTACACTGTGGGGACACTAGACTGGTGATCAGTGAGTAAAAAGCTGTAAAAAAATGCTCATACTCACTGATCACCAGCCGGCTGCAGCGATCCGCTCTCCTCTCCTCACTGACAACTAATGTGTGAGGAGAGCCGATTGCCTAGCAACCTGCTCTGTATTTACATCACATGACGGCTGTGATTGGAGATGGCCGTCATGTGATCAGGAGGGCCAATCACAGAGCCCTCCTGCCGATCGGAGATGCGACGTGTCCGGGTGACACGAGCACATCGGGATCGCACCAATGCGCGGGCATGCACGTGAACGTCCTGAACGTCCCCTCAGAAGGAGAGAGTGCCCACTCGCCCGTTTTTGTACAGTGGCCAGGTGGGAAGTAGTTAAAATGGCTTAAAGACCTATCTATAAAAGTGCTCCAAAGAAACAGCTAGAACTGTAATATTTTTATTTTTTTATTTTTTCTAGGAATGCTGTGTGAATGGGAGCACATAAAGATATAGTGGGGTATTTAAAATATGACTGCAAAAGTGGAACAACACTTAAAGGTGGCATTGCATTTGATAGATGTGATGGATAAAGTACCACCAGCAGACTGATAAATTGGCTAGAACAAAAATGTATTTGTACAATAATGTCAACTGCACAGATTATGTTCTTATAGTAAAATTGACTGTCTATGAGTTCATGTTTCCACTGACCTATGCAATCATATGAGAAAGAAGAGTTCAACATGTTTTCCCTCTCACAGCATATCCCCCTTGCATGAAAGTACTGTCTGGCTGTCTGCAGTACACATAGACATGCACACTGATCAGTTAAAACCATTCATATTTATGTGCTGCTTCAGGAAGAGCACTTGTGGCAGGTGATTTGTTAACAAACATATAACTTCCTTTTACTGACTATTTGCTGTTTTCAGATATCCATAAAAATGATTTGGTAGTAGATTTTGTCTATGAGCAATGTTACACATGACTTTAGCAGATCTGTATTTGAAAGTAAAAAAAAAGTAAAAAAAAATAATTTTACAGACTAATTTTTTTTCATTAGTGGACCATTTTTATCATGTGTTAGAGCCCTTTCACACTGGGGTGGTTTGCAGACGCTATTGCGCTAATAATAGCGCCTGCAAACCGACCCGAAAGTGCCGCTGCTGTGTATCCAGGGTGAAAGCCCCGAGGGCTTTCACACTGGAGCGATGCGCTGGCAGGACGGTAAAAAAAGTCCTGCCAGCAGCATCTTCGGAGCGGTGAAGGAGCGGTGTGTATACCGCTCCTTTACCGCTCCTGCCCATTGAAACCAATGGGACGGCGCGGCTATACCGCCGGCAATGCGCCTCTGCAGAGGCGCTTTGCGGTGGTATTTAACCCTTTCTCGGCCGCTAGCGGGGGGTAAAACCGCCCCGTTAGCGGCCGCATACCGACGGTAAAACGCCGCTAATAATAGCAGCGTTTTACCGCCGACGCCACCCCCCGCCCCAGTGTGAAAAGATAAGACTGAGATAGGGACGAGGTTCGAATTTGCATTGTGGTAGGGTTAGCTGTGAACTCTAACTGTGCTCACACACACTTAGTAGGGGGTGAGCAGATCTTGAAACCATAGGACAAAGTTGTTCTCAAGCCTCCCTTTTGAGGGGCAAGACATGTCTGCACAACACAGTTTCATCAGCAGCTACAAATGTGTAATGTTTTTGCCCTGCAAACTGCCCTTGAGCTGAACTATTCAAGTACACCATCAAGTACACCTTAGTTCATGAAGATGCTAAGGATATAATTTATCAGAGGTTAAGAAGGAAGAGAGCATCAGTAGCTTAGAGGTAGGGGACAACAGACAGGGAGAATCAATTGCCGGTGATGTTCTTGAACTTAACGCCAAGGGGGCAGATCATACTGTACATGATTGCCAAAATCCTGGAATCCAGCAGTCTGGACCTATTTTGAAATGTGCTGCAAAAGAGCAATGTAGAAGTTTGCAGCCTCTGCCTGCAGTGTATAAAGTGTGATAAATCTACTTGTCAATTTGGTACCACATGCATTAGGAGACAAATGTTCACTTTGGGTGCAGCCCATGCATGATACAGTAGGCAGCAAAATGCCTGCAATCCTCCTGCTACTTGCACCTCCCTTTCCCTGTTACCCCACTCCATAAGAATCTCCATCTGCATCTGCTGCAACATCTGTGACCTCAAGGGATTAGGATGGAAGTCTAACAAGGGGTTTGAGAAGTGAAACTTACAAGATATCAAGCAAGGAAGAAGGTCAACATTGGGTCCTGCAGGGTAGGGCCAAGTGTGTTCTTCATAGTTTCCTAAACCCGCCCCTCTTTGGAAACATTCTTATTCACGGAGGATTCTATTCACCTAGTCCTGCCCATGCCCATCATCTCAATGCTGACTTGGCAAAATAGCTGGCTTTATAGCTACTGTTCAAGCTAATGCAGTTTGTCCCCTTTGGTGAATTCTTGGCTATTGCTATTTTCACCCAGAAGAGCATCCCTGCCCTCCACCAGCATGTTGAAGTTAAAGTCTACTTGTGCTGGAGTATGTGGACATGTGGTCCAGCAAGCATGGACATCTGCTACATCTCTTTCATGGCCCACTCCATAAATTTTCTGGCAGCTGGGCAGAATGCAGGACAAGAAACGCTACTTCAGAAGGTGCCACCCTTCCCCCCCTTGTGTGCTCAGTCACTTCTACACATTGGCTTTATCTGGTGAATCGTCACAACTGCCAGTCAGGGGGGACCCCAGGGCCTATGAAAAGGCTAAGACAAAACACTGACATGATGTTTTGCAGCTGGTATGCCTGGGGTACAAAAGTCCCACTGGGGCAGAATTTCTTGTAGCTTTTCAGGGGCACTCTCCGAGGTGTCTGAGAGGTCCCAGGTCCATCTGCCAGGAAAGATTGTTTGTGAGAGCGCCATCAACCTGCTGTCCACAGGGAAAGTTCACACACATGCCTTGATTGGTATACATTCTTAACCTGTGGTGCAGTGGTTCCTAGTTAGGTACCTTGACTTTCATGATGTCTTCTGGTGGGCCAGAAGAGCTTGTGCCCACTTTAGGTAGTCATACCAAGCTAGAAAACACCTGGCTGAAATTCAGCAGCAACACAATTTGCAACCACCTGATATGTCCATATGCTGAAACTTGACCCTGACCCTGTTGCAGCAGCTACACTAATGCCCCGTACACACGGTCGGATTTTCCGAAGGAAAATGTGTGATAGGACCTTGTTGTCGGAAATTCCAATTGTGTGTAGGCTCCATCACACATTTTCCATCGGATTTTCCAACACACAAAGTTTGAGAGCAGGCTATAAAATTTTCCGACAACAAAATCCATTGTCGGAAATTCCGATCGTGTGTACACAAATCCGACGGACAAAGTGCCACGCATGCTCAGAATAAATAAAGAGATGAAAGCTATTGGCCACTGCCCCGTTTATAGTCCCGACGTACGTGTTTTACGTCACCGTGTTCAGAATGATCGGATTTTCCGACAACTTTGTGTGACCGTGTGTATGCAAGACAAGTTTGAGCCAACATCCGTCTGAAAAAATCCTAGGATTTTGTTGTCGGAATGTCCGAACAAAGTCCGACCGTGTATACGGGGCATTACAGTAGTTGACTGAAGATGAGTATTTGTATGAATAGAAGTTAAAAACCGACTCTGGGGATCTGAGGTTTATTCACCATGTCAGTTGCTTCCTATTCAGGATGCATACGCAGTACCATGATGTCACATTCAAAGAGACAACCAGAATGTTGAGACATGGTGAGACAGGGATCAGTGTCACAATCTGTCTCATGTTCTTGCTATTGTGTGGTGTAATAACTGGGCAGGATGAGAAAAAGGAGGGCTTCCTACTGTCTTGGGGCCCACTTGGTCTCTATGAGGCACTGCCAGTCTCAGGTGATGCATGAGGAGAAGGAAGAAGATGGTGAGGGTGAGGGTGAGAACATGAGTCAAGCTTTCAGGGGTAAGTTTCACTCCTCCGAAACACCTGGAGCTGTACATGGGGTGAGATGTTTGAGGACACAATTGCCCCCAATGACACTGAGGACTTGGGTTACTCTGCCATCAGAAATTTGTGGCAGGTGGGCTCATTCATGCTGCAGTTCCTGTGCAAGGACTTCAAGATTCAAGACATGAAGAAGACAGACCATTACTGGTTTATCACTAGTGCTGGGCGAACAGTTCGACCCGAACAGGAGTTGGGGCAGAACATTGGCTGTTCACCCCATTCAGGGAACACCTGAATTTGCAGGATGTTCGGTTGGTGTTCGCCCCTCCGAACGCCCTGCAATGCACTGCGTGCTGCATAGTGCATTCTGTGCCCTGATTGGCCAAAGCTTTGCCCAGTCAGAGTGCAATAAAAGCTGGTTGTTAAGGAGCAGGGCCGGGAAGCCAGCCACAGCATTCCTTAACAACCGCTGAGTCATAATCTGTCAATGGGCTTCACAGCTGACAGCTGAATAAAAAAACATTTGCCAGTATAAATAGTAAAAAAAAATGGTGTGGGGGTCCCCCAAATCCATACCAGACCCTTATCTGAGCATGCAGCCTGGCAAACCCTGAAAGACCCCTTCCCATTCACTAAAAAAGTGTCAAAAATTATAAAAACACAGACAGTTTTTGAAATTCCTTTGTTAAAAATAAAAAAATAATAAAAACAGTGTCCCCTGATGTAAATCCATTGTCAATCACAATGACTACCACACTGCCGACGTCACAAGGGGGCGGTGCCACCTGGTGACGTCACCAGGTGGCTCTGACCTTACCTATATAAGAACTGTCAAATGGTAAGCAGCCATTTGGCAGTTTACCTTCACAGCAGGCAGAGCTATTTTCTTTTCTTTTTCGAGTCGGTGGTGTGGTGGGCATTATGATTGATGATGGATTTACATCGGGGGAAACCGTTTTTTTTTTTACATAAAGGAATAGTCAAAAACTGCCTCTGTATTTTTATTACTTTTTGACACTTTTTTGGTAAATGGGTAGGGGTATAGGCAGGGCCAGGATCTGGGAGCCCCCTTGTTAAAGGGGGCTTCCAGATTCTGATAAGCCCCCCGCCCACAGCCCAGAGTTGTGGGGAAGAGACCCTTATCCCCATCAACATGGGGACAAGGTGTTTTGGGGTGGGGGGGCAGAGCCCCCATTGCCCCATAGCACCTCCCCATGTTGAGGACATGTGGTCTGGTATGGTTCAGGAGGGGGGCGCTCACTCGTCTCCCCTTTTCTGACCTGCTAAACTGCATGCTCAGATAAGGGTCTGGTATGGATGCCGTTTTTTTCTTTTTTTTTTAAAAGAGCCAGGTACCGGCAATTGCAACCGCGTGTCAGTTTAAATGTCATTCGACTAGTTTGTTTTTCTTTAGAAATGTCATTTTTGCTCTGTAGCATGTTCTATACATGAAATAGTTAATATACAATTAGCACAACCCTATTATCGTGAACAGACTGTTAATATATTTAATATCTGCAGTTGCAGTTGATATAAAACAAATGCTTTCACTACACTTAACTTGGTTTTTATGTTCCATACATGCTACAGATGCGCCACTTTACAGGCAGACTAAGGGGACCCTCCAGGCACTATATTTTAAGTTATTTTTCAATGTTATTGTTGCACTTTAAGCATCATTAAAATCACTGCTTCTGAAAAAACTTTGTTTTTTATCATTTTTTTGCATTGATACATGTCCCCCAGGGCAGTACCCGGACACCCATACCCCTTTTATGACCAATTATTTGCATATAAGCCTTCAAAATGGGCACTTTTGTTTTTTCATGTTTGGCTCCTATAGATTTCAATGGAGTTCGCTGTTCAGGGCAGAACTTTTCCCCTGTTCGGGACTTCTGCTGCAAAATAAACAGGGGGGTGTTCGGCCCATCTCTATTTATCACCATATTGGGTCACTGGAACACTGCTGCTGTCCTGCTACCATTACCATCAAATGGCACTGCCATATGGTGCCAGATGGTGTGCCATCTGTTGCTATCTCCTAACACTAATACAGGCCTGCCAGCAATACCATCATATGCAGCCTGTACAGCTTTAGTCTGGTGATTTGGCACTATCAAAGTGACACAACTATTTTTATGCAGCTGCCAAGTTTGAGCATATTTTTCTGCAGGATCATTCCTGCATTGTGCCTCAATGTTTGAATGTATTATGCTGCTACTGTCAAGGTGTCACACATAATGTTTTAACAGCTTTGCCTTGGTTGTAAAATATATAGTGTCTGTTTCAGGCTAAATCATGCTTTATGTTTCCTATTCTGGCCTATGCCAGTGCTCCGTCATTAAAAATGTTTGTGACTATCACCCCACAGTGTTATTTTTGTTATTATTAAATCCTGTCTGATCTCTCCACAATAAATTGCTGGCTGGCAAAAGTTACTGAATGATTTCTTAATTTTTCATTAAATATAAAATTTTGGACTGTAAAACTGCATGTGGTCTGTCATTTTCAAAAAAGGCTTGCATGGTGTGCTGCGTGTCTGTGCATTCATTTTACCTCTTGCTTTAACATAATCCACAATATTTTTTATTTACATCAAAACCTGCCTCATCTTTCCCTCTTCAAATATAGCCTATTAAAAAGGCTTACAAAATGTGCAGCGTGTCTTTGCAATATTTTTGCTTCTTGTCTTTGACATAATCAACTTTAATTTTTAATACATGTAATACAAGCCTGCTTCAACTCTCCCTATTCAAATATGATCTACTGATGCATGATGTGCAGTTTGTCTGTGCAATATTTCTGTCCCTTGTATCGAACATAATCCAGTATAATTTCTAACGCATGTCAAAATCTTTCCATCTTTAAATGCAGCCTACTAAGAAGGCCTACATGATGTGCAGCGTGTCCAAAGTCTTGAACTAGTTAAACTTCAGGAATACAAAAAGACACACATTGATGCAGCTCCATAACCATTAATACATCATTAAATGTATGTTTTAAATGTAAAAAGTGTAAATACTGGAATTAGACCTGGTATCAGCCTTTTGCTGTCCCCTTTACAGCAGAGGTCAGAGTGGGAGAAGGTGAAGTAGTACAGAGAGTCAGTTAGTTGTGCTCATGTGGGACATGTTGCTAGTCCACTGTAGATTCCTTGATTTTCTTTCCTTCCATCATGGGTGGATGAAAAGGAAATTACTTGATTGCCTCCCACAGTGCTAATTTATTCTGCCAGTGGGGGGTGCAGGGAGCTTTCCCCGCCAGCAGAATACAATGGTTACTGCTAGCGGCTATAGCCCCTGTCAGTAATTATATGTGGAAAAATCAGATGGCCTGGGAAAAATTGCTACATCGGGTACAATTAGCCTGCCCATCAATGGATCAAAATTTGGCCGGTCCCTGCTGAAATGATTTTGATCCATATATGGCCAGCTTTAGAGAAGAGATTAGACTGACAGAAGGATGAACTCCTCAGTCTTCTGCTTCACCTTCCATTGTCCAGAGTCAGACTGGGGGAGAGACAAAACCTGTAAGTATTGATAAAAAAAACAAAAAAAATTGTAAGTGTTACTTAACTGCAGCAAAGAAAAATTCAGGTCTTCAGTCCTGTCAGACAGGACTGTGAGTTGTGGCAGAGCTGTAAAACTATCACAACTGGATAAATGGAAACACAAATCCTTTGGGAGATAAAACAGTTCCCATTATTTTTACAGATATTTATATAGTGACAAAAATGAATGCCGTGCTTACATATTTTTGGACATTCACATCAGTCCCTGCTCTCAAGGTTCTTACAGTCTAAGGTCCCTACCCCACATGCGAACATACACATAACCAATTAAGGAAGGGGATATAGATCCCAGTCTAGGATTACACAGGATAGGTCTCCATCCCATTCAGAAGATGAAAATACTCAAAGAACATTTACTTTTTTAGAGAAAGAGGGGATGGAGGATAGAGCAGCCTGCACCTCCTCTCAGGTAAATACACTGCCCCAAAACAAACAGATGGCAACCAAGCAGAAAAAAGAGAAGACCCAGAAACAGTGAATAGGGGGCTCTCGCAGTCAGAACCGCTAAATATAACAGGTAATGCCTCAATGACTAATTCTGATATGAAAGTCATAAACCTGTCATCTTTTCCTTTGGCCCAGAGGCACATCCAACTATTGCAAAACGGGATGTCCTTCTCACCCATCAGTCGCATAGATGAGTTCACAGTTTTTAAGGACGTGGTGCTATACTTAAGGAAGATACTCTTTAGATCCCTGTATAAACGGGAGGGCCCTACGGAAATTGTAGGACCCTCCGTCAATGCAGAGGATCAAAATGCGATCGACGTTCTCAATTCCTTATTAGAGGAAAGTGAGGACCCAGAGGCAAGCAGTTCCCCAACTAGGAGAACTGCAAACTTAAACATCAAATCTAAGAAAATGCCCCCACTTAACAAAAAACGTTGGCTGAGCATGTTCCTTGAGGTGGTACAAACAGATCTGAGTGGGATCTCTTGGAAATACCAAGGCCATGACAATCTCACCCAGGACGAATGCCAAGCATTAATAGAACTGAAGGAAGCCAAACATACCGTCATAAAAAGAAGCGATAAGGGTGACAATGTGGTCCTCATGGATGACACTAACTATGAGGTTGAAGTAAAACGCCTTCTGAGTGATCAAAATACATATTGCAGACTCTATGTTGATCCCTTCCCAAGGGTGGTACGTGAACTCAACAGTAAATTGGATGATGCAATGGAAGCGGGTATTTTGACGAAACGTGAATATGAACATCTGTTTGTAGATGATTTCAATGTCCCTGTCTTCTACTGCATTCCCAAGGTGCATAAATCCCTTGAAAGACCACCGGGAAGACCGATCATTTCTGCGATTCGAGGGCCTCTTGACAGGATTGGTAGATACCTCGACTCTCTCCTCAAGGAGATGGTTAGTGATCTCAAGACATATGTACAGGACACACGTCATGTGTTGTCAAAAATTGCTGACTTAAAAATAGAAGGGGAGGCTTGGCTAATAAGTTTTGACTTTGAATAGCTATACACTCCAATCCCGCATGAGTGTGGGGTTGCAGCGGTCAAAGGCTTCCTAGATAGTTGGTCATTGGACTGGTGTCATTGCCACCCTCCAAGGATTCATAGACCAACCTAATGTCAACGAGCGTAATATACATTTAACGTATACATATGATCATTCTCAATTATCATTCCTCGACTTATTAATAAATTGGGTGAAATGTGCAGCGCTTATGTGATCATATAAACCATAACAAATAATATGAGTACAAAAAACTTGAATAATAAATGATGTGCTCAAAAATACTCCAAGCAGTCCTCTATTATGACATGTGATGTCTATAAACAGAGGAACTTGGACGTGTGATGTCCAAAAAAAAAGTCAGTGACAAGCTTCAATCATGTGTGATGATAGACCTCAACCACATGTGGATATAATATAGTGACAGTCTTTAACTTCAAATATGTATGATCTAATAACAGTTGATAGTAGATCCACCACCAAAGACACCAGAAGCTGCTTACCAGAAGGACCCCAGATGATGACTTCTAAGTCAAAACGTGTCGGGGGGATATGCTGAGACCACTGTCTTCTTTTATACAAGCGCTTGATTTTACTGCTAAACACGTGAGTGCGTTTCCTTTGCTTTTCATGTATTAAAATTTCCATACGGAGTTACGCTATATGCCTTCCTCTTTCTTTTAATGGTGGGGCTGACTGCCTATATCTACTGAGTTCACCCATACCTTACATCTGTTTGGAGGTCCATCTGGAGGTCATATCTGGATACAGCATCTGATCCCCTTGGTATATTATACCACAAAGCTTGATTGACTCACTAGGTGTACACCTATTTGAGTTCAATCCCTCTGGTAAGCAGCTTCTGGTGTCTTTGGTGGTGGATCTACTATCAACTGTTATTACATCATACATATTTGAAGTTAAAGACTGTCACTATATTATATCCACATGTGGTTAAGGTTTATCATCACACATGTTTGAAGCTTGTCACTGACTTTTTTTTGGACAGCACACGTCCAAGTTCCTCTGTTTATAGACATCACATGTCATAATAGAGTACTGCTTGGAGTATTTTTGAGCACATCATTTATTATTCATGTTTTTTGTACTCATATTATTCGTTATGGTTTATTTGATCACATAAGTGCTACACATTTCACCCAATTTGTCATTTTTGCAACTTTATCCACTGCTGTGCTGGCTGCTTTAGTTTTTTTTTCTTTTTTTTTCAATTTTTGTTTGATTTCTTTTATAGACAGCGCGGTATATATTTGTTTATAATTTACTGGACTTATTGATAAGACTGGAGAATGGTAAAATCAGCACGTGTACATTCTGCAAGGAGACGGCGGCAAATACCCTTCTACAGACAGATAGACACCATCCCCCTTGGCAAAAAGATGGAATCCCCACCGGGCAATTCATGAGGATAAAGTGCAATTGCTCTGGAACTACGGACTGGCTGTCTGATTATCCTCAATGCAAGGGGATGTTTCCATGCACTAAATGCCAAGTGTGTCCTTTTGTTGATAGGACAGATGGAAGGTGAGAATAGGGGAGCATCTTAGAGACATTAACAGGCAGAAGGAGAGGGATTTAGAGAAGAAGAAGAAGGAAGAGAGACCAGTGACAAAGCATTTTGCCCAATACCATCAAGGTATAACTGATGGGTTAAAGGTGAAGGGGATCTACGTCTTAAAATTACCAATGAGGAGGGGGGATTTCAACCGTGTCCTACTGCAAAAAGAAAAGTGGTGGATCTTTACGTTGAAATCCCTTGCTCCCTTGGGTATGAACACTGAATTAAATTTACAGCCTTTTTTGGATCAATGATGGCCGTTTCAAATCCTTCATTCCACGCAATGTGGCTGTTTCTTCCATTTGCCTTTTGTTTCCCTCTCTTTCCTTTCCTCTCTTTCCTTTTCGTCCTCGCTCCCCTGCCTGTTGTCTTTTTTGGTCTCCCCCTGTCTTCCCTTGATCTCCTCTTTTTGTTATTTTCTACTGCACACTGTTGGCATATATGAGAGTGCTTTTTATTGGTGCCCTATATGGACTTTTTCATTGAATCCTTCTTATTACCTCTTTTTTTGTTTTCCTCTGCCTTCCCTCTTATTCTGTTCCCCCACCTATTCCTCCTCTGTTCTATCATTCTTATGTATGGAATAATATCTACTTCTAGATTGACTTTGAAGGTATGGTGGGTGTTCCATGGGTGAAGACCTCCTCCGTTATCAAACCGGGAGCACTGGTCACCCGTGGTGCCACTACTGTATTTGTCAGCCTATATTTATTCATCTTTGGGTTACCTTTATTTTTTATCTTCATCTGTATTTTTCATTTTTATTTTTACTCTTTGAGTTTATTGTCATGTTTGTGTTTATTTTCATCTCTTACTTAAATGGATGTGATTATAGATATGACTGCCTGGACTTTGCTGTCGCTCCTTCCATGTACTAGCAATGGACTGCCTATATGTATCAAGTATCTTGGTTATGAAGACATAGACTGACAACAAACACAGTGAAGACGAACATCTGAGCTTCTTTTAAGCTTGTACCTGTTTACTATGCTTTGAAGAAATCAGTATCAGGAGGGGTGGCCTCGCCTTGATAGAATAAAAGGGAGTGGTGAACGCCTGTCCCCTCCCTGTCCAGACGAAGCTACGTAACACACCGTTGCGAAATGCGTTGACATCATCACTGTCGGGAGATGCCACTCAAGTGATCCCCCAGCTTAAGCGGGATGTGGAGAGCCGCAAACTGAATGCCTAGTCTGCATAGACTCACTTGAACATCTTCCCAACTATACCGCTTCAATTCGGCTGAAAATCTGGAGTGCACCGTATACTGCACGTTATACCTAATAGGGTCCTTTTGCAATTTTCAATCTGCAGACACAGATTTTCATATGAGAAATGAGGACGCAGCGGAATCATCTCACTTACAGGTGACACAGGGGATACTGGTCAGGATGCCTATACAGCGAGAGGAAGCGGTAATGTAGAAAACCATTATCATTTAAGCATTTGTCTCTGGAAGACTTTAGTGCTTTATTTGAACTGCATGATTTATATGCTGGTCCAATCTTGAGACAGCCACATGTGAGTGATATGAGACCATTGATGACATCATGCACATGATAGCTACATGCAATGCTAATCTGTATCTGTATTATCATAGATACTTCAACTGAGTACACATTATTTAATAGCTACTAGGAAACCGTTTACCAGTGTCCATTCTACATCTGAATCCGGATTCCCTTTGATGCTCAGACCTGGTTCCAGTAGCAAGGTTTCTTCTCCAGGAACTTTGTCCTCTCCATAGACGTTATAATTCCAATGCATGCACTTGACCTAATACGTGCTTTTTTTATATAAGAACAACCAAGGATAAATTAATTGCCCTCCAGTTTGGAAATCATTTGGGACACTGGAAAATTTGTCAGCTATGCACACAGTATCCGCAATCCTTCCACACCCCTGGGGGCCACACATGTTTTGTGCTCCATGCATCCTTATGGACTGTAGGAGCTTAACTATCTGATTCCCAACAAGACCAGCTTTTTTGCATAGCTTTTATTTGCTGAGGTATCCCTTTTATCCATGTAGTTTTGATATTTAATAAAATACAAGGAAATTTTATTCCATCTTGATCCTTAAGTGCCCGCTACAGCCTTAGTATTCATCTTTCTTTCCTTGGGAGGTCTCAACTTTTGTGAACCTCCTTGGAAAATATTTTGTTTATGCTGTTTTTTTGGTAACGGTTGTAGTAGGGTTGCCACATCATCCCTTTAATCCAGGACACACATTAATTACACAGGTTCTGTTGCTGATTAAGGTGGTAATTAAACTCACTTGGTACCTTATCTGCATTAAATCAGCCTCAGAATCTGTGTAATTAATACGTGTCCTGGAAATATCCGTCGTTTATTTCTTAATCTGGCCACTCATCATCAAAATGCAGGTTCAAGAGTCATAGCCTCTCTGGACGCGGAGAAGGCTTTTGACTCCGTAGAATGGGAGTACTTGTGGGAGGTGTTGAGGAGATTTGGAGTTGGACCTAGATTTTTACATTGGCTAGAGCTGTTATACAGAGCCCCTAAGGCAAGGATTAGGGTCAATAACACCCTTTCGGATTTTTTTCTCCTCCAGAGGGGGACCCGGCAGGGCTGCCCTCTGTCTCCAAGTCTCTTTGCTCTGGCCCTAGAGCCCCTGGCGGTCTTGGTCAGGGAATCTGATAATATTAAAGGATTCAGGGTGGGCCCTCTGGAGGAGAAAATATCGCTATATGCGGACGATACTTTGTTGTACCTGCAAGACGCTGGCCCCTCCCTGCGGGCTGCGCTAGCGGCCTTCGACAAATTAGGTATTAATGCACGTCTACAACTAGAGCTCCCATTAACCCCGGAATTAGTGCTGTTAGGCATACACGATGATGACCAGCGACCCAGATATACTAAGTTGCTGATATCATTGCTGCTATTTTATGCCAAGAAGGGGATTGTATTGAAATGGAATTCCCGTAACGCTCTTACGGTAAAGGCGTGGGAAAATTCAGTCAATGCCGTCCTACCTTTGTACAAACTAACCTATATAAGCAGGGGATGCCCTCAGAAGTATATGAGAGTGTGGCGTCCTTGGACGGATCCCGGATGTTGAGTACATAAATGTTACTGTTTCAATGCTACAAGTAGTGTGTTGGTATTGCTGGTCTCCCTCCCCCCTCTCCCCCTCCCCCCCTCCTCCCTTCCCCCCTCCCCTCCCCCTCCCTTCCCTCCAGTTCCCCTCTTCCATCCCCCCCCCCTATTCCATTGATAAGACCAAGTCAATTACTTATGATATACTTTATGTAATTGTTTCTTCCTGTAAGCCATGTGTGTATTATTTTGTGGCCACTCACTATTCTGATTGACTCTACTGTGTATGCCATTCTTTTTCAATAAAGACTAACCTTGTTGTAAAAAAAAAAAATATGTGTCCTGGATTAAAGGGATGATGTGGCAACCCTAGGTTGTAGCCTCTACAACACGGGGAGTGGTATTGGATCGGCAATCATCACTACACAGGTGGACATTTGGTGGGAGTTTGGTTTCTTTTTTTGAAAGAATAATTCAGGTCTTCAGTCCTATCAGACAGGGCTGACAGTTGTGGCAGAGCTGTGAAACTATCAGAACTGGATAAATGGAAACACAAATCCTTTGGGGGATAAAACAGTTCCCATTATTTTTACAGATATTTGTATAGTGCCAAAAATGAATGCCGTGCTTACATATTTTGGACATTCACATCAGTCCCTGCTCTCAAGGTTCTTACAGTCTAAGGTCCCTACCCCACATGCATACAAACATATAACCAATTAACATGTCAGAATGTTTGGAATGTGGGAGGAAACATATTCAAACACAGGGAGCACATGCAAACTCCATGCAGGTAGTGCTGAGGTTGGGTTTTGGACCATTACTGCAAGGCAGGAGTGCAAACTACCAAGCCACTGTGCTGTTTGCAATTCCATATGTATATTTAACTGTTTATCTGGCATTCTGCTTTAAAAAGACTCTGTCACACAGCAATATTTCTATAAATTATGTGTTCCATACTAGTTCCAGGGCAGTAACTAACTGAATAGGTTTTGCTTTACTTCTTCAAAACTAGTATGTGATGTGTAAATTGGAGTTATTTTGGGGTCTTTTGTTTGATGACAGAGTTCCTTTTAAATTTATGCACAATAATAGAAGAGCAAAAACCTAACACCTTTTCCACACCAAGGCAGAAGTACTTTGGAAAGCATCCCTCAGATCCATCAGTATCTCTCAGTCGATAACACTGTAAGCCACTAATCAATAATCCAGCAAACGAGTACTTATGAAATGAAGTGCTCTTATCATTTCTCCAGAAGATGAATTCTTAACAGATATTTCGTCTGAAGTGGAAAACACTTTATAGCAGACCTGGAAAGATAACAGGCAAGGCACTTTTAATTAAAGACTACAACCAGTGCATTTTAATGTCAGTAGGTGTGTTTACAGCCTATCCTGCTGTTTCAGTGTAGTATTTATTTTTTAGGATGATTACATTGTATAAAAACTAAAGTGACAAAAATTGTACACAGAACTGGCAGAAAAAATGCACAGTCCATTGAAATTAATGTTGCTGCTCCAAAGCTAAATGATTCAACAAATATCATAAGCCCATTTGGACTGGAGAAATAGGAACCTTATAACTACTGGATTTAGATGAGCCAAAAACCTGATTATTATACTGTACATTTTAAAACATGCCCATACAGAAAACAGAAATAAACAGTTTAGAAATCAAAAAGTAACAATATCTTGGCAATATTTTTGTTAAATACCTACTAGAAAAGAAGATAATTTGCCAACTAATCCCAATAAATAATCATCAGCAAATACAAATAAAATAAGAATTGTCAATACAGAATTTATCAACATGCACCAGGATGTCTCTGTAGTTTGCTCCATTGTTATTTTTCTAAATTGTTAGAGCAAAGCTGCAGGAAAGATGAAGCAGACTTGGGCATAATAGGTTTTGTTAAATGATAAGGGAATTATCTCACCTGATATTAAAAGTGAGCAAACAGGACCTGTGGAGTAAAGCTGGCTATAAATTTATAGTATAGGCTGAATTCTGAAAAAAGTCAGGCTGAACAGATTCCTCCATACGCCCTCATTCACATTGGAGGCTGGTTTAAATTTGTGTGAGTTCAGCCAAAATTGCACAATTTCAAACCCACACTTTATTGCAAGTTTGGGGGTGATTTGAAAGACATCTGGCGGGTTCATGCACAGATGTCTATTGAAATCACCCCTGAAGTCGCCAAAAGTAGTGTAGGAACTACTTTTGGAAATCGGTGGGGCACCGATTTGGCAGGAGCCAAACTCAGGAACTGAATAATATTTGTACAGTGTATAGCCAGCTTAGGTCAAGAAAAGATACTTTGGCATGTAAATCGTTAAACTTTTTTTCTATTTTTTTTAATAAGGGGAATGAGAAAAAAATCTTCAAAAGAGCTCAAAACGAAAACAAAAAACCAGCTATGATAGTTAAAAATTGGGATACTTTAGGAAAAATTTATAGAAATAGGGTTTCTAAAGACAGGGAACTATGTATTATTAATATAATTTTGTGTGATGTATGTAAGCACAGCTATATTTATGTAAACATTGTAGTGAGTTTAAGGAAATGTATGCAATTTTGTACATATTTATTTTGAGGACTAGGAAAAAATATACTGCTCTGTGTAGCTCCAAACACACAATGTTCAGTTAGAGAAGTTACTGCTATTTTTTCTCTTTAGAAAAAAATAGTAAAAAAAATAGCTAAAAAAATTGACACTTAAATAAAATAGAAACAAAACCTTTCAAGTCTGCCTGTAAACAGTAGATTATTATCATATGGTTGTCCTGAGATGAGGTACTGCACAATAGACTGATTTATTTTGTCCTGTTTATATTACCATATTATATGACTACATGTGCATGTTTTTTATTAAATATTACCATTATTATTGTTATAGTATATGCAATATATATCCATCTTTCTATCTATCTAGCTATCTATCTATATAGTATATTGATATATATTGTTTATTTGGGAGTTCACGTGAGGTATACTTTTTATGTACATTTTATAGATTCTATTTTTGAGCTTTCTAATCATTTTTGAATTTATGCAGCTTCCTCTTCTTGTTTACCGATGTATGGCTATGAATTTATTTAAAATCTTGGAGCGGGCTGAATATTTCTGTCCCTGTCTTCCCTATACAATGTCACAAAGGAGTTGGCATAAGAAGTATGGGAATAAGTAAAACAACATATGTTTATATCTGTAAAGGGAGACACTCATAGTATATTGGACATAATATAGCCATCCGTACAGGAAAATACACCATACAGGTTGAGAAATCATTTTAAAACAGCACAGCACATGGCCTTGTCATCGGTTTGCTGTCTCAGAACAGACAGTGCCCGTCTTCCAATTTATTTAGTTCCAGTGAGGACAGATTAATCATTATTACAATGTTCCATTTGTGAAAAGGGCATGCAATTGGTACAAAGCATTGCTCCCTAAAGCCACAAAATACTGACCTTTCTGAAGTTTCAGCTGCTGTACATGATATGACTAAGAACTATACTTGCAAAAAAGTATATAAATGTGAAAAGCTCAGACTCAAATTGCATTTAATATTGTATTCAACTGAAACTATGGGGAGTCATTATTGATCTAAGTATTAATGTAACTTAGGTAAATTGTTTCATTCCTATTTCCATTTAATATGCAGGAAGTTATGCCATGGCTGTTATTTCAAATTTGCTATACAGTGCACTATTTCTCAAAGTGCGTGCTATGTACCATTAGTGGTGCACTTCCTTTCTCTGATTGGTACATGGCATTGTTTGGCATCTAAAGGGAGAACTATGTTAGAATATACTCACTCTATATTAAGCATACACTGGAAAATGAGAATTTCTTAAAGTGAACATGTGTCTTGCCTAAGCAGGGCAAAGTAACAGGTTCACTTAAAGTGTATCTTACCTCAACATTCCATATTCCTGATATGTATCTGTTGTACCATGTTAAAAAGTTCCCTGTTCTTTTTGTATTTCTTGTTTCTGTGAAATACCTGACAGTCCCCCTTCTTCCCAGGTTTTAAAATGACCATTCTAAGTAAAGAAGTATACCGTATCTATACCAGTGTGGTCAGTTTTCTGGCTGTGCTGGGAGAACAGCCTCCCTGTCCTACAATGGTCAGACTTGTATATGTTTACATACATACACAGTGTATACAAATGTTTTGTCCTGCATTTCTATTTTAAACTGAATGGGTTGCTTTACATGGTGAACATTCACCTAAGCTTTAACTTCTAACACACCTTCCCTGTTGCTACTAGTTTTTCCCTGCCCTTTGCTCCCCTTCCACTTCGTTAGAAAACAAAAAGCCCTTTTTTAGGTCATTAGCTTACACAGGACTAAGGACTCTATCTGCCATAGGAAGAAATCATGGAATGAAAGAGATTGAATCACAAGCTCTCAATGCCAAGTTTTCCAGAACTCAGATACACAGAATTAAAAAAAGCCTTGTTTATCCAGAAAGATAATGCTCCTAATTGTTGGAGATGTGGTGAACAAATCAGGAATTTATTCCATATATGTGGAGCAGTAAAAATTAACACAGATTTTGGAATTTAGTTTCTGCTTTTTTAACATCTCTTACGGGAAATTTACTTCTTCTAACTTTATCTTACGCCTGCTTAGGGCTATTAGGTCTGAATTTAGACATCTATCATATTCATCATGGAATAGTTGTGGCACATATTCTTATTGCAGCAAGACTCACCCCAGTGAGTCAATGGAAATCTAATATTACCCCCAACTTATCTAACGTTATCAAAAGATTGAACTTAAGGTCAATTTGAGTTAATGTTGACTTATAAGAATTAAAACATTAAAACATTCATGAAAATCTGGCAAACATGGCTTGCACATCCAAAAGCTTCTAAATATTTTAGAGAGCAATTTTCGATGCATTACTAAATGTATACTATATCTTTTCCATTGAGATGTTTTGGACCGAACAGAACCGCTCGGTACTCTTGTTTCTGTCCCCCTGGCCAAATTAACCTTCGATGTAAAAGTGTGCACACTCAACCACAAATCACTGACATGGACACGTTCAGTAAGTTTGGTACTTCTGTCGTTTACTTCCTGGGCTCAAGATGATATAATCAAATATCAAATAAAACAAGCGTGTACAAACCACAAATTATACATAGTCATTATTGTGACGAAATGTAAGCTTTGCTGGGTTATATCTGTATAAGGAGATAGCAGACTATCATAGCTAATTATGGTGTCTTGATTTCAGTTCCTGTTTCTCTTGCATAGGCCTGAAAATAGGTGCAATCTTCTTCTCAGCTTTGTTCTTTAACTCTTGCAGTTCTGTTCCACATGAAGGGAGAAGCTGGCAGACATCTAATTTGAGCATGATTAAGGCTAATAGCTGGTTATAAGAAAATAAGCACTTACATCTATATGATCATGAGAAATAGGCATTTCACAATAACACTCATAATCACGTTCCATTACAGAGACATGGGAAGGGAGTTTAACAAGACACGTGGCTACTCATTAAAATTAGAAGAAAAGAGGTTTAACTTTAAACTACCTAGAGGGTTCTTTACTGTAAGAGCGGCAAGGATGTGGAATTCCCTTCCACAGGCAGTGGTCTCAGTGGGGGCATCAATAGTTCAAAAATAGCATCAAAACTATTAGATAAGCACCTGAACTATTGCAACATACAGGGATATACAATGTAATATTGACATATGATCACACACATAGGTTGGACTTGATGGACTTGTGTCTTTTTTCAACCTCAACACAACACAACTAGGGTGACCACACTATTGGGCTCTCACCACTGATAAATGGTGGTTACTTACTCCCTGCCACTCCTCTAGTTGAGAGGCTTCAGCTGTAGCCTGTTTAGAGCATATGATATTAAAACTATCCCTGGGAAAATCACCAGAGTATATAACCCAGGGATAAAGATGGCTACTAATGGTCAGAGAGGGTAATAAGAAAGGAGTAGGTAAAAAACAATGCCAAATTTTATTAATTTACCAAAACCACACGGTAATTAAAAATTTATTGCTTCTCAATGGAAGCCAAAAATTCTCAGTCCCCCGTCACCAACCATAAAATGGTACACCAGGAGTAACAATCACAGAACTCGGCTACATTCTCCCCTTCACCACTTCCTGGGATGTTCGGGGAACATCGGCTGACTAATATACAGACAGTGGGAAGATATCTAGGACATTAGATCCACTGGCACCAATTAACCTACCCCCTGCAGACAGACGGGAATGTGACGAGCCCACTATGCCTATGAAGCGCCCGCTCTCATACCAGGAAGGAAGGCGGTACCGTTATACTGCAACATTTATGCACACTACATTGTACTTCTACATTGGAACTTTGCTAGGTAATTACTGAGTGCCTTGGTGATTGACCCAGATCCCGTGACAGCTTGCTCTGATGGACATGTAATTAGGGCACACTTAGTGTTGACGACGGCCGGAAAAGCTATATGGCATAATACCATTTTGAACTTTTTTCTGGTATAGGCTACCTGTCTAATAACCACTGTTACTTTGACACAGCCTGACAAATCACTGGCTTAGATCCACGTTCACAGCTATGTGAACATCATTGCAATAGGAGCCTTGCTTTGGAAAAAACTTTTTTATCCTTTAGGATGTGCCTTTCACAACATGCAACCAGTGTAACTTTGAACAACTATAGTATGTCCATTTAGGACCCCTAGTTAGCGCCCCTATTTTTCATTATGGTATCCTACTAGCCAGATTTAGCTTCATTGCTTCCCCCGGGGGCCATACATGCATAGTCACCCCTGTATTTTCTCATTAATATTGGTAAATTACGTTTATTGCCGGTAAGCCATTGGGGTTTCTATATATATGTGGATCACTGTAGGCGCCAGCACTGCATGTTTTCTTTGTCTGTTATTGTATGTGTACAGTTTGTTTTGTTAGTCCTCCGTCAGTTTATCTGTTTCATTGGTGCACCATCTGTGATTGTTACTCCTGGTGTACCACTTTATGGTTGGTGACGGGGGACTGAGAATTTTTAGCTTCCATTGAGAAGCAATATGTTTTTACTTACCGTGTGGTTTTGGTAAATTAATAAAATTTGGCATTGTTTTTTACCTACTCCTTTCTTATTGCCCTCTCTGACCATTAGTAGCCATCTTTATCCCTGGGTTATCCACTCTGGTGATTTTCCCAGGGATAGTTTTAATATTCTTTTTTCAACCCCACCTACTAAGTAACTATGTAACATACATATTGTGTAGCTTCTAATTTCCTCTGTCTATATTTGTTAATTTACTTAGTGAATTTATATGTATATGACCTGTTTACAGTCTGACCCCAATTGGGGTAACAGGTATTACTTTTAGAAATGTAGCCGAGTTCTGGACCTCCAGAGGCCTAATGGTGACCTCATGAGTTAGGGAGAGGTGACATCCTTCCTTGTAAAGTGGGTTACCAGGCATGGTGGGTGTAATACAAGATGAAATGATTGGCGCCAGTCACTTTTTGAATGCAGACAAGAGATGTGTTGTCTCTTAACAAGAACTGTGGGAGAGCAGGTTAGGGCCAGGACACCCCTAGTTAGATGCAATGTTAATTGGCAGACTCTGAGACACTATAGGAAAACAGCTATACAGGGAAAGGCCTCCAGCCAGATGCCATGTCTGTAAAGGTAGGATTGTCTCCATTGGCACAGAACTTGTAACAGTCACTAAATGCAGTTGTACCTATCTCTTGGTAACACAGAACAGTCCATTTCTTATCTCACAGTATCCCACTGTAGGTCTTCAATCACTGAGCTCCCAGTCTCTCACTAGACTTCCAGATCCTAGTCATCCCAGGATCTTCTGAGCTCTTCCACAGCTATCCCGCTGTATACTCCTCCAGTGTCACCCCCGCTAGCCCGCTGTGTCCCTGGCTTAGCACTTGCTGAAGCTTTCCCACCTCTTCACTGTCCCCGGCTGGTGAGAAGACTGCTCTGGTACTTGCTCAAGCTTACTCACTGTAGTCTCTGGTTATAAGGTGGATGGTCCCTTAGTGGCAACTGCTTCCCCTTTACCTTGGACCACAACTGGTTCCTCATCTGGCGAAACCTTCACAGCTTGGTTGGACTCCAATCCTGTAGTCCCAACCCTACGCTGCTTCTCCTGCTCTGGTATAGGCCTCAGGCAGCCTAGCAGCCAGGTGTCCCTGGGATAGGCCTTAGGCTTTCGGCCCAGCAGCCAGGGACAACATAACACATGTCCACCCAGACAACCATCCAGGTGGCACAGAACCCGAATCACCTGGCACCACACAAATAAATAGGCTTTCCCAGCAGGCCAAGGGACTAAAGTAACCCCTGCCTATTGGCTGAGACATCCCATCCATTCATAATCTTTCCTTGCTATGCCCTTGTTGATCTAATGTAACCAGCCACAATGCCACCTAGTGACAGAAGATAAAAGTGCAACAATTCCAGAATTAGGGGGAAGTCAGTGGATCTCCTAACAATTAGCCAGGACAATTACTACCTGGCAAACTACATTTGTAAGCAACCCTGCCTAAACACCAGGGTGTTACATCAATGATACCTAAACTGTAAAAATCTAACAATGCTTCAGAGGTTTGGATACTTGACAGTTATTCACTACTGTCTATTGATATTCTGGTAGTGTTGTTTTTTGCGTTAAAATCCTAATAAAAATGTATTAAATAAAAAGAAAAAAATGCTGTTTAGACTTGCATGATAAACTTGCATGATAACTCTTTATCATACTATGAGTGTATACAGCTTAGCAAGGAAAATAGGGGGTGCAAAGTTAAATAAACATTTTGCTTTGCCTTGCATGTGCAAATTAAAGGTTTACTGAACTCCAGGTATGACCGTAATTGCATGCTTATATTGGTTCAGGTTGGACGAATGTAAGTGCACATATCTCATATCTGAGTGACCACTGTGGAAGCTAGCAATGTCTGTAGTATGCAGAGTTACAATAGTGATCTCAACAATCTTGGGTCCTGTGCTGAGGGGCCGCCCCACTGACCACAGGGGGTTGCTCTATTGGCACTGCCATCATTATTTATTTTTTTTATTTTCAGTAAATTGTGACATCAACCCCCTCCTCTCTACCTCGTCCAATCAGCTATCACTGTGATAGCATTGACTACTATAGTTATTTCCAGCTTTCCCAGTACCCCATCTGTTATGAAATGGACATACTTACATTGGTTCAAGTTTGACCAATGTAAGTATTTAAGTAGGATCATACCTGGAGTTCAGTTTTAAGCCAAAGACTGAAAAATATGCACTGTGCCTTATTCGCCATTTTTGATTTTATGTATTGTGAAAACAGCTAACTGCAAGTATTATTTGTTTATTACAGATGAAACTCCAACAAACAACTCCCAGCTTGGTAAGTCAGTGTATAATTGTTGTAGTGAAAAATAAAGAAAACTGTACCATGTGTATCAGTGCAGACAAATGTACTGTGTTTGCGAGCTGCATTTGGGACGTTGTTAACCTCCCTGGCGATATGATTATTTCGGATTTTAGGTGCTGAAAGCGGTACAATTATTTTGCATGGAAATTTGGCGTTTTATATTGTAGGTCTGTAAATCTTAACAATAACACACTTAAATCTGTCCAAACCAGAGTCTAGTAGATATCCCGGTATCCTTGTGTTTCAAACTTGCGATGATAAAGTTTGAAACACAAAAACATAAATTATAATATAATAAATAAAAATAAAAAATTAAAAAAATAAAAATAAATAGTAATAAAATAAATTTCCCCACGATTCACTATTGCTCAATTCTGCAAGTGTTCTAATTTACTATCGCTGTTTTCTAGCTGGTCTAAAGCCACTTTTGACGTAAAGGGACACTTTTTGGTTGCTATGGACAATCTCCAGTTTCCAGGCAGAAAGAACAGTGTATATCATGTAAAACTGCATGCAGGGCATGGGCCAAAGCACTGGGGACAAAGGGGATGTGAAATCATTTCATACAGTACTGTAATCTGTAAGATTACAGTACTGTATGTGTTATGATTTTTACTTTTTTTAATTTGCCGCCAGGCTCCGCCCCCGTGCGTCGCGACGCTTGCAGGGAACGGAGCCTGGCAAGGGGAGGCTTCTGAGGAGGACGGAGCCCTCGGACACTGCTGGGGACATCGCAGGATCCCGGGGACAAGGTAAGTAAGGAGGCACCAGGATCCTGCGATGTAATCCCGAGTGTGGCTTGGGGTTACCGCTAATGGTCCTGAATTTTAACCCCGAGCCACACTCGGGAAAACCGCCAGGGAGGCTACGTTAACACTGGTACCCACTAAAATGCGTTTTGAATGCTGTATGGGAAACGTGGGTTTCCCACACCGCATTCTGATGTGAAATGCCCCTTCGTTTTTTTTATTAAATAAAAAAACTACATTCATTTTTTATATTTGCCTGGAGTACTGCTTTAAAGGGCATTCTTCTAAAATAGCCATTTTCAAACAGATCAAGAGTTTTAGGTGCTGCAGCTTTAGTACTGGTAGTACGTGGTAGTGGTTTGCTTGGGCATCAGTACTATCGATGCATAAAATTAACCCCCATCGTTTATGTAATCATTCAGGATCATCATCAATCATTTTAGGATTAACTAAGGTAAATGTTAAGTTATAGAAAAACTAAGACTCAGATATTAAGGAGTTAAGTTCAAAGCCTTACCTTCAGTCTAGCACAGTTGTACAGACTCTTCTCCTGTACTGAAATTGCTTACACTGATTTCAGTTCACAATGTAAGCTTCTTCCAGTGTTCATTAGAAGCTACAACAAGTCAGGAAAAACTTTATGAATGTAGAGAAAATACTCAGGACAAAGCACCTTATTCCCCACGCGTATCATCACTAATCATGTGACTTCATCAGGAATGGGTCAACCCCTGAGCTAGATGATGCCAGAGCTAAGAACCAGAAGTGTGATGGGAGTAAGATGATTTGTCCCACACATCTGCTCTACATTAATAAGGGTTTTATAGTTTTATTATGTTTATGCAATTTTAATAAATTTTATGGTAATCTTTAACTACCATATTATGGTGGTTCCTAAGTGGCTCTGAGTTAACTTTATAGAGACACACAGGAGTCCAGTGGAGTGTTAAAGGAACAGTGGGGTTGATTTACTAAAATTGGAGAGTGCAAAACCTGGTGCAGCTGTGCATGGTAGCCAATCAGCTTCTAACTTCAGCTTGCTCAATTAGGCTTTGACAAAAAAACTGGAAACTGATTGGTTTCTATGCAGAGCTGCTCCAGATTTTGCACTCCCCAGCTTTAGTAAATCAAACCCAGTGACCCTGTAACATAGAGTAGGCAAGTGGAGTGCCTGTCATAAACAAAGAGCATTCCAAACTATCCGCAGAGAGGGGGAAGCACATTGAGACCTATATTTTATTTATAGGTCAAAAGATTAAGGTCAGGGCACATTTTTACTTACTGTGAGGGGATGTACACAATTTGAAGAGTGCTTGCAGCACTGGGATTCTGGGATCACTATCTTTTGAGATTGTACTTGGATTTGTTATCATGGTGTACAAGCATGTGAAGAATATATTAGAAGTGGATGAAGACACTATAATATGGAACTGTTTGGGCACTTATGTATTATAATTTAATTTACTGTTGTAAAATGTGTTGCTTGTGGGTACGAATAACACATTGAGACACTGTGGTGAAGTGAATATATAGGGTTATTTATTATGCTCAGCAGCGCAACATGGTATAATTACCTGTTTATTGAGATTGGTGGGGAACACATACACCTAAGTGATTGCAGCAGCTGAAGAGCGGGATTGTCATAATGTTTTTAAATTGTATTTTTATGTAGTGGCAGTGCATTAGTGGTTTCTTGTTTTACTTTATGTGCATGCTTGGATAAGGGTCTGGTATGGATTTTGGGGGGAGCCCCACGTCATTTAAAAAAAAAATTGGCTTGGGATTCCCCTCAAAATCCATACCAGAACCCTACAACAAAATTGAAAAACAAAAAATGGCGTGGGGTCCCCCTTAAAATCCACCCAAAAGGACCTGGTATAGATTTGGGGGGGGGGCATGCTTTTTTTTTCTGATTGTATTTGTGTTCAAAACTGATGAGATGTGCTCAGATTCAGATGTGTTCCCATAGAAGGCAATGAGCCGGGAATTCACATTTGAATCAGAAAACGCACAGGACTTAAATTCACAGCAAATTTACACTGCTGCTGCACCGCATATATGTGAACCGGCTCCATATATGTGAACCGGCTCCATAGAAAGCTGGTTTGGTTCACATGTCATGCGAATCTAAGTTAAGGTTAGTAGGGGGAAGAGGTCATTGCTAGGGTGACAAAACCTAGGAATAAGTATTGAGGTTCCTGACTAGGGATGAACTGAACACCCCCCAGTTTGGTTCGCAGCAGAAATTGCGAACAGGCAAAAAATTTGTTCAAACACGCGAACACCGTTAAAGTCTATGGGGCACGAACATGAATAATTAAAAGTGCTCATTTTAAAGGTTTATATGCAAGTTATTGTCATAAAAAGTGTTTGGGGACCTGGGTCCTGCCCCAGGGGACATGTATCAATGCAAAAAGAATTTTTAAAAACAGCCACTTTTTCGGGAGCAGTGATTTTAATAATGCTTAAAGTGAAACAATAAAAGTGTAATATTCCTTTAACTTTCGTACCTGGGGGGTGTCTATAGTATGCCTGTAAAGGGGCGCATGTTTCCTGTGTTTAGAACAGTCTGACATGACATTTCAAAGGAAAAAAAATCATTTAAAACTACTCGCGGCTATTAATGAATTGTCGGTCCGACAATATACATAAGAGTTTATTGATAAAAACTGCATGGGATTTCCCCACAGGGGAACCCCGAACCAAAATTTTTTAAAAAATGGGGTGGGGGTCCCCCTAAATTCCATACCAGGCCCTTCAGGTCTGGAATAGATATTAAGGGGAACCCCGTGCCAAAATAAAAAAAATGGCGTGGGGGTCCCCCTCAAAATCCATACCAGACCCTTCAGGTCTGGTATGGATTTTAAGGGGAACCCCACGCCAAAATAAAAAAAAATGGCGTGGGGTCCCCCCAAAAATCCATACCAGACCCTTATCCAAGCACGCAACCTGGCAGGCCACAGGAAAAGAGGGGGGGACGAGAGAGCCCCAATGAACCGTGCCAGGCCACATGCCCTCAACATTGGGAAGGTGCTTTGAGGTAGCCCCCCAAAGCACCTTGTCCCCATGTTGATGAGGACAAGGGCCTCATCCCCACAACCCTTGGCTGGTGGTTGTGGGGGTCTGCAGGCGGGGGGCTTATCGGAATCTGGAAGCCCCCCTTTAACAAGGGGACCCCCAGATCCCGGCCCCCCATGTGTGAATTGGTGATGGGGTACAGATGTACCCCTACCATTTCACAAAAAAATTGTCAAAATGGTTAAAAAACACAAGAGACGGTTTTTGACAAGTCCTTTATTAATTTCTTCTTCTTTCCGCTTCTTCTTCCATCTTCTTTCTTCTGGAGTTCTTCTTCTTCCTCCATCTTCTTCTTCTTCATCTTATTCTTCCTCCGCTCTTCCCGTCCCGCATCTTCCTCCAGGCTTCTTCTCCGCTCCGTCCGCACGATCCGCCTCAGTTGAAGTCTTCAGCCGTGTGACGCTTCGCTTCTTCTGACATTTCTTATATAACGGAGGGCGGGGCCACCCACCCCTCTGACAACACGGGAAAAGCCACAGGGAACACCCGTGAATTCCCTGTGCATCAGAGGAGGGCGGGGTCACCGGGTGGTCCCGCCCTCCATTATAAAAGGAGTGTCAGAAGAAGAGAAGCGTCACACGGCTGAAGACTCTCACTGAGGCCGATCGTGCGGACGGAGCGGAGAAAAAGCCTGCAGGAAGATGCGGGACGAGAAGAGCGGAGGAAGAAGAAGATGAAGAAAAGGAAGATGGAGGAAGAAGAAGGACAGTGACGGAAGACCAGAAGAAAGAAGATGGAAGAAGAAGCGGAAAGAAGAAGTAATTAATAAAGGACTTGTCAAAAACCGTCTCTTGTGTTTTTTAACCATTTTGACACTTTTTTTGTGAAATGGTAGGGGTACATTTGTACCCCATTACCAATTCACACATGGGGGGCTGGGATCTGGGGGTCATCTTGTTAAAGGGGGCTTCCAGATTCCGATAAGCCCCCCGCCCGCAGACCTCCACAACCACCGGCCAAGGGTTGTGGGGATGAGGCCCTTGTCCTAATCAACATGGGGACAAGGTGCTTTGGGGGGCTCCCCAATGTTGAGGGCATGTGGCCTGGCACGGTTCAGGGGGGCGCTCTCTCATCCCCCCTCATTTCCTGCGGCCTGCCAGGTTGCATGCTCGGATAAGGGTCTGGTATGGATTTTGAGGGGAACCCCCACGCCATTTGTTTTTATTTTGCCGCGGGGTTCCCCTTAAAATCCATACCAGACCTGAAGGGCCTGGTATGGAATTTAGGGGGACCCCCACGCCATTTTTTTTACATTTTGGTTTGGGGTTCCCCTGTGGGGAAATCCCATGCCGTTTTTATCAATGAACTTTTATGTGTATTGTCGGACCGACAATTCATTATAGCCACGAGTAGTTTTAAATGACTTTTTATCCTTTGAAATGTCATTTTGCTGTCAGACTGTTCTAAACACGGGAAACATGCGCCCCTTTACGGACATACTATAGACACCCCCCAGGTATGAAATTTAAAGTAATATTACATTTTTATTGTTTCACTTTAAGCTTTATTAAAATCACTGCTCCCAAAAAATTTTTTTTTGCATTGATACATGTCCCCTGAGGCAGGACCCAGGTCCCCAAACACTTTTTATGACAATACCATGCATATAAGACTTTAAAAATAGCACTTTTGACTTCTCCCATAGACTTTTAAAGGGTGTTCCGTGAGTTTCGAATTTGCCGCGAACACCCCAAATTGTTCGCTGTTCAGCGAACTGGTGAACGGCCGATGTTCGAGTCGAACATGAGTTCGACTCGAACTTGAAGCTCATCCCTATTCCTGACAACAAAACCTAATGCACTGTATATTCTGCTACATTTATAAAAGATTCATAAATTTAAAAATTACAACATATAAGTTAATGATGCCCAACTAACAATCCTGCAATTGCATGCCTCCCTGCTTCATGGAGAAATGTATTTCCAATGAATTTGTTTCCTTTTCCTTTGCTCACTCACTTTGTAGGTGCATTGGGAAATGAGGGTAAATTGTATAGTTCAATACTTGGCATTGATGCTTATACCAATAAATTAGGGGTGTTACTATAACAGGCCACCAACAAGAAACTACAACCACTGCCAGAAACATGATGGTCATGACAGCAGGTATAATCAGCATTGTTCATGTATTCTTATTATGTATTCTAATTACTTGTATATTTTGCAGCTCAACCGCAAAACCCTTCGTTCCAAATGAACTCGGTGACCAGTGCCCTCATCTCAGGAGTAGTAATTCTTGGTGTCACCAGCTTTGGGTTTTTCATTATTTCTCTTGTCCTCTTGAACAGAAGGAAGAACAACAGCTTGGTTTTATGTGGCGTACGAAACCCAGCTTTTAACTAATGAAAAAAATTGCACTCTTTTTTTTATATATAAATTTAAAATCTTTGTGTACTGAAAATGTACAGTGTATGGATGTTTCATTAACATGTTACGATATCAAGCTAATGCTTTTTTTAAAGTTTCTATACTTAGCATGTGCACTGTATTAATGAATGCAGGGACTGAGAAGCAAACATAATTTAAGTAACAGTTGTGATTTATCATTTAATGTTGAAAGTGTTTTGCCTGAGCTTTTTATCTGTCTACACTACAGCCTGCCTAAACTAAGGAATGTTTTGATTAACAGCAACATGACATATACCTTTATATATCAGACATTCCTTGGTATTTATAAACACTATTTATTATATGTCTGTGCGATGTTAATTACAGTAACACTTTATCTGTTAAAGGGTTATCATAATCATTTTAATTAAAATATCAGGTATTTAGTCTTTTAGCAAGCCTGCTTTGAAGTTTTAGAAACATAGCCATTATAAACTGTAATGGATGTATTAACTCTGGATATATAGTTTGCCTCTGTTTTTGCAAATGTCCATTATACTCCCAAACGTTTTATTTTTTGAGCCAGATTCAAAAAAGGTTCATATCTTAGAGCCCTTTCACCAAGAACAACACTTTGTTAGACATTTTTTACTAATCTAAATGAAGACCATACCTTTATTGGGCCTGCACATACATGCACATACACTGAGCAAAATTTTAAACGCAACACTTTTGTGTTTACCCCTATTTATCATAAGCTGAACGCAAAGATCTACGACTTTTTCTACCTACACAAAAGGCCTATTTCTCTCAAATATTGTTCACAAATCTGTCTAAATCTGTGTTAGTGAGCATTTCTCCTTTGTCGAGATAATCCATCCACCTCACAGGTGTGGCATAGCAAGATGCTGATTAGACAGCATGATTATTGCACAGGTGTGCCTTAAGCTGGCCACAATAAAAGGCCACTCTAAAATGTGCAGTTTTACTGTATTGGGGGGTCCAGGGGGTCCGAAAACCTGTCATTATCTGGTGTGACCACCATTTGCCTTAGGCAGTGCAGCACATTCCCTTCGTATAGAGTTGATCAGGTTGTTGATTGTGGCCTGTGGACGTTGGTCCATTCCTCTTCAATGGCTGTGTGAAGTTGCTGGATATTGGCAGGAACTGGAACACGCTGTTGTATACGCCGATCCAGAGCATCCCAAACATGCTCAATGGGCGACATGTCTGGTGAGTATGCTGGCCATACAAGAACTGGGATTTTTTCAACTTCCAGGAATTGTGTACAGACCCTTGCAACATGGGGCCATGCATTATCATGCTGCAACATGCGGTGATTGTTGTAGATGAATGTCACAACAATGGGCCTCAGGATCTCGTCCCGGTATCTCTTTGCATTCAAAATGCCATCAATAAAATGCACCTGTGTTCGTTGTCCATAGCATACGCCTGCCCATACCATAACCCCACCGTCACCATGGGCAACTTGATCCATAACGTTGACATCAGCAAACCACTCACCCACACAATGCCATACACGCTGTCTGCCATCTGCCCTGTACAGTGAAAACTGGGATTCATCCATGAAGAGAACACCTCTCCAAAGTGCCAAATGCCCTCAAATGTCAGCATTTGCCCACTCAAGTTGGTTAAGAGGGTGAACTGCAGTCAGGTCGAGACCCCAATGAGGACGACAAGCATGCAGATGAGCTTCCCTGAGATGGTTTCTGACAGTTTGTCAAGAAATTCTTTGATTATGCAAACTGATTGTTGCAGCAGCTGTCCGGGTGGCTGGTCTCAGACGATCTTGGAGGTGAAGATGCTGGGTGTTGAGGACCGGGGCTGGTGTGCTTACACGTTGTCTGTGGTTGGATGCACTGCCAAATTCTCTGAAACGCCTTTGGAGATGGCTTATGGTAGAGAAATGAACATTCAATTCAAGGGCAACAGCTCTGGAGGACATTCCTGCAGTCAGTATGACAATTGCATGCTCCCTCAAAACTTGCGACATCCGTGGTATTGTGCTGTGTGATAAAACTGCACATTTTAGAGTGGCCTTTTAGTGTGGCCAGCCTAAGGCACACCTGTGCAATAATCATGCTGTCTAATCAGCATCTTGATATGCCACACCTGTGAGGTGGATGGATTATCTCGGCAAAGGATAAGTGCTCACTAACATAGATTTAGACAGATTTGTGAACAATATTTGAAAGGAATAGGCCTTTTGTGTACATAGAAAAGTCATAGATCTTTGAGTTCAGCTCATGATAAATAGGGGCAAACACAAAAGTGTTGCATTTATAATTTTGCTCAGTGTAAATATTAGTAAATTAGTGATGTGCTTAGATTAGTAAAAAAAATAGTATTACTCATAGTTCTTTTGCATATATGCAAATATGTGCAAATACTTGCAGTAATAATACCTCCCCTGTGTTATTGTGGAATAACATTTTTTTTACCCAGGTAAACATGTACATTCTATGGACCAGATTCACATTTTTTGGGCAAGAACTTTCTGCCGGGAAGATCCAGTATTCATAAATCAGTATTGTTTGCAAGGACTGGCTTAAAAAAAAGCTTACAGTTTAAATACACTCCAGGTGCATGAGACCAAACCTATAGTTCTCTAATTAGCAGGGAGCATGAGCTTTGCTGATTGCCCAACTATAGAGCTGACAGAGCAGGGGGCATGTGTTGCCTCTGCAGAAAGACCACTGCTTCCACAGAAAAAGCAAGAATTCTTCTCTACAGCGTATTAGCAGGAGACAGGCAGTTCTATTCAGGCTGTGGCTGCTTTCTGAAGAAATATGAAACTGTAATGCCCCGTACACAAGGTCGGATTTTCCGACGGAAAATGTGTGATAGGACCTTGTTGTCGGAAATTCCGACCATGTGTAGGCTCCATCACACATTTTCCATAGGAATTTCCGACACACAGAGTTTGAGAGCTTGCTATAAAATTTTCCGACAGCAAAATCCGTTGTCGGAAATTCCGATCGTGTGTACACAAATCCGACGCACAAAGTGCCACGCATGCTCAGAATAAATAAAGAGATGAAAGCTATTGGCTACTGCATTGTTTATAGTCCCGACGCACGCGTTTTACGTCCCCGTGTTCAGAATGATCGGATTTTCCAACAACTTTGTGTGACCATGTGTATGCAAGACAAGCCAACATCCGTCAGAAGAAATCCTAGGATTTTGTTGTCGGAATGTCCGATCAATGTCTGACCGTGTGTACGGGGCATAAGAATTTGAACTCCTTTTGTTTTTCATGACTTGGAATGTATTTATCTGTGTTAAGCTGAAAGTTACAATTGGAGTCTAAAGTAAAAGGCTCCATTTTGCAAGAAGATATATACAATGTTTCCATATTAAGCATTTTGATAGTACCAAAAGTAAACTGAAAGTATATAGGAACTACCATTAAATATTTATATGTTGCGTAGTGTGCCGAACAATACCAAGCTCAAAATACAAAATAATTTAACTTTCTAAAAGGGAACAGAGTGACCCCTGCTCCTCACACTCTATTGGTTGGTAGGGATGAGCCGAACACCTCCCGACCACCAGAACTTATGAACAGGCAAAAAAATTTGTGTGAACATGTGAACACCGGTAAAGTCTATGGGACACGAACATGAAAAATCAAAAGTGCTCATTTTAAAGGCTTATATGCATGTTATTGCCATAAAAAGTGTTTGGGGACCTGGGTCCTGCCCCAGGGGACATGTATCAATGCAAAAAAATAAATTAACTGCAGTTTTTTCCAGAGCAGTGATTTCATTAATGCTTAAAGTGAAACAATAAAAATGAAATATTCCTTTAAATATCGTGCCTGAGGGTGTCCTTAGTATGCCTGTAAAGTAGCGCATCTTTCCCATGTTTAGAACAGTATCACAGCAAAATGACATTTCTAAAGGAAAAAATGTCAATTAAAACTGCTCGCGGCTGTAATGAATTTCGGATCCCGGCAATATAGATAAAAATCATTGAAAAAAATGGCATAGGTTCCCCCTCTTCAGTCCATTACCAGGCCCTTTGGGTCTGGTATGAATATTAAGGGGAACCCTGCACCAAAATGTAAAAAAAAATTGCATGGAGGTCCCCCAAAAATCCATACCAGACCCTTATCCGAGCACGGAACCTCGGAGGTAAAGGGGGAAAGGGGGAAACGAGAGAGCGCCCCCCTCCTGAACCGTACCAGGCCACATACCCTCAACATGGGGAGGGTGTTTTGGGGTACCGGGTGGGGGCTTGTCAGAATCTGGAAGCCTCCTTTAACAAGGGGACCCCCAGATCCCGCCCCCCCATGTGAATGTGTATCGGGTACATTGTACCCCTACACATTCACCAAAAAAAGTGTCAGAATGGTAAAAATTACAGTACACAGTTTGGGACAAATACTTTATTAAAAAAAGGTGTCCCTTAACGTAACTCTTCAATGACAGCACCGATGATCTGAAAAAAAAAGGAAAAACTCCACCTCAATAGGAGGTGTCCTGTGACTGCAGGCTTTTTGCAATGACAGCTGTTATATAGCTGAGGGCGGGGCCACCTGGTGATGTAAATGTGTGACCCCGCCCCTTCTGACATCATGTGACCTCAAGTAATGTCAGAGGGGGCGGAGTCACCTGTTTACATCGCGGGCCACTTTTTTTAAAATAAAGGACTGTCTCCTGTCATTTTTACCATTTGACACTTTTTTTGGTGAATGTGTAGGGGTACAATGTACTCGATACCCGTTCACATGGGGGAGCAGGAACTGGAGGTCCCCTTGTTAAAGGGGGCTTCAGATCCTGATAAGCCCCCCACCCGCAGACCCCCACAACCACCGGGCAAGGGTTGTGGGGAAGAGGCTCTTCTCCCCATCAACATGGGGACAAGATGTTTTAGGGAGGACCCCAAAACACTCTCCCCATGTTGAGGGCATGTGGCCTGGTACAGTTCAGGAGGGGGGCGCTCTCTCGTCCCCCCCTTTTCCTGTGGCCTGCCAGGTTGCGTGCTTGGATAAGGGTCTGGTATGAATTTTGGGGGGACCCACAGGCCATTTTTTTTTACATTTTAGCACGGGGTTCTCTTTAAAATCCATACCAGATCTGAAGGGCCTGGAATGGATTTTGGGGGGACCACCACGCCATTTTTTTTATCTTGGCACGGGGTTCTCCTTAAAATTCATACCAGACCCAAAGGGCCTGGTAATGGACAGGGGGTACCTATACCATTTTTTTCAATGATTTTTATGTATATTGCTGGAATCTAGCAATACATTACAGCTGCAAGCAGTTTTCAATTAAATTTTTTCCTTCACAAATGTCATTTTACTGCTCCCATTCATAAAACTATGTACGGCTACCGTGTAAGCAGCCTTACATAGTGTGGGGCATGGGCTCAGCCCCCTGAGCCATGATTGGCCAAAGGCACCCTGCCTTTGGCCAATCATGACTCTCACAGCAGAGCGCGCTGTGACTGGCCAAAGCATGCAGGTCAGGTGCTTGCTTTCGCCATTCAGCAGCCGTCAATGCACTGGGATCTCGCATGGGGCTTTCCGCGGGTGCGCAAATTTCCCGGGAATGCCCCATAATGTTCGGTATTTGGCGAGTGGGCGAACACCTGATGTTCGAGCCAAACTTACATTCGACTCGGCTCATCCCTATTGGTTGGCTTACTTGCCAGCTTCTTGCATAAAATAGATGCAAAGAGTGATCAGGGGGCTGGCTATCTATGAACAGATGTAATATCAAGTACAAATGGCAATAAGACATCTGCTTATCATATTTTTGTTTGCTATTGGACTGTTAGGACTCCACACAATGTAATTTAGATGACATACTGAACAGTAAAAGCTTAAAGAGCAACTCCGCTTGTGTTGAGGAAAAAAATATTCCTCTCTGGGTTATATATGTACATTGCAAGAATTTTAACAAATTTTGTTGAAGATTCCTACTTTTTATTCTAAAGAAATAGTTGTTGCTGCTTGCTGTTGGGGCACTCAACAGGAGGGAGGGGCCAGGAGCACAGAAGAAGAGCCAGAGAAAAGTAGGATCTGGGCTGCTCTGTGCAAAACCACTGCACAGGGCAGGTAAGTATCACATGTTTATTAGTGAATGAGATTAAGTTGTGCTGACTTTAATAATTCAATCATGTGCAAGCAAAATAGTGATATATGTTGGGAAAAGACTGATCAGGCCATGCATATAATGAAGTTTTGTCCAGCTAGAACCTGATGAACTGGCCAAAACTTGAACAATGTATGGCCAGCTGGAGGAGAAATGGGGCCACTCCTGGACAACAGAATTTTCAACATGTAGAGATGGTAGTTTTGAATACAACAGCAAATTTTGATAGACTTAACTAACAAACTAAAGCCTAACTTTAGCAAACAGTTTTCAGCAGTTACAGCAGCATTTTTTTCTGTTAGCATAAAGGTTTTACATACATGAATAATAGCTGACCATTGTAAACACCTCTGTAAACACTTCTGTCAGTGTTATATGGTTTGTCTCAACCCTCTAGCTGACACTTTTACTGTACAGCTTGGACTGGTAAAGGAAGTTGAAAAACAATATACCTTCTGGCTGGTGCCAATGTGAAAATAAAGGAGTAAAAAGTTTAAATGAGAAAACTAATGAAACCCCCACATTTAAATTGGTTGTAAACCCTTACATATACCCACTGAAGAAAAAAAGCCTCAAGTGATATACAGAAATGAAACAAATCTCCCCTACCTACATATGTTTTATCTCTTTATCAGCAGCCTTCTCTCCTCTACAGCCTCCTAAGGCACACAATTTACACAACTGTCTGAGCTTCAGAAGGCATGTGTGTGTCTCATAGGGAAACATATACTGGCTGTCAACCCCCTTCTGTGTGCTGGAGGAGGGTCAGGGCCATCCCCTGGGATTCTGTGGTGATGGCATTTGACTCAGTGAGAAGTGACTCATGCAAATAGCAGATGGAAGAGATAGCAGAAAGGAAACACCTAGGTGCTTTGGATTGAGGCCACTACACACTATAGGGCAATACGCTTTTTCTTTTTCATTTCAGAGCTTTATAACTATTTTAGGATTGGCATGTTGCAATATAATAGCATCTTGCTTTTGAGTTTAGATACAATTTAGGATAAATGAAAATTCACTTTGCAAAATGAAAATTCACTTTGGAAGTGGACAAACTCTACTCATTTAGTACATCAGGGTCAATGTGGATTATTACCAATAAAAAAAGGTACGAGGAGATAAATCTAATGGTAAAAAAGTCAAATTGCACCAACTTTTCGAATTCATATAAAAAGTATTCTTTGGAGAACTACTAACTGCTTTTATATAAATGGTTCATTTTGTTCTTGAAAAGTATACTTCTGAGAAGTATAAAATACAGTAGCGTGAATAACCAAAGTTTACTTATAGCAGCAATTTGTAGCAATCTTTTGTGTTTATGCATTGCCTGTACATTCTTAAACCGAATACATCCTTTTTATATAAAAATGCAGTAAAAGTAGTGATATTTGTTATACCAGAGTAACTAGCATTATATTAATATTCTTTTAAAATTTAACTGACAATTACCAGTTAACTTGCATGTTTAGAACCAAAGAGGCTATTTACAATATTACAAATGCTGTCCCATACATGTATCAATACAGTGTTAGCAGCTATACTTTTTAGATTGTTATTATTGTCAATATGTTTTTTAATAAACAAGCTGTGATGTCATTACCTATTATTTTAGTATGTGTCTCGCACTATAGTATGTAGCACAATTCACAGAAATGTAATATTAAACCATTCATTCAAGGTTTTAAATTACTGTGTTGTATATTATATCATTTTTTTGTACTTTATTTTGTTTTCACATTTTGGCTCTAGAGTCTTTATCTCCTAGAAATATGAAAGTAAAACCATTTTATCCAATATGTGTTTGTGTGTTTTTATTGATTTCCTGCTTTGTGTGATACAAGCCACTCTTTTAGAGTGACTATTTCCAAAGAGAATTGGTGGCTGTTATTGCTGAACTCCTGGAGTGTCAAGTTGTGTTGTACTTATGTTTTTATGTTATGTTCACCCACTTAAGTGCCTTGAGTCACTTACCTGTATTATGCATCTTCCTATGTTGACCCATGCTTTGTAATATTTTGTTCTTTCTTTGAATGAATAAACATTTTGTACAAGAGTCAGTGACCTGTAACAATTAAGCAATCTAGAGACATTAGAGTAAAATGATGAGCCCTTATCTGTATACTTAATCTAAGATAGTAAATCCACAAGAGGGTCAAAATGACAGCTAGGCAACTAGCATTTTTTAAGATAGCACCAGGCATTGACATCCATTGTTTTCACTTAGGAAAGATTTTATCAATTTAGAGCTCTTGAATAGATGGTATAATAGCTGTTTTTATTTTCCAGGATGTAAAGTTAAAGTAACTGAACTCCCTGAAAATTGATAAGTTTTTTTTTTGTTTTTTTTTTATGAAAACAATTTAGCAAACTGGTAAATTTTAACTATTATTTTAAATATTAACTATTTTAACTATTGCAGTTTTCTCCCATACATTTTTATTCTTGCCTTGCATATCTCTATGTTTTAACTTTTTTAAGCTTTTTTTAAGCTTTTTTGCAATAAAAATGTAAAAATTTTAATGTATGGTGTGGTACCTTTAAAGTCCTATTAGCTTGGTTTTTGTTAGGGATTTAAGATATTTGAGTGTCTGATTTGAAAGGACATGGTACCAGTAAAACCGTATAGAATAAGTGATAGAGAATGCATGGAACAGTCTCCTTTCCATCTTTTCTGCTTTACCGCATAGTGCACCCTCATCTTTCATTGTGTTGATCTCTGGGTATAGATCCTACACTGTGCTGCATTCAATAGGCTATTCTAGTTTTAAATTTTGGATCCAATTATGTAATCTGGATAGAGAAGCAAAGAGTGCCAGCGAGAGTAGCATCATGATGCACGACAAGACCTAACCTGAAGTCAGTCATCATTGGAACTTACTGATAAGAAAAAGTTGTGGACAACATTTTCCCAATTGGGTTGCTAATAATAATTCAAAACTCAAATGGGTAATTTAAAAATCTCTACAGTAAAATATTTATTTGATGTCTATAAAGTGAAATATTTATTTTATAAGCACTCAATGATTTCTTATTGCATGCAAAACCTAAAAATTAAAAATTTTCATAAGGTGAACATGCATAGCAATATTACTGTGTCTAATTAATGTAAAAGTAATTTTGACAGAAATACAGTACGATTTTTGTGCTGACATATCCGAAAAGCAATGAACTATAACTATACAAAATATCTGAGCGTATTTCAACCGTCCTTAAGTACAAATACAATCCAGTAAAAGTATGGGCTTAAAATTCACACAGGAAAAGTAGCTTACCATTTCAACTTTTTATTTTGCACCTAGGTATTACTGTAATACACTAATGCACTCTATCCCATATTGGGATTTTTTTTTTTTTTTTGCTTGTGATGCAGGAGTGGAGAGTAGTTCTCAATGTACACCCACTGAAAAATCCTTGCTGTCACTCATACACAGAATGCACTATTTAACAATGTTTCAGTACAAAAAAGTCAAGCCTGCCTTGGAAGTTTGACTCTGAGTAGTAATACAGGATGTTTGAATTTGAACAGATACAGGAAGCAGAGAGAGAGAGAGAGAGAGAGAGAGAGAGAGAGAGAGAGAGAGAGAGAGAGGAAGATAGAGAAAAGAGACCTCAGGAAGTTAATTCCCATTAGAGGAGCATTTTAGGACGCTGACCACAGTCTATTCTACCGGTTTCAGATTAAGGTAAGCTAAAGCTGGCCATAGATGGATCAACTCTTAGTGGGTTCTGCAGGGATCAGCCAAGATTCAATCCATGTATGGGCCAGCTGGTTGTACTGAAGTTGATCCATCAACGCTGACTGTGTTGATGGGGGAATCAAGCTATTTTCTTTCTTGCAACCTGTGGCTTGCCTAAGTGAACATTCTGACACCAATTAGAATTAGTAATTGCATAAATATCCCACTTTGTTGTTATGTGAATAGAGCAGGCCACAACTTGGCCATGAATGGTGTGGTTGATTCCTTAACCACTTCAATACAGGGGACGTTCCTCCCTTCCTGCCCAGGACAATTTTCAGCCTTATAGCACTGTCACACTTTGAATGACAATTGCGTGGTCACTGAACACTGTACTCAAACTAAATTGTTATCATTTTCTTCCCACAAATAGAGCTTTCTTTTGGTGGCATTGGATCAACACTAGGGTTTTTATTTTTTGCTAAACAAACTAAAAAAGACCATCATTTTTGAAAAAAAAAGTTTTTCTTTGTTTCTGTAATAAAATTGTATTTTCTCCTTCACTGATGGGCACTGATGAGACTGCACTGATGAGGCGGCACTGATAGGCACTGATGAGTTGGCACTGATAAGGTGGTACTGATGGTCACTGATGAGAAGGCACTAATATGTAGAATTGATGGGCACTGATAGGTAGCACTGATATGCAGCACTGATGGGCACTGATAGGCGGCACTGATATGCAGCACTGATGGGCACTGATAGGTGGCACTGATGGGCACCGATAGGTGGCACTGATGGGCACTAATAGGTGGCACTGATGGGCACTGACAGGCGGCATTGATAGGCACTAATAGATGGCACTGATGGGCAGCACTGATGATGATCGCGGCTTATCCTGCTGGACATCATAGACACAAGTTCATCCAGTTCAATCAATAAAAGGGAACAAAAACATACACTCCTATATACACAATTCTTTACCCACAGTTGATCCAGAGAATGGAGAAAACCCCCAGCAAAGCATGATCAACATTACCTATAGGCGTTGGTATCCAGTTATACTATGTGCATTTAGGAAACAACCCAGACCTTTTTTAAAACAATCTACTGAGCTGGATAGAACCAGCTCTTGAGGGAGTCTATGCCACTTTTCACACCTCTTACTGTGAAGAAACCTTATCATATTTAGAGCTTATGATCTAACAGAACACCCAGATCCTTCTCCACCATAGAGTCCCCCAATTGTACTCCCCCTAGTATGTATGATGTATGCATATTCTGAGTCCCCAAGTTCATAACCTTACATTTATCAACATCAAACCTCATTTGCCACATAGTTTGGTGTCATCTGCAAAGACTGAAATGGTACTTTTAATCCCAGACCCTATATCATTTATAAATATATTAACCTCTTCCTGCCCATGCTATAGCCGAAAGATGGCAACAGCGTGGGCCTAAATTACTGGGAGAGCGTCCATGTCCGTCCTCCCGTGCATAAGCTGCCTGCACGCCATCCTCTGGGTGCATGTGGTGCGCTCTGTGATCAGCGAGTCTACAAGACTCGGCTGATCACAGATCTGAGTAAGGGGCCCATCCCGACCCCTTACCATGTGATCAGCTGGCAATGACAGCTGATCACATGATGTAAACAGAGCCGGTAATCGTCAATTGTTTTCCTCGCGCTGACAGCGTGAGAAGAAAAAAAAAGCCGTTAACGGCATCTGTCAGAGGGACATAGGTCTCGATCACTGAGAGCCACTGCCACCTTATCTGTGCCTACCAGTGCCACCTGCCAGTGCCCACCAGTGCCACCTATCAGTGCCAATCAGTGCCCATCAGTGCCTTATCATCAGTGATGCCTATCAGTGTCCCCTACCAGTGCCTATCAGTGCCCATCAGTGCCACCTATTAGTGCCCATCAGTGCCACCTATTAGTAATACCTATCAGTGCCACCTATTGGTGCCCTTTAGTGTCTCCCATCAGTGCCCATCAGTGCCACCCTTCGGTGCCACCTATTAAAGCGACCTATCAGTGCCCGCCAGTGCTGCCTCATCAGTGTCTATCAGTGCCCCCTTATCAGTGCCTATCTGTGCTGCCTTATCAGTGCCTATGAGTGAAGCCTATCAGTGAAGCCTATCAGTGCAGCCTCATCAGCACACATCAATGAAGGAGAAAATTTACCTGTTTGCAAAATTTTGTGACAAACTGTGAAAACTGTTTTAATTTTTTTCCCAAATTTTTGGTCTTTTTTTGTTTGTTTAGCAAAAAATAATAACCCTAGTAGTGATTAGGGATGAGCCGAACACCCCCCTGTTCGGTTCGCACCAGAACATGTGAACAGGAAAAAAATTCGTTCGAACACGCGAACGCCGTTAAAGTCTATGGGACACGAACATGAATAATCAAAAGTGCTAATTTTAAAGGCTAATATGCAAGTTATTGTCAATAAAAGTGTTTGGGGACCCGGGTCCTGCCCCAGGGGACATGGATCAATGCAAAAAAAAGTTTTAAAAACGGACGTTTTTTCAGGAGCAGTGATTTTAATAATGCTTAAAGTCAAACAATAAAAGTGTAATATCCCTTTAAATTTCATACCTGGGGGGTGTCTATAGTATGCCTGTAAAGGGGCGCATGTTTCCCGTGTTTAGAACAGTCTGACAGCAAAATGACATTTTGAAGGAAAAAACACATTTAAAACTACCGCGGCTATTGCATTGCCGACAATACACATAGAAGTTCATTGATAAAAACGGCATGGGAATTCCCCACAGGGCAACCCCGAACCAAAATTTAAAAAAAAAAATGATGTGGGAGTCCCCCTAAATTCCATACAAGGCCCTTCAGGTCTGGTATGGATATTAAGGGGAACCCCAGCCAAAATTTAAAAAAAAAATTGACGTGGGGTTCCCCCTAAATTCCATACCAGACCCTTCAGGTCTGGTATGGATTTTAAGGGGAACCCCGCGCCAAAAAAAAAAAAAAAACGGCGTGGGGTCCCCCCAAAAATCCATACCAGACCCTTATCCGAGCACGCAACCTGGCAGGCCGCAGGAAAAGAGGGGGGGACGAGAGTGCGCCCCCCCCCCTCCTGAACCGTACCAGGCCACATGCCCTCAACATTGGGAGGGTGCTTTGGGGTAGCCCCCCAAAACACCTTGTCCCCATGTTGATGAAGACAAGGGCCTCATCCCCACAACCCTGGCCGGTGGTTGTGGGGGTCTGCGGGTGGGGGGCTTATCGGAATCTGGAAGCCTCCTTTAACAAGGGGACCCACAGATCCCGGCCCCCCCCCTGTGTGAAATGGTAAGGGGGTACTTACCCCTACCATTTCACTAAAAAACTGTCAAAAATGTTAAAAATGACAAGAGACAGTTTTTGACAATTCCTTTATTTAAATGCTTCTTCTTTCTTCCTTCATCTTCTTCTTCTTCTGGTTCTTCTGGCTCTTCTGGTTCTTCCTCCGGCGTTCTCGTCCAGCATCTTCTCCGCGGCGTCTTCTATCTTCTTCTCCTCGGGCCGCTCCGCACCCATGGCATGAGGGGGGAGGCTCCCGCTCTTCTCTTCATCTTCTTCTCTTCTTCATCTTCTTCTTAATCTTCTTCTTCTTCTTCTCTTCTTCCTTCTTCTCTTCTTCATTTCTTCTCCGGGCCGCTCCGCAGCCATGCTGTGGCATGGAGGGAGGCTCCCGCTGTGTGACGGCGTCTCTTCGTCTGACGGTTCTTAAATAACGGGGGGCCGGGCCACCCAGTGACCCCGCCCCCCTCTGACGCACGGTGACATGACGGGACTTCCCTGTGGCATTCCCCGTGACGTCACAGGGAAGTCCCGTCAAGTCACCGTGCGTCAGAGGGGGGCGGGGTCACCGGATGGCCCCGCCCCCCGTTATTTAAGAACCGTCAGACGAAGAGACGCCGTCACACAGCGGGAGCCTCCCTCCATGCCACAGCATGGCTGCGGAGCGGCCCGGAGAAGAAATGAAGAAGAGAAGAAGGAAGAAGAGAAGAAGAAGAAGAAGATGAAGAAGAAGATGAAGAAGAGAAGAAGATGAAGAGAAGAGCGGGAGCCTCCCCCCCCCCATGCCATGGGTGCGGAGCGGCCCGAGGAGAAGAAGATAGAAGACGCCGCGGAGAAGATGCTGGACGAGAACGCCGGAGGAAGAACCAGAAGAGCCAGAAGAACCAGAAGAAGATGAAGGAGAAAGAAGAAGCATTTAAATAAAGGAATTGTCAAAAACTGTCTCTTGTCATTTTTAACATTTTTGACAGTTTTTTAGTGAAATGGTAGGGGTAAGTACCCCCTTACCATTTCACACAGGGGGGGGCCGGGATCTGGGGGTCCCCTTGTTAAAGGGGGCTTCCAGATTCCTATAAGCCCCCCGCCCGCAGACCCCCACAACCACCGGCCAGGGTTGTGGGGATGAGGCCCTTGTCTTCATCAACATGGGGACAAGGTGTTTTGGGGGGCTACCCCAAAGCACCCTCCCAATGTTGAGGGCATGTGGCCTGGTACGGTTCAGGAGGGGGCGCACTCTCGTCCCCCCCTCTTTTCCTGCGGCCTGCCAGGTTGCGTGCTCGGATAAGGGTCTGGTATGGATTTTTGGGGGGACCCCACGCCGTTTTTTTTTTTTTTTTGGCGCGGGGTTCCCCTTAAAATCCATACCAGACCTGAAGGGTCTGGTATGGAATTTAGGGGGAACCCCACGTCAATTTTTTTTTTAAATTTTGGCTGGGGTTCCCCTTAATATCCATACCAGACCTGAAGGGCCTTGTATGGAATTTAGGGGGACCCCCACATCATTTTTTTTTTAATTTTGGTTCGGGGTTGCCCTGTGGGGAATTCCCATGCCGTTTTTATCAATGAACTTCTATGTGTATTGTCGGCAATGCAATAGCCGCGGGTAGTTTTAAATGAGTTTTTTCCTTCCAAATGTCATTTTGCTGTCAGACTGTTCTAAACACAGGAAACATGCGCCCCTTTACAGGCATACTATAGACACCCCCCAGGTACGAAATTTAAAGCGATATTACACTTTTATTGTTTGACTTTAAGCATTAATAAAATCACTGCTCCTGAAAAAATGTCCGTTTTTAAAACTTTTTTTTGCATTGATCCATGTCCCCTGGGGCAGGACCCGGGTCCCCAAACACTTTTTATGACAATAACTTGCATATTAGCCTTTAAAATTAGCACTTTTGATTTCTCCCATAGACTTTTAAAGGGTGTTCCGCGGCATTCGAATTTGCCGCGAACACCCCAAATTGTTCGCTGTTCGGCGAACTTGCGAACAGCCAATGTTCGAGTAGAACATGAGTTCGACTCGAACTCGAAGCTCATCCCTAGTAGTGATTAAATACCACAAAAAAGCTCTATTTGTGTGAACAAAATAAAAAAAAGTCATATGGGTACAGTGTAGCTTGACCGTGCAATTGTCATTTAAAGTGTGACAGTGCTGCAAGCTGCAAATTAGCCTGGGCAGGAAGAGGGTTTTAGTGCCTAGTAGGCAAGTGGTACAAAAGTAAGTGTCCCAACACTAAATCTTGGGTTACACCACTAACATACCTAGACCATTCAGAGTAAGAATCATTAAATACTACTCTGAATTCTGTCTTTTAGACACTTTTCTATCCAATCACAAACTGATTTCTCCAAGGCTGTAGACTTTACCTTACACATTAACCATGTGAGGAGGAACTGTGTCAAATGCTTTTGCAAAATCTAAGTATGCCACGTCCACAACCACCCCTCTGTCCAAGGTTTTACTTACCTCCTTATAAAAAGAAATCAGATTTGTTTGACAACTTCTGACAAACTGTCTGTTGTTTAAAATATTTTTTTACTGGAAGAACTTATTTATGTGGTCTTTTATTAAACTCTCCAGTATTTTCCCAGCTATAGAAAATAAATTAACAGGTCTATAGTTACTTGGTAAAGACTTTGATTTGTTTTAAATATAGGCAGATTATTGGCCTTACGCCAATCCAATAGTACTATTCCAGTCTTTAAAGAGTCCCAAAAAATGACAAAACAATGCCTTTGAAATGACACAGCTCAATTATTTTAGGATTTGTGGGTGGATGCCATCTGGTCCAGGTGCTTTATTCACCTTTATTATGTCTTAATATTCAATTTTCAGACCATATAAATTTTGAGCTATTTTGGATGAATGAATGAGTGATTTGTAAAGCGCTGCAAATGCGAACTGAATCGCCTCAAGGCGCTAATGCATTTTGTGTCTGAGCAGCTTCTTAGAAGAGGAAGGTTTTTAGTTTTTTCCTAAAGGCCAGATGGTTTTCTTCCATGCGAATGTGAGTCGGAAGAATATTCCATAGCCGAGGTCCCTGGACTGCAAATCTGCGTTCTCCCCTTGCTTTGTAGCGGTATTTGGGAATGAGGATCAGGTTTTGGTTGGATGATCACAGATTGCGATTGGGTGTGTAGTGTTTTATTTTCTCTCGGAGGTATTGAGGGGCGTTTCCTTGTATGCATTTGTGGGTGAGGCAGAGGGTCTTGAATGTGATCCGATTCTTTACCGTTAGCCAATGTAGGCTCCTCAGGGATGGGGAGATGGACTCCCAGGGTTTTTTTCCTGTTAACAGTCGCGTTTTGAATGGCCTGTAGGCGCGCAAGCTGATATTGTGGTAAGCCTATGTAGAGTGAGTTTGCGTAGTCAAGACGGGAATTGATGATTGTTCCAACTACTGCTGCTTTGTCCTTTTCTGGGATAAAGGGAATGAGTCTGCGTAGCAGGCGGAGGAGATGGTGAGATCCGCTGACTACTGATCCTATTTGTGCATCCATTGTCATTTCTGAGTCAAAGATAACTCCGAGACTCTTGGCTTTGGTGCTCGGGGAGATGGTCTGTCCAAAGATGGTGGGAGGTATCCATGGAGTCTTGGTTTTGGATTTTGGTTAGCGTTTAGGAGGAGAAGTTCTGTTTTTGACCCTTTGAGTTTGAGGGAGCTGATGGTCATCCAGTCATCTATCAAAGTGAGACATTGCTCTAGTTGATGATGGTGTTTTTTTTGTCCGGTGATGCGAAAGTAGATTTGGGTATCGTCAGCATTATGCCCCGTACACACGGTCGGATTTTCCGATAGAAAATGTCCGATCAGAGCGTGTTGTCGGAAATTCCGACCATGTGTGGGCTCCATCGGACATTTTCCATCGGATTTTCCGACACACAAAGTTGGAGAGCAGGAGATCAAATTTTCCGACAACAAAATCCGTTGTCGGAAATTTCGATCGTGTGTACACAAATCCGACGGACAAAGTGCCACGCATGCTCAGAATAAATAAAGAGATTAAAGCTATTGGTCACTGCCCCGTTTATAGTCCCGATATACGTGTTTTACGTCACCGCGTTTAGAACGATCGGATTTTCCGACAACTTTGTGTGACCGTGTGTATGCATGACAAGTTTGAGCCAACATCCGTTGGAAAAAATCCTAGGATTTTGTTGTCGGAATGACCGATCAATGTCCGACCGTGTGTACGGGGCATAAGAGTGGAAGCAGAGGTCTGATTTTTTGATGATTTTGAGGAGTGGGCGGATGTAGATGTTGAATAGCACTGGCGACAAAGGTGAACCCTGGGGGACTCCACAGGAAATTGTCTGGGTGTCGGAGGTGAATGCTCCAAGTTTCACTGTCTGAGAACGAACCATTTTAGACTCAAATCTGTGGCTCCTGCAACTTCTGTGAGGCGGACAAGTAGAGTATTGTGGTCCACTGTATCAAATCTGTATCAGATCATTTGGGGTTGTGTCAATACCATCCTTATTATGGATATGAGCTCCCCCATGCTCCTTTGTATACACAAAGCTGAACAAGGTATTTAATAAATTTGCCTTTTACTTTGTTCCCAGTCACCCACTCTAGATTATTGCTCAGGCCTGACCTTTTTATTATTAATATATTTGAAGATTTTTTTGTGGTTTGTCCTACTATCTTTTACAATCTGTCGTTCATTTTGAATTTGTGTGGCATTCATTTCCTTTTTACATATCCCTGTTATTTGCTTTGTAACATTTAAATGATGATAGTGTTCCTTCATTTTTATATTTTTTAAAAGCTCTTTTCTTATTATATATAGCTTTTTTTAACTTTGGCCATTTTTTTTAACCTTTTAAATGTATTGCCATTGGGAATATATTTTGCAGTGTGTTCATGTACAGTCTATTTGAAACATTCCCATTTCTGTTCTGTGTTCATCAATGCCAATATTTCATCCCAGTCTTGGAGAGCAGCCATCATCCTTGGAAAATTTGCTCATTTTTATCTTTCCAGTATGTGCTTGTTGTTTATAGCTAACAATAAATGAAATCATGTATATTGAGAATCACTCTCTATTTACCCCGTTGACCTCTGTACTGGGACTGAAAGTAATTTCAAAGCTGTGAGTTGTCACCAGAATAGAAATAGAAGGAAAATCTTTCAATGGGATATTTGTCCAGTAACAAGTGTCTAGGAGGGAACTTCCCTCACTCTGGAGAGTTTTTCTTTCATTTGTGTTGTGTCTACAGGACAAAAAGTGCAGAGATATATCCCCAGAGGGAGACAGATGGCAAGATAGAGTTTTAGACACTTTAAAAGCTAACTTTATTATTGTACAGTTATCATTCAAATAACAACTAATGACTTAAATATCTAATTAGTGGCTGTTTATTGTGGCAACATCCTCATTAGCTTAAATACACCCTCTTCACCACCCATTTGTGTGGACCACCAAAAGAGAGACCATTTGTTTGGACCCCCAAAAGAGATAAGGAGGGGAACGAGCAAGCACCTGTAGTATATCATAACAAACTTAATATTTTTGCATTGAGTTCAAAAGAAGAGGGTGTATTTAAGCTAATGAGGATGTTGCCACAATAAACAGCCACTAATTAGATATTTAAATCAATAGTTGTCATTTGAATGTGTAGAAAGTTTGATTATGTGTTCATATTCCTTGGCAAAGATGGAAAACCACACGAGTGCCATAGTGAATGTGTGTAAGAGTGATAAAAGTAATCAGGTATTGAATTAAATGTGGTACCAAAGATCCAATAATATAAATATGATGACAAAAAGTCAAAAGTGAAATAATGCAATATGATGTGCTTTATTGTAAAGATGAATGTGAAAATGTAAAAATGAAGTAAATTATTCGACTTAAACTAAGCTCAAGGGAATAGAGGAAGTGGTGCAAAAAGCTAGGGATAAATAAATACAGTGAGAAAACTCTGAGAATACCTTAGGCAGTGTGAGAGTTCATTATGACACACAGTTGAGGTTATTAGGTAACAATGCAGATGGTGGAACTTGAATAACTTTCAAACATCTGTATCTGTATTAAAGTGAATTAAAGTGAAGTTTCCATATTAGTTCTTACAAGGATTTTAAGATTTAAAGGTGGCTTTGTGTTCCCTATCCCAAACACTTCCTTGATGGTGAACTTGTCCAATGTGCCTGTGTGTCAGAAGCTCACTGGGATCACTTCAGGATCCACAGGAGCTGGTAATGTTATAAATACTTCCTTTTGATTTTTAAATTGAGTACAGGTGCCTGTCCTCCAAGGGCCTCCCCCCTCCTGCAAACCCACCTATGCATCCCGAGCACCATCATGGTGGTCTCCTTGGCGTTCCGGCAGGCCATCATTTCTGTAGCAAATGCGTGATGTCATGACATCACACGCATGTGCCGCAACAACTGTGCACGTGCGCGGCACCATATAACATCCAGCAATGATCACGGAACACCGCCAGCATGGTAACGCTCCCTCTTGTGGCGCTGATGAAAATTGCACCAAATTGGGAGGACTTCTATGAGATAGTAGATCGAGCCTATGAAGGCGGGATTGTATACAAATACCTTTTCGAGTTTATTAGGACTAGGGTGCCTACTTTTTATTGTTTACCCAAAATTCATAAAAATTCTATTACACCTACAGGTAGACCAAATATCTCCAGCAACTGAGGCATTTCAGAGAACTTGAGCAGAGTTATTGATTCTTATTTACATCCCTATGTCATTTCCCTGCCTTCCTTTGTTAAGGACACTATATATTTTCTACAATTCATTAACAAATTTACTATTCCAAAGGACTATCTTCTTGTCACAATTGACGTTGAAGCTCTATACAGCTCCATTCCCCACTCGTGTGGCCTGGCAGCTGTACAGAAAGTCCTACAGCAGGGGTCAAGACATGATATGGCTCTAAATGAGTTAATCCTAAAAGGTTAGGACTACATCCTCAATCACAATTATTTTCTCTTTGACTGTTCCCACTACATCCAGGTACAAGGCCCCATCCTATGCCAGTCTGTACTTGGGGGAATGGGAACAATATCTCTTTGGAGGTTAGGATCTTGTTGAGTACCTGGGCCACATATTTACGTGGCTCAGGTACATCGATGACATCGTCATCATATGGGAGGGATCGGAAGATACCTTGAAAGAGTTCTTCCAGAAAATTAATATCAATGATTACAATTTAACATTTACAATGGCAAATGACAAACAAACCATTACCTTCTTGGATGTCCAAATAATTTGTGACTCAGAAGGAAGATTAGGTAGTACTTTGTATCAAAAAAGCCCTGCTGGTAATGCAGTATTGCATGCCGAAAGTTTTCACCTCACCCCTTTAACCACTTTCATCCTGGCCCATAGCAGATGATGGTCAGGCGGTGGTTCTGTTATCCTGACTGGGCATCATATGACGTCCAGCAGGATAACATGCCACCGCGCTCCCACGGTGGTGCGCATTGTGGCGATCGGTGGAGCGGTGTGTCAGCCTGACACACCGCTCCACCGATCTTGGTAAAGAGACTCTGACGGAGACTCTTTAACACGTGATCAGCCGTGTCCAATCACGGCTAATCACAATGTCAATAGGAAGAGCCGTTGATCGCCTTTTCCTCACTTGCGTCTGACAGACACGAGTAGAGGAGAGCCGATCGGTATCAGCACAGCCCCCCCTCAGATCACCACATTGAATCACCAGGGATCGCCACTAGGACCACCAGGGAAGGGGCAACATGTGGATGGCCAGGTATGTACCCCATGGCCATCCACATGTGCCAAATGTGCTCAATCTGTGCCAATCAGTGCCCCCAAATGGGCACTGACTGGCACCATTATGTTTCAGTTCTGCCCAGCAATGCCACCAATCAGTTTTATCAGTGCCACCAATCAGTGTCATCAGTGTCACCTGTCTGTGCCCATTGGTGCCACCTGTCAGTGCCCATCAGTGCCCATCAGTGCCCACCTATCAGTGCCCATCAGTGCCACCTATCAGTGCCACCCAGCAGTGCCACCCATAAGTACCAATCAGTGCCACCCATAAGTACCAATCAATGCCACCTACGAGTGCCCATCAGTGCCGCCTATGTGTACCCATTGGTGCCACCTATGAGTGCCCATCAGTGCCGCATACCAGTGCCACCTATCAGTGCCCATCAGTGCCACCTATCAGTGCCCATCATCAGTGCCTGTCAGTGCCACCTCATCAGTGCCACCTCATCAGTGCCACCTCATTGGTGCCACCTCATCAGTGTCCATCATTGAAGAAGAAAACGTACTTATTTACAAAAATTTTTAACAGAAACAAAGAAAAACTTGTTTTTTTTTCAAAATTTTCAGTCTTTTTTTATTTGTTACGCAAAAAATAAAAACCACAGAGGTGATAAAATACCACCAAAATAAAGCTCTATTTGTGGGAACAAAATGATAAAAAATTTGTTTGGGTACAGTGTAGCATGACCGCTATTCAAATTGCAACAGCGCTGAAAGCTGAAAATTGGCCTGGGCGGGAAGGTGTCTAAGTGCTTGGTATTGAAGTGGTTAAAGGATTCAATCCCCTATAGACAGTATCTTCGGTTGCGAAGAAACTGTTCCAACGACAAGAAGTTGGTAAACTCCAGGACAGATTACTAGCACGGGGATATAGTCGTTCGTGCATACGGAGGGCCTACAACAAAATGGTTGGTTAGTCACATCAAAATCTCTTATTTCAATCAAAATCAATAAAGAATCTCAACTTTGACCCCATGAGGACTATCATGCGTTATTCAAATCAACATTCACAATTTAGAGAGATTATTAAAAAATATTCATTGATTTTGACAGACTACCCAAGAATAGAGCAATTTATATCAACCAATCCATTGATCACCTACAGACGAGCTTCTTCAATTAAAAATAAATTAGTTCAGAGCGAATACAGGGCTAAATCCATTAAAAAAAAACATTGTCATATATAAGGTTCCTTCCCTTGTGGACATTGCTCACATTGTTACCTTATTAGGAGAGAGAAACCTTTCCTACTTCCCAAAGGCGAAATGTTTGATCCTAAGCACTTTGCCAACTGTCAAATACAGGGGGTTATCTATTTGATGTCCTGTGAATGTGGAGCCTATTATGTAGACAAGATTAAACAGCAATTTTGGTATCAAATTTCTCAACACGTATATAGCATGGAAATTGGAAACAGACATCTATCAGTGGGTAGACATGTAGTTCTACATCATCACTAGGGATGAGCTTCGAGTTCGAGTCGAACTCATGTTCTACTCGAACATTGGCTGTTCGCAAGTTCGCCGAACAGCGAACAATTTGGGGTGTTCGCGGCAAATTCGAATGCCGCGGAACACCCTTTAAAAGTCTATGAAAGAAATCAAAAGTGCTAATTTTAAAGGCTTATATGCAAGTTATTGTCATAAAAAGTGTTTGGGGACCCGGGTCCTGCCCCAGGGGACATGGATCAATGCAAAAAAAAGTTTTAAAAACGGACGTTTTTTCAGGAGCAGTGATTTTATTAATGCTTAAAGTCAAACAATAAAAGTGTAATATCCCTTTAAATTTAGTACCTGGGGGGTGTCTATAGTATGCCTGTAAAGGGGCCCATGTTTCCTGTGTTTAGAACAGTCTGACAGCAAAATGACATTTGGAAGGAAAAAACTCATTTAAAACTACCCGCGGCTATTGCATTGCCGACAATACACATAGAAGTTCATTGATAAAAACGGCATGGGAATTCCCCACAGGGCAACCCCGAACCAAAATAAAAAAAAAAAAATGATGTGGGGGTCCCCCTAAATTCCATACAAGGCCCTTCAGGTCTGGTATGGATATTAAGGGGAACCCCAGCCAAAATTTTAAAAAAAAATTGACGTGGGGTTCCCCCTAAATTCCATACCAGACCCTTCAGGTCTGGTATGGATTTTAAGGGGAACCCCGCGCCAAAAAAAAAAAAAAAAACGGCGTGGGGTCCCCCCAAAAATCCATACCAGACCCTTATCCGAGCACGCAACCTGGCAGGCTGCAGGAAAAGAGGGGGGGACGAGAGTGCGCCCCCCCCCTCCTGAACCGTACCAGGCCACATGCCCTCAACATTGGGAGGGTGCTTTGGGGTAGCCCCCCAAAACACCTTGTCCCCATGTTGATGAAGACAAGGGCCTCATCCCCACAACCCTGGCCGGTGGTTGTGGGGGTCTGCGGGCGGGGGGCTTATCGGAATCTGGAAGCCCCCTTTAACAAGGGGACCCCCAGATCCCGGCCCCCCCCCTGTGTGAAATGGTAAGGGGGTACTTACCCCTACCATTTCACTAAAAAACTGTCAAAAATGTTAAAAATGACAAGAGACAGTTTTTGACAATTCCTTTATTTAAATGCTTCTTCTTTCTCCTTCATCTTCTTCTGGTTCTTCTGGCTCTTTTGGTTCTTCCTCCGGCGTTCTCGTCCAGCATCTCCTCCGTGGAGTCTTCTATCTTCTTCTCCTCGGGCCGCTCCGCACCCATGGCATGAGGGGAGGCTCCCGCTCTTCTCTTCATCTTCTTCTCTTCTTCATCTTCTTCTTCATCTTCATCTTCTTCTTCTTCTTCTCTTCTTCCTTCTTCTCTTCTTCATTTCTTCTCCGGGCCGCTCCGCAGCCATGCTGGCATGGTGGGAGGCTCCCGCTGTGTGACGGCGTCTCTTCGTCTGACGGTTCTTAAATAACGGGGGCGGGGCCATCCGGTGACCCCGCCCCCCTCTGACGCACGGTGACTTGACGGGACTTCCCTGTGACGTCACGGGGAATGCCACAGGGAAGTCCCGTCATGTCCCCCGCCCCCCGTTATTTAAGAACCGTCAGACGAAGAGACGCCGTCACACAGCGGGAGCCTCCCACCATGCCAGCATGGCTGCGGAGCGGCCCGGAGAAGAAATGAAGAAGAGAAGAAGGAAGAAGAGAAGAAGAAGAAGAAGATGAAGAAGAAGATGAAGAAGAGAAGAAGATGAAGAGAAGAGCGGGAGCCTCCCCCCTCATGCCATGGGTGCGGAGCGGCCCGAGGAGAAGAAGATAGAAGACGCCGCGGAGGAGATGCTGGACGAGAACACCGGAGGAAGAACCAGAAGAGCCAGAAGAACCAGAAGAAGAAGAAGATGAAGGAAGAAAGAAGAAGCATTTAAATAAAGGAATTGTCAAAAACTGTCTCTTGTCATTTTTAACATTTTTGACAGTTTTTTAGTGAAATGGTAGGGGTAAGTACCCCCTTACCATTTCACACAGGGGGGGGGCCGGGATCTGGGGGTCCCCTTGTTAAAGGGGGCTTCCAGATTCCGATAAGCCCCCCGCCCGCAGACCCCCACAACCACCGGCCAGGGTTGTGGGGATGAGGCCCTTGTCTTCATCAACATGGGGACAAGGTGTTTTGGGGGGCTACCCCAAAGCACCCTCCCAATGTTGAGGGCATGTGGCCTGGTACGGTTCAGGAGGGTGGGGGCCGCACTCTCGTCCCCCCTCTTTTCCTGCGGCCTGCCAGGTTGCGTGCTCGGATAAGGGTCTGGTATGGATTTTTGGGGGGACCCCACACCGTTTTTTTTTTTTTTTTTTGGCGCGGGGTTCCCCTTAAAATCCATACCAGACCTGAAGGGTCTGGTATGGAATTTAGGGGGAACCCCACGTCAATTTTTTTTTAAAATTTTGGCTGGGGTTCCCCTTAATATCCATACCAGACCTGAAGGGCCTTGTATGGAATTTAGGGGGACTCCCACATCATTTTTTTTTTTTAATTTTGGTTCGGGGTTGCCCTGTGGGGAATTCCCATGCCGTTTTTATCAATGAACTTCTATTTGTATTGTCGGCAATGCAATAGCCGCGGTAGTTTTAAATGTGTTTTTTCCTTCAAAATGTCATTTTGCTGTCAGACTGTTCTAAACACGGGAAACATGCGCCCCTTTACAGGCATACTATAGACACCCCCCAGGTATGAAATTTAAAGGGATATTACACTTTTATTGTTTGACTTTAAGCATTATTAAAATCACTGCTCCTGAAAAAACGGCCGTTTTTAAAACTTTTTTTTGCATTGATTCATGTCCCCTGGGGCAGGACCCAGGTCCCCAAACACTTTTATTGACAATAACTTGCATATTAGCCTTTAAAATTAGCACTTTTGATTATTCATGTTCGTGTCCCATAGACTTTAACGGTGTTCGCGTGTTCGAACGAATTTTTTTCCTGTTCGCATGTTCTGGTGCGAACCGAACAGGGGGGTGTTCGGCTCATCCCTAATCATCACTATCAGATGCCAAAAGTCACTTTTGTTGCCCTCGACAGAATACATATTTCTGATCGAGGTGAAGACTGGAATAAAGTACTGCTTCAACATGAGCAACGCTGGATCTTTATATTACAGGCCACCACCTTTCCAGGCCTAAACGAATCCATTACATTTGCCCCCTTCCTAAAAGGATTTGTGTCTGGCAAAACCAACTAAATGGGATAATCATCCTATGAACAGAATCTTTTTGACGTAACTTGATTACTTTTAATTTATTTTTGGGAAGATGAATGAAAATCATAAATTCAACCAGGCTTTAGGCACACCTTAAAATAAAGCAAATGAATTATAAAATATTAAGTAACATATTTATCTGTATGTATTTTATAATTATGCATTGTTTGAATTATAAAATATCAAGTGACATATCCACTTGTATGTACTATGTATCTATGTATTGTATTTTGCAGTTTCTACTATCATACTGATCCAGTGTCCTTCCCGCATCCTTTGGTGGGTATCCCGCCTCTCTTTCAACTTCCCGACATGGTAAGGGAGAAGCAGCACTGTTTTCTCCCATTCTTTCCTCCCGATTGGTGCAATTTTCAACAGTGCCACAAGAGGGAGCGTTACCGTGCCGGTGATGTTCCATGATCATTGCTAGACATTATATGGCACCGCACGCATGCGCAGTTGTTGCGGCGCATGCGTGTGACGTCATGTTTTCTACAGAAATGACGGCATCTGCTGGGGCAAGGCCTTCCGGAACACCGAGGAGACCATGAGGAGACCGCCATAATGGCGGTTGGGATGCACAGGTGGGTTTGCGGGAAGGGGGAAGGCCCTTGGAGGACAGGAACCTGTACTCAATTTAAAAATCAAAAGAAAATATATACAACAATACGAGCTCCTGTGGATCCTGGAGTGATCCCAGTGACCTGCTGACACACAGACACATTGGACAAGTTTGCCATCAAGTAAGTGTTTGGGATAGGGAACGCAAAGCCACCTTTAAATCTTAAAATATTTGTAACAACTAATATGCAAACTTCTAAGTATAAAATTGATGCGCTTTAAATAAATAGTGCACAATATGCTGCTGCGACTAAGCTTAAATCCAGGAATAAAAAATGCATACATGTGAATAAAATAAATAAATAACTATGGTGCTAATACATGTGTTAAAATTGCCAAAATAAATCTTCAAATTGGTGATGTGACGGTGAGTATAAATAAAATAATATTGACACTTCCGCAAGTAAAATACCAATACTTGCGGAAGTACACATACATATTAGTGATTTTGCTATCTATTGCAGTATGTAATGACATGCGATCTGAGGTGTTAACATTGAATATGTAGTAACACTATTTACCACTGGAGGGAGTTTCGTGACCGCACTAATTAGGTCCATTTTTATGTTCTTATTTTTTATCTGGAAGTGTTCTATATTTGTTTGCAAACCTGTATTTATAAATATATGTTCCCCTTTTAATAATTGGTAAAACAATTAAATAAGGCTTAAGCCAAAATATTTACATGTCATTAGTAGCAGAAAGCAGTATGATGATCCAATGAACACAGCGCTGTCTCCATGGTAACCACAATGCCATAGGACTTAAATACAGAGGCCGTGGCTTCCTGGGTTTATCCTTGAAAAAGTCACGTGTCAGTGATGTAATGCGTGGGAGGAGCTTAGGACGTTCAGTGCTGCAATACACCTGAAGGTTAACAGCAGCTGTTTCTCTATGGGAAACCTCGTCCACAGCGGCTGACTGTAATCTGCTTATTTGAATGCTTCTAATAGACCGGGAGTTTGTGAGTGTATCTCTTGTCCCTGTTTTGCTTATGTACTATCTAGTAAGTTCACTGCACAATGATCTATTTTTTCTTTGCTTGCTTTGCATAAAACCTTTATCCTGAGAGCCGAATCACCAGCAGTATAATTGCTGAAGTGGGATGCAAGAAAAACTAAATATCCTGATACAAACGATCTAACCCAGTGAGTCAATCAATCTGGATTAAGGGAAGGAACTGTTTAATTATTTTTACTTTCTCCCACTATTTATCTCTGCCTGGACATTGTACTCAGAGTGTCATTATTATTTTATTTATACTCACCGTCACATCACCAATTTGAAGATTTATTTTGGCAATTTTAACACATGTATTAGCACCATAATTATTTATTTATTTTATTCACATGTATGCATTTTTTATTCCTGGATTTAAGCTTAGTCGCAGTAGCATATTGTGCACTATTTATTTAAAGCGCATCAATTTTATACTTAGTACTATTTGTTTGGTTATCTGATCACCCTATATTGATAGCAGCTTTAATTTACTGATTTTTTCATAGCACTAACTATATTGGTATATATATATTTTTAAGCACAATTTATTTATATCACACATATCTATCCACATCAGCGCTTGGTTTTTATTCATTTTTTTAATATGGAAACTTCGCTTTAATTCACTTTAATACAGATACGGATGTTTGGAAGCTATTCAAGTTCCGCCATCTGCATTGTTACCTTATAACCTCAACTGTGTGTCATAATGAACCTCACACTGCCTAAGGTATTGTCAGAGTTTTCTCACTGTATTCATTTATCACTAGCTTTTTGCACCACTTCATCTATTACCTTGAGCTTAGTTTAATTCATTAACCACTTCAGCCCCGGAAGAATTTACCCCCTTCCTGACCAGAGCACTTTTTGCGATTCGGCACTGCTTCACTTTAACTGACAATAGCGCGGTTGTGCAATGTTTTACCCAAACAAACTTGACGTCCTTTTTTCCCCACAAATAGAGCTTTCTTTGGTGGTATTTGATCGCCTCTACAGTTTTTATTTTTTGCGCTATAAACAAAAAAGAGCGACAATTTAAAAAAAGACGCATTATGTTTTACTTTTTGCTATAATAAATATCCCCCAAAAATATATAAAAAAAACAATTTTTTTCCTCAGTTTAGGCTGATATGTATTCTTCTACATATTTTTGGTAAAAAAAAAAAATCACAATAAGCATTTATTGATTGGTTTGCGCAAAAGTTATAGCGTCTACAAAATAGGGGAAAGATTTATAGCATTTTCTTAATATTATTTTTTTTTACTAGTAATGGCGGCAATCTGAGATTTTTATCATGACTGCGACATTATGACGGACACATCGGACAATTTTGACACATTTTTGGAACCATTGGCATTAATACAGCGATCAGTGCGATTAAAAATGCATTGATTACTGTAAAAATGTCACTGGCAGTTAAGGGGTTAACACTAGGGGGCAGTGAAGGGGTTAACTATGTTCCCTGGGAGGTGATTCTAACTGAAGGGGGAGGGACTAACTACAGGAAGTGACAGATCGTGGCTCCTAGCTAATAGGAACACATGATATGTCACTCCTGTCAGAATAGAACAGGGAAGTGTGTGTTTACACATACTCGTCCCTGTTCTGTGTCTCCTGGTCACGATCGCTCATGTCCGGCGGTCATTGCGACCGCCAGCCACGAGCATCGACCTCCGGCGGCGCTCACGCACCTGCTATCCGTACCCCGCGAGATCACGTACAGTAACGTGGTTTCGTGCAGGGGGAGCCAACCTGCCACAGTAAAACTGCGGCGGCTGGTCCGGAAGCAGTTAATTTACTTCATTTTTTAATTTTCACATTCATCTTTACAATATAGCACATCATATTGCATTATTTCACTTGTGACTTATGTCATCATATTTATATTATTGGATCTTTGCATAATTGAATAATATTGAATATTGAATAATATTTCTCTTTCTCTGCATAGAATAAAATACCCCCTTGAAGAAGACCACATTTAGAAGGGTTGAAATGCGTAGGGGTTCTATGTGGAAGACCACTTTTGCAGTAAAACGCAAACTTTATTTGGATTTCATACAATATGTAGTTCCATTATGATTGATGGTTTTGCCATTGTCATGTAAATGCCAGAGCTCAGTTTTTTACAACTCTTATGTAACTGCCAAACTGCCTTTTGACATAATAAAGAATTTTTTATGAATGACCTTTGAATTTTTTGGCTGCTAAAAAACCCCATGAGGGAATCTTTCTATATACAGTTGTGTAGAAATGTACATACCCTGGCAGAATGTATGATTTCTTGGCCATTTTTCAGAGAATATGAATGATAAGACAAAAACATTTCTTTCACTCATGGTTAGTGTTTGGCTGAAGCCATTTATTATCAATCAACTCAATCAATTTACTCTTTTTAAATCATACACAAGTTGACACAAAGGGGTTTGAATGGCTATTAAAGGTAACCATTGTCACCTGTGATCTGTCTGCTTGTAGTTAGTGTGTGTGGAAAAGGTCAATGAGTTTCTGGACTCCTGACAGACCCTTGCATCTTTTATCCAGTGCTGCACTGACGTTTCTGGATTCTGAGTCAAGGGGAAAGCAAAAGAATTGTCAAAGGATCTGCGAGAAAAGGTAGTTGAACTGTATAAAACAGGAAAGGGATATAAAAAGATATCCAAGGAAAGGAATTGAGAATGCCAATCAGCATTCAAATTCTAATCAAGAAGTAGAAAGTGAGGGGTTCTGTTGAAACCAAACCACGGTCAGGTAGACCAACTAGGGTTAAAGCCACAACTGCCAGGAAAATTGTTTAGGATGCAAAGAAAAACCCACAAATAACTTCAGGTGAAATACAGGACTCTCTGAAAACATGTGGTGTGGCTGTTTCAAGATGCACAATAAAGAGGCACTTGAAGAAAGATGGGCTGCATGGTCGAGTCGCCAGAAGAAAACCATTACTACACAAATGCCACAAATATCCCCCTTATAATACGCCAAACAGCACAGAGACAAGCCTCACACCTTCTGGCACAAAGTCATTTGGAGTAATGAGACCAAAATTGAGCTTTTTGGCCACAACCATAAATGGTACATTTGCAGAGGAGTCCACAAGGCCTATGATAAAAGGTACACCACTCCTACTGTGAAACATGGAGGTGGATCGCTGATGTTTTGGGGATGTGTGAGCTACAAAGGCACAATTGATGGCAAGATAAATGCAGTATGTTATCAAAAAATACTGGAGGTACATTTGCATTCATCAGCTAGGAAGCTGCTCATGGGACGTACTTGGGCATTCCAACATGACAATGATCCAAAACACAAGGCCAAGTCGACCTGTCATTGGCTACAGCAGAATAAAGTGAAGATTCTGGAGTGGCCATCTCAGTCTCTTGACCTCAATATCATTGAGCCACTCTGGGGAGATCTTAAACTAGCAGTTCTTGCAAGACAGCCCAAGAATTTACAGGAACTAGGGGCTTTTTGCCAAGAGAAATGAGCAGCTTTACCATCTAAGAAGATAAAGAGCCTCATCCACAAATACCACAAAATACTTCAAGATGTCATTGATGTTAAAGGGGACAATACACGGTATTAAGAACTGGGGTATGTAAACTTTTGATCAGGGTCATTTGGGTAGTTCTGCCATTATGATTTAAAAATGGTAAACACAGTTGATTGAAAATAAATGGCTTCAGCCAAACACTAACCATGAGTGAAAGAAAAGTTTTTGTGTTTTTTTGTGTTATCATTCATATTCTCTTAAAAATCATAAATCCTTCCAGGGTATGTAAACATGAGCCCAACTGTGTGTATATATATATATACCGGTATATATATATATATATATATATATATATATATAAAATACTTGGGAATGTAGACCACAAATATTTTTCTAAGCAAAGTGCTAAAGTGTTTCATAAATAAGTTCACAAGTTTTTTTTTTTAATTCACCCTTTCTGGAAACAGTTTTCAGTATAATTGAGATTTACATTGCTGGTTTCTGAAAAGCAAATGAAGACTGTAAGGTCTGGTAGTGTAAACAAAATAGGCTTCATCTGTCAGCATGATGTCTGTTTTAATGTGCTGCATAAACTTTACATTTTATTAGCTGCAAATATTGTTTTTCATCTGATACTCTTATTTACAAAACTCTTCATTTCACAATAATTGAGATTTACAAAAAGTGAAATTCCAAGTGAAAGCATTCAGTGAACTAGTAATACTATCCAGAAAGCACAGTCATTGTGCCAAAGTCAGAAATTGCATTCTTAATAACAGTGATATGTAATTCTCTGCAGAAAGCTCCAAAAGCCACACAGAGGTTCAGTAGGAGGTTGGCAGGAATGTACCTGCTGGGGCCTAAGCCTAGAGAAGTTAAATCTGATTGGTAGCAGTAACTATAATATTTAATGCTAGGATACTGCTTGTAAGAGGCAACAGAAAGTGTGCCCCAGCATCTGCAGTAGATGTTTTCCAGGATTACTAGATTATATATAAAAAGTTGTGATATAGATTAGTGCAGAACAACATTTGAGTAAATAATGGAATTGTTCAGCAGTTAGGCTATGCTATCTTTAAACATCTCAGGGTTTGATTTTCCTTTTTGCTTTCACAGAAATCTAAAAGCAGTATTCACCCTAAAATAAATACCTTTGTTACCCTTTTATTAATAATAATAATAATAATAATAATAATAATAATAATAATAATAATAATAATAATAATAATAATATTAATAATAATAATATAATTGTATACATTTCTAAATATATTAGTATTTTTCAAATAAAATAAATGAATCGTTATTTTTTTCTCTTTTTTCATTTTACCATGTGTTTACTTCTTGTATGATCCTGCGAAAGAAGGAAAGGAGGGAGGCGCACCTAAGTGCAGTATTAAAATGTAGTTTTAATGCGCAAAGTAATGCACTTACACAAATGTAGAAATCATAGGCATATCTGTGGTGCAGAACATCCTCCTCAAGGGGTGTCAGCTATATGGTTTTCCAGTGTCCAGAAGTCGTCAGTGACTGTGCAGGATGCTGAATCCAAAACCGGAAGTGCAGAGGATCCAGGCTGCCTGGCATGGACCGCATGGAGGGAAATGCATCACCCAGTGGGCAGGCCTTGGTGTAGGAAGGACAGGAAGCTAGTTTACATGCTCAGAGCATACTGCTCCTTCTACTGGCCTTCTACAGGCCTACACCGAGGCCTAACCACTGGGTGACATAATTTCCCTCCATGCGGTCCACGCCAGGCAGCCTGGATCCTCTGCACTTCCTGTTTTGGATTCAGCGTCATGCACAATCACTGACATCTTCTGGATGCTGGGAAACCGGATAGCTGGCACCCCTTGAGGAGGATGTTCTGTACCACAGATATGCCTATGATTTCTACATTTGCATAAGTGCATTACTTTGCGCATTAAAACTACATTTTAATACTACACTTGGGCGTGCCTCCCGCCTTTCCTACTTTTGCATTTCTCACAGAGTTTTTACGGATACGCTCTGGGGATGGCTGGCATCTGAACTTTCTTCTATATACCTAAGTTGGCATGAGCAACATTTATCTGAATAAGGACTATTATTAACTATAGCTTTGAACAACTGTGCAGACTTACCATTGTTATGTGCTGGTTGATTTTCTCTTTTCTTGTATGATCCTATCTTTCTTCTTGCCTCTTTTCCTTTTGCTGTATAGCTCTGTCAGTAGTCTATTGTATCTCAAAGATGAAGGTATGATGCTATAAATTTGCACTGAGCATAAAGACTTTCTCTACATCCTCATGAAAATGAAAGGAGAGCAATAAAATTCCTTGGATGTGTAGCCCAGGAGAGCTAGCTGTTGGCAACAACCAGTATCCACCTACAATGCACTACAATGTGAATTTTCTTCAATGACTCTGGGAGTAGCATAAAGTTACCTACAGAAAAAAAAAGATCTTTCAATTTTTTGAATCTGTTTACAGAATTTGTTCTTTTTGGTTGGTTGTCCTGTTTAAGTAAAGGGAATATATAGTAATTAAAAAAAACTGTGTACTAATGTTTTAAAATGTTGTTTCTATGCATGGTTTGTAATTATACATGTACTCTGCCAAGCAAAAATGTTGTGTAAGGTGTTCACATATTTGAATGAGTGCCTATTTGCTGCCTATGTTATCCTATTTTGGTGTAGGAGGTCATGTGAGCTGACTCTCTCTTTGCAGCAACTCCTTGGAGCATTCCAAGCCTCTTTCAATGTATTTCAATCCATTAATATTTAGTGCCTCAATTGAAAAGGATCTTATGAAAATAAGGTGGATTCCCTCCTAGGAGCACCTTGTCCTAGGGCAACATCACATCTACACTTTCTGTAGATGAATAATTGCAGGTCCAGACTTGAATGCAGTTTAACTTCTTAATCATGAACTTGATAGGAGGCAGGATAGGTATAATGCCCTAAAACTCCAGGCTCCCACAGCTCTTCATTCTAGAAGTTCTTGGGTGAGTTTCAGAATCCAGGAGCATCACACAGAACTCCTTAAAAAGCATTTTAACCTCTCAAAACTGGAGGCTCTAATTTTTTACATTGCAGTGATGACAATGGCATGGCATCATATTAGGAGAGCATGGTCTCCAGCCACACTGCCTGCCTTCAAAGATCTGACACCCTCTAAGCCTTGTCACCACAATCAACCTTTCCCTAGAGGGGGGGGCGATCTTCAAGGATCCTTCTTCCAAGGAAGAGGAGATAGCTAATGGGATACATCTAGAGCAAAGCTCTGCTGTTTTGTGGAAGCCTGGTCTAACCCACTGGCTACAATCTCACCAAAAGTTGGTTAACTTGCAAATTAGACTTAAAAAAAGCTACATAAGAATTTAATAGGTTTGCCACCTAAGACTTCAGTAAGGCTCATGTTTGGTGTGAACTTCCCAACATGTCCACCAATCCTCTTTAAAACAGAACTTTGCCCAGTTTTTTTCACCTCCAAAAGGGGGTTTGCATCAAGCATATATATTTTTTTAATAAAAGAAAATGGATGAACAAAAAAGTGATGGGCAAATCTGTTCAGGTTAAATTCTGTGGTGGTGATCCCTAGTTTAAGGTGAATCCCATTAAAGTCTAAAGGGGCAATATGTTGCTAAAGAGGAGCTTCAACTGAATCTGCAAAAAGTAAAGTCAGTAGCTACAATTGCTGTAGCTGCTGACTTTACAAAACAGGTACTTACCAGTCCAGTGCTGACTTCAGTGCTGCCTTCTGTCCTTGCTGCCTTCTGTCCTTTTTCATCATCTTAGATTCAGGAGAAGGTTGTGATTTCCTAATCAGTCACAGCAGCTCCTCATCATTCATGGGTGAGATGTGCAGATTGGAGGAGACTGCCCTGGGGGCTCCCGTAATATGTCATATATCCCAGGATGCTATGGCCAGGAGGGGGGATGTCAGACCAGCAAACAACGTCTTCGCCTAGACGAGGAATAGAAAAGTGTGGGAAAAGATACTACCAGCCAAATAAATACTTTACAGTTGTTTTACAAAAGAGGGAGAGGGCCTAAATGTGCAATCTACAAAGGAACATGAAGGTCTGCTTTAAAGTGATTGTAAAGGTATTTTTTTTAAATAACAAAAATGTTATGCAATGGTTTTGCACAGAGCAGCCCCAATCCTCCTCTTCCCGGGTCCCCCATTGGCACTCCTGCCTCCTCCTTACTGAGTGGCTCCATAGCAAGCCCTTAGGACTATGACTTTTTGATCAATTATTTTTGATTTTTTTTTGTTCATTGTTGCCTTCTTACATGCTAATTACCAATGCATGGTTTCTTTATGTTTAATCCGCGAATTGTATGCCTGCATCAGGACATAGCTTTTATTACTGGCATGTAATGTTGTATTTAGCCAGGTTTTTTATTCATTACCACACTATTAAATATCCATTATGGATCATATCAATATTGATTTATTTTGTATTGTCTGGCCAATTTACTTATATCCAATTAAACACATCTTTTGTTTAGGGGTTTTATGTCGGTATTAAATCCGATCCTCGTGGATGTCAACATTCGTTTGCTCACCTTGGCTTTCCAGGATGTTTACTGGTGTTCATTGCCACTTCTCAATCAACATTTTTTGATTGATGCTAACTTCCCCTAGATCGATACACCCCCAAATATCTACCATCATTCAATCCTGGTTAACACGTTTGGTGGCTATGGAAGGGAGTGTCGCATCAGCTTTGAGAACAGTTCCACATGTGTATGTAAATCTATATACTGCATGGTCATTATTAGTAAGTGTTTTTAGACTCTAATTAACTGCCTCCCAATAACTGCCATAATGTGTGTGTAATCTTCAACCCCTGAAGAAGGAATTTAGCAATTAACTCCGAAACATGTTGGGTCTTCTGAAAACCATATGATTGATTTGGGCCTCTTACTTGGAGACCTTCTCTTATACTTCAGAATATAGCTGTATATTGTATTGTATATATGACCAGCATCATTGTTTTTATAATAATGTTCTTTATGTATATTTTTTGTATAAATATAATTTGAATACCTTTCTATATACTTGTTTTCTCACCACCTTACTCTCAACTAAACCCTTACCCATGCAATCCCTGGGGCATCCCTCCCTAAAATTTTTTTGTGTATGTGACTAATAGGCAAACTACTGTCAAAAAAGACACGTGAAGCTGGGCACTGCCATGGGGGATGTGTACCAATGCAAAAAAGTTTTACAAATGCTGTATAGTGGGGAAAAGGTTTTTTCATGTAGCTTCAAGGGCGAATATTGAAAATACATGCATGGAGGTGCCTTAAAACTTGGGGGTGGGGCGCATGTGTGGTGTGAAGTTGGAAAGTCGCTAGAAGCCAGAGCTCCAAGGGTAGTGGAGACTTAACCTATCTCATGGACCCCTGTGGGACTTGATGGTGCACGCCAGCAGGATTACATGCCAGAGCCACCCATGGGGGCGCGCAGCACGGCGATTGCGAGTGTGACGTGTCAGTCTGACACCCCGCATCTCCGATCATGATAAGAAGCCTCTGTCAGAGGCTTCTTACCTTGTGATCAACTGTGACCAAGCTGATACCAAAAATGTTGGTATTTTTTAGTTTGTTATCAAAAAATAAAAACCCCAGAGGTGATCAAATACCACCAAAAGAAAGCTCTATTTGTGGGAAGAAAATTATAAAAATTTTGTTTGGGTACAGTGTTACATGACCGCACAATTGTCATTCAAAGTGTGACAGCGCTGAAAGTTGAAAATTGTCCTGGGCAGGAAGGGGCAAAAGTGCCTGGTATTGAAGTGGTTAATGACATATCTTCTCCATGTAAGGGAAAAGACCATGATGCCACAAGATGGTGCCCAGCTATTGCAGGCCCCAGCAGACCCTCGGATGCAGCAGCCTCACTATCAACCTCATTAGAAGGAATGAGTACTCTCCCCATCTCACTAAGGTTGATCTTGAGGATAGCCTCTCCACAATATATGAAAAACTGGCCCATAAATTTTAAGCAGAGCTGCACAAATCTACTGGTACTCAAACCCAGGAGATAGCAGTGCTTAATGGTCGGACTGACATGCTGGAAACTAAGCTTGACGAGCTCCACTTAGCCTATGCGGATCTACACAAAGACCATGAGGCTCTCACTGATACAGTTCTCCAACTGCAAGCCCACCTAGAAGATTTGGAGAATCGTAATAGGAGAAATAACACCAGGGTACGCAGGGTGCCTGAAGCGGTCACTGATTTACCCTTAGCAATTAAGAAATGTTTTCAATCCCTTCTCTCTGATCATATTGATGCCTCCTTTGCTTGCAATTGGATCCAAAGAAACTTAAGACCCAAAAAACCACCTAAAAAACCCCTGAGGGACATTGGGATGTGCCTGAAGGACTTTCTGGTAAAGGAGGATATCCTGCGAGCAATTTGTAATACTCCCCATATCCAACTGGACGGGATTACTGTTCAGATCTACCCCGATATCTCCCCTGTGACTCTCGACAAAAGGTGAAAGATGAAGGAGGTCACATCAGTTCTACAATCAGCAAGGATCTGCTATAGATGGGGTTTTCCTTTCAAACTATCAGTTCCCCATAATGACACCAACTACACAGTGACCACTGTGCCTGAAGACTAGGAATTGCTGGTTAAACTGGGCCTTCTGGATCCTCAAAACACACTGAGGCTCCCCTCTACACCTTGTCCAGCCCTAATTTTTGGCTACCCCATCGCCCCAACAGGACCGGAGGAACCAAAAACGCTCCAGAGACCGGGTAGCCTAATTCCTACTAGATTAGAGATTTTATTATCTACATCAACTATGCCTATGGAAGTTGGGAAAGTTCTTTTTTTTTCCAAGCACCTAAGTTCAACTTTGAAAATTCATGCTTACTGGCCAAAGTCTCTTCTCACAAGTTTAAATTGCCCTGCTACTCACAGTAGCTCTCTTTTTATAGCTCCCTGAATGGGGCTTGCTAGTTGACAATACTCTTGGATTCACTCCCTGGTTGTGTCAGTGAGTGGGTAGTGGATAGTCCACAGAACTAAGTTACACAGGCCTGGTGGGTCTCTTCCCCCTGGCCCCTTGGAGTTTTGTTTTACACTGTTCTTTTGATGTTCTGTCTCCTATGTTTTTTCTTTTTATGCAAGATATTTGACTTTGAACGCCATGGTAACCAAGCTTTACCCCCTCATGTATTTTTGTGAACATGACTTATATATTGGAGCCAGGTTTTGCTCTCCTGTGATTCGCACGACTCCCATAGGGTTGGATTCCCACATAATGAAGTCTGATATCTGGCCAAATGAACTTGATAGTCTATTCAAGCATATGCTTGTACTTACCCTAGTACTCTACCCACACAATGGCACCAATATGCTTTTTTATTCTATTTACTCAATATGGGGCTCCACATAACATCTCCTATGGGGCTTCAATTCTCCTCAGAAATGGAAGAAAGCCTTTACATTTTACAAAGTATTGGGGGCAGATATTATTCTGATGTGAGAGACACACATCTCCTCTACCAACCACCCCAAATTTTTTGACAAATCCTATAAACAGCATTACTTTACTACCTTAGAGTCCAAGGCTAGGGGAGTAGCGATATTCATAACAAATTCTTTGTTATTTGATATTCACCATATGTACAAAGACCCTGCTAGTAGATTCATGATTCTTCAGGGCTCACTAAAAGGACGGGCAATAACCAAAGCAAATATGTATGCACCTAATGATTCTCAAAGCTCCTTTTCAAGGCTTTTTTTCAGATTCTTGAAAAATATAACTCGATGCATGTGTTGGTTGGAGGGGACTTCAACTTAGTAGCGCACTCCTTACTAGACAGAAGCAGAATGGTGAGCTCAGCTAATGCATTTCCCAAATAATCATTGAGATCACTAGGGACACATCAATTAGTAGACACATAGAGAGCCTTAAATGTGGGCGTGAGAGAGTATACCCATTATTCGCATCCCCACGACAACTACTCCAGACTAGATTACATCTTTAGTTCTCCAATCCTACTCGCTAACTCATCTTCAGTTACTATCCATACCTAACCTTGGTCTGATCATCTCGTAGTGTACCCGCTAAGCTGGCCACCGCGATGTACACAGCGGGTATTTCTCCCCTTCTGCTCCTCATTGACACTGACTGTTCTGCCCACTCTCTGCCTTCCCCACATGTGCTCCCATTGGCAGGAGAGGAGACAATTAAAGGCACAGTTACAGCAGCCAATCAGAGGGACTGTACTAAGCTGCAGGAAGCACCTACGAAGGACTCTGAAATATGAAATCTCAGCACAGAGCGTCCTCACTGACTTTTAAAGAGGCAGGACTTCAAATCCCAGTGTGCTCTGCTGGCAGAAAAGGAGAGACTTCATTTTGATTTGCTGAGGGGAACTCAGACTACATGAGGCAGATGAAGAGATTAGACCTAGGGAGATGGGCTGCCTCCTAGGTCAGTCCACCGCATGATTTCAGGCATCCACAGCCATCGGAACATCCAGCCTGAGAGAGGGGGATCCCAGGTGCATATCCAGATGGTGTGAAGTGTTCCAGTGTGAGGTGACCAGTCAGGTCACTAGAAGAGCCTGCCTGTTCCAGGACGTTCATTTGGGCCTTGATTACAGAATTTGGGTGAGAGGGCTTTTGCTCATTTGCAGGAAACGAGGACACTGCACAGATAGAGCTATGTGGACACTGTACACAGACATCATTGCTCTTAGTCACTCTGCTTACACCTGTAGTGCCGCAGGACAAAGCCATTCAGATACAGAGACACTGTATACAGACGCATTTTCTTTTTACCTTGCTGAGGAAAATCCTGCATTCTTTACTTGATAATCTGGGCCAGTTGTGTTGTTTGGCCATGCTATTCAGGAGTTTAAGTGCACTAATGAGAGTGGCTAGCTGAAGATACAAAGCCTCATCATTCTTAAAAGGGACGGAAGCTACTAGTGCCATAGAGACCTGCACACACACACACTCAGAGCTCTGTATATGTAGTGGTTGTGCGGGACAGTTTATCTAGGAGGTTATGTTGATATGAATACAGTGTTTGTAGTTGGGCCAGTGGCGTCAGGAGACAGGAGAGAGAGGTCTGACATAAAGAGGGTCAGTCCTCTGCTCTCCTCCTGCCTGGACTCATAGAGCCACATTCGAGTAGAGGTAACCAATCCGATATAAAGTGTCATGTTGTGTTTTTTTTGCCATTTAAGTGTGCCTTGGGGTTATTCTCAGGTTTGGAATCCCCTGAAAAGCCGCCTGAATATAGTATAGAGCTATATTGCACTTAAATCTCAGTTATTGCTCTCCAGTTAATTACTTGAATATATATTGTTACTGTCTGTTATTCTTCCATAGAAATATTGCAGTAAAGACAATTTCTGTGTTTTATCATAACGTGTGTGTTTCTCATTGGTCATTGCATTTACACTATTGCCAGGTGTGCCAGAGGGGGCTGAGGCTGTTATTAGGGTTGAGAGACAGAGTAACAGACTGAACAAACAAAAGCAGCTCCTTTGGGGATATTGCTACACATAGTATCTTTTCATACATCCCACATAGGGCTTTCCCCCATGACAGCTACATGGAGACTAAAAAATTCCCTCCTCACGGATCCGGAAATAGTTCCACAAATAGCAGACCGGTTGCAAAATTATTTTAGACTGAGCGATCTCAAGGAGATCTCCCCCCCTTTTTAAGGGCAGCCCATAAGATGGTCCTGTCAGGGCTGGGCTCAGCCCTTTCTCCTCTGAGCTGGTCGCTCAGCTGTCGGCTAATTGCCAGCTCCTATCTCTCCACAGTGACTCACCTGTTGATGATATCCTGCTCGTCATTCCTGCTTACTTAAGCTGTCCAGCCCAGATGATCTCTGCCTTCACCTTGGTCAACATCACAGAGACTTTCTCCTGCGCTCCTGTTAAAGACTTGCTTGGCTGACATTCCTTCTGGCTCCAGATCCTGCTTGCTGTTCCACTGTGCTGGTCCTGGCTATCCAGACCAGTTGCAAAACTTTGGCTATGTTTTGACTACGTTTGTTCTATTTACTTTTATTATTAAACAAGTGTGATTTAACTGTACTTCGGTCTCAGTCTGATTCATGATTTCTGACAGTAGGCGAAGGCCATGAATTCAGAAGATGCAGTCAATCCACTTGTTGGTAATATTTTTTTCAGATTGGATGAGCAGGATCACCGCATGGATCAGTTTGCCATGGCGTTACAACGCTCCTGAGTTGCATGGCTCACCTGGAATCTCCCACTGTGGTTGCTCCGGTACAACCTGTGTCTACCTTAAATAAACAACTTAACTTAATAAATACATAAATAACATATGTGCACAGTGCAATGTAAATATTTACATTGAACATGTAATTCCAAAGAAGTGCATGAAATTTAGCAGAATAAATATGAACCACTCAATAATTATTTGTTTTTATCATATAAAATCTTTCAATCTATCGGTGCAATTTATGTAGTCCAGTGGTAACCAATATCAACCACCCTTTGAATATTAGTGGAAAAGTAAAATATTTTGGTCTTTTTGTGCAGTTAGTGAACTGGTGCCCAAAACTGAACTGTGTATTCCAGGTGAGGTCTTACTAATGATTTGTACGGGGACAACATTACAATATACCTTTCTCTCTGGAGTCTAGACCTCTTGTAATACAAGAAAATATTTTGCTAACTTTAGACAATGCAGCTTGACATTTCATGCTATAATTAAGTCTTTGATCTACTAGAACACCCAGATCTCTCTTGATCATTGATTCCCCCAGCTGTTCTCCTCCTAGAATGTATGTTGTTTGTTTTTAGCCCCCAAGTGCATATTTTTACATATATCAACATTAACCAATTCAATACCGAACACTTTCACTTTCACCCCCTTCCTGTCCAGGAAAAGTTTCAGATTTCAGCACGATCACACTTTGAATGACAATTACTTAGCCATGCAACATGGTAACAGGTGTAGTTCCGATTAGGGACAATATTACTGGTGTGTCAGTGACCAGGGACAATATGACTGGTTTGATGGGGCTTAGAGACCCTGTGAGTGGGTAGCAGTGATTAGGGACATTGTGAGTGGGTGGCAGTGATTAGGGACGCTGTGAATGAACATCGGTGATTAGGGACACTATGATTGGACAGCAGTGATTAGCGATACTGGATGGTGGCATTGTACTGCTGTGGTGGTGATTAGAAATAATGGCTAGTGGCACTGCCACAGAAGTACAATGTCACTATAGTGACACTACACTTGCTCTGGTGACAGTATGTAAAAAAATGTGTGTATATATTTATATATATATGTATATATATATAATTTCCCTTTACAATTTTTTAACACATTTTTAACATTTATTGTTAACTTTTTGTCAGTAGAGCAGTGCAGTGTTACCTTAGTGACACTGTGCTACCCGGGGGGGGGGGAGGAGTGATCAGGAATTTTTTTTTTACTGTGATTGCTTATTACAGCGATGATCATTGTAACAAGCAATTAGTAACAATGTTCAAAGGTTTCATTCATGAAACCTTGTTTACTTCTGTGCTGCTTTGGTTGGTTACAGCTATCACATAGTACAGGGCCACTGTGATTGGCCTTGATTCCATGTGATCACTGTGACCAATCATGGAGATCACACAGTTGTAAGTAAGGCATCCTAAATGACAACCTTGCTTACTATTGTAACTGTGATCACTGTGATTGGTCAGGTTAGCTGTGGTAATCCGATGGACACAGCAGTTACAAATCGTGCCACTGCATGCCCCAGGTGGAGTGCACAATGTGCAGTTCTGTGTGGACATACGTTTACATCCTCCCGGAACCAGAGAGCTTCTGCCCAGCAGTTTATCTACATTGGCTGGACAGAAAGTTGTTAATCTCATTTGCCACATATAGTAGTTGCCCAATTAAATAGTGCATTGAGGTCAGCTTGTAAGTTGGAGACATCATGTGAGCATTATTCAGCTACATACTGCAGCTTGATGTAATCTCCAAACACTGAAATGGTACTTTTAATCCCAAACTCTATATTATTTATAAATATATATATTAAAAAGTAAGTGTCCCATCATTGAAGTCTGGGGTGCACCACTAATACCCTTAGACCATTCAGAGTCTGAATCATTAATCACTACTCTCCATATACAATCTTTTAGCCAGTTTTTCATCCATTTACAAACTGAATTTTCTGGGGGACTGTGTCAAACGCTTTTGTAAAATACAAGCATACTATATGTACAGCCATTCCTTTGTCTAAGATTTTGCTTACCTCCTCATAAAAAGAAAACAGGTTTGTTTGACAACTTTGGCCTTTCTTGAATCCATTTTGACTATTGCTTAACCACTTCAGTCCTGAAAGGTTTACCCCACTTCATGACCAGGCCATTTTGTGAGCTATGGCACTTTGTTAATTTAACTGACAATTGCGCGGTTGTGCGATGATGTAACCAAATAAAATGTATGTCCTTTTTTCCCACAAATAGAGCTTTCTTTTGGTGGTATTTGATCACCTCAACAAAAAGACCAACAATTTAAAAAAAACTGTATTTTTTACATTCTTCAAACACATCCAATACTTTTTTTTTAAATCAAATTTTTTCATAAGTCTAGGCCAATATGATTCAGATACATATTTTTAGTAAAACAAATCCCAAAAAGCGTATATTGATTGGTTTGCACAAGCGTTATACCATTTACAAACTATGGGATATATTTATGGAATTTTTATTTATTTATTTATTTTTTTACTAGTAATGGCGGTGATCAGTGACTTATAGTGGGACTGCAATATTGGGGCAGACAAATCAGAACTAAGTGACACTTTTTTTGGGAACCAGTGATATATATATATATATATATATATATATATATATATATACTTACAGTGCCATCCTTGCTGCTTCACACACTTACTGTGTAAAATACACAGTACTACCAAATACCATACAACGTTTAAGTGAGCGCTAGGTGCTATATAGACCTATAGATCATAACTAATACAAAATCTCAAATAAAATATGAATAAAATAAAATATGCTGTGCAGCTAAAGCTACAAAAGTATATATGTGCAGGCGCCTACCCCACCTTAGCGTAAAAAATATGTATTAAGCGTGATAAATGGGCAGTTGCCCCTTTAAATGCCAGATGTCTGTTTAAAATCAGTCATCGCCACAGATATGTCTGCTTCTCTCCTGGTGGGTCCCAATTTTGCTTATATGCCAGAACAAGAACTCCCAACAAGTAGAGGGCATATAGTGTAATATCGTTTATTTACTCAATCAAACTTTTTAAATCATATGCATATACACTCACATGCTAGATGTATTTAAAACACCAGCATAAACAGTTTCCTAGTCTGGAGTATGATGTCCCGCCACTCGTGTTCACCAGAGCTGGCATGCACTCCACAGACCTGGAAACCAAGCAGGATTGAAAACCTGCTGGTTTCCAGGTCTGTGGAGTGCATGCTGGCTCTGGGACATCATACTCCAGACCGAGGAACAGCGATGTGTCTTAGCCTACGCCAACAAGGCCCAGGCTTAGGGCGGCACTTTGTGGGGGGCAGCAAAAAAGCCACCCCCCCCACACACACTAAAAATCTCCCCCCTCCTCCCACTGTAAAATAGTCCACGGCGGCCGGTGGCTTTTATGTAGCCACTACACTGTATGGAGACAGTTTCATCATGGCATGGGGCGGACTGTGTGGGGGGGCAGGGACTGGCGCGGCCAGTGATATGCCATAAAGCGGCCGGTGACTGTCCAGACTGGCCACACCCAGAGTCTGTACAACTGCCGGAGCTAATGCTCCGCCTACCTTCCTCCATGGCATCCTTCTGGCCCGGGCTCTGTTGACTGGATGGGAGAGAAGGCGAGGGGAAATCCTAGCCCGCCCGCCCAGCAAGCAAACACTGGTGCACCGTGCATCCTCCTATATAATGTAAGTGTGCTAGGTCCAGTGCACATTTTACTGCCACTTGTCAAGCCTGTGTGGCATGTAGACAAGGAGAAGTTTGAACAATGTAGTTGTTAGCTCCTGTCTCTGCCCACCTCCTGTTAGTCATACCTGTGTAGCTAGCACAAAGCTGAGGAGGAATGGCTCCAATCCATGCTGCATAGGTCTGTCCCCAGCAAATACATAGCTCCAGCAATGTCCATGGTGGTGCAGACCTGTTCCTCGTCAGACCTGGAAAAAAGCTGCAACTAAATGCCACATGGGTCTGCTAGGTAACAGACAGGGACAGAAGCTATCTCTTTGATGATAGAAAGCACCATGTCTCTTAATTCTGTGCTCAACAAGAGCAGTTGCATATAGTTTACAACTGCTTTCTATCTTAGGAGAAATAGGATTAATCAAATATAAAGTGCCTAATATGCATTATATTAAAGGCTAACTAAAGGTACATTTTTTTTTTAAACAAACCTGTCATACTTACCACCTATGTGCAGTTGGTTTTGCACAGAGTCGCCCCGATCCTCCTTTTCTGGGGTCTCTCAGCAGCACTCCTGGCTCCTCCTCTTCTCGAGTGCCCCGTCGGAGAGCTGCTCAACCTCAGGGCACTCTTGCGAGCGCGCTCCTGTGTTCTGCTGCTGCGTCCATTGACACAGACAGCAGGACTCGGCCCCGCCCCCCGGCACCCCGCGTTATTGGATTTGATTGACAGCACCAGGAGCCAATGCCTGCCCTGCTATTAATCTATCCAATCATGACACGAGACACCGGCTAGAGCTGGTGTGCTGGACCCCGGCACGAGAAAGACAAGGTTCAGGTAAGTAAAACTGGGGCTCTGGGGGGCTGCTGCATAACAGGAGGTTTTTCACCTTAATGCATAGAATGCATTAAGGTGAAAAACCTCAAGGGTTTACAACCCCTTTAATATACAGATACTGCAATAAAGTGCTCAGTACTACAAATTCATTAAACAGTCCGTATTCAGTGAAAATTTGTATGCTCCAAAGTGCTTTGTGCTATAATCAATACATAATTTATGTACAATAATAAGCTGTGATATGAAAGTGCTCAGTGCCTCTGTATGCATTATTCCCGTGCCCCAGGTGTCACACTCTGCGCTCCCCTCCTATGTGTCCTCACTCACTGGAACAATAAAATATCTACACCTTGTGAAATATAGGAGATCGGGTCAGCCTTATATTTACTTCTCTAATCCATGTACATGTTGAAAGAGTAAAGATCGGGCATGGGCACCCATAGTGTAAATCCATTTTATTAGATTAAAAATACATTACAAGTAGCTGCTACTCACATATAAAACTGCTCAAACCCGAGCTATAAGCGCTTCCTACACTATGGATTTACACTATGGATGCCCGGTCTTTACTCTTTCATGTACATGGTGGGACTGCGCCATTGCGGCGGACAAATCGGACACCAAATGTCACTTTTTTGGGGACCAGTGACACTAATACAGTGATCAGTGCTATTTCAGGTACTTTTATAGCACCATCAAGGTGGAGCCTAAAGAGGAAGGGGTGTGGTTTACAGATGATAGGGCGGGTCCTAAACATGAAGTGGCATGGCCTTGACAGAGAGTAGTGAGTCATATTTAAATTAGGGGGTGCAAAAGTTTAATCAGGCCTAGGACAGCACAAAATCTAAATACACCACTGCCGAGGAAACTGATGTTTTAAATACATCTAGCACATGAGTGTATATGCATATGGTTTTATAAGTTTGATTGAGTAAATAAACTGTATTAGATTATATGCCCCCTACTTGTTGGGATTTCTTGTTCTGGCAAATGAGCAAAATCACCACCAGGAGAGGAGCAGACATATCTGTGGGGATGACTGCTTTTAAACCAACACTTTTATCGTATGCCTGTTGATCTGATTGATCTGGTGAGTGCAATAAACTATTAGCACGCTGTGGAGCACGTTTGGGGATTTGGAAGAAGTCTTTTGGTGCACTATACTGTATTCACTCAGCAATCCGGTGATTGGATTCACATATTATGAACTTATAGCACACGTGCACGTATATTTTGTGGATTTTTATTGCATGGACATTTGAATATATTGCATAAATTGTATTTATGGTCTATCGCTATTGAAGGGTTTTGTCACACATATTGGGTCAGCTCCTCACTTCATTACACTTATTTTGCTTTATAAAGTGCCATTTGGCATTTAAAGGGGCAACTGCCCAATATTCATGTTTAATACAAATTTTTTGTGGTAAGGTGGATTAGGAGCTCATCCACATATACTTTATAGCTTTAGTTGCACAGAATATTATATTTTATTCATATTTTATTTGAGATTTTGTATTAGTTATGATCTGTAGGTCTATATAGCATCTACGGAACACTTGAAAGTCATAAATCAAACACTGTATACTGTCCCTTTAAAAAAAGAAGAGGCATGGAGTACACCACCACTCCCTAAAAATTACATTTATGAATAAATCTTTTATGAATATATTAGGTAGTCTTGCGAGCAACTAGAATACAATCTGTGTAATATATGCAAGCAACAAGTAACACACTCCCAATATAAATGTGCAAATAAAACTCAAAACAAATAATTCTGCGCTGGTATTAATAAATGTACCCAACCACTTGGTGTCTCAATTCTCTTGTGCCAATAAGAGTGCCATCATAATAAAATGTGAATAAACCAAACTACAATACAATAATATAATACATTCATGTATATTTCTTCTTCTAATAATATAAATCTTGTGCTTAAGTGCAATTAAATAGTTAATGAATAATGTCAGAAAAAAGTTTTAACTTGTTAAGTCTTCACAAATTCTCAAAAATCAGTGCTTTGTATCTATTCACCTCAGTGCTCCCCCATAAGAAACCTCACAGAGTGTCACCTCACACTTAAGTTTGGTCAAATAAAGCTTTTTAGTCAACACAGACTAACAGATCATGCTTTCCTTCTTCTTGCTCCATTGATGTACCTCCATTATGACTCGATATATGTGAGAGAGAATGAGCTCCAAATAGTGCTTTTATCATTTTAAACAATATTCTATTTACTAAAAAAATTGCATAGAACTCACATTTAAAAGGAGCTCCAGTGCACTAACTGTATCCAGCATATGTTATATAAAACCACAATGCTGCAGCTACTTCTTGCCTATCTGTGAAAGATGCAAAAACGCCTTGCCAAACAAATCTGGGAGGTTTAAAAAGGTTTTGGGATCCCCCCATCTATATCAGACTCATATCCAGTAGATAAGGGTATGATATGGATATATAGTCATTTTTAACAAACAGAAGCAGGCAGGCTAGGAATTGCCATTTAGTGGCAATAGTTTTTTTTTCCGTAAATGTCACTTTTGTGGGAGTACATTATATAGGTGCATCACTTCATATGCAGTCTGAAGACATCCCCCAAGAATGTTATTTAAAGCTGTTATTTATTTTTAATTTTGCCCTTTAAGCTTTATTAAAAAACCTGCTTCCCACTGATCATGGGTTTGACCAGAACCCAAGTTCTGGCCACTGCTGAACTTCAATCAAACACAAAATAAAATGAAAGACCAAAAGAACCCAATAATAAGTGCAAAAAAGGAGTGAAGATCTAGCAACTAGAAATAAAGTACATTTTCTTAAATGACTCTAATCGGTACCTGTCATTTGTCACCTTTCTCTATGCATTCTCTACTGCTGTGCACCGCTTTTATAGTGAGGAGGTTGGGTTACCAAAAGCCCCTTGAATTCTGTTGGCCATAGTTCAAAGGTCTGCATTATTAAAAAAGTTATCCTGAAGAAGTTGGCACAAAAATTCATGGGGATCACAAACCTCAAACCCACAAGATTCACCTTGAACCCATGTTAGTGGCAAAGCCAAACCTTATTTCTAACGTAAACCCTATAGTTCAGTGAAACATTCTAAAATAACTTTATTAAAATAAAATAACTGATAGGGTACTGCCAAAGTACTCATAGAAAATTAGATTTTTTTTTTCTAAAAGGATATATCTTTGTTTATATTTATTAGCAAATGTAGTTTACCAAAGCTGCTCCATAATATTTTTGAGGTGAAGTAGAAGTTTCTGGAGCAGCTCTGGAGTGAGGTTCCTGGAGCTCTCTGGAAGTGAAGGTTTACTTGGAGCTTAACTACTGGAGCCAGTCTGGAATTAGTAAACTTGGAGCTCTGAAAACACTCTGCTATTTTTAGAATTGCTCATCCATAGAGTGTATTCTTATGGAAACAAATAATAAAAAGCTCCACAGCACAAACTGTAAAATGATGTATTCTGTAATATTGCAGAACTATTATAGGAAGTTTTACCAGAACTCAGGGGCCTCCCTAGCAATCAAGGACAAGTGAAATGACAGAAAAGTTGGTGAAAGGGGGGCGGAGGTGGGGGGAACTGGAAGAGGAGAAGTAACCAGTGCTCATTGGAATGGGTTTGGATGTTAAAGGCCTCATTAAACAATTTTAAATAGTAAGAAGGTTATGGAACTTTATGGAATTCGGATAGCCTATCATTCAGCATACCGTAATTGCCATTTTCTTATGTCATGAACAAGTTAATGCAAGATTTTGGCTCCTAAAAGGTGATGCTTGTCTTCCTCCAGGACCTAGCTATAGTCTGTTTTGTTGCATTAAAATATCGGTAAGTAAATGTAATTCTGATTTAGTACAGACAATTGGCTTCTTTTTCAGAAGGGCTTCCCTCAGGTTTTTCCATAGTGGTTTATTTAAAATAGTAGAGATTATTTGGTAGGTGTGAGGCCAAAAATATCTGCTCTGCATGCAGTCCCATCAAAAATGTCTAAACATGTCATCAGCACTGTAGGTACAAAAACATATATATGCATGAAAGATGAAGGGTACTAAGTACCAACCCATTAGCAGCATATAATTCCAATTTACAAATTCCTCTGTGTTTTAGGAGGTTGATAGTGCTCTTTGAAGTATTGGACACGATGCCTTGCCAGCCAACTAGAGGGATATAAGACTCTATATCTAGTTTCTGCATGATAGTCTATTTAGTTGCCGAGGGGGAACAAGATAAAACAATTGATAGATACAGTATCTCACAAAAGTGAGTACACCCCTCACATTTTTGTAAATATTTTATTATATCTTTTCATGTGACAACACTGAAGAAATGACACTTTGCTACAATGTAAAGTAGTGAGTGTACAGCTTGTATAACAGTGTCAATTTGCTGTCCCCTCAAAATAACTCAACACACAGCCATTAATGTCTAAACCTCTGGCAACAAAAGTGAGTACACCCCTAACTGAAAATGTCCAAATTGGGCCCAAAGTGTCAATATTTTGTGTGGCCACCATTATTTTCCAGCACTGCCTTAACCCCCTTGGACATGGAGTTCACCAGAGCTTCACAGGTTGCTACTGGAGTCCTCTTCCTCTCCTCCATGATGACATCATGGAGCTGGTGGATTTTAGAGACCTTGCGTTCCTCCACCTGCCATTTGAGGATGCCCCACAGATGCTCAATAGGGTTTAGGTTTGGAGACATGCTTGGCCAGTCCATCACCTTTACCCTCAGCATCTTTAGCAAGGCAGTGGTCGTCTTTGGGGTGTGTTTGGGGTGATTATCATGTTGGAATACTGCCCTGCGGCTCAGTCACTGAAGGGAGGGGATCATGCTCTGCTTCAGTATGTCACAGTACATGTTGGTATTCATGGTTTCCTCAATGAACTGTAGCTCCCCAGTGCCGGCAGCACTCATGCAGCCCCAGACCATGACACTCCCACCACAATGCTTGACTGTAGGCAAGACACACTTGTCTTTGTACTCCTCACCTGGTTGCTGCCAAACACCATCTGAACCAAATAATTTTATCTTGGTCTCATCAGACCACAGGACATGGTTCCAGTAATCCATGTCCTTAGTCTGCTTGTCTTAAGCAAACTGTTTGTGGGTTTTCTTGTGCATAATCTATAGAAGAGGCTTTCTTCTGGGACGACAGCCATGCAGACCAATTTGATGCAGTGTGCGGAGTATGGTCTGAGCACTGAAAGGCTGACCCCACACCCCTTCAGCCTGTGCAGCAAAGCTGGCAGCACTCATATGTCTATTTCACAAAGACAACCTCTGGATATGATCCTGAGCATATGCACTCAACTTCTTTGGTCGACCATGGCAAGGGCTGTTCTGAGTGGAACCTGTCCTGATAAACCGCTGTATGGTCTTGGCCACCGTGCTCCAGCTCAGTTTCAGGGTCTTGGCAATCCTCTTATAGCCTAGGCCATCTTTACGTAGAGCAACAATGCTTTTTTTCAGATCCTCAGAAAGTTCTTTGCCATGAGGTGCCATGTTGAACATCCAGTGACCAGTATGAGAGAGTGAGAGGGATAACACAAAATTTAACACATCTGCTCCACATTCACACCTGAGACCTTGTAACACTAATGAGTCACATGACCTCGGGGAGGGAAAATGGCTAATTGGGCCCAATTTGGACATTTCCACTTAGGGGTGTACTCACTTTTGTTGCCAGTGGTTTAGACATTAATGTCTGTGTGTTGAGTTATTTTGAGGGGACAGCAAATTTACTCTGTTATACAAGCTTAACAATCACTACTTTACATTGTAGCAAAGGATCATTTCTTCAATGTCACATGAAAATATATAATAAAATATTTACAAAAACGTGAGAGGGGGTGTTCTCACTATTGTGAGATACTGTAGATAGATAGATAGATAGATAGATAGATAGATAGATAGATAGATAGATAGATAGATAGATAGATAGATAGATAGATAGATAGATAGATAGATAGATAGATAGATAGATAGATAGATAGATAGATAGATAGATAGATAGATAGATAGATAGATAGATAGATAGATAGATAGATAGATAGATAGATAGATAGATAGATTTGAAATAATCTCTGGGGTATGAGGGGGTCCTTATTATAAATATGCTGAAATGCAGTAAGCTGTATGAGGGGTATGATTGTGGCAAAAGGAGTCAAGGATCATGTTAAATTTGTATGAATCCAAATATTTATCTAGACTGTATTGTGTATAGATCTTTAATAGATTCAAAGTTGGAGTGTAACCACCAGGTAAAACTTCTAGGAGAGTCACATCCTGAAACAAAAAGTAGATTCCCCCAAAAAAAGAAAGAGGGACATAAAAGTGTACCTGAATACTTTATGTTGTCCTTAAATGGAATGGGAAATCATAGGATTGAAAAGAAGACTATGATAGGAAGGAAGGGGGGTGCCATAAGAATTCTGAGGAAAATACAGAATATTAGTTAGGCTGAAAACAAAAATGTTGTGCTAATATCTTAATATCCTAATATTAAAATTCAAAGTGTAAACATGTAATAATCAACATGCTCATTAAAATTAATAGCCAAGTCCAAGTGCAAAAGAAAATTTAAAGTGCAGTCCAAATGTGAAAAGTGGAAAGGTAAGTGTGGGACTCAAGTCACTGATACAAAAGGACAATGTCTGATGTATAGTTGATAAAATCCCCCACCAGGTGACACCATATGAAGCTTATCAGATCACAATAACCATCTACTGTAAGTAAAGATTGGTCAAAGCAGGCTGGTCTATGGGATACTGTAGGAATAGCAAGGCCTTTTTATTATCAAGGCTAGGAATCAAGGTTAGATTAGAGTCTTCACAGAGCACAAGGCTACCCTGACAATAACCAAATACTATACATTGTACACACTCCCGTGCTGCTTCCCTAGCTATTTTTTTGTCCTAGTAGTTAGTAGTGCTTATACTTTATGTTCTTCCCACATAAATAAAATCACAGTTAAATCAAACCAATAAGTGCATCGCTACAATTTAAAACTTTACAAAAAATACCAAAGATAAATCGATAAATACCATCCTCGTGCTAGAATAGTATTACTAAGCAAATTACTACATCCTCCAATGTCTATCCACCTTTGTGCTATTTTTGCAAACATAGAAATAATATCAAGAGGAAAAAAATTGTCCTTTGTGCTGGAAAATAAACATTCTTCTGTGATAACATATATTATGTACCACAAGTCACTCTGTCCTCAGCCTTATGCTCACTCAATAAGTGCAGCGCTTTGTTCTCCTTTTGCAAACATAAAAAATAAAGCAGAAACAAAATATTCTTCCATGATAATAGATCCTCCTCTGTATTGCCTCTCCAGATTTTGTCACTTCTAGTGGATGTAAACCCGATTCATGAAATTTGAGCTGGGCACAGTATATCTGCAGTGTTATCTAATCTATCTTTAAGGCACTGTGTTCCGTAGCTTTCTCCTGCTCCGTTCTTCTGTTATCAGCCTGATAACTTCTGACAAGTTCTCCGTCAACTGAGATAAAAGCAGCCTGAGTTTTGTGTTGGGGAGGATGCTATAAATAGATTACCAGTGTGCTGAACTATTCAACAAACAGAGCTGAAAGTCTCTACCTATGAGGAGTGGGGGTATGTGCATTTCCTCCAATCAGCTGTCTTGGTTGTATGCCCAGTCTTCCCTGCAGTGCTGAACAGGAAGAGAAAATCTCTTAACACGATCTGAACTTTCAAAAGAATATTTAAAGCTGAAGACAGCAGATATACAAGTAAAACTTATGTAAGGAGATTTCTTTCATCCATTGTGTATAATCTGAGGCTGTTCACTTCACTGGGTATGTGTGAGTGTTTACATCCACTTTAAGGCAAATCTTAAATACCACTCATATTGCTTTCCATAAAAACTGATACTATTTATTAAAAGATCACACTCATTTATTGGAACCCTTTCACACTGATGTTCTTTTGATGCGCTTTTGTGCAGTTTAGGGTCCTTTCATACTGATGCTCTTTTAATGTGATGCCATTACCTTACAATCAAGGGGGCCTTTTTGGTGCATATTTGAGAACCATTTCAGTAAAGATGCAGCATGCAGGACTTTTCAAAACTCAGGGCACATAGAATTTAATGGGGAATAGGTTTGGTTACCCTGGAAAAGAGTGGCAAAAGTGCACCAGTCTGAAAGGAGTATTTGTGTGCACCAAACCTCGTTGTACACAGATGAAGGTGAATGTTTGCCATCAATCTATTTCTTTTATTCACACTAACATGACAGCTGTCACCAGAACCGGTCTCTCTAAAGCATGGATGCACAACATGTGGCCCTCCTGCTGTTACAGAACTACAAATCCAAGGCTGCCAGTTACAAGCATGACTCCCAGAGGCACGATGGAACCTCCAGGTTGCCATATTGCATTACATTTTACATAAAATGACAGTGCTGCAGACTGAAGACATTTTTAACAACATTCAATGATATATTAATATTATTTTTTTTGGTTTGCTATTTTTTTTTCCTACAAAAGTGGAGTTTCCCTTTAAGCTTGTAATTTTCAAACATTCGCTATCACAGCTGAGGACAGGTTTCTAGCTGAAAATGGTGTTTTAGATACCACTGGATAGCATTTAATTTTGTGTAGAAGGATTACTGTAGCGCTGCGTAAACCATTGGCACTATATAAATCCTGTATAATGATAAAAATAATAAGTATACTGTAGACAGGCCCACAAATTTATGGAACATTGTTATTTTTGTTTTTAGGCTGTGCATTCAGAAACAAAAATTCTGACCTTTTCAAGACTTTTTGCATCACTAGTAATACATGATACAAATTAAAGAACATATTTCCAGGAAATACTATCTATAAAGGTTAGAATGAACTCCACCTGCTTTACGTACTATATTTATTGTTTAATTGTTTTCGGAAATACCTTAGTGAGAACTTAGTAAAGGAAATATGATATTTGTTGCATCCTGTCTGTTTCAACTCTTAATGTAGGGAACCCCTAGGTCTGATAACTCCTTTTTATCAAATTACAGGGTCAGGAAGTGTATGTATACTTTGCAATTATTTAAGCAATTGACATGACTGTCATTTTTGACACATACATTGTTACTCTACACAATTGCTTTGTTCTTGCATATCTATGAATGAAATACGTTAGTTCTGATAACAAAAGAACTGTTAAGTACAGTGGGTATTGGTGTCATAAATGAAACATAACATGTATTGGTTGCTCATATATACAGAATATATAAATATATAAGGAGTTTCAGTGCATAGATGATTTTTATTTTGATACACATCCACAGATAACAAGAATTTTCTGCTTTTTCTACAGCTATGGTAAGTGTATTCTTCCCTGTTTTGAACATAAAATACTAGCATGGAGAATGCAATATGTTTAATTGATATATTGCCTTTTATAAATGTTTTCACCCTAACTTCACGTATTAGATTCAATAAGAAAAATATATGTCTTGGGTAAAATTTCTGAGAATCTTGGCTAAAAACATTGATAAATAGACCCCATAATGTTGGCAGGTTATGACTGAATCTCTATATACTGTACATGATTATGTTAATGCACTTACTTTATTTAGGTAGGGTCCAGAGCAATGATATAGTAAAAAGTAAAGTAATTCATAGCAGTCAATACGATTTCAGCTTTTGACTATGTAGAACGACAAAGTGCAGTTGCTGTGTTCAATGGTTGTTAATGGTTAATATTATTACCTATAAAATTTGTATAGTCTAGCCCATTTTCTATTTAAAAAACCATAAAGATCTATTTATCTACACTATATTGTCAAAAGTACTGAGATGCCTGCCTTTACACGCACATGAACTTTAATGGTATCCCAGTCTTAGTCCATAGAGTTCAATATTGAGTTGGCCCACTCATTGCATCTATAAGAGCTTCCACTATGGGAAGGCTGTCAACAAGGTTAACAATATAATAGCTTCCCTCTGCCTCTTGACTCACTCTGGCAGTGCTGCTACTCTGGCACTTTGTGTCTGTCTCTTTCTCAGCTCTCTCACAGCTCCCTGTTGTACTTACCCACACCCTGGCCTCTGTATCAGTATCATGCCATCATTTTCAAAAGCTATGTAATTATTACATTTTTAATCTTTATGCTAAGGGGCTCATTAATGTAAAAAAATGATATGAATGTTCAAATCGACCATTCAAATTCCTTGTTTCATTATTTTTTCTGAAAATAATAGGTAAAACATGATTGGTCACTGTGAAATGTTTTTCCAATAGCTATAAAAAATCAACTGCAAAATGTCTTCTTTAAAACTTGTAAAAAGATTAATAGTTGTCAAGGAAAATCGTTTTTGCATTATGTGACTCATAAGCATGACAGCATTCATAGAAAGCCTGTTAATGATAACTATTTACTCACTTAGAGCAAATGGCAGGTTATAAAATTTTCATTACTTTCATGTCACTGGGAAGCATTACTGTATGATATGATAAAATATATTACAGATTGCTGGATTCACACCTTTTTTTTTTTACATATAACTTTAACTCTAAATATAGCAGAATGCAGCAAGCACAATTTCTGGTACCGTCAATATAAATGGTTCTGGACACTAATAAATATGGTCCAGAATTTAATGGAGAAGTATGAAAATTGCTGGAAAATTGAACTAAATAAATAAATAATGCAAAAAGAAGGAATTAGAGACATATGTTGCAGAGCGTGGCACCGCTTCCAATAATAATTGAGCAAAAACAAAAAACAGGAAAAAGAAGAATACGGACTTTTAAGGTTGCTACTATGAACACGAATAGAAAAGAGAATTGATCTTGTTGTGTTAAAAATATAATTTATATAATATAGTTTATTGGATCACATTTAAAAACACAGATTTGTAGGGGGTGTATATATATATATATATATATATATATATATATATATATATATATATATATATATATATATACATATAACATACATACATATCTAGGAAAATACACTGTCTCATACAAGAGAACAGATAGGGAGGCTGACACATAGAAGCAGCATGGTAGGCCTATGGGGCTAGGAGACCAGGTAGTCCTAGAGGATTCCTTCTAGCTCTGAGGCCAAGCATACAGAACTTCAAGATCAGCGCTAATAGATCGCTATGCGTTTTACCTTTAGCTTCTTAAGGAGATCCTATTGGTACTAAGAAATATATCATAATCACTACTACCTTCATATATTGATATATCATACTGAATTGTTATACATCATACAAAAAATGATATATACATATTTATTTAGAGAACCGTTATTTAAACAGAAGACATTTCATTTTTGCAGTTATATGTCACCCAGAAATAAAAAAATACATAAATATATATATAGTATTAGTTTTTATTTAACCTGACATATAACTTTTATTTTATCTCAAAGTAAATAATATTCTATCAAATTGTAGTGAAATTGAGATATATTAAATGTAATAGAAAAAAAAAATAAATTAAAAAAAAAAACAAAAACAAAAAAAGTTTACATTTTTTTTTATATATTCATTATTAGAAAATGATAGGGCCCAACCAAATTGTATTGAACTTGCTCAAATCTATTCAGGTCAAGTCAATTTAATTAAATCAAATAACATGGATCAAATTAAATGAAGTCACATCAAGTTAAATTCGATTTAAATAAACAAATGTAATTATAAATCAAATAATAATTTATATTAACCAAATCAAATCTTACTGGATAAAATTTAATTTATGTAAACAATTATGTAAACAATTAATGATAGAAACCTACTTGTAAGATTAGTATATATAGGGTGTTATCACTGCATAAGTATTATTAATCATCAGGTAGTCCCATGATTAATATATATGGACATCACCTATAGTGGGAACATATTAATAAAAGGTTTTCAGTTTCAGACCATGCACAGTAACTGAGCAGATTTTCTGGAAAATATCACTAACTTTAGGATGTAAAAAATGTCCTGTCAGAAATTGGTAAACTGGTTAATCTTTTACAGCTGAATGTGGGGCTGGTTCTATTCATAGTGACTGAACATTTGTTTTATACACAGTTCTGATATCTAATACAAACCAACTTTCTCTATTACTTTGTCAGTGTGCTTTTAGGGGCCTTCATATAGGAGGTACCTTCCCACAGCAACAATGCTTTGTGGGGGAGGGTACAGCCTACCTGCCCCCCTTCCTTAGTAAACTGGTAATAAAGTTCTTTCAGCCACATAATATAAATTGCCCCATTAATGTTGTATTACAACTGATTTACTAAGGCAGTTTTGAATCTTCACAAGTGTGAAGTTTTGAATCTTCACAAGCCATGTTAAATGCACTTGAAGATGACTTGGTATTCAAGGTGATCAGAATATTGTATCTAACAAAAATCTAACAGCCAAACAACAGCAATAAAATCCTTTTTATAGTAGAGTGGTGAAAAACCAAAATCCACAAACAGTAAAGATATCCAACAGTTTTTTTTTTTCGTTTGTGTACCTTTTGTAGATATCTTTATGTCCTGCCCTAGTTAAAGCATAATCATGAGCAACAGGAAGTGAGGTGAAATCTCCCCAATGGGAGATACAGGCAACAATAAAAATGAATGGATGTTCATTTTTATTTTATTTTTTGAGACTGTGAACAAAGGGAAGAGACTTAATCAACGCAAACTTACTGAAAATTTATACATTAACCACTTCAGCCCCGGACGGATTTGTCCCCCCTTTTTTTTTTAACAAGAAACAGATTTGTCCCCTTAATGACAGGCCGTTTTTGGCATCGCTTTAACTGACAATTGCGCGGTCGTGCAACGCTGTACCCAAACAAAATTGACGTAATTTTTTTTCCCATAAATAGAGATTTCTTTTGGTGGTATTTTAACACCTCTGCGGTTTTTATTTTTTGCACTATAAGCAAACAAAGAGCGACAATTTGGAAAAAAACAAACAATTTTTTAAACTTTTTGCTATAAAACATATCCGATAAAAAAAATCTAAAAAAAAAACAACAAATGCATTTATCAGTTTAGGCCAATATATATTGTTCTACATATTTTTTGTAAATAAAAAAATCGCAATAGGCGTATATTGATTGGTTTGCACAGAAGTTATAAACTATGGGATAGATTTAGGGACTTTTATTTATTTTTATTGTTTTTACTAGTAATGGCGGCGATCTGCGATTTTTAGCAGGCAGACAAATCTTACCCCAAATTATACTTTTTAGGGACCAATGACATTATTACATTAATCAGTGCTATAAAAATGCACTGTTGAATGTAAAAATTACACTGGCAGGGAAGGGGTTAACACTAGTGGACGATCAAGGGGTTGAGTGTGTTCCCTCACTGTGTTCTAACTGTAGGGGGGCGGGCTCACTGGGACATGACAGAAATCACTGTTCCTGATCACTGGGAACAGTAGATCTCTGACATGTCCCCTGTCAGAACCGGAGATTTGTGCAGGAGAGCTGACCTGCCGCAGTATATTTGCGTGAGCTGGTCGGCTAGTGTTTAAGTATAAACTGTTATAACATATTAACCCTAAAACACATTTCTCACCTAGTACCTCTCCCACCATCCCTCCTCCCAATGAAAAATACTCCAAAACCATATTCCTTCTAACCATAGTGCACACTCAAAGTATCCCACCTTTTCAGAGATCTTCCTTTTCTTTTCTCACTCTTTTTATGTACCCATCAACTCCACATATATTTCTGTTTTTAAAAACTTGAACCATCCCTTCCATATCTTTGAGAATTTTTCCATCAAATCCTCACTTGAATGATGTAATTCTTCCATAGTACAAATATATTCCACCCCCTTAGCCAATCTCCCATTGATGGGGTCTCCTGCAAGTCCCTTGGCTGCGTTCAGTAGATGGGGAATGAGTGATTTCCTATATTGTGCTATTGAACTCGCAGTATTATGGAACAAATATATTGTTGGATCTTTAGGTAGGTCAGTGTCAAATATTTCCTGTACAATCCTTGCCACCCCTGTCCAAAATGCTTGTATTTTTGCACATTCCAGCCAAATATGAAACACAGTCCCCTTTACACCCCCGCCAGCATAATGGTGACTTTTCTGCTTGATTTTTCTGTGCTCTAATTGATGTAATATACCATCACAAAACACTTATGATTAATCTATTGAGGAGTCATATGCCAATTTCAGTACCTTTCTTTTCTGTTGCTTTTCAAGGCAACCCCAATTTTTCCTTCCCATTTTCAAATATATGACTATATATGGCAATGTTCTTGGCTCCGCCTTTGCAGTAAGTGTCTAATAAATCAGAGAAATACAGATTGTTGGGGCAACCTGGGAACTAAGTAACTTCTCAAAAGGAAGTGAATTGTCAATTTCTCATCTTAGGTAATGACGATATAAAATGCATCAAATGGCAAAGCTTAGACTCATCTAATAGAGCATCTCCTGTATAGTGCTTACTCTCCCTCCCTTCATAATATCCTTCAGTTGCAAATTGTTTTCCTTTGTCTATGCTAAAAAATAATCCTCATTCCCTGGTAGAAAATAACTTGTGCCACTAAAAAGTAACAAAGGTGAGTAATAATCCTATTTAACCACTTCAGCCCGGGAAGGATTTGCCCTCTTAATGACCAGGCCATTTTTTGCGATACAGCACTATGTCGCTTTAACTGACAATTGCACGGTCCTGAAAGGTAACCAAACAAAATTGATGTCCTTTTTTTCCCCACAAATAGAGCTTTCTTTTGGTGGTATTTGATCATTTCTGCGATTGTTATTTTTTGCGCTATAAACAAATAAAGAGCGTCAATTTTGAAAAAAATATATATATTTTTTAGTTTTTTTAATAAATATCCCCAAACTTTAAAAAAAAACAAATTTCTTCATTAGTTTAGGGCGATTCAAATTTTTCTACATATTTTTGGTAAAAAAAAAAATCACCTTTAGTGTATATTGATTGGTTTGCACAAAAGTTATAGCGTCTACAAAATAGGGGATAGATTTATGGCATTTTTATTATAATTTAAATGTGTTCCCTCGTTTGTGTTTCTTACTATGGGGGGATGGTAGTGACTAGAGGAGGAGACATATCACTGTTCCTACTTAGTAGGAGCAGACGATCTGTCTCTCCTCTCCTGACAGGACAGGGATTTGTGAGTTTACACACAAATCCCCATTCTAGCTCTCATGCCCGCTATCGCGAGCGGCTGGAGGTCATCACGACCGGCAGCCACACACATCGGGTCCCCCACCGTGCAGCGGGCACGGGCACGCACGTGCTATAGCTGTTTAAAGGGCCGATGTACAGCTATGCTGATTTGTGGGAGAGAGCAGTTGACCGCGGCTGGTCAGCTAGTTGTTAAAGTGTCTATGAATTGTGTCCCATATTAAAAAATACATTGTTTGTTAGTGGGCACATATTTTTGGAGAGCACACTCATCTGTTGCGGAACCCTAATCATCTTCTTCAACAGTGCATCGCTCAGTGTCTCTTCTTTTACCCAACCCCTCTCTTGTGAACAATATGTATCTACTGTTACATAATGGGTTTATATGAAATCTCCATTAACAGCTTTAAATAATATTGCAATTAGAAATATATTTCAGTTAGAAGGAAATATATTTAAAGAATTGAGTGTTGTGTTGGTGTTATGGTAATTAGTTCAACTTCAAAGGTTGTCCTTTTGTTTTCCCTGATCACATCCCACGTGGGTAGTAAATAACAGCCTTCTTCGTCTCATCCAATCCGGCTGTGCCCAATATACATTTACCATGTACAGTGACCAATTAGGGAGAATTATATTAGCTTGGTCACAAAGCATTATATCCCCCCTCCTTTCTGTACTGTGGCTAATTTAATTCTCCCTAATTGGTTACTGTACCTAGTAAATGCTTTAAATATATTTCCTTCTAACTGAAATATATTTGTAATTGCAATATTATTTACAGCTGTTAATGGAGATTTCACATAAACACATTATGTAACAGTCGGCCCCTTGTGGCCAGTGAAAACAAAAAATACATTTTCTAAAGACTGTCTGTCCTCCCTATCCATCTTTTGTTCTGTGCTCTCAATTCCTGTTGATATGCATACATGCACTTCATCCGCTGCAGGAAACATCTTTCAAAACTGTTTAAATAGACTGAATCTACAAATACATTATACAAGCTTACATAACAAAAAAAACCAAAAAAAAACACAACAACAAAACAAAACATGGGGGACAATGATGGCAACACATAAAGATCATATTTTGAAAGATTATTATGTCTTATTTAGATTCTGCTTAAATAAGTCCTCCAGGGGGCCCATACCTGACGTAATTTTTCATATGTATCCAATTTGTGTGCCAGGAGGGTCTCCATCCTCTCAATGTAATCCATTGCCATTATCCATTCCTTCACTGATGGCGATTGTATCGATCGCCAATGTCACGGGATAACCAATCTTGCTGCTGTTAACCAGTGTCTAAGTAGATCCTTTTTAATATTTTTATAGTAGCCTGGGAGAATTGATAGCAGAGTCATTTGTGGTGTTTTGGGGACTAGCTCACCTGTAACTCTAGTATGCAGCTGCATGATCCTCTCCCAAAAATTATGAATTTGGGGGCATTCCCACCAAATGTGTATCAATGAAGCAGAATGACACTGCCAACATATGTCAGATGCATTTGGGTATATATGCTGCAGGGATGCTGGACATCGATACCAACGAGGAACAAGTTTATAGCTTTTCTCTTGGACTTTAGTTGTCAGTGACAAGCAATGTGTGAGAGTAGATGATTTCTCCCAATCTTCTGCTCTTTTGAACATTAAGCCCGGGTTCACACCTATGCGAATTAGATGTGGCTTACAACGCATCCAATTCGCAGGACATTTTAAGCTAGGTTCATTTGAATGAGGCTGGTTCACATATGTGCGCATTGCACAAAAAACGTGTGCATTTTTTGGGCATTGCGGTACGAATTACAAGCCCATTATCTCCTATAGGAACGCATCTGATTCGCAGATGCATTGCGTTCTGAACAAGGATTTTCTCCTTCTCCTAACTACACCTCCCCCTCCCCCTCTCCCTGCTCACTGATCTGCAGCTAGAACGCAGAGAAGCCTTTGAACAACTGATTTTTATCTTCCCAGTGAAACCTGAACTTCAATTCGCACCGCACATGTGTGAACCCGGGCTAAGATAAGATCGTATGCCCATTTATTTGTAAATTCTGGGGGCTCAGGATGTTTTTTTTTTTTTTTTGTTATGTAATCTTGTATAATGTATTTGTAAATTGACTGATGGTATGATTATACCATTAATGTATGCATATTTGTCTATTTGTATAATCATTTTCCAATAAAATTAAGATTGAAATAAATAGACTGAATCTTTATGCATAGAAACATTGGGCAACAGCTCTTTTCATCTCCTTCTAATGCATCTGGACTCTTCATGTACAAATTCTATATTATATTTAGCTGTTTACATAAGTTATGTGTTCCTCAGTATACTAGCAGTAGGCTCCCTATTGATTACACACTGTACAACACAACTATTTCTTATAGTTAGGGATGAGCTTCGAGTTCGACTCGAACATCGGCTGTTCGCCAGTTCACCGAACAGAGAACAATTTGGGGTGTTCGCGGCAAATTCGAATGCCGCGGAACACCCTTTAAAAGTCTATGGGAGAAATCAAAAGTGCTAATTTTAAAGGCTTATATGCATGGTATTGTCATAAAAAGTGTTTGGGGACCTGGGTCCTGCCCCAGGGGACATGTATCAATGCAAAAAAAGTTTTAAAAACGGCCGTTTTTTCGGGAGCGGTGATTTTAATAATGCTTAAAGTGGAACAATAAAAGTGTAATATTCCTTTAAATTTCATACCTGGAGGGTGTCTATAGTATGCCTGTAAAGGGGCGTATGTTTCCCGTGTTTAGAACAGTCTGACAGCAAAATGACATTTCAAAGGAAAAAAAGTCATTTAAAACTACTCGTGGCTATTAATGAATTGCCGGTCCGACAATAGACATAAAAGTTCATTGATAAAAACGGCATGGGAATTCCCCACAGGGGAATCCCGAACCAAAATTAAAAAAAAAAATGATGTGGGGGTCCCCCTAAATTCCATACCAGGCCCTTCAGGTTTGGTATGGATATTAAGGGAACCCCGGCCAAAATGACAAAAAAAAATGGCATGGGGTCCCCCTCAAAATCCATACCAGACCCTTCAGGTCTGGTATGGATTTTAAGGGGAACCTTGCACCAAAATTTAAAAAAAAAACGGCGTGGGGTCCCCCCAAAAATCCATACCAGACCCTTATCCGAACATGCAACCTGGCAGGCCGCAGGAAAAGAGGGGGGGATGAGAGAGCACCACCCCTGAACCGTACCAGGCCACATGCCCTCAACATTGGGAGGGTGTGTGGGATAGCCCCCCAAAACACCTTGTCCCCATGTTGATGGGGACAAGGGCCTCATCCCCACAACCCTTGCCCGGTGGTTTGGGTCGGCAGGTGGGGGGTTTATAGGAATCTGGAAGCCCCCTTTAACAAGGGGACCCCCAAATCCCGGCCCTCTCCCCTGTGTGAAATGGTAAGGGGTACAAAAGGACCCCTACCATTTCACAAAAAAACTGTCAAAAATGTTAAAAATGACAAGAGACAGTTTTTGACAATTCCTTTATTTAAATGCTTCTTCTTTCTTCTATCTTCTATCTTCCTTCGGTTTCTTCCTCCATCTTCTTCTTATTCTGGTTCTTCTGGTTCTCACCCGTTACGTAACCCTGCCCCTTCTGATGTCACGGGGAATGCCACAGGGGAGTCCCTGTCAAGTCCCCGTGCGCCAGAGGGGGGCGGGGTCACCGGGTGGCCCCGCCCCCCGTTATTTAAGAACCGTCAGAAGAGGAGAAGCGTCACACAGCGGGAGCCTCCCTCCATGCCATCATGCATACGGAGCGGCCCAAAAAGAAGATGACAAGAAGATGAAGAGAAGAAGATGAAGAGAAAAAGATGAAGAGAGAAGCGTTACACAGCGGGAGCCTCCCTCCATGCTATCATGGATGCGGAGCGGCCCGAGGAGAAGAAGATAAGGAGACGCCGCGGAGGAAGATGCCTGACGAGAACACTGGAGGAAAAACCAAAAGAACCAGAAGAACCAGAAGAAGAAGAAGATGGAGGAAGAAACCGAAGGAAGATAGAAGATAGACGATAGAAGAAAGAAGATAGAAGAAAGAAGAAGCATTTAAATAAAGGAATTGTCAAAAACTGTCTCTTGTCATTTTAACATTTTTGATAGTTTTTTTGTAAAATGGTAGGGGTACAAAACCATTTCACACAGGGGGAGGGCCGGGATCTGGGGGTCCCCTTGTTAAAGGGGGCTTCCAGATTCCGATAAGCCCCCCACCCACAGACCCCCACAACCACCGGGCAAGGGTTGTGAGGATGAGGCCCTTATCCCCATCAACATGGGGACAAGGTGTTTTGGAGGGCTACCCCAAAGCACCCTCCCAATGTTGAGGGAATGTGGCCTGGTACGGTTCAGGAGGGGGGGTGCTCTCTCATCCCCCCTCTTTTCCTGTGGCCTGCCAGGTTGCATGCTCAGATAAGGGACTGGTATGGATTTTTGGGGGCCCCACGCCGTTTTTTTTGTAATTTTGGCCGGGGTTCCCCTTAATATCCATACTAGACCTGAAGGGCCTGGTATGGAATTTAGGTGGACCCCCACGTCATTTTTTTTTTAAATTTTGGTTCGGGGTTCCCCTGTGGGGAATTCCCATGCCGTTTTTATCAATGAACTTTTATGTTTATTGTCAAACCGGCAATTCATTAATAGCCACGAGTAGTTTTAACCACTAAGCCACCTCCCACCGTCATATGACGGCGGGATGGGGCTTCTCTTGTTCTGGGCGGATGTCATATGACGTGATCGCCCTCCCGAGCCACTAAGGGGCGCGTGCGCGCCCGCTGCATTGCTCGGGACCCGGTGTGCGTGCCCGGCACCCGCGATGTCCGCCGGGCACCCGCGATTGCCGGGTAACAGAGCAGGACCGTGGATCTGTGCATGTAAACACAGATCCACGTCCTGTCAGAGAGGAGAGGAGACCGATGGCGTGTCCCTTGTACATAGGGACACCGATCGGTCACCTCCCCCAGTCAGTCCCCTCCCCCCACAGTTAGAATCACCTCCCTAGGTTAGACATTAACCCCTTGATCGCCCCCTAGTGTTAACCCCTTCCCTGCCAGTCACATTTACACAGTAATCAATGCAATTTTATAGCATTGATCGCTGTATAAATGTGAATGGTCCCAAAAATGTGTCAAAAGTGTCCAATATGTCCGCCGCAATATCGCAGTCACAATAAAAATCGCAGATCGCCGCCATTACTAGTAAAAAATAAATAAAAATGCTATAAATCTATCCCCTATTTTGTAGACGCTATAACTTTTGCGCAAACCAATCAATATACGCTTATCGTGATTTTTTTTTACCAAAAATATGTATAAGAATACATATCGGCCTAAACTGAGGAAAAAATTTGTTAAAAAAAAAGAAAAAATGGATATTTATTATAGCAAAAAGTAAAAAATATTGTGTTTTTTCAAAATTGTCCCTCTTCTTTTGTTTATAGCGCAATAAATAAAAACCGCAGAGGTGATCAAATACCACCAAAAGAAAGCTCTATTTGTGGGGAAAAAAAGATAAAAATTTCATTAGGGTGCAGTGTAACATGACCGCGCAATTATCATTCAAAGTGCGACATCGCTGAAAACTGAAAAGTGGCTTGGGCAGGAAGGGGGTGAAATTGCCCTGTATTGAGGTGGTTAAATTACTTTTTTTCCTTTGAAGTTTCATTTTGCTGTCAGACTGTTCTAAACACGGGAAACATGCGTCCCTTTACAGGCATACTATAGACACCCCCAGGTACAAAATTTAAAGGGATATTACACTTTTAATGTTTCACTTTAAGCATTATTAAAATCACTGCTCCTGAAAAAATGGACGTTTTTAAAACTTTTTTTGCATTGATCCCCAGGTCTCAGGACCCAGGTCTCCAAACAATATTTATGACAATAACTTGAATATAAGCCTTTAAAATTAGCACTTTTGTTTATTCATGTTCGTGTCCCATAGACTTTAACGGTGTTTGCGTGTTTGAACAAATTTTTTGCCTATTCGCAAGTTCTGGTGCGAACCGAACAGGGGGGTGTTCGGCTCATCCCTACTTATAGCCCATTTCTATATAGAGCACCCAATGTTCATTTTTAGCATTTAAATGAAAAACCCTTTCATAGTGTGCCTTTTGTAGATATTGCAACCCCTTGAGATATTGCTGAAAGAGACCACCATTTTTTTTTGTCCAAGTAGTGGTCACCATTTGTTGCCTAGTTTCTGTGATTATGTGCATACACCTCAATTGTTGTAGTAGTATGGACATATACATATTTAGATCTGAGAGATTCTACACAAAATAGGTAGTTCCATCCGCAATGCACATTTATTGATCGGGTTACATAAAATATACAAAGAAAATAGTCACATTAGACATCACCAGACGCTGGATTTCATCCCTGGTGATGCTCTGCCAGGCCTCTACTGCAACTGTCTTCAGTTCCTGCTTGTTTTTGGGGCATTTTCCCTTCAGTTTTGTCTTCAGCAAGTGAAATGCATGCTCAATCGGGTTCAGGCCAGGTGATTGACTTGGCCATTACATAACATTCCACTTCTTTCCCTTAAAAAACTCTTTGGTTGCTTTTGCAGTATGCTTCGGGTCATTGTCCATCTGCACTGTGAGGTGCCATCCAATCAGTTCTGAAGCATTTTGCTGAATATGAGCAGATAATATTGCCTGAAACACTTCAGAACTCATCCTGCTGCTTTTGTCAGCAGTCACATCATCAATAAATACAAGAGAACCAGTTCCATTGGCAGTCAAATATTCCCACGCCATGACACTACCACCACCATGCTTCACTGGTATGCTTTGGATCATGAGCAGTTCCTTTCCTTCTCCATACACTTCTCTTCCGATCACTCTGGTAAAAGTTGATCTTGGTCTCATCTGACCATAGGATGTTGTTCCAGAACTGTGAAGGCTTTTTAGATGTTGTTGGGCAATCTCTAATCTGGCCTTCCTGTTTTTGAGGCTCACCGATGGTTTACATCTTGTGGTGAACCCTTTGTATTCACTTTGGAGAAGTCTTCTCTTGATTGTTGACTTTGACACACATACACCTACCTCCTGGAGAGTGTTCTTGATCTGGCCAACTGTTGTGAAGGGTGTTTTCTTCACGAGGGAAATAATTCTTTGGTCATCCACCACAGTTGTTTTCCGTGGTCTTCCGGGTCTTTTGGTGTTGCTGAGCTCACTGGTGTGTTCTTTCTTTTTAAGGATGTTCCAAACAGTTGATTTGTTCACACCTAATGTTTTTGCGATCTCTCTGATGGGTTTGTTTTGTTTTTTCAGCCTAATGATGGCTTGCTTCACTGATAGTGACAGCTCTTTGGATCTCATATTGAGAGTTGACAGCAACAGATTCCAAATGCAAATAGCATTGAAATGTACTCTGGACCTTTTATCTGTTCCTTGTAAATGAGATAATGAAGGAATAACACGCACCTGGCCATGGAACAGCTGAGCAGCCAATTGTCCCATTACTTTTGGCCCCTAAAAAGTGGGAGGCACATATACAAACTCTTGTGATTCCTACACCGTTCACCTGATTTGGATGTAAATACCCTCAAATTAAAGCTGAAAGTCAGCAGTTAAAACACATCTTGTTCGTTTCATTTCAAATCCATTGTAGTGGTGTATAGAGCCAAAAAGATTAGAATTGTGTCAATGTCCCAATATTTATGGACCTGACTGTATGTGTCCACAAGATGACTACTTTAACACGATGGTGTCCATACACTCCTAAGATTTTCTTATCAATAGTAGGGATGAGCCGAACACCCCCCGGTTCGGTTCGCACCAGAACCCGCGAACGGACCGCAAGTTCGCACGAACGTTAGAACCCCATTGACGTCTATGGGACTCGAACGTTCGAAATCAAAAGTGCTCATTTTAAAGGCTAATTTGCATGGTATTGTCCTAAAAAGGGTTTGGGGACCCGGGTCCTACCCCAGGGGACATGTATCAATGCAAAAAAAACTTTTAAAAACGGCCGTTTTTTCGGGAGCAGTGATTTTAATGATGCTTAAAGTAAAAAAAAAAAAGTGAAATATTCCTTTAAATATCGTACCTGGGGGGTGTCTATAGTATGCCTGTAAAGTGACGCGTGTTTCCCATGTTTAGAACAGTCCCTGCACCAAATGTCATTTTTAAAGGAAAAAATCTCATTTAAAACTGCTTGCGGGTTTAATGTCATGTCGGGTCATGGCAATATGGATGAAAATCAGTGAGACAAACGGCATGGGTACCCCCCAGTCCATTACCAGGCCCTTTGGGTCTTGTATGGATATTAAGGGGAACCCCGCACCCAAATTAAAATAAGGAAAGGTCCCTATATACTCTGAACAGCAGTATTCAGGCGGTGCAAACAAGACAGGGACTGTAGGTTTGTTGTTAAGTAGAATCTGTTTGTAATTTTGAACATTTTTAATGTGTTTAGCTCAGGCCAAAAAATCTTTTCTAAGCTTTTTGGAAAACATAGGGAAGGGTTATCACCCCTGTGACATTTGTTTTGCGTCTTTCCTCCTCTTCAGAAGATTTCACCTCACTTTTTTGTCCCAATGAAAAATGTTTTTGGAAAATTTGGGTTTTTTTGTGGAACAAGGATTGGAAAGCATCAGTGGAAAGGAGAAATTGTTTTCCCATATTAACTCTTACAGGAGAGAATTTCCCTTCCTTAGGGGTAGATTTCATCTCACTTCCTGTTGTCTCCTTCCGTTTGCAAGTAGGAGTCGTTTGTAAGTTAGATGTTTGAAAGTAGGGTCCTGCCCTATATACTCAGCAGAAATTTGGGCCTTAGGTGTTGCTGTGGCCAAAACACTGTAAGCCCTCACAGGGCCCTGCTGTGAAATATTAGATCAAGAATTGTAATTACATGCCCCTGTTGAACAGGAGCTGAAAAATTAGGCCTTAGGCACTGGTGCTGGTGCCACAACACTGCAACCCCTCACAGACACTCTAGTTGGAACGCAGGAACAAGCCCTGCTGCAAAGTATTGCATCAAAAATTGTAATTACACGCCCCTGTTAGACAGGGGCTGAAAAATTGGGTCTTAGGCACTGGTGCTGGTGCCACAACACTGCAACCCCTCACAGACACTCTAGTTGGAATGCAGGAACGAGCCCTGCTGCAAAGTATTACATCAAAAATTGTAATTACACGCCCCTGTTAAACAGGGGCTGAAAAATTGTGCCTTAGGCACTGGTGGTGGCGCCCAGAACCAAAAATGTTCTTACAAGCTATCAGCGTGATGATTGAGGAGGAAGAGGATAATTACTCAGGGATAGTCACTCAGCATCAGCATAGGCAGTCTTTGAAGGGATCTGAGATTTCAAAAAAAATTATTCGGTTACATCTGCATCAGGTGCTTGGTAGCTGGTGGTGATCCAAGACTGATTCATTTTTATGAAGGTCAGCCGATCGACCGAGTCGGTGGACAGACGCACCCTGTGATCGGTTACCACGCCTCCAGCAGCACTGAATGTGCGTTCCGAAAGAACGCTGGATGCAGGACAGGCCAGTAGCTCAATTGCATACTGTGCAAGCTCTGGCCAGTGATCCATCCTCAAGACCCAGTAACCCAGAGGATTTTCGGTGGGAAAGGTGTCCAAGTCTGATCTTGCCCCTAGGTATTCCTGCACCATGTAAAACAGACGCTGGCGATGGTTGCTGGAACCGATCATACCTTGGGGCTGCGGACCAAAAAATTGTCTGAACGCATCGGTCAGACGGCCACCTTCTCCACCGCTCCTTCTTTGACTGACCGAAGCCTCAGCAACACGTTGTCCAGAAACAGGAGTTTGTAACCTCCCAGTCTCTGGGAACGCGTTGCACAGACCTTTCTGCAAGGCCTCCCGAAGATGTTTCATCCTCTGCTCCCTCTGCGATGGCAAGATAAGGTCCGCAACCTTACCCTTGTAACGTGGATCAAGGAGGGTTGCCAGCCAGTATTGGTCCTTCTCCTTGATACCACGAATACGAGGATCCTTACGCAGGCTTTGCAGGATCAGGGAGGCCATGCAGCGTAGGTTTGCTGAGGCATTCGGTCCGGAGTCCTCTGGGTCACTAAGGACAACAACGTCCGCAGCCACCTCCTCCCAGCCACGTACAAGTCCATGTGTTCCTTGGGACTGATCCCTTAAAGACTGCTGATGCTGAGTGCCAGGCTCCACCTCCATACTGACACAATCTTCCTCCTCCTCCTCCTCCTCCTCGTCCTCTTCCTGTGTGATCGGCGGGCACGCAGGAACACTGTCTGGATAAAGGGGGCCTTGAGAGCTAAGGAAGTCCTCCTCTTCCTGCCTCTGTTCTGCCTCAAGTGCCCTGTCCATTATTCCACGCAGCGTGTGCTCCAACAGGTGGACAAGGGGGACAGTGTCACTGATGCATGCACTGTCAGTGCTCACCATCCTCGTGGCCTCCTCGAATGGTGACAGGACAGTGCATGCATCCCTGATCATGGCCCACTGGCGTGGGGAAAAAAAACCAAGGTCCCCTGACCCTGTCCTGGTGCCATAGTCGCACAGGTACTCATTGATGGCCCTCTGCTGCGTGTGCAGCCGCTGCAGCATGGCCAACGTCGAGTTCCACCTGGTGGGCATGTCACAGATTAGGCGGTTCTTGGGCAGGTTAAACTCCTTTTGGAGGTCCGTCAGCCGAGCACTGGCATTATATGACCGGCGGAAATGCACAGAGACTTTCCTGGCCTGCCTCAGGACATCCTGTAAGCCCGGGTACCTGCCCAAGAACCGCTGCACCACCAAGTTAAGGACGTGAGCCAAACAGGGCACATGGGTCAGTTGTCCCTGTAGGAGGGCAGAGAGGAGGTTGGTGCCATTGTCGCAAACCACCATTCCTGCCTTAAGTTGGCGTGGCGTCAACCACCTCTGAACCTGCCCCTGCAGAGCTGACAGAACCTCTGCCCCAGTGTGGCTCCTGTCCCCCAAGCACACCAGCTCAAGCACCGCATGGCATCTTTTGGCCTGCGTACTTGCGTAGCCCCTTGAACGCCTACGGAGCACCGCTGGTTCCGAGGAAGAGGCCATGGAGGAAGAAGAAGAGGAGGGGGTGGAGGAGAGAGGTGTGTCACAATCAGCATTTTGGAGGCGTGGTGGCGGAACAACCTCCAACACTACTGCACCTTGTCCTGCATCCTTCCCAGCTGCCAGCAGAGTCACCCAATGCGCCGTGAAACTTAAGTAACGTCCCTGTCCATGCCTGCTGGACCATGAGTCAGCGGTAATATGCACCTTACCGCTGACCGCCCTGTCCAGCGAGGCATGGACATTGCCTTCCACATGCCGGTAGAGAGCCGGAATCGCCTTCCGTGAGAAAAAGTGGCGTTTGGGTACCTGCCACTGAGGAACCGCACATTCCACAAACTCACGGAAGGGGGCAGAGTCTACCAACTGAAAAGGCAGCAGTTGAAGTGCTAGCAATTTTGCCAAGCTAGCATTCAACCGCTGGGCATGTGGATGGCTGGGAGCAAACTTCTTTCGGCGGTGCAGCAGCTGGGGCAGGGAAATTTGCCTGGTACAATCTGACGTCGGTGTACCAAAAGCAGATTGCCCACAAGTACTTGGCTGTGACACACCTAATTCTACACCTTCATTCCTCTCACTGCAGGTCGCAGAGAGGACTGAAGGTCTAGTGGGGTTGGAAATCTCAGCTGATGAGGAGCAAGGAGAGATCGTCTTTGTTCTTTGGTGTGGGTCTTTTAGATGCGCTTGCCAACGAACTGCATGGCAGGTCAACATATGTCTGGTCAAGCATGTGGTACCCAAGCGGGAGATGTTTTGGCCACGCGAGATACGCTTGAGACATATGTTGCAAATAGCAGCGGTGCGATCTGATGCACTCGTCTCAAAAAAGGCCCACACCAAAGAACTTTTTGAATAACGCGCAGAGACTGCAGCGCCCTGCACATGTGGAGCTTTGGGGTGTGATGCAGTCAATGTGCTGCCCTTAGGCTGGCCCCTGGAGGGCATCCTGCCTAGTTGGTGATGTGCCACCTCCTCCTCCTCCTCCTCCTCCTCCTCCTCTCTCCTATCAGGCACCCACGTTGAGTCAGTGACCTCATCATCCCCTCCCTCCTCATCACTGGAGCAAACCTGGCAGTATGCTGCAGCAGGGGGAGCATGACTGCCAGATTGCTGTCCTTCTTGGGCACCCCCTCTGTCCGTGCTCATGTTACTGCCTTCATTGAGCTCAGTATCATCATCAGAGCCTTCCAAACGCTGGGCATCCTCCTGGAGCATGTACCCAACACTGTGGTCAAACAGTTCGAGGGAATCCTCATGAGGACATGGTGGAGCTAGGGAAGGAGTCACTGATGACATTGAGCTGAGGGAAGAGGCCGCTGCTTTGCCAGACAAAGCACCCTGGGCATGGGTGAGAGAGGATGAGGAGGATGAGGACGGCTTGGTCATCCACTCGACCAAGTCTTCCGCATGTTGCGGCTCAACACGGCCAGCTGCCGAAAAAAAGGCCAAGCGTGTCCCATGGCCACGTGCTGATGAGGATGCACCGTCTCCACGACCAGCACTAGACACAGAGCCTGTATTGGCTTGTGACTGTCTGCCTCTCCTTCTTGGCCTTCCAGACATACTAATGGCCTGTAGCTGCACTAAGCTGGGATAGAACACCTGTAATTTTCTTCAGGTAGCTTTATATACTGTAACCAGACAAGCCTGCCTGTCAGTAGGAAGATAACAGGAACGGATCTAGCTGAACACTGTGAGCAGGACGTACTGCACTAAATGTATATAGCAGGAACGGATCTAGCTGAACACTGTGAGCAGGACGCACTGCACTGAATGTAAATACCAGGAACGGATCTAGCTGAACACTGTGAGCAGGACGCACTGCACTGAATGTAAATAGCAAGAACGGATCTAGCTGAACACTGTGAGCAGGACGCACTGCACTGAATGTAAATAGTCTAGCTGCCTGACCGTGGTACTAATAGGATCAAAAAGAACACCTGTAATTTTCTTCAGGTAGCTTTATATACTGTAACCAGACAAGCCTGCCTGTCAGTAGGAAGATAACAGGAACGGATCTAGCTGAACACTGTGAGCAGGACGTACTGCACTAAATGTATATAGCAGGAACGGATCTAGCTGAACACTGTGAGCAGGACGCACTGCACTGAATGTAAATAGCAGGAACGGATCTAGCTGAACACTGTGAGCAGGACGCACTGCACTAAATGTAAATACCAGGAACGGATCTAGCTGAACACTGTGAGCAGGACGCACTGCACTGAATGTAAATACCAGGAACGGATCTAGCTGAACACTGTGAGCAGGACGCACTGCACTGAATGTAAATAGTCTAGCTGCCTGACCGTGGTACTAATAGGATCAAAAAGAACACCTGTAATTTTCTTAAGGTAGCTTTATATACTGTAACCAGACAAGCCTGCCTGTCAGTAGGAAGATAACAGGAACGGATCTAGCTGAACACTGTGAGCAGGACGTACTGCACTAAATGTATATAGCAGGAACGGATCTAGCTGAACACTGTGAGCAGGACGCACTGCACTGAATGTAAATAGCAGGAACGGATCTAGCTGAACACTGTGAGCAGGACGCACTGCACTAAATGTAAATACCAGGAACGGATCTAGCTGAACACTGTGAGCAGGACGCACTGCACTGAATGTAAATACCAGGAACGGATCTAGCTGAACACTGTGAGCAGGACGCACTGCACTGAATGTAAATAGTCTAGCTGCCTGACCGTGGTACTAATAGGATCAAAAAGAACACCTGTAATTTTCTTAAGGTAGCTTTATATACTGTAACCAGACAAGCCTGCCTGTCAGTAGGAAGATAACAGGAACGGATCTAGCTGAACACTGTGAGCAGGACACACTGTACTAAATGTAAATAGTCTAGCTGCCTGACCGTGTTACTAATAGGATCAAAAAGAACACCTGTAATTTTCTTAAGGTAGCTTTATATACTGTAACCAGACAAGCCTGCCTGTCAGTAGGAAGATAACAGGAACGGATCTAGCTGAACACTGTGAGCAGGACACACTGTACTAAATGTAAATAGTCTAGCTGCCTGACCGTGGTACTAATAGGATCAAAAAGAACACCTGTAATTTTCTTAAGGTAGCTTTATATACTGTAACCAGACAAGCCTGCCTGTCAGTAGGAAGATAACAGGAACGGATCTAGCTGAACACTGTGAGCAGGACACACTGTACTAAATGTAAATAGTCTAGCTGCCTGACCGTGGTACTAATAGGATCAAAAAGAACACCTGTAATTTTCTTCAGGTAGCTTTATATACTGTAACCAGACAAGCCTGCCTGTCAGTAGGAAGATAACAGGAACGGATCTAGCTGAACACTGTGAGCAGGACGTACTGCACTAAATGTATATAGCAGGAACGGATCTAGCTGAACACTGTGAGCAGGACGCACTGCACTGAATGTAAATAGCAGGAACAGATCTAGCTGAACACTGTGAGCAGGACGCACTGCACTGAATGTAAATAGCAGGAACGGATCTAGCTGAACACTGTGAGCAGGACGCACTGCACTGAATGTAAATAGCAGGAATGGATCTAGCTGAACACTGTGAGCAGGACGCACTGCACTGAATGTAAACAGCAGGAACGGATGTAGCTGAACACTGTGAGCAGGACGCACTGCACTGAATGTAAATAGCAGGAACGGATCTAGCTGAACACTGTGAGCAGGACGCACTGCACTGAATGTAAATAGCAGGAACGGATGTAGCTGAACACTGTGAGCAGGACGCACTGCACTAAATGTAAATACCAGGAACGGATCTAGCTGAACACTGTGAGCAGGACGCACTGCACTGAATGTAAATAGCAGGAACGGAACTAGCTGAACACTGTGAGCAGGACGCACTGCACTAAATGTAAATACCAGGAACGGATCTAGCTGAACACTGTGAGCAGGACGCACTGCACTGAATGTAAATAGCAGGAACGGATCTAGCTGAACACTGTGAGCAGGACACACTGCACTGAATGTAAATAGCAGGAACGGATCTAGCTGAACACTGTGAGCAGGACGCACTGCACTGAATGTAAATAGCAGGAACGGATCTAGCTGAACACTGTGAGCAGGACGCACTGCACTGAATGTAAATAGCAGGAACGGATCTAGCTGAACACTGTGAGCAGGACGCACTGCACTGAATGTAAATAGCAGGAACGGATCTAGCTGAACACTGTGAGCAGGACACACTGCACTGAATGTAAATAGCAGGAACGGATCTAGCTGAACACTGTGAGCAGGACGCACTGCACTGAATGTAAATAGCAGGAACGGATCTAGCTGAACACTGTGAGCAGGACGCACTGCACTGAATGTAAATAGCAGGAACGGATCTAGCTGAACACTGTGAGCAGGACACACTGCACTAAATGTAAATAGTCTAGATAGAAGATAACAGGAACGGATCTAGCTAAACTGAATACAGTGTATATATATATATGCAACACCTGGGATGCATATATATACACAATACACTGTAAGTGCAGCTAACTGACTGACTGTTCTGCCTAATCTATCTAACTCAAATCAAATGACACTGTCTCTCTCTCTCTCTATCTCTCAGCACACCGGAACACACACTACACAGGGCCGCCGTGCAGGCGGCCTTATATAGTGTGGGGTGTGTACTAAATCCCCTGAGCCATAATTGGCCAAAGCCACCCTGGCTTTGGCCAATTACAGCTCTCTCTACTGACGGCGCTGTGATTGGCCAAACATGCGGGTCATAGTGCATGCTTGGCCAATCATCAGCCAGCAATGCACTGCGATGCCGCAGTGAATTATGGGCCGTGACGCGCCACACGAATTTGGCGCGAACGGCCCATATTGTTCGCAATTCGACGGACGGTCGAACAGCCGATGTTCGAGTCGAACATGGGTTCGACTCGAACACGAAGCTCATCCCTAATCAATAGATAGATGGCTGTGTATTAGATAGACTTTCAACTACTCACCAATAAATGTTGTTATTGTGTTGAAGCTTTCACTCGTGGTCAAAGAACTCTCATTTAACCCACATCATATCTTTGAGATATTAAATCTTAACTATAATAAATGGGTAACACTACAATCTGTGTCATCAGCACCACTTGATAGTATCTCTTTAGATCTGGCATGACAATCCTCCCTCTGTTTTGTTCTTACTTAATATTGAATATTGAATTCTAGGTTTTCTACCCTACCTTATTAACTTTGAGATAAGTGTCTGCAGTATTCTAAAATATGTAAAAAAACAATCCCCTGCACTAAAGATACTAATTAGTGATTAGGCCTGCCGCTGCTGTACATGACATAAGTCAAAACATGTAAAAAAGGGTATAAATACCACAGTGCTGACAGCCTGAATAAATACAATAAAGTGCAACTGTAGTGCATACAAAATTAAGTGCAAAATGTAATAAATAAATATATCAAGCATGTAGCCAGTGAAAGCTTAAAAAACACATGCAAATATGTATAAACTTCTAGTTGGAAGGTTCCTTTCACAGGTGCCTTCCACAGGTGCTGCTGTGCTAGAAATAGTGCAAATCAATATTAAGCATGTGACCAGTGAAAGTCCAAAAAAGATGTGCACATAAACATATAGCAGTTCTCAGTTGATAAGTTCCTTTCCCAAGTTCTTTTCAAAAGTGCTGCTGTGCTAAAAAAACATACGATGCTGTAAACAGGTGCATACGGGATCACCCCCCCCCATGGTTGAACTCACCAGATCCAATGGACCCCCCAAGCAGTACTGCTTTGCGGCTCAGGTAGGCTTAGTCTGGTGAGCGAGGTGATGAAAACGCCAACTCCTGGGTGCGATCCTTCCTGGAGGTGCTTTCAGGCACAAACATATGGAGAAAGAGCACGCATAGTAAAGTACGTCTTGTTTAATTCATTAAAATCAATCTTTACAAAGTTCCAATCATAAAATCAATCTTTTCAAGTTTCCAAGGTGGAGGGCAAATGGATGAACATCAATTAACAGTCCATTAATAAATAGGTTCTCTCACAGCCTAACTCTAATTGAATGGGCATCAGAGGTGATGTCACTGCGGTGCCGCAAGCTGCGTCTGATGCTGCGTTTCTCCCTTCCCACAGGGCGTTATCAAAGATCTTTTGTACCTGGAGGACCCTATCCATTGTAGTATCATTGGCAAACATTTATTGTCTGAATAAGAAGTCAGTAGATTATTTAAAGAGGACTCTGAAGAAACTTACAGAGTTTAAGACAGGAGATTTTAGCTTTTATATGCACAATTAGACACTTCGTCCCATGCACCAAGGATGTTCAGTCATCAGATCAGATACGTTCCACCGATGCCAACTAGTGTATGCATGAAAAATTCAGCATCCAAAAGAGAAAAAGATTGTACATGGTATTCCTCGGTGCACGGGACATATGCAGGAATCAAATATATGCTTGTAAAACACTGATTATTAGAGTCCCTGATAAATACCACCATTAAGGTAATCTATTTAGTAGATTACACTCCAGAATTGATAAAGAATAATATAGGGGAGGAGAAGAACAGAATACGTTTATGGAAATTGAATGAGACGCTAATATCAGATCAGGAGAGTGAAGAGAGAATAAGGACAGAAATAGAATTGTTTTTTCTTGATGAATGAATCCCCTTATATGTCACAGCCAACCATTTCGGAGGGCCATAAGGATTTTAAAAAGGGTATTCTAATACCTATAGGAGCACAGAGGAAAACAGACTGGAAAAATAGAAAAAGGGCATTATTAACAGAAATATTAGGGTTCTTCAAAAAGTTTCTGCACTTTTTTTATTAATTTACGTAGCCATGTTCACCACAGCACGACAACGCTGATGCCACGTACACACGAGTGGACTTTACGGCAGACTTTGTCCGGCAGACTTTTCGACAGACTTTACAACGGACTTTCTGAATGAACGGACTTGCCTATACACGATCAACCAAAGTCAGACGGATTCGTACGTGATGACGTACGACCAGACTAAAACAAGGACGTTTTTGTCCGTCGGACTAGCATACAGACGAGCGGACTTTTCGACCGGACTCGAGTCCGTCAGAAAGATTTGAAACATGTTTCATTTCTAGGTTAGTCGAACTTTTGGGGAAAAAAGTCTGCTGGAGTCCACACACGATCGAATTGTCCTCCGGACTCCGGTCCGCCGGACCAAGTATGCCGTAAAGTCCGGTCGTGTGTATGCGGCATTATACTAACCTGCAAGGTCAACCAGCTTGCCAGACAGATTAGTCACATGACACTTTCAGAAACAACTAATTACTACTCCTCTCACCCTATTTGTTTCCAGCGAAAATATAAAAGTGCAGAAATCTTTTGAAGACCCCTCGTATATGAACTGGAGCAAAAACATAAAGACAAAGTAGAACGAGATATACAACAACAATTGGTTTTGAAGAGAGATGAATTAGGCACTCTTATGGAACAGGGAACAAAGTGAGCTTTTAATATGGTAGCTAAGGAAAGATACTGATGGGGAATAAATCAGGGAAATTCCTGGCAAGGGTATTGGAAGCAAAAAAATTGTCAAACTTTTTTTGCTAAAATTAAAAATAAGGCGGGGATCTACTAAATACAACTGCAAAGATTAAAAAAAGTTTTTTTAAAGCATATTACAGTGGACTATATTAAGTAAAGCCAGATGGAACCCAGGGGACAGATTAAACAAGAGTGATAATGGTACAGCTGTATGTGAAAGAAGCACAGTTACCTAAATTAAGAGAGGATGTACTGGAATCCCTAGAAAAACTCATAACAGAATAAGATGAACAGAAACAGGGAAGAGTCCTTGACCCAGGTGGGTACACTATAGGGCAGTGATGCCGAACCTTGCCCCCCCCCAGAAGTTTTGGAACTACATTTCCTGTGATGCTCATGCACTCTGCGATGTAGTTGAGCATCACAGGAAATGTAGTTCCAAAACATCTGGGGTGCTAATTTGCATTATACAAGAGGGACCCTACTTTATGTTCTAGTTATAGACCGATATAATTATTGAATACAGATATAATATGATATGCAAAATAACTGGCCACCAGCCTAAAGAGATTGATGCCACAGTGGATACATGCCAACAAAGTTGGATTCATCCCTGAAAGAGAAGGGAAAGATAATAGCTTGAGATCACTCTTGCTGTTACATAAAGTCAGCAGTAGAAGTTACCCAGATCTGTCTGTCCTTACAGAGATAGAAAAAATGTTTGTGTAGAAAAAAAAATAATAATTAAAAAAATTATATATATATATATATATATATATATATATATATATAGATATATATAGATAGATATATCTATATATATATCTATATATATATAGATATATATATTTTTTAAATAATACCTAGATCAAGGTTTGATCTAGGTCGGTGATCAAGGTCAAAGGTCAGGGTCAGGAACAATGTTCAGGGTTAGTATTTTTTAGGCAGGATTTATTTTTTTCTACCCCTGTATTTTCTGCCGCTGTGAATGGATGAGCGAGATACACTCACCTTACAGAGATAGAAAAAAAGTGTGTGTAGAGAAAAAAAAATAATTAAAAAAAATTATATATATATTTATATATATATATATATATATATATATATATATATATATATATATATATATATATATATCTATATCTATATATATATATAGATATATATATATATATATAGATATATAGATATATATATAGATATATAAATATAGGTATATATATATCTATATATATATATATATATATATACATAGATATAAATATCTATATATCTATATATATATATATTTTAAATAATACCTAGATCAAGGTTTGATCTAGGTCAGTGATCAAGGTCAAGGTCAAAGGTCAGGGTCAGGAATAATGTTCAGGGTTAGTATTTTTTGGGCAGGATTTATTTTTTTCTAAATAAGTAACAGTGTCAATTAGTGTCAATGTGCACTATTGTTTCTGGGCTGTACTACGGGTACAAACAACTAACATACACATATGTGGTATTGCTGCAATCGTCTCTTTGGTGGTATATATTGGTAGTAGCAAAAAATATAGAGTTTTATTTTTATTTTTTTATTTTTTTTTTTTACTATTTTGGACCAGTTTTTCTTTGATAATCAAAAAAATAAAAAGCATGAGATGACCATTAGCATTTACCACCAAATAAAAGCCCAATTTGTCCTCAACAAAACATGGCATTATCCACCTGGATGCACAAAGTAGTTGTGATGATATGTGCGGTTTTACTAACACAAGTCAAAATTGAGCTTACGTATTTCGATTTGTTTTACCCATAGGCACAAAGGGGTTAAAATTTTAAAAGGTATGTCAACTGCAATTCAAATACTGTAAAACAAATGTATATATTTCTTATAATAATTAATCAAAATAGATCACATATAAAATTGGGTTGATTCGATACAGGAATAGTGAATTCTTACTTAGCAAAATAGAATTGTAATTGATATTATAGAGAATAAAGTGAAGCTGTAATCATTGAAATTATCTAATCGTTTGCAAGCTAAAATCCCTTTTCTAAATGTTCCCTTGCACACAAGTAATTCTATGCAGTAAAGTGGTTAAAATGCAACTGGACTGGACATTTATTTATTCCGGATGTCAGGTTTTAGGCAGGCAATACTAGAGTGAGTGAGCCTTTGGCCAGCAAAAGTGTGATACAATATGGCAGAGTATCCCTAAACAACAAGTAGGTGACTGTTCCATCCAAGAAGAAGAAGGGCGGGTCCAGAGTCAGCATGGTGTGAACCGCCAACCAATGAGAGGGTCCATTACAAATCTATTGAATAAAGATTCTCAGCTCATTTAGTAAATCAGCTCAACTCTCTTTACTAATAAATTATCAGTAGACAGAAATGTAGGGGTACTGCAAAGTTTTGCAGTATTTTTTGCCTTGCCTGCATATTGTGAGAAATGACAATGTAGTTTATTTATTATCAAGTTTATTATTTATTTAGAAATAGTGGCTGCATTCATTCTCATCAGGATGACTTATTCAAAAACATTTTCTTTCAAGTTTTCTGTGATAAATAGCAGTAAAAAGCAAAGAAATGTTTTGTACATATTGCAATTGTTAATTTGTTTTTATATTTATTATTTCATTTAAGGTTTTTCCATCAAAGGGACTGAAACAGACACTGTTTTATATTGTGCTACTTTACCTTACTCGTGAATATCAATGTCTTGATGTAATCAGTTGCGGTAACACCCTTAGGGCACCAGGTATGGTTATTAGTATATTTTTGTACTTAAATGTGAAATGTTTGTCAACACCTGTTCACTGCATGGTCAATGGTGGTGCTGGCAGTTAAGAGTTAATGCACCTTTATATTTTACGTTATATAGATATTATTTGGATCAGCTGCTGTTCAAACTCTGTAAATATGACTTTCATTGTCCCTGTTCATTTAGCTGAGTTCAGTAGACTAAAGCCTCATACACACGATCTGATTTTCTGATGGGAAATGAGTAGGGGTGCAACGGATCGTTGCCGATCCGTGATCCGTTCGGATCACCCTCCGCGGATCGGCACACCCGCGATCCGCGGAGCACTTTTCGGGCCTCAGCCATAGGAAAGGCCCCGGCTTCGGCCTAGCTCCGGAGCGGCGGCCATCTTGGTACACCCGGAAGTGGCCGCTGTCTCGACAGGAAGTGACATTTCGTCGCCGCCATCTTGCTACACCCCACACTCCTGCACAGTACAATAATGATAGAGTGAGAAGGGGGCAAGCGGACATCTTGTTACACCCACCGGAGTTTTAAATTTAAAAGCCATTTTCAACACAATACTGAGCTTATATGCACAAATACTGTATTTATGCATATAAGCTCGGTTTTGTGTTGAAAATGGCTTTTAAATCTAAAACTCCGGTGGGTGTAACAAGATTTGTGTGTTTTTTTTGTTTTTTTTTTATGCTGATCCGAGGATCGATCCGATCCGTGACTCTGATCCGAGGATCGATCCGATCCGTGAAATTTTTGATCCGTTGCACCCCTAGAAATGAGTGATGACAGGCTGTTGGTGGAAAATCTGACCGTTTGTATGCTCCATCAAACAATTGTTGTCGGATTTTCCACGGACAAATGTTGGAAAGCAGGTTTAAAATTTTCCGCGGACAAATGTCTGTTGTCGGATTTTGCGAGCGTGTGCACACAAGTCCATTGGACAAAAGTCCAAAGTACAAACAGGCATGCTTGGAAGGAAGGACGAGCAAGAAGCGGTCGGTCTTGTATACTAGCGTTCATAATGGAGAATTAACATTAGTGACGTGGCAAATTATGAAATCTCAAAATGTAGCGCACATTCTCTTCTTCTTTAATGGGATAATAATGAAGCCGCTTTGGTGGTGATACTGATGGAGTTATTGCAAACAAATTTTCAAAGACTTTTTTTTTCTAGTGATATCAAGAAAAATATTATTATGCTTTTTTTTTATTTGGGCAAGTTATCACAACACCATTATCCTGTAGTTTTTAAGATCAAAGATACAACCATGTTGGTGTCCCTTGTCAATTTTACATTTTTACATGTATTTTTTTAAATGTAATTGCCTACTCCCAAACTGTAATTTGAAGTAAAACACATAGCCAAGTATTATTCGCCACAATTTTTTTTATTGTGCATTAAAAAAAGAAAACAAATAAAATTAAACATGCTATCTGCCAATAGAACTTAACCAAAAAGTGCATTCTATGCATCCAAAAATATAGAAAATATACCAAATCAAGTCAAGTCAAACCAAATCAAACCAAGTCAATCATTATTATTCAACCAAAAAAATAAATAAAAGCCTCATGCATGTGTCCTGCTTCTTAATATAGGGGGGTCAACAATGCCAAGAGTTGGTGAAAGCAGGGTCCATCATCCGGAGATAATTCAGAAAATCATCTGGATTATTCTCCTGGAGCTCCCGCAGCAAAGGCATATGACATAATTGGTCATGATTAATAAAGCAACCAATTTTTGGTCCAAGAACTCCTCCTCCTCCTGTTCCTGAACTGGACTTGGGTCAAAGCAATAACTCCAAGGCCAATAATAAACAACACATTATCTCCTCCGATTCCGCAACATGGCTGGTTGACGGACGGCCATTCAAAAACAAACTGAAAAGCGCAAAATGAAAAGCGTGAAATGAAAAGTGCGAAATGAAAAGTGCGATATTAAAAACGCAAATCAACACTCACCAAACTTCTACTAACACAAAATTAGCAGAAGGAGCCTAAAGGGTGGCACTAAAGAGCTGAAAAGCATGTCACGACGTTCATATTTGTTGGCCGACAATTCCTTGCCGTTTGTATGCAAGGCAAGTTTGGGCCAACGCCCTTCGGACAAATGTCCATGGTTTTGTTGGCCAACAATCTGATCGTGTGTACGAGGCTTAACTCACTGCTTTAGTGGAATAGCTAGGCTGTTGGAATTAGCTACAATTGACTAGAAAAGCAGACATTTTTAAGGAAAAATATTTTTATTGCAAAAAAGACTGGGTTTGAGAAATTGAGAATTACTACTATTGGAAGTGGCTTTGTGTCCTTTATTCTGATAAAGCAGAGATAACTGCACCACTGAAAGTGTCAGCCTAATAAATACAACATGTAAGCTTGTTTAACCACTTGAGCCCTCGCCTGCAAAAAAAAAAAAAACAACAGTTCCACTTACTTTTTGTTATAAACATATCAAATAAAATGCCAGGCAACTATATACATACATAGAAAGAAATAATTTTGGAATGTAGACACCCCAAATTGATCTTATTTTTAGCCACACTCTTTTGAAAATGAGTTAAATTGCTAGTATTGAGGAGGTTAAACAGTCACTGCAAACCAGACCAAAATTGTAATTATAGGAGACACCAGGAAAACTTACCCACCTGGGTTCTGTGCTTTGTCCTTCTACCACAGATCCTCACTCCTTCTGCTGGATTTTTCATGTCATAAATCAATGGCGATCTAATCACCAGGGGCTGCATTACAACATTTGCAACAGATGGGCACTTGGCACAAATTTCACTGCCAGTGTTTTTTGAAAAAGAGATCAGATCAGGTCACAACCATGCATGGGTGCACTTGTCCTTGTGTGTTTTTGCAGGGCTCAGAAATACATTTCGACCTCCCTGCATTTTGTTTTTACAATATAGAGGTACAGGGGTGGGTAAAATTATTATAATATTATATATTAAGCATCAGTTGTGAAAATCATATTTGGGTTTTTTTTTCTGCTTTATATTTGCTAGATTGAAATCATATTTTTGAGATTGTGTGAGAATGATATTAAAGACTGAAAAAAGATATTTTGGGTGGCCAGATTTATTTATACATGACAGAACAGACAATTTGCCCATGGGTCTTTTCTGAGTGTTGCTGTGTAAGAAATACATAAAATGTATAAAAATTACAATTTTTTTTTCGATTTACATAAAAATCACACATGTACATTTCCACATAGAATTGGATTCTTTTTATTATAAAAATACAAATACAATTTTACCCATGTACATTCCAGGTGCCAACCTAGATGGTAGATCATTATCTTATTTACAGAAGCTATAATTTCTGTGCATTTCATGGTGGCAGCACCCACTTCATCAGGAGACAGACAAAGTTGGTTTATGTGTACATACAGCGATGAAATAAAGCAGAAAACAAGGCCATATGGTTAAAACCAAAAAAGAAGAAATTATTTCTGGATCTCAATGCTGTGGACACTTACCCAGGAGGACACTGTGGACACTTACCCTAACCAGAAGCTGGTCGTAGGTGGGTAACCAGAAGGTGAGGCATAGATAGAGAACCCCCACTGCAGACCCCATTATACCAAAACAAATGATAAGAGGAGGTTGTCTGATCATTTGGATGTGCAGAATTCCTCTATGCTGCTGTGTTTTTCCAATCTCCTCTTGTCATTCCTTTTGGTATAGGGGGTCTGCAGTGAGGGTTCTCTATCTATGACCCACCTTCTGGTTACCCACCTACCCTGAGCTCCTGGGGGGAACCTCCACTGTGAGCATCCATAGCATTGAGATCCAGAAATCTTTTCTTCTTTTCCGTATGGCCTTGTTTTCTATGTTATTTCAGTGTTGTATGTACACATAAAACAACTTTGGCTGTCTCCTGATAACGTGGGCGTTACCCCACAAAATGCATAGAGATTACAGCTTCTGTAAATAAGATAATGATCTACCATCATTTTTTCCAAAAAGGAAAGGGATAGAAGTGATGGAGACACAGGTGAAATGTAGGAACAACAGTAGGAATTAAAATGTACTGGACATAGATGTGAAGATGTATTAATGTTTAGAAGTAGGCTGATAAGATTTCAGAAAAAAGATGAGAAACGATGGTAAAACAATAAAGACAAAGAAGATGCACAGGTCAGATAAATGGAAAGACTCACACAGTACTGGAGGCAAAAAGAGATCAAACTCAGAAATAACCTCATATATATAAGGATGAGCCGAACACCCCCCCGGTTCGGTTCACACCAGAACTTGCGAACAGGCAAAAAATTCAGATGAACACACGAACACCATTAAAGTCTATGGGACACGAACATGAAAAATCAAAAGTGCTAATTTTTAAGGCTTATATGTAAGTTATTGTCATAAAAAGTGTTTGGGGTCTCGGGTACTGCCCCAGGGGACATGTATCAATGCAAAAAAAGTTTTAAAAACGGCAGTTTTTTTGGGAGCAGTGATTTTAATAGTGCTTAAAGTGAAACAATAAAAATTAAATATTTCTTTAAATATAGTGCCTGGGGGATGTCTATAGTATGCCTGTAAAGTGGTGCAGTTTTCCCGTGTTTAGAGCAGTACCACAGCAAAATGACATTTCTAAAAAGAAAAAAAGTCATTTAAAACTGATCGCGGCTGTAATGAATTGTCGGGTCTTGGCAATATAGATAAAACTCATTTAAAAAAAAGCATGGGTCCCCCCAGTCCATTACCAGGCCCTTTGGGTCTGGTATGAATATTAAGGGGAACCCAGAACCAAAAATTAAAAAATAAATTGCGTGGGGGTTCCCCCAAAATCCATACCAGGCCCTTCGGGTCTGGTATGGATATTAAGGGGAACCCTGCACCAAATTTAAAAAAATGGCGTAGGGGTCTGCCCCAAAATACATACTAGACCCTTATCCAAGCACGAAACCTGGCAGGCTGCAAGAAAAGAGGGTGGGACAAGAGAGCGCCCACCCTCCTAAACCATACCAGGTCACATGCCCTCAACATAGGGAGGGTGCTTTGGAGTAGCCCCCCAAAGCACCTTGTCCCCATGTTGATGGGGACAAGGGCCTCATCCCTACAACCCTTGCCTGGTGGTTGTGGGGGTCTGTGGGCGGGGGGATTATCAGAATCTGGAAGCCCCCTTTAACAAGGAGACCCCAGATCCCACCCTCCCCCCCATGTGAATTGGTAACGGGTACATTGTATTCCTACCATTTCACAAAAAAGTGTCAAAAATAGTAAAAAAGACAGGAGACTCATTGGTACAAGTCCTTTATTAAAAAATTAAAAAATAAAAATGTCCCGAAATGTAGATCCATCTCACAACGCCCGACAGACCGAAAAAGAAAAAAAAAGCTTCAACAGCTCTGCCTCCATGGGAGGCTCCTGCTGAGTGATGCTTCTTCTCGGTGACAGCTGTTATATAGCTATGGGCGGGGCCATCCGGTGACATAAACGGGTGACCCCGCCCCCTCTGATGCCACGTGACACCAGAGGAAGGTGGGGCCGCCCGTTTACATCACTGAGTGGCCCCGCCCTCAGCTATATAACAGCTGACATCGAGAAGAAGCATAACTCGGTGGCAGCCTCTCATGGAGGCGGGGCTGTTGCGGCTTTTTTTTTCACTCTTTCATCTCCCCCTCTTTTCCTGTGGCCTTCCAGGTTGTGTGCTTCGATAAGGGTCTGGTATGGACTTTGGGGGGACCCCTACGCCATTACAAAAAAAAAATTGGTGCAGGGTTCCCCTTAAAATCCATACCAGAGGTCTGGTATGGATTTTGGAAGGACCCTACGCCATTTTTCTTTAAATGTGGCACAGGGTTCCCCTTAATATCCATACCAGACCTGAAGGGACTGGTATGGATTTTGGGGGGACCACCACGCAATTTATTTTTACATTTTTGGTCCCTTAAATATTCATACCAGACCCAAAGAGCCTGTTAATGGACTGGGGGGAACCCATGAGTTTTTTTTCAATGAGTTTTATCTATTTTTTTTGCATTGATACATGTCCCGTGGGGCAGGACCCAGGTCCCCAAACACTTTTTATGTCAATAACTTGCATATAAGCCTTTAAAATGAGCACTTTTGGTTTTTCATGTTAGTGTCCCATAGACTTTAACGGGGTTTCACAGCTTTCAAAAAATGGGGTAGGGGTCCCCCTCAAAATCCATACCAGACCCTTCAGGTCTGGTATGGATTTTAAGGGGAACCCTGCGCGCTTATGCTCGGGCCGAACTGTTCGCTCATCCCTACTCACATACCAAACTAATGACTGAAAGCTTGAAGTAAGTCTAAACCCTAACTGGATTGCATGTTAGTGAGGCCGATATCCTTCAACCTTATTCAGTCACTCCTATCTACATGCACTTGCTCCAGCGTCAAGTGCACATTATAGCTCAGGGCCAACTTCATGATAATGGCAATGGTAGATCATATCTGTGCAAAGGTTGTCACCATGGCTGGTTTTAGTGTACACCAGAGGCACACAGAATACAGTGACAACACAGGGGTACACTTAGGAGATAGCTGTCACCTTCAAACAGAAAGTTCCAGAGCCAGGGCTACCAGATATTATTTTACAAAAGCTGCATATGTGAAAAGATGGAAAACATGTTAAAGCTTATATGTGATTTTAGCAACAGGGTTTAAATCTACTTCAAGTGTAATTTAAGCAGTGGTCTGCAAAAGGGATGAGCTTTAGGTTCAGGTTGAACATGAATCTGACCACAACCCAGCTTGTATGCAGTTTGGTGAACAGGTGAACAAACTGGACAAATTTGTTGAGTTTTGTAGCTGGAAGTCCGTTATGTAACACTGGTATTACTGCTGCCTCTAAATGACAGATTACTGCCAGCTCCTTTTGGAAGCAGTAAACAAGCTGGCAGGAATCCTGGTTGTCATTTATGATGCCGGTAGTATTGGGGCATCATTGTCGTAGTGACAGGTCTATGCCGTCAGGCATTGCTCATCATGGTTTATGTGAACCCACATCACTGGAGTTCATGATTTTTGTTGGATTTACATTGGAGCACATTTTTATTTTTTTTTAATAAAATACTTTTTCTATGGCTCAGAACTTTTTATTTCCTACTTTTGTGAAAGATTAATAAAGGATATAATGTTCCCTGTACTCATTCACGTAGGGGTCTGGATATCTCGAGTCCCCTCCTATTTTAAAGGTGTTTTCATGTTTCTGATAGATCCCCTCACAGATTCACCAGATGCACACATCACTTTTAGGGGACAGGATGTGGCATGAGGCCCTTGACCTTATTAACCCCTCCCCCCCATCTCCAGGCAACTCTTTAGCTGGGTTATTACTCTGGGGATTGACTTCCTGACTGACTGTCACCATAATCACAAATCAGAAGCCCTTCCCACTGGCTCTTGATTAAAACCAGAGACTGTGAGCTGTCTGTGATGCTCTCAGCACAGAAATCTTGAACACCATGCCATTTTTGTGTTTGTCTTTTTTACAAAGTGTGGAATTCCAGTAGAATTATATAAGACATAGCCAGAAAGCTTGCACTGCTCCCCTTCCCATGGACCCTTGCCAGGCCACATGCTCTCAACATTGGGAAGGTACCTTGTAAGTGGGGCTGCCAATTCCCTCCATCCCCCTTGTAAGGCACCTTGTCCTCATGTTGATGGAGACAAGAGCTTATATACCAAATACTGTGGTGGGAGTCTGTGGAGGGGGGAACTTATCAAATACTAGAAGACTCCTTTAATATATTTGGGCCCCCCAGATATCTGTACCCCTCCCATGTAGTACAGTGTTGTAGATCCACGTTAATCACAATGAGCGATGTCTGACAGTGTTGACCCGTCGACTTAACAACCTGCTGATAGTGCTGCCCAGCTGCTACTCCCTTTGCTACTCAGAGCTTACCTGCACCTCTGGAATGTAAACAAAGGGGCCAGAGATCCTGGGTCACATCAAGCTCACATCATATGCATAAACAGCCTTATGCCCCGTACACACGGTCGGATTTTCCAATGGAAAATGTCCGATCGGAGCGTGTTGTCGGAAATTCCGACCCTGTGTGGGCTCCATCGGACATTTTCTATCGGATTTTCCGACACACAAAGTTGAAGAGCAGGAGATAAAATTTTCCGACAACAAAATCCGTTGTCGGAAATTCCGATTGTGTGTACACAAATCCGACGGACAAAGTGCCATGCATGCTCAGAATAAATAAAGAGATGAAAGCTATTGGCCACTGCCCCATTTATAGTCCCAACGTACGTGTTTTACATCACCACGTTCAGAACGATCGGATTTTCCGACAACTTTGTGTGACCGTGTGTATGCAAGACAAGTTTGAGCCAACATCCGTCGGAAAAAATCCTAGGATTTTGTTGTCGGAATGTCTGAACAAAGTCCGACCGTGTGTACGCCCTATTACTGTGCAATCTGCTTATTATTATTTTTTTATTAATATTTCTAAAATCATGTTTTGCATAGCCTTTTTTTTATATAAAATAACACTTGTTTTACCATTTGTTTTACATTTTTCTTGCAGAATATAATGACATATTTGTGACATGTGGGGCACAGGAAATTGAACTGTCTATTTACCTGTGCCCTGTGTACTTCTCTGGTTATAATGAAACTCAGCTTTATATGAATGATATTTTTTCTAACATGGCTTGCCAAGGAACCGTCGATACATCCAGCACAGTTCCTTTACTGAAATTTGTTTTTTCAATCAATGACAGTTCAACCTGTGGCAGTGCTTTTCAGGTAAGCCTCAAATTTACCTTCAGAACATTTCATAGGAATATTAGCATCACTGCATGTTTTAAAGTATAATTCACTAGAACACAGTAAGCCGTATTTGAAGCAAAACATTCCTTGCAATCTTTTAGTTGTTCATCTACTTATTTTAAAAATAAATTAGCTCTAAGATTCATAGGAATAAGGCCAACAAAGAATAAGCTGGTTTGATTAAAAAGGATGCTCCCCCCGCAAGAAAATGGCAATAATCTATACTAGAGTCTAATGCCCCATACACACAGTCGGATTTTCCGATGGAAAATGTCCGATCGGAGCGTGTTGTCGGAAATTCCGACCGTGTGTGGGCTCCATCGGACATTTTCCATCGGATTTTCCGACACACAAAGTTGGAGAGCAGGAGATAAAATTTTCCGACAACAAAATCCGTTGTCGGAAATTCCGATCGTGTGTACACAAATCCGACGGACAAAGTGCCACGCATGCTCAGAATAAATAAAAAGATGAAAGCTATTGGCCACTGCCCCGTTTATAGTCCCGACGTACGTGTTTTACGTCACCGCGTTTAGAACGATCGGATTTTCCGACAACTTTGTGCGACCGTGTGTAGACAAAACAAGTTTGAGCCAACATCCGTCGGAAAAAATCCTAGGATTTTGTTGTCGGAATGTCCGAACAAAGTCCGACCGTGTGTACGCCCTAATAGAGTGAATATAAACATGAACGCTTGTCTATGTCCATGCTGCTTTTTTTCTTGTGGTTTTCTTTTCAGGTCTGTGCAGTTGGTGTTCCTGCTCCCATGCTACCATTTTTAAAATGTATGTCCCTACTTGCATTTGCAAAACAGGGCACATCTCGCACATGTGTTGTACAACATTAGATTAATCTGTTTTAAAAATAAAAAGCCTTCCCCTGAAATATTGCAGGGGAAGGGAGATATCTTGTTTTAAACAAAAAAAGTTTAAGGCTGCACTGTAAATGCACAATATGAAGCAAATTAAATCATAAACTTCATCTTGCGCATGCACAGTATAAGAATACTGCAGGATGTAGCAAGATCTCATATCTCAGGTAAAGGATCTTCCTTAAGGCACTAGTGATGTTGCCTTCAATACATCATTCGGTCTGAACTCATGTTTGGCTGAACCTGGAAGTAAGTTGCCAGTGGCTGGCCAATCCACTGTCTGCAAGGCGTTTGCCAACCCCACATGGCAATATTAGGTAAAGACATTGACCGACTATGTCTATGTGTCCATATTAGGTCAATTATGTCACAAGCATTCCTGCCCTTTTGTGTTGGAGTGATAATGTTGAACATCAACCTATTTGCTCTATAAGCAAACTGCAGGTAGACAATCAGTGGGCCTGGGATGTCTTTTAGATGGGTCAACACAAGTCTCTCACGTACTTCATGACTACAGGCATTAGGGTAACAGGCCTATATTAATTTTATCCTGTGATGATGGGTTTCTTAGGAACAAGAAGCATTAGGGTGTATTTGAAGCAGGAAGGGACTTTGCACTGCTCCAATGATTTGTTAAAGATTTATGTGAAGATGGGTGCCAACTGAATAGCAAGACTTTCACATGGTCTTCAACCTTAGCTGTAGTTAGTAGAGGATGTAAATGGGCAGTTATCCAACAGGGAATAAAACACATTTAGATCATTAGCCAGCTGATGGCTCTCTGCAATGACTAAGCACAGGTGTGTAAACCATGTTCGCTAAAGCCACAGGAGATGTGTGTACAGTCTGTGTCCTTGTTTTTAATGGATCTGAAATAAAACTATTATTTTTATGCTGGTCAGTGCTGCCATTTCCTTTTTTCCTCTATATATGCTCTGCTTGCGGACCAAGGCTGGCACCCAGCAATGGTTATTGCAGGAGAAATCTCACATTTCATCTGGAGCGGTGCAACTTTTGTGCTTTATTTTGTCATGCTTTCCCATAGCTTGTAATATTCTGCAGGCCTCTCCATACCAATACTTGGCAGAAAGCATAGTTTTTAGTTTGTCAGAATAGCCTAGTTGTAAATGATTCTGTCCCCACTTTCAATAGCCTGCCTCCTTTTAGTTTTGCTGTACACTGTGCTTGTCATTGTTGTTCTAAATAAAATTGGTAGGCACACACATATCCACATATCTATATCTAATGTGGGGGATATACAACAGAAAATCAAATCACTATAATAATAACCTGGGGGGGTCATCACCCCCAAAAAAACTTTGCAGCAAAAGAAAAAAGGAAAAAAGAAGGAAGGGGGTTTGAGGATGACTACCAGGTAGATATACAAGCACATAAAATCCACAATTTTATTGATACAAAATGATAAAAAATATTGCAAAATCATATAAAAGATTATATTAAAATATTTCACAAAATGCTTTGTCCTGATATGTCTACTCATTTTGGGGTATAGCCGCTTCTTCAGGACTATATCCAGGAACATTTTCTTAATCAAAAAACCTAGATGGATTTGCTATACCATTGCAGGTTGCAGGGAAGCTTGAGGAAAATAGCCGTAGGGAACCACAAACTTCGGGGAAATTTCCACACGAAAAATCCCAAACTACAACACTCCAATGTTCTTACACTCATGTGAGGATAGATAAATATAACTTGAACAAAGTTCTACCTTAAAGGGTGTAATGAGGGAGTGTAGAGGGTGTAATAAAGGAGTGGACCTGACCTAACCTCCCAAGAAAGACATCCAACATCAAACCGTGAGACCAGGCCAAGTCCAGCAAATATTACCACCAAATATCACAAAATTTACAGGCCACAATCCCGCATGTCCCTACTTCTGTAGGCTGCCTCCTTAGCCTGCATAGGCCATTTTAGTTTTGCTGTACCCAGGGCTTATTATTTTTGAATATCCAAAAAAAAAATTGGTGGGAACACACACACATATCCATACAAAAACTGATATTGATGTCACAAAGTCAGTGATTAAATTCAGATCTTTGGAAGAAACACATTTTGCCTCCCTTTGTTTTTCCTAAAATCTTCGTTACAAGGTTCAGATGGTGAAGTTTCTTGTTCTTTGGGATGGAATCACTGAGCCGGGTTTTTCTAAAGCACAGTGCAACCAACCTTGATAACTCAGTATCTGTTGTTGTTGAATAGTAGTTCATCCATTTTGTTAGCCATTGAGATGAGATTTGCCAGGTGTATCACAAGGAGCACTGTTCAAACTCCCTGCTGTCTGCACTTCACCAAGACATTGGTGCTCTTTCCCTGACAGCCTCTTCAGCATCTCCTTCAAGACCCATAGACAGCTGCAGCTTCTCCAGTTAAGATCTCCAAAAAAGGATTTATTTTGTCAGTGAAAGCGGCAAAACGTTTTTTGAGGTGAACTGTAGTATGTTTAATGCCGCATACACACGGGCGGACTTTTTGACCAGACTGGTCCGATGGACTTTCCGACGGACTTTCGACGGACTTTTGACGGACTTCCGACGGACTTTTGAACGGACGGACTTGCCTACACACAATCACACCAAAGTCTGACGGATTCGTATGTGATGACGCACGACCATACCAAAATAAGGAAGTTGATAGCCAGTAGCCAATACAGTAGCTGCCCTAGTGTGGGTTTTCGTCCATCGGACTAGCATACAGACGAGCGGATTTTTTGACCGGACTTGAGTCCATCGGAAAGATTTGAAGATTTTCAAATCTAAAGTTCGTCAGATTTTTGACCGAAAAAGTCAGCTGCAGGTCCGATGGAACCCACACACGGTCGGATTGTCCGTCGGATTCGGTCTGTTGGACCAGTCCGATCGGAAAATCCGCCTGTGTGCATAACAGTTTTCCTTTATAATGACCCAAAAAGAAGAGCTGGAAATTGAAAATACAAAAAACCACAGAAGAGCACAAGGTTCAGGGTTCACAGAATAACTAGACAATATTGTTTGGTTGAAGGCCTCCTGTGGCTTCAAATGCCCCCAAGATTTTTCTTAGCCATACGTATCTTCATTATGTTGTTACTAAGTTGATGTATGAATCAACAGTTACATGTTCTAAATGTATTCACTTTATGGCAAAAAATGAAGGGATGGCTCAAGTAATGTGCAGTGCTTGCTTTATCTTGCAAGGTAGACTTTAGGAAAAACTTAATTTACTTCAAGTAGCCAATCCTGTGCAGGAAAAATCTAATTTAAAAAAAAAAATTGTGATTTACCATATTTGGATTTTTATGGTAATGGTATTTGTAGCGCTACCCTCATAGGGGCCGCTAGATATTGCTTATCCTCTTGTGCTGCCCTGACCCTGGGAACTTCCCAGCCCATCTGACACTCTAGGTTCTGACATGATGTGTACCCCTTTAACAACTTGCTGACCGCCTCACGCAGATATACTGTGGCAGAATGGCACAGGCAGGCAGAGTAATGTACCTGTACGTTACTCTCCTCTCCCGGTGCCCGAGGTGGTCGGCATCGTTGCAGGAGAAATCCGTCCTGAGGGGGAGGCCACTGATTTATGGCCATCCCCTCACGATCGCTCCTGACAAATGAGAAGCTTCCTCTGCTTCTGAAATTTAAACAGAGGCAGATGAAGTGATGTCATCTCTCCTCGTGGAGTCTTTTCGTTCCGGCTCCCAAGGAGAGAAGACATCAATGTGAGTTTGCACCAACAATACACTAACACTAGTACACATAGGCACATAAAACACCCCCCAATCACCCCCCTGCACCCCCTGTCACAGTGACACCAATAGCAGTTTTTATTTTTTTACTGATCACTAGGGATGAGCCGAGCACCCCCCGGTTTGGTTCGCACCAGAACCTGCGAACGGACCGAAAGTTCGCACGAACGTTAGAGCCCCATTGACGTCTATGGGACTCGAACATTCGAAATCAAAAGTGCTCATTTTAAAGGCTAATTTGCATGGTATTGTCCTAAAAAGGGTTTGGGGACCTGGGTCCTACCCCAGGGGACATGTATCAATGCAAAAAAAACTTTTAAAAACGGCCGTTTTTTCGGGAGCAGTGATTTTAATGATGCTTAAAGTAAAAAAAAAAAGTGAAATATTCCTTTAAATATCGTACCTGGGGGGTGTCTATAGTATGCCTGTAAAGTGACGCGTGTTTCCCGTGTTTAGAACAGTCCCTGCACCAAATGTCATTTTTAAAGGAAAAAATCTCATTTAAAACTGCTTGCGGGTTTAATGTAATGTCGGGTCATGGCAATATGGATGAAAATCAGTGAGACAAACGGCATGGGTACCCCCCAGTCCATTACCAGGCCCTTTGGGTCTTGTATGGATATTAAGGGGAACCCCGCACCCAAATTAAAATAAGGAAAGGTGTGGGGCCACCAGGCCCTATATACTCTGAACAGCAGTATACAGGCGGTGCAAACAAGACAGGGACTGTAGGTTTGTTGTTAAGTAGAATCTGTTTGTAATTTTGAATGGGTACATTTTTAACGTGTTTAGCTCCAGCCAAAAAATCTTTTTTAAGCTTTTTGGAAAACATAGGGAAGGGTTATCACCCCTGTGACATTTGTTTTGCTGTCTTTCCTCCTCTTCAGAAGATTTCACCTCACTTTTTGTCCCAATGAAAAATGTTTTTTGAAAATTTGGTTTTTTTTTGTGGAACAAGGATTGGAAAGCATCAGTGGAAAGGAGAATTTTTTTTCCCATATTAACTCTTACAGGAGAGAATTTCCCTTCCTAGGGGTAGATTTCATCTCACTTCCTGTTGTCTCCTTCCGTTTGCAAGTAGGAGTCATTTGTAAGTTAGATGTTTGAAAGTAGGGTCCTGCCCTATATACTCAGCAGAAATTTGGGCCTTAGGTGTTGCTGTGGCCACAACACTGTAAGCCCTCACAGGGCCCTGCTGTGAAATATTAGATCAAGAATTGTAATTACATGCCCCTGTTGAACAGGAGCTGAAAAATTAGGCCTTAGGCACTGGTGCTGGTGCCACAACACTGCAACCCCTTACAGACACTCTAGTTGGAATGCAGGAATGAGCCCTGCTGCAAAGTATTGCATCAAAAATTGTAATTACACGCCCCTGTTAGACAGGAGCAGAAAAATTGGGCCTTGGGCACTGGTGCTGGTGCCACAACACTGCAACCCCTCACAGACACTCTAGTTGGAATGCAGGAACGAGTCCTGCTGCAAAGTATTGCATCAAAAATTGTAATTACACGCCCCTGTTAGACAGGGGCAGAAAAATTGGGCCTTAAGCACTGGTGCTGGTGCCACAACACTGCAACCCCTCACAGACACTCTAGTTGGAATGCAGGAACGAGCCCTGCTGCAAAGTATTGCATCAAAAATTGTAATTACACGCCCCTGTTAGACAGGAGAAGAAAAATTGGGCCTTGGGCACTGGTGCTGGTGCCACAACACTGCAACCCCTCACAGACACTCTAGTTGGAATGCAGGAACGAGCCCTGCTGCAAAGTATTGCATCAAAAATTGTAATTACACGCCCCTGTTAGACAGGAGCAGAAAAATTGGGCCTTGGGCACTGGTGCTGGTGCCACAACACTGCAACCCCTCACAGACACTCTAGTTGGAATGCAGGAACGAGCCTTGCTGCAAAGTATTACATCAAAAATTGTAATTACATGCCCCTGTTAAACAGGGGCTGAAAAATTGTGCCTTAGGCACTGGTGGTGGCGCCCAGAACCAAAAATGTTCTTACAAGCTATCAGCGTGATGATTGAGGAGGAAGAGGATAATTACTCAGGGATAGTCACTCAGCATCAGCATAGGCAGTCTTTGAAGGGATCTGAGATTTCAAAAAAAATTATTCGGTTACATCAGCATCAGGTGCTTGGTAGCTGGTGGTGATCCAAGACTGATTCATTTTTGAAGGTCAGTCGATCGACCGAGTCGGTGGACAGACGCACCCTGTGATCGGTTACCACGCCTCCAGCAGCACTGAATGTGCGTTCCGAAAGAACGCTGGATGCAGGACAGGCCAGTAGCTCAATTGCATACTGTGCAAGCTCTGGCCAGTGATCCATCCTCAAGACCCAGTAACCCAGAGGATTTTCGGTGGGAAAGGTGTCCAAGTCTGATCTTGCCCCTAGGTATTCCTGCACCATGTAAAACAGACGCTGGCGATGGTTGCTGGAACCGATCATACCTTGGGGCTGCGGACCAAAAAATTGTCTGAACGCATCTGTCAGATGGCCACCTTCTCCACCGCTCCTTCTTTGACTGACCGAAGCCTCAGCAACACGTTGTCCAGAAACAGGAGTTTGTAACTTCCCAGTCTCTGGGAACACGTTGCACAGACCTTTCTGCAAGGCCTCCCCAAGATGTTTCATCCTCTGCTCCCTCTGCGATGGCAAGATAAGGTCCGCAACATTACCCTTGTAACGTGGTTCAAGCAGGGTTGCCAACCTGTATTGGTCCTTCTCCTTGATACCACGAATACGAGGATCCTTACGCAGGCTTTGCAGGATCAGGGAGGCCATGCAGCGTAGGTTTGCTGAGGCATTCGGTCCGGAGTCCTCTGGGTCACTAAGGACGACATGGTCCGCAGCCACCTCCTCCCAGCCACGTACAAGTCCATGTGTTTCTTGGGACTGATCCCTTAAAGACTGCTGCTGATGCTGAGTGCCAGGCTCCACCTCCATACTGACACAATCTTCCTCCTCCTCCTCCTCCTTGTCCTCTTCCTGTGTGATCGGCGGGCACGCAGGAACACTGTCTGGATAAAGGGGGCCTTGAGAGCTAAGGAAGTCCTCCTCTTCCTGCCTCTGTTCTGCCTCAAGTGCCCTGTCCATTATTCCACGCAGCGTGTGCTCCAACAGGTGGACAAGGGGGACAGTGTCACTGATGCATGCACTGTCACTGCTCACCATCCTCGTGGCCTCCTCAAATGGTGACAGGACAGTGCATGCATCCCTGATCATGGCCCACTGGCGTAGGGAAAAAAAACCAAGCTCCCCTGACCCTGTCCTGGTGCCATAGTCGCACAGGTACTCATTGATGGCCCTCTGCTGCATGTGCAGCCGCTGCAGCATGGCCAACGTTGAGTTCCACCTGGTGGGCATGTCACAGATTAGGCGGTTCTTGGGCAGGTTAAACTCCTTTTGGAGGTCCGTCAGCCGAGCACTGGCATTATATGACCGGCGGAAATGCACACAGACTTTCCTGGCCTGCCTCAGGACATCCTGTAAGCCCGGGTACCTGCCCAAGAACCGCTGCACCACCAAGTTAAGGACGTGAGCCAAACAGGGCACATGGGTCATTTGTCCCTGTCGGAGGGCAGAGAGGAGGTTGGTGCCATTGTCGCAAACCACCATTCCTGCCTTAAGTTGGCGTGGCATCAACCACCTCTGAACCTGCCCCTGCAGAGCTGACAGGACCTCTGCCCCAGTGTGGCTCCTGTCCCCCAAGCACACCAGCTCAAGCACCGCATGGCCTGCGTACTTGCGTAGCCCCTTGAACGACTACGGAGCACCGCTGGTTCCGAGGAAGAGGCTATGGAGGAAGAAGAAGAGGAGGGGGTGGAGGAGAGAGGTGTGTCACAATTATTAGCATTTTGGAGGCGTGGTGGCGGAACAACCTTCAACACTACTGCACCTTGTCCTGCATCCTTCCCAGCTGCCAGCAGAGTCACCCAATGCGCCGTGAAACTTAGGTAACGTCCCTGTCCATGCCTGCTGGACCATGAGTCAGCGGTAATATGCACCTTACCACTGACCGCCCTGTCCAGCGAGGCATGGACATTGCCTTCCACATGCCGGTAGAGAGTTGGAATCACCTTCCGTGAGAAAAAGTGGCGTTTGGGTACCTGCCACTGAGGAACCGCACATTCCACAAACTCACGGAAGGGGGCAGAGTCTACCAACTGAAAAGGCAGCAGTTGAAGTGCCAGCAATTTTGCCAAGCTAGCATTCAACCGCTGGGCATGTGGATGGCTGGGAGCAAACTTCTTTCGGCGGTGCAGCAGCTGGGGCAGGGAAATTTGCCTTTTACAATCTGACGTCGGTGTACCAAAAGCAGATTGCCCACAAGTACTTGGCTGTGACACACCTAATTCTACACCTTCATTCCTCTCAGTGCAGGTCTCAGAGAGGACTAAAGGTCTAGTGGGGTTGGAAATCTCAGCTGATGAGGAGCAAGGAGAGGTCCTCTTTGTTCTTTGGTGTGGGTCTTTTAGATGCACTTGCCAACGAACTGCATGGCAGGTCAACATATGTCTGGTCAAGCATGTGGTACCCAAGCGGGAGATGTTTTGGCCACGTGAGATACGCTTGAGACATATGTTGCAAATAGCAGCGGTGCGATCTGATGCACTCGTCTCAAAAAAGGCCCACACCAAAGAACTTTTTGAATAACGCGCAGAGACTGCAGCACCCTGCACATGTGATGCAGTCAATGTGCTGCCCTTAGGCTGGCCCCTGGAGGGCATCCTGCCTCGTTGGTGATGTGCCGCCTCCTCCTCCTCCTCCTCTCTCCTATCAGGCACCCACGTTGAGTCAGTGACCTCATCATCCCCTCCCTCCTCATCACTGGAGCAAACCTGGCAGTATGCTGCAGCAGGGGGAGCATGACTGCCAGATTGCTGTCCTTCTTGGGCACCCCCTCTGTCCGTGCTCATGTTACTGCTTTCATCGAGCTCAGTATCATCATCAGAGCCTTCCAAACGCTGGGCATCCTCCTGGAGCATGTACCCAACACTGTGGTCAAACAGTTCGAGGGACTCCTCAGGAGGACATGGTGGAGCTAGGGAAGGAGTCACTGATGACATTGAGCCGAGGGAAGAGGCCGCTGCTTTGCCAGACAAAGCACCCTGGGCATGGGTGAGAGAGGATGAGGAGGATGAGGACGGCTTGGTCATCCACTCGACCAAGTCTTCCGCATGTTGCGGCTCAACATGGCCAGCTGCCGAAAAAAAGGCCAAGCGTGTCCCATGGCCACGTGCTGATGAGGATGCACCATCTCCATGACCAGCACTAGACACAGAGCCTGCTTGCCCTCTCTTATTGGCTTGTGACTGTCTGCCTCTCCTTCTTGGCCTTCCAGACATACTAATGGCCTGTAGCTGCACTAAGCTGGGATATATATATATATATATATATATATATATATATATATGTATATATGTATATATGTATATATATACTGCAGCTAGCAAATTCAACTGCCTGCCTGTAGTATGAGGACACCACCAACCTTCTACAGTTAGCTTTAGCTGAACACTGTGAGGTGGACGCACCCCACTAACTTGTAGGTTTAGCTGAACACTGTGAGCAGGACGCACTGCACTAACTGTAAATAGTCTAGCTGCCTGACCGTGGTACTAATAGGATCAAAAGAACACCAGTAATTTTCTTTAGGTAGCTGTAAATACTTTAACAAGACAAGCCTGCCTGTAAGTAGGAAGATAACAGGAATGGATCTAGCTGAACACTGTGAGCAGGACGCACTGCACTAAATGTAAATAGTCTAGCTGCCTGACCGTGGTACTAATAGGATCAAAAGAACACCAGTAATTTTCTTCAGGTAGCTTTATATACTGTAACAAGACAAGCCTGCCTGTCAGTAGGAAGATAACAGGAACGGATCTAGCTGAACACTGTGAGCAGGACGCACTGCACTAAATGTAAATAGTCTAGCTGCCTGACCGTGGTACTAATAGGATCAAAAGAACACCAGTAATTTTCTTCAGGTAGCTTTATATACTGTAACAAGACAAGCCTGCCTGTCAGTAGGAAGATAGCAGGAACGGATCTAGCTGAACACTGTGAGCAGGACGCACTGTACTAAATGTAAATAGTCTAGCTGCCTGACCGTGGTACTAATAGGATCAAAAGAACACCAGTAATTTTCTTCAGGTAGCTTTATATACTGTAACAAGACAAGCCTGCCTGTCAGTAGGAAGATAACAGGAACGGATCTAGCTGAACACTGTGAGCAGGACGCACTGTACTAAATGTAAATAGTCTAGCTGCCTGACCGTGGTACTAATAGGATCAAAAGAACACCAGTCATTTTCTTCAGCTAGCTTTATATACTGTAACAAGACAAGCCTGCCTGTCAGTAGGAAGATAACAGGAACGGATCTAGCTGAACACTGTGAGCAGGACGCACTGTACTAAATGTAAATAGTCTAGCTGCCTGACCGTGGTACTAATAGGATCAAAAGAACACCAGTAATTTTCTTCAGGTAGCTTTATATACTGTAACAAGACAAGCCTGCCTGTCAGTAGGAAGATAACAGGAACGGATCTAGCTGAACACTGTGAGCAGGACGCACTGTACTAAATGTAAATAGTCTAGCTGCCTGACCGTAGTACTAATAGGATCAAAAGAACACCAGTAATTTTCTTCAGGTAGCTTTATATACTGTAACAAGACAAGCCTGCCTGTCAGTAGGAAGATAACAGGAACGGATCTAGCTGAACACTGTGAGCAGGACGCACTGTACTAAATGTAAATAGTCTAGCTGCCTGACAGTGGTACTAATAGGATCAAAAGAACACCAGTAATTTTCTTCAGGTAGCTTTATATACTGTAACAAGACAAGCCTGCCTGTCAGTAGGAAGATAACAGGAACGGATCTAGCTGAACACTGTGAGCAGGACGCACTGCACTAAATGTAAATAGTCTAGCTGCCTGACCGTGGTACTAATAGGATCAAAAGAACACCAGTAATTTTCTTCAGGTAGCTTTATATACTGTAACAAGACAAGCCTGCCTGTCAGTAGGAAGATAGCAGGAACGGATCTAGCTGAACACTGTGAGCAGGACGCACTGCACTAACTGTAAATAGTCTAGCTGCCTGACAGTGGTACTAATAGGATCAAAAGAACACCAGTAATTTTCTTTAGGTAGCTGTAAATACTGTAACAAGACAAGCCTGCCTGTCAGTAGGAAGATAACAGGAACGGATCTAGCTGAACACTGTGAGCAGGAAGCACTGTACTAAATGTAAATAGTCTAGCTGCCTGACAGTGGTACTAATAGGATCAAAAGAACACCAGTAATTTTCTTCAGGTAGCTTTATATACTGTAACAAGACAAGCCTGCCTGTCAGTAGGAAGATAACAGGAACGGATCTAGCTGAACACTGTGAGCAGGACGCACTGCACTAAATGTAAATAGTCTAGCTGCCTGACCGTGGTACTAATAGGATCAAAAGAACACCAGTAATTTTTTTCAGGTAGCTTTATATACTGTAACAAGACAAGCCTGCCTGTCAGTAGGAAGATAACAGGAACGGATCTAGCTGAACACTGTGAGCAGGACGCACTGCACTAAATGTAAATAGTCTAGAAGATAACAGGAACGGATCTAGCTGAACACTGTGAGCAGGATGCACTTTACTAAATGTAAATAGTCTAGCTGCCTGACCGTGGTACTAATAGGATCAAAAGAACACCAGTAATTTTCTTTAGGTAGCTGTTAATACTGTAACAAGACAAGCCTGCCTGTCAGTAGGAAGATAACAGGAACGGATCTAGCTGAACACTGTGAGCAGGACGCACTGCACTAAATGTAAATAGTCTAGAATTTAACAGGAACGGATCTAGCTGAACACTGTGAGCAGGACGCACTGCACTAAATGTAAATAGTCTAGAAGATAACAGGAACGGATCTAGCTGAACACTGTGAGCAGGACGCACTGCACTAAATGTAAATAGTCTAGAAGATAACAGGAACGGATCTAGCTGAACACTGTGAGCAGGATGCACTGCACTAAATGTAAATAGTCTAGAAGATAACAGGAACAGATCTAGCTAAACTGAATACAGTTTATATATATATATATATGCAACACCTGGGATGCATATATATACACAATACACTGTACAGTAAGTGCAGCTAACTGACTGACTGTTCTGCCTAATCTATCTAACTCAAATCAAATGACACTGTCTCTCTGTCTATCTCTTTCAACGCTGGAACACACACTACACAGGGCCGCCGTACAGGCGGCCTTATATAGTGTGGGGCGTGTACTAAATCCCCTGAGCCATAATTGGCCAAAGCCTCCTTGGCTTTGGCCAATTACGGCTCTCTGTTCAGGCGGCGCTGTGATTGGCCAAGCATGCGGGTCATAGTGCATGCTTGGCCAATCATCAGCAAGCAATGCACTGCGATGCCGCAGTGAATTATGGGCCGTGACGCGCCACACGAATTTGGCGCGAACGGCCCATATCGTTCGCAATACGGCGAACGACCGAACAGCCGATGTTCGAGTCGAACATGGGTTCGACTCGAACACGAAGCTCATCCCTACTGATCACTGCATAGGTGTCATTTGTGACTGTTATAAGTATTAGGGCTGTTAGTGGTAGGCCCCTTTAGGCCTAGGGTACCACCCTAACCCCCTTAATAAAGGTTTAATCTCTTGATCACCCCCCAGTTAACCCTTTCACCCCCTGCCGCCAGTGTCACTAAGCAATCTTTTTTCTGATCGCCGTATTAGTGTCACAGGTGACGCTAGTTAGCCAGGTAGGTATTTAGTGATCACAGTATAAGTGTTACGGGTGACGCTGGTTAGTTAGTTTGTTTTTTATACCCGCCGTTTATTACCCAATAAAGGTTTAACTCCCTGATCGCGGGTGATATCAGGTTTTAGGGTCAGATAGGGTCTGCGTTGCCTCAGGCAGAGTCCGATTAGTGGCAGTATCGCTAACACCCACGCACGCAGCATACACCTCCCTTAGTGATAAAGTGTCTAAATGGATCGATATGTGATCTGATCAGATCTATACTAGCATCCCCAGCATTTTAGGGTTCCCAAAAATGCAGTGTTAGCGGGATCAGCCCAGATACCTGCTCGCACCTGCATTTTTCCCCTCCATCCAGCCCAGCCTAGCCCACCCAAGTGCACTATCGATCGATCACTGTCACTTACAAAACACTAAACACATAACTGCAGTGTTCGCAGAGTCAGGCCTGATCCCTGCGATCGCTAACAGTTTTTTTGGTAGCGTTTGATACAGTTGCTGACAGCCTAGGAGATTTTTTACCTGTGAGTCTCACTACTGTACCAGTAAATTTAGAGCCCAAAATAGCAAATCAAAGGTACAGTAGTGAAGAGGCCTACACGTTTCTGAGCATGACAGATAGTGAAGAGAAAGTTACTCACCTGTCAGATTCAGGCTCAGAAAATGATCCTGTAGACGACAGCGGCTCCATGACAGATAGCTCTGACGGAGTTGTGGTCCCTGCCAAGGTCAGGCGTACCAGACCCCGACCTTCTTCTGCTGTTGTTGAGGTGCAAGAACCGCAGGGCTTTCATATGGAGCAGAGAAGTACTAGTGCAGCTCATCCTTCTGGTCATCTGGCAAACCAGCCACCTAGTACACCCTGGTCATAGTCAAACCAGCACTGCAGTAACACATGGTGACGTGGCAAGTCCCATAAGTGCAGTTCAAGCTGGCGAGGTGGCAAGCACAAGTAGTGTCCTGCTGCCACCAAGAAGACAAAGACAGGCCCGTCAAGCCCATAGTGCCCTTCCTGCTGCATTCGCCAATTCTAATTGGGAACCCACCACTTCTGCAGCACCCATACTTCCCCCATTCACTGGCCAACCCGGAATTCACGTGGAAAAAGTTGATTTTACGTCACTTGATTTTTATTCACTGTTTTTCACTGAAGATCTCAATAGATCTATTGTGGACCAAAGTAATTTGTATGCTGGTCAATTCATCACCGCTAATCCCCAGTCCTCCGTTGCCAGAGATTGGAAACCAATTACAGTTTCCAAACTTAGGACCTTTCTGGGCCTATCCCTCGACATGAGCATAGTTAAAATGAGTATGTTGCGGTCATATTGGTCCACTGACCCAATTTACCATATGCCTGTGTTCTCTGCCTCCATGACCAGGGCACGATACAAGCAGATCTTGTGGTTCATGAATTTCAGCAACAATGAACTCTGTCGTCCTCGTGGAGACCCTGGATACGATCGGCTCTACAAAATTCGGCCCCTCGTAAACCACTTCAACCAACGTTTTGCAGACTTGTTTACTCCCCATCAAGTTGTCTGCGTTGATGAGTCCCTGATTAAGTTTTCTGGCCACTTGACTTTCAAACAGTATCTTCCCAGCAAGCATACCAGATAGATGTTTAAGCTCTGTAACAGGGCCACAGGCTATACATGTAGTTTTATGGTTTACAAGGGAAGAGATAGTCACATAGAGCTGCTGAACTGCCCAGATTATATAGGGAGTGCTGGCAAGATTGTGTGGGACTTGGTGTCACCCTTATTCGGAAAGGGGTACCATTTGTATGTGAACAATTATTACACGAGCCTGCCACTTTTTAGTCACTTGTTTGATCATCAGATTGGTGCATGTGACACCGTGCGATCTAATCGCCGGGGCTTTCCCCAGCGGCTTGTAGAATCCCGTCTTAGGCTGGGGGAGAGAGCCTGCTTGAAGTGTAATAACTTGCTTACTGTGAAGTGGAAGGATAATAAGAATGGTTTCGTTCTCTCCTCCCTTCATGCAGACACGATGGTCCAAATTCCTATGGCGACTGGTGTTGTGGAGAAACCCCCTCTGTGTCCACGAATATAACCAAAATATGGGAGGGGTGGACCTCAATGACCAGTTGTTGGTGCTGTACCTAGTTGCCCGTAAGGCCAGACGCTGTGTCTGTATACTTTTTCAATTGGCTTTGCTGAACGCTCATGTGCTATACAGAGCTTCAGGACGGACTGGATCCTTCCTCAAATTCCAGGAAGAGATCGTCAGAGCCCTTCTGTTCCCAGACGGTGCTTCACCTCATCTTCCCAATCCAAATGCAGTAAGCCGGCTGCATGAGAGGCATTTTCCTTATGTCCTCCCTGGTATCCCTACCCAACGAGCCCCCCAAAGAAGATCTTGTGTCTGTAGAAAGCGCGGATATAGGCGTGATACCCGCTATTATCGTCTCTCCTGTCCTGACAATCCTGGTCTTTGCATTGGTGAATGTTTTGAACGCTACCATAGACTAGTGGAGTATTAGCGTAGGGTACAGCACTACACAGACTAGGACACACTTTCACAGGGTCTCCCAAGATTTTAGAGACCTGAACCTGGAACCGTTACAGTTACAACCATTACAGTAACAAAAAAAATATAAAAAAAAACACAAAAAAATATATAAAATAAAAACAACAAAAATTGTTGTCGTTTTATTGTTCTCTCTCCATTATCTCTCTATTGTTCTGCTCTTTTTTAATGTATTCTATTCTGCAATGTTTTATTGTTATTATGTTTTATCATGTTTGCTTTTCAGGTATGTCATTTTTTTATACTTTGCTGTTTACTGTGTTTTATTGTTAACCATTTTTTTGTTTTCAGGTACGCCATTCAGCTGCAGTGAGGATTTATTTATCTTGACTGCAACAGCGTTTGCTCCCATGATACATAAAGCCGTGACTCCAGTGCTGTAGGAGCTGATTTCACCACCACAGTTAAAAAAAAGAGCATATATGCTGAAGCATGGGGGCAGCAGGGGTGGAGGAGCGATTTGCTCCTAACTTCTAAAAGGAAGAAAAAGGGGGGGTTAATGGTTCTGTCATATGATTAAATGTTAGTGTAATACATACATTTACTGGTTCACAGGTTCACAAGGTGGCGGTGCCCATCAGGGGTTGAGATGTCCTAGGGTGTGCTGGTGCTGGGGTGCAGGCTCCGCTGGCAGTCCTTTGGCTGTGGAGATGTTTTAATCCTGGTTAAGCGACTATTCCACGGTGTCCATGGTGTGGGAAGCTCCACGCTAACCACCCTGGAACACGGAAGCAGCAGTGCTCGGTGGACATCCAGACACGAAGTGAAGAACGTAAAGGCTACACGCTTGGGGCTCACTGCTCCTTCTACTGGCCTCCTGCTGCTCCTAACTTTTGGGGCGGATGCCCCCATGCTTCGGCATATATATATATATTTTAGGCACAGATTGCGTTAAAAAATGTTTTATTTTTTACTATGTTTTTTTTTATTTACTTTGCAGGTATGGTAAATCTTACTGTTAAACTGTAATGTTACTTTGTTTCATTGTTCACCATCATTTGCTTACCAGGTACGCCATTCAGCTGCAGCGCAGATTTATTTAACTTGACAGCAACAGCGTTTGCTCCCACAATACACAAAGCCGTGACTCCAGTGCTGTAGGAGGTGATTTCACCACCACAGTTAAAAAAAAGAGCATATATGCCAAAGCATGGGGGTAGCAGGGGTGGAGGAGTGATTTGCTCCTAACTTTTGGGGCGGATGCCCCCAAGCTTCGGCATATATATATTTTAGGCACAGATTGCGTTAAAAAATGTTTTATTCTTTACTATGTTTTTTTTTGTATTTGTTTTGCTGGTATGGTATGTCTTACTGTTATACTGTAATTTTACTTTGTTTTATTGTTAACCATCATTTGATCAGCAGGTATGGCATTCATTTGCAGCAAGGATTTATTTATCTTGACAGCAACAGTGTTTGCACCCACGATACATAAAGCTGTGATTCCAATGCTGTAGGAGGTGATTTCCCCACCATAGTTAAAAAAAAGAGCATATATGCCGAAGCATGGGGGCAGCAGGGGTGGAGGAGCGAAAACAAAATGGTGCATGTATGCCCATAATTAGAAGTGGGTGGATAAAGGGTGGTATTCTAATGTGGGAATACCCACCGATTAATCTCTTTTTTTTCATGCAGCCCACAGGCTGCATGAAAAAAAAGATTACAATATATGCCCAATTTCATCTAAAAGCAATCCTAGTGGCTAATTAGCCCCTAGACTGCTTTTACAAGCAGTGGGGGGAGATGTCCCCCTCCACCATCTTCCATGGTTTTCTCTGGCTCTCCTGTCCCAACAGGGAACCTGAGAGTGCAGCCGGTGGTTCCAACAGCTGACCATAGAGCCAATCAGAGACCAGAATGGCTCAGATCATCTCTATGGCCTAAGAACCCGGAAGCTACGAGCATTTCATGACGTAGATTATGCCGGATGTAAACAGCGCCATTTGGAAATTGGGAAAGCATTTTATCACACCGATCTTTGTGTGGTCAGATTCTTTGAGGGCAGAGGAGAGATCTAGGGTCTAATAGACCCCAATTGAACCCAAGAGTACCTGTCACTACCTATTGCTATCATAGGGGATATTTACATTCCCTGAGATAGCAATAAAAATGATTAAAAAAAATGAAAGGAACAGTTTAAAAATAAAATAAAAAAGCAAAATAAATAATTAAAAAAAAAAATAGCACCCTTTTGACATATTTTTGGGACCATTCACATTTATACAGCAATCAATGCTATAAAATTGCATTGATTACTGTATAAATGTGACAGGCAGGGAAGGGGTTAACCACTAGGGGGACACAAGGGGTTAAATGTGTTTCCTAGGGGAGTGATTCTAATTGTGGGGGGTGGGGACTCACAAGGGGAGGAGACCGATCGGTGTTCCTCTGTACTGGGAACACAGATCGGTCTCCTCTCACCTGACAGGACGTGGATCTGTGTGTTTACACACACAGATCCACGGTCCTGCTTGGTTAACGAGCAATCGTGGGTGCCCGGCGGACATCACAGCCGACGGGCACACGCACCGGGTCCCGAGCAACGCGGCGGCGCGCGCGCGCCCCCTAGATGGCCGGGAAGCCCAGGACGTCATATGACGGCCACCCAGGATGGGAGATCCCATCTACAGCCATCATTTGACTATATGCGGGTATTGAAGTGGTTAAAGGCTTTTAAAAATGTATGTAGTTTGTCGCCGCTGCACGTTTGTGCGCAATTTTAAAGCATGTTGTGTTTGGTATCTATCTACTCGGCCTAAGATCATCTTTTTTATTTCATCAAACATTTGGGCAATATAGTGTGTTTTAGTGCATTCAAATGAAAAAAGTGTGTTTTTTCCAAAAAAAAAGCGTTTGAAAAATCGCTGTGCAAATACTGTGTCAAAAAAAAAGATGAAACACCCACCATTTTAATCTGTAGGGCCTTTGCTTTAAAAAAATATATAATGTTTGTGGGTTCAAAGTAATTTTCTAGCAAAAAAAAATATTTTTTCATAAAGTAAGTAAACGAAAAGTGTCAGAAAGGGCTTTGTCTTCAAGTGGTTAAAAGAGTGGGTGATGTGGACACAAGCTTCTCTAAATGCTGTGCATATGTGCATAAAATGTCAGAACAGCTCAAACACCCCCAAATGACCCCATTTTGGAAAGTGGACAACCCAAGCTTATTGGGAGCCTAGCCATGTACGGGACCCTGAAAACCAAGCACTGTCTTCAGGCTTTCTAAGGGTGTAAATTTTTTATTTCACTCCTCACTGCCTATCACAGTTTCGGATGCCATGGAATGCCCAGATGGCACAACCCCCCCAAATGACCCCATTTTGGAACGTAGACACCTCAAGCTATTTGCTGAGATGCATGTCGAGTCCATGGAATATTTTATATTTTGACACAAGTTGCGGGAAAAAGACATTTTTTTTTTTGCATTTGCAAGTTGTCATTAAATGATATATTGCTCAAACATGCCATGGGCATATGTGAAATTACACCCTGAAATACATTCTGTTGCTTCTCCTGAGTACGGGGATACCACATGTGTGAGATTTTTTGGGAGCCTAGCCGTGTTCGGGACCCCGAAAACCAAGCACCACCTTCAGGCTTTCTAAGGGTGTAAATTTTTGATTTTACTCCTCACTGCCTATCACAGTTTCGGAGGCCATGCAATGCCCAGATGGCACAACCCCCCCCAAAATGACCCCATTTTGGAAAGAAGACACCCCAAGCTATTTGCTGAGAGGTATGGTGAATATTTTGCAGACCTCTCTTTTTGTCACAAAGTTTTGAAAATTGAAAAAAAAAAAAAATTTTCTTTTCCTTCTTCATTTTCAAAAACAAATGAGAGCAGGAGAAGCAGCAGAATGTATTTTGGGGTGTAATTCCACATATGCCCATGGCATGTTTGAGCAATATATCGTTTAATGACAACTTTGTGCAAAAAAAAAAAAAAAATTGTCATTTTCCTGTAACTTGTGGCAAAATATAAAATATTCCATGGACTCAACATATCTCTCAGCAAATAGCTTGGGGTGTCTACTTTCCAAAATGGGGTCATTTGGAGGGGTTTTGTGCCATCTTGGCATTTTATGGCCTTCAAAACTGTGATAGGTAGTGAGGAGTGAAATCAAAAATTTACGCCCTTAGAAATCCTGAAGGCGGTGCTTGGTTTTCGGGGCTCTGTATGTGGCTTGGCTCCCAAAAAGTCCCGCAAACGTGGTATCCCCTTACTCAAGAGAAGCAGCAAAATGTATTTTGGGGTGCAATTCCACATATAACCATGGCATGTGTGAGCAATATATCATTTAGTGACAACTTTTTGTAAAAAAAAAATATATATATATTTTTTTGTCATTATTCAATCACTTGGGACAAAAAAAATTAAATATTTAATGGGCTCAACATGCCTCTCAGAAATGTCCTTGGGGTGTCTAATTTCTAAAATGGGGTCATTGGGGGGGGGGTTGTACTGCCTTGCCATGTTAGCACCTCTAGAAATGAGATAAGCAGTCATAAACTAAAAGTTATGTAAAGTCCAGAAAAAAATGTACCCTAGTTGTATACGCTATAACTTTTGCACAAACCAATAAATTTACGCTTATTGACATTTTTTAATTACCAAAAACATGTGGCTGAATACATTTTGGCCTAAATGTATGAATAAAATTAAGTTTATTGGATTTTTCTTATAACAAAAAGTATAAAATATAATTTTTTCCGTTTATATCGCAAAAAAAATAAAATTGCAGAGGCAATCAAATACAATCAAAAGAAAGCTCTATTTGTGTGAACAAAAGGACGCAAATTTTGTTTGGATACAGCATTGCATGACCGTGCAATTACCAGTTAAAGCAGCGCAGTGCCAAATTGTAAAAAGTCCTCTGGGCTTTAGGCAGCCAAATGGTCCAGGCTTAAGTGTTTAAATGAAAAAGGGTTACTGATAGGAACCACTCAAAGGGGTGTGCCACATCCCAATTGTAATATAGAAAAAGAGGAACCCTCTAGGGGTGGGACTTTAAAGGCACTACCATATTCCATAGATATTGTATTCCCTGTGAAAAACCCTGATGAAGGTGACAACTATTCATCTCTGAAAAGTTGGGTTAAGGAAGTTGTATCATTTCTCTTTGCATCAATTTTGTACAATTATTTGCAGCCATGGTTATGTATTATATATGTGTACTATTTTATGTATTTTATTTCAATAAATATTTTCTATTTTTCTACTTTTTGTCTATGTGGTAGAGCCTTTAAAGTCCAACCCCTACGGGGTTCCTCTTTTTCTATATACCCTTTTAAATGAACCACAGACACAATGTAAACAACACAGCAGACTTCTGTATTGCCTAAGGCAAGCAATGGGTTTAGAGGTGTCAGTCAGCCAAACCCTGGGGCAGCACCCAACGTTGGTCGAGTGGGACACACAGCAGTTAGGTATTTTCAGAATAACAAAGGGAAACAGTAATGAATAACAACACTTGAATATGCAAAGAATGGTAGACACTGAATAATTGAATATGCCCAGGGAGCTCAGTGGTGGGGAGGCTATGTCTAGAGAGAGGCTTGACTGCAGGAAACTATACTCCTATGGGGAAAAGAGGTTAAGCACTATTTGGGCCAGCTAACACCCTTCAGATAATGGAATAAGGGTAGTCAAAGTGTCAGGCCTGAACACAGACTTCACTGGCACATTGGAGCACAATGATGTTGAAGGGAAAATCCTTAAAGTGAATGAGGGGAAGATTCAAGCAGTCAGCAAGCAAGTAGTGGGTATAGAAGAAGTGGCAAGTTCCTTTGTAATCTGGGTTATGATGTCTGTATGCAGCATCTATTTGCTGTGTTGCTGAAGAGAAGGGGATTTGGGCTTGAGCCCACTCACCAGATCCTTAAGGTATTCGGCACACACATGAAGCGATGCAGGGTCTCTACACCAACCAGTGGAAGCATGGATACAGTATGTCAGTCCAATGTGAACACAGCAGTCCAGGTTGGTGCCTGCAGTGTGCTCCCCTGATCACCAACAGGAGGGACAGAAGATCTTTTAATGTTGCACAGCGGTGCAAGTTCACCCATGTAGGGATAGCAATGGCTCACAGGGTCCTGGTAGGCCACAGTCTCAGAAGCTGGGTGGCAGCTCTAATAATTACTGATGGATCCCGTAGAGAAGAGAGAGTGGGCACGCCAAAAACAGCTCTTTAAATAGCCTTTCACATAATCTCCCTTTCAACTAGAAGCTTACTGGCAGATGTAGTCTAAGAGAGACACAGGACTACAAAGCCCCACAGTCCTTTGCTTCTCGGCTCAGGAATATGATACAAGCAGTCTGAGTGCAGCAATAGAGGGAGAAACTGGAACGGTCTGCAGAACAAGCACCCTTGGAACTCTAGGCATGGTCCCACTAACAATGTCCAGGGACAGCTTCCAAACCCACTTCCCATGACACTCTTTAGTGAAAGGCCCTCAGCCAAGCACATGCAGAAGCCTGACAGCAACAGTTCTTAAGTAACACATGCTGCCTCTCAGAGGCAGAGGCCTCAAGTGCCCTCCCAAATATGTATATTCTACCCAACCATACCTTCTGGGCGGCCCCTCCCAGGGGTTGGCTGAAGTCAGATAAATATTCTTAACCCGGTTGCTAAACTTCCTACTCTATTTGTGGAAACTTTTTGCAATGGCAGACAGGCACAATCAACCACCAGGCTTAGGAAGACCTGATCAGACCTAGAAAATAAATTGCCATTCAGGTGAGAACAGCAACACCAAAAACTAAATTTATCCAGCCTAAGGCAAGATAAAGACAGGGCACTACATCGATGTTCAGTATCTTACAATAGGCCTTTTCATGTGTCTTCTATATTAAGACCTCCTCTTGCATCAAGGGGGAAGTTCACCGCGCAAAAAAAAAACTCTTGAGGCACTTGAAAACTCACAGCATGTCCACAATTTGTTCCACAATGTCAGCTAGTGATGCATTGACCCAGTAGGCCAGCTTAAATATGCATTTAGTATGGTAGATTAACTCCTCCTAGCAACTAGCATGTGATTGATAGTGTTTATACTGTAGTTGGAGTTCTGTTTAGGTAGCTGATCAATGAAACACATCATATCACAGAAGATTGTCTATTATCTGTATCATAAACTTTATAAATATAGATTTATAGTATATAATGTTTTATATATATGGAATAGGTTTAATGGAATGAAATGCATTTGTATATACAAATCATTAGGATTCAGATGTCATCAAAAGGATATGTTTTAACTGGATCAATCATTTTTTGAGGCATGCAGTTTACAAAGCAGCATTTCCAAATACATATTTGCCTTAAAACGGTGTTCCATCCAAAAATTGAGATTTCGCTTTAAGTGATGGTGACCCCCTGACATGCCACATTTGGAATGACATTTTTTTTGGGGGGGGCGGATGCCCAGTTTTTATGGACACCCAGCTCCCACTTTCTCCTCTGGCTCTGTGGCGCCGGAAGGAAGTTCACCCCCCCTCCCTCCCTGCAATCTTCTGGGACACTTCACAGGTCCCAGAAGATTGCCCGACCATTCACATCGCGCAGCATGCGCCTGGCTGTGAAGCCACAGCCAGGTGCCCACAGTTAGAATGTTGGCACCTTGGAGAGGAGGGGGAGAGGAGCGGGGCTTCGTGAGCCTGCATCGCTGGACCGTGGGACAGGTGAGTAGCCGAATATTAAAAGCCAGCAGCTACACTTTTTGTAGCTGCTGACTTTTAAAAGGGTCCAGTTTACTTTAGTCCAGCTTACTGACTACTAATTATTTGCACTTAGGCAGTAAGAGATTTTGTGAGATCAGTCAATGGGGACTTTGCCAATAATTGTTTCATATTAACACAGTATCTTATAACAATTTCATTGTGGTTTCAACTGAAAACAGTTTTCCAGGTTCATAAAATTCTTCATGTTGTGACAAAACAGACATGTTTTTATAGTCCATTGCAAGGAAACCTGAAAATGAAAATTTATGATCTTGTTGCGGCCAGTAAAGATTGATGATGAGAAATAAAGGGACCTCCAACAGGGACAGGGCATGATTGAATAATAATGATTACATTGTGATCAGTTTTTTATCACCTGTATAATCGCATGGGTATAGGTTAACTGAATCAGTTCTGAAGACTGTAAAAAACGAATTGTGTATATTCTAGAGACTAATAACATTTGCATTTCACTGGATTGACAACTTCATTTTTCTAACTGATTCTTTCATCGATATAACTGATTGAAATGCTCACATCACATTAATTTCAAAGAGAGTACAGTAGCTACACAAGAGATTTTTAATCTCCAGATTTAGCAGTTGATCAAACATGGTTGTGAGAAGCTGAAATGTCAAACTGTATTCTTTAAAGTTTCTTACACAAACTTGAATCGGAGCTAGTGATTATCTCTAAACAATTACTTATTTATGAGATATTTTTTTTCAATTTTCGAATTGCACCCATGTAAAATTAACATGATGAGACTAATCTTTTAACAAGCACTCAACTATTCTGTGAATTACTTTTCTTCCTTGGATTTTTTTTTCAGTCTCACTCTGTATGTGCATTGTAGTTTTATTTATTTAGAATAGCATACAACACACAGTATAGTTGCACCACAACTCAACTGTTGTGCTCTATGTTAAAAAAGGTGCACATCCAGTTTTTGTTAAATTGGCTGCCTTAAAGCAATGCATGTACATGCACAAAATATGGCTTGCTAACACGCGTACTCTAAAGTTATTTTCATTCTCTAATAGCTTCAGCCCAACGTTGTGATATTAATTAAAGGTACATTATATTATATCATTATTCTACAAAAAGAATCCATACACATCCTCTACTTAATGACCCTGTAATCTATTTTTCATAAGATTTCTTACTGTATTTTTCTGTCTTCTTTTAATGTACCCCCTGAGCAGTGTTAATTTTGGCAGCAAATTTCGATTTAGTTTTAGTCTTAGTCTTAGGACTAAAATGGCATTTTCATTTTAGTCCCATTTTAGTCTTTTGCAATTGTTTTAGTTTTAGTCGTATTTAGTTGACTAAATCTCCAGTACATTTTAGTCGACTAAAATGTCCTACGTTTTAGTTGACTAAAATCTCCAGTATATTTCAGTCATCTAAAATCTAATGGGTGTAATTCAATTGTAATGCATTAGTTAACAATTCTCTACAATTTGCAAACTCATTATATGCTGCTGGAGTGAAAAATCTAATCTGTTATTTATTATTACATTAAGGTATGAACATGCACTACATACCAGTGTAAATTTTGAAGTCAAATTTCAATTTAGTCTTATGCCCCGTACACACGGTCGGATTTTCCGATGGACAATGTCCGATCGGAGCGTGTTGTCGGAAATTCCGACCGTGTGTGGGCTCCATCGGACATTTTCCATCGGATTTTCCGACACACAAAGTTGGACAGCAGGAGATAAAATTTTCCGACAACAAAATCCGATCGCGTCAATTCCGACCGTGTGTGGCCTGTTCCGACGCACAAAGTGCCACGCATGCTCAGAAGAAATTCCGACACGGGACAGCTCGTTCTGGTAAACTTAGCGTTCGCAATGGATACAGCACTTTCGTCACGCTGCAATGTTCAAAATGGTTTAATACAGCGCACTCTCTTCTTCTTTATAATGTGACAAGAATTAAGTAGTTTTGATGCTCATATTCACACACACTTCTCACAAACTTCTTTTATTACTATTTATTGGGATTCCCTCAATATATTTTGATTTCTCACATCTGACAACATATTTTTTTTTTTTTTTTGACTTTAATGTAGATTCTTTTTTTGTGTTTCTCTTTTTTAATTTTTTTTTTTGGTGATTTTGATTTGTACTCCCTAAAATGTTTGTGTGTTTTTTGTGACAAGTTCCCACAACACCATTGATATGTTGTTCTATTTAATCTGTAGGAGATTGTTTGGTGTTGTTGTCCCTTGTTAATTTAACATTGTACTTTAGAAATGTACCTGAATCGTCACCAACAAACTGTCCTTTTTGGATGAAAACACACACAGGAGAGTAGAATTTACCTAAAAAAATTTTATTAAGGGGTCACAACTATAAACAAAGAGGGAGGCAACGCTGGAGAAACTGCAGAAGTGGGTGAAGCCTTGGACCCCCAGGGCAGACATCAATTATTTAAAAGCAAAATTGGTGGCCTGAGGAGTCCTTATCTAAGGGAGAGCAGTCTGGTCCAGAAGTCCCAGAGATCCGGAAAGCTGCAGATGACATCTATGTCCCCAGGCTGTGGTCATACGAGAGACTGCATCTTCTGTCAGACCAGACTGAACCCAGGGTCATCACTCTTTGGTCTTCCTTCCACGCTTCCTTCCAGTCTTTGGCTGTGGTGGTGGAGTTGTGGCAGCAGGAGGAGGAGGAGGATCGTCGATCTCAATGACATCCGTCTTGTGTGTCAGTTCCCCACTCTCCCCCTTACGTAGGACTTTATAAATCAGGTCCTCAGAGATCTTGCGTTGGCCCTCCTGCATGCCCTGCAATTTGGTGGCAGCCATGCAGGCAAAGGCCTCTTCAGGACTGGGGAAGGCTCTGAGGGACGCCAAAGCCTCCTGGATCAGCCTGTATGCTGAATCCTGCACAGGACTGGGAGTCATCTTCCTGGCTCGTTTATGTGGCAGGCGGAGGGGAGGAACCTGAGACTCAGTCAGGCTGCGACTTGTCCCAGGCTTCTCTTGGATGCCACTTAACCCCGCCTCCTCCTGGCTGACACTAATCCCCGCCTCCTCCTGACTGCCACATTCCACATCCTCCTCCTGGCTGACACTAATCCCCGCCTCCTCCTGACTGCCACATTCCACAGCCTCCTCCTGGCTGAGGTCTTCCTGTGTATGAAAAAGGGACATAGTTTTAGTATTTTTTACATCAATCACACACAATTTTCACCTCCTGACTTCTGCAAATTGAATGTTAACAAATATTAACAGACTATCATTCTGAGCCCAGCATTTTGCATTCTTGTCCCAATTTCGGGTGCCCACTACTGTCTATTGATATGTAAAACACTTTTTTTAATCAGCAATTAATGATCAATAATAACATCTAGTAAACATCATTTATTTATTGCCCAGAAATCTGTAGAAGAATGCTATACCTGACTCCAGCTGGGCTCCTCCACTTCTTCCTGGCTGGAAGGCCCAGGTTGGACATCGGAAGCCTCAGCTGGGGTGGAAGGAAGAGTGGAAGCAAGAGTGGAGAGGGATTCCCTGACTTCAGTGTGGTCTGACAGAAATCGCAGTCTCTCGTAGTATAGTCTAGAGCGGATAGACAGCAGGATCGTGCTAATTACAGCAACGAGGAGGAAGAGGAGGAGGAGAGGCCGGAGCCTGAAACGTCCCGATCCAGAAGGTGATTAAAGGACTCAAATATGTCCTTTGGGGAGATGTTGGAGATGGTGGACATCCTGAAGAAGGCCGACTATGATGGAAAGTATGGGCCTTACTCCAACCCCAATATCCGAAAGGCCAAGATCATGGCGAAAGTGGTCAGGAGTATGCACCGGAAATTCGGGGTACGACGATCGAAAGATCAGCTCAGGAAGCGGTGGTCAGACCTGAAATTACGAGAACATGAGCAGTACAGAAAGATCCAGAGAGTGCTGCAAAAAAGTAAGTAGTTGTGCTGTGTTCCTATTTTTTTGTGTTTATTACGTTTGTGCTGCTCCATGTGCTTTTAGGAACTGTTGTACAGTTTAAAATGTCAACTTTCATGTTCATGGGCACATTATTCGTTCGGATCACACATTTTTATTTCGGACGATAAAATACCATTGTTTAGGCCATATGCATTTGGCCACCATTTTGACGCTCTATACTTGTCTTCAAAGAATTGGGTTGTGTAGATGGCTTTGTTACTAGACTGAAATGCAAACTAGATTGTGTGTAAGGAGAGGACACTCAGCAGCTGTTTTCACATCTTGACACTGGAGCACTAGTGTGGGACCCCAGAACACCATTTTTATTAGGGGGGGGCACACAGGTGCTCCAGTGTATACTATAGGGGGGGCTACATCTGTGAAGCTTGTACAAAACAGATAAAGTATTGCAGCTTGACAAAGGACACTAAAAAAGCTACATCTTGGAACTCGGCTAAAATAGACAATTGTACCCCACTTCCAAGCAATGTTTCATCTTTATAGTTCTGACATTAAATATCTGTGTGCTAATTATACCATTTTTGTTTTACATAGGGGAGAAAAGACTCGGAAAACACCCCTCATCAGAGGAGACCAGAGCCCCCCCCCCTCTGGAAGAAGGGGAAATCCCCCCAACACAAGATGAGCAGGAGGAAGAAGACGTGGTGGAACTAGTCACCACAACAGGTGAGTGTCTGCGACCACAGGCTCAGATAAGAGATGGATGGCGGCATATTTTTTAGACCTAATTTATTTTGGGTTTCCTCTCTTTTTAGGTGATCGTGAGGTTGTGGATGAAGATCCTTTCACATCCGAAAGTGCCCAGATCCTGATCGGGGAGATCATGGGGTATAATTTACAATTGGAAAACATCAAGCAAAACATCAATGATGTTATTCCAAAATATAAAAACATCATTGATGTTTTGGGGCGAGTTTAAAACCCCTCCAAATCACTTTCTTCTTTTGTGTGCTACAATGTGCTAAATGTTTTTGTGATTTTTCCCAAAGCCAAATGTGGAGGATGCACACAGTGTGTCAACATGTGCTATCTGCCATCACGGGAGATCAATGGACGCGTTTTGGGGGTGCAACCCCTTCCTCAATAATAAAGTAGCGGTGAGGAAGGGCTTTCTCCCCCAAAACACATCCCTCGATCCCCCCTGATGGCAGATAGCACATGTTGACATTGTGAAATTTGTGTGCATCTTCCAAATTTGGCTTTTCCTGGGGTGATTTCCCCCCATCTGAACGCAGTATCAAACACAGTTCCTAAATACTCATGTCTGATATTGCCTTCAAGTTCTACCAAATGTGAACTTTGTAAGATCAAGATTTGTGTCTTTCTTGTTGGTTTTACACAGGCCTGTTTTCTATAAAATGCACATTTTGATTTTGGATAATGACACCACAAAAATTGTTATACAACAAACATGTTGGTTTGTCAGAAAAACCTTTGGTAAATGCACATGTGATTGTGCAGGTATTAAAAAGATTGTTCATCAAGAATGTGTGGATTATTGTCTCAACACTACAACACTTTTGGGGTGATGTAATTGTTGTTTTATGAGAAAATGGGGGTTATTTCCTAAGGGCAAATCCACTTTGCACTACAAGTGCAGTTTCAGTGCAGTTGCAAGTGCACTTGTAGTGAAAAGTGTCTTTGCATTTAGTAAATAACAGCCAACAGTGCTTTGTATAAGGTTATACAATCATGACATTTTCTGCACTCCACACATTTCTGTCAGGGTCAGCTCAAACAAACACAAGCAGTAAATGTCCACAAAGAAGAGCCTGGGGGAGATGCCTGTCGAGAACTTGAGGTCCTGCAGGCTTCTAAACAAAAAATAAAAAAATTACTGCGCTTCCCTACACCGCCCAGCTGCAGTTCTAATTCTCAGGTAAAAGAATATAATAGGTACAATGTATAAGAGAACCGCGCTAATTATGAACAATCAATGAATCCTCAAATGGTTCAAATACCGTAAAGTGATCAATATAAATTATAAAATTATGATCTTAAATATCGACAGAATATATATGTAAAAATTATTCCGAAATTTGTACTAAAAAACAGATGCAAATAAATGAGATAAGTGAAAAAAAGAAAAAAAGTTTGTGAAAAAAAAGGTGACTTCTGATATCCACAGTCCTTATTGCAATATGCTCCACCAGTAGTGATTGAAAGCTTTAGTGAATAAAAAACATCTTGTGAGAAGAATCCACCACCTATATAGATATATGTTTACCAGAGGTAAGCTGTAATGAAGCTTATGCCAGAAATCCACTCAGTGGGGACACCACCATCTGTCTCAGCATAGAGGGAGGATCGCCCGGGACTCATCGACAACAAATAATTCAGCAATGGAAACCCAGGGGAATAAAAAAGACATCCTCCATAGTGTGAATCCATTTAGATAGTTTATTGAGAGTAATAAAAGTAGCGCACTCACCAAAAAGAACAAATAAAACAGCATGTATTAAAATCAGCCGGCCGGCCTGCATACACCCGTTCGCTGTGGGATGGAAACGATGACGTCAGCGCGTCTGCCTTCCGACGTACGTTTCGTCCTATTGGACGTTGTCATAGGAACGGGCCATGACAACGTCCAATAGGACGAAACATACGTCGGAAGGCAGACGCGCGGACGTCATCGTTTCCATCCCACAGCGAATGGGTGTATGCAGGCCGGCCGGCTGATTTTAATACATGCTGTTTTATTTGTTCTTTTTGGTGAGTGCGCTACTTTTATTACTCTCAATCTAAACGGATTCACACTATGGAGGATGTCTTTTTTATTCCCCTGGGTTTCCATTGCTGAATTATTTGTTGTCGATGAGTCCCGGGCGAGCCTCCCTCTATGCTGAGACAGATGGTGGTGTCCCCACTGAGTGGATTCCTGCAGGCTTCTCCCTGTGGCCAAATACCGCAAGGTAGCGACCAACCTCTGCTCCGGAGTGATGGCTTGCCTCATGCAGGTATGCTGCCTGCTGATATAGGGGGTCAGCGAAGCCAACAAACTGTGAAACACGGGGTCCATCATCCTGAGAAAGTTCCTGAAATCATCAGGATTATTCTCACGGATCTCACAGAGCAAAGGCATATGACAGAACTGGTCACGCTGAAGCAACCAATTCTTGGTCCATGAACTCCTCCCCACCCTGTTCACGGACTGGACTTGTGTCAAGGTCAGGACCCCAACACCAAGCCCCCACACAGCACGAACTCTACGAGGAGTATGCATACGAAACATGGCTAGAAAACGGTCGGCTGCTCAGAATGAAGTAACAGAACGCACTGAAGAACAGCAAGGACTGTGAAGAGCGACCTGAAAAACAGCAACGAGCAGGCAAGATCACACAGAAAACTCCGATACGAACTGACTGCACGCACTGAAGAGCAGATACAAACCCACAAGCACAAACTGAACGGCAGAAAACGATCTGAAAGCCACGAGTCTGAAAAAGCGCGAATCGTCTCTCACCAAACTTTTACTAACACGAGATTAGCAAAAGGAGCCCAAAGGGTGCCGCGCTTGGTTCTGAACTGGCCTTTTCTAGTCTCGTCGTACGTGGTGTACGTGACCGCGTGGTTGTCAATCGGAAATCCCGACAACTTTGTGCGACCGTGTGTAGGCAAAACAAGTTTGAGCCAACATCCGTCGGAAAAAATCCTAGGATTTTGTTGTCGGAATGTCCGAACAAAGTCCGACCGTGTGTACGCCCTATTAGTCTTAGACTTTTTACTAAAATGGCATTTTAGTTTTAGTCCCATTTTAGTCTCTTGACTAAAATGCCATTTTAGTTTTAGTCTTATTTTAGTCATTTTAGTTGTTTTAGTCGTATTTTAGTGGACTAAAATAATATTCCTTTAGTCGACTAAAATGTCGACAAAATCAATACTGCCCATGAGCTCCCAAACCTTTTGTTTTCCCACTTATTTGCTTTGTTTGGAACAAGCAGTGCATAGTAGTTGCAGTCATGTTCACTGCAGTATGCAAAATACCAAGTCCCATAGTCCATAGACCATCTTAGGAGTGAGCAAGAGAAGGCAGCTATAGTCTTATTTTCAGTGGGACCATGAAGAACAAACATAGCCACCCTCTAACAGAAAGTCATATATCTGCAGAAAAAAAAGAAATCAGGGATGTGGATGAGGCTTACAACAATAGAAGGTACTTTTTGAGTTAAAGTGATACTAAACACACACTGTTTAATTTGCATTGCCCCTTTTATTTCTGTATATGGATGATGGCACTGTAATTATTTTATGTAAAAAAATCTACATGTACCTTTTTCCTAACTGATATACAGCTGTCATATGACCAAAGATCTTTCCCGGCCTGTCTGCAGGAAAATATAAGCAGGAGGAGCTTCTAGTCCTCTGCTGTGGGTCTCATGTTCAAAATAAAAAAACAGCCTTTGGAATACAGGAAAAAGAAATAATTAATGTCAATAAACTGTTTTAAATTGTCATACAAATATCTTTTTGAAAGCAAAACTTTATTATATTTTGGCAATAACATGGTGTGGGTGAATTTCTGCCAGTCACAGGCTGTGTTACGCCCCTCCAGCCAGTGTCTTAGAATAACAGGGAGGTAAAACCTCCATCGTTCAAGATGTAAAATTCCACCCCCATGTATTTGGCTGGTTAGTGGGGATGAAGCAGGGGGAGTGAGGGAGTGGGCTGTCATTTACCATTGTGTACACACACACACATGTGTGACACATGGGCTGCTCAAAAGTGATAGGGAAGAAATGTTCAGCATAGAAACCCACTGAAATATGGGCATGTACAGAGTTGTCACCACAGCTATAAAATCTTTAGCTGAATTGGGGACATGGACAGAAAGTGGAGATAGAGAACAGCAGGATCAAACAGGTTTTGTGCAGAATACAGAAAATGTATCTCATAGTGACTGAGTGAGTATGAACAGCATGTAATACACCATTTATTGATAGTTTTTTTTATGATGTGGGTTTAGAGGCATTTTAGGAGTACATACGTGAATAGAATTTTCTTTTTTAAATCAAAGTTTAGTTTTACTTTAAGTCTCATATCTTCTACTAGTTAGTACAAAACATTGCCTAAGGCTAGTTTCACACTTGTGCAGTTCCTGTGTGCCGTGCATAAACATAAAGGGAAATAACGGTTCCTGGTAAGGTATATCCACAGAGATATGTTGATTATTATAACCCTTAGACCACTCACCAAAGTCGGATGCTGTAGCCAATCCAAACTAGGCATACAAGAGGAAACCCAGGTAAGGCTACCTGGGTAAGAAAAGTGGCTACTGAGGCACCTGTGTGGCATGCTTGTTCAGGCACAGCAGCCCATTCATTTGAATAGGATGATGTACCTTCGGGAAGCACAAGGAAAAAGTGATGCGGCACCATGCACTCAAAAACACCAATGTCTGCGGGTGGCACACCTGTGCATCTGCTAAAGATCAGTACATATTCCTTTCTGGTCATGGGAACTCATGCAATTAGCTCATGTTTCCCAGCCTGCGTATGTGCAAACCTAGCCTAGTTGCGAACTCACCTTACTCTTACTTTACACCTCACCTAAACACACAGACATCAGTTTTTTAACCCCTAACGGCCTGTAGTCTGTTTAAAAACATTGCCCAACACAAAGTCCTCTACCATCGATTAAGTCCTAAAAATCCTTCCCTTTGAGAAATTGTAGCCCACACGTCACCTAGTTGTTGATTCTTAATCATTGACAGCCAGGGTTTCCACTAATGACTAGGAACCAACCAGAATAGTTTCTGATTGTGTGATCCCTATATATTAGGCTTCACTGATGAACGCAAGTTGCAGTGTACAGTATCTGTGGTCAGATCCATTTTTTGATAGTGTAACTGGCCAGATCCATTTATAGTGCAATAAGGTGTGTTTTCAGGACATGAAAAATGAATGAGCTGCCTTGATACATGATAACGCATTGTAAAAAATACATTATTATGCATTGCCTGAACACATAGTCTGCAGAGACATCAAAAAGTTTAGCATATGATAAAAATGACTAAATTTTTTTATCAGAAAATTATAATGATGTTTAACTGGGTGAGATAAAGTTTTCATAAAATTTTAGTTTCAATATTTATAAGGCTGGGTTCCAAGCTGCAGCAGCAGGTGGATTAAGTCCAGACATCCAGCAGCAATAAGTTATTCATTCTTATTTTCCAGGAGCATGCTGCCCAGCCTAAGAAAGAGGTATTTTTATATAGGCAGTAATAAATGAACTGATGACACAGGGAATGGTTAAGGGGTAGACAAACTCCAAGCTATATATAGAAATGTTTTTTCGAAGGAAAGAAACAAAAGGCTTGTATTTGGTAGCATTACATTCCAAAAATAAGAAGAAAAACGAATAAATAAATAATGCAAATAATAAACTATGTAACAAAGAAGTGATACTTAACAAATTAGTTACATTATTTTGATCAGTTATCAATGTAACAAAATATCAGCAATCAGGGAAGCAGCAACTGCAGGGAGCGATCTCTACTAAAATTATGTGTGAGCTTTCAAAATGACAGCTAGTCTCATTAGAAGCAGGCATAGTTGTTTGCAGTTCACAGTAGATAGCTGGGAAAACTAATATGCTGCAGTTCAGTTCACTGTACAGAAAGATACAAGGATACACAATTTCTAGCAGGATCAACTGGGTTTATTTCTGTATTGCTGAAAATGTACTTAGCCTGAAAAAAGAAAATGAATGCTGCCACCACATATAAAGACTGGTATACTGCAATACATTAAATTTGTTCTTGGGTATACATATACATGTAAGCAACTGTCTTTCAAGATGTCTATATATGGCAGAAGGTTTGTAAGTGTTTAAAGCGACTCACTACAAATGTGAAATCAGGCACACTTATGCCTAGGTACGCATGTACCTGCAGGATATTTCAATGCCCCCAATGCACTCACATTCCAGGCCATTCTGAATGAATAAAGCTTCAACAATTCCATCCAAACTGACAGTCCCCCACCCTCCACACATTCCTATTGGTCTATGACTTTGGAAACCTACCTCAATGATAAATACAGAAGGAATGTATGTGAGATAGAAGGGGGAGGCAAGCTCCATTAATACCTGGCAGTGCTGCAGCTTTGCCCATTCAGAATGGCCTGGCATTTGGCCGTAGAAGTGGGCAATGAAAACTGCTTTAGGTATATACAGGCACCTCTACCTTCCCGTTCATCACACAAAGTGATTGTAAAGCCTTTTTTTTTAAACTGTACTTACTTTTTTAGTTAAAAAACATGTTATACTTACTAACTCTGTGCAATGGTATTGCACAGAGTGGCCCCTTACTTCCTCTTGTTGTGTTCCTCACCGGAGCTGTCGACTCCTCCTCCCCCGCATGTGCCACCATAGCACGCCATGTGCTATGTGGACAGATGTGTGGACATGCTTCTGATCTGGGCTGTGCGTGTCCATGGACACATACAGCGCAGCTTGGACATGCCCCCCAGGCCCTCCTCACATAATTTGACTGGCAGCAGCCGAAGCCAATGACTCCCGCTACTGCCTGAGTCTCCTGTGAGACTAGGAAAAGGGGAGAGAAGAGCTGCAGCTGGGTACAGCATTGGAACGAGAAACAACTCAGTTTAGGGAGGGGGGAGGCACAACAATTGGTAACATGTTTTTTTACCTTATTGCAAGGAATAATTTATAAATAAAATAAATATAAGAAAAAAATTAAATGGACTAATAAAACAGTGTGGCATTAACAATCTTCTTTCTTTATTTTCTTTTTCTTTTAAACCAAAACAGATTACGGATACTGTAGGTGAAGGAGTTTTTGATATTTTTTCAAACATCCAATTTGTTAACATTAGTGGAATAATCAAATCTAAAGATCCGAGTGTTGGCGTTATCACCCGGAGCCCTGAACTGAAGTATTTATATTCCTGTAGCTATCCTCTTGAATATCTCATGAACAACACTAGGCTGGATGTGTAAGTACAAGATGATAAATCAGTAGTAATGGTATTATCTATTTATAAAGAACCATGCTGTGCACCTATTTTGTTTCCAGAAATTTTATGTTAACACTTTATGCAGCACTTTAAATAGTTGAAAGAGCCATTCTCATTAGTCTTGTTCATCAACCAAATCTAATGTCCATTTCACACATGCACACTATAGAAATAAAAGAAAAAGGAAAAGAGGTCGCCCCAGCCTTGTGCATTATCCTTAGTAAATTTATTTATAAAAACAGATAAAAACTACTCATGAACATGTGAAGAAAAAATGCTTTTTTAAAATGCCTTCAAGTGATGGCAATCGATCCAGTTTCAACAGTCTCTAGATGGTGAAGGAGAGCACATGAGGACCACTGCTGTCCTATAGGAAGCATATGGAAAAAAACAAACAAACAATGGGCCTACCTATATTTTCTTGGATTTTGAAAGAAAACTACTAAAGTATACAAAGGAAACCAGGCAATCAGTGGGATAACCAACTTCTAGAAGATAACAGGTTTGATTAATTAAAGGCCAACAGACTGTTCACTTTTTCCACAAAGCTTAGTGAATGAGGCGAAGCTCTGCTGAATTCCATCATTCAATCATATATAAGCAAAAATGCTCTCTTTTTATTTTTCTTGCATGGGATCGAGTATTTCTTGCGTAGTGAAATTTGGGGTAGCTTTCCTTGCAAAGTGAACAGGGTATTTGCCTTTTATAAATCAAACCCAATGTCACTAGAGTGCAAAGAAAGATACTGTGTTGTCTATGTTAAATTCGTTATCAATTATTAATTATAAATATCAAGTAATTTTATGTGTCTTGCCCTTACCATATGTATGGTTAAAAGTGGCACATATATGCAGTCACACTTTTATAACATGCAGTTACATTTATGAGTTATATCCAGTAAGTGAGCATAGGGTTTGAAAGTGGATCTTTATACAGTATGTACACAGTCCAATTTGTTCATATTAGAAACAAAAATGCACAATTTGCCTACTTTTTCAAGATGTCAATAGGCATAACACTGTAATTAGATCCAGCCAAATACTACAGGATGTTTCATATCAATTTAGTAACTATTCACTGTTTACCACAAAATCCAATGTTTTATGTCAAAGTTGTTGTATTAAGAGTAGTTTAAATGGTACTTCAGGCAAACAGAAAACCTGTTAAGTAATTGCTTTGATTTTTTTACCACTTCCATCATATGAGAGCAGATGACACACCTATGCCACCTATCTGCTTCCAGCCTGCTCATTGGATAGTAAATCTGTACCACCAGCTCTTTCCAATGAGCTGATACAGGAAGCTGTAAGTTTGAATCAGGACTACTAAAGTGAACGTCTTGTCCTTTCATTGTGGCAGGGATGTATATTACAAGAAAGGCTGATATAAATTGCAAATCTTTAACCCTGCATTTAGCTGTTTGCCTTTAGTTCCACTTAAAAATTTGTGAAATACATTAAGGATTTTAGAGGCTTTATACAGTGGGGCACAACTCTGAATTATATTCCAGCATCCTTTAATCATTTTCAAAGAAAATACAATATTCTTTATAAAACACCCACCTAGTATAGAGTTTGATGTACTTTCCAAACCGCCAATTATTATTTTTTTTTACACAGGTATGAGGCTTCTGCTGTGTAGATATATTTAAATTGTAGAGATTTAACAACATTTTTAACCTGGATTAGTAATCTAGACTGTACATACATATATTCATAGGAGGTTTCAGAGAAACCTATTAGAGGAAGGTCATGTTTTTGAAGGTGTTTTGTTATCTATTAAAATACCTTAAAATTACTTATAGTGGCAGACACTGCAAATGGACCCCAACAATGATTAAATGGATGACTGCAGTTGGGGACTGGGGATGAGCTCAGTGTTACTTACATTCAGACCAAACAGTGGGTTTTCACACGTTTGCATGAATGACAAACATTTTGGGTGTTTGGCATGGATGAATGTGACAGCTTTCGACTGTTAATGGTTTCTAAGGAAGCAGAGGCCACTTGCACCCACTGTGTCCTTACCAACCACTGATATCACCCTGCCCATACAATTACATGGTCGGTTATGCCTAGCCTTGTAAGAAAATGGGCAGGAAACGGAGCAGGCTACAATCCTATTGATTTTAGAGGGGTTCTGGTTTGATATCTAAACCTCTTTGAAGTGCACCAAACCCTGCTCAAACGAACCCAGTGAAGTTTGGCTCTTCACTATTGGTGACCACAGACAATGACTGGGAGATATATATTCCTGAGTAAATTCCCTGGCAAAAGTAGGCTCCATAGTACCAGAAATCATGCTTACCTCAACTATATCCCAACCCATTTTTTTAGAGCAAACGTCCCCAATGCAGGTTTAGTGTTTCAGTAATGTAAAAGCAAACCTTCTCCCTTTCCTCATAAAAAATACACATTATTCTGTCTTTGAATACATATTACTATTATACAATCAGTAAATACATACCTACATACATATATGTTTCTATGAAATCAATACTGTATACAAATTTTCTTTTCCTGATTTTTTTAAAGCATTTTAAAATGTTTGTTACATGCCAAACATATTTATTTTTAATTTTAGGGCTGGGAATAATATAGCTATGACTACCAATAATGGTAGCTTCATCAGTACACTCTATGTTCGGTTGTTTTCGGTAAGTCATTTAATTTATGTAGATTAATTTGTATTCCATACCCTAGTGTATTTATTTGTATATTTAAAGATGAATTAATCTCCATGACTACAGACCCATATTCAGCTATTTCATCATCTATAGATAACACCAAAGATAAAAAAAAAAGTCCTTTATTTAAAAAAAGTCCCATGATGTATATCCAGTGTCTGTCACATCACTTAATGATGTAGATCCAGCATCAGTCAAGGTGAGTGATACCTGATGACCATCCAATACTACAATCAGCTGCCACAATGCAAAGGTGCCATCTAATGAGAATTGTACAACTTGCATGAAATTAAGAGGGAATGTGTAAGTGTGAATGCTGTATGTCAATCATCATCAGTGACAGGCAGTTTGGCAGTCCCATTTCCAGGCATATTGGATTTAATCTGTGGCACTTGTCCTGAATCTTAACAGATATTGATATAGTTGAGATATCACATGCTGTGGAGGGTGGGATGCAGAGATTCTCAAACACAGCAAGTGAGTGATGAAGGCAATATTGTGGTTTCAAGGTCTTGTAGAAAAAGTTGTCCCTGCAGGAACCAATTACTGTTTTTTCAGTACAACAAGGTTGAAGTTCTGCACGTGATGTTATAAAAGTGGCTGTAAGGCTGTGTCTTAATTGGGGCCAAGAGGTTCTGTCCCATATGCCAAATCTAAGGTCGTGAAGACCATAAGAGAATTGGGAGTTGTCCAAAATAGGGGTGAAAGGCTCTGGGATTATGGAAGGACCATAACACACATAAGACCTTTACAGCATACTGGAATTATATATTATATTCTAGAGTGCCCCATACTGTGTGCCATACAAATTTATTGGCAATATGTTGCCACTTCTGTAGGTATTGGTAAGCCCACTGGTTGAACAAAAATAACAGACTCATCTATGGGCTGCTTAAGACTGTCAGTTGGTCAACTGATATCACAATAATTTGAAAGTGTTCACCTTTTATTGGCTGGAAAAGCACAATATTGTGTACCATGACGAGCAGACTTACACAGTTGCTTTTATATATTAAAGAATCAATGAGGATGTTTGTTTCTCCAAAATAATTTGCAATAAATAAGGGTTGCTTTTTAAATGGAGCAAAATTTTTTCTAAGTGCAAAGGTTTCTCTCTTTGTTCAGAAATAGAAATTATTGCCACTATGTAAATATACAGCATATTTACACATACAGTAATATATATTTATATATACAGTAATATTCCTTCTTGCTGTGGTACACAATACTGTGTTTTCCCAGCCAATTTAAGAGGTGAACACCTTCCATTAATGTGATATCAGTTGTTGATCCACTGACCCAGAGACACCTCTTTTGTGTTTTCCAGTGCTTTCAGCCTCTTGGAAAATGATCTGGTGGTTGTCCAGGAATAAAATCTTAGATGATTTTATCCAAAAGTGGAATTTACTTGCTCCCCCTGCTATGTAGGGGTGTTTTGGTAGACTTTTCTATAAAGTTGGAGTAAGTGCATTAGCCAGGTGTTCCAAGTTGCCCGTGCTTTGGGTGGAAAGTACAAGGTTATTATGAAAAGCACACCACACCCACGTGCTGTCAATCTCCTTACCATAAAAATATAAAAACAAGCGATGTAATCATATGATGCAAAGGTTCAACAGTAAATCCGAATGGCACACTCCATCATTAACAGGCAGATTATGGGAAAAAGTCAGGTTGTCACATATCACCAGGACATCAAGATTCACAAGAGAAGATGGATGAATTGTGCGATCACCAGCAGAATAACCCAGTAGGGAGAAAGCAACAATAGTGAAGCCCGTATAGGTAAAACACACGTGTTTATTGTAGTCTACTTACAGGTAAAAAATTAACATCATCACAGAAAGAAACTAATCCACGGCTCACAGCGTGCTTGCATTGGCCAGCCTATAATTTTTGATATTAGCACCTTTATCACTTGTACCTCACTAAATGTGGTATACTTATTGATTTGCCCTTGCGGCTTGCAATATGTGGGCCACACGACACGTGCCATGCACGTTAGGGTAAATGAGCATATCACAAATATAAAGAAGGGATTTCAGAAACACACTGTTTCCCGACATTACTTGGAGTGCCATGATCAGAATCCCAAGGGGACCACCTTTGTGGCTATTGATAGGTTCAACCAACATTGGCGTGGTAGTTCGTCCAAACGAGAAATTTCCAAACTCAAAACCCATTGGATATATGATTTAAAATGTTATATCCCTTTCGGCATGAATGTCGACTGGGATATAAATTTTTTATTAATAATAGTTACATTTTTATTTATATGTATTAACACTAGGGGGCGGTGTTTGCATCTTATCAGCCTTCGTGAATGTATATGTTCATTTTTTTAGTTTTTATGATCATATATTTTTTTTTGGGCAGTTAATATTATTTGATTGCTGCAGTTTTTGAGAGCCTCCTTATCCTATGAGTGTTTGTGTACCAATGTGAGACACCAGCATGTTTGGAGTGTGCCTTTGCTATATGGGCGGCTTCCTGACGTGCTGTTATCACTTCTGGCTGGCGTTGATTTTATTCCGCCTAACGCAAGTGAGAAACAGCTATGCTGGTTTGATTTTTTGTTTCTTGAACTGTTCGGCCGCACTGCGCATGTGCAGCCATATGATGCTATTTTCGCTATTTTTATTATACGCCTTCAGGGTAGTACGACCGCAGTGCGCATGCGCGGCCGTGTTGTTTACATCTCTTAGGAATGATGGTGTCACGCACGCCGTTTCGCTTATTTGCAAGGATCTGTTGACCTTGCTGGTTTCATCTTCCTGTCCTTGTGAACCGCGCGGCCGCATGTGCGGCTGAATAAAACTGTCTTTCGCTTCCTGCTCCACAGACAGTGCGCCCGTAGTGTGCATGTGCGGCCGGAGTTGTAATTTAAAACAGCTGTTGTATGTGTCACACTGTCCTATCAGTGGGCAGCATGACTTGAGATGCTTAGTATTTATGTGGGCGTGCTTGCATCATCGGCCACGCCTCTGATAATATCCACATAGGATGAAACATGTTAGGCTGGCCGATGCAAGCACGATGTGAGCCGTGGATTATTTTCTTTCTGTGATGGTGTTTATTTTTTACCAGTAAATAGACTACAATAAACACGTGTGTTTTACCTATACGGGCTTCACTATTGTTGCTTTCTCCCTACTGGGTTATCCTGCTGGTGATTGCCCAATTCATCCATCTTCTCATGTGAATCTTGATGTCCTGGTGATATGTGACAACCTGACTTTTTCCCATAATCTGCCTGTTAATGATGGAGTGTGCCATTCGGATTTACTGTTGAACCTTTGCATCATATGATTACATTGCTTGTTTTCATATTTTTCTGGTAAGCAGATTGACAGCACGTGGGTGTGGTGTGCTTTTCATTTGCACACTGAAGTTTGGTGGAGGCTTTACATCATCTCTACTCTTCATTGTTTTTTATGGACTATCATATTTACTTGCTAATTTTGTTTTACTTAAGCGCTGCATTTTGATCTTTTATATTTGTGTTTGATGAAATCAACAAACTATGTTGGCTGCTTATAATTTTTTTTTAGTTAGCGCAGATATTTGTTCACCTTTTTTTACAAGGTTATTAAGGACCCTTTCACAAAATGCACAATAGACAATAAAAAATACCCACAATAATGAACACAAATTTAAGATATTGTAAAATTCATACAGTGTTGCACTCAATGTTAATCAGCTTAGTAAATAAAACAATCCTTGACCCACAATAGTTCATTTGACATTTTCACAAATCTAATTTTGTTAAAAAAGATTTGTCCATTACCTGGGGATCGCTATGGTGGGACTCGTAGTTCTAACGGTTTGGTGGCATAACTGGTTCCTTTCCCTAACCCCCTCCCCCTTATTTTAATATTTTTCTATTTTGGTTACATTATTGTTTTTTTGGATTTTTACTTATTGTTTTTTCTAAAAAAAAAATATATATATAACAGTGTTAACCGAGTAAAATTCTGCACAGGGTACAGAGAATTCTTAGTACCTAGGCTTGTGGATCTCTATAGTGTCACACTCATTGATCTGCATTCAATAAATGTACTGGTTTGTTATGTTGACCTTTACAAGTACATATACCATGGTCATTATATTGCTGTTGAGATGTCTGTACTATCCCTGTGTTCATTAAAAATAAACCATTGAAAAAAAAAAGGATTTGTAACAACTGCCTGAGAATGTTGTTACTATTTAATCTCTCAAAAGAAAAGTTGAATATTCATTGTCATACACTTTTTTTTTAGGATCCAACTTATAATAGACCTCTTTTTATCCCAGAAACTGGAATCAAGTTAAACCGTACAGTATATGTTGAAGTGGGAGCAACCAATTTGACTGAAAAGTAAGATCATACAAATACTACAGCATATTTGCAATGAAACAGATTAAACATAGATACCGGAAATAGAGGCAACAACTAAAGCTATGATGATTGTAAAATTGATTATTCTTAGTGGCCCAAACATATAAGTTATTTAGAGATACAACTAGTCCACACCAGATAGAAGAAATTCAGGTTGCTCAAGATGTGGTTCTTAATCTAAATAAAGAACTGATTATAGAAATATGAATCAAATGCTGCCAGGACAACAAATGCAGGTGACCTGTTGTCTGGTGTGACCATATATGTTGACTTCACAATGGGGTATTGTTGTTCTAGCGAAAGACAATATATTTTATTGGGGACACACTAACACAGATAGCATAAAACATACAGCAACAATGCAACAAACAAGCCAGTGAAAATCTGTGTAGAGTGGAACAAGCTTACAAACTAACTATATACACTTTACAACTTCAGGGAGAAATGTAAATGGAAAGAAGGGCAGAGCAAGGTCAGGCAGGAAGTCGGGATGGATACAGGATACAGAGCAGGTTCAAGCACACAGGCAAAATATTGAGGCATAGAAAAGACAATGAAGTGGGGCTAAATAGCCCAACAGTAGCCAGCAGCAGGCTCTGCTGGGAGACCCCAACTGGTAGATACTGATATTGCGCCACTGAGATCCAGAAACCATAGGGCCACCAGCAGGTACTCTAGCAGATCTGCATGTTCCTACAAAATGCCTTTGCTGTATTACAAGTTTTATTAGAAAGACTAACATATACCATGTAGAGTTTTCCAATCCCAAGAGTGGGCCCCTTTATGTTGTTGTAAAAATAAACCTCATACGCATGAACCCTAAATGTAATAGTTGTGTTGCCCAAATCTATATATTATGATATTTAATATTTCCCTGCTATGATTTAGTAAATGAGAGTTCTTGGATCATGACCATGTGGTAAATAGTATGAAAGTTTTTTTGAACTGAAAACTTAAAAACTTGCAAGAACATGACATTTTCAGGGAAATTAAGTATTCATGACGGGCTGGCCACCCTTATTGCACATCTAAACAAGGGATCCTTTGAAGTGATAATTTGTAGAACAAAGAGGTTTGGGTCCCATTGTTTAGATAAACAAGCTCAGGCACCAAATCGTTTGCGAAAATCCTTCTCACATACAATAGTAATTAGAATATGGCCTCCTGGCAACTTAACCCATCCCCACTTGTATAACAGGGTCTTTTGGGAAGCTTTTACATTGATACAACTCTAAATGAAATATATTCATAATTAAAATATTATTTACAGCTGTTAACCACTTACTGACCACCTTCCGCATGTATACTGCGGCAAGGCAGCTCGGCTGCACAAAGCGACATACCTGTATGTCGGTCCGTGCATGAGATAGTGTGGGCACGTGCCACTGCATGCCGGGGGGAGCTCATGCGTGGGGGCCACCTGCAATCATGGAACAGAGAGGCAGAACGGGGATCTGCCTATGTAAACAAGGCTGATCCCCGTTCTGACGGGACAACTCTGAGATCAGCTGTTCCTAGTAAATCAGGAACAGCTGCCTCTGTGTTGTCCCAGTGAGCCCATCCCCCACACAGTTAGAACACACCCAGCAGGGAACACAGTTAACCCCTTGATCACCCTCTAGTGTTAACCCCTTTCCTGCGAGTGTCATTTATACATTGATCAGTGCATTTTTTTTAGCACTGATCACTGTATTGGTCTCACTGGTCCCCAAAAAGTGGCACTTAGGGTCAGATTTGTCCGCCGCAATGTTGCAGTTCTGTTAAAAATCCAAGATCACTGCCACTACCAGTAAAAACAATAAAAAAATTAAAGTCCCTGAATCTATTCCCTATTTTGTAAACGCTATAACTTTTGTGCAAACTAATTACGCTTATTAGGATTTTTTTTTACCAAAAATATGTAGAAGAATACATGTTGGCCTAAACTGATGAAGAAGTTCAATTTTTTACATTTTTTTTTTTGGATTGTGTATTATAGCAGAAAGTAAAAAAAATTTTTTTTTTTTTTTAAATTGTCGCTTTTTTAGTTTATAGCACAAAAACTAAAAACCACAGAGGTGATTATATACTACCAAAAGAAAGCTCTATTTGTGGGAAAAAAGATATCAATTTTATTTGGGTACAATGTCGCACGACCGTGCAATTGTCAGTTAAAGCGGGGGGATGGGGAAATTGTCCAATCCTGGATGAGATACCCCCTGGAGGTAGGAGAGGGGTAAGATAGTCCCACCAATCAGGGTGACCCTATGCAAGTCTACGAGAGATGGGTCTTTATTAGTCCTAAACAGAGATGGAGGGAAGAAGAACCAACCCCTACAGGGGACCCTCACACAAAACCACTGGTTAATATCATGACATCTCCTAGCACATATCTGTATACATGTTTGTCCTATGTGTTGCCTGTCTTGCTGTTTGTAGATTAATGTTTTGAGTATTATACTCTATATTCTTTCATGTAATTCATGATGCTTTTACCCTTTTTCTGTACAATATACTGTATACAGTAGATTGCTGTGTATTAGTTTAGGCCTCCTTACTATTTATCAATACATTTTTTTTATTGTGTTAACGCTTTCACTCATGGTGGAAGAACGCTCAATAACCCGAATCATATTTGAGAGATATTAAATCTCAAAATATAACTTTTGGGTAACATAATAATACCTAAAGAAGACATGAATATGTTGGTAGGCAGAATTAAATGTGACAAATGTATATTTGAGAAGATGTCCTGCTTATGTTTTTGATTTAGCAATGCTAACTAGAGAATTATTCACATGTAAAATAAATGCCTTTTCCTGCAGATTCAATGTGTTACTGGATAGATGCTATGCTTCAACCTCCCCATACCCAACCAATTCAACCTCCTATGACCTTTTTGTAGGGTAGGTTATGAAATAAATATTTTGTTACATGTCATTGTAAATAAAATCAATGTTTATATATTTATGGAATCATATTTTTATAGCGTTGCTCATATTGCTGCAGGTTACAGACTTTGTTTATTTACTATCATCCTTCTCTACAATGAGTTTAAGGTGATTTTTTTTTTCATATTTTCTTTTTAATCTGATTGGATTCTGAAAACAAGATGATTATTACCCTAACCATGTTTACAGTATTAACACATTTTATGGCACTCTTTATAAAATGAAAAACGTGAAATATCTTCACCTTGCTTTTTTCACACCATAATGACAGTTTTGCTGGTTAGCTTTAAAAAGAAAATTTGGGAAAGCAAATTTAAACAAATTTATTTTTTAAAAATGTTGAATTAGGTGCTCAGAGCTTTAGGAATAAGATTTGGGTTTGGATCAGACATGAATCTGAGATGAACCCAACCCGTTCGCAAGCTAAAGTCCTGGTGAACTAATGCGCCAATTCACCCACTGTAACACTATGCAATGATAATGCACTGCAAGGGTCCTTTAACATTTGGTCAGCTGACTTAGAAGAGCCCATAATGATGGCTTTGTTATGTGCAAGCCCCCTCACTATCAAAAAAGAGAACATAGAGCAGCCATAGATTTACTAAAACTGGAGAATGCAAAATCTGGTGCAGCACTGCATAGAAACCAGCTTCCTTTTTTATTACCTTTTTTGTCAAAGCTTAATTGAACAAGCTTAACCCCTTGCCGACCAGCGCACGGCGATGTATGTCGGCACAATGGCGCGGCTGGGCAAATGGGCATACAGGTATGTACCCTTTAAATCACAGCATAGTCGGCGCGCCCACCGCGTACTCCGAGAGTGTACCCACAGGTCCTGCAGACTCGATGTCCGCCGGGGGCCCGCAATCGTGTCACGGAGCGGCAGAAAGGGGAGATGTCTACAGGCATTTCCCTATTCTGCCTAGCAACATGACAGAGATCTACTGCTCCCTATCCTTGGGAGCAGTGATCTCTGTCATTTTCTAATGAGACAATCCCCCTACAGTTAGAATCACTCCCTATGACACACTTAACCCCTTGATCGCCCCCTAGTGTTTAACCCCTTCCCTGCCAGTGTCATTTACACAGTAATCGGTGCATTTTTAAAGCATAAATTAGTATAAATGACAATGGTCCCAAAATAGTGTCAAAAGTGTTCGGTGTGTCTGCCATAATGTTGCAGTCACAATAAAAAATTGCAGATTGCCGCCATTACTAATAAAAAAAAAATAATAATAATAAAAATGCCATAAATCTATCCCCTATTTTGTAGACGCTATAACTTTCGTGCAAACCAATCAATATATGCTTATTGTGATTTTTTTTTACCAAAAAATGTGTAGAAGAATACATATCAGCCTAAACTGAGAAAGAAATTAGTTTTTTTATACATTTTTGGGGGAAATTTATGAAAGCAAAAAGTAAAAAATATTGCTTTTTTTTCAAAATTGTCACTCTTTTTTTTGTTTATAGTACAAAAAATAAAAATTGCAGAGGTGATCAAATGCCATCAAAAGAAAGCTCTATTTGTGGGGAAAAAAAGGACATCAATTTTGTTTGGGTGCAAGGTTGCATGACCACGCAATTGTCAGTTAAACCAATGCAGTGCCGTATCGCAAAACGTGCTCTGGTCAGGAAGGGGGTAAATCCTTCCGGGGCTGAAGTTGTTAAGTTAGAAGCTGATTGGCTACTATGCACAGCCACACCAGATTTTGCACTCCCCAGTTTTAGTAAATTAACCTTAATAGTGTTAGTGTATTGGTAGCTGTGGCAGGAAAAGCAATAAAGCTGAACAGGGTGTGATTTAGATCAGTTAGGAAACTATACTTTATTAGCTCTTTGTGCAATAAATGCATTTGCCATTTTTTTTGTTGATTTGAGGTCAACAGCCACTTTTTGCATGCTCCATAACAACGCACTTATTTATTTATTTATGTTTGCTGTAAGGCTTCCCTTTAAAAAAAAAAGGGGGCTTTTGTTTCAGGGGTAGTATATTTACTGTAGATTTGCATTTATTTGGGGGGTTTCTTTTTATTTTTATTTCATGTTGCTGGGGCCTTTTCCTAATTTTGAGGTGTTTAAAGCATAGTATTTTTAAATAGTGACTCTCTTGTTTGCAGCAAACAGCTGCATCATTTAGGATAAACTTGAGTTTAGGGGTGGTATTGTGTGGAGTTTTCATTTTTAATTTAATTTTAAAAGTCTTTAAAAGGTACTCAAAGTGGAGCATTAACTTATCTTAACTTATTTACCATCTGTTTTTGGGCCTGCATTTTGTTCACTGGGAGTCACTGCATCGTTTAAAGGAAAAATAAAACTAATTATAAGAGCCACGTGCAACTAAAAAAATCTTATATCACTCACTTTCAATGTACACCACTATCCCCACAGATAAAATAAAATGTAGGCATAACCCAGTTAGGCCTATTATCCCTGTTCAAGGCTGACTTGCAGTTGGCCAATTTTACACAACTGTTTCCTCTGTAGTCTCTTAAATATTTTTTAAGCAGATCCCCATGCCTGGTATATTTGTCTCTAAAAAATTGGGCCTAAAATTCACATTTAAAATTGTCCTGCTTCTGGCCAATTCTACACTGCTGTATCCTCTGTGGTCTTTTCATTCTTGTAGTAAAACCCTTATCCATGCTCTTTGTCTCTAGTAACTTTGGGCCTAAAATGGCTATTTAAAATTATACTTCTGCTTACTAATTTTACATTGCTATGTCATCTCTGGTCTCTTATTTCTTGTAGTGAAAACACCCGCCTGTACTCTTTGTCACTAATATCTTTTAAACAATTCCTCCTCACTTTCACCCTCATGTTTCCAACTTTTTTTTTTATTTGTAGTACATTTGCTTTATTTGTAAATCAGTCAGTGACTTGACCAACCTGACATAAAATTAAGTTGTAATAATGACTATAATCTTTTTATCTAATTTTATAGATGCCAAAAGGATCAATATACTTTTATAAAACAAAACGGAGACAGTCAGGTTGCCCGGTTTTACTTTTCAGCCTTCCGATTCCTTGAACAGTATAATCAGCCTGTGTCAACGTTTTATTTGCATTGTATTACCAGACTCTGTGAAGTGTCTGCATGTTCATCCTTTAAGCAAGTAAGTTTTGCAGACATACCTGAGATTAGATCACTGTATATTACTTTAAATAAAGACATCCTTTTTATTTTGACCCATATTTTACACTTGAGACAATTAACAATAAGGACTTTCTTTTTGTCCAGATGATGGTGAGTAAATATGTATGTCAAATGAAAAGTGATCTTCTAAAGAATTACTGTATTATCCAGAAACAACAAATCATGTTTGCAACAACTGTACATTATATTGTCATATTGGCACCATGTAATTTATGGAAGGAATTTGTTACATCTTTATTTCAACAGATAAAACCATAGGTAAAATATCAAATGTAGACTTAAGCGCTTCCCGACTGACAAACATATGTTTATACATCCTTGGGAAGCGGTGGTGATATCTGCATCATGGCTGCAGCTGCAGCCATGATGCAGATATTATTCTTTTCAGCTGGCGATGCCCTTTCCTGTCAAAGTTATCTTAGCAGCTAAATGGGTGCCTGATCCCTTTTACAAGCAGGAGAAGGGCACCCCTCCCACTGCATGCTGCTGTTTCAGGCTCTCCCATACCACAGAAGAGCCTGAAACCACTATGAACAGTTGTGCCAGCTAACCATGGAGATGAAGGAGGAACTGCCAGTCATCATCATATTTGTTATTTATTAACTTCATACAGGTTAACTTTTATATTTAGTAGCAATTTTGTACATTTTGCTGTTTTTTTTTTGCTAATAATGATTTTAGTGTATTTTAAGTGAAAATATTGTTTTGATAAACATTTGCGCAAATACCATTGTGCCCTAAAAATCAGTAGCACCTTATTTTTATTCTACTGGTCATGTGCTTTCAGAAAATATATGACTGGGGGGATTTTTTACAAACTCTGAAAGATGTAAGGGAAAAAAATAAGCAATGGAAAAATTACAAAAATGGTCCAGCCAGCTGAGTTTAAAAGTAGAGCACAGGGGGGCGTGTCCAAGATGGCGACGGTGCAGGACGTGTAGTCGAGGAGCTCTGCAGCCATCGCGGGGAATAAAACCCTTTATCAAATCCTGATCATCTCCAAACTATCTGGGGTGCTTCCCTCTCCCCCCACTGCTGATGCGGACACGGAATCGGCGCCGCCTCGACCAACACAAGCAGAATAATAGCCGAAGTAGCTCGGACGGAGCGGCAGCACGTGTGGAGAAAGTGACTAACATGGCGACTCAGACGGAGGACTCGGATCCTGCACTTACTGAGCAGAGTAACTTTACCGCCCTGATGCAGGCCATCACGGGATGCCAGTCCACCCTAACCACACTCGCAACGAAGATTGACACTGTGCAGCTAGACATAGGTCTCATTCGGCAAGACTTCGAGAAGGTGAGGCAGCGGGTGACCGAAGTGGAATGTCGGGTGGGGGAGGCAGAAGATTCGATTAGGGACCACTCGGCTTCTTTGCATACCCTGCAAGTAAGAGTTAAACACTTGGAAACGAGAGCCGAGGATTCCGAAAATCGTAATCGCCGTAACAATTTGCGGATCATAGGACTCCCTGAGGGGTCGGAGGGCTCAGATACCACCAACTACACAGAGAAACTCCTCCGCACACTGTTTCCCCAGGCAAATTTCTCACCGCAATTTGTAATCGAGAGGGCCCATCGTATGCCACCGAATCGCGGCCCTCCCGGAACCCCGCCTCGCACATTTATTTTCAGACTGCTGAATTATAAAGACCGCGATCTGATACTGCGTGAGGCACGCAAAATGGCCGAAATCCGACACGAGGCAGCCCGGCTAATGTTTTTCCCGGACTTCACAGTCAACACCCAAAAGCAGAGGAAGTCCTTTGATCAGGTGAAACAGGCTATGAGAACCCAGGGTATACGCTACAGTATGCTGTTCCCCGCCCGGCTTCGTGTGCAGGATGGTGAAAGTGTCAGATTCTTTACCTCACCGGACGAGGCCTCGCGCTGGCTGAGTGCTCTGCCCAGACATTAGGTATGTGACTCTTCCTCTGGTCGCTGGGCGGTTCTAGGTTCCTAATTCATGATTCGAGCTGAAGGCACGGTGATATGGAGCCCCGATTTCTCTCTTCCTATCTCAAGTTTTGGGAAATTCTTTTATGTTCATTTTTATTTGCTATTTTTCGCCTCCCTGACAATCCAGACCGCTTATCCCCTCCAAGTCGCTCTCATACTTTGTTGTCAGTGTAAAGAGGGGGGTAAATACGCTGCTGGATACGGAAATCAGGAGAAGAACATTTCCATCAAGCTGGTCCTTACCTATCCAATATGGAGCGCGCTGGACTATTACCGGCCGGACTACCGGATTACCTAGGCTCATTATGGAATATAGAGACTGTCTAGGCCTCTGATTTTTCTTTCCACTCGGCCTGGGTAACCAGGACGAGACTTGACTGATGGAACCATTCATAAAGGGGTACTGAAAGTTGTATCTATAGCTGGTTTGGCTGACTATGCCATGCCCTCAGGATCGGGGGCAAAGAAAACCACTCTACTCTGTTTGGGGGTGATTTTGGGGGGTGGGGGGTGGGGAAATGATTGTTCAACTGTTATGTTTATACCAAGTATGTGCCCCTGGCACTGCCCAGGAGAAACTAAGCCTAACCCCGCAGATGGCGGCATCTTCTCCAGACTGGAAACTCTGTACATTAAGTAGCTACTGACTACTTCTAGTCATCTAGTACATGACCCCGTGAGGTCAATGACCTTCTCTGGTTTTGGGAAACAGGCATGCCCGGGTTTGGGGGGTGTGCGGGGTGGGGGGGGGGTGTTTGTTTGGGGGGTGAAGTTAATAACAGTTACACACGGAAATGCTGTATTGGATATCATGCGAATTTGAGTGATTTGATGCAATCATACGTAATGTCTCATGACAAACTGCGGGAGAATTATCTGGTACTCTTCCTGAGGGGTTCTGGTGGATTTCTCCCAACACAGGCTAATATTATATGTTCTGACTCCCTATGGCTCCCATAAAACTAATTTCTTGGAACGTCCGGGGCATGAACTCCCGAATAAAGCGTTCACTAGTCTTCAACTTCCTTAAAGCATATTCCCCCGATATATGCATACTCCAAGAGACTCACCTCATTGGAGGTCGGGTTTTGAGCCTCAAAAAACCGTGGGTGGCCCACTATTACCATACTACCTTCTCATCATACGCCAGGGGAGTCAGTATACTAGTGCGCAAAGCCCTACCTTTTGTGTTGTTGGATCTTCACCTGGACCCTGAAGGTAGATTTGTGGTCATGCATGCTGCTATTGCTAATGTACCCATGATAATCGTGGGATTGTATATACCTCCACCGGCATCACTGGTGGTTCTCCACAAAATCACCACCCTGGCTGCACGGTATCCTACTGACAGTGTGGTCTTGGCTGGGGATTTCAATATGACACCCTGCCCGAGTTTGGACAGGCTGACGCCTGATGCGGCCACGGAATCCCCTTTGTCCAGATGGGCCGAGACGCTCGCACTTAGGGACGTTTGGCGTTGGAAAAACCCCTTGCTGAGATCCTACACCTGTCAGTCGGCCTCCTACAGGGCAATGTCCCGTATTGACTTAGTATATGCCACCTCCAGTGCCCTTAATATGGTCCAAGACATTTCACACCTGCCCAGGGGTATATCGAACCACTCTCCCATACTACTTACTCTGAATGTGAATCCTCTCCCCACTGACTGTCTATGGCGCTTGTCAAGGTTCTGGATATCAGACGACCGTATCGAACAAGAAGCGGAGAGTGCAATGCAGAAGTTTTGGGTGGATAACCCCCCAGCTGCGACACCTGCTCATAGCTGGGAGGCGTTTAAGCTTCATGCTCAGGACCACTATCGGATGGCGATTACCCGCACCCGACGCCAAACTGGGGCAGCTTTGCTCCAGGCTGAACGAAGGGCTGCTGACTTAGAGACTCAATACACCAATAATAGAGATGAGGCACTTAGAACAGACTTACAGTCCGCAGTGCGCGAGGTGACGCTTCTTAGAACGGCAGCCACAAAAACACACCTACTGCATCAGTCTCAACGCATATTTGAGCAGGGTGAGCGGACGGGGAGCCTCCTGGCATGGCTCTCTAGGGAGCAATCGGTGACAACTTCAGTGGCTAACATTAAAGATATGTCGGGGCGGTTGCACTCCAACCCCAGAGACATAAATGCATGTTTTGCCTCATACTATCAAGATCTTTACACCTCTAAGGTGCAGTGTTCTACTGCAGAACTCCTTGAATATGTTGACACTATTAAATTACCCACCCTCTCAGAGGAGGCCCGTGGGAGGCTCGATGCTCCGCTCACCCTTAAGGAACTCCAAAATGCTATCACCTCCCTACAATCCGGGAAAACCCCGGGGGACGATGGACTTCCAGTGGAATTCTATAAGACGCATATAGAGACTATAGCTATCAGGTTACAGGAGATCCTATCTGCTTCTTTTGAAGTAAATTTGTTACCCCCCTCTATGTCCAGGGCAGTGATTGTGGTGATACCCAAGGAGGGTAAAGACCCTGAACTTTGCTCCTCGTACAGGCCCATTTCGCTCCTGAACGTGGACGCAAAGATACTTGCAAAAGTATTAGCCACCAGGCTCAACTCAGTAATCCTATCATTAGTGCATGGAGATCAGACCGGCTTCATGCCGGGCAAGGGCACTGACATTAATTTGCGGAGACTCCACACTATTCTGGCAAGCTCCAGTGATGCTGGAGCTGTGGGTGCGGTGGCCTCTCTGGATGCCGAGAAGGCCTTTGACTCGGTGGAGTGGGAATATCTATGGCTAATCCTGCACAAGTTCGGGATAGGGCCCAACTTCATACGCTGGACCCGATTGCTGTACTCTGGCCCTTCGGCCAGGATACGCACGGGTGGGGTGCTGTCACCCTCTATTCCCCTCCACCGAGGCACTAGGCAAGGCTGTCCGCTGTCACCGGCTTTGTTTGCATTAGCGATTGAGCCATTGGCGGAGACCCTTAGGAGGTCCCCAGAGGTGGGAGGCATCTCCTTTCCGCCCCTTGTCGAAAAGGTCTCCCTATATGCGGACGATATGCTACTATACCTTCGTGACTCTCACCAATCGCTTAGAGCGGCATTATCCATTATCGACAGATTTGGTGCGTTTTCGGGGATTAGGGTGAACTGGGAGAAATCCCTCCTATTCCCTCTGACAGATGCTCCGACATTGGCAGGTCCCCCTCTTCCCCTAAAAACAGTGTCCAAATTTAAATATTTGGGCATACAGATTCAATCTGATCCACAAAAATATTTAGTTGACAACGTTTATCCTATTTTAAATAAACTCATTCAACGGTGTGCGGTGTGGAAGACGCTGCCGTTAACCCCAGTAGGTAGGATAAATTTACTAAAGATGTCCTTCCTTCCCAAATTTCTCTACGCATTCCGCCATACCCCAGTTCCCATTCCAAACTCATTCTTCATTAAACTAGATCAAACTATTACCTCGTTTGTATGGGCCGGGACAACACCCAGGGTAGCTAAACATTTGTTGCTGTCGCTCACAGAGGGAGGCCTCTCCCTCCCAAATTTTAAAAAATATTACTGGGCGGCGACACTTGTCACCGTGAGATGGTGGTTTGCTCAGGACAAAAACAACCCGGCGGTTAATTTGGAGGCTGCAATCTTAGGCTCCTATTCGGAGCTCAGCAATCTGGTCTACAGGGGCCCGAGGTATAGCCCACAAGTCACCACACCCATGAAAACGACGGTAAAGGTGTGGCAAAGGGTCTCCTCATACCTCGCCAGCGAAGGTGCTGTCTCGCCGCATACCCCACTGTGGGGTAACCCAACAATGCCGCATCTCCAATCTGTTCCAGACCCCTTGATCTGGGCCAGGTACGAGATCCGAACATTGAGACATATATTTAAGGATGGACATCTTCTCTCCTTTACAGAGCTCAAAACTAGATATAATCTACCCCCATGGATGTTTTTCCGCTATATTCAACTAAGACACGCGGTAAGAGCGCAGTTTCCACATGGGGTTGTACTGTCTACCCACTCAGTGGAATCCCTCTTGATAACTGATCAGCTAGACCGAACGTTGTCCTCTATCTATCTCAGGCTTACATGTAAAGATACCTCCAAGATGCTTCCCCTATTTCATAAATGGCAACTAGATGTACCGGACTTGACTGAGGAGGATTGGTCAGAAGGTTTGCAGCAATGCATCCCTTTTATGATTTCAGCAAGAGATAGATTTGTCCAACTGAAGTTCGTCCACAGAGTGTACTACACCCCTCAAAGGTTGTCTAAGATCTATCCGGGGCTGGATGACGGTTGCCCCAAGTGTCGACAGTCAGTGGGGACTTTCTTTCACGTAGTATGGGCATGTCCAATCCTCCAGGCCTATTGGCATGATGTGGTTTCGGATGTAAATGGTGTGGCGGGGTTACAATTGAAAGTAGACCCAATGGTGTTCCTTCTGGGCGTCACGGATAACCTGACAGCAGGCAAACATACCAAACTATTTGTATTTTACGCAGCCTACTATGCTAGGAAAGAAATTCTGCTACGCTGGAAACAGCCGGACCCCCCTACCGTTGAGGCGTGGAGGGCACAGATCAATGCAGTACTCCCAATATACAAGCTTACCTACATGGGCAGAAATTGTCCCAAGAAGTTCGACAAAATTTGGGCGGGATGGGTTGCAGATCGCCATTTGGTGGTGTGAATACGGGTGATCTCTGCGTGCGAGCCCCTTTTCCCCCTCTCCCTCAATTCTGCTTTTGCTCCTCCGCTTCTCCTCTTAATTTCCCCCCCCTGGTCCCTCCTGGTGTTCCTCCTTATATTATTCTCGGCTCCTCGGGGCTTCCCTGCTTTCTCCGCTTCTCTCTCCCCCCCCGGAACGGGGAAAGTTTTAAAAAAGGGGAAAGAAAAAACCAAACAAAAATCCTTAAGTTAAGAAGAACTCACGGGGAAAAGACTCTCTAAATAGCAACGACAGAGTGTATGAAAGATAGATGTTATATTCAATGCAACTGAGAAGAAGAATTTCCTTCCTTCCTTTTTTGGATGCTAATAAAGTTTACTAACAATCGAGATAAATATATGATCAAAGACCCAGTTATTACCCGAAATGTAATGTACACTATCTAGAAAAGTGTAATTATTCGCTGATACTTCTAGTGAAATACTGTGTTACTGTACCAACTGTAATGTGCAAATTACTCAATAAACATTTTCCGTGTTAAAAAAAAAGTAGAGCACAGGGCCTGGCAGTGAAAGGGTTAAAATGCCCCTATACCCCATGCTTATGCGCAAATACAAATGCACACATAGGTCATGCACTCATATGGAAACGGTGATCCCATCACACATATTTTCACGAACATCAGAGTGAAAACAATAATTCTAGCACCAGACCTCCTGTGTAACTCTAAACTGGTAACCTGTAAAGGCTTTTAAAGTGTTGCGTATGGAGTATTCTACAGTAGGTACTATAGTTTGTCACAGTTCCACAGGTGTACACATATTTAAAGAGTGACAGGTTAGGTTTCTATTTACTTGGCATAACATCATTATTTTTAAAATTGGGTATTATATTGTATTTGTTAGCACTAAAGTTCATTGAAGTTCATGTTTCCTGAAAATTTGATTAACCACTATGCAAATATTATGTGACATAAAATTGACATTCCCACCATTTTATTCTCCAGGGGCTTTGCGTGCAGAAAATATACAGTATATTGTTTTGGGGTTGTAATTTTCTAGCAAAAATTTGCTGATTTTTACATGTATGTGAGAAATTGGCCTAGTTTTGAAATTGTTAAGCCATTGGGAAACATGAAAAACTGTGCATATTGTGCTAAGTTAAGATTCATTAATCGTAGTCACATGATATGTTGATTCTTTCATTTTGAGTAATATTCTTCATCAGAGGCATAGGTTGAGCAAACTCAAAGAGAGATTTATAGCTGAATGCCTACAGAAGATATAAGAGACATGGTGGTGCGGTCCCATGATGGTAGGGTCTCAAGCAGGAAAGGGACAAATGTAAATGAAGAGAGCCCAAGTACAGCTTAAAGATCTTAGATAAGGCGCATAGTGGATCCACTTCAACAATCCAACACCAGGGAAGGCACAGATCAACTATATTAATATAAATTTCTAAGGACAAACAGTTAAAGCTGCTGAGACATAAAAGCATTCACTGATTTTCAAAGATATAATCCCACGGCACCTGCTCCATACACTGCACAAAGGATAAAAACAAAAATATCATTAATTGCATCTATTTTTTCTTTGATAATGCTTATTATAAATTAGTAATGTAATATAATATATTATAATATTAGTTATAAATTAGTAATATGCTTTACCACAATTCACAGCAATGCAACTGCTTTACGACTGGTGCACTGAGGTGAGATTCAGCACTCAGAATAAATGGGTTGCCTTAACGCAGTGCACATTAATGAGCCTGCAGTAATGCACTGTTAGGAAAATGTACGCTTGAACTGGTTCAAGTAGTGTTGCAGTTATGTTTTAACATACATTAATTCTTATCTTAAGTACTAAGACTGCACAAAAATTTATTTACAGATCTGCTCAACACGAAAAAGGAGTGCTAGAGCAGCTTCAAGCTCTTCAGGTTATCCTTCACTTTCTGATCCAGCAACAGTAACTTCACCGGGGATCGTTACCAGTGCTGACACTAGTAAGTGCAAATGCACACAACACTAAATATACACTGATTGAAAAGTTACATGGGAGATATAAAAGTGAACCTTCACCCTTAAAGTGTTACGAAAGTCTAATTTTTTTTGTTAAAAATAACAAACATGTTATACTTATCTGCTCCGTTGCAGTGGTTTTGTACAGAGCAGCCCAGATCCTCCTCTTTCGGGTCCCTCTTCGGTGCTCCTGGCCCCTCCTTCCTATTGATTCCCCTTACAGCAAGCAGCTTGCTATGGGGGGCACCCGAGCCAAGCCGCAGCTCCCTGTGTCCATTCAGACATGGAGCCTCAGCCCGCCCCCTCTATCTCCTCATTGGCTCATTGATGTTGATTGACAGCAGTGGAAGCCAATGGCGCTTCGCTGTTGTCTTAGCCAATGAGGAGGGAGAGTCCCGAACAGCCGAGTCTCTCGTGCAACATCGCTGGATAGAGATAGGGATCAGGTAAGTATTGGGAGGGCTGAGAGGAGCTGTTACACACAGAAGGCTTTTTATCTTCATGCATAGGATGCACAAAGATAAAAAACTTTATGAGTTTACAACCACTTTAAATAAATGTAATGCTGCCCTGCCTCCTCTCCCTTCCCCCTCTCACAATTGAATATCAATGGTATATTATGTATTTGTGCTGCAAAGCAGCCCTTTCTCAATTTTTGCCTAGGCAAGAATGGCAAGTGTTCTCTCCACCTCTGCACATGTGCAGATGTGCTGCAGGGCTTAGAGTCCTGAGTGAGCCCTGTGGCTCATCTGCACATGCACAGGTCCCGCGTAATATCTGCTCATATGTGGGTTTCTCCTGCACATGTGCAAAGATGGAAATTGTGAAAGTCCTCAACTTTGCCACCTTTGAGCATCATTGGGAAATCTCACATGTGCAGATATGTGCTTGAAGGCCAGGCATAGCCCTTTGGCACATCTACACGCACACCCTAATGGTAGCACCAGTGTAACAAATGGACAGAGGACTGAAGTTCCTCTTTAACCACTTTAAAACAGGCCACTTATACACCTTCCTGCCCTGACCAATTTTCAGTTTTCAGCGCTATCACATTTTGAGTGACAATTGCGCGGCCATGCGACGCTGTACTTAAACAAAATTTTTATAATTTGTTTTCCCACAAATAGAGCTTTCTCTGGGGTTTTTATTTTTTGCGCTACAAATAAAAAAAGATCGAAAATTTTGAAAAAAAAGTATTTCTTTGTTTCTGTTACAAAACTTTGTAAATAAGTAAGTTTTCTCCTTTACTGATGGGCACTGATGAGGCTGCACTGACAGGCACTGATGAGGGAGTACTGCTTGGCACTGATGAGGTGGCACTTATATGCAGCACTGATAGGCACTGATAGGCGGTACTGATAAGCAGCACTGATGGGCACCAATATACAGCACTGATGGGCACTGATAGGTGGCACTGATGGGCACTCATAGGCAGCACTGATGGGCACTCATAGGTGGCACTGATGGGCACTCATAGGTGGCACTGGAGGGCATTTATAGGCAGCACTGATGGGCACTGGTGGGTACTAATGGGTGGCACTGATAGATGGCACTGATAGGCAGCACTGATCAGAGGCGCTGGCAGTAATCACTGATGGGCACAGAGTGCCATCCATAATGGGCAATGATTGCCATCCCTGGTGGGCGCTAGTGGGCTTACCTGGGGGTCATGGGTGGGCGTCCCTGGTGGCCATGGGTGGGCATCCCTGGTGGTCCTGGCTGGGCATCCTCGGGGGGGCTTCACTGATAATCAGTGCAGACCCCCCTGTCAGGAGAGTAGCCAATCGGCTCTCCTCTACTCTGTCAGTAGAGGAGAGCCGATGTCAGTGCGAGTGGAGGAAAAGCCGAAACACGGCTTTTCCTGTTTACACTGTGATCAGCTGTGATTAGACACAGCTGATCACGTGGTAAAGAGCCTCCATCAGAGGCTCTTTACCTCGATCAGAGATGCGGTGTGTAAGATTTACACACCACACCCCCGATCACTGCGCTTATCCTGCTGGACGTCATATGACCCCCAGACAGGATAATGAAACCACTTTCCAGACGTTATCCTGCTATATGGTGGGTGGGAAGTGGTTAAAGTATCAAAATGTAGTTGACAGTTGACATACAAAAAACCAAACAAACAAGAAAGACATTCAAAAGTTTTTTTATATTTTTACCATTGCTAGTTTTAAAACAATTGGTGTAATAAAGGCATAGACGTGCGCAGGGGGTGTGCCAGGTGTGCCTGGGCACACCCTAATCACCCTGTGCGGTGCCAATTCCCCCTTCTTTCCCCAGGTTTCCCCCCATGTTTTTCCCCTTCTGCAGTACTGCTGGCTTCCTTCCTCTCCTCTCCTCTCTGCTACTGCAGGGATGTTTCAGGATGGAGAGCGGGGGAAAGGGCTAGTCAATATGTCATTCACCAGTCCCTTACTTTTCTAAATGAATATAGTGAACACACTCACTCACTGTGTTTTTTCATAAATGAAGCATAGTAAGATGTTTTTACTATGTTTCAGTTTGTGAATGAACAGGAAGCTGCTCAGCACAGAGGACTTCCCATTCATTCACTGTTCAGTGCAGCTGAGGCTGCAGAGAAAGGCACGTGTGTTTGAGATTTCATGTGGACACCCTAATGTAAAGGCTGTGCACACCTATGAATAAAGGTAAAAAAAAAGTACAAATGTTATTCAATAATGTCTCCCATTTTATTGAATCTAAATTTATGTTTGTAGCACAGAGCATACTGATTTAATAAAGAACTAAAACAAATGAATAAGGCTTAATATACACAGGTGGTTAACTCCGTCTTTGGAAGTCTAGAAGGCACAAGTTCAGGTGCCTGTCAAAAAACTTTCATGCTGGGATTTTACATATGTACATGTGACAAAAAACAACAAAAAACAAAAACAAAAAAATGTAAGTGGCTTTAAACCCCTCACATTTAAAAAATGAACACAGCATATCCCTCTATAATGTTTGCTAGCCTCAATCCAAAGCACAAATTGTGATTTCTCTGATCTCTCCTCTCTCTACTATCTGTATAACTCACCTCTGACAGTCTAACTCAAGACCACAGAATGCCCCCCCCCCCCCTCCAACACACAGAAGGTAATTGACAACCTGTACTGTGCCGGTTTCCCTATCATTCTGTATAGAGGGAGGTGTGTCCTTTCCCTCCACTCAGGTCTCAGGTTCCACTGATCTCTCCTCTCTAGCCTGTGCAGTGTGTGACATCAGAACCCCAGCCCCTATCTGGTGGAGTTTGAGAAAATGATTTTCATCTGTGTGTTTTAGGAAGATATGCTGGAGATGGCTGCAGATAAACAGGTACAATTGTATTTAGGAGGATTTGTTTTATCCTTGTGTATCACCTGTGGCTGGTCACTTCAGTCGGTATCTGTAAAGGTATACAACTGCCTTAAAGATAGATATTAAAGAAAATATTTAAAGCATGAAAAAAGACACATACTTTCTGCCAAAAATGACATGCTGTACAAGATTTTCTATGACACGACCACAGCAATGTGTTTAGACATGTTTACTGGTAATGTTAACTTGCCAGTGGTTGGTTGGGGTAGTTAAAACATGGATCAACTGCCTGTTGTTACCTTGCCCTGGCTGCTCATGTTATCAACGCCTTAGAAATATTTAAAGTGGTTGCAAACCCTTCCATATACCTAGTGAAGTGACTATTTTCAGGTGATACACAGAGAGAAAACAAATACTCCTACATACGTTGTGCCTGTTTATCTGCAGTGTTCACTTCTCTACATCCGTTCAAAGTGCATAATTTACACAGTTTGTCTGAGCTTTCAGAAAAAAGGGGTAGAGATTTGAAGTTACAATCTGCAGAGCTCAATGAAGAGAGCACTGAGAGCCGATTGGAGGGAAAGGACACACCCCCCATTTACACAGCACACAGGAACAGAGGTGAGGCTGTCAATCAGGTGGAGGTCCCTCCCCGTCACCATTTTTCTCTTGGTGTCAGGAAAACTTGTCAGAAGCGACTCATGCTGATAACAAAGGAAAGCAGCAGACAGAAATGACACCTAGTGCCTTTAATTAGGACAAGTACACACTATAGAGGGACATGCATATTTCATGCCTGAGGTTTACAACCACTTCATTTTCCCCTTTGATATTATGGTATCATTATATTGGCACATACATATTTTTACTCAAATTATAAGCACACTGATTTTCAAATATTCTCATGGCTTCTTAGGTAATACATATTTTAGAAAGCAATAAAATGGAATGTTTTTCTCAATGCATATTACATATATAGCGGAGCTTTGATTCAAGATGTTTTCAAGAAAATTTCTATAATAATGCAAGATAATGTATTTATAGCTACTGAGATATAATACTTTAGTACTATAGTCAAGTCTAAATCATCGATCTTAAATATTGTGACATAACAATAATTTACCATTTTCATCATAGATATACCAACCAGTTCATCCCCTGGTAAGTAGATATTATTATTTTTTATTGTGAAATGAATGCTATGTTGTATTATAATATTAAATTGCGCAGTACCCAATCAACAAGAGTAAGTAGATGTTTTATTTAAAAAGAAGAGCATGGGCTAAGTGGAACCAAATGCATATTTACTGTATGTGACAAATAGCAAAGCTTTATAAATGTACAGAAAGAAACAGTTTAGCGACAGCCATTGCAGCTGCCTCTACTCTGTTATAATACTGCACACTCAAGTAAGATGTGCAAGGAACACTTTAGCTCACTTTGTTCATAACTGTTCATTAATGTTTAAAGCTGATCTCCAAGTTTATTGTCCCTTTAAATAGTTTGTTTTTGGCCATTCATGGGAAGCTTTGTATTCTATAAATAAATACAAAGCTTCATCTAAATGGCTGAGGCAAAGAAGCAGGTGGATGACATATTACACCGTTATTTAGGGTGTTCAAGTAACATGGTGCAAACACCCCAACTCCCAAATCTTCCATGGGAATGTAGGCCGCACCTCTCCCCCCTAAATACCTACAAAAGAACACTTATTATTATAATACAGGATATACAGTATTTAGCGCCAACAGTTTACGCAGCACTTTACGATATAAAAGGGAGACAATACAGTTATAATACAATAAAATACAAGAGGATTAAGAGGGCCCTGCTCAGAAGAGCTTACATTTTTATAGGGTGGGGCAGGTGGTACAAAAGGTTGTAACTGTGGGGAATGAGCTGATAGAAGTGGTAAAAGATTAGTTAGAGACGTGATAGGCTTTCCTGAAGAGATGGGTTTTCAGGGATCACCTGAGGGTAGCAAGAGAAGGGGATAGCCAGACAGGTGGAGGTAGCGAGTTCCAGAGGATGGGAGAGGCTCTGGAGAAATCCTGGAGATGAGCATGAGAGGAGGAGAGGAGGGAGCTTGAGAGTAGGAGATCTTGAGAAGAGCGAAGAGGACGATTTGGGTGATATTTGGAGACAAAATTGGTGATGTAGCTCTGGGGGAGAGTTGTGAATGGCTTTGCATGTTGTAGTTAGTATTTTGAATTTAATTTGCTGGGTGATTGGGAGCCAGTGTAGGGATTGGAGGAGGGGGTTGGCAGACACTGAGCAGTTGGTAAGGTTAATAATACTGGCAGAAACATTCATGATAGACTGAAGAGGGGATAGCCTATGGAGAGGTAGGCCAATGAGAAGGGAGTTGCAATAGTCAAGGCGAGAGATAACAAGGGCGTGAATGAGGAGCTTGGTGATTTCATTTGGTAAAAAGGGGCAAATTTTAGAGATGTTACGGAGGTGAATTCTACAAACTTTTGACAACGATTGGATTAGTTAATTAAAGACACTCACTACTTTGACATATAATTGGCCACGGCACGTTTATTGGTGTAATAATAAATAAATTAACATAATTGTAATAATTTTTATTAATTCATAAAAACTCTCAACTTGTAAATAATACAAAAAACAGCTCAGTCATACAGATATCGAGAAATACAGAATATAACCCAAACTTAGGGTTGCTGATCACACAAATCACACTAAAGTTTATTGGAGCAAGTTGTGTCATTTTTAGGGCTAGTAGGCAAACTGCCATGGGGAACATATAACAAAGCAGAAAAAAATAATAAAAATATTACAAAAATGTAAATAATAATACAAAAATAATAATTAGGGGTTCATTTACACTTGAAATGCTCTCTGAAGCTCTGGAAGGTTTTACAGTAGTACCTTGGATTACGAGCATAATCCGTTCCAGTAATCCAAAGCATTCGTATATCAAAGCGAATTTTCCCATAGGAATCAATGGAAACTCAGATAATTCATTCCACAGCCACTGCTTGTCTATGCAGTACCGCATGTGGCCAGAGGTGGGGGGGGCACCGGGCGCCGGAGACACTCGGAAACACTGGGAGAAGCTCGGAGACCACTTGGAGAAGGAGTGTTTCTGAGTGTCTCCGCCGAGCGTCAACGACTCCCCCGCACCTCTGGTCAAATGCGGCACAGCACACCCTAGAGGCTTGAATCCTGCTTGTCTTGCGAGATAACGCTTGCAAACCGAGTCAGGATTTTTTTTAAAAACAGCTCATATTGCAAAACACTAGTAAACCGTGTTACTCGCAATCTGAGGTTATACTGTACCCCCTTCCTGACCAGGCCATTTTTTGCAATACAGAACTGCGTTACTTTAATGGACAATTGCGCAGTCATGCGATGTTGTACCCAAATAAGATTGAAGTTCTTTTTTCCCACAAATAGAGCTTTCTTTTGGTGGTATTTGATCACCTCTGTGGTTTTTATTTTTTGCTCTATAAACAAAGACCGACAATTTTGAAAAAGAAAACTATATTTTTTACTTTCTGCTATAAAACATATCCAATAAAAAAAATGTAAAAAACGAATTTCTTCATAAATTTAGGCCAATATGTATTCTGCTACATGTTTTTGGTAAAAAAATCCCGATCAGCATATATTGATTGGTTTGAGCAAAATTATAGTGTCTACACACTATGGGATAGATTTAGGGACTTTATATTTTTTATATTTTTTACTAGTAATTGCAGTGATTTGCGATTTTTAACGGGAGTGAGACATTTTGGCGGACAGATCTGACACAAGTGACACTTTTTAGGGGCCAGTGACATTAATATAGTGATCAGTGCTAAAACAAAAACAATGTCATTGTTTAAATGACACTGGCAGGCAAGGGGTTAACATCAGGGGCAATCAAAGGGTTAAATGTGTTCCCTATGAGTGTTTTTTAACTGTGGGGGATGTGCTTTGACTAAAGGAAAACAAAGATCCCTGTTTCTGCTTAGCATTAACACAAGATCTCCATTTTCCTCTCTGGCAGAACGGCGGTCTGCTTTGTTTACATAGTCAGACCGCTGTTCTGCCTCTCTCCAAATGATTGCCGGGCTCCCGGCAGACAACTCGTCCACTGGACCTGCTGATTGCCTTCTGCTGTGTCCAATCACAGCACGAGCAGGGCTCCAGCGGCATGGGCATGCGCCCCAGGGCCGAAGAAGAAAATGGCATACAGGTATGTGATTTTGCACTTAAGGGCCACCCTGCCGCAGTATATGTACATGGGGCAATCCTTTAGCAGTTAACCCCCTAAATGCTGGACTATTGCACCGCAACTGTGTGTGTTGTGCATGGTTCCGGGGCAATTACAGCGTGGCCCCATTCACTTGAAAGGGATTGCACTCGGTGGGCAGAAGAGCTTGCTGAGCGCAACAGGGGGTATAATTCCTGCAGTAGTATGTGTACTTCCCAGCTGCTACCTTTCCAGCTGAAGGGAGAGCAGTTGAGGGGCAGTAAAAATGTGGCTCGACCACTGAGTTTTACCGTGCCACCCCCAAACACAAGTGTAATTGAGTTCTTACACACTCACCACACCAGTGTAGCCAGTCACAATGTCCCTGAACACCGTCACATCACACGGGGATGCATAGGTGTTCCTTATGGAGGCAGTTCCATTCCTATCATGTCTATTGGGACACAAAGGCTGCATGGACACAGCTGCTACTCCCAATTTGACCATCAATGGGGGTGCAATACCCAATACAAACAGTGTGTGTTCGGGGACACAAAACCAATGACCGTCAGATTGAGAGCAGCGGCTGTGTCCATGCAGCCATTGCATCCCAATAGACATAAATGAGACAGCCTTAACAGGAATACACAAGCCACATGTGCATTCATGTGTAAATAAACATGACTCTCGCATGGGGTGATCCTGTGTGAATGAAGCCCAATAGTACAGCCAGTCACAGTGTCCCCAGTCACTGCCACACCAATCCCAGTATCACCATAAGGCCTCATTCACATGGGGTGTATTAATGCGTATCCTGTGTGAGAGATGTTTACCTGCACAGAGATGCGCAGGTTTTCTGTGCATCTGTATGAAGGCAGCCCCATTGATATATATTTGGATGCAGCAGCTGAAAGGACCCAGCTGCTGCTCCCAATTTGACACCCATAAAGGTGCAGGTGCAATATCTTAAATGCAGATAGTGTGACCAGCCAGTCACAGTGTCCCTGATCACCACCATACTAGTCACAGTGTTGCTAGACCAGTGTAGCCAGCAACAGTATTCGTGATCACTGCAACACCAGTGACAATGTCACCAGACCACTGCAGCGATCTACAGTGCCTTGAAAAAGTATTCGTACCCTTTGAAATTTTCCACATTTTATCATGTTACAACCAAAAACATAAATATACTTTATTGGAATTTTATGTCATAGACCAACACAAAGTGGCAAATAATTGTGAAGTGGAAGGAAAATGATAAATGATTTTCAAAATGTTTTACAAATAAATATGTGAAAAGTGTGGGGTGCATTTGTATTCAGCCCCCCTGAGTCAATACTTTGTAGAACTACTTTTCACTGCAGTTACAGCTGCAGCTCTTTTTGGGGATGTCTCTCCCAGCTTTGCACATCTAGAGAATTACATTTTTTCCCATTCTTCTTTGCAAAATAGCTCAAGCTCTGTCAGACTGGATGGGGAGTGTCTGTGAACACCAATTTTCAAGTTATGCCACAGATTCTCAATTGGATTTAGGTCTGGACTTTGACTGGGCCATTCTAACAAATGAATATCTTTGCTCTAAACCATTCCATTGTAGCTCTGGCTGAATGTTTAGGATTGTTGTCCTGCTGGAAGGTGAACCTCCACCCCAGTCTCAAGTCTTTGCAGACTCTAACAGGTTTTATTCTAAGATTGCCCTGTATTTGGCTCCATTCATCTTTCCATCAACTTTGACCACCTTCCCTGTCCCTGCAGAAGAAAAGTATCCCCACAGCATGATGCTACCACCACCATGTTTCACGGTGGGGATGGTGTGTTCAGGGTGATGTGCAGTGTTAGTTTTCTGCCACACATAGCATTTTACTTTTAGGCCAAAAAGTTAAATTTTGGTCTCATCTGACCAGAGCACCTTCTTACACATGTTTGCTGTGTCCCCCACATTGCTTCTCGCAAACTGCAAACCGGACTTCTTATGGCTTTCTTTCAAAAATGGCTTTCTTCTTGCCACTCTTCCATAAAGGCCAGATTTGTGGAGTGCACAACTAATAGTTGTTCTGTGGAAAGATTCTCCCACCTGAGCTGTGGATCTCTGCAGCTCCACCATTGGCCTCTTGGCTGCTTCTCTGAATAATGCTCTCTTTGGTCAGCCTGTCAGTTTAGGTGAACGGCCGGGTCTTGGTAGGTTTGCAGTTGTGCCATACTCTTTCCATTTTCAGATGATGGATTGAACAGTGCTCCGTGAGATGTTCAAAGCTTGGGATATTTGTTTATAACCTAACCCTGTTTTAAACTTCTCCACAACATTATCCCTGACCTGTCTGGTGTGTTCATTGGCGTTCATCATGCTGTTTGTTCACTAAGGTTCTCCAACAAACCTCTGACAGCTTCACAGAACAGCTGTATTCATACTGAGATTAAATTACACACAGGTGGACTTTATTTACTAACTAGGTGACTTCTGAAGGCAATTGATTCCACTAGATTTTAGTTAGGGGTATTAGAGTAAAGGGGGCTGAATACAAATAAACGCCACACTTTTCTCATATTTATTTGTAAAAAAATGTAAAAACCATTTATCATTTTCCTTCCAATTCACAGTTATGGTCTATCACATAAAATACATTTACGTTTTTGGTTATAACATGGCAAAATGTGGAAAATGTCAAGGGGTATGAATACTTTTTCAAGGCACTGCACCAGTAGCTTGTTTGGCTTATACAGGGACTGCTATAGATGATTGTTCATTAAGCTACAGTATATTCCCTGACCACTCGTACACAAAATGCAATGTCAGGTACATAGTCATTCCTCACATTGAAAAAGTCTTACATGGCTCCCCTGGCTTCTTTTTGGAGGGACACTGCAAGGTTGTTGCTGGAAAGATTTCACCTCTTACCTGCGGTTCTGTGGCTATATGGAGTCGGATGGCAAATGACAGCATGGCCAGTGCTACTTCAAAGCATATATACAAGCGCAGCTGAATATCTGTGGTAGAGGAATCACAAGAAAAAAAATAAATAAAAAAACAAAAAACAAAAAAAAACAAAACATACACTCAAATCTCTTATGAATGCTACCAAGGAAAAAAAAAAGTGCTTTAAAAGTAATATTTTTTTAACCAGTTGCACAGTATCAGTGATACATTTAAATGTATCAGTTAGTAAGACACTTGATCTCCCACATGTGTCTAATGTAATAAAAATTGGAGGGAAGTGAGCCATTTATTTTTAATCAGATGAAAAGCAATGGTAGAGGCACTGAGAAATCATATTCTGCTGCCACCATCGCCAATTCCAAAAGCAACTGAATTATGGCCCATTCACATTTCTACAGTGCAATGGCACCCAAATTCACCAGTCAACATACAGTACCTCTGATGCACATGCATTACAGCACAGCACAAAACACAGCAAGCTGTAGTATTACCATGCATTGTCATGAGCTGCATTGAAAATGATGGTGCCTGTTTGATTTTTGTCTGTTTTGGTGCAATACCCTTACACAACCCACATTAACATATTACGTAACACCTTTAATAAATGTGCTTTATTGCACATGGCTGTTTCACTGCATTGTATATTCAAAAACTGCCACAACTTGTCAGGTTAACGTCAGACAAAAACTTCCTCCTTCTCCATCATAGCCTCTATATTTTCAACATAAACATAGCCAACTTCTGCTTGAGCTTCTCAGTATCATTCATGTGGGTAAAGTACTGCTCTCGTAAGCTTAGTGAACAGAATCTATTTTTTGCCATTTCCAAGTGGGTGTTTACACAATGACCTGCATGTCATCAGAAAGAACCGCATCAGTCAAAAAGCCTCATAAATAAACTTTCACTTTTTTTCCAACAAAGATGGATAAAGATTTATTTGGTAGCACATTTACATATACACTCTTTTAGTACTAATGAAAAACTACTTAAAACTGAATTTCAGGCAAAATGTTCATCTCTCTTTTAGAAAATGCAAGTTACACTGAAAGAAACAACACTATACAGTTTATATTCTTTATTCTCTTACTTTTTTATTATTATTTTATTTATTATTTAGCAGATGAAAGATGCCAATAATATAGTTTTTAAGCCAGATGGCACACAAGGTCACATCTGACTGATCTGAATGCCAAGTTTCTGTGATGACATGCTGATCAGGTTAACGCCTAAATTACGCAGTCTGGAAGATGGAATAACAGTTTTGGCTATGCTCAGAGAACAGTGGCAGTTGCGGCAGTATGTTAACAAAACAAAACCAAAGAAATTCCCAGCTCAATTTACCGACCAGCCTGATAACCAACCGAATTGACCTGTCTAACAGTATGTGTTAAAAACAGGGGTTCCGTTTGCACACATTTGCAAATACATGCATAAGCTACAGGCCTCTTCAAGGCACTCCAGTATTTTCTGTAGTCCTAACTCTAAATTTTGAGAGTCTCCACAGTGGAGGCACATGCATTATAATATACACAACATGCATTATAATGGATAGGCAGAGGGCAGGTGAGCCTGGAGGGAGCCCACCCCTCCTTAAAGGCACAGGGGTGCACTGGATATCCAGCACATAGCACCATGGAAGCAAAGGTGTCCAGTACGTCCCCTCACCAATATTTCAATAGTACAAACAAATGGCCACTGCCCTCACCTATAACAATCAATAAACAAAGGAAGCAGCGCTGTAAATTAAGTGAAAAAGAATATGAGTGATAAATGAATTAAGTAAATAATTAATCTAAGTAACATTTCATAAAGTTCATGGTCAAATCAGGTAAGTCAATAACAGTCCTAATCAGTGAAGATCTTCAAAGGGTGAGGTAGATGAGGGTAAAACCTTCACCGCACCACTGTGATATGGATAAAATGCGCGCTTACCCAAGCTTTCAAGGGAAAGCTGTCGCTGGTGCGGAGCAAGGGAAGCTGCCGGTGAAGCGCTGCATAGATGGGGATTACGCTATGTTGCTCTTCCTTTTCTTTTAGGGGATTGTCTGCGAGAACAACTCCTAGCTAGGAGTATAGTATCCCTAACATTCAGACTCTGGTTATACGTGGAGGATAGTGGGCTACTCACGGTCTAAGGAGCGATTTAGTGGTGTCTCCATCCCAAGAAAGGCCCCGACCGGGTTAAGGTCGCAAGCTTCCCTAAGCTTGCCGGTTGGTAAGCGCGCATTTTATCCATATCACAGTGGTGCTGTGAAGGTTTTACCCATTGTTATTTCCAATCCTGCCTTAGAAGGGGACCCCTGCTCTTGGTTCCTCATCTACCTCACCCTTTGAAGATCTTCACTGATTAGAACTGTTATTGACTTACCTGATTTGACCATGAACTTTATGAAATATTACTTAGATTATTTATTTACTTAATTCATTTATCACTCATATTCTTTTTCACTTAATTTACAGCGCTGCTTCCTTTGTTTATTGATCGTTTTAGTGTGTGTATCTCACCTTTTAGCGGCTGCTTTTCCTTTTTATTCAATTGTTTTTCACTTTATTACTTGATTGTGTTAATTGTGTGTATTTATACAGCGCGGTGGTCTTTTTCCCTCTCACCTATAACAGGCCTTTGCAGCAATGAGCACATGGAAGGGCAATGCATACAAAACAAAACCAAAGAAAGCAGTATGTTACCACTACCATGGCACATAAAAATGTGCTTTCTATCTTGATGGTAGATGCTACAACGGTAGCAGAAACTAGATGCAGTAAAAAAAAAAAAAAAAGTGTGGGGTTTCCCCCAAAATAAGGATCTGGTATGGAGGGGATTTCCCCCAACAAAATGTTTAAGAAAAATAGTTTGGGTTCCCCCTCCAAAATCCATACCAGACCATATCGGAGCATGCAGCCCGGCCCCTTCTGAACCATACAGGCCACATGTCCTCAACATGGGGGATGCTTTGCTCCCCCCCAAGCACCTTGACCCCATCTTGATGAGGACAAGGGCCTCTGCTACACAACCATGGCCTAGTGACAGTGGGGGTCTGTGGGCAGGGTAGGGGGGCTTTATTGGAATCTGGAAGCCCCCCATATCCTGGCCCCCCCATGTGAATAAGTAGAGGTACAGGGTGCCCCTACTTATTCACCAAAAAAGTGTCATAAGTAAAAAAAAAAATAGAGACAGTTTTTGACAATAAAATCCCCAAAAAACAAAAGTCCCCTGAAGTAGAGCCAATGTCAATTGCAATAAGCATTGACTGCCAACCTCCACAAAAAAAAAATCCTGCCGCTGCCGAACACGACTGCTCCCATGTCCCAACACTCATCACTGAATGACCCCATGGTATACATGGTGATGTTTCCAGTTGACCCTGCCCCCATGTTCACCTGTCATTTGGTGAGTGGCCGTTTGCTCGCCCCAACCCTCATCCTGATCTGCCAAGCTGCATGCTCAGATAAGGCTCTGGTATTGATTTTAGGGTGGGCCCCCATGCCATTTTTTAAAAATTTGCCATGGGGTTCCACTTAAAATGAAGGGTCTGCTATAGACTTTGGGGGAACCCCATGTTGTTTTTATTTTTATTTAGGCATAAAATCTATACTATATTTTTTAAAATCCATACCAGACCCGAAGCTACTCCTCATAACTGCATAGTTTCCATCTCAGTGTTCTGTCGAAAGACTAGTGATGTAATGCTTGGTTAGGGTTGCTTCTCTCTTTTTATAATGTTTTTAAATTGTGCTATGAGGGTCATTGAGGTGGAGCTGACCAATAATATACTGTTATGAGGAGGAGCTAAGAAAGGAAAAATATGGTAACTATTTAACAGTTTTCTGTATTGTTTTCCCAGGTAAAATGTTACTTAACATGTGTTTTTTCAATCTGGGGCATAGATAGAGGGGGGGGAAGGAGGTTTAAACTCCTCCTGGATGTCTGTGGCATGCACATCGAGCCAGGAATCTTGGGCACATGCCCTACATCTTTTGCCTGGTGCCCTGGGTCCCAACATCTTGCTTCTAGGAAGCTACATTTTTTCTATACAGGTATAAGGAGGGTGGCCTTAAACAGTGATCAGCCTGTTTTGCTACTATTACTCATTACCCCCATGCTTTTCTGACAACTAGCAGGGACAGCCAGCCATATCACCAGGGTGGCAAATGATTGTATGTGTATTATGTGTGCGTGTATACAGTTTGTATATGTGTATGACTATGCAGTGTGTGCATATATGTACCATATACAGTGTGTCTATATGTATATGTACACAGCCTGTGTGTGTGTGTGTAGGTATATGTTGCAAAGTTCAGGGGTGTTAGCAACCATGGAATGTGTCCAGGACCACCAAAAGGTTTTGAAACAAACAGAAAGTATTTTTATTCTTTCAAAAGGCAACACAAACGGTGCTTTGGGAAGCCAACAGAGTGGCTTAACTTCAGCAAATGACAAAATAAAGTCTGCTTGTCTTCAGCACAGTAACACAACACAGTGGCTCACCAACTCAGGGCTTTACCTGCAGGAAGGGTGGCAAAGTCCCAGAATATTAAGGCCTCGTTCAGCAAAGTTCAAGAGTTCAATAATTCAGTAGTTTACCCATCACTTGTCTTGCTCTCAATTCCCACTTCCCCACACACCTGCTCTCTGGAGCTTCTTGTCTTTTAAAGGCCTCATCCTACAGGTAAGTTAACTCAATGTTGTCCCTTAAAGGGACCACAACCTAAATATGGGAGAAACATAGTGTCTATCCAGGACCCATCCTTGGCATCCTGTACAATGTGTATACAGTGTTCAAAGGTGGTAGTACTGTGCTATGCATAAGGCGGTAATGGTGATACATGCTAACATATTAAGGAGGCCTTGGCTGAAATGCTTTGCAACTAGCGATAATCAAATCAAGGGATACTGTAATTTACACATAGATCTCTAATTGTAGCGAATCATACTTTTCAGGGATCCAGACTGGATTGGATGACTGACTGCAAATTGGAAAAATCTGCATGCATATTTTCAAAATTATAAGAGATTCACTGATTCTTTATGTTTTTATTCACTTCAATAGTAGCCCCCCCTGGCGGTATGATTATGTCAGATTTTTGAATCTCAAAGCGGTACATTGTTTTGCATAAAAATTTGGCGTTTTATTTTGTAGGCCTGACATTCTTAGTAATAACACACTTAAATCTGTTCAAACAAGAGTCTAGTAGACATCCCGGGTATAATAAAGTTTGAAACACAAAATCATAAATTATAATATATAAAATAACTATACATAATTATAAAAAATAATAATAAAATAATAATAAAATGAATTTCCGCACTAATCACTATCGCTCATTTCTGCAAGTGTTCTAATTTACTATCGCTGTTTTCTACCTGGTCCAAAACCACTTTTGACATAAAGGGACACTTTTTGGTTGCTATGGACAATCTCAAGTTTCCGGGCAGAAAGAACAGTATATATAATATAAAACTGCATGCAGGGCACTGAACAAAGCACTAGGGACAAAAGGGAGGTGAAATGATTTGATACAGTAATGTAATCTGTAGGATTACAGTGTATTTTATGTGTTATATTTTTTGTACTTTTTGAATTTGCCGCCGGGCTCCGTCCCCATGTGTCGTGACGCTCGCAGGGAACGGAGCCTTGCACACAGAGCATCAGGCAGATGATCCGGTGGGGGACACAGTGGGGGGACATCGCAGGATGCTGGTGACAAGGTAAATAACCTGGACCAGGATTCTGCAATGCAATCCTGAGTGTGGCTCAGGGTTACCGCTAATGGTACTGAAATTTAACCCCGAGCCACACTCGGGAATACCGCCAGGAGGGTTAATAAGTATGCATCTTCCTGATTTGTGAAGACACATACACTTCGGGAATCTTGATTTATGAATTACCTACTATACTTTTTTGCAAATTGTACAAATCATAAATTATAGTTACTGTTTGTGTTTTGATTATTATTTGTGTATTAATAATTGTAGTTTATTCATCACTTCATAGCAATGTGTATATATTATTTCTATGTAGCTTCCAGCCTGAGTATGCTTGTCATTGTCACAAAATCAGCTTAGCCATGGAGCTATTTCATTGCTTATTGCCAGTGTAATTTCCCTTGTTATATGTTAGTCTTTATTTCCTTGCCCTGTCTGTTCCCATGGTTTTAACCATGTTATTGACTAACCATGTTATTGACTTTTCCACATTGCGTTACTATTTCTACTTCAACTTAATAACATATATTTAACTTTACAGGTTCTTCCAGTGTGGACTCCAAAGAAATTGTGAGCACTGCTGTTGGCTTGGGAATAACAGTTGGCTTCTTGGCTTTACTCTGTACCCTTATGGGTGGCCTTGCATACCTTATGCACAGACGACTTCAGAAGAATAGATATCTGGAGAAGAACAACTTTCATTAAGAAAAAAATATAGATTCATCAATATGGGCTCATATTTGAAATATTTTCATTTTTTGCTGACTAAGGAGCAGTTTAGGTGAATGCATAGTTTTAATAATTCAAGTGTAAATATATGAATTGGTATTAAACCAAAATCAAACATTTATTATATTGCAGCTTACCAATTCTTAGATGTGATGGCTGCATTAGTTTCCTTTTTTTTTGGCTTCCTTTCTTTTAATTCCACCTGGTGATCTGTCCAGTAAGTCTGTTGTTTTTCAACAGAACAAGCTCTACTGCAAAAGTATCAGTTCAGAGTGTTGAGATAAACCATTTGCAACTGACAGGAGTACTTACTTACAATGGTCAACTTTTATTTATTCTTGTTAAACCTTTATCCAAAAAAAGAAGAAAAAGTGTTTGCATGCGTAACTGTAGTGTGAGCTGGAGTTTTAGTTCAGTATGTTAGTGTATCTATATCAGTGCATCTAACACTCCCCTCCCCCACACTAACAATGCTGCCATCTGCTCTGTCCCTGTGCTCCCTCATGCAGAGTGGGGGCATGCTAATACAGGAGGCGTGTTAGTGGCTAGATCACCAGGGGAAAACAAAAAAAAAAGCCTAAAAAAAAAAAGAATGCAGTCACAACATCTAAGGCTTGGTAAGCTGCAATATATTATTTTTTTTTTCTTTTGAGCTTAATACTGCTATAAGTATGATTAAGATATTATAATAATCTTGTATTGTTATTTGATTTTTTTTTTGGCAATAAACAATAAATCAATAAAAAAATATGCATCGAATATACACTGTGTTCTTCGATTAATAGTGATGTAAAATGACAACAGCAAAATAAAAGCAAATGACAGAAAACATAATAATATGTACATGAGCGGATGAGGTTTTTACATCCTCCATCACAATAAAAGAAAAATACAGAACATGTCTGTTGTCCTGAGAAAAACTGCTGCCCTTTTATTAATAATGAGCACTGTATGGTAAACGTGAATGGCACTACAATGCTTCAATGCATGTATGGTACTTTACTGTGCATATTGGTGATGTATACCTTTTACCATGGGTTATTGCAAAGCGCAGTACATAAAACAGTACGTATTTCATACTTGCCAGGCATTTACCCCTCCTTCCCGTTGGAGGATTTAAATGCTTTAGCTTTAATTGTACAGTCCATACAAGATTTTATCAGCAGTTTCAGAGAGCCACCTATTACTGAAGCTGGTGATAACACATGCCAGTAGATCCATTATTTTTTTTCTTTCTTTAATAGTGACTAGGGATGAGCTTCGAGTTCGAGTCAAACTCATGTTCGACTTGAACATCGGCTGTTCGCCAGTTCGCCGAACAGCGAACAATTTGGGGTGTTCGCGGCAAATTCGAATGCCGCGGAACACCCTTTAAAAGTCTAAGGGAGAAATAAAAAATGCTAATTTTAAAGGCTTATATTCATGGTATTGTCATAAAAAGTGTTTGGGGACCTGGGTCCTGCCCCAGGGGACATAGATCAATGCAAAAAAAAGTTTTAAAAACGGCCATTTTTTTGGGAGCAGTGATTTTAAAAATGCTTAAAGTGAAACAATAAAAATGTAATATCCCTTTAAATTTCGTACCTGGGGGTATCTATAGTATGCCTGTAAAGGGGCGCATGTTTCCCGTGTTTAGAACAGTCTGACAGCAAAATGACATTTCAAAGGAAAAAAAGTCATTTAAACTACTCGCGGCTAGGGATGAGCTTCGAGTTCGAGTCGAACTCACGTTCAACTCGAACATTGGCTGTTCGCAAGTTCGCCGAACAATTTGGGGTGTTCGCGGCAAATTCGAATGCCGTGGAACACCCTTTAAAAGTCTATGGGAGAAATCAAAAGTGCTAATTTTAAAGGCTTATATGCAAGTTATTGTCATAAAAAGTGTTTGGGGACCTGGGTCCTGCCCCAGGGGACATGGATCAATGCAAAAAAAAGTTTTAAAAACGTCCGTTTTTTCAGGAGCAGTGATTTTTAATAATTTTAATAATGCTTAAAGTCAAACAATAAAAGTATAATATCCCTTTAAATTTCGTAGCTGGGGGGTGTCCATAGTATGCCTGTAAAGGGGCGCATGTTTCCCGTGTTTAGAACAGTCTGACAGCAAAATGACATTTCAAACCCATTTAAAACTACTCGCGGCTATTGCATTGCCAGTCCGACAATACACATAGAAGTTCATTGATAAAAACGCCCATAGGGGAACCCCGAACCAAAATTTTTAAAAAAATGACGTGGGGGTCCCCCTAAATTCCATACCAGGCCCTTCAGGTCTGGTATGGATATTAAGGGGAACCCCGGCCAAAATTTAAAAAAAAAATGACGTGGGGGTCCCCCTAAATTCCATACCATACCCTTCAGGTCTGGTATGGATTTTAAGGGGAACCCCGCGCAAAAAATAAAACAGCGTGGGGTACCCCCAAAAATCCATACCAGACCCTTATCCGAGCACGCAACCTGGCAGGCCGCAGGCAAAGAGGGGGGATGAGAATGTGGCTCCCCCTCCTGAACCGTACCAGGCCACATGCCCTCAACATTGGGAGGGTGCTTTGGGGTAGCCCCCCAAAACACCTTGTCCCCATGTTGATGAGGACAAGGGCCTCATCCCCACAACCCTGGCCGGTTGTGGGGGTCCGCGGGCGGGGGGCTTATCGGAATCTGGAAGCCCCCTTTAACAAGGGGACCCCCAGATCCCGGCCCCCCCTGTGTGAAATGGTAAGGGGGTACTTACCCCTACCATTTCACTAAAAAACTGTCAAAAATGTTAAAAATGACAAAAGACAGTTTTTGACAATTCCTTTATTTAAATGCTTCTTCTTTCTTCTATCTTCCTTCATCTTCTTCTTCTGGTTCTTCTGGCTCTTCTGGTTCTTCCTCCGGTGTTCTCGTCCAGCATCTCCTCCGCGGCGTCTTCTATCTTCTTCTCCTCGGGCCGCTCCGCACCCATGGCATGGGGGGAGGCTCCCGCTCTTCTCTTCATCTTCTTCTCTTCTTCTTTTCTTCTCTTCTTCTCTTCTTCTCTTCTTCATTTTCTTCTCCGGGCCGCTCCACACCCATGCTGGCATGGAGGGAGGCTCCCACTGTGTGACGCGTCACCTCGTCTGACGGTTCTTAAATAACGGGGGGCGGGGCCACCCGGTGACCCCGCCCCCCTCTGACGCATGGGACATGACGGGACTTCCCTGTGGCATTCCCCGTGACATCACAGGGAAGTCCCGTCAAGAACCGTCAGACAAGGAGACGCCGTCACACAGCGGGAGCCTCCCTCCATGCCAGCATGGGTGCGGAGCGGCCCGGAGAAGAAAATGAAGAAGAGAAGAAGAGAAGAAAAGAAGAGAAGAAGATGAAGAAGATGAAGAGAAGAGCGGGAGCCTCCCCCCATGCCATGGGTGTGGAGTGGCCCGAGCAGAAGAAGATAGAAAACGCAGCGGAGGAGATGCTGGACAAGAACGCCGAAGGAAGAACCAGAAGAGCCAGAAGAACCAGAAGAAGAAGATGAAGGAAGATAGAAGAAAGAAGAAGCGTTTAAATAAAGGAATTGTCAAAAACTGTCTCTTGTCATTTTTAACATTTTTGACAGTTTTTTAGTGAAATGGTAGGGGTAAGTACCCCCTTACCATTTCACACAGGGGGGAGGGCCGGGATCTGGGGGTCCCCTTGTTAAAGGGGGCTTCCAGATTCAAATAAGCCCCCCACCCGCAGACCCCCACAACCACTGGCCAGGGTTGTGGGGATGAGGCCCTTGTCCTCATCAACATGGGGACAAGGTGTTTTGGGGGGCTACCCCAAAGCACCCCCCCAATGTTGAGGGCATGTGGCCTGGTACAGTTCAGGAGGGGGCCGCACTCTCGTCTCCCCCTCTTTTCCTGCGGCCTGCCAGGTTGTGTGCTCGAATAAGGGTCTGGTATGGAATTTAGGGGGACCCCCACGTCATTTTTTTTTTTAAATTTTGGCCTGGGTTGCCCTTAATATCCATACCAGACCTGAAGGGCCTGGTATGGAATTTAGGGGGACCCCACGTCATTTTTTTTTTTTAATTTTGGTTCGGGGTTCCCCTGTGGGGAATTCCCATGCCATTTCTATCAATGAACTTTTATGTGTATTGTCGGACGGCAACGCAATAGCCGCGAGTAGTTTTAAATGGGTTTTTTCCTTCGAAATGTCATTTTGCTGTCAGACTGTTCTAAACACAGGAAACATGTGCCCCTTTACAGGCATACTATAGACACCCCCAGCTACGAAATTTAAAGGGATATTACACTTTTATTGTTTGACTTTAAGCATTATTAAAATCACTGCTCCTGAAAAAAACGTCCATTTTTGAAACTTTTTTTTGCATTGATCCATGTCCCCTGGGGCAGGACCCAGGTCCCCAAACACTTTTTATGACAATAACTTGCATATAAGCCTTTAAAATTAGCACTTTTGATTATTCATGTCCGTGTCCCATAGACTTTAACGGTGTTCGCGTGTTCGAACAAACTTTTTTCCTGTTCGCATATTCTGGTGCGAACCGAACAGGGGGGTGTTCGGCTCATCCCTAATAGTGACAAAGCTCTTGGTATACAGTGAAACCACACAGCTATGTTGTAGGGTAGTTCTGGAAAATCCCATAGTTTAAAAGGACTTCCCACCTTTCTACTGAGCCAATAACAGATTGATGGCTGGGCTGGTCTTTCATCCTTCTGCATAGACATAATATGACGTCCTCTCAGAAGGCGCCACTTGTGCAGCCAGCAGTGTGATCTGTCAATGGCTGTGTCCACAGGACACAGCTGATGACTAATCACTATGCCAGCCCACTGCACGTATCATGTGATCGCTGTGACCAATCACAGCAGATCACATGACAATTGTATACAATTGTGTTGCTAACTGTGATTGGCCACAGTGATCACATTGACAGGGCTAATCACAGCCCATCTGTACCATGTGATTAGCTTTGGCCAATCACAGCTAATCACAACAAATCACAACAACAGCTATTGGCTACTGGCTATTGAACTTCTTTTTTCTAGTCCCGTCGTACGTGTTGTACGTCACCGCGTTCTTGACGGTTGGACTTTGGTTTGACCGTGTGTAGGCAAGACCGCTTGAATGGAATTCCGTCGGAGTTCCATCGGAGAAACCTTCGGAGTTTATTCCGATGACAAAACCGTATGTACAGGGCATTAGGCCTCATGTACACTGCTGCTGGTAAACAGACGTTTAGGAGCAGTTAGGCATTTTTTTCAACTGCTCCTGAACTCTTCTTTATGTTATCTTATCAGTACATGTACACAGGGTCATTTACAGTCATTTCTAGGCAGTTGAGTTTAGAGGCTTTTTTTGGAAATCAAAAAAATGGGTTCAGAAGCTGAGTTTAGAGGCATTTCAAGTGCTGAGTGCTTCTAAACGCGGCTAAACGCGGTAACTCGCATTTAGCTGCATTTCATTTAAAGGTGTTTTTCATTTTTGGCTATTTTGCAAAAAAAAAAAATGTTTTATTTATTTTTTTAAAAACTCTCCTAAACCTAAACGTGGCAAAATGGACATTTTAAACGTGGGTTACTGTCTGTCAAGTTAAATCGTTCAGGAGAGGTTGTAAAAACGTCCTGTGTACATGAAGACTTACTAAATACCTAGGACTGTTTACTTTGAAAAAAGGGGTCATTTGGGGGATATTTGTACTGTTCTGGTGTTTTCGGGCCTCAAGAAAAGAGAAAGGCCATCAGTACATCAGGATTGATCAATTTTCAGATATATATCATAACTTTCCTATAGACTAAACAATAAACACTGATTTGGGTTATTTTCACCAAAGAATAGCAGAATACATTTTGGCCTAAATTTATGAAAAAATGTCATTTATTTGCAAACTTTTATGACAGAATTGCAGAAAAACAAATTTTATTCAAAATGTTCAGTCTATTTGTTAATTTAACAAAAATAAAAATAAAAAAACACAGTGGCTAATAAATACCACCAAAAGAAGGCTCTATTTGTGTGAAGAAATGATAAAAAAAAAATTCTTATGGGTACAGTGTTGCAAGACCACGCAATTGTCATTCAAAGTATGACAGCACTGAAAGCTGAAAATTGGCCTCTGGACGATAGGGGTAAAAGTGCCTGGTATTGAAGAGGTTAAGTAAGCAGCAAAGAGGTCTGGTTAGCACATTTTAAGCTGTTAAAGCAACAGGGTTTTTTTTCTTTTGAAAAAGCTTTTTTAAATGGCAGTGTCTCTCTAACACATTGGTAGGCAACCTGGGGCCCTCCAGCTGTTGCAGAACTACAAGTCCCATCATGCCTCTGGGAGTAATTGTAACTGCCAGCCTTGCAATGCCTCATGGAAAATGTAGTTCCACAACAGCTGGAGGGCCCCAGGTTGCCTACTCCTAAACTAACTTAGTGTCTTTCTAATATGGCAGCACCTCCCTAATATGGTAAAGTTTCAAGTGTATCTTTATCTTTCACATAGCAAATTTACTTTTCTAAAAGTGGCGTTCATACTGAGAAATCATTATTGACTCATATCACATTCCAATTGTGAGAATAAACATTGAAAATATGTAGTCCTAGATATTCCTTGTAATGCCATGTTGTATTTTTAGGTAGGACATATCAGACTGACCTGCTAAAACCAGGGTTAAAGCACGCAATGATGCATTTAACTTTCTTTTGACAATTCATAAAGTCAGATATTTTTTTTAAAAGTGAAGCTCAAAACTTTTCTCTGTTATTTATAATATTAATTTTATGAATGTGAGAATCAAAATAATTGCTCTAGGACCAGAGAGGACACAGTCTCCTTATCAAATAAATGGAAACATTGCAGCTTGAAAGGAATATAATAAATGCTTGCATGGCAACACCGGCATTAGCTTGTGTTGAACTATGAACACTACAGGATCATAAATACATTACGGATTAAGTAGATTAAAAACACCTTCAGTCTAAATTAAATTTGTAGCCACTTCTACATTAGAGTAAGGCCACTCTTCTAAATGTGAAAAATCTTGTACGATTTGTAACTATGCAGTGCTTAGCAACAGCCTTTCTTCAAATTTATTTTAGCTGTTATGCAAAGAAGTCTGTATAGGTTTCTGTTTTATAAATTCATTGAATATGAATAATTGCATATAAAGCAATGTACTCACTGTAGTTTTTAGGACATCAAACGCTTAACTTAGTTTCAAATTCTAGATCAAAACCTTGAAAAAACTGTCATAGAAGTATACTGTCATAAAAGCATTGCCGTTGTTGACTTTTTCGGGGAAAATGCTGGTTGTCTGGCTGCTTCGGTGATACTTCAGCTTCAATACTCTGCAACAATGAACTGCAGCAAACATGTAAATCAGGAAATTCAGAGAACACCAGAAATCCTAGCTGCATCCTTGCTCCAGGTAAATGGTTGACTCAAAGTATTGTAGTAGAGGTCAGCATGATAAGCAAGGTGGCAGCATTTTCAGAAGGAGAGGTCTGAAGTTATCTTTCCACATGCCACTACAATAAAGCACAAGTGAATGACTCATTAAAGTGGGATTAAACATCTGCAATTTTTTTTTTCAACTTGGCAGCATGAGCTTTTAGACATATTGTGCTATTATGCACAGCATATGAGCAAAGTATGGCAGACTAGCCAGGCTAGGGATCCCCTTCTAACACGGCACTGTTAGCACTAACATAGGTCACAGCCACTGCCATATTTCTCCAGTCTTCCTTCAGGGCTCTGACTCTTCAGATCTTGATTGGCTAGGCTGCATTTTCATCACTACTAAGAATATTCATGGGAGTCCCATGATCAAAGCACAGAGTGGTATATGCTGAGCTGTGTATGCATGGATTGGTGTGCACAAATGCTGACAGGCAAGGAGAAGGGTTTAATGACAAAAAAAGAAGAAAAGACCAATGGCGTCTCTCCTGTCATACAAAACCTACCAGTCAGTCTTTATTTTTTTAGGTTTAATACCATTTTAAACCTGGAATTGAAGAAGGATCTTCTACAGAACTGAGATAGCACGGACATAATCTAATCATACACAATAGGGTTGATTTACTAACGGCAGATATGCTGTTCACTTTGCAGGGGAATTTGCCGCAGAGCTTAGTGAATGTGAGGGAGTTCTAGTTTGCAAAGTTTGCAAAGATTATGCCATCATGTGCAAAGAAAATAAAAAAAAGCATTTTTTCTCGCATATGATTGGATGTTGGAAGTCAGCAGGGCTTCATCTTATTCATTAAGCTGTGGGGCAAATTCACTTGCAAAGTGCAACTTCTTTTGCAAATTGAACAACCTATTTGCCTATAGTAAGTTAACCACTCCCATGAAACGTGTCCTGCGGTAAAGGCCAACATAAATGAGGGGGAGCATTTTACAGGTGGGTGAGTTGAAAAGGAAGGACAATACTTACCAGTTGTCCCTGGAAATGTTTCTTGTCATAATCATGATAATGTGTGTCCCTACTAGCATTCCTAGTGTTGTGTGTCTTGCTTATAATTCTGCTAATATCCTTGATGTATGTCATTACTTAAATGCCTGGCATTGTGTTCCCAGTATTTTATATCTCTGCTAATTTTCCTTATTAACCCCTTCCTGCCGACCGCACACATACAGTATATGGGACCTTACGGAACTGGGCTTTTTTCTGTGGGGCTGCATACTGTATATGCATATCTCCCTTTGTGCTTGGAGCATGCAACACAACACATTCACAGCACAGAGACCAGCCTCTCACTGAGAGCCCCAGGTCTTGTACTAACGATCGGGACTTGGGACTCACGGTTCCAGGTCACCCAATCGCTCTGATAGCCTCTGATTGGTTATCGCTAGGGATGAGCTTCGTGTTCGAGTCGAACCCATGTTTGACTCGAACATCGTCTGTTCGACCGTTCGTCGAATTGCGAACGATATGGGCCGTTCGTGCCAAATTCGTGTGGCACGTCACGGCCCATAATTCACTGCGGCATCGCAGTGCATTGCTGGCTGATGATTGGCCAAGCATGCACTATGACCCGCATGCTTGGCTAATCACAGCGCCGTCAGGAGAGAGAGCTGTAATTGGCCAAAGCCAGGGTGGCTTTGGCCAATTATGGCTCAGGGGGTTTAGAACACGCCCCACACTATATAAGGCCGACTGCCTGGCGGCCCTCTATAGTGTGTTCTGGCGTGCTGAGAGATAGAGAGAGAGAGAGAAAGAGAGAGAGACAGTGTCATTTCATTTGAGTTAGATTAGGCAGGACAGTCAGTCAGTTAGCTGCACTTACAGTGTATTGTGTATATATGCATCCCGGGTGTTGTATATATGTATATATATATATACACATTGTATTCAGTTTAGCTATATCCGTTCCTGTTATCTTCCTACTGGTGTTCTTTTGATCCTATTAGTACCACAGTCAGGCAGCTAGACTATTTACAGTTAGTGTAGTGCGTCCTCCTCACAGTGTTCAGCTAAAGCTACAAGTTAGTTTAGTGTGACCTCTGCACAGTGTTCAGCTAAAGCTACAAGTTAGTGTATGCGTCCTCCTCACAGTGTTCAGCTAAAGCTACAAGTTAGTGTAGTGCGTCCTCCTCACAGTGTTCATTTAAAACTACAAGTTAGTGTAGTGCGACCTCTGCACAGTGTTCAGCTAAAGCTACAAGTTAGTGTAGTGCGTCCTCTGAACAGTGTTCATCTAAAGCTACAAGTTAGTGTAGTGCTTCCTCCTCACAGTGTTCAGATAAAGCTACAAGTTAGTGTAGTGCGTCCGCCTCACAGTGTTCAGCTAAAGCTACAAGTTAGTGTAGTGCTTCCTCCTCACAGTGTTCAGCTAAAGCTACAAGTTAGTGTAGTGCGTCCTCCTCACAGTGCTCAGCTAAAGCTACACGTTAGTTTAGTGTGACCTCTGCACAGTGTTCAGCTAAAGCTACAAGTTAGTGTAGTGCGTGCTCTGAACAGTGTTCAGCTAAAGCTACAAGTTAGTGTAGTGCGTCCCTTGAACAGTGTTCATCTAAAGCTACAAGTTAGTGTAGTGCGTGCTCTGAACAGTGTTCATATAAAGCTACAAGTTAGTGTAGTGCATCCTCTGAACAGTGTTCAGCTAAAGCTACAGGTTAGTTTAGTGTGACCTCTGCACAGTGTTCAGATAAAGCTACAAGTTAGTGTAGTGCGTCCTTCTCACAGTGTTCAGCTAAAACTACAAGTTAGTGTAGTGCGACCTCTGCACAGTTTTAAGCTAAAGCTACAAGTTAGTGTAGTGCGTCCTCTGAACAGTGTTCAGCTAAAACTACAAGTTAGTGTAGTGCGACCTCTGCACAGTGTTCAGCTAAAGCTACAAGTTAGTGTAGTGCGTCTTCTGAACAGTGTTCATCTAAAGCTACAAGTTAGTGTAGTGCGTCCTCTGAACAGTGTTCAGCTAAAGCTACAGGTTAGTTTAGTGTGACCTCTGCACAATGTTCAGCTAAAGCTACAAGTTAGTTTAGTGCGTCCTCCTCACAGTGTTCAGCTAAAACTACAAGTTAGTGTAGTGCGACCTCTGCACAGTGTTCATCTAAAGCTACAAGTTAGTGTAGTGAGTCCTCCTCACAGTGTTCAGCTAAAGCTACAAGTTGTTGTAGTGCGTCCTCTGAATAGTGTTCAGCTAAAGCTACAAGTTAGAGTAGTGTGACCTTTGCACAGTGTTCAGCTAAAGCTACCTGTAGAAGGTTGGTGGCGTTTTCCTGATCCTATCACTACCGCAGGCAGCTAAAGTATTTACACGTTAGTGTAGTGCGACCTCTGCACAGTGTTCAGCTAAAGCTACCTGTAGAAGGTTGGTGGTGTTTTCCTGATCCTATCACTATCACAGGCAGCTAAAGTATTTACACGTTAGTGTAGTGCGACCTCTGCACTGTTCAGCTAAAGCTACCCATAGAAGGTTGGTGGTGTTTTCCTGATCCTATCACTACCGCAGGCAGCTAACTTATTTACACGTTAGTGGAGTGTGACCTCTGCACTGTTCAGCTAAAGCTACCTGTAGAAGGTTGGTGGTGTTTTCCTGATCCTGATCCTATCACTACCGCAGGCAGCTAAATTATTTACACGCTAGTGTAGTGCGACCTCTGCACAGTGTTCAGATAAAGGTATCCGTAGAAGGTTGGTGGTGTTCTCATATTGTAGGCAGGCAGTTGATTTTGCTAGCTGCAGTATATATATCCCTGCTTAGTGCAGCTACAGGCCATTAGTATGTCTGGAAGGCCAACAAGGAGAGGCAGACAGTCACAAGCCAATAAAAGAGGGCAAGCAGGCTCTGTGTCTAGAGGCAACGGTGCTGGTCATGGAGACGGTGCATCAGCACGTGGCCGTGGGACACGCTTGGCCTTTTTTTTCGGCAGCTGGCCGTGTTGACCTGCAACATGCGGAAAACTTGGTCGAGTGGATGACCAAGCCGTCCTCATCCTCCTCATCCTCCCTCACCCATGCTCAGGGTACTTTGTCTGGCAAAGCAGCTGCCAACGCGGGCTCTTCCCTCGGCTTAATGGCATCAGTGACTCCTTCCCTAGCCCCACCATGTCCTCCTGAGGAGTCCCTCAAACTGTTTGACCACAGTGTTTTGTACATGCTCCAGGAGGATGCCCAGCGTTTAGAAGGCTCTGATGATGATAGTGAGCTAGATGAAGGCAGTAACGTGAGCATGGACAGAGGGGGTGCCCAAGAAGGACAGCAATCTAGCAGTAATGCTCCCCCTGCTGCAGCATACTGCCAGGTTTGCTCCAGTGATGAGGAGGGAGGGGATGATGAGGTCACTGACTTAACGTGGGTGCCTGATAGAAGAGAGGAGGAGGAGGAGGAGGAGGAGGCACATCACCAACAAGGCAGAATGCCCTCCAGGGGCCAGCCTAAGGGCAGCACACTGACTGCATCACACTGCAAAGCTCTGCATGTGCAGGGTGCTGCTGTCTCTGCACGTTATTCTAAAAGCTCTTTGGTGTGGGCCTCTTTTGAGATGAGTGCATCAGATCGCACCGCTGCTATTTGCAACATATGTCTCAAGCGTATCTTGCGTGGCCAAAACATCTCCCGCTTGGGCACCACATGCTTGACCAGACATATGTTGACCTGCCTTCAGTTAGTTGGCAAGCGTATCTAAAAGACCCACACCAAAGAACAAAGAGGACCTCTCCTTGCTCCTCATCAGCTGAGATCTCCAACCCCACTATACCTTCAGTCCTCTCTGAGACCTGCACTGAGAGGAATGAAGGTGTAGAATTAGGTGTGTCACAGTCAAGTACTTGTGGGCAATCTGCTTTCGGCACACCAACGTCAGATTGTAAAAGGCAAATTTCCCTGCCCCAGCTGCTGCACCGCCGAAAGAAGTTCGCTCCCAGCCATCCATATGCCCAGCGGTTGAATGCTAGCTTGGCAAAATTGCTATCACTTCAACTGCTACCTTTTCAGTTGGTAGACTCTGCCCCCTTCCGTGAGTTTGTGGAATGTGCGGTTCCTTAGTGGCAGGTACCCAAACGCCACTTTTTCTCATGGAAGGCGATTCCGGCACTCTATCGGCATGTTGAAGGCAAAGTCTTGGCCTCGCTGGACAGGGCGGTCAGTGGTAAGGTGCATATTACCGCTGACTCATGGTCCAGCAGGCATGGACAGGGACATTACTTAAGTTTCATGGCGCATTGGGTCACTCTGCTGGCAGCTGGGAAGGATGCAGGACAAGGTGCAGTAGTGTTGGAGGTTGTTCCGCCACCACGCCTCCAAAATGCCACTACTAATGATTTGACACACCTCTCTCCTCCGCCCCCTCCTCTTCTTCTTCCTCCATGGCCTCTTCCTGTGCTTTGTCCTCAGAACCAGTGGTGCTCCGTAGGCATTCAAGGGGCTACGCAAGTACGCAGGCCAAAAGATGCCATGCAGTGCTTGAGCTGGTGTGCTTTGAAACAGGAGCCACACTGGGGCAGAGGTTCTGTCAGCTCTGCAGGGGCAGGTTCAGAGGTGGTTGACACCACGCCAACTTAAGGCAGGAATGGTGGTTTGCGACAATGGCACCAACCTCCTCTCCGCCCTCCGACAGGGACAACTGATCCATGTGCCCTGTTTGGCTCACGTCCTTAACTTGGTGGTGCAGCAGTTCTTGGGCAAGTACCCGGGCTTACAGGATGTCCTGAGGCAGGCTAGGAAAGTCTGTGTGCATTTCCGCCGATCATATAATGCCAGTGCTCGGCTGGTAGACCTCCAAAAGGAGTTTAATCTGCCCAAGAACCGCCTAATCTGTGACATGCCCACCAGGTGGAACTCAACGTTGGCCATGCTGCAGTGGCTGCATCAATGCCATCAATGCGTACCTGTGCGACTATGGCACCAGGACAGGGTCAGGGGAGCTTGTTTTTTTTTCCCCACGCCAGTGGGCCATGATCAGAGATGCATGCACTGTCCTGTCACCATTTGAGGAGGCCACGAGGATGGTGAGCAGTGACAGTGCATGCATCAGTGACACTGTCCCCCTTGTCCACCTGTTGGAGCACACGCTGCATGGAATAATGGACAGGGCACTTGAGGCAGAACAGAGGCAGGAAGAGGAGGACTTTCTTAGCTCTCATGGCCCCCTTTATCCAGACAGTCTTACCTGTGTGCCCGCCGATCACACAGGAAGAGGAGGAGGAGGAGGAGGAGGAGGAGGAGGAGGAGGAGGAGGAAGAGGAGGAGGATGGTGTCAGTATGGAGGTGGAGCCTGGCACTCAGCATCAGCAGCAGTCTTTAAGGGATCAGTCCCAAGACTTGTACGTCACTGGGAGGAGGTGGCTGTGGACCATGTCGTCCTTAGTGACCCAGAGGACTCCGGACCGAATGCCTCAGCAAACCTACGCTGCATGGCCTCCCTGATCCTGTAAAGCCTGCGTAAGGATCCTCGTATTCGTGATATCAAGGAGAAGGACCAATACTGGCTGGCAACCCTCCTTGATCCACATTACAAGGTTAAGGTTACGGACCTTATCTTGCCGTCGCAGAGGGAGCAGAGGATGAAACATCTTCGGGAGGCCTTGCAGAAAGGTCTGTGCAACGCATTCCCAGAGACTGGAAGGTTACAAACTCCTGTTTCTGGACAACATGTTGCTGAGGCTTCGGTCAGTCAAAGAAGGAGTGGTGGAGAAGGTGGCCGTCTGACCGATGCGTTCAGACAATTTTTTAGTCCGCAGCCCCAAGGTATAATCGGTTCCAGCAACCATTGCCAGCGTCTGTTTTACATGGTGCAGGAATACCTAGGGGCAAGATCAGACTTGGACACCTTTCCCACCGAAAATCCTCTGGGTTACTGGGTCTTGAGGATGGATCACTGGCCAGAGCTTGCACAGTATGCAATTGAGCTACTGGCCTGTCCTGCATCCAGCGTTCTTTCAGAACGCACATTCAGTGCTGCTGGAGACTTTGTAACCGATCATAGGGTGCGTCTGTCCACCGACTCGGTCGATCGACTGACCTTCATAAAAATGAATCAGTCTTGGATCACCACCAGCTACCAAGCACCTGATACTGATGTAACCGAATAATTTTTTTTGAAATGTCAGATCCCTTCAAAGACTGCCTATGCTGATGCTGAGTGACTATCCTGTTATGCTGAGTAATTATCCTCTTCCTCCTCAATGATCATGTTGATAGCTTGTAAGAACATTTTTGGTTCTGGGCGCCGCCACCAGTGCCTAAGGCTCAATTTTTAAGCCCCTGTTTAACAAGGGCATGTAATTACAATTTTTTATGCAATTCTTTGCAGCAGGGCTAGTTCCTGCGCTCCAACTAGAGTATCTTGATCTAATTTTTCACAGCAGGGCCCGTTTCTGCGCCCACCAAGATTAACTGTGAGGACTTACAGTGTTGTGGCACCAACACCACCACCACCACCAAAGGCCCAATTTTTCAGTCCCTGTTCAACAGGGACATGTAATTACAATTCTTAATCAAATATTTCACAGCAGGGCCCGTTTCTGCACCCACCAAGATTAACTGTGAGGACTTACAGTGTTGTGCCACCAGCACCACCACCACCAAAGGCCCATTTTTTCAGCCCCTGTTCAACAGGGGCATGTAATTACAATTCATGATCTAATATTTCACAGCAGGGCCCGTTCCAGCACCCACTAAGAGTAACTGTGAGGACTTACAGTGTTGTGGCACCAGCACCACCATCACCACCATCACCAAAGGCCCAATTTTTCTGGCCCTGTTGAACAGGGGCATGTAATTACAATTCTTGATCTAATATTTTACAGCAGGGCCCTGTGAGGGCTTACAGTGTTGAGGCCACAACAACACCTAAGGCCCAAATTTCTGCTGAGTATATAGGGCAGGCCCCTACTTTCAAACATCCAACTTACAAATGGCTCCTACTTGCAAACGGAAGGAGACAACAGGAAGTGAGATGAAATCTACCCCATAGGAAGGGAAATTCTCTCCTGTAAGAGTTAATATTGGAAAAACTTTTCTCCTTTCCACTGATGCTTTATCACCAATCCTTGTTTCACTAAAAAACCCCAAATTTTCAAAAAACATTTGTCATTGGGACAAAACGTGAGGTTAAATCTTCTGAAGAGGAGCACAGACAGCAAAACAAATGTCACAGGGGTGATAATCCTTCCTTATGTTTTCCAAAAAGCTTAAAAAAACAGATTTTTTTGGCTGGAGCTACACTTTAAAAATGTACCAGTTCAAAATTACAAACAGATTCTACTTAACAACAAACCTACAGTCCCTGTCTTGTTTGCACCACCTGTATACTGCTGTTCAGAGTATAAAGGGCCTGGGGGCCCCACGCCTTTCCTTTTTTTAATTAGGGTGCAGGGTTCCCCTTAATATCCATACAGGACCCAAAGGGCCTGGTAATGGACTGGCGGGTACCCATGCCGTTTGTCTCTCTGATTTTCATCCATATTGCCAGGACCCGACATTACATTAAAGCCGCAAGCAGTTTTAAATGACTTTTTTTCCTTTAAAAATATCATTTTGTGCAGGGACTGTTCTAAGCACGGTGAGCGTGTCCCTGTGTTTACTTCATTTTCTGAATGAAGAGAAAGATACTTAAAATTTAAAAATAAAGAATAAAAAATAAAGGAAAAATAAAGGAAAAAGTAACAAGATCAAGGTTTGCCAGGGTTAGTGTTGGGTCAAAGGTCAAAGATGTGGTCAAAAGTTGTGGTCAGCATATTTTGGTAGAATACAAAAAAAATTAATTTAGTAACAGTGTCAGTTAGTGTCAGTGTCAGTATGTTCTAGGCAGGATAAAAAAAATGCAAAAGGCACACTATTGTTTTTGGTCTGTACTATGGGTACAAACAACAACTAACATACAAATATGTGATATTGTTGCAATCATCAGGAGCAGGAGAATGTATTTGGGTTGTTCTGTGGTGGTAAATGATGATAATAGCAAGAAAATTAAAAACATTTTTTTTTTTTTTTTTACTATTTTGGGCCAGTTTTCATTTATTAATAACAAACAAATCAGGAGATATCCATTACCATTTAACACCAAAAGAAAGCCCAATTTGTTCCTTAAAAAAACAAGGTATAATCCACCAGGACACACAAAGTAGTTATGACAATATGTACAATTATAATTAAGACATACCTGCATATGAGTGCTTTCTTCAACACCAGAATGAAGTTAGACAAGTTAGACATTTTTACTGGCTACCCAGTCATCTGATCTGAAAGCAACCCGTACCATTTCTTTTCTCATCTAAGGCTGGCCATACATGGTGCAAATTTTTTTTTTGCATGATTCCCCCATGAACACAGATAGTGCTGACTAGGGATGAGCTTCGTGTTCGAGTCGAACCCATGTTCGACTCGAACATCGGCTGTTCGGTCGTTCGCCGAATTGCGAACGATATGGGCCGTTCGCGCCAAATTCGTGTGGCGCGTCACGGCCCATAATTCACTGCGGCATCGCAGTGCATTGCTGGCTGATGATTGGCCAAGCATGCACTATGACCCGCATGCTTGGCCAATCACAGCGCCGTCAGTAGAGAGAGCTGTAATTGGCCAAAGCCAGGGTGGCTTTGGCCAATTATGGCTCAGGGGATTTAGTACACACCCCACACTATATAAGGCCGCCTGCACGGCGGCCCTGTGTAGTGTGTGTTCCGGTGTGCTGAGAGATAGAGAGAGAGAGAGACAGTGTCATTTGATTTGAGTTAGATAGATTAGGCAGAACAGTCAGTCAGTTAGCTGCACTTACAGTGTATTGTGTATATATATGCATCCCAGGTGTTGCATATATATATATACACTGTATTCAGTTTAGCTAGATCCTTCCTGTTATCTTCTATCTAGACTATTTACATTTAGTGCAGTGTGTCCTGCTCACAGTGTTCAGCTAGATCCGTTCCTGCTATTTACATTCAGTGCAGTGCGTCTTGCTCACAGTGTTCAGCTAGATCCGTTCCTGCTATTTACATTCAGTGCAGTGCGTCCTGCTCACAGTGTTCAGCTAGATCCGTTCCTGGTATTTACATTTAGTGCAGTGCGTCCTGCTCACAGTGTTCAGCTAGATCCGTTCCTGCTATTTACATTCAGTGCAGTGCGTCCTGCTCACAGTGTTCAGCTAGATCCGTTCCTGCTATTTACATTCAGTGCAGTGCGTCCTGCTCACAGTGTTCAGCTAGATCCGTTCCTGCTATTTACATTCAGTGCAGTGCGTCCTGCTCACAGTGTTCAGCTAGATCCGTTCCTGGTATTTACATTTAGTGCAGTGCGTCCTGCTCACAGTGTTCAGCTAGATCCGTTCCTGCTATTTACATTCAGTGCAGTGCGTCCTGCTCACAGTGTTCAGCTAGATCCGTTCCTGCTATTTACATTCAGTGCAGTGCGTCCTGCTCACAGTGTTCAGCTAGATCCGTTCCTGGTATTTACATTTAGTGCAGTGCGTCCTGCTCACAGTGTTCAGCTAGATCCGTTCCTGCTATTTACATTCAGTGCAGTGCGTCCTGCTCACAGTGTTCAGCTAGATCCGTTCCTGGTATTTACATTTAGTGCAGTGCGTTGTGCTCACAGTGTTCAGCTACATCCGTTCCTGCTATTTACATTCAGTGCAGTGCGTCCTGCTCACAGTGTTCAGCTAGATCCGTTCCTGCTATTTACATTCAGTGCAGTGCGTCCTGCTCACAGTGTTCAGCTAGATCCGTTCCTGGTATTTACATTTAGTGCAGTGCGTCCTGCTCACAGTGTTCAGCTAGATCCGTTCCTGGTATTTACATTTAGTGCAGTGCGTCCTGCTCACAGTGTTCAGCTACATCCGTTCCTGCTATTTACATTCAGTGCAGTGCGTCCTGCTCACAGTGTTCAGCTAGATCCGTTCCTGCTATTTACATTCAGTGCAGTGCGTCCTGCTCACAGTGTTCAGCTAGATCCGTTCCTGCTATTTACATTCAGTGCAGTGCGTCCTGCTCACAGTGTTCAGCTAGATCCGTTCCTGGTATTTACATTTAGTGCAGTGCGTCCTGCTCACAGTGTTCAGCTAGATCCGTTCCTGCTATTTACATTCAGTGCAGTGCGTCCTGCTCACAGTGTTCAGCTAGATCCGTTCCTGCTATATACATTTAGTGCAGTACGTCCTGCTCACAGTGTTCAGCTAGATCCGTTCCTGTTATCTTCCTACTGACAGGCAGGCTTGTCTGGTTACAGTATATAAAGCTACCTTAAGAAAATTACAGGTGTTCTTTTTGATCCTATTAGTACCACGGTCAGGCAGCTAGACTATTTACATTTAGTACAGTGCGTCCTGCTCACAGTGTTCAGCTAGATCCGTTCCTGTTATCTTCCTACTGACAGGCAGGCTTGTCTGGTTACAGTATATAAAGCTACCTGAAGAAAATTACAGGTGTTCTTTTTGATCCTATTAGTACCACGGTCAGGCAGCTAGACTATTTACATTTAGTACAGTGTGTCCTGCTCACAGTGTTCAGCTAGATCCGTTCCTGTTATCTTCCTACTGACAGGCAGGCTTGTCTGGTTACAGTATATAAAGCTACCTTAAGAAAATTACAGGTGTTCTTTTTGATCCTATTAGTACCACGGTCAGGCAGCTAGACTATTTACATTTAGTACAGTGCGTCCTGCTCACAGTGTTCAGCTAGATCCGTTCTTGCTATTTACATTCAGTGCAGTGCGTCCTGCTCACAGTGTTCAGCTAGATCCGTTCCTGGTATTTACATTTAGTGCAGTGCGTCCTGCTCACAGTGTTCAGCTAGATCCGTTCCTGCTATTTACATTCAGTGCAGTGCGTCCTGCTCACAGTGTTCAGCTAGATCCGTTCCTGCTATATACATTTAGTGCAGTACGTCCTGCTCACAGTGTTCAGCTAGATCCGTTCCTGTTATCTTCCTACTGACAGGCAGGCTTGTCTGGTTACAGTATATAAAGCTACCTTAAGAAAATTACAGGTGTTCTTTTTGATCCTATTAGTACCACGGTCAGGCAGCTAGACTATTTACATTTAGTACAGTGCGTCCTGCTCACAGTGTTCAGCTAGATCCGTTCCTGTTATCTTCCTACTGACAGGCAGGCTTGTCTGGTTACAGTATATAAAGCTACCTGAAGAAAATTACAGGTGTTCTTTTTGATCCTATTAGTACCACGGTCAGGCAGCTAGACTATTTACATTTAGTACAGTGCGTCCTGCTCACAGTGTTCAGCTAGATCCGTTCTTGCTATTTACATTCAGTGCAGTGCGTCCTGCTCACAGTGTTCAGCTAGATCCGTTCCTGGTATTTACATTTAGTGCAGTGCGTCCTGCTCACAGTGTTCAGCTAGATCCGTTCCTGCTATTTACATTCAGTGCAGTGCGTCCTGCTCACAGTGTTCAGCTAGATCCGTTCCTGCTATATACATTTAGTGCAGTACGTCCTGCTCACAGTGTTCAGCTAGATCCGTTCCTGTTATCTTCCTACTGACAGGCAGGCTTGTCTGGTTACAGTATATAAAGCTACCTGAAGAAAATTACAGGTGTTCTATCCCAGCTTAGTGCAGCTACAGGCCATTAGTATGTCTGGAAGGCCAAGAAGGAGAGGCAGACAGTCACAAGCCAATAAGAGAGGGCAAGCAGGCTCTGTGTCTAGTGCTGGTCGTGGAGACGGTGCATCCTCATCAGCACGTGGCCATGGGACACGCTTGGCCTTTTTTTCGGCAGCTGGCCGTGTTGAGCCGCAACATGCGGAAGACTTGGTCGAGTGGATGACCAAGCCGTCCTCATCCTCCTCATCCTCTCTCACCCATGCCCAGGGTGCTTTGTCTGGCAAAGCAGCGGCCTCTTCCCTCAGCTCAATGTCATCAGTGACTCCTTCCCTAGCTCCACCATGTCCTCATGAGGATTCCCTCGAACTGTTTGACCACAGTGTTGGGTACATGCTCCAGGAGGATGCCCAGCGTTTGGAAGGCTCTGATGATGATACTGAGCTCAATGAAAGCAGTAACATGAGCACGGACAGAGGGGGTGCCCAAGAAGGACAGCAATCTGGCAGTCATGCTCCCCCTGCTGCAGCATACTGCCAGGTTTGCTCCAGTGATGAGGAGGGAGGGGATGATGAGGTCACTGACTCAACGTGGGTGCCTGATAGGAGAGAGGAGGAGGAGGAGGAGGAGGAGGAGGAGGTGGCACATCACCAACTAGGCAGGATGCCCTCCAGGGGCCAGCCTAAGGGCAGCACATTGACTGCATCACACCCCAAAGCTCCACATGTGCAGGGCGCTGCAGTCTCTGCGCGTTATTCAAAAAGTTCTTTGGTGTGGGCCTTTTTTGAGACGAGTGCATCAGATCGCACCACTGCTTTTTGCAACATATGTCTCAAGCGTATCTCGCGTGGCCAAAACATCTCCCGCTTGGGTACCACATGCTTGACCAGACATATGTTGACCTGCCATGCAGTTCGTTGGCAAGCGTATCTAAAAGACCCACACCAAAGAACAAAGACGATCTCTCCTTGCTCCTCATCAGCTGAGATTTCCAACCCCACTAGACCTTCAGTCCTCTCTGAGACCTGCAGTGAGAGGAATGAAGGTGTAGAATTAGGTGTGTCACAGCCAAGTACTTGTGGGCAATCTGCTTTTGGTACACCGACGTCAGATTGTACCAGGCAAATTTCCCTGCCCCAGCTGCTGCACCGCCGAAAGAAGTTTGCTCCCAGCCATCCACATGCCCAGCGGTTGAATGCTAGCTTGGCAAAATTGCTAGCACTTCAACTGCTGCCTTTTCAGTTGGTAGACTCTGCCCCCTTCCGTGAGTTTGTGGAATGTGCGGTTCCTCAGTGGCAGGTACCCAAACGCCACTTTTTCTCACGGAAGGCGATTCCGGCTCTCTACCGGCATGTGGAAGGCAATGTCCATGCCTCGCTGGACAGGGCGGTCAGCGGTAAGGTGCATATTACCGCTGACTCATGGTCCAGCAGGCATGGACAGGGACGTTACTTAAGTTTCACGGCGCATTGGGTGACTCTGCTGGCAGCTGGGAAGGATGCAGGACAAGGTGCAGTAGTGTTGGAGGTTGTTCCGCCACCACGCCTCCAAAATGCTGATTGTGACACACCTCTCTCCTCCACCCCCTCCTCTTCTTCTTCCTCCATGGCCTCTTCCTCGGAACCAGCGGTGCTCCGTAGGCATTCAAGGGGCTACGCAAGTACGCAGGCCAAAAGATGCCATGCGGTGCTTGAGCTGGTGTGCTTGGGGGACAGGAGCCACACTGGGGCAGAGGTTCTGTCAGCTCTGCAGGGGCAGGTTCAGAGGTGGTTGACGCCACGCCAACTTAAGGCAGGAATGGTGGTTTGCGACAATGGCACCAACCTCCTCTCTGCCCTCCGACAGGGACAACTGACCCATGTGCCCTGTTTGGCTCACGTCCTTAACTTGGTGGTGCAGCGGTTCTTGGGCAGGTACCCGGGCTTACAGGATGTCCTGAGGCAGGCCAGGAAAGTCTCTGTGCATTTCCGCCGGTCATATAATGCCAGTGCTCGGCTGACGGACCTCCAAAAGGAGTTTAACCTGCCCAAGAACCGCCTAATCTGTGACATGCCCACCAGGTGGAACTCGACGTTGGCCATGCTGCAGCGGCTGCACACGCAGCAGAGGGCCATCAATGAGTACCTGTGTGACTATGGCACCAGGACAGGGTCAGGGGACCTTGGTTTTTTTTCCCCACGCCAGTGGGCCATGATCAGGGATGCATGCACTGTCCTGTCACCATTCGAGGAGGCCACGAGGATGGTGAGCACTGACAGTGCATGCATCAGTGACACTGTCCCCCTTGTCCACCTGTTGGAGCACACGCTGCGTGGAATAATGGACAGGGCACTTGAGGCAGAACAGAGGCAGGAAGAGGAGGACTTCCTTAGCTCTCAAGGCCCCCTTTATCCAGACAGTGTTCCTGCGTGCCCGCCGATCACACAGGAAGAGGACGAGGAGGAGGAGGAGGAGGAGGAGGAAGATTGTGTCAGTATGGAGGTGGAGCCTGGCACTCAGCATCAGCAGTCTTTAAGGGATCAGTCCCAAGGAACACATGGACTTGTACGTGGCTGGGAGGAGGTGGCTGCGGACGTTGTTGTCCTTAGTGACCCAGAGGACTCCGGACCGAATGCCTCAGCAAACCTACGCTGCATGGCCTCCCTGATCCTGCAAAGCCTGCGTAAGGATCCTCGTATTCGTGGTATCAAGGAGAAGGACCAATACTGGCTGGCAACCCTCCTTGATCCACGTTACAAGGGTAAGGTTGCGGACCTTATCTTGCCATCGCAGAGGGAGCAGAGGATGAAACATCTTCGGGAGGCCTTGCAGAAAGGTCTGTGCAACGCGTTCCCAGAGACTGGAAGGTTACAAACTCCTGTTTCTGGACAACGTGTTGCTGAGGCTTCGGTCAGTCAAAGAAGGAGCGGTGGAGAAGGTGGCCGTCTGACCGATGCGTTCAGACAATTTTTTGGTCCGCAGCCCCAAGGTATGATCGGTTCCAGCAACCATCGCCAGCGTCTGTTTTACATGGTGCAGGAATACCTAGGGGCAAGATCAGACTTGGACACCTTTCCCACCGAAAATCCTCTGGGTTACTGGGTCTTGAGGATGAATCACTGGCCAGAGCTTGCACAGTATGCAATTGAGCTACTGGCCTGTCCTGCATCCAGCGTTCTTTCGGAACGCACATTCAGTGCTGCTGGAGGCGTGGTAACCGATCACAGGGTGCGTCTGTCCACCGACTCGGTCGATCGGCTGACCTTCATAAAAATGAATCAGTCTTGGATCACCACCAGCTACCAAGCACCTGATGCAGATGTAACCGAATAATTTTTTTTGAAATCTCAGATCCCTTCAAAGACTGCCTATGCTGATGCTGAGTGACTATCCCTGAGTAATTATCCTCTTCCTCCTCAATCATCACGCTGATAGCTTGTAAGAACATTTTTGGTTCTGGGCGCCACCACCAGTGCCTAAGGCACAATTTTTCAGCCCCTGTTTAACAGGGGCGTGTAATTACAATTTTTGATGTAATACTTTGCAGCAGGGCTCGTTCCTGCATTCCAACTAGAGTGTCTGTGAGGGGTTGCAGTGTTGTGGCACCAGCACCAGTGCCTAAGACCCAATTTTTCAGCCCCTGTCTAACAGGGGCGTGTAATTACAATTTTTGATGCAATACTTTGCAGCAGGGCTTGTTCCTGCGTTTCAACTAGAGTGTCTGTGAGGGGTTGCAGTGTTGTGGCACCAGCACCAGTGCCTAAGACCCAATTTTTCTGCCCCTGTCTAACAGGGGCGTGTAATTACAATTTTTGATGCAATACTTTGCAGCAGGGCTCGTTCCTGCGTTCCAACTAGAGTGTCTGTGAGGGGTTGCAGTGTTGTGGCACCAGCACCAGTGCCTAAGGCCTAATTTTTCAGCTCCTGTTCAACAGGGGCATGTAATTACAATTCTTGATCTAATATTTCACAGCAGGGCCCTGTGAGGGCTTACAGTGTTTTGGCCACAGCAACACCTAAGGCCCAAATTTCTGCTGAGTATATAGGGCAGGACCCTACTTTCAAACATCTAACTTACAAACGACTCCTACTTGCAAACGGAAGGAGACAACAGGAAGTGAGATGAAATCTACCCCTAAGGAAGGGAAATTCTCTCCTGTAAGAGTTAATATGGGAAAACAATTTCTCCTTTCCACTGATGCTTTCCAATCCTTGTTCCACAAAAAAACCCAAATTTTCAAAAAACATTTTTCATTGGGACAAAAAAGTGAGGTGAAATCTTCTGAAGAGGAGGAAAGACGCAAAACAAATGTCACAGGGGTGATAACCCTTCCCTATGTTTTCCAAAAAGCTTAGAAAAGATTTTTTGGCTGGAGCTAAACACATTAAAAATGTTCAAAATTACAAACAGATTCTACTTAACAACAAACCTACAGTCCCTGTCTTGTTTGCACCGCCTGAATACTGCTGTTCAGAGTATATAGGGACCTTTCCTTATTTTAATTTGGGTGCGGGGTTCCCCTTAATATCCATACAAGACCCAAAGGGCCTGGTAATGGACTGGGGGGTACCCATGCCGTTTGTCTCACTGATTTTCATCCATATTGCCATGACCCGACATGACATTAAACCCGCAAGCAGTTTTAAATGAGATTTTTTCCTTTAAAAATGACATTTGGTGCAGGGACTGTTCTAAACATGGGAAACATGCGTCACTTTACAGGCATACTATAGACACCCCCCAGGTACGATATTTAAAGCAATATTTCACTTTTTTTTTTTTACTTTAAGCATCATTAAAATCACTGCTCCCGAAAAAACGGCCGTTTTTAAAAGTTTTTTTTGCATTGATACATGTCCCCTGGGGTAGGACCCGGGTCCCCAAACCCTTTTTAGGACAATACCATGCAAATTAGCCTTTAAAATGAGCACTTTTGATTTCGAACGTTCGAGTCCCATAGACGTCAATGGGGTTCTAACGTTCGTGCGAACTTGCGGTCCGTTCGCGGGTTCTGGTGCGAACCGAACCGGGGGGTGTTCGGCTCATCCCTAGTGCTGACAGTGGAATCCATCCTGCCATCTGAGAATGGGAAGAATAAAGGTTAATTATTAACCCTTTATATATGGTTCTTGAAAGCAGGAAGTGAAAAGATTTGCACATATTTAATAATAATAATTTAAAGAAATGTGAATAGGGAAAAATCCCTGTAAACATAGTTAAGGACTTGTAAAATAGCACAAATAAATGCAAAATAAACAGACAAGTGCACTGGAATCATGTAAAATCCCCAATACAACTTTATGAAAATTGATATCTTGTACTTACAAAGGAACTGTAACAGGGTGGTACATACAATGCAAATGAAAACTCTTATACCAATAGGCACAGATGTCCAACTATTGAACCCTTACAGCAAATGTAGATGCCTTAAATGTTTATAACAGCTTACGCGTTTCAAGGAGTATACCCTCTTTTTTAGAGTCTCCCGAAAAACACTACATTTCCTAAAAAAAAGCCCTTCCCTGACCCAGCATGATTTAGTAAACCATGTGCCTCCAATTTACATAAAACCATGTTCATCAAATTAAAAGCATGTATTAATTTATTAAAATTGATATTAACAGTTGTTACATTATTAGCAATAACATGAATAACATTTTTAGAATGTGTCACCTTTATATCATTTGTTTACCCTAAATAAGATGTTTCCACAAACGGCTGCTCTATTAATCTATTTATTTCCAACAATATGATGTGGTCCATTACTATTTTATTGCTAGAGGTGGAATATAGCTGCCCCATTTAGTGTTTTATTCCTAAAGTCAGCAAGGGGCTGGCCCATTAATCATTCAGTCAACAGAAAGAGAAGCTGAATGACTTATTAATGACTTCATTACAAGTGCGATGAGCTGACTAACCTTTTAACTCCCTGATCAAATTCTAAATGAGATGTTTTCACATTGACCCATCTAAAGTTAAAATATCAAATTTACATTCTAATGACCTGTTATGCACCTTACCTTTTATTTCTGCGTATTTCATAAACTTTTGGAGTTATAACAACAACACAGTTGTTGCAATAATTGCTGTATTAACTTTACACTTCCTATAGCTATAGCTAATTTTTCCATTTGTTTTCAACCTTGTTTATTTTATTGTAAGGTCATTTTTTATTATTATTAGTGATTTTTAGAAATTATATGAATTAGACTGAACCTCTCAGTGTACTTGTAAAGGGGTTCTTTGGACTCAGGCCAAGACACTGGTCTGACCAGGGCAAACATCTCATATGTGGGCCCCTAACCTATAAATAGGGATGAGCCGAACACCCCCCGGTTCGGTTCGCACCAGAACCCGCGAACGGACCGCAAGTTCGCACGAACGTTAGAACCCCATTGACGTCTATGGGACTCGAACGTTCGAAATCAAAAGTGCTCATTTTAAAGGCTAATTTGCATGGTATTGTCCTAAAAAGGGTTTGGGGACCCGGGTCCTACCCCAGGGGACATGTATCAATGCAAAAAAAACTTTTAAAAACGGCCGTTTTTTCGGGAGCAGTGATTTTAATGATGCTTAAAGTAAAAAAAAAAAAGTGAAATATTCCTTTAAATATCGTACCTGGGGGGTGTCTATAGTATGCCTGTAAAGTGACGCGTGTTTCCCATGTTTAGAACAGTCCCTGCACCAAATGTCATTTTTAAAGGAAAAAATCTCATTTAAAACTGCTTGCGGGTTTAATGTCATGTCGGGTCATGGCAATATGGATGAAAATCAGTGAGACAAACGGCATGGGTACCCCCCAGTCCATTACCAGGCCCTTTGGGTCTTGTATGGATATTAAGGGGAACCCCGCACCCAAATTAAAATAAGGAAAGGTCCCTATATACTCTGAACAGCAGTATACAGGCGGTGCAAACAAGACAGGGACTGTAGGTTTGTTGTTAAGTAGAATCTGTTTGTAATTTTGAACATTTTTAATGTGTTTAGCTCCAGCCAAAAAATCTTTTCTAAGCTTTTTGGAAAACATAGGGAAGGGTTATCACCCCTGTGACATTTGTTTTGCGTCTTTCCTCCTCTTCAGAAGATTTCACCTCACTTTTTTGTCCCAATGAAAAATGTTTTTTGAAAATTTGTGTTTTTTTGTGGAACAAGGATTGGAAAGCATCAGTGGAAAGGAAAAATTGTTTTCCCATATTAACTCTTACAGGAGAGAATTTCCCTTCCTTAGGGGTAGATTTCATCTCACTTCCTGTTGTCTCCTTCCGTTTGCAAGTAGGAGTCGTTTGTAAGTTAGATGTTTGAAAGTAGGGTCCTGCCCTATATACTCAGCAGAAATTTGGGCCTTAGGTGTTGCTGTGGCCAAAACACTGTAAGCCCTCACAGGGCCCTGCTGTGAAATATTAGATCAAGAATTGTAATTACATGCCCCTGTTGAACAGGAGCTGAAAAATTAGGCCTTAGGCACTGGTGCTGGTGCCACAACACTGCAACCCCTCACAGACACTCTAGTTGGAACGCAGGAACGAGCCCTGCTGCAAAGTATTGCATCAAAAATTGTAATTACACGCCCCTGTTAGACAGGGGCAGAAAAATTGGGTCTTAGGCACTGGTGCTGGTGCCACAACACTGCAACCCCTCACAGACACTCTAGTTGAAACGCAGGAACAAGCCCTGCTGCAAAGTATTGCATCAAAAATTGTAATTACACGCCCCTGTTAGACAGGGGCTGAAAAATTGGGTCTTAGGCACTGGTGCTGGTGCCACAACACTGCAACCCCTCACAGACACTCTAGTTGGAATGCAGGAACGAGCCCTGCTGCAAAGTATTACATCAAAAATTGTAATTACACGCCCCTGTTAAACAGGGGCTGAAAAATTGTGCCTTAGGCACTGGTGGTGGCGCCCAGAACCAAAAATGTTCTTACAAGCTATCAGCGTGATGATTGAGGAGGAAGAGGATAATTACTCAGGGATAGTCACTCAGCATCAGCATAGGCAGTCTTTGAAGGGATCTGAGATTTCAAAAAAAATTATTCGGTTACATCTGCATCAGGTGCTTGGTAGCTGGTGGTGATCCAAGACTGATTCATTTTTATGAAGGTCAGCCGATCGACCGAGTCGGTGGACAGACGCACCCTGTGATCGGTTACCACGCCTCCAGCAGCACTGAATGTGCGTTCCGAAAGAACGCTGGATGCAGGACAGGCCAGTAGCTCAATTGCATACTGTGCAAGCTCTGGCCAGTGATCCATCCTCAAGACCCAGTAACCCAGAGGATTTTCGGTGGGAAAGGTGTCCAAGTCTGATCTTGCCCCTAGGTATTCCTGCACCATGTAAAACAGACGCTGGCGATGGTTGCTGGAACCGATCATACCTTGGGGCTGCGGACCAAAAAATTGTCTGAACGCATCGGTCAGACGGCCACCTTCTCCACCGCTCCTTCTTTGACTGACCGAAGCCTCAGCAACACGTTGTCCAGAAACAGGAGTTTGTAACCTCCCAGTCTCTGGGAACGCGTTGCACAGACCTTTCTGCAAGGCCTCCCGAAGATGTTTCATCCTCTGCTCCCTCTGCGATGGCAAGATAAGGTCCGCAACCTTACCCTTGTAACGTGGATCAAGGAGGGTTGCCAGCCAGTATTGGTCCTTCTCCTTGATACCACGAATACGAGGATCCTTACGCAGGCTTTGCAGGATCAGGGAGGCCATGCAGCGTAGGTTTGCTGAGGCATTCGGTCCGGAGTCCTCTGGGTCACTAAGGACAACAACGTCCGCAGCCACCTCCTCCCAGCCACGTACAAGTCCATGTGTTCCTTGGGACTGATCCCTTAAAGACTGCTGATGCTGAGTGCCAGGCTCCACCTCCATACTGACACAATCTTCCTCCTCCTCCTCCTCCTCCTCCTCGTCCTCTTCCTGTGTGATCGGCGGGCACGCAGGAACACTGTCTGGATAAAGGGGGCCTTGAGAGCTAAGGAAGTCCTCCTCTTCCTGCCTCTGTTCTGCCTCAAGTGCCCTGTCCATTATTCCACGCAGCGTGTGCTCCAACAGGTGGACAAGGGGGACAGTGTCACTGATGCATGCACTGTCAGTGCTCACCATCCTCGTGGCCTCCTCGAATGGTGACAGGACAGTGCATGCATCCCTGATCATGGCCCACTGGCGTGGGGAAAAAAAACCAAGGTCCCCTGACCCTGTCCTGGTGCCATAGTCGCACAGGTACTCATTGATGGCCCTCTGCTGCGTGTGCAGCCGCTGCAGCATGGCCAACGTCGAGTTCCACCTGGTGGGCATGTCACAGATTAGGCGGTTCTTGGGCAGGTTAAACTCCTTTTGGAGGTCCGTCAGCCGAGCACTGGCATTATATGACCGGCGGAAATGCACACAGACTTTCCTGGCCTGCCTCAGGACATCCTGTAAGCCCGGGTACCTGCCCAAGAACCGCTGCACCACCAAGTTAAGGACGTGAGCCAAACAGGGCACATGGGTCAGTTGTCCCTGTCGGAGGGCAGAGAGGAGGTTGGTGCCATTGTCGCAAACCACCATTCCTGCCTTAAGTTGGCGTGGCGTCAACCACCTCTGAACCTGCCCCTGCAGAGCTGACAGAACCTCTGCCCCAGTGTGGCTCCTGTCCCCCAAGCACACCAGCTCAAGCACCGCATGGCATCTTTTGGCCTGCGTACTTGCGTAGCCCCTTGAACGCCTACGGAGCACCGCTGGTTCCGAGGAAGAGGCCATGGAGGAAGAAGAAGAGGAGGGGGTGGAGGAGAGAGGTGTGTCACAATCAGCATTTTGGAGGCGTGGTGGCGGAACAACCTCCAACACTACTGCACCTTGTCCTGCATCCTTCCCAGCTGCCAGCAGAGTCACCCAATGCGCCGTGAAACTTAAGTAACGTCCCTGTCCATGCCTGCTGGACCATGAGTCAGCGGTAATATGCACCTTACCGCTGACCGCCCTGTCCAGCGAGGCATGGACATTGCCTTCCACATGCCGGTAGAGAGCCGGAATCGCCTTCCGTGAGAAAAAGTGGCGTTTGGGTACCTGCCACTGAGGAACCGCACATTCCACAAACTCACGGAAGGGGGCAGAGTCTACCAACTGAAAAGGCAGCAGTTGAAGTGCTAGCAATTTTGCCAAGCTAGCATTCAACCGCTGGGCATGTGGATGGCTGGGAGCAAACTTCTTTCGGCGGTGCAGCAGCTGGGGCAGGGAAATTTGCCTGGTACAATCTGACGTCGGTGTACCAAAAGCAGATTGCCCATAAGTACTTGGCTGTGACACACCTAATTCTACACCTTCATTCCTCTCACTGCAGGTCGCAGAGAGGACTGAAGGTCTAGTGGGGTTGGAAATCTCAGCTGATGAGGAGCAAGGAGAGATCGTCTTTGTTCTTTGGTGTGGGTCTTTTAGATACGCTTGCCAACGAACTGCATGGCAGGTCAACATATGTCTGGTCAAGCATGTGGTACCCAAGCGGGAGATGTTTTGGCCACGCGAGATACGCTTGAGACATATATTGCAAATAGCAGCGGTGCGATCTGATGCACTCGTCTCAAAAAAGGCCCACACCAAAGAACTTTTTGAATAACGCGCAGAGACTGCAGCGCCCTGCACATGTGGAGCTTTGGGGTGTGATGCAGTCAATGTGCTGCCCTTAGGCTGGCCCCTGGAGGGCATCCTGCCTAGTTGGTGATGTGCCACCTCCTCCTCCTCCTCCTCCTCCTCCTCCTCTCTCCTATCAGGCACCCACGTTGAGTCAGTGACCTCATCATCCCCTCCCTCCTCATCACTGGAGCAAACCTGGCAGTATGCTGCAGCAGGGGGAGCATGACTGCCAGATTGCTGTCCTTCTTGGGCACCCCCTCTGTCCGTGCTCATGTTACTGCCTTCATTGAGCTCAGTATCATCATCAGAGCCTTCCAAACGCTGGGCATCCTCCTGGAGCATGTACCCAACACTGTGGTCAAACAGTTCGAGGGAATCCTCATGAGGACATGGTGGAGCTAGGGAAGGAGTCACTGATGACATTGAGCTGAGGGAAGAGGCCGCTGCTTTGCCAGACAAAGCACCCTGGGCATGGGTGAGAGAGGATGAGGAGGATGAGGACGGCTTGGTCATCCACTCGACCAAGTCTTCCGCATGTTGCGGCTCAACACGGCCAGCTGCCGAAAAAAAGGCCAAGCGTGTCCCATGGCCACGTGCTGATGAGGATGCACCGTCTCCACGACCAGCACTAGACACAGAGCCTGCTTGCCCTCTCTTATTGGCTTGTGACTGTCTGCCTCTCCTTCTTGGCCTTCCAGACATACTAATGGCCTGTAGCTGCACTAAGCTGGGATAGAACACCTGTAATTTTCTTCAGGTAGCTTTATATACTGTAACCAGACAAGCCTGCCTGTCAGTAGGAAGATAACAGGAACGGATCTAGCTGAACACTGTGAGCAGGACGTACTGCACTAAATGTATATAGCAGGAACGGATCTAGCTGAACACTGTGAGCAGGACGCACTGCACTGAATGTAAATAGCAGGAACGGATCTAGCTGAACACTGTGAGCAGGACGCACTGCACTGAATGTAAATAGCAGGAACGGATCTAGCTGAACACTGTGAGCAGGACGCACTGCACTGAATGTAAACAGCAGGAACGGATGTAGCTAAACACTGTGAGCAGGACGCACTGCACTGAATGTAAATAGCAGGAACGGATCTAGCTGAACACTGTGAGCAGGACGCACTGCACTGAATGTAAATAGCAGGAAAGGATCTAGCTGAACACTGTGAGCAGGACGCACTGCACTGAATGTAAATAGCAGGAACGGATCTAGCTGAACACTGTGAGCAGGACGCACTGCACTGAATGTAAATAGCAGGAAAGGATCTAGCTGAACACTGTGAGCAGGACGCACTGCACTGAATGTAAATAGCAGGAACGGATCTAGCTGAACACTGTGAGCAGGACGCACTGCACTGAATGTAAATAGCAGGAACGGATCTAGCTGAACACTGTGAGCAGGACGCACTGCACTGAATGTAAATAGCAGGAACGGATCTAGCTGAACACTGTGAGCAGGACGCACTGCACTGAATGTAAACAGCAGGAACGGATGTAGCTAAACACTGTAAACAGGACGCACTGCACTGAATGTAAATAGCAGGAACGGATCTAGCTGAACACTGTGAGCAGGACGCACTGCACTGAATGTAAATAGCAGGAACGGATCTAGCTGAACACTGTGAGCAGGACGCACTGCACTGAATGTAAATAGCAGGAACGGATCTAGCTGAACACTGTGAGCAGCACGCACTGCACTGAATGTAAATAGCAGGAACGGATCTAGCTGAACACTGTGAGCAGGACGCACTGCACTAAATGTAAATACCAGGAACGGATCTAGCTGAACACTGTGAGCAGGACGCACTGCACTGAATGTAAATAGCAGGAACGGATCTAGCTGAACACTGTGAGCAGGACGCACTGCACTGAATGTAAATAGCAGGAACGGATCTAGCTGAACACTGTGAGCAGCACGCACTGCACTGAATGTAAATAGCAGGAACGGATCTAGCTGAACACTGTGAGCAGGAAGCACTGTACTGAATGTAAATAGCAGGAACGGATCTAGCTGAACACTGTGAGCAGGACACACTGCACTGAATGTAAATAGCAGGAACGGATCTAGCTGAACACTGTGAGCAGCACGCACTGCACTGAATGTAAATAGCAGGAACGGATCTAGCTGAACACTGTGAGCAGGAAGCACTGTACTGAATGTAAATAGCAGGAACGGATCTAGCTGAACACTGTGAGCAGGACACACTGCACTGAATGTAAATAGCAGGAACGGATCTAGCTGAACACTGTGAGCAGCACGCACTGCACTGAATGTAAATAGCAGGAACGGATCTAGCTGAACACTGTGAGCAGGAAGCACTGTACTGAATGTAAATAGCAGGAACGGATCTAGCTGAACACTGTGAGCAGGACACACTGCACTGAATGTAAATAGCAGGAACGGATCTAGCTGAACACTGTGAGCAGCACGCACTGCACTGAATGTAAATAGCAGGAACGGATCTAGCTGAACACTGTGAGCAGGAAGCACTGTACTGAATGTAAATAGCAGGAACGGATCTAGCTGAACACTGTGAGCAGGACACACTGCACTGAATGTAAATAGTCTAGATAGAAGATAACAGGAACGGATCTAGCTAAACTGAATACAGTGTATATATATATATGCAACACCTGGGATGCATATATATACACAATACACTGTAAGTGCAGCTAACTGACTGACTGTTCTGCCTAATCTATCTAACTCAAATCAAATGACACTGTCTCTCTCTCTCTCTATCGCTCAGCACACCGGAACACACACTACACAGGGCCGCCGTGCAGGCGGCCTTATATAGTGTGGGGTGTGTACTAAATCCCCTGAGCCATAATTGGCCAAAGCCACCCTGGCTTTGGCCAATTACAGCTCTCTCTACTGACGGCGCTGTGATTGGCCAAGCATGCGGGTCATAGTGCATGCTTGGCCAATCATCAGCCAGCAATGCACTGCGATGCCGCAGTGAATTATGGGCCGTGACGCGCCACACGAATTTGGCGCGAACGGCCCATATCGTTCGCAATTCGACGGACGGTCGAACAGCCGATGTTCGAGTCGAACATGGGTTCGACTCGAACACGAAGCTCATCCTTACCTATAAATACACAGTATACATAGATATATACAATATACATACATATACAGTATATATATATATATATATATAGTAAAGTTTGGGGTTGTACAGTATAACTCAAATGTAGCGCCCGCTTGCAAGTACAGTCCATGCCAGAAATTGTCATTTAAGGGCTTGTTGGCCCATGTTATTAACCACTTCAGCCTCGGAAGAACTTGCCCCCTTAATGACAAGCCATGTTTTGCGATACGGCACTGCATCACTTTAAATGACAATTGCACTGTTGTGCGACATTGTATCCAAACAAAATGTATGTCTTTCTTTTTCCCACAAATAGAGCTTTCTTTTGGTGGTATTTGAGCACATATGAGGTTTTTATTGTTTGCGCTATAAACAAACCAAGAGGACGCCAATTTTAAAAAAGAAAACTTTTTTACTTTTTGCTATAATACTTATCCCAAAAAAATATATAAAAAAACAAATGTATTCATCAGTTTAGGCTGATATATATTCTTCTACATATTTTTGGTAAAATAAAATCACAATAGGCATATATTGATTGGTTTGTGCAAAAGTTATCATGTCTACAAAATAGGGGATAGATTTAGGGACTTTAAAAAATTTTTTTTTTACTACTAATGGCTGCAATCTGCGATTTTTAACGGGACTGCAACATTGCAGCAGACAAATCTGACCCCAAATGACACTTTTTGGGGACCAGTGATATTATTACATTGATCAGTGCTATAAAAATGCACTAATCAATGTAAAAATGACACTGACACTAAATATGGAGCAATTTTCTTTCCTGCAACCACGGGAGCCATTGTATTCTCCCAGTGGGGGGCGGGGAAAGCCATCCCCGTTGGGAGAAAACAGTGATATTGCTAGCTGCTAGCAATAATCACATGTTTCAAACAAGAAAGATGCCGCTCCAGGCGAGCAGTCACTACAGTGCGAATGCGCTGGGTGCAAGCCACGGCTCGCCACTGATGATCAATAGGAAGAAAAGAACGGCTGCACACCACAGGAATGTTCCAATGATTTTATTCCACAAAATAGCAATAAACAGCCAACAAAGACAGAGTGTCCGAACCCAGGAGGTGACACGTGCGTTTCATGCCCTTTTTTGACAATATCTTGCCTATTAGCCCTGATAATTGGAAGAATTTAATATTTGACACACTTAAACTTTAATGTGATTTGCTGCTATGTTTGGGTTTTGTGAATTTGAAGCAGGATTCAATAAACACTGTACAAATTGAACCTGTATAAACTTCTCCCATCCCTATTCTCTAACATATGACACCTCTGGGTGTGTTGAATTTCTTCATCTACCTACTGATTACTATCCACTACTATTTTACTAGCATGTCCCTGTCACTCTGAAGCTGCTACATTTTCTTTTACGAAGGTTCTGTATGATCCTAATCATGTGAAAAAGTGGGGGGAGTGCTTGATTGTACTGGTAAAGACAATGGCTCAGAAAGGGAACATATTTCTTCCAATATCACAGATTAACATGTTGTAATGTATTTTTTGCAATGTACCCACTTCCTCTTTTCTCTTAATGTGTTTGTTACTTCAACATTTCATATTCCTGATATGTGCCTGCTGTACCATGTACTTATAGAAGAAAGTATCCTGTTCTCTTTGTATTGCTTCCTTTGTGTGAAATCTCTGGTGTTCCTGTCAGTTCCTTGGCTTTCCTATTAAAAACTGAGCACACTAAGCAGGAGACCACACTGTGGTCAGTTCTCTAGCTATGCTGGGAACTCTGCTTGCTCTCCTCCAATGATCAGGCTTATTCTGACACACCTCCCCTACACAGCCATTCACAGGGAAGCTCAGTGTACTGTTGCTGCTCCTCCCCGCAGCTTGTATGCAGCTGAGAATAGCGGGAATGTGATTGCTTATAAATAAAGGGAAAAAAAGGAATTTTTAATGTTTTTTTGTATCTATATGAAAATGTTTTGCCTTTCCTTTCTATTTTAAACTGAATGGATTGTTTTACAAGGTGATCATTTACAATCACTTCAAGTTACAAAGTATTGATTATTTTTCCTTTTAAAGTTGTTTTAGTTCAGTACTTTATAACTTTTTTGTGTGGTCTGGTAGAGGACGAAAGGTATGTGTCAGGCTACACTTCATAAGGTTTGTGTAGACCTCTACTACTAGACTATTCTATTTCACAATGATATTTTCATGCATGTGCAGCAGGACACAGGACTGCCATAATTTATACTGTCCTAAGGATTTGGTTTTCATAGGCCCTTTTAGTTTTCAGTGGTTTTCCATCCCAGTTACCTGGATTGGCAGGATCTATACAGGTTTTCCTCCAGATGCTATTCCTTTTTTATTCAGCATTGTTCTTGTAGACTGCCTATTCTGACAATATTGTCCCAAGTATATTGCCCCAATATTCCCAGCAGTGGGTAAATTAGGTGGTTGTATACTATTTATTTATAAGGATACTGGCATGTATGTTGAGGGTCCAAGGTGGTGAATCTGTCACTTTGCACTAAGTCACTTTGTTAGTGGTGGAGGTTAGTAGAATCGCTTTATGTGTGGGTGGAATTCAATTTTATTATCTATTCATGTAATAAATTGTTCCAGTTTATATTCATAGCCAGTGTGTTCCTCCTTTGATGTACCCAGAACACCTCCCTTCGACATAACATCCGGAAAACATCACCCTCCCCCCTTTTGGTGCACACACTTTTTCTATAACCTGCACTTTCATAGCCTTGATGTTACCATCATGGCAATCTCTAAAGTGTTTGGCTATGTTGGTTCCCTTATTTTGGACCACACTGTATACATGTTCGTAGAAATGGTCTCACAGACGTCTCGTAGTCCTACCAACATATTGCATATAGCAAATGTCACAAGTAAATAGATATATAACATAACTTGTGTTACAATTACAGTATAAAAGGACCTGATTTCAACTTTCCTCTGGTTGGATGACACCCTAAACATATTTCCCCCCCCAGACCATGGCCACAGCAAGAACATCCTGACGACCCACATTTGAAATTTCCTTTGAAATGGAGCCAAGTAAACGCCTGGGTGCCAGTCTTATTATCATAAAAACTGTGTGACAGGGAGTGTCCTAGTGTTAGTGCCTTTAGGGGCTACCCTAAGTGGATGCTAAATAGAGCTTATAGCATTGCAAAATTTAAGGAGGGGGGAAACATACTCGCCCCCCTTTTGTGGCCTGTTGGGCTACATGCTTGGATAAGGGTCTGGTATTTTTTTTGGCATGAGGTTCCTCCCAAAATCCATACCAGAACCAAAAGGCCTGGTATGGATTGGGGTGGACCCTATGCTGTTTTTTTTTTTAATGCCAGATCTTCTTTTGTTTCAATTCAGCAGGGAATCCCACTGATAGCAGATGAATCATAGTTGTAAGAATGCTGGTGGGTACCGGCTCCTTAACAACCAGCTACTTTGTTAAATATAGGGATGGGTCGAACACCCCCCTGTTCAGTTTGCATCCAGAACATGCAAACAGGCAAAAAATTAGTTTGAACACGTGAACATTATTAAAGTCTATGGGACACGAACATAAAAAATCAAAAGTGCTAATTTTAAAGGTTAATATGCAAGTTATTGTCATAAAAAGTGTTTGGAGACCTGGGTCCTGCCCCAGGGGACATGTATCAATGCAAAAAAAAGTTTTAAAAACAGCCATTTTTTCGGGAGCAGTGATTTTAATAATGCTTAAAGTGAAATAATAAAAGTGAAATATTCCTTTAAATTTCGTACCTGGGGGGTGTCTATAGTATGCCTGTAAAGTAGCGCATGTTTCCCATGTTTATAACAGTCCAAGAGCAAAATTACATTTCTAAAGGAAAAAAGTAATTTAAAAGTGCTAGCGCTAGTGCCAGCTATTAATGAATTGTCGGTCCCGACAATACACATAAATGTCATTGAAAGTCATGGAGAAAAAAAAATGCATAGGGGTACCCCGAAATTCCATTACCAGGCCCTTCAGATCTGGTATGGATATTAAGGGGAACTCCGTGCCAAAATTAAAAAAAAAAAAAATGGTGTGGGGTTCCCCCCAAAAATCCATACCAGACCCTTTGGTATGGATTTTAATGGGAACTCCATGCCAAAATTTAAAAAAAATGGCGTGGAGTTCCACCAAAAATCCACACCAGACCCTTATCTGAGCACACAACCTGGCAGGCCACAGGAAAAGAGGGGGGACGAGAGAGCGTCCCCCTCTCCTGAATCATACCAGGTCACATGCCCTCAACATGGGGAGGATGTCCCCATGTTGATGGGGTCAAGGGCCTCATCCCCACAACCCTTGCCCGGTGGTTGTGGGGGTCTGAGGGTGGGGGGATTATCGGAATCTAGAAGCCCCATTTAACAAAGGGGACACCCAGATCCCGGCTCCCCCAATGTGAATTGGTAAGGGGTACCAATCCAGCGTTGCATCAGAGGAGGGCGGGGTCACCCGTTCACGTCACTGGGAAACCCTAGTGTTTCCCTGTGTCAGAGGGGGATGGGGTCAAGTGACAGGTGTCCCCGCCCTCAGCTATATAAGAGCTGTCAAGCTAGCGCTGCTTCATTGGCTGGGTGCCTCCGGTGGAGGCAGGATCCTGTGCGTGTTCCTCGCTGGAGTCGCTAGAGATCATCCATCGCTGGAGATCAAGAATTGGATTACATCGCTGGAGTAGGAGCAGGGATTTATTGGATTACATCGCTGGAATCTCTTTTTTATTTTTTATTTTTTTATTTTTAATAAAGAACTTGTCCCAAGCCGTCTCCTGTGGTTTTTTAACATTATGACACTTTCTTTTTGTGAAATGGTAGAGGTACAATGTACCCCTTACCAATTCACATGGGGGGCCGGGATCTGGGTGTCCCCTTTGTTAAAGGGGGCTTCCATATTCCGATAAGCCCCCTGCCCGCAGACCCCACAACCACCGGTCAAGGGTTGTGAGGATGAGGTCTTTGTCCCCATCATCCTCCCCATGTTGAGTGGATGTGGCCTGGTACAGTTCAGGAGGGGGGGCGCTCTCTCGTCCCCCCTCTTTTCCTGCGGCCTGCCAGGTTGCATGCTTGGATAAGGGTCTGGTGTAGATTTTTGGGGGAACCCCACACCATTTTTTTTTATTTTGGCGCGGAGTTCCCCTTAAAATCCATACCAGACCTGAGGTATGGATTTTTGGGGGAACCCCACGCCCCACGCCATTTTTTTTATTTTGGAACAGAGTTCCCCTTAATATCGATACCAGACCTGAGGGGCCTGGTAATGGGATTTTGGGGGACCCCCACGCATTTTTAAAAAAATTTTCAATGACTTTTATGTGTATTGTCAGCACCGACAATTCATTAATAGCCGGCACTAGCGCTAACACTTTTAAATTACTTTTTTTTCCTTTAGAAATGTCATTTTGCTCTCAGACTGTTATAAACATGGGAAACATGCGCTACTTAACAGGCATACTATAGACACCCCCCAGGTACAAAATTTAAAGGAATATTTCACTTTTATTGATTCACTTTAAGCATTATTAAAATCACTGCTCCTGAAAAAATGGCCATTTTTAAAACTTTTTTTTGCATTGAGTGTTGGAGGGGTAGAGGAGAGAGCACGTTATGACAGTCACAGCTCTCTGCTCAGAGCGGAGGGGAGAACTTAGTGACCAGTGGTGTTTGATCGCTCAGTTCTCTATGTAGAGGTCACAGGGGACACCTAGGTGAGTATAAGTTTTCTCTTTCTGATCAGACTGAAAATTTCACTTCTGAATCTGTTCTGTCCTAATCCAACATCCATTTGTATCTGTAGCATTCATTATCTGTAATTTTGCTAATTGATTTAGTAAAACATACATTTTTTAGTAGACAGTTTAGGTGATAAAGAGTCTTTTTTTTGTCTTTTTATGGTTAAAACTGCTCTTCCGTTTATCAAGTACCGGTATATTGTTAAAATAATTTCTTACATATTATCCTTTCCCATAAACCTTTCTTAATATATAAAATAAATGTATCACTAAAACATATTATATGGATTTTGTCACAATGAATAATCTTTGTTGCAGCCAGCCATTCTCTGATGTGTATTGCTCAGTTCTTGGTCAGTAATTCTATTTCAAATTAGAGGTTTAGGACTTACCACTGTCATTCTATGCAGCTTTACAATTAATAAATCACTGTAAACAGTATTAAATTATATTACTTTCTGAAAGCCCATTAGGTTGATAAATATTTGTAAACCTAAGCTCCCTATTTCTCCCTATTGCTTTTTTACTTTCGATTAAGAAAATTGTGATTGTATGATTCTCCAGAGATTTGAATATATTAGGTACATAGAGAAAAAAATACACAGTCTTCGATTCACCAGATTTTGAACTTGATTTGCTTATCACTAATGCACAATGTAATTCATAGTGTAGTCCCTGCCCTTTCTGGACACTAATAGTCAGTCCCATAACAGTGTGTCAGTCATACAAGTCTGGAGAGATTTTCTAGACTTTGAGGGCAAGTGTAAAGAAAGGTGCAACAGTCAACAATATGTCAGGTGCAGCAGTATATTTGTGGATTGTGGGCACAAATGCAAATGTAATTACAATATTACACTTACCTTGACCAAATCCACAGATGCTAGGGGAATTATTCTTTAGTATAATTGTTTAATGCATAATGTGATATGTGATAAAAAAAAACGTATTATTTTTGCAGGAAGAAGCTTTTCATGGGTCATTTTTGGTTTCCAGAAGTATTGTATAGTAACTGATATTCAGTTACCTGATATCTGAGTAGAACTATTATTTTATATACTGTAGTAAGAAAACTTTAAGGATGCAATTTATCAAGGTGTGAGGAAATCAAAATGATTACACACATTCATTAACAAATCCTTTGACTTCTAAACTATGTGTTGTTGTTATCATGCTTGATGTAGAATTTTTTAAAGTTTTTAGCCTGATACCTAATTAAAGGGCTTTGAAACACGCTACTGCTCTCTATTTTAAAGAAGAGTCAAAAACCTGACATGTTTTATTCTCTGCTTAATAGCCCATTATTACTTAGTTGTGTGTAGTAAAGGGATCAATAGTCCTCTAAATTCTTCATCACAAAATTAACAGCTGATTGAATATAGCTTAAAGCTAAAATTCAAAATCAGCACAAATGATGTTACTCACTGTTAAGCCTCGTACACACGGTTGGATTTTCCACCAGGGATTGTGTGATGACAGACTGTTGGCCTAAAATAAGAACGTTTGTATGCTCCATCAGACAATTGTTGGATTTTACGTGGACAAATGTTGGATGGCAGGATTATACATTTTCCGAAGACAGCGTTCTGTTGTCGGATTTTCATATCGTGTGTACACAAGTCCGTCATACAAAAGTCCAAAGTACAAACACGCATGCTCAGAAGCAAGGACGAGCTGGAAGTGGTTGGTCTTGTAAACCAATGTTCGTAATGGAGAATTAACATTCGTGACGCAGCAAATTTTGAACTCTCGAAAAGAGCACACATTCTCTTCTTCATTAATGGTATAATAATGAAGCAGCTTTGCTGGTGATACTGACAGAGTTCTGCCAAACGTATTTAAAATGGCTTTTTATTTCTATTGATATCAAGAATAATATTTTATTTTTTATTTTTTCTTGGTCAAGTTACCACAACACCATTATCCCGAAGTTTTTTACATCAAAGATACAACTACTATTGGTAATTTTACATTGTACATTTTAAGTGTAACTGCATACTCCCAAACTGTCATTTGAAGTAAAACACATAGCCAAGTATTATTCTACACAATTGTTTTTGATTTGCATTATTTAAAAACGTAAATTAAATAAATTAGACCTGCTCTCTGCCATACAAATCTAAATAACCTTTTTTTTTTTACAAATCTAAATAACTTTAGCGCATTCTATGCATACAAAAAGAAATCATATATAACAAAGAAGATCATAATGTTAAAAAAAAATTAGTAATTGAAGGGCTTAACTTATTTTCCGTCAGACACCCAAATGACTCATCTGGCTCTGTCCTGAGGACAGTAGTGGCCTGGCTGAGGAAGGCAGTTGTGGCCTTGTCCAGGTTCCCGCTCTTCCTGGTCCTTTTAGCAGGAGGGCATAGGGGAGTGATCTGGGGCTCCATGTGGCCATGGCCATGAGCTCCTCCTGACTGACACTTTCCTGTGGATGAAAATGAGACATAATTAGTTTTGGTTTTTGTTTTTGGTCATCAATCACACACAATTTTGATCTCCTGACTCTCCTGACTGTTTCAAATTGGATGAGGACAATGTGGAAAAGACTATCATTCTGACCCCAGCATTTTTTATTCTTGTACAAATCATTTTTGGGCACTACTGTCTATTGATATGGGAACCACTTTGTTAAGGCAGAAATATTTGAACACTGACGTCTAGTTATCCTCATTGTATTTTTGGTTAAAAATATGTTCAACAATGCTATACCTGGGTCAAGCTGGGCTCCTCCACATCTTCATCCTGTGTAGAAGAACCAGGGTGGACCTCAGGAGCTGTGGCGTCAGCCGATATGGAAGGGAGCATTGACAGCGATGGCCTGCGATTGGTCTGGTCGGTCAAAAACTGCAGGCTGTTGTAATTTCACAGCCTGGGGACATAGATATCATCAGATGATGCTCCCGATCTCTGTGATTCCTGGACCTTCTTGAGCTCTCTTTTAAAGGTACTCCTCAGATTGAAGATTTTGGTCTTGATATAAGCAATGTCTGCCCTGGGTTGCACTGGTTTGGAATGGCCTGCCTGCCTGTAGTATTATTAGGAAGAAAACAACAGGAATTGTCTACAGTGAGCTTTAGCTGCACACAGTGCCCAGTATACAGTACACTAATATACTGCAGCTAGCTGAATCAACTGCCTGCCTGTGGTATTATTAGGAAGAGAACACCAGCAATTGTCTGCAGTTAGCTTTAGTTGCACACTGTGCACAGGATACAGTACACTGACTGAAAATCCTGCAGCTGCCTGCCTGTGGTATTATTGGGAAGAGAACACCAGCAATTGTCTGCAGTTAGCTTTAGTTGCGCACTGTGCACAGGATACAGTACACTGACTGAAAATACTGCAGCTGCCTGCCTGGGGTATTATTAGGAAGAGAACACCAGTAATTGTCTGCAGTTAGCTTTAGTTTCACACTGTGCACAGGATACAGTACACTGACTGAAAATACTGCATCTGCCTGCCTGAGGTATTATTAGGAAGAGAACACCAGCAATTGTCTGCAGTTAGCTTTAGTTGCACACTGTGCACAGGATACAGTACACTGACTGAAAATACTGCAGCTGCCTGCCTGTGGTATTATTAGGAAGAGAACACCAGCAATTGTCTGCAGTTAGCTTTAGTTACACACTGTGCACAGGATACAGTGCACTGACTGAAAATACTGCAGCTGTCTGCCTGTAAGTATATTAGGAAGAGGATAACAGGAACGGATCTAGCTAAACTGAATACAATATATATATATAGATATACAGTATCATCAGCCAATCATCAGCCAGTAATGAACTGCGATGCCGCAGTGAATTATGGGCCGTGACACGCCACTCGAATTTGGCGCAATGTTCGTAATTCATAATGTTCGTAATTCAACGAACGGACGAATGGCCAATGTTCGAGTTGAACTTACATTCGACTCAAACTCGAAGCTCATCCCTATTTGGGAAGCATGACTACTACTGCAAGCTGCACATCTACGAAAGGCCCAACACCCGAAAGGATCTCATTTTGGAGAAGGTCATCGCCGTTTTGCAGGGAGAATTTTCAGTACAATGAACGAAGGACCAAATCAGAAAGTGATGGTTTGATCTAAAGGACCGTGAGCAAGACCAGATGGAGTCAATCCATCACATAATCAAAAAAGTAAGCAATATTTGTATTTAACCAATATGTATATGTGTAAAATAGGTGTCTGTATTTTTGCTTTCTTCGAGTAGGTCTTGATAAATCAGGATAATATTTTCTCTAATCTTTGGCTGAATTTGTATTTTAAATATGAAGTTAAATATAAAGCAGATATGAACATTTTAACATTTTTATTTGTTTTGCCATGTATGTATGTTTGAAACAATTTTTTTCTTTTCTTTCAACAGGGAGGCACAAAAAAATGAGGCTACAGACAAGCCACCAGAGGGGATGAAGGGAGGCTACCCTTGCTCGGGCCCCAACAGGGGAGACAACAAGGCCACCTTCCCCCCAAAAACGTAAGTGACAACTTCAAACACACTCATTTAGCCACTGATTCTAGGTGGGCCAAAGGCCATGGGCTTAAACCGGAACTTAACCACTTGCCGACCGCCGCACGCCGATGTACATCCAAAGTTTGGCGGCGGATATCGTTGTTATGGCAGCAGGTGGCGGGAGAGGGTCCCCCCTCCCGCTGTGATCCGGTGCCCTCTGCCACTTACCGGAGCCATCAGTAGCGGCGGAGGCAATCGCGTCTGTCTCCCTTCTGTGCCTGGAGACGAGTGAGGCTAAGATGGCGCCCACTCGTCTCCATGACACTGCTGGGTGGAAGCGATGTCAAAACGTCACTTCCGCCCATACGTCTTAAAGGCACAATTTTTAAATGTCGTCTTTTTAAATGACTTTATTTTTATTGCATTTTAGTGTAAATATGAGATCTGAGGTCTTTTTGACCCCAGATCTCATATTTAAGAGGTCCTGTCATGCTTTTTTCTATTACAAGGGATGTTTACATTTCTTGTAATAGGAATAAAAGTGACACAATTTTTTTTAAACAGTGTAAAGATAAATAAAATCATGAAAAATAAATAATAAAAATAAAATAAAATGTTTTTAAAAACCCCCTGTCCCGATGAGCTCGCGCGCAGATGCGAACGCATACGTGAGTAGCGCCCACATATGAAAACGGTGGTCAAACCACACATGTGAGGTATCGCCGCAACTGGTAGAGCGAGAGCAATAATTCTAGCCCTAGACCTCCTCTGTAATGCAAAACATGCAATCTGTAGAATTTTTTAAACGTTCCTATGGAGATTTTTGAGGGTAAAGAGTTAACGTCATTCCACAAGCGGGCAAAATTTTAAAGCATGACATGTTGGGTATCAATTTACTTGGCATAACATTATAATTCACAATATGAAAAAAAAATGGGCTAACTTTACTGTTGTCTTTTTTTTCATTCAAAAAAGTGAATTTTTTCCAAAAAAAGTGCACTTATAAGACCGCTGCGCAAATACGGTGCAAAAAAAAAGTATTGCAATGACCGCCATTTTATTCTCTAGGGTGTTAGAAAAAATATATATAATGTTTGGGTGTTCTAAGTAATTTTCTAGCAAAAAAACCTGTTTTAAACATGTAAACACCTAAAATCCAAAACAAGGCTGGTCCTTAAGTGGTTAAGAGGTAAAGAACACTTTCTGGTTGCTGCCTGGCTCATCAGTGCCTATTAATGAAGCCTTGCCAGTGTAGACATGGGTAGAGGAGAGGCCCAGGGGATCAGGGTCACACAGAGTCACACCTGCTAGAATGATCATCATATATCCCCTATTCCTTAGGAGACAAGAGGGGTGGGGGGCAACTGTAAGAGTTTATCAATGTTGGCACTTGTCCAGTGTTTGCCCTCTGTAAAATTACATTACCTTCCCTTTTCAATGCATTTTTCACAAAAAAAAAAAACTACAGTGCAGCATGGTGGAGTCCACTAGTCAGGAGCAAACATTGTTATCAGACCAAGTGCAAGGTTGGTCAACTAATGCAGCAAAATGGATGCTAGAAACAGATGTGACTTGGGGTGGCTTAATGAATGGTGTATTGTTTTTTTTTTAGAGGAAAGTGAGTGTGGTCAGCTCAACGAGGATGTTGGTTTTGAGGTGTGGGATCTGACACTTGGACCCAGCACAGACCTTGCACTTGTTGACATAACATCCCCTGACGCAAGTCAAACAGAGGGCCAAAGAGACCCAGAAATGGAAGAAACTATTTGTGAGCCTGTTGTTTGTGCAAGTAATGCCCTGTACACACGGACGGACTTTTCGGCAACAAAGGTCTGACAGTCTATCCGACGGACTTTTGACGGACTTTTGATGGACTTTCGAATGAACGGACTTGCCTACACGCGATCACACCAAAGTCCGACGGATTCGTACGTGATGACATACGACCGGACTAAAATAAGGAAGTTCATAGCCAGTAGCCAATAGCTGCCCTGGCATCGGTTTTCGTCTGTCGGACTAGCATACAGACGAGCGGATTTCTTGATAGGAACTGGGTCCGGCGGAGTTCCGACATAAAGATGTAAAACATGTTCCAGTTCTAAAGTCCGTCAGATTTTCAACAGAAACAGTCCACTGAAGGTCCGATGAAGCCCACACACAGTCGGATTATCCACCGGATTCAGTCCGTTGAGCCAGTCCGGTCCAAAAGTCCGCTCGTGTGTACAGGGCATTAGTATTCTTTGAATCTGGCTTCAAATGTGTATACATGTCAAGTGTTTAGAAGTCCAAACCAAACACCCACTCCACACATTAGCAAAGTATGTATTACCTTAACATTAGCCTGGAGAAGGAAGAGGTGGAAGGAGCTGGCAGTGTTGCTAGGTACCCGAGTTTTGTAGACCCAGGCACCAGGGCAAAGATTGCAGAGTAGTTGCAGTGTGTACATTCCTAGTAGTGTAGGTCTCTGAAGGGCAAGCAGGTTGCAAGCAACAATAGGGTAGGTAAATATTTCGAGAAATTGACTAGTAACTTGACCATAGTTCACTATGTAGGGCCTCAGCCACTTGACCATCGTTCCCTTAATACTTTTTTCTCTTCTTACAAGGTCACGAACTTCCAAGATGCACAATTGGCCAAATGAGTGCAGATATGATGCAGTGTTTGAATGATCTTGAGCAAATAAAGGAGACTGCCACTGCTTTACATAGAATACGTGATTATGTAGACATGCTTGCCAAATTTTACATTTATCTGGCCTGGGCTGAAGTTTCTTGTTCAACTTGTTGGCTCCTGTTTGCACTTTTCATATTTACATGTTTTTAGAATTTTTAAGCCCTGGTTCACATTGATGCTACTTTGAAATTGTGCTAATTCACTTGAAGTAGCCTGATTTTTAAGTAGCAAGGTCAGCGCGATTTTAGGTGCTACTTGATAGACATTTGTGTGGCTTCATGCACAGATGTCTATTGAAGTTGCACCTGAAATCAGAAAAAGTGGTGCAGGAACTCCTTTTGCAAAATCGGTGTTACACCGATTTGAACAGTGCCATTGCCTCCAGTAGGCTGCGACTTGATCAAACCACATGACAAATTGCTACAATGTGAACCTAGGCTTTAGTGTCTGAAGACAGTGTTTCTCCACTCCACTTCTCTAGGTGCACCACCAGGTCATGTTTTATGTATTTTTCGCAGAATAAAAACGACAAATCAACAAATATAGAAAACATGACCTGGGAATGCATCTTGAAAAGGAGAGTTGGGAAACACTACCCTAAGTAATGTTAATTGTAATCCTTATGTGTTATTAAGAATTGCAAAGCCACAAATTGAAGATGCCCACAAATTGTACCTTAAAATTCTTATTTCCCTCATGATCCCATTCCTAAAATGTGTGTCTCCCTCCATATAGTTTTCTATAGCCCCAAAACACACAGTGTGTCAACATGTGCTAGCTCCAATCATGGGGGATCATTGGACGTGTTTTGGAGGTGCAACCCCTTCCTCTGGCCTACCTTAGTTATGAGGAAGGGGTTGTACACCCAAAACACGTGCATTGATACCCCGTGATGGGAGATAGCACATGTTAGCAATGGACACGTTTTGGGAGTGTAAACCCTTCATCATCAAGCCAATCAAATCAATCAAAGCCAATCACAGTCCTGCTAGCCCTGTCCACCATCTGGAGGAAGATGACTCGCTTGGTTGCCACTACTAATCTCAGAAAGAAAGGATATCACTGTGATTGAGAAAACCACACTCAGGTGACAGTTTGTGGAATCACCTTTAAGCCACAGCCCTTTAAACCACAGCCAGTATTCACCGCAATAAAAATCACACCCGAGTTCTGCTGCAGCACAGAGCGCCATACTTTTTCCTCAGCTGCGAGAGCTGAACTTATGATCTTGCACACAGCCCCAATGCTTTCAGAAAATACCCCTGACCTGGGCTCATCATTGCGCGTCCATTTCAGATGCTGGTATGTGACATTACATACAAGCACGTGGGTTGGATGCGAGAGGTGGATCAGCAGGATGAGTGTGCTAGGACAGGTAGATGTGGGGCAGATGTGCAGGGGGTACAGTGGTGGGGCAGTTGTGCATGGGGTTACAGTGGTGGGAAAGATGTGCAGGGTAGTACAGTGGTGGGGTATATGTGCAGAGGGTAACAGTGGTGAGACAGATGTGCATGGGGATACAGCGGTGGGGCAGATGTGCAGGCTAGTACAGTGGTGGGGTAGATGTGCAGAGGGTTATAGTGGTGGGGCAGATGTGCAAGGGGGTACAGTGGTGTGGCAGATGTACAGGTATTACAGTGGTTAGACAGATGAGCAGGGGGTACAGAAGTGGGGCAGATGTGCAGGGGGTACAGTGGTGGGGCAGATGTGCAGGGTGTTTCAGTGGTAGGGCAGATGTGCAGGGTAGCAAAGAGATGGGGCAGATGGGCAGGGGGTTACAGTGGTGGGGCAGATGTGCAGGGGTTACAGTGGTGGGGCAGATGTGCAAGGGGTAATGTGGTGGGGCAGATGTGCAGGGGGGTACAGTGGTGGGGCAGATATACAGGGGGTTACAGTGGTAGGGCAGATGTGGAAGGGGTAACTGTGGTGGGGCAGATGTGCAGGGGGTACAGTAGTGGAGCAGATATACAGGGGGTTTCAGTGGTGGGATAGATGAGCAGGGGTACAGAGGTGGGACAGATGTGCAGGGGGTACAGAGGTTTGACAGATGAGAAGGGAGTACGGAGGTGGGGCAGATGGGCAGGGTAGTAAAGTGGTGGGGCAGATGTGCAGAGGGTTTCAGTAGTGGGGAAGCTGTGCAGGGGGGTACAGTGGTGGGGCAGCTGTACAGGGGGTTACAGTGGTGGGACAGATGTGCAGGGTAGTACAGTGGTGGGCAGATATGCGGAGGGTTACAGTGGTGGGGCAGATGTACAGAGGGCTTTGGTGGTGGGGCAGATGTGCATGGGGTTACAGTGGTGGGGCAGATGTGCAGGCTAGTACAGTGGTGGGGCAGATGTGCAGAGGGTTACAGTGGTGGGGCAGATGTGCAGGGGGTACAGTGGTGGGGCAAATGTACAGGAGGTAAAGTGATGGGCCAGATGTACAGGGGTTACAGTAGTGAGACAGATGAGCAGAGGGCTACAGAGGTGGGACAGAGTAGCAGGGGGTACAGAGGTGGGACAGAGGAGCAGGGGGGTACTGAGGTGGGGCAGATGTGCAGGGGGTTACAGTGGTGGGACAGATGAGCAGGGGGGTACAGTGGTGGGGCAGATGTGCAGGGGGTTACAGTGGTGGGGCAGATGAGCAGGGGGTTACAGTGGTGGGGCAGATGTGCAGGCTAGTACAGTGGTGGGGCAGATATGCAGAGGGTTACAGTGGTGGGGCAGATGTGAAGGGGGTACAGTGGTGGGGCAAATGTATAGGAGGTAAAGTGATGGGCCAGATGTACAGGGGTTACAGTGGTGGGACAGATGAGCAGAGGGCTATCAAGGTGGGACAGAGGAGCAGGGGGGTACAGAGGTGGGGCAGATGTGCAGGGGGTTACAGTGGTAGGACAGATGAGCAGGGGGGTACAGAGGTTTGACAGATGAGAAGGAGGGTACAGAGGTCAGGCAGATGTGCAGGGGTTACAGTGGTTGGGCAGATGTGCAGGGTGGCACAGTGGTGGGGCAGTTGTACAGGGGGTTACAGTGGTGGGACAGATGTGCACAGTAGTACAGTGGTGGGGCAAATGTGCAGAGGGTTACAGTGGTGGGGCATAAGTACAGGGGGTTACAGTGGGGGACAGATGAGCAGGGGGTACATAGGTGGGACAGATGAGCAGGGGGTTACAGTGTTGGGGCAGTTGTGCAGGGCAGTACAGTGGTGGGGCAGATGTGCAGAGGGTTACAGTGGTGGGGCAGATGTACAGAGGGTTACAGTGGTGGGGCACATGTGCAGGGGGATACAGTAGTGGGGTAGATGTGAAGGGGGTTACAGTGGTGGGGCAGATGAGCAGGGGGTTACGGTGGTGGGGCAGATGTGCAGGCTAATACAGTGGTGGGGCAGATATGCAGAGGGTTACAGTGGTGGGGCAGATGTGCTGGTGGTTACAGTGGCGGGGAAGATGTACAGGGGGTACAGTGATGGGCTAGATGTACAGGGGTTACAGTGGTGGGACAGATGAGCAGGGGGTACAGAGGTGGGACATATGTGCAGGGGGTTACAGTGGTGGGGCAGATGTGCAGGGGGTTATAGTGGTGGGGCAGATGTGCAGAGTAGTACAGTGGTGGGTCAAATTTGCAGAGGGTTACAGTGGTGGGGCATATGTAAAGGGGGTTACAGTGGGGGGGCAGATGAGCAGGGGGTACATTGGTGGGACAGATAAGCAGGGGGTTACAGATGTGGGGCAGTTGTGCAGGGCAGTACAGAGGTGGGGCAGATGAGCAGAGGGTTACAGTGGTGGGGCAGATGAGCAGGGGGTTACAGTAGTGGAGCAGATGTGCAGGCTAGTACAGTGGTGGGGCAGATATGCAGAGGGTTACAGTGGTGGGGCAGATGTGCAGGTCAGTACAGTGGTGGGACAGATGTACAGGGTGTACAGTGATGGGGCAGATGTACAGGGGGTACAGTGATGGGCCAGATGTACAGGGGTTACAGTGGTGGGACAGAAGAGCAAGAGGTACAGAGGTGGGACAGAGGAGCAGGGGGTTACAGAGGTGGGACAGATGATCAGGGGGGTATAGAGGTGGGGCAGATGTGCAGGGGGTTACAGTGTGGGGCAGATGTGCAGAGTAGTACAGAGGAGGGGCAGATGTGCAGGAGGTTACAGAGGTGGGGCAGATGTGCAGGGGGTTACAGTGGTGGGGCAGATGTTCAGGGTAGTACAGAGGTGGGGCAGATGTGCAGAGGGTTACAGTGGTGGGGCAGATTTGCAGGGGGTTACAGTGGTAGGGCAGATGTGCAAGGGGCACAGTGGTGGGGCAGATGTGCAGGGGGTACAGTGGTGGGTAGGGATGAGCTTCGAGTTCGAGTCGAACTCATGTTCGACTCGAACATTGGCTGTTCACAAGTTCGCCGAACAGCGAACAATTTGGGGTGTTCGCGGCAAATTCGAATGCCGCGGAACACCCTTTAAAAACCTATGGGAGAAATCAGAAGTGCTAATTTTAAAGGCTAATATGCAAGTTATTGTCATAAAAAGTGTTTGGGGACCCGGGTCCTGCCCCAGGGGACATGGATCAATGCAAAAAAAAGTTTTAAAAACGGACGTTTTTTCAGGAGCAGTGATTTTAATAATGCTTAAAGTCAAACAATAAAAGTGTAATATCCCTTTAAATTTCGTACCTGGGGGGTGTCTATAGTATGCCTGTAAAGGGGCGCATGTTTCCTGTGTTTAGAACAGTCTGACAGCAAAATGACATTTTGAAGGAAAAAACTCATTTAAAACTACCCGCGGCTATTGCATTGCCGACAATACACATAGAAGTTCATTGATAAAAACGGCATGGAAATTCCCCAAAGGGGAACCCCGAACCGAAATTTAAAAAAAAAAATGACGTCGGAGTCCCCCTAAATTCCATACCAGGCCCTTCAGGTCTGGTATGGATATTAAGGGGAACCCCGGCCAAAAAAAAAAAAAAAAACGGTGTGGGGTCCCCCCAAAAATCCTAACCAGACCCTTATCCGAGCACGCAACCTGGCAGGCCGCAGGAAAAGAGGGGGGACGAGAGTGCGCCCCCCCTCCTGAACCGTACCAGGCCACATGCCCTCAACCTTGGGAGGGTGCTTTGGGGTAGCCCCCCAAAACACCTTGTCCCCATGTTGATGAGGACAAGGGCCTCATCCCCACAACCCTGGCCGGTGGTTGTGGGGGTCTGCGGGCGGGGGGCTTATCGGAATCTGGAAGCCCCCTTTAACAAGGGGACCCTCAGATCCCGGCCCCCCCCTGTGCGAAATGGTAAGGGGGTACAAAAGTACCCCTACCATTTCAGTAAAAAACTGTCAAAAATGTTAATGACAAGAGACAGTTTTTGACAATTCCTTTATTTAAATACTTCTTCTTTCTTCTATCTTCCTTCATCTTCTGGTTCTTCTGGTTCTTCTGGCTCTTCTGGTTCTTCCTCCGGCGTTCTCGTCCAGCATCTCCTCCGCAGCGTCTTCTATCTTCTTTTCCTCAGGCCGCTCCGCACCCATGCTGGCATGGAGGGAGGCTCCCGCTGTGTGACGGCGCTCCTCGTCTGACAGTTCTTAAATAACGGGGGGCGGGGCCACCCGGTGACCCCTCTGACACACGGGACATGACGGGACTTCCCTGTGGCATTCCCCGTGACGTCACAGGGAAGTCCCGACAAGTCACCGTGCGTCAGAGGGGGGCGGGGTCACCGCGGAGGAGATGCTGGACCAGAATGCCGGAGGAAGAACCAGAAGAGCCAGAAGAACCAGAAGAACCAGAAGATGAAGGAAGATAGAAGAAAGAAGAAGTATTTAAATAAAGGAACTGTCAAAAACTGTCTCTTGTCATTTTTGACAGTTTTTTTGTGAAATGGTAGGGGTACTTTTGTACCCCCTTACCATTTCACACAGGGGGGCCGGGATCTGGGGGTCCCCTTGTTAAAGGGGGCTTCCAGATTCTGATAAGCCCCCCGCCCGCAGACCCCCACAACCACCGGCCAAGGTTGTGGGGATGAGGCCCTTGTCCTCATCAACATGGGGACAAGGTGTTTTGGGGGGCTACCCCAAAGCACCCTCCCAATGTTGAGGGCATGTGGCCTGGTACGGTTCAGGAGGGGGGGGCGCACTCTCGTCCCCCCTCTTTTCCTGCGGCCTGCCAGGTTGCGTGCTCGGATAAGGGTCTGGTATGGATCTTTGGGGGGACCCCACGTCATTTTTTTTTTTTTTTTGGCCGGGGATTCCCCTTAATATCCATACCAGACCTGAAGGGCCTGGTATGGAATTTAGGGGGACTCCCACGTCATTTTTTTAAAAAATTTTGGTTCGGGGTTCCCCTTTGGGGATTTCCCATGCCGTTTTTATCAATGAACTTCTATGTGTATTGTCGGCAATGCAATAGCCGCGGGTAGTTTTAAATGAGTTTTTTCCTTCAAAATGTCATTTTGCTGTCAGACTGTTCTAAACACAGGAAACATGCGCCCCTTTACAGGCATACTATAGAACCCCCCCAGGTACGAAATTTAAAGGGATATTACACTTTTTATTGTTTGACTTTAAGCATTATTAAAATCACTGCTCCTGAAAAAACGGCCGTTTTTAAAACTTTTTTTTGCATTGATCCATGTCCCCTGGGGCAGGACCCAGGTCCCCAAACACTTTTTATGACAATAACTTGCATATTAGCCTTTAAAATTAGCACTTTTGATTATTCATGTTCGTGTCCCATAGACTTTAACGGTGTTCGCGTGTTCGAACAAACTTTTTTCCTGTTCGCATGTTCTGGTGCGAACCGAACAGGGGGGTGTTCAGCTCATCCCTAGTGGTGGGACAGAGGAGCAGGGGTTACAGAGGTGGGACAGATGAGCAGGGGGGTACATAAGTGTGGTAGATGTGCAGGGGGTTACAGTGGTGGGGCAGATGTGCAGGGGGTTACAGTGGTGGGGCAGATGTGCAGGAGGTTACAGTGGTGGGGCAGATGTGCAGGGTAGTACAGAGATGGGGCAGATGTGCAGAGGGTTACAGTGGTGGGGCAGATTTGCAGGGGGTTACAGTGGTAGGGCAGATGTGCAAGGGGAAAAGTAGTGGGGCAGATGTGCAGGGGGGTACAGTGGTGGGGCAGATATGCAGAGGGTTACAGTAGTGGGGCAGATGTGCAGGGAAGTACAGTGGTGGGGCAGATGTGCAGAGGGTTACAGTGGGGGGCAAAATGAGCATGGGGTGCATAGGTGGGACAGATGAGCAGGGGGAACAGAGGTGGGACAGATGTGCAAGGGGTTATGGTGGTGGGGTAGAAGTGCAGGGGGTTACAGGGGTGGGGCAGAAGTGCAGAGGATGACAGTGGTGGGGTAGATGTGCAGAGGGTTACAGTGGTGGGGCAGATGTGCACGGGGTTACAGTAATGGGGCAGATGTGCAGGGGGTACAGTGGTAGGGCAGTTGTACATTGGGTTACAGTTGTGGGGCAGATGTGCAGGGTAGTACAGTGGCGGGGCAGATGTGCAGAGGTTTACAGTGGTGGGGCAGATGTGCAGGGGTTTACAGCGGTGGGGCAGATGTGCAGGCTAGTACAGTGGAGGGGTAGATGTGCAGAGGGTTATAGTGGTGGGGCAGATGTGCAAGGGGTACAGTGTTGTGGCAGATGTACTGGGGTTACAGTGGTGGAACAGATGAGCAGGGGGGAACAGAGGTGGGACAGATGAGATGGGGGGTACAGAAGTGGGGCAGATGTGCATGGGGGGTACAGTGGTGGGGCTGATATACAGGTCGTTACAGTGGTGGGACAGATGAGCAGGGGGGTACAGAGGTTTGACAGATGGGAAGGGAGTACAGAGGGGGGGGCAGATGGGCAGGGTAGTACAGTGGTGGGGCAGATGTGCAGAGGGTTTCAGTAGTGGGGAAGATGTGCAGGGGGATACAGTGGTGGGGCAGATGTACAGGGGGTTATAGTGGTGGGACGGATGTGCAGGGTAGTACAGTGGTGGGGCAGATGTGCAGAGGGTTACAGTGGTGGGGCAGATGTACGGTGGGCTATGGTGGTGGGGCAGATGTGCAGGGGGTTACAGTGGTGGGGCAGATGTGCAGGGGGTTACAGTGGTGGGGCAGTTATGCAGGGCAGTATAGTGATGGGGCAGATGTGCAGAGGGTTACAGTGGTGAGGCAGATGTGCAGAGGTTTACAGTGGTGGGGCAGATGTGCAGGTGGATACAGTGGTGGGGCAGATGTGCAGAGGGTTACAGTGGTGGGGCAGATGAGCAAGGGGTACAGAGGTGGGACAGAGGAGCAGGGTGTTACAGAGGTGGGACGGATAATCAGGGGGGTACAGAGGTGGGGTAGATGTGCAGGGGGTTACAGTGGTGGGGCAGATGTGCAGGGGGTTACAGTGGTGGGGCAGATGTGCAGGGTAGTACAGAGGTGGGGCAGATGTGCAGAGGATCACACTGGTGGAGCAGATTTGCAGGGGGTTACAGTGGTAGGGCAGATATGCAAGGTGCACAGTTTTGAGGCAGGTGTGCAGGGGGGTACAGTGGTGGGACAGATGAGCAGGGGGTACAGAGGTGGGGAAGATGTGCAGGGGGTTACAGTGGTGGGGCAGATGTGCAGGGGGTTACAGTGGTGGGGCAGATGTGCAGGGTAGTACAGTGGTGAGGCAGATGTGCAGGAGGTTACAGTGGTGGGACAGATGAGCAGGGGGATACAGTGGTGGGGCAGATGTGCAGAGGGTTACAGTGGTGGGGCAGATGTGCAGAGGGTTACAGTGGTGGGGCAGATGTGCAGAGGGTTACAGTGGTGGGGCAGATGAGCAGGGGGTTACAGTGGTGGGGCAGATGTACAGGCTAGTACAGTGGTGGGGCAGATATGCAGAGGGTTACAGTGGTGGGGTAGATGTGCAGGGGGTTACAGTGGTGGGGCAGATGAGCAGGGAGTTACAGTGATGGGCCAGATGTACAGGGGTTACAGTGGTGGGAAAGATGAGCAGCGGGTACAGAGGTGGAACAGAGGAGCAGGGGGTTGCAGAGGTGGGACAGATGTGCAGTGGGTTACAGTGGTGGGGCAGATGTGCAGGGTAGTACAGACGTGGGGCAGATGTGCAGGAAGTTACAGTGGTGGGGCAGATGTGCAGGGGGCACAGTGGTGGGGCAGATTTGCAGAGGGTTTCAGTGGTAGGGCAGATGTGCAAGGGGCATAGTGGTGGGGCAGGTGGGCGGAGCAGGGTACAGTGGTGGGACAGAGGAGCAGGGGGTTACAGAGGTGGGACATATGAGCAGTGAGGTACAGAGGTGGGGCAGATGTGCAGGGGGTTACAGTGGTGGGGCAGATGTGCAGCGGGTTACAGTGGTAGGGCAGATGTGCAGGGTAGTACAGAGGTGGGACAGATGTGCAGGAGGTTACAGTGGTGGGGCAGATTTGCAGGGGAATACAGTGGTAGGGCAGATGTAAAGGGGGTTACAGTAGTGGGACAGATGAGCAGGGGGTACAGAGGTGGGACAGATGAGCAGAGGGGTACAGAGGTGGGACAGATGAGCAGGGGGTAGAGAGGTGTGCCAGATGTGCAGGGTATTGCAGGGGTGGGGCAGATGTTCAGGGGGTTACAGTGGTGGGGAAGATGTGCAGGGGGTTACAGTGGTGAAACAGATGAACAGGGGGTACAGAGGTTGGATAGGTGGGCAGGGGGTACAGAAGTTTGACAGATGAGATGGACTGTACAGAAGTGGGGCAGATGTTCAGGATAGTACAGTGGTGGGGCAGATGTGTAAAGGGTTACAGTAGTGGGGCAGATGTGCAGGGTAGTACAGTGGTGGGGCAGATGTACAGGGGGTACAGTGATTGGCCAGATTTACAGGGGGCACAGTGGTGGAACAGATGAGCGGGGGTACAGAGGTGGAACAGAGGAGCAGGGGGGCACAGAGGTGGGACAGATGAGCAGGGGGGTACAGAGGTGGGGCAGCTGTTCAGGGGATTACAGTAGTGGGGCAGATGTACAGGGGGTTACAGTGGTGGGACAGATGAGCAGGGGGGTACAGAGGTTGGACAGATGAGCAGGGGGAACAGAGGTGGGGGAAGATGTGCAGGGGTTACGGAGGTGGGGCAGATGTGCAGGGGGTTACAGTGGTGGGGCAGATGTGCAGGGCAGTACAGAGGTGGGGCAGGTGTGCAGGGGGTTACAGTGGCGTGGCAGATGTACAGGGGGTACAGTGATTGGGCAGATGTACAGGGGGTACAGTGGTGGAACAGATGAGCGGGGGTGCAGAGGTGGGACAGAGGAGCAGGTGGACACAGAGGTGGGACAGATGAGCAGGGTGGTACAGAGGTGGGGCAGATGTGCAGAGGGTTACAGTGGTGGGGCAGATGTGCAGAGGGTTACACTGGTGGGGCAGATGTGCAGGGTAGTACATAGGTTGAACAGAGAAGCAGGGGGGCACAGAGGTGGGACAGATGAGCAGGGGGTACAGAGGTGGGGCAGATGTGCTGGGGGTTACAGTAGTGGGGCAGATGTGCAGGGTAGTACAGAGGTGGGGCAGATGTGCAGAGGGTTACAGTGGTGGGGCAGTTGTGCAGGGGGTTACATTGGTAGGGTAGATGTGCAAGGGGTACTGTGGTGGGGCTGATGTGCAGGGGGGTACAGTGCTGGGGCAGATGTACAGGGGGTTACAGTAGTGGGACAGATAAGCAGGGGGGTACAGAGGTTGGACAGATGAGCAGGGGGGTACAGAGGTGGGGGACGATGTGCAGGGGTTACAGAGGTGGGGCAGATGTGCAGGGGGTTACTGTGGTGGGGCAGATGTGCAGGGCAGTACAGAGGTGGGGCAGACGTGCAGAGGGTTACAGTGGTAGGGCAGATGTGCATGGGGTCACACTGGTGGGGCAGATGTTCAGGGTAGTACAGAGGTGGGACAGATGTGCAGAGGGTTACAGTGGTGGGGCAGATGTACAGGGGGTTACATTGGTGGGACAGATGAGCAGGGGGTACAGAGGTGGGACAGATGAGCAGGGTGGTAAAGAGGTGGGACAGATGTGCAGGGTAGTAAAGAGGTGGGGTAGATATGTAGGTGCTTACAGTGGTGGGGCAGATGTTCAGGGGGTTTCAGTGGTGGGACAGATGAACAGGGGGTACAGAGGTGGGACAGGTGAGCTGGGGGGTACAGAGGTTTGACAGATGAGAGGGAGGGTACAGAGGCAGGGCAGATGTTTAGGGTTACAGTAGTGGGGCATATGTGCAGGGTAGTACAGTGGTGGAGCAGATGTGCAGGGGTTACAGTGGGGGGACAGATGAACAGGGGGTACATAGGTGGGACAGATGATCAGGGGGTACATAGGTGGGGTAGATGTGCAGGGGGTTATGGTGGTGGGGTAGATGTGCAGGGGGTTACAGTGGTGGGGCAGATGTGCAGGGGGATACAGAGGTGGGACAGATGACCAGGGGGCACAGAGGTGGGGCAGATTTGCAGAGGGTTTCAGTGGTAGGGCAGATGTGCAAGGTAGTACAGAGGTGGGGCAGATGTGCAGGAGCTTACAGTGGTGGGGCAGAGGTGCAGGGGTTACAGTGGTGGGGCAGATGTGCAGGGTAGTACAGAGGTGGGGCATATGTGCAGAGGGTTTCAGTGGTGGGGCAGATTTGCAGGGGGTTACAGTGGTAGGGCAGATGTGCAGGGGGTACAGTGGTGGCGTAGATATACAGGGGGTTACAGTCATGGGACAGATGACCAGGGGGGTACGGAGGTGGGACAGATGAGCAGGGGGGTACAGAGGTGGAACAGATGTGCAGGGTAGTACAGGAGTTAGGCAGATGTTCAGGGGGTTACAGTGGTGGTCAGATGTTCAGGGGATTACGGTGGTGGGACAGATGAACAGGGGGGTACAGAGGTGGGACAGGTGAACAGGGAGGTACAGAGGTTTGACAGAGGAGAAGGGGGGTACAGAGGTAGGGCAGATGTGCAGGGTAGTACAGTGGTGGGGCAGATGTGCAGAGGGTTACAGTAGTGGGGCAGATGTGCAGGGGGTACAGTGGTGGGGCAGTTATACAGGGGGTTACAGTGGTGGGACAGATGTGCAGGGTAGTACAGTGGTGGGGCAAATCTCCAGAGGGTTATATTGGTGGGGCATATGTACAGGGGGTTACAGTGGGCGGACAGATGAGCAGGGGGTGCAGAGGTGGGACAGATGCGCAGGGTAGTAAAGAGGTGGGGCAGATATGCAGGTGCTTACAGTGGTGGGGCAGATGTTCAGGGGGTTTCAGTGGTGGAACATATGAACAGGGGGTACAGAGGTGGAACAGGTGAGTCAGGGGGTACAGAGGTTTGACAGATGAGAGGGAGGGTACACAGGTGGGGCAGATGTTTAGGGTTATAGTAGTGGGGCATATGTGCAGGGTAGTACAGTGGTGGGACAGGTGTGCAGGGGTTACAGTGGGGGGACAGATGAGCAGGGGGTACATAGGTGGACAGATGATCAGGGGGTACAGATGTGGGGCAGATGTGCAGGGGGTTATGGTGGTGGGGTAGATGTGCAGGAGGTTACAGTGGTGGGACAGATGAGCAGGGGGTACAGAGGTGGGGCAGGTGTGCAGGGGGTTACAATGGTGGGGCAGATGTTCAGGGGGTTACAGTGGTGGGGCAGATGTGCAGGGTAGTACAGAGGTGGGGCAGATGTGCAAGAGGTTACAGTCGTGGGGCAGAGGTGCAGGGGGTTACAGTGGTGGGGCAGATGTGCATGGTAGTACAGAGGTGGGGCAGATGTGCAGAGGGTTTCAGTGGTGGGGCAGATTTGCAGGGGATTACAATTTTAGGGCAGATGTGCAAGGGGTACAGTGATAGGGCAGATGTGCAGGGGGTACAGTGGTGGGGCAGATATACAGGGGGTTACAGTCGTGGGACAGATGAGCAGGGGGGTACAGAGGTGGGACAGATGAGCAGGGGGATACAGAGGTGGGACAGATGAGCAGGGGGGTACAGAGGTGGGACAGATGAGCAGGGGGGTACAGAGGTGGGACAGATGAGCAGGGGGTACAGAGGTGGGACAGATGTGCAGGGTAGTACAGGAGTGGGGCAGATGTTCAGGGGGTTACAGTGTTGGGCGGATGTTAAGGGGATTACGGTGGTGGGACAGATGAACAGGGGGGTACAGAGGTGGGACAGGTGAACAGAGGAGTACAGAGGTTTGACAGATGAGAAGGAGGGTACAGAGGTGGGGCAGATGTGCAGGGTAGTACAGTGATGGGGCAGATGTGCAGAGGGTTACAGTAGTGGGGCAGATGTGCAGGGGGTACAGTGGTGGGGCAGTTGTACAGGGGGTTACAGTGGTGGGACAGATGTTCAGGGTAGTACAGTGGTGGGGCAAATCTGCAGAGGGTTACAGTGGTGGGGCATATGTACAGGGGGTTACAGTGGGCGGACAGATGAGCAGGGGGTTATTGTGCTGGGGTAGATGTGCAGGGGGTTACAGTGGTTGGGCAGATGTGCAGAGGGTTAAAGTGGTGGGGCTGTTGTGCAGGGCAGTACAGTGGTGGGGCAGATGTGCAGAGGGTTACAGTGGTGGGGTAGATGTGCAGAGGGTTACAGTGGTGGGGCAGATGTGCAGGGGGTTACAGTGGTGGGGCCGATGTGCAGGGGGTTACAGTGGTGGGGCCGATGTGCAGGGGGTTACAGTGGTGGGGCAGATGAACAGGGGGTTATAATGGTGGGGCAGATGTGCAGGCTAGTACAGTGGTGGGGCGGATGTGCAGAGGGTTACAGTGGTGGGGCAGATGTGCAGGGGGGTACAGTGATTTGCCAAATGTACAGGGGTTACAGTGGTGGAACAGATGAGCAGGGGGGTACAGAGGTGGGACAGAGGAGCAGGGGGGCACAGAGGTGGGACAGATGAGTAGGGGGTACAGAGTTGGGGCAGATGTGCAGGGGGTTACAGTGGTGGGGCAGATGTGCAGGGTAGTACAGATGTGGGGCAGATGTGCAGGGGGTTACAGTGGTGGGGCAGATGTGCAGGGGGTTACAGTGGTGGGATAGATGTGCAGGGTAGTACAGAGGTGGGGCAGATGTGCAGGGGGTTACAGTGGTAGGGTAGATGTGCAAGGGGTACAGTGGGGGGATAGATGTGCAGGGGGGTACAGTGGTGGGGCAGATGTACAGGGGGTTACAGCGGTGGGACAAATGAGCAGGGGGGTACAGAGGTGGGACAGATGAGCAGGGGGTACAGAGGTGGGGCAGATGTGCAGGGAGTAACAGTGGTGAGGCAGATGTGCAGGGGGTTACAATGGTGGGGCAGATGTGCAGGGTAGTACAGAGGTGGGGCAGATGTGCAGAGGGTTACAGTGGTGGGGGCAGATGTGCATGGGGTTACAGTGGTAGGGCAGATGTACAGGGGTTTACATTGGTGGGGCATATGTGCAGGGGGTTACAGTGGTGGTGCAGATGTGCAGGGTAGTACAGAGGTGGGGCAGATGTGCAGGGGGTACAGAGGTTGGATGGATGAGCAGGGGGGTACAGAGGTTGGGGCAGGTGTGCTGGGGTTACAGTGGTGGGGCAGATGTGCAGGGGGTTACAGTGGTGGGGCATATGTGCAGGGGGTTACAGTGGTGGGACAGGTGAGCAGGGGGTACAGAGGTTGGACAGATGAGAAGGGGGGTACAGAGGTTGGGGCAGATGTGCAGGGGTTACAGTGGTGGGGCAGATGTGCAGAGGTTTACAGTGATGGGGCATATGTGCAGGGGGTACAGTGGTGGGGCAGATGTACAGGTTATTACAGTGGTGGGACAGATGAGCAGGGGGGTACAGAGGTGGGACAGATGAGAAAGGGGTACAGAGGTGAGGCAGATGTTCAGGGGGTTACAGAGGTGGGGCAGATGTGCAGGGGGTTACAGTGGTGGGGCAGATGTTCAGGGGATTACAGTGGTGGGGCGGATGTGCAGGGTAGTACAGAGGTGGGGCAGATGTGCAGAGGCTTACAGAGGTGAGGCAGATGAGCAGGGGGGTACGGTGGTGAAACAGATTTGCAGGGGGGACATTAATCTGAGGTGTGAAGGTGCAAGAATTGGGGCTGATCTGAAATGTAGAGTTGCATGAATTTGTGCTGATCTGAGGCGTGAGAGTCGTGAGAGTGCAGGATTTTAATTTCTCACTACTTAAGTAGTTTACAGCATTTACTTTATAAAAAATCCTTTTCGTGATTGAGAGTGTGAAGTTGACATTTTTTTTTATATACAATTGGCAAGCTCAATTTCTTTGAAAACATTTTTGGCACACTGTACTCAAAAGGTTGCCTACCCCTGGCCCAGGTCATCTTTATGTAGAGCAACAATTTTTTTTTTCCTATTCTTAGAGAGTTCTTTGCCATGAGGTGCCATGTTGAACTTCCAGTGACCAATAGGAGAGTTAGAGTAATAACGTAAATTTAACACACTTGCTCCCCATTCACACCTGAGACTTTGTAACACTAGTCACATGACACGGGAAAAATGGCTAATTTGGCCCAATTTGGACATTTTCACTAATGCAGCGTACTCACGAGCGGACTTCTCGTCGTACTGAACTCCGAAGGACTTTGACGGAGTTTCGATGGAGTTCCAATGAAACGGACTTGCCTACACACGATCCCACCAAAGTCCGAGCGTTTTGAACGTGATGACATACGACCGAACTAGAAAAGGAAGTTCAATAGCCAGTAGCCAATAGCTGCCCTTGCGTCATTTTTGGTCCGTTGGACTAGCATACAGGCGAATGTTTTTTTCGATAGGGATTAAGTCCGTCGGAAAGATTTGAAACAAGTTCTATTTCTAAGGTTCGCCAGATTTTTCGACAGAAAAGGTCCAATGAAGTCCACACAGGATCGGAATGTCTGACGGATTTGTTCCATCTGACCTTTTCTGCTGGAAAGTCAGTTCGTGTGTACACGGCATTGGAGGTCTACTCGCTTTTAGACATTATTGGCTGTGTGTTGAGTTATTTTGAGGGGACAGCAAATTTGCACTGTTATTCAAGCTGTACACTCACTACTTTACATTGTAGCAAAGTGTTATTTCTTCAGTGTTGTCACATGTAAAGATAGAATAAAATATTTACAAAAATGTGAGGGGTGAGATGCTATATATGTATATATATTGACAGTGGGAACGGAAAGTATTCAGACCCCCTTAAATTTTCCACTCCTTGTTATATTGCAGGCATTTGCTAAAATCATTTAAGTTTATTTTTTCCTCATTAATGTAAACACAGCACCCCATATTGACAGAAAAACACAGAATTGTTGACATTTTTGTAGATTTATTAAAAAAGAAAAACTGAAATATCACATGGTCCTAAATATTCAGACCCTTTGCTGTGACACTCATATATTTAACTCAGGTGTTGTCCATTTCTTCTGATCATCCTTGAGATGGTTCTACACCTTCATTTGAGTCCAGCTGTGTTTGATTATACTGATTGGACTTGATTAGGAAAGCCACACACATGTCTATATAAGACCTTACAGCTCACAGTGCATGTCAGAGCAAATGAGAATCATGAGGTCAAAGGAACTGTCTGAAGAGCTCAGAGACAGAATTGTGGAAAGGCACAGATCTGGCCAAGGTTACAAAAAAATTTCTGCTGCACTTAAGGTTCCTAAGAGCACAGTGGCCTTCATAATCTTTAAATGGAAGTTGTTTGGGATGACCAGAACCCTTCCTAGAGCTAGCTATCCGGCCAAACTGAGCTATCGGGGGGAGAAGAACCTTGGTGAGAGAGGTAAAGGAGAACCCAAAGATCACTGTGGCTGAGCTCCAGAGATGCAGTCGGGAGATGGGAGAAAGTTGTAGAAAGTCAACCATCACTGCAGCCCTCCACCAGTCGGGGCTTTATGGCAGAGTGGCCCGATGGAAGCCTTTCCTTAGTGCAAGACACATGAAAGCCCGCATGGAGTTTGCTAAAAAAACACCTAAAGGACTCCAAGATGGTAAGTGTGACAGACCTAGCCGGGACAGAGGCTGTTGGAGAGGACTGAATGCAAGCCTCTTGCCTTTTGATTATGGGCCCTGGATTTTCAAGGGAACAATACTCTTTGTAAGGTGAATTAGAAATCCAGTCTGAACTGTACTAATCGGACTCAGTCATGTATATATGTATATATTGTATGTTAAATTGGAAAAATTCTGTGAGCCACAATGATCTTATGCCTTTCTTGTGCTACCTCCAGCTGCATGCGCTAATCACGCTTCATATAACGTGCATAGGATAAATTTACAAGTTATGCGCTGCGCTTGGGTGACCCCAAAAACAAAATTAATAATAACCAATTTTGTGCTTACTAATAATATTACAAATAATATGAATGTAGAATAAATAAACAAGGTGTGAAAAAACAAGTGCTTGTTACACCATAAATTAGTGCTTATTAGTGCTTTTTACACCATACATAGTGTCATAATCAACATAAAAAGTGTGCTTAGTGCTCAATACACAGTAACCTAATTTTCTTAAATAAAAAAAAAAAAAAAAAAAAAGTTCTCTATGGCACAATGTCCAGCAGTGATAATAAAACAATGTGTGCAGGTGGTGTTCAGCTGTGACAACAATCCAACATCATGCCGAAGATATCCTGAGTGCTGCAAAACATGCTCCTGTGCTCCTTCATGACCCCCTTAAGCTAATGTGCTCACCTCAGAGCGTGTGACTCAGCTTCTACCCTGAGTCCAAAATTGCTTGGAGCCACCCCTGGGCTCAGTCTCAGTGTCTGCTCCACTCCTCCAGCTGGAAACAATGTGGCTCCATACATAGAATGAAAGGAAACTATATAGTGTAATATAGTCAATATGCTTTTATTAAAAGAAAACGCTCCCCACACCGGGGTACTCACATGGCACTGGTGCGTCAGTGCACCATACTATAACGGCTTTCTATGCAAAATCAGTGGAAGTTTGGTGCGGTATGCTGTGCTGAGACAGCGCTGGTGTAAAGTCTGTGTCAGTCTCTCCATCCTGGCCCCTCCCCTACGTGTCTTCGACACAGGGATCACGTGTCATCATCAGGGGGAGAGCCTTACAGATCATTTTGTGTTTGGCAATGAAGGGGAACCTGCCCACGAGGACCTGCGAGAATATAGAGAGGCTATGCTCGGTCTTGCAGGGGTCTCAGAGCTCAAACCTGATCTGGACCGTTTGCTAAGGAAGGAACAGCATCTGGAAAGGGCATAAAGGAAACTGCTAGAACACGTTCAGCAGCATGCCAGAGAATTGGCAGTGGAAAATCCGGAGATTGCCATCCCCAAACCTGAAGTGCTGACAACAGGGCAGAGCTCTGCTAACCTCTGCCCAGCAATGATAGCATCTTCTGGGTTCCATGGACAGGAGATGGTGAACCTATATCCCCAGACATCAGTTGCAGAGACATAGGATTTGATAGACTTTTCTGCGGAGGAAGAACAACCTGATGAGCCTCCAGCAGAAGAGCTGCTATCAGGGCCAAAGTTCACTGTGCTCTGCTCAGCACTAACAGTGGCTTCGGCCTTCTTGAGAGAAGAGGTAGTCGGCCTTTCTCCCACAACACTGACAGGGACATGTGATTTTCTGCCAGCAGCATCTTTGGAGTTACAACAAACCTCTCCAGCTGAAGATCTGGTATCTGAACAGAGGGTCCAAGACCTTTGTCCCACACTTTTAGCAATTCCAGAGACTGAGGATTTGATAGACGTTTCTGTAGAGGAGGAACCACCTAGCAAACCCCCAGCTGAGGTGCTGGCAACCGGACAGAGGGTCCAAGACCTCTGCCCCACACCTGCAGCAATTGTGGAGGCCCAAGGTGAGGAGGTGGCAGTCTATCGCGGGCTGCAGGTCAGGATCCAAGGAGAGAATGCAGTCATCACCTCACAACTGCAGCTTGATCTGGTGTCGGTGGATGGGGCTTCAGTCCCCACCTGTATACCCCAGGGATGCTGGGCAGTCGGCCCAGATCCCCAACAGCAGGATGGAGTGAGACCAGTCCCCCTGTCTTCTCTCCAGTGGCAGAAAGGACTCCAGGGAGAAGGGCCAGTCCGGGCCTCTCCCCAGCGGCGGATATGTTCTCTGAGAGAGGCAGAGGTTGGCTGGGTGACTAATACTCTGTTTGGAACAATTTGGTTGGGGTACTGTGTGGGTACAGGCAGTAGAGGACTGGAACTATGGACTAACTTCGGAGTCAACCCGTCTGGGGTCTCCTCCTGTGTTGGTCTCCTGCCGAAAGGGGAGAAATGTGACAGACCTAGCCGGGACAGAGGCTGTTGGAGAGGACTGAATGCAAGCCTCTTGCCTTTTGATTATGGGCCCTGGATTTTCAAGGGAACAATACTCTTTGTGAGGTGAATTAGAAATCCAGTCTGAACTGTACTGATTGGTATCAGTCGTGTCTATATGTATATATTGTATGTTGTTTGATTCTGTTGTGGACTCTTTGCTGTGATCATTTGGGAAGTGTGTCCCTGTAGAGGGAGGGGGGATTCCTCAAGCAGCCCCCTGCTGATAAGACTGATTCATACTGTTGGGACACATCCTGTGAGGAGATGCTGGTGTCATCAACTCCAACTACCTGTCTTGTTCTCTGCTATAATGTGTTTAATGTAAATGAGTTTAGTCTGTCTTACCACAGGTTCTAAGGGTATTCCACACATTGTTGTTTGTTCTAATTAACCCTGTGTTTATGTTTATGGTAATGAGCTAGGAGACGTAGTCACCTAGTCTGGGTAAATGGATTAGATAATTAGCTCATGTTAATTAGGTTACAGTTGTATTGTTAGAGGAGGTTCCAAAGGCATATAAAGTCTTGTAATTTTGATTCTAAATAAAGTTAGTTCATGTTAGCATCTAAGCAAGTGCCGCCTTGTTTTGTGCTTGGAAGCATTTGGAATATCTGATATCTGTATACAGACTGGGAGGAAGTGGTATATGACGGAAGCACTCAAGCAGAGTGTGGGATGTTCCATGACAGTGAGAAATAAGATTCTCTGGTCTGATGAGACCAAGATAGAACTTTTTGGCCTTAATTCTAAGCGGTATGTGTGGAGAAAACCAGGCACTGCTCATCACCTGTCCAATACGGTCCCAACAGTGAAGCATGGTGGTGGCAGCATCATGCTGTGGGAGTGTTTTTTAGCTGCAGGGACAGGACTACTGGTTGCAATCGAGGGAAAGATGAATGCGGCCAAGTACAGGGATAGCCTGAACGAAAACCTTCTCCAGAGTGCTCAGGACCTCAGACTGGGCCGAAGGTTTACCTTCCAAAAAGACAGTGACCCTAAGTACACAGCTAAAATAACGAAGGAGTGTCTTCACAACAACTCCGTGACTGTTCTTGAATGGCCCTGACTTAAACCCAATTGAGCATCTCTGGAGAGACCTAAAAATGGTTGTCCACCAATGTTTACCATCCAATCTGACAGAACTGGAGAGGATCTGCAAGGAGGAATGGCAGAGGATCCCCAAATCCAGGTGTGAAAAACTTGTTGCATCTTTCCCAAAAAGTCTCATGGCTGTATTAGATCAAAAGGATGCTTCTACTAAATACTGAGCAAAGGGTCTGAATACTTAGGACCATGTGATATTTCTGTCATAGACACTGGCTGCAAGGACCTATTTCTGTCCACATTCACCCTATTATTTGGTATTGCTATATTAATCTTTTTTCTTACATTTTTGAGAGACTTGCCCAAAGAGTATTCTTGGTTGTTAATTCTGAACAATGCATGATTCTTGAAAGAGCTGATCACATTGACATGCGGAGACGAACTGTCTGGTCACCAGGGCTGCCTTAAGTGTTGTGTTAATTAACATGTTAATTATATTATTGTCTTTTAAGTTTTGCTAGAGGGGAGGGGGGAGTATCCATGAGTCAGCCCTACCTCGTTATATAACCCCTTGTGTTAAATGTGTACAAAAAGGCTGTATTCTGTCCAATAAAGCATTCAAGATTCTACAAGCTATTTTCGGCTAGACTTGTATTTAATGCAGCTATAATAATATATCTCTGTGATGGTTAGATTGGAGGAAGCGGTATTACTGACGGAAGCACTCAGCGGAGTGTGAGATTGGATCCGTCACAATTTCAGTTTTTCTTTTTTAATAAATCTGCAAAAATGTCAACAATTCTGTGTTTTTCTGTCAATATGGGGTGCTGTGTGTATATTAATGAGGAAAAAAATTAACTTAAATGATTTTAGCAAATGGCTGCAATATACAGTAACAAAGAGTGAAAAATGTAAGGGTGTCTGAATACTTTCCGTCCCCACTGTATATAGGAAAACCCTGATATAGGTGGCTATATAAGCTGCAGACAAAAAGTAAAGTATTGTCCCAGGGGGCCCTTGCCCCTTGGCATATTAAACACCAGCAAAAAAAAAAAAATCAGAATAAAAACAAGAAAACATCAACTATAAGTTTATGAAAAGAAACTCTTGGTTGGTGCTCTGATGAGAAACACATTAATAATGCTAAATATTATGGCTCATTGGGACCACTGTCTGCAAATAGTTCCAAAATGATTCTATTTGAAGAAGAATGCAGTTTCTGGCACAATCTAGATTATAATTGGAGAACTGATCTATGACCATTCCCCAAGTTCATAAATCTGACATTGGGCTTGTACAAAATGTACCGCAGCTGCTTTGTCAAGGTTAATTGTTTTTTTGCTGACAGCAGTGCTCAAGCACTAACTAGATGTCAGTACCATGTTTTGAAAGCTGAATTTAAATGATAATGTCCTCTTATCAGCATAGACCAGTGATCAAGGACATTTTAGACAATAGATGCAACAATCCACATCACAATTGAAACATTCTTTGATAGGAAATGTCTGACCTGAATGAGGGTGGTTGAGCAAAGATGCACAGATCAAGGAACTACACAGATTGCATTTATGACTCTTAAAGCAACCTTTTTTTAATACATATCTGATGGATCTTCTCTTCTCTGACCAGAATATCCTTAAGATTTCTGCTGTGTGTGTAAAAATGTAGCGGTGATCTTTAACCTCAAGGTTATTGTGACTCTGAAAGATATGGTCAGAACAAGTAGTAATTTTCTTGTATATTTCCAAATAGAAAGTATGCATTTGTACAAATGGAACCTTGTTCAACTTGGTAGAATGAGGTAACTTGTGAGTGTCTTCTCTACTATGGAATCTAGATAACCTCTTTGGAGGAATGTCTTATCTGTTCATTCTGAACATCTGCATTTTTTAGGCAATAAACCAAACACCCTGACTAAAGGGTACAATGGCACAATTTTATTTTAAAAATAGCTTTTTTAGGGGGGGTGGGGGAGGTTATTGGAATTATTTGTGGAGATTATATAAAATCTTTCTGGGAGTGAACCAGGCCAAGACTTGTAAACTCAGACAGGCAGGCTAAGCTTGTTTTTTTCCTTGGATTTATCATTGGCCTTGATTAAAACTCAGGCAGGTGCATGGCTAAGTTGTTTTGTAGGGGGGTGGGTGAAGCCTGATGGAAACTGAGAAACAAATCCCCTTGCAAGTCCATCTTGCCTTTGATTGACAGTGCATGGCAGTGGATGAGTGGATCTTGTGACTTCAATGTGACTAGTCATTGCAAATACTGCATGGACATTGTCATGTCTGGTAATGGCATCAGGCAGTATCCTTGGCCTCTGTTTTCATTCAGCTTTCTGCATGGGGAATCTTCCAGCCAGTAGCTGAATGGGGCCTGAATAGAGTCATCAGTTGTGAGGAAGGATTGCTTGTAAACACCAGCCCTGTGATGGAAGCTGTCATTCATGAGAGCTTTGCAACCCAAAATGCCCCACTCTGAGCACTGACATCTTGCTGTGCACCCACTTAGAGTTTGTTTTAATGACTGCCAGTTTCCACATCTTGCAACTGCCAGTAATTCTTTTTGAATCTGCCTCAGCAATAGCAACAGGTTTTTCCAAGGGTAACTCGGTAACTCCACTTTTGTGAAAATAAAGCAAACACAAAAAAAAGTAATACCATACAATTTGTATTTTCATAATGTAATTTAATTTGATAAAAAAAAATACTTTTCCTTTTTAATCTGTAATTTTCATGAAAATTCAAAGCAAAATATCCATCTGGAGGCATTCTGCACATAGTTAATGTATGTAAAAAACAAAAATGTAATTTCCTGCTTGTGTAATTGGTTCACTGATTTTCCCAGAAGTCTGCACTAAGTTACAGTCCAAGTCAAATTTTAGGATTACTCAGTAATAGAAATGTTAGTTTTGGTGAGATATTCTACCATAGTTAAATACATCTAAAGGGATGTAGACACTGCAGCTTTTGTTATTAGAACATAAAAAGTACAGTCTATACCATTCAGAATCATTATCCAAATGACATAGTGGAAGAAACAGCTTTTTCTTCAGAGCAGAAACAGATGGGAAACTACAGCAAAAAGTTGAAGAACCCTTTAAAGTGATGGTAAGAACTACCTGAATTTGTTTGACATCTCAATACTATTACTAAAACTGTCACAGGTACTTATCACCAGAAAATTGCCATAAATGTTTGTTAAATTCACAAGATAATGTTTAATACTTATTGTTTTAGAATTCATACTCACTGTGGTCCCTGGTAATTAGGCATATAGTCCCTTAATGGCGACAGCTTCCCCTCTACCTCTGACCACGACAGGTTCTCCGGCCGGCAGAGCTGTCACTTTTGGTTGGACTGCAAGCCGCGGTCCCAACCCTGCAGTGCTCTCTTGCTTCTGGATAGGTCCCTAGACAGTCTAGCAGCCAGATGTGCCTGGGAAAGGCCCAATCTCTGGCCTAGCAGCCCAGGTAGTACAACACATGTCCACCCAGACAGCCATCCAGGTGGCACAGAACCTAGATCACCTGACTCCACCTGAATATATAGGCTCTCCCAGCAGACCAAGGGATTCAAGAAAATCCTTGTCCATTGGCGGAGATACCCCAAATACCTATAACTTGACCTTGCGTTGATCTACTCATATTTAGTACCACCAAGTACCTAGTGGTAGAAGAGAAAAGTGCAACGAGGCCAAACTTAGGGAGAAATCAATAGATCTCTAACAATGAACCAGGATAATTATTCCTGGCATGTAAAGTTGTGAGGAGCAACCCTGCTTAAACTCCAAGGTACTACATCAAAAATTCTGCATATTCCAATTTCAAAAATTGAAGCGCCAACACCAGCCATTTCCCAGATAAAATGCCTGCAAAAAAAAAATATTTTCTGGCAGTGCCATCCCCAAGACTAGACTCTGGATCTGCCCTTGGCCTGACCAGCAGCTGGCGCAGTCTCTCAGTGGGCTTCTGGGAGACCAGTTGCTCCCTCCCCCTCCACAGTTCGGTGCTCCAGTGAGCCATGGAAGGAAAGACCAGAGAGAGAACTAAGCAATCTGCATTTTTTTATTGCTCAGTTCTCAGCTTCATAGGCGGCGGGGGCAGATAAAGCTGGGATCTGTGCTGCATCCACTTAGGTGAGTATAAAGGTTTTCATTTTTGGAATCCCACATTCTCTTTAAAGTACAGAAAAATACTTAAAAAGAAAAATCAGAGAGCATACCATTAGAGTACAAAGTTTATTCAGTCTGCCTGTATATAAAGAGAAATAACAAAGGTTCATTACCCGCTTGCGGTCCCCCCACCGTAGATATACTGTAGCAGAAGAGCCACTCTGCGCTGGATTGTGTACCTAGTACCCAACCTTTAAGCTGGGGTATTGAGTGTGCACCCCCCCCCGCCCCGGCTGTGCTGTGACTGGCTGCAGCATCAACCACTGATTGGTCACCGGCAACTCACGATCGGCTTGGGACATTACCGAAGAGAGCCCTGTGCAGGTAAACAAACACAGGGCTCTCTTCTGACAGCAGCAATGTGTTGTTTTTTTCTTCCTGCAAAGCAGGAAGAAAAAAACAGCACATTGCTTAGTAAAAACAGCACACACAGTAACACAAGTTGGCCACACATTTTACCCCTTGATCACCCTAGATGTTAACCCCTCCCCTGCCAGTGTCATTAGTACAGTCCCAGTACATATTTCTAGCACTGATCACTCTATTGGTGTCACTGGTTCCCAAAAAAGTGTCAAAAGTGTCAGTTAGGTGTCTGATTTGTTGCCACAATATTGCAGTCTCACTAAAAGTTGCTGATTGCAGCCATTACAAGTAAAGAATAAAAAATAAATAAAAATTCCATAAATATATCACATAGTTTGTAAACGCCTTTAACTTTTTGCACAAACCAATCAATATACGCTTGTTGGGATTTTTATTACCAAAAATATGTAGCAGAATACATTTTGGCCTAAACTGATGAAGAAATTAGATATTTTACATATTTTTATTGAATGTGTTTTATAGCAGAAAGTAAAAAATATATATATTTTTTTTTTTCCAAAATTGTCTGTGTTTTTTTGTTTATAGCGCAAATAAATAAAAACCGCAGAGGTGATCAAATACCACCAAAACAAAGTCCTATTTGTGGGAAAAAAAGTTTCAGAGCCAGTTCCCAATGATTCACACAATGTGAGATAGAGTAGTTACTGTGAGCTATTTGGATAAAACTTGGCTAACCTATATAGAGTGATGTACCAACGTGTGGTTAGTTTTAGAGCTAGTTCGCAATGATTCACACAATCTGAGATAGAGAAGGTACTGAATATCGTAAGGCCTGCAGCTACTTTGAAGTGGAGATGGATGTGTTTAAGTTTTTTTTCCATGCTAAGAAGGACTTTGTTTTATGGAATTCAGATTCACGCTGTAGTAAGGTAGAAAACAGTGATTTACATTCAATAGATTTTGAAGGGACCGTAAAAAAGTGGGAGACAAGTACACGGCTAAAATGACCAACAAAATCTTAATACTGAAGCCATATTTAGACAGAACCTGCAGCAAATAGCCACAATGTCGAACGCCTTCTCCGCATCTATGGTTAGCAACAGGTAAGGTGTTTGTGTCAGGCTAGAGCATATAACAGGTAACAGTTCAGGTGTTCTGATTATGCAAAGAGTTCAGAGAACAAGAGCACATACCATGAGCAGGTCTGAGCAGAGCAGGTCAGCTGGGACTTGTAGTTCACCGCTGTAGATGTAGGTAGATGTTTGCTGGACCTTGTAGTTCACCGCTGCAGATGAGGATTGATGGTTCTGGTGTTTGTAGTTCACCGCTGCAGGTGGAGGATTGATGTCTGGTGCTTGTAGTTCACTGCTGCAGATGAAGGTACTAGTGGTATCAGGCAAAAACGTAGTCTAGGCAAGCTGGGTCATACACAGGAAGATCAGAGTCCAAACGGTACCGAATCAGAAGCAAGCAAATAGGGTCAAACGAACCGGGTCATACATGAAATACACAGAGCAGATATCAACTGGATCAAACACAAGGTAAACTCTAACACGAGCAATGATTGAATGCTGATGCAAGTTATTTAAAGGTGAGCTGGCCAATCATTGTTGTTTCCCAGGTAAAGGCTGTGTCAGGTGAGTTGTGCTGGGTCCTAAAGAGATCCTAGTACTGACAGTACCCCCCCTTTCTCGAGGGGTTGCTCCTGCACCCCCAGGCTTACTTGGATAACGAAGATGAAACTTCTTCTTAAGTCGGTCAGCATGAAGATCACGAGCTGGGACCCAAGATCGATCCTCTGGGCCGAAACCTTTCCAATGAACGAGATATTGTAAGGAATTGCGCACTCGTCTGGAATCAAGAATAAATGCCACTTCATATTCCTGACTGTCCAACACATCCACAGGTTCTGGTTCATTTACTTGGAGGCTGGAATGAACAGGTTTCAACAATGAAACATGAAAGACATTTGGAATGCGCATGGATGGGGGAGTTTTAATCTATAGGATACAGGATTAACAATCTCCGAAATTTCATAGGGCCCGATGAATTTTGGGCCAAGTTTTTTAGATGGAACATGCAGGGACAGATTCCTGGATGATAGCCACACTTTGTCACCAACTTTATATCCTGGTGTCTTTGAGCGCCTCTTGTCCGCCATTTTCTTAAAAGCCAGCACAGAGCGAGAAATAGCATGATTAACATCGGACCAGGGGCGCATGCGCAGCGGGCAATGATGGCGGACGCTTGAAAGAGTAGCTCCAGACCCGCTCCTTCCATTCACGGACCCTGCTCAGCAACACTAGCTTCATTAGACCCAGGATCCACTGAAAAAGCTCCCGGAACTCTCCGGGCACCTCATGGGGAAAATAGGATCCCAGCGGCACGGATACCAGGGGTTTGTCCCGCCTCCGACCTCCCGGCCGGCTCAAAACATGGAGCGGTTCCTGTATAGGCCGCAATCCCCCACCTCAATTAGCCAGACGGCTGCAGCGCTCGCCGCGGAACGAACGGCAGATACGGCAACCATCACACCGGATCTCTCTGCTCATAGTCCCCTAACCCAAGAGACACCCCTCTCTGCACAACAACAAAGAGGGGAGACTTCACACAGCAACTACAGAGAAATAGCAGAACATGCTGCAGACCACCTTGCTGATCATCCTGCATTGTTCACAGGTACTTCTATCTCTACTCCCCCACCCCAAGAGAAAAACCCAGACAGCTCAGTTACAGTTACAGTTGCAGTGCTGGACTTAAAGCTACAGACCCTGCTACAAGACCTGACCCGTAACTTTACAGTAGCAGTAGGGAAACTGGCTCAGGAGCTCCGAGGGGAAATCGATCAACTTGGTGATCGAACTGACACTTTAGAATCCAAATTTGACGAACTGGTGAAATATGTGCACGTGCTTGAAGAAGATAATGCGACACTCAAACAAAGTGTTTTCCAGGTCCAATTACAGCAGGAAGACCTGGGGAACAGAGAGAGAGACGCCAAAATGTGAGAATCCGTGGAATTCCGGAAACAGTCCCTGACAAAGAAATACGTTCCTATCTTCTAGGACTGTTTGTCACTATAGCTCCACATATTCCAGATATCGATTGGAGGCTAGATAGGGCCCACCGGTCCCTAGCTCCGAAACCACCCCTAGGTACCAACCCGAGAGACGTAATAGCTCGCTTCCACTACTATGAAAGCAAAGAAGCTCTCACAATGGCCACGCGAAATAAAAATCGAATTGAATATAAAGGCGCTAAACTTCAAATTTTTAGCGACCTATCACCCATCACTCTCGCCAAAAGACGGGACTTACGGCCAGTAACCATGCACCTACAACAACATCAAGTTGCCTACAGATGGGGTTTCCCTTTTCGCCTCTCGGTCTTGAGAGATGGTACTCAATACTCGATGCGAGCCTTACACGAATGTGAGGCCTTTGTCCGTAACTTGGGACTGCCGCCTATTCCTGAAGAGGATCTCCCTCCACCACCTTTAAACATGATTCCCACACCTCTTCAACCACTTACAGCGATCTGGACCCCAGTTCGTCGGAGACGTCAAAGAAACCTTTCCACCCCTCAACGCCCTGCTTCAGCTAGAATGCCTACCTGAACTCTTTCCACTTAATGAGGAGAAGCTCCTCAATATTTCTTTTTTTTTCCTACCATTTTCCTCGGTACTCCGAGGGTTTGTTGACGGCAGTACCATGATGTTCGCAGAGAGAGACCTCCCTAATCCTGCTCTTGTTGGCCTAGTTTAACGGCAAATGTTCCAGTTTGTGGACGTCAACTCCCCGGTCGAGATGGTCCCCCTCTCTCTCTCTTTTTTTTTTTTTTTCTCTCCCCCAGAATCCAAAGTTTAAAGTTTGCATATACAATTTTTCTTTTCTTTTTGGAGGGAGCGGGTACCGCTCCGTCCATGTTGCTGACCGGCATGCCCTTCTACAGGTCTATGGCTGACAGCCAAGGCCCCCTGAAGATTTTTTCATCTTCAGGCTTACAAAATGTTTTTTCTTTATTACTTTTTGGATCCTTTTTTGTAGTTCATATTTTTTCCTTTTCTTTTTTCCTTTTCAAACCTAGGCCCTTTTTTGGCCTGAATATATGCCTAACATTTACTGTTTATTTTGTTAATGTATATTTGCTCACTGTCTACATGTCAATTGAGAAATGTGCAAAGATACTACCGATTAATATATTTTGGTTAAACATGCTGCTGTTTATTATTAAGATTTCACTTGCTGTAAAATACATGTACTCCTCATGGCTCTGAAGGTCTTCTCGTGTAGCGTGAAGGGTTTGAACTCTATCCACAAGCGCTGGCTAGCCTTGAAGGAATTCAGAGCCTCTGGAGCCGATGTGGTCATGGTTCAGGAGACACACTTTCGACCGGGAGGCTCCTTTAAGTTCGCTTCTAAATTGTTTCCTAACACATTTGTAGCCTCCAACCCATCTGGGAAGGCAGGTGTAGCAATTTTGTTCAAAAATTCATGTCCTATAAGAGTAATTGACTCAAAATTGGACCCCCGGGGACGATTTGTGATCCTGAACTGTGTCCATTTAAAGACGAAACTCACGATAGTCAACATCTATGCACCCAATTCTGGACAGATAGGATTCCTCACTAAGGTCCTTGAAGAAGTACAAAATTCCTCTCATCCTTTTACAATTGTGGGAGGAGATTTCAACATGTGTATGTCCGCCAACAAAGATAGACTTAATCTCTTCCAAAATACCCCCCCAACTCAAGCTTATAGGCTATCTACTTCCTTCCGCAAATTAATTCATACCCATAACCTGTTTGACTCTTGGAGAGTGAAACATCCCACTGGTAAACAATTTACTTTTTATTCCCCCCCACACAAAGGATATTCTCGTCTTGATTACTTCCTACTTTCCGTACCCCTGCTACCCCAATTAGTTGCCTCTGAAATTGGTCCAATTACATGGTCCGACCACGCACCCATAACTCTAGATATATCCCTACATTCAGCATTTCCTAAGTCATGTCATTGGAGACTTAATGAGTCTCTCCTGAAAAATGAGGTAATTAAACAGCAACTCCAAACAAAATTGACTGAATACTTCCAGCTTAATGACGGATCTGTCTCGGACACTTCCATATTGTGGGAGGCCCACAAGGCCTTCTTTAGGGGTGAGTGCATATCTGCTGGGTCGCACAGGAAGCGAGATTCACTTCAACAAAAATCTAAACTCTTGACTCAAATACGCTCAGCTGAGGTGCACTTACTTCAAGCCCCCACAACTACCCGTCTACGGGAGGTGATATCTATCCGTAATAAAATTAAGTCCTTAGATATGAATAAAATCTCCAAAGCCATTTTATGGTCAAAGCAGAAGTTCTATGAATATGCTGACAAACCTCACAGAATGCTAGTGAACAGGCTGAAACCACGCCCAAGCCTCTCCATCCCTGACCATATAACACAAATGGATGGAACTCCCACCTACTGTCCCCAATCCATGTCTAGGGTCTTTGGAGAATTTTATAATAAATTATATAATTGTTTGAGCTCTGATCCACACACCCAATTCACCCAGGGGAAATTCGATTCATTTATATCGTCTTTGAAGCTTCCACAAATATCCCCTGACCAGCGCTCTTCATTAAATGCTCCCATCACCACTGAAGAATTGACTGAAGTGACTAAACTACTCCCCCTACATAAATCCCCAGGTCCAGATGGACTCCCCTACTCTTACTACAAAACTTTCCTTCCTATATTATCCCCACACATGTTAAATTTATATGCCTCCCTATTAAAAGGTACAATACCCCATTCCCAATTTCTTCATGCCCATATCATAGTCATACCAAAACCAGATAAAGACCCATCTGTCCCTGACAATTACCGTCCAATCGCCCTATTAAACTCTGATTACAAAATTTTCACCAAAATTTTAGCAAATAGACTCTCAAAAATTATACCGTCCCTGATAAATAGAGATCAGGTTGGATTTGTCCCCCTGAGACACGCAGGGGACAACACTAGACGCACCATAGATCTTGTCGACTCACTTACTAGAACTAAAACTCCGGCAGTAATATTAAGTTTAGATGCACAGAAGGCATTTGACCGCCTTGGCCTTTCATGTTTGCGATCCTGTCCAAATATGGTTTCTCGGGTCCCTTTGTACAGGCTCTTAGATCCTTATACTCTCTCCCTACCTCCCAAGTACAACTTTCATCTTATCTATCTTCCCCATTCCCCCTTAGCAACGGTACTAGACAGGGATGCCCTTTGTCACCTCTACTTTTTATACTCAGCTTAGAACCCTTAGCTGAAAAAATTTGTGATTGTCCCTCCATTGTAGGAGTACGCCTGCGTCAGTCAGAATACAAATTATCCCTTTTTGCAGACGATATTCTTTTAACACTTACTCAACCACATACGTCCCTACCTTCGTTACATAAAATCCTAAACTCTTTTAGTGAAATCTCTGGGTTTAAAATTAACACTACCAAAACGGAAGCTCTTCCCATAAATATCACATCATCTAACTTGATCACCCTTAAACAGAATTATAATTATCACTGGAGCTCTACATCCTTGAAATACTTAGGTGTCCGAATTACAGCATCATATTCCTCTCTATATCAGGCGAACTTCCCCCCCCTATTCCAAGAAATTAACCGCTTGCTGACCCATTGGACTGCTCTGCCCATCTCTCTCCTTGGACGTATAAATATTCTAAAAATGTCTATCCTTCCTAAATTATTGTACCTATTTGAGACACTTCCAGTGGCAATACCAATGTCTCAGTTGAAAATTCTTCAAAGAAGAAGCCTCCGTTTTATATGGAACAACGCTTCACAGAGTGGCGGGCTCAGTGGTCATGGCACGTAAGCTTAAAGGTGGCCTAGGAGCCCCAGACTTCATCAAGTACTATTACGCCTCTCATCTAAGGGTCCTTACTTCGTGGACCAATAGAACAGCCCCAAACAGATGGGCGGATATTGAAATGAGCAAAACTTCCCCAGTACACCCATGCTACATGTTGTGGCCATCCACTGACAAATATATGCCCCAGCTGAGAACCCTTTGCTTGGCCCCAATGCTCTTTACATTGGCTATATGGAAGAAGTGCTCCACTAAATACTCACTTTCATCCCCATGCTCACCTCTCACCAACATCCTTTTTAACCCAGACATCCTAGATAGTTTGTCCTATGACCGTATGGTGCACTGGACTAAGGCTGGGATTTTTCAGTTGCGGCAGCTAGTCAACCCAGCCACGAGACACCTATTATCCTTTGAGGACCTTCAAAAACACCACCAATTACCCAAAACAATATTTTACTCATATCTACAAATCAGACACTTCTTTTCTATCAAAACTCCTACACTATCTTTAGATAAACCTACCCAATTTGAAATGCTTTGTGCTACAGGCCCTCATGAACCCCAATTGATATCCACCATCTATAGAATACTCCATGAGGCCACTCCCCTAAAAGTAGATACACATTATTATATGAGGAAATGGGCACAGATTCTCCAACATGACATATCTTTACTAGACTGGGATAAGATTTGGGTCTCCACTTCCAAAAGTTCCCAATGCATCTCCCACAAAGAAACCGGTTACAAGATACTTATGTTTTGGTATAAAACCCCAGAAAGACTACATGCGACCGACTCGTCCATATCCCAAATGTGTTGGAGATGTAATAAGGCGGTTGGCTCCCACTTTCACATCTTATGGGAATGTTCTTTAATATCACAACTTTGGGAGCAGATCCAAATTCTACTAGAGAAATTGCTGGGAATCCTCATTCCCCTAGACCCCATGTACTATTTACTAGGCCTCGCCTATCAAGGTCTTCACAAATCAAAGCAGAAACTGATGTCCTACGTGTTATTAGCAGCTAAGAAAGTTATTCCTAAACTTTGGCTATCCACTTCCCCTCCCACCCTCTCACATACCCTATCTACCTTAATAGATATACGCAGAATGGAACATCTAACTGCCATTGTTGAAGATTCCATACAGAAATTTTCTCTTATATGGCAACCATGGGATGACTATGAAAATAACACTAAGACAAATGAAACTAGTTGAAACGATGGATGTGCATAGTAATACACACTTTCTATCTCCTCGGGTTAATATATATTTTACTCTTCTGATTGTGTTGATTTTCTCTAACAAATTATCATCTTTCTGTAGGACAAGTAGAGTATTCACAGTAAAATCGCTTAATTAATAACCAAAGGTTCTTCTTTTTTGGTATTATCAACCTTAAAGCTGTATTGTAAGTTACCTTATAGTTTTTGATAAGGTTGTGCACCCTTGATTGACAGTGTTGAAGCCTTCTGTTCTCCTTTTCATCCCGAATGTGACATCAATGTTATTATAATTGTCATGAATAAATGTTAAATAAACAATTAAAAAAAAAAAAAAAAAAAAAAACATCGGACCAGATTTTGGAGAAATTTTCTATTGTGGTGTTGGCATCTGGCACATCAGAGGGTGGAAGATCAAAGGAGCACACACGAGGATGCAACCCGTAAACACAGAAGAAAGGAGAGGTCCCTGTAGATGTGCTGGCACAGTTATTAAAGGCAAACTCTGCCCATGGCAGGACGTTGACCCACTCCACCTCATCATTGGCCATCAGACAACGTACCATCTTCTCTAGAGTCTGATTAGTCCTTTCTGTTTGGCCGTTTGTCTCAGGATGATATGCTGAAGAATATGATAACTTAATCCCCAGCTGAGATCAAAGGGCCTTCCAAAACTGGGCTATAAACTGAGAGCCACGGTCTGAGACAATGTTGATTGGTGCCCCATGGAGCCTGAAAACATGTTTAATGAATAAAGATGCCAGTTCTTTAGCAGATGGAAGTTTCGGAAGCGGAACAAAGTGGGCCATTTTACTGAACCTGTCTACCACCACCCAGATCGTGGAACATCCCTGGGATGGAGGCAAGTCAGTGATAAAGTCCATAGATAAATGGGTCCAGGGACAGGTAGGTATTGGTAGAGGACGTAGGAGACCGGGCGGCTTAGAGGTACTGCTCTTGCTTCTGGCACAAATTTCACAGGCCTGGACGAAGGCTAACACATCCTGCCTAATCGATGGCCACCAGAGGTTGCAAGAGATAATCTCAAAAGTTTGTCTAAACCCTGGATGTGCTGCAGGTTTTGATGCATGTACCTGCTGCAATACCTGCAAACGAAGAACCAGGGGCACAAAAAGCATACCGGAGGGAGTGGAGGGAGGGGCTTCAGCCTGTGCAGGTAACAAGGCCTCAGAGATGTCAGTCTGGGTGAAAGCCAAAATCCTATCCTCAGAGATAATGGGTTGTGGAGGAAGCGGAGGAGGAGACTCTGAAAGAAAGCTGCGAGACAAGGCGTCAGCCTTAATGTTTCTTGGTCCTGGTAAATATGAAATTGTGAAGTCAAATCTGGAGAAGAACAATGACCACCTGGCTTGACGTGAGTTCAGTCTTTTAGCAGAATGGATGTATTCAAGGTTTTTGTGGTCAGTCAGAACTATTAATGGATAGCGAGCTCCCTCCAGCCAATGTCTCCATTCCTCCAAAGCGAGCTTTATGGCTAGAAGTTCTCTGTTGCCTATATCATAATTGCGCTCTGCTGGGCAATATTTCCGAGACAAGAAGGCACAGGGGTGGATGGCAGCATTTACAGGATCCTTTTGTGACAAAAGCGCCCCCACCCCTACTTCAGATGCATCTACCTTCACAATAAAAGGTAGCTCAGGAACAGGATGACGTAGGATTGGTGCAGAGGTAAAGGCTTTCTTTAACTGAGTGAAGGCTGCCTGGGCTTCAGTAGTCCATTTAAAGGTAGTCGGAGTCTTCCTGGTGAGAGAGGTGATGGGATGTGCAATGGTGGCAAAGTTTCTAATGAATTTTCGATAGAAATTTGCAAAGCCCAGGAAGCGCTGAACTGCCTTCAGGTCTGAAGGTGGTGCCCAGTCTAAAATGGCTTGAATCTTGGCTGGATCCATGGTGAGGCCTGTTTCAGAAATTAGGTAGCCTAGGAAAGGTACTTGTTTAACATGGAATGAACATTTCTCAGGCTTTACAAAAAGGGAGTGAGTCTTTAATCGGGCCAATACTGAGCAGACATGTTTCTGATGTGTTTCAAGATTGGGAGAATATATCAAAATGTCGTCTAAATATACAAGCATGAAGCGACCCAACATGTCACGGAAAATGTCATTCATAAAGTTCTGAAAGACAGCTGGTGCATTTCTGAGACCGAAAGGCATGACAAGACATTCATAATGACCATCCTTGGTGTTAAAGGCTGTCTTCCACTCGTCGCCTGCACATATGCGCACCAGATTATAGGCTCCCCTTAAGTCCAGTTTGGAGAAGATTTTGGCTCCCTGTATTTGAGAGAATAATTCTGTGATGAGAGGAAGAGGATACTGATTGGGAACAGTTATTTTATTTAGACCTCTGTAATCAACACAAAGTCTCAGTCCCCCATCCTTCTTTGGGACAAAGAAGCATCCTGCTCCTGCGGGAGAAGTGGAGGGACGGATGAAACCCTTAGCTAGGTTTTCCTGGATGTATTCTTGCAAGGCAAGATTCTCTGGCTCAGACAGTGGAAAGACTCTCCCTCGAGGAGGTGTAGTGTCAGGCAAGAGGTCAATGGGACAATCATAACTACGATGAGGTGGTAAAGTGTCAGCAATCCCTTTAGAAAACACATCCCAAAAGTCCTTATAACAAAGTGGAATCTGTTCCATTCCCACTTGACAGGTAGCCAGTCGAACAGGGTGCTGGATGCAGTTCTTTTTACACTGATTGGACCAAGCCAGAATATTTCCTGTTCGCCAGTCAATTACTGAATTGTGCTTCTGAAGCCAAGGAAGGCCTAGGATCAAAGGAGTGGATGGAGAGTCAATGATAAGACATGAAGTCTTCTCCCAATGCAAAGCTCCCAATTGTAACTGGAAAGGCTTGGTGGCTTGGAGTACTAGATCTTGTCAGAGAGGACGATTATCCACGGAAATCAGGCGGACTGGGCAAGCTAGAGCTCGAGTTTCCAAGGACAAAGAGGTAATCAGAGTCTTATCAATAAAATTCTCAGCGGCTCCAGAATCTACCAAGGCCAGCAGTTCATGAGCCCCTGTCCCAAAGTGAATGACAGCGGGTAAAAGAATACGATTGTCCCCCTGGGGAGATGAGAGCAGACCTAAGGTAACCTCCCCGCAATTACCTAGGTCCTGGAGTTTCCCGGACGTGTAGGGCACGAACGGAGCATATGACCCTTGAAGCCACAATACAAGCAGAGTCCCATGTTACGCCGGCGCGTGTGTTCCTGGGCAGATAACCGGGTGGAGCCTAACTGCATGGGTTCTTCCTCAGATTTGGCACTGGAGGTGGAATAGTCAGGTGGCAAGGGAGGAATATAGTTTGCCACAGCTGTAGTTTGTTCTCGTCTCCTCTCTCACTGGCGGCGGTCAATTCTAATGGCTAGACTCATAGCCTCCTCCAGTGAGGCTGGGTAGGAGAAGTTGACCAGAGCATCCCTTATTGCATCTGAAAGGCCCATTCTAAACTGGCTGCGGAGTGCTGCATCATTCCAGCCAGATTCCGGGGGCCCACCTGCGAAACTCTGAGCAATACATTTCAGCTGTGGTAGTTCCTTGCTTTAAATTACGCAGGGTTGATTCTGCAGTAGCAGCACGATCTGGATCATCATAAAGCAACCCTAGGGCTTCAAAGAAGGCATCTACTGTTAGCAAGGCTGGATGGTTTGGTTCCAGGTTAAAGGCCCAAGCCTGGGGGTCACCCTGTAGTAGAGAGATAATGATTTGAACCCTCTGAGTTTCAGGGCCAGACGAGGATGGCCTTAACTTGAAATATAATTTGCAGCTGTTTTTAAAGTTGCAAAACCCTTTACGGTCACCAGAAAACCGGTCAGGCAAAGGAATTTTTGGTTCAGGTGGAGTTTTTGTAGCAGTGCTAATAGAAGGAGATTGCACCTTGGTGAGCTCTGTGGCCATTTCCTGAACTTGATGGGATAAGCGGCAAAGTTCCTGTGCAAACAACTGAGCCTGCTCAGGATCCATGATAAGTTTCCTTTATTATGTATGGCTCGTGTTAATGTCAGGCTAGAGCATATAACAGGTAACAGTTCAGGTGTTCTGATTATGCAAAGAGTTCAAAGAACAAGAGCACATACCATGAGCAGGTCTGAGCAGAGCAGGTCAGCTGGGACTTGTAGTTCACCGCTGTAAATGTAGGTAGATGTTTGCTGGACCTTGTAGTTCACCGCTGCAGATGAGGATTGATGGTGTCTGGTGTTTGTAGTTCACCGCTGCAGGTGGAGGATAGATGTCTGGTGCTTGTAGTTCACCGCTGCAGATGAAGGTACTAGTGGTATCAGGCAAAAACGTAGTCTAGGCAAGCTGGGTCATACACAGAAAGATCAGAGTCCAAACGGTACCAAATCAGAAGCAAGCAAACAGGGTCAAACGAGCCGGGTCATACATGAAATACACAGAGCAGATATCAACTGGATCAAACACAAGGTAAACTCTAACACGAGCAATGATTGAATGCTGATGCAAGTTATTTAAAGGTGAGCTGGCCAATCATTGTTGTTTCCCAGGTAAAGGCTGTGTCAGGTGAGTTGTGCTGGGTCCTAAAGGGATCCTAGTACTGACAGTTTGACTCCGTTCAGCAGAGTGAGTGATATTTAGAACAGTGAACCCCATTTGATCAGGCTGTACTAATTTAGGCATAATATCTTTCAGATGGTGTGCTGATACTTTTGCAAATAGTTTAACATCTGAATTTATCAGAGAGATAGGCCTGACGTTAGCAAGTATATTAGGATCCTTCCTTGATTTGGGGAGGATAATGACATGCACTCATCTCTGGGGGAAAGGCAGCTTTGGCATTAAAAAGGAAACTAGTTTGGGGGCTAGTACTACCTGAAAAGTTTGGTAATATTCATTAGTAAACCCGTCTGAGACAGGTGATTTAGGTATAGATTTGATGGCGTTCAAGTTAGAGAATGTTTGATTAAGGTGGTCAAGATCTACCTTTGTTAGGGATGTGAGGTTAGGCCAGCCTAAAAAAAGATTACATTTCTGTCTGTGATGGTTGAGGGGTACTAAGGTAATCTTTTAGGTAGTATAATGAGCTGTAGTAATCCGCAAAGGTGTCAGCTATGTGTTGGGTATTAACCACTTTTTGTTTGGTAGTTGAGTGAATAAGATATGGAATTTTAGATTTTGTTCTGTATGATTTTAAGCAGGGCGCTAAGAACTTTCCATCTATATTATGACGGGCATAATAACAAAGTTTGAGCTAGCGAAAGACTAGATCATGCTGATCATACAGGAGACTCTTTAATTCAAGGTGAGCTTTAGATAATTTAGATGCCAAGGTTTGATCTGGGGAAGATTTATTCTGGGTTTCCAGACAATGGATGGAATCTAATAGTTCCCGTAGCTTAGTCGATTTTTATTTCTTAGCCTGAGCGCCTAGTTGAATGAAGATTCCAAGCATATATATCTGTATCTGGGAGATCATTTAGGCAGAAGTAATCACAGAGATGCTGAGAGAGCACTTCATTAGTAGCTGGTTACTTCAAGAGCTTATCATTACACCAAATATAGATAGGGTGGCAGCTGTCCTGCTCCGACATGGTGATAGTGATATCCGCGTGGTCTGACCACGTTATGTCAGCAATATCGTAGAGTGAACCTTTCTGCAGAAGACATTTTTCTATTAAAAACATATCTATACGTGAATATGAATTATGTCTGGGGGAATAGTATGTGTAGCCTTGTTCAAAAGCATATTGGCAGCTCCACACTTCAAAACATCTTCATCATAAAGTAGGAAATGCAAAAAATACAAGCGTTCTCTGTGTGGGACAACCACCAAATTGAGGTCTCCACATACTAATAAATTGCCTTTCCTGACTCCAGCAATTCTTTTGAAAAGTTTGTGATAACATTTTCCCTGGCGGGAATTAGGACCATGCACCTCCACAATAGTGAAGGTGTGAGCATTAATGTCACAAATTAAAATGAAAACAACCTCCATTATCTAAAATGGAGTGGAGATTGGAGGAGACTGAGTTCTGGATTGCCATAAGTACTCCGTGTCTCTTGGAGGAAAAGTTGGCAGAAAAAACATAGGGAAAGTCTTATGTCGACATTTTGGAGTGGCTGAAGCTTGGAAGTGGGTTTCCAGAGTCACTAGGACATAGACTTTAGCCAAAGTAGCTGTTTTCCACATAAAGATTCTCTTGACAGGGCCACGGGCATTAAGTCATAAAAATGTAATAGTCATCACGGCAGCAGATTGAGAGAAGCAGGGTATAGCTCAACACATAACTTGAGGGTAAAATGTAAGGCCGGGCAATCCAGACAAAGGTCAATGACAAGGTTAGGATTGGTCTGAAGCTGGGCGATGTCCTGAGATACATCAGAACAGCGGGAGTTGGCAAAGACATACTCATGCCCCTCTGTGAAATATAGGCTGGTGTAGGAAGGAAGACTGCTGCTAGTTAATGCGGGTATGGTTAACCCTTCATTATTCAGGTGCAGTTGAGCGGGACAGATGAAGTACGCCTGAGGATGGTGGATCCACAGAGATTATACCTCAAGTTTGCCTGAGACGGAGACCATCCTGTAAGTTGCATACGGTGTCCAAGACTGGCTGCCCATTCAGAGCGAAAAAGGAAATGGGATCACTGCTTTGCAACTTTTTCTGAGACTGGGTGTTGGGATCACATACCTCTATGCCATTTTGAGCAGTGGTGTCTGGCATATTTACCTATCTGGGGCGTGATTTCACTGGCTGCGCTTGCCAGGGGTGGAGGCCACTGACCTACCACCAGTGTCTGTGCTGACCTGTGTGAAAGTCATATCTGTCAATCTAAGTAAGGAAGCCCCCGCTAGAGGTCCAGCAGTGGCTGCTGAAGATGGTCTCCTGGCGCCATTGTGGTGCGGACTGCGCAAGTTTCTTGAGTTTTGGCAGTTCCCTCTGATAATGAGGCATAGTGAAGATGATGCTCAGGTGCTAGGGCTGCAAGTGGAGGGTCTGTAGCAGCTGCAGGTGTAGATGTAGAAGTCACTGGAGGACTGGTGGAGCTAGTGGATCTAGTGGATCATATGGCCACCTTGGAGAAGTGGTCGTCATGCCCCCCGTGAGAGTGTGCATTTTGAAGAGACTCCTACAGAACTCAAAAGGTCCCAGCGGCACGGAGGGCATGCATATAATGGCAATGTTGTAGCAGAGCCAGGACAATTTTAAAATGAAGCTTTGAGGAGGGATATAGTTAAGGTTTGAAAATGAAAGATAGAAGGTGATTGGTTCCATGCACAACTGCTCCAGATTCAGTGTGCTCTAGTCTTAGTATATTCAGCTATCTGTCAGAATCCATTTAGGACATTGTCTGCTCCACCAGAACCTACACAATGGGGTTGATTTACTAAAGGCCAATAGACTGTGCACCTTGGAAAAAAACTGTCAAAAATGTTAAAAATGACAAGAGACAGTTTTTGACAATTCCTTTTTTTAAATGCTTCTTCTTTCTATTATCTTCTTTCTTCTTTCCTCTATCTTCTATCTTCCTTCGGTTTCTTCCTCCATCTTCTTCTTCTTCTTCTTCTGTTTATTCTGTTTCTTCTGGTTCTTCTGGTTCTTCCTCCGGTGTTCTCGTCCGGCATCTTCCTCCACGGCGTCGGCGTCTTCTTCCCTTCTTCTCCTCGGGCCGCTCCACATCCATGATGGCATGGAGGGAGGCTCTCGCTGTGTGACGCTTCTCTCTTCATCTTCTTCTCTTCATCTTCTTGTCTTCATCTTCTTTTCGGCTGCTCTGCATCCATGATGGCATGGAGGGAGGCTCCCGCTGTGTGACGCTTCTCCTCTTCTGATGGTTCTTAAATAACTGGGGGGGGGGGCACCTGGTGACCCCACCCCCTCTGATGCAAGGGGACTTGACGGGACTTCCCTGTGGCATTCCCCGTGATGTCAGAGGGGGCGGGGGTCACCCGTTACGTAACCCCGCCCCCTTCTGACATCACGGGGAATGCCACAGGGAAGTCCCGTCAAGTGCAGTTGTTCCAGAGCTTAGTAAATGAGGTAAAGCTTCACTTTGCAAAGAATACCCAATCACATGCAAGGAAAATAAAAAAAAACAGCATTTTTGCTTGCACATGATTGGTGGATTAAAGTCAGCAGAGCTTCTGCTCATTTACTAAACTCTGGAGCAACTGCTCTTGCCATGTGCAACTGCACTTTCCAGAGTGCACAGTCTTTTTGCCTTTAGTAAATCAACCCCATACTGTTTAGCAGCTTCAGCATGTTTCCTATGGTATCTACCACTGTTAAATTAAGCAGGAGCATGGAATTATGTCCCATGTATGAGCTAGCTGGTTATACACAAGTCAATTTATCGATCGGCTTGTGTATAACCTAACCAGCTATAGTCAGCGACACAGATCATTGTATTCTGCTGCTGGGGAAGGCTCCCCACAAACAGAATACAATAGCTCAGCGGGAGTGATTCCAGATCCACATTGAATGTGTGAATGGGGAAATCAGTACACTTTTTGTTTTTTGCTTAACCCACTGGTATGGCTTGCCTTCCATCAACATGAGTTCTTTTTCCCAGAAGACAGTTACATACAGTTATTCTTGGCACTGCTTTGTCTCTCTTACAGTCAAGGTGAGTGCCACTAGTGGGTATTCTATGATTTGGTAAACACTGCTTTAAACATAGGAGTTATAAACAAATGCACTCAAAGATCTACTTTTTTAAATGCAATGAGAGTAGCTGGAACTTGCAATGGTGGGCAGGAACACCCATAACCCCTAGATAGAAATGAAAGGTACAGGAATTATGGTAGGACGAGATGGCTTATCCAATGCATAAAAAGTGCTGACTGAAAACATATTTATCACTTTTAGGTGCTCTAACCCTTTAAAGAGGCAAGCAAGATTATGAATGTTTATAGTGTTCATGAAGCTTCCCTACATAATAAATTATAATAAAACAGTATGTATACAATCAGTGCCATACTTTAGAACATAGAGATGACCACTTCATGCACCCATTCATTTTTTTTTTTGAGCTTCAATGTAATTTGTGCAGATCTTTTAGAACAGGGCAGAGCAAAAAGCTAATTGCTTTACCCCAATGTCCTTCAAGTGTTCAGCTTGCTTTCCTAGTATTGTCTTTGCTAGTTAAATATGTGTTTTAATGGGAGTTCCATTCAAAATTCATGTTATAAATTGCCAAAATCAATATGATAATCATAGAGCAGAGCAAAGCATTTGGTTCCCATTCAATATTTATAAATGTTTTTAGTCAATGCCAATTGTTTGCAATCAATATATACTTAATGGGACAGGATGTGAGGTATTAGATGCACACTAGCTCTGTTAGAAAGCCCTTTTGTACTTTCACAAGTCATGTTTATCTAAAATGGAATAAATATGATCTGCACAGCAAAGTAAATAAAAGCCTAATTAACCCGCCTTGTGTTACAGTTATTTCAAACTATATATATATAATAACAAATAGCCATATTACAGAAAGTGTCCCACAGTGCTACTATGCTCTCATTGTGCCAACTGACATCAGTAAAAAGCTCTTTATAGAGCTGTACAAGTCATAATTCACATAATAATTACAGGGCAAGAGTGATCAAAGTTGAATTTAAAATGCAACTGGTAATAAAAGCATAGACTATAAATTTGTTCAGCAAGGGCCCTATTTTGAACCAAAATGTTCTATAAACAAACATATTGCAGATATTTTAATTGTAAAGAATTATTGTAAAGCCTTTTCTTTGGTTTTTGTAAAATTCTGTCAACTTCACTAACTGTGAACTGTGGACTTAAGGAATTTGGCCCAGTGATACGCTTATATATTTATTGCAGTTAATGATAATGATAAACATCATCATCATATCATCTTCGTCATTTTCATGGATCTAAGCATTTTAACTATGTAGTTGAAAAATATGTCGCTAAGCTATAAAAAAAGATGCTATAAAAAACTAAACCACACCACAGAAAAGCTAATGAAATACTTTAAAAACAGGGCCTTATAGCCTAAAACTGCACCTTACCAGTACCACAAAGGTAGGGATGAGCCCGATGTTTGACTCTAACGTAAGTTCGACTTCAACATTGGGTGCTCACTTGTTCGCCAAATTTAGAACATTATGGGGCGTTCGTGAGAAATTTGAGTGCCCGCGGAACGCCCCATAATGCAGTGCCAGACCGTCAATGCACTGCAAGATTGCAGTGCATTGACAGCTGCTGATTGACCAAAGTATGCACCTGACCTGCATGCTTTGGCCAATCACAGCACACTCTGCTGTGAGAGCCATGATTGGCCAAAGGCAGGGTGCCTTTAGCCTATCACCGCTCACGGGGCTACGCCCCACACTATGTACGGCTGCTTACGTAGCGGCCGTACATAGTGAAATGAATGAGAGCAGCAAAATGACATTTCCAAAAAAAAAATGAAGGAAAAAATGGAAAAAATGTCATCTAAAACTCTAATGTATTGCTACATTTCAGCAATATACATACAAATCATTGAAAAAAACAACGTGAGCCCCCCCCCAGTTAATTACCAGGCCCTTTGGGTCTCATATGAATATTAAAGGGGGAGCCCTGCGCCAAAATGTAAAAATAAACAAAAAAGGCTTTGGGGTCCCTCCAAAAAATCCATACCAGACGCTTCAGGTTTGGTATGGATTTTGGGGCGGACTCCCACACCCCAAAAAAAAAAAAAGACATGGTGCTCCCCCCAAAATCTATACCAGACCCATATACAGGGAGTCCCTGAGTTACGAACATCCGACTTGCGAACGACTCCTACTTACGAACGGGACGGCGGGCACATTTGATGAAACCTTTTCGACGGCGGGCACATTCAACGGACCCTTTTTCAATGGCGGGCACATTCGACGGACCCTTTTCGATGGCGGGCACATTCGACAGACCCATTTTGACGGCGGCCACATTCGACGGAACATCGGAAAATGACATATCTGCCGTTCTGCCCATGCTGTTCCGACTTACGAACATATTCGACTTAAGAACAAACCTACAGTCCCTAGCCTGTTCGTAACTCGGGGACTGCCTGTACGAGCAGGCAACCTGGCAGGCCGCAGGAAAAAAGGGGGGACGAGAGAACACTCCCCCTCCTGAACTGTACCAGGCCACATGCCCTCAACATGGGTCCCGCCAAAACACCTTGTCCCCATTTTGATGGGGACAAGGGCCTCTTCCCCACAACCCTTGCCCAGTGGTTGTGGGGGTCTGTGGGCGTCGGAGCTTATCAGAATCTGGAAGCCCCTTTAACAAGGGGGCCCCCAGATCCCACCCCCTATGTGAATGGGTATCGGGTACATTGTACCCCTACACATTCAGCAAAAAAAGTGTTAAAAAAGTAAAAATGACAGGAGACAGTTTTGGACAATTACTTTATTAAAAAAAAAGTGTCCTGCGAAAAGTGTCTATCTTAAATCACAGCGTCGATGTCCCGAGAACAAAAAAAAGGAAAAACTCCACCCTCAATGCGAGGTGTCCCACCGACTGCAGCCTTTTCATGATGACAGCTGTTATAAAGCTGAGAGTGGGGACCCCAGTGATGTAAACGGATGACCCAGCCCCCTTTGATGTCATGTGACGTCACATGAGGTCAGAAGGGGCGGGGCACCTGGTTACGTCACAGAGTGGCTACATAACAGCTGTCATCGTGAAAAGGCTGCAGTCGGTGGGACACCTTCCATCGAGGCAGAGTTTTTCTGTTTTTTTTTTCTTCGGTCGTTGGCGCTTTGATTGAGGATGGATTTACATCGCAGGACACTTTATTTTTTTTAATAAAGGAAATGTCAAAAACTGTCTCCTGTCATTTTTACTTTTTTGACACTTTTTTGGGGAATGTGTAGGGGTACAATGTACCCGATACCCATTCACATGGGGGGGATCAGGGGGCCCCCTTGTTAAGAGGGCTTCCAGATTCCAATAAACCCCCTTCCTGCAGACCCCCACAACTACCGGGCAAGGTTTGTGGGAAAGAGGCCCTTGTCCCCATCAACATGGGTACAAGGTGTGTTGGTGGGGAACCCACAGCACCCTCCCCATGTTGAGGGCATCTGGCCTTTTATGGTTTAGGAGGAGGGGGTGCACTCTCTCGTTCCCCCCTTTTCCTGCGGCCTGCTAGGTTGCGTACTTGGATAAGGGCCTGGAATGGATTTTGGGGGGACCCCCATGCCATTTTTTAAATTTTGGTATGGAGTTCCCCTTAAAATCCATACCAGACCTAAAGGGCCTGGTATGGATTTTGGGGGGGACCCCACGCCATTTTTTTTCATTTTGGCACAGGGTTCCCCTCAATATTTATACCAGAACTGAAGGGCCTGGTGTGGATTTGGGGGGGACACTATTTTTTTTTAAATATCCATACCCAACCCAACGGGCCTGGTAATGAACTGGGGGGGGACTCACGTCATTTTTTTCAATGATTTGTATGTATATTGCCAGGATCCAACAATACATTACAGTCGCGAGCAATTTTAAATTACATTTGTTCCTTTAGAAATGTAATTTTGCTGTGGTACTGTTATAAACATGGGAAAAATACGCTACTTTGCAGACAGACTAGGGAGACTCCCCAGGCATGATATTTAAAGGAATATTTTATTTTTATTGTTTCACTTTATGCATTATTAAAATCACTGCTCCTGAAAAAACAGATGTTTTTAAAACTTTTTTTTTGCATTGGCACATGTCCCCTGGGGCAGGACCCGGGTCCCCAAATACCTTTTATGGGAATAACTTACATATAAGCCTTTAAAATGAGCACTTTTTGAATTTTCACATTCGTGTCCCATAGGCTTTAACGGTTTTAGCGTGTTCACACTCATTTTTTGCATGTTCTGCTGCGAACCGAACCTGAGGGTTCAGCTCATCCCTACACAAAGGTACTGAACAGACTCTATAACTACAATTCAGGCGCTGAATATTGTTTACACATACTTTATGTGTAGCGTTTAGCACTCTGTGTGCCTTGAAGTCTTTGGTACTACTAATAGTGAGTTTCAATGCTTCCTTGTTGTGTCAAGTCCTGCCCTTCCCACCTCTTGAACATTTCTATTAGTCTGTCACTATAATAAGAATATTTACTGGTCAGTAGAAATGTGGTTGAGGAATAGTTGGTGGGTCGTGGTGAACAAAATTGTGAGGCTTTTTGAAATTTGAACATTGTAGATGTTTCCCAATTTTAGGAAAATACGTTGAAATCAATGAGGAAAGCAAACCTGATGTGTTTTGGTGCAGTTTATTTTAAATGGCTCTCAAACATTAGGGAAGTTCTTTTTCAATTATCCTGCACCTGTTCTTGTACCATTAAATGGTCTCTTGTGGGACATAACATTAGATAATAAAGAATATAGAATCCTTAACATTAACCTGTATCCTAATGCTAACCCTAATACTGGTTTACAAACAAAGTAACTGCTACATCACTGCTGAAGTTGTCATCCCATGGATTTGTTTATAAACAAATGTCTAGGGTTAGCATTAACGTTAGGGATTACAGCAAGTGATAGCATTGTTGTCATTATAGCCATTAGCCATTATGTCAGCACTAGTAATTAATGAACCAAGCAAAGTTCTGTTTTCTGGATGTTGGCTTAACACTTTTTCAAGGCCAATTTGCAAGATTTATTTGTAAAAAGGGTCATGGGTAGCTTGACACTTTTAAGGGTGACATGCGCTAATGCAAAAAAAAAAAAAAAAGAAATACCCTTTAGCACAGGGGTAGGCAACCTCGGCACTCCAACTGTGGTGAAACTACAAATCTCATCATGCCTCTGCTTCTAGCAGTCATGCTTGTGATTGTCGGGGTCTTGCAATGCCTCATGAGAATTGTAGTTTCACCACAGCTAGAGGGCCAAGGTTTCCTACCCCTGCTTTAGCGAATCTTTTAATAAGGCTTACAGCAGAACTCTGGGATCTGCAAAAAATTCCCTATTAGTACACAAAACACTAAACAGTTATTACATTTGTGAAATTCCTTACCATTGAAGAGAAAAATCTCATTGAATTTTCAGGAAGTCTTCTCTCTAAGTCAATAAGTCTGTCTCCTTGCAATCCCTGGTGCACTGAGAGATGGCAGTTGGGTGGCAGCAGGGGGGCAGTGAAGGGGGGGGTGATGCTGGCAGGGATCAGAGGTGGAGGAAGGAGGAGAAGGACACCACCTCCATGGGTGGTACAGACTGGGGTGAGACCACTCCGCCCACTACAGCAAGTGGGGGCAGAAGTCCCTGCATGCTTTATTGAACTACAAATGGGCTGTGCCAACTCCAGTGCTGAGAGTACAGGAGGAATAGCAGCCACCGGTCTTACAAACCACAAACCACAGGGCAGTAATGGCTATTCAGAAAAATCAGCAGGCTATTACAGAGGAATTACAGAGCTCAGAAGAAGATGGATGGCATAGTCGGTGAAGGTATGAGATCAGCAACAAGGACATGGAAAAGAGTTTTTCCCGGAGTTCTGCTTTAATTAGCAACTGTAAAAAATACACACTTCCTTTATATAATATGCTTAGGGGAGTCTTAAAACTGTAGGTGAAGTGGAGCATCTGTGGATGTACCCCGGCAAAATTGACATTAGAAAAAATATTGCTAATCAGTAATCACTAAATGAAAATTACTTCACCGCCAGCTTCAGTTTGATAAGAAAGTGCCTGGGGGATTTCAGATGATGTATTTGACCCCATATGATCATGACCATATTTGGTCAATGGCATCAGCCAGCATCCCTGGTCAATTTGTTAATACATTGCCAGCGCAAAATTTTTTTTTATTCGATTAATTGCATCAATGGAGCCATAACCAGTGTATTTATTTGATCAAGTGGTTGTGTGCAATTTTTACATAGCTAAATTTATGTAAAGTTTATTTTGCATGATTTAATGGGAATTATGATTTGAGATCTTATCCACCTGGTAAGAAAAGGAGAAGTGGTGAAATACAATTTTAAAAGAAGAAAATAAACAATCAATACAGAAAGAGAAAAGGCATTGGTTGCCACAGGTAAGGTAATGATACAAAAACAGTGAGATATCAAGGGAGAATAACCCTAGGAAAGAAAAAGTAGGGGATAACCTACGATAGCATTGCTGTGTGTATAACATACCGAGTAGTGCTGTGATCCGGAAGTCTCTAGCGGAATAACACTGGTTATATAATTTTGTGAGCGAGGCTTCGCATTGTCACCAGAGGTACATAAATTGAGAAATCAACCCCTTAAACAGTAAAACTTTATAACATATTATTCATAGTCTCTATATTTAGGGTGTGTTGAGAGAATAACAGGAGTGGAAAATGTTACCCCACTGTTCAGAGGGTTGTGGACTATAAGCACCATAATGTCAGGAGTCCTGCCCCCCGAGCTAGGATCAGAAAGACATTTCAAAGGAAAAAAAGTCATTTAAACTACTTGCGGCTATTAATGAATTGCTGGTCCGACAATACACATAAAAGTTCATTGATTAAAATGGCATGGGAATTCCCCACAGGGGAACCTCGAACCAAAATTTTAAAAAAAATGACGTGGGGGCCCCACTAAATTCAATACCAGGCCCTTCAGGTCTGGTATGGATATTAAGGGGAACCCCTGCCAAAATTTAAAAAAAAACGGCGTGGGGTCCCCCCAAAAATCCATACCAGACCCTTATCTGAGCACGTAACCTGGCAAGCCGCAGGAAAAGTGGGGGCTGAGAGAGACCCCCCCCCCTCCTGAACCATACCAGGTCACATGCCCTCAACATTGGGAGGGTGCTTTCTTTGGGGTAGCCCCCAAAACACCTTGTCCCCATGTTGATGAGGACAAGGGCCTCATCCCCACAACCCTGGCCAGTGGTTGTGGGGGTCTGCGGGTGGGGGGCTTATCGGAATCTGGAAGCCCCCTTTAACAAGAAGACCCCCAGATCCCGGCCCTCCCCCCTGTGTGAAATGGTAAGGGGGTACTTGTACCCCTACTATTTCACTAAAAAACTGTCAAAAATGTCAACAATGACAAGAGACAGTTTTTGACAATTCCTTTATTTAAATGCTTCTTCTTTCTTCTATCTTCCTTCGGTTTCTTCCTCCATCTTCTTCTTCTTCTGGTTCTTCCTCCGGTGTTCTCGTCCGGCATCTTCCTCCGCAGCGTCGGCGTCTTCTTCCCTTCTTCTCCTCGGGCCGCTCCGCATCCATGATGTCATGGAGGGAGGCTCCCGCTGTGTGATGCTTCTCTCTTCATCTTCTTCTCTTCATCTTCTTGTCTTCTTCTTCTTTTTGGGCCGCTCCGCATCCATGATGGCACGGAAGGAGGCTCCCTCTGTGTGACACTTCTCCTCTTCTGACGGTTCTTAAATAATGGGGCGGGCCACCGGTGACCCCGCCCCCCTCTGATGCACGGGGACTTGACGGGACTTCCCTGTGGCATTCCCCGTGATGTCAGAAGGGGGCGGGGTTACGTAACGGGTGACCCCTGCCCCCTCTGACGTCACGGGGAATGCCACAGGGAAGTCCCGTCAAGTCCCTGTGCATCAGAGGGGGTGGGGTCACCAGGTGGCCCCACCCCCCCTTATTTAAGAACCATCAGAAGAGGAGAAGCATCACACAGCGGGAGCCTCCCTCCATGCCATCATGGATGCGGAGCGGCCGAAAAGAAGATGAAGACAAGAAGATGAAGAGAAGAAGAAGAAGAGAAGAAGATGAAGAGAGAAGCGTCACACAGCGGGAGCCTCCCTCCATGCCATCATGGATGTGGAGCGGCCCGAGGAGAAGAAGGGAAAAAGACGCCGACGCCGTGGAGGAAGATGCCGGATGAGAACACCAGAGGAAGAACCAGAAGAACCAGAAAAACCAGAAGAAGAAGAAGAAGATGGAGGAAGAAACCGAAGGAAGATAGAAGATAGAGGAAAGAAGAAAGAAGATAGAAGAAAGAAGAAGCATTTAAATAAAGGAATTGTCAAAAACTGTCTCTTGTCATTTTTAACATTTTTGACAGTTTTTTTGTGAAATGGTAGGGGTACTTTTGTACCCCCTTACCATTTCACACAGGGGGAGGGCCGGGATCTGGGGGTCCCCTTGTTAAAGGGGGCTTCCAGATTCCGATAAGCCCCCCGCCCGCAGATCCCCACAACCACCGGCCAGGGTTGTGGGGATGAGGCCCTTGTCCTCATCAACATGGGGACAAGGTGTTTTGGGGGCTACCCCAAAGCACCCTCCCAATGTTGAGGGCATGTGGCCTGGTAGGTTTCAGGAGGGGGGGCGCTCTCTCATCTCCCCCTCTTTTCCTGCGGCCTGCCAGGTTGCGTGCTCGGATAAGGGTCTGGTATTGATTTTTGGGGGGACCCCACACTGATTTTTTAAAAAATTTTGGCGCGGGGTTCCCCTTAATATCCATACCAGACCTGAAGGGCCTGGTATGGAATTTAGGGGGACCCCCACCTCATTTTTTTAAAATTTTGGTTTGGGGTTCCCCTGTGGGGAATTCCCATGCCGTTTTTATCAAAGAACTTTTATGTGTATTGTCGGACCGGCAATTCATTAATAGCCGCAAGTAGTTTAAATGACTTTTTTTCCTTTGAAATGTCATTTTGCTGTCAGACTGTTCTAAACAAGGGAAACATGCGCCCCTTTACAGGCATACTATAGACACCCCCCAGGTATGAAATTTAAAGGGATATTACACTTTTATTGTTTCACTTTAAGCATTATTAAAATCACTGCTCCCGAAAAAACGGCCATTTTTAAAACTTTTTTTTGCATTGATTCATGTCCCCTGGGGCAGGACCCAGGTCCCCAAACACTTTTTATGACAATAACTTGCATATAAGCCTTTAAAATGAGCACTTTTGATTATTTATGTTTGTGTCCCATAGACTTTAACGGTGTTCGCGTGTTCAAACAAATTTCTTGCCTGTTCGCAAGTTCTGGTGCTAACCGAACAGGGGGGTGTTCGGCTCATCCCTACTGTCCATTGTAACAAAGCCCCACCTCCTCCTCATCCATGCTAGATGGAACACTAAACACTGATTCAATGCTGGGAAACTGAATCAGTGTTCCGTCTATCACAGATGAGGAGGAGGCAGGGCTTTGTTACAGTGGACGGCCACCATAACTAAGACTGCAGTTGCATGACACAGCGGGAGACACCTGCTGTTTGTAATCAAAGGTAAAGGTGGGCACAGTGAGGCTGCAGATGGGCACAGTGAGGCTGCAAATAAGCACAGTGAGGCTGCAGATGGGCACTGATGATACAGGTGGGCTCAGTGAGGCTGCAGATGGGCACAGTGAGGCTGCAGATGGGCACAGTGAGGCTGCAGATGGGCATTGTTTACCAGTAGCTGCTGCATTTCCCACCCTAGGCTTATACTCGAGTCAATAGGTTTTCCCACTTTTTGTGGTAAAATTAGGTGCCTTGGCTTATCTTTGGGTCGACTTATACTCAAGTATATACGGTACCTATGAAAGAGGCTAAGCGATTGGATAATAGTTTTGCAAGAATTTTTTACTTCATTATCGACCAGTGAGATAGACCTGTAGTTCACCACTTTGCTATGATCTTTACCCGGCTTTGGTATAACAGTGATCAATGCCAGGTTAGCGGCAGGGTCTAGAGGTTTGCCTTTCCTCAGTTTGGTAAAATATCGGACGATATAAGAAGACAGGGTGTGTGAAAACACCTTTTAGTAATGGTTAGAAAATCCATCAGGTCCAGGGGTAGACTCATTACGGAGCCCCTTGATTACATCCAGAAGCTTGGTTTCCGAAATAGGGGATTCTAGAAGGGAGCGATGACTATCGGCAAGGGTGGGAAGGGGGATCCCCTCCAAGAAGGCATTAAGGTTTCTGGTGTCCTCTTCATTGTCCTTGCTGTACAGTTTGTAATAAAAGGAGTGGAAAGTTTTCAAAATACAGCTGAGGTTTTGAGTGATCACCATTCAAACCCCTAATTTTAGAAATGGAGATCGTACAGTATTTAGGGGTCAGTTTGTGTGCTAATTTTGAACCTCTTTTGTCTTTTTGTGTGTAAAGACGTGCTCCCTGCCATCTGAGACTTTTTTCCTCAGCCGAGGTAAGGGCCAGATTTAGAGCCAGTCTAGCAGTATCAAGTTTAGCTAGCATGGAAGGGGTGGGGTTACGTTTGTGCATTTTGCAATGTAATTTAAAATCCTTTTCTAGATGGTCTATGTCTACCTGACACTCTAGCTTTAACTGAGAAGGTAATTGGAAAAGCTTGCCACAGATTATCACCTTATGAGCTCCCCACAGGGTGCCCGGTAAGATAATGTCCACATCATTCAGCAGGAAGAACTCCTGCAGCTCATTCTCTAACATGGTCACTCAATAGGGGTTCGTTGAGTTTCCATGGTCTAGGACCCGAAGGTGAGGGGGCCTTACAGAGTTTTTTAGCATAACTAGGGAATGATCAGACCACGCTATGTCCCAGGTTGGAGACCCGCGAAGCAGTGTTGATGTCTAAAGTGGGATTTATTCTCGCGTATGTTTTAAGTCAGAAGGCAGAATAGTGCATAAAGTCCTCTGAGGAAGGGTTCAGTTCCCTCAAAATGTCCACTAGACCCATAGAATGGAAGAGACAGCTATGCCAAGGCTTTGCTAAGGGGGTCTTTTTAGCTGTGGTGCTCCTGTTCCCGTGCTGATCAAATGTGATATTAGAGTCTCCACCCATTACTAGCCTACCCTCAAAGTGGGGGGAGAGGGTTCGAAGCATTTCTGAGAGGAACTATTCCTGACCCTTATACGGGCCGTAATAAGAGATGATTGTGTAGAGGCAGCCATCAATAATTCCTTTGACCAGGATGTAGCGACCCTCCCTGTCCTCAAGTGTTTGAGAATGGGAAAAGGGGACTCTTTTAGAGAATAGGATAGCCACTCCCCTTTTTGTTGGCCTCAGCGTTTGCCAGGTAAAATGCTGGGAATTGGTTTTCAGATCATTTTTTGGTGTTCAGTTTGTGCTTGTGGGTTTGTATCCACTCTTCAGTGTGTGCATTCAGTTCGTATTGGATTATTCTGTGCTATCTTGTCCGCTCGTTGCTGTTTTTCAGGTCACTCTTTACAGGCCTTGCTGTTCTTCAGTGCGTTCTGTTACTTCATTCTGAGCAACCGACCGTTTTCTAGCCATGTTGCGTATACGTACTCCTTGCAGAGTTCATGCTGTGCGGGGGCTTTGTGTTGGGGTCCTTACCTTGACACAAGTCCAGTCCATGAACAGGGTGGGGAGGAGTTCATGGACCAAGAATTGGTTGCTTCAGCGTGACCAGTTCTGTCATATGCCTTTGCTCCGTGAGATCCGTGAGAATAATCCTGATGATTTCAGGAACTTTCTCAGGATGACGGACCCCGTATTTCACCGTTTGTTGGCTTTGCTGACCCTTTATATCAGCAGGCAGGATACCTGCATGAGGCAAGCCATCACTCCGGAGCAGAGGTTAGTCGCCACCCTGCAGTACTTGGCGACGTGGAGAAGCCTGCAGGACCTCAAGTTCTCGACAGGCATCTCCCCCAGGCTCTGGGGATCATTATCCCAGAGACCTGTTCTGCCATCATTCAGGTCCTGCAGAAGGATTATATTAAGGTAAGATTTTTTCCTTTAACATCACATTTTATTGTATATAATGTTTGCTAATGTATTGTATTTCTTTCCTCATTCCCTAATGACCATGATTGTAATATGCTGTGAATGTCCCCTTTGTACTCATGCATGCTGGATTTTTATGTAATTTTTTTTGTCCTTCATACATATTTGCCTTCACTTACCTCCCCAGCATGGTCTCCTGGCCCTATATTCACCTAATGTAGTCACTTAACAATGTATTTTACCGGCTCCATAGTAGTGCTTTACCCTAAATACCCCCTAAAATGTGTCAAAATATAATTTGTGCTTTACATTCAGGCAGAGTGCCAGAGGCTTTTTTTTGGGGTCCCCAAATCATTTGGAACCCTCCCTCCCCCCAACTGCTAAGTCAGCTGATACCAATTCTCTATCTATCCTCAATCATCTATCTGCTGACTTTGCCAAACCCATACACACTATAGCCATCTCTTCTGTGGTCAGATTTATTGATGAATTCCCCAAAAGCATGTAGTGCAAGGGCCTGCCTGTATACTTTCAAATGGTACTGTTTAGATTTTTTGGTATACTATTATTATCTTGATAGATAATAGCAGAATGTCCAAATGTGCTAAGATGTGTACAGTGTGTATTTATATCTTTATATTATGACACTTCTTACCTGTCCAGTGGGCTGTCAATAGTGTAAGTAAGGAGGGGCTGGCCAAAGTAATACAAATTATTTAGGCATTCATCTCTCAATGAAGTGGAGAGGGTTACCTGTCCAAAACATCTCCCCCCCTAAAATATTCGAAATGGCCCATGAGAGGGGGGGGGGGAATCTGATAGGTGGACCTTATACCTTGGTCTTTCAAAACTTGCTAAAATAAATGTTATACTGATGTTGGGCAAGAATGTTTGTGTCTAATGTGCTTTCCCTGTTTAGGTGCAAAATGATTTTTTTTTTCTTGTTTGACTCCACAGTTTCCTTCCACGCCACAGGAATGGCAGACTGTGGCCTCCCACTTTGCCCAGCGGTGGGACTTTCCTAACTGCGGAGGGGCAATTGATGGGAAATACGTCCACATCATCCCACCACCCAACTCGGGGTCATACTATTATAATTATAAGGGGTTCAATAGTATTGTGATGTTGGTGGTGGTGTTGGCTACTTATGAGTTCCTGTATGTGGATGTGGGGAAGAATAGCCGGATGTCTGATGGTGGAGTCATCGCCCAAACAGAGTTCTACAGCCGTCCCCAGAATGGCAGCTTGGACTTGCCACCTCCAGAAGACAATGTGGAAGGACTCCCATTCGTCTTCGTTGCGGATAAAGCGTTTGCACTGGGGGACCATCTTATGTGGCCATTCCCCATGAGGACCCTCGCCCCGGACCAGAGGGGTTTTAATTACCGACTGGCCAGAGCCAGAAGAGTGGTGGAGAACACATTTGGAATCATGGCCAGCCGGTTCCACCTATTTCTTACACCTATACACATGGTGGAGTACAAACTGAATCATACTGTATCATCCTGGCATGCTGTGTTCTACAAAACTTTTTAAGGCAAAATTCTGCCAGCTATGCTGCCTCAGTTGGGTCTTAGGCCGGTATTCATAATGAACCTTCCCTGACGGCGCTTGAAAGTGGCCGTCCTGGCTTGCCCCCCCTGAGTGCCCGCTAGGTCCGTCTTAGATACCTTGATTACTTTGTGGGTAGGGGGGCCATCAATATGCCAGACAATGTCTGAAACATTTTTAAAGTAAACAAATCATTTTAACTACTAAAATCTTTGGTGACATTTACTGCTTGTCTTTTAACTGACCCTGACAGAAATGTGGTGAGTCCTGAAAATGGCATGATTGGGTAACATTATAAAGCACTGTTGGGTGTTATTTACTAAAGGCAAAGACACTTTGCACTACAAGTGCACTTAAAACTGCACTGAAACTGCACTTGTAGTGCAAAGTGGAATTTTCCTTAGGAAAAAATCCCCATTGTCACAGAAAACACCAATTTTAGCACAACAAAAGTTTGGGAGCGTTGAAACAATAATCCACACATTCTTGATTATCAATCTTTCTAATACCAGCACAATCACATGTGCATTTAGAAAAGGTTTTTAAAACAAACCAACATGTTTGTTGTATAACAATTTTTTGGGTCACAGAAATGTCCCTTTAAGGTAAAACAGGCATGTTTAAAACCAACAAGAAAGACACAAATCTGGAACTTACAAAGTTCAACTTTTAAAGAAATTGAAGGCAATATCAGACATGAGTATTTGTAAACTGTGTTTGATATTGCGTTCAGATGGGGTAACGTCACCCCTGGAAAAGCCAAAGTTTGAAGAAGCACACAAATTGCCAAATGTCAACATGTGCTAGCTGCCATCACGGGGGATCAAGGGACGTATTTTGGGGGTGCAACCCCTTCCTCCCAGCTACTTTATTATTGAGGAAGGGGTTGCACCCCCAAAACGCATACATTGATCTCCCGTGATGGCAGATAGCACATGTTGACACACTGTGTGCATCTTCAAAATTTGGCTTTTCTCGAATATGTCAAAAAATGTTAGAAATTTTTCCATCCCAACAAACACAAAAAAGGGAAGGGATTTGGAGGGGTTTTAAACTCTCCCTAAAACATCAATGATGTTCTTCATTTTTTGTTGAACATCATTGATGTTTTTCTGGATGTTTTCCAAGTCCCTATTATACCCCATAATCTCCCCGATCAGGATCTGTGCACTTTCAGAGCTGAAATGACCTGGATCCACAACATCACGATCACCTAAAAACATAGAAACAAAAACACACCATGTATTATAAATATGCCGGTGTCTTGTCGAATTCAGTCCCCTATCATATAGTGTCCTCCCTGTACTGCGCAGGCGCAGTACAGGGAGGACAAGGAGACGCCGAAAGTCTCCGAAGTTCAACAGCTGATCGTCAGCTGTACACGGCGCCTGCACATTTATTCTTACCCTATGTCCAGGATCATTCCCTACTATCCAAGTGGACATAGAGTTAGAATAAATAATTGCCGAGCGCAGCGAGGCCGTGCCCGAAGCGTGGCGAGCGAAGCGAGCCCGCGAGGGGCCCTCTTACACTGCCATCGCTAACAGGTGCCCGAGCGCCGTGTACAGCTGATGGTCAGCTGATCAACTTCGGGCATTTTCGGCATCTCCTGCTCCTCCGTACTGCGCAGGCGCTGCGCCTGCGCAGTACGAGGCGGACACTATTTGATAGGAGGACTCTATATGGCAGAACACCGGCATCCATCTCTTACCTGAGCCTGTGGTCGCAGACACATCTCCTTCCTCCTCCTCCTCCTGTTGTCTTTGGTGGGTCTCCACTTCTTCCTGAGGTGGGGGGTCTGTGGTCTCCTCGGACGAGGGGTGTCCTCCGAGTCTTTTCTCCCCTATGTAAAAAAAAATAGGTATACTTAGCACACAGATATTTGATCGCAGAAATCGGAATATGAAACATTGCTTGGAAGTGGGGTACAATTGTCTCTTTTGGCAGAGTTCTAAGATGGAAAAAAATGTTTGTCCTTTGTCAAGCTTGAATACTTACCTGTTTTGTACAAGCTTTACAGATGGAGACACCCCTATAGTATACACTGGAGCACCTGTGTGGGACCCCCTAATAAAAAGGGTGTTCTGGTGTCCCACACTAGTGCTCCAGCGTCCAGATGTGTAAACAGCTGCTGAGTGTCCTCTCCTTACACAAAATCTAGTTTGCATTACATTCTAGTTACAAACCCATCTACACAACAAAAATATTTTAAGAGAAGTAGGCCCTAAAAAAAATGTATTCAATTGCATATGGCCAAAACAATGGTGTTTTCTAGCCCGAATGAACAATGTTTCAGAATGCTCCCTGATTTTGAGGTCCGACCACCGCTTCCCGAGCTGATCCTTGGATCATCGTACCCTAAAATTCCGGGGCAGACTCTTGACCACTTTCGCCATAATCTTGGCCTTTCTGACATTGGGGTTGGGGTAAGGTCCATACTCTCGTCATATTCGGCCTTCTTCAGGATTTTGACTATCTCCACCATCTCCACAAAGGACATATTTGATGCCTTAAATCATCTCCTTCTGGATCGGGATGTTTCTGGCTCCGGGCTTTCCTTCTCCTCCTCCTCGTTGGTGTAATTATTAGACACCTGCTCTGTGTCCGCCATGTGCTCTTCCCCACTGCGACGAACGAGAAGGGGCGGGGAATAGACTAGAAAGAATGTCAGGGGCGGACGGAGTTTCACGCATGCGCAGTGTCTATAAAGCGTAACACGCGTGCGTAGTACATACGATCTGTGAGCGGAGGAAGGAGTAATGGAGGCACCGATCGTGTAAGATTTACAATTGGGCCTATACTGCTCCTAGACTGAGACCTGTATTTGGACAAGTTTAGAAGACTTTAGGCTGACATTAGGGTTTGTCTTGTGTTGTGTCTTGCAGTTAAAATGGATGTCTTGAAGGATCATGACTTTATGCCAATCTTCATAGATATGTTCAGGGAGCTGCCCTGTCTGTGACAGATAAACCACCCTGAATATAAGAACCAAACAAAGAGGAGGAAGGCAGCGCTGGATAATTTGCTGCAATTTGTGAAGTCGGTGATTCCCACGGCAGACATCACCCTGAAGATCCTAATTGGTGGCCTGAGGAGCACTTATCTAAGGGAGCACAAGAAGGTCCAGGATTCCCAGAGATCAGGAGCAACAGATGACATTTATGTCCCCAGGCTGTGGTACTATGACAGGCTGCATTTTCTGGCAGGTCAGACTGAACCCAGGCCAGCACTCTCCACTCTTCCTTCCACGCTTCCTTCCCCCTCAGCTGAGGCTTCTGATGTCCAACCTGGGCCTTCCAGGCAGCAACATGTGGAGGAGCTCAGCTGGAGCCAGGTATAGCATTCTTCTAAATATTTCTGGTTGTCCAATCAATGATGTTAAATATATGTTAGTTTGGAGTACTAATTTCTGATTGTGATTGATGAAGGAAAAACTAAAACCATGTCCCTTTTTCATACACGGGGAAGTCTCAGCCAGGAGGTGGCCGGGCCAAGCAGGCTGTCTGATATCCAGGTCCCTACCCTCCGCCTTCAAAGACAAATTGGCAGGAAGAGGAGTAACCTGGAGGAGGCTGCCATAGGCCTATTTTGGAAGGCTACTGAGACCCTAAGAACACCCCACAATGTGGAGGAGGACTTTGCTGCCATAACTGCATGCAAAATGATGCAGAGGAGGAGGGCCAACGACTCCTATGTGAGTTTTTAATTTTGGAAGCTCTAAATAAGGGGTTGAGGGGCCAACTCACATGTGCAACCCACATTTGTCACCTCACCCATAGTCCTCCTCCTCCTCCTCCTCCAGGTCCTCCTCCTCCTCCTCCTCCAGGTCCTCCTCCTCCTGCCACACCTCCAACACCAGAGCCACAGCCGGAAAGGAAGCGTGGAAGGAAGACCAGAGAGTGATTGCCCTGGGTTCAGTCTGGTCTGGCAAAATATGCAGCCTCTTGTAGTACCACAGCCTGGGAACATACATGTCATCTGCTGCTTTCATGATCTCTTGGACTTCTGATCCAGACTGCACTCCCTTACATATGGACTCCTCAGGCCACCAATTTTGATGTAAAATAATTGATGTGTGCCCTGGGGGCCAAAGGCTTCGCCAATTTATGATGTTTCTCCAGCGTTGCCTCCCTCTTTCTTCGGTTCTGAGCCCTTAATAAAGGAATTTTTGTTTCAATTATACTCGCCTATGTGTGTTTTCCTTCAAAAAGGACAGTTTGTTTGTGAGGATCCAAGTACATTTCAAAAATACAATGTGAAATTAACAAGGGACACCAACACCAAGCAATCTCCTTGAGATTAAATAATACAAGATAATAATGGTGTTGGGGTAACTTGACACAAAACACACACCAAAATATTCTGGAATAAATAAAAAAAACAAAACAAAAAAAGATCAGCCTTGAAAAAAAGACAAACCAAAAAAATAATAATCTATATATTTTTTGTCAGATGTGACAAATCAAAATATATTGAGGGAATCACTATAAATAATAAAGAAAGAAGTTTGTGAGAAGTCTGTGTGAATATGAGCAGCAAAACTACTTCATTCTTCTCACATTATAAAGAAGAAGAGAGTGCACTGTATTAAACTATTTTAAACATTGTAGCCTGACGAAAGTGCTATATCTATTCCAAACGCTAATTTTACCAGACCGAGCTGTTCTGTCTCGGAATTTCTTCTGAGTAGGGATGAGCTTCGAGTTCGAGTCGAACTCATGTTCGACTCGAACATTGGCTGTTCGCAAGTTCGCCTAACAGCGAACAATTTGGGGTGTTCGCGGCAAATTCGAATGCCGCAGAACACCCTTTAAAAGTCTATGGGAGAAATCAAAAGTGCTAAATTTTAAGGCTTATATGCAAGTTATTGTCATAAAAAGTGTTTGGGGACCTGGGTCCTGTCCCAGGGGACATGGATCAATGCAAAAAAAAGTTTTAAAAACGGCCGTTTTTTCAGGAGCAGTGATTTTAATAATGCTTAAAGTCAAACAATAAAAGTGTAATGTCCCTTTAAATTTCATACCTGGGGGGTGTCTATAGCATGCCTGTAAAGGGGCACATGTTTCCCGTGTTTAGAACAGTCTGACAGCAAAATGACATTTGGAAGGAAAAAACCCATTTAAAACTACCCGCGGCTATTGCATTGCCGACAATACACATAGAAGTTCATTGATAAAAACGGCATGGGAATTCCCCACAGGGAAACCCCGAACCAAAATTAAAAAAAAAAATGACGTGGGAGTCCCCCTAAATTCCATACCAGGCCCTTCAGGTCTGGTATAGATTTTAAGGGGAACCCCGCGCCAAAAAAAAAAAACGGCGTGGGGTCCCCCCAAAAATCCATACCAGACCCTTATCCGAGCACGCAACCTGGCAGGCCGCAGGAAAAGAGGGGGATGAGAGTGCGCCCCCCCTCCTGAACCGTACCAGGCCACATGCCCTCAACAATGGGAGGATGCTTTGGGTAGCCCCCCAAAACACCTTGTCCCCATGTTGATGAGGACAAGGGCCTCACCCCTACAACCCTGGCCGGTGGTTGTGGGGGTCTGCGGGCGGGGGGCTTATTGGAATCTGGAAGCCCCCTTTAACAAGGGGACCCTTATATCCCGCCCCCCCTGTGTGAAATGGTAAGGGGGTACTTACCCCTACCATTTCACTAAAAAACTGTCAAAAATGTTAAAAATGACAAAAGACAGTTTTTGACAATTCCTTTATTTAAATGCTTCTTCTTTCTTCTATCTTCCTTCATCTTCTTCTGGTTCTTCTGGCTCTTCTGGTTCTTCCTCCGGCGTTCTCATCCAGCATCTCCTCCGCGGCGTCTTCTATCTTCTTCTCCTCAGGCCGCTCCGCACCCATGGCATTTGGGGGGAGGCTCCCGCTCTTCTCTTCATCTTCTTCTTCATCCTCTTCTCTTCTTCCTTCTTCTCTTCTTCATTTTCTTCTCCGGGCCGCTCCGCATCCATGCTGGCATGGAGGGAGGCTCCCGCTGTGTGGCCACGTCTCCTCTTCTGGCGGTTCTTAAATAACGGAGGGCGGGGTCACCGGGTGGCGCACGGGACATGACGGGACTTTCCTGTGGCATTCCCCGTGACATCACAGGGAAGTCCCGTCAAGTCACCGTGCATCACAGGGGGGCGGGGTCACCGGGTGGCCCCACCCCCCGTTATTTAAGAACCGTCAGAAGAGGAGACGCCGACACACAGCGGGAGCCTCCCTCCATGCCAGCATGGGTGCGGAGCGGCCCGGAGAAGAAAATGAAGAAGAGAAGAAAAGAAGAGAAGAAGAGAAGAAGGAAGAAGAGAAGAGGATGAAGAAGTAGATGAAGAGAAGAGCGGGAGCTTCCCTCCATGCCATGGGTGCGGAGCGGCCCGAGGAGAAGAAGATAGAAGACGCCGCGGAGGAGATGCTGGACGAGAATGCCGGAGGAAGAACCAGAAGAGCCAGAAGAACCAGAAGAAGAAGAAGATGAAGGAAGATAGAAGAAAGAAGAAGCATTTAAATAAAGTAATTGTCAAAAACTGTCTCTTGTCATTTTGAACATTTTTGACAATTTTTTAATGAAATGGTAGGGGTAAGTACCCCCTTACCATTTCACACAGGGGGGGCCGGAATCTGGGGGTCCCCTTGTTAAAGGGGGCTTCCAGATTCCGATAAGCCCCCCGCCCGCAGACCCCCACAACCACCGGCCAGGGTTGTGGGGATGAGGCCCTTGTCCTTATTAACATGGGGACAAGGTGTTTTGGGGGGCTACCCCAAAGCACCCTCCCAGTGTTGAGGTCATGTGGCCTGGTACGGTTCAGGAGGGGGGGCTGCACTCTTGTCCCCCCTCTTTTCCTGCAGCCTGCCAGGTTGCGTGCTCGGATAAGGGTCTGGTATGGATCTTTGGGGGGACCCCATGCCGTTTTTTTTTTTTGGTGCGGGGTTCCCCTTAAAATCCATACCAGACCTGAAGGGTCTGGTATGGAATTTAGGGGGAACCCCACGTCATTTTTTTAAAAAAATTTGGCCGGGGTTCCCCTTAATATCCATACCAGACCTGAAGGGCCTGGTGTGGAATTTAGGGGGACTCCCACGTCATTTTTTTTTTAAATTTTAGTTCGGGGTTTCCCTGTGGGGAATTTCCATGCCGTTTTTATCAATGAACTTCTATGTGTATTGTCGGCAATGCAATAGCCGCGGGTAGTTTTAAATGGGTTTTTTCCTTCCAAATGTCATTTTGCTGTCAGACCGTTCTAAACACAGGAAACATGCGCCCCTTTACAGGCATACTATAGACACCCCCCAGGTACGAAATTTAAAGGGATATTACAGTTTTATTGTTTGACTTTAAGCATTATTAAAATCACTGCTCCTGAAAAAACGGCCGTTTTTAAAACTTTTTTTTGCATTGATCCATGTCCCCTGGGGCAGGACCCGGGTCCCCAAACACTTTTTATGACAATAACTTGCATATAAGCCTTTAAAATTAGCACTTTTGATTATTCATGTTCGTGTCCCATAGACTTTAACGGTGTTTGCGTGTTCGAGCAAACTTTTTTCCTGTTCGCATGTTCTGGTGCGAACCGAACAGGGGGGTGTTCGGCTCATCCCTACTTCTGAGCATGCGTGGCACTTTGTGCGTCGGAATTGTCCACACACGGTCGGAATTGACGCGATCAGATTTTGTTGTCAGAAAATTTTATAGCCTGCTCTCAAACTTTGTGTGTCGGAAAATCAGATGGAAATTGTCCGATGGCGCCCACACATGGTCGGAATTTCCGACAACAAACTCTGATCGCACATTTTCTGTCGGAAAGTCTGACCGTGTGTACAGGGCATAAGAGTGTCTCCCTGTTGAGGTGCATTAGCCATGGAGAGGAGAAACACCCTATTAATGCATATGTACGTACCCAATCGGCATACCAGGAGTCCATGGAGAGATTAATCCTCGTAAGCATGATTTCACCATCTTTCAAAAAAGGCTGTGGCCCCCACACAGGTATCTGAAAAATAAGAGGGAGCATGAGAAAGCAGAAGGAGAAGATGTAAAGAGGGGGGAGAGAAGAGCCCAGAGCTGAATTTGTTCCGTGTTCTCCGGGCTTAGGGCCAGAAGTGCCTAGTCCTGTTATTCTAAGTAGAGACTAAGGATGAGCCGAACACCCCCCAGTTCGGTTCGCACCAGAACAGACCAAAACTTTGCATGAACGTTAGAACCCCATTGAAGTCTATGGGATTCGAACGTTCTAAATCAAAAGTGCTCATTTTAAAGGCTAATTTGCATGGTATTGTCCTAAAAAGTGTTTGGGGACCCTGGTCCTTCCCCAGGGGACATGTATCAATGCCAAAAAAGTTTTAAAAATGGCTGTTTTTTTGAGAGCAGTGATTTTAATAATGCTTAAAGTGAAACAATAAAAGTGTAATTTCCTTTAAATTTCGTACCTGGGGGGTGTCTATAGTATGCCTGTAAAGGGCCGCATGTTTCCCGTGTTTAGAACAGTCTGACAGCAAAATGACATTTCAAAGGAAAAAAGTCATTTAAAACTACTCTCGGCTATACTGAATTGCCGGCCCGACAATACACATAAAAGTTCATTGATAAAAACGGCATGGGAATTCCCCACAGGAGAACCCCGAACCAAAATTTAAAAAAGGGATAAAGGGAGGGATAAACTGATTAGAGTCACATCGTCCCCAAAAAAAGGGAACAGTAAAGTCGAAGTGGGAGACACAGTCACAGTCAATAACCGGGAAGATGTCCTACAAACCAAACATGGACCTTGACAGGTCAGATGAGGATCCGGACGCGCCTGAAATACAATATTTTTACATAGTTATAATGCAAAGGAGGAAATGTGAGGAATTAAATCAGTAAGGCTGAACTTTTTAATAAAATAGGTGAGTGTGTTTCCAATCTGTGCACAAATATAAAGGAGGAGAAAGTTGAGCTCAAGTTTAGGGAGAAGAGAAGATCACAATTGTATATGAAACGTTTAATAAAGATACTTTTACTTTTTATGAACTTTTTTCTCTATACTTACATACTATACTTACATATACACTTATTTTTTTACACAATATTTTTTTGCATTTTAATACTTTATATGCTTTATGCTTTATTAACTGTTGTTTAATTACCTTTTGAAATGAGAGACAGACTGTAGGAGGGCACTTGGGGGTCGAATGTTCCTGGGATGCGTGTATCCATAGTTTTTCTACACATTGTGGGGTATGTGTAGCTCCCCCCCAAAGTTTCCAACTTTTGACATGAAAGAGTTGAAGCAAATTATTATTACAAGTATTCTCAAGGTATCAACAACTGGAAGTTATCACAAAATTCTAAGAACTTTTTTTAATCAGAAGCAAAAAAGAACAACCTAACCCTTTCTCACTTCGAGTAGTGTCATTTAAAAACCCAATGGTCTGGGTGGGCAAAAAATAGAATTATACCAATTTCTACATGCATATATATGTACAGAATTGCTCATTTGCTCATATCAGAATAACAATAGTGATGCAGACAATATAATAGAATCATTGATTTCCAATAATTATATAACTAGTAGGTCACTTCTTTGCATTATATAGAAGCAAGAGGAAGGAAATTACACTGTCCTTGCGATGCGACTACAATAGGAGGAACGTGCCATTTAAACAAAATGGTGTTAATCTGCTGTTAGATGCAACTGTTAAATAAGTTGCTTAAGTTTATATTGCTTTGCCAAATTATTGCTTAGTATAGGAATTAAGACACAGAGTCAGGTATGTCTGTATCAAAGTTCTCAGCATAATGGACTGCTGCCTTTTACTCTTTCAAAGGCCTTTTATAAGCAATTATACAAACAATAGCATTAGCACAGCCCCCCCACAAAGGGCGAGGGTAAACAACAACAGGAGTCACCTGGGCTACGAACACAAGCTTCAACACCATGGCAATACAGTTACGAGAAAACAAAAGCAGAGTTTAACAGCCAAAAAGTTACATTCAAAACAGATTTACATGTAGTCATCATATTAAGTGAGAAAATTAAATCCCTGACCTTATCAATTTCCCCCTTTGACATCATCCTCTCCTTCCCCCTGGGTCCTCATGAATAAGTTCTAGTCAGTTTTTCCCCAGAGTCCTTTCCCTGACCGCGGGTTGTCAGAGGGGTAGAACCCATCCCCCTAGGTATTACCAACATCTTAAAATTCAAGAAGAGGAGTTTTATAGGAGTAGGGTGATGTCAATACACATTTATCGGTATGCCCTGTCTATTCTCCTAATTTTCCTATTTATTTTCCTGTATACACATATATTCGTGATTGTAAGTGATATTAATATTAGAATAATAATTACCATTGGACTTAACAACCAGTGAAAGGTATTGGTTGCTGTAGAAGACATTCCACTAAATATATCCCACCAATGTGGTGCAGTATCCTGTTGTATCTGTGAGGAAAGATGTACTAGTCTACCTTTGTCAATAATTGCGGATACAAGGTTATTCTGTAGGGTATGTTCTAGTGTTTCTATGTGTTGTCTTAACAACTCTGATTGTTCCAAAACCTGTTTTAGTGGGTCTAAAGAAATTATAAAGGGTGTAGTGTCAGTGAGATTATGTACCTCATAGACTGAAGAGAATATCTTATCGGCGTCTGGTTCAAAAAGATAGGTGTCGTTACCCCATTGTAATATTTTAATCTTTTTTATACATCCCGCAAACGGCGCCGATTTATTTAATGCTGACATGGTGCGGTTATCATTAGTAATGATACAAATATGCTGGGGTCCTATTTCTATGAATCTATTGTTCACATTTATCGGTGTTCTTTGCATTTTGCATATGCTAGTTTGGTATTTTAACAAGCAAGGTTCATATACTGGGGAACTTCTGCCACATACCATTCCCTTATTAGTTCCTTCACATAGACTAAGATCATGGGTTCTGTTTCTTTTATCTACATATTTCCCATATATTTCTGGATACCAAAACTCGTCTTTAATTACTAGTGGCATGACCACTATTTTACACATTTCCATTACATCTGCTACCCGGTATGCTTCGAACCTTCCTACACACCATTTCTCCTCACATTCTATCTTATCCCCTTTTACTTGGAACCATACACCATCGTCAGTTAAACCCTTAAAATATTTCATCCAGGTATGATAATTTCCCAACTGTAGTTCAGTCCTGGCCCTATTTATTTGTATATGATAGGATAAGAGGTTAAAAGAGCACTGTGTGAAATTTACAAACTGTTGATTTTGATTCCACAGCTGGAGCTCTGCTCCTATCGTGTGATTTATTAACCCTCCCAAAAATTGTAATAGGGGTATTTCTTGCAGCTGGGTTTCAAAAGTGGTGGGTAACCATTTGCTTGTGATAGTCAAGCTGTCAGCTATGTGTCCCCCTGCATGCTTCCATCTGTTGTTCATTTCTTCTATCTCGACCGAGTTTAAAATTCCCATCCCTGTACCTGTCAGTCCCAATAGTGTGTCGTACCATTCTCGTTTATACCTACACTCCGGTATCGAGGGAAAGGTGATATTGAATTTTATTTTTGTTTTCTGTTGTGATGTTGATACATTTATGCAAGTGTTTGGTACGGGTGTTAATATGGAAGATTCAATTGTTGGCGTTACTTCTTCCTCCATTTGTATGTGAAACCCATAGGCCTCTGCACTCCAATACCACCCATCATTTCTCTCTTCCCTCCACCAAGAGGCACAGAGGAAAGTACTGGATTGATTAACGGTAATATCTGTCAGATTGAACATCCCTTCGGTTATATTCCCTCCTTCTGCCATGACTGTTAATATTTGGTACATTTGTCCCACTACCCGTTCCCGGGCTTGTTTCCATGTCTGTGAAAGGGATATTTTATGACACCTATGGTTCTTACTATTGTTAAAGGGGAAACCCATATTATCATTCCACTGGAAAGTTACGGTTACTTCTGAGAGGGGGTCTGCCTGTATCCATGCTATACCTACATCTACATGAAACGGTCGCCTATGTCCTTCAACAGTATAATTACCCACAGTGTAATCCTTATTTATCTTATATCCTGATACATTTGCTACTTTAGGATCATCTATACTCCATTCAAAAGTCATTGTTTCTTCTACCTCTAGTACATTAATACCAGGAGTCCATGCATATATTTGTAAAACAACAATCTTCAACAAAAAATATGTAAGTAGATATTTCATCATGTTGTTTTCTCGGGTTGTTTCTTGCAATGTGATGCGTGTATCCAGGTAGGCTTTCCTTCCAGCTTTACTGAAGTGGCTGTGGTCAGGAGTACTTGGTAAGGACCTTCAAACCTTGGCTCCAATGTCTTTCTGGTGTGTTTCTTTACATATACATAATCCCCTGGTAGCAGCGTATGTGTACCTGTTATTGAATTAGGGTCTGGAAGAGAAGAATACACACTTTTGTGGATCTTAGTTAGACGTTGTTGTAATTGTATCACATATGCAGTCAAACTATCACATTGCAATTGCATACTCTGTGGAAAGTATAAACCCAATCTAGGTGCATTCCCAAAAAGTATCTCATATGGGGATAATCCTGTCTTTCCTGTTGGAGTGTACCTTATAGAGAACAAAGCCAAAGGCAGGCATTCTGGCCAAGGCTTGTTTAACTCTTGCATGGCTTTTTGTATTTTTAACTTTATTGTCCCATTTACTCTCTCCACTGATCCTAAACTCTGTGGGTGGTAAGGGGTGTGAAAACTTTGTTGAACCCCTAACATCACATTCTGCATGATTTCTCCTGTAAAGTGTGTCCCCCTATCTGATTCTATGGTTTCAGGAAGACCAAACCTAGGTATCAACTCAGTGATCAGTTTCTTAGCTGTGGCTTTAGCTGTAGCCGATTTTACTGGATAACTTTCGGGCCAACCTGAGAATAAATCGATACACACGAGGACAAATTCAAAAGGGCCGCTCTTAGGCATTTGTATGTAATCAATCTGCAGTCTCTGGAAGGGGTATTGGGCCCGGACCTGGTGTTTTTGTGGGGTTTTTACTCTCTGTCCTGGGTTATTCAGGAGACAGATTTGGCAGGCTGCACAGTAGTTTCTTGCAGTACTACTGAATCCAGGGGCGAGCCATCCTTGGTTCACAATCCTATACATGGAATTGGAACTGACGTGTGTGGGTAGGTGAACTGCCGCTGCCATTGCTGGGTACAGAGAGGCAGGCAGGCATATTTTGCCCCCTTCCCTCCATACATTGTCAAGGTCTGGTGCTGCTCCCATCCTGACCCACTTATCTTTCTCGCTCTCCCCTGCTTGCTCCTGTAATTTACTCAGCTGCTGCCATGTTGGTTCTGGGATACTCACCTCTACTGCTGCTAAGGTCTCAGGGCTTCCTTCCCCTAGAGCTGCCTGTTTTGCAGTCAAATCTGCAAATGCATTTCCTTTTGCCTCAATTGTTTTTGCGCTCGTGTGTGCCGCTATCTTCATGATGGCCACTCGTTTAACCTTTTGAAGATTGTTCAGGACTCTCTTAATCCCTTCTCCATGTTTTACAGGTGTACCTGCTGCTGTCAGATAACCTCTAGCCTTCCATATATGGCCATAATCATGCGCTACACCATAAGCGTAGGCAGAGTCAGTGTAAATATTCCCTTCTCGTTCTTTTAAGTATTCTAGGGCTTGTTCTAAAGCTTTTAATTCTGCTTCCTGTGCTGACATGTGGGCTGGTAAGGCCTGTGCTTCAATCACCTGTGTATCAGTCACTACGGCATACCCTGTGTGATATTTACCCTTGTCATCAGCAAACCTACTGCCATCTATATACAAAGTGTGCTCAGCATTTAAAATTGATGTATCTGTAACGTGTGGAAATCCCATTGTCTCCTGTTCCATGAGCTGAAAACAATCGTGTTCATCTACTTGTTTAAACAAAAGAGTGTCAGTTTCCTCATCTCCTTCCTTATTAGCACTATTAGCACTATCATTCCCCCTTGCCAAATCTGGTGACTGAAGAGGCAAAAAGGTAGCCAAATTTAAGGTTGTACAGCGCTGAAAAGTAACATTTGGAGGTAAGAGTAAAGTACACTGTAACCTTAATTGCCTAGCCATTGAAATGTGTTTGGGCTGTACCTGAGACAAGATTGCATGTATGTCATGTGTGGTATGCACTACGACTGGATTGTCTAGAACAATCTCTGATGACTTATCTATGATAATTGACACTGCTGCTACCGCCCGTACACAGGACGGTGAACCTCTAGATACTGGATCTAATGCTGCTGAAAAGTAAGCGACTGGTCTTTGTTTTACATGTGCCTGTGTCAGAATACCTGTGGCATGTCCAGTGATCTCAGCAATGTACAGATTAAATATCTTAGTATAATCTAAAGTGATAAACGATTCATAAGCTATTTCTGTAAGCATATACGGTACAATTTTCAAACAATCGTATAATGGCTGCATCAAAGCGCTAGCATGTGGTATCCACTGTCTACAATATGACACGATACCTAAAAACATACGCAATTGTTTGAAATTCCATGGGGGTAACATTCCCTTTATCACTTGAACCCTCTCCTCAGTGAGATGTCTCGTACCCTGTGATATACAATGTCCCAAAAAGATAACTTTTTCCTGACACACTTGTAACTTTTTCTTATTAACCTTGCAACCTTTTTCTGCCAAAAATCGCAACAAATTAAGGGTGGTGTGCAGGCTTTCAGTCTTTCACTTATCTGTGGAATTAATCCTTCCATAAACTGTCTATTGAAGGCTCAGATCGTGACTGGCAGCTCTAAATCCATTCCCTCATCTGCCATCATACTTTCCATAGATAAGTAAAATTCCGATACATTCTGTCCTGGCATTTGTTTCATGGGTGATATTGACCCCCTCTCCTGTTGTTTTGCCTGACAAAAAGCTTCTAATCTAGCAATAAAAGGGGCCCTTGAGTCTATATGTCTGACATGTCCTGCCTCCAGGTTGCCATCCCCATCAACTTGTCCTGCAGGTCTGTGTGGACCTATTTCTGTCATAAACTGGTTAAACAGGGTCAGAGTCATTTTGTGTCTGCATAGATCCTCCCCATCCTGCCAGGTCGCTTCATGTGTATTCATTAACTGTGTCACAAATCTACAAAAAGCAGCTGGCTTTGCTACCGGGTCTGGGGCGCTCTGTATTAATGCCATAAGGGTGTCTGCCGACCATGGTGCCCAAGTCCTTATTTGCATTCTACGAGTGACAGTAGGTGGGGCATTTGGATGGGCTGCTTGTCCAAATTCTGGATTGTTTACCTGAACAATGCGTGTATCAGTGCGTACGGGAGCTACAGTTTCTGGATGCGGTTTTTGTGCCCCACAATGCACACATTCTACTGCCCATTCTGGGTTTTGTGCTCCACAATCCTGACAAACCCATCCTCTCCCCTCAAGTACCGGATATATCTTGTGTGGTTTGCGTTCTACGTCAGTGTATGGGGGTGGGATGGCTGAGCTGGGAGCCTCGACATTTTTTGTTCTTCTATCTTTCATATCCCAACCATCACAATCTGGATTATACTTCCACCCCTCTTCTTTCGCTCTATTTGAGACCTTAATTAAGCATTGAACCTGACGCATCCATTGCTTCTCTAACACCTCTCCTTGTCTGTCCCTTTTTATTTCACTCCATACATCCGGGTCTAAGCCCGCTGCTCCTTTCACCTTAAATTTACGAAGGACATCCTTTAAGTCCTGTGCTTCGGTTTTCCCATAAATGTTCTTAATTATCTGTGGCACCGTATAGTGCGCCACAATTCCCTGACGGGGTTTTGTGTTCCTCTGGCCCATTCTAACAGTCCTGCCTAGGTAGCGTGTGGGACACTTAGTGTACAATATAATGCGGCTACAACATATACAAGAATGAATAATTACTTTATATGCTAGCCCTATAGCATACCAGCTAAGTTACACTAGTTCCTCGTTGCCTTCCTCCTAGGGTGCTAGAATTCTAGAAACCTCTCCGGAATGAGATTTCTGAAACCGAATTACTTTATATGCTAGCCCAAAAATAAATAATTACTTTATATACTAGCCCAATAACAAACCAGAATGCGGCTACAACATATACAAAAATGCGGCTACAACATATACAAGCATTCCTTTAAGTGGCCAGGTATCCGACTAGATCTCGGGACTTTGTTGAGACCTTATTCCCCCCTCGTATCTGGGAATCCCTCTCATACACTCTTATCCCTGCTTTATGGAGCAGACAGGGCTTATACTCTCAACCCGTCTATGGTTTATGAGTTAGATGTGAGGTTAAGCATAAGCGTCAGACCCCCAAGCTCACAAGCCCTCAGGTTCCCAATCGTGTGAGGTAAGGCGCATTCTGTTGCTTAGTTCGGCAATCCCCTTCTAACTCATACCATCCTTGACAAGGCTCATTCACTTTCTCAACAAGACAGACAAGACAAACACAGATAACAAAAACAAACAAATAATTCCAGCAATATAAACGAAAATATGCAGTAATTCTAGACTCACCACTACAGAGGCTGGTGTTTTAAAACCAGGAGAACCGTAACTGACAGAACGGATAGGCACAAATCAGGGGAGCACAGAATATAAGAAAAATAAAGCTTTTTCTTACCTGCGCAGGTTTTTTTTTGATCTGTGATTCCCGGAGTGCCTGTCTTTTGGTTCCGTCAGCGTAGCTCATCCACCTCTTGTAGTATCATCGGTGAGTTCCTCGTCCGGGCGCCAAAATGTTAGATGCAACTGTTAAATAAGTTGCTTAAGTTTATATTGCTTTGCCAAATTATTGCTTAGTATAGGAATTAAGACACAGAGTCAGGTATGTCTGTATCAAAGTTCTCAGCATAATGGACTGCTGCCTTTTACTCTTTCAAAGGCCTTTTATAAGCAATTATACAAACAATAGCATTAGCACAGCCCCCCCACAAAGGGCGAGGGTAAACAACAACAGGAGTCACCTGGGCTACGAACACAAGCTTCAACACCATGGCAATACAGTTACGAGAAAACAAAAGCAGAGTTTAACAGCCAAAAAGTTACATTCAAAACAGATTTACATGTAGTCATCATATTAAGTGAGAAAATTAAATCCCTGACCTTATCACTGCTTTTACAGTTGCATAGCTCCCTTTTATTTGTACATGTGAGTGTCAACAGGGCTTATTTAACTGAGAAGGTAATGTAAAATCAGTTGAGGGGATGCTAGAGCTGGGGGTCTTTAATCAGAATATCCAGAGCTTCATAAATTTATTGGGATCGACTCTATGCTAGTATGTTAGTTTCTCTCTTTGAATAATGACATAGTTGCCATTTGTTAAACTGTGCATGTAAACTGTGCAATACATTTACATCCTGCAAATGTCTAGTAAAAAAGATATGAATGGGGATTGTATTGTGAAGATTTCTTCATCAAGGAGACCCCAAATGCATATTTTATAGGCCAGTGTCTGATTATTGTGGAGAACACTTTTAATAGTGCCAATAATGGTTGTCTAATACTTAGTCAATTTTGGACTTTGCCAGAGCATGTGTATCAATATGCCTGTATTCGACTTCAGCAACAAAGTGGGGTTCCTCTACGACCCATGGAGTGTAATTTTTGAGTGGTATGATAGGATCTATGCAGTATAAATAGTTGTGTCAGTTTAGGCGAGGGTTATCAAGATACTTTAAAAACAATAGTCAAAACAGCATGCCAGTCTTCTTCTGACAAGGGTCCTACACCTGGTTCCCAGTAGGCTCTGCACATTGTGATAGGATTGTGCAAGTTTCAGAAACAATACCACATTTGTTTTTTGCAAAAGCTACACAGGTAAGTACACATTTCCAGGTACATAGTTTGGCTTGTGCCAGCAGAGCATTGCATAGTTTCAAGAATTACAAAAAAAATAGGAAGATCATTTTCCTCCTGTATCTAATGTCCCATACACACGGCCGGAATTTCTGACAGAAAAAGTCCAATGGGAGCTTTTGGTTGGATATTCCGACCGTGTGTATGCTCCATCGGAATTTTTCTGTCGGCATTTCCGACGGACTTAGAGAATATGTTCTAAATTTTTCCGTCGGAAATGCCGATGGAGGTTATCCCGTTGGCAAGTCCGATCGTGTGTACATGGCACAAGAAGGTATTTACCACTGTACAGACTGAGTAAATTCTCCAAGACACACTAACCTACTGTAAGTGTTGGAGGAACTTCGATCAAATTGGGGACACTATCCCACATCTTTTTTTTAGCATGTCAAAACCGCCTGATCTGATGGAAGCATATGACAAAGTGCAGGTAACCCACATAAAAACTTTGGGTACACTGCTCTGTATCTGTACTACAGGGAAACTGCAGTGGATCAGTGTGTAAGGGGCCTAAGTAGCTTTTGGAATGAAGAAATTTGCATAATATGCACAATTACAGGCTATATTATAAAACCATATTTAGAATTAACTATCTTGAATGTAAGTTTCAAAAAATTCCCCCATTAATATCATAATATAATTGCACATGTTCTAATAGCACCAAAATGTACCATAACTAGTCAAGGGAAAGATCCAGAAGCACCTACCTCCTATTATGAAAAATGGAAATGCAGTTTACTTATGAAAGAACAAAAGCTCATAAAGCTTATAACATCACCCTACTCCTAAAAAATGGGAAGCTAGGCCCTAGGTCAGGAACCTATCTTACCCAACTAACCAATCAATAGGGGAATCGTAATGCCATATCTTAAGGTGTAACAATTCATACATTTAGTGTACTATAGTAGCTCAGCTTACCTGTTCTGTTTTATACCTGTTGACCTTTGTGAATTGGTTTCTCTTTTGCTTTGTTTCTTTGTACTCAAAAACTATTGTCTGCTTCTTATGCAATGCAGAACTATTGTGTGTGTGTGTGTATATATATATATATATATATATATATATATATATATATATATATATACACATACAGTGGGGACGGAAAGTATTCAGACCCCCTTAAATTTTTCACTCTTTGTTATATTGCAGCCATTTGCTAAAATCATTTAAGTTCATTTTTTTCCTCATTAATGTAAACACAGCACACCATATTGACTGAAAAACACAGAATTGTTGACATTTTTGCAGATTTATTAAAAAAGAAAAACTGAAATATCACATGGTCCTAAGTATTCAGAACCTTTGCTGTGACACTCATATATTTAACTTAGGTGCTGTCCATTTCTTCTGATCATCCTTGAGATGGTTCTACACCTTCATTTGAGTCCAGCTGTGTTTAATTATACTGATTGGACTTGATTAGGAAAGCCACACAACTGTCTATATAAGACCTTACAGCTCACAGTGCATGTCAGAGCAAATGAGAATCATGAGGTTAAAGGAACTGCCTGAAGAGCTCAGAGACAGAATTGTGGCAAGGCACAGATCTGGCCAAGGTTACAAAAAAAATTCTGTTGCACTTAAGGATCCTAATGCCCTGTACACACGGTCGGATTTTCCGATGGACAATGTCCGATCGGAGCGTGTTGTCGGAAATTCCGACCGTGTGTGGGCGCCATCGGACATTTTCCATCGGATTTTCCGACACACAAAGTTGGAGAGCAGGAGATAAAATTTTACGACAACAAAATCCGATCGCGTCAATTCCGACCGTGTGTGGCCTGTTCCGACGCATAAAGTGCCACGCATGCTCAGAAGAAATTCCGACACGGGACAGCTCGTTCTGGTAAACTTAGCGTTAGCAATGGATACAGCACTTTCGTCACGCTGCAATGTTAAAAATGGTTTAATACAGCGCACTCTCTTCTTCTTTATAATGTGACAAGAATTAAGTAGTTTTGCTTCTCATATTCACACACACTTCTCACAAACTTTTATTTGTGTTTTTTTAGTGGGATTCCCTGAATATATTGTTATTAGTTGTCACATCTGACAGTTTTATATTTTTTATTTTTTTGGGGGGGGGATTTTAAGCCTTTTTTTTTCTTTAATGTTTGGATTTTTTCCAAGGCTGATCTTTGTTCAATGTTATTTTTATTTTTACTCCAGAATATTTTTGGGTGTGTTTTGTGTGTCAAGTTACCCCAACACCATTGATATCTTTTATTATTTAATCTCCAGGAGATTGTTTGTTGTTGGTGTCCCTTGTTCATTTCTAAGGAGTGGCTTCACAACAACTCCGTGACTGTTCTTGAATGGCCCAGCCAGAGCCCTGACTTAAACGCAATTGAGCATCTCTGGAGAGACCTAAAAATGGCTGTCCCCCAATGTTTACATCCAACCTGACAGAACTGCAGAAGATCTGCAAGGAGGAATGGCAGGGGATCCCCAAATCCAGGTGTGAAAAACGTGTTGCATCTTTCCCAAAAAGACTCATGGCTGTGTTAGATCAAAAGGGTGCTTCTACTAAATACTGAGCAAAGGGTCTGAATACTTAGGACCATGTGATATTTCAGTTTTTCTTTTTTAATAAATCTGCAAACATGTCAACAATTCTGTGTTTTCTGTCAATATGGGGTGCTGAGTGTACATTAATGAGTAAAAAAAATGAACTTAAATGATTTTAGCAAATGGCTGCAATATAACAAAGAGTGAAAAATTTAAGGGGGTCTGAATACTTTCCATCCCCACTGTATATGCTTTTGTACTGCTGACCTTTGTACTTTGACACCAAGTGAAACACTTTGTAACTGTATATGCAATTTAAAAAAAGGCAATAAAAAAATATATTTTAAAAAAAAATCAGAACTTGGGAGCACCACCTTCATCATCTCCCACCAATGCTGAGAAAAGGTAATAGAACAGACTGGCATTTGGGTAGTGCAAAAGAAGCAAAAGGTAACATAGATTTGCAAGTACACATATGAAATAAAAAGTCAGCGCTTAAACATATGTGAATATACAGTATTATTTATTATTTAGTGTATAGATGTAACATCTCGGGAGGCAGCGGGAGTGAGCCTATTCCATCTCCGCCTAGACAAGAAAGGAGGAGTGGTGGACATCACCATTTAAAAAGGTCAGTAAACAGGTAATTACATAGACACTTCACTCTTGGCAAGGTCAACATGTATTGTCTGTATTTGCTGAAAAATGAAAACTGATGGAGCTACCACATCAAATGACTTGTTATCTATTGAGCGGAAATCCTATTGTGGGGTGATGATGTGAGACCCTTCAAATTGCTTTCGTAATCAGTGGTTGTATAACACATGCTTTGTTGTCTCAGTACCATGATATCTAAGTCCATACATTCTTATAAGCGCAATACCCATCTTTGGTGGTGGATATTCATGTATGGGTGTTTCATATGGACAGTCAACATTGTCATCCACAATTACTCTGATCACATTGGAACTTTTCACCTTGGATTTTTTTTGTATATCAACTATTTTTTTTCCATTTTCTCCTTTTTTGATATTTGTCACTTTGCACATTATTATCATATGATAATGGTTTTGATCATATGATAATGGTTTTGTGAAAATAATACTGTATATTCACATAAGTGCTGTACTTTCTACTTCATATATTTGTTCACAATGTCTTGTCAATTGTAGTGCTGACAGCTACAGAGTTTTTGATTATATTTATTGCAGTATTCCTTACTATATAAAGTACACATACAAGCATTATTTTTATTTGATTACGATTTTAATTTCTATTTCTTAGTTATGCTTCAGGCATATGGAAGTACAAAATAATTGAAGTGATGTAAGTACCCTCATCTGTATTGATATCAATCTCCTTTAGAGGTTTGCACTGTAGCACTTAAAATTGGAAGAAGCAAGATTCTATTGTAATAACAAGTGCTAACAGGCTACATGCTGACAAAAGGCTCCTTTACATCTGTGTGGTGAAAACTGCAGGATACAAATTGCAGTTTTAATGCAGTGAAGTTATTATAAAGAGGATGCCTATCATTGCACCACATGTAGCAAATGCCCACATTGTTATTTTAATTTTGCCCACTCCCTGAAGATTCATTCAAATACATTTATTAAAACCATAATTTATTATAAAACATTTTTTCCTGTTTTTTTTTTGGACAGTGGACAGACTTTCCTCTTGGACTGGATGGCATGTAATGACCTGTGAGCACTACCGATGAGTGAACGTTCTTTAGTTTGATTGAGTTTGAAGTCAATGGGTGAGGGGATCTTGAAAATTGATTCTGGCAATTTTAAAATTTCAAGATTATTAGGCAATAGACTGCCAAAACAAAGGGCATGGGGAGCATGGCCCAGCCCTAAGGAACATGGACCAATGTAAAAATACATTTTAAAAAGTAGCATTTAGCAGGGATAGGGTCCTTTTTTTATGCAACTTCAATTGCATGCTTGAGAGATGCCTTTTATAGAACAGTACAATTCCTTTAGAAAGCACAAAGCCTGCTTGCACTACATAATTTGTACCTATGATACATTTTTTTTTTAACTTTTATATTACAGATTAGGTTTAATATAGCTTCAGCAGTGCCCCAGTCTGCCAGGACTACCAAGGGACATTTTAACTATAGAAATCAACATTACAGTTTCTACAATAAAATCCCATCCTAAATATTGTGGTGATCATGTTACGAGATGTAAGTTATTTGTGCTCAAGCCCCAAATGAAAAAGAACCCCCAACAACCATTTTGTAATCTAGAAATCAACATTATAGTTTCATTTATTCTCAGGAAACACACTCCAGATATTATAGGGAGAAGTACTGAGATTACATTTATTTGCGCTCAAAAGCCATTTTGAAAAGAATCACCAAGGACCATTTTTAAATGTAGAGATAAAAAAAATGACAGTATCATTTGTTCCCAGAAAAATCGCCTCAAATATTTTTGTGAATACATGTCCAGATTTAATTTATTTGCACTCAAAACCCCAACAGCCAGTTTTAAATCTAGAAATCAACATCATAGTATAGTCTAGTACCAGAAAAAAAACCACCCACAAGTATTATTAAATGAACCGCTTGCTGACCGCCCGCCGTCGTTTGATGGTGGCATAATGGCACTCCCGTGCGAATCACCGTAGCTGTACGGCGGGTGCTTCAAGTAGTATAGGGCGCATGTGCCCGACATATGACGTAGAAGCCTGCGCACGTGGCCGACGGCCCCGAAGGCCGTTGGCTACCCATGATTGCTCCTGAAAAGGAGAGAATGGCGATCTGTCCATGTAAACAGAAAGATCTCTGTTCTGTCAGGGGTGAGGAGAGCGATCTGTTGTTCCTACTGCTTAGAAAAACAATCGGTCTCCTCCCTCAGGCAGTCCCATCCCCCCACAGTTAGAATCACTCCCTAGGACACACAGTTAACCCCTTGATCGCCCCCTAGTGTTAATCCCTTCCCTGCCAGTGACATTTGCACAGTAATCAATGGATATTTATAGCTCTGATCACTGTATAAATATCAATAGTCCCAAAATAGTGTGACGTAGTCGCAATAAAAATTGCAGATCACTGCCATGACTAGTAAAAAAAATGATAATAAAAATGCCATAAATCTATCCCCTATTTTGTAGACGCTATGATTTTTTGCGCAAACCAATTATTGTACGCTTATTTCGATTTTTTTTTTTTTTTTTACCAAAAATATGTAGAAGACTATATATTGGCCTAAACTGAGGAAAAAATTTGTTTTTTATATATTTTGTGGGGGGATATTTATTATAGCAAAAAGTAAAAAATATTGCTTTTTATTCAAAATAGTCTGTCTTTTTGTAGTCTGTCTTTTTTGTTTATAGCGCAAAAAATAAAAACCACAGGTGATCAAATAGCCCCAAAAGAAAGCCCTATCTTTGGGAAAAAAAGGACGTCAATTTTGTTTGCGTACAGCGTCGCCGGACTGTGCAATTGTCAGTTAAAGTGAAGCAGTGCCGTATCACAAAAATGACATTATTAATTTTCTGTATAGCTGATTGCCAAGCTTAGAAAGTCTAATCAAAACCAGACAATCAGCTTCTTCCTGTTCTTCAGGGATAACCTTATTTTGCTTTATCTGAATTCTGCATGCTACCTCTCACTTCCTGAAAACAATGTCCTTCTCTTCTACACGCCCCACCCCATCCCTCCTCTCCTTTTTAAACAGACATGCCTAGACCTGCCCAGCCCCACCCCCATCCTTCCTCTCCTTCTCCTCCTGTCTTCATAGCCTTGTTTTGGATAGCAGTTTCTCCTGAGAGAGAGAGAAGGGGGGGGGGCTTTGGAAGTCGGTTCTGTTTGTTAGAAACTGTAATATAGATTACAATGCAACATGCTGCAGATTTTCTACAGTGTACAAACACGTGGTTGTTTCTGCATGGCACTGTGATTGCACTGTTTCCTTGGTGTGGCACTGATGGCACTGTGATAGCACTGTGTACATGGTGTGGCACACACCCAGCTGAGGGAGCTACATGCGAGTAATAAGTTTAAGGTTATGTTTTCACTAGTGCAACTGGTCATGCAACTTTGGACACAAAGTCGCATGACCAGTCACAGCCCATTGATTACAATGGCAAATGTTCCCATCTATGCACCTTTGAAAAACAGTGACTTTGAAAAAGTGCCTGCACTGCTTTGATGCAACTTTTGATGTGACTATGATCCTGAGTGTAAAGCTGGATCAAAGCTGCACTCAAAGTCGCACTCTAAATCACATAGCTTTGGAGTCGCACTAGTTGAAACATAGCCTAAGGCTAGAGTACGACTTTGGAGTGTGACTTTAATGCAACTTAGAGTGCAGCTTTGATCCAACTTTACACTCTCTGGATCAAAGTCGCATCAAATGTCGCATCAGAGCATTGCAGGTTCACTTTCAAAGTCTGTGATTTTTAAAGTCACATATTGCGCACTAGGTTTCTTCATTAACGGCACACAATGTGTGCCGTTTCAGATTCCTCTGCGTATTGTGTCATTATCTGACACTCAGAACAGCACGGAGGAAGCCTCGTGACGCTGCAGCATGACACCCTCCTTCCTGGTTCTCCCCCTTGTGACTGTCACACAGGGGGAGTGAACCAGAGCAGCACAGAGAGGAGGAAGCAGCTGTTCTATTACACGGAGTGTCTTTGAATCCTAATAGAAAAAAAACTGAAAGGTAAGTAAAATTACTTTTTTTTTAAAAAGAGAATTATGACTATAATAAGAATCATGTTACTAGTAATATCTTCAATTGTTTTAAATATCATAAAAAGTAAAATGTATTTTTATACAAAACATTAATTATTTTAAAATTAATTGTGATATGAGAAATAAATAGATGTATATATTATTATTTTGTGAAGAATGACATTTGTTAGAATGTGATCTCTTTCTTTGTTATTTAATAACATTTAAATTATTTATAACTATAAAAAATAATATAGATCATAAATAATATAGATCATAAATGAATAGCTTTATTTAAATAAATCCAAAGCTTGATTTGATATTAAATTTTATTTTTATTATTGTAATTCCTCCAGGTTATTAAATATAAAATTTGTTTAATTCATAATTAATCAATATTGACAATGTTATAATAATTAATGAGAAATGCTGTTCACTATATATAATACTGCCTTGATAGTCATTTCATGTTCTCATGAGAATGCTCTGTTGCCATAGTAATGGCAATCGAGATCGAGGCTTGGTTACGATGCTACGGCGCATGCGCGATATTTTAGCAGGGATACAAACTAAGGGCGGAAATGACGTCCGCATCAATTTCGACAAACAGGAGAAAGAATGGCACGGACGATACCGGGAAGATACTGCAAAATCAAACGCATAAAAAAGGTACTTCTAACGCTCGTTTAGAACTAATTTATATATCTCTTGCTTGGCAATGAAAAAAACCATTTAAATATTAAATAGTAAAATTGACAAGAGACACCAACATAGTTGTATCTTTGATCTTAAAAACTACGGGATAATGGTGTTGTGGTAACTTGCACAAATAAACAAAAAGCATAATAACATTATTCTTGATATCACTAGAAAAAAAAAGCCTTTGAAAATTTGTTTGCCATAACTCCATCAGTATCACCAGCAAAGCAGCTTCATTGGTATCCCATTAAAGAAGAAGAGAATGTGCGCTGCATTTCGAGATTTCATAATTTGCCACATCACAAATGTTAATTCTCCATTATGATCGCTACTTTACAAGACCGACCACCTCTGGCTCGTCCTTGCTACCGAGCATGCGTGTTTGTACTTTGGACTTTTGTCTGACGGACTTGTGTACACACGCTTGGAAAATCGGACAGCACACGTTTGTCCGCGGAAAATTTTAAAACCTGCCATCCAACAAAATCCGACAACAATTGTCCGGTGGAGCATACAAACAGTCGGATTTTCCACCAACAGCTTGTCATCACACATTTCCCGTCTGAAAATCCGATCTTGTGTACACGGCTTGAGTCTACATTTTCACTATTTGTGACCCCAAAGTTACACAATTTAGAGTGCGACTTTGATGCAACTTTGTGTGCAGCTTTGATCCAACTTTACACTCTCTGGATCAAAGTTGCATCAAAGCATTGCAGGTATCTTTTCAAAGTCGCTGATTTTCAAAGTTGCATTGATGGGAACGGGTACCATTAAAATCAATGGGCTGTGACTTGTCATATGACTTTGGACACATAGTCGCATGACAAGTCACGTTTCCACTATTGTAACCACAAAGTTGCACAATTTAAAGTGCGACTTTGATGCAACTTTGAGTTCAGATTTGATCCAGCTTTACGCTCTCTGGATCAAAGTCACATCAAAAGTTGCATGAAAGCATTGCAGGTACCTTTTTCAAAGTCGCTGATTTTCAAAGTCACATAGATGGGAATGGGTGGCATTGAATTCAATAGGCTGTGACTTGTCATGTGACATTATGTGTCCAAAGTCACATGACAACTCGTACTAGTGGAGCCTAATGCCCTGTACACACGATCGGACATTGATCGGACATTCCGACAACAACAAAATCCATGGATTTTTTCCGACGGATGTTGGCTCAAACTTGTCTTGCATACACACGGTCACACAAAGTGGTCGGAAAATCCGATCGTCCTGAACGTGGTGATGTAAAACACGTTTGTCAGGACTATAAACGGGGCAGTAGCCAATAGCTTTTGTCTCTTAATTTATTCTGAGCATGCGTGGCACTTTGTGTGTCGGATTTGTGTACACACGATCGGAATTTCCGACAACTGATTTTGTTGTCGGAAAATTTTATAGCAAGCTCTCAAACTTTGTGTGTCGGAAATTCCTATTGAAAATGTGTGATGGAGCCTACGCATGGTCGGAATTTCCGGCAACAAGGTTCTATCACACATTTTCCATCGGAAAATCCTATCGTGTGTACAGGGCATAAGTCTACGTTTCCACTATAGTGACCACAAAATTGCACGATTTAGAGTGCAACTTCGATGCGACTTTGAGTGCAGTTTTGATTCAACTTTACACTCTCTGGATCAAAGTCGCATCAAAACATTGCAGGTACCTTTTCAAAGTCGCTGATTTTTAAAGTTGCATAGATGGGAACGAGTGCCACTGAAATCAATGGGCTGTGACTTGTCATGCAACTTTATGTGACAAAGTCGCTTGACAAGTCACACTAGTGGAAACAGAGCCTTAATGTGGGTGCCTGTACTATGATCATTGTAGACTGTGAGCCGAGACCCCAGAACACTTCCAGCTACACAGACAGTCCCCCCTGTGTCCAGCTCCCTTCTCCTGTGCACATCTATACTGTATACGTGCCCTGCAGTGTCCCTCCCACGAAGTGATGTCACTAGCTTTCAGGAACCATACCCACTGGCTGATTTTAGTCCCAGAAGGAAGTAGAATTGAAGTCATGTGACGCCACTGGATGCTGTAAAATAAAGGTAGAAAAACTGGGATTTTTTTCATTTTGAGACATAAAGCTGAACTCAGCTCACATTATTGATTGCAGGGTGAGAAATGTAAGTATTAGGGTAGACTTCAACTTTAAGTACATTCTCTGATTTAATTAAATTGTTTCCAAACTGCACTATGAATAGGACCTCCAACAACCACTGTTAACTGTGGAAATCAACATTTCAGCATTATTCATTTCCAGAAACAGGGTCCCTGCTTCTGACTAGGGATGAGCTTCGAGTTCGAGTCGAACTCACGTTCGACTCGAACATTGTCTGTTCGCAAGTTCGCCAAACAGCGAACAATTTGGGGTGTTCGCGGCAAATTCGAATGCCGCGGAACACCCTTTAAAAGTCTATGGGAGAAATCAAAAGTGCTAATTTTAAAGGCTTATATGCAAGTTATTGTCATAAAAAGTGTTTGGGGACCTGGGTCCTGCCCCAGGGGACATGGATCAATGCAAAAAAAAGTTTTAAAAACGGACGTTTTTTCAGGAGCAGTGATTTTATTAATGCTTAAAGTCAAACAATAAAAGTGTAATATCCCTTTAAATTTCGTAGCTGGGGGGTGTCTAAAGTATGCCTGTAAAGGGGCGCATGTTTCCTGTGTTTAGAACAGTCTGACAGCAAAATGACATTTCGAAGGAAAAAACCCATTTAAAACTACTCGCGGCTATTGCGTTGCCGTCCGACAATACACATAAAAGTTCATTGATAGAAACGGCATGGGAATTCCCCACAGGGGAACCCCGAACCAAAATTTTAAAAAAAAATGACGTGGGGGTCCCCCTAAATTCCATACCAGGCCCTTCAGGTCTGGTATGTATATTAAGGGGAACCCCAGCCAAAATTTAAAAAAAAATGACGTGGGGGTCCCCTAAATTCCATACCAGACCCTTCAGGTCTGGTATGGATTTTAAGGGGAACCCCGCGCCAAAAAAAAAACTGGCATTGAGCCCCCCCAAAAATCCATACCAGACCCTTATCCGAGCACGCAACCTGGCAGGCCGCAGGAAAAGAGGGGGGGACGAGAGTGCGGCCCCCCCTCCTGAACCGTACCAGGCCACATGCCCTCAACATTGGGAGGGTGCTTTGGGGTAGCCCCCCAAAACACCTTGTCCCCATGTTGATGAGGACAAGGGCCTCATCCCCACAACCCTGGCCAGTGGTTGTGGGGGTCTGTGGGCGGGGGGCTTATCGGAATCTGGAAGCCCCCTTTAACAAGGGGACCCCCAGATCCCGCCCCCCCGTGTGAAATGTTAAGGGGGTACTTACCCCTACAATTTCACTAAAAAACTGTCAAAAATGTTAAAAATGACAAGAGACAGTTTTTGACAATTCCTTTATTTAAATGCTTCTTCTTTCTTCTTTCTTCTATCTTCCTTCATCTTCTTCATCTTCTGGTTCTTCCTCCAGCGTTCTCGTCCAGCGTCTCCTCCGCGGCGTCTTCTATCTTCTTCTCCTCGGGCCGCTCCGCACCCATGGCATGGGGGGAGGCTCCCGCTCTTCTCTTCATCTTCTTCATCTTCTTCTTCATCTTCTTCTCTTCTTCTTTTCTTCTCTTCTTCATTTTCTTCTCCGGGCCGCTCCGCATCCATGCTGGCATGGAGGGAGGCTCCCGCTGTGTGACCGTGTCTCCTCGTCTAACGGTTCTTAGATAACGGGGGGTCGGTGACCCCGCCCCCCTCTGATGCACGGGACATGACGGGACTTCCCTGTGGCATTCCCCGTGATGTCACAGGGAAGTCCCGTCAAATCACCATGCGTCAGAGGGGGGCGGGGTCACCGGGTGGCCCCGCCCCCCATTATTTAAGAACCGTCAGACGAGGAGACGCTGTCACACAGCGGGAGCCTCCCTCCATGCCAGCATGGATGCGGAGCGGCCCGGAGATGAAAATGAAGAAGAGAAGAAGAGAAGAAGAGAAGAAAAGAAGAAGAGAAGAAGATGAAGAGAAGAGCGGGAGCCTCCCCCCATGTCATGGGTGCGGAGCGGCCCGAGGAGAAGAAGATAGAAGACGCCGCCGAGGAGATGCTGGACGAGAACGCCGGAGGAAGAACCAGAAGAGCCAGAAGAACCAGAAGAAGAAGATGAAGGAAGATAGAAGAAAGAAGAAGCATTTAAATAAAGTAATTGTCAAAAACTGTCTCTTGTCATTTTTAACATTTTTGATAGTTTTTTAGTAAAATAGTAGGGGTAAGTACCCCCTTACCATTTCACACAGGGGGGAGGGCCGGGATCTGGGGGTCCCCTTGTTAAAGGGGGCTTTCAGATTCTGATAAGCCCCCCACCCGCAGACCCCCACAACCACCGGCCAGGGTTGTGGGGATGAGGCCCTTGTCCTCATCAACATGGGGACAAGGTGTTTTGGGGGCTACCCCAAAGCACCCTCCCCATGTTGAGGGCATGTGGCCTGGTACGGTTCAGGAGGGGGGGGCGCTCTTTTGTCCCCCCTCTTTTCCTGCGGCTTGCCAGGTTGCGTGCTCGGATAAGGGTCTGGTATGGATTTTTGGGGGGTCCCAACGCCGTTTTTTTTTTTTTGGCCGGGGTTCCCCTTAATATCCATACCAGACCTAAAGGGCCTGCTTCGAGCTTCGAAACCTTTGAAACGTATTAGCCAGCAGGGACCTGGGTTGGGTTCCCCTATGCTAGAGGTTCCAGCCAGTCTGGGAGAATAGAGCCACAAGGTGTGGCCTGATGAGTGTTTTTATCATCTTTATTTGTGAGTAGTATTTATTTGGTTATGTATTCCTACTAATTTTTTGTGGGATAATGCACTAGGCCAGTGCACCCTCTTTCTTTTATCTTTTTACTGCAATGATTTCTCCCTATTACTTCCTTTTATTAAACTTAAGTTGCTTCTCACCTATACAATTATTGTATTATTATTTAAAAATGAGAAGCTACTAAAAATGTTTGGCTTGAAAAAGAATTCGTTTTGAACCCTGACAAAGAAAATTAGTCTGCACAATAAAATATGATGTTTTGTATTGTTTTGGATCAAACCATTGTCACAGTTGATTTCTTGCCTCTATTTTCTCTCTCTTATTCTAATTGTTTGGCGATTTACAATTCTGATCCTGTTATTTGAAAGCTTATGTGATTGTAAAAAAATGGCCTAAAATGAAGAGATAAGAACAGCAGCTTGTGATTCTTCTTATTTTCTCTTCTTCTAAAATGTACTTTAACATTGTCGGATCCCAAATGTACAAAATGCTTCACCATACAGTAATGAAAAAGTTTGAGCTCATAAAAACTCTGAGTGTTTTTGCTCATTGATTCATTTGACAGATGTTGAACTCATAGATTATTTGCAAAACGCAAACTTTCCAATTAAAACTGCATTTACTGTAACATTTGTCCTAACTTAAATGTGTTTATAAAAAGAGCTATTATTCAGCATGGAAGACAACAGATGGTTTATACTGTAATATACTGTATATCCCTTTGCGTAAACAGTCATTAACAGAACTACAACTAAATACTTGGGAGGATCATTTAAAACATGCATCAAAATAAATTTGCCTCAATGGAGCTTATTTTATACTCAAAGTGGGATTTTTCAAATTTCAGCTTTTGCATGCCAGTGCTATGACAAACTTTTTCTTTTGTGTATTTATACTGACACATTGTTATACCCTGTACACACGGTCGGACTTTCTGACGGAATATGTGCGATCGGAGCTTGTTGTCAGAAATTCAGACCGTGTGTGGGCTCCATCTGAATTTTTCCATTGGAATTTCCGACACACAAAGTTTGAGAGCATGCTATAAAATTTTCCGACAACAAAATACGATCCTTTAAATTCTGTTCGTGTGTAGACAAATCCAACGGACAAAGTGCCACGCATGCTCAGAATAAATTAAGAGATGAAAGCTATTGGCTATTACCCCGTTTATAGTCCCGACGTAGGTGTTTTACGTCACCGTGTACAGAACGATCGGATTTTCCGACAACTTTGTGTGACCGTGTGTATGCAAGACAAGTTTGTGCCAACATCCGTCGGAAAAAAATCCATGAATTTTGTTGTCGGAATCAATGTCCGACCATGTGTATGGGGCATTAGAGATAGGTGAGCTGATATATAGTCCATGAGAATATGATGAATTTGGCAGATCCTATCGTTTTAGTTAATTCACAATTCTCTTATGCACATGAATTCATGCTTACAGATTTGATTGTAATACGAATCTTGCGATTCTGAAGCCCAAGTAAGCAGGACCTGTGTATGCTTTTGTAAATTAAAAAAAAATAAATAAAAGTTAGCCTACGACATAAAACCATCATCTTTTTGGAAGTAAATCTTTTTCTCTATATCATTTTTTCATGTCTGTAAACTATTTACTGCATTTATATTGCACCAAAAAACTTGTTAGAGCACAGCACTCATATTAGTTCTTGCTCTAGAGCAGCTTAATATAAAAGTCACTACCAATTATAAGTCAGTAAAAATGCCAACTCACTAAAATATTTTTGGGTTGTGGATATAAAACCTGGAGATCGTGCATACAAAGTGAGTTACATTTCTTTTACACTTTCTTTCTCTCTATATAAAACAGAATAATACATGGGGCGTGGTGTGATTTCGGCCAAGGTGGCAGCGTAATTCCAGAGCTCCTACACTCGGCGGGACATTACAGCGACTCCAAGCAACACAGACTTTAGCTCTCCTTCACCCCGGGACCAGATGGCGCAAAGTGGATCACCGGCCACAGAAGCTGACGGCATACTTAGTTACATAGTTACATAGTTGGTGAGGTTGAAAAAAGACACAAGTCCATCCAGTTCAACCTGTGTGTGTGCATTTATATTAATAGTACATTGTATATCCCTGTATGTTGTGGTTGTTAAGGTGCCCATCTAATAGTTTTTTTAAATTATCGATGCTCCCTGCTGATACCACTGCTTGTGGAAGAGTATTCCACATCCTTACCGCTCTGACAGTAAAGAACCCTCTTAGCAGTTTAAGGTTAAACTACTTCTCTTCTAATATTTGTGAATGCCTGCATGTCTTTTTAAATTCCCTTTCACTGAAAAGTTTTTTTTTCTATGCTAGGGTCGCCAGTATGCTATTTGTACATTGATATCATATCCCAATCAAGTGTCTCCTCTCCAGATAGAATAAGTTCAGTGCTTGCAGCCTTTCTAAATACCCTGTTTCCCCGAAAATAAGACCTAGCGTGATTGTCGGTGATGGCTGCAATATAAGCCCTACCCCCCAAATAAGCCCTAGGTAAAGTCCTTGAAGGTTTTATTTTCAGGGTAGGGCTTATTTTCGGGGAAACAGGGTAGGGCCTATTTGGGAGGTAGGGCTTATATTGCAGCCATCGCAAACGATCACGCTAGGTCTTATTTTTTAGGTAACAGGGTAGACAAGGTCCTCCACTCCCTTTATTAGCTTTGTAGCTCTTCTCTGGACTCTTTCCAGCTCTAGCACATCCCTCCTGAGGACTGCTGACCACAACTGGACAGCATACTCAAGATGCGGCAGTACCAGAGTCTTGTAGTGTGGGAGAATTATCGTTTTGTCTCTGGGGTGAATTCCCTTTTTAATGCTTGTCATGTTCTGTTGGCTTTGCTTGTAGCAGCCTGACATTGCATGCCATTGCTCAGCCTGTCATCTAGTAGGACCCCCAGGTTTTCCATCCTAGATTCCCCCATAGGTTCTCCCCCTAGTGAATAACTTGCATTGATATTTTTGGCACCCAGATGCATTACCTTACATTTAGCATTAAACTTCATTTGCCATGTATTTGCCCACCCTATTAATTTGTTTAGGTCTTCTTGCGAGGTTTCCACATCCTGCGTAGAAGTTATTGCCCTACTTATATTTGTATCGTCCGCAAATACTGAGATTGAGCTGTTTATCCCATCCTCCAGATCGTTTATGAATACATTTAACAGGATTGGACCCAGGACAGATCCTTGTGGGACCCCACTTTCCACACCAGACCATTCCGAGTACTCCCCATTTATCACTATCCCTTGAACTCGCCTCTGTAACCAGTTTTTAATCCAGGTACTCACCCTATGGTCCATGTCGACAGACCTTAATTTTTACAGTAAATGTTTATGGGAAACTGTATTGAATGCCTTTGCAAAATTCAGATAGACCACATCCACAGGCCTTCCTTTATTTAGATGGCAGCTCACTTCGTTATAGAAGGTTAATAGATTGGTCTGGCAAGAACAATTTTTTATGAATCCATGCTGATTACTAGGGATGAGCCGAACACCCCCCGGTTCGATTCGCACCAGAACCTGCGAAAGGACTGAAAATTCGCACGAACGTTAGAACCCCATTGAAGTCTATGGGACTTAAACGTTCGAAATCAAAAGTGCTCATTTTAAAGCCTAATTTTCATGGTATTGTCCTAAAAAGGGTTTGGGGACCCGGGTCCTGCCCCAGGGGACATGTATCAATGGAAAAATTTTTTTAAAAATGGCAGTTTTTTCGGGAGCAGTGATATTAATGATGCTTAAAGTAAAAAAAAAAAAAGTGAAATATTCCTTTAAATATCGTACCTGGGGGGTGTCTATAGTATGCCTGTAAAGTGGCGCATGTTTCCCATGCTTAGAACAGTCGTTGCACAAAATGACATTTTTAAAGGAAAAAAAGTAATTTAAAACTGCTTGCGGCTTTAATGTAATGTTGGGTCCTGGCAATATGGATGAAAATCAGTGAGACAAACGGCATGGGTACCCCCCAATCCATTACCAGGCCCTTTGGGTCTTGTATGGATATTAAGGGGAACCCTGCACCCAAATTAAAAGAAGGAAAGGCGTGGGGCCCCCAGGCCCTTTATACTCTGAACAGCAGTATACAGGCGGTGCAAACAAGACAGGGACTGTAGGTTTGTTGTTAAGTAAAATCTGTTTGTAATTTTGAACTGGTACATTTTTAAAGTGTAGCTCCAGCCAAAAAAATCTGTTTTTAAGCTTTTTGGAAAACATAGGGAAGGGTTATCACCCCTGTGACATTTGTTTTGCTGTCTGTGCTCCTCTTCAGAAGACTTCACCTCACTTTTTGTCCCAATGACAAATGTTTTTTGAAAATTTTGGGTTTTTAGTGAAACAAGGATTGGTGATAAAGCATCAGTGGAAAGGAGAAAAGTTTTTCCCATATTAACTCTTACAGGAGAGAATTTCCCTTCCTATGGGGTAGATTTCAACTTACTTCCTGTTGTCTCCTTCCGTTTGCAAGTAGGAGTCGTTTGTAAGTTGGATGTTTGAAAGTAGGAGCCTGTCCTATATACTCAGCAGAAATTTGGGCCTTAGGTGTTGTTGTGGCCTCAACACTGTAAGCCCTCACAGGGCCCTGCTGTAAAATATTAGATCAAGAATTGTAATTACATGCCCCTGTTGAACAGGGGCTGAAAAATTGGGCTTTTGGTGGTGGTGTTGGTGCCACAAAACTGTAAGTCCTCACAGTTAATCTTGGTGGGCGCAGAAATGGGCCCTGCTGTGAAATATTAGATCAAGAATTCTAATTACATGTCCTTGTTGAACAGGGGCTGAAAAATTGGGCCTTAGGCACTGGTGCTGGTGCCACAACACTGCAGCCCCTCACAGATACTCTAGTTGGAGCGCAGGAACTAGCCCTGCTGCAAAAGAGTTGCATCAAAAATTGTAATTACACGCCCCTGTTATACAGGGGCTGAAAAATTGGGCCTTAGGCACTGGTGCTGTTGCCACAACACTACAACCCCTCACAGATACTCTAGTTGGAACGCAGGAACGAGCCCTGCTGCAAAGTATTGCATCAAAAATTGTAATTACACACCCCTGTTAAACAGGGGCTGAAAAATTGGGCATTAGGCACTGGTGCTGGTGCCACAACACTGCAACCCCTCACAGATACTCTAGTTGGAATGCAGGAACGAGCCCTGCTGCAAAGTATTGCATCAAAAATTGTAATTAAATGCCCCTGTTAAACAGGGGCTGAAAAATTGGGCCTTAGGCACTGGTGCTGGTGCCACAACACTGCAACCCCTCACAGATACTCTAGCTGGAATGCAGGAACTAGCCCTGCTGCAAAGAATTGCATCAAAATTTGTAATTACATGCCCCTGTTGAACAGGGGCTTAAAAATTGGGCCTTAGGCATTGGTGGCGGCACCCAGAACCAAAAATGTTCTTACAAGCTATTAGCATGATCATTGAGGAGGAAGAGGATAATTACTCAGCATAACAGGATAGTCACTCAGCATCAGCATAGGCAGTCTTTGAAGGGATCTGACATTTCAAAAAAAAATATTTGGTTATATCAGCATCAGGTGCTTGGTAGCTGGTGGTGATCCAAGACTGATTCATTTTTATGAAGGTCAGTCGATCGACCGAGTCGGTGGACAGACGCACCCTGTCATCGGTTACAAAGCCTCCAGCAGCAATGAATGTGCGTTCCGAAAGAACGCTGGATGCAGGACAGGCCAGTAGCTCAATTGCATACTGTGCAGGCTCTGGCCAGTGATCCATCCTCAAGACCCAGTAACCCAGAGGATTTTCGGTGGGAAAGGTGTCCAAGTCAGATCTTGCCCCTAGGTATTCCTGCACCATGTAAAACAGATGCTGGCGACGGTTGCTGGAACCAATCATACCTTGGGGCCGCAGACTAAAAAATTTTCTGAACGCATCGGTCAGACGGCCACCTTCTCCACAGCTCCTTCTTTGACTGACCGAAGCCTCAGCAACACGTTGTCCAGAAACAGGTGTTTTTAACCTCCCAGTCTTTAGGAACGCGTTGCACAGACCTTTCTGCAAGGCCTCCCGAAGATGTTTCATCCTCTGCTCCCTCTGCGACGGCAAGATAAGGTCTGCAACCTTACCCCTGTAATGTGGATCAAGGAGGGTTGCCAGCCAGTAATGATCCCCCTCCTTGATACCACAAATATGAGGATCCTTCTGCAGGCTTTGCAGGATCAGGGAGGCCATGCAATGTAGGTTTGCTGAGGCATTCGGTCCGGAGTCCTCTGGGTCACTAAGGATAACATGGTCCACAGCCACATCCTCCCAGCCACGTACAAGTCCATGTGTTTCATGGGACTGATCCCTTAAAGCTGCTGATGCTGAGATGCAGGCTCCACCTCCATACTGACACAATCCTCCTCCTCTTCCTGTGTGATAGGCGGGCACGCAGGAACACTGTCTGGATAAAGGGGGCCTTGAGAGCTAAGGAAGTCTTCCTCTTGCTGCCTCTGTTCTGCCTCAAGTGCCCTGTCCATTATTCCACGCAGCGTGTGCTCCAACAGGTGGACAAGGGGGACAGTGTCACTGATGCATGCACTGTCACTGCTCACCATCCTCGTGGCCTCCTCAAATGATGACAGGACAGTGCATGCATCCCTGATCATGGCCCACTGGCGTGGGGAAAAAAAACAAGCTCCCCTGACCCTGTCCTGGTACCATAGTCGCACAGGCACTCATTGATGGCCCTCTGCTGCGTGTGCAGCCGCAGCAGCATGGCCAACGTTGAGTTCCACCTGGTGGGCATGTCACAGCTTAGGCGGGTCTTGGGCAGGTTAAACTCCTTTTGGAGGTCTACCAGCCGAGCACTGGCATTATATGACCGGCGGAAATGTACACAGACTTTCCTGGCCTTCCTCAGGACATTCTATAAGCCCGGGTACCTGACCAAGAACCGCTGCACCACCAAGTTAAGGACGTGAGCCAAACAGGGAACATGGGTCAGTTGTCCCTGTCGGAGGGCGGAAAGGAGGTTGGTGCCATTGTCGCAAACCACCATTCCTGCCTTAAGTTGGCGTGGCGTCAACCACCTCTGAACCTGCCCCTGCAGAGCTGACAGAACCTCTGCCCCAGTGTGGCTCCTGTCTCCCAAGCACACCAGCTCAAGCACCGCATGGCATCTTTTGGCCTGCGTACTTGCGTAGCCCCTTGAATGCCTACGGAGCACCGCTGGTTCCGAGGACAAAGCACAGGAAGAGGCCATGGAGGAAGAAGAAGAGGAGGGGGTGGAGGAGAGATGTGTGTCAAATCATTAGTAGTGGCTTTTGGAGGCGTGGTGGCGGAACAACCTCCAACACTACTGCACCTTGTCCTGCATCCTTCCCAGCTGCCAGCAGAGTGACCCAATGCGCCCTGAAACTTAGGTAAAGTCCCGGTCCATGCCTGCTGGACCATGAGTCAGTGGTAATATGCACCTTACCGCTGACCGCCCTGTCCAGCGAAGCCAAGACATTGCCTTCCACATGCCGGTAGAGAGCCGGAATCACCTTCCGTGAGAAAAAGTGGCGTTTGGGTACCTGCCACTGAAGAACCGCACATTTCACAAACTCACGGAAGGGGGCAGAGCCTACCAACTGAAAAGGTAGCAGTTGAAGTGCTAGCAATTTTGCCAAGCTAGCATTCAACAATCTGACGTCGGTGTACCAAAAGCAGATTGCCCACAAATACTTGGCTGTGACACACCTAATTCTACACTAGGGATGAGCTTCGTGTTCAAGTCGAACCCATGTTCGACTCGAACATCGGCTGTTCGGTCGTTCGCCGAATTGCGAACGATATGGGCCGTTCGCGCCAAATTCGTGTGGCGCGTCACGGCCCATAATTCACTGCGGCATCGCAGTGCATTGCTGGCTGATTATTGGCCAAGCATGCACTATGACCCGCATGCTTGGCCAATCACAGCGCCGTCAGTAGAGAGAGCTGTAATTGGCCAAAGCCAGGGTGGCTTTGGCCAATTATGGCTCAGGGGATTTAGTACACACCCCACACTATATAAGGCCGCCTGCACGGCGGCCCTGTGTAGTGTGTGTTCCGGTGTGCTGAGAGATAGAGAGAGAGAGAGACAGTGTCATTTGATTTGAGTTAGATAGATTAGGCAGAACAGTCAGTCAGTTAGCTGCACTTACAGTGTATTGTGTATATATATGCATCCCAGGTGTTGCATATATATATATACACTGTATTCAGTTTAGCTAGATCCGTTCCTGTTATCTTCTATCTAGACTATTTACATTTAGTGCAGTGTGTCCTGCTCACAGTGTTCAGCTAGATCCGTTCCTGCTATTTACATTCAGTGCAGTGCGTCCTGCTCACAGTGTTCAGCTAGATCCGTTCCTGGTATTTACATTTAGTGCAGTGCGTCCTGCTCACAGTGTTCAGCTAGATCCGTTCCTGCTATTTACATTCAGTGCAGTGCGTCCTGCTCACAGTGTTCAGCTAGATCCGTTCCTGGTATTTACATTTAGTGCAGTGCGTCCTGCTCACAGTGTTCAGCTAGATCCGTTCCTGCTATTTACATTCAGTGCAGTGCGTCCTGCTCACAGTGTTCAGCTAGATCCGTTCCTGCTATTTACATTCAGTGCAGTGCGTCCTGCTCACAGTGTTCAGCTAGATCCGTTCCTGGTATTTACATTTAGTGCAGTGCGTCCTGCTCACAGTGTTCAGCTAGATCCGTTCCTGCTATTTACATTCAGTGCAGTGCGTCCTGCTCACAGTGTTCAGCTAGATCCGTTCCTGGTATTTACATTTAGTGCAGTGCGTCCTGCTCACAGTGTTCAGCTAGATCCGTTCCTGCTATTTACATTCAGTGCAGTGCGTCCTGCTCACAGTGTTCAGCTAGATCCGTTCCTGCTATTTACATTCAGTGCAGTGCGTCCTGCTCACAGTGTTCAGCTAGATCCGTTCCTGGTATTTACATTTAGTGCAGTGCGTCCTGCTCACAGTGTTCAGCTAGATCCGTTCCTGCTATTTACATTCAGTGCAGTGCGTCCTGCTCACAGTGTTCAGCTAGATCCGTTCCTGGTATTTACATTTAGTGCAGTGCGTCCTGCTCACAGTGTTCAGCTAGATCCGTTCCTGCTATTTACATTCAGTGCAGTGCGTCCTGCTCACAGTGTTCAGCTAGATCCGTTCCTGCTATTTACATTCAGTGCAGTGCGTCCTGCTCACAGTGTTCAGCTAGATCCGTTCCTGGTATTTACATTTAGTGCAGTGCGTCCTGCTCACAGTGTTCAGCTAGATCCGTTCCTGCTATTTACATTCAGTGCAGTGCGTCCTGCTCACAGTGTTCAGCTAGATCCGTTCCTGGTATTTACATTTAGTGCAGTGCGTCCTGCTCACAGTGTTCAGCTACATCCGTTCCTGCTATTTACATTCAGTGCAGTGCGTCCTGCTCACAGTGTTCAGCTAGATCCGTTCCTGCTATTTACATTCAGTGCAGTGCGTCCTGCTCACAGTGTTCAGCTAGATCCGTTCCTGGTATTTACGTTTAGTGCAGTGCGTCCTGCTCACAGTGTTCAGCTAGATCCGTTCCTGCTATTTACATTCAGTGCAGTGCGTCCTGCTCACAGTGTTCAGCTAGATCCGTTCCTGGTATTTACATTTAGTGCAGTGCGTCCTGCTCACAGTGTTCAGCTACATCCGTTCCTGCTATTTACATTCAGTGCAGTGCGTCCTGCTCACAGTGTTCAGCTAGATCCGTTCCTGCTATTTACATTCAGTGCAGTGCGTCCTGCTCACAGTGTTCAGCTAGATCCGTTCCTGGTATTTACATTTAGTGCAGTGCGTCCTGCTCACAGTGTTCAGCTAGATCCGTTCCTGCTATTTACATTCAGTGCAGTGCGTCCTGCTCACAGTGTTCAGCTAGATCCGTTCCTGGTATTTACATTTAGTGCAGTGCGTCCTGCTCACAGTGTTCAGCTAGATCCGTTCCTGCTATTTACATTCAGTGCAGTGCGTCCTGCTCACAGTGTTCAGCTAGATCCGTTCCTGCTATTTACATTCAGTGCAGTGCGTCCTGCTCACAGTGTTCAGCTAGATCCGTTCCTGGTATTTACATTTAGTGCAGTGCGTCCTGCTCACAGTGTTCAGCTAGATCCGTTCCTGGTATTTACATTTAGTGCAGTGCGTCCTGCTCACAGTGTTCAGCTACATCCGTTCCTGCTATTTACATTCAGTGCAGTGCGTCCTGCTCACAGTGTTCAGCTAGATCCGTTCCTGCTATTTAAATTCAGTGCAGTGCGTCCTGCTCACAGTGTTCAGCTAGATCCGTTCCTGGTATTTACATTTAGTGCAGTGCGTCCTGCTCACAGTGTTCAGCTAGATCCGTTCCTGCTATTTACATTCAGTGCAGTGCGTCCTGCTCACAGTGTTCAGCTAGATCCGTTCCTGCTATTTACATTTAGTGCAGTGCGTCCTGCTCACAGTGTTCAGCTACATCCGTTCCTGCTATTTACATTCAGTGCAGTGCGTCCTGCTCACAGTGTTCAGCTAGATCCGTTCCTGCTATTTACATTCAGTGCAGTGCGTCCTGCTCACAGTGTTCAGCTAGATCCGTTCCTGGTATTTACATTTAGTGCAGTGCGTCCTGCTCACAGTGTTCAGCTAGATCCGTTCCTGCTATTTACATTCAGTGCAGTGCGTCCTGCTCACAGTGTTCAGCTAGATCCGTTCCTGCTATATACATTTAGTGCAGTACGTCCTGCTCACAGTGTTCAGCTAGATCCGTTCCTGTTATCTTCCTACTGACAGGCAGGCTTGTCTGGTTACAGTATATAAAGCTACCTGAAGAAAATTACAGGTGTTCTTTTTGATCCTATTAGTACCACGGTCAGGCAGCTAGACTATTTACATTTAGTACAGTGTGTCCTGCTCACAGTGTTCAGCTAGATCCATTCCTGTTATCTTCCTACTGACAGGCAGGCTTGTCTGGTTACAGTATATAAAGCTACCTTAAGAAAATTACAGGTGTTCTTTTTGATCCTATTAGTACCACGGTCAGGCAGCTAGACTATTTACATTTAGTACAGTGCGTCCTGCTCACAGTGTTCAGCTAGATCCGTTCCTGTTATCTTCCTACTGACAGGCAGGCTTGTCTGGTTACAGTATATAAAGCTACCTGAAGAAAATTACAGGTGTTCTTTTTGATCCTATTAGTACCACGGTCAGGCAGCTAGACTATTTACATTTAGTACAGTGTGTCCTGCTCACAGTGTTCAGCTAGATCCGTTCCTGTTATCTTCCTACTGACAGGCAGGCTTGTCTGGTTACAGTATATAAAGCTACCTTAAGAAAATTACAGGTGTTCTTTTTGATCCTATTAGTACCACGGTCAGGCAGCTAGACTATTTACATTTAGTACAGTGCGTCCTGCTCACAGTGTTCAGCTAGATCCGTTCCTGCTATTTACATTCAGTGCAGTGCGTCCTGCTCACAGTGTTCAGCTAGATCCGTTCCTGCTATTTACATTCAGTGCAGTGCGTCCTGCTCACAGTGTTCAGCTAGATCCGTTCCTGGTATTTACATTTAGTGCAGTGCGTCCTGCTCACAGTGTTCAGCTAGATCCGTTCCTGTTATCTTCCTACTGACAGGCAGGCTTGTCTGGTTACAGTATATAAAGCTACCTTAAGAAAATTACAGGTGTTCTATCCCAGCTTAGTGCAGCTACAGGCCATTAGTATGTCTGGAAGGCCAAGAAGGAGAGGCAGACAGTCACAAGCCAATAAGAGAGGGCAAGCAGGCTCTGTGTCTAGTGCTGGTCGTGGAGACGGTGCATCCTCATCAGCACGTGGCCATGGGACACGCTTGGCCTTTTTTTCGGCAGCTGGCCGTGTTGAGCCGCAACATGCAGAAGACTTGGTCGAGTGGATGACCAAGCCGTCCTCATCCTCCTCATCCTCTCTCACCCATGCCCAGGGTGCTTTGTCTGGCAAAGCAGCGGCCTCTTCCCTCAGCTCAATGTCATCAGTGACTCCTTCCCTAGCTCCACCATGTCCTCATGAGGATTCCCTCGAACTGTTTGACCACAGTGTTGGGTACATGCTCCAGGAGGATGCCCAGCGTTTGGAAGGCTCTGATGATGATACTGAGCTCAATGAAGGCAGTAACATGAGCACGGACAGAGGGGGTGCCCAAGAAGGACAGCAATCTGGCAGTCATGCTCCCCCTGCTGCAGCATACTGCCAGGTTTGCTCCAGTGATGAGGAGGGAGGGGATGATGAGGTCACTGACTCAACGTGGGTGCCTGATAGGAGAGAGGAGGAGGAGGAGGAGGAGGAGGTGGCACATCACCAACTAGGCAGGATGCCCTCCAGGGGCCAGCCTAAGGGCAGCACATTGACTGCATCACACCCCAAAGCTCCACATGTGCAGGGCGCTGCAGTCTCTGCGCGTTATTCAAAAAGTTCTTTGGTGTGGGCCTTTTTTGAGACGAGTGCATCAGATCGCACCGCTGCTATTTGCAACATATGTCTCAAGCGTATCTCGCGTGGCCAAAACATCTCCCGCTTGGGTACCACATGCTTGACCAGACATATGTTGACCTGCCATGCAGTTCGTTGGCAAGCGTATCTAAAAGACCCACACCAAAGAACAAAGACGATCTCTCCTTGCTCCTCATCAGCTGAGATTTCCAACCCCACTAGACCTTCAGTCCTCTCTGAGACCTGCAGTGAGAGGAATGAAGGTGTAGAATTAGGTGTGTCACAGCCAAGTACTTGTGGGCAATCTGCTTTTGGTACACCGACGTCAGATTGTACCAGGCAAATTTCCCTGCCCCAGCTGCTGCACCGCCGAAAGAAGTTTGCTCCCAGCCATCCACATGCCCAGCGGTTGAATGCTAGCTTGGCAAAATTGCTAGCACTTCAACTGCTGCCTTTTCAGTTGGTAGACTCTGCCCCCTTCCGTGAGTTTGTGGAATGTGCGGTTCCTCAGTGGCAGGTACCCAAACGCCACTTTTTCTCACGGAAGGCGATTCCGGCTCTTTACCGGCATGTGGAAGGCAATGTCCATGCCTCGCTGGACAGGGTGGTCAGCGGTAAGGTGCATATTACCGCTGACTCATGGTCCAGCAGGCATGGACAGGGACGTTACTTAAGTTTCACGGCGCATTGGGTGACTCTGCTGGCAGCTGGGAAGGATGCAGGACAAGGTGCAGTAGTGTTGGAGGTTGTTCCGCCACCACGCCTCCAAAATGCTGATTGTGACACACCTCTCTCCTCCACCCCCTCCTCTTCTTCTTCCTCCATGGCCTCTTCCTCGGAACCAGCGGTGCTCCGTAGGCATTCAAGGGGCTACGCAAGTACGCAGGCCAAAAGATGCCATGCGGTGCTTGAGCTGGTGTGCTTGGGGGACAGGAGCCACACTGGGGCAGAGGTTCTGTCAGCTCTGCAGGGGCAGGTTCAGAGGTGGTTGACGCCACGCCAACTTAAGGCAGGAATGGTGGTTTGCGACAATGGCACCAACCTCCTCTCTGCCCTCCGACAGGGACAACTGACCCATGTGCCCTGTTTGGCTCACGTCCTTAACTTGGTGGTGCAGCGGTTCTTGGGCAGGTACCCGGGCTTACAGGATGTCCTGAGGCAGGCCAGGAAAGTCTCTGTGCATTTCCGCCGGTCATATAATGCCAGTGCTCGGCTGACGGACCTCCAAAAGGAGTTTAACCTGCCCAAGAACCGCCTAATCTGTGACATGCCCACCAGGTGGAACTCGACGTTGGCCATGCTGCAGCGGCTGCACACGCAGCAGAGGGCCATCAATGAGTACCTGTGCGACTATGGCACCAGGACAGGGTCAGGGGACCTTGGTTTTTTTTCCCCACGCCAGTGGGCCATGATCAGGGATGCATGCACTGTCCTGTCACCATTCGAGGAGGCCACGAGGATGGTGAGCACTGACAGTGCATGCATCAGTGACACTGTCCCCCTTGTCCACCTGTTGGAGCACACGCTGCGTGGAATAATGGACAGGGCACTTGAGGCAGAACAGAGGCAGGAAGAGGAGGACTTCCTTAGCTCTCAAGGCCCCCTTTATCCAGACAGTGTTCCTGCGTGCCCGCCGATCACACAGGAAGAGGACGAGGAGGAGGAGGAGGAGGAGGAGGAAGATTGTGTCAGTATGGAGGTGGAGCCTGGCACTCAGCATCAGCAGTCTTTAAGGGATCAGTCCCAAGGAACACATGGACTTGTACGTGGCTGGGAGGAGGTGGCTGCGGACGTTGTTGTCCTTAGTGACCCAGAGGACTCCGGACCGAATGCCTCAGCAAACCTACGCTGCATGGCCTCCCTGATCCTGCAAAGCCTGCGTAAGGATCCTCGTATTCGTGGTATCAAGGAGAAGGACCAATACTGGCTGGCAACCCTCCTTGATCCACGTTACAAGGGTAAGGTTGCGGACCTTATCTTGCCATCGCAGAGGGAGCAGAGGATGAAACATCTTCGGGAGGCCTTGCAGAAAGGTCTGTGCAACGCGTTCCCAGAGACTGGGAGGTTACAAACTCCTGTTTCTGGACAACGTGTTGCTGATGCTTCGGTCAGTCAAAGAAGGAGCGGTGGAGAAGGTGGCCGTCTGACCGATGCGTTCAGACAATTTTTTGGTCCGCAGCCCCAAGGTATGATCGGTTCCAGCAACCATCGCCAGCGTCTGTTTTACATGGTGCAGGAATACCTAGGGGCAAGATCAGACTTGGACACCTTTCCCACCGAAAATCCTCTGGGTTACTGGGTCTTGAGGATGGATCACTGGCCAGAGCTTGCACAGTATGCAATTGAGCTACTGGCCTGTCCTGCATCCAGCGTTCTTTCGGAACGCACATTCAGTGCTGCTGGAGGCGTGGTAACCGATCACAGGGTGCGTCTGTCCACCGACTCGGTCGATCGGCTGACCTTCATAAAAATGAATCAGTCTTGGATCACCACCAGCTACCAAGCACCTGATGCAGATGTAACCGAATAATTTTTTTTGAAATCTCAGATCCCTTCAAAGACTGCCTATGCTGATGCTGAGTGACTATCCCTGAGTAATTATCCTCTTCCTCCTCAATCATCACGCTGATAGCTTGTAAGAACATTTTTGGTTCTGGGCGCCACCACCAGTGCCTAAGGCACAATTTTTCAGCCCCTGTTTAACAGGGGCGTGTAATTACAATTTTTGATGTAATACTTTGCAGCAGGGCTCGTTCCTGCATTCCAACTAGAGTGTCTGTGAGGGGTTGCAGTGTTGTGGCACCAGCACCAGTGCCTAAGACCCAATTTTTCAGCCCCTGTCTAACAGGGGCGTGTAATTACAATTTTTGATGCAATACTTTGCAGCAGGGCTTGTTCCTGCGTTTCAACTAGAGTGTCTGTGAGGGGTTGCAGTGTTGTGGCACCAGCACCAGTGCCTAAGACCCAATTTTTCTGCCCCTGTCTAACAGGGGCGTGTAATTACAATTTTTGATGCAATACTTTGCAGCAGGGCTCGTTCCTGCGTTCCAACTAGAGTGTCTGTGAGGGGTTGCAGTGTTGTGGCACCAGCACCAGTGCCTAAGGCCCAATTTTTCTGCCCCTGTCTAACAGGGGCGTGTAATTACAATTTTTGATGCAATACTTTGCAGCAGGGCTCGTTCCTGCGTTCCAACTAGAGTGTCTGTGAGGGGTTGCAGTGTTGTGGCACCAGCACCAGTGCCTAAGGCCTAATTTTTCAGCTCCTGTTCAACAGGGGCATGTAATTACAATTCTTGATCTAATATTTCACAGCAGGGCCCTGTGAGGGCTTACAGTGTTTTGGCCACAGCAACACCTAAGGCCCAAATTTCTGCTGAGTATATAGGGCAGGACCCTACTTTCAAACATCTAACTTACAAACGACTCCTACTTGCAAACGGAAGGAGACAACAGGAAGTGAGATGAAATCTACCCCTAAGGAAGGGAAATTCTCTCCTGTAAGAGTTAATATGGGAAAACAATTTCTCCTTTCCACTGATGCTTTCCAATCCTTGTTCCACAAAAAAACCCAAATTTTCAAAAAACATTTTTCATTGGGACAAAAAAGTGAGGTGAAATCTTCTGAAGAGGAGGAAAGACGCAAAACAAATGTCACAGGGGTGATAACCCTTCCCTATGTTTTCCAAAAAGCTTAGAAAAGATTTTTTGGCTGGAGCTAAACACATTAAAAATGTTCAAAATTACAAACAGATTCTACTTAACAACAAACCTACAGTCCCTGTCTTGTTTGCACCGCCTGTATACTGCTGTTCAGAGTATATAGGGACCTTTCCTTATTTTAATTTGGGTGCGGGGTTCCCCTTAATATCCATACAAGACCCAAAGGGCCTGGTAATGGACTGGGGGGTACCCATGCCGTTTGTCTCACTGATTTTCATCCATATTGCCATGACCCGACATGACATTAAACCCGCAAGCAGTTTTAAATGAGATTTTTTCCTTTAAAAATGACATTTGGTGCAGGGACTGTTCTAAACATGGGAAACACGCGTCACTTTACAGGCATACTATAGACACCCCCCAGGTACGATATTTAAAGGAATATTTCACTTTTTTTTTTTTACTTTAAGCATCATTAAAATCACTGCTCCCGAAAAAACGGCCGTTTTTAAAAGTTTTTTTGCATTGATACATGTCCCCTGGGGTAGGACCCGGGTCCCCAAACCCTTTTTAGGACAATACCATGCAAATTAGCCTTTAAAATGAGCACTTTTGATTTCGAACGTTCGAGTCCCATAGACGTCAATGGGGTTCTAACGTTCGTGCGAACTTGCGGTCCGTTCGCGGGTTCTGGTGCGAACCGAACCGGGGGGTGTTCGGCTCATCCCTATTCTACACCTTCATTCCTCTCAGTGCAGGTCTCAGAGAGGACTAAAGGTATAGTGGGGTTGGAGATCTCAGCTGATGAGGAGCAAGGAGAGGTCCTCTTTGTTCTTTGGTGTGGGTCTTTTAGATACGCTTGCCAACTAACTGCATGGCAGGTCAACATATGTCTGGTCAAGTATGTGGTGCCCAAGCGGGAGATGTTTTGGCCACGCAAGATGCGCTTGAGACATATGTAGCAAATAGCAGCGGTGCGATCTGATGCACTCGTCTCAAAAAAGGCCCACACCAAAGAGCTTTTAGAATAAAGCGCAGAGACAGCAGCACCCTGCACATGCGGAGCTTTGCGGGGTGATGCTCTTCTCTCCTATCAGGCACCCACGTTGAGTCAGTGGCCTCATCATCCCCTCCCTCCTCATCACTGGAGCAAACCTGAGGATGCACCGTCTCCACGACCACCACTGTTGCCTCTAGACACAGAGCCTGCTTGCCCTCTTTTATTGGCTTGTGACTGTCTACCTCTCCTTGTTGGCCTTCCAGACATACTAATGGCCTGTAGCTGCACTAAGCTGGGAGATATATATATATATATATATATATATATATATATATATATATATATATATATACATATATATATATATATATATATATATATATATATATATACTGATACTGCAGCTAGCAAAATCAACTGCCTTCCTGTAGTATCAGAACACCACCAACCTTCTACAGGTAGCTTTAGCTGAGCACTGTGCAGAGGTCGCACTACACTAACGTGTAAATAATTTAGCTGCCTGCGGTAGTGATAGGATCAGGAAAACACCACCGACCTTCTACAGGTAGCTTTAGCTGAACACTGTGCAGAGGTCACACTATACTAACTTGTAGCTTTAGCTGAACACTGTGCAGAGCTTGCAAAAAACTAACTTGTAGCTTAATTAGCTGCCTGCGGTAGTGATAGGATCAGGAAAACACCACCAACCTTCTACAGGTAGCTTTAGCTGAACACTGTGCAGAGGTCGCACTACACTAACTTGTAGTTTTAGCTGAACACTGTGAGGAGGATGCACTACACTAACTTGTAGCTTATTTAGCTGCCTGCGGTAGTGATAGGATCAGGAAAACACCACCAACCTTCTACAGGTAGCGTTAGCTGAACACTGTGCAGAGCTTGCAAAAAACTAACTTGTAGCTTATTTAGCTGCCTGCGGTAGTGATAGGATCAGGAAAACACTGCCAACCTTCTACAGGTAGCTTTAGCTGAACACTGTGCAGAGGTTGCACTACACTAACTTGTAGTTTTAGCTGAACACTGTGAGGAGGACGCACTACACTAACTTGTAGCTTTAGCTGAACACTGTGCAGAGGTCACACTACACCAACTTGTAGTTTTAGCTGAACACTGTGAGGAGGACGCACTACACTAACTTGTAGCTTTAGCTGAACACTGTGCAGAGGTCGCACTACACTAACTTGTAGTTTTAGCTGAACACTGTGAGGAGGATGCACTACACTAACTTGTAGCTTTAGCTGAACACTGTGAACTAAACTAACTTGTAGCTTTAGCTGAACACTGTTCAGAGGATGCACTACACTAACTTGTAGCTTTAGCTGAACGCTGTGCAGAGGTCTCACTAAACTAACTTGTAGCTTTAACTGAACACTGTGAGGAGGATGCACTACGCTAACTGTAAATAGTCTAGCTGCCTGACTGTGGTACTAATAGGATCAAAAAAACACCAGCAATTTTCTTCAGGTAGCTGTAAATACTGTAACAACACAAGCCTGCCTGTCAGTAGCAAGATAACAGGAACGGATCTAGCTAAACTGAATACAGTGTATATATATATATATTTATATATATATATATATATATATACAACACCTGGGATGCATATATATATATATACACAATACACTGTGAGTGCAGCTAACTCACTGACAGTCCTGCCTAATCTATCTAACTTAAATCAAATGACACTGTCTCTCTGTCTATCTATCTCTCTCTTAACGCCGGAACACACACTACACAGGGCCGCCGTGCAGGCGGCCTTATATAGTGTGGGGCATGTACTAAATCCCCTGAGCCATAATTGGCCAAAGCCCCCTTGGCTTTGGCCAATCACGGCTCTCTGTTCAGACGGCGCTGTGATTGGCCAAGCATGTGGGTCATAGTGCATTCTTGGTCAATCATCAGCCAGCAATGCACTGCGATGCCACAGTGAATTATGGGCCGTGACGCGCCACACGAATTTGACGCGAATGGCCCATATTGTTCGCAATTCAGCGAACGGGCGAACAGACAATGTTCGAGTCGAACATGGGTTCGACTCGAAGGGCCTGGTATGGATTTTGAGGGGAACCCCGCTCCAATATTTTTTTTAAAAATAGCGTGGGGGTCCCCAGAAAAATCCATAACAGACCCTTATCCGAGCACACAACCTGGCAGGCCACAGGAAAAGAGTGGGGATGAGAGAGCACCCCCCTCCTGAACCGTACCAGGCCACATGCCCTCAACATGGGGAGGGTGCTTTGGGGTAGGTGGGGTTGATGTGGACAAGGGCCTCATCCCCACAACCCTTGCCCAGTGGTTGTGGGAGTCTGCGGGGGGGCTTATCGGAATCTGGAAGCCCCCTTTAACAAGGTGACCCCCAGATCCCAACCCCCCTTTATTCCTTTATTAACCGCTTGCCGACCGCCGGTTGTCAATTGATGGCCAGGCGGCGCGGCTCTCGTTGCGGGAGGGTGTCATATGATGGCCTCCCATTTAAACAGGGAATGCGCGCGATCGTGCGCGCGCATCCCTGTTCCTTCGGTGGCGGCGTGTCACGGAGACACCGCTCGCTGCCGAGGGGGGTGAACAGCCATTGGACATGGCTGTTTACCACGTGATCGGCCGTGATGAAGTCACGGCCGATCACAAATAGGTCCACCCCATTGTGCACGGCGCATGCGCGCGATCACGAGCGTGCTGCGCGTGCACATCGGTGACGGAGTGTTCCCGGGAACACTACTCGTCACCGACGCCGGTAAACAGCCATTGGCTGGCTGTTTACCCACGTGATCGGCTGTGATCCATTCACAGTCGATCATACATGTAAACACAGAGCGGTAACTAGCTGTTACCAGCTCTTCTCTCCTCACACACCATTTCCAGTGTGAGGAGAGAAGAGCCAGAAGCAGTGAGTTACCGATCTGTGTTCTGTAGTGTCTGCACCAACACCACACCTGTCCCATCGCCCCCCCCAATTGTCATCTGTCACCCAACAGTCACCAGTGTCACCCAATAAAGTGCACCTGTCACATAAGGGACTGCCATCAGTGACCGTCAGTGGTGCACCTGTCACCTGTCACAAATCAGTGACCATCAGCAGTGCACCTGTCACCCGTCAGCCGTCACCCGTCACCCATCAGTGACCGCCAGCCGTCACCCATCAGTGACCGCCAGCCGTCACCCGTCACCCATCAGTGACCGCCAGCCTTCACCCATCAGTGACCGCCAGCCATCACCCGTCACCCATCAGTGACCGCCAGTGGTGCACCTGTCACCCGTCACCCATCAGTGACCACCAGCCATCACCCGTCACCCATCAGTGACCGCCACCCGTCACCCATCAGTGACCGCCAGCCATCACCCGTCACCCATCAGTGACCACCAGCCATCACCCGTTACCCATCACCTGTCAGCCATCAGTGACCGTCAGCCATCACCTGTCACCTTTTAGTGACCGTCACCCATCACCAGTAACTGTCCGTGGCCTGTCACCCATCAGTGACCATCGCCTGTCACACCGTCATCACCGATCAGTGAACATCAGCTGCCACCCATCGCACAGCCCATCAGTGACCGTCACCTGCCACCTGTCACACCGCGTCATGTCCAAAAGAGTATTCAGCAGTGAGGAGGCGTTCCAGATCCTCTCCATGACCGATGAGAGCAACGGGGAGTTCTCATCAGATTCCAATTTGGATTCTGATTCAAGTTCGGCATTTGAACCAAATAGTGAATCGGCAAATGATTCGGAGGAAGAATGGGTCCCTCCCAAAAGGGCACGGCACTCTGGAAACCAGGATTATATTCCCAAGCCCAGTACCAGCGCTGCCACCACCAATAGGCCCCAGGAACAAATTCCCAGGCCCAGTATCAGTGATGCAGCCAGCGTTAGGCCCCGGGAACAAATGCCCAGTACCAGCGCTGCCACCACCAATAGGCCCCAGGAACAAATTCCCAGGCCCAGTACCAGAGCTGCCGCCAGCGTTAGGCCCCGGGAACAAATGCCCAGTACCAGTACCAGTCCTGCCACATCACGCCTGAGTACCAGCACAGGAAATTCCAATCCAACTACTGGAGTGTCACACCCCCCAAGAGCCAGGGCCTCTACATACATGCCAGATGGTCTTGCCAACCCAATATGGCTGCCTTCCAACTCGGCATCGCCAATTATTCCCCCGTTCACAGCACTGCCAGGTGTGCAGACCAACACCCAAAATTTCTCAGAGATTGATTTCTTTCATATGTTTTCGCCCGACACTATGCTGCAATTTATTGTGGACCAGACAAATTTGTATGCCCAGCAATATATTGCCAACAACCCCCAATCATCCTATGCCCGTCCTTTTGAGTGGAGAGATCTGAATTTGAGGGGGTTCAAAATGTTTATGGGCCTCACCCTAAACATGGGGATTACAAAAAAAAATGAAGGACATGCCTATTGGTCCACCCACCCCATCCACAATATGCCCATTTATTCTGCCCTAATGTCAAGGTCCCGATACAAGATGATAATGCGCTTTCTTCACTTCAGCGACAACACCCAGTGCCCTCCCCACAATCTGCCAAATTACGACAAGTTATACAAGATTCGCCCACTGATAAATTTCTTTTCTCAACAATTTGCAGAACTCTGTGTCCCCGATCAGAAAATTTGCGTTGATGAGTCCCTGGTACCCTTTTCAGGCCGGCTAGGAATAAAGCAGTATATTCCTAGCAAAAGGGCCAAATACGGAGTAAAGTTATATAAGCTATGTGAGAGAGCCACAGGATATTTGTATGCATTCCGCATATATGAAGGAAAAGATTCCCAGCTCCAGCCCCCTGAGTGCCCGGCCTACATGGGCACAACTGGAAAGATTGTATGGGACCTGGCATACCCACTTCTAAACAAAGGATATCACATTTACGTTGACAACTTTTACACCAGCCTGCCCCTTTTCAAACACTTATACATCGCAAAAACCCTGGCCTGTGGAACCTCCAGAAAAAATAGAAAGGGCTTCCCACAATCTTTAGCGAACAAAAAGCTGCAAAGGGGGGAAAGAGCTTCATTGAGATGCAACGAAGTGCTGGCCTTGAGGTGGAAGGATAAGAGGGACGTGCACATGGTGTCCACCATCCATGAAGACACTGCAATTGTGGTACAAAGAAGACAAGGTCCCATTAAAAAGCCAACATGTGTCCAAGATTATAATCTCTACATGGGGGGGGGGTAGATTTTTACGATCAAATGATTCAGCCCTATTTGTCAATAAGGATGTCCCGATTCTGGTATAAGAAGGTAGCAATTTATCTCATCCATTTGGCCATTTACAATTCCTAAGTAGTCTACACCAAATCCATTGAAAGCCCCGCCCCCTTCCTAAAATTCATAGAAGAAGTTGTCACATCCCTCATCTATCACCAAAGACCCCCCCAAGAAGACCTTCGCTCTGAGGCTGTTTGCCGACTCCATGAGCGCAACTTCCTCTTCAGCATTCCACCATCTGAAGCAGGCCGAAGACGGCAAAAAAAATGTTGCGTGTGCACCAAAAGAGGATTTAGAAAAGATACCAGCTACCATTGTCCCCAGTGTCCCTCCCAACCTGGCCTTTGCATTGGTGAATGCTTCCAAATTTATCACACATCCATAAAATATTAGCCCATATTTTTAACCATTTCCCCATTTTCACCATCTGTGCTGACCATTTTACATTCTTTCCCAAATAACCATGCCACTGCCTTCCATGTGAACTGACCCTGGCCTGTTTTTTGACTATGCCTCTGCCTACCATTTGGACTGCTTTCATGTGAACTGACCCTGACCTGTTTTATCAACTACTCTACTGCCTACCGCTTGGACTGCTTACATGTGAACCGACCCTGGCCTGTTTTATGGACTATGCTTTTGCCTACCACTTGGACTGATCTGTTGCCCTGCTACTGTAGTACACAGGGGTCTCACATATGTGAGGGGCTCCAGAATTGTTTTTCCGGTTGGAGAAAACAATTATTTTTGTTTTCTCCGGGTTTCGGAATTAGGGTCTGGAGTCCGGAGGCTTCATAGAGATTTGGGTGGGTCGAAGCCTCTACCCCTGTGCCCCTGTGCACAGGTCTTACCTGATTGTGGCCCTCAGCCTGCTGCTGACTTACTGCCACCATGCCCATGCCTGTCGCGGTACAATAATGAGTGTCTGCAGTTAACAGTGTACCAGGACCAATATTATGGCTGTGCTGGCTGTCTCTGCCTGGACAATTTCTATGGACTGTGCTGTGCCGACTATAGACAATATTCCTGCCTGCTGCCTGGATAGTTAATATTGCTGTCGCTAAGCACCTTCCTGCCTGCTGCCTGGACCAGTGTTTTCCTCTGTGGATACTACTAAAAGTACAGGTAATGCTTTTTTTTTACCCTTTCTGCAATAGAATTTATTTTGGATTGTAATTATTGGTATGTGCATGCTATGTGTTAGAAATATGAAGGGTTTTCAAAAATGATAGGTTGCCAGGAAATTATATATGTCATTTATGCTCCTAGAACGCCTGATGGTGCTACTTTGATGTTGGGCCTCTGTATGTGGCCAGGCTGTGTAAAAGTCTCACACATGTGGTATTGCCATACTCAGGAGGAGTAGCAGAATGTATTTTGGGGTGTCATCTTTGCTACGTACATGCTATGTGTTGGAAATATCTGATAAATGGACAACTTTGTGTAAAAAAAAATGCGTTTTCATTTTTTTCCACATTTTCCAAAAACTTTGGAAAAAAATGAACCGTTCAAAAGACTCATTATGCCTCATAGATTATACGTTGGGGTGTTTGCTTTCCAAAATGGGTTCATTTTGGGGGCAATTCCATTGTCCTGGTGCTCCAGGGCCTTCAAAAATGCAATAGGTGGTTGAGAAATGAGATGTGTCATTTATGCTCGTAGATCGCCTGATGGTGCTACTTCAATGTTGGGCCTTTGTATGTGGCCACGCTGTGTAAAAGTCTCACACATGTGGTATCGCTATACTCAGGAGGAGTAGCAGAATGTATTTTGGGGTGTCATCTTTGCTACGTACATGCTATGTGTTGGAAATATCTGATAAATAGACAACTTTGTGTAAAAAAAAATGCGTTTTCATTTTTTTCCACATTTTCCAAAAACTTTTGGAAAAAAATTAACCGTTCAAAAGACTCATTATGCCTCATAGATTATACGTTGGGGTGTTTGCTTTCCAAAATGGGTTCATTTTGGGGGCAATTCCATTGTCCTGGTGCTGCAGATCCTTCAAAAATGCAATAGGTGGTTGAGAAATGAGATGTGTCATTTATGCTCGTAGATCGCCTGATGGTGCTACTTCAATGTTGGGCCTTTGTATGTGGCCACGCTGTGTAAAAGTCTCACACATGTGGTATCGCTATACTCAGGAGGAGTAGCAGAATGTATTTTGGGGTGTCATCTTTGCTACGTACATGCTATGTGTTGGAAATATCTGATAAATAGACAACTTTGTGTAAAAAAAAATGCGTTTTCATTTTTTTCCACATTTTCCAAAAACTTTTGGAAAAAAATGAACCGTTCAAAAGACTCATTATGCCTCATAGACTATACGTTGGGGTGTTTGCTTTCCAAAATGGGTTCATTTTGGGGGCAATTCCATTGTCCTGGTGCTCCAGGGCCTTCAAAAATGCAATAGGTGGTTGAGAAATGAGATGTGTCATTTATGCTCGTAGATCGCCTGATGGTGCTACTTCAATGTTGGGCCTTTGTATGTGGCCACGCTGTGTAAAAGTCTCACACATGTGGTATCGCTATACTCAGGAGGAGTAGAAGAATGTATTTTGGGGTGTCATCTTTGCTACGTACATGCTATGTGTTGGAAATATCTGATAAATAGACAACTTTGTGTAAAAAAAAATGCGTTTTCATTTTTTTCCACATTTTCCAAAAACTTTTGGAAAAAAATGAACCGTTCAAAAGACTCATTATGCCTCATAGATTATACGTTGGGGTGTTTGCTTTCCAAAATGGGGTCATTTTGTGGGCAATTCCATTGTCCTGGTGCTCCAGGGCCTTCAAAAATGCAATAGGTGGTTGAGAAATGAGATGTGTCATTTATGCTCATATTTCGCCTAATGGTGCTACTTCAATGTTGGGCCTTTGTATGTGGCCACGCTGTGTAAAAGTCTCACACATGTGGTATCGCTATACTCAGGAGGAGTAGAAGAATGTATTTTGGGGTGTCATCTTTGCTACGTACATGCTATGTGTTGGAAATATCTGATAAATAGACAACTTTGTGTAAAAAAAAATGCGTTTTCATTTTTTTCCACATTTTCCAAAAACTTTTGGAAAAAAATTAACCGTTCAAAAGACTCATTATGCCTCATAGATTATACGTTGGGGTGTTTGCTTTCCAAAATGGGTTCATTTTGGGGGCAATTCCATTGTCCTGGTGCTGCAGATCCTTCAAAAATGCAATAGGTGGTTGAGAAATGAGATGTGTCATTTATGCTCGTAGATCGCCTGATGGTGCTACTTCAATGTTGGGCCTTTGTATGTGGCCACGCTGTGTAAAAGTCTCACACATGTGGTATCGCTATACTCAGGAGGAGTAGCAGAATGTATTTTGGGGTGTCATCTTTGCTACGTACATGCTATGTGTTGGAAATATCTGATAAATAGACAACTTTGTGTAAAAAAAAATGCGTTTTCATTTTTTTCCACATTTTCCAAAAACTTTTGGAAAAAAATGAACCGTTCAAAAGACTCATTATGCCTCATAGATTATACGTTGGGGTGTTTGCTTTCCAAAATGGGTTCATTTTGGGGGCAATTCCATTGTCCTGGTGCTCCAGGGCCTTCAAAAATGCAATAGGTGGTTGAGAAATGAGATGTGTCATTTATGCTCGTAGATCGCCTGATGGTGCTACTTCAATGTTGGGCCTTTGTATGTGGCCACGCTGTGTAAAAGTCTCACACATGTGGTATCGCTATACTCAGGAGGAGTAGAAGAATGTATTTTGGGGTGTCATCTTTGCTACGTACATGCTATGTGTTGGAAATATCTGATAAATAGACAACTTTGTGTAAAAAAAAATGCGTTTTCATTTTTTTCCACATTTTCCAAAAACTTTTGGAAAAAAATGAACCGTTCAAAAGACTCATTATGCCTCATAGATTATACGTTGGGGTGTTTGCTTTCCAAAATGGGGTCATTTTGTGGGCAATTCCATTGTCCTGGTGCTCCAGGGCCTTCAAAAATGCAATAGGTGGTTGAGAAATGAGATGTGTCATTTATGCTCATATTTCGCCTAATGGTGCTACTTCAATGTTGGGCCTTTGTATGTGGCCACGCTGTGTAAAAGTCTCACACATGTGGTATCGCTATACTCAGGAGGAGTAGAAGAATGTATTTTGGGGTGTCATCTTTGCTACGCACATGCTATGTGTTGGAAATATCTGATAAATAGACAACTTTGTGTAAAAAAAAATGCGTTTTCATTTTTTTCCACATTTTCCAAAAACTTCTGGAAAAAAATGAACCGTTCAAAAGACTCATTATGCCTCATAGATTATACGTTGGGGTGTTTGCTTTCCAAAATGGGGTCAGTTTGGGGGCAATTCTATTGTCCTGGTGCTCTAGGGCCTTCAAAAGTGTAAATGGTGGTTGAGAAATGAGATGTGTCATTTAGGCTCGTAGAACGCATGAAGATGCTACTTCAATGTTCGGCCTTTGTATGTGGCCACGCTGTGTAAAAGTCTCACACATGTGGTATCGCCATACTCAGGAAGAGTAGCAGAATGTATTTTGGGGTGTAATTTGTTGTATGCATATGCTCTAAAAGAGAAATAACCTGTTAATATGACATTTTTGTAAAAAAAAAAAAAAAAAAAAAATCTTCATTTTGCAAAGAATTGTGGGAAAAAATTAAAAAAAATCACCATGCTACTTACTTAATACCTTGGAATGTCTACTTTCTAAAAAGGGGTCATTTAGGGGGTATTTGTACTTTTCTGACTTGTTAGTGTACCAAGAAATGAGATAGACCATCAGTACATGTACAGTACTGTGTGATCAGATGTGATCAATTTTCAGTGATTGGCACCATAGTTTGTAGACTCTATAACTTTCACAAAGATCAAATAATTTACACTAATTTGGGTTATTTTTACCAAAGATATGTAGCAGTATAAATTTTGGCCAAAATTTATGAAGAAAAATTACTAATTTGCAAAATTTTATGACAGAAACAAAGAAAAAGGCATTTTTTTCACAAAATTTACGGTCTTTTTTATTTATAGCACAAAAAATTAAAAAACCACTATTGATTAAATACCACCAAAAGAAAGCTCTATTTGTGTGAAAAAAAGGACGCAAATTTCATATGGGTACAGTGTTGCACGACTGAGTAATTGTCATTCAAAGTGTGAGAGCGCTGAAAGCTGAAAATTGGTCTGGGCAGGAAGGGGGTGTAAGTGCACTGTATTGAGGTGGTTAAAAAATAAAAAAATAAAAATGTCCCACAAAGTCCATTCATCTTCTTTTTCTCTCGCTCTGACGGACCGAAAAAAAAAAAGGCTCACACCACCACTGATCCACCTCCATGGGAGGCACCCGCCGTAATGACCTTCCTCTCAGGTGACAGTTCTTTTATAACGGAGGACGGGGCCACACAAGGTGTCCCCGGGTGTGCCCCGCCCCAATTTGATGCACGGGGACAATGGCTTGCCTATGGCTTCCCTGTAGCGTCAGAGCATCAGAACCATGGGTTAATCACAGCACAGTGAACAGGAGTACATAGTTTCCTTTCCCATGAAGGGAGAGGACATTAACCCCCCCCTTTTTTTCTCTTTTCTTCATGTTTGTTGGTTATATGTTTGTTATTGTTTGTTACTGATTTTAATAAGAAAAATTAATAAATAAAGATTATATAAAAAAATAAAATCCCCAGAGAAAATTCCAGAAGAAGTTACCACATCTCTGGAATCTCCAATCACCATTAAAGAGTGGGAACAAGCAATTAAAAAACTTAAACCTGGTAAGAGCCCAGGCCCAGACGGTCTATGCGCGGTCTACTACAAAACATTCGCGGAAACCCTCCAAAATCCATTCCTGAACACATTTAACTCCCTTTCACCTTCAAATCCGCTCACTTATAGAATGCTGGAAGCCCACATAATAGTTATTCCCAAAGACAGAGAGGATCCCACACACACAGGAAATTATAGGCCAATTTTGCTACTAAATGTAGACATCAAATTATTCTCTAAGATCCTAGCAAACAGACTAGCCCAGCTCCTTCCCTATCTCATATCCAGGGACCAGGTAGGCTTCATCCCTGGTCGAGAGGCCAGGGACAACACCGTTAAGGCAATTAACCTACACCACCTGATCACACAAACCAACCAAAAGGGTATCATCCTGTCCCTGGATGCAGAGAAGGCATTCGACAGAGTGGCTTGGGACTATGTAGAGGTGGTCCTGCAGGCTATAGGCATAGGACCGCACATATCTGGCTTGATCCTCTCCCTGTACGTAAGTCCATCAGCCAAAGTGTGAGCCAACAACACTTTGTTGAATGCCTTACCCATACGCAATGGGAAAAGACAGGGCTCCCCACTGCCCCCTATCCTCTTTGTCCTCACACTAGAACCATTCCTCCGGAAGCTGAGATTTAACCCAGACATACAAGGGATACACATGCCCAACAAAGAATACAAGAATACAATATGTCGCCGACGACATATTACTGTTCCTGACTCAACCAATGACCACTCTACCAGTTTTACTATCAGAATTAAAGCATTTCCAAATAATTACCAACCTCAAAATCAATTTTTCTAAATCTTTTGCACTCAACATTTCCCTGCCACAACATTAACATTAGAAGATCAATGCAAAGAAAACTTCCCCTTTCTTTGGAAACACGACTCAATAAAGTACCTAGGTATACAACTACAGACCTATACACAAAGAACCACTTACCCCTCCTAAGCAAGCTAATCTCTGACTTTAAAATCTGGAATAAACCTTTGTTCTCGTGATTTGGCAGAGCGGCAATCCTGAAGATGAACGCCCTACCGAGATCCTTATACATTCTCCAGACAATCCCTATTCTAGTCCCTCCATCCTTTTTTAAAACCTACAAAACGGCCTGCTCCAGATTCCTTGGTGGGAACCATAAACCCAGAATAACCTTTAAACAACTCACCAACCAAAGCGACTAGGAGGCATAGGCCTTCCAGACATCCTAAATTATTACACCTCTACCCATCTCACCAGAATAGTGGACTGGAATGTCCACTCAATCCACAAAGACTGGGTCACACTGGAAGCCTCCTTCACAACCCTACCCCTGGCATCACTACCATGGATGATCTCGCATCACATCCCATTAGAGCTTCGTACCCACCCATTAATTGGACCTACCTTGACTTGTTTTCGCAAAACGTGTTCTCATGCTAACTTATCCTCCGTCCCAGGCCCGTTGACCCCAGTGAAACTAAACCCTGATTTCCCCCCTGGGAATTCATAACCATTTCCTTACTGACAACTTTAGATGAGACAGCATCAGAACCCACCAATTTTTCCACCAGGGAAAACTTCTCAATGCATACCAACTATCTACTCAAATGGAAAAGCCACCTATCTCTCCATGGACATATTTACTGCTTGCCCGCTACCTAAAGTCCCTGGACAAAGAGTCAAAATGCTTGAGACAACCTATGCAGCGTACACATGGACTTTTCGACCGGACTGGTCCGACGGTCTATCCGGCAGACTTTCGGCGGACTTCCAATGGACTTTCTAGACAAACAGACTTGCCTACACACAATCACACCAAAGTCCGTGATGAAGTACGACCGGACTAAAAAAAGGAAGTTGATAGCCAGTAGCCAATAGCTGCCCTAGCGTCGGTTTTCGTCTATCGGACTAGCATACAGACGAGCGGACTTTTCGATAGGAACTGGGTTCGGCGGAGTTCCGACGTTTGAAACATTCCAAATCTAAAGTCCGTCAACCAAAAAGTCCGCTGCAGGTCCGATGAAGCCCACACACGGTCGAATTGTCCGCTGGACTCAGTCCGTCAGACCAGTCCGTCAGACCAGTCCGGTCGAAAAGTCTGCTCGTGTGTATGCGGCATTACACTCTTCAAAACACTACGCACTCAGGTAAATCCCCAGCCCCACCTGTTATCCACCACACACAACCTTCTTTTTGCAGATACGCACGACAACGAGAACCTAGCCTGCCAAAGATGGGAAAAGAATCTTTCCATCTCACTTTCGGCAAACACTCAGCAAACACTGAGAACAATCATTTCTGAACATACATAAAGGGTCGATAAACCTCACTACACAAGAGAAAGACTATAAAATCTTGTCCAGATGTTATCGCACACCATCCCTTTTACACAAAATCAACCCTGCTATACCAGCAATTTGTTGGAGATGACATAAGGATGAAGGCACTCTAATGCACATCTTGTGGTCTTGCACCTCCGTACAAACTTTTTGAAAAGTGGTACACCACATCACGTCTCAGGTCACTTCGTACAATCTAGAATTCACCCCACCCCAATTCTTACTCCACCTCTCACCTTTACCACACAAATCATACCACAAATCACTAGCGATGCACATGATAAGCGCAGCGAAGCAATGAACTCAATGCATACTCCCACAGTCCGAGAATGGTTCCATAGAATCTGCAAAATTACTGTAATGGAAGAATTGATCCATATCGCTCACCACACCCCAACTAAATTTAATAGAAAATGGAGCTGTTGGTTACAATTTCAGATCTCAATCTCTGCAACCCGTCATACTAAAAAAAAAAAAAATCAACCACACATACTTGGAGCCCTCCCTTACAAAAACTGACCCTCACATCCTTAACAATTTAATTTCATTTAGATAGATTGATCACACAGTAGATTCAGTTAGCTCAGGTATATTTAGCATATATATGCATTCCAGGCTTTGTATATATATATATATATATATATATATATATATATATATATATATATATATATATATATATATATATATATATATATATATTCAGTACTGTATCCAGTTTAGCTAGATCTCGCTGAAGACCGTTCCAGTTGTTCTGTTCCTAAAATACTACAGGCAGGCAGTTCATTCAGTTAGCTGCAGTATATTCAGTACTGTATCCAGTTTAGCTACTGTAGATCTCGCTGCAGACCGTTCCTGTTGTTCTGTTCCTAATATACTACAGGCAGACAAGTTCATTCAGTTAGCTGAAGTATATTCAGTACTGTATCCTGTGCAGCTAGAGCTCGCTGCAAACCGTTCCTGACGTTCTCTTCCTAATATACTACAGGCAGGCAGTTCATTCAGTTAGCTGCAGTATATTCAGTACTGTATCCTGTGCAGGTAGATCTCGCTGCAGACCGTTCTTGTTGTTCTCTTGCTAATATACTACAGGCAGGCAGTTCATTCAGTTAGCTGCAGTATATTCAGTACTGTATCCAGTTTAGCTACTGTAGATCTCGCTCCAGATCGTTCCTGTTGTTCTGTTCCTAATATACTACAGGCAGACAAGTTCATTCAGTTAGCTGAAGTATATTCAGTACTGTATCCTGTGCAGCTAGAGCTCGCTGCAGACCGTTCCTGTCGTTCTCTTCCTAATATACTACAGGCAGGCAGTTCATTCAGTTAGCTGCAGTATATTCAATACTATTTCCTGTGCAGGTAGATCTCACTGCAGACCGTTCCTGTTGTTCTGTTCCTAATATACTACAGGCAGGCAAGTTCATTCAGTTAGCTGCAGTATATTCAGTACTGTATCCTGTGCAGCTAGAGCTTGCTGCAGACTGTTCCTGTTGTTCTCTTCCTAATATACTACAGGTAGGCAGTTCATTCAGTTAGCTGCAGTATATTAAGTACGGTATCCTGTGCAGCTAGATCTCGCTGCAGACCGTTCCTGTTGTTCTCTTTCTAATATACTACAGGCAGGCAGTTCATTAAGTTAGCTGCAGTATATTCAGTACTGTATCCTGTGCAACTAGATCTCACTGCAGACCGTTCCTGTTGTTCTGTTCCTAATATACTACAGGCAGGCAGTTCATTAAGTTAGCTGCAGTATATTCAGTACCATATTCTGTGCAGCTAGATCTCGCTGCAGACCATTCCTGTTGTTCTCTTCCTAATATACTACAGGCAGGCAGTTCATTCAGTTAGCTGCAGTACATTCAGTACTGTATCCTGTGCAGCTAGATCTCGCTGAAGACCGTTCCTGTTGTTCTCTTCCTAATATACTACAGGCAGGCAGTTCATTCAGTTAGCTGCAGTATATTCAGTATGGTATCCTTTGCAGCTAGATCTCGTTGCAGACCATTCCTGTTGTTCTGTTCCTAATATACTACAGGCAGGCAGTTCATTCAGTTAGCTGCAGTATATTCAGTACAGTATCCTGTGCAGCTAAATCTCGTTGCAGACCATTCCTGTTGTTCTGTTCCTAATATACTACAGGCAGGCAGTTCATTAAGTTAGCTGCAGTATATTCAGTACTATATTCTGTGCAGCTTGATCTCACTGCAGACCGTTCCTTTTGTTCTCTTCCTAATATACTACAGGCAGGCAGTTCATTCAGTTAGCTGCAGTATATTCAGTACTGTATCCAGTTTAGCTAGATCTCGCTGCAGACCATTCCTGTTGTTCTGTTCCTAATATATTACAGGCAGGCAAGTTCAATTAGTTAGCTGCAGTATATTCAGTACTGTATCCTGTGCAGCTAGATCTCGCTGCAGACAGTTCCTGTTGTTCTCTTCCCAATATACTACAGGCAGGCAATTCATTCAGTTAGCTGCAGTATATTCAGTAATGTATCCTGTGCAGCTAGATCTCGCTGCAGACCATTCCTGTTGTTCTGTTCCTAATATACTACAGGCAGGCAGTTCATTCAGTTAGCTGCAGTATATTCAGTACTGTATCCTGTGCAGCTAGATCTCGCTGAAGACCGTTCCTGTTGTTCTCTTCCTAATATACTACAGGCAGGCAGTTCATTCAGTTAGCTGCAGTATATTCAGTATGGTATCCTTTGCAGCTAGATCTCGTTGCAGACCATTCCTGTTGTTCTGTTCCTAATATACTACAGGCAGGCAGTTCATTCAGTTAGCTGCAGTATATTCAGTACAGTATCCTGTGCAGCTAAATCTCGTTGCGGACCATTCCTGTTGTTCTGTTCCTAATATACTACAGGCAGGCAGTTCATTAAGTTAGCTGCAGTATATTCAGTACTATATTCTGTGCAGCTTGATCTCACTGCAGACCGTTCCTTTTGTTCTCTTCCTAATATACTACAGGCAGGCAGTTCATTAAGTTAGCTGCAGTTTATTCAGTACCATATTCTGTGCAGCTAGATCTCGCTGCAGACCATTCCTGTTGTTCTCTTCCTAATATACTACAGGCAGGCAGTTCATTCAGTTAGCTGCAGTATATTCAGTATGGTATCCTTTGCAGCTAGATCTCGTTACAGACCATTCCTGTTGTTCTGTTCCTAATATACTACAGGCAGGCAGTTCATTCAGTTAGCTGCAGTATATTCAGTACAGTATCCTGTGCAGCTAAATCTCGTTGCAGACCATTCCTGTTGTTCTGTTCCTAATATACTAAAGGCAGGCAGTTCATTAAGTTAGCTGCAGTATATTCAGTACTATATTCTGTGCAGCTTGATCTCACTGCAGACCGTTCCTTTTGTTCTCTTCCTAATATACTACAGGCAGGCAGTTCATTCAGTTAGCTGCAGTATATTCAGTACTGTATCCAGTTTAGCTAGATCTCGCTGCAGACCATTCCTGTTGTTCTGTTCCTAATATACTACAGGCAGGCAAGTTCAATTAGTTAGCTGCAGTATATTCAGTACTGTATCCTGTGCAGCTAGATCTCGCTGCAGACAGTTCCTGTTGTTCTCTTCCCAATATACTACAGGCAGGCAGTTCATTCAGTTAGCTGCAGTATATTCAGTAATGTATCCTGTGCAGCTAGATCTCGCTGCAGACCATTCCTGTTGTTCTGTTCCTAATATACTACAGGCAGGCAGTTCATTCAGTTAGCTGCAGTATATTCAGTACTGTATCAAGTTTAGATAGATCTTGCTGCAGACCGTTCCTGTTGTTCTGTTCCTAATATACTACAGGCAGGCAAGTTCCTTTAGTTAGCTGCAGTATATTAAGTACGGTATCCTGTGCAGCTAGATCTTGCTGCAGACCGTTCCTGTTGTTCTCTTTCTAATATACTACAGGCAGGCAGTTCATTAAGTTAGCTGCAGTATATTCAGTACTGTATCCTGTGCAACTAGATCTCACTGCAGACCGTTCCTGTTGTTCTGTTCCTAATATACTACAGGCAGGCAGTTCATTAAGTTAGCTGCAGTATATTCAGTACCATATTCTGTGCAGCTAGATCTCGCTGCAGACCATTCCTGTTGTTCTCTTCCTAATATACTACAGGCAGGCAGTTCATTCAGTTAGCTGCAGTACATTCAGTACTGTATCCTGTGCAGCTAGATCTTGCTGAAGACCGTTCCTGTTGTTCTCTTCCTAATATACTACAGGCAGGCAGTTCATTCAGTTAGCTGCAGTATATTCAGTATGGTATCCTTTGCAGCTAGATCTCGTTGCAGACCATTCCTGTTGTTCTGTTCCTAATATACTACAGGCAGGCAGTTCATTCAGTTAGCTGCAGTATATTCAGTACAGTATCCTGTGCAGCTAAATCTCGTTGCAGACCATTCCTGTTGTTCTGTTCCTAATATACTACAGGCAGGCAGTTCATTAAGTTAGCTGCAGTATATTCAGTACTATATTCTGTGCAGCTTGATCTCACTGCAGACCGTTCCTTTTGTTCTCTTCCTAATATACTACAGGCAGGCAGTTCATTCAGTTAGCTGCAGTATATTCAGTACTGTATCCAGTTTAGCTAGATCTCGCTGCAGACCATTCCTGTTGTTCTGTTCCTAATATACTACAGGCAGGCAAGTTCAATTAGTTAGCTGCAGTATATTCAGTACTGTATCCTGTGCAGCTAGATCTCGCTGCAGACAGTTCCTGTTGTTCTCTTCCCAATATACTACAGGCAGGCAGTTCATTCAGTTAGCTGCAGTATATTCAGTAATGTATCCTGTGCAGCTAGATCTCGCTGCAGACCATTCCTGTTGTTCTGTTCCTAATATACTACAGGCAGGCAGTTCATTCAGTTAGCTGCAGTATATTCAGTACTGTATCAAGTTTAGATAGATCTTGCTGCAGACCGTTCCTGTTGTTCTGTTCCTAATATACTACAGGCAGGCAAGTTCCTTTAGTTAGCTGCAGTATATTCAGTACTGTATCCTGTGCAGCTAGATCTCGCTGCAACCCATTCCTGTTGTTCTCTTCCTAATATACTACAGGCAGGCAAGTTCTTCATTCAGTTAGCTGCAGTATATTCAGTACTGTATCCTGTGCAGCTAGATCTCACTGCAGACTGTTCCTGTTGTTCTTTTCCTAGTATACTACAGGCAGTTCATTCAGGTAGCTGCAGTATATTCAGTATGGTATCCTGTGCAGCTAGATCTCGCTGCAGACTGTTCCTGTTGTTCTCTTCATAATATACTACAGGCAGGCAAGTTAATTCAGTTAGCTGCAGTATATTCAGTACGGTATCCTGTGCAGCTGGATCTCGCTGCAGACCGTTCCCGTTGTTCTGTTCCTAATATACTACAGGCAGGCAGTTCACTCAGTTAGCTGCAGTAAATTCATTACTGTATCCAGTTTAGCTACTGTAGATCTTGCTGAAGACCGTTCCTGTTGTTCTGTTCCTAATTAGGGATGAGCTTCGAGTTCGAGTCGAACTCATGTTCCACTCGAACATTGGCTGTTCGCAAGTTCGCCGAACAGCGAACAATTTGGGGTGTTCGCGGCAAATTCGAATGCCGCGGAACACCCTTTAAAAGTCTATGGGAGAAATCAAAAGTGCTAATTTTAAAGGCTTATATGCAAGTTATTGTCATAAAAAGTGTTTGGGGACCCGGGTCCTGCCCCAGGGGACATGGATCAATGCAAAAAAAAGTTTTAAAAACGGACGTTTTTTCAGGAGCAGTGATTTTATTAATGCTTAAAGTCAAACAATAAAAGTGTAATATCCCTTTAAATTTCGTACCTGACGGTCTGACGGTTCTTAAATAACGGGGGGCGGGGCCACCCGGTGACCCCGCCCCCCTCTGACGCACGGTGACATGACGGGACTTCCCTGTGGCATTCCCCGTGACGTCACAGGGAAGTCCCGTCAAGTCACCGTGCGTCAGAGGGGGGCGGGGTCACCGGATGGCCCCGCCCCCCGTTATTTAAGAACCGTCAGACGAAGAGACGCCGTCACACAGCGGGAGCCTCCCTCCATGCCACAGCATGGCTGCGGAGCGGCCCGGAGAAGACATGAAGAAGAGAAGAAGGAAGAAGAGAAGAAGAAGAAGAAGATGAAGAAGAAGATGAAGAAGAGAAGAAGATGAAGAGAAGAGCGGGAGCCTCCCCCCCCCATGCCATGGGTGCGGAGCGGCCCGAGGAGAAGAAGATAGAAGACGCCGCGGAGAAGATGCTGGACGAGAACGCCGGAGGAAGAACCAGAAGAGCCAGAAGAACCAGAAGAAGAAGAAGATAAAGGAAGAAAGAAGAAGCATTTAAATAAAGGAATTGTCAAAAACTGTCTCTTGTCATTTTTAACATTTTTGACAGTTTTTTAGTGAAATGGTAGGGGTAAGTACCCCCTTACCATTTCACACAGGGGGGGGGGCCGGGATCTGGGGGTCCCCTTGTTAAAGGGGGCTTCCAGATTCCGATAAGCCCCCCACCCGCAGACCCCCACAACCACCGGCCAGGGTTGTGGGGATGAGGCCCTTGTCTTCATCAACATGGGGACAAGGTGTTTTGGGGGGCTACCCCAAAGCACCCTCCCAATGTTGAGGGCATGTGGCCTGGTACGGTTCAGGAGGGGGGGGGGCGCACTCTCGTCCCCCCCTCTTTTCCTGCGGCCTGCCAGGTTGCGTGCTCGGATAAGGGTCTGGTATGGATTTTTGGGGGGACCCCACGCCGTTTTGTTTTTTTTTTTTGGCGCGGGGTTCCCCTTAAAATCCATACCAGACCTGAAGGGTCTGGTATGGAATTTAGGGGGAACCCCACGTCAATTTTTTTTTAAATTTTGGCTGGGGTTCCCCTTAATATCCATACCAGACCTGAAAGGCCTTGTATGGAATTTAGGGGGACTCCCACATCATTTTTTTTTTTTAATTTTGGTTCGGGGTTGCCCTGTGGGGAATTCCCATGCCGTTTTTATCAATGAACTTCTATGTGTATTGTCGGCAATGCAATAGCCGCGGTAGTTTTAAATGTGTTTTTTCCTTCAAAATGTCATTTTGCTGTCAGACTGTTCTAAACACGGGAAACATGCGCCCCTTTACAGGCATACTATAGACACCCCCCAGGTATGAAATTTAAAGGGATATTACACTTTTATTGTTTGACTTTAAGCATTATTAAAATCACTGCTCCTGAAAAAACGGCCGTTTTTAAAACTTTTTTTTGCATTGATTCATGTCCCCTGGGGGAGGACCCGGGTCCCCAAACACTTTTATTGACAATAACTTGCATATTAGCCTTTAAAATTAGCACTTTTGTTTATTCATGTTCGTGTCCCATAGACTTTAACGGCGTTCGCGTGTTCGAACGAATTTTTTTCCTGTTCGCATGTTCTGGTGCGAACCGAACAGGGGGGTGTTCGGCTCATCCCTATTCCTAACATACTAGAGGCAGGCAAGTTCATTCAGTTAGCTGCAGTATATTCAGTACTGTATCCTGTGAAGCTAGATCTCGCTGCAGACCGTTCCTGTTGTTCTGTTCCTAATATACTACAGGCAGGCAGCTCATTAAATTAGCTGCAGTATATTCAGTACTGTATCCTGTGAAGCTAGATCTCGCTGCAGACCAGTCCTCTTGTTCTGTTCCTAATATACTACAGGCAGGCAGTTCCTTCAGTTAGCTGCAGTATATTCAGTACTGTATCCAGTTTAGCTAGATCTCGCTGCAGACCGTTCCTGTTGTTCTGTTCCTAATATACTACAGGTAGGCAAGTTCATTCAGATAGCTGCAGTATATTAAGTACTGTATCCTGCGCAGCTAGATCTCGCTGCAGACCGTTCCTGTTGTTCCCTTCCTAATATGCTACAGGAAGGCAGTTCATTCAGTTAGCTGCAGTATATTCAGTAATGTATCCTGTGCAGCTAGATCTCGCTGCAGAGCGTTCCTGTTGTTCTCTTCCTAATATACTACAGGCAGGCAGTTCATTCAGTTAGCTGCAGTATATTCAGTACTGTATCCTGTGCAGATAGATCTCACTACAGAATGTTCCTGTTGTTCTCTTCCTAATATACTACAGGCAGGCAGTTCATTCAGTTAGCTGCAGTATATTCAGTACTGTATTCTGTGCAGCTAGATCTCACTGCAGAATGTTCCTGTTGTTCTCTTCCTAATATACTACAGGCAGTTCATTCAGTTAGCTGCAGTATATTCAGTACTGTATCCTGTGATGCTAGATCTTGCTGCAAAGCATTCCTGTTGTTCTCTTCCTAATATACTACAGGCAGGCAGTTCATTCAGTTAGCTGCAGTATATTCAGTACTGTATTCTGTGCAGCTAGATCTCGCTGCAGACCGCTCCTGTTGTTCTCTTCCTAATATACTACAGGCAGGCAGTTCATTCAGTTAGCTGCAGCATATTCAGTACTGTATCCTGTGCAGCTAGATCTCGCTGCAGACCGCTCCTGTTGTTCTCTTCCTAATATACTACAGGCAGGCAAGTTCATTCAGTTAGCTGTAGTATATTCAGTATGGTATCCTGTGCAGCTAGATCTCACTGCAGACCGTTCCTGTTGTTCTCTTCCTAATATACTACAGGCAGGCAGTTCATTAAGTTAGCTGCAGTGTATTCAGTACTGTATCCTGTGCAGCTAGATCTCGCTGCAGACCAGTCCTGTTGTTCTGTTTCTAATATACTACAGGCCGGCAGTTCCTTCAGTTAGCTGCAGTATATTCCGTACTGTATCCAGTTTAGCTAGATCTCGCTGCAGACCGTTCCTGTTGTTCTGTTCCTAATATACTACAGGTAGGCAAGTTCATTCAGATAGCTGCAGTATATTCAGTACTGTATCCTGTGCAGCTAGATCTCACTGAAGAGCGTTCCTGTTGTTCTCTTCCTAATGTACTACAGGCAGACAGTTTATTCAGTTAGCTGCACTATATTCAGTAATGTATCCTGTGCAGCTAGATCTCGCTGCAGACCGTTCCTGTTGTTCTGTTCCTAATATACTACAGGCAGGCAGTTTATTCAGTTAGCTGCAGTATATTCAGTACTGTATCCCGTGCAGCTAGATCTTACTGCAGACCGTTTCTGTTGTTCTCTTCCTAATATACTACAGGCAGGCAGTTCATTCAGTTAGCTGCAGTATATTCAGTACTGTATCCTATGCAGCTAGATCTCGTTGCAGACCATTCCTGTTGCTCTGTTCCTAATATACTACAGACAGGCAAGTTCATTCAGTTAGTTGCAGTATATTCAGTACTGTATCCTGTGCAGCTAGATCTTACTGCAGACCGTTCCTTTTGTTCTCTTCCTAATATACTACAGGCAGGCAGTTCATTCAGTTAGCTGCAGTATATTCAGTACTGTATCCTGTGCAGCTAGATCTCACTGCAGAATGTTCCTGTTGTTCTCTTCCTAGTATACTACAGGCAGGCAGTTCATTCAGTTAGCTGCAGTATATTCAGTACTGTATTCTGTGCAGCTAGATCTCACTGCAGAATGTTCCTGTTGTTCTCTTCCTAATATACTACAGGCAGTTTATTCAGTTAGCTGCAGTATATTCAGTACTGTATTCTGTGCAGCTAGATCTCGCTGCAGACCGCTCCTGTTGTTCTCTTCCTAATATACTACAGGCAGGCAAGTTAATTCAGTTAGCTGTAGTATATTCAGTATGGTATCCTGTGCAGCTAGATCTCGCTGCAGACCGTTCCTGTTGTTCTCTTCCTAATATACTACAGGCAGGCAGTTCATTCAGTTAGCTGCACTATATTCAGTAATGTATCCTGTGCAGCTAGATCTTACTGCAGACCGTTCCTTTTGTTCTCTTCCTAATATACTACAGGCAGGCAGTTCATTCAGTTAGCTGCAGTATATTCAGTACTGTATCCTGTGCAGCTAGATCTCACTGCAGAATGTTCCTGTTGTTCTCTTCCTAGTATACTACAGGCAGGCATTTCATTCAGTTAGCTGCAGTATATTCAGTACTGTATTGTGTGCAGCTAGATCTCACTGCAGAATGTTCCTGTTGTTCTCTTCCTAATATACTACAGGCAGTTTATTCAGTTAGCTGCAGTATATTCAGTACTGTATTCTGTGCGGCTAGATCTCGCTGCAGACTGCTCCTGTTGTTCTCTTCCTAATATACTACAGGCAGGCAAGTTCATTCAGTTAGCTGTAGTATATTCAGTATGGTATCCTGTGCAGCTAGATCTCGCTGCAGACCGTTCCTGTTGTTCTCTTCCTAATATACTACAGGCAGGCAGTTCATTAAGTTAGCTGCAGTGTATTCAGTACTGTATCCTGTGCAGCTAGATCTTGCTGCAGACCAGTCCTGTTGTTCTGTTTCTAATATACTACAGGCAGGCAGTTCCTTCAGTTAGCTGCGGTATATTCCATACTGTATCCAGTTTAGCTAGATCTCGCTGCAGACCGTTCCTGTTGTTCTGTTCCTAATATACTACAGGTAGGCAAGTTCATTCAGATAGCTGCAGTATATTTAGTACTGTATCCTGTGCAGCTAGATCTCAGTGAAGAACGTTCCTGTTGTTCTCTTCCTAATATACTACAGGCAGACAGTTTATTCAGTTAGCTGCAGTATATTCAGTAATGTATCCTGTGCAGCTAGATCTCGCTGCAGACCGTTCCTGTTGTTCTGTTCCTAATATACTACAGGCAGGCAGTTTATTCAGTTAGCTGCAGTATATTCAGTACTGTATCCCGTGCAGCTAGATCTTACTGCAGACCGTTTCTGTTGTTCTCTTCCTAATATACTACAGGCAGGCAGTTCATTCAGTTAGCTGCAGTATATTCAGTACTGTATCCTATGCAGCTAGATCTCGTTGCAGACCATTCCTGTTGCTCTGTTCCTAATATACTACAGGCAGGCAAGTTCATTCAGTTAGCTGCAGTATATTCAGTACTATATCCAGTTTAGCTACTGTAGATCTTGCTGCAGACCGTTCCTGTTGTTCTGTTCCTAATATACTACAGGCAGACAAGTTCATTCAGTTAGCTGCAGTATATTCAGTACTGTATCCTGTGCAGCTAGAGCTCGGTGCAGACCGTTCCTGTCGTTCACTTCCTAATATACTACAGGCAGGCAGTTCATTCAGTTAGCTGCAGTATATTCAGTACTGTATCCTGTGCAGGTAGATCTCGCTGCAGACCGTTCCTGTTGTTCTGTTCCTAATATACTACAGGCAGGCAAGTTCATTCAGTTAGCTGCAGTATATTCAGTACTGTATCCTGTGCAGCTAGAGCTTGCTGCAGACCGTTCCTGTTGTTCTCTTCCTAATATACTACAGGCAGGCAGTTAATTCAGTTAGCTGCAGTATATTAAGTACTGTATCCTGTGCAGCTAGATCTCACTGCAGACCGTTCCTGTTGTTCTCTTTCTAATATAATACAGGCAGGCAGTTCATTAAGTTAGCTGCAGTATATTCAGTACTGTATCCTGTGCAGCTAGATCTCGCTGCAAACCGTTCCTGTTGTTCTGTTCCTAATATACTACAGGCAGGCAGTTCATTAAGTTAGCTGCAGTATTTTCAGTACTGTATTCTGTGCAGCTAGATCTCGCTGCAGACCATTCCTGTTGTTCTCTTCCTAATATACTACAGACAGGCAGTTCATTCAGTTAGCTGCAGTATATTCAGTACAGTATCCTGTGCAGCTAGATCTCGTTGCAGACCGTTCCTGTTTTTCTGTTCCTAATATACTACAGGCAGGCAGTTCATTAAGTTAGCTGCAGTATATTCAGTACTGTTGCCTTATGAGTTTATTTGAAATCTCCATTAATAACTGTAAAATATTGCAATTAGAAATATATTTCAGTTAGAGGGAAATATATTTAAAATACTGAGTGTTGTGTTGGTGTTATTGTAATTAGTTCAACTTCAAAGGTTGACCTTTTGTTCTCCCTGATAACATCTTCCCTGGGTAGTAAACAACAGCCTTCTTTGACTCATCCAATCAGGCTGTGCCCAATATACATTTACTAGGTACAGTGACCAATTAGGGAGAATTATATTAGCCACACTACAGAAAGGACGGGGGGATATAATGCTTTGTGACCAAGCTAACTCGCTCTTTGGTGTGGGAACAGACAGCAGTCACCATGGGCTGACCTGAAGTTAACAGGTAATCTAATATACTTGTATTTTATACTGTACTGTAAATATGAGTGTCGTGGGTAATTTGTAAATACCATGTAAGCCAGGAGACCTACACTGTACATTGTGTTGTAAATACTGTCGGGTGTGTACTTTGTACAGATTATGTAACCCTATTAATAAATGTGTATTGCGGAACAAACTACCTCTTTGTTGTAAGATCTCTCAGATCTAGATATGTATATGTCCATACTACTACAATGATTGAGGTGTATGCACAAAATACAGAATTAGTCAAAAAATGGCGACCGGCGAATGGACAGAAAAATTTGGTGGTCTCTTTCAGCAATATCTCAAGGGGTTGCAATATCTACAAAAGGCACACTTTGAAAGGGTTTTTTATTTGAATGCTAAAAAAATTAACATTGAGTGCTCTATGTGCTCGATATAGAAATGGGCTATAAGAAATAGCTGTGTTCTACATTGTGTAATTAATAGGGAGCTTACGAGGAACACATAACTTTTGTTAAAAGCTAAATATAATATAGAATTGGTACATGAAGAGTCCAGATGCATTAGAAGGAGATGGAAAGAGCTGTTGCCCAATGTTTCTATGCATAAAGATTCAGTCTATTTAAAAAAAAAAAATTTGAAAGATGTTTCCTGTATGTATGCATATCAACAGGAATTGAGAGCACAGCACAAAAGATGGATAGGGAGGACAGACAGTCTTTAGAAAATGTGCTACTTGTAGCTAACAATATTGGCAAACTGTTGCCAGGAGTGCACATAACATTTCATGCAGATAATGTCTTGCAACTATGTAAATTGCTGGGAGTTGTCAACTCCAGAGATCAGGTTAAAGTTTTACTATTAACAGTTAACTTAGACACATGGTCTTCCCTACCAGACCATGTTAAAGAAGGAAGAGCAGATTACAATGAAACTGTAGATGAATTGCTGAAAATAATATATCCCTTTGACCTAGGCTTAAAAGCAGCGTATAGAACAAAACAGGAAAATAATGAGAATCCACTTCTTTATGCCAACAGGCTATGGTCAGCTTACTCTGTAGGCAAACGGAGAAACGTACACAGCGAGGACCCAGAGTACAAAACCCTCCTAATAGCTAATGCCCATCCAAAATTTTAAATTAAATGTGGATTTTTTATAAATCCTCTTAAAGATTCATATCAATGCATCATGGACTGTATGCACAAATTTTTTCATGTAGCCAGAAGGTCTAATTCTGTGAAATCAAAGATTTATCACCAGAGTACAAACAACAAAACCTGTTTAGCAAGTCACACTACAGGAGAATTTGCCACCTTTTCAAACAGAAAGAGGCACCATTACAATTACAATGCCTCCAAAGATAAGATCTATAGGCATGGCCCCCCAGGTACTAGTCAAAGGCAATAGCCTCATGCTCCCCTTTGAATGTAAATTCCATGGAAAGTGATCTCAGATTACAGCACAGGAGATCAGTTCTGAAAGAGGTTAAGTTAATTAGCACAATTACCTCTCTTGAAAATGAGATTGAACTACTGAAGTCGCATATTCATAATTGGGAAAATACCAATAAAATAATGGAAACATCACAACATGTTCTTAAGGTAAAATATGAAGCATGCCATGCAGATGTGGTACAGTGTAGGAAAGAACTGAAAGAAATAAAACAATCTTTTGATCAAATTGTTAAGGTCCCACAGAAAACCATCTGTTCCATTCAAACAGAAAATACTGGAGGAGGGGCCAACCTATCTATGCTACCTGCTAGGACTTCACCTTACTGGGAACAAACCTTAAATATAAGCAATGTAGAAACAGCAAAAGAAATACCAGATCTAATGTGTCATTCAGATGTCTATGATCTGAGTCATTTGTTTTCACCAGATCCAAGGGTGAATGTCAGTGAACATATACCAATGTAAATATGTAAATGTAACAATGTGGCAGTGTTTGTTTTCTTTGTGTGAAAGAAAGGGAAAAGGGTAATAACTTTTGTCTAAGTTATATTTTCCAGGTGCAGGGAGCTCATGAAAAAGTATTTACATATTAATCAGGTGTATCAATATAGATGTATTTATACATAAATACATACACCTAAGGTAATGTATATTAGGCTAGGTATTCAAACATGGTTATTAGTAATACAGGTGTTTATCTTCCCCAAAGGATCAGAAGACTGCCATAAATATTCAAAGGTATAGGGTACAAGTAGTGTTTAGTACAGAAGCCTACTCTTGCTTCATTTTATTTATTTTTTATTTATTTGTTTTTGGTTGGTGTTCTTGGTTTTTGTTTGTTTTTTTTTTTGTTTCCTTTCTCCTGTTTGCGTAAACACGTAACAATTCATTTGCGATTTATTAAAGCTCTATCCAGAATGTATGGGTTCAATCTAAATGAATGTGTGTGTCTGAGTGATGGAATGCATGGGTATGAACTGTCCATGTGTAAAGAAAGATTTTTTTTTTGTAGGGGTGTACTCACCATTGTTTTTATAGCCATCAATAAGTGTGATCACACTAATGCGCATGCTTTGAACTGTTTATGATTATTTTAATAGTTTTTTTTCTCGTTTGTAATGAGCTCAATACTGGTACCAGTTTAAATTAATACTTTTTTTTTGGTTTACACGTATTCGCGAATAAATAACCTGTGCACAGATATGAGATCTCGATCCCTATGACTCTGAGAAACTGTAGGGATATTTTATTTTTTATTTTTTCCTTTCCTGTGGCTTAGAGTGAAGTTTCATTCACTCTGATACGTGGAAAATACATAACAATGCATTGCTTTGCACCTTGTGGCATCTTATGGATTCAGTAGGTCTTGTGTTTTGTTTTTCCTTCCAAATTGACGCATGTGCTGGTAATATGTGTAAAGGTTTTATGTCTACATGTTGTCTTCTTAAACTTTAAGTACTTACAAACACACCAGGTTTTCCTATAACTTTTTGTTTGTCAGAGTACAGATATGTGGGTGTGTCTGTACATTTTCGACTGTACTTACTGTGGATGGACGCATTATCTCAGCTGGAAGTCTGTTCCAATCATCCACTACTAGTTTAGTCCATTATGAACCTCTCAGAGAGGTACAGTGAGGTGTTATTAATTTTTGAGTTTTGCATTTTAGGAGAAATACACAGACAAGGACGAATGATTGGACCCAGACTGGACAAAGTACTTTGAAACACAGAGGACCTTAATACATAATTTTTATTTTTGTCTTAAGGAGAAGCCTTGAATCTAATTAGTTGCAGTCAGGCCCAACTAAATTCTAAAAAGAAAAAAAAATAAACATTTTTTTTTTTAAACAGAGATCCTGCTCTCTGTAATACAAGTTCTTGTGGCCTGATTGACTTGCAAATGGATTTCCACTGAGAGTCAATTAATATGTTAATCACCACCGACAGAGGGTGCTGCCTTTTGAATAGCTACAATGTTTGAAGGCAGTTTCAATGTTTTTTTTTGACAGAATACAGATTCAATTTTTTTTTAATTTGTTAAAAAAAAATTTTCTCTCATTTTTATTCTTCTTTTTTCTTAACAGTAATTTTTTTGTTTACAAAAAAACAAAGGGGGAAAAAAGATTTTTAATTTTTTTTTAATTCTTTTTTTTAATGTTTACTATTTTTCTTTCTTTTCTATAGTACCTCTATTTTTTTTTTGTTTGGAAATTCTTGAGTTTAGTTTCACTAGGGTAAAATAAAGAAAAAAAAAAGAGGGGAGTAGGGGGAACATTATATGGAGAACATTTAAAATGGTTAGAAATGTTAAAGCTTCCCTATAGCATTTTGAGGATGGACCAAGTTCCAACAGTTTTTCTTCTCTCTTTCGACATTGGATAATTGTTATATAAATGTATGTGATTGTAGCTATTACCAACTATGACAGTAACACCTGGGTGTTAGCAACAGTCATGTGACTATTTTCTTTGTATATGTGACATACAATCCTCTCTACAGTTCTAATATTGGGCAGTCATCATATGTGGTCATTGATCAATTATTTTTTTGTTTATTGGTCAGTTTTCTTTTTTGAGCCATAACCAAGTTCAAAGAGCATTGCGTGAATATCATATAGATATACTGGGACTAATAAGACTCATAGTGATTGGCAAATAGTAGGGAGTATAGTACAATTGTACTTAAGAGTAATTTCGTTTGATTGTTCCTGAAGCCACTAGTGACTGATGACATCACACTTATCCGTATTCTGAAATCAAGTTATTTTTGTCTGCGTAGGCGACACTGCCAAATCTGCATGGAGAACTCTTAAAGTGATGACCTCTTCTGTAGCCTGCTAATGGCAGGACTCATACAGTAGCTACACACGGTAGCCAAGGACGGAGCTATATGCCCAAAGGTTTGGCACCAGCCAAGGTTGAACTGAACCCAGTTTCAGTAAAAGGAGTTAGTGGTGAGTTGCGATAGCAACAAAAATTCCCCTGAACACGTGAAGAGTCATATACACACACACACACAACGTGGTATTCCACAGAAGGTGGGGCAGAGGTACTTGCAGGCATATGACAATGGAGGAAGAAAGATGGGGGGATGAAAATCAGACACCTGGCTGAAGGGCATAACCATTCAAATTGTTACACATGTCACTGGGAAAGGGGTCTCATTAGTATGTCGCAGTATATCTATGACAATTCTAATCAAAGGTCCTTACGGCTCAGACTTACCAGACAAGCATACAGTTGAATGCATATGTCTTAAATGTACTTGTGTTTTTATTTCTCTACCTTTGTCCACATTAATAAAGTATAATCTTAGAAATCCAGGAAAAGCTGGTCCCCAGGCTGTTATTGTATGCTGTATCCAATTGGAATCTCCAGTGAAGGCCGTCCCAGAAGCAAGGGCAACAGGACCAGACTCGCCTTATGGACTTTCGTACTGTTATTATCAGACTATTGTTATTATTGGACTGTTGAGAACAAGGATCCTCATGGTTTTTTTTTTCTTAGCACTAAATGGCCCCGAGAAACGGGGCCCCAAATTTGGTCAACTGTGTCCATTTGCAGCAATGTCATTTCGGGACCCTTTGGGTTCAGAGACTCCAAATTTTGCCTGCAGCTAGGGGGCATCTAGGAACCCTTAACTACTGAGTTTGAAGTTCAGAGGACCTATGGCTGCAAATAGGCACAGTGAGGCATGCAAATGGGCACAGTGATGCTGCAAATGGGCATTGTTGACCCTCTTTTCCACTTACAGTAGCTGTGCATTTCTCACCCTCGTCTTATACTCGGGTCAATAAGTTTTTCCTATTTTTTTTGTGGTAAATTAGGGCCTCGACTTATACTCGGAACGACTTATACTCGAGTACATACAGTACTACAGGCAGGCAGTTCATTCAGTTAGCTGCAGTATATTCAGTACGGTATCCTGTGCAGCTAGATCTCGCTGCAGACTGTTCCTGTTGTTCTCTTCGTAATATACTACAGGCAGGCAAGTTAATTCAGTTAGCTGCAGTATATTCAGTACGGTATCCTGTGCAGCTGGATCTCGCTGCAGACCGTTCCTGTTGTTCTGTTCCTAATATACTACAGGCAGGCAGTTCATTCAGTTAGCTGCAGTATATTCATTACTGTATCCAGTTTAGCTACTGTAGATCTCGCTGCAGACCATTCCTGTTGTTCTGTTCCTAATATACTACAGGCAGGCAGTTCAATAAGTTAGCTGCAGTATATTCAGTACTATATTCTGTGCAGCTAGATCTCACTGCAGACCGTTCCTGTTGTTCTGTTCCTAATATACTACAGGCAGGCAGTTCATTCAGTTATCTGCAGTGTATTCAGTACGGTATCCTGTGCAGCTAGATCTCGCTGCAGACTGTTCCTGTTGTTCTGTTCCTAATATACTACAGGCAGGCAAGTTCATTTAGTTAGCTGCAGTATATTCATTACTGTATCCAGTTTAGCTACTGTAGATCTCGCTGCAGAATGTTCCTGTTGTTCTGTTCCTAATATACTACAGGCAGGCAAGTTCATTCAGTTAGCTGCAGTATATTCAGTACTGTATCCTGTGAAGCTAGATCTCGCTGCAGACCGTTCCTGTTGTTCTGTTCCTAATATACTACAGGCAGGCAGTTCATTAAATTAGCTGCAGTATATTCAGTACTGTATCCTGTGCAGCTAGATCTCGCTGCAGACCAGTCCTGTTGTTCTGTTCTTAATATACTACAGGCAGGCAGTTACCTTCAATTAGCTGCAGTATATTCAGTACAGTATCCAGTTTAGCTAGATCTCGCTGCAGACCGTTCCTGTTGTTCTGTTCCTAATATACTACAGGTAGGCAAGTTCATTCAGATAGCTGCAGTATATTAAGTACTGTATCCTGCGCAGCTAGATCTCGCTGCAGACCGTTCCTGTTGTTCTCTTCCTAATATGCTACAGGAAGGCAGTTCATTCAGTTAGCTGCAGTATATTCAGTATGGTATCCTGTGCAGCTAGATCTTGCTGCAGAGCGTTCCTGTTGTTCTCTTCCTAATGTACTACAGGCAGGCAGTTCATTCAGTTGGCTGCAGTATATTCAGTAATGTATCCTGTGCAGCTAGATCTCGCTGCAGACCGTTCCTATTGTTCTGTTCCTAATATACTAAAGGCAGGCAGTTTATTCAGTTAGCTGCAGTATATTTAGTACTGAATCCTGTGCAGCTAGATCTCACTGCAGAATGTTCCTGTTGTTCTCTTCCTAATATACTACAGGCAGTTCATTCAGTTAGCTGCAGTATATTCTTTTTTTTTTTTTTTAACATAGAAGTTTATTTAAATTTTCACAACAGAAACAATTCACTTCGTGTTAGATTTAAGTACAGATGACATGCATAGAACAGTTACATGATTTGGTATGAGTAAGATTCAATTATCACAGTAGTTATCCATTTCAGAAGAAGATATTAATACACTCATTAAGGATATCAATATATGGTGTAAGTGCAAGGGATCTAGGGCCTCTATGCACCAAATTCCTCAACTCTGCATAGGAGCCGATCAGCGCCACCTCCAAGGAAGCAGCAGGATTAGCCGGTTCCTCTGAGAGCCACCATTTTACTGTACCAACACCGCTGCCCAGTAGTATTTTAGGAAGCATGGTAAGGCCAGACCTCCCAAGGTCCCTGGGAGTTGCAAAGTTGCCCTGGCTATTCTAGGAGTCTTCCCGTTCCAAATAAATGAGGTAATAATGCTATCTAAGTGTCGAAAGAAGGTTATTGATATAGGGATCGGTGTTTGTCGGAATAGGTATATAAATTTGGGTAAAATTGACATTTTGATTAAGTTGACACGGCCAACCGGAGTTAGTGGTAGGGATCTCCATGTGTTACATCTTTGGGATAGGTGGTGAACCACCGGGTTTAAGTTTAGGCTGATTTATTTTTTTAAGTCTTGGTGTATTTCTACCCCTAGGTATCTAAACTGGGAAACCCTACTAAGTTGTCCATCCGTCTGCAAGGGAGTAGACCCCGCCCGCAGAGGAAACAGGATCGATTTTCCCCAGCTGATACATATACCAGAGAATTTCCCAAATCTGTTAATTACCGAGAGAGCCTCTTGTAGGGAAGTACCATCATCCTTAAGATAGAGTAAGGTGTCGTCAGCATATAACGACACCTTTTCCTGTAGAGGACCTCTCGTAATCCCCCTCACCCCGGGTGTGGCCCTGAGAAGGACAGCCATAGGCTCTATTGCCAGGGCAAAAAGACCCGACAAGAGTGGGCACCCTTGTCTAGTTCCCCTACCCAAAAAAAAAGGTAGGGGAGAGTACTGTACCTGTGCGAACTCTGGCTGTGGGGGCCTTGTACACCATCCTGACCCAGGAGATAAAGACCGGGCCAAACCCGAACCTGCGGAGGACCTCCCATAGGTAGCACCACTCAACAGAGTCGAAGGCCTTCTCTGCGTCTAGAGAGGCCACTATTTCGTCTCGGGCATCCTCCTCCCCAGAGGCCAGGACAGCATACAACCTACGAATGTTTATGTCCGTGCCCTTTCCAGGCATAAAACCTGATTGATCTTCATGGATTAGATCAAGTATTATTTCGTTTAACCGCTGGGCCAAAATTTTGGTTAAAATCTTCGCGACCGAATTAAGTAAAGATATAGGTCGATATGAAGGGCATAGTTGGGGGTCTTTTCCCAGCTTTGGCAGGACCACTATAATGGCTTGTGACATGGAAAGCGGTATCTCCCCAGTACGTAGGGCCTCTGTAAGCATTGTGTGCATCCTAGGTGCCACCTCGCCCATATACTGTTTATAAAATTCAGGGGGTAGGCCGTCTAGTCCCGGTGTCTTCCCCGTTTGTAAGGAGCTTAGAGCCCGTTGGATCTCTTCCAAGGTTATTGGAGCCTCGAGGCCCTCTCGTGCTGCAGCCGTAAGGGTCGGAAGCGTTATTTCGTCTAGGAAGTCCGAGAGTTCCTTCGCTGAGTATTGTGCCCTAGAGGAGTATAGGGACGAGTAATACTCAGCAAAGCAAGCGTTAATCTTCGCAGGATCTGATACTAGGGTCCCGTCATTCTTCCGGATACGAGCTATTGTGGATACAGGGGATTGCTCCCTGGACAACCAGGCCAGAAGCCTACCTGTTTTTTCCCCTTGCTCAAATATTCTTTGAGTTTGGGCCAGCTGGCATTTGTTCGCCTTGGCCACCCTTAGTAGAATTACCTCCCGATAGGCAACCTTCATGTCTTGTGCTATAATAGGGTTGGCTGTGAGGGTGTATCGGGTCTCTAAGTCCCGGGCTTTGGTCTCTGCCTCTTCCAACAACATCTTATTATTCCTACGCTCTCTAGCTATGGATGACATATAGCAGCCTCTAATGTAGGCTTTAAAAGTGTCCCATACGATCCCCGGAGTAGAGGAACCCGCGTTAGCCAACCAAAATTGTTTTATCTCTTTTACTATCTCAATTTCTATAGTAGGATGTTCAATCCAAAATCTGGAAAGTCGCCAAATTCTGTCCGCCTGTGGAGTGGAAGTTTGCAGTGTGCATAATAGCGGGGAGTGGTCAGAAATACCCCTCGGTAGCGTTTCAATATTTATAACTTTGGGAAGCATGGGTGAGCTTGCGTAGAGAAGGTCAATACGTGATAATGAGTTATAAGATGATGAGTGGCATGTGTAAACTCGTTCTGTTGGATGTTTCCAGCGCCATACATCCTCCAATCCCAACACCTGCGCCCATCTAGTTAACGCAGAATCTGTAGCTGGGTCCGGGGACATTTTATCTACTGAAGGGTTAGGCGTGATATTGAAATCTCCCGTAAGAATTACATAGTCTGTGGGGAATTGCGCAATTATAGTAGTGATCTTCTGCAGAAGGGAGATGTTAGCCGGCGGGGGCAAATAAACCCCCACTATAACCATAGCCAATGTTTCTATATTAGCGTGGATTATTATGTATCTACCTTCTGGGTCTATGAGAATATCAAGGGGTTCAAAATTGAGCGATTTGTGGATCAGTATACTAACCCCCCTGGCGTAATTAGTGTAGGTGGCATGGTAATGGTGTCCCACCCACGGTTTCTTTAACCCCAACACTCTGCCCCCATCAGATGTGTCTCCTGAAGAATGCAAATACCTGGTGTATATTTCTTAAAATATTCAAAAACTAGTGTGCGTTTAATTTTGTGGTTAAGACCCCTTACATTCCATGACAATATTTTCAGCTGAGCCATATCTCAATGTGGTATATATTTCTTCCGGAAAACCATGTATAGTTAGAATATATAGATAACTCCTTCTCGTCCCTTCCCCCTCCCACCAAGGGACCCATCCTCCACCCATGGGCCATAACCAGTCTGGTAGCCTGAAGCATGTAGCCTATGCCTTTGCTGTTGTCAAGCCATCTATATGAGTCCTTCCTTGAGTAATGAAGCAAAAAACAAAAAACAAAAATTAAAACTAAACAACCTAAGCAAAACATCCCTCCCATCCCACCCCACACCCCATTAATTAAACCTTGGGGTGTTTGAGTACCCATAACAACCAGAAAACAAGAAAAAACAAAAAACAGGAGAAACCTCCTAGGGGGCGGTGTGTAACAATTGGCACACCTAGGACCTAGTTATCTTAACGTGAGATCAGAGACCGCACTACTCACTGCATCTGCAGGCCTTTACTGATAATAAACCAAGAGACGGGAAGGGAAAATCAATACTTACTCCCTATAAAAAAGAAGAAAAAAACGGAAAAAATAAAAAAAAATTTCTTTGGAAAAGAGAAAATCTTAGTAATTAGGGGGGGGGGGAAGCCTCCCCCATATCCAGGGCCCTCCCCTCCATGTGGACCTGAGCAACCTGTCTGCGCTAGAGCAGCCGTTAGCACTTAGATATTTCTAAGGGTACATTCTTAGTTACAAACAATGGTAGAATTTCACCATTAACCCCTCCCTCCACCACCCATCTCTAATAACAGGATGAACATTGGTTAAGCAGGGCATCATGTCTCGCATTCTCCCCTTTTTTGTCATCATCCCTGGGCCCAGTAAATACAGTTCCATGACTCCACACTCTTGGTCAGGACCGCCTAGATCCGGACAGTCCCTTCGGGGGGAGAAGAAGTCCCAGGAAAAAAAAAAAAAGGGGGGGGAAACACATTCCAGCAGTCCATATTTAACACGCCCCCACCGTCCCCCCCATTCCCCGACACAGGACTGTTCAGCAGAGCACGTATCCGTCCCCCATTGTGTGGTTAGCTGGCTCGGCCATACCCCCATCAAATAGCTAGGCCCCTCAGGATTCATGCACTCCGTAGTTCCCAGACACCATGCCATTTACCAATAGGGGTAAGGGTTATTAGAGATAACAAGTTGTAAATCTTAACACCGGTCATCACCAGGTAGATAGAGGGTTAGTTGTGGTGTATTCCATACAGCGGATCAATGATTGCGTGGCAGGGATTCAATCCATCTGGTTGCTTCCTCTGGGGAGGTGAAAAATTTAGTAGTTTCGCCATCCACTACCCTGAGTCGTGCAGGGATTAACATGCTGTACTTTAGTCCCTTAACACGCATTTGGGCCTTTACCTGGTCGAATGTCCTGCGTTGCCTCTGTGTTTCCACTGAGTAGTCAGGGAATAGCATTATCTTTGCGTTCTCAGTGCGCAGCTCTCCCACCTTTCGTGCCTCCCTTAAGATCAGATCTCTATCTCTAAAGTTCAATAAATGAAATATGAAGGTGCGTGGAGGAGTTCCCGGGGGCCCCGAGTTGACGGCATTCTGTGGGCTCGCTCCACCGCAAAGTGTGCAGAGAATGGTGCTTGTGGGAGAAGGTTTCGCAGCAACTGCTCCGTGTATGCCTCCGGATCTCTTCCCTCCACTCCTTCTGGAAGTCCCACCAAGCGCAGATTATTCCTGCGGTTTCTGTTTTCCTGATCTTCCGCACGCGATTCCAGTGTTTTCATTTTAACTTGCAGTATACGAATGGAGGCGCCGTGGTCTCGGATTTCATCTTCATTCTCCCCTACCCTCCTTTCAGCCTCTGTCAGCCTGTCTCTGTATTTGTCCATATCCCGTCTGATTAGGCCCATTTCTGATTGTATTTGCTCTGTTTTGGTAGTTAGGGTAGTTTGACAACCTGTGATAGCCTGCATGAGTGCTTGAAACTGATCCTCTCCCAGCTGGGAGGATTCAGCCTGAGTGTCTGTGTGATCTGTCTGTGAAGCCATGCTTGAACACACTGCTCCCAATGGGCCCTGGGCTGGTGGCGGTGTTTTAGGGGCCTTGTGTTTCTGCTTCTGGGCGCCACAGGTTCTTCTTCTCATGCCCAGTTTCGTTCCCAGACTGCCAGCTATTATGTGACAGGCAGGGGTCCCCCAACAGCCGGGTTATAATATGTATCTGCAGCCCGCCATATAATCCTGTCTCCTTCACCTCCCAGCGGGTCTTGTCTCTGGTCCCTCCGTCACTCACCTCCAGATAGCACCGCCGTGGGGTATGCAGCGGCCCTACGTCCGCCGATCGCAGCACCTGAGGCCGGGGATTGCGGAGGCCTCATAGGCCTCAAGATGGCGGATACCCTCCGGAGTGGAGAGCCGGCCGAGGGCCTCTGAGGCAGCGTGGATACTTCCTCTCGTCCGCTCCGGGTCTCCCCCCACCTCCCAGCAGCGACAGCTACAGTGGATGGCACGTTGTGGCCCCTCCACGGCTGATCACGGCACCCGAGGCCGGGGATCGCGAGGCCGCACAGGCTGCAAGATGGCGGATCATCACTGTGAAGCGGAGCCGGCCGAGGGTCTACATCAGCTGCATCCGACGGTCTTTGCCTGTAATACTCCTCTGCTCCTCTGCCGGCAGTGGAGTACAGCAACACCAGGTCAGTTTGAAGGGGAATTACACAGGTTTGAGGCAGGATTCCTGTGGATGCAGTAAGGGCCGGCGGAGCTCCCTCAGTCACTTATCCGGCAGCGGTGCACTATCATTAGGCTCCAGCTTTCCTCCCCTCAGTGCCCGGTCACAGCCACATCTCCACGGGGCAATGAATTTGGCTGTTAGTCCACGAAACAGCGGATTAGAAGGCCTGCTTTATGCGGAGCTCTGTCTCATCCGTCCTACCAGGTCGCCATCTTGACCACACCCCCAGCTGCAGTATATTCAGTACTGTATCCTGTGAAGATAGATCTTGCTGCAGAGCATTCCTGTTGTTCTCTTCCTAATATACTACAGGCAGGCAGTTCATTCAGTTAGCTGCAGTATATTCAGTACTGTATTCTGTGCAGCTAGATCTCGCTGCAGACCGTTCCTGTTGTTCTCTTCCTAATATACTACAGGCAGGCAGGTCGTTCAGTTAGCTGCAGTATATTCATTACTGTATCCTGTGCAGCTAGATCTCGCTGCAGACCGCTCCTGTTGTTCTTTTCCTAATATACTACAGGCAGGCAAGTTCATTCAGTTAGCTGTAGTATACTCAGTATGGTATCCTGTGCAGCTAGATCTCGCTGCAGACCGTTCTCTTCCTAATATACTACAGGCAGGCAGTTCATTAAGTTAGCTGCAGTATATTCAGTACTGTATCCTGTGCAGCTAGATCTCGCTGCAGACCAGTCCTGTTGTTCTGTTCCTAATATACTACAGGCAGGCAGTTCCCTCAGTTAGCTGCAGTATATTCCGTACTGTATCCAGTTTAGCTAGATCTCACTGCAGACCATTCCTGTTGTTCTCTTCCTAATATACTACTGGCAGGTAGTTGATTCAGTTAGCTGCAGTATAACGCCTGCAGTATAACGCCTTGGATCCAGCACTCCCATACCTCCCATCTCCCCCGGCTGCACCCTAGCCTGCAAGCTAATCCTTGCCACCCCATTTTTCCAAATGCACTCTCTAAACACACTGAGAGAAGCAGGATCTCCCAGTCTATGGATAGCATAGGACCCACTAACCATGGGGTACTTTGTCGCAGTGCTACATTGGATTAAGCTGGAGAGTTACGTCTGGTATCAACATTGAACCCGGGTGTGGCTCCAAAGCGCAATCTGACTCAGGGTAGCAGCTGGGTCACACGCTCTGAGGTGAGCATATTAGCCTAAGGGGTCCACTGGAGTGCATCGGAGCATGGTTTGCAGCACCTAGGATGTATGAGCATGACGGATGACACCATATATAGACACTATTTTTATGCACAGATTTAATATTGTTATATGAGACTGTTTCACTCATCACGTTGTGATCAAGTATTATGGCATCTGTGATGTCTATTACGGAGCACTAAGCACCTTTTGCATTTGTTTATGCACTTCAGGGTTTGCAATATGGATTATTGATGTTTTTTATAGTTACTTTTTTTATATTTACTATTATCATTATTTATTTATTATATGCACATTGCACTTGTACACATTAGACTTATAGGATCATATCTATTGTCTTTATAAGTTTTGAATATTCTCAATTAATTTTGACTTTTAGTACATAGAAGTACTGGGTTCATTCTAGTGCAGCGCATATTTTTCATTATTATAACTTGCACGGTATATGAAACGTGATCTACGCTTTCAGCTGGAGATTAGCACACGTTTGGCACAGGATCGTTGTGGCTCACAAGATTTTTTTTATTTTGGTTATCAATAAAATCACTGCTCCCGAAAAAACAGACGATTTTAAAACTTTTTTTTGCATTGATACATGTCCCCTGGGGCAGGACTCGGGTCCCCAAATACTTTTTAGGACAATAACTTGCATATTAGCCTTTAAAATTCGCACTTTTGATTTCTCACGTTCGAGTCTCATAGACTTTAACGGTGTTCAAAAGTTCGCGCAAACTTTCGGTCCATTCGCGTGTTCTGGATGCGAACCAAAGCGGGGGGTGTTCGGCTCATCCCTAATCTCTCCCTATGCCCCCTCTATCCCCTATCCCCTTTCCCTCCCGAGATACTCGGCCCAATTACCCACTTACCCATCACTCATGCCCACTTTGCAACGCCTGCCATCATCCACCACCTCAACCATACACACACCGAACACATAACAACCACCCCCATTTACCATACAGCCCTCTCCTAGAAAGGAAAGGAATCACACTTGCAGCGGGTACCTGATAAATCTCTCCCTTCCACTACAATACCAACAAAACCCGGCAACAACTGATCCTCTTGATGGCACCCTCGTGAGGCTTTGATGCCATCAATTTCCATTTTACAGTATATTGGAGCTTCACGTACTCTCACTGTTTAATTGTCTTTTGAGCTTTCTGTAAATGCTTTTTACCTCTAAATAAAACAAAATTTGTTTGAAATAAAAAAAAATATATAAAAATAAATAAATAACTAAATAAATAAATAAAATCATAACTAATTAGTATGCATATGCAATGGTGGGCGCTTTCAAATGTAAGGATAGAAAAATAAGCTCAGTGTTGTGAGACAAAAGTTAGTGCTGATTCTATTAGTTTGTGAATGTGTAAAAAGACATACCTAAATAAAATAATTTAACAACTAAATGTCATAAAGCCTAAGCTTTAGTGTGTTAACAAGCAAGTACTGTACATAAAGTTCAACATGTTTTGCCATTATTGCTCTACTTTGTGTGACTTTGTTGATCGTACCTGGAGTGTTATGCCACGTACATACGACCGTTTTTGCCATCGGAATAAACTCTGAAGGTTTCTCTGACGGAACTCGAGGGAATTCCGCTCAAGCGGTCTTGCCTACACACGGTCACACCAAAGTCCGACCGTCTAGAAGGAGGTGATACCACATACTACGGGACTAGAAAAAGGAAGTGCAATAGCGAGCATACCACCCTTTGGGCTCCTTCTACTAATCTCGTGTTTATCCCGTTTTAGTAGAAGTTTGGTGAGAGACGATTAGCGCTTTTCAGCTTTCGTGCTTTTCAGTCCGTTACTGCTCTTCAGTTTGTGCTTGTGGGTTTGTATCTGCCTTTCAGAGCGTGTAGACAGTTCGCATCTGTTTTTTCAGTGTGTTCTTTTCCACTCGTTTTTGATTTTCAGCTCGCTCTTCACAGGACTTGCTGTTCTTCAGTGCATTCTGTTAGTTCGTTCTGACCAGCCGGCCGTTGAAGCCATGTTGCGGGGACGTACTTGTCGTAGAGTTTGTGCTGTGTGGGGGCTTGGTGTTGGGGTTCATTCTTTGACCCAAGCCCAGTCCATGAACAGGGTGGGGAGGAGTTCATGGACCAAGAATTGGTTGCTCCAGTGTGAACAATTCTCTCATATGCCTTTGCTTCATGAGATCCAGGAGAATAATCCTGATGATTCCAGGAACTTTCTCAGGATGAAGGACCCCATTTTTCACTGTCTGTTGACTTTTCTGACCCCTTATATTAGCAGGCAGGATACCTTCATGAGGCAAGCCATCACTCCGGAGCAGAGGCTAGTCGCCACGTTGCGGTACTTGGTGACTGGGAGAAGCATGTAGGACCTCAAGTTCTCGACAGGCATCTCCCCCCAGGCTCAGGGGATCATTATCCCAGAGACCTATTCTGCTATAATTCATGTCTTGCAGAAGGACTATATTAAGGTAAGTTTTCTCCTTTAACATCACATTCTATGTATTTAATGTTTGCTAATGTTTTGTATTTCTTTCCTTATTCTATAATTACCATGATTGTAATATGCTGTGAATGTCCCCTTTGTTCTCATGCATGCTGTAATCTTTTAATGCTCCTTGTTTGTCCTTCATGCATATTTGCCTTTACTAAACTCCCCAGCATTCTATCCTGGGCCCATATACACCTATAGCCTAGTCACTTAACAATGTATTTTGTCAGCTCCATTGTAGTGCTTACCCTAAACAACCCCTAACATGTGTACAAATGTTATTGTTGTCCTTAAATTCAGGCAGAGTGCCATAGACTTTTTTTTGGGGTCCCAAACTCAGCTTGAACCCCCCTAAAATTTTTACAATGGGCCATTGGGAGGGGGGGGGATCTGATAAGTGGACCTTATATTTTGTCTTAAAATACTTCTTAAAATAAATGTTATACTGATGTTGGCCAAGAATGTTTGTGTCTAATCTGCTTGCAATGTTATGTGCAAAAGTAATAATATATATTTTTCTGTTTTGACTCCACAGTTTCCATCAACGCCACAGGAATGGCAGACTGTGGCCTCCCATTTTGCCAACCATTGGGACTTTCCCAACTGTGGAGGGGCTATAGATGGGAAGCACGTCCACATTGTTCCACCACCCCATTCGGGGTCTTACTATTATAATTATAGGAGGTTTAATAGTATAGTGTTAATGGCTGTGGTGTCGACACAATATGAGTTCCTCTATGTGGACGTGGGGAAGAATGGCTGGATGTTGGATGGAGTCTTCGCCCAGACGGAGTTTTACCAACGGCTCCAGAGTGGTGGCCTGGGATTGCCACCTGATGCGGACAACGTTGAAGGACTCCCGTTCGTCTTTCTTGCTGATGAAGCGTTCGGTCTGGGCGAGCACCGGATGAGGCCATTCCCCCAGAGGACCCTCACCCTGGAGAGGAGGGTTTATAACTGCCCACTGGCCAGAGCCAAAAGAGTCATTGAGAATGCCTTCAGGATAATTGCCAGCTGGTTCTGCCTGTTCCTGACAGCCATACACATGGCGGAGTACAAACTCAACCACATCATTTTATCCTGCTGCATATTGCACAATTTTTTAAGAAAAAATGCCCACAATTATATTGCCTCAGTTGGGCCTGAGGCCGGACTTCCTGCTAATCCCCTGATGGGCCTGGATACTGGCCGTCCTGGCTTGACCCCCTAAAGCACCCGTGAAGTTCGGGATAAATATGTCAATTATTTTACGGGTAGGGGGGCCATTGCAATGCCAGACAATGTCTAAATATTTTTTTTAAAAATAAAAAAATAATATCTGATAAAATCTTGCATTTTCTTTATTGCTTGTGTTACTTGTGTTAGTTCAAAACTGGTATTGAGCATTGAAAGAAGAAGCCACACATTGTTGATTAGCAAACTTTTTACTCTGTGCACATTCACATGTGTGTTATAACATTTTTTAGAAAAATATTTTTTATTTTTTCTCAATTTTTTTTAGAAACAGGCATGTTTCAAAACATAACATACACAACTCTGGAACTTACAAAGTTCAACGTATAAATACTGAAGGCAATATCAGACATTATAGTGTCAAAATGTCTTGATATTGCCTTCATCAGATGGGGTGATGTCACCCCTGTAAAAGCCAAATTTTGAAGATGCACACAAATTGGGAGTCAAAATGGGTATTTCCCTCCTGATCCCATGCCTAATGTCAACATGTGCTATCTACCATCATGGGGGATCAATTGACGTGTTTTGGGGGTGCAACCCCTTCCGCTCACCTACTAGAGTTACGAGGAAGGGGTTACACCCACAAAGCACGTACATTGAGATCCCCCTGATGGCAGATAGCACATGTTGACACACCATATGCATCTTCAAAATTTGGCTTTTAAAATGTGCAATTGTACAAAATGTACAAAAAAACAATTGGTTTAGTCCAACAAATGTGAAAATGGATGGGATTTGAAAGAGATTTAAATTCTCCCCAACACATCAATCATGTTCTTCATTTGTTGTTCCATAACATTTATTTTCTTCCTTATAATGTCGATTTCACCATTCCACACCATGATGTCATAGATGAGCCTTTGGGCACTGTCACTTGTTCAGATTGCTCTTTAACAACCAGCACATCACCTAAAAAATGCATTAAAAACATGTATTTTTAAATGCAGGCATACATATATTACCTGAAGCTGGGGTGTCAGACACTCACCTGTTTTGGTGACAATCTCACCCACTTCCTCCACCTCTCCTTCCTCCAGATCCTCAAGGTGTTTTCTTGGGCTGAATTCCCCTTCTTGTGTGTGGGGTCCCTGGTGTCCTCTGAGTGGTGTCCTCCAAGTCTTTTATCCCCAATGAGAATGAAACAAAAGGTATACTTAGCACACAGATTATAGAGTCCAGAAATAGGAATATGAAACGTTGCTGGGAAGTGGGGTACAATTGTCTGTTTGAGTTTTAGTTCCAAGCTGAAGACATGATTTTTTACCTTACCAAAGCTGGAATAATTAAGTTTGTGGGACAATTTTCACACATGTAGACACCCCAAGTATCCACTGGAGTACCTGTGTGGGACACCTTAAAAATGTTGTTCTTGTGTTTCACACTAGTGCTCCTGAGTCCAGATGTGTAAACAGCTGCTGAGTGTCCTCTCCTTACATTACACTGAATCAAGCTTGCATTTCATTCTAGTTACAAACACATCTAGACAGCAATGTACAAAACTTAATTTTTTACAAATAGGCACGACCAAATGTATTTAACCTGTTTCTGCCCAAAACATTGTATTTAATGAGCGAACAATGTTTCCTATGACCAATTACTGTGCCCACAAACATGAAAGTCGCCATTTTAAACTGTACAACAGTAAAGAAAAGCACATGACGCAGCATGCAAGTAATAATAATAATAGGAACCCAAGACAAGTTCTTACTTTTTAGAAGTACTCTCTTTATTCTTCTATACTGATCCGGCTCCCTCAGTTTCAGGTCTGACCAACATTTCCTTATTTGCTCCTTGGAGCGTCGTACCCCAAAATTCTGCCGCAGACTCTTCACAACTTTAGTCATGATCTTGGCCTTTCTCAAATTAGGGTTGGTGTACGGTCCATGCTTCCCATCATAGTCGTTCTTCCTCAAGATGTCCACCATCTCCATCATCTCTATAAGGGCCATATTGGAGGCCTTAAATCTCTTCCTCCGGGATCGGGTCATTTCGGGCTCCGGGCTTTCCTCCTCGTCGTTAGTGGAATTACCACACACCTGCTCTTTATCCGCCATATTGCTCCTACTGCGCGCCAAAGAGAGAAGGGGCAGGGAACATTCTAGAAAGAACATCAGGGGCGGGCGACGCAAACGGACGAACGGAAATGGTGAGCGTCCTAAACAAAGGTAAAATTTGAACTTGGCCCATCACAGTGGCCTATACTGCTTCAAGATTGAGGCCTATATTGGGATATGATAATGAGAGTTTAGGCTGACATTAGTGTTTTTGTCTTGTGTATTGTCTTACAGCAAAGATGAATCACTTTAAGGACCCAGAATTCATGGCCAGTTTCATAGACAGATACAGGGAGATTAGGAATTTGTGGGAGGTGAAAAACACCTTATATTATAATAAACAAGCTAGGAGGTCAACGGTGGGGAAAGTTCTGGGATTTATGAAGACTCGGGTCTCCGATGCAACCATCCAGTTTTTGGAAAGTAAAATTGGGATCTTGAGGAACATGTATAAGAAGGAGCATAATAAGATCCAGAAATCACTCAGATCAGGAGCATCAGCAGCGCAAGTGTATGTACCCAGGCTGTGGTACTTCAACAAACTGTGGTTTCTGCATGACCAGACTGAAACCAGGGAATCACTTTCTACCCTTCCCTGCAGCCTTCCCTCCACCGCTCCCTCAACCCCAGCAGAGGCTGATGAGAAACAACCTGGGCCTTCCACCCTGGAAGAAGTGGATGCGCCCAACTGGAGCCAGGTATAATTTTTTACTACATATTTATTGTCCTAATATTATTAATGTCAACTAGATGTTATAATTGATAACTAATTAATGATTTAAAACCAAGTGATTTACATATGAATAGACAGTAGTGGCCAAAAATGATTGGGACAAGAAAGAAAAATGCTGGGGTCAGAATGCTCTTTTCTATTTATTAACATTAAATTTGCAAGTCATGAGCTAAAAATTGTGTATGATGAGCTCAGCCAGGAGGAGGGTCTGGAAAGTGGCAGCCAGGAGGTGGCCGTGCCCATTGTCAGCCAGGAGGTGGCCGTGCCCAGTGTCAGCCAGGAGGTGGCCGTGCCCAGTGACAGCCAGGAGGTGGGCGGGCCCAGTGTCAGCCAGGAGGTGGCTGGACCAAGTAGGAGCCTGACCCAAACCCAGGTGCCTTCCCTCTGTCTTTAAACAAAAAGGCCCAGGAAGGGGACAATCACAGAGAAGGCAGCACTGGGCCTCATTAGGGAAGCAACTGATGTCCTCAGAAGCCAACCTGACACTGAAAAATCCTATGGCTGCTATCTAGCCACACGATTGTTGAAATTGGAGGAGGGCCAACGCTTCCTCTGTGAGGGAATTATTGTTGAGACCCTGCAGAAGGGGTTGAGGGGCCAGCTGACAGAGAACAGCCATGTATGGTGAGCTCGCCCATCCTCCTCCTCCTACCATAAGTCCACCACCAGAGCCACAGCCTCCAAGGAAGGCTGCAGGGAAGGCTGAAGGGAAGCGTATAGGGAAGGCTGCAGGGAAGAGAAGAAAGTGATGGCCTGGGTTAAGTCTGGTCTGAAATAAGAAGCAGGCTGGTGTAGTACCACAGCCTGGGGACATAGATATCATCTGCTGCTGGTCCTGATCTCTGGGAGATGACTATAAAAAATATTTCTAAACATTACTCTGGAGATCTGGCTTTAAAATAATAAAAGATTATTCATGAGATCAGAGAAATAATAAAGAAATAAGTTTGTGAGAACTTTGTGTGAATATCAGCAGCAAAACAACTTCATTCTTCTAGCATTATAAAGCACAAAAGAATGTGCAGAATTTGAAGCGTCAGGAATGTACTATCTCCATTATGAACGCTAGTTTTACCACACCGAGCGCTTCCGTCTCGTGCTTGCTTCAGAGCATGCATCATTTTTGGTACATCGGAACAGCATACAGATGAGGTATGTATTACCGATAGTAATTAGTTCCGTCGGAAAAATTTAAAACATGTTCTATGTCTAATGCCACGTACACACAAGTGGAATTTCCTACAGAAAGAGTCCGATAGGATCTTTTCATCATATATTCTGACCGTGTGTATGCTCCCCCCATCGGACTTTTTCTGTCGAAATTTCAGACAGACTTAGATAGAGAACATGTTCTATATTTTTTGACGGAACAAATTACTATTGGAAAAACTGCTTGTCTGTGTGCTGTTCCGACGCACCAAAAATAACGCATGCTCTGAAGCAAGTACGAGACAGAAGCTATTGGCTACTGGCTATTGAACTTCCATTTTCTAGTCCCGTCATACGTGTTGTACGTCACTGCATTCTGGACGGTCGGAATTTGGTGTGACCGTGTGTATGCAAGACAGCTTGAGCGGAATTCCGTCGAAACTCCGTCGTAAAAACCTTCAGAGTTTTTTCCGACAGCAAAACAAGTCATGTGTACAGGGCATTAATCCGTCTGAATTTTCGACGGGAAAAGTCCAATGGGTCATACACAAGATCGGAATATATGATGAAAAGCACCCATCGGACTCTTTCTGTCGGAAATTGCGCTCGTGTGTATGCGGCATAACACTTTGCAGGCTTTCACAGCTAAACTCTGCCTACCCATCAACAATTTGATTTCATAATGACATGTCCTTAAGTACAAGAGATTTGTAAGGATTTTGGTAAGTTTTGGAAAGGATTTCAGAATGTTCAGACAAACAGAGTCATTTTCCAAATCAGTAGTATTCCACATCCCACATGTTCTTCAAATAACAATTGAAGATCCTTCAATTTCTCTGTAGGCCTCACATAAATTTCTTGCTAAGAGATGCAACAGAAAATATATGATAATTCTAATCCTTCCCAAAGCTATTTTAATTTGAGGTCAAACACACACTTACTCATTTTATTTCCTAATAAACTTGAGAAAGGAGATATAAAAAGTTTATGAGCTTTATACAGAATAGGTTCATCATTTCTCCTGCTGTATTTCCATCTGTCATTTACAATATATTGCAAAAGAACAGTGTATTTAAGGCCTATAATTCGCAGTAACTTTCCCTAAAATCCTTAATTGCGAATTCAATTACTTGCCAGAAGCACATATATTCGATGTGCGGAAAAGAAAGGTGTACTTACTTCTTTATTTTTACTGAAAAAAAACAAAAAAAACAATGGTACAGCCGTGCATGTTTAATTATTTGGCTACTGACCATTATTGACCACAATCAAAATTACCATCATAAATAAGTCATTTTTTCATTAAATTCCTGTATGAATTCAACAAGACAAAGCTGTTGATTTAAAATATAATCTTATAATAAGCAGGAAATTAATTATTTAGCTTTAGAGAATGTTCTTCTGAACTTTACTTGAGCAGTAAAGTAAAACCAGTATAAAAAATAGTCATTGACGTGTTCTTTTTTAGTGTAAGACTTTACATTCATATCTTCATCTTCACATGCTTTCCATATTTCAAAGCATGTGGAAGTAAATATATATTTTATATTCAGTGACAAAATCCTGCACACTATGCAAAACAGTTTATGACATACTATATAGCTAGAGTCGGTAGTGGTATACATCAATGCAATTCCTAACAAAAAAAAAGGGATCAAGTAATACTACATAGAACAAAGGTAATGTATTTGATCAAGCTGCTGTAGTTGGTCTTTCAAAAAAGCTCATCTCAAATTAGATGTTATGGGTTACTGCTAGATATATGGTCAGAGAGAAAATGACTGTGGATTAAAACTTCTGTTTATTAATAATTCTGATACCATCCCTCCCATCTAATGTGGTTAGGGATGGCCCGCAAATGGTAAAGCAGGCTAGTATTTCACTTCTAATGGCAGAATTCTTGGGAAGCTTGTGAGGTACAAGGAAATTGGGTGCCCGTTGCTTTAGTACATTTTAGAGCTTTGTTTAGCTTAATAAACTCTAAAGAGAGGGTAAGGACAAGATACCTAAAATATAGCTCCAGACTTCTAGTAGCAGGTAGTTGGCTTTTTAGGAGCATCAAATCAGAAATCTGATCCAGTGCCATTAATCTCAGATACCCTATTGGATGAACAATTAGACCGTCATGCAATACCTTGCTCTCCTTAAGATCCTTACCAAAATGATCCAGACAGGCAGGCATTTTCCTGACCTAGATGTGTCTTCCAGCAGGAAAGAAAACAAAAGATGCAGGCTTTGAAGGCATAAATTATTAGATGTATTCTCCAGGAAAGAATTGGGAGGAAAGAGAACCTTCCAGCTAGGTTCCCTAAATAGTAATCCCCTTCCCCAGCCCACATTGCTGGCCATAAACCTCCTAATACTTGTCCATGCTAAAATAAATATTTATACCTTAGGCCCCTTTCACACATGAGGACCGTTTAGGTCCGCCTCTCAGTTTTTTCAGGCGGACCTGAACGGATGCTCCATGCAGGTCTATGGAGCAATGGATGCATGGGGAGGGTTGGCAGCCTTAGGCCTGGGGGGCAAGTCCAGTCAAGTGGCCCACTGAACTACCGAATCAGCTCACCATCCATCTACACCACATTGCCCACACAGAGAGAGAGAGTGAGGGAGACTGCTCCACATTGCCCCAGAGAGGGAGCGAGTACTCCACATTGCCTGCACAGAGAGCGGGAGAGACCACTTGACACTGCCTGCACAGAGAGAGACCGCTTCACACTGCCTGCACAGAGAGAAAGACCGCTTCACACTGCCTGTACAGAGAGAGAGACCGCTTCACACTGCCTGCACAGAGAGAGAGACCACTTCACACTGCCTGCACAGAGAGAGAGACCGCTTCACACTGCCTGCACAGAGAGAGAGATCGCTTTACACTGCTTGCACAGAGAGAGGGACCGCTTCACACTGCCTGCACAGAGAGAGAGACTGATTCACACTGCCTGCACAGAGAGAGACAGCTTCACACTGCCTGCACAGAGAGAGACAGCTTCACACTGCCTGCTCAGAGAGAGAGACCGCTTCACACTGCCTGCACAGAGAGAGAGAGAGACCGCTTCACACTGCCTGCACAGAGAGAGACTGCTTCACACTGCCTGCACAGAGAGAGACCGCTTCACAATGCCTGCACAGAGAGAGAGAGACTGCTTCACACTGCCTGCACAGAGAGAGAGAGACCGCTTCACACTGCCTGCATAGAGAGAGAGACTGCTTCACACTGCCTGCACAGAGAGAGAGACCGCTTCACACTTCCGGCACAGAGAGCGAGAGACTGCTTCACACTGCCTGCACAAAGAGAGAGACCTCTTCACATTGCCTGCTCAGAGAGAGAGAGAGACCGCTTCACACTGCCTGCACAGAAAGAGAGAGAGACTGCTTCACACTGCCTGCACAGAGAGAGAGAGACTGCTTCACACTGCTTGCACAGAGAGAGACCGCTTCACACTGCCTGCACAGAGCTAGAGAGAGAGACCGCTTCACACTGCCTGCTCAAAGAGAGAGAGACCGCTTCACACTGCCTGCACAGAGAGAGAGAGAGAGAGAGAGAGAGAGAGAGAGACCGCTTCACACTGCCTGCACAGAGAGAGAGAGAGACCGCTTCACACTGCCTGCACAGAGGGAGAGAGAGACTGCTTCACACTGCCTGCACAGAGAGAGACCACTTCACACTGCCTGCACAGAGAGAGAGAGAGAGATCGCTTCACACTGCCTGCACAGAGAGAGAGAGAGACCACTTCACACTGCCTGCACAGAGAGAGAGCGAGAGACCGCTTCACACTGCCTGCACAGAGGGAGAGAGAGACCGCTTCACACTGCCTGCACAGAGAGAGAGAGACCGCTTCACACTGCCTGCACAGAGGGAGAGAGAGAGACCGCTTCACACTGCCTGCACAGAGAGAGAGAGATCGCTTCACACTGCATGCACAGAGAGAGAGAGATCGCTTCACACTGCCTGCACAGAGAGAGAGACCGCTTCACACTGCCTGCTCAGAGAGAGAGAGAGACCGCTTCACACTGCCTGCACAGAGAGAGAGAGAGACCGCTTCACACTGCCTGCACAGAGAGAGAGAGACTGCTTCACACTGCCTGCACAGAGAGAGAGAGACTGCTTCACACTGCCTGCACAGAGCCCGCTTCACAGTGCCTGCACAGAGCTAGAGAGAGAGACCGCTTCACACTGCCTGCTCAGAGAGAGAGAGAGACCGCTTCACACTGCCTGCACAGAGAGAGAGAGAGACCGCTTCACACTGCCTGCACAGAGAGAGAGAGATCACTTCACACTGCCTGCTCAGAGAGAGAGAGAGACCGCTTCACACTGCCTGCACAGAGAGAGAGACCGCTTCACACTGCCTGCACAGAGAGAGAGAGAGACCGCTTCACACTGCCTGCACAGAGAGAGAGAGAGAGAGAGAGAGAGAGAGAGAGAGAGAGAGAGAGAGAGAGAGAGACCACTTCACACTGCCTGCACAGAGAGAGAGAGAGACCGCTTCACACTGTCTGCACAGAGGGAGAGAGAGAGAAAGACCACTTCACACTGCCTGCACAGAGAGAGACTGCTTCACACTGCCTGCACAGAGAGAGAGAGACCACTTCACACTGCCTGCACAGAGAGAGAGAGAGAGACCGCTTCACACTGCCCGCACAAAGAGAGATAGAGAGATAGAGAGAGAGACCGCTTCACACTGCCTGCACAGAGGGAGAGAGAGACCGCTTCACACTGCCTGCACAGAGAGAGAGACCGCTTCACACTGCCTGCACAGAGGGAGAGAGAGAGACCGCTTCACACAGCCTGCACAGAGAGAGAGATAGAGATAGAGAGAGAGACCGCTTCACACTGCCTGCACAGAGAGAGAGAGAGACCGCTTCACACTGCCTGCACAGAGGGAGAGAGAGAGAGACCGCTTCACACTGCCTGCACAGAGAGAGAGAGAGATAGAGAGAGAGACCGCTTCACACTGCCTGCACAGAGAGAGAGAGAGAGAGACCGATTCACACTGCCTGCACAGAGGGAGAGAGAGACCGCTTCACACTGCCTGCAGAGAGAGAGACCGCTTCACACTGCCTGCACGGAGAGAGAGAGAGACCGCTTCACACTGCCTGCACAGAGAGAGAGAGATAGAGAGAGAGAGACCGCTTCACACTGCCTGCACAGAGAGAGAGAGAGAGACCGCTTCACACTGCCTGCACAGAGGGAGAGAGAGACTGCTTCACACTGCCTGCACACAGAGAGAGAGAGAGATAGAGAGAGAGACCGCTTTACACTGCCTGCACAGAGAGAGAGAGAGACCACTACACACTGCCTGCACAGAGGGAGAGAGAGACCACTTCACACTGCCTGCACAGAGAGAGAGAGAGACCGCTTCACACTGCCTGCACAGAGGGAGAGAGAGACCGCTTCACACTGCTTGCACAGAGAGAGAGAGACCGCTTCACACTGCCTGCACAAAGGGAGAGAGAGAGAGACCGCTTCACACTGCCTGCACAGAGAGAGAGAGAGACCGCTTCACACTGCCTGCACAGAGAGAGAGAGCGCTTCACACTGCCTGCACAGAGAGAGAGATAGAGAGACCGCTTCACACTGCCTGCACAGAGAGAGATAGAGAGAGATAGAGAGAGAGACCGCTTCACACTGCCTGCACAGAGAGAGAGAGACTGCTTCACACTGCCTGTTAAATGCCTCAGAAAAGTGACCCGAGCATGGATCGCTTTTCAGTGGAGTGGCAGTGCCTGCGACAAGTGAGACTTTGGGCTCACACTAGTGTGCTGTGTTTGGCTGCAGTGCTGGTGTACCGGCGAGTGTCTTTAGCTGCTGTCCCCAAGACTTCTTTTGGGTTGCACATTTTTGCTGCATTTTCTAAAAGTGCACCAAAGATGCAGCATGCAGGACATTTTTTGTTCATTTTCAGAACATGCAGTAAAACTGTGCAACCTAAAAGCACCTAAAAGTGCCCCTAGTCCTATAATGGGACTAGGGGCACCATGCAGGAAGACTACCAGCTCTGCAGCATACCAGTGTCAGTGTGAACCTCTTCATACCACAGAGGAGGGTAAGGTACTGTCACAAGCTGCTGGAAAGAAAACTCTCTAGCTGCAGGGAGGAATTTGGGAGAGCAGGGAGGGAGGAGGAGTTCACTTACATGGATGCTCACTGATTCCAGCCGACTGCTCAGTTTTAACTTTCCCGCCCCACACATCTTCTTCACAGACAGCACACAGGCTGCACAGAGTGTGGGCGGGGCTGCACATGGTGTGGGCTGGGAAAGAGAGAACAGATCTACCAGCCATTGATGTGGAGGAGGGAGGGGCTGTACTGGGCTGCGCTCTTGTAACATGGATTTTCACCCCAGTGACAGAACACACTGCTGGATGGATCTGCCGCACTCGGCCAGCTCAGAAACTGCGCATGCCCAGTTGTGAGCTGGCGACACAGTGGCCAAATCGTACAGCACATCAGAGCGGCCTGAAGGGCAATTGCATCCCTGCCGGCCGGCCCAGCCCACCCCTGAATGGATGTCAGCGGTGACATGTCCGCTGACATCCGATCTGCTCTGATCCGCTGAATCCAGATGTATGAAAACTCTATTTTCCGTCTGGCGGATCGGATGAAAACAGGCGGTCCATTTTCATCTGATCCCCCATAGAGTAGAACAGGGCTCTGACACGTCATCTATCAGCTCATCGGGGATCAATGGAGCGATTCCTGCTGAGCAAGTGGAGTCCATCAAAACAGACGTGTGTGTGTGTGTGTGTGTGTGTGTGTGTGTGTGTGTGTGTGTGTGTGTGTGTGTGTGTGTGTGTGTGTGTGTGTGTGTGTGTGTGTGTGTGTGTGTGTGTGTGTGTGTGTGTGTGTGTGTGTGTGTGTGTGTGTGTGTGTGTGTGTGTGTGTGTGTGTGTGTGTGTGTGTGAAAGGGGCCTTATAATATGTTTTCCTGTTGCTCTGCAGTCCCTGGCAACGAGCAGAAGTAAACAAAATCCTGAACTTAAAAAAAAAACAGTGGAACAAAGAAATAATAGCAATCAGCACTCAGACTGTCCACAGCTTAGTTGTCTTATAAGTTTAGACTAGGGACACTCCAGCTTATGCCAAGGTCACTACACCATTACTAATTTGTAACCAAAGCGTTCTAATAATAATATAGCAATTTAGCATTATTTTGTTTATATGCTTTGTAAAAGCATGCAAATGAAGAATGAGTAATAATATATTTCTTTTAATAAAACAAAGATTTATAACCAGAATTTTTTGTTCTGAATACTTAAACCCATGAAAGCTAACATCTGATATGGTTATACAGTGCCATGAAAAAGTATCCATACCCCTTGAAATTTTCCACATTTTGCCATGTTACAACCAAAAATGTAAATGTATTTTTTTGGGATTTTATGTGATAGACCAACACAAAGTGGCGCATAATTGTGAAGTGAAAGGAAAGTGATATTTGGTTTTCCAAATTTTTTACAAATAAATATCTGAAAAGTGTGGCGTGCATTTGTATTCAGCCCCCTTCATTCTGATACCCCTAACTAAAATCTAGTAGAACCAATTGCCTTCAGAAGTCCCCTAATTAGTAACTAGAGTCCACCTGTGTGTTTAATCACAGTATAAATACAGCTGTTCTGTGAAGCACCCAAGGGTTTGTTAGAGAACATCAGTGAACAACCAGCATCATGAAGGCCAGGGAACACACCAGATAAGTCAGGGATAAAGTTGTGCAGAAGTTTAAAGCAGGGTTAGGTTATAAAAATATATCCCAAGTTTTGAACATCTCACAGAGCACTGTTCAATTCATCATCTGATAATGGAAAGAGTATGGCACAACTGCAAACCTACCAAGACTTGGCTGTCCACCTAAACTGACAGGTCAAAGAAGCAGTAAAGCGGCCCATGGTAACTCTGGCAGAGCTGCAGAGATCCACAGCTCAGGTGGGAGAATCTGTCCACAGGACAACTATTAGTGGTTCACTCCACAAATCTGGCCTTTATGGAAGAGTGGCAAGAAGAAAGCCATTGTTGAAAGACAGCCAGAAGAAGTCTGGTTTGCAGTTTGCAAGAAGCCATGTGGGGGACACAGCAAACATGTGGAAGAAGGTGCTCTGGTCAGAGACCAAAATTAAACTTTTTGGCCTAAAAGCAAAACGCTATGTGTGGCGGAAAACTATAACTGCATATCACCCTGAACACACCATCCCCATTGTGAAACATGGTGGTGGCAGCATCATATTGTGGAAGGCTTTTCTTGAGCAGGGGCAGGGAAGCTGATCAGAGTTGATGGAAAGATAGATGGAGACAATTACAGGGTAATCTTAGAAGATAACCTGTTATATTCTGCAAAAGACTTGAGACTGGGGGGCATTACTAGCCGGCGTTGAAGATGGACGCTTAGCCCTGTAGCTCTGCTGTGAGGGAGAACACTGGAACGCTACAGGACCGCCAGAAGCCCAAAATCCAGCCATCTCCATTCCATCGTATTCCCCAGAGCCAGCGGCAATGTCTCACAAGAGGATGTGAGATTTTAAACCATGGAAACTGACATCCTTTATGTTTCCCCCGGAGGACAAGGTCAGTGATTCACAAGATGGTGGCGGGGACCTAGCCGCGCCGCGAGAAGCCTATACAGACCTATCTGATGAATCCCAAGCTGAAATAGGCTTCTCTCTCATTCTTCCCCTACACTTGAATCAGGGACAGATCCCCTCACGAGCAGCCCCGCCAAAGCCCGGATGCGGATGGATGCTCCTCACCGTCGGCCACCATTACCGCTACCAGAGACTCAGGCCTTCAACCCACTCAGCTCCAATCAGGCCCTGCACAACTCAATGGCATTATTCCCTACCTCAGGGAAGCCAGTGATTGACACTACGCTTAAAGACATGCTCATGTCATTGCAGTCATCGTTAATGTCAGACCTGTCATCGTTATTCAATAAAATCTCCACTGACATGCAGCATATGGAAGGAAGGGTCACTAATATTGAGTCAGGCATGACTGAATGCACCACTACATTAAACGAACTCATTGACACATATGAGGAAGTCAGAGATGAACAAGAATGGATGCGGGCCAAGCTGGCCGACTTAGAAGACCACTCGAGACGTAAAATAACATCAAGCTGCGAGGGGTCCCAGAGTCAGTCCCCTCAACAGATCTTCCTAAATATGCCAGGGACCTCATACACACTATCCTACCTGACGCATTACCCAGAGACATTATTATCGACAGGATTCATAGAATCGTTAAACCTTCTCATCTAGCTGCTTCTGTCCCAAGAGATGTGTTGCGAGTACATTTCTTCCAAATCAAGGATAAAATTATGTCAGAAGCTAGGTCCAAGGCACCCCTCCCCCATCCATACGAGGAAATCCAGTTTTTTCCAGACCTCTCAAAATATACACTGCAGCTCTGAAGAAATTTCAACCCCATCACGAAAGGGCTTCAAAATCACACGATCCAATATAAATGGAAATATCCTGCTACACTTCTCATTGTCAAGAATGGCACCATGCATACTGTCAGCATGCTACATAAAGGCATTCAACTATTGCATGAATGGGGCATTATCCTGGAACCTCCCAAAGCAACAGATCCACCCCTGCAACAAGGCAGATCCTCCACGTCCCGTCGCTCTCAACGACCTAAGAATCCATGAGTACACTCGATTTATGCCCGGCTGGGCCTACTGTCACTACTCACCTTTCTCCCTCACAGTTTAAAGATTTATCAATAGCCTTTTTCAGTTATTAACTGTTTCCCCCCACAGTAGCTTTGCTGATATCAGCTTCTAGTTCGCTAACGCCACCCGGAACCCAAACTACTTTGGTTCCAATCCATTCCTGGATAATACCAGCATCAAACAGGACTGTTTTTTTTTTCTCTTTTTTATTATCTTATTTCTGTATTTGTGTTATCTGTTTTAGCCTTACCTGACTTACTGTTTACGCAGCTGGCTTAGCAAACCATCATATTGCCATGTTTCTCAACTCCACCGGAACCTCACCTCGGACACCACTCATTCGGCCCACCAGAAGACCCTAATCACCTAACCATAAGTGTTTACCTCTATTTACACAACATACTACACACCTGAAAACTGAATATGCCCATCACAGTTCTATCCCTCAATGCCAAGGGCTTAAACCATCCAGCCAAACGCCACTCCCTATAGCAGACGGCAGAGACTCTCCACAGTGACATCCTTTGTGTTCAGGAAACACACCTTCTTCCCTCCTCCTCCACTGTCTGCTCCAACAACAAATACCCCTATATCTTCCATGCCACGTTCCACTCCAAAAAGAGAGGCGTACTAATCGCCATAAAAAAAGATGTGAACTTCCACCTGATACAAGTCATAATCGACCCAAATGGTCGCTACATCATCTTGATCTGCACAATTAACAATCTTACATATACATTGTTTTATGTATACATCCCCAACACCCAACAGATGAGCTTCTTCAAGAAAATCCTCTGTAAAAAGCAAGATGTTTGCAAAGGACATCTACTGATCTGTGGGGATTTTAATCTAGTGTTAGATATTCATATGGACGCCACGTCGGCAGCCAAACGCAGAGAATCCCCCTTGAAACACCTCATTACATCACAAGACCTTTATGATGTGTGAAGATGTCATCATGGCTCAGAAAGGGACTTTACTTACTTCTAACCACATCACAAGTTGTACTCAAGAATAGATATGTTTCTCTCTGACAAATGGTTATTACAAAAAATTAGCGCATCTGTAAGCCACACCATGACGTGGTCCGACCATGCCCCCATCACAATTTCAATTGAAGACACAGGTCACCTAGAAAGTCAATAATTATGTACTACAACATCCAAATTATTCCCAAGTAATTAAAGACAATCTAACTGAATACTTTTCTCTTAACACGGGAACGGTAGCTGACCCCGCCATGGCGTGGAATGCCCACAAAGCCGTTAGAAGAGGTACAATAATGAAATTGAGGTTTGTCTGTAAAAAGAAGAGGATGCAGCGGATTGATGAACTCACCTCACAAATAGCTAGTTGTGAAACCCAACACAAAACTGACTCAACCCCTACACTCACATCACAATTATTGACTTTCAGACAAGAACTGAGATCACATATATTACACTCTTTTGAACATATTCAACGCAAATTTAAGGCTACATCTTACTCCACCTCCAATAAAGCGTGGAAAAAATTGGCACAGCACCTTAAAGGACGAAGGGCCAAAGCTAAAATGAACCACCTAACTCATCCACACACCAAAACATGCCTGACTAACCCATAAGATATTGCAAACGCATTCAGTGACTACTATAGCGACTTATACAATATCCGCAATGACCCTTCCACATTTCATCCCACAAACGAAGACATTCATGCCTTCTTACAACAGATCACACTCCCGACCCTGACAGAAACACAACTACAACTGAACGAACCATTCTCAGACTTATGCCCTGTACACACGATAGGATTTTCCAATGGAAAATGTGTGATAGGACCTTGTTGTCAGAAATTCCGACTGTGTCTAGGCTCCATCACACATTTTCCATAGGAATTTCCGACACACAAAGTTTGAGAGCTTGCTATGAAATTTTCCGACAACAAAATCCGTTGTCGGAAATTCTGATTGTGTGTACACAAATCCAACGCACAAAGTGCCACGCATGCTCAGAATAAATTAAGTAACAAAAGCTATTGGCTACTGCCCCGTTTATAGTCCCAACATATATGTTTTATGTCACCGCGTTCAGAACGATCGGATTTTTCCGACAACTTTGTGTGACTGTGTGTATGCAAGGCAAGTTTGAGCCATCACATCCGTCCGAAAGAATCCATGGATTTTGTTGTCGGAACGTCCGATCAATGTCCGACCGTGTGCACAGGGCATTAGAAATTCTCGCCACAATACAATCCTTGCCCCCAAGGAAAGCACCAGACCCCGATGGGCTGACGGGGGAATACTACAAAACTTATGCTACTCAACTGACACCCCACTTAAACCAACTGTTCAACTCCGCTGCTTCCTCTTCCAGTTTCCCTAGAGAATCCTTATCTGCTAGAATTATAACTCCTCCAAAACCAGGCAAAGGACCTTCCTCTCCCCAAAATTTTTTCCCCATATGCTGGATGTTAAAATCTATGCCAAAACCATCGCTAGACGCCTACTAAATATAATGCCAGATCTCATCCATTTGGACTAGTCAGGATTTACCAAAGGGAGACAAGCTCCCAACACAACTAGACGGATGATAAACCTAATCCACCATGCAGAATCCAGCGGAACACCTTCTCTGCTACTCTCTTTAGATGCAGAGAAGGCATTCGATAGAGTACACTGGAACTACCTACAAAAAGTTCTCCAAAAATTTGGCTTCAAAGATCATATATACAGGGCTATTATGGGACTTTACTCCACACCATTGGCTCATGTTTACTCATCAGACATGCTCTCACACTCCTTCGACATCATGAAGATACCTGAGTGGCGACAGGGTACCTCTGTCGCCACTCATCTTTAACTTATTGATGGAACCCTTGGCGGAGCATATACGTACAAACCCTTAAATTTCTGGTCTACAGGTAGGCAAATCTACACACAAAATCAGTCTCTTTGCAGACAATGTACTCCTGATTCTCACAAACCCGACCTCTTCTCTAGCAGAAGTCCAAAAAACTTTAGACTGGTTTAGTAAAGTGTCATACTATCAATTAAATACAAATAAGTCACAAATACTAGACCTTAAACTAGACGCCACTACAAAAAACTTACTACAGCTTCAGTTCCCATTTGCATGGGCAGATCAAAGCGTATCCTACTAAGGGGACCACCTCACCAGATCAACTAAACAACTTTTCACTGCCAACTTTAAACCTCTCCTCACCAAACTACAATCCGACACACAAACCTTAACACAACACAAGCTTTCCTGGTCTAGCAGACTAGCTGCATTTAAAATGTTTTGTCAAAAGGAAAAACCACACATTATGAGACCATATGAATGATGATAATATGAATCCACCAGTATTGTGTATCCCAATCAGAAAAGGGACATATTTAGTCCCAATCTAAAAAATTCTTACACATATAGTGAAATGATAAACAACTTGCATCACAATGTTTGAGCCTGGGTGCATTAGAAGTCATCCATGTAATAAGGTAAAAAAAGTCACTGAAAAAACTCTTATCACCACAGATTCTCTAAACAGATATTGCTGCCGATCACAAAGTATTCATAATATAAAATGTCTTTTCCTCACTAGTTGATTTGTGACTTAAAACAAGGAGACACTGTAGAAAAAGTGATTTGGGATAGAAAGGTTCCTCCACCTGGAAAATGACTGCCTCTTACCAGCTGCACAGATCACTTTTAGGGAGATCACATCCACTTTAGGCATATAACCCAGCCAAGGTCTCTGTGTATGTCCACCAGATGGCACCTCTCCTCCTCTAAGATCGTTCCTGAATACCTCACTATCAGCAGATAGCCAATTTGAAAAGAAAAACTACCATAGTGTAAAACTGTATGCGTTTTATTAATTATAAAAAAGATTGCACTTACAAAATAGTCAAAAATTAGCACCTGTAAAACATTTGATCCGGCAAGCTCTACAGATGTTTGCCCGTTGCTTCCGGGACTACGCGTTGAAATGGTGACGTCAGCACGCCGCTCCTCCCTATGCCATTTCGTCAAAGGTGACGTCGTCCAGGGGCATGGGCGACGTGCTGACTCGCCACCTATTAAGCTCCATAACAAAAGAGAGACGCCCAGTCCTGAGCTCCAAGTGTTCCCATTATACAAGCCACCATCTTGAAATAGGGCTACTGCCCTTACTTTAGGGGGAACTGCAAAGGACAGCTAGTTAAAAGATCGTCATGCAAAATGATATTTAAAATCATCCAAGTATGCAGCAATAATATCCCATTGACTTTAACTTAGAGTATACCATAAAGCTCGTAGAGTTCAGGTAATTATTTTATTGCACTAAGATCGTTCCTAGTTAGTCAAAACCAGAAACTTAACCTGAGTGATCTCTAGTGGTCAATCAACATATGACATATTACTTTACGCCCTATTGTAATAATTGATTGCCACTAAAAATAATAAAAATATATGCAATAAAAATGTGGTTGTATCTAAAAAAGAAAAAAAATACGAACTGTAAGAAAAATTAAAATTCCTCTGTTCGTACAAAAAGAGAAAAATAGAAAAAGAAAGGAAAAAAGGAAAAAATATTAACCACTTCCTTTAGTTGATACAATAATTTAAAATTCTAATTATCTACTGTAGTTGGATAAAAGATAAAAGGACGAGGGAGCATCCCCAACTACAAAGTTATATTGGTAATCTTTCCCCCCAAAACTTTTTAGACCTATATGGGGGACCTACCCATTCACATATGTCCCTACTACCACTGCCCAATATCCGCTGAAATCTTTAAATTTTAGTAGAGGGACATGTTCATCCTTATACCAGGGGTCAACTGGGAGCTCAGGTCTAGTTCACATTAATATCTGTTCATCCATTGTCTATAAAAGCGTTGACATCTGTGTCTATATTAAGGCCATATGGAGTGTAACATCGTAAAGGAAGAGGGGGGTTCCAACGCTCCGTATGATGTGATGTCTAGATTGGATGGTGCAATGGTAGCTATAATAGCACATTAACATCAGGCAATAACATCTGGAACAAGGAGGCAGCCATTCTCAGAGGGTGTCCATTACCTCGGTTAGTAGTGAATATAGAGGAAGAGGGGTGTGGAGGCGCCAACTGTAATAGCATATTATGCAAAATAGAAGTTAGTGTAATAGTTACACTTACTGGTTCGCAGGGTGGGGGTGTCCTTTAAGGGTGGCAGTGTCCTGGGATGTGCTGGTGTTCTATTGCCAGCTCGGATCTCGTCCCTTCGGCCGTTAGGGTGTGGGATCTTGTCACAGGCTGATCCGCTGCATCCACTGTATGGAGAGCTCCACGCTGACCATTCTGGAGCGCGGAAGCGGAAATGACGTCACTAGTGCACGGCAAGCATTCAGGCAGGTGATGGGGATGGTACAGGCTACGCACTCGGGGCTCACAGCTCCTTCTACTGGCTTTTGGCTCTCAGGAGGAGAGCAGCTTAAATACATGGTGGAGACAATTTGATTTAGGTATATGGGCTGGAGGTCCGTGGCTGTGGAACCACAACAGTCAGCGGACACACACGTTCCAAAAAGCACAAAAATAGAAAATAAAATAGTGAAGAATTAAAACTGGGATGAACTAGGGGTCAGTTTAATGCAGTATATGAATAATAATTGTAAATGTAATAAAATAAAAATAAAAAATAAAAATGATAATTAAAAATAATATATAAAAAATATATAATAAAAAAATATAAAATAAAATAAAAAGTATATACTGTAGATGATGAAAAAATTATATGAAAAAATAAAAATAGAAATAAAACAGAAAAAAATGGTGGATTAAAATGCACTATAGTACACATTATGAGGATAAGCTCGGGAGGGACATGAAGGGAGGGGGAGAGAGAGGTTTTTTTGTGTTTGTTAGTAGACAGGGAGTTGCTTACCGAGCACGTAAGGGGGCAAGGGTCCCCCAGGTAACTCAGTGATACAGAACAGATGACAAATGACCACAGATGTGTTCTTTTGCTGTGAAACACCAAAAATGGTTTGTATAAAGATAAAAAATATATAATAAAGAAATAAAGAAGGGGGAGGGGAATAAGCTACAATAAAGAGTGTGTTTCTATTAATTCATTGACTCCCCCCGGCGAGAGAGTACCCAATGAATATATCCAGTAGGCCTTCTGCTGACAAAAGCGTTTCAAACGTTCTGCAGCAGGAAGACCTCTGGGAATGACCTCAATACCCCAAACTCTGAGGCCCATGGTGGATTTTTGGCGTTCCTTCAGAATATGAAACGCCTATGTTCGCCAACCGTTGGCGTAGGGGGCGTATGGTCCTACCCACATAAAAGAGGCCACATGGGCAGGTCAGACAGGACACTACGTACTCACTAGAGCAATTGTAAAATTCTTTTATGGTATATGTTTTATCTTTGACAGTGAAGTTTTTTTGTCCATGGTCAACAAATTTGCAAGTGAGACATAATTTTTTCTTGCATTGATACATTCCTACTAATGGAATTAGGGGAATGTGTGAGACTGGAGTAGATTGAACATTGCGGATTTTGCTGGGTGCTATCTTTCTTTTTATATTTTTAGCTTTGAGATATGAAACCTTGGGTAGTTGGGTAAGGGAGGAACCTAGAAAGGGGTCTCCAAGCAGGATGCACCAATGTTTAGCTATGATATTCTCCATCTTCTTATGACAGTCATGAAATTGGGTGGTGAAATGTGTTGGTTGTAGATCATCTGATGTTTTGGGTTTGGGTGGAGGTTTCTTTGCCTGTTGGAGGAAGGCCTCTTGTACCAGATGTGGTGGGTATCCTTTGTCCTGAAATTTTTTTGAAAGGAGTTTACCCTGTGTATAGTAATCTTCGTCCTTGGTACAATTCTGCCAAATTCTATGAAATTGGCTCTTTGGTATGTTATTAATCCATGTTGGATGGTGACAGCTCTGGTAGTGAATATAGGAATTCCCAGCGGTAGGTTTGACAAAGTTTGTAGCATGTATTTCAGATTCACTATGAAAAAGTTCTAAGTCCAAGAAGATTAATTTTTTGGGGTCTTTGACATGAGTAAAAGATAACCCTAGAGAGTTGCAGTTGCAATGCTTGACAAAGGACTCTACACTCTCTGATGTGCCCTCCCAGATCATAATAATATCATCGATGTAACGCCCATAGTACATGATTTGGGCAGAGAAGGGATTGTTGTGTGAGATGTACTGTATTTTCCAATAGCTCATGGTCAAGTTAGCGTAGCTTGGGGCAAAATTGGCACCCATGGTGGTACCTTGAGTTTGTAGATAGAAGGTGTGGTCAAACTCAAAATAATTGTGTTCTAGACAGAATTGTGTGGCCTCCAAGATGTACTGTGCCTGTCTGGGATTGATAAGAGGGTCCTCAGAGAGAAAATGTTCTACTGCTCTGAGGCCTACTGCGCGGGGAATGGAAGTGTATAGAGATGTAACATCCAAGGACACCCACTGGTAGGTGGGTTCCCAGGTGTAGAAGGAAAGCATTTCCAATAGGTGAGTACTGTACTATCTCTGATATAAGATGGGAGGTGTTGCGCAAGGGGTTGGAGAAAGTGGTCTATGTACATGGAAAACCCGCTGGTGATGCTTTCCATAGCAGCTACTATGGGACGGCCAGGTGGGTTAAACTGATCCTTATGGATTTTTGGTAAATGATAAAAATAGGGAGTTTTACGAAAACTTTTGATGAGGAATGACAGTTCAGCTTTGATAATAATATTATCTTCTAGGGCTCTGTTGGCTAATTTTTTTTGCTTTCAGGGTGAATTCTGGTAGAGGATCATGGGTGAGTTTAGAAGTGTTGATGTGGGATAACAGTCCACCATGAGTGAGTGATTCCACCATGTAGTCTGAACTATTCTGTATTACAATGCCCCCCCTTGTCTGCTGCCTTTATGATGATGTTATGGTTGTTGGTTAATTCATCAAGGGCCTTTTGTTCTGTTTTGGAGAGGTTAGCTCTTTTCTTTGGAGCTGATTTACACATTTGGACAAGATCAGTATACATGACTTGATAAAATGTTTGTAAATAGGGGCCTTTTTTATGTACTGGGTTGAAGATGGACTTGGGTTTGAATTTTGTATGTTGAATCGGGGGGGCGCGGATGTTTGGTATTGTTGAGTGTACAATTCCATATCTGCAAAGGGATTTTCTGTATGGAGTTCATCTGGGTCCAACATGATGGAGGAATCTGTGTCTGTGTCTATCAAGAGGGCATCATGGTTAATGGTTTCAATGGTTTCTTCCGGGGGTGGGGGTTTCAGAGAGAATTGGATATTGGTGAACCTTTTCACTATCAAGTCTTGGATAAATTTATTAAGGTCTTTGAATAACATGAAAGGGTTTGGGCGGATGGTTGGTGCAAAAGTAAGACCTTTACTCAAAAGTGAAGTCTCTTCCATAGATAATATATGGGTAGATAAGATGAAAATCTTTATACTTTCCGTATTTTTCCTTTTGAGTTTTCCTCTGGCCCCCCCTCCTCCTCTCTTACGTACTTTCTTTTGAAGGTGCCGAGTGGGGGGGCTGACCCTAAAAAATCATCCTGGGAAGTTTCTGGATTTGTGGTCACTGTGGGGCTGTTGAGTGAAATAGGAAAAAGGGTGACCTGGTTGGACTGTATATTTGTTTCAACCCTTGTGTTAGGAGGAGTACTTGGGCAAGGTGTTATAAGGTTTGGTTCAACCACTGGGTTTGGAGGTGAATCTGGTAGTGGATCTATATCCGCATGAGTATTATTGAATGGTATGGGCATAGTCTTAGACTGGGGTTTTTTTTTTGTTTTTTTGTTTTTGTTGATTTTGGCCACTCGCTGTGGTTTGGGAATGAGTGGGAGGGGATGTTGGGAACAGTGATGGGTATAGGGTTGTTATGGGAGTGCTGAGTGGTTGCTGTCGGTGAGAGGCTCATTATAGAAATTGAGAAAGCCAAATTTAACATTTTAGATGAATTTTATTCTTTGTTCCCCACCATTTTTTTCAGCCCCACCTCCCCTTCTTCAGGTCACCATGGTAAATCCCTTTGCAAAAAAATTTTAAAATTAGAAGATTTCATCTTCTACGCCAATCAACATTGGTGGAATGGATTTTTCCTGGAACAATATTTATTACATAAAATCACACCCAGAGGCCTGAGAGTTCTTAAACAATGTTCCTTTTTAGACCCAGATCTAGCCAAAGAATGGACTTTTGTATCCGAATTCTGTACAGAAAAATGGATAAAAATCATTATTGCACAAAGAAAAAGGAAATATGAGACCTTGGTAGCTGAAATTATGGAAATTTGCAGCGGCATCACACAATATAGTGCGCAACTCCCCCACACTTGGCTCAGGACCCTTAAAAGGAATACTTTTAGACAAGAAAATGACCTTATTGCAAACAAACTAGGAAAATTCAGGAGGGACATTGGTGATTATACCAACAACAAGGTTTTCTGCTGGAAGAAAAAAAACGGTTGCTCTGACATCCTGGGGACCTGCACCAAGGTCACTCCTAACAGGCCTCTCACTGACAGCAACCACTCAGCATTCCCATAACAACCCTATACCCATCCCTGTTCCCAAACCCCTCCTCCCACTCATTCCCAAATCACAGCGAGTGGCCAAAATCAACAAAAACAAAAAAACTAAAAAAAAACCCCCAGTCTAAGACTATGCCCATACCCCCCCCACTCGGCGCCAAAAGAAAGTACGTAAGAGAGGAGGAAGGGGGGCAGAGAAAAACTCAAAAGGAAAAATACGGAAAGTATGAAGATTTTCAACTTATCTACCCATATATTATCTATGGAAGAGACTTCACTCTTGAGTAAAGGTCTTACTTTTGCACCAACCATCCGCCCCAAACCCTTTTATGTTGTTCAAAGACCTTAGTAAATTTATCAGAGACTTGACAGTGAAAAGGTTCTACAATATTCAATCCTCTCTGAAACCCCCACCCCCGGAAGAAACCATTGAAACCATTAACCATGATGCCCTCTTGACACAGACACAGATTCCTCCATCATGTTGGACCCAGATGAACTCCATACAGAAAATCCCTTTGCAGATATGGAATTGTACACTCAACATTACCAAACATCCCCCCCCCCCCCGATTCAACATACAAAATTCAAACCCAAGTCCATCTTCAACCCAGTACATAAAAAAGGCCCCTATTTACAAACATTTTATCATGTCATGTATACTAATCTTGTCCAAATGTGTAAATCAGCTCCAAAGAAAAGAGCTAACCTCTCCAAAACAGAACAAAAGGCCCTTGATGAATTAACCAACAACCATAACATCATCATAAAGGCAGCAGACAAGGGGGGGGCATTGTAATACAGTATAGTTCAGACTACATGGCAGAATCACTCAGACTGTTATCTGACACCAACACTTATTCTAAACTCACCCATGATCCTCTACCAGAATTCACCCTGAAAGCAACAAAATTAGCCAACAGAGCCCTAGAAGATGATATTATTACCAAAGCTGAACTGTCATTCCTCATCAAAGGTTTTTCATAAAACTCCCTATTTTTATAATTTACCAAAAATCCATAAGGATTAGTTTAACCCACCAGGCCGTCCCATAGTAGCTGCTATGGAAAGCATCACCAGCGGGTTTTCCATGTACATAGACCACTTTCTCCAACCCCTTGCGCAACACCTCCCATCTTATATCATCTTATATTGTGTGGAGGCCACACAATTCTGTCTAGAACACAATTATTTTGAGTTTGACCACACCTTCTATCTACAAACTCAAGGTACCGCCATGGGTGCCAATTTTGACCCAAGCTACGCTAACTTGACCAAGGGCTATTGGAAAATACAGTATGTCTCACACAACAACCCCTTTTCTGCCCAAATCATATACTATGGGCATTACATCGATGATATTATTATGATCTGGGAGGGCACATCAGAGAGTGTAGAGTCCTTTGTCAAGCATTACAACTGCAACTCTCTAGGTTTAACCTCTAGGGTACCCCAAAAAATTAATCTTCTTGGACTTAGAACTTTTTCATAGTGAATCTGAAATACATGCTACAAACTTTGTCAAACCTACCGCTGGGAATTCCTATATTCACTACCAGAGCTGTCACCATCCAACATGGATTAATAACATACCAAAGAGCCAATTTCATAGAATTTGGCAGAATTGTACCAAGGACGAAGATTACTATACACAGGGTAAACTCCTTTCAAAAAAATTTCAGGACAAAGGATACCCACCACATCTGGTACAAGAGGCCTTCCTCCAACAGGCAAAGAAACCTCCACCCAAACTCAAATCATCAGATGATCTACAACCAACACGTTTCACCACCCAATTTCATGACTGTCATAAGAACATGGAGAATATCTTGAGTAAACTTTGGTGCATCCTGCTTGGAGACCCCTTTCTAGGTTCCTCCCTTACCCAACTACCCAAGGTTTCATATCGCAAAGCTAAAAATATAAAAGCAAGATAGCACCCAGCAAAATCCGCAATGTTCCATCCACTCCAGTCTCACACATTCCCCTAATTCCATTAGTAGGAATGTATCAATGCAAGAAAAAATTATGTCTCACTTGCAAATTTGTTGACCATGGACAAAAAAACTGTCAAGGATAAAACATATACCATAAAAGAATTTTAAAATTGCTCTAGTGAGTACGTAGTGTACTGTCTGACTTGCCCATGTGGCCTCTTTTATGTGGGTAGGACCATACGCCCCCTACGCCAATGTTTTGGCAAACATAGGTGTTTCATTGAAAAGGGCTGGGACAAGCATAGTGTCCCTCTTCATTTTCCGAAGGAACACCAAAAATTCACCATGGGCCCCAGAGTTTGGGTTATTGAGGCCATGCCCAGAGGTCTGCTGCAGAACGTTTCAAACGCTTATGTCAGCAGGAGGCCTACTGGATATATTCATTGGGTACTCTCTTGCCGGGGGGACTCAATGAAGAAATAGAAACACACTCTTTATTGTAGCTTATTCCCCTCCCCCTTCTTTTTTTCTTTATTATATATTTTTTATCTTTATACAAACCATTTTTGGTGTTTCACAGCAAAAGAACACATCTGTGGTCATTTGCCATCTGTTCTGTATCACCGAGTTACCAGAGGGACCCTTGCCCCCTTATGTGCTCAGTAAGCAACTCCCTGTCTACTAACAAACACAAAAAAAACTCTCTCTCCCCCTCCCTTCATGTCCCTCCCGAGCTCATCCTCATAATGTGTACTGTAGTGCATTTTAATCCACCATTTTTTCTGTTTTATTTTTATTTTTATTTTTTCATATAATTTTTTCATCATCTTTATATACTTTTTATTTTATTATATATATATATATATATATATATATATATATATATATATATATATATATATATATATATATTTTTTTTTTATATATTTTATATATATATTTTTTATTTTTTAATTATCATTTTTATTTTTTATTTTTATTTTATTCCATTTACAATTATTATTCATATACTGCATTAAACTGACCCCTAGTTCATCCCAGTTTTAATTATTCACTCTTTTATTTTCTATTTTGTGCTTTTTGGAACGCGTGGGTCCGCTGGCTGTTGTGGTTTCACAGCCACGGACCTCCAGCCCATATACCTAAATCAAATTGTCTCCACCATGTATTTAAGCTGCTCTCCTCCTGAGAGCAAAAAGGCCAGTAGAAGGAGCTGTGAGCCCCGAGTGCGTAACCTGTACCATCCCTATCACCTGCCTGAATGCTCGCTGTGCACTAGTAATGTCATTTCCTCTTCCACACACCAGAGTGGTCAGCGTGGAGCTCTCCATACAGTGGATGCAGCGGATCTGCCTGTGATGAGATCCCACACCCTGACGGCCAAAGGGATGAGATCCGAGCCAGCAATAGAACACTAGCACATCCCAGGACACTGCCACCCTTAACGGACACCCCCACCCTGCGAACCAGTAAGTGTAACTATTACACTAACTTCTATTTTGCATAATAGGCTATTACAGTTGGCGCCTCCACACCCCCCCTTCCTCTATAGTGTAACATCATACCCTATGGATCCAGGTCCTCTCTAATTTTGACAATTCTCTAACCAAGGAACCCCCCCTCCAGTGAGCACTGTATTTATCTATCACCAGGAATAGTGTATTTGCTGGATTACGGTTATGAAACATGTCAAAATGTTTAGAGAATGAATGGTATTTAAAGCCAATTTTAATGTTGGTAATGTACTCCCCTATGTGGACCTGCATTGGTCGCTTGGTCCTACCAATGTATTGAAGCCCGCAAGGGCATTGGAGTAGATAAACAATTCCTGTAGAACTACACGTAACAAATGCCTCGATTTTGTACTCCTTAGAGGTACTTGTTGAAATAAAAGACTCCGTTCTCTTTGTCTTACTCCTATTCAACGTGCAGACTTGACATCTACAACATTGATGGTATCCAGAAAGATTCTGGAAAAAAGACAACTTTTTGTAGGTGGATCCACAACATTGGGGGCAATCCTATCACTAAGGGAAGGAACCCCTTTAAAAATTACTTGTGGCTTCTCTGGTAGAAAGGTGTTAATAATTCTATCATTGCCCAACAGATGCCAATGTTTACGTATGATTTTCTTAATTAAATAATGTTGAGTTGAGTATGTTGTGATAAAAGGTATGGCGGGTCCCTCTCTCTTTTTCTTGGGACCTACATCCAATAAAGTGGATCCATCAAGTTTTGCAACCTCTTCTCTGGTGGCCTCTAAAGTCTGCAAATCGTAACCCTTTTTGTGTAATCTATTCTTCAAAATATCAGCTTGAGATATCTAATCCACCATTTCTGAACAATTACGTCTCATTCTGACAAATTGGCTCTTTGGCACCGACTTTAGCCAGGCATCATTATGACAACTGTCCAAAGGTATAAAGGCGTTGCGATCCGTTTGTTTGAAGTACGTAATTGTCTTAAAATCACCATCTCCGTTTATAATAGTGAGAGCCAAGAAATGAATTCTCTCTTGGCTCGCTTCATGAACAAACCTGATCCCTCTCTCATTATTATTGATGGAGGAGAAGAATTCATCAAGCTGGGAGATGGTACCATCCCATAGGAGGAGGACATCTATATACCTCGCCCAAAACACAAGATGTGGCTTACGGTCATTATAGATGACATCCTCCTCCCACTTGGCCATAAAGAGGTTGGCCAGGCTTGGAGCGTATTTAGCGCCCATAGCTACACCACGTTGTTGTTGATAGTAGTTGTGATCAAACCAGAAATAATTATGGTCTGCAGCGAATTCCAGCAGATCCATAATATATTCCTGTTGTTGTTGAGGTATTTTTGAAAGAACGTTCAAAAAATATTTTACCGCTGAGAGCCCCAAATTATGTGGAATAATGGTGTACAGTGATGTGACATCAGCTGTCACCAACCACATATGTTCATTAGATTTTAATTGAGACAACAAATGGATCACATGTCTCGTGTCCTTCAAATATGAAGGCATTTGTTGTACAAGAGGCTGGAGAAAATAGTCTATGTACTTGCCCACCCAGGATGTAACAGAATCGATACCACTCACTATCGGAAGTCCTGGGGGCAAGTAAGACTTAAAATGTTTTATCTCCCACAAATTCTCTACCTATTCAGAACTCTGCCCATCCCCATGCCGAAATACTTCTTCAAATCTCTGCAATCACTTCTCAACAAATGCATTTGGAAAGGTACCAAGCCTAGATGCGCACATGCCACACTTAGGAAAAATAAACTGGCAGGAGGAGCAGGATCCATTGATTTTGAAGATTATTACCTGGCATCTGTACTGGTCCAAGTAGTGGACTGGTTCCAAACTGAAAGACGAAAACTGTGGAGCAGACTTGAAAGATCGTCCCTACTTCGCCCTAATCTGAAGTGGTGGCTAATGAGCACGCCACTAGGTCATCCACTACCGACATCACTACCCCCTACCATGAAAGCAACAGCCCATGCATGGTACTCTTACCCATCCCACCCATAACTCACCCACCACTCCCTTTGATACCTATTCCGATTGAAACACTGAACCATCTTTCACCTGATTTATCCTTATCTACTTGGGCACGCATGGGGATTCAATCCATTGAAGACTTATTTCAGGGCCCTCAGCCGAAAACCCTTCTCCCGTCTACAACAGGAATTTAAACTTCATCCTACGGAACTTTTCACCTACATCAGGGTCTAACACTGCCTGGCTTCACTGCACCTCCCTCTATACACAATTCCTCCAAAGGCCTGGGAACTATTCTCTGGATCATCCCCTACAACTAAAGGGATTAAAATTTTTTATAACTTATTACACCACAAACTTACCTTCAGAAAAACGTCATCCCACTTACATTGGGAAAAAGATCTAGGCCATTTTTACACCGAACACCAATGGCAAAGAACTCTTAAATCTATCTACAAAGCAAATAAATGCTCCACTCTGTGGGAACTCGCTTAAAAAGTGTTCCTTTAGCTGGTATCTAACCCCTGCAAAACTCGCACATTTCAGTGCAGCAACACCAGACAAATGTTGGAGATGTCGCACAACTAAAGATGACATGTTTCACATTTTTTGGCAATGCAGAAATCTTAGGAAATATTGGGATATTATTTTCCAAATCATATCAGACATAGTCAATACACAGGTTCCACCTACACTCGACCTCACGATCATGAACCTTTACATAGAGTCTATACCACATCGCACCAGACATGTTATTACTCACATCCTGTTAGCCGCAAGACTGAGCATCACTAGACTGTGGAAAATGGAAAAAGCCCCGTCTATAGAACACACACTTGAACTGATAAATCTACATTACAACTATAAGCTAGCGGTGGCCTCCAGTGAAGGTAATATCAGTACAATAATGAAGGCATGGTTGCCATGGTCAACTTGGTCTAGAGAATTTCTTATGATGATTTTTCTGTTATCTATTGGCTTGAAACTACAATGAGTTAGGTTTAGATAATTCTATGTTGAGAGTACATGGCCCATTAATAACATCTACTTGATCCCCCGCCCAAGTAACAAAAGTGGTCCCATTAGGGGTTCTTGGGAGAGGAACAACATCAAAATCCGAAGGACCATGTTTCCCAGTTAACACCGATCTTTACCTTAGGCGAATACTCCACAAAGAAGTTACTGTTTGTTTCATAAGTACCGTATTTATCGGCGTATAACACGCACTTTTTTCCCCTTAAAATCAGGGGAAAGTCGCAGGTGCTTGTTATACGCCGATCCCCTGCGATCCCGACCTGTCAAAATAACAAAATCGCCGACCGCGATTTGAAAATGGCGCCGCCGGCGCCGAAATACACAGAGCCGGTCCTCGGCTCTTTCCGGCGGCTCTTGTTTACTTTCGGTTTCACTCGTAGCCCCGAGCGGAGCTATCCGAGTAGGTTCGGATAGCTCCGCTCAGGGCTACGAGTGAAACCGAAAGTAAACGAGAGCCGCCGGAAAGAGCCGAGGACCGGCTCTGTGTATTTCGGCGCCGGCGGCGCCATTTTCAAATCGCGGTCCGCGATTTTGAAGCCCAGCAAGCAGGGACAGGGGATCGAAGGCTGCACTGGGGCAAGGCTGCACTGGGGCAAGGCTGCACTGGGGAAGGCTGCACTGGGGAAGGCTGCACTGGGGAAGGCTGCACTGACATGGCTGCACTGACATGGCTGCACTGACATGGCTGCACTGACAAGGCTGCACTGGGGAAGGCTGCACTGACATGGCTGCACTGACATGGCTGCACTGACAAGGCTGCACTAACAAGGCTGCACTGACATGGCTGCACTGGGGCAAGGCTGCACTGAGAAGGCTGCAATGATGGGCATTTAAATGTAAGTTTTTTTCCCTTTAACTTCCCTCCTAAAAGTTTTTTTTTCCTTAAAATTCCCTCCTAAATTGGGGTGCGTGTTATACGCCGATAAATACGGTAATCATTGAAACCTGTCTGTATTTGTAATCAATACTATCTACAATTATATATCGAAGTACAATGCTTACATTGTTTACTACTGTATTAACATAAACAATAAAAAACTATTGAAAAAAAAAAAGACTTGAGACTGGAGCGAAGGTTCACCTTCCAGCAAGACAACAACCCTAAACATACAGCCAGAGATACAATGGAATGGTTTAGATCAAAGCATAGTCATGTGTTAGAATGACCCAGTAAAAGTCCAGACCTAAATCCAATTGAGAATCTGTGGCAATACTTGAAAATTGCTGTTCACAGACGCTCTCCATCCAATCTGACAGACCTTGAGCTATTTTTCAAAGAAACATTGTCAAAAATGTCCCTCTCTAGATGTGCAAAGCTGATAGAGACATACCCAAAATGACTTGCAGCTGTAATTGCAGCGAAAGGTGATTCTACAAAGTATTGACTCAGGGGGGCTGAATACAAATGTACACCACACTTTTCACATATTTATTTGTAAAAAAATTTGAAAACCATTTATCATTTTCCTTCCACTTCACTTTCACTTTTATGTGCCACTTTGTGTTGGTCTATCACATAAAATTCCAATAAAATACATTCACGTTTTTGGTTGTAACATGAAAAAAATTTGGAAAATTTCAAGGAGTATGGATACTTTTTCAAGGCACTGTACAGTAAGCCTTCAAAATGGGAGCTTTCGATTTTTCAAGTTTGGTTCCCATAGACTTTTATAGTGTTTGTGCCAAACTTTTGCGATGTTTGAGAGTTGTGGCACGAACCGAATGGGGGGGGAGTATTCAGCCCATCTCTACTCCTTGAACACCTCTGAGAAAATTAGAGCAGGAACATGCCATTCCGCACAAACAAGTATGAGACGTCCCCCCAGAGGAGTGAGCATTTTTTCCCCTGGCTTAAAGGGCTTTGGGTTCCATAATTTCTTGTGCAACTGGGCTTGAGGTTTGGCTTTGAAGCCTGAGTACTGTGATTGGTGAAAGGAATGTTTCTTGGAAGTAGAAGGAGCAACAGGTCTCTGAACCATAGGTTTTGTTTTCTTTTTAAACAGTAACAGAGTGTCCACAATCACCTTCTGAATGCAATCATCCAAAGCAGGATCAAACAATAATTTTCATTAAAAAGCCAAATGTGTGTTATAATACATACAGTATGTAATATGATATTTTATGAAATTTTATTTGGCAAAGCACAGGTTAATGCCTGAAGGGTATAAATTCCCATTATCAAAAATGGCAGAATCCAGCTTCCTGAGGATAACCAATAAGGTTGAATACTGTTGAAGCTTGATCCACGTTGCCGTGACGCTACCTCTGCTGGCGTCACCTCCAGGCATTGACACACATCGCACTTTAGGTATTAGAGTGAGGCACGACCATCACTGCCCATATGCAAACAAGGGTTGTTTACACCAGGTCCAGGGTCTTTCTAGGCACAGGAACAAGTGAGTGTAATATTGTACTCTATTATGAAATAAATTATGTAGAATGTTTTTTTGCAATGAGACTATTTTTGTCATCCATAGCCTCAGATGTGTCCACTTTGCTATTGTATATGCTGAGCATTATTTAAACAACATTTGTGGAAACTCATCAGAGGAATGCCCCACAAGCGCTGTTGACCATACTAGAGATAGATGGTCATATAGATTTGGGGACTTCCAGTCCAAGTGGGGCACCAAGAACCCTCTGTCCGGTACCACATCCTATCAGAGCTATCCGGTACCACATTCTATTAGAGAAATTATACAAAAGGACCCTATAAACTGGTATTAAGGACTTTGACGGTACCACATAAGTAAAAAATTATCAAAAATGTATGCGCCATCATGCTGACATGAAGGAAGGGGGACACTGAGCGGCTCACTCCCCCTTACCTTATCAGCCGATCCACCACTCTAGGACTACTTAGCATGTTTGGATAAAAGTCAAACCAACTAAGTTTTTATATAAAATTTAAAAAAGTTTAAACAAGTAAAAAAAATAATAAATACAATTCTGGTCTAGACAGTCCAATCTTAGTCTGTTATGCAATGATTATCTGTTATAGCAAACAAGAATTCAGAAGGGCTGAATTAATGTAGGGGCTCATGGAGTTGCAGGGCTCTGCATATGGGCCTGATGCCAATAGGGGCCCGGTCATGGAGAGGGGCTGTCCGGTGACAACAGGTCGAGGACCGGGACAGCTCTCTCACTTCTCTCTCTCTCACCTCCCTCTCTCTCTCTGTCACTCCCTCTTTCCCTCTGTCACCCCTTTCTGTCACCCTCCTCTCTCTCTTTAACCCCCCTCTCTCTCTGTCACCCTCCTCTGTCTCTCTCAACCCATCTCTCTCTCTCTCTCTCTCTCTCTCTCTCTCTCTCCCTGTCTCTCTCACACCTCTCTCAGCTCCCTCTTGCTCTCTCTGTCACCCCCTCTTTCCCTCTGTCACCCTCTCTGTCACCCTTTCTCTCTGTCCCCCCTCTCTCTCTGTCACCACTCTCTCTTTCTGGCACCTGACACTGAATGTTTGTCTGCTAGAGAGCTCTCCACTGGGCAGACAAGGGGCAGCTCTCTAGGCACACACACAGCATAGGAATAGAGCAGAAGGGGGAGAGGATTAAACAGGGGGACATCATGGGACATAAGGAACAACATACACTATCTATCCCTGCCTATGATCCCACACTAGACATCCATATCATCTCCATATACCGTAGGGCAGTGCAACTGCTGACTTCCCACTATATGATCGTTAGGCCCCTTTTACACAATCAATCCTATTGGGTCCACCTGTCCATTTTTCAGGCAAATCCAATTGGACCTTACATTCTCATCAAGGGAGTAGTGGATGTAAACAAACTTGTGTTCATTTACACCCCCTACCTCCAATCCATTCTGATCTGCTAAAAACAAACTAAAGGGGATCTTTTCCCCTCTGTCTGTGCAAATCAGATCAGAGGGCAGTCAGGTGTAAAAGGACAGTGAAATCTGTTTACACCCAACTGCCCAGAGAGCATAGCAGCTGTCTTCTCAGCATAAAACGTCAAAATGGGGAGGGGGCACTAAAATGTACCTTTGTCTAAGTTTAAAATCCCTGCAATGGCCCTGCACATTGATTTGTTTTGTAGGAAAAATTTCCTTCATTCCTACCACAAAGCCCTCCTTCTTTGCTTTGTACCATTGGTATCTGTTGAAGCTAGATATACTACACCCCCTATCCCAGTCTAGTTTCTTCCTCATCCACGCAATTTTTGGTGCAAGTAATTTTTTATCCAGTGATGAACATCCAGCGGACACCCTTATCTATTTGTCAGTCTTATTCTGGACCTTACCCTTTGCTGGACAGCCAATATGAAATATACTTATCATGCAGGGTGTGATGTGTATACTGCACTTGACTATGTGTAATTTGTGTGCCTTTCATATGCATAAGTAATTTGCTAACCAACCTTGGTGAACTGTTAAAAGGGTACTTTAAATTTGTTACCTATTAAAGTGGTTCTAAAGCCAATATATTTTTTACCCTAATGCATTCCCTGCAATAACCACTTGCTGACCACCCTAAAGCCGTTTTACTGCTATGGGGTGGTAGCTGTGCACCAGATCATGTATAATTACTTGATCAGTGGCGGTGCGTCCATAAAGGTGCATGGGCGCTGCCCCCTCTCTCCAGCCACCCCCTCTATGACCAATGGATAGATTCAAGCTTTGCATGAATCTATCCATGGCTGCTGCTGCCACCCCCTATTCAGGCGCCCGACCCCTTTTCGGGCGCCGGGCGACTGAATTACAGTGGCGGGGGGTGCTCTAATAGGCGTCAAAAAAGGTGACCTACGAGCGCCATGCTTGGCGCTCGCAGTTCACCCAGGTCCTAACACTGAACCTCCTCTCCACCAGTCAGGTGCTCAGGTCTGTTACCCATCACCTGATTGCCTGAAACAACAGGCGCTGTGATTGGATGCCTGACGGGAGGAGAGGACGGGAGGAGAGGATGAGAAGAGACACATGAAGACACTGCTCGGAGGATACCACTTACCGCCGTCACTGAGACAGGGTAAGTGCCGGGCAGACAGCGAGTGGGTGGGGGAGGGTTACAGGGGTGACATTGGATGGCACAGTGGCAGCATTTGATGGGCAGAGTAGCAGTATTCGATGGGCGCAGTGGCAGCATTTCATGGCACAGTGGCAGCATTTGATGGGCACAGTGGCAGCGTTTGATAAGTACAGTGGCAGCATTTGATGGGCACAGTGACAGCATTTGATGAGCACAGTGGCAGCATTTGATGGCACAGTAGCAGCATTTGATGGCACAGTGGCAGCATTTGATGGCACAGTGGCAGCGTTTGATGGGCACAGTGGCAGCATTTGATGGCACAGTGGCAGCATTTGATGGAATAGTGGCAGCCTTTAAAGAGTGCAGTGGCAGCCTTTAAACGGTGCAGTGGCAGCATTTGATGGGCACAGTGGCTGCAATTGATGGGCACAGTGGTGGCATTTGATGGGCACAGTGGCTGCGTTTGATGGCACAGTGGCAGCATTTGATGGCACAGTGGCAGCGTTTGATGGGCACAGTGGCAGCATTTGATGGCACAGTGGCAGCATTTGATGGAATAGTGGCAGCCTTTAAAGGGTGCAGTGGCAGCATTTGATGGCACAGTGGCAACATTTGATGGGCACAGTGGCTGCAATTGATGGGCACAGTGGCGGCATTTGATGGGCACAGTGGCTGCGTTTGATGGCACAGTGGCTGCAATTGATTGTTTTTTTCAGTATTTTTCAGTATGTTTGCGTCCCCCCAAAAATTTTAAGCACCAGCCGCAACTGTACTTGATTGTGCACGTCCACCAGCAGGGGGTGCGCATGTGCCGCTTCTGCTGTGAATATTCACAGCAGAAGCTGATCTGTGGGTGCCAGACATTCGATGTCCTTCGGCACCCATTAATTGTCCGTAAAGAACACAGAACGGCAATCTGCTTATGTAAACAAGGCAGATGTTCTGACAGGGAGGAAGGGATGGATTCTGTGTTCCTGCAAAGCAGGGACTATAATCCATTTCTACCCCTAGTAAAAACAGCACACAGTATACACCAAAACACTGGTTAGACACACATTTAACCCTTTTATCGCCCAAAATGTTTAACCCTTTTCCCTTCCAGTGTCATTAGTACAGTGCATATTTTTGGGACTATATTTGCGTCACTGACTCCCAAAAAGTGTCAGTTAGTGTCTGATTGTCTCCAGCAATATTGCAGTCCCGCTATAAGTCATTAATAGCTGCCATTATTAAATAAAAAATCCAGTTTAAATACAGTGGGAACGGAAAGTATTCAGACCCCCTTAAATTTTTCACTCTTTGTTATATTGCAGCCATTTGGTGAAATCATTTAAGTTCTTTTTTTTCCCTCATTAATGTACACACAGCACCCCATATTGACAGAAAAACACAGAATTGTTGACATTTTTGCAGATTTATTAAAAAAGAAAAACTGAAATAACCTTTGCTGTGACACTCATATATTTAACTCTTAACTATTTATGGTTCTACACCTTCATTTGAGTCCAGCTGTGTTTGATTATACTGATTGGACTTGATTAGGAAAGCCACACACCTGTCTATATAAGACCTTACAGCTCACAGTGCATGTCAGAGCAAATGAGAATCATGAGGTCAAAGGAAATGCCTGAAGAGCTCAGAGACAGAATTGTGGCAAGGCACAAATCTGGCCAAGGTTACAAAAAAAATTCTGCTGCACTCAGGGTTTCTAAGAGCACAGTGGCCTCCATAATCCTTAAATGGAAGACGTTTGGCACGACCAGAACCCTTCCTAGAGCTGGCTGTCCGGCCAAACTGAGCTATCGGGGGAGAAGAGCCTTGGTGAGAGAGGTAAAGAAGAACCCAAAGATCACTGTGGCTGAGCTCCAGAGATGCAGTGATGGGAGAAAGTTGTAGAAAGTCAACCATCACTGCAGCCCTCCACCAGTCGGATATTTATGGCAGAGTGGCCCGACGGAAGCCTCTCCTCAGTGCAAGACATATGAAACCCCCAATGGAGTTTGCTAAAAAACACCTGAAGGACTCCAAGATGGTGAGAAATAAGATTCTCTGGTCTGATGAGACCAAGATAGAACTTTTTGGCCTTAATTCTAAGTGGTATGTGTGGAGAAAACCAGGCACTGCTCATCACCTGTCCAATACAGTCCCAACAGTGAAGCATGGTGGTGGCAGCATCATGCTGTGGGGGTGTTTTTCAGCTGCAGGGACAGGATGACTGGTTGCAATCGAGGGAAAGATGAATGCGGCCAAGTACAGGGATATCCTGGCTGAAAACCTTCTCCAGAATGCTCAGGACCTCAGAATGGGCCGAAGGTTTACCTTCCAACAAGACAATAACCCTAAGCACACAGCTAAAATAATGAAGGAGTGGCTTCACAACAACTCTGTGACTGTTCTTGAATGGCCCAGTCAGAGCCCTGACTTAAACCCAATTGAGCATCTCTGGAGAGACCTAAAAATGTCTGTCCACCAACGTTTACCATCCAACCTGACAGAACTGGAGAGGATCTGCAAGGAGGAATGGCAGAGGATCCCCAAATCCAGGTGTGAAAAACTTGTTGCATCTTTCCCAAAAAGACTCATGGCTGTAATAGATCAAAGGGTGCTTCTACTAAATACTGAGCAAAGGGTCTGAATACTTAGGACCATGTGATATTTCAGTTTTTTTTTTTAATAAATCTGCAAAAATGTCAACAATTCTGTGTTTTTCTGTCAATATGGGGTGCTGTGTGTACATTAATGAGGAAAAAAATGAACTTAAATGATTTTAGCAAATGGCTGCAATATAACAGAGTGAAAAATTTAAGGGGGTCTGAATACTTTCCGTCCCCACTGTATACCATAGTTTGTAGATGCTATAACTTTCGTGTAAACCAATCAAAATACACTTATTAGGATTTTTTTTACCAAAAACATGTAGCAGAGTTCACAGTATATTGGCCCAAATTTATGAAGAAATTTGATTTATTTCTTTTTTTTTAATTTGGTATCTTTTATAGCAGAAAGTAAACAATATTGTTTTTTTTTATTCACAATTGTCTGTCATTTTTTGTTTATAGTGCAAAAAATAAAAAAATGTCAGTGGTGATCAAATACCACCAAAAGAAAGCTCTATTTGTGGGGAAAAAAATGACACCAATTTTATTTGGGTACAGCATTGCATGACTGCACAATTAGTTAAAGACTACCCCCTCTCCACCAGTCAGGTGCTCAGGTCTGTTACCCATCACCTGATTGCCTGAAACAACAGGCGCTGTGATTGGATGCCTGACGGGAGGAGAAAACGGGAGGAGAGGATGAGAAGAGACACATGAAGACACTGCTCGGAGGATACCACTTACCGCCGTCACTGAGACAGGGTAAGTGCCGGGCAGACAGCGAGTGGGTGGGGGAGGGTTACAGGGGTGACATTGGATGGCACAGTGGCAGCATTTGATGGGCAGAGTAGCAGTATTCGATGGGCGCAGTGGCAGCATTTCATGGCACAGTGGCAGCATTTGATGGGCACAGTGGCAGCGTTTGATAAGTACAGTGGCAGCATTTGATGGGCACAGTGACAGCATTTGATGAGCACAGTGGCAGCATTTGATGGCACAGTAGCAGCATTTGATGGCACAGTGGCAGCGTTTGATGGCACAGTGGCAGCGTTTGATGGGCACAGTGGCAGCATTTGATGGCACAGTGGCAGCATTTGATGGAATAGTGGCAGCCTTTAAAGAGTGCAGTGGCAGCCTTTAAACGGTGCAGTGGCAGCATTTGATGGGCACAGTGGCTGCAATTGATGGGCACAGTGGTGGCATTTGATGGGCACAGTGGCTGCGTTTGATGGCACAGTGGCAGCATTTGATGGCACAGTGGCAGCGTTTGATGGGCACAGTGGCAGCATTTGATGGCACAGTGGCAGCATTTGATGGAATAGTGGCAGCCTTTAAAGGGTGCAGTGGCAGCATTTGATGGCACAGTGGCAACATTTGATGGGCACAGTGGCTGCAATTGATGGGCACAGTGGCGGCATTTGATGGGCACAGTGGCTACGTTTGATGGCACAGTGGCTGCAATTGATTGTTTTTTTCAGTATTTTTCAGTATGTTTGCGTCCCCCCAAAAATTTTAAGCACCAGCCGCAACTGTACTTGATTGTGCACGTCCACCAGCAGGGGGTGCGCATGTGCCGCTTCTGCTGTGAATATTCACAGCAGAAGCTGATCTGTGGGTGCCAGACATTCGATGTCCTTCGGCACCCATTAATTGTCGGTAAAGAACACAGAACGGCAATCTGCTTATGTAAACAAGGAAGATGTTCTGACAGGGAGGAAGGGATGGATTCTGTGTTCCTGCAAAGCAGGGACTATAATCCATTTCTACCCCTAGTAAAAACAGCACACAGTATACACCAAAACACTGGTTAGACACACATTTAACCCTTTTATCGCCCAAAATGTTTAACCCTTTTCCCTTCCAGTGTCATTAGTACAGTGCATATTTTTGGGACTATATTTGCGTCACTGATTCCCAAAAAGTGTCAGTTAGTGTCTGATTGTCTCCAGCAATATTGCAGTCCCGCTATAAGTCATTAATAGCTGCCATTATTAAATAAAAAATCCAGTTTATATACAGTGGGAACGGAAAGTATTCAGACCCCCTTAAATTTTTCACTCTTTGTTATATTGCAGCCATTTGGTGAAATCATTTAAGTTCTTTTTTTTCCCTCATTAATGTACACACAGCACCCCATATTGACAGAAAAACACAGAATTGTTGACATTTTTGTGGATTTATTAAAAAAGAAAAACTGAAATAACCTTTGCTGTGACACTCATATATTTAACTCTTAACTGTTTATGGTTCTACACCTTCATTTGAGTCCAGCTGTGTTTGATTATACTGATTGGACTTGATTAGGAAAGCCACACACCTGTCTATATAAGACCTTACAGCTCACAGTGCATGTCAGAGCAAATGAGAATCATGAGGTCAAAGGAAATGCCTGAAGAGCCCAGAGACAGAATTGTGGCAAGGCACAGATCTGGCCAAGGTTACAAAAAAAATTCTGCTGCACTCAGGGTTTCTAAGAGCACAGTGGCCTCCATAATCCTTAAATGGAAGACGTTTGGCACGACCAGAACCCTTCCTAGAGCTGGCTGTCCGGCCAAACTGAGCTATCGGGGGAGAAGAGCCTTGGTGAGAGAGGTAAAGAAGAACCCAAAGATCACTGTGGCTGAGCTCCAGAGATGCAGTGATGGGAGAAAGTTGTAGAAAGTCAACCATCACTGCAGCCCTCCACCAGTCGGATATTTATGGCAGAGTGGCCCGACAGAAGCCTCTCCTCAGTGCAAGACATATGAAACCCCCAATGGAGTTTGCTAAAAAAACACCTGAAGGACTCCAAGATGGTGAGAAATAAGATTCTCTGGTCTGATGAGACCAAGATAGAACTTTTTGGCCTTAATTCTAAGTGGTATGTGTGGAGAAAACCAGGCACTGCTCATCACCTGTCCAATACAGTCCCAACAGTGAAGCATGGTGGTGGCAGCATCATGCTGTGGGGGTGTTTTTCAGCTGCAGGGACAGGATGACTGGTTGCAATCGAGGGAAAGATGAATGCGGCCAAGTACAGGGATATCCTGGCTGAAAACCTTCTCCAGAATGCTCAGGACCTCAGAATGGGCCGAAGGTTTACCTTCCAACAAGACAATAACCCTAAGCACACAGCTAAAATAATGAAGGAGTGGCTTCACAACAACTCTATGACTGTTCTTGAATGGCCCAGTCAGAGCCCTGACTTAAACCCAATTGAGCATCTCTGGAGAGACCTAAAAATGTCTGTCCACCAACGTTTACCATTCAACCTGACAGAACTGGAGAGGATCTGCAAGGAGAAATGGCAGAGGATCCCCAAATCCAGGTGTGAAAAACTTGTTGCATCTTTCCCAAAAAGACTCATGGCTGTAATAGATCAAAGGGTGCTTCTACTAAATACTGAGCAAAGGGTCTGAATACTTAGGACCATGTGATATTTCAGTTTTTTTTTTAATAAATCTGCAAAAATGTCAACAATTCTGTGTTTTTCTATCAATATGGGGTGCTGTGTGTACATTAATGAGGAAAAAAATGAACTTAAATGATTTTAGCAAATGGCTGCAATATAACAGAGTGAAAAATTTAAGGGGGTCTGAATACTTTCCGTCCCCACTGTATACCATAGTTTGTAGATGCTATAACTTTCGTGTAAACCAATCAAAATACACTTATTAGGATTTTTTTTACCAAAAACATGTAGCAGAGTTCACAGTATATTGGCCCAAATTTATGAAGAAATTTGATTTATTTCTTTTTTTTTAATTTGGTATCTTTTATAGCAGAAAGTAAACAATATTGTTTTTTTTATTCACAATTGTCTGTCATTTTTTGTTTATAGTGCAAAAAATAAAAAAATGTCAGTGGTGATCAAATACCACCAAAAGAAAGCTCTATTTGTGGGGAAAAAAATGACACCAATTTTATTTGGGTACAGCATTGCATGACTGCACAATTAGTTAAAGACTACCCCCTCTCCACCAGTCAGGTGCTCAGGTCTGTTACCCATCACCTGATTGCCTGAAACAACAGGCGCTGTGATTGGATGCCTGACGGGAGGAGAGGACGGGAGGAGAGGATGAGAAGAGACACATGAAGACACTGCTCGGAGGATACCACTTACCGCCGTCACTGAGACAGGGTAAGTGCCGGGCAGACAGCGAGTGGGTGGGGGAGGGTTACAGAAATGTCAGTGGTGATCAAATACCACCAAAAGAAAGCTCTATTTGTGGGGAAAAAAATGACACCAATTTTATTTGTGTACAGCATTGCATGACTGCACAATTAGTTAAAGAACCGCAGTGTTGTAATGCAAAAAGTGGCCTAGTCATGAAGGAGGGTAAATGGTTCAGGAAAAAAATGTCCCATTAGCAGGGCCGGACTGACCTACCGGGATACCGGGAGATATCCCGGTAGGCCGCCTGCCGTGAGGCCGCTTTGAGTTGCGGCTGCCTCTCTCCTGCTCCTGCGTGTCACGGAGCTGGCTGGGTCTGTGTTCGGCGGTGGCACTGTAACAAGGTCCCGCCCCCTAGACCGGCTTGTGTGATAGTAGATAGAATCAGTGTTCCGCCTATCACACGAGCCGGTCTGGGGGGCGGGACCGCGCTACAGCGCCGCCGCCAAACACAGACCCAGCCAGCTCCGTGATCCATCATCCACATGAGTAGATGCCCGCCCGTATAGCCCGCACTGTGTGCCTGGATAGGAGGATCGGCGGGGGGGCGCATATAGAGGAAATTGGCTTTCTATATTCCTCTATGCAGCCGCTGAATACTTGCAGGAGGGAGAGGAGGAGAATCAAGCATTCAGCGGCTGCATGGAGGAATATAGAAAGCTAATTTCCTCTATATGCGGTCCCCCTGCCGATCCTCCTATCCAACTTCTTTTACTGGCCCCCCCAGTTCTCCTTGTGCTCCCTGGCTCCCCCCCATGCTCTCCTCCCCTCACCACACTCTCCAGCCCCCCCTCACAGTTCTTCTCCCCCTGTTTTTTCTGCCCCCCTGCTCTCCAGTTCCCCCCATCCTACTCTAGCCACCATCCCAGTGCTCTTCACTCCCCCAGTGCTCTCCACCCATGTTCATTCCCCCCAGTGCTCTCCAGCTCTCCCCATCACTCTCCAGCCCCCACCCCAGTGCTCTCTGCCCCCCACAGTGCTCTCCAGCCCCCCATTCTCCGCACCCCTGTTCTTTCGGTCCCCCCGGTGCTCTTAAGCTCCACCTATTGCTCTCCAGCCCCCCCGTGCTCTTTGCCCCCGTGCTCTCCACCCCTGTTTTTTTTTGCTCCCCCTCCAGTGCTCTCAAGCTTCCCCCCAGCACTCTCCGCTCCCCACCCCTGTACTCTCCACTTCCCCCTGCATTTTGCCCCCACCCATGTGCTCTCCAAACCCTGCCAGTGCTCTCCAGTCCCCCGTGCTTTCCACCCCTGTTCTTTCTGGCCCCCACTGGTGCTTTCAAGCTCCCCCCATTGCTCTTCACTCCCCCCTGCTCTTTGTACCCCCCAATGCTCTCCACCCCAGTTTTTCTGCCCCTCCCCCAGTGCTCTTCGCCACCCCACACTCTTAGCCCCCACAGTGCTCTCCACCTCTGTTCTTTTGGACCCCCAGTTTTCTCAAGTCCCCCCCAGTGCTCTCCGTGCCCCATCCCTGTGATCTCCACTCCCCCCTGCTCTTTGCCCCCACCCATGTGCTCTCCAACCCCGCCAGTACTCTCTGCTCCCCCTTCTTTCCAGCTCCCACCCAGTGCTCTCCACTTCTCCAGGACCAGAGGACAGGCTGACTGGGGCGGGAAAATGAGGATGGCTGAAGGTGCAGGTGGCCAGGGACCACTCCATCTCACAGCAAACAGATCCTCTGGAAGGAGCACTGTCCCCATCCAAAATGAGAACAGACCCTGCCTGTTGCTGACCATCATGGATATCCTGCTGGCATGCAAGGTACCGTACAAGCATCAACAACACACCTTCCCACAGACAGGGACTGCTGACTGGGCCATGGGGCACAGGAGGGGCTGCAATGATGGGCACAGTGAAGCTGCATTCCTGGGCACAGTGAGACTGCATTCACGGCACAGTAAAGCTGCATTTGATGGGCACAGTTAGGCTGCATTGATGGGCACAGTGAGACTGCAATGATGGGTACAGTGAGGCTGCAATGCTGGGCACAGTGAGGCTGCAATGGCGGGCACAGTGAGGCTGCAATGGTGGGCACAGTGAGGCTGCAATGGTGGGCACAGTGAGGCTGCAATGGTGAGCACAGTGAGGCTGCAATGGTGGGCACAGTGAGGCCGCATTCATGGGCACAGTGAGACTGCATTCACGGGCAGAGTAAAGCTGCATTTGATGAGCACAGTGAGGCTGCATTGATGGGCACAGTGAGGCTGCATTGATGGGCACAGTGAGGCTGCATTTGATTGGTACTGATGAGGCTGCATTTGATGGGCACTGGTGAGGCTGCATTGAGCTCCTGTATCATGTCTGCAGTCTCTGACCATCTCCTGTATCATGTCTGCAGTCTCTGAGGGAGTCTGCTGAGGAGTCAAGAGTGGGAGCACCGCCGGGATGGGGGTCATGGGAGAAGTCAGACAAGTGTGGACTGTGGAGATAAGACTATAGAATAAAACCAGAGCCACCGAGCTGGAGCCGACTGACTGAGCCCTACACAGTGTACCTGAGAGGAGGTCAGTGACAGCACCACTAGGCCAGTCTGAAGGGGGCGTCACTGATGTAAGGGGGAGTGAATACGATAATGTAAGGGGGCACCGATATAAAGCAAAGCCTTATATCAGTAACCCACCCCCCCTTACCTTAGTGTATTCTTTCTGCGGAAGGTGGTGACCCCCCTCCCACGTTCTGAATCCTGGGGTCCCCCTTGATGATTGATCACTTACCGCTTTTAACTGGAATTTGCTTTTATATATATATATATATGTGTATATATATATATATATATATATATATATATATATATATATATATATATATATATATATATATATATAAAGCCCTATGTGATTTCATATCTGTCTTATCTATATATAATACACTCTTCAAATGTGCATTTTATGGTTTTCCCTTTCATGAACAAGAAATCAATGACGTTATGCTGTTGCGCTGGTTTATTAATGCTGTTGCGGTGGTATAATAATGCTGTCGGGCTGGTATGAAATTTTTTCCATGGCTGGATGTTATTCCCAGTCCGGCCCTGCCCATTAGTTGTATCACCTCTTCACCTACCTATATACTTACTGAGTCCTATTTTGATCCAGTACTGCACCAGTCTGCAGTGGCACTGGTCTGTGTTTTACTTGCATTTCTACAAGCAGGTAGAGTCTTGATTTATTGCATCACAAAAGTGTTTGGGTGCCTGGTAGCTACCATTAAGGCTACAGGAGCTTATTGTTTGTATACTGGCTTAATTTTTTTGCTAATCTCCCTTATTTTATTTTTTTTTAATGCTGTACAATCAGCTAGGTGGAGTTCTTGGGAAAAAAGGTTTTGACAAGAACACTGCCACTGAAGGCAGGGAAACTCAAAATTGGAAATTTGAATTTTTGACATTAATAAATAAGGTTCAGTGAGGAAAATACTTTACCACCAGTATGCCTCACAGTGTTAAACTCTTATGCACTTATGCAGCTGTGTACCTACAATTCAAGACAGAGACGGAGTTATTTTAAATTGGACCAATTATACTAACAAGCAATATTTATTGAAGTTTTTTGTCAAGGATTGGTGGAAGATTTTATTTTAATTTTTCACACTATGCTTTAAAACAATCAGGTAGGTGGACCACTGCACATGCTTGTATGGATATTGGTCCAGGTGCCATACAAGAAAAAAGTAATTAAAATATAAAGCAGGCAGTAGGTGCACCCAATAGGACTTACAATCTTAAGACTTGGGAAAGACAGGCTGCGCCCAGCACCAATGTTGACATTGATTAAACTAAGTTAGAAAATTCCTCTTATTGTAACTCCTGTTGGGTGCACCGACTACCTACTTACATACTGTAAGCTTTTAAACAAATAATAAACATACAAATTCCTAATAACTTTCATTTCCAGATCAATTGTCCTTATTGGAACAACAATCATTGGATGTTTAAGTGCAAAGGTAAATAGTAGGATGCTGTTATGAAACCTAAAAACATATTTGCTAAGGTTGCATATTGCTTAAGTAATATAGTAAGTAAAGACTAATAGTATTGCTACTGTATTTGCAGGCTAGCAGTATTAGCCAATTTAATCTGGCACTTGGTTCTTGGGTATCTTTTTTAACATACATTTGTTCCTATCAGGTCATCTCTGAATTTTAATGTATATGGTATATCATGGCATGATAAGGCATTTGAAATGTTCTAGCTTAAAGCAAGATAAAAAGAGGACAGATGAACAGAAAGATGAAAGAAAGAACAAGTATTTGACCAGATCAAGGTTAATGGGATTCTTGCAACACTTTTGCAGTGATGTTAGGTGTCTCTTAGTTTGTACATTAGTAACTGTTAATTATCCTTTTTGATGAGTCAAAGCGTGTTTTAACCATATATTTTCAAGCTGCAACACAGTTCTCTTGCATCTTTTTATTGAGAATATTATCTGCTCAGCATGATTTCAGAACAGAATATTTTTTTCTTTCTTAAATTGCTAAATAGTTTCCTCAAATTTCCAGTAAAACAAAACAGCACTTGCAGCTCTCTGCAATGAAGTGGAAACTGAAAAAACCCATGACTGATTGCAAATATAGGAAATTAATATACTGTACATATATGCCTTAAATCAGTGCACAATCTATCTAGTCTAGTCTATATAGTCTAATGATCCATAAATCTTTATACTATAAAATGAAATCACAGTTTGAAGTATATTGGCTAACTCAAAATTTTAAAGATGCAAGGTTTCAAAATGTATTTGAGCAACTGATCTAAAAAGCACTTACAGTATATCACAAAAGTGAGTACACCCCTCACATTTTTGTAAATATTTTATTATATCTTTTCATGTGACAACACTGAAGAAATTACACTTTGCTACAATGTAAAGTAGTGAGTGTAAAGCTTGTATAACAGTGTCAATTTGCTGTCCCCTCAAAATAACTCAACACACAGCCATTAATGTCTAAACCACTGGCAACAAAAGTGAGTACACCTCTAAATTAAAATGGGTCCAATTAGCCATTTCCCTCCCTGGTGTCATGTGACTCATTAGTGTTACAAAGTCTCAGGTGTGAATGGGGAGCAGGTGTGCAGGAGCAGGTGTGTTAAATTTGGTGTTATCGCTCTCTCACTCTCTCATACTGGTCACTGGAAGTTCAACATGGCAAAGAACTCTCTGAGGATCTGAAAAAAAAAATTGCTGCTCTACATAAAGATGGCCTAGGCTGGGGCGTGGCTTGGCGCACGGCTTGGATGGCAGCACACTAGAGGAGCTCTGTCAGACACACAGCCTGTTAGCCTGACACCCTTTCCAAGAACCCTCCAGGAAGCTACACAGCACCCCGCACACGCGTTCCCGCAAAGGGTTGACGACTCCCACAGCCAGGAATATCGTGGATTTATTGAGACAAAAGCCGGAGGCTGAGAACGGCAAGGCTGAATCCAAGATGGCGCCGACACAGCAGGCAGAGCTCCACGAGGAAGACTTCAGCGGTGAGTCAGACGTTAGTGAAGACATTAACAGGGGGAAATCAAGACTTCACAAGCCCCTAACATACGCAGATATGTCCGGTTTCACAGCCGAAATCAAATCGGCCTTTTCAGCCGCCATAACCGACCTCAAAACAAATCTGGCTGTCCTCACTGAAAAATTAGCATCGGCGGAACATGCAGGGAAACAGAGAGATAAGGCCCTGGACAGGATGGACAAGATTGCTGTGTCCCACACCCAACACTTTATAGATGTAAACAGACACCTGGAAGACCTCGACAATAGAGGCAGGAGGAATAATATTAGGGTGCGGGGGATCCCCAAAACTGTGGAGGCAGATCAAATAGCCCCGGCCCTACAGAGGGTCTTTAATAGCCTACTGGAAAGGCAGGAGGAGACTGTGATTGATTTCATCAGGGCCCACAGAGCACTCAGGCCTAGAGGCCCCGACACTGCACCACCCCGGGACATCATTTGCTGCCTCCAAAGCTTCGAATTAAAGGAGGACATAATGCGCAAAGCGAGGAGGAATGAGAGGATCATTTTTAATGGAGAGAACATAATGTTATTCCAAGATCTATCCCAGATTACACTTAAAAACCGTAGGGCTCTGCGCCCACTACTGGACAAACTTCGTGAAAAAGACCTCAGATACACATGGCGTTTCCCCTTTGCCCTCATTGTGGCGACAAATGGACACCAGCATATCCTACGCACCCCATTGGATCTTCCCGATTTCTGTGCAGGACTTGGCCTTGACCTAGTGGACTTGCCAGATTGGTATGCCGAGTTTGCATTACCACCACACAACAGGAGCCCATCCAGATCACCATTTTCCACACCTGAAAATGAAGTCAGGCAAAGCAGGAAGCTCCAAATCCAACACACCGAATGCAAGAGCTCTTTGGGACTGTGACCACACGGAGGATTGATGCAGAGCTGTCCAGCCTACAAGCCTTTACAACAACCTGACTATCTGTTTTGATCCCAGAGGGAATTATTTTTGCCCAGTTCAACTGCCGATTTTTGTCCTTTTTTTTTTTCTTTTGTATTTGTTTTTGCCTTTTTAAGGCTCAGTTTACTAGGGCCATGCCCCACTGACTCTCATTTCCTTAAGGCAGACTTTGGCTTGCTATATGCACATGTTGTGTACTACAGTTTATTTCAAGATGTCTTAGCATTAGTCTAAGTTATAGCAGTTCTGGGGCCCTCGCGGCGGTGGAGGCTGGCTTGACCGTGACACTTTAGAGGTGGCGGTCGGCTGGGTCTTCACGTCGCCGGGGAGACAGTGATAGCGGGGCCTCTCGGTCCTCCTGTTTGGGGACGGAGAGGACCCTTTAATCGATAGGGTGAATTAAACATATATATGTTATTCTAGTTAAGAGATGTATATCTCTTATTAGCCTTAGGCTGTGTGTCCGTTGGAGGTCGGCTTTGCCAGTTATATCCTTCATAAGTTTTTTGGCTTAAACTTAACGGTTCGTTTTGTTAAACTCATACACCAGGCAGCCGCCTCCCCCTACCCCCACAAGTGGTCTGTCACTGCATTAAGCTTTGCAGACGCACTACAGTTCTCTAGATAGGGCTCTATCTAGAGGTTGAACTTAATTCCTATTCTACTCGTTCCTCTTCTCACCTTCACTTTCTTGTTTTCTTACTTTCTGCCCTTTTTCTCAGTTTTTTGTTCTCTCACCCACCTCTCTATCTTACTTCTTGTCACACCTCTCAGAGGCTCTGACCACCCACGTCCTCGACCTTAAGAACGCCTTAACTGACCACCGGCATTTCTTTTTCAGATTAATAGAGTTTTGCACCACTCCTGAGTCTGTACCATGGCTTACTCTCTTCTAGGGCGCAATCCCACAGTAATATCCCACAATATACAGGGATTGAATACCCCGGAGAAGAGATCCACATTACTTAGAGAAATCAAAAAAGGTAAGCCACATTTCAAACTACTACAGGAAACCCACTTTAAAACTGGCCACGTCCCCAGGCTCACTGACTCGAACTACACAAGGGTTTATCATGCCACAAACAGCCTCGCTAAAACTAAAGGGGTCTCGATACTGGTCAGTAAGAATGCACCTTTTGACCTGACGGACCAGCTGACAGACCCTGAGGGCAGATACATTTTCCTAAAAGGGAATTACAGTGGAACGCCCATCACAATAGCAAATGTGTATTTCCCGAACTCAGCACACCTGCTATTTTGTAAACAGATGGTTCATAAGTTGCAGGAGTTTGCTGTGGGGTGTCTGATACTGGGGGGAGACTTCAACATCCCCCTGAACCCCCTAACGGACACCTCCAATGGCAACACTAGCATTAGGTACAAAACCCTGAAAGGCATTAAATGCCTCCTCCATAAGTTGGGACTGATAGATTTGTGGAGATTTCTCAACCCACATGGACGTGACTACACGTTTTATTCAGCACCACACAAAAAATACACTCGGATAGATTATCTGTTTATAACTCAAAAAGACCTTCCTACTCTTTCCGACGCATGCATAGGCACTCAATCTCTCTCCGATCACGCTCCAGTGGCAGTAACATTAGACCTGACAAAGTCGCCAAAAAAGACCCAGATCTGGAGGCTTAACTCCTCGATACTCTCTGACCCCACCCATCTACCCAAACTCAAAGAGGCCCTGTCAAATTTTTTCACCCAGAATAACACCCCAGGGATGGACCCACTGATGATTTGGGAAGCCCACAAATGCACTCTAAGGGGGGAATTGATTTCGATAGGGGCTAGAAGGAAAAAGGAGAGAGAAAGGGAAATCAAAACTCTAATAAGTTGTATCCATAAGTTAGAGTCCCAACAAAAACAATCTCTTGCATTGGTACAGCCACAGAATTATTAGCAGCCAGGAAACAACTACAGACACTTTTTGATGCTAAAGCCAAACGATTCTTATTTTTCAGGAAAAAAATCTACTACGAGGGGGGCAACAAACCAGGCAAGACGTTGGCGAGGCCGCTAAGAGTCCACACCCAAAACAATAGCATTATAGGCATAAGACAGCAAAAAAATGGGACACTAGATGTCACCACAGAGGAGATTGCTAAACATTTCCATACATTTTACTCAAATCTATACAATTCACCGCCACAGCACAAACAACCAGGTATGGATGGTAATAGAACACAAGTAATCAAAGACTATCTTAGTAAGAGTGGTCTCCCATCTCTTGACACGGCGGAAGCTAACACCCTTGAAGACACAATAACCACGACCAAAATTAGAATGGCCATTAAGAATTTGAAGTTAGGTAAGAGTCCCGGCCCGGATGGGTACACGGCTATCTACTACAAAACATTTACAGACCTGTTGACAGATCCCCTAGCGGCGGCCTTGAACTCCTTGTCTGAACCCAAGACCACAACCCCAGATTTACTTTCAGCCTATATAACAGTAATACCGAAAGCAGGTAAAGACCCCTCCGATTGTGCCAGTTATCGTCCTATATCCTTGCTGAATCTGGACGTGAAAATCTTTGTGAGGATTCTTGCTGACAGACTGAGACCCTACCTCCAAAAAATAATTGGCCCGGAACAGGTGGGTTTTATGCCCGACCGTGAAGCTAAAGATAATGTCACTAAAGCCCTTCTACTAATCCACCAAATGGGCTCCAGTGGATCAGAGGGCCTAGACATATTGGACTGGGTGATAGGATGTTGGCCTGGATCTCCGCACTTTATCATAACCCCTCGGCTAGACTGAAAATAAACGGCACTCTCTCGGAGCGGGTACATATCGCGAATGGTACAAGACAAGGCTGCCCCCTTTCACCACTCCTATTCATTTTAACCCTAGAGCCATTTATTAGACAGGTCAATGCAAATAAATCGATCAGGGGATTCCGGGTGGGGGGGCGTGAGTTCAAGGTAGCCGCCTATGCCGATGATTTGTTATTTTTTATATCTAGACCCCACACTACTCTTCCCAATCTTATGAAAGCCTTTGAACATTATAGCTATGTCTCCAACCTAAAAATAAACTACTCCAAATCGGAAGCAATGAATATATCCCTCCCCAACCATTCACTCACATCGGTGATAGAGAACTCACCCTTCAAATGGGACCACAAAAAACTGAAATATTTGGGGGTGTTTTTAACACCACAATTATCGACAATATACGAACAAAATTTCCCCCTCTTTTAAAGTCTATAGAAACGGACTTACGCAAATGGCACGCTGGAACCTTCTCTTGGTTCGGAAGGGCAGCAGTCATTAAAATGACAGTCCTCCCTAGGCTCCTTTACCTAATGCGCACATTACCGATAAAACTGCCACCTACCATGTTCAGGACACTGAGAACCATGTTTTTGAAATTTATTTGGGCACACAAAAATCCGAGAATCAAACTTGAAACTCTGCAGAAAGCGAAGGCACTGGGAGGGTTAGGAGTACCCAACTTACAGGGTTATTACAAAGCATCCCACGTAACAAGGGTTATCGACTGCCACTGTCACAGAGACTCCAAAGACTGGGTGAAATTAGAAACAGACCTTCAAGCCTTACCACTTACCTTTGCACCTTGGCGACCTTGGCATTCATACACTGACGACCTGAAGCAACACCCCTTAACGGGTACCACTCTGAAAGTGATCCATGAGATACCCGCTGACACAGGAGTTACATCCACCTTGGGTCCACTTACCCCACTGCGGGATAACCCAGATTTCATCCCAGGGGTGGGCAACCCTCACCTCAGATCCTCCCACAGTGACAGACCTCTTTTGGCAAGAGACTGTTACCATCAAGCCAAAATTAAAGACTTTCAGACACTTAAACAAAATGACAATGTGACTGACTTGCCCTTTTGGACATACCTCCAAGTTAGAAGCTATGTAAGCACTAACCACAAGGTGGGAGACTTTTCAAGGCCTTTGACAGATTTCGAGTCTGTGTGCCTTGGGGGAGAGCCAATACGTGGGGCTACTTCAATTATTTATGCGTGGCTACAGAACACGAAGACACCCATGGACGACAGACTCAGAGGGCGGTGGTCAGAAGCTTTACAGGTAAACATAACCCCGAAACAGTGGAGGAACGCTTGCATCTTATCACACAAGTGCTCTATCAGCACCAAAGTGCAAGAGACAGCTTTCAAACTCTTGACTCAGTGGTACCTAACTCCAACAAAATTAAATAAGATGTTCCCCCAGACATCGGATCGATGCTGGAGGTGTATGGGAGATAGTGGAACTTTGCTACACATATGGTGGCACTGTCCTTTGATTGCCCATTTCTGGGACAGTGTACGAGAATATATCAAAAAAATCACTGAGACCACTCTACCTTTAGATGCAGCCTGTTGCCTGCTGCATATTTCGAGCTGGCCTCTGAGGAGATATAAGCGTTCGCTCACAAAACACTTACTAAATGTGGCCAAGTCCCTCATCCCACTTTATTGGAAATCAACTCACGTACCAACAACTAAGGAATGGCTAAATAGGGTCATAGAATTTTATGAAATGGAAGACACTTTGGCGCAAGCAAACGAACAAGTTGAAATCTTTCTCGATACTTGGCGCCCATGGATCGTGTTTAAATACTCCCAAGCATTTTCCGACATTTTCAGTGCCCAGGTTTAGGCGATAAGCTAAATTAGTCTTAGATATGGCGTAACAGTAGATCTGTGCTGGACTACTCACTTGGTCGACGTGGGTGGTCGAGGTCAACTAGGATTACTCAAGATCATTTCCGCTTCTTTTTTATATTACGATATTAAATAAACACAAACTTCACTCCTCCTACTTCACATATGGCTTGGGGTTTCGTTTCCCCTTCTTTTACATGTATACTTTATTTTTTCCCCCCTTCTCATCTCTTTGATCCACTCAGAGGGTCATTTGTAATATCGCATATAATATTATTATAGGCCTAGGCGAAATGGGTTGTGACATTGAACAGGCTTATTTCTGAGGTGATATGGTTCATGTAAAAGACACAACCGATACTACAGTGTTCAATTTTTGATTATTTTGAATCAACATTACATAAACAAATGTAAACTGCGGCCTTTTTACTGAAACTTATGTTCGATCAGAAGCATTTTTATTGTACTCTCTGTTCTGTACTGTCTACTTAATACTTTGTAATAAACTTCTTTAATGGAAAAAAAAGATGGCCTAGGCTATAAGAAGATTGCCAAGACCCTGAAACTGAGCTGCAGCACGGTGGCCAAGACCATACAGCGGTTTAACAGGACAGGTTCCACTAAGAACAGGCCTTGCCATGGTCGACCAAAGAAGTTGAGTGCACGTGCTCAGCATCACATCCAGAGGTTGTCTTTGGGAAATAGAGTGCTGCCAGCATTGCTGCAGAGGTTGAAGGGGTGGGGTTTCAGCCTGTCAGTGCTCAGACCATACGCTGCACACTGCATCAAATTGATCTGCATGGCTGTCGTCCTAGAAGCAAGCCTCTTCCAAAGATGATGCACAAGAAAGGCGGCAGTTTGTTGATGATAAGCAGACTAAGGACATTGATTACTGGAACCATTTTCTCTGGTCTGATGAGACCAAGATAAACTTATTTGGTTCAGATGGTGTCAAGCGTGTGTGGCAGCAACCAGGTGAGGAGTACAAAGATAAGTGTGTCTTGCCTACAGTCAAGCATGGTGGTGGGAGTGTCATGGTCTGGGGCTGTATGACTGCTGCTGGCACTGAGAAGCTACAGTTCATTGAGGGAACCATGAATGCCAACATGTACTGTGACAAACTGAAGCAGAGCATGATCCCCTCCCTTTGGAGACTGGGCCGCAGGTCAGTATTCCATCATGATAACAACCCTTAAACACACTTCCAAGACGACCACTACCTTGCTAAAGAAGCTGAGGGTAAAGGTGATGGACTGGCCAAGCATGTCTCCAGACCTAAACCCTATTGAGCATCTGTGAGGCATCCTCAAACGGAAGGGGAAGGAGCACAAGGTCTCTAACATCCACCAGCTCCGTGGTGGCCACACAAAATATTGATACTTTGTGTGGACATTTTCACTTAGGGGTGTACTCACTTTTGTTGCCAGCGGTTTAGACATTAATGGCTGTGTGTTGAGTTATTTTGAGGGGACAGCAAATTTACACTGTTAGGCCTCATGTACACTGCTACTGGTAAACGGACATTCAGAGGCAGTTGTATGCTTTTTTCAGCTGCCCCTAATTCAATGTTATATATGTGTACATGTACACAGGTTCATTTAATGTCGTTTTTAGGCAGTTGAGTTTAGAGTCCTTTTTTGGAAAGCAAAAAAATGAGTTCAGACACTGAGTTTAGAGGCATTTCAAGTGCCAAACACTTCTAAATGTGGCTAAACTTCTGTATCCCATATTTTTTGTTTGCCACCTTTGCAGCATGCATGTCCACCATTTTCACAATATCAAAAATTAGTGTAGCGCTAGAAAGCTGTACCTGATAAAGGAAAAATCTAACTAAAAATAGTGCAAGGTGACACAAAATAACCTATAATTACAGTGTTATGTAACAATGTGAACTATACACACAAATAAATAAAACTGAATGATGAAACATAAATCAAATGCGAACACGTGACAATGTCCACACGGATGAGAAAATGGTATAGGAAAGTTCTTTCTCCTCAATCTCCTGCTGGAGTTGAAACGTCTGCTCAAAGTAGACTGTTGAACACACTGATGGATATAACAGACAAATTCTTAAATGGGGGGTAGGGTACTCTAACCAAATAAGATGGACGCACATACCATACGGCAGTGCATCAAACGGGCTTGTAATACTGGATTCCTGATGGTATACAGATGCCGGACTGGAGGATACCAATACGTCTCCAACTCCAGGCCACTCACTGATTGGTTTACGGCTCCAGGGCTTTCAGTGACCAGACCAATCCAAGAAACGATTTCAGCAGGAAGGTAAACTTAAGTACCCAAATACAAAAATTCAAGAAAATAGGGAGCTCTATATGGCGCAGGTCAACCAAAAAATGGTTTATTCAGATAAAAAACATCTTACGATGAAATACAGGATATAAAATAAATTGTGATCACAAAAAGATAAAAAGCAATGTGGGAAGCAGGAGGTGCTGGCCAGCACCTCCTGCTTCCCACATTGCTTTTTATCTTTTTGTGATCACAATTTATTTTATTGTAATTGTAAGATGTTTTTTATCTGAATAAACCATTTTTTGGTTGACCTGCGCTAAAAAGGATTTTTCAGTATGTATGTGAGTACTAAAATCTTATTTTCTTTCTTGTCGATTGAGGGTCACAGGAATTAAGTCTTCTGTGGTTGGCAGTACTGTAGAATGACAGTTGGAGACTTTCTCCCAATAGACTCCAAGAACAGGATTTTCTGGTGAGCACAAAAATCCTATTATTCTCTTGGTGAATAAGTCCACACTTGTATGACTAGAATAAAAATAAAAAAATAAATTAAAAAAAGCTGTAAAACAAATCTGCAATATATATATTTTTTTACCAATAAAATTTTTTTATTGTAAAATTCACAAAAGTAACAATTATACAGATATAAAACATTTTAGTCTTTTAACATGTATTCGAGTATGTTTGTTTTTGATCGTTTACCTGTTTATATAATATATTCCAGCCTAGCAGCAATACTAATGGAGATCTTTCAATATATAGAAAAAAGAGAAATCAAACTGGGAGAGATTTTTTCTAATAATCATAATCCTGAGGAGGTTAACACCTTATCTCTCGGGTTTAGGAAACTAGGGTATCTGTTTGAGAAAAAAGTAAAAACTTGGTGGGATATAGTAACGTTTGAACAATATCTCACTGCGAAGCTGATCCCTAGAAGACTCAGATGGGAGGTACCTCCCAATGATGGCCTCATGGATGATTACTCCATAAAGGAATGGGGGGATTTTTTTACCAAGAAAGGCCTAGAATTAATTGATTTTCTGCTATCACGGAAACGGCGGAAAATGATTCTTCTTGAAACTCAGATTGCAGAACTTAAGAGTTCCATTGAGTCCCACAAAGAGTCTGAAGAATTTCTTAGACTTTCAGCAGAGTTGAAAAATAAGCTCATAAAATGGGACTATGAAACTCAAAATAAAAAGAAGAAGAAATATATAAGAGATACAGATGATTTTGGGAGAGGGAATATCTACAAATGGCAGAATAAACCTGTTGACGCCCCTAATAATCAGCCAGTGTTGCATCCCACATCTTCTGAACCCCCTCAAACTCCTCTTGACGACCACAAAGGGGAGGGGATTGTCCACTATGATCAGTGTGATTATACCAGCACCCCAACCCCCTCTCGAGGTAATTTATTCAAAACTGTATATAACAAGAGAGGTAAGAATAAAAAGGGCAGGGGCACTAGGCGGGATGTATATGAGTCTCCGTTTAGACAGTACCCTTGGAATCCACCTTATACAAATGATGATGTTTACTATCATCAAGATTCCTATCATCAAGGTACAGACCGAAATTGGGGACCTAATGATGTTCGGCCTTACAACCAGTATTACACTAACTCCTCCAATACCCCTTGTAACAGAGGGAGAGAATCTCAGTCTTATGGACATCCGGTACATACCCAAAATAGGTTTGCACCATTACAGAGTTCTGGCCCCAGAAGAGGAGGGGATTTTCACAGGACCCAGAGGGGGATGGGGAGGGGAGCTCCGTCCATCCCACCCAAACCAGGGGGAGGGTGGAACGTTCCCCCGCCACCTCCCAATCTAGACAACGGTCCAAGGAAAAGAAAACTCTTAGAGGAAGGAGAGGAGGCAGGCGAACTCAAAAGAGTCAGACCACAATAGGGGCGGGTATCTACAACCTGAGTGGCTCTCCCCTAAGCGAGGATGAGATGATGGTTCTAGATAAGGGCCTCAAATATGCCCCCATTCGTAACTTAAATAAATTCCAGACCTACATAGGACTACAAAAATTTATTAGAAGCTTGAATATTAAAAAGTATCATCTTTCTAACCCGGTAACACGTACTTTATCAAACGATTCTAAACCATTGGGTACTCATTCGTCTCTCCGCAATAAATCGGTCTTTAATCCCCCTAATCGAGACACCAAGTTTTTGGAAGTTTTCAAAAACATGGTGACTAGAGATCTCGATACACTTAAGATCCGGAAGGCACAAGATCCATCTTATGTCAAAAGGGGCATTGAGTCCCTTTTAGAACGGAAGGATCTCGTAATACGCCCAGCGGACAAGGGGGGTGGCCTGGTCGTTCTTAGTAAAACTTATTACAATAACGAGATGGAGAACATGCTTAAAGACTATAGTACCTACGTTTTACTTAGTAAAGACCCGATGTTTGAGTATAAAGAGGAATTACACTTTCTTGTAGAAAGAGGCAAACATATCAGAGTTCTCAACAAAAAAGAAGCTTCTTATTTAGATCCACTTTTTTGCCGTACCCCTATTATTTACTGTTTACCCAAATTACATAAAAATAGTACCAATCCACCTGGCCGTCCTATAGTCAATGGTATAGACTCAGTCTCTTCTAGACTGGGTCAATACATTGACTCTTTTTTACAACCTTTGGTTACGGGAACTCGTTCCTTTATCAAAGATACTAAACACATCATCCAAATTTTAGAAACCCTTTCCTTTTCTTCTTCTTGTCTGTTAATAACAGCGGACGTCAGTTCCCTCTATACGATTATCAGTCATGAGGATGCGTTAGCATCAGTTCGATGGGCCTTTAGAACATCGGATTTGACCAGAAGACATAAAAACTACATCTTAGATTGTTTAAAGTTTTGTTTATCAAAAAATTATTTTTGGTACAATAAATGTTTTTTTCTCCAAACCAGGGGAGTTGCGATGGGTGCCCGCTTCGCTCCCAGTGTTGCCAATCTGTTTATGGCACACTGGGAGGAAGAGTCTATCTTTAAGAACACACCCCCTGAACTTATATGCTACCAACGCTATATTGACGACATCATTATGGTGTGGGATGGGAGTAGATCGAACTTGGATACCTTTATGCAAAAGCTAGATGAGAACAATAGAAATATTGTTCTCTCCTGGAATATAGACAAAGCCCACGTTACCTTTTTGGATTTAGACATTTTTCTGAAAGATAATCAGCTGGAGTTAAAAAATCATTTTAAGCCTACGGACCGCAATGCGTACATACCCCTCGGGAGTTGCCACCATCTCCAATGGTTGTGTAACATTCCCAAGGGGCAATTTGTACGGATTAGGCGGAACTGTACGCATGAGCATCACTACCTGGAACAATCTGAGGTTTTATCTGCCCGTTTTGTCCAAAAGGGTTATAACAAAACCGATATTGATAAACATATAGAGACCGTTCGAAGTTTAGAGAGAAAGACACTGGTATCCAGTGGCCCCAGGGCGAAACGTGAAGGTACGGGCAATATTAGAATGATCTTGGACTACAATGTTCAATACTAGGGATGAGCCGAACACCCCCCGGTTCGGTTCGCACCAGAACCCGCGAACGGACCGCAAGTTCGCACGAACGTTAGAACCCCCATTGACGTCTATGGGACTCGAACGTTCGAAATCAAAAGTGCTCATTTTAAAGGCTAATTTGCATGGTATTGTCCTAAAAAGGGTTTGGGGACCCGGGTCCTACCCCAGGGGACATGTATCAATGCAAAAAAAACTTTTAAAAACGGCCGTTTTTTCGGGAGCAGTGATTTTAATGATGCTTAAAGTAAAAAAAAAAAAGTGAAATATTCCTTTAAATATCGTACCTGGGGGGTGTCTATAGTATGCCTGTAAAGTGACGCGTGTTTCCCATGTTTAGAACAGTCCCTGCACCAAATGTCATTTTTAAAGGAAAAAATCTCATTTAAAACTGCTTGCGGGTTTAATGTCATGTCGGGTCATGGCAATATGGATGAAAATCAGTGAGACAAACGGCATGGGTACCCCCCAGTCCATTACCAGGCCCTTTGGGTCTTGTATGGATATTAAGGGGAACCCCGCACCCAAATTAAAATAAGGAAAGGTCCCTATATACTCTGAACAGCAGTATACAGGCGGTGCAAACAAGACAGGGACTGTAGGTTTGTTGTTAAGTAGAATCTGTTTGTAATTTTGAACATTTTTAATGTGTTTAGCTCCAGCCAAAAAATCTTTTCTAAGCTTTTTGGAAAACATAGGGAAGGGTTATCACCCCTGTGACATTTGTTTTGCGTCTTTCCTCCTCTTCAGAAGATTTCACCTCACTTTTTTGTCCCAATGAAAAATGTTTTTTGAAAATTTGGGTTTTTTTGTGGAACAAGGATTGGAAAGCATCAGTGGAAAGGAAAAATTGTTTTCCCATATTAACTCTTACAGGAGAGAATTTCCCTTCCTTAGGGGTAGATTTCATCTCACTTCCTGTTGTCTCCTTCCGTTTGCAAGTAGGAGTCGTTTGTAAGTTAGATGTTTGAAAGTAGGGTCCTGCCCTATATACTCAGCAGAAATTTGGGCCTTAGGTGTTGCTGTGGCCAAAACACTGTAAGCCCTCACAGGGCCCTGCTGTGAAATATTAGATCAAGAATTGTAATTACATGCCCCTGTTGAACAGGAGCTGAAAAATTAGGCCTTAGGCACTGGTGCTGGTGCCACAACACTGCAACCCCTCACAGACACTCTAGTTGAAACGCAGGAACAAGCCCTGCTGCAAAGTATTGCATCAAAAATTGTAATTACACGCCCCTGTTAGACAGGGGCTGAAAAATTGGGTCTTAGGCACTGGTGCTGGTGCCACAACACTGCAACCCCTCACAGACACTCTAGTTGAAACGCAGGAACAAGCCCTGCTGCAAAGTATTGCATCAAAAATTGTAATTACACGCCCCTGTTAGACAGGGGCAGAAAAATTGGGTCTTAGGCACTGGTGCTGGTGCCACAACACTGCAACCCCTCACAGACACTCTAGTTGGAATGCAGGAACAAGCCCTGCTGCAAAGTATTGCATCAAAAATTGTAATTACACGCCCCTGTTAGACAGGGGCAGAAAAATTGGGTCTTAGGCACTGGTGCTGGTGCCACAACACTGCAACCCCTCACAGACACTCTAGTTGGAATGCAGGAACGAGCCCTGCTGCAAAGTATTACATCAAAAATTGTAATTACACGCCCCTGTTAAACAGGGGCTGAAAAATTGTGCCTTAGGCACTGGTGGTGGCGCCCAGAACCAAAAATGTTCTTACAAGCTATCAGCGTGATGATTGAGGAGGAAGAGGATAATTACTCAGGGATAGTCACTCAGCATCAGCATAGGCAGTCTTTGAAGGGATCTGAGATTTCAAAAAAAATTATTCGGTTACATCTGCATCAGGTGCTTGGTAGCTGGTGGTGATCCAAGACTGATTCATTTTTATGAAGGTCAGCCGATCGACCGAGTCGGTGGACAGACGCACCCTGTGATCGGTTACCACGCCTCCAGCAGCACTGAATGTGCGTTCCGAAAGAACGCTGGATGCAGGACAGGCCAGTAGCTCAATTGCATACTGTGCAAGCTCTGGCCAGTGATCCATCCTCAAGACCCAGTAACCCAGAGGATTTTCGGTGGGAAAGGTGTCCAAGTCTGATCTTGCCCCTAGGTATTCCTGCACCATGTAAAACAGACGCTGGCGATGGTTGCTGGAACCGATCATACCTTGGGGCTGCGGACCAAAAAATTGTCTGAACGCATCGGTCAGACGGCCACCTTCTCCACCGCTCCTTCTTTGACTGACCGAAGCCTCAGCAACACGTTGTCCAGAAACAGGAGTTTGTAACCTCCCAGTCTCTGGGAACGCGTTGCACAGACCTTTCTGCAAGGCCTCCCGAAGATGTTTCATCCTCTGCTCCCTCTGCGATGGCAAGATAAGGTCCGCAACCTTACCCTTGTAACGTGGATCAAGGAGGGTTGCCAGCCAGTATTGGTCCTTCTCCTTGATACCACGAATACGAGGATCCTTACGCAGGCTTTGCAGGATCAGGGAGGCCATGCAGCGTAGGTTTGCTGAGGCATTCGGTCCGGAGTCCTCTGGGTCACTAAGGACAACAACGTCCGCAGCCACCTCCTCCCAGCCACGTACAAGTCCATGTGTTCCTTGGGACTGATCCCTTAAAGACTGCTGATGCTGAGTGCCAGGCTCCACCTCCATACTGACACAATCTTCCTCCTCCTCCTCCTCCTCCTCCTCGTCCTCTTCCTGTGTGATCGGCGGGCACGCAGGAACACTGTCTGGATAAAGGGGGCCTTGAGAGCTAAGGAAGTCCTCCTCTTCCTGCCTCTGTTCTGCCTCAAGTGCCCTGTCCATTATCCCACGCAGCGTGTGCTCCAACAGGTGGACAAGGGGGACAGTGTCACTGATGCATGCACTGTCAGTGCTCACCATCCTCGTGGCCTCCTCGAATGGTGACAGGACAGTGCATGCATCCCTGATCATGGCCCACTGGCGTGGGGAAAAAAAACCAAGGTCCCCTGACCCTGTCCTGGTGCCATAGTCGCACAGGTACTCATTGATGGCCCTCTGCTGCGTGTGCAGCCGCTGCAGCATGGCCAACGTCGAGTTCCACCTGGTGGGCATGTCACAGATTAGGCGGTTCTTGGGCAGGTTAAACTCCTTTTGGAGGTCCGTCAGCCGAGCACTGGCATTATATGACCGGCGGAAATGCACACAGACTTTCCTGGCCTGCCTCAGGACATCCTGTAAGCCCGGGTACCTGCCCAAGAACCGCTGCACCACCAAGTTAAGGACGTGAGCCAAACAGGGCACATGGGTCAGTTGTCCCTGTCGGAGGGCAGAGAGGAGGTTGGTGCCATTGTCGCAAACCACCATTCCTGCCTTAAGTTGGCGTGGCGTCAACCACCTCTGAACCTGCCCCTGCAGAGCTGACAGAACCTCTGCCCCAGTGTGGCTCCTGTCCCCCAAGCACACCAGCTCAAGCACCGCATGGCATCTTTTGGCCTGCGTACTTGCGTAGCCCCTTGAACGCCTACGGAGCACCGCTGGTTCCGAGGAAGAGGCCATGGAGGAAGAAGAAGAGGAGGGGGTGGAGGAGAGAGGTGTGTCACAATCAGCATTTTGGAGGCGTGGTGGCGGAACAACCTCCAACACTACTGCACCTTGTCCTGCATCCTTCCCAGCTGCCAGCAGAGTCACCCAATGCGCCGTGAAACTTAAGTAACGTCCCTGTCCATGCCTGCTGGACCATGAGTCAGCGGTAATATGCACCTTACCGCTGACCGCCCTGTCCAGCGAGGCATGGACATTGCCTTCCACATGCCGGTAGAGAGCCGGAATCGCCTTCCGTGAGAAAAAGTGGCGTTTGGGTACCTGCCACTGAGGAACCGCACATTCCACAAACTCACGGAAGGGGGCAGAGTCTACCAACTGAAAAGGCAGCAGTTGAAGTGCTAGCAATTTTGCCAAGCTAGCATTCAACCGCTGGGCATGTGGATGGCTGGGAGCAAACTTCTTTCGGCGGTGCAGCAGCTGGGGCAGGGAAATTTGCCTGGTACAATCTGACGTCGGTGTACCAAAAGCAGATTGCCCATAAGTACTTGGCTGTGACACACCTAATTCTACACCTTCATTCCTCTCACTGCAGGTCGCAGAGAGGACTGAAGGTCTAGTGGGGTTGGAAATCTCAGCTGATGAGGAGCAAGGAGAGATCGTCTTTGTTCTTTGGTGTGGGTCTTTTAGATACGCTTGCCAACGAACTGCATGGCAGGTCAACATATGTCTGGTCAAGCATGTGGTACCCAAGCGGGAGATGTTTTGGCCACGCGAGATACGCTTGAGACATATATTGCAAATAGCAGCGGTGCGATCTGATGCACTCGTCTCAAAAAAGGCCCACACCAAAGAACTTTTTGAATAACGCGCAGAGACTGCAGCGCCCTGCACATGTGGAGCTTTGGGGTGTGATGCAGTCAATGTGCTGCCCTTAGGCTGGCCCCTGGAGGGCATCCTGCCTAGTTGGTGATGTGCCACCTCCTCCTCCTCCTCCTCCTCCTCCTCCTCCTCTCTCCTATCAGGCACCCACGTTGAGTCAGTGACCTCATCATCCCCTCCCTCCTCATCACTGGAGCAAACCTGGCAGTATGCTGCAGCAGGGGGAGCATGACTGCCAGATTGCTGTCCTTCTTGGGCACCCCCTCTGTCCGTGCTCATGTTACTGCCTTCATTGAGCTCAGTATCATCATCAGAGCCTTCCAAACGCTGGGCATCCTCCTGGAGCATGTACCCAACACTGTGGTCAAACAGTTCGAGGGAATCCTCAGGAGGACATGGTGGGGCTAGGGAAGGAGTCACTGATGACATTGAGCTGAGGGAAGAGGCCGCTGCTTTGCCAGACAAAGCACCCTGGGCATGGGTGAGAGAGGATGAGGAGGATGAGGACGGCTTGGTCATCCACTCGACCAAGTCTTCCGCATGTTGCGGCTCAACACGGCCAGCTGCCGAAAAAAAGGCCAAGCGTGTCCCATGGCCACGTGCTGATGAGGATGCACCGTCTCCACGACCAGCACTAGACACAGAGCCTGCTTGCCCTCTCTTATTGGCTTGTGACTGTCTGCCTCTCCTTCTTGGCCTTCCAGACATACTAATGGCCTGTAGCTGCACTAAGCTGGGATAGAACACCTGTAATTTTCTTCAGGTAGCTTTATATACTGTAACCAGACAAGCCTGCCTGTCAGTAGGAAGATAACAGGAACGGATCTAGCTGAACACTGTGAGCAGGACGTACTGCACTAAATGTATATAGCAGGAACGGATCTAGCTGAACACTGTGAGCAGCACGCACTGCACTGAATGTAAATAGCAGGAACGGATCTAGCTGAACACTGTGAGCAGGACGCACTGTACTGAATGTAAATAGCAGGAACGGATCTAGCTGAACACTGTGAGCAGGACACACTGCACTGAATGTAAATAACAGGAACGGATCTAGCTGAACACTGTGAGCAGGACACACTGTACTAAATGTAAATAGTCTAGCTGCCTGACCGTGGTACTAATAGGATCAAAAAGAACACCTGTAATTTTCTTTAGGTAGCTTTATATACTGTAACCAGACAAGCCTGCCTGTCAGTAGAAAGATAACAGGAACGGATCTAGCTGAACACTGTGAGCAGGACGCACTGCACTGAATGTAAATAGCAGGAACGGATCTAGCTGAACACTGTGAGCAGCACGCACTGCACTGAATGTAAATAGCAGGAACGGATCTAGCTGAACACTGTGAGCAGGACGCACTGCACTGAATGTAAATAGCAGGAACGGATCTAGCTGAACACTGTGAGCAGGACGCACTGCACTGAATGTAAATAACAGGAACGGATCTAGCTGAACACTGTGAGCAGGACACACTGTACTAAATGTAAATAGTCTAGCTGCCTGACCGTGGTACTAATAGGATCAAAAAGAACACCTGTAATTTTCTTCAGGTAGCTTTATATACTGTAACCAGACAAGCCTGCCTGTCAGTAGGAAGATAACAGGAACGGATCTAGCTGAACACTGTGAGCAGGACGTACTGCACTAAATGTATATAGCAGGAACGGATCTAGCTGAACACTGTGAGCAGCACGCACTGTACTGAATGTAAATAGCAGGAACGGATCTAGCTGAACACTGTGAGCAGGACACACTGCACTGAATGTAAATAACAGGAACGGATCTAGCTGAACACTGTGAGCAGGACACACTGTACTAAATGTAAATAGTCTAGCTGCCTGACCGTGGTACTAATAGGATCAAAAAGAACACCTGTAATTTTCTTCAGGTAGCTTTATATACTGTAACCAGACAAGCCTGCCTGTCAGTAGGAAGATAACAGGAACGGATCTAGCTGAACACTGTGAGCAGGACGCACTGCACTGAATGTAAATAGCAGGAACGGATCTAGCTGAACACTGTGAGCAGCACGCACTGCACTGAATGTAAATAGCAGGAACGGATCTAGCTGAACACTGTGAGCAGGACGCACTGCACTGAATGTAAATAGCAGGAACGGATCTAGCTGAACACTGTGAGCAGGACGCACTGCACTGAATGTAAATAGCAGGAACGGATCTAGCTGAACACTGTGAGCAGCACGCACTGCACTGAATGTAAATAGCAGGAACGGATCTAGCTGAACACTGTGAGCAGCACGCACTGCACTGAATGTAAATAGCAGGAACGGATCTAGCTGAACACTGTGAGCAGGAAGCACTGTACTGAATGTAAATAGCAGGAACGGATCTAGCTGAACACTGTGAGCAGGACACACTGCACTGAATGTAAATAGTCTAGATAGAAGATAACAGGAACGGATCTAGCTAAACTGAATACAGTGTATATATATATATGCAACACCTGGGATGCATATATATACACAATACACTGTAAGTGCAGCTAACTGACTGACTGTTCTGCCTAATCTATCTAACTCAAATCAAACACTGTCTCTCTGTCTATCTCTTTCAACGCCGGAACACACACTACACAGGGCCGCCGTGCAGGCGGCCTTATATAGTGTGGGGCGTGTACTAAATCCCCTGAGCCATAATTGGCCAAAGCCTCCTTGGCTTTGGCCAATTACGGCTCTCTGTTCAGGCGGCGCTGTGATTGGCCAAGCATGCGGGTCATAGTGCATGCTTGGCCAATCATCAGCCAGCAATGCACTGCGATGCCGCAGTGAATTATGGGCCGTGACGCGCCACACGAATTTGGCGCGAACGGCCCATATCGTTCGCAATTCGACGGACGGTCGAACAGCCGATGTTCGAGTCGAACATGGGTTCGACTCGAACACGAAGCTCATCCCTATTCAATACAAAAAATTTGAAAAAATAGTCCGGAAATATTGGCCCATTCTCAGACAGGACAAAATTTTGGGCCCTGCACTCCCTGAATACCCCCTGTTTGTCTACAAGAGGGCACCGTCCTTAAGAGATAAATTGGCCCCTGGTGTAATTGATCCACCTCTCTCTTGTGTAAACAGGATTTCGAACATCTTGACTGGTTTTTATGCATGTGGGCGTTGCCCACCATGTAAACAAACCAAGGGCAATATTAAAAAACGAAAAGAGTTTGTAGCTACAGCCACAAATAAGGTTTATCAAATTAGGGATTTCATTACATGTTCGACATCAGGAGTAGTTTATATCATGGAATGCGAATGTGGCCTACAATATGTGGGCAGAACATCCAGGTCCCTTCACATTCGTATTGGTGAACATATCACCAATATTAAGAAGGGCCTGGATTCTCACAATGTTTCCAAACATTTTAAACTCTTTCACAAACGCAGCCCTGTTAAACTAAAGTTTTGGGGAGTGGAAAAAGTAACACCCCATTGGAGGGGCGGCAATTTCATTAGGCAATTGAGCCGCCGTGAGTCTTTCTGGATATATGAAACGCATGTGGGAGTACCTACGGGGCTCAATGTCGAGTTTGATTTAAATTGTTTTATTTCTGACCGTTAGTTTATTTTTTTTTTTTTTTTTTTGTTATATATGTTTTTTATGACTTGGGAGGTTTATTCAATTGGTGTTTGTTTTATTTGGGAGATTGTAAAAGGTGGCCGTAGTGACTAATTAAGATTATTTTTAAATTATTTTTAATAGTTTTTCACTATTTTTAGTGATTTTTTTAGGATGTCCTTTATTGGACACCTGTTTAGGTATTTTTTTCATCCGGTGACACCTTTCAAATATTGTGTGCATTTCAGATGCCGGATGTGGGGTCAATATTGGTGACTACAGATTATGTAGACATTAACATTAACTTTTAATTTGAGGGAGCCTTAGGCCAGGCTGGTTCCCAGGAGACTCTTCCTTTTAATGTAGGGTGGGTACCGTTAAGCCTGGTATGTTATAAATCCATCTTTGAATGACATTTGGTCTCCAGCAGTGATGTGGTGCGCACCTAGCCCACACATTTTTTTGGCTGCTGTGACAACCACACACGCCGTAGGCTGTATGTTTACTCTGCCTCTGGGTAGGCGGTATAATGTGAGGATGATTGGCGTGAGTGTTGCCGCTTCGCGGACGTAACGCCGGATCACCATGGTTACATGTAAACATAGCTCAGCTCTGTTTACGTCTGTCCAAGGTGGGAGGTATCTTCTGAGGCGCGTGGGCATGTGATCCGCCGTCACGCCGTCATGCCGTTGCGCCGTCGCGGCGTAATGACCATTATGGAGATACAGCCTATCAAACTCCTCCTATGTCTGAGTGGTGCGTTCTGATAGGACGTTTACCGCTCGGTTCTTTTTAATACACAGTCGGATTGCCATACAGGCTCCTCGCTGCATGACGCGCTTCAGTGATCTCTATGGCAACCTCTTTGGATACACACTTCCTATTAGTGAGTGGTGCGTCCTGATTGGATGCCTACCGCTAGTTCTCTAACTACACAGGTGAGTGTGATAAGGGGTTCCACGCTGTATGACGCGCTTCAGTGATTGCTATGGCAACCTCTCTGGATACACACTTCCTGTTAGTGAGTGGTGCGTCCTGATTGGATGCCTACCGCTCGTTCTCTAATTACACAGGTGAGTGTGATAAGGGGCTATCTATTTAAACTACAGTGGCATTTCGATACTCCATTATCGCTGAGGAAGTCCTATGGACGATACGCGTGCGGGAGTTCATCTTAATGTCACTACGGCCACCTTACCAGCTTTGCTGTTACCAGTCTTTTTATGCTTGATATCCTAGCACTTGGACTAAGTGCTATTTATGTGAGTACCCGTCTTTAATAAATGTTACCTTTTACCAGTCATACAGAGAGCACTAGATTTTTTCTTTATATTATATGTTGCTGCGGGAGAGTCACAAGGCTTATCTGCGGAGTCTGAGAGGTGTCCATCTTCCATCTACAAGTTTACCATTACCACCGGAGGTGGTGAAAGCTCTCATGACCTTCCTGTTAGTTCAGGGGTCTATTAAGCAAGGTGAGCAGTTTGGCTAAACAAATGGTGTGAGCACGGACCAAGGATCACCTTAAACTTTTGCATGAAGCACCCTTTATCACCAGTGACGTCTGCGTGCCTCTTTATCTACATGTGTTTCTATTCATGAACATATGAACTTTATTGAACTTTTTATTTTGTAATTTTAGCGCTGCACTTATTAATTTACTATGTATTCGAGTATGGCGAAAGCTAAAGTAGTTATTGTGAGTCATAACAATATAGTTTCACAAAAATGATCCACCTGTCTAAACAGTATCATAGAGATTCAAGTACAATTGAAGAAATAGGTACGGCTGCCAAAAATCCGTCTGTAATAATACTATGGTCAGCCGACCATTCACTCATGGATTATGGTTACATCGCAAGTTGCTAGCAAATAGGTAATTTAAACAATTATCGTAAGAAAGAAGGAGAAGAGAAGGAGGAAATAGAAAATAAGAATTAGAATAAGAAAGAAGTTACTGCAAGAGCACATATCATCCCGAGAAAGAGGGAAATGTCCTAATGTCACAAGGTCAAGGTCTCATGATTGTCTAAGAGTTGTGTAAGCGGCAGAGTATTCAAAAATTATCCAAGGCTGCCAAGTCTTGTTGAATTGTTCTATCTGTTCATGGGTAGTTGCCCTGATCTCTTCCATTCCATAGAGGAAATGTACCTCATCTAACCATTCTATAATTGTGGGAGCGGTTGGCAGTTCTCCAGTGTCTAGATATCACTGCTTTCACGGCAGTAAGTAGGAATCTGGTCAGGGATTTTTTTGTACCTTTTCATTGAGCAGTTGGTGATATGTAGTAAGCAACAAGCTGCATTTAAAAGTATTTTGGTTTCCGTTTTATGTTTTATGGAATCAGTCACCTGTTTCCAGAAAGGCTGTATCCGCTTGCAGTCCAACCATATGTGTTATAAAGAGCCCCTCTCCTGGTTGCAATGCCAACAGAGATCAGGGACCGAGGGGAACCACTTGTGTAGTTTAATTGGTGTATTGTACCAATTTGTCCAGAGTTTAAATGAGGTCTCCTGTAGATGTGCTTATTGCACATTTGTGTGCAAACACGCAGGCCTGCAACCATTGATCCTTCATGAAGGATGTGTTTAAAGCTGTTTCCCAAAACTGTTTGTGTTTGTCAGGATCCCGTAAGTCTGAGGCCTGTAACCAGGAGTAAGTAAGAGTAATATTTTTTGTTGATATGTTGGACATGAAGCATACTGATTCGAAAGGAGTCAATGGTCTTGAGAAGTTTTTCTGTCTCTGTGAGTTCATGACATAGTTGTGCAATTGGCGGTATTCCCAATGATTTAGGTATGTCAAGCTTCTATCTGCCTGTAAGTCAGAGGTGGACTTAAATTTACTTCCCTCTAAACAATGTGTGGCCAGTAGTGGAGTGTTGTCTTTGATGTATAGATGAGAGAGATTATCCATCCCGTGTAAAATCCGGGTTGCCCAGAAGTGGTGTCAGGGGCCCCGTTGGCATAGTCAGGTCTGTTGTTCGTGCTACCGCTTGTACACAACTAAGTGTCGCCCCTATCATGGGATGTTGTTTCAATTGACTGGGGCATGCTTCCCAAGGAATCAAAGCTGAATATGTCACAGGTATGGGTCCTAATTTGTTTTCTAGTGCTACCCAATCCTTGTTTTCTGCGTGGCAGGTCCAGTCTATTACTCTGGTCAGGTGAGTGGCTACATAGTCATTTTTAAGGTTAGGAAATCCCATGCCTCCTGCTTGTTTTCTTCGGGTAAGTATTTGTAAGCTCACTCTAGGTTTTTTGGCTGCCCAGAGAAATTTTCTGGATATGACATTCCAGGATCTGAAGTAAATAACAGGGAATTTTATGGGAATGGTCTGGAAGTAATACAAAATTCTGGGTAAAATTGTCATTTTGATGATCGCAGCTCTGCCGAACCACGAGAAGTGCTTAAGGGTCCAACTTTCCAGGTCCTTGGTAATAGTTTGTAAAAGGGGTTGAAAATTGTGTTTGTAAAGTGAATCTAGTTGTGATGTCAATAGGATACCCAGATATTTAAGGGCAGTAGATTCCCATTTAAATTTGCAGTTATTTAGTATATTCTGTCTCGTGGCATCTGAGAGCATCAAGTTTAATGCCTTGGATTTATTATAATTTATTTTGAAGTTTGAGACATAACTGTAAGTGTCAAAAACTTTGCATACGTTGGGCATGGAAAAGTGCTGTTGAGTAATGAAGTACAAAAGGTCGTCAGCGTATGATGCGCATTTGTAATTCAAGTCTCCAACCAGAAAGCCTTGTATTGATGGGGTTAATTGTGCAGATCAGGGGTTCCAGGGTGAGAATGAACAATAGGGGGGAAAGAGGACATCCCTGACATGTCCCATTGCGTATGTGTACTGTTTCTGACAATGTCCCATTGACTTTAACTTGAGTAGTTGGGTTTTGGTAAAGGATCTAAATCCAATTCATCATGTGTGGCCTCAGACCTATATGTGTGCAGGTGGCAAAGAGAAAGTCCCACGACACACGGTCGAAGGCTTTTTCAGCGTCGATGGAGAGTAACATTCCTTTGAAATCGTCCATTCGCGACTTGTGTATTAGGTTTAAAGCTTTTATTATGTTATCTTTTGCCTCTCTACCCGGCATGAAACCCACCTGTTCTGGTCCAATCAGCTTATGTAAAAGAGGCCTAAGGTGATTTGCCAGAATTTTCGCGTAGATTTTCGGGTCGGTGTTGAGGAAGGAAATCGGTCTATAGCTAGTGCAATTTAAGGGATCTTTGTTAGGTTTGGGCAATACTGTCACGTGTGCTCATTTAAAATCTTTGGGAATCTCACTTGGGTCTTTGAGGTAATTAAACTTCTTTACCATATGTGGAGTCAGAGAAATCTGCATTATATAACCCTTTATATAAATAGCAATCGCATAGATACAATGAAATGGAGCTGTTTTTTGATGAACATGACTGATCTTAGTTGTAAAATATTAGAGTATATAGATAATTATTAGGGTTCAGGTGTGCTACTGGGAAACTGAACATGGTAAGGGCTTATGCACTGGGTACATTTGCTAGTGGCTGGGAAGGATGGAATGGTGGTGCCAACTCAGTCACTTCTACCTCCTCTTTCTCAATTACCTAATCTGGCATTCATCAGAACCACAATCCCACCCTAGTAACCAAAAGCAAAGGTCCAGGCAAAAGACTGCCATACGGTTTAGTAGCTAGTATGACTGGAGCACAAGAGCCACACTTGGGCAGAGATTCAGTCAGGGAAAACAGGTGTATAGGCGCTGCAACCTTCCCACATAAAGGCCTGATGCTCAGACCTTGAGGCTGCTGGCAACAACAACGTACCAGAATAGGGAAAGGGATGGTGGGCACTCAAGATGACATCCAAAATAGTATTTTTTTATTAAGTACATGTACAAAGCTGTAAAACAGCCAGAGATTCAGTCAGGTCTCCAGGGTGACAAACAGCACCAAGCTGCTGTCAATTCCTTAACAGGGAAAATTCACAAACGTGTCTTTATCTGGCACACCTCCTGAAGCTGGTGGTACAGAGGTTCTGTGTAGTCTTTTTTCCTGTGAATTAAATACACTCTAAATTAGATTTCTTTATTAAAAGCTAATTGTTATCCCTTTTGATCAAAGTTAAGCCTACCAAAAGGGCTTAAATGTTGTATATGGAATTACTGAAATATACAGTATCTTCCTTTTTATATTAAAGGTAACATACTTAACCTGTCCAGGCCAATTTTCAGGTTTTAGCGCTGTCACACTTTGAATGACAATTGCGAGGTCATGTAACACTATGCCCAAAAATTGATATTATCTTTTTGAGACAGATAGAGCTTTCTTTTGGTGGTATTTCATTACCACTTTGTTTTTTATTTTTTGCTGAACAAACAAAAAGTTTTCTAAACTTTTCTAAATAAGTAATTTTTCATCTGCACGCGTGTGTGCTGATGAGGCTTCACTGATGAGTACTGATAGGCTGCACTGATGGGCACGGAAGAGATGACACTGGTGGGCACTGATGAGGCAGCACTGATGGGCACTGATGAGGAGGCACTAATGAGGCTGCACTGATATGTGGCATGGATGGGCACTGATAGGTGGCACTAATAGGCATTGACAAGCAACACTGCTGGCGACTGACAGGCAGCACTGATTGGCAGCAAATATGGACACAGATTGGCAGCACTTGTGGGCACTGTTGGGGCTGCACTGATCATCAGGACACTAATGATCAGTGCCCTGATTATCAGCGTAGATGTCCCCTGTGTGGATTTGCTGGTTATCAGGCTCTCCTCACACACTGTCAGCATAAGGAGAGGATTGCTGATAAATGGAAAATCCTGTTTACACTGTGATCAGTTGTGATTGGACACAGCTGGTCACATGGTAAAGAGCAGCTGTGATTGGCACTTTACCCCGCCTCTGATCAGCTGTGTCCCAAGGACACAGGGAGCACAGATCCATGCCAATGCCTGCCACAAGGGGCGTGCGAGAAGCGCATTCATGGGAGGGAATCCATGGACGCCCTCCTGGCAATGTGAGCCCATGCTGTAGCCATATTTTGGCTATAGCCTGGGTGGGAAGTGGTTAAAAAGCCCTCATTGGACCAAACCAATTTTAACAACCTACACCCCATCTCCTTGCTCAACTTTTCCTCCAATCTTCTTAAACGTCTGGTCTACAACCGGCTGAGTGACCACCTCACTGAGAATAACCTTCTCGATCCTCTTCAGTCTGTATTTTGCCTTTAACACTCCACAGAAACTGTTCTATTAAAACTCACAAATGATTTACTAACAGATAAAACCAATGGACACTATTCTGTACTCCTACTTCTGGACCCTTCGGTTGCCTTTTATACAGTTGACCATCCCCTCCTCCTTAAAAAAACTTTACTCCTTTGGTTTTCATGACTGTACTCTTCATTGGTTCTCATCCTACCTACCCCACCACACCTTCAGTGTCACTTATAATTTGACTTCCTCCTTTCATCTTCCTTTTTCAGCTGGGATCCTCCAAGGTTATGTTCTTGGACCTGTCTTATTCTAAATCTAAACCTCCTCCCTGGGCAGCTGCTAGTCTCTCATGGCTTTCAATATCATTTCTACGCTGATGATACCCAAATCTATCTCTCTACCCCTCAGCTCACTCCATCAGTATCCTCACGCATTACTAATTTACTAACAGACATCTCAGTCTGGATGTCACACCATTTCCTCAAACTCATTCTCTCCAAAACTGAGCTGATATTATTTCCTCCCCCACGTTCTCCTTTCCCTGACTTCTCTGTCAGGATCAATAACACAACAATCAACCCATCCCCGCATGTCAGGATGCTAGATGTAATCCTGGACTATGAACTCTCCTTTCGGCCCCACATCCAATCACTCTCCAAAGCTTGCCCCAATATCTGCAACATCTCCAAAATACGCACCTTCCTAACCAATGACACCGCAAGGCTTCTAATTCACTCCCTGGTTACCTTTCGGCGCGACTATTACAATTCCCTCCTCATTTGATTACCTTTACATAGGCTATCCCCCCTTCAGTCCCTCATGATCCATCTCCCCAGCTGTCCATGTCTGCTACCCCTCTCTGCAAATCATTCCACTGGCTTCTGCACACCCAACAAATTAAGTTAAATATACTAACAACAACTTACAAAGCCATCCACAACTCATGTCCCTATCTACATCACTAACTTAGTCTTGAAATAACAACCAAATCAATATCTTCATTCCTCAGAGGACCTCCTGCTCTTTAGCTCCATTGTCACCTCCTTTCATGCTCGACTCCAGGACTTCTCCTGCAACCCCTTCCATTCTATGGAACTCCCTATCCCAATTTGCCTGATTATCTCCTACTCTGTCCACTGTTAGTCGATCCCTGAAAACCCTTCTCTTCAGTGAACCCTCCACCTAACACCTGTACTTGCACTTTCTCCATTGGCTCATTCCCCACAGTTATTATTGTATCCCTTGACCCTCCCTTTTAGATTGTAATGAGCAGGGCCCTCTGATTCCTCAAGTATTGAATTGTATTGTAACTCTACTGTCTGCTCTCATGTTGTAAAGCTCAGTTTAAACTGTCTGATCTATATACATCCTGAATAATAATAATAATAATAATAATAATAATAATAATAATAATAATAATATATGTATTAATAATAATAAAAATATATACACTGAAATATGACCTTTGGATGGGTTAAAACTGTATGTGGTGGACAGGGTAAAGTATTCAACAGGGTAAACAGAGGACATGTATCCGATTATGTTTGGTAATACCGACAGACTAGGCCATACTGTATTATTATTCTATCATCATTTTATTATCATCCTATTATGATTTTATCATTATTTTATCAAAACCTCTCCAACACCTTAACATCATCTAAACAACGTTTTTAGTTTATACCTTTATATTTCCTGTATATCCCCTATCATTGAGTATTTCATTACATGACATCTGATGAGAATGCACCCTACTCTTTTATGTTCTTATAATTTTAGTTATCTACCGTATATACTCAAGTATAAGTCGTTCCGAGTATAAGTCGAGGCCCTAATTTACCACAAAAAATGAGAAAAAATTAGTGACCCGAGTATAAGACAAGGGTGAGAAATGCGCAGCTACTGTAAGTGGAAAAGAGGGTCAACAATGCCCATTTGCAGCCTCACTGTGCCCATTTGCAGCCTCACTGTGCCCATTTGCAGCCATAGGTCCCCTGAACTTCAAACTCGGTAGTTAAGGGTTCCTAGATGCTCCCTAGCTGCAGCCAAAATTTTGGGTCTCTGAACCCAAATGGCCCCGAAATGACATTGCTGCAGATGGACACAGATGACTGAATTTGGGGCCCCGTATCTCAGGACCACTTAATGCTAGGAACCCCGAATTTGGTGTGCAAACTCAGTGGAATTAGCACCATAACATATCCAAAGCTGGGGCCTTAAGCACCAAGTGTCCCCGAGATACAGGACCCCAAAAATCGGTTCAGAAAATGTCAAGCACTTTTCTGCAGCAGAGAATGACATTTTCCAAACCAGATTTGGGCCCCCATATCTCGGGGCCACTTGGTCCTAGGAACCTCAGCTTTGGATATGTTATGGTACCAGTTCCAGTGGGTTTGCACACCACATTTGGGGTTCCTAGCACCTAGTGGCCCTGAGATACGTGGCCCCAAAATTGGTTCAGAAAATGTCAAGCACTTTTCTGCAGCAGAGAATGACATTTTCCAAACCGATTTTGGGGCCCCGTGTTTCCGGGCCACTTAGAGCTAGGAATCCCAGCTTTGGATATGTTATGGTACCAATTCCACTGGGTTTGCACATCAAATTTGGGGTTCCTAGCACAAAGCGGCCCTGAGATACAGGGCCCCAAAGTCGGTTTGGAAAATGAACTTTTTTGCTGCAGGAAAGTGCTTGACTCGAGTATAAGTCGAGGGGGGCACTTTAGGCACAAAAAAATGTGCTGAAAACTCGACTTATACTCGAGTATATACGGTAATTCTCTTATTTTAAATTGCATTATGTTTATGTATCCCCTCCAACATGTAACCACTTTGGATACTCTTCTGTACTGTTTGCGTTACTTGTATAATTGTACACTTTCTAACCTTTTCAATAAAAATATATATTGTGAAAAAACGGTATGTGGTGTGTTATTTTCAAACAGTTGCCTACAAAAGATTGTTGGAACACTTCAGTCTGTACAAAATTCCTTCCTTTTTAACAGTGAAAAAATATACAATTTAATCTGTTCTGAAAAGCTGGATGAGGTATGTGTTTTAGCAAAACAGGCCTGGAATAAATGAGATTAATTTATGACTATGCAGCATTTACCATATTCCTTCCATTTCAGTGTAAAAAAGAAAGTGTGTTTTTTCCTCCAAAGGTAAATAAGATGAAATACAGTGTATCCAGTGTATACCATATAAAGTCTATTTGACTCTACAACAATATAAAATGTAAATGCTTTTTGGTCCTCTGAAGCTAAATGAGGGAAATATTGTGTATGCCCTGTAAACTTTATAGCTTCTCTTTTAATCTGAAAAAACATAAAATTTATTTATTTATTTTGCTGGTCTTCCAAAGCAAAAAAAAAAAAGATGTGGTTTAGCCAATACAGCCTACAAGAGATTGTTTAAATATTGTATTATGCATTGTTTATTTGTCCTCCAAAGCTAAATGAGGGATGTGATATAGCCAATGAGACCTACAGGAAATTGTTGAAATATTGTGTATTCCCAGTATTCTATAGAGCTTCTGTTCTAATATGAAAAACATAATTTTATTTTTTTGGTCTTCCAAAACTGAAAAAGGATGTGGTTTAGCCAATAAAGCCTACAAGAGATTATTTAAATATTGCATATGTATTGAATACTTAAAGTGGTTGTAAAGGCAGAAGTTTTTTTATCTTAAAGCATTCTATGCAATAAGATAAAAAAAAATCTGTGTGCAGCTGCCCCCCCTCAGCCCCCCTAATATTTACCTGAGGTACAGTATATCTAGATCCAGCAATGTTGCACAAGAGTCTCAGCTGTCCAGGACAGCTGGAACACTTGAATAGACACCAGGAGCTGTGGCTCGGTTCAGTTGCCCCCATAGCAAGCTTCTTGCTGTGGGGGCACTCAGCAGGAGGGAGGGGCCAGGAGAACTGAAGAGGAGTAGAGGAGGATCTGGGCTGCTCTGTGCAAAACCACTACACAGAGCAGGTAAGTATAACATATTTGTTATTTTGAACGAAAAAAAAACAAGACTTTAGTATCACTTTAACTGCTTGACTACCAGCTGCCGCACATATAATGCGGCCGGTCGGCTCTCCTGTGTGAACTGACGTACCCGTAGGTCAGCCCATGCATGTGAGATTACGGGCGAGCACCGCGGAAGCGCGTCCGTGGGTCCAGCAGACACAATGTCCGCCGGCCGTCCACGATCGTTGTACTCAGAGGCAGAACGGGGATCTGCCTTTGTAAACAAGGCAAATCCCCATTCTGACAGGAGACTTCTCAGAGATTTGCTGTTATGTGCCTGGCAGCCCAACCCTCCTACAGTTAGAACACACCCAGGGAACATACTTAATCCCTTGATCGCCCGCTAGTGTTAACCCCTTCCCTGCCAGTGTAATTTCTACATTGATCATTGCATCTTTATAGTACTGATCAATTTAATAATGTCACTGGTCCCCAAAAAGTGTAATTTGGGGTCAGATTTGTCCACCGCGATGTTGCCGTCCCACTAAAAATCACAGATCGCCACCATTACTAGTAAAAAATAAATAAATAAAAGTCCATAAATCTATCCCGTAGTTTGTAGACACGATAACTTTTGCGCAAACCAATCAATATACGCCTATTGCAATTTTTTTTACCGAAAATATGTAGAAGAATACAAATTTGCCTAAACTGATGAATACATTTTTTTTTGGAATTGTATTATGACAGAAAGTAAAAAAATATTTGCTTTTTTCCAACTTGTCATTCTTTTTTTGTTTATAGCACAAAAAATAAAACCCGCAGAAGTGATCATATACCACCAAAAGAAAGCTCTATTTGTGGGAAAAAAGGATATCAATTTTGTTTGTGTACAGCGTCACACAACCGCGCAATTGTCTGTTAAAGCGGCGCAGTGCCGTTTTGCAAAAAATGACCTGGTCAGAAAATGGGTAAATACTTACGGGGCTGAAGTGGTTAAAACAGAACTATTCTCACCTCCAGTCTTGTGATGCAGCATCCCAGAGCTCCCTGCCAACCTCTGACATCCTTGGGTATTGATTGTTGGCCACTTTCATTAGTTGGGCTGAGATTACGTAATGCCTGTGCATAGGCGGGAGTTTAGTCAGCTCGGCATTGCTGAATCTGTACATTGAGCTGCGCATGCGCAGCTCAATGTATGGAACAGACAGACAGATAGATAACTTTAATGCAGAAAAGAAAATTGCATATTTTTTCTGCATTAAAATCCTGCCTTGATAATCATTTTTATTTTTGCCATAAAGTTCCACTTTAAGTACTTTTACAATGTATTTTAATATAAACTGTAAAATATTTTTTGTCCTCAAAAGCTAAATGAAGGATGTGATTTAGCAAATGAAGCTTACAAGAGATTGTTGAAATACTGCTTATGCAGTATTTACCATATTACTTAAATTTAAATATGGAAAATATAAACTTACATTTTTTTTGTTGTCCTCCAAAGCCAAATGATGGATGTGCTGTAGTCCATAAGGACTAGAAGAGATTGTTGAAATAAATTGTATGCAGTGTGTACCATATTATCTACATTTTAATCTGAAAAATATAACCTTTCATTTGTATTTTGACCTCAAAAGCTACATGAGGGATGTGTAGTTGCCAATGAGGCTGACTAGAGATTGTTGAAATTCTGTGTATGCAGTTTATATTGTATAACTTGTATGCTAATCTGAAATATATCAATGTTAACTTGTTTTCTGTCCTCCAAAATGAAATGAGGCATGTGGTTTGGTGGGGCCCACAGGAGATTGGCAACACAAATGGCTATAAGAAGTTTAGGATAGACAGGATACCTGTTGGCACTGATGGGAGAGCCAAGTGCACCTACATGTACGGCAAAAGTAAGATCTCTTGAAAAGTGCTGAAGTGAGCCTAAGGACCCACCTTGACTTCATTTGAGCTCCTGAAGCTGGAGATGAGTTTGCTGCATTGGACATGTGCTATGCTCTAACTCTCCAGAGCAGGGAGCTATTGGAAACTGAGTGCTGTTATGAAGATATGCAGATATGCAGTGCTGAGCTTCTGGAATCACAGGTCAATAGGTAGACAACTCAAGCTAGAAGGAGTACATGGAACCACACAGAAGCACTAGGAGTGGGTAGGAGTGTACAGAGACACGCAGGATCCCTGGGGGCAGGCTGAAATACATGGAGAAAACTTATATAGTATGTGTTGTGCAGCGCTAATCACAAAAACAGTGGCATTATGCGAATAAACTCTGACGTTTTCTCTGACGAAGTTCCGCTGAAACGGACTTGTGTACACACGATCACACATCAAGTCCGATCGTTTAGAACACGGTGACGTACAACGGGACTAGAAAAAGGAAGTTAAATAGCCAGTAGCCAATAGCTGCCCTTGCATCATTTTTGGTCCGTCAGAATACCATACAGATGATCAGTTTTCCCGATAGGAATTGATTCCATCGGAACGATTTAAAACATGTTCTATTTCTAGGTCCGTCAGAATTTTTGAAAGAAAGAGTCCGATGTAGCCCACACACGATCAGAATATCCAATGAAATAATTCCATCGGACATTTTCTGCAGGAAAGTCCAGTCGTGTGTACGTAAATCCATACAAAAATTCAATAAAATAAACAAATGAAAATAAAAAGTGACAATCAGTCCAAATAAATATTTAAAAATGTCCAATAAATGAAGTGCAATTCTTCTTCTTAAATGTTCCAAGGTGCTTCAAAAAAACAAGATGTGCTCCCCACACCACTGTGATCAAGCCTTTTACCGGATATGCATGACCAATGATTATAATGGTCATACAAGCATGTTGCACCTCTATTGGTTAATGGCTCCACCAGCAAGATAAATCAACAGGGACCCCACCTGGATCCACATCTATACAAGCAGACAGGATCTCACACCATAATCAAAGTAGCATGAAAAAAGAAAGGAAGCTCCATAGTGTAAAACCGCTATAGTGCAAATTTATTAAAAAACAAAAAGTAAATTCACATATAAACTCTTGTAAGACAGCATTTAAGAGATCCAAGTGCTCCTGTATGTGAATCACGTTCCGTCTGATCACTTATTGTATGCGCGATAATGTCACTTCATTTATTAGACACTTTTTGAATATTTATTTGTACTCATTCATCAGTTTTTATTTTCATTTGTTTATTTTATTGTATTTAATGAATTTATATTATGTCATTGTTTTTGTGATTTACACAGCACAACATGTATATATATGTATATGTACATGTTTTTTGCTGTTCATTTGATAATGACAGATGTGTGCCAGCTGCTTCTGATTTTAGGAATATGAGTGCAGCGGTGCATTTGTTTTATAGCTAGCTTGAAATACATGGAAACACAGGGCAGGAACCAGAAAAGATGTTATTTTATTTAATATTATGTTCACAGAGAAACACTGAAGCAAGCTGCAGACTTATTCCTCATACACACGATCATATTTTCCAACGGGAAATGTGTGATGACAGGCTTTTGGCGGAAAAACCCGACCGCGTGTATGCTCCATCGGACAATTGTTGTCGGACTTTCCACCAACACTTGTTGGCTAGCAGGTTTTCAAATTTACCGCAAACAAATGTGTGTTGTCGGATTTTCCGATCGTGTGTACACAAGTCCGTCGGACAAAAGTCCAAAGTACAAACACACATGTTCGGAAGCAAGGACGAGCCGGAAGCACTCGGTCTTGTAAACTCAGCGTTCGTAATGGAGATATCACATTTTTGACGCGTAGGGTTGCCACCTCATCCCTTTAAAACTGAACACATATTAATTACACAGTTTCTGAGGTGAATTTAATGCAGGTAAGGCACTAAGTCAGTTTAATTACCACCTTAATCACACAGAACCTGTGTAATTAATATGTGTTAGGTTTTAAAGGGATGAGGTGGCAACCCTAGTGACGCGGCAAATTATGAAATCTCTCAATGTAGCGCATTCTCTTCTTCTTTATAATGGTATAATAATGAAGCTGCTTTGCTGGTGATATTCACAGAGTTCTGACAAATGTATTTAATTCTATTTATTTTTTTCTAGTGATCTCCAGAATAATATATATTTTTTTTTGTGTCAAGTTACCACAACACCATTATTATCTCGTGTTTTTTAAGCTCAAAGATACAACTATGTTGGTGTCCCTTGTTAATTAATCATTGTATTTTTGAAATGTACCTGCCTACTCACAAACAAACTGTCCTTTTTTAAGTAAAACACATAGCCATGTATTTAGCAAACAAAAACATTTTTATTCAATTAGGAAGCACAAGGTCATATAAAAATCAAGAGGAAGGCAACGATGGAGAAACAGTTGGAATTGGTGAAGCGTTTGTACCCCAGGGCAGACATCAATTATTTGAATTTCAAAATTGGTAACCTGAGGTGTCCATTTAATAGGGAGCACAATATGGTCCTGAACTCTGAGAGATTGGTAGCAGCAGCAGATGACATATATGTCCCGAGTCTGTGGTCTTACCACAGCCTCCGTTTTTTGCCAGACCAGACCGAACCCAGGCCATCGCTCTTAACACTTCCTTCAATACAAATTAAAGAAATGAAATCAAAAATGCATTCTCTGGAGGAGAGGAAGTGTTTTTTTTTTTTTCCCTTGTGGCATATAGATATTTTGGAGATTGTCTGAAATAAGAGTCTGGGATTTAAAAATATATATTTTGTAGAATTATTGTTTTGATGCTTTTATGCAATGTTTGTATGTTGTAAAACTGTAAATAAAGTTGAATAAAAAGTAAATATTAAAAAGGGTTAATAAGGGGTTCAACAGAGGAACATTTAAATTAAAAAAAACAAAAACTTTTTTTTTACTTGTCAGGTTGCTTTAACTGAATTCATCTGCAGAGATCCTTTTGATCTGTAGATGAATAAACAGAAGGATACAAAATGAAACAATGTTTCATTGTATCTTTCTGTATTCATGCCTGAGCAATGTTGTTGCCCAGGCTGTTTTTGTTTTACCTTCTCAGATATGATTAATCAGAGCTGAATTGCAGTGTACTGTGACAGGGGGGATCCCAGCAGCAGCGCAGAAAGACTGGATATACAAGACGCACCCTGTGTACAATTATGACATTTTTTGGGGCGTGTCTACCACACCTGGAGTCTGCAACTGGATATACAGAGGCATAAGCTTGAGAAGAACCAACAATGCTACATAGTAAGTAATAGGACATGGTAACAAGCCTCAATATTGAAGGGCAAACAATGTGAGGTGTAAGGAGCTCTAAGAGCATCATGCTAAACAAGCTCTGGGAATACCAACGCATTGTAGGGTACCAGGCTGGATGTTGCAGTTGCTATTAGTTGAGCAAAGATAGGCAAGTATGACAAACGGGTTAAGAGAAAACATGTATGGAAAAAAGGGGATAGTAAAAGTAAAAAGGAAATGAGAAAGAAAAGAAGGGGGGATAAGATAGAAGAGGGGGGTCTCTCCATTTTTCATTCTAACAGGCAGGGATTGTCAAAATGCCAGTGGGCACCTTTGGAAAAAAAAAAGATTTTTTCAGGGGTCTGGTTTTTTGTTATAGGAACATTAGAAGTAAACAAATACAGCGGGGTATGGTCTTGCTTTTTTCCTATGTGCATTTTAGTATATACAACATCTCTGTAAAGTTAACACAATGCCAAAGAGAGGAAATGAGGCTCAAGGACCAGGACTCTCAACCCATGGCTTGGTGGTGATGAACTATTTTACTCCTTGAGCTTCTACATCTTGCAAAGCCTCAGTGGACACTATGGTACCCACTCCAATTGAAGCAAAGCCTTCACAATGTGCCAGCCCCGAATCTCCAGCTGAACCTAAGGCTTTTTTTAAGGCCTGAACAACTGTGAAGGTTCAGGACTATTTTACAACTACATTGAGAATGCTGTTTCTTCAAGAATTGCGAGAGGTGAAAGACACAGTGCAACATCTCAGCTCAAGGGTTGACATATAAGAACTGGGGCACCTGTCCACCGAGACCTGTCTGACCTTAAGGAAGCCAATGCAAGAGGTTGCCAAATCCTCTTTCTTCAACTCCACCAAGATAACTTGGAAAATAGGAGGAATAACTTGAAATGCAGGGATTTTCCTGAGGCCACTGCTAGCCAGAAGCTGAGATCCACAGTGACTGCTACCCTGGCAGAGACACCTCTATGGACATAAAACTAGACAAGGTCCACAGGGCCCATGCTCTGCAATCTCCAGTGTTTCCAGACCCAGAGACACCCTCTGCTAGGTTAACATTTATAGGCTTGAGGAATAAATTCTAAGCAAATCATGGACAACTGACTCCATTAAACTAATAATCCTTTCCACCCAAAGATTCATAAAGAGGGTTGTACCTTCTTCCTGCAATCACTGAATCAGCTCTAAGACCTCTTTACTCTGATGGATACACTTCCCATTCTGATTGCAACCTGGACTATTCTGGAACTACCCTGATCCCTACTTTCACAGCTAGCACCACTCCTCACAATGCTCAGGGAGGAAACAATCCCTAATCCAGTGGATGACATGCTGCTCCTTCAACTCCTCTCCTTTTGTCTTAAAAAGAGTTAATTTTTTTTGACCAGGGTGTCCCCAGTCTGCTGTTCCAAAAAGCCTCAACAGAAATACTCTACTTTTTAGGCGGGGTTTAATTTCAACTTAGACTCTAAAACTCTGGACTGTCCGGAGGAGAAACTTTCTGATCATATCCTTCCAATGTAGTCTGAGCTTCACATATGTCCTTCCCCTCTGGTGATCGTAAAACTCTTCTTCATTGGACCTGACCAGTAGAACACACCTGGGTTTGATTCACAGAGGTTCAGCCAAACAAATCAAAAGTTCAGATGCTGAATCTGAACCCCACTGAAGTCAATGAGAGCCAAAACTTTGATTCTATTTTCTCAATTTTAAAGCTGATAGCCAAGGGATTTGCAAAATGTGCATGGCACAGGGGGCTAAATCCTGCCACAGTGGACATGTACCATTGCAAAAAACAACACAAAAAAACAGGGAATCTAACAGTGATAAAAGTGCAACACTGAAAATCCACTATTCCTTTCCCTTGGGATTTTGAGCTTGGTAGCACAAAAGATGTTAACTTTTCTGTCCCCTTCTGTGATGTGATGGTTTTTATCAGATCATTGTTAAAAAGCAGAAGTTAGAAGCCGATTTGTTACTATGCACAGCTGCATCAGATTCTGGGTGCACCAGTTTTAGTAAATCACCCCCACAGGGTGTCTCTGACATTAATTCAAGAATTGGATCCAGTATGGATTTTAGGACCCCTCACCAAAGAAAAAAACAAAAAAAGTCATTGGGTCCCCCAAAATCCATAACAGACCCTTTAAATCTGGTATGGGTTTTGGGGGGAATCCAGTAAAAAGAACAAAAAATAAATGACATGGGGTTCCCCACGATCCATATGAGACCTTTAAGAGCTGATATGGACGCTAAGGGGGATTTCTGTACAAAACAAAATGGTGTAAGGTCCCCACCAAATATATATGAGTCCCTATTCTGAGCTATCATTAGGTTTATATACAAGAGGGCAGGGATGTAGTGACATTACTAACAAAATATGGGCATGGCAATATTTGGTTTATGGCCATGGCTTACATGGCCAAGCCATACCATTTGTGACCATGAGACAGTACTATCATATTATCATGATTATTATTTATGATATATTCTTTTAAAACTGTTCTTACTGTGCTGACTAATGTTTTGGAATATGCTGATGTACAGAACTGTCCAAAAGTTTTAGGGTGGGAAGAAATGCTATAAAATAAGAATGCTTTCACAAATATATTTTGTATTTGTTTATTTTTATCAATTAACAAAATGCAAAGTGAGCGGACAGAAGAAAAGTCTAGATTAAATCAATATTTGGTGTGACTATACTTTGGCTTCAAATCAGCATCAGTTCTTACACTTCCACACTTTGTACACGTGCACAAAGTCAGGGATTTTGTAGGATTAGAGTCAGGTGTATGATTAACCAATTATACTAAGCAGGTTCTAATGATCATCAATTTCATATGTAGGTTGAAACACATGCGTTAACTGAAACAGAAAAGCTGTGTAGGGGGCTTAAAATTGAGTAAAAAACAGCCTAACTCTGCTACTAAAGTGAGGTTGTGGAAGTCAGTTTCATGTTGCAGGTCATGGCAAGACTGAGCACAGCAGCAAGACACAATACTGTATCAGCAAGGTCTCTCCCAGGCAAAGATTTCAAAGCAGACTGGCTTTTTAAGATGTGTGTTCAAGCTCTTTCGAAAAAGCACACAGAAATAAGCAATAAACGATGAATTAGTTAATATTAATTAAACCTATATTTCTGAAAGCATTGCAGCATTTTTTTTCACACCTGCCTAAAACTTTTGCACAATAATGTATGATTCTCCTTGTTAGGCTTCAACTGAATGTGCCGCTTTGCTATAATATTACCTGATGGAGCATTTCTGGCCCTGTGGTTGCTTATTAGTCACCACACATAGGTTACTTCCACCCTTGCACTCCCTATATTGTGGGAGGGCACAGTGAAGGCATTTAGGCTAAATTTAGCCACACAATTCTAGTCTCACTCCTATATATCTTTCCTTTGTCCTTTACACACTTGCTCTCCTTCTGTTTTCCACCCTTGGCCAGCCACTTCTGTCTACAACAGCTCACTCTCATCCTTTCACAGGCAGATGCAAGACAAAGGTTATCCCCGCACTGATTTAGATCTCACCAGGTGTAGAGCTGATCTTGCTCTCCAGAGATGAGAGGTTCCAGGTGCTGGCTAGTGCTGGTAGAGGCTACGGCAAACGAGAAAATCCGGACAGCCGCAGTCGAGGAAATAGTTATACAAATCTTTTTATTTTAAAATCAGGAACACATCAGATACAGGACATCATAGGCAAAATGTACAGATCATAGACTAACGCGTTTTGCACTTATCCAAGTGCTTACTCATAGTAAGCACTTGGATAAGTGCAAAACGCGTTAGCCTATGATCTGTACATTTTGCCTATGATGTCCTGTATCTGATATGTTCCTGATTTTAAAATAAAAAGATTTGGATTACTATTTCCTGGAGTGCGGCTGTCCGGATTTTCTCGTTTGCCATAGCCTTTCCCAGGCAGACTTGTTACCCTCTCTACATGCAGAACCAGACCTTGGTCACTACAACTCTGGAAACAGACAACAAAAGAAGTCTCAATAGACACAGCTGTGCTCTTGAAAGATGGTGGCATAAAGCTAAATCTTTGCAGGATTTTTCCATGTATGAATTTGTTCTCCTAAAATACAACTTCTACGTCCTTGCTGTTAAACAAACCTACTTTGTCACTCCGATTAACACCCTACCATCAAGAACTTGTCAACTCTTCTCTAGCCTCAACGTGTTATTAAAAGATAAGTTCACCTTTAGTCAAAAACAGGTTAAAATCCTGTGCTTATCCTTCACCCCTGGTGGAGGTGAATTGGTAAACTTGCGATATTAGATAAAAATGATAAATAAACTAATAAATAGAGAAAAGCCGCAACCCAAAAAGGTCCGAACCCTTGACACAAACATAAATAATTAACAAAACAGGTATGCTAATCAATAAATTCACAGTGCAAAAATTGTGGCATAAAATCCTCTTATACAAATATAAGCATAATAATTGATGAAAAAATATATAGTGACTGATCTAAAAAATATATGTTTCAGGCCAAAAAATGTATGAAATAAGTGTTCAACTGGAAGATCCTTATAAGAAAGGCAATTAAGTGAACCAAATAAGTAAAAGCTTTAGTGCTCTTCAAAACACATATGGCATAAAATGTGAATATCCCATCACCACATAGATTCGCTTCTTACCAGACGGCGGAGATGTCAAGCGCTAGATAATAATCCCAATGAGCTCCAACAGGCTGGACTGTAGCAGCAGATCCAATTTGTCAATACACACAGGAACCTCCATATCAATGGAAGGGCTGATATCCAATCTAAAAGCTCAAGGATAAATCCCAGAGCATAAGTGGGAAGAAGAGGTAAGCCTTGTAGTGCAGTATGTTCCAACCAGGGGTTTATTAAAACAGCACACTAAACAGAGCGGCGGTTTGCACCAGCCTGCTCAAGCGGATAGACGTCTCACAATGGGCTCCAACTGACGCGTTTCCCCGTAATAGGCCCTTTTGGACCATGTTACATGTTTGCTGCACGATTCTGGCCAAAATGAAAATTTTTTTGCTTAGAATTAAGATCACGATTCTATCACAATTGTCACAGCGTGACATCATTTTTTCACATTATACAAAAAAATTGGGCTAACTTTACTATTTAGTTTTTTTTTAAATTCATTAAAGTTTATTTTTTCCCCCAAAAAATGCATTTGAAAGACCTCTGCGCAAATACAATGTGACAAAATATTGCACTCTAAGGTGTCGGCTAAAAAAATATATATATATAATGTTTGGGTGTTCTAAGTAATTTTCTAGCAAAAAATATTGATTTTAACTTGTAAGCAACAATTGTCAAAAAAAGTTTAGTCTTAACCACTTTTACCCCCTGGAAGGATTTACCCCCTTTCTGACCAGAGCACTTTTTACAGTTTGGCACTGCATCGTTTTAACTGCTAATTGTGCGGTCATGCAATGCTGTACCCAAACGAAATTTGCGTCCTTTTTTTCCCACAAATATAGCTTTCTTTGGTGGTATTTGATCACCTCTGTGGTTTTTATTTTTTGTGCTATAAAAAGAAAAAGACCGAAAATGTTATTAAAAAATTATATTTTCTCATTTTTGTTATAAAAAAAATCCAAGAAACTCAATTTTAGTCATACGTTTAGGCCAAAATGTATTCGGCCACATGTCTTTGGTAAAAAAATGTCAATAAGTGTATATTTATTGGTTTGCGCAAAAGTTATAGCGTCTACAAACTAGGGTACATTTTCTGGAATTTACACAGCTTTTAGTTTATGACTGCCTATCTCATTTCTTGAGGTGCTAAAATGGCAGGGCAGTACAAAGCCCCCCTAAATGACCCCATTTTGGAAAGTAGACACCCCAAGGAGATTGCTGAGAGGCATGTTGAGCCCATTGAATATTAAATTTTTTTGTCCGAAGTGATTGAATAATGATAAAAAAAATGTTACAAATTTTTCTTTTTTTTACATGCCATGGTTATATGTGGAATTGTGCCCTAAAATACATTTATCTGCTTTTCCTGAGTATGGGGATACCACATGTGTGGGACTTTTTGGGAGCCTATCCCTGTACGGGGCCCCGAAAACCAAGCACCGCCTTTAGGATTTCTAAGGATGTAAATTTTTGATTTCACTCCTCACTACCTTTTACAGTTTTTGAGGCCATAAAATGCCAAGATGGCACAACCCCCCCCCAAATGACCCCATTTTGGAAAGTAGACACCCCAAACTATTTGCTGAGAGGCATGTTGAGTCAATGGAATATTTTATAATTTGACACAAGTTGCGGGAAAATGACAAACTTTTTTTTTTTTTTTGCACAAAGTTGTCACTAAATGATATATTGCTCAACAATACCATGGGCATATGTGAAATTACACCCCAAAATACATTCTGCTGCTTCTCCTGAGTATGGGGAAACCACATGTGGGACTTTTTGGGAGCCTTGCCGCATACGGGGCCCCGAAAACCAAGCACCGCCTTCAGGATTTCTAAGGGCGTACATTTTTGATTTCACTCCTCACTACCAATCACAGTTTTGAAGGCCATAAAGTGCCAAGATGGCACAACCCCCCCCAAATGACCCCATTTTGGAAGGTAGACACCCCAAACTATTTGCTGAGAGGCATGTTGAGTCCATGGAATATTTCATATTTCATATTTTGACACAAGTTGCAGGAAAATGACAAACTTTTTTTTTTGCACAAAGTTGTCACTAAATGAAATATTGCTCACACAGGCCATGGGCATATGTGGAATTGCACCCCAAAATACATTCTGCTGATTCTCCTGAATATGGGGATACCACTTGTGTGGGATTTTTAGGGAGCCTAGTCGCGTTCGGGGTCCCGAAAACCAAGCACCGCCTTCAGGATTTCTAAGGGCGTAAATTTTTTATTTCACTCCTCGCTACCTATCACAGTTTTTTTTTTTTTTTCAAATTATTTTTTATTAAAGATTTTCAAGTACAAAACATAGTACAAGTTTTTTTTTTGTTCATTAACGTACACATCATGGGAACACACATTAATCAAAGACAGGTTCAGAGTTTACATTGTAGAGGGTAAGTAATTTTTACAATGTTATTATCTTATTAATTATGTATGATGAAATAATGATTTAGTTAACATAGTGTATTTCCATGAGACAATAAAGTGAAAGTGTAGCAAAAGATAGAAGGGGGGGGGGGGAAGAGGAAGAGTAGGGTAGGGGATTGGAGGGGGTAGTGGGAAGGGAGAGGTGATGGAGTGATGTAGGTATGTTTATTTTTCATTAACCATACAAGTTTAACTGAGAAATAGCGAGGGGTATATATTCCATTTCAGAAACCTCTAATTATCTCTAAACCAATCCGACCATGTTTTCCAATGTTTATCAAAGGCAGGTTTTTGTTCAGTTCTAGCTGCTATTAATGATTCAAATGTTTTCCAATATTTAGTAATCAGTGATCTAGCAGCCAGGAGTACATGTGTGATCACTGTACGAAAGCAAGGAGGGAAACTTTCAATACCCAAGTTTAACAGTGCCAAACCTGGGTTTGGTGGTTTTAGTATTCCTGTGATGCGAGATATACACTTAAATATATTGTTCCAAAAGCTGGTGAGATGTTTACATGACCAGAATACATGTAAGATATTACCCACCTCCCCACATGTTCTCCAGCATAGTGGTGAGTTGGAGAAGGAGAATTTAGATAATCTATAGGGCGTGAGGTACCATCTTTGAGCTATTTTTAGGGAAAGTTCCCAATGATTTACACATCTAGTTGCTTTGTACGTGGTTTTGAGTGCAATTTCCCATTGATTGTTGGTGTAGGATTCTCCCAGTTCCAATTCCCACTTTAGGAAAGGTGGGAGTTTCGTAAAGGAAGATTTGTTTTGGAGGAAATTATAAAATAAGGAAATACCTTTAGGTGTAGCAGGGGTTTTTGTGTAAAATTGCCATATTGATTCGTGTATAGGTATATGGGTTGATTTTAAAGATTTTAGAAAATGAACCAGTTGCCTATATTTAAAGTGATCCGCTAGGGGCAGTGAGTATTCCTCCACTAGTGTATTGAATGTTTTGAGCGTGTTGTTAATATATAGGTCGGCAATCAGAGATATACCTCTTGCGGACCAATTTGAAAAATTGGAGTATGGTATGGTGTGGTTCAAGATTGTGATTGGAATAGGGATGTTTATACTTTTAGTTGGGGGTGGGGGAGACTTGTGTAGTTCTCTCCACGCTAGTAGAGAGGCCTGAACAGTTAGTGGTAATGATCTTAAGGGATAAGGTTTCCATGTGTCAAGTAGTAATAGTAGTCGGAGATCTTGGGTTGGGCTAAGGGCTTGTTCTATGTTGTGCCAGAGGATGTCTGGGGATGGTGATAACCATTGTCTGAGCTGGGTAAGCAAAGATGCTCGATGGTAGTCCTTGATATCTATCAGGCCCATACCTCCTATTGATCTATGTTTAACTAGAACAGTTCTAGAGCATCTGGGTCTTTTGGGTCCCCATATGTAATTTCTAAGAAGAGAGTTTAGTAATTGGAGATGGGTGTTCTTGAGTGGGATTGGTAGTGTGCGAAACACATACAGAATTTGGGGGAGTAGGAGCATTTTGAAGGATGCTAATCGTCCTGACCATGATAATTCTACTTTGGTGAGTCTTTTTGTTTCTTTCGTGATTTTGTCTATCAGCGGGTCATAATTGGCATCTGCTAGTTTTGAGGGGTCGGCCGTTATTTGTAGTCCCAGATAAGGGATACTGGATGAGTTCCATGTATAAGGGAATAGTTTTTGTAGATCCACTTGAAGAGATGGAGGGATATTTAGACCCAAGATTAGAGATTTTGAGAAATTCACCTTATAGTAGGACACTTGACTAAAGTTCGTAAGAATATCATGGGCACATCTTAGGGACCTAGTTGGTGAAGTCAAAAGAAGGATGATATCATCTGCGAATAAGTTAATGTTGTGTGATTTACCTAGCAGGGAGAATCCGGGTGCATCTGGGTGTGCTCTAATTTTTTCCGCTAGAGGCTCTATAAGGAGATTGAATATAGAAGGGGACAGTGGGCATCCCTGTCTGGTGCCATTGGTAATTGGAAAGGAGAGGGAAAGGGTACCTGAAGTGTAGACCTGCGCACATGGTGAAGAGTACAGGGCCAAGATAGCTGAGAGAATGGGGCCCGCGAACCCAAACTTCTTAAGTGTCTGTGCCATATATCCCCAGTGGACCCTGTCGAATGCCTTCTCCGCATCCAAAGAGAGTAGCAGAGAAGGCACCCGACAGGACCCAGCACGATAGACCACGTCAATAATGCTCCTTGTGGCATCAGATGCTTGTCTACCCTTGGTAAAACCCGTTTGATCTGGGTTGATCAGAAGTGGTAGGAGTGTTATAAGTCTATGTGCTAGGATCTTGGCGTACAGTTTAACATCTGTATTTAGTAGGGAAATAGGTCTGAAGTTAGCAGGTGTAATAGGGTCTTTCCCAGGTTTTGGAATAGTGACAACATACGCTTTGAGCATCTCGGCAGGGAATGAGGCAGAGGACATTGCTTCTAAGTAAATTTCTTTGAGTGAGGGGGACAAGATTTCGCAAAACACTTTATAGTAACTGTTTGGTAGTCCATCTGGTCCTGGAGATTTACCAGTGGGCAACGTTTTAACTGCTTTACGGATCTCAGTCTCCGTTATGGGTAGATTAAGCTGTTCTAATTGTGATGCTGAAAGGGAGGGTAGTGTGAGATCTGCCAAAAATGATTGAATGGCGTCATCTGAGGGCTGTGGTGTATTTGTATCTTCTTTTAAATTATAAAGAGAGGAGTAATACTCAGCAAAATTATTTGCTATGTCGTTAGGGTTGAATATTTTACTGTTATCTGAGCTACGAATTAGGTAAGGAATCTTCATTTGTGTTCTACGGTCTCTCAGTCTCTGGGCCAAATATTTGCCAGCTCTGTTACCAGAAGAGTAATGATTTAGTTTAAGGTACCTAATATGTTTGTCATATTGTTCTAGCAACATGAGCCTGAGGTCCGATCGCAACTGGTTTAGTTTGTTTGCTATGTTTGGGTCAGGTAATTTTTTATTTTGAACCTCCAGAAGTTTTATATCTTTTAGAAGGGAATCTAATTTCTGTGTCCTCTGCCTCTTTATCCGCGAGCTGATCTGTAGCAATATACCTCTAATATATGCCTTATGGGCACACCACATAGTAAATGGACTGTTAACAGATTTAGCATTAACTTCAAAATAATCTTTTAGATGTTTGTTCACAAGAGCAACCTGGGAGGACTGTTGGAAGATTTGAGGGTTGGCCCTCCAAATGTAAGTTGGTGCTGATGCACATCTCTCCTCTATCGTGAGGGACACAGAAGCGTGGTCCGACCACGTAATGTCATGCACGGCAGAGGAGGATACCTTCTGAAGTAGAGTTCTGTCTACCAAGATTAGGTCTATGCGTGAGTACGAGTTGTGTCTAGAAGAGTGAAAGGAATAGTCTCGCTCATTGGAGTGCTGACACCTCCAAGCATCGTACATCTCTTCTTTATGTAGTATGTTTTGGATTGAGGGAAGAGGGCGTCTTGATTTGGAGGTGGTGTCCATTTTGTAATCCACTGTGACATTGTAATCTCCACACATTATAACTGCTCCCTTTTTGATTGAGTTGATCTTACGAAACATCTTTTTCAAAAAGCTGAGTTGGCGTGTGTTTGGCACATAAAGATTAACTAGCTTGTATAGATGGTTGTTAAATTCCCCAATTAGGATTAGATACCGACCCTCAGGGTCTATGTGGGTCTCCCGGATTGAGAGAGAAACAGAGTCCCCGATGGCAATAAGTACGCCCCTTTGTTTTTTAGAAGCTGATGCCTGAAAAATGTAAGGAAATTTATGGTGGGAGAACTTGGGGATTGCTGAGGTTACCCAGTGTGTCTCCTGCAAGCACAGGATGTCAGAGTTTAGTTTGAGGGCCTCTCTCCACACTGAGGCTCTTTTAGCAGGGTGGTTCAGTCCATGGATGTTAAAAGAGGTCACTCTAACCGCCATATGTAATATGTGGAATGATGGTATGTTGGTACCTTATGTATTCCTGGGTAAGCTTCTGGAGGTCTTAGTTGTGGTTTTCCTTCTTTCTGGATGAGAAGAATTCTTCCAGTGGCATGATCTTGCAGTCCATCACCGATTTGGGGGGTTAAGGGATGAGAAAAAGAAGAGCTAAAACAGAGAAAAACAACAAAGAAAAATAGAACTGGTGTATAAAAAAAGTGAGATTCCTTCCGGAATCTGATGGCAGATGTACTGCACATTTTTTAGGAGGGGAACTACGTGGGATATTAGCTCCATTAGGTGTCAGGAAAATCGTAGTTGTGGGTAGCTTATGACATTCGAGGCGAATATTTGTTGCGGCTTTTCTGCTGCTTTTTGTATGACACAACCTTCCACACGTTTTGGTCATCTAGCCTTGAGGAAGGGGAAGGCCCTGGAGAGGGTTGCTCTGGTAGAATGTCCCATGTGCGCAGCATAGATAGGCCGTCTTCCAGGTTGGTGACCACCGAGGTCTTGTCATCATGGGTGATGATAAGTTTTGTCGGGTAACCCCATCTGTATGTGATGTTGTGATTGCGCAGTGCCTTAGTCACAGTTAACAGTGATTTACGTTTTTGCATCGTAAACTGTGAGAGGTCTGTGAACATTTGGATATTTGATATTTGGATACTGCTCAGGAGGTTGTGAATTTTTCCTAAAGGCTAGCATGAACTGCTCCTTAACATGGAAAAAGTGCACCCGCATCAGAACGTCTCTAGGAATGTTGTCTGGTAGGTGTGCAGGTTTAGGAAGTCTGTGGATTCTGTCGATGACTAGCTCCGAAGAGGGAGTAGATGGTAGGTAGACTGACATAAATTCCTGGACATATTGGCGGAGTTGTGAGGGTTGGACACTTTCAGGGACTCCGCGCATTTTCAAATTATTTCTGCGTGATCTGTCCTCGAGGTCCGCGACTTTTTCTTTAAGCCATGTTACCTCATCTGATTGATCATTATGAGCATCTACCAGGGTGTTGTATGATGCAGCATAATCCCCCATTTTTTTCTCCACGTGGTCTACTCTACCCCCCAACTCCTTCACTTCTGTTTTAAAGTTCCGCATGCATTCTATCATGTCTGCATGCAATGAGCTGCGTAATGAGACTAGCATGTCTCTAAGGGTTGTGTCTGAGAGAGGTTGGTTTACAGTGGGGAAGGAGTTAATGGAATCAGCCATCTCTCTCGTGTCTTCTAGAGAGTTATGGCCCGTACTGACCTTTTGGTTGGTCGAATCATTCGACATGCGGGGTTTCGATTTGGCAGGGCTGCCTGAGAGCGGAGTGGAGGCATCTGGAGAGTAGGAGTGTGGGCCTTTTCCAGAGCTCGGGCTTGGTGTGGCCGAATGTGATCCGATCGATGTGACCGGAGAGCAGCCGGCGGCGCCATCTTGGATCTCGCTGTGGTTCTTAGGGGGGAAGAAATCGTTCAATTTCTTCGGTTGTGAGGAGTTCTGTCTCTTTCTCGTCATCTCGAGGGGTGGTGCGGGTCTTTAGGTAAGTGCTGGTACCAGAAGGAGCAGTCTGGATCGCCTCGAATTGCTTTAGATCCTGCCGTCAGAGCAGAGCTAACAGGTCATGCGTCTGTTCTCTAGCGCGGTAGCCACGCTCCCCCCTATCACAGTTTTTGAAGGCCATAAAATGCCCAGATGGCACAACCCCCCCCAAATTACCCCATTTTGAAAAGTAGATACCCCAAGCTATTTGCTGATAGGAATGTTGAGTCCATGGAATATTTTATATTTTGCCACAAGTTGCGGAAAGTTGCAAACTTTTTTTTTTGCACAAAGTTGTGACTAAATGATATATTGCTCAAACATACCATGGGCATATGTGGAATTAGACCCCACAATACATTCTGCTGCTTCTCCTGAGTAGGAGGATACCATATGTGTGGGACTTTATGGGAGCCTAGCTGCATACGGAGCCCCGAAAACCAATCACCTACTTCAGGGTTTCTAAGGGCGTAAATTTTTGATTTCACTCCTCACTACCTATCACATTTTTGAAGGCCATAAAATGGCAAGATAGCACAACCCCCCCCCCAAACGACCCCATTTTGGAAAGTAGACTCCCCAAGCTATTTGCTGAGAGGCATAGTGAGTATTTTGCAGCTCTCATTTGTTTTGAAAATGAAAAAAGACAAGAAAATATTTTTTATTTATTTTTTCAATTTTCAAAACTTTGTGACAAAAAGTGAGGTCTGCAAAATACTCACCATACCTCTCAGCAAATAGCTTGGAGTGTCTACTTTCCAATATGGGGTCATTTGGGGGGGGGGGGGTTGTGCCATCTGGGCATTCCATGGCCTCTGAAACTGTGATAGGCAGTGAAGAGTGAAATCAAAAATGTACACCCTTAGAAAGCCTGAAGGCAGTGCTTGGTTTTCGGGGTCCCGTACGCGGCTAGACTCCCAAAAAGTCTCACACATGTGGTATCCCCGTACTCAGGAGAAGCAACAGAATGTATTTTGGGGGTGTAATTTTACATATTCACATGGCATGTTTGAGCAATATATCATTTAGTGCAAAAAAATTAAATGTGTCTTTTTCCCGCAACTTGTATCACAATATAAAATATTCCAGGGACTCAACATGCCTCTCAACAAATAGCTTGGAGTGTCTACTTTCCAAAATGGGGTCATTTGGGGGGGTTTGAACTGTCCTGGCATTTTATGCACAACATTTAGAAGCTTATGTCACACATAATCCACTCTTCTAACCACTTGAAGACAAAGCCCTTTCTGAGACTTTTTGTTTACATGAAAAAAATATTTTTTTTGCAAGAAAATAACTTTGAACCCCCAGACATTATATATTTTTTTAAAGCAAAGGCCCTACAGATTAAAATGGTGGGTGTTTCATTTTTTTTCACACAGTATTTGCGCAGCAATTTTTCAAATGCATTTTTTTGGGAAAAAACACACTTTTTAAAATTTTAATGCACTAAAACACACTATATTGCCCAAATGTTTGATGAAATAAAAAAGATGATCTTAGGCTGAGTACATGGATACCAAACACGAGATGCTTCACAATTGCGCACGAATGTGCAGTGGCGACAAACTAAATACATTTTTAAAAGCCTTTACAGTTTACCACTTTAGATTTACAGAGGAGGTCTCCTGCTAATATCACTGCCCCCCGATCTGACCTTCGCAGTGATACCTCACATGCATGGTGCAATTTCTGTTTACATTTGACCCAAGACCGACGCTTGCGTTTGCCATTGCGTGAGAGCGGAGGGGGGGGACAGGGGTGCTTTAAAAAAAAAAAAAAAAATTTTATCTTATTTTTAAACTGTTCCTTTGATTTTTTTAATCATTTTTATTGTTATCTCAGGGAATGTAAATATCTCCTATGATAGCAATAGGTAGTGACAGGTACTCTTTTTTGAAAAAAGTGGGGTCTATTAGACCTTAGATCTCTTTTCTGTCCTCAAAGCATCTGACCACACCAAGATCGGTGTGATAAAATGCTTTCCCAATTTCCCAATGGCGCTGTTTACATCTGGCGAAATCTAAGTCATAAAATGCTCATAGCTTCCGGTTTCTTAGGCCATAGAGATGATTGGAGCCATTCTGGTCTCTGATCAGCTCTATGGTCAGCTGGCCGAATCACCGGCTGCATTCTTAGGTTCCCTGTTGGGACAGGAGAGCCAGAGAAAAACATGGAAGATGGTGGGGGGGGCATTCTCTCCCACAGCTTGTAAAAGCAGTCTAGAGGCTAATTAGCCACTAGGATTGCTTTTACATGAAAGCCGACCGCTGGCTGAAAAGAATGATATCAAGATGATACCTAAACCTGCAGCGCATCATTCTGGTATAACCACTCAAAGTCCAGCAACATACAAGTACATTGCTGGTCCTTGTTGGGCATATATTGTAAACTTTTTTTTCATGCAGCCTGTGGGCTGAACAAAAAAAAGAGATTGATCAGGTGGTATGCCCACCATTAGAATACCTCCCTTCATCCACCCACTTCTAATGATGGGCATACATGCACCATTTATATATGCCGAAGCATGAGGTATCCGCCCCAAAAGGTAGGAGCAAATCGTTCCTGTTCTTCAGTGCGTTCTGTTACTTCGTTCTGAGCAGCCAACCGTTTTCTAGCCATGTTTCGTGTGTGTACTCCTCGTAGAGTTCGTGCTGTGCGGGGGCTTGGTGTTGGGGTCCTGACCTTGACACAAGTCCAGTCCATGAACAGGGTGGGGAGGAGTTCATGGACCAAGAATTGGTTGCTTCAGCGTGACCAGTTCTCTCATATGCCTTTGCTCCGTGAGATCCGTGAGAATAATCCTGATTATTTCAGGAACTTTCTCCGGATGACGGACCCGTGTTTCATTGTTTGTTGGCTTCGCTGACCCCTTATATTAGCAGGCAGGATACCTGCATGAGGCAAGCCATCACTCCGGAGCAGAGGTTGGTCGCTACCCTGCGGTACTTGGCGACAGGGAGAAGTCTGCAGGACTTAAAGTTCTCGACAGGCATCTCCCCCCAGGCTCTGGGGATCATTATCCCAGAGACCTGTTCTGCCATCATACAGGTCCTGCAGAAGGAGTATATGAAGGTAAGATTTTTATCCTTTTATATCACATTTTATTGTATTGAATGTTTGCTAATATCTTGTATTTCTTTCCTCATTCCCTAATTACCATGATTGGAATATGCTGTGAATGTCCCCTTTGTTCTCATGCATGCTGGATTTTTATGTAATTATTATTTTAGGTCCTTCATACATATTTGCCCTTCACTAACCTCCCCAGCATGGTGTCTCCTGGCCCTATATTCACCTCATGTAGTCACTTAACAATGTATTTTATCAGCTCCATAGTAGTGCTTTACCCCAAACACCCCCTAAAATGTTTGGCAATGTTATTTTTGATTTAAATTCTGGCAGAGTGCCAGAGGCTTTTTTTTGTTGGTGTCCCCAAATAATTTTTAGTAACCCTCCCTCCCCCAACTGCTAAGTCAGCTGATCCCAATTCTCTATGTATCCTCAATCATCTATCTGCTGACTTTGCCAAACCCATACACACTATACCCACCTCTTTACTGGTCAGATTTATGGATGAATTGCCCAAAGCATGTAGTGCAAGGGTCTGCCTGTATACTTTCAAATGGTACTGTTTAAAGTTTTTGTATTCTATTATTATCTTGATAGGTAATAGCAGAATGTCCAAATGTCCTCAAATGTGTACAATGTGTATTTATATCTTTGTATTATGACACTTCTTACCTGTCCAGTGGGCTGCCAATAGTGTAACTAAGGAGGGGCTGTTCCAAGTAATACCCTGTATTTAGGCATTCATCTCTCAATGAAGTGAAGAGGGTTACCTGTCCAAGATTTCCACACACCCCCTATAATGTTAGAAATGGCCCATGAGAGGGGGGGAGGGTGAATATGAAAGGTGTACCTTATACTTTGGTGTTGTTAAATTCCCCTTACTAAATGCTATCTGGAGGTTGCCCCATAATGTTTGTGTCTAATCTGCTTGCCATGTTTCTGTGAAAAAATAGTAATGTTTATTGTTTTTTCCTCAACAGTTTCCTTCCACGCCACAGGAATGGCAGACTGTGGCCTCCCACTTTGCCCAGCGGTGGGACTTTCCTAACTGCGGAGGGGCAATTGATGGGAAACACATCCACATCGTCCCACCACCCAACTCGGGGTCGTACTATTATAATTACAAGGAGTTCAACAGTATAGTGATGTTGGCGGTGGTGTCGGCTAATTACGACTTCCTGTATGTGGACGTGGGGAAGAATGGCCGGATGTCCGATGGTGGAGTCATCGCCCAGACTGAGTTTTACAGGCATCTCCAGAATGGCAGCTTGGACTTGCCAGCTCCAGAGGACAATGTTGAAGGACTCCGATTTATGTTCGTTGCTGATGAAGCGTTTGCGCTGGGGGACCACCTGATGCGGCCATTCCCGATGACGACCCTCACCCCGGAACAGAGGGTTTTTAATTACCGGCTGGCCAGAGTCCAAAGAGTGGTGGAGAACACATTTGGAATCCTGGCCAGCCGGTTCTGCCTATTTCTGACACCCATCCATATGGCGGAGTATAAACTGAACCATATTATACTTGCGTGTTGTGTTCTCCATAACCTTTTAAGGAAACATTCGGCCAACTATGCTGGCTCAGTTGGGCCTGAAGCCGGAATGATACATCAAACCACACTGATGGCGCTTGAAAGCGGCCATCCTGGCTTGCCCTCCCTGAGTGCCCGTGATGTCCGGTTACAATACCAGGAGTTCTTTGCGGGTAGGGGGGCTATCAATATGTCAGCAAATATGTGAAGCCTTTTTATAATAAAACAAAAAAAGAAATTCTTTGTGGACATTTACTGCTTGTGTTTGTTTTAGCTGACCCTGACAGAAATGTGTAGAGTCCAGAAAATGTCGTGATTGTGTAACCTTATTATACAAAGCACTGTTGGCTGTTATTTAATAAAATGCAAAAACACATTTCACTACAAGTGCAATTGCAACTGCACTGAAACTGCACTTGTAGTGCCAAGAGGATTTGCCCCTTAGGAAATAACCCCCATTTTCTCAGAAAACAACAATTACATCACACCAAAAGTGTTGTAGCGTTGAGACAATAATCCACACATTCTTGATTAACAATCTTTTTAATACCTGCACAATCACATGTGCATTTACCAAAGGTTTTTCAAACAAACCAACATGTTTGTTGTATACCAATTTTTGTGGTGGCATTATCAAAACTCAAAATGTCCATTTTAGATAAAACAGGCATGTGTAAAACCAACAAGAAAAGACACAAATCTTGAACTTACAAACATCACATTTGGTCGAATTTGAAGGCAATATCAGACATGAGTATTTAGGAACTGTGTTTGATATTGCGTTCAGATGGGGTGAAGTCACCCCAGGAAAAGCCAAATTTGGAAGATGCACAGCAATTTACCAATGTCAACATGTGCTAGCTGCCATCACGGGGGATCAAGGGATGTGTTTTAGGCGAGCAAGCCCTTCCTCTCAGCTACTTTATTATTGAGGAAGGGGTTGCACCCCCAAAACGCGTCCATTGATCTCCCGTGATGGCAGATAGCACATGTTGGCACACTGCGTGCATCCTCCAAATTTGGCTTTGGGAAAAATCACAAAAACATTTAGCACATTGTAGCACACAAAAGAAGAAAGTGATTTGGAGGGGCTTTAAACTCGCCCCAAAACATCAATGATGTTTTTATTTTTTGGAATAACATCATTGATGTTTTGCTTGATGATTTCCAATTGTAAATTACACCCCATGATCTCCCCGATCAGGATCTGGGCACTTTCGGATGTGAAAGGATCTGGATCCACACCCTCACGATCACCTAAAAAGAGAGGAACCCCAAAATAAATTAGGTTTCAAAAAAATGACGCCATCCATCTCTTATCTGAGCCTGTGGTTGCAGACACTCACCTGTTGTGGTGACTAGTTCCACCACGTCTTCTTCCTCCTGCTCAGATTGTGTTGGTGGGATTTCCCCTTCTTCCAGAGGGGGGGCTCTGGTCTCCTCAGATGAGGGGTGTCCTCCGAGTCTTTTATCCCCTATGTAAAACAAAAATGGTATATTTAGCATGCAGATATTTAATGGCAGAACTATAAAGATGAAACATTGCTTGGAAGTGGGGTACAATTGTCAATTTTAGCAGAGTTCCAAGATGTAGCTTTTTTAGTGTCCTTTGTCAACATGCAATACTTTACCTGTTTTGTACAAGCTTCACAGATGTAGCCCCCCCCCCTATAGTATACACTGGAGCACCTGTGTGGCCCCCCTAATAAAAATGGTGTTCTTATGTCCCACACTAGTGCTCCAGTGTCCAGATGTGTAAACAGCTGCTGAGTGTCCTCTCCTTACACAGAATCTTTTTTGCATTTCATTGTAGTAACAAAGTCATCTACACAACCCAATTCTTTGAAGACAAGTATAGGGCGTCAAAATGGTGGCCAAATGCATATGGGCTAAACAATGGTAATTTATAGTTGGAACGAAAAATTTTGACTCGAACGAATAATGTGCCCATGAACATGAAAGTTGCCATTTTTAACTGTACAACAGTTCCTAAAAGCACATGGAGCAGCACGAACGTAATAAACATAAAGAATAGGAACACAGCACAACTACTTACTTTTTTGCAGCACTCTCCGAATCTTTCTGTACTGCTCATGTTCTTGTAATTTGAGGTCCGACCACCGCTTCCTGAGCTGATCTTTCGATCGTCGTACCCCGAAATTCCGGTGCAGACTCCTGACCACTTTCGCCATGATCTTGGCCTTTCGGACATTGGGGTTGGGGTAAGGCCCATACTTTCCATCATAGTCGGCCTTCTTCAGGATGTCCACCATCTCCAACATCTCCCCAAAGGACATATTTGAGTCCTTAAATCTCCTTCTGGATCGGGACGTGTCCAGATCCGGCCCTTCCTCCTCCTCCTCCTCGTTGCTACAATTAGCACGCACCTGCTGTCTATCCACCATGTGCTCTTCCCCCACTGCGCCGAATGAAAAGGGGCGGGGAATAGACTAGAAAGAACGTCAGGGGCGGGCGGAGTTATACGCATGCGCAGTGTGTAGAAAGCGCAACACACGTACTTATTACGTACGATCTGTGAGCGGAGGAAGGAGCATCGGAGACGCCGATCGTGATAATGAAGGTAAGATATAAACTTGCGCCTATACTGCTTTGAAATGGAAGCCTATATTGTAACAAGATTAGGGGAGTTTGGCCTGACATTAGGGTTTGTCTTGTGTTGTGTCTTGCAGAGAAAATGGATGGGTTCAACGACCACAACTTCCTCCCCCTGTTCATTGACAAATACAGGGAGCTGTGATGTGAAAAAACAAGTTGCGCTGACCCTAAAAAAGTGAATAAATAATAAATAGCTGCTAGCACACAAACAAACCAAGTTTCATAAAGTGTAAACAAAATAAGTGCATCGCTAGAGAGTAGATAGATCAAATATATGATGAGTGAGAAAAACCATATATAATCAAATATTAATCAATATATAACCACTATTAGGTGTGAGTGAAAGTCCAGAAACCATTGAAAAGAAAGAGAAAATGTCCAATAGCACTGTATTGAGCTCCACGGACTGCAATCAGGAACTGAAGTCAGTACATAGAGGGAGTCTTCTCAGACAGTTAGGGTGCAAGAACCCATGATGTTAACTGGAGACTGGAAAGCACATCAATCATGGACAGCACGGCAAAACATCTGGAGTAAAATACTCTTACCGGAACACGTGGGACGTACCAGCCATATAGCTGTGCGTCTATCTGGGCTTGTGGAGGTGACCTCCCGTGCACTCTCTCCAAGGGTGACCTCCCGTGCACTCTCTCCAAGGGTCCACCCCTCGATCGTGATCTTCAGTCAGCCAGATTGTCTTCTGGGTCACGATAACCGTTAGCCAGACGGTAGATGGTGGAAGTGGATGGCCCTCTCACACGTTCTCTGGTTCCAAGTGGGTTCAAAGGGACCAGTTAAAAGTAAAACCATGGAGAAAAAAGAAAGGGGCTCCACATGGCGCAGGTCAAAAAGATAAGGGATTTATTGGATAAAAGACCTTACAGAATAAAAGTGATCACAAAATAAAATAAGAGGCAATGTGGAAAGCTGAACGCCCTACGCTTTTCGACTAAAAAGCCTTCAACTGGGGCATAGAACAGCCTCTCCACACTGCCCATATATATATAGACTATAAACAGCATTGTGAAATCATTGGGTCCGCCCCTATCATGGCGGGACCGGAAGTGCAGGGTTGAATGGTGTGGATATCAAAAAACTGAGTATTAATGTAATTGGTGAGATAATAATCCCATATGGGCACACACACTGCATTGGGTTATGGATATAAACCAATTTTAGGGTGAGAACAGGGTAGAAATGTATGTAAAAGATCAAAGACATCGAAACACCGTGTCGGCTTGCGTTCCAAGCCTCACTATGGCTAGAGGGACCTGCGTTCCAGAAGTCACTGGCATGTGACCGGAAAGGGAAACGGTCAGCGCATTCAGCACCGCTGACGTTTCTCACAGTCATCGATAGGGGCGTGTAATCCCAGAGGGGAGTGAGGGGGAGATGCACGCCAGCGGCCAATAAGCCGCCGACACCTCATCTGCTCCCTCCTAAGGGGCGTGCACTCCACACATACAGGAGGGCAGACGGCCGCTCAACAGCCAGTCACGTCGGCAATCCCGGACAGGGAGGCCAATCACTGGCGAGCTCAGTAGATAGACCACTCCCACTCCTGTCAGTGGGATACTGGTCTATAGAACGCCGTGCGCACTATGTAGGTTACGCTAGACAACACTACACGGAGAGCGCTGTCATAGCAACGCTATATACCGCATAGTGGTGCCGCCGTATTGGCAATGTAATATCTCACCTGTGAAAACATACAATGAGTAATATTTCACAGGATGGACAAGGTATAATGGTCAGATATGAAGGAGGGGGGAGGGGGGGGGGGAATTAGACCCAATCCGCAGTGCATCTGAGCAACTCTTATCCCTACAACTCAGACATGGTACTGCAGATACAAGCCCCTGGACCAGAAAGTGCCCCATTATCTGAGTGACCCCAAAAAAGGGGGGGGGGGAAGGAGGGGCCCTGAAATCCTAGAATGAGTGAATGAGATATCAGATATATCTGGTATCAATAAACCAGGGAGACCTCAACTCCAGGTAGAGACTACTATAGGGAGAGGCAGACTCACAAAAAAAAAACGGGAGACACTATGATCCCCATCTACAGAAAGGAGGCATATATAACAGTGAACAGAAAAATAGTAATGAGACAATGAACAATAAAAAATGTAAAATATGTAAACCCAAATAACACTCATAACTAAAAAAATAGGAAATGAACAGTAGCCAATCCAAGAGCCGAAGCATAGTAAACAGGGACAGAGAAAGTGTGTAAGGGTGTGTCACAGCTACAGAACTCAGGTGTCACTCACGCACGGTTAATGAAACTGTTGATGTCCCATTCCACATTCATACCATGCGGGGTATGGCACCCGAGCTCATAGATCCAGTACGTTTCGAGACGCGACACACCCCTAACTCGAGACTCACCCCTCCAATGAGGGACAAATTTGTCAATAATAATGAAGGAAGTGCCTGTAGGGTCCCTATTATGACTTTCCAAATAGTGGCGGGGAACACTATGCTTAATGCAGCCCTTCTTAATTTTAGCGATATGTTCGTTAACTCTGATCGTGAAAGTCCTAGTAGTGCGTCCGACATACTGTTTACCACATGGACATGTAATAAGGTAAACAATATGTCGGGTGGCACATGTGGTAAAATGTCTGATAGTATACTCTCTAGAGGTTACTATAGAATGGAAAGTCGTTGTTTTGCGTCTCCCACTTATATTGTGTAGACACACATTGCACTTTCTACACGGGAAAAAACCTTTACAGTCTTGAAAAAAGGAAATGGAACGGGGGGGATCAATAACATTGGGGGCAATTTCCCCTTGAACTGAACACGCACCGCGAAAAATTATACCAGCCCGTTCAGGTAGGACGGGACCTAGAATACGGTCATTCTTCAGAACCCTCCAGTGTCTATCTATAATCCTTTTGACTTCTCTATGTTGGGTAGAGAATGCAGTGAAAAATGACCATTTATGAGGGTTATCACCCTGTGTTTTAGGACGGTCTATCAAAAGTGAATTTCTATCCACATCCCCGACCTCCTTAATGATGTTATCAAGGTCAGATGGTCTGTATCCCTTTTCCAGAAATCTTTTTTTGAGAGTTTGGCACTGTGACCGAAAGTCCTCAGTGTTGCTACAATTACGTCGCAACCTGAGGAACTGTCCTTTAGGGACAGATTTCAGCCACTGCTGATGGTGGCAGCTGTCCACCGGGATGTACCCGTTGCGGTCTGTGGGCTTAAAAAACGTTTTAAGTACCAGTTGTCTGTTCACCACAGACACTTCCAGATCAAGGAAATGTATAGTCTCAGGGCTGGCCTCAAAGCACAAAGAGATGTTTCTATCATTAGTGTTGAGATAGTCCATATACTCTTCAAGTGACCTAAGGTCACCCTTCCATAGGAGGAGGATGTCGTCTATATACCTAGCCCACAGAACCAACTGTGGTGGTCTGCCGGCATAGACGACATCCTCCTCCCACAGGGCCATGAAAAGGTTGGCCAAACTCGGGGCGTATTTGGCCCCCATGGCAACACCCTTGGCCTGAAAGTAATAGGTTCCCCCTTATAGATGAGGGTTTCTCACTCAACAAACTTAACCAAAAAGAGAGAGATTTCTTGGTACCAGCAGCACCCCGAATACCGGTCATCTATTACCTTCCAAAAGTGCATAAGAATCCCACCAATCCTCCCGGTCGCCCCATCGTAAGTGGGATAGATTCGGTTACTTCACGAATCGGGAGGTATATCGATTTCTATCTTCAGCCCCTGGTCAAACAGATGCCTTCCTATTTAAAGGACACTAGGGCTGCGATTAACCTTCTAGAACAAGTTGAATACCAGGATGGCCTTCTTCTAGCCACTGCGGATGTTTCCGCATTGTATACGTCCATCCCATTGGACCAGGGACTGGCGGCTGTAAATTGGTTCCTTTCTAGGGACTCTGACCTTCCCCTGATCCACAGAAATTATGTTATGGAACTCCTTAAGTTCGCTACGGAACATAACTATTTTTGGTTTCAGGGAACCTATTACTCTCAGACCAAGGGTGTTGCCATAGGGTCCAAATACGCCCCGAGTTTGGCCAACCTTTTCATGGCCCTGTGGGAGGAGGATGTTGTCTATGCCGGCAGACCACCACAGTTGGTTCTGTGGGCTAGGTATATAGACGACATCCTCCTCCTATGGAAGGGTGACCTTAGGTCACTTGAAGAGTATATGGACTATCTCAACACTAATGATAGAAACATCTCTTTGTGCTTTGAGGCTAGCCCTGAGACTATACATTTCCTTGATCTGGAAGTGTCTGTGGTGAACAGACAACTGGTACTTAAAACGTTTTTTAAGCCCACAGACCGCAACGGGTACATCCCGGTGGACAGCTGCCACCATCAGCAGTGGCTGAAATCTGTCCCTAAAGGACAGTTCCTCAGGTTGCGACGTAATTGTAGCAACACTGAGGACTTTCGGTCACAGTGCCAAACTCTCAAAAAAAGATTTCTGGAAAAGGGATACAGACCATCTGACCTTGATAACATCATTAAGGAAGTCGGGGATGTGGATAGAAATTCACTTTTGATAGACCGTCCTAAAACACAGGGTGATAACCCTCATAAATGGTCATTTTTCACTGCATTCTCTACCCAACATAGAGAAGTCAAAAGGATTATAGATAGACACTGGAGGGTTCTGAAGAATGACCGTATTCTAGGTCCCGTCCTACCTGAACGGGCTGGTATAATTTTTTGCGGTGCGTGTTCAGTTCAAGGGGAAATTGCCCCCAATGTTATTGATCCCCCCCGTTCCATTTCCTTTTTTCAAGACTGTAAAGGTTTTTTCCCGTGTAGAAAGTGCAATGTGTGTCTACACAATATAAGTGGGAGACGCAAAACAACGACTTTCCATTCTATGGTAACCTCTAGAGAGTATACTATCAGACATTTTACCACATGTGCCACCCGACATATTGTTTACCTTATTACATGTCCATGTGGTAAACAGTATGTCGGACGCACTACTAGGACTTTCACGATCAGAGTTAACGAACATATCGCTAAAATTAAGAAGGGCTGCATTAAGCATAGTGTTCCCCGCCACTATTTGGAAAGTCATAATAGGGACCCTACAGGCACTTCCTTCATTATTATTGACAAATTTGTCCCTCATTGGAGGGGTGAGTCTCGAGTTAGGGGTGTGTCGCGTCTCGAAACGTACTGGATCTATGAGCTCGGGTGCCATACCCCGCATGGTATGAATGTGGAATGGGACATCAACAGTTTCATTAACCGTGAGTGAGTGACACCTGAGTTCTGTAGCTGTGACACACCCTTACACACTTTCTCTGTCCCTGTTTACTATGCTTCGGCTCTTGGATTGGCTACTGTTCATTTCCTATTTTTTTAGTTATGAGTGTTATTTGGGTTTACATATTTTACATTTTTTATTGTTCATTGTCTCATTACTATTTTTCTGTTCACTGTTATATATGCCTCCTTTCTGTAGATGGGGATCATAGTGTCTCCCGTTTTTTTTTTGTGAGTCTGCCTCTCCCTATAGTAGTCTCTACCTGGAGTTGAGGTCTCCCTGGTTTATTGATACCAGATATATCTGATATCTCATTCACTCATTCTAGGATTTCAGGGCCCCTCCATTCCCCCCCCCCTTTTTTGGGGTCACTCAGATAATGGGGCACTTTCTGGTCCAGGGGCTTGTATCTGCAGTACCATGTCTGAGTTGTAGGGATAAGAGTTGCTCAGATGCACTGCGGATTGGGTCTAATTTCCCCCCCCCTCCCCCCTCCTTCATATCTGACCATTATACCTTGTCCATCCTGTGAAATATTACTCATTGTATGTTTTCACAGGTGAGATATTACATTGCCAATACGGCGGCACCACTATGCGGTATATAGCGTTGCTATGACAGCGCTCTCCGTGTAGTGTTGTCTAGCGTAACCTACATAGTGCGCACGGCGTTCTATAGACCAGTATCCCACTGACAGGAGTGGGAGTGGTCTATCTACTGAGCTCGCCAGTGATTGGCCTCCCTGTCCGGGATTGCCGACGTGACTGGCTGTTGAGCGGCCGTCTGCCCTCCTGTATGTGTGGAGTGCACGCCCCTTAGGAGGGAGCAGATGAGGTGTCGGCGGCTTATTGGCCGCTGGCGTGCATCTCCCCCTCACTCCCCTCTGGGATTACACGCCCCTATCGATGACTGTGAGAAACGTCAGCGGTGCTGAATGCGCTGACCGTTTCCCTTTCCGGTCACATGCCAGTGACTTCTGGAACGCAGGTCCCTCTAGCCATAGTGAGGCTTGGAACGCAAGCCGACACGGTGTTTCGATGTCTTTGATCTTTTACATACATTTCTACCCTGTTCTCACCCTAAATTTGGTTTATATCCATAACCCAATGCAGTGTGTGTGCCCATATGGGATTATTATCTCACCAATTACATTAATACTCAGTTTTTTGATATCCACACCATTCAACCCTGCACTTCCGGTCCCGCCATGATAGGGGCGGACCCAATGATTTCACAATGCTGTTTATAGTCTATATATATATGGGCAGTGTGGAGAGGCTGTTCTATGCCCCAGTTGAAGGCTTTTTAGTCGAAAAGCGTAGGGCGTTCAGCTTTCCACATTGCCTCTTATTTTATTTTGTGATCACTTTTATTCTGTAAGGTTTTTTATCCAATAAATCCCTTATCTTTTTGACCTGCGCCATGTGGAGCCCCTTTCTTTTTTCTCCATGGTTTTACTTTTAACTGGTCCCTTTGAACCCACTTGGAACCAGAGAACGTGTGAGAGGGCCATCCACTTCCACCATCTACCGTCTGGCTAACGGTTATCGTGACCCAGAAGACAATCTGGCTGACTGAAGATCACGATCGAGGGGTGGACCCTTGGAGAGAGTGCACGGGAGGTCACCCTTGGAGAGAGTGCACGGGAGGTCACCTCCACAAGCCCAGATAGACGCACAGCTATATGGCTGGTACGTCCCACGTGTTCCGGTAAGAGTATTTTACTCCAGATGTTTTGCCGTGCTGTCCATGATTGATGTGCTTTCCAGTCTCCAGTTAACATCATGGGTTCTTGCACCCTAACTGTCTGAGAAGACTCCCTCTATGTACTGACTTCAGTTCCTGATTGCAGTCCGTGGAGCTCAATACAGTGCTATTGGACATTTTCTCTTTCTTTTCAATGGTTTCTGGACTTTCACTCACACCTAATAGTGGTTATATATTGATTAATATTTGATTATATATGGTTTTTCTCACTCATCATATATTTGATCTATCTACTCTCTAGCGCTGCACTTATTTTGTTTACAAATACAGGGAGCTGCCCTGTCTGTGGCAGGTCAGACACCCCACTATAATCACAAACAGAAGAGGCAGGCAGCGCTGGAGAAACTGCTGGAGTTGGTGAAGGCGGTGGTCCCCACAGCAACCATCCCTTATTTAAAAGACAAAATTGGTGGCCTGAGGAGCACTTATCTTAGGGAGCGCAAGAAGGTCACAGATTCCCAGAGGTCCGGAGCTGCAGCAGATGACGTTTATGTCCCCAGGTTGTGGTACTACGAGAGACTGCGATTTCTGTCAGACCACACTGAAGTCAGGGAATCCCTCTCAACTCTTCCTTCCACCCCAGCTGAGGCTTCTGATGTCCAACCTGGGCCTTCCAACCAGGAAGAAGTGGAGGAGCCCAGCTGGAGTCAGGTATAGCATTGTTCAACATTTTTCTGGTCAATAAAGAAATAATGTTTACTAGATGTTAATATTGATCACTAATTGCTGCTTGAAAGTGTTTTACATATCAATAGACAGTAGTGGGCACCCAAAATTGGGACAAGAATAAAAACTGCTGGGCTCAGAAGGATAGTCTGTTATATTTGTTAACATTCAATTTGCAGCAGTCAGGAGGTGAAAATTGTGTGTGATTGATGAAGAAAAAACAAAAACTATGTCCCTTTTTCATACACAGGAAGACCTCAGCCAGGAGGAGGCTGTGGAATGTGGCAGTCAGGAAGAGGCGGTGATTAGTTGCAGCCAGGAGGAGGCGGGGCTAAGTGGCAGTCAGGAGAAGCCAGGGACCAGTCGCAGCCTGACTGAGTCTCAGGTCCCTCCCCTCCGCCTGCCATATAAACGAGCCAGGAAGGCCACTCCGAGTCCCGTGCAGGATTCAGCGTTCAGGCTGATCCAGGAGGCTTTGGCGTCCCTACGAGCCTTACCAACTCCTGAAGAGGCCTTTGCCTGCATGGCTGCCACCAAATTGCAGGGCATGCAGGAGGGTCAACGCAGACTCTGTGAGGACCTTATGTACAAAGTCCTACGTAAGGGGGTGAGTGGTGAACTAACACCCAAGACCGACGTGATTGAGTTGGATCATCCTCCTCCTCCTGCTGCCACAACTCCACCACCACAGCCACAGCGTGTAAGGAAGTGTGGAAGGAAGACCTGAAAGTGATTGCCCTGGGTTCAGTTTCGTCTGACAGAAGATGCAGTCTCTCGTATGACCACAGCCTGGGGACACAGATGTCATCTGCTGCTTTCCGGATCTCTGGGACTTCTGGACCAGACTGCACTCCCTTAAATATGGACTCCTCAGGCCACCAATTTTGCTTAAAAATAGTTGATGTCTGCCCTGGGGGTCCAAGGCTTCGCCCACTTCTGCAGTTTCTCCAGCGTTGCCTCCCTCTTTGTTTAGTTGTGAGCCCTTAATAACATTTTTTTGGGGAAATTATACTCTCCTGTGTGTGTTTTCATCCAAAAAGGACAGTTTGTTGGTGAGGATTCAGGTACATTTCTAACATAAAATGTGAAATTAACAAAGGACAACAACACCAAACAATCTCCTACAGATTAAATAGAACAACATATCAATGTTGTTGTGGGAACTTGTCACAAAAAACACACACAAACATTTTCGGGAGTACAAATCAAAATCCCCCCCCAAAAAAAAAAAATTAAAAAAAATACAAACACAAAAAAAGAATCTACATTAAAGCCAAAAAAAAAATAGAAAAAATATACAAAAATATGTTGTCAGATGTGAGAAATCAAAATATATTGAGGAAATCACGATAAATAGTAACGAAATAAGTTTGTGAGAAGTGTGTGTGAATATGAGCAGCAAAACTACTTTATTCTTGTCACATTATAAAGAAGAAGAGATTGCGCTGTATTAAACCATTTTTAACATTGCAGCGTGACGAAAGTGCTGTATCCATTGCGAACGCTAAGTTTACCAGAACGAGCTTTTCCGTCTTGGAATTTCTTCTGAGCATGCGTGGCACTTTGTGCGTCGGAACAGGCCACACACGGTCGGAATTGACGCGATCGGATTTTGTTGTCGGAAAATTTTATCTCCTGCTCTCCAACTTTGTGTGTCGGAAAATCCGATGGAAAATGTCCGATGGAGCCCACACACAGTCGGAATTTCCGACAACACGCTCCGATCGGACATTTTCCATCGGAAAATCCGACCGTGTGTACGGGGCATAAGACTTACCATACCTGCAAAGCAAATACAAAAAAACATAATAAAAAATAAAACATTTTTTAACGCAACTTGTGCTAAAAATATATATATGCCAAAGCATGGGGACATCCACCCACAAAAGGTGGGAGCAAATCACTCCTCTGCCCCTGCTGCCCCCATGCTTCAGCATATATGCTCTTTTTTTTTAGCTTTGGTGGTGAAATCACCTCCGACAGCACTGGAGTCACGGCTTTATGTATCGTGGGAGCAAACGCTGTTGCTGCCAAGATAAATAAATCCGCTCTGCATCTGAATGGCGTACCTGAAAACAAAAAAATGGTTAACAATCAAACACAGTAAACAGTAAAGTATAAAAAAATTGCATACCTGAAAAGAGAACATGATAAAACATAATAACAATAAAACATTGCAGAATAGAATACAGTAAAAAAGAGAAGAACAATAGAGAGAGAACAATAAAACGACAACTATTTTTGATTTTTTGATTTTATATATTTTTTGTGTTTTTGTTTTTTTTTTGCTTTTTTTTTTTTAACACTTTTTTTGTAACTGTAACTTTTGTAACTGTAACCGGTTCCAGGTTCGGGTCTCTCAAAATGCAATGGCATCTTGGGAGACCCTGTGAAAGTGTGCCTAGTCTGTGCAGTGCTGTACCCTATGCTAATACTCAACTAGTGTATGGTAGCGTTCAAAACATTCACCAATGCAAAGGCCAGGATTGCCTGGACAGGAGGGACAATAATAGCGGGTGTCATGCCTATATCCGTGCTTGCTGCAGACACGACATCTTTTTTGGGGGGTTCGTTGGGTAGGGGTACTTGGGAGGACATAAAGAAAATGCCTCTCATGCAGCCGGCTTACTGCATTTGGTTGGGGAAGGTGAGGTGGAGCACTGTCAGGAAACAGAAGGGCTCTGACGATCTCTTCCTGGAATTTAAGGAAGGATCCAGTCCGCCCTGAAGCTCTGTACAGCACATGAGCGTTCAGCAAAGCCAATTGAAATAAATAAACAGACACTTTCTTGTACCAGCGTCTGGCCTTACGGGCAATTAGGTACGGCGCCATCAACTGGTCGTTGAGGTCCATCCCTCCCATATTTTGGTTATATTTGTGGACACAGAGGGGTTTCTCCACAACACCAGTCGCCGTAGGAATTTGGACTGTCGCGTCTGCATAAAGGGAGGTAAGAACAAAAACACTCTTATTATCCCTCCACTTCATAGCGAGCAAGTTATTACACTTGAAGCAGGCTCTCTCCCCCAGCCTAAGATGGGAATCTACAAGCCGCTAGGGAAAGCCCTGGTGATTAGGTCGCACAGTGCCACATGCTCCAATCTGCTGATCAAACAAGTGACTAAAAAGTGGCACGCTTGTGTAATAATTGTCCACGTACAAGTGGTACCCCTTTCCGAATAAGGGTGACACCAAGTCCCACACAATCTTGCCAGTGCTTCCTATGTAGTCAGGGCAGTTTGTCGGCTCTACGTGGCTATCTTTTGCCTCGTAAACCATAAAACTACATGTATAGCCTGTGGCCCTGTCACAGAGCTTATACATCTTGACCCCGTATCTGGCACGCTTACTGGGAAGGTACTGTTTGAATGACAAGCAGCCAGAAAACTTAATCAGGGACTCATCAATGCAGACAACTTGATGGGGAGTAAAAAAGTCTGCAAAACGTTGGTTGAAGTGGTTTACGAGGGGCCGAATTTTGTAGAGCCGATCGTATCTAGGGTCTCCACGAGGACAACAGAGTTGATTGTCATTGAAGTGCATGAACCGCAAGATCTGCTTGTATCGTGCCCTGATCATGGAGGCAGAGAACAAGGGCATATGGTGAATTGGGTCAGTGGACCAATATGACCGCAACTCACTCTTTTTAGTTATGCCCATGTTGAGGGAAAGGCCCAGAAAGAGCTTAAATTTTTAAACCGTAATTGGTCTCCAATCTCTGTCAAGGGAGGACTGGGGAATAGTGACCAGCGTACAAATTGCTTTGGTCCACAATAGATCTATAGAGATCTAAAAAAAAAAAAACAGCGAATAAAAATCAAGTGACGTAAAATCAACTGTTTCCACCTGAATCCCGGGTTGGCCAGTGAATGGGGGGAGTACGGGTGCTGCAGAAGTGGTGGGTTCCCAATAAGTTTTGGCAAATGCACCCGGAAGGGCACTATGGGCACGACGGGCCTGTGTTCGTCTTCTTGGTGGTGATAATGTTACACTTATCCTCACCCTCCTTGTCCTCCTCAACCACAGAGCCCCATCTCTGTGACAGTGAGTGGTGGATTCTCTCCCCACACCTGCTGTCACATTTTAAAAACAGCGTTGCGTGGCTAACAACTGCATCATCATTTATTCACAGTAATCTCTCCTTCTGTTTTCCACCCTTGGCCAGCCACTTCTGTCTACAAAAGCTCACTCTCATCCTTCCCTACTCACTCTCATCCAAGCCTACCATACCCACACCTAACAACTGTTTTTAATTTTCTCCATCAGCTCACCCCCACAGTTATTACCTTTTTGTTTCCACTTGACCCTCCCTTCTAGAATGTAAGCTCTAACGAGCAGGGCCCTCTAATCCCTCCTTTATTTATTTGTATTGTAAGTGTACTGTCTGCCCTCATGTTGTAAAGAGCTGCGCAAACTGTTGGCACTATATAAATCCTGTATAATAATAATAATAATAATCCTTCCCAGACAGAGGTTTTGCACTGTAACAGACACCTTGTAGTTCTCAATGAACTGTGAGGGTGCTGATGAGCATATCATAGTTCATCCACAAGTCCTTCAGCAACTTTAAAACTGACAGAACATGTAGAGGTATGGACTGAAAGCTACAGGCTCCTGCAGGAAAAAAATAATAAATGCACATTTTTTATTTTGCAAAAATATGTGCATTTTATTATTATTTTTTCCAAAAGGTAAACTTATGCCGAATACAAATAGTCAAATTTTCTGACGGGAAATGTTCGATGTGAGCTTGTCTTCAGAAAGTCCGACCGTGTGTATGCTCCATCGAACATTTGCTGTCGGAATTTCTGCACACAAATGTTTGAGAGCGGGTTCACAAATTTTCTGACAACGAAACTTTGTTGTCGGAAAGTCTGATCGTGTGTACAAAAGACCACGCATGCTCAGGATCAAGTACGAGACGTAAAACTAGCGTTCGTAATGTAGATAGCACATTCGTCACTTTGCAAATTGTGAAAATCTTTTAATGCAGCGCATTCTCTTCTACTTTATAATGCTAGAATAATGAAGTTGCTGTGCTGCTGATATTCACACAGAGTTCTGACAAACTGATTTTTTATTATTTCTTGTGATCTCATGAATAATCTTTGTTTTTTGTTGTTTTTTTTATCAAGATCTGCAGAATAATCTTTTTTTTATTTTTTTATAGTGATCTCTTTATATTTTATTTTTATTTCTCCAGATCTCCAGAATAATCTTTTTTTTTTTTAGAGTGATCTCCATAATATTTCTTGTCGTTTTGTGTTTCAAGTTACCACAACACCATTATTATCTTTTTTTACCTCAAAGAGGTTGGTTGGTGTTGGTGTCCCTTGTTAATTTGATATCATATTTTTGAAATGTGCCTCCCTACTCACAAACAAACTTTTTGAAGTAAAACACATAGCCAAGTATTTGTCAAAACAAAAATGTAAAATTTATTAGAGGGTCATAAAAAAATAAAGAGGAAGGCAACGCTGGAGAAACAGTTGGAATTGGTGAAGCCTTTGTACCCCATGGTAGACATCAATTATTTGACAGGCAAAATTGATAACCTGAGGAGTCAATTTAATATTGAGCACAGTACGGTCCAGGACTCCAAGAGATCAGGAGCAGCAGCAGATGACATATATGTCCCGAGGCTGTGGTCTTACAACAGCCTACGTCTTTTGCCAGACCACACCAAACTCAGGCCATCACTCTCAACACTTCCTTCGACGCTTCTTTCCATGCTGCTGTGGTGGGTTGGGTGGCTGTGTTGTTGGTGGTGTTGCTGGAGGTGGTGGTGGTGTTTCTAGAGGTGGTGGAGGAGTAACATGGTCCAACTCACACAGGTGGCTTTTAGTTGTTGCTTTTAGTTGTGAGTTTGCCCCTTGTCCCCTTGTTTAGGGCCTGAAGTATTATCTCCTCACAGATGAGGCATTGGCCCACCTCCATTTATTCCAGTTTAATGGCTGTCGGGGCCACCAGGGGTTGTTGTGAGGACCGCAGTAGCCTGTTGAATCAAAGCAGTCACTGACTCCTCCAGGTTCCTCACCTTCCTGGTCCTTTTTGTTGGAAGGCAGAGGGGAGGAACCTGGGATTCGGTCAGGCTGCTTTCCATGGCCACCACCTGGCTGAGACTTTCCATGGCCTCCTCCTGTCTGAGACTTTCCTGTGTATGAAAATGGAACATAGTTTTAGTTTTTTGGTCATCAATCACACACAATTTTGAGCTTATGACTGTTGCAAATTGAATGTTAACAAATAGAAAAGACTATCATTATGACCCCAGCATTTTTAATTATTGTCCCAATCATTTTTGGCTACTATTGTCTATTGATATGTAAACCACTTTGTTAAATCAGAAATTAGTGTTCAATAATAACATCTAGTTAACATCATTACATTTTTGACAAGAAATATGTTCAACAATGCTATACCTGGCTCAAGCTGGGCTCCTCCACATCTTCCTGGGTGGAAGGCCCATGTTGGACTTCAGGAGCCTCATCTGATGTGGAAGGAAGTGTGGAAGGGAGTGTAGATAGTGATGGTTTGGGTTCACTCTGGTCTGACAAAAAATGCAGTCTGTCGTTGTACCACAACCTGGGTACATATACATCATCTGCTGCTGCTCCTGATCTCATGGAATCCTGGACCTTCTTGTGCTCTCTATTATATGTGCTCCTCAGGCCACCAATTTTGGCCCTCAAATAGTTGATGTCTGCCGTGGGAGACACCGGCTTCACCAATTCCAACAGTTTCTCCAGCGCTGCCTTCCTCTTTAGTTCGTTGGAGTAGTCACTGTTTTTGACTTGCCAGAGACATGGCAGCTCCCTGTACTTGTCTATGAAGTTTGGCAGGAAGTCTGGGTCTGTAAATGTATTCATTTTCTCTGCAAGACACAACACAAGACAAACCCCAATGTCAGGCTAAACTCTCCTAATCTTGTCCCAATATAGGCCTCAATCTATAAGCAGTATAGGCCACTAACCACTGATGCCCCAAGTTAAAATTGTACCTTCGTTTGCACGATCAGCGGTTACGATACTCCGTCCTCCACTCACAGATTGTCTGTACAACACATTCATGTTATGCTTTATATACACTGCGCATGCATGAAACTCCACCCCCTGACCTTATTTCTAGTGTATTCCCTGCCCCTTCTCTTTTGGCGCAGTGGGAGAGCACATGGCAGAAAGACAGCAAGTGCATGCAGAGAGCAGCAATGAGGAAGAAAGCCCAGAGCAAGGCAGTTCCAGTTCCAGAAGAAGATATAAGGCCTCAAATATGTCCATCTTAAGGGAAGACTATGATGGGAAGTATGGACCTTACCAAACCCAAATGTGAGAAAGGCCAAGATCATGACTAAAGTTGTGAGAAGTCTGCAAAGGAATTTTGGGGTACGACGATCCAAGGAGCAATTGAGGAAACGCTGGTCACACCTGCAATTGAGGGAGCATGATCAGTACAGAAGGATCTGGAAACTGCTTCTAAAAAGTAAGTTTTTGTGGTGTGTTTATACTATTATTATTACTTTAGTGCTGCTCCATGTGCTTTTCTTTACTGTTGTACAGTTTAAAATGGCAAGTTTGAGATCTGTGGTCACAGTAATCGTTTGTATTAAACATCGTTCGTTCGACCACTAACGCAACGTTTTTGGCAGATGCAGGTTAACTAAATTTTTTCATGCCTATTTGTATGAAAAGAAGTTTAGTACATTGTTGTCTAGATGTAACTATAATGAAATTCAAACTTGATTCAGTGTAAGGAGAGGACACTCAGCAGCTGTTTACACATCTGGAAACAGGAGCACTAGTGTGGGACACCATAGCATACTTTTTATGTTGTCCCACGCAGGTACTCCAGTGGATACTAGGGGTCTCTCCATGTGTGAAAATTTAACAAAACAGGTAAGTATTCCAGCTTTGGAAAGGGAAAAAATCATGTCTTCAGCTTGGAACTCGGCCAAAACAGACAATTGGATGACACTTCCAAGCAATGTTTCATATTACTATTTCTTGCCTCAAATATCTGTGTGCTAAGTATATCTTTTTTGTATTTACATAGGGGAGAAAAGAATTGGGACATTTGAAGACACCACAAACCCCACACTGAATGAAGAAGGGGAAATACCCACACACCATGAAGATGTGGATTCCGAGGTTCAGGAAGTGGGCAAAATAGTGACTGCAACAGGTCAGCGTCTGAGACCACAGCTTCAGGTAATATATGCATGCCTGCATATTTATAATACATGGTGTGTATTTTTTTTTGAGGCGATGTGGATGTTGTGGAAGAAGAAACTCACTTCAACAGTGCAAGCGCACAGATCCTGATCAGCAAAAAAATGGTGTGCAATTGTGAATTAGAGAAGGTCGAGGAAAACATAAATGATGTTGAAAAAAGATTCACCAACATCATTGATGTTTTTGCCAAAATCCAAATATCTTGAAGTAATTTGAAGACCAAATTTTGAAGATGCACACAGTGGGGGTTATTTACGAAAGGCAAATCCACTTTGCACTACAAGTGCAAACTACAAGTGCAAAGTGCACTTGAAATTGCACTGAAAGTGCACATGGAAGTGCAGTCACTGTAAATCTGAGGGGAAGATCTGAAATGAGGGGAAGCTCTGCTGATTTCATCATCCAGTTATGTGCAAGCTAAAATGCGTTTTTTAATTTCCCTTGCATATCCCCCTCGGATCTACAGCGACTGCACTTCCAAGTGCACTTTCAGTGCAATTTCAAGTGCACTTTGCACTTGTAGTTTGCACTTGTAGTGCAAAGTGGATTTGCCTTTTGTAAATAACCCCCACAATGTTTTTGTCGTTAATGTATGTAATGCATTAATGATAGAAATTATCATCCTTTTCAACTTCATTAAATAATTGTTTGGAGTCCCTAAAAAGGCCTTATTGGGGCAAATTTTAGCTCACTATGGGGGTTATTTACTGAATGCAAATCCACTTTGCACTACAAGTGTACTGCAAGTGCATTGAAACTGCACTTGTAGTGCAAAGTGGATTTGCCTTTAGTAAATAACCCCCATTGCCACTGTAACTACACCAACTTACTCCAAAAACTGGTATTGAGCATTAAAAGAAGAAGCCACACATTGTTTAGTATAAAACATTTTACTCCATGCACCTTCACATGTGCATTATAAAAGGGTTTTTTAACAAACCAACATCTTTGTTTGGTGTATAATAACATGTATGTGTGACAGTAGATAATAGCATTTTTGTGGCTAAACAGGCATGTTTAAAACCATAACATACACATACACAACTCAGAAACTTACAAAGTTCAACTTTGATAAAGTGAAGGCAATATGAGACATTAGTATGTCAAAACTGTGTTGATTTTTCCTTCATCAGATGGGGTGATCTAACTCCTGTAAAAGCCAAATTTTGAAGATGCACCCAAATTAGGACTCAAAAATGTGGCTTTTCCATCATGATCCCATGCCTAAAATGTGTGTCTTTTCCCTACATCTATTTTGATAGATGTAGGGAAAAGACACACAGTGGGGTTGATTTACTAAAGGCAAATCCACTTTGCACTGAAAGTGCACTTGGAAGTGCAGTCGCTGTAGATCTGAGCGGAAGATCTGAAATGAGGGGAAGCTCTGCTGATTTTATCATCCAATCATATGCAAGCTAAAATGCTGTTCTTTATGTTCCTTGCATGTCCCCCTCAGATCTAAAGTGACCGCACTTCCAAGTGCACTTCCAAGTGCACTTGCAGTGCCCTTGTAGTGCAAAGTAGATTTGCCTTTAGTAAATCAACCCCTGTGTGTGTGTGTGTAGCAGACCCATAGCACAACATAATAGTTAGCTGAAGAAGAGATTATCACCTCATGTATCAAATAAGTTAAGTTTGGACTATTGAAAAAAAGGCCAAAAATAAAAGGCCATTGGAGAACCTAGGAGATAGCTAAAAGAAACACAAGCAGTAAATCAAATGAAATATGAGTTCAGTTTTTAACAACAAATTTAATTAAAATATGTTATACATTATCTGGCATATCAATGGCCCCCCTATCCCCAAAGTACTCCAGATAGCTTTGCCGTACTTCACGGGCGCTTTGGGGGGGGGGGGGCAAGCCAGGACAGCCAGCTTCAAGTGCCATCAGAGTTTGATCTGGTAAGCCGGCCTTAGTCGCAACTGAGGCCACATAGTTGGCTGCATTTGTGTGTAAAAAGTTGTGTAAAATGCAGCAGCAAAGAATAATGTGATTTAGTTTATATTTCACCAAATTTATAGCAGTAAGGAATAGGCGGAACCAGCTGGCCATTATGCCAAAGGCATTTACAACCACTCTTCTGGCTCTGGCCAGCCGGTAATTAAAAATCCTCTGGTCCAGGGTGAGGGTCCTGATAGGGAATGGCAGCATAAGATGGTCCCCCAGTGCAAATTCCTCATCCGCTACGAAGATGAATGGGAGTCCCACCACGTTGTCTTCTGGAGGTGGCAAGCCCAAGCTGCCATTCTAAAGCCACCTGTAAAACTCCATCTGGGCGATGACTCCACCATCCGACATCCGGCCATTCTTCCCCACGTCCACATAGAGCAATTCACACGTCGCCTACACCACTGCCAACAACACGATACTACTAAACCCCTTATAATTATAATAGTACAACCCTGAGTTGGGGGGTGGGATGATGTGAACGTGTTTCCTATCTATTGCCTCATCACAGTTGGGAAAGTCCCACTGCTGGGCAAACTGGGAAGCCACAGTCTGCCATTTCTGTGAGTTGGAAGGAAACTGTGGAGTCAAACAAAAAAAAAATAATACTTTTGCACATAACATTGCAAGCAGATTAGGCACAAACATTCTTGGCCAACATAAGTAAAACATTTATTGAAATGAGTATTTCAAGTCAAAAGTATAAGGTCCACTTATCAGATTCATCATACCCTCTGATGGCCCATTGTAAAAATTTTAGGGGGGGTGTTTTGGACAGGTAACCCTGTCCACTTCATTGAGATCTGAATGCATAAATAATGTATGTTACTTTGGCCAGCCCCTCCTTACTTACACTATTGGCAGCCCACTGGACAGGTAAGAAGTTTTATAATCCAAAAATATGAATACACATTGTACAAATTGAAGCACTTTTTTACATTCTGCAATTACCTATCAAGATAATAGGAGAAAAAAAAACTATAAACAATACCATTTGAAATTATTCAGGCAGGCCCTTACACTACATGCTTTGGTGAATTTATCCATAAATATGACCACAAAAGAGGTAGCTATAGCGTGTATGGGTTTGGCAAAGTCAGCAGATAGAGTATTGGTATCGGTTGACTTAGTGGTTGGGGGGAGGGAGGGTTCCAAATGAGTTTTGGCCCCCAAAAATAAGCCTCTTGCACTCTGCATGAATTTAAGGACAAAAGGGTAAGCACTACAATGGAGCTGACAAAATACATTGTTAAGGTGTGTATGGGCCCAGGATAGCATGCTGGGGAGGTTAGTGAAGGCAAATATGCACAAAGGACAAAAAAGGAGCATTAAAAGCTTCCAGCATGCATGAGGACAAAGAGGACATTCACAGCATATTACAATCATGGTAATTATGGAATACAATACATTAGCAAACATTAAATACATAGAATGTGATGTTAAAGGATAAAATGTACCTTAACCACCTCAATACAGGGCACTTAAACCCCCTTCCTGCCCAGACCAATTTTCAGCTTTCGGTGCTCTTACACTTTGAATGACTATTACTCAGTCATGCAACACTGTACCCAAATGAAATTTGTGTCCTTTTTCTCACACAAATAGAGCTTTCTTTTGGTGGTATTTAATCACTAATGGGTTTTTTATTTTTTGTGCTATAAATAAAAAAAGACCGTAAATTTTGTGAAAATTGCCTTTTTCTTTGTTTTTGTCATAAAATTTAGCAAATTAGTAATTTTTCTTCATAAATTTTGGCCACAATTTATACTGCTATATATCTTTGGTAAAAATAACCCAAATTAGTGTATATTATTTGGTCTTTGTGAAAGTTATAGAGTCTACAAACTATGGTGCCAATCACTGAAAATTGAAAACATCTGATCAGGCCTTCAGTACATCAGGTGAATCTCATTTCTTGAGGTACTAACAAGTCAGAAAAGTACAAATACCCCCCAAATTACCCCTTTTTAGAAAGTAGACATTCCAAGGTATTAAGTAAGTAGCATGGTTAGTTTTTTTAAGGTGTAATTTTTTCCCACAATTCTTTGCAAAAGGAAGATTTTTTTTTTTTTTTTTTTTTTTTTTTCAAAATGTTCATATTAACTGGTTATTTCTCTCACAGAGCATATGCATACAACAAATTACACCCCAAAATACATTCTGCTACTCTTACCGAGTATGGGGATACCACATGTGTGGGACTTTTACACAGCCTGGCCACATACAAAGGCCCAACATTGAAGTCGCACCATCAGGCGATCTACGAGCATAAATTGCACATCTCATTTCTCAACCACCTATTACACTTTTGAAGGCCCTGGAGCACCAGGACAAAGGAATTGCCCACAAAATGACCCCATTTTGGAAAGCAAACACCCCAACGTATAATCTATGAGGCATAATGAGTCTTTTGAACGGTTATTTTTTTTCCAGAAGTTTTTGGAAAATGTGGAAAAAAAATAAAAACGCATTTTTTTTTACACAAAGTTGTCCATTTATAAGATATTTCCAACACATAGCAAATACATAGCAAAAATGACACCCCAAAATACATTCTGCTACTCCTCCTGAGTATGGCGATACCACATGTGTGGGACTTTTACACAGCCTGGCCACATACAAAGGCCCAACATTGAAGTCGCACCATCAGGCGATCTACGAGCATAAATTGCACATCTCATTTCTCAACCACCTATTACACTTTTGAAGGCCCTGGAGCACCAGGACAAAGGAATTGCCCACAAAATGACCCCATTTTGGAAAGCAAACACCCCAACGTATAATCTATGAGGCATAATGAGTCTTTTGAACGGTTATTTTTTTTCCAGAAGTTTTTGGAAAATGTGGAAAAAAAATAAAAACGCATTTTTTTTACACAAAGTTGTCCATTTATAAGATATTTCCAACACATATCAAATACATAGCAAAAATGACACCCCAAAATACATTCTGCTACCCCTCCTGAGTATGGCGATACCACATGTGTGGGACTTTTACACAGCCTGGCCACATACAAAGGCCCAACATTGAAGTAGCACCATCAGGCGATCTACGAGCATAAATTGAACATCTCATTTCTCAACCACCTATTACACTTTTGAAGGCCCTGGAGCACCAGGACAAAGGAATTGCCCACAAAATGACCCCATTTTGGAAAGCAAACACCCCAACGTATAATCTATGAGGCATAATGAGTCTTTTGAACAGTTATTTTTTTTCCAGAAGTTTTTGGAAAATGTGGAAAAAAAATAAAAACGCATTTTTTTTACACAAAGTTGTCCATTTATAAGATATTTCCAACACATATCAAATACATAGCAAAAATGACACCCCAAAATACATTCTGCTACCCCTCCTGAGTATGGCGATACCACATGTGTGGGACTTTTACACAGCCTGGCCACATACAAAGGCCCAACATTGAAGTAGCACCATCAGGCGATCTACGAGCATAAATTGCACATCTCATTTCTCAACCACCTATTACACTTTTGAAGGCCCTGGAGCACCAGGACAAAGGAATTGCCCACAAAATGACCCCATTTTGGAAAGCAAACACCCCAACGTATAATCTATGAGGCATAATGAGTCTTTTGAACGGTTATTTTTTTTCCAGAAGTTTTTGGAAAATGTGGAAAAAAAATAAAAACGCATTTTTTTTACACAAAGTTGTCCATTTATAAGATATTTCCAACACATATCAAATACATAGCAAAAATGACACCCCAAAATACATTCTGCTACTCCTCCTGAGTATGGCGATACCACATGTGTGGGACTTTTACACAGCCTGGCCACATACAAAGGCCCAACATTGAAGTAGCACCATCAGGCGATCTACGAGCATAAATTGAACATCTCATTTCTCAACCACCTATTACACTTTTGAAGGCCCTGGAGCACCAGGACAAAGGAATTGCCCACAAAATGACCCCATTTTGGAAAGCAAACACCCCAACGTATAATCTATGAGGCATAATGAGTCTTTTGAACGGTTATTTTTTTTCCAGAAGTTTTTGGAAAATGTGGAAAAAAAATAAAAACGCATTTTTTTTACACAAAGTTGTCCATTTATAAGATATTTCCAACACATAGCAAAAATGACACCCCAAAATACATTCTGCTACTCCCCCTGAGTATGGGGATACCACATGTGTGAGACTTTTACACAGCTTGGCCACATACAGTGGCCCAACATCCAAGTAGCACCATCAGGCGTTCTAGGAGAATACATTACATAGATAATTTCCTGGCAACCTATCATTTTTGAAGGCCCTTCATATTTCTAACACATAGCATGTACATACCAAGAATTACAATCCAAAATAAATTCTATTGCGGAAAGGATAAAAAAAAAGTATTACCTGTGCTTTTAGTAGTGTCCACAGAAGAGAGCACTGGTCCAGGCAGCAGTCAGGGATGTGCTTAGCGACAGCAATAACTATCCAGGCAGCAGGCAGGAATATTGTCTATAGTCGGCACAGCACAGTCCATAGGAATTGTCCAGGCAGAGACAGCCAGCACAGCCATAATATTGGTCCTGGTACACTGTTACCTGCAGACACACATTATTGTACCGCTCTCCAGCCCTTCATAAACATACTGCCTTTTGCTACAGCGAATTATTTTCATAGTCCAGGTAGCAGGCAGATGTGTGGTCCGTTCATGCGGCAGGCAAAGGCATGATGGCAGTAAGTCAGCAGAAGGCTGAGGGCCGCAATTGGGTAAGACCTGTGCACAGGGGCACAGGGGTAGAGGCTTCGACCCACCCAAATCTCTATGAAGCCTCCGGACTCCAGACCCTAATCCGGAAATTACAAAACCGGGAGAAAACAAAAAAAATTGTTATCTCCATCCGGAAAAACTATTCTGGAGCCCCTCACATATGTGAGACCCCTGTGTACTATAGTAGCAGGGCAACAGATCAGTCCAAGCGGTAGGCAAAAGCATAGTCCATAAAACAAGCCAGGGTCAGTTAACGTGCAAGCAGTCCAAGCGGTAGGCAGAAGAGTAGTCACAAAACAGGCCAGGGTCAGTTCACAAGCAAGCAGTCCAAACGGTGGGCAGAGGCATAGTCAAAACAGGCCAGGGTCAGTTCATGTGGAAGCAGTCCAAACGGTAGGCAGAGGCATAGTCAAAAAGCAGGCCAGGGTCAGTTCACATTGAAGGCAGTGGCATGGTTATTTGGGGAAGCATGGAAAATGATCAGCGAAAATGGGGAAAATATGGGCTAATAACTTGGGGATGTAAACCAATGCAAAGGCCAGGTTGGGAGGGACACCGGGGACAATGGAAGCTGGTATCTTTTCGAAAACCTCTTCTGCTGCACACACGACATTTTTTTTGCCGTCTTCGGCCTGCTTCCGATGGTGGAATGTTGTACGGGAAGTGCCATTCATGGAGTCGGCTAACAGCATCAGAACGAGGTAATTCTGGGAGGGGTCTTTGTGGATAGATGAGGGACGTGACTACTTCTTCTATGAATTTTAGGAAGGAGGCGGGGCTTTCTGTGGATTTTGTGTAGATTACGTAGGAATTGTAAATGGCCAAATGAATTAGATACATTGCTACCTTCTTATACCAGAATCGGGACCTCCTTATTGACAAATAGGGCTGAATCATTTGGTCATTGAAATCCACCCCCCCATGTAGAGATTATAGTCTTGGACACATGTCGGTTTTTCAATGGGACCTCGTCTTCGCTGAACTACAACTGCAGTGTCATCATGAATGGTGGACATCATGTGCACATCCCTCTTATCCTTCCACCTCAAGGCCAGCACTTCATTACATCTCAGTGTTGCTCTTTCCCCCTTTTTCAGCCTTTTGTTCACAATGGATTGTGGGAAGCCCTTCCTATTTTTTCTTGAAGTTCCGCAGGCCAGGGTTTTTTGAATATATAGGTGTCTGAAAAGGGGCAGGCTGGTATAAAAGTTGTCCAGGTATATATGATAGCCTTTTTTTAGAAGTGGGTAAGCCAGATCCCATACGATTTTTCCATTTGTGCCCATGTAGGCTGGGCACTCAGGGGGCTGGAGCTGGGAATCTCTTCCCTCATATATGCGGAATGCATATAGATATCCCGTGGCTCTCTCACACAGCTTGTAAAATTTGACTCCATATTTGGCCTTTTTGCTAGGAATATACTGTTTTATTCCTAGCCGGCCTGAAAATGGTACCAGGGACTCATCCACACATATATTCTTCTCGGGGACATAAAGTTCTGCAAATCGTTGGGAAAATGAATTTATTAGTGGGCGAATCTTGTATAGCTTATCTGAATTTGGATGATTGTTGGGAGGGCACTGGGTGTTGTCGTTAAAATGAAAGAATCTCATAATCATCTCATATCGGGACCTGGACATAGCGGCAGAATACATGGCCATATGGTGGATGGGGTGGGTGGACCAATAGGTATGTCCTTCATTTTTTTTTGTAAGCCCCATATTTAGGGTGAGGCCCAAAAACAATTTGAACTCCTCAATATTCAAATCTCTCCACTCAAACGGACGGGCATAAGATGATTGGGGGTTGCTGGCAATATACTGCTGGGCATACAGATTTGTCTGGTCCACAATGAACTGCAGCAAAGTGTCGGGCAAAAACAGGTGAAAAAAATTGATCTCTGTAAAATTTTGGGTGTTGGCCTGCACACCTGGCTGTGCTGTGAAAGGGGGAATATTTGGTGATCCCGAGTTGGAAGGCAGCCATGTTGGGTTGGCAAGACCATCTGGCATATAGGTAGCGGCCCTGGCTCTTGGGGGACGTGACACTCCAGTAGTTGGGGGAGTTGAATTTCCTGTGCTGGAACTCGGGTGTGATGTGGCAGCACTGGTACTGGGCATTTGTGCGCGGGGCCCATCTCTGGTGGCAGCACTGGTACTGGGCCTTTGTTCCTGGGGCCTATTGCTGGCGGCAGCACTGGTACTGGGCACATCTTCCTGGGGCCTATTTCTGGCGGCAGAGCTGGTACTGGGAATATAATCCCGGTTGCTGGCGGCTTCCTGGGTTCCAGAGTGTCGTGCCCTTTTAGAAGGGACCCATTCTTCATCCGAACCATTGCTACTCTCGATCGGCTCAAATGCCGAACTTGTTTCGGAATCAGAATGGGACTCTGATGAGAGCTCCCCGGTGCTCTCATCAGTCATAGAGAGGATCTGGAATGCCTCCTCACTTGTATATCCTCTTTTGGACATGGCTGTGTCGCGTGTAGCTGTGCGACGGGTGACAGATGGGTGACAGATGGGTGGCAGGTGACGGTCACTGATGGGCTGTGCGATGGGTGGCAGGTGACGTTCACTGAGCGGTGATGGTGTGATGGGCGATGGTCACAGATAGTTGACAGGCGACGGTCACTGATGGGTAACAGGTGCACCGCTGATGGTCACTGATGGGTGACAGGGCACAGTCACTGATGGGTGACGGGTGAGAGGGCCTGGTCACTGATGGGTGACAGGCCACGGACGGTGACAGGTGATAGTCACAGATTGTTGACAGGCGACGGTCACTGATGGGTGACGGGTGCACCGCTAATGGTCACTGGTGGGTGACGGGTGACAGGGCACGGTCACTGGTGGGTGACGGGTGACAGGGCAGGTCACTGATGGGTGACGGGTGACAGGGCAGGTCACTGATGGGTGACGGGTGACAGGGCAGGTCACTGATGGGTGACGGGTGACAGGGCACGGTCACTGGTGGGTGACAGGGCACCGCTGATGGTCACTAATGGCAGTCTCTATGTGACAGGTGCACTTTTTATGGGGTGACTGTTGGGTGACAGATGACAATTGGGGGGGGCGATGGGACAGAAGTGGTGTTGGTGCAGACACTACAAATACAAAGATCTGTAACTCACTGCTCCTGGCTCTTCTCTCCTCACACTGGAAACGGTGTGTGAGGAGAGAAGGGCTAGTAACAGCTAGTGACAGTTCTTTGTTTACACTTAGTGATCGGCTGTGAATGGATCACAGCCGATCACATGGTACACAGTACTGGCCAATGGCTGTAAACTGTCGTCGGTGACGAGCAGTGTTCCCGGGGAACACGCCGCCACCGACGTGCACGCGCAGCGCGCTCACGATCGCGCGCATGCGCCGTGCAATGCGGGATGTACCATTAGTGATCAGCCGTGACTTCATCACGGCCGATCACGTGGTAAACAGCCATGCCCAGTGGCTGTTCACCCCTGTCGGTGACGAGCGGTGTCTCGGTGACACGCCGCCACCGACAGTACAGGGCTGCGCGCTCACGATCGCGCGCATGCCCTGTTTAAACGGTGGACGTCATATGACGCCCACTCAGAACAATAGGCTTACCGCCCGGCCGTCATATGACAGTGGGCGGTAGGCTACTGGTTAATATAGTCCTTCTGCAGGACCTGAATGATGGCAGAACAGGTCTCTGGAATAATGATTCCCAGAGCCTTGGGGGAGATTCCAGTCATGAACTTAATATCCTGGAGACTTCTCCCTGTCGCCAAGTACCGCAAGGTGGCGATGAGCCTTTGCTCGAGAGTGATGGCTTGCTGCATGCAAGTGTTCTGCTTTGTAATATAAGGGGACAGCAAAGCCAACAGATGGTGAAAAACATTGTCCGTCATCCGGAGATAGTTCCTAAAATCATCAGGATTATTCTCCTAGATCTCCCGCAGCAAAGGCATATGAGAGAATTGCTCACACTGGAGCAACCAATTCTTCGTCCATGAACTCCTCCTTGCCCTGTTCATGGACTGGACTTGGGTCAAAGCAAGAACTCCAAAACCAAGCCCAACAACGGCATGAGCTCTCCGACGAGAATGTAACTGCAACATGGCTAGAAAACAGTCGGCTGGTCAGAATGAACTAACAGAATGCACTGAAAAATCATAAGGGACCTAAGAAGAACGAGCTGAAAATCAGAAACGAGCAGACAAGAATGCACTGAAAAACAGAAGTGAACTATAAATAGAACATATTGAAAGACAGGAACAAACTGACAACACGCACTTGAGAACAGATACGAACCCACACGTACAAACTGAAAAGCAGAAACAAACTGAAAAGCACAAGGCTGAAAAGCATGAACCATCTCTCACCAAACTTCTACTAACACAAGATAAACACGAGATTAGTAGAAGGAGACCAAAGGGTGGCGCACTGGCTATTGAACTTCCTTTTTCTAGTCCTGTCGTACATGTTTTACATCACCGCGTTCTCACGTTTTTAATTTTGGGCCAACATTTGTGTGACCGTGTGTATGCAAGACAAGTTTTAGCCAACATCCTTCGCAAAAAAATCCATGGTTTTGTTGTCAGAAAATCCGATCGTGTGTACGCGTCATAAGCCTTTAAACCCAAAAGCACACATTTATGATAATGCAGCGTACCAATTCTTAGATCTGATGGCTGCTTTTTTTTCTTTTTTAGCCTTTCCTACTTTTATTTTCACCTAGTGATCCAGCCAGTAAGCCTGTTGTTTTTCAACAAAACAAGCTGTCCTGCAGATGTAGCAGTTAGAGGATTGAGACAAACCATTGACCACTGATAGGGGTGCTTACAATGGTCAGCTTTTATTTATTTATATAAAACCTCTATCCCAAAAGGAACAATACTGTTTGCTGTAACTGCTTATAAAGTGTTAGCAATTTTGGTTTGGTTTCAATTTGTTAATTGTATCTAAATCTGCTAGTATTTTTAACACTACCGACTGACAATGCTGCTGTTCTAAGGTGTCTCAGCTGCTCCTTCATCCAAAATCTAGGCATTATAATACAGGAGCAGTCATAGGCGTGCGCACAGGGTGTGCCGGGTGTGCCCAGGCACACCCTAATCCCCCCATGCGCATTAGTGTTATCGTTCTGTGTAGCATCAGGAACATGGAAAAGATCTCCCTCTTCTTGGCTCTGCCATAAGAGAAGTGTTTATCCTTTTCTCTTTCACCGTGCCAGCAGGGAGATCAATGTGCCAGAGTCATATATATGTAGATACATACACATGCATGTGTGTTTGAGCTTAAGGGTGCACACTCTAATGCATTAGGCTGCGCACATCTATGGGAGTAGTATTTCTGGCTGGATCAGCAGGTGAAAACAGAGGGGAAGAAAATCCCCAAAAAAGAAAATGAATGCAGACACCACATCTAGCGACGTGTAAGCTGCAATGTGTTATATGTTTGGTTTTGGGTTTAATACAGCTTTAACTGCCTACTTCATCCCCCACTGTCTCCGCCCACTATCTTACTCACTACCCAGAAGATTGCCAATTAATTAATCGATACAATTCATGATGTGATCTCTGTTTCCAGTTATCTCTCCCATCAATATAGAGGGTCTACCACCACACTCAAATCTTACTTTTGAGGGTCAAATTTGAGGGTTCTTTACTGTAAGAGCGGCAAAGATGTGGAATTCCCTTCCACAGGCGGTGGTCTCAGCGGGGAGCATCAATAGCTTCAAGAAACTATTAGATAAGAGCCTGAATGACCACAACATACAGGGATATACAATGTAATACTGACACATAATCACACATAGGTTGGACTTGATGGACTTGTGTCTTTTTTCAACCTCACCTACCATGACCTTGTTACCATTGAACACTTTGCTAAACCTCTTCCTGAGGTCCCCAAGATGCTGTTCCCCAACAACTAGTGCTCTATTCCAAACCCTTCTATCTCACATCTTTACCTTTCCACTGGCATCCTCCCCACCCCTCTCAAATATGCACTGGTCACCCCTTACTCAAAAAAAGGTATATGACACAAAAAAATGGCTCATCAGAAACCCTGGGACCACAGCACTCTACAAAGCAGCCTCTGAATGGTTAGCTAAAAACAAAATGGTAAAAAAAATGGTAATGGTGTGATGTCAAAGTAGCAATATGCCACTTAAAGTGGTTGTTAACCCACTTATATAACTTTATATAAGCCCCTCTGTGTCCTAACAACAAATGCTCTTGTCTGTGTGTTTTATTAAAAAATGCCTCCTTTACCTTATATTTCCGTATTTCACAGTGGCTCCTTGCAAACATGTCACCGGCCAGCTCTCTCCTCTGCCCTGCTGACAGATGCAGTGGGCGGGGCTGAGATCTCCCTCTGATGTCAGGCAGGACACGAGGAGGAGAGGAGAGAGAGCTGGCCGGTCATGTGATCGCTGGGAACCGCTGTGAAATCACTTGTTATTAGGACACAGAGAAGTTTTAACAGTTAGGAGAGCAGCAGCAGTGGAGGGGGCGGGCACTGACCCAGGGGCAGACAGGCAGGGAGGGGAGGGGGGAAGAGGACACAGGAGCACAGAGGAGGACAGGAGGGCTGCGGATGACAGAGGCATGTAAACTGACCATGGTGTCAGGGCTCAGGAGCCATGATATTATAGGTTTTTTGATTGGCCAAATTACACAGCACAAGCACTGTGCTGTATAAAATGCTTTAACGGGACAGGATCCATTTGGGGGGGGGGTAACAAACACTTCTCTCAAAATGAAAATGTGATACCACAAATCACTTTATAGTTAATACACATATGGAATCTGTTGAGTGGGTAGCCAACACTATACAAATAAATGCTACACTGACAGGTGGGTGCTGCAGCCAGCAAATCAAGAGGAGATACTCCATCTAAGATGCAAACATAGAGAGAGAGAAACAATAGGTGCAAGGGCCACCATAGTGTAGTACTGAAAAACAATCACTCTATTAAAACATAGAAAGTTCCACTCACAAGAGCAAGTAGGAAACAGGAGGAAGTAACAAGATTCACTGGAGAGAAGACAACAGGTGACAGCCAAAGAGATGGTGTTGGGCACTGGGTGTCACGTATAGTAGCTGGGACTCAATAGGTGTGCACAGTCAATGAACGCATTTCCAGGCACATCTGCCTCTTCATCAGGTGTTGATAAAACCAATTGAGCTGCTACCTCATTGATAACAACCTTCTGGATCCACTACAATCTGGCTTCCACCCACAACATATCAGTGAACAAGCCCTACTAAAAATGTATGACATACCAACTGCTAAAACCAATGGAGTACAATATAATACAGTTGACCACCCACTTCTCCTAAAAAATACTCCACTCCCTTGGCCTCTGTGATTGTGCTCTTTCTTGGTTCTTCTTATTATCCCATAGTACCTTCAGTGCCACCTTCAACTCTATCTCCTCCTTTCATTAGGGTCTCCCATGTACCTCTTCTCTGGATCAGTTGATAGCCTCTCTTAGCTTCTAATAAAATTTCCATGTTAATGACAACCAAATCTGTCTCTCTACTCCTCAGCTCACTCCTTCAATCCTCTCACACTTCACTAAATTACTGGTTCACATATCAGTATGGATGTCACACTACCTAAGCCTCATACACACGAGCCAGTGTGTACACCTGTCGGACTTCTGTTGAATGGGCATGCTGGAAAAATAAAAGCAATTCGGTATCCGATCAGTGCTCGCGACCAATGGCTGTCTCCCTGTCAGGACACAATAGCTCAGCAGGCAAATCACTGCACTAACATCTCATAGTTAGGACAGCTAGCTCCTCACAAACTCCTTCATTTTTTTTTTAACCCACTGGGTTGAATAAAAAATAACTGTCAGTGTGTACCAGCCATTTAATCTGTCAAAAGTTGAGGGTGCTTGGTGTAATCCTAGACTCCCTTCTTTTGGGCCCAATTAGTGTCTAAGACTCGGTTCACACTTACAGTGCGAATTTGCCAGGCAACTTCGGCACAACTTTGGAGCGACTTTGAAGCAACGTCAGGGAATGCCTCTGTATTCTTCCTGTAATGGAGAATCCAAATCACATCAATTAAGATGAGGATCCGACTTGGAGACAACTTCCATTAAAGTCTATGGGCCCAAGTCGGATCCTATGGGCCCAAGTCGGATAGAAGTCGCCTTGAAGTAGAACAGGAACCTTTTCTAAAGTTGGAGCAACTTCAGTAATACTAATTAAGACATTGACGAAAAATGGGATTTCATATGTCACGGGACTTGGGGTCTCACAAGTCGGATCCCAAGTCACCGCAGTGTGAACCGATCCTAAATCTTGCAACCTTCATCTCTATAACAATTCAAAAATTCACCCTTTCTTAAAGCAGGAATTCACTTTCTCAATCAGCATTGATTACTTTCAGGCTGGGTTCACACCTATGCAAATTGGATGCCGAATTCTCCGCATCCAATTCGCATGACATGAGATTGTGACCGGCTCTCTATGGAGCCGGTTCACACATCTCCGTTGCAGTTGCAGAGCGGCTTGCACAGGAATGCTCTGCATCTTTGACTCCATTTCAGGCCCGAATTCAGGCAAAAATGTGTCCCTGAAATGGAAAACAAAGACATACCGGACCCCTGCTGTGAGCCACATCCATCGGAGGTGTGAACCCAGCCTAAATTCTTACAGTGCCTTGAAAAAGTATTCATAACCCTTGAAATTTTCCACATTTTTTCATGTTACAACCAAAAACGTGAATGTATTTTGTTGGAATTTTATGTGATAGACCAACACAAAGTGGCACTTATTTGTGAAGTGGAAGGAAAATGATAAATGGGTTTTGATTTTTTTTACAACTAAACATGTGAAAAGTGTGGTGTGCATTTGTATTCAGCCCCCCTTAGTCAATACTTTGTAGACCCACCTTTCGCTGCAATTAAAGCAGCAAGTCTTTTTGGGGATGTCTCTACCAGCTTTACGCATCTAGAGAGTGAAATTTGTGCCCATTCTTCTTTGCAAAATAGCTCAAGCTCTGTCAGATTGGATGGAGAGCATCTGTGAACAGCAAAGTCTTGCCACCGATTCTCATTTGGATTTAGGTCTGGACTTTAACTGGGCCATTCTAACACATAAATATTCTTTGGTCTAAACCATTCCATTGTAGCTCTGGCTGTATGTTTAGGGTTGTTTTCCTGCTGGAAGGTGAACCTCCGCCCCAGTCTCAAGTCTTTTGCAGACTCTAATGCTGCGTAAACATGGCCGGACTTTCTGACAGAAAAAGTCAGATGGGAGCTTTTGGTCGGACATTCCGGCCGTGTGTATACCCCATCGGACTTTTTCTGTTGGCATTTCCGATGGACTCAAATATAGAACATGTTCTAAATCTTTCTGTCGGAAATGCCGACGAAGCTTAGCCCATTCGCAAGTCTGCTCGTGTGTACGCGGCATAACAGGTTTTCTTCTCCCTGCTGAAGAAAATCATCCCCACAACATGATGCTGCCACCACCATGTTCCATGGTGGGGATGGTGTGTTAAGGTTGATGTGCAGTTTTAGTTTTCCACCACACAGTGTTTTGCTTTGAGTCAAAAAAGTTTAATGTTGGTCTCATCTGACCAGTGCGCCTTCTTCCACGTTTGCTGTGTCCCCCACATGGCTTCTTGCAAACAGAAAACAGGACTTCTTTTGGCTCTCTTTCAACAATGGCTTTATTCTTGTCACTCTTCCATAAATGCCAGATATTTGGAGTGCACGACTAATAGTTTTCCTGTGAACAGATTCTCCCACCTGAGCTGTGGATCTCTGCAGCTCCTCCAGAGTTACTATGGGTCTCTTGGCTGCTTCTCTGAATGATGCTCTCCTTGTCCGGACTGTCAGTTTAGGTAGATGGCCATGACTTGGTAGGTTTGCAGTTGTGCCATACTCTTTCCATTTTCAGATGATGGATTGAACAGTGCTCCATGAGATGTTCAAAGCTTGGGGTATTTTTTTAAAACCTAACCCTGCTTTAAACTTCTCCACAACTTTATTCCTGGCCTGTTGACGGTTTTCTAACAAACCTCTGAGGGCTTCACAGAACAGCTGTATTTATACTGAGATTAAATTACACACAGGTGGATTCTATTTACTAATTAGTTGACTTCTGAAGGCAATTGGTTCCACCAGATTTTATTTAGGGATATCAGAGTGAAGGGGGCGACTGAATACAAATGCATGCCACACTTTTCAGATATTTATTTGTAAAAAAAATTTAAAACCATTTATCATTTTCCTTCCACTTCACAGTTATGTGCTACTTTGTGTTGGTCTATTGCATAAAGTCCAAATAAAATTATATTTACTTGTTTTAAACACTTTTGTTTACACTTATTCAGCTACTTCCTGATTTTCTAGGCCTAGGAAAATATCATACATCCCAGGTGTCTTCAGGAGGGGAGGAGGGGTTTTCTCAACTAAGCATACCCTCCTGCCTGCATGCCAGAGCTAAGCTCAGATGGATTCCAGGACATAAATGCTACATGCATTATCTGCCCTTACTCAAGATGGTCACTGTTATAAATGTTAAGGGGTGTTTATTAAAGTGATTCCTCAGCAAATTAAAGCATGGATGGATGGATGATTTTGCTTTGAATATTAAAAATGAATATTAAAAATGAAGTATTAAAGATCCTTGGTAGTGTTCAGATGCAGTGTAGTTCAACTTTAACTAACAACACCACAAAGCTACTAATGCACTCCTTGGTTACCTCTCAACTGTTGCAACCACCCTTCTTGTTTAATTAGCTTTATACAGTCTATTATCCCTGTCAGTATATCACTAATTCTGCTGCCAGACTTTTCCACATTACTAACTGATCTGTGCATCTCTGCCAATCTTTCTACTAGCTTCTGCTAGCTCAGTATATTCAACTAACAATACCAACAATAAGTCATCCACAACTCTGCTCCCTGCTACATCACCAAACTTATCTCAAAATATCTCCAAAACCATCCATTCTGCTTGCTAGCTCCCTCATCACCTCCTCCGATGTTCACCAATAGGACTTCTTCAGAATCTCTCCCATTCTTTTGAACTCCCTACACCATTCTGTCTATCTCCTACTCTGTCAGCTTTTAGGTGATCTCTAAAAACTCATCTCTTCAGGGAAGTCTATCCTGGTTCCACCTAATAAATCTACTTTTATCTTCTCTATCAACTGATCTCTCACAGTTATTACCTTTTGTACTTGCCCCTCCCTTTTAGACTGTAAGCTCCTATGAACCCTTCATATTATATTTAATTGTATTGTAACTGAACTACCTCCCTTTACTTTGTAAAGCATTGCGTAAACTGCTGGTGCAATATAAATCCTGTTTAATAATGTTAATAATAATGGGGGATTACAACATGAATGCCATACTTATCCCTAATACCGTTCCTTTGTAATAAACATCTGTTTAGATGGTTGGGTAATACTCCCAAACCTACACCTTCTGGTGTGCTGTCATTCCACCCAGTGACTTTCCTTTACTTTATGACCCATAAACAAAAAAACAAAGAAAGATTTTTTTTGGCAAATAACAGTTTATTTGAATTGTGTACTATAAACTCTTTGATGCCATGACCTTTGTATGGAATTAATATGTTCGACTTGACAGTTTATGTTTGCACACTATTGATCGCTAAGCATTTTTATTTTCATGCTGTGATGGCGTTTCTGTGCACGTTGTTATTTCACTGCTTGTATGGAGGTCATTGTAACACATATTTATCAGCAAATTACAGCATCGACAACCAAGCTCATTTTTTTTCCCCTTGCACGTTCTTTTTTTCACTCATTCTGGATATTGATGCTTTCTTTTGTATCTGCAACCCATACATATATTATATAGTTCTGCTTGCTTGGTCTGTCTTTCATATAGAAAATTATTTAAACAATGCAGTACTACTGAGATTTTTTTTACATTTTTATACCAACGAGAAAGAATATTTTGTTTTAAAAAATATTACTACCATTCATCAAATGTTCAATTTTTGTTAAATAATTTTGTCAGTATTTCTTTATGTTATCAAGTATCATCTACTATTTGCATTAAATATGACAGTATAAAATCAAAAATCCTGTATGAAACCAACTGCTGTTTGATCCAGTTTTTTGATTGCTGCTTCCATAACATTTTGAGATTTCCACACGCATCCCCCACTTCATTAAGCTTCCTTTCATTCTCATGTGTTTGTGATTTGGTCTGTGGGAGCATACTATTACTTGAATGCAAAGGAATAACTGTGTGTAATTTTACTCTAATGTAGAAGTAATACTTCGAGGTGGTTATGAATTTTTCATTGCACCAAACACAATTCCTCACAAAAATAAACCCAGAAAAACATAAATAATGAATTCACACTATTTTACTAAATTCATTATCCAAAAGCCATGAAAAAAAATAGTTTTTGAGGCAGAGTATCAGACAGGATTCATAATTAGCACATAATACATTATTCAATATAAATATAAATGAGGCTGCTTACCAAGCTTACTATATTAATTTTCAACAGGCACTATAAATCGTGTTTAAGAAATAGTTGCAAACACCCTAATTTCATGTGCAATATATTGAGCCTCCTAGAGGAACACTGGGGGGGGGGGGGGTTTACTAAAACTGAAGCATGCAAAATATGGTGCAGCTCTGCATAGAAACCAATCAGCTTCCAGGTTTTATTGTCAAAGCTTAATTGAACAAGTTGAAGTTAGGAGCTGATTGGCTACCATTGCACAGCTGCACCATAGTCTGAGTGCTCCAGTTTTAGTAAATCTCCCCCACTGTGTATGTTTTATAATTACCAGTTGACTGCTACAATAAACTTTGCTTGACCCACAGGTTCTGGCCTCCATCTCATAACAACTAATGAGGTAAAGTCAAACTGAAAACATGCTGGTAGAACAACAAGTCCCTGTAGAGAATATATAATAACAATGGAATGGTGCTGAATTGTGGCATAAATAACCAATATACCTAAAGATTTACAGCAAACACAATAAAGCAAAAGTTTTCCCAACTTGAAGTTAAAGAAAAAAAAAACGAGATTCTATTCATGTATTGGAACTTCATGAAAAACTAAAAGTTTGCTGGAGAAATAGGAATATTCAACTCTGCAAAATGGATTGCAGAGTAATGCCCCGTACACGCGGTAGGATTTTCCGACGGAAAATGTGCAATTGGAGCGTGTTGTCGGAAATTCTGACCGTGTGTGGGCTCCATCGGACATTTTCCATCGGATTTTCCGACACACAAAGTTTGAGAGCAGGCTATAAAATTTTCCGACAACAAAATCCGATCACGTCAATTCCGACTGTGTGTGGCCAATTCCCTCAATATATTTTGATTTGTCACATCTGACCAAATTTCTTTTTTGTTGTTTTATTTTTGTTTTGTATTTTTTTCAAGGCTCAGAAGTCCCAGAAATCCTGAAAGCAGCAGATGACATCTGTGTCCCCAGGCTGTGGTCATACAAGAGACTGCATCTTTTGCCACACCAGACTGAACCCAGGGCCATCACTCTCTGGTCTTCCTTCCACGCTTCTTTCCACGCTGTGGCTGTGGTGGTGTAGTTGTGGCAGGTGGAGGAGGAGGATGGTCCAACTCAATCACTTCAGTATTGGGTGTGATTTGGCCACTTACTCCTTTAGTTAGGACTTTATAAAGAAGTTTCTCACACATGAGGCATTGACCCTCCTGCATGCCCTTCAGTTTGGTGGCAGCCATGCTGGCAAAGGCCTCTTCAGGAGTGGGTAAGGCTCTGAGGGACGCAGAAGCTTCCTGAATCAGCCTGAGTGCTGAATCCTGCACGTGACTCCCCTTCCTGGGTCTTTTGTTTGGAAGGCGGAGGGGAGGAATCTGTGATTTGGTCAGGCTCCTACTGGTCCCAGGCTTCTCCTGGCTGCCACTTAGCCCGCCTCCTCCTGGCTGCCACTAACCCCCGCCTCCTCCTGGCTGCCACATTCCACAGCCTCCTCCTGTGTGCCACATTCCAGAGCCTCGTCCTGGCTGAGGTCTTCCTGTGTATGAAAAAGGGACATAGTTTTAGTTTTTTCTTCATCAATCACACACAATTTTCACCTCATGACTGTTGCAAATTGAATGTTAACAAATATAACAGACTATCATTCTGATCCCAGCATTTTTCATTCTTGTCCCAATTATTTTTGCACACTACTCTCTATTGATATGTAAAAAAACTGTATTAAATCAGCAATTAGTGATCAATAATAACATCTAGTAAAGATAATTTATGTATTGACCAGAAATCTGTAGAACAATCCTATACCTGGCTCAAGCTGGGCTCCTCCACTTCTTCCTGGCTGGAAGTCCCAGGTTGACCTCAGCTGGGGTGGAAGGAAGAGTGGAAGAAAGGGTTGAGAGGGATTCCCTGACTCCAGTCTGGTCTGACATTAATCGCAGTCTCTCATAGTACCACAGCCTGGGGACATAAACGTCATCTGCTGCAGCTCCGGATCACTTGGAATCCGTGACCTTCTTGCGCTCCCTATGATAAGTGCTCCTCAGGCCACCAATTTTGGATTTTAAATAAGGGATGGTTGCTGTGGGGACCACCGGCTTCACCAACTCCAGCAGTTTCTCCAGCGCTGTCTGCCTCTTTTGTTTATGAATATAATGTAGATGTTTCACCTGCCACAGACAGGGCAGCTCCCTGTACTTCTCTATGAACAGGGGGAGGAAGTTGTGGTCATTGAAGCCATCCATTTTATCTGCAAGACACAACACGAGACAAACCCTAATGTCACGTTACGTTCATGCTGCTCCATGTGCTTTTCTTAACTGTTATCCAGTTTCAAAATGCAACTTTCATGTTCATGGGCACATTATTCATTCGTATAAAACATTGTTCGTTCAGCCTAGAAAACACCATTGTTTTGGCCATATGCATTTGCCCACATTTTTTAGGGCCTACTTGTCTGAAACTAATTTGGTTGTGTAGATGGGTTTGTTACTAGAATGAAATGCAAACTAGATTCTGTGTAAGGAGAGGACACTCAGCAGATGGTTACACATCTGGACACTGGAGCACTAGTGTGGGACACAAGAACACCCTTTTTATTAGGGGGCCCACACAGGTGCTCCAGTGTTCACTATAGGGGTGTCTCCATCTGTGAAGCTTGTACAAAACATGTAAAGTATTAAAGCTTGACAAAGGACACTAAAAATTCTACATCTTGGAACTCTGCCAAAATAGACAATTGTACCCCACTTCCAAGCAATGTTTCATACTTATAGTTCTGCCATCAAATATGTGTGTGCTTAGTATACCAATTTTTTTTTACATAGGGGGAAAAGACTCGGAGGACACCCCTCATCCGAGGAGACCACAGACCCCCCACCTCTGGAAGAAGGGGAAATCCACCCAAGACAAGCAGAGCAGGAGGAGGAAGATGTGGTGGAAATTGGCACCACAACAGGTGAGTGTCTGCGACCACAGGCTCAGGTAAGAGATGGATGCCGGCATATTTATAATACATGGTGTTTTTTGGTTTTTATCTTTTTAGGTGAGCGTGATGTTGTGGATCCAGATCCTTTCACCTCGGAAAGTGCACAGATCCTGATCAGGGAGATCATGGGGTGTAATAGGGACTTGGAAAACATCAAGAAAAACATCAATGATGTTCTTCAAAAAATGAAGAACATCATTGATGTTTTAGGGAGAGTTTAAAACCCCTCCAAATCCCTTTGTTTTTTGTGTGCTACAAATTTTTGACATTTTTTGACAAATTTGAGAAAAGCCAAATTTTGAAGAGGCACACAGTGTGTCAACATGTGCTACCTGCCATCACGGGAGATCAATGGACGTGTTTTGGGGGTGCAACCCCTTCCTCAATAATAAAGTAGCTGTGAGGAAGGGGTTGCACCCCCCAAACACGTCCCTTGATCCCCCGTGATGGCAGCTAGCACATGTTGACATTTGTAAATTTGTGTGCATCTTCAAAATTTGGCTTTTCCTGGGGTGACTTCACCCCATCTGAACGCAATATCAAACACAGTTTGTAAATACTCATGTCTGATATTGCCTTCAAATTCTACCAAATGTGAACTTTGTAAGTTCAAGATTTGTGTCTTTTTTGTTGGTTTTAAAATGCCTGTTTTATCTTAAATGGACATTTCTACTTTTTCTAATATGACCCCAAAAATTGTTATACAACAAACATGTTGGTTTGTTTTAAAAACCTTTTCTAAATGCACATGTGATTGTGCTGGTATTAAAAAGATTGTTAATCAAGAATGTGTGGATTATTGTCTCAACGCTACAACACTTTTGTTGTGCTCTAATTGGTGTTTTCTGTGACAATGGGTGTTATTTCCTAAGGGCAAATCCACTTTGCACTATAAGTGCAATTTCAGTGCAGTTTCAAGTGCACTTGTAGTGCAAAGTGTCTTTGCCTTTAGTAAATAACTAAATAATAAAAGTGTAGCGCTAAAGTGGAGAAATCTATGTAAGAAGATTTAAGACAGGGGGAAGTCAATCCACATTTTAAGTGGCAAATAACCCCATCCAATCTTAAAACTAAAGGATTTAAACCAATTAGTAAAGTGAATATAGGTGTATAACTCAATACCGCAACCTATATAGAAATTATAACGCTCTTTCTTTGGTAATAGGAAAAGCATAAACAGTCAAAAATCGTGAAATCAAACGAATAGTGAAATATATCAAAAAAATATTGATTTAAAATGTCCACACTTCATAGCAGTGAAAAAATATATAAATAGTGTCAAAAGTGTCCACAATACAGGTGAGGGGTATAACCCCCAAATGAACCATAGGAACTTGATTGACTAGCCCATATGATACATAGTGCAGTTGAACCAAATTGAATCCAAGGCAGGTAACATCACAGTGAGAATCCAAATCAGAGTACTCTTACCGACTTTGGTGGACTCACAGGCCGTTGGCGGTGAGTCAAATGGGCTCGTACTGTCTTAAGATGGATGACAGTATAGGGATGGTCTGTACACTGGAAGACTTCCTCCTCAGATGGGGGGCCAGGAACCTGCCCGGATGGTCTGCACGATCACCGTCTTTGTCAGCATGTATGGACCATGTATAAAGAAAAGACAAGGAGCCTCCACATGGTGTAAATCCCAAAAATTTTTTTTCAATTAGCATTTATTTGATCAATCAAGATCATCAAGCAATCCATAAAAAGCTAAAAATGGTAGAATCGATTCCAACAATAAAAACAGAGCACAGGCGTGGTGTGGGTGGCTGGGTACAGCAAGGAGACCCGATTATTTAGGTATTTTGCACAGTTTTGGTCTTATTGTAGTGTTGGCTGCTGTTCTGACTTATCAGATTGGCGCGGTTTTCTACTTATCCATCTTTAGTAAATAACACCCAACAGTGCTTTGTAAGGTTACACAATCACGCCATTTTCAGGACTCACCAAATTTCTGTCAGGGTCAGCTAAAACAAACACAAGCAGTAAATGTCACCAAAGATTTGAGTAATTTTTTTTTTATTTGAAAAAAGTTTTAGACATTGTCTGGCATATTGATAACCCCCCTACCCGCAAAGAATTCAAGGTATCTTAGCCGGACATCACGGGCACTCAGGGGGGGCAAGCCAGGACGGCCACTTTCAAGCGCCGTCAGGGTTTATTCATTTGGAATTCCAGCCTCAGGCCCAACTGAGCCAGCATAGTTGGCAGAATGTTGCCGTAAAAAGTTGTGTAGAACACAGCACGCCAGAATAATATGATTCAGTTTGTACTCCGCCATGTGTATGGGTGTAAGAAATAGGCGGAACCGGCTGGTCATGATTCCAAACATGTTCTCTACCACTCTTCTGGCTCTGGCCAGCCGGTAATTAAAAACCCTCTGGTCCGGGGTGAGGGTCCTCATCGGGAATGGCCACATAAGATGGTCCCCCAGAGCAAATGCTTCATCTGCAACGAAGACAAATGGGAGTCCTTCCACATTGTCTTCTGGAGGTGGCAAGTCCAAGCTGCCATTCTGGATAAGCCTGTAGAACTCCGTCTGGGCGATGACTCCACCATCGGACATCCGGCCATTCTTCCCAATGTCCACATACAGGAACTCATAAGTAGCCGACACCACTGCCAACATCACAATACTATTGAACCCCTTATAATTATAATAGTACGACCCCAAGTTGGGTGCTGGGACAATGTGGACGTGTTTCCCATCAATTGCCCCTCTGCAGTTAGGAAAGTCCCACCGCTGGGCAAAGTGGGAGGCCACAGTCTGCCATTCCTGTGGCGTGGAAGCAAACTGTGGAATAAAACCAAAAAAAAACAATTATTCATTTTGCACATAAACAGGGAAAGCAGATTAGACGCAAACATTCTTGGCCAACATCAAGATAACATTTATTTGAGGGAGTTTTTAAAGACCAAAGTATAAGGTACACCTATCCCCCTTCTAACATTATTGGGGGGAGCTCTTGGACAGGTAACCCTCTCCACTTCATTGAGAGATGAATGCCTAAATAATGGGTATTGCTTTGAACAGCCCCTCCTTAGTTACACTATTGGCAGCCCACTGGACAGGTAAGAAGTGTCATAATACAAAGATACAAATACACATTGTACACATTTGAGCACATTTGGACATTCTGCTATTACCTATCAAGATAATAATAGGATACAAAAACTTTAAACAGTACCATTTGAAAGTATACAGGCAGGCCCTTGCACTACATGCTTTGGGGAATTCATCCATAAATCTGACCACAAAAGAGATGGGTATAGTGTGTATGGGTTTGGCAAAGTCAGCAGATAGATGATTGAGGATAGATAAAGAATTGGAATCAGCTGACTTAGCAGTTGGGGGAGGGAAGGTTAAAAATGATTTGGGGACACCCAAAAAAAGGCTCTGGCACTCTGCCTGAATTTAAACCACAAATCACATTTATAAACATTTTAGGGGGTATTTAGGGTAAAGCACTACTATGGAGCTGATAAAATACATTGTTAAGTGACTACATGAGGTGAATATAGGGCCAGGAGACTATGCTGGGGAGGTAAGTGAAGGCAAATATGTATGAAGGACAAAAAAAATAATTACATAAAAATCCAGCATGCATGAGGACAAAGGGGACATTCACAGCATATTACAATCATGGTAATTAGGGAATGAGGAAAGAAATACAATATATTATCAAACATTATATACAATAAAATGTGATGTTAAAGGATAAATCTTACCTTAATATACTCCTTCTGCAGGACCTGGATGATGGCAGAACAGGTCTCTGGGATAATGATCCCCAGAGCCTGGGGGGAGATGCCTGTCGAGAACTTGAGGTCCTGCAGGCTTCTCCCCATCGCCAAGTACCGCAGGGTGGCGACTAACCTCTGCTCTGGAGTGATGGCTTGCCTCATGCAGGTATCCTGCCTGCTGATATAAGGGGTCAGCAAAGCCAGCAAATGGTGAAATACGGGGTCCGTCATCTGGAGAAAGTTCCTGAAATCATCAGGATTATTCTCACGGATCTCACGGAGCAAAGGCATGTGACAGAACTGGTCACGCTGGAGCAACCAATTCTTGGTCCATGAACTCCTCCTCACCCTGTTCATGGATTGGACTTGTGTCAAGGTAAGGACCCCAACACCAAGCCCCCGCACAACACGAACTCTACGAGGAGTACATATACCCAACATGGCTAGAAAACGGACGGCTGCTCAGAAAGAAGTAACAGAACGCACTGAAGAACAGCAAGGCCTGTGAAGAGTGACCTGAAAAACAGTAACGAATGAACAAGAACACAATGACAGAGTCACACGTAGCTTGCTGCACGCACTGAAGAGCAGATACAAACCCACAAGCACAAACTGAACAGCAGAAAACGATCTGAAAACCACGAGTCTGAAAAAGCGCGAATCGTCTCTCACCAAACTTTTTCTAACACGAGATTAGCAAAAGGAGCCCAAAGGGTGCCGCACTTGGTTCTGAACTGGCCTTTTCTAGTCTTGTCGTATGTGGTGTACGTCACCGCGTTCTTGGTGAGCGGAAATTCCGACAACCTTGTGTGACCGTGTGTACGTAAAACAAGTTTGAGCCAACATCCGTCGAAAAAAAAACATGGATTTTGTTGTCGGAATGTCCGATCATTGTCAGATCGTGTGTACGGGGCATTAGGGTTGCGATTGCTCCTATAGCAAAATAGTTTACCTCTGCTTGCACTACAGAATGTTTGAAGAACAATAGCTTTACTAGTCTGAGCAGATGAGACTTATCATAAACTTTGCAGATTTTAATATAAAACATACTTTTGATTGATAGTTTTTCAGAACCAAAAAAAAAAACACTGGAAGTTCAACATGGCACCTCATGGCAAAGAACCCCTGAAAAAAAAATGGTTGCACTACATAAAGATGGCCTAGGCTATGAGAAGATTGCCAAGACCTTGAAACCGAGCTGCAGCATGGTGGCCAAAACCATACAGCGGTTTAACAGGACCGGTCCCACTCAGAACAGGCCTTGTCATGGTTGACCAAAGTAGTTGAGTGCACGTGCTCAGCGTCATATCCAGAGGTTGTCTTTGGGAAATAGAAGCATGAATGCTGCAAGCATTGCTGCAGATACATGAAGGGGTGGGGGGGGTCAGCCTGTCAGTGCTTATACCATACGCCGCTCATTGCATCAAATTGGTTTGCATGGCTGTCCTCCCAGAAGGAAGCCTCTTCTAAAGATGATGCACAAGAAAGCCACAAACAGTTTGCTGAAGACAAGCAGACTAAGGATATGGATTACTGGAACCATGTCCTGCGGTCTGATGAGACCAAGATAAACTTATTTGGTTCAGATGGTGTCAAGCATGTGTGGTGGTAACCAGGTGAGGAGTACAAAGAAAAGTGTGTCTTGCCTACAGTCAAGCATGGTGGTGGGAGTGTCATGGTCTGGGGCTACATAAGTGCTGCCGGCACTGGGGAGCTACAGTTCATTGAGGGAACCATGAATGCCAACATGTACTGTGACATACTGAAGCAGAGCATGTTCCCCTCCCTTCGGAGACTGGGCCGCAGGGCAGTATTCCTACATGATAACGACCCCAAACACACCTCCAAGACAACCACTGCCATGCTAAAGAAGCAGAGGATAAAGGTGATGGACCGGCCAAGCATGTCCTAAATTCTATTAAGCATCTATGGGGCATCCTCAAATGGAAGGTGGAGGAACGCAAGGTCTCTAACATCCACCAACTCCGTGATGTGTTCATGGAGGTGTGGAAGAGGACTCCAGTGGAAACCTGTGAAGCTCTGGTGAACTCCATGCCCAAGAGGGTTAAGGCAGTGGTGGCCACACAAAATATTGACACTTTGGGCCCAATTTGGACATTTTCACTTAGGGGTGTACTCACTTTTGTTGTCAGCGGTTTAGACATTAATGGCTGTGTTGAGTTATTTTGAGGGGACAGCAAATTTACACTGTTATACAAGCTGTACATTCACTACTTTATATTGTAGCAAAGTGTCATTTCTTCAGTGTTGTCACATGATAGGATATAATAAAATATTTACAAAAATGTGAGGGGTGTACTCACTTTTGTGAGATACTGTAAATTAGGTCACCACTCGCTGTGATCTGTGGTACTATTGTGTAAATCTCTGTAACAGCCAGATCCTGAAGATGATCACTTTTATCTATCACAAGGCCCATTGTAAACTCTTCCATATAAAAAAGGGGAATGTGGGACTTTAAATGAGGCAATTGACTTGTGGAGGTAGGGTATAAAGTAATCATTTTTTATTTGTAACAATAGTAAAAAAGTTTTTTCATATGTATACATGCACAATGGCATAAACATAATAGGTGTATATACATTTAAAGACCAAATATTTACCTCGAATTGGGATTTTTAAGGCAATGTAATGATTGAAAAATGTTATATTAAATTAAAAAGAATTTTATTGGTACAAAAACAAATAGGATATACATGAACGTACACATCAATCTATGTTTTGAAAATATAGAATAATTGTAAAAACATCAGATACATGAAAACATATGATGCATCCTACTGCTAATTGCAAGTACCACCCCAGATTGGTGCGATGGCGCCCTGATAGCAGATTTCCAACGCGTTTCAACTTTTATTGTAAGGGTAAAGTCTTCCTTAGGGAGGGACTGCATCACATTCTAAAATTTCAAACAACAACATGATCACTAATATATATGTATACTTATATGTCGCCTATATCTAATCGCATTTCAACAAAAGAGTGGTATGTGCGACTTACATTAAGGCATGTAGCTGTGAAAATCACTTTCCCAGTGCTGGCAGGGGTCCTAACACCCGATTGTCAGTACTGCTCAAATATCCTCTACGGGGCAGCCTGGTGTATTTGAAAGAACCAATATTTGGCAGCCATACTAATTGAAAAACTGAAAAACATAAGTAGTGTTTTAAATCAGAAAAATGTTAAGAAAAAGACCATTCAAAAATAAAAAATCAAAAATCAAAAATCAAATATAGGGGTAATGGTGGTTCGTGGGAGAACAAATTTCCCAGAAGAACCATAAGGTAGAAAGATCCAATACCTTGAGTTAGTTGTGTAGGGTGTAGAATTCCAAGTAGCAGAGAGCTCAGGTCCTGGAGTACCTCTCTGTAGCAGAGCCAGTTGTGGAATGCTGCCTTTGGCCGTCCCTGGCGTCCTAATATATGGGGTGTGGGCGTGGTAAAGTGGTGGGCGTAGCCTTAATCTAAATAGGATCTCTAATTCATTGGTGGTACAAAGGAGAAGGCGCGGCTTCCATTAGCTGCCGTCACTGTTAAAAAACACCTTTCTACGTGTATTGGAGGGGAGCCTCAATGAGCTTCCCTAAAGCTCATTGAGGCTCCCCTCCAATACACGTAGAAAGGTGTTTTTTAACAGTGACGGCAGCTAATGGAAGCCGCGCCTTCTCCTTTGTACCACCAATGAATTAGAGATCCTATTTAGATTAAGGCTACGCCCACCACTTTACCACGCCCACACCCCATATATTAGGACGCCAGGGACGGCCAAAGGCAGCATTCCACAACTGGCTCTGCTACAGAGAGGTACTCCAGGACCTGAGCTCTCTGCTACTTGGAATTCTACACCCTACACAACTAACTCAAGGTATTGGATCTTTCTACCTTATGGTGACTCTGGGAAATTTGTTCTCTCACGAACCACCATTACCCCTATATTTGATTTTTGATTTTTGAATTATCTTTTTCTTAACATTTTTCTGATTTAAAACACTACTTATGTTTTTCAGTTTTTCAATTAGTATGGCTGCCAAATATTGGTTCTTTCAAATACACCAGGCCGCCCCGTAGAGGATATTTGAGCAGTACTGACAATCGGGTGTTAGGACCCCTGCCAGCACTGGGAAAGCGATTTTCACAGCTACATGCCTTAATGTAAGTCGCACATACCACTCTTTTGTTGAAATGCGATTGCGATTTAGATATAGGCGACATATAAGTATACATATATATTAGTGATCATGTTGTTGTTTGAAATTTTAGAATGTGATGCAGTCCCTCCCTGAGGAAGACTTTACCCTTACAATAAAAGTTGAAACGCGTTGGAAATCTGCTATCAGGACGCCATCGCACCAATCTGGGGTGGTACTTGTAATTAGCAGTAGGATGCATCATATGTTTTCATGTATCTGATGTTTTTACAATTATTCTATATTTTCAAAACATAGATTGATGTGTACGTTCATGTATATCCTATTTGTTTTTGTACCAATAAAATTCTTTTTAATTTAATATAACATTTTTCAATCATTACATTGCCTTAAAAATCCCAATTCGAGGTATATATTTGGTCTTTAAAGTTATAAGGGATGATGGCAATGACACAGCCAACCCTCTGAGTCATACATTTATGTAAACAAAGGTGCATATACATTAGCTAGGCATCACATAAAAGATAGTAAATATTAATAAATATAATACAAGGTGTTTCATATTAGCAGGCATTAGTATATCATATGCAAAAGAGCTGCTATAAGATAGGTACACATACACATTGATAATTACATAGTACTCAATGGATCTTAGATGTATAAAAAGTATATATGGGCCAGTAAATAAGTAATGAGCCAGTCTTGTCTGAGCACCCCATGAAATCCCAACACGTTTCATGGCTATTTGCCATTCATCAGGAGTTGGGTGCAGAAGTAAACTGTAAATATAAATAAATATGTAATATTAGTAAATATGTTCTACACCTTTAAAGGGAGAAAAGACCTCATGGGGAGAAACTGTGCTTGGCTAGCATCAAGGAGGATGGGACCCCAAATGGTTAGAGTCCCATCCTCCTCGATGCTAGCCAAGCACAGTGCTATAGCCGACCTGTGAGTACAGATCTCTTTCTCCCCATGAGGTCTTTTCTCCCTTGCTAATATGAAACACCTTGTATTGTATTTATTAATATTTACTATCTTTTATGTGCTGCCTAGCTAATGTATATGTATCTATTATGTTTATGCCATTGTGCATGTATACATATGAAAAACTTTTTTACTATTGTTACAAATAAAAAATGATTACTTTATACTCTACCTCCACAAGTCAATTGCCTCATTTAAAGTCCCACATTCCCCTTTTAGCCATTGTAAACTCTTCTACCTAACCTCCTAAAAAACACCATCTTTATAACTTCACCAAAAATAAGAAATCAATTAATATCCTCTTGAAGCCTCACAACTGTTATGGCACCCCCTGGCAAGTGACGTGGGATCACCAGAGCTGCAAAGTCTTAGTGCCAGCTGGTTTTCATCAGAGATTCTGATGGTGAAAAGGGATTTTGCTGCATGCTAACATTAAAAATAAATGTAACTTTTTTAACCAGTTTCTGCCTGGCCTATAGATAACTGACAGTCTGGGTAGACATCATATGACGTCCTTCCAGGGACTCGGCCCATATGCGCCCCTTGGGCCATGCTGCAGCGCAATCTGTCATACATTGTGATACAGTGGATGACAGATCAGTGTACCGTCCTGTTGCCGGTACCATGTAATTGCCATTACCAATCACAGCAGATCAGATGACAATTGTACACAATGAATGACTTTAATTCATGGAATTCATTGTGTATATTTGTGCTTATCTCTGTGATTAATAATAGTGATCAGTAAATATTAAAACTAAAAGTTGAATTAATGTACATACTAAAAAACATAGCCTAAAGATCTCACTGTATCCTCTATATACATATAATATATAGGCTGTAAGGACTAGCATCAAATGTAGGACTTTAAGGACACCGCCATTCTCTGTTTCTTCTTTTAAGGACTTTGTTTGTCAATTTTTATTTAAAGAAAGTTCAGCAAACAAACACAGGTTTCCCTCGCAGGGGTTTTCAGCATTCCTTCTCCTTCAACATAAATAACATTCAGCCCTTTTGGCCCTCACTTGCAGCTCTGGTGCTCTGGCCTTACACTACAGGCCCTTGTCTGTCTCTGACCAACTTGGTGCACACAGCTAGCAGCCTCTTGCTGCAGTGGCTCCCACGTGGAGCCCTCCTGACTCCTGGGCCAGACTTCCTGTCTGCCGGGGTGGAGCCCTGAACCATGGTCAGGTTACTACTAAAAGACCAGCATATACCTGACCAATCAGTATGCTGGTTGTTTTGAATACCTGGACTCAGGATTGGAGATTTCATACCACCCGGATCACTTTGAAATCTCCAGGTTCCAGGTCCCAAAACGAACTTTAAAAAACATTGAGGAAACTGAAAGGCCAGTTTAGTTTTCATGTCACAAGCTCCCTAGAGCCCCTCAACCCATCAAATTGAGAATTCTGGGTCACAACCTCCTTTTAGACCCTGGCAGGGCAACGCCCAGTCTTATCAGGTGGCTTTAACTGTGTCCTCATGCTACACTGACTTGGGTACTACAAAGATACCCCCCGTGACTTTTTACGTGTGCGCTTACAAAAGCGCCATCTGGGTGTCATTTGTGGTATGCACATTCCATGTGAGACAAATAGACTATTACAATGACAATTTTGTGGAAATAAAATAAAATAAAATCTTAATTTTGCAAAGAATTGTTGGAAAAAATGACAACTTCAAATAACTCACCGTGCCTCTTACTAAATACCCTGGAATGTCTACTTTCCAAAGAAGTCATTTAGGGGGCATTTGTACTTTCCTGGCTTGTTAGGGTCAGATGTGATAATTTTTTTATGATTTTCACCATAGCTTATAGACTATAAATTTCACACAGACCACATAATATCCACTAAATTTTATCACAGAAACAAAGGTTATGGAATACAGGGGGAGATAATGTTGCTGGGCTTAACTCTTAAGCAGTGTTGCTTTAAGCTTGCCACAATGCTCTGTAGGCAATAGCTTTGTCTTACGGTACACAGACCTGACATCACAGGCATTGCTATGGGCAACCACACTCCTCTCAAACTTCTGGTAAGCCTGTTGCTCACTCCTGGCACTCAGAGTAGGCTCCCAAAACACAGCTGCAGACCTTTGCTTTGGTAGGTAACTGCACTGGAGCCTGGGACAAAGGGCAATTGGAGACTGCATGCCCCCACTCACTGCACCGCAAACAGCGTTCTTCCCTGATTGTCTTGTCCAGGCTTCCCACACTGTATCCTCTTGCAATCTGGGAATTCTGTATCTCCATAACTGGTCTCCTTGCACCAGCGTTGCTAGGGGCAACAGCCACCATCTGTGCACTCATTGCACCAGTGTTGCTAGGGACAACCACAGCCCTCTTTCTCCTTGGCCAAGTCTGTTCAGGCATGTACGGGGCTCGATCAGGTGGTAACAACCTCTCCAGCCACAGAGCTCTGTCTCTCATTTCAGCCATCCTTGCTTCTTTTTTTCGTTTTGACTGCCCCATCTTCACAGTTACTCCACAACACTTTTGCACAGTTCAGCAACAAATTAGACTACTATCTCTTTAAGGCTAGTTACCTTTCTCTTGTAGGTTCTCCTCACCTGCACACACAGATTGTGCTGTCTCGTGCACCAAAACACAGTTCATATAGCAGATGAACTTGCTTCTTTGCAGGGATCTCCACTTCTGCCCACATTCTCCACCATATGTAAGGACTAGCATCAAATGTAGGACACCGGCACTCACTGTTTCTTCTTTGTTTGCCCATTTTTATTTAAAGAAAGTTCATCAAACATAAACACAGAGTAAGAGAAGTCTGGCTGACAGACTTGCACCTGCGCACAAGCACGGGTGCACCAGTGTAAAGAAGGACTTGTATTGTATGTGCACCAAGTAACTGAGCACTTACACATGAACTTTGCTGTGTGGTCTTTCAGCTAGTGCTTGTTACCCGATCTGTTCCAGTTTCCAGTGTCTTGACCCAGCCTCACTTGAACCTTCAGCTTGAGCTCCGCCTGCCTACCTGATCCTGGCCTGTATTTGACTCTGCTTCTGCCTGATGCTCCTGTACCTTGCTGCCCGTCTGTGTACCGAACCGGCCTATGTCCGATCTCTGCCTCTGTCTCTCGCCTTGGTACCTGCTCTGTCCGGCTGATGATGACCTTGTGGTTTACGTTCCGGCTATGCCTCCATAGGCTGACCCAGCGATACGGAGCTCCAATCCTCAGAGACTGCCCAGCACTTTTCAGTCATCTGGTTCCTGCCAAGGATTGGCCAGCACCATCCACTTCATCGGCTCTCGTGCCACTCTGTGTCCATCACTCCCTGTCATCACTATCAGGGGTGTCGGACAGGAGGTGCAAGAGAAGCCCTCTCTCCAGCTCAATCTCCACACAGGGGTTTTCAGCATTCCTTCTCCTTCAACATAAATGACATTCAGCCCTTTTGGCTCTCACTTGCAGCACTGCTGCTCTGGCCTTACACTCCAGGCCCTTGTCTGTCTCCGACCAACTTGGTGCACACAGTTAGCAGCCTCTTGTTGCACTGGCTCTCACGTGGAGCCCTCCTGACTCCTGGGCCAGACTTTCTGTCTGCTGGGGTGGAGCCCTGAACCATGGTCAGGTTACTACTAAAAGACCAGCATACACCTGACCAATCAATATGCTGGCTGTTCTGAATACCTGGACCCAGGATTGAAGATTTCATCCCACCCGGATCACTTTAAAATCTCCAGGCAGCAGGTCCCAAAACAAACTTTAAAAAACACTGAGGAAACTGAAAGGCCAGTTTCCTCTTCATATCACAAGCTCCCTGGAGCCCCTCAACCCGTCCGGTTGAGAAGTCTGGGTCACAACCTCCTTCTAGACCCTGGCAGGGCAATGATCTGCCACAAGCCTAAGATCACATATCATGCCTTCATAGGTGTGCGCAGCCTATTGGATTAGGGTGTGCACCCTAAATCTCAAAAACATAATATTAGTGCCAGTGAATAACATAACAAACATCTGAAAGCAATGAAATACTGTAAGTATATGAAGTGCATCAATAAATGATGTATAATTGTCCAATAGAAACTGTGTGTTTAATCACGTGAGATAGTGATAACAGTACATTCAAGGCAATGTCCCAGTGTGTACTTCCACATTGGTCACCAATGTTCTCCCAGAACTCTCACCTTAAATAAGGCTTAAAAATACCTTATGTAAATTTCCATTTAGTGGTCAGGTCAGCCAGGGTAGAGGAAGCTCTCCTTATCCTCCCCAAACAGTTAATCCAGATTGGGGTGGTGGTCCCCTTAAACCGCCAAACTCGTATGTATATTGTGCGGGTGGGAGCGGCAGGGTCGTCTGATGTGGGCATCCAACAGGCAACTGTCTCTGCCTTATTCCTCCTCCAATCACACAGGCAAAGGACAGCGCAATGGTTGGATGGTGAAGATGTCAGAAAAGGTGACTGAGAGCTGTCACTGGTCCCCAATCCCGAGCAACGGTCCTCCTTCTCCCTGCACACACACTTCTAGATCTCTGCTTTCAGCGGTTAATACCCAATGCAGACATACAGTCTTCACTTTGATCACATTGTACAGACAGGGCCAATCACAGTCCATCTGTACCACCAAAAAAAAGGGTTGTACCAAAAAAGCACCTTGTCATTGTGTGCATCAAAGATACGGAGGGTCCCCCTGGGCAGGACTCCCCCTGATAATGTAATGGGAACACATTTGATTGGACTTCCAACACACTTAATATGAGCTAATACTAATAGACCTTCCAATCAAACCTACCACAAAAAGGAGGCAAGACCACATCAATGGGTATAGGGGGTATATAGATTTAATATGCCTGGGTATGTCCCTGATGGCTTCATGCAAGAACCAACAATGCAGACCTCTAAGTGAAAAACAAATCACATTTACTCTCCATAGAATTTAACCATAGGAAAAATTGCTGGTTCGCAGTGTTGAGGATACATAATAACTACACAATAGAAATTTGCAACATGGGGGGGCATGATGAACCCCGCCGCTGACCCCCCCAAAAAAAAATAACTCTGTACCCGACGCTGGCTCCCACCATCTGACAGCTGTGCCTCCTCTGACTACTAAATAAACCAAGGGGCAGGGCCACCCAATAACGTCACTGGGTGCCCCTATTTAGCTGTGGGTGGTGGCAATACGGTTAGGCAGCAAAAGCCAGCATCGTGTTCAGCCCAGTTTTTTTTTCAGCAGTGACAGCAGTGGCTTTTACTGTGATTAATGCTGGATTCTCTTCTGGAGACAATGGTTTTTTTTTTAAATAAAGGACTTGTCAAATACTGCCTCTGTGTTTTTAATAATTTTAGACAATTTTTTGGTGAATAAGTAGGGGTACAATGTACCCCAGACTCATTCACATGGGGGGGCAGGGATATGGGGCCCCTTTGTTAAAGGGGGCTTCCAGATTCCGATAAGATCCCCGCCTACAGACCCCTACAACCACAGGCCAGCATTGTTGGGAAGAGGCCTTTGTCCCCACCAATATGGGGACAAGGTGCTTTGGGGGAGCCCCCTACCCCAAAGCACCCTCCCCATGTTGAGGGTATGTGGCCTGCCATGGTTCAAGAGGGGGGTGCTTGCTCATCCCTTCACCTTTTTCTGGCCTTCCAGCCTGCATGCATGAATAAGGCTCTGGTATGGATTTTGGGGGGACCCCACACATTTTTTTTTACATTTTGGTCTGGTATGAATTTAGGGGGGAACCCAATGCCATTTTATTTTTTATTTTGGCATGGGGTTTCCCTTTAACTCATACCAGACCTGAAGGGCCTGGTATAGATTGGGGGCACTCAGTTTTATTTGCTGGCAATTCCTTTGTTTACATTTAGCTGTCAGCAGCAGCTGGACCACAGGAGAGGAGGGAGAGAAATAGAAAAAACTTCCAAAATTGTGTTAAAAACTGATGACATGTGCGATTCAGAAGTGTTCCCATACAAGTCAATGAGTGTGTAATTTGCACCTGAACCACACCGCATTGCTCAGAAAACATACAGGACTCTTTTTCAAATCGCACTGCTTATGCACCGCATTTGCACCGCATATATGTGAACAGCTACAAGGTTATTTCACGTGTTATGTGAATCGGATGCGGTTCAAAACGCATCCAATTTGCATACATGTTAACTGGGGCATATTCTTTTTTAACTCTGTAGTCTGTAGTGTTAGGCGGATGGTTTGGCCTGAGCATGAGTTTGGGCTGAACATTGACTGTTCGCCACTTTCGGGGAACACCCAAAATTGCAGGGTGTTCGGCGGGTCTTCGCCCCACCGAGTGCCCTGCAATGTACTGCGGGTTGCACAGTGCATTTTAAGCCCAGATTGGGCAAAGCTTTGCCCAATCAGGATGCAGTAAAAGGAGCGGGCGCATTGTCCTTAACAACTGATGAGTCATCAGCTTCCCCGCTCACAGCTGAATAAAAAAAAAAACAGCTTAAGGTCCTCTCAAAATCCATACCAGACCCTTATCTGAGCATGCAGCCTGACAGGTCAGGAAAGGGGGGGGTGAGCGAGCTTCCCTCCCCTCCTGAACCATACCAGATCACATGCCACCAACATGCCCCCCCACCCCAAAGCACCTTGTCCACATGTTGATGGAATACAAGGGTCTCTTCCCCACAACCCTGGGCTGTGGTTGTGGGTAGTGATGAGCCGAACACCCCACGGTTCAGTTTGCAGCATAACATGTGAACAGGCAAAAAATTTGTTTGAACACGAGAACACTGTTAAAGTCAATGGGACAAGAATATGGATGATCAAAAGTGCTAATTTTAAAGGCTTATATGCAAGTTATTGTCATAAAAAATGTTTGGGGACCTGGGTCCTGCCCCAGGGGACATGGATCAATGCAAAAAAAAGTTTTAAAAATGGCAGTTTTTTCGGGAGCAGTGATTTTAATAATGCTTTAAGTGAAACAATAAAAGTGTAATATCCCTTTAAATTTCGTACCTGGGGGGTGTCTATAGTTTGCCTGTAAAGGGGTGCATGTTTCCCAATCCAATCATGTGCAACCTGGGGGATGGGCGTGATTGGAGGTTGAGGTGAGAGGGGGAGGACATTGTGAAACAGGACCTTGCTGCTTCTCCTATGCCTGTGCCTGTCTGATAGCATGGAGAAGGCGACGCCGGGAGGCTAAACAGCTGATCGGGTGGACGGACCCAGAGATCATTTGGCACTCTGTCAGCACGTCGGCCTATGGTTTCCCTGGGATAGGAGCCTACAGTGTGCTCCCCAGTGTGATCCTGCTTAACAGTGCGGGGAAGAGGACGTCAGCAAAATGAACAGCTGATCGTGCGGACAGACCGAGGGATCGCTCAGGTACTCTGTATGCGCGTCCGCCTGTGGTCTCCCAGGGATAAGAGCTTATAGTGTGTCCCCTGGTGTGTCCCCTGGTGCGATCCTGCCTTGCAGTGTAGGGAAGGGGATGCTGGAAGTTGAAACAGCTGACAAGTGAGGAAGGAGATTGTATTTCCTTAGTGCTCTGTCCGCACGTTTGTCTGTGGTTCTCTCCCGGTATGGTATCCAATGGCACACTCCCTGGTGAGAGGAGAGGAAGTGTACACCAGAGACTGTGTAACTATGAAAATTCTGGAGATCCAAGGGGAGATTTGAGCCAAGATGACCAGAAAGAGAGGGGCAGAGGAGGCGGCTGTGCAAGATGGAGCCGGCGCCCATAATCAGCGTGGTCCTAAGGATAAGGCAAGTCAAGCTGTGGCTGTGAAGCTGGAGCGTTTTGCCCACACACATAACCATACACCCAAGAAAGGGAGTCAGGTGGGGGGTGTGCAACATCAGGGGCCGCAGGCCAACCACCCTGGGGGGAGGAAAAGTCAAGGCTCAGCAGAAGTATGTGTTCCCATAGTAACAGAATCTGCATCGCAAACAGCCCTGGAAAGGGAGAGTGGACTGAGCAATGAAGTAGCAGAGGGAATGGGGACATTAGAGAAGGAACCATCCTTAAAGGACATTCTCCTAGCAGTTAACAACTGTAAAACTTCTTTATCTGACCTACCGGATCAGCTTAGAGGTATTAGAGACAATTTACTTACCCTAAAACAAGATATGCAGGAGGTATGTGCTCAGACTACTGTTCTTGAGGGGAGGCTTAGTCAGGTGGAGGATGATGTGAACCCGATGAGACAAGAAGTTAAAACCATGAAGGAGCAATTGGAAATGTGTATACGTAAAATGGACAAATATGAGAACAGGGCACATAGGAAGAATGTGAGGGTTCTGGGTCTTCCCGAAAGAAGTGAAGGTAACAATCCCACAGAATATATGGAAGGATGGTTTAGGGATGTGTTTGGTAAAGACTCTTTGTCAAAATTTTTTGCAATTGAATGTGCACACAGAGACCCTTTCAGGGGGGTCAGCAAAGGCCTCTTATTGTTAAATTCCTGTTCTTCAGGGACAAAGTCACTATTCTTCAGAAAGCAATGAAAAACATACAGTATAATGGTGTAAGAATTTCTTTATATCCGGATTTCTCCCCTGAGCTGCAGAAACAGAAGGCAAAATTTACAGAGTATAAACGTAGACTGCAGCAGTACAAAATTAATCCTTTGGTTTTTTTTAGTACACTGGTCATGTTGGGGTCAATACCCCTCTTATAAGGTTCGGGTAGCAACGTAAAGGGGAAAAAAGAGGTACACTCACGTTTAGGGGGTTAATAGGTCACTTTAGAAGCCCTTGGTATGGGCCCAAGCTTGGGCAAGGGGGAGAGGGGGAAGGGGGGAGGGAGGATTGGGTTAAGGGAGGTGGGGGGGAGGTTTGGGGGGATGGGAAGGTTGGGGAATGGGGTATGCATGAGGTTGCAAGGGGGGATGAGGGTGGTACGGGTGTGGAGTGGAATGAAGTAAGAAGTTTTGAATGTATACAAAAATCAAAATCAATAATATTTTCAAACACTAGACACAACGGTTATAGGAGTAAGAATTATTTTGAGAGGAGACAAGATACAGGAACAGGAGAATGTTAGGTACCAATGTTGGTAGAAAGAAAACCCCAGACCCATTTAGGTGTATTAAGATATGCTCATGGAACGTGCGGGGGGTAAGGGAGGTGTGTAAAAAACAGGCAATTTTCTCTATGGCCAGGACAGGTGATGTTAAGATACTCTGTCTTCAGGAGACTCACCTTGATAAAGGTACAGTTAGTGCCTTGAGGAATAGGAATTACCAAGAGCAGTATCACTCAACCCACACCTCGTATTCAAGGGGTGTGAGTGTATTGATAAGCTCTGGGATGATATGTTTTTCCTTTTTGTATTATTGAAAGTCGGAATGTGTACTTGCAAATGTATATATACCTCCCCCATTTAATACAGAGATACTCAGTGACTTCATAAGCTTTATAGCAGATAAACCTGGGGTGCCAGTTATAGTGGCGGGGGACTTTAATATGGCCATAGGTTCCCAGCAAGAGTGGCTTCTGGAGGGGTACCCAAAGGCCCGCTTCTCCAATTTTGTGAAGAGGTAGGGCTGGTGGATATCTGGAGGAAGTGGCACCCGGGTGTGTAGCAGTATTCGTGTCACTCTAGGACACATGCCACTTTATCCAGAATCGATCTAGTGCTATGTAATGAGGAAGCCTTAAATATAGTGGCAGAGGTAGACTACGAGCCAAGGGGGCTCTCGGACCACTCACCAGTGGCTTTCTCAGTCAAAATTGGGCCGAGCCATGGTGGGGGGGATTGGAAAATGAACCCCTTTTGGCTCAAAGTAATTGAGGATGATGGGGTTATTGCAGTTAATTTAGAAGAATTTATAAATTTAAATTCAGGAACTGCCCCGTTGGGCATAATGTGGGACTCCCTGAAGGCGTTTCTTCGGGGGGGGATCTTTATACAAACAATCTCCTATGTTAAGAGAAAATCACAGGTCAAGGAATATAAAGTAAAAGAAAGGGTGAGGGGGGCTGAAGTGAGATATGTGGAGGAACCATGAACAAACAAAAGATGATTTATGAACCAGATACTTTGCTTAATTGAATATGAATGTAGGCAAATGGGGATGATACCCAAAAGACATCTGCCTTTAAATGCAGCTACCTGCCAACACCTAAGAACTCAGAAGATCATGGGTGGGTGTGTTCCTCTGAATTAGAGAGCATATAAGAAAAAAGGGGGGGTGAAACGAATTCTTCAGTGAGGAACCAGCAAGGTAGCAAAAATGTAAATTTATTATGGAAAAATAATACCACATATACACCAGACAGTGTCAAAAAAATGACTATAAGTGAACCAAATACCACCACTAACAATAAAATAGACAACGTTGTCTAAAAACAAAGAACAACATACAGATGGCCACCACTACACATACACTCACATCTAGTTGGCTAGCTGGACTTGAATCGTTTCATGTATAGTGTCTATAAATTAAGATAGGGAGCCAAGGGGTGATGGTATGCAGCCGTGGATGATGGGATTCCGCTGTGCACACTGCCGATGGCAGACTTTGAGTATGACTATGAATATAGACCACGAGGGTTGCTGATGGTAGCACTTGCAGATAGATACTCAACCATAGCTGGTAACATGCATGTAAAGCTGTGTGGATGCTATGCAGAGGTGCAGGAGGGGGTGTGTGCCGGTGTGGATGTCAATGTATGAAGACAGCGTATTAGCTGAATCATGGAGATATAATGATACGATCTCACCAGACCATGGACATCAGGATACACCAGGCATGTTGAACACTCCAATCCTCCTCGAGTTGTCTCAGGCTGTGTAGAACAGCTGGACCATCCTCTGGTCAGTTAGAAGTCCATATAGACGAGTGCCTGCCAGGATAGTGGAAATGGGGGGACGTTGTGGCGTACCGCCTGAATGCGGTGTAACGACTCGATTGCTTCCTGGTTCCGTGCGGTAGGGCTTTCGACAGGGCTTCGGCGGCTTCAGCAGAGTAGCGAATCAGATCCCCAGAGCTGGTGGGTGGGTCTGTATGGGTACTACGTCAAACGTGATGGCGTCATGCTGACGCGTTTCATCCGTCAAGGATTTCTTCAGAGCATGAAATCCTTGACGGATGAAACGCGTCAGCATGACGCCATCACGTTCGACATAGTACCCATACAGACCCACCCACCAGCTCTGGGGATCTGATTCGCTACTCTGCTGAAGCCGCCGAAGCCCTGTCGAAAGCCCTACCGCACGGAACCAGGAAGCAATCGAGGCATTACACCGCATTCAGGCGGTACGCCACAACGTCCCCCCATTTCCACTATCCTGGCAGGCACTCGTCTATATGGACTTATGAGTTACTTCTAACTGACCAGAGGATGGTTCAGCTGTTCTACACAGCCTGAGACAACTCGAGGAGGATTGGAGTGTTCAACATGCCTGGTGTATCCTGATGTCCATGGTCTGGTGAGATCGTATCATTATATCTCCATGATTCAGCTAATACGCTGTCTTCATACATTAACATCCACACCGGCACACACCCCCTCCTGCACCTCTGCATAGCATCCACACAGCTGTACATGCATGTTACCAGCTATGGTTTAATATCTATCTGCAAGTGCTACCATCAGCAACCCTCGTGGTCTATATTCATAGTCATACTCAAAGTCTGCCATCGGCAGTGTGCACAGCGGAATCCCATCATCTACGGCTGCATACCATCACCCCTTGGCTCCCTATCTTAATTTATAGACACTATACATGAGACGATTCAAGTCCAGCTAGCCAACTAGATGTGAGTGTATGTGTAGTGGTGGCCATCTGTATGTTGTTCTTTGTTTTTAGACAACGTTGTCTATTTTATTGTTAGTGGTGGTATTTGGTTCACTTATAGTCATTTTTTTGACATTGTCTGGTGTATATGTGGTATTATTTTTCCATAATAAATTTGCATTTTTGCTACCTTGCTGGTTCCTCACTGAAGAATTCGTTTCACCCCCCCTTTTTTCTGATGTGGAGGAACCAACCTTAGCTAGATATGATGTCTGGGTAGAGAGTCAGGAGGAATATAGGAAATTAGTATTGGAGTAAGAGGAAAAAAGGAGAATGTTTCAGAAGCAGAGTCTTTTTGGAGAAGGTGAACTAGTGGGGAGAACCTTGGCATTGATAGCTAGAGCAAATGGCCAATTTGGGACAGGGAAGGGAGACTTATAAGAACTACCTCTGGAATAGTAGAGGTATTTAAAGATTATTATGAAGACCTGTATAACACCCCACAAATTAATGTAGAGGGAGAATTGTGGGAGTTTTTTGAAAAACTGAAAATAGCCCCTGTCACGGAACGTCCCTCACTCCGCTTGAGTGCTTCCGTCATATACCACTTCCTCCCAGTCTGTATACAGATATCAGATATTCCAAATGCTTCCAAGCACAAAACAAGGCAACACTTGCTTAGATGCTAACTTGAACTGTTTTATTTAGAATCAAAATTACAAGACTTTATATGCCGTTGGAACCTCCTCTAACAATACAACTGTAACCTAATTAACATGAGCCAATTATCTAATCCTTTATACAGCCTAGGTGACTACGTCTCCTAGCTCATTGACTATTCAACACACATTACCATAAACATCAACACAGGGTTAATTAGAACAAACAACAATGAGTTGAATACCCTTAGAACCTGTGGTAAGCCAGACTAAACTCATTTACATTAAACACATTATAGCTAACATCAGACAGGTGAGTGGAGTTGATGACATTAGCATCTTCTCACAGTATGAGTCCCAACAGTATGACTCAGTCACTATTGCTACTATGGCAAATACAGGGTCCCCAGAGTCTTTGTGTCCTGGGGGACAAGGACCTGAAGCCAAAATAACAACACCTCAAGGGTACCCCAAATGCCAAGGCCCATAATCTGTAGGCAAGAGACTCACATTCAGTCCCCTCCAAAAGCCTCTATCCCGGGTGAGTCTGTCACAGCCCCTTTATCCAGTGAGGATAGGGAAGCACTGGAAGCCCTATTAACATTGGCAGAGCTGCAAAGGGTAACAATAGATATGGCGAATCAGAAAGCACCAGGGCCCGACGGTCTGCCTATAGAAGTCTATAAGAGATATGGGGATGTTTTGCTCCCAAAATTACTGGAAGTATTGAATTGGGCCGAGGTGGAAGGAAGATTGCCCATATCTATGACTGAAGCCACTATTTTGGTATTACTAAAAGAAGGGAAAAATCCACTCGATGTAGCCTCATACAGACCGATTTCGCTTTTGTGCTCAGACGTTAAGATCTTGACAAAAGCCCTAGCAAACAGGTTAAAAAGAATAATCTCTAAAGTAATACACCCAGACCAAACCGGTTTTATACCGGATAGATCGGTGAGTGTGAACATAAGGTGAGTATATGTAAATGCACAGCTACCAATAGATAAAGGGGGAATAGAGCCATTCTATCATTAGATGCGGTCAAGGCTTTTGATAGACTTGAATGGCACTATCTGTGGAAAGTACTGGCGGAGTTTAAATTTGAATAATAAATTGCGCTGCGCTTAAGTGTATATCATATGTGACTGTTCACCATAGTGATACCGTAAGCAATAAAAAAATATCTCTAATTCCTCCTAAAGTGAAATGTGCAAATAATAGGTTATCTCAACATATATTATACTATGTGTACATAGGATAAATAAACAAAAATAATCACGAGTGAAAAAAACACACCTAATGGTGAATACTCTGCATAAAATAAATAAATAAACAATACAAACGTGCAATATTTGCAATGTTTCACACACAGTGTAACATGCAATATTTAAATACATTCATATGAGTGACAAGTGGTTCTTAAATAAAACAATGTAAATAGTGAAAAATCATCCAGAAAAAATTCCATATAACAGTGTTCAGAATAAATTCCCAGAAAGAAATTCTGTGCATAACGTGTTCAAATGGTGAAATAAAAGTCCGATTTATCCAATGTGCTGAGTCCAGGTGTCACAAAACATGCCGTGATGTTCCTCAGTGACCCCCCAAAGTGGTTGCGCTCACCTTAGAGCGTGTGACACAGTGTTCAGCTGCGTCAAATCACGCTGTGGAGCCACCCCCGGGCTCTGTGTAGCTAGCAAGATACGACCTCCAATCAGGCTCTCTATGGCTCCATAGACATCATACCAAAAAATGAAAAGACTATATAGTGTAATACCGCCAGACAATATTTATTAAAAGAAGAAATACCCTCTCCCCACACTGGGGTACTCACATTATTCAGGCTTCTGTGCACCATACAATAAAAGTTTAAAATCGCTGATCGGCGTGCTGCGGGGTATCAGTTTCTCACAAACCAGCTCTGCGCTGTCCGCTCTGTCCTAGCCCCTCCCCTACGCGTCTTTGACACAGGGAGTCACGTGTCTTCACCTCCCCCTGATGAAGAAACGTGACTCCCTGTGTCGAAGACGCGTAGGGGAGGGGCCAGGATGGAGCGGACAGCGCAGAGCTGGTTTGAGAGAAACTGATATCCCGCAGCACACCGATCAGCGATTTTAAACTTTTATTGTATGGTGCACAGAAGCACCTGAATAATGTGAGTACCCCAGTGTGGGGAGAGGGTATTTCTTGTTTTAATAAATATTGTCTGGCGGTATTACACTATATAGTCTTTTCATTTTTTGGTATGATGTCTATGGAGCCATAGAGAGCCTGATTGGAGGTCGTATCTTGCTAGCTACACAGAGCCCTGGGGTGGCTCCACAGCGTGATTTGATGCAGCTGAACACTGTGTCACACGCTCTAAGGTGAGCGCAACAACTTTGGGGGGTCACTGAGGCACATCACGGCATGTTTTGTGACACCTGGACTCAGCACGTTGGATAAATCGGACTTTTATTTCACCATTTGAACACGTTATGCACAGAATTTCTTTCTGGGAATTTATTCTGAACACTGTTATATGGAATTTTTTCTGGATGATTTTTCACTATTTACATTGTTTTATTTAAGAACCACTTGTCACTCATATGAATGTATTTAAATATTGCATGTTACACTGTGTGTGAAGCATTGCAAATATTGCACGTTTGTATTGTTTATTTATTTATTTATTTTATGCAGAGTATTCACCATTAGGTGTGTTTTTTTCACTCGTGATTATTTTTGTTTATTTATCCTATGTACACATAGTATAATATATGTTGAGCTAACCTATTATTTGCACATTTCACTTTAGGAGGAATTAGAGATATTTTTTTTTTGCTTACGGTATCACTATGGTGAACAGTCACATATGATATACACCTAAGCGCAGCGCAATTTATTATTTATGTTTACTGCACGGCTATGAATACGTGATCTGCGTTTGCAGCTTGGTTTTTTTATTTAAGTTGGTTTTTCACTGGGCATTGGATTATTGTGGCTCGCAAGATTTTTCCTTTATTCTTGGAGTTTAAATTTGGCCCTAATTTTGTGAAATGGTTGAGACTTTTATATGATAAACCGAGAGCCAAGGTTAGGGTCAATGGGGAGTGTTCTGAATGGTTCCAATTTGGGGAGGGGAACGAGACAGGGGTGTCCATTGTCACCCCTGCTCTTCGCCCTCGCACTGGAGCCATTGGCGGTTGCTTTAAGAGCGTCTCAAGAATTTCGGGGATTTAAAAGAAGGAGAGAGGAAGAGAAAGTCACAATGTATGCGGATGATATCCTGTTATTCTTGGAAGACACACAGATCTCATTGATAGCAGCTATGGAAATGATCAAAGAATTTGGCCACTTTTCTGGACTGACAATCAATTGGGAAAAATCTGCACTTTTGCCAATAGACCCCCTTGTAGAACCTCTTCCGAATCAGGTAGATTCAATAAGAGTAGTAAATCAAATTAGATATTTAGGGGTAAATATAACAAAAGACCCGGGGCAGTATATAACGGGAAATGTAGTACCACTAATGGTGAAGCTAAAGCAGAAAAGTCGAGTGTGGGGTCGCCTGCCTCTCTCGGTCACCGGTCGATGTAATCTAATCAAGATGCTATGGATGCCGCAAATCTTATATGTAATACACAATTCTCCCGCTTGGACACCAAAACACTGGTTCAAAAAACTGGACAGTTTGTTCAGAGAATTAATCTGGAAAAACGGGGTGGCAAGGATTGGTTTTCAGGCGTTACGGCGACCGAGAGAGGTGGAAGGCCTGGCTTTACCGGACCCTTGGGGCTATTTTCTGGCAGCTCAAATGCAGTTTATGAGAGGTAGTAACTTGCCCGAAGAAATGGGAGGAGGAAGTAGTATATTGATGAATAACACTAGCCATGATACAGCAGTGGAAGCAGTGGAGGCAGAACCTTTCGGTTACAGTTGTCCCACAACTCAGTTAATGATCAGAAGCTGGAAGACCGTTAAGGCCGTGTTGGGGTACATGGAGTTTTCTGAGTTTTCTCCAATATGGAACAACAAAAACTTAAAAGAGCTCAATGCGATGGGGAAAATAGAGGAATGGGACAGGAGATGTATCCACTGCTTGGCACAGTTGTATAGGGCAGGGAGGTTGAAATCATTCCAAGAGATAAAAGAGGAGTTGGCAGTCCCCAACCTACTATTTTTTTGTTATCTGCAAGTCAGGCATGCCCTAGAGGTACAATTTAGAGGGAAGGTGATAGAGTGGAATGAAATGCCTTTGCTTAGGAAACTCGTAAATACCAGATCTTCTAGAGGGTTAATATCCGATGTGTATAGGAGTATAAATATGGTGGGGCAGGAGGGGGTGATGGAATCTAAAAACAGGATTAAATGGGAGGAAGATGTTGGTACAATAATGGAGGAACAGTGGAAATATTTTTTAGCATTAGGGCCCAGGGTCTCTCTGTCACTGTCACAAGGGGTATCTCACCTGTATTTGATATATAGGTTATATTATACACCAGTAAAATTATTTAGGTTCGGAAAGAGGCAAGATGCTAAATGCCAACGCTGTGGGGATAGGAGAGGCGATTTGATACACATGTTCTGGCGATGCCCCAAGTTACATAGGTATTGGGAAGGGATAGTTGCGAAAATTAACTCTGCGTTTGGGACATCGTCAGACATGGAAGCTAGAACCTGTCTCATCAGCTTGATGGAGAAGAATGGTATGCTTAAAGACACCCAGACTGCAATAATTTGATGCTTGTTTCAGGGAAAGAAGTTAATAGCACGGAAGTGGCAGGCAAAAGATCCCCCCGACGATGGCAGAATGGATGAAAGAGGTTAAAGATATGATTATGAAGGAGAAATTTTGGTATAGGAAAAGAGGCAGTATGAAGAAATATAAAAATATATGGAAGTTATGGCTGGAGCATGAACGGTCTGAATAGGCATAAGAGGATTAGGAAGAATGGGAGGAGTGATTGTAGGATGTAAGTTGAGGGAGGGGGGGAGGGGGAAGTGGGAACGAATGGTATGGTGGAGGGGGGGAATGGAAGGGTGGTAAAGGGCAAAATGTCTGGGGGTATTTATGTATGTTCGCCTTTCCTTTGTAACGTTTTTATATGCGATGTAAACAGTATTTGTTTGCTGGACAAGCATATATTCCAAATAAAAAGATTTAATTAAAAAAATATGCAAGTTATTGTCATAAAAAGTGTTTGGGGACCTGGGTCCTGCCCCAGGGGACATGTATCAATGCAAAAAAAGTTTTGAAAACGTCCGTTTTTTCGGGAGCAGTGATTTTAATAATGTTTAAAGTAAAACAATAAAAGTGAAATATTCCTTTAAATTTTGTACCTGGGGGATGTCTATAGTATGCCTGTAAAGTAGCGCATGTTTCGCGTTTTTACAACAGTCCCTGCACAAAATTACATTTCTAAAGGAAAAAAAGTCATTTAAAAGTACTCACGGCTATAATGAATTGTCGGTCACGGCAATACACATAAAAGTCATTGAAAAAAACGGCATGGGATTCTCCCACAGTCCATTGCCAGGCCCTTTGGGTCTGGTATGAATATTAAGGGGAACCCCGAACCAAAATTAAAAAAAAAAAATTGCGTGGTGGTCCTCCCAAATTCCATACTAGGCCCTTCAGGTCTGGTATGGATATTAAGGCGAATCCCGTGCCAAAATTAAAAAAAAAATGGCGTGGGGGTCCCCCTCAAAATCCATACCAGACCTGAAACTGGTATGGATTTTAAGAGGAACCTTGCGCCAAAATGTAAAAAAAAATGTTGTAGGGGTCCCCCCAAAAATCCATACCAGACCCTTATCCAAGCACGCAACCTGGCAGGCTGCAGGAGAAGAGGGGGGATGAGAGAGTGGCCCCCCTCCTGAACTGTACCAGGATACATGCCCTCAACATGGGGAGGGTGCTTTGGGGTAGCCCACCAAAACACCTTGTCCTGTGTTGATGGGGACAAGGGCCTCATCCCCAAAACCCTTACCCAGTGGTTGTGGGGGTCTGCATACGGGGGGCTTATCGGAATCTGGAAGCACCATTTAACAGGGGGACCCCCAGATCCTGGCCTCCCCCCGCACGAAATGGTAAGGGGGTACATATGTACCATTTCACAAAAAAGTGTCAAAATGGTAAAAATTACAAGACACCGCTTGGGACAAGTCCTTTATTAAAAAATAAGAAAATAAAAATGTCCCACAAAGTCCATTCATCTTCTTCTTCTCTCGCTCAGACGGACCGAAAAAGAAAAAAAAAAACAGCCGCGACCGACCCGCCTCCATGGGAGGCTCCTGCCATATGATGCCTCCTTGTAGGTGACAGTTCTTTTATAACTGAGGGTGGGGCCACATGGTGAAGTCCCCGGGTGACCCTGCCCCCTCTGACACACGGGGACATCCCTATGGCTTCCCGTAGTGTCAGAGGGGGGTTGGGCCACCCGGTGATGTAACTGGGTGACCCAGCCCCCACTGACACTACGGGGAAGCCATAGGGATGTCCCTGTGTGTCAGAGGTGGGCAGGGTCACCCGGGACATCACCGTGTGGCCCCGCCCTCAATTATACAAGAACTGTCACCTGAGAGGACTGTCATTACGGCAGGTGACTCCCATGAAGGCGGATCAGTGGCGGCGTGCGGGGTTTTTTTTTCGGTCCATCGGTGGATGAGAGAAGAAGAAGAATGGACTTCGTGGGACATTTTTATTCTTTTATTCTTTAATAAAAGGACTTGTCCCAAGCCGTGTCTTGTCATTTTTACCTTTTTGACACATTTTTGTGAAATGGTAAGAGTACATGTGTACCCCGTTAATATTTCACACGGGGGGGGTGGGATCTGGGGGTCCCCTTGTTAAAGGAGGGCTTCCAGATTCCGATAAGCCCCCCGCCCGCAGACCCCCACAAACACCGGGCAAGGGTTGTGGGGATGAGGCCCTTGTCCCCATCAACATGGGGACAAGGTGCTTTGGGGGGCTACCCCAAAGCACCCTCCCCATGTTGAGGGCATGCTGCCTGGTACGGTTCAGGAGGGGGGGTGCTCTCTCATCCCCCCTCTTCTCCTGCGGCCTGCCAGGTTGCGTGCTCGGATAAGGGTCTGGTATGGATTTTGAGGGGGACCCCCACGCCATTTTTTTAAAATTTTGGCGCAGGGTTCCCCTTAATATCCATACCAGACCTGAAGGGCCTGGTATGGAATTTGGGGGGGGCCCACACAATTTTTTTTTTATTTTGGTTCGGGTTTCCCCTTAATATTCATACCAGACCCAAATGGCCTGGTAATGGACTGTGGGGGAACCCCATGCTGTTTTGTTCAATGATCTTTATGTGTATTGCCAGGACTGACAATTCATTATGGCCGTGAGTACTTTTAAATGACTTTTTTTTCCATACTATAGACACCCCCCAGGTATGAAATTTAAAGGAATATTTCACTTTTATTGTTTCACTTATTAAAATTACTGCTCCTGAAAAAACTGCCATTTTCAAAACTTTTTTGCATTGATACATGTCCCCTTTGCAGGACCCAGGTCCCCAAACACTTTTTATGACAATACCATGCATACAGGCCTCTAAAATTAGCACTTTTGATTTCTCCCATAGACTTTCAAAGGGTGTTCCGCGGCTTTTGAATTTGCCATGAACACCTCAAATTGTTCGCTATTTGGCAAACAGGCGAACACTCGATGTTCGAGTCAAACTTACGTTCAACTTGAACATCGGGCTCATCCCTAGTTGTGGGGGTCTGTGGGCGGGGTGCTTTTCGGAATCTGGAAGCCCTCACATCCCGGCCTCATTCACCAAAAAAGTGTCAAGAAGTAATAAAAACACAGAGAAGGTTTTTGACAATTCCTATTAAAAAATAAAAAAAACAGTGTCCTCCGATGTAAATCCATCGTCACGCATGCTGCACCGCGGCACCCAAAAAAGAACAAAAAATGCTTCACCTTAATTGACGGCCAACCTCCGCTGTTTGACAGTTCTTATATAGGTAAGGGCGGGGTCACCAATCAACATCACCTGGTAGCACCACCCTTTGTGATATCACTGACCCAGCATGCAGTGGTTTGTGACATCACAAGGGGGCGGTGCCACCAGGTGATGTCGCCCGGTGGCCCCGCGCTTACCTATATAAGAACTGTCAAACAGCGGAGGAGGCATTCGGTGGTCATCCATCAATGAATGCAGAGCGTTTTTTTTGTTCTTTTTCAGTTGCCTCGGGCAGCTTGATTGAGGATGGATTTACATCTGGGACACTGTTTTTTCATTTTTGAATAAAGGAATTGTCAAAAGTTTTTATTACTTTTTGACACTTTTTATTCATATTCATTTACATAGGAGGGAGAAGGGAGCTGGGGGCCCCCTGCCCGCAGACCCCCACAACCACAGGCCAGGTTTTTTTTTTTTTTAGAAATGTCATTTTTGCTGCAGAATGTTCTATGCATGCTACAGATGCACCACTTTACAGGCAGACTAAGGGGACCCCCTGGGGACTATATTTAAATATTCTTTTCATTTTTATTGTTGCACTTTAAGTATCATAAAAAATCATTGCTCATACCCCTTTTATGGCCAATTACTTGTATATAAGCCTTCAAAATGGGCACTTCAATGGGGTTGCCATTCGGGTTAGAATTTTTCCTGTTCGGGAGTTCTGCTGCGAAGCGAACAGAGGGATGTTCGACCCATCTCTAATTGTCTATATAGTTTACAGTTATCACAACTTTATCCACATGTATTTATTCAGCCCTTTAACCCAGTCAGTAATGGAAATATAAATAAATATGTAAGCCTAAACTATTCCTAAAGGCCAGATAATGCGACTGCGACGTAATTGTACTTTAGAGGAAGATTTTCAAATGCAGGCCAAATCTATGGGAAAGAGGTTCATAGATAAAGGATATGACCAGGATTTTATAGACAAACAAATAATGGAAGTAGGGCAGCTACCTAGACAGGAACTGCTTGAGGATAGAACCCCGACTGATCAATTAGATCAAGTCCCTCTAATCCTAGACTATAATCTTCAGCATAAAAAAATCGAGAACATCATATCCCGTCATTGGCATATCCTTAAATCTGACATAGGTTTGGGAGAACTATTACCAGAGAAACCTAAATTTATTTATAAAAGAGCCTCGACTTTGAGAGACCAGTTAGTTAAAAGCGTGATTGATCCCCCTAAAAGATTATTCTCCTTCTTCACAGGTAAAGGATTTTATCCTTGTAAACGCTGCTACGCTTGCACTCGAACCAAACATCCGAATGAAAAGGTTTTTTCATTTCAGTCCTATAGTAATGGTACTAAGTTTGATATCAAAGAGTTTATTGGATGCAACACCGAGGGGGCTGTATACGTTTTGGAGTGTAGCTGCGGCCTCCAATACGTAGGCCGTACTAAAAGATTACTAAGAACCCGTATTAAAGAGCACGTCCAAAACATTTCAAAGGGTTTTGATAAACATAGTGTCTCTAGGCACTTCGATAAACACCACAACAGAGACCCTAGACATTTGAAATTTTGGGGGGTTGAGCCCTATACCAAACCGTGGCGAGGAGGACATAAAGTGAGGATTCTAAGCAAACTGGAGTCCAAATGGATATTTTCCTTGGACACCTTGGCCCCAAAGGGACTCAACATAGAATTCGATATTAACTGCTTTATAAGCGACTTTTAGTCACCCTCAGCCCCTTTTTTCTGCCTCCTTTTTTTTCCTTTCTATTATACTAGTTTTTTTCCCTTTTCTCTCATGTCTATCAGATAGTAATATTGTATTTATTAATATCATACACTGTACACCATAGACTTATCCATCTATATGCTGTTTTACTGTGTAATAAGATGTGGCTTCCTGGTGCGTTTTCATACTCTAGTGTGTATCTGTATATTATATGATTATTGTTTCAGATGGTGTGTGACACCTCCCGAGCTCCTGTTTTTAATTATTCCTCTTTTTTTATATATATATAAATTTTTTTTTTTTTTATATATATATTTTTTATATACATTTTCTTACAATTTTTTAAAATATTATACACATATATGTTTTTATATATCTTTTATTTTTTATAGACTTCCCATACTCTATCCATTCTAGAGGTTTTCCACTGCTATGGGAATAATGTGGCTTTCCCATACCAACATCAGCCCCTATTTTTTATTTGGTATCTATTCTGCTCCTAAATATGGATCAACGTACCCGATCTCCATTGTAATATTCTCATGAGATTAGCCTCCTGCCACTTACGGCCGGAGTATTTCTACATACACATTCCGCTTTATTTTGTTTTTCCTTTTTCCATATCTTATTAGGTGGAGGCCCCCACATCAGTGGGTCTGCTAGTATTCAGGTCTCACCCTCCTCTCTTCCCTTTATCCCAGTTTAGTTTTTTTTCTAGCTGCATTCACAAAATTTAACATGTCATTCTGCCCGTTTCTGTTTTTTGTGACCCTGGGAAAATGGCCGCCAGGTATTACATTATTATTCACTATCAGCGTCCTTCGGGAAAATGGCCGCCACGTATCCATTACGCGGGGACCATTTAAAAGCATTGGCTTTCTATCCCGTGTTATCCTCTGAAGAAGTCACGTGACGTGACGACACGCGTTAGGAGCACGGGACGCTGCCACACACACAGCTGATGTTACGAGCACGGCGCTCGCGGAGTTTTACCCCCCAGCTGTCTACTTTTGTAAGTGCTTAAGTGTTTTTATACAATAAAGTGAGTTTTTTGTACGGGATTACGCTATATGCGGTTCTTGTCTTGTTACTATATCATATACATCACGTATGACGGGTGGAGAGCTACAGGAGATGTGAGATGTCAGAAGGTCCTACGGCCAGCGGTGTGGACTATACGAGTTCGGCGCTCGTGGTTTGAGGCTTGCGCTCATCTGTCACAGGGTGAGTGCAACCCCTCCCCCCCCTCTCCTCCTACAGCTCGCTTATCCCCTCATTCCCAGACGGTATTACACTATATGCTATATATTTTTTTTTGCATGGGATACCACTGCATTTACGAGCTACACCATCTGCTGCAACGGTTTTGGATTCCATACTTTACTGGGCGTTCAATACATATGCTGTATACCTTACAGCCGTAAGGTAAGGGGCCTGTGTTCACTGAGGTGCCCCCATCGAAGAAACACACCCCCCCTGTTTCACCTGCCGTGTGTTGGTTATTTATTTGGACTGTGATCAAGCATTAATACACTTGGTGGTGGGACTGTCGTTTATTTTCAATACCACTTGTATATGCTTTTTTAGATTTTTTTGGGAACACTTATAAATAATAATTTTTTCTGTTGCTATCCATGCCGATACATTTTTATGTTGCTTGGTGTCTTCTCTCATTGTATTGGTCAAGTGTTTTTGATTCATATTAGGATCATTTGTTATTCTTTATTCACTGTTTTTTTTGCACTTAGTGCTATATGCATTTATATATTTTTTACATGGTATCAGTTCAACTGCCTCTTTCACCTTGCACACTGTTCATCTCTATGTGATTTAATACCACTCTGTCTCCAAATCTACATCATTTTAGTAGTCTCTATTTATTTATCCACTACCTATTGGATAGTGTGTTTTTTCCAGTTACTCACTATATACACCGATTTGTGTGTTTTGCAATTCTTTTTTGTCGTATCTTCCATATATTTATTTATATAACCAAATTTTGGCTGTATTTAGGTCACTTGGCATGTTTGCCATATGTATTTTAGTGTAGTGTCTCCCCTTCCCTATCCCCTTCCTTATCACAGCGCAACTACCACCCCCCTAGTATACAAACTATTCCATATGTTGTCTGTATTTTTTCACCTAAAATTATTTTATCATTCAATATACTGTATACATAAACTACATTTCTCTTGATTCATTTCTAAACCCACTATCTAACAAAAAAATCATAATGTTTGGTGTAAAAAGCTCTTAATGAAATGATTAAGTAAAATCGCTTACATCTTTTAACTTTTCAAATGTAGTATGTAATTTCACATTAAGCCTCTAGAATACAAATCCAATATATGTTGATATGATCAACTTTTTCTTGATCTTTATCATGTAGGTAGTAGCTTGTGCCAGATAAATAGTTTTTGTAAGGATACAGTTATTTAAATGCTTACAGCAAGAAAAATGAACTCTAATCCACACTGATATGCAATATTTGTATTTACAAAGTAACAGTAACATTTACTATTATAATGCTGTTTTTAATAAAGACTATTCAAATCAACTCTGGGAATGTGTTGCTTAAAGGAAAACACATGTTAAACACATTCTAATGTTTCATGTTATGTTCAAATTTTGCCTTTCCAATTTTTTCCAGTAGAAGAGAGCATAATTTTACTTCTGCACAAAAAGTAATCTTTTGAATGCATGTAATATTTAAAAGGACAAATGTAGAATAGCCCACATTTGAATTGACCTTCTACTTTCAAAAAAATGCACAATGGCCCTTATATTTAGGTGCTGCACTTTTGTTATAAAGGAAAACGTGTTAGATAATTGCCACTTGAATTACCACTCACCATTTACAACCTCCCTGTACCCAATCTAAAGTCTGCCTACACACTGATAACAGTACTTGTGTACAATTTTATTTGAATGAATGAGCAAGTGGTGCGCATTCCACTAAGTGGCATTTCAGGTAAAACCTTAGTTTACAGCTTCTACCTTTATGAAGATATGTGAGATTCAGGAGGCAGAAAAAGCTGAGTAATCGTATGGTCTGAAAGGCCTCCATTTTTGTAGTCAAATTTCTATTAAATAACAGAATACTCATTTACTTGCCTGGTTACTTCTTTCTTTTACATCAATATTCAAGAAAATGGGCCACAAAATGTAATGGTGATGAATAAAATAAAAACCCTCACTTTAAGTTTCAAGAATTTTTTTATATTTAAATAGGGTAGTTTAATCGATGGATTACAAACATTTTACCATCTGTTGTTCCTCATAATTACGAATCTAAAAAAGAACAAAAGTCACAATTGAATCATAAAAAATGATTCAAGTGATTTAAAATGAATGTGCATGTTCATTACTCAAAGCAGATTCCATCTGTTGTGTGTTTTGCCTTTTTTGCCATTAATCAGTGCACAAGCATCTCTTTAGTGATTGAGAGATTTCCCTCATGTAACATCTTGTTTGTTCAGATATCCCATCAACTAACTGTACTAATCTGTACAATCCTTATTTTCTGATTACTATTATATTAATCCTCTCTGCACCATAAGTCTCACTCCTTGTTTATACGTTTGCACATAGGGGTTCTTTTGTTAATATATGGATACAGCCTCAGCATTTAAAATAATTTCCCTATCAATCTGATAATACAAAAATTAGGCTTGAAAACAAAATAAAAATGTTTTAAAAGGTAATGTAATAAAAAAATTAAACCAAAAAGTTGCATTTTAATGCAGCAGTATTAGGAAGAACTAATACATTTTAGCGATTTTGGTATTGCTACAATTTAGTGCCCATGGCACTTTTGTAGCAATGTCTCAAACTAAAGATGTCTTCTTAATTTTTTTGCTTTTTTTCAACCTTGTAACAGCTTAGCTCTGGGAGAGAATGGGGTTGATTTACTAAAACAGGAGAGAGCAACATCTGGTGCACCTATGCATGGTAGCCATTCAGCTTCGAACTTCTAACTTCAGCTTGTTCAATTAAATTTTGACAAAAAATAAGGGAGCTGATTGGTTTCTATGCAGAACTGCACTAAATTTTACACTCTCTAGTTTTAGTAAATCAACCCCAATGCGACCCATCTTTATATGGCAGAGTCCATGTAAAAAAATATTTTTTAAGTGCTAATGAATAATGAGGTTATGATGAATATAAGACAGTTATATTAGCTAGTTCCTTCATTTAATAAGTACCTATTCAGTTACACTAAAACAATGTAAGACTCGATGGTATAGGTGCCCTTACATATAACAGAAAAAGATACCTTCCATCCCAGATACCTGTTAAAGTCCAAGTTGTTCAGCACTTCAAATACATAAGAACAGTGTGCTCAGTTTCCTAACAGGTATGTACTGTATATCCTAAAGTTCAATCTCCCAGACTCTTACTAGAATTTCCAATCCATATGTGAATAAATGGGTCCAATAAAGCCTTATCACACTCAATGCCTCAGTGCATTCACTATACGTTTTCTTAGCTCCTCCTGGGTATCCCCACAAATTAAAAACTCACATAGTGTGATACCTTTTATAATATTGCGTAAATATCCAATATTGTGCTCACAAAGATAAACTGTGCTCTTTGCTAGATGACATTAAATGGGACAAAATCCTAAGAACAAAGAACCTGGAGGAAAAATGGAAGTGATTTAAGAGCATACTAAATAAAGGTATTGGCCAGTGCATTCCAATGGGAAATACGTTTAAAAGACCTAAGAAAATCCTGGGTGGCTAAACTCCAAAGTAAAAATTCATATAAAAGCAAAAGAAAAGGCCTTCAAAAAATACAAGGCTGAGAGGTCATTGTCAGCATTTCAACTTTAAAAAGAATGCAATAAGAAATGTAATGTTGCGTACACACGGCCAGTTTTGCCGTCGGAATAAACTTGGAAGGTTTCTCCGACGGAACTCCTAAGGAATTCCGCTCAAGCGGTCTTGCATGCACATGGTCACATTAAAGTCCGACCGTCCAGAACAAGGTGATGTACAACCCGTACGAGGGGACTAGAAAAAAGTTCAATAGCCAGTAGCCAATAGCTTCCGTCACGTACTTGCTTCAGAGCATGCATCCTTTTTGGTCCGTCGGAACAGCATACAGACGAGCAGTTTTCCCGATAGGAATTGGTTCCGACGAAAATATTTAGAACATTTCTAGGTCTGTCAGAATTTTCGAAAAAAAAAAGTCCAATGAGGCATACACACGATCGGAATAGACAATGAAAAGCTTCTGTCGGACTTTTTCTGTCGGACATTCTGCTCATGTGTACACAGCTTTAGCGTGCAAGAGTACTCTTCTGGCATCTTTCCCAACTCTCTAAAACATGTGCTAGTCACCCCTATCCTTAAAAAGCCCTCACTGGACCACACCAATCTTCACAACCTATGCCCCATCTCCTTACTCCCCTTCTCCTCCAAACTCCTTGAAAGACTGGTCTAAAACCGACTGAATGACCATCTTATTAAGAACAAATTTCTTGATCCCCTTCAGTCCAGATTTCGCCCTCAGCAAAATCTGCTCTCCTAAAACTCGCAAACTACCTACTAACGGCTAAAATCAACACACACTATTCTGTACTACTTCTCCTGGACCTCTCAGCTGTCTTTGACACAGTGGACCACCTCCTCCTCATGATATTTCCTCCCCCACGTGCCCTGATTTCTCTGTCAAAATCAACGCGTCAACTATCAACCAGTCGCCCCATGCCAAGATTCTAGGAGTAATCCTGGACTCTGAACTATCCTTTCGGCCCCACATCTAAGCACTGTCCAAAGCTTGCCACCTCAACCACAGCAACATCTGCAAGATACACTCCTTCCTAAACAATGACACCACAAAGCTTCTAATCCACTCCCTGGTCATCTCTCCCCTCGACTACTGCAACCCCTCCTCATTGGCTTACCTTTAAATAGTCTATCTCTTCTTCAGTCCATCATGAACACTGCTGCCAGGCTCTGCTACCCCTCTCTGCCAATCCCTCCATTGGCTGCCACTCAACCAACTAATTAAATTCAAGATACTAACAATAACTTACAAAGCTATCCACAACCTGGCCCCCAGCCAGGCTCACTAACCTGGTCTCAAAATACCCACCAACTTGTTCTCTTCACTCATCCCAAGACCTCCTGCTCTCTAGCTTCCTTGTCACCCCATCCTATGCTCGCCTTCAGGACTTATCCAGAGCCTCTCCCATCCTCTGAAATGCTCTACCCCAAACTGTCTGACTATCTCCTACCTTGTCCACTTTCAGATGATCCCTGAAAACTCATCTCTTCAGAGAAACCTATATGGCCCCCACCTAACAACTGTACATTTATTTTCCTATTTTTCCATCAGCACATCTCCCACAGTTATTTCTTCTTGTATCTCTTGGCCCTCTTAGATTTTAAACTCTAAGCAGGGCTCTCTGATTTCTACAGTATTAAAGTGTATTGTAGTTGTACTGTCTACCCTCAAGTTGTAAAGCACTGTGTAAACTGTCGGCACTACCTAAATCCTGTATAATAATAATAAATAATATTAATATAAAGAATTTACTATAAATACCTATACCATCAGCCTCACCATTGGTTAAAATATTTAATAAAGAATTGGACTTGAATTGCTTTATTGAGGATTTTTAAGTTTTTAATATAATATTTTAATCAGTGGTGGGGCTGATGGAATAGGTATTTATGTAATAATAAATACAGCTTACCTACCCATTATATGTAGCACTTCCAAATACCTGCACCACCTGTTAGGGGACTGGTTTTGCACTGCGTCAGTTCAACTGACAATTGCGCGGTTGTGCCACACTGTACCCAAACAAAATCGACATCCTTTTTCTCCCATAAATGGAGCTTTCTTTTGGTGGTATTTGATCACCTCTGCAGATTTTATTTTTTGTGCTATAAACAAAAGAAGAGCGACAATTTTGAAAAAAAACACAATGGTGGTTATTTACGAAAGGCAAATCCACTTTGCACATCCAAGAAGGATAAAAAAAAGCATTTTAGCTTGCATATGATTGGATGATAAAATCAGCAGAGCTTCCACTCATTTCAGACCTACCCCTTAGACCTACCCCTTCCAATTTCACTTTCAGTGCATTTTCAAGTGCACTTGCAGTGCACAGTGGATTTGCCTTTTGTAAATAATCAGCAATATCTTTTACTTTTTGCTATAATAAATATCCCACTTTTAAAAAAAAAAAAAAAAACATATTTTTTCCTCAGTTTAGGCCTATATGTATTCTACATATTTTTGATAAAAAAAATCCATATAAGCGTTGTAACCTGGGGGACAGGTAGCAGGTACAAAAGCTTCCTGGGATAAGCAGGCTTTCAGGCACATATGCCAGAACAAGTGAAGTAGTGACAAACAGTGAAGTGTTTAATGGTGATATTTACAAGTCTATAGAGGTGCTGTACAGTGTTCAGAAAAAAAACAAACAGAACAAAATAGCCAAACAAAACACTAACTGTGTCTCGGCTCTAACTACACACTATGCAGGCCCTAACTATCAGGCTGAGCAAGTCTACCGCTTGTCAGGTTCCACATAAACTGCTTAACAGCTTTTTACCAACCTTGTTGCTCTCACAGATCAGCATTGTCTGTGTTTCCCAGGCAAAGAGCAAAGGCTGTCTGCTCAGGTGAGCTTAAATTAGCCTGGGGAAGAGGACCAAGACCCAAACTGGATCATGGATCAGAGATTCCTGAATGTGTACGAGAGGAGCCTGGGAGACGTATAAACCCCGAACAGAACTTTTCCTGGCTCACTCTGGGATGCTCTGCTACATATTCCCCCCTTGTTTCAACCCCAGGGTTGGAACACCTGTGGCCCATCAAGAGTGAACACGGGACAAGGCATCTACATTCCCCATCTCAACACCTGGCCTGTGTTTTACAGTGAAGGAGTAATCCTGTAGAGCCAAAAACCACCGGTTCACCCATCTATTAGTCTCCTTCTTTTGGACCATCCATTTCAGGGGAGCATGGTCAGTTATTAACTCAAACTGGTGTCCTAAGAAATAGTACCTGAGCACGTCCACGGCCCACTTTATGGCTAAACATTCCTTTTCAATGACTGCATACTTTTTCTCATGGTCATTGAGCTTTCTGCTTAGGTACACCACAAAGTGTTCTTCCCCACTGTGTACCTGTGATAGTACTGCCCCAATACCAACATCAGTCACATCTGTCTGAACCAAAAAATCTTTGGAAAAATTGGGGGAGTACAGTACTGGCTGTGCACAAATAGCCTTCTTCAGGACTTGGGAAGATTCCTCTGCTACTGAGGACCATTTCACCATTACAGAGTCTTCCCCTTTCGTAAGGTCTGTCAGTGGGGCAGCTATAGTTGCAAAATTTGGGATAAATCTTCTATAATACCCCGCAATGCCAAGAAAGGCCCTGACCTGCTTCTTATTTGCAGGACGTGGCCACTCCTGGATGGCTTCTATTTTACTCACTTGAGGATTTATGACACCACGGCCAATAGTGTAGCCCAAATACTTGGCTTCCTCTAGACCAATGGCACTTTTTTTGGATTTGCCGTAAAACTTTCTTTGAAGGAGGAATCAAGGACAGCCCAGACGCGGGGCAAGTAAGACTCCCAGTCAGTGCTATGTACCACTATGTCATCTAGATGGGCTGCTGCATATCGTCTGTGGGGTCTTAGGGTCCTGTCCATGGCCCTCTGAAATGTTGCGGGGGCATTTTGAAACCCAAAAGGTATTTTTTTTATATATTGAAAGGAACCCTCTGGGGTCACAAATGCAGTCTTCTCTTTGCCGCTACCAGTCAAGGGTATTTGCCAATAACCTTTTGTCAAGTCCAAAGTGGTCATATAGCGAGCCTTGCCAAGTTGGTCTATAAGTTCGTCTACCCTGGGCATTGGGTACGTGTCAAACTTTGTCACTGCATTAAGCTTCCTGAAACCGTTACAGAACCTCCAAGTGCCATCCGGTTCTGGGACTAACACGATGGGGCTAGACCAGTCACTATTGGATTCCTCAATGACATCTAGCTCCAACATTCTTTTAACTTCATCGCTGATGTCCTTTCTCCTCGCTTCAGGAATTCGGTACGGTTTGAGCTTGACAAGGACCCCAGGTTTAGTAACAATATCATGCTGAACTGCTGAAGTCGTGCCAGGTAACTCTGAAAATTTCTCTCTATTCCTTATCAGGAATTCTTTAGCTTCCAGTTTTTGGGAATATGACAGGGTGTCTGGAATCGTGACCTCAGGGATGAGAGGGGACTCAGTACCCTTAGGCGTTACCCGGAGGGACCCCACAGTTAACGGCAGTCTATCATTTCAGGGCTTTAACAGGTTTATGTGGTAAATCTGTTCAGGCTTGCTTTTTTTTGGTTGATATACCTTGTAATTGACCTCCCCAACTCTTTCAATTACTTCAAAGGGACCCTGCCACTTAGCCAGGAACTTGCTCTCAACAGTGGGAACTAACACCAGGACCCAGTGAAAAAACACAGGTGAGAAAACACGTGTTGGGCCCCCCTGTTGTATATCCTCTGTAGGGCTGCTTGGGCCTGCAGTAAGTGTTCTTTTACCATCAGCATGATTGCTGCAATCCTCTCCTGCATTTGAGCAATATGCTCAGTTACACTTTTATGGGGTGTCTGCTCCCCCTCCCAAGTTTCTTTGGCTATGTCTAAGAGTCCCCGAGGGTGTCTCCCATAAAGCAAGTCAAATGGAGAGTACCCCGTAGAGGACTGGGGAACCTCCCTGATGGCATTCATCAAGTATAGTATCAGGAAGTCCCAGTTTTTCCCATCCTTGTCAAAAACCTTTTTTAACATGCTCTTTAATGTCTTATTGAAGCGTTCCACCAAGCCATCCATTTGAGGATGGTACACCGAGGTTCGCAACTGCATCACCTTAAATAATTTGCACAGCTCCTTAGTTATTCATGACATAAATGGGGTGCCCTGGTCTGTAAGGACTTCTTTAGGGATGCCAACATGACTGAACACCATAAACAGCTCTTTGGCAATGTTTTTAGCAGACGCGGTGCATAAGGGAACTGCCTTGGGGTAACAGGTAGCATAATCCATGATTACAAGGATATGCTGATGACCCCGGGCAGACTTGGGGAGTGGACCCACAAGGTCCATGTCAATCCTCCCAAAGGCACTTCAATAATGGGCAAGGCCACTAAAGGACTTCGGAAGTGGGGTAGTGGGGCTGACGTCTGACACACAGGACAGGATTGACAATAATTCTCAATATCTTTCTGTATCCCGGGCCAGTAAAACCTGCGCAACACCCTTTCAGTGGTTTTCTCAACCCCTAAATGGCCTCCTAGCAAGTGCCCATGGGCAAGTTCCAACACCACCCCTCTGTATGGCTTAGGGACCACCAACTGTTCAACCATCTCATCATTCTTTTTATATACACGATGCAGTAAATCCTCATTGCTGTTGAAATAGGGAAAACAGGGCCTGTCCCCTGATTCGAGAGGTACTTCATTAATCACTATTACATTTTCCCAGACCCTGGCAAGGGTAGGGTCTTTTCTCTGCTCAGTACCAAAATTTTCCTTGTGCACATTAAGGTCAGCAAACTCCAACGTAGGCTCAGATCCAGCAGATGGCTGTCCAGCTCTACTGGTTGTGGGGACTTCCTCAGGCTCCTCCAACTCTCCTGCCATAACTGAGAAAGGAACACCCGGGGAGCCCTGAGAGGAGTCCCCTGAACCCACATTGTCAGTAGTTGCCAGGAGTTCAGTTACTGCGACCAGGTTGGGATGATCCCACAGTTCCCAAAACTTAGGGAAGTCCCTACCAAGGAAGGCCTCGTACACCAAGTGGGGCACAAGTCCGCCTGGATGGTTCACCGTACCTAAGCCAGTTTCACCGGGCACTTGCATCGGCTCTGGGCACATGTACGGGCATGCCCCTAGTGGCCAAAAGGCAAAGCGGCGTAAGGTAACGTCGTTTTGCCCAGCCGTGCCATTCTGCCACAGTAAAACTGCGGCGGCTGGTCAGCAACCAGTTAAGAAGTCTGCCTCTTCTGGAAAGACAGAGTCACTTTAACAACAGGCTTGCACATATGCAGCTTATGGGAATGCAACTTGCATGTGTGATTTGTGGGCTGGAAACTTTAGTAGGAAATTACTTGTCTTTTTAAATATTTCAATAAAAAGGATTTAAAAAGACAGAAGGTTAAATGCCAATGGATTGGCAGTAAATTGGGCTATACTGGAAGTTAGTTCTCTATTGGCTGCCTAATCTAGTTTGAAAGTCCATATTTGAGGACCAATTTGTAGGCTTACATCAAGTTTATTTTAAACTTGAAATTCCCCCAGAGCTATTTTTTTTTACTTTTGGACTGATTTACTGTTCAATGTTATGTAAGCCTAAAACAACCCTATACAAACTCTGAATTTTGCTGTAGTTAATAGATCATTGTGATTTGAATGTCTTATAAACAAAAAGCAAGCATGCCCCTATTTGCTTAATATTATCAGCTGGGCAAGTGGCTGTGTTTTAGCATGCAAAATTGAAACAATTAGGCAGCATTTTAATGTGTGTTTTTAATGTATTTGCATCTTTTATCACAGCACTAATCAGCTCCTGTCTCACACATGGGGCTAAACATTTGAAACCAACTTTGCAGCTGGTAACTGCTGAGCATTTCAACTTGGCAATAAACTTTGTATCCACCATTAAACAGTTGGAAGGCTTTGTTTTTTATCAGATGGCCTCAATTGGTAATAAACATTTATTATAACTCACTGTTGGGCACGAAATTTAGAGAATTTTGCAATTATCTTTACATCTTATTTCCTAGTGATGTCTTTTTTTTAATCTATTCTTTCAATTGCTTAGATATAGAGGTACAGTACCTTGGTGCAGAAAATATTCATCTCAAATAAATTCTGATAAAGGACAACATTAAGACATATTTCCTTTCCATCTTTCTTCTTATCAAATGTTTTTGTAAACTAAATCTTTTGCAATGTGGCAGGAAATGCCTGGCATTTTCCATTATCAAGATTCATTTATACATCCTCTCCTCATTTGGCAATTATATATGCATTAAATACATAACAACTAATCTGTAGTCTGCACCATAACCAAACCCCATCTGCCACCCTGCATAATATTACACAAAGACATTTGAACATGTTCTAGGATCTCGAAAGCTGCTCTTCTAAAGAAAGTCATGTTCCCATTAACCTATATTTTTGTTGTCACCAAGCTTATATTAAAGATTCTACCCCATTTCACCTTCTGAAGAACAGTCTCTTAAGAACAAGTGCCAACATTTGGCTGATTTCAGTCATTTTTTTTGTTTTGAAAAAAAAAATCATCTCTCAACAATCCATGCCCTCCCTGTGTTCTGTAATATGGTAGACATTTGGAAAGCTAATAAATATTATACAAAGGCAAAATAGGAAATGATGAGAACATATGAATGAGTGTCCTGTGCACAGCATCAATTTATATAAACTCTGTAAAAGTCATTATTTATTGGGCGAGAGAACAAAGTAATTCTGTCTCAGAGCCATTGTGTTTTTCTGTAAATCTAATTTATTCACGATGAGTGTGCAGCTTAGGTTACCCTTTACTGAATCCTACAGAAAATCAATACAAAAATACCATTTAATACCATTTATGAATGTAAAATTAAATGTATTTATTTATTTTTTTTACAAAACACCTAGTAATCAGACTTTTTATAAGGTTTTCCAGGTCAGTTAAAATAGTGATGAGTGAACTGGTTTTCCTGAACATAAACATGCCCTGCCCCTAAATGATGAATGTTTGCCTGGAATCACTGGTTTGCAGAGGTGAACCATGCAATTTTTTGTTTAAATAGTAAAAGGGGCCTTTGGTACTGTACTTTTTTGGTATCCTTTGTCAAGAAGCGGTCAAATCGAGCTTATGGATACAATTGCAGCCTAAAACTGTTTTAAATTTGTTCTCTTGGCTGTGCTTTTTCATGCAAATGTGACCAATCATTTCTACATATAGGGGAAGGCTTCCCTGTAACCCCCACCCATGGTTCCCAGGCTCTCCTGCTCCTTCTGGAAACACAGAATCACTAACAATACCTTCAGGATTGCTAGTGAAGAGAGATGTGGAAGATGTGTTCCATGATTTTTTTCTGTATCTGTAATATGATTAGAGAAGCATTCACTCTGAGCACTACTGGGTTCATGGCTCTCATGTACCAGTGGCTACAGGTGGAAAAGAAGGAGTTAAACTCTCTCTCAATATACTCAGGGACACTATGGAGAAACATTAGGGGTTCAAAATATCTTTGATGTCTCATTAAAAAATAAGGAGGACCTGTCACTCGGCAATGCTATCACAGATGAGGCTTGTTATCACATTGTGATAGCAATAAAGCTAAGTAGAAATTAAATTTTACGCATGTACATGCACACATAGATGACAATTACACAACATATACTGGATGTCATCATGCACACCAAAGTGAGAAGAATAGTTCTACAACATGCATTTATGGTTAATTTTCAAATGATGAGTTAAGATTTCTAAAGCTCTGCTTTTATTGAGGTAATGCAGTTTTTCTTCATTTTGTGTGTTTTCAAGGGTTTGGGGCTTCCCATATTTGGTATCTATTTATTTGTTAAGTCTTATCTTTTATGTTTTGCAAAACAGGTTATATTGCATACCTGTTCTTTAAAATTAAATCTAATATATTTTTTACTAAAACTATAAGTTTTATAAGCAATAATGCAAACATAGAGTTGATTTCCGAAAAAGACAAATCCACTTTGCACTACAAGTGCACTTGGAAGTGCAGTCGCTGTAGATCTAAGAGGAAGATCTGAAATGAGGGGAAGCTCTGCTGATTTTATCATCCAGTCATGTACAGGCAAAAATGCAGATTTTTATTTTCCTTTGCATGTCCCCCTCAGATCTACAGTGACTGCACTTCCAAGTGCACTTGTAGTGCAAAGGGGATTTGCCTTTAGTAAATAAACCCCATAGTGTTATATAAAAATTGTAACTACTGTTTTGAGGGGTTTTAAGAAATATTCAGACCAAAAATACATGTCATCATGTGTGAGAAAAATTTAAAAGTAGGGTTAAGGAGATAGGGTTCCCCTCCTCTTCCTCCTTCCAAAAATATCAGCAGTCTGAAACAGTAGGGATGCAAGCTGGTGAGCCTAATGAACATACAAAAAGAGCCTTTAGAATACCTTACCCAGTCACTTGACACAAGTAACATTTAAAAAAATGTACACCAAGTAAAAAAAAATAGATGCATAGCAGTAAACATGAGGAAAGAAAGCAGAACTTATCAGCAAGCTCAGAGTATCGTACCAACATATTAAAGACCTTGTGTGCAGGCAGTGGTCACTCCTGTTTCCACTGCTCAAGACTACTGGCATTAGAATCAAGCAGGGTTGGGGTGTCACGCCCAGTAATAGTGATTCACCCATCTCTCTTGTACCTCAGTCTCTCACCCTTGTGGTGATCATTAGATGGTCCTTCTCACTGCCCCACACACCAATTGGGTAGGAGGGGATGCACAGGAGAGATGATTATATCACTAGTGCCAGGTCTGACGTGCTAACTCAGCTTGGTTCTAATCCCAATGACTATGATCAGTGGAATCAAGAGCCAGTGACAGAGAAAAGAACCGGCAAGAACCTTGTAAGGGTAAAATTGAACTGCTTAAGCCCCAGAAGATTTTACCCCTTTCCTGACCAGAGTACTTTTTTACAATTTGGCACTGCGTTGTTTTAACTGACAATTGTGCGGTCATGCAATGCTGTAAACAAACAAAATTTGTGTCCTTTTTATCCCACAAATAGAGCTTTCTTTTGGTGGTATTTGATCACCTCTGTGGTTTTTATTTTTTGCACTATAAACAAAATAAGAGTAACAATTAAAAAAAAAAACAGTATTTTTTACTTTTTGCTATAATAAATATCCCCAAAAATGTTTTTAAAAAACGAATTTCTTCATCAGTTTAGGCCAATATATATTCTTCTACATATTTTTAGTAAAAAAAAATTGCAATAAGCGTATATTAATTGGTTTGCGCAAAAGTTATAGCATCTAAAAACTATGGGAAAAATTTGTGGCATTTTTATTATTATTATTTTTTTACTAGTAATGGTGGCGATCTGTGATTTTTAGTGGTACTGCGAAATTGCGGCGGACAGATCGGACACTTTTGACATATTTTTGGGACCATTGACATTTATACAGAGATCAGTGCTATAAAAATGCACTGATTACTGTGTAAATGTCACACAAATCCCCATGCTGGCTCTTGTGCCCGTTATAGTGCATGGCCCACATCGATCGCACCTGCCGGCCAAACGCATTGGATCCCCTGCAGTGCCATGGGCGCGCACACGCCTCCGGCAGGTCTGAAAGGGAACAACATACCCATTTGTTGTTTTGCGCAGCCTGCCATTCTGCCAACGTATATCAGCGTGAGCCAGTCGGCAAGTGGTTAAAGGCATAGCATGAGACATAAACTACTTTGTAAAAAAGCAATATTTTATTATGCACATTATTAAAAAAATCTAATATATAAAAAATGAAATACGTCAATTAGAGGACTATGTTCCCTCTATAGATACAAATTCCCCTCAAATATTGCAGGACAGCAATGACCCTTGACAAAGGTGATAGAGCAGAACTCTGTACAATCCAGATGCTCTTGTCCAGCTTGTGAAGGTCAACAGGTTTCGCTGATTAGCTTCTTCAGGACCATACGTTTATGAGGGGAGCAGACACTATTGTCATCAAACAAACAAAAATTAAATTCTTATACATTTATTATATCATCTTACAATTACAACATTTAAGTCATTGGTATTATAAAGACTGTATTGCTTAAACAGGTATGGCAACAGTCAGTAGGACCTAAAAGAACCAGTCTGGGGGGCGAACACAGGGGGATACAATTTTTAAAAAGTTTTAATATGCGAGTCCAATATATAGTGTTTTTATTCTACACTATGCTGATGTGCTCACCTTTCTTCCCCTGTTTTGTTGCAAAAACTGCTCCTCATTTTACATGCTGAGCTACAAGGCTGATTTGTTGGAATCTCTTTTTTGATGGATTAGATATTGGGCTGATTTATTGTCAAAGGTCAAAGGTGAAATTACTGCGCTGTCTAATGGGCCATTCTACTGTAGTGTAGTATGGTGAATGTTAAGTCTTGTTGCAACTTAAATGTGAGATACACACAATATAGCAAATCTAAAACAATAAGCTGCGCTAAGTGAAACTGTATGCATATGGTGACAAATATCCACATATACTAAAATCCGTATCAACAGGAGAATGTGGTGACTCCCAATCTGATAGTAAGAAACACTGAATTATATTGCTCCAAAATGTGAACATATGAAATGAGATAGTTAAACTCAAATATAAAAATATGATATAAATTACACAGTGTTAATCGAGGCTGCGAGTCCTGTGAGAAAATCCACACAAAAAATGTTCTTACAAAGAGGGTTCCACAATCAAGTGGTACTTCTAATTGTCAGTACTAGGATCCCTTTAGGACCCAGCACAACTCACCTGACACAGCCTTTACCTGGGAAACAACAATGATTGGCCAGCTCACCTTTAAATAACTTGCATCAGCATTCAATCATTGCTCGTGTTAGAGTTTACCTTGTGTTTGATCCAGTTGATATCTGCTCTGTGTATTTCATGTATGACCCAGCTCGCTTGACCCTGTTTGCTTGCTTCTGATTCGGTACCGTTTGGACTCTGATCTTCCTGTGTATGACACAGCTTGCCTAGACTACGTTTTGCCTGATTCTACTAGTACCTTAGATCTACCAAGATCTAGTGCTCCAAGCCACCAACCCTTTCCAGTTACAATTGGGGGCTTTGCATTGGGAGAAGATTTCATGTCTTGTCATTGACTCTCCATCCAATCCTTTGATCCTAGGCCTTCCTTGGCTTCAGAAGCACAATCCTGTAATTGACTGGCGAACAGGAAATATTCTGGCTTGGTCCAATCAGTGTAAAAAGAACTGCATCCAGCACCCTGTTCGACTCGCTACCTGTCAAGTGGGAATGGAACAGATTCCACTTTGTTATAAGGACTTTTGGGATGTGTTTTCTAAAGGGATTGCTAACACTTTACCACCTCATCGCAGTTATGATTGTCCCATTGACCTCTTGCCTGACACTACACCTCCTCGAGGGAGAGTCTTTCCACTGTCTGAGCCAGAGAATCTTGCCTTGCAGGAATACATCCAGGAAAACCTAGCTAAGGGTTTCATCCGTCCCTCCACTTCTCCCGCAGGAGCAGGATGCTTCTTTGTCCCAAAGAAGGATGGGGGACTGAGACTTTGTGTTGATTACAGAGGTCTAAATAAAATAACTTTTCCCAATCAGTATCCTCTTCCTCTCATCACAGAGTTGTTCTCTCAAATCCAGGGAGCCAAAATCTTCTCTAAACTGGACTTAAGGGGAGCCTATAATCTGGTGCGCATACGTGCAGGCGACGAGTGGAAGGCAGCCTTTAACACCAAGGATGGTCATTATGAATGTCATGCCTTTCGGTCTCAGAAATGCACCAGCTGTCTTTCAGGATTTTATGAATGACATTTTCCGTGACATGTTGGGTCACTTCATGCTTGTTTATTTAGACGACATTTTGATATATTCTCCCAATCTTGAAACACATCAGAAAAATGTCTGCTCAGTATTGGCCCGATTAAAGACTCACTCCCTTTTTGTAAAGCCTGAGAAATGTTCATTCCATGTTAAACAAGTACCTTTCCTAGGCTACCTAATTTCTGACACAGGCCTCACCATGGATCCAGCCAAGATTCAAGCCATTTTAGACTGGGCACCACCTTCAGACCTGAAGGCAGTTCAGCGCTTCCTGGGCTTTGCAAATTTCTATCGAAAATTCATTGAGAACTTTGCCACTATTGCACATCCCATCACCTCTCTCACCAGGAAGACTCCGACTACCTTTAAATGGACTACTAAAGCCCAGGCAGCCTTCACTCAGTTAAAGAAAGCCTTTACATCTGCACTAATCCTATGCCATCCTGTTCCTGAGCTACCTTTTATTGTGGAGGTAGATGCATCTGAAGTAGGGGTGGGGGCGCTTTTGTCACAGAAGGATCCTGTAAATGCTGCCATCCACCCCTGTGCCTTCTTGTCTCGTAAATATTCCCCAGCAGAGCGCAATTATGATATAGGCAACAGAGAACTTCTAGCCATAAAGCTCGCTTTGGAGGAATGGAGACATTGGCTGGAGGGAGCTCGCTATCCATTCATAGTTCTGACTGACCACAAAAACCTTGAATACATCCGTTCTGCTAAAAGACTGAACTCACGTCAAGCCAGGTGGTCATTGTTCTTCTCCAGATTTTACTTCACAATTTCATATTTACCAGGACCAAGAAACATTAAGGCTGACGCCTTGTCTCGCAGCTTTTTATCAGAGTCTCCTCCTCCGCTTCCTCCACAACCCATTATCTCTGAGGATAGGATTTTGTCTTTCACCCAGACTGACATCTCTGAGGCCTTATTACCTGCACAGGCTGAAGCCCCTCCCTCCACTCCCTCCGGTATGCTTTTTGTGCCCCTGGCTCTTCTTTTGCAGGTATTGCAGCAGGTACATGCATCAAAACCTGCAGCACATCCGGGGTTTAGACAAACTTTTGAGATTATCTCTTGCAACCTCTGGTGGCCATCGATTAGGCAGGATGTGTTAGCCTTCATCCAGGCCTGTGAAGTTTGTGCCAGAAGCAAGAGCAGTGCCTCTAAGCCGCCCGGTCTCCTACGTCCTCTACCAATACCTACCTGTCCCTGGACCCATTTATCTATGGACTTTATCACTGACTTGCCTCCATCCCAGGGATGTTCCACAATCTGGGTGGTGGTAGACAGGTTCAGCAAAATGGCCTACTTTGTTCCGCTTCCGAAACTTCCATCTGCTAAAGAACTGGCATCTTTATTCATTAAACATGTTTTCAGGCTCCATGGGGCACCAATCAACATTGTCTCAGACCGTGGCTCTCAGTTTATAGCCCAGTTTTGGAAGGCCCTTTGCTCTCAGCTGGGGATAAAGTTATCATATTCTTCAGCATATCATCCTGAGACAAACGGCCAAACAGAAAGGACTAATCAGACTCTAGAGAAGATGGTACGTTGTCTGATGGCCAATGATGAGGTGGAGTGGGTCAACGTCCTGCCATGGGCAGAGTTTGCCTTTAATAATTGTGCCAGCACATCTACAGGGACCTCTCCTTTCTTCTGTGTTTATGGGTTGCATCCTCGTGTGTGCTCCTTTGATCTTCCACCCTCTGATGTGCCAAATGCCAACACCACAATTGAAAATTTCTCCAAAATCTGGTCCGATGTTAATCATGCTATTTCTCGCTCTGTGCTGGCTTTTAAGAAAATGGCGGACAAGAGGCGCTTAAAGGCACCAGGATATAAAGTTGGTGACAAAGTGTGGCTATCATCTAGGAATCTGTCCCTGCATGTTCCATCTAAAAAACTTGGCCCAAAATTCATCGGGCTATATGAAATTTCGGAGATTGTTAATCCTGTATCCTATAGATTAAAACTCCCCCCATCCATGCGCATTCCAAATGTTTTTCATTGTTGAAACCTGTTCATTCCAGCCTTCAAGTAAATGAACCAGAACCTGTGGATGTGTTGGACAGTCAGGAATATGAAGTGGCATTTATTCTTGATTCCAGACGAGTGCGCAATTCCTTACAATATCTCGTTCATTGGAAAGGTTTCGGCCCAGAGGATCGATCTTGGGTCCCAGCTCGTGATCTTCATGCTGACCGACTTAAGAAGAAGTTTCATCTTCGTTATCCAAGTAAGCCTGGGGGTGCAGGAGCAACCCCTCGAGAAAGGGGGGGTACTGTCAGTACTAGGATCCCTTTAGGACCCAGCACAACTCACCTGACACAGCCTTTACCTGGGAAACAACAATGATTGGCCAGCTCACCTTTAAATAACTTGCATCAGCATTCAATCATTGCTCGTGTTAGAGTTTACCTTGTGTTTGATCCAGTTGATATCTGCTCTGTGTATTTCGTGTATGACCCGGCTCGCTTGACCCTGTTTGCTTGCTTCTGATTCGGTACCGTTTGGACTCTGATCTTCCTGTGTATGACACAGCTTACCTAGACTACGTTTTGCCTGATTCTACTAGTACTTTCATCTGCAGCGGTGAATTACAAGCACCAGACATCTATCCTCCCCTGCAGCGGAGAACTACAAACACCAGACACCATCTATCCTCCTCTGCAGCGGTGAACTACAAGGTCCAGAAAACATCTACCTACATCTACAGCGGTGAACTACAAGTCCCAGCTGACCTGCTCTGCTCAGACCTGCTCATGGTATGTGCTCTTGTTCTTTGAACTCTTTGCAGAATCAGAACACCTGAACTGTTACCTGTTATATGCTCTAGCCTGACACTAATCAGGTTCAAATAAGAAATCCTCTGTTCACTTGATCATTGGTGACTTAAAATGAAAAACACCCAAGAAGTAGAGTTGAGATAGAAAGATTCCTCCACCTGACAAACAACTGCCGCTTACCAGCTGTATTGATCTCTGTTTAGGGAGATTGTATCCGCCTGTGGATTATACCCCAGCCATTATTTCTAATACGCAACTCGCCTGTACAGAAGTATTAGTGAAGAATAGTAATCCCTCCATTTAATGGGAATTGATGAACCTAACAAGGTAGTAGTCCATGCTTGGTGTTCTCCAAAACTGGTAGATCTTCGGCATCCCAGGGCCTTTCAATGGACTGCAAGGTGCAGCAATCCTCCTTTGGTCTCGGCAGCGATCACTAAGGCCTTGCGGTGCAGGAACACCTAATTTAAGCATCTGTAGTGTAATGTGTGTGAGAAATGTGTCGGTACACCAGATTTGTAGTGGCAAACCACATTTTAGAATTGACTTAGCTTGGAAATGTGTGATAGCTGTATAATGTGGAAGCTCATTTTAAAAGTACAAATTGAATCAATATATGGTAAGTGATGAAAACATAAGAAACTCACCTAGACATGAACGTATGTTGGTGGAAAGAAGAGAGGCTGTGAGCTATGCACAGACGTAGTAGCTAACTGAAGGAATTTTTTATTGTTTTTTTTTTTTTTCAATAAAATTCTTTCAACAATTACATAAGATTATAAACAAAAACACATCTTTACATGAAACAGTACCACACTTTTAGAACTACACAGCGAACGTAATTTGACAAAGCCCACCCCTCTCTTTACAAAAACACCCCCTCCATTCTTTCCCTAAAAAAAAAAAAAAAAAAAACACACATTGCTACACTTTCTCTTTTTTCCTTCCACTCCCCCAATACACTTACTACATGTACAAAAAATAATAAAATCACAAAAAAACAGATTCTGCACCACATCACCCAATGTTTTATTTCTCTTTGCATATATTTACATATTTACACCATACAACCCAAAATTTTATGATAACCTTTCCCTCCACCCTTTCCTTATAACATACAAAAAACATCAGCACTGTTCCTCCATCATTTTCTCTCCACCATCAATTTGCTACATAAAAAATAGGAAAAACAAAAATTAGAAAACAAACAAATTTAACATATTCGTATTTACACCCTCTTCTCAACACATCAATTTTTCCACTCTTTTTTATTATTAAAATAAGAACAGTTATAAATCCATCTGCTCTAGTGCTCGACAGGACCCCATTTTGACACTGGGAGTGAGATGGCAGAGATACGCTAGCCTAGTGGAGAAGGCCTGGGCTCAGCAGTGTCCCCCTAAATGCAACATACACAAGGAAGGTGTGTAATAACACTGTAGTTCCGCCATAATGTTTGACTTTCACATAAACGCAGCTCTACTTGGTCCTGGGCATTGATGAGCATGCACAGGAGGGAAAAGTACCACCATGTGCAGGGCAAGTAGGCCCTACACATATACTGCCCTGAAACAAAAGCTCATTATTTTTAAGTTCCTTATGAAGATGACAGCAGCGAATAAGGGTTGATTGCACTGTTGCCAACCCTCAGTATTTTTTCTGGCAGCCAGTAAAAAAAGACTTTTCTCTTGCCAGTAAATGCCAATAACAGGTAATGGTTGCTAGTAAAAAAAAATTAAAACTGTGACGCTCGGCTCAGAACTATGTGCAGTTCCAGTCCAGGGCTATCCGAGACCATTTGAATACCTGCTACAGTGTGTTCGGGCGGCGCCAGGGGGGTGGTGAGTCTGGCGGAGGTGGTGCCCCTGTGTGTCGTGTGATGTCATGGTGCAAGGGAGCCACGTGTGCGGGTCTTCGGGATGGGAGAAAGGCAAGCCAGGAGCGGGACTGTCAGTGCTGTTTGGACTGGAGTGGACTGAAGGCACCACCTGGCATGGAGAGAGACTGTCACTGTGACTCAGGAGGGAACTTGTTGTGTTGGTGTGGTGTCATCATCATCCGTGTTGCTGCACCCTGCTGTCACTATGAGAGTCAATTTCATGTGTGTGCCTGCCCATTCTAATTCCTTGCTCTCCTAAGTCCTTTCCCTGAGCTACTTACTTAGTGTATCGAAAATAAAATAGGAAATATATTTTTTGCCTTAATATCTACCTTAAAGCAAATTGCTACTTGTATATAGTACTTGTTTGTAACCTAAATACTGAAATTTGCACTTAAAACTGTAATTTTCAAATTCCAGTAAAAACTTGGCAGTGCCAGTAAATTTTGGGTGTCTTATCAGTAAATTTCAATCTGGTAGGTTGGCAACACTGATTGATTGCCCAAAGAGCTGCAATCAGAATTAAGGTACAATTTCTTTACTTCTTTACTAGTCTATCTTTATGCAGCTAGATCAATTTCCCTATTATTTCCCTACAGCAGCGTCCAATTAACTGACACTATTGTACCCTCCCTCTTAGATTGAAGGCACTGGCTTTTTCAAAAGCTCTCTTATGCCACGTACACACAAGCGGACTTTACGGCAGACTTTGCCCGGCGGACGGGATTTGGCCGGACAATTCAATCGTGTGTGGGCTCCAGCGGACTTTGTTTTCTCAAAAGTTGGACGGACTTAGATTTGAAACATGTTTTAAATTAATCCATTGAAATCGAGTCCGGTCGAAAAGTCCGCCGTCTGTATGCTAGTTCGACAGACAAAAAGCCACGCTAAGGCAGCTATTGGCTACTGGCTATGAACTTCCTTGTTTTAGTCCGGTCGTACGTCATCACGTACGAATTCGACGAACTTTGGTGGATTGTGTGTAGGCAAGTCCGTTCATTCAGAAAGTCCATCGTAAAGTACGTAGAAAAGTCCGCCGGGCAAAGTCTGCCGTAAAGTCCGCTCGTGTGTACGCGGCATAAGTTGCTGTCCTAAACCTGCTGGCTTTAGTTTAAAGGACATACAGTGCATCAATATTGGTAATTGAACATTTAATCTGGCGCATCCTAATATTTTAACTCTTATCAATAATTAATAGTAACAAATATTTTTTGTTATTAGACAATTGATTAAATGAAGTGACAGGGTGTTGGCAACTAGACCAAAGCTCCTCTCCCAAAATAATATATTTGCCTTAGTTTAATGACAATGAACATTTTGGGATCCATATAATACAACATTTAACGTGTATTTAGGTTATTGGCGTTGAACAATTGGGGAATCCTTAATTATGTTTGGTAACTCTTGTGTCATTCCATCTGGATCATTAACTGTTAAATGTGTATAAAGAACATAAAGTAATTTGTCTAAATTGATGTTATCACTTGTTTTGTAGCAAACCTATAACATCTAAAGTAAAAATACTTAGCTTGGTAAATAAGGTAAGTTACATACTGAATGTTCAATCATGTGCAAGGGAAATTAACCTCCCTGGCGGTTTTCCCGAGTGTGGCTCTGGGTTAAATTTTAGCACCATTAGCGGTAACCCCAAGCCATACTCGGGATTGCATTGCAGGATCCTGGTGCGGTATACTTACCTTGTCCCCAGGATCCTGCGATGTCTCCCAGCTGTGTCCGTGGGCTCCGTCCTCCACCTGAAATCTCTCTGTGCCAGGCTCCATTCCCTCCGAGTGTCGCGACGTATGGGGGCGGAGCCCGGCGGCAAATTCAAAAAAAGTGAAAAATCATAATAAGTAGAGTACACTGTAATCTTACAGATTACATTGCTGTATGAAATTATTTCACATCCCTTTTGTCCCCAGTGCTTTGTTCAATGCCCTGTATGCAGTTTTATATTATATATACTGTTCTTTCTGCCTAGAAACTGGAGATTGTCCATAGCAACTAAAAAGTGTCCCTTTACGTCAAAAGTGGTTTTAGACCAGCTAGAAAACAGCGATAGTAAATTAGAACACTTGCAGAACTGAGCGATAGTGAATCGTGGGGAAATTAATTTTATTATTATTATATTATTATTTTTTATAATTATTTATAGTTATTTATTGTATTATAATTTATGATTTTGTGTTTAAAACTTCATCATACCCAGGATATCTACTAGACTCTTGGTGGACAGATTCAAGTGTGTTATTGCTAAGAATCACAGGCCTACAATATAAAATGCCAAATTTCTATGCAAAACAATTGTACCGCTTTGAGACACAAAAATCTGACATAATCATACTGCTAGGGAGGCTACAAAGAAAGAATTTTTGCTTGAACGTGATTTGATGATTCTAGTTAACATTGTGTAAATCAGAAGCATAATTGTTTATAGTTTTCCTTTCTTGGTCCCTCCCTCTGTCTCAAGTTTAGCATGCTAATGATTTTTTTAAAAAATAAAACATTTCTGGTTTTATAACATACCTTATTTTGGACCCTGTGATTTTATCTCTGTTCTTGGTGCATCCCTATCCAATGCGACAGACCATGGCTCATATGGGGGGGGGTGGAGTTTGTAACATATTGCTTCTTGAAAACATCACAGCACCCTGCCTTAGTACTCCTCTGAAGAATCCTCAGCCCTCATGCAAGCAGTGGGCAAGCACTTGGGAAGAATTATGCAAATATCAAAATACCTTAAAGAAAAAGTATGGCCAAAGCTCTTTTTCACTAGCATGCATTTAGTTCTGCACTCCTGTGACCCATATTCAGTCGACAGCATGCTAAAGCTCACTGCCTACTGAGATCACAGAGTAGGCCCTGGCTCTGTAGGGATCCTGACAACAATGTCAGCATCCACCCGCATGCCTGACTGGCAGCTGGCTCAGCCTTTTGGCAAGCTGCTGAGAGGCTGAGCCAGCCACTCCTGCCCCCTGCACAGTCTGGAACTCCAGTGAAGGGGCAGATTGCCCCACTTTTCAGTGTAGAGGCGGTGACAGAGGTGGCGGGGGACAGGTGCATCATTGGATCAATGCTGCATTCACCTAGGTGATTATGAATGTTTTTTTTTTTTAATCCTGCACTTCTCTTTTAATTGGTGATGATCAGTCTGGAGGAAGGGGCATTCCTTGGTAGGCTACCTTTGTGTGCAAGCTGCCCTGTTTACACCTATATGTGATGCTAAGTCTCTATGATTGAAAAAACTAAGGTACTATGAATGAAAGGGGTGGGCTAGGGGACAGTGGGGTTTATTTGCTAAAGCTGGAGAGTGCAAAATCAAGCTCACTTCTGCATTTAAACCAATCAGCTTTAAAGTATTATCGCCAAAAGCTTAAATGAACAGGCTGAGGTTAGAAGCTGACTGGTTTCTATGCAGAAGTGAGCCTGATTTTGCACTTCCCAGCTTTAGTAAACAACTCTATGCTAAGCCTCTGATGCAGCCGATGGGATCAGGGTAACCAGACAGGCATGGATCTGATCCATCCACCTCCAATCCCTCACCCACATGAGATTCTTCTAAAGTTTGAAAAAACCACATATTGGACGATTTCTATATGGACTGAGGATTACTTCAATGAAAATGAAATCCGATAAATATACTACACCATTGGATTTACAATCTCTATGTTCAGACCTTATGCTATCTACAAGGAACTAAGTACACTTTACAGCTAATTTATGTCTAGGACAGACTATATGGTTAGGTCTTTGCTGTCAGATCATTAATTTGGATTTGATGTGGCAGTGTGAGGGAGGTTTCTAGGCTTAAAAAATTGGGGACAACTACATAACCCAAAAGAGAATCACTATACAACAAGCCTGGGTGTGTACCTCCTCTGGACCACAGCCTGTTTTGCTCTGACAATCCATTCTTACAACCATATGATGTGTTGCAGACTGTAGACATTATATATATATATATATATATATATATATATATATATATATATATATATATATATATATATATATAACTGCCATACACAGCACAATCTGTGGATGCTTGGGACAGTGACTCTGTGTGAAGGTAATTTTATCCTCATTATCCATAGGATGCTCCCTTGGAATTGATATCAATTCATGAAGAAGCAGCCATTTCCTCTAAATGTGTGTGGGAAATTACATTTCATGTGATTATTTCCAGTGCATTGCAAATGTGGGGTGGATGGATTTCCCTTGATTTTAGGTATGGATTTGTTTGTGGTACCATTTTAATGTTGTTATTTTTTTATTAATAAAATTGATCTTAATTGATCCAGCGTGCTGGCAGATATTGTTCTTTGAGATTGATGGTTGAACCAAATCAGGTTTTTAAGTGTTAGGTTTTGATACTATTGCTTTGGTGATATGCTCCTATCCCTCCCAAATGTTTCTTTTTGATAGAAATACCAGTATATACATTCAGTTTTAACAAGTAGTATCTTAAAGGATCTTTCTTTAAGTGTTACAATTTAGTAAATAAACGCCAGTAAATCTGGGAAGAAAAGATCTAAATGCTGCTGGATGTACTCCAGCTAAGAAATAGGGCAGCTTTTATCTGACTTGCTACAACTTTTACCACACACTATGAAAAGTTCAGAGAGTATTATCAGAGTAGGGCTGGGTTCACACTATTGCCGCATGCAGCTCACAGCAGGAGTCTGGTGCGTCCCCGTTCACTGTTTCAGGTCCGATTTTAGCCCAAATATTTGGGCTGAATTCAAACCTGAAACTGACCAAAAGACACACAAGGTTTCTGTGCAAATTCGCAACGGAGCCGCAACGCAGATATGTGAGAGCTGGTTACAATCTCCTACCATGCAAATTGGATGTGGGGAAACATACATCCAATTCGCATAGGTGTGAACCCAGCTTAAAAATAATTTTAATATAGGAACAGATGCTTTATAACTGTGGAAGACTGAAGCTAAGGATGAAGTTCATATTTAAGCCAATGCCATGTCAACTTCAGTGATCCAATCTTGTGCTTAAAGGGACACTAAAAAGAAATTCTTATTCTTCAAATAATCCATACACATTAATTGAACTGTAATATATTTTTCAATAAATTGTTTCTTACTGTGTTTTTCTGCCTTATTGTAATATTCTCTGTGAGCTCCAGAATTTCTCCCTTCTCCTCTTACTTTCATTTATTTGGAAAGAGTAGTGCTAGTGCAATGTTAGTTGTGGATATGTGCACTGCACATCTCATAGTCCATGGCCCCTAGCCCATCTAGGGAACAAGCAAGAGAGGGTAGCTACAGTCTCACTTACAGTGGGACCATAAACAATGAGCATAGCCAGCTTCTAACAGGAAGTTGGATCACAGCAGCAAAACAAAAAAAAAAAAAATTGTAGGAGGCAGAAAGCAATAGAAGGTCATTTTTTTTTAGTTAAAAATACATACTTAAATATCATCTTTTAACCCAGAGTTTAGTGTCATTTTAAGCTGAGGTTGTGTTAACTTTAGTCACACAATCTTGTGTAAGCCAAGATCCTAATGACTGGGTATTCAAAATGAACATAGCTTTGACTTATTCACTAAGTAAAGTAACAAAAAATCAAATTTATTAGTAAACCACCCCCACAGCTTATTTTCATATATAAGATAATAAAAAGTGAAATGGGTGTCACACTCTCTTTCACAGCTAGGCATAGTTAAGCCCATTATCTGATAACATGATTCAGAAACATTGGGGTATGGCACAACGTAACACAATTCACCCATTAGAAGATCTAAAAAAAATTGGGACTTATTTGTCTGTTCAAAAGTATTGGCTTCCTTTTTTTATGGAGTTAGTATCTAATCCCATTAGAACTTTTGGTATGTATTATACATGTATACAATTTAAAAAAATATTTTCTATGTATATATTTCTATGTCAATTTCAATTTCTATGTATAAATTAAAAGTAAGAACTGTTTCAAATGTTCCATTTTATCTGTAATTTGAAGAGTTTTTTGTTTTAGATTTGGTGCATTACATTACCTTGACTGACAAGCATTCCTTTAATTTGTACTTTTTTTTAGAGTTAAGAAAAAAGTTTCCAGATTCTTTTAAATGATGGATATAAAAATAGCGATAACATATGATTAAATCAAGCAATCATGTGTAACACTTAATAAATACAGAACATTCCAGATTTTTACTGTGTAATGATCAACCAGGTATAAAAGGAAAAAATAATTCATAAGTCACAATATAAAATAAAAAAAGAATGGGAAAGAGAAGCTGCACTATATAGAGGTGCAGGCCAACAATGGCCATGGGCCTCAGTAACTCTCAAGGATGAATTAAAAACTCATAGAAAAGATCTGACCAGTGTGAACGGGCAGTTTAAGGAGCATAAGATTCTTACCACCAATAAGCCAAGAAGTAGAAAGGAATGAGGAGGATTTGAATGCAAGATCTTTTCTATGAGTTTTTAACTAATCCTTGAGAGTTACTGAGGCCCATGGGAGATTCACGGCATCAAGGGATTGGAGCATACAGATAATCTATTTGGTTTCACCTGTCTGAACGTTCCTTTCGCTCAAGCAAAGGCCTTGGCTGGGCTATAGCCATCTGCTTGCTTCCGCTTGCCATCTGGTAAGCGAGTTTTTCATTAGGTGGTGGCACTTAATAAGGATTTAGCTCACCTGGGTGTTCTTTGTGGATTTGTTTGAACTGCAATTCACTACCTTGGAAAATACAAGCCATTGTTGGCCTGCACCTCTATATAGCGCAGCTTCTCTTTCCCATTCTATTTTGTGTATCTTGTTTTATGCTGCTGCTCTTTGAACTTTGATATTTTCATTATTTCTTTGAATATTTAAATCAATATTGTTATATAGATCTAGCGCATTTTTTTCCTTTTTATAAAATAAAAAAAGTACATTTGATGAGACAGATAAACATAAGCGTGAAATCTAAAGCTTATCTCATGCAAAAAAAAAATATTGGTTCTGAAAGGGTTAAAAGGTGGAAAGTGAAACCCTGCCTGGGTTTGGTCTGAGTTTGTCAACCTGACAGGCATAAGCGAATCTGACTGGGTTCAGATGGTGTTTGTCAAACTAATGGCCAATGATGCAATCCATGTCAATTACTATATACAGCATTGTTCCTCATCCTCATCAGTCACAATGACACGATGCCCGCCAATGTTTACATGCCAACTTATGTCACTAAATAACACTTTCTCTGGATGCAGTAATGTAAACACACCACCAGGTATCCTGAGTGGCATCGTTGACCTAATTTGGTAAGTGATGTCACCTGGGATTCCCAGCTGTCTATTTATATTAGTGTAGCCAGGGAACCTGTCACTTAACTTTAGATGTGCAGTGCGTAAGCATTGGCAGGCATCAGGTTCTTGTGGTTCTCAAGGATTACATCACTGGAGGCCATGTGTGACATGGATTACAACAGAAGATAATAATAATAATAATAATAATAATAATAATAATAATAATAATAATAATAACAACACTTTATTTTTCAAGGTTTGTGTGTCTTTATTTTCTGTTATCTCTTTGTAAAAATAGGTAAGGGGTACTGATGCACCCCTGTACTCATTCCCCTGGGAGCAAGCAGATATCTAGGTACAACCAAATTATAAAGTAGGGTTCCATATCACACATTCATTTTACACCTCTTTTTTGGAGAATCAGAGGTGGTGATGAGGCCTCCTTAATATTGAAATGCATGTGACCTGGCCAGATACAGGAGGAGCATGTTTGTTGCCCTCCCTTTCTTTGGTTACCTAAGTTGGATGCCTAATGCTCTACATGAAATTTTCATGGATAAGGCTGTATGTGAAATTTTTATAGGCTCCCCGAGTTTTTTTGTGTACTTGTGCTTTTTGTGTAATTTTTAAACATTATCTGACTCTGGGATTAAGCTTTGTATTTTGTTTTTAATAATTGCATCATTCACTGGAGTGCTTCGGGGGGTTCTATCAAACTCATTAATAATTAAGAGACAGCAGATGATGCAGCAGTGTAAAACTGGCCAGAAAAAGGACATTTTTTAATGAGGTAAATTTGGCTGCAATGTACTAGAGACACTGACTTGGGTATTTAGAGCATATTGTACCTCTTACCTGTGCCAAATGATGTGCTGGCCAAACTCCCTGGAAGTCATTGCCTTGCCAATCTACTCTGACAAAACATTATCACCTGTTTTCTGTTATCCATAAACCATGATCAGACAATATAATTTCTAAATCTCTTTGGTCTCCATCAGATATTCCTTCTAGTCCTGCATTTGACCTACAAGTTAATATTCTTGCTGAAAATAATTTTTTATCTTTATTACATAATGCTAAAGATGTGTGGAGGAAATGTCTAAAATCCCTTTGCTCTGCTGTGGTACAAAAAATTGACAAACTTCCAAAATCAATTTAAAGCGCTCTCCTCCTATTTCTCCTACTAGAGATTCACTCCAAAATTCCTCTCCTCTCTAAGGAACACAATCACATACATGCAAAGTTGAGCATGAAGTGGGTTTCAGAGATGATCATCTCATTAGCTATGTTACACTCGGGTGGTTCTTTGGGACTTTTTTCAAATCCTTATTTTTCATCAAAATCGCCCAATATTTATTTGAAATCAAATAGATCTTCTGACACTGTGCTAGATATTTTTTAATAACCCAAATTAGTTCTCATTTGTAAAGAACATTTTTATGTTATTTCCATTACGACAGTTAACAAATTTGTGAAATGTGGCAAGGAGTTACTGTGCCTCTTGTATATCATTATGGGTTAGTTTCATAGATGACATTTTGATTTTATGGGAAGATTGAAGACATAAGTTTCAGGAATGTGAGTGTGTGTGTGTGCACACACAGTGGTCCTACTGTTTATCAGAGCACATTTAGTGATCACTAATGCTTAAAATGACAGGGGAGGCACAGCATGACCTATATTTTCCTATAGGTCAAAAGCTAAGGTGAGGATACACCCATTCACTTAATGGTGGTGATGTACAGTGTGGAAAATATTTGCAGCACTGGGATTTTGGGATAAGTTCTGAAGAAGTGTTATGCACAAATTGAAGAGTGGTATAGCACTGTGATTTTCCAGCATTGTGAACTTATTATTGACAATATTCTTAAAACTGGGACTGTTTAATATCACTCTATGGACACCTTTGACACAGTGTTATGTGACTGAAATTTTCAAATATTTTGTATGTATAATACATTTTTGTATGTGTGGTTATAAAAGTAACACATGGATGATTATTGACACTTTCTTACTTACTTAGAGTGGGGACGGAAAGTATTCAGACCCCCTTAAATTTTTCACTCTTTGTTATATTGCAGCCATTTGCTAAAATCATTTAAGTTCATTTTATTCCTCATTAATGTACACACAGCAACCCATATTGACAGAAATGACACAGAATTGTTGATATTTTTGCAGTTTTATTAAAAAAAGAAAAACTGAAATATCACATGGTCCTAAGTATTCAGACCCTTTTTCTGTGACACTCATATATTTAACTCAGGTGCTGTCCATTTCTTCTGATCATCCTTGAGATGGTTCTACACCTTCATTTGAGTCCAGCTGTGTTTGATTATACTGATTGGACTTGATTAGGAAAGCCACACACCTGTCTATATAAGACCTTACAGCTCACAGTGCATGTCAGAGCAAATGAGAATCATGAGGTCAAAGGAACTGCCTGAAGAGCTCAGAGACAGAATTGTGGCAAGGCACAGATCTGGCCAAGGTTACAAAAAAATTTCTGCTGCACTTAAGGTTCCTAAGAGCACAGTGGCCTCCATAATCCTTAAATGGAAGATTTTTGGGATGACCAGAACCCTTTCTAGAGCTGGCCGTCCGGCCAAACTGAGCTATCGGGGGAGAAGAGCCTTGGTGAGAGAGGTAAAGAAGAACCCAAAGATCACTGTGGCTGAGCTTCAGAGATGCAGTCAGGAGATGGGAGAAAGTTGTAGAAAGTCAACCATCACTGCAGCCCTCCACCAGTCGGGGCTTTATGGCAGAGTAGACCGACGGAAGCCTCTCCTCAGTGCAAAACACATGAATGCCTGCATGGAGTTTGCTAAAAAACACCTGAAGAACTTCGTGATGGTGAGAAATAAGATTCTCTGGTCTGATGAGACCAAGATAGAACTTTTTGGCCTTAATTCTAAGCGGTATGTGTGGAGAAAACCAGGCACTGCTCATCACCTGTCCAATACAGTCCCAACAGTGAAGCATGGTGGTGGCAGCATCATGCTGTGGGGTGTTTTTCAGCTGCAGGGACAGGACAACTGGTTGCAATTGAGGGAAATATGAATGCGGCCAAGGACAGGGATATCCTGGACGAAAACTTTCTCTAGAGTGCTCAGGACCTCAGACTGAGCTGAAGTTTTACCTTCCAACAAGACAATGACCCTAAGCACACAGCTAAAATAAAGAAGGAGTGGCTTCACAACAACTCCGTGACTGTTCTTGAATGGCCCAGCCAGAGCCCTGACTTAAACCCAATTAAGCATCTCTGGAGAGACCTAAAAATGGCTGTCCACCAACGTTTACCATCCAACCTGACAGAACTGGAGAGGATCTGCAAGGAGGAATGGCAGAGGATCCCCAAATCCAGGTGTGAAAAACGTGTTGCGTCTTTCCCAAAAAGACTCATGGCTGTATTAGATCAAAAGTGTGCTTCTACTAAATACTGAGCAAAGGGTCTGAATACTTAGGACTATGTGATATTTCAGTTTTTCTTTTTTAATAAATCTGCAAAAATGTCAACAATTCTGTGTTTTTCTGTCAATATGGGGTGCTGTGTGCACATTAATAAGGAAACAAATAAACTTAAATTATTTTAGCAAATGGCTGCAATATAGCAAAGAGTGAAAAATTTAAGGGGGTCTGAATACTTTCCATCCCCACTGTATATAACAAACACACCATTAGTGGTCCTTCTTGCCCAGCTAAAAATAAAAACAACTAAAATAATGTGGTTGTATAAGTGTGCACATCTTCCTATAACTGGGGTTGTAGCTGTGTTCAGAATTTAGCAATCACATTCAAGCTTATGTTAAATATGAGTCAGTACACACCTGTCATCATTTAGAGTGCCTTTGATTAACCCCAAATAAAGTTGAGCTGTTCTAGTAAGTCTTTCCTGACTTTTTCTCGCATCCTACAGCAAAAGCCATGGTCCGCAGAGACCTTCCAAAGCATCAGAGGGATCTCATTGTTAAAAGTTATCAGTCAGGAGAAGGGTACAAAAGAATTTCCAAGGCATTAGATATACCATGGAACACAATGAAGACAGTCATCATCAAATGGAGAAAATATGACAGTGACATTACAAAGAACTGGACGTCCCTCCAAAATTGATGAAAAGACGAGAAGAAAACTGGTCAGGGAGGCTGCCAAGAGCCCTACAGCAACATTAAAGGAGCTGCAAGAATATCTGGCCAGTATTGGCTGTGTAGTACATGTGACAACAATCTTCCATATTCTTCATATGTCTGGGCTATGGGGTAGAGTGGCAAGACGGAAGCCTTTTCTTACGAAGAAAAACACCCAAGCTCGGCTTAATTTTGCAAAAACACATCTGAAGTCTCCCAAAAGCATGTGGGAAAATATGTTATGGTCTGATTAAACCAAAGTTGAGCTTTTTTGGCTATAATTCCAAAAGATAGGAAACACAATACAACACTTAGCGCAAAAACAACACTGTACATCACCAAAAGAACACCATACCCACAGTGAAGCATGGTGGTGCATCATGCTTTGGGGCTGTTTTTCTTCAGCTGGAACAGGGGCCTTAGTCAAGGTAGGGAAATTATGAACAGTTCCAAATACCAGTTAATAGACTTCAGGCTTCTGCTAGAAAGTTAAACATGAAGGGGAACTTCACCTTTCAGCATTAGAACGACCCAAAACATACATACAAATCAACAAAGGCATTGCTTCACCAGAAGAAGATTAAAGTTTTGGAATGGCCCAGCAAGAGCTCAGACCTGAAGCCAATTAAAAATCTGTGGAGTGATCTGAAGAGGGCTGTGCACAGGAGATGCTCTCGCAATCTGACAGATTTGGAATGTTTTTGCAAAGAATAGTGGGCAAATATTGCCAGGTCAAGTTGTGCCATGCTGCTGCAACAAAGTATTAGTTTAACCACTTAAGGACCGGGCCTATCTTTCAGACTTGGTGGTTACAAGTTAAAATCATTTTTTTTGCTAGAAAATTACTTAGAACCCCCAAACATTATATATATATATATATATATATTTTTTTTTTCAGACACCATAGAGAATAAAATGGCGATCATTGCAATACTTTATGTCACACCGTATTTGAGCAGCGGTCTTACAAGCGCACTTTTTTTGGAAAAAATACACTTTTTTTAATAAAAAAATAAGACAACAGTGAAGTTAGCCCATTTTTTTTAAATTGTGAAAGATAATGTTACGCTGAGTAAATTGATACCCAACATGTCACGCTTCAAAATTGCGCCCGCTTGTGGAATGGTGACAAACTTTTACCCTTACAAATCTCCATAGGCGACATTTAAAAATGTTTACAGGTTACCAGTTTTGAGTTACAGAGGAGGTCTAGGGCTAGAATAGAATTATTGCTCTCGCTCTAACGATCATGGCGATACCTCACGTGTGGTTTGAACACCATTTTCATATGCGGGCGCGACTTACGTATGCGTTCGCTCCTGAGCGCGAGCTCAGCGGGACGGTGCGCTTACATTTTTCTTATTTATTTTACTTTTTTTTTATTTTGACACTGTCCTTTAAAAAAAAAATGGGTCACTTTTATAACTATTTCAAGGAATGTAAAAATCCCTTGTAATAGAAAAAAAGCATGGAAGGACCTCTTAAATATAAGATCTGGGGTCAAAAATACCTCAGATCTCATATTTACACTAAAATGCAATTAAAAAAATAAATGAATGAAATGTCATTTGAAAAAAAAAAATCCTCTTTAAGAGCATTGGGCGAAAGTGACATTTGACGTCGCTTCCGCCCTCCAATGCTATGGAGCCAAACAATGGCCATCTTCCCCTCACTCAGTATCCAGGCAGTGAGGGGAGAGGAACCAATCGGCTCTGTCACTACCGACGGCTCCGGTAAGCGGCGGAGATGACCGGAGAATGGCGGGAGAAGGGTGGAGGCCCTCTCCCGCCCCCGATAAATATGATCTTGCAGCGAATCCGCCGCTAAGACCAATTTGAACTGAAATAGGACCGTCTGCAGTTTTAAAAATACCGGGGTTATAGCAGTTGCTGCTGCCATAACAACGGCATTTAACGTCAAAGTAGTGACATATAGCGAAAGCTACTGGTCCTCAAGTAGTTAAGGGTGGGCAAACTTTTGCAACCATATTATTTTAGTATTTTATTTTTTCTTCCCTCTACCTAAAAAATTTTAGTTTGTTTTTCAACCGAGTTGTACAGTTTATAGGTCACATTAAAGGTGGAGAAATTTCTGAAATTATATTTATGCACATAATCTCCAGTGTGAAAAAGGTCTTATAATTATAATGGATTCAGCTGGCTGAATTGTTGCATTAGTTTGCTGGATCCACAAACTGTGAACAGGCAGAGATTTTCTCTAACTCAAGGTAGACCCAAACATCATTCCTACTGTAGCGGACCCCTGACTTGGCCCGCAGAACTGATCCCAAGTTCTGATCCCTTACTGGAGCAAGAAGCCAGACACGGTGTATTTTCTGCCAGATGCATAAAATCTCACTCAGTCCTCAGACAGTAGATAGTGTATTTGTTTTTTGTTGTTGTTTATTGTTTTGTAGAACTAGGATAGTGATTGGGAAGAGCTTTGGAATGCCCAGAACCAAACAACCTGAATAAGGACACTACTTCCCTTCACAAAAAGGTAGTGCGTGGTTTTAGCACACAGACTATCTTTTTTCCAAAGCACACACTGGCAGCAAGTTTGGAACCATACCCCTAGCCAGGAGGGTTGTACAAGCAACAGTCTCTCTCCTGAGACTTCTCTAAGGCCTACTCACTGTGACCCTGGCAGTCTGAAGACCTCCTCTCAGCTTCAGCTTGACTTTGCATAAATTCTCTCAGGTATTGCCTTGAATGTTCTAGCAACTTTAGTAGGTAATACTATGGCTCCTCACAGAGCAAGAATCATCCAGGACTTCTTGAGGTTTCTCCTGAGCCTTGGAAGGTTTAACAGCATTTCCAGAGCCGAGAAACAGGAGGGTCAAGCGGGGTCACTGCAGATCAGATAGGTCAAGGCAAGCTGGGTCGTTAGCAGGTAATCCAAGACAATAGGAACAGGAACTCAGGAATATACAAGAGGCTGAAGATCATGCAGCAGTTGGTGACTGCTGCAGCATACTTTAAATAGCGTACTGACGCCTGGAGTCTCTCACGTATTGCATGCACTTTGGCGCACACGTGCACACTGAAGAATTCACTTTCCTGGCAGCTCTCGCCCGCGTGCATGCGCATTAGCGCTGGAGAATTTGTGTTTGTTGATACAGGATTCTGCTGGCCATAGATGTCAGTTCTCCTGCGGGTAAGTCTCTGACACATGGAGTCTTTTCGATTCCAGTGAAAGGAGAGAGGACATCTAAACGTGAGTTGCACAACACTACACTAACACCAGTACACATAGGTACACTTGTCACCCGCCGATCACCCACTGATCGCACCCCCAGTTAACCCCTTCACTCCCTGTCACTGTGTTACCAATTGCAGTTTTCAGATTGTTCACTGATCACTGCATTGGTGTTAGTAGTAGGCCCAGATAGGTCTAGGGTACCCCCTAAACCTTGCTAATAAACGTTTAACCCCTTGATCACCCCCAGTTAACCCTTTCACCCCCTGTCGCCAGTATCTCTAATAGATCTTTTTCTGATCAATGTATTTGTGTCACGGGTGACGCTTGTTAGCCAGTTAGTGGATTAGTTTCACTGTCAGTGTCAGGTACCCCCATATATTACCTAATAAAGGTTTTAACCCCCTGATTGTCCCCTAGTTAACCCTTGCAGCCCCTGTCACCAGTGATCACCATATTAGTGTTACGGGTGACGCTGGTTAGTTAGTTTGTTTTTTATAGTGTCAGGGCACCCACTGTATATTACCCAATAAAGGTTTAACCCCCTGATCACCCAGTGGGTGATATCAGCTAGGTCAGTCAGGGTCTTCGTCGTCCCAGGCAGCGTCAGATTAGTGCCAGTAGCGCTTACACCCAAGCATGCACCATACACCTCCCTTAGTAGTATAGTGTCTGAACGGATCAATATCTTTGATCTGATCAGACCTATATTAGCATCCCTAATAGTTTAGGGTTCCCAAAAATGCAGCGTTAGCAGAATCAGCCTAGATACCTACTAGCACGTGCGTTTAGCTCCTCTGCCCAGCCCAGCCCACCCAAGTGTAGTATCAATCGATCACTGTCACTTACAAAAACACAACACACATAACTGCAGTGTACGCAGAGTCAGGCCTGATCCCTGTGAATGCTAACAGTCTTTTTGGTAGCATTTGAAGCAGTCGCTGACAGTCAGGAGCTCTTTATCCTGTGAGTCTCACTACTGTACCAGTAAATTTACAGACCAAAATGTCAAATCGAAGGTACAGTAGTGAAGAGGCCTACACGTTTCTGAGCATGACAGATAGTGAAGATGAAGTCACTTATCTGTCAGATTCAGAATACGATCCTGTAGACAGCAGCGGCACCCTGACAGATAGCTCTGACGATGGAGTAGTGGTCCCTGCCAAGGCCACTCATCCTTCTCATGAACTGGCAAGCACCAACGGCCTAGTACACCCTGGTTGTAGTCAAACCAGCACAGCAGTATCACGTGGTGACGTGGCGAGTCCCATAAGTGCAGTTCAAGCTGGTGAGGTGGCTAGCACAACTAGTGTCCCGCAGCCAACAAGAAGACAAAGACAGACCCGTAGAGCCCTTCCTGCTGCATTTGCCAATCCAAATTGGGAGCCCACCACTTCTGCAGCACCCGTACTTCCCCCATTCACTGGCCAACCCAGAATTCAGGTGGAAATAGTTGATTTCACGTCACTTGATTTTTATTCGCTGTTTATGGCAGATCTCTATAGATCTATTGTGGACCAAAGCAATTTGCATGCTGGTCAATTAATCGCCGCTAATCCCCATTTGACCCTTGCCAGAGAATGGAAACCTATTAGGGTTTCCAAATTTAAGACCTTTCTGGGCCTATCAATCCTCATGGGTATAACTAAAAAAAGAGTGTTGCGGTCATATTGGTCCACTGACCCAATTCACCATATGCCCTTGTACTCTGCCTCCATGGCCAGGGCACGATAGGTGCAGATCTTGCGGTTCATGCACTTCAATGATAATGAACTCTGTAGTCCTCGGGGTGACCCTGGATACGATCGGCTCTACAAAATTCGGCCCCTCATAAACCACTTCAACCAACAGTTTGCAGCCTTGTTTACTCCTGATAAGGTTGTATGCGTTGATGAGTCCCTGATTAAGTTTTTAAACAGTATCTTCCCAGCAAGTGTGCCAGATATGGGGTCAAGATGTATAAGCTCTGTGACAGGGCAACAGGCTATACATATAGTTTTATGGTTTACGAGGGAAGAGATAGTTACGTAGAGCCAGGGAACTGCCCAGAATACATAGGGAGTGCTGATAAGATTGTGTGGGACTTAGTGTCACCCTTATTCGGAAAGGGGTACCACTTGTATGTGGACAATTATTACATAAGCGTGCCACTTTTTAGTCACTTGTTTGATCATGAAATTGGTGCATGTGGCACCGTGCAATCTAATCACCAGGGCTTACCCCAGATTCCCGTCTTAGGCTGGGGGAGAGAGCCTGCTTGAAGTGTAATAATTTGCTTATTGTGAAGTGGAGGGATAATAAGAATGTTTTCGTTCTGTCCTCCCTTCACGCAGACACAACGATAAAAATTCCTACGGCAACTGGTTTCGTGGAGAAACCCTTCTGTGTCCACAAATATAACCTTAATATGGGAGGGGTGGACCTCAACAACCAGTTGTTTGCGCCGTATCTAGTTGCCCATAAGGCCAGATGCTGGTACAGAAAATTGTCTGTATACTTATTCCAATTGGCTCTGCTGAATGCCTATGTGCTATACAAAGCTTCCGGGCGAACTGGATGCTTCCTTAAATTCCAGGAAGAGATCGTCACAGTCCTTCTGTTTCCAGACGGTGCTGTGCCCCACCTTCCCAACGCAAATGCAGTAAGCCGACTGCATGAGAGGCATTTTCTGTATGTCCTCCCTGGTACCCAGGGTGGTTTTGTCCAATTATGGCTCAGAGGGTTTAGTACACGCCCCACACTATATAAGGCCATCTGCGTGGAGGCCTTGTGTAGTGTGTTGCGGCGTCAGAGAAAGATAGACAGAGAGACAGTGTCATTTGATTTAAGTTAGTAGTAGGCAGGTCGAGTCAGTTAGCTTCACTTACAGTGTATTGTGTATATATATATATATGCATCCTAGGTGTTGTATATATATACACTGTATTCAGTTTAGCTAGATCCTTTCCTGTTATTCTCTTCCTAATATACTGACAGGCAGGCAGGTGTTTTTACCGTATTTACAGTTAGTGTACTGTGTACCCTGCACAGTTGCACCTACAGTATAGCTACCTGAAGACAAGTGCTTGTGTGCTTCTTCTGATCCTATTAAAAGCACAGGCAGGCTCTTGAAGTATTTACAGTTAGTGTACTGTGTACCCTGCACAGTTGCACCTACAGTATAGCTACCTGAAGACAAGTGCTTGTTTGCTTCTTCTGATCCTATTAATAGCACAGACAGGCTCTTGAAGTATTTACAGTTAGTGTACTGTGTACCCTGCACAGTTGCACCTACAGTATAGCTACCTGAAGACAAGTGCTTGTGTTCTTCTTCTGATCCTATTAATAGCACAGGCAGGCTCTTGAAGTATTTACAGTTAGTGTACTGTGTACCCTGCACAGTTGCACCTATAGCTACCTGAAGACAAGGGTTTGTGTGCTTCTTCTGATCCTATTAATAGCACAGGCAGGCTCTTGAAGTATTTACAGTTAGTGTACTGTGTACCCTGCACAGTTGCACCTACAGTATAGCTACCTGAAGACAAGTGCTGGTGATCTTCTTCTGATCCTATTAATACCCCAGGCAGGCAGCTTGAAGTATTTACAGTTAGTGTACTGTGTACCCTGCACAGTTGCACCTATAGCTACCTGAAGACAAGTGCTGGTGTGCTTCTTCTGATCCTATTAATACCACAGGCAGACATTCTGCTAGCTGCTGTATAATCAGTATATATATACATCCCAGTTTTGTGCAGCTACATCTTACTGCAGTGCAGGCCATTAGTATGTCTGGAAGGCCAACAAGGAGAGGCAGACAGTCACAAGCCAATAAAAGAGGGCAAGCAGGCTCTGTGTCTAGATGCACTGTGGTCGTGGACATGGTGCATCCTCATCAGCATGTGGTTGTGGGACACGCTTGTCCTTTTTTTCGACAGCTGGCCACGTTGAGCCGCAACATGCGGAAGACTTGGTAGAGTGGATGACCAAGCCGTCCTCATCCTCCTCATCCTCTCTCACCCAGGCTCAAGGGACGTTGTCTGGCAAAGCAGCTGCCAAACGGCCTCTACCCTCGGCTCAATGGCATCAGTCACTCCTTCCCTAGCCCCACCATGTCCTCCTGAGGAGTCCCCCGAACTGTTTGACCACAGTGTTGGGTACATGCTGCAGGAGGATGCCCAGCATTTTGAAGGCTCCGATAATGGTACTCAGCTAGAGGAAGGCAGTAACGTGAGCCCAGACAGAGGGGGTTCCCAAGAAGGACAGCAATCTGGCAGTCATGTTCCCCCAGCTTCAGCATACTGCTAGCTTTGCTCCACTGATGAGGAGGGAGGGTACCTGATAGGAGAGAGGAGGATAAGGAGGAGGAGGCACATTACCAATGAGACAGGATGCCCTCCAGGGGCCAGCTTAAGGGCAGCACACCGACTGCATAACATTGCAGAGCTCTGCATGTGCAGGGCACTGCTGTCTCTGCGCGTTATTCCAAAAGTACTTTGGTGTGGGCCTTTTTTGAGTAGAGTGCATCAGATCCCACCGCTGTTATTTGCAACATATGTCTCAAGCGTATCTCGCGTGGCCAAAACATCACCTGCTTGGGCACCACATGCTTGACCAGACATATGTTGACCTGCCATGCAGTTCGTTGGCAAGTGTACCTAAAAGACCCACACCAAAGAACAAAGAGGACCTCTCCTTGCTCCTCATTAGCTGGGATCTCCAACCCCACTATACCTTCAGTCCTCTCTGAGACTTGCACTGAGAGGAATGAAGGTGTAGAACTAGGTGTGTCACAGCCAAGTACTTGTGGGCCATCTGCTATCGGTACACCAACGTCAGATTGTACCAGGCAAATTTCCCTGCCCCAGCTGCTGCACCACCAAAAGAAGTTCACTCCCAGCCATCCATATGCCCATCGGTTGAATGCAACTTGGCTAAATTGCTAGCACTTCAACTGCTGCCTTTTCAGTTGGTAGACTCTGCCCCCTTCCGAGAGTTTGTGGAATGTGCAGTTCCTCAGTGGCAGGTTCCCAAACGCCACTTTTTATCACTGAAGGCGATTCCAGGTCTCTCTACCGGCATGTGGAAGGCAATGTCTTGGCCTCGCTGGACAGGGCGGTCAGTGGTAAGGTGCATATTACCACTGACTTATGGTCCAGCAGGCATGGACAGGGATGTTACCTATCTTTCACCGCGCATTGGGTGACTCTTCTGGCAGCTGGGAAAGATGCAGGACAAGGTGCAGTAGTGTTGGAGATTGTTCTGCCATCACGCCTCCAAAATGCTGCTACTGGTGATTCTGACACACCTCTCTCCTCCACCCTCCTCTTCTTCTTCCTCCATGGCCTCTTCCTGTGCTTTGTCCTCGGAACCATTAACTATATTCCAACATATACACAACTGTTCTTATCTAACAGTATATTAAAATACAACTCATTTACACATATATTCATAATTTCAATCCTGACCATTTAATGACTGACTTTATCATTATGTCAAACCGATGGCCCAATAATCTACATTCTCTAGTGCCTTCACAACACCCATCCCCACATACACACCACACAAACAGTCTCTCTCCCCCCCTCCCCCATCACCATTCACTTTATACGTCTCGTGTTTCCCCTAACAGGGATGACAATGTTTTAAACTGTTCCCACACTTCCCATATCATTATTAATTGTTTTTTTAAACCTTTTTCAGTCACCAGCCTTTCCTCCATAGAACGCATCTCGCTCATTTAGCTCATCCACTCATCTATGGTGGGAGCTGTCTTACTCTTCCACTTTCTAGCAATAATAGTTTGTGCTGCTATCAGAAAATGTTTTAAGATACCCTTTTTTATATTCTTTACTGATCCTGGAATCATTGATAATACCGAAACCAATATATCTGGTTGTAAATTCGTTCCTGTCACTGTCCGAAATATTTTAAAGATTTAATTCCAAAATATCTAAACCCCCGAACAAAAGTACCATATGTGTGACAAAGTACCCTCTGCCGCTCGGCATCTCCAACATATGTCCTCATTCTCTGGGTTTATTTTATGCATGTCTACGGGGCATTTATACCATCTAGCTATTCATTTATAATTTCTTTCCTGATGTCTATTGGAAATAGATAATTTATGGATTAAAATAAATGCTTTTTTCCATTTATTCTTAGGGATATCAATCCCTAGATCTTCCTCCCATTTTTTAATTTAACTAATCTCCTGATCTTTATTTTCAGATGTTGTGCATTTATATACCTTAGATAATATATGTTTCGGCTTATTTTCTTGTAGAAATAACTTTTCTAACTCAGTGGTCTATTCACCCTCCCCTCTTTCATGAGAGAGATAATAAACTTTTGTAATTGCAGATATTGCATTCATTTCGTTTTATATTCCATACCCAAAACCTCTATCGAGGAAGGACCATCCCTCTCCATTATCTGGACCACCCTTATATCATCCTTACTTTGCCATTTTAGGAAGGTCGTGGCCTCCGCTGTCGGTGGGAATTCTGGGTTGCTGAAGAGGGGGGTCATTGGGCCAACATAGTTAGACCCTATCCCCCTCCCCACCAATCCTTTCAAAACTTTTAATGTTGACGCCATCAAAAATGGCAATTCATCAACAGGGGGCCTATTTTCTCTCTTTATCCAAGCGAGTGATTTCAGCTTCGTGGCCACTATCTCCTCCTCTAGTTTCACCCATTGTTTACATTCTGCATTATGGAACCAGTCCACTATTCTAGTCACAAATACTGATTTAAGATATACTGAGAGATCTGGAAACGCTAAACCTTCCTGTTCTTTAGGTCTAGTTAATACTGCTCTATTAATCCTTGCTGGTTTTTTTTTTACAGAAAATTTTTTTTTTTTGCTGGTTTACCGGCCCATATAAAACTCCCTATAGACTTCCGTAGGAGGTTCAAAATATTTCTTATGGGAAATATCAGGATGGTCTAAAATATATAGAGTATCTTAGGCAATATATCCATCTTTATAATGTTTATCCTGCCCATCCAAGAGAAAACGCCCCTATCATACCGTTGAAGTGTCTTAATTATTTTTTGCACCATTGGTAGATAGTTATATTCCTGGAGCTTTTCTATTTCCCCCGGAATAAATACCCCAAGATATTTGATTGCTTTATCCTGCCATTTAAAGGAGAAGTTTTTTTTAAGAGAATCCACAATGTTTTTATGCATGTTTATATTTAATGCTTCAGATTTATTGTAGTTTACTTTGAAATTACTTAATTTGGCAAAACGATTAAATTCTTTAATTAAATTTGGTATTGTTACCACTGGATTCGTAAAATACATTAGCAAATCATCTGCATAAACCGACATTTTATAATCTTTATCTCCCACTTTTATTCCTTGTATATCCATATTATTCCGAATTGCTATCGTAAGATGCTCCATAACCAATACATATAACAATGGCGACAAGGGGCAACCCTGTTAAGTTCCATTCGTTATATTAATTATGTCAGATAGTTCTTCATTCGCACATATTCTGGAAGTTGGGTTATTATATAAAGCCATTATTTTCTCCCAAAGAATAGGACTCACCCCCCACTGTCTCAATGTCTCTTCCAGGAACCTCCATCCCACCCTGTCAAAGGCCTTCTCCGCATCTACCGCCAAAAGACAGGATGGGGTGGCGTGTCTCCGGACATACTCCATCAATGTCAAGGTTTTTAGGGTGTTATCTCGTGCCTCTCTTCCCTCTATGAACCCAGCTCGATCTAGGGGGATATATGTTGGCATTTTTGGAGTAAGTCTATTAGCTATGAGCTTTGAGTAAAGTCTAAGATCAATATTTGTCAGCGATATCGGCCGATAATTTCCACATATTGTGTGATCTTTATCAGGTTTTGGTATAAGTGAAATATATGCCTGCATACCCTGTGTAACAAATGGTTGAGAGGCAGACACAGAATTAAAGGCCCTCTTCATGATTGGAACTAGTAGGTCTTTAACCTCCCTGGCGGTATGATTATTTCAGATTTTAGGTGCTGAAAGCGGTACCATTATTTTTGTATGAAAATGTGGCGTTTTATATTGTAGGCCTGTAATTCTTAGGAATAACTCACTGAAATCTGTCCAAACAAGAGTCTAGTAGACATCCTGGGTATGATAAAGTTTGAAACACAAAATCATAAATTATAATATAATAAATAACTATAAATAATAACAAATAATAAAATAATAGTAATAATACTTTTTATTCAATAAATTTTAGTAAATAATATAAATCAAAAACACTGACATTTTTTTTGGCCAAACAAGAGTGCAATATTAGTAGTCATATTGCTTTAGTAAACGTCTCGGGTATGGTAAATTTTAAAACAGGGTACAGCGCAAAGTCCGACCTCACAGTCAGGACAGTAGAACCGGGTTTCTTTTCTGACTTTCCTTCCTGTGTCGTCACGTTTAGAGCAGCAAACCACACACATCCTTGTGGGTGCTGCCTTCTTTTCCGTTGGTGGAATGTGGTCCATAAAGTGTCGACCTGTCAGACGTTCCAGGTTCACAACGCCAGCAGCACGACGTCCAGAACGATTTACAGTGGTTGGTGTTTGGTGCTTCAGAAATATGAGTTTTGCAACTTTCCAAATGAAGTCTGCATGAATCACAGGCCTGTCACTCTTTTTTTTTTAGAAGAATGAAAGCGTTCCACAGGCACTGTTCAAGAAGATGCCTGAAGATTTTTTTGTAATTTTTTTTTTGTTGCTTTCTCATAGCAGGGTAAAAAGTCATGGCCTGGTCAGCTCTGTCAACACCTCCTATTGTGTTGTTGTAGTCCATTACGAGTTGAGGTTTCATAAAATCTTTTCCACCTTTTGTATGTACCATGAGAGTAGAGGTGTTGTGAATGGTACTCATTAGGCACACATCTTTTTTATCTCGCCATCTTAGTGCTATCATTTTGCCTTTTTGCCAGGCAACTATTTCTCCTGCAGTGAGCTTTTTTTTGGCAAAGGTTGGCGGCATGTCACGCCGGTTAGCTCTAACAGTCCCGTATGCATCCGTCTTGTGTTGTAGAAGGAACTCATAGAGTTCTGGAGAAGTATAAAAATTATCTGTGGTTACACAGTACCCCTGATTCAACAATGGCTCAATCAAAGTAAGAACAGAAGCGGTTGCCATTCCATATTGACTGAATCTGTCGTTGAATTTGGTCCCTTTCCCGGTGTAAAGGACCAAATTCCATATATAACCAGTGCTGGCTTCACAGAGCATGAATGATTTTATGCCGAATCGTGCTCTCTTAGATGCGATGTACTGTATCCAGCTAAGTCTTCCTTTGTAGGCCATAAGACTTTCGTCGATACTGACGTCTCTGTCTGGTACATAGGTCTGCTGGAAATTTTTCTGAATAATTTAATATAAGTCCCAAATTTTTTTCAGTTTTGGAGCTGGATGAGAAGTCTCATCAAATTAGTCATTATTTTGAAAATGCAGATATTTCATTATGAGAGAAAATTTATATTCCGACATTATGGTGCCAAAAAAAAGAGTGACTAATATTTTGTTGGTTGTCCAGTACCATTTCTGCAGGGGTTTCCCCACCACTCCCTGGAGAATAATTAGGCCCAGAAACTTCCAGATGTTCTCCTTGGTCACTGGTTCCCATTTCCTGCTCCTTGAAAACCTCTGAGGTATAGCAGCTTGTTGTTCCTGGTACCGATTGGTCTCTGTAATGCCCCGTACACACGGTCGGATTTTCCGATGGAAAATGTCCGATCGGAGTGTGTTGTCGGAAATTCCGACCATGTGTGGGCTCCATCGGACATTTTCCATCGGATTTTCCGACACACAAATTTGGAGAGCAGGAGATAAAATTTTCCGACAACAAAATCCATTGTCGGAAATTCCGATCGTGTGTACACAAATCCGACGGACAAAGTGCCACGCATGCTCAGAATAAATAAAGAGATGAAAGCTATTGGCCACTGCCCCGTTTATAGTCCTGACGTACATGTTTTACGTCACCGCGTTTAAAACGATCGGATTTTCCGACAACTTTGTGTGACCATGTGTATGCAAGACAAGTTTGAGCCAACATCCGTCGGAAAAAATCCTAGGATTTTGTTGTCGGAATGTCCGAACAAAGTCCGACCGTGTGTACGGGGCATAACAATTCTTTCTATGACTTCATCAGTCAAAAAGAGTTGGAGGTATTCCAAGGGGCTGTCATCTTCAACCTCCGCTTTTATACCAGACGCTCCGGTAAACGGGAATCTTGGGGGTGCTGTGTGCTCCGTACCGCAATCAATCGAGCACCAAGTCCGCACATCGCTGGGCAAAGTCGCAGGATCATCGCTGAAATCGCTTTCCGTGCCTGATGACGAACTTCCCCATGATTCGCTATCACTCACTTCTGCAAGCAATTCTGTCTCACTGTCACTGTTTTCCAGCAGGTCATATGCCGCTTTTGAGGTTGAAGCGTGCTTTTTGGATGCCATGGTCGCTCTGCAGTTTCCAGACACAAAGTACAGTAAAACTGCAGGCAGGGGCACTGGACAAAGCACTGGGGGGCAATCTGAGGTCAATTTTATTATATTAATTATATTTAGTAATGTAATCCAATAGGATTACAATGTATCAGTGTGTTTGGGTTATATACTATTTGAATTTGCCGCCGGTTCCACCCCCTGCGTCGCTACGCTCGCAGGGAACGGAAGCCAGGGCACACAGTGGATCGGGCGGAAGATCCGGCCGCCGAACACAGCGGGAGAACATCGCGGGATCCCGGAGACAAGGTGAGTCGCGTCTTCCAGGATCCAGCGATGCGATCCCGAGTCTGGCTCGGGGTTACCGCTTTTGGTACTAAAATCTCACCCGGAGCCAGACTCGGGAATACCGCCAGGGGGGTTAAATAACTTGTAAAACCTTGGGGTAAAACTGTCCGGGCCAGGACTTTTCCCTGGTACTAACGCATCAATTACCATCTGTATTTCGATCTCTGAGAAATCCTCTTCTAATTGCTCAATCTCTACTGATGTTAAAGTCGGTATAGCAGTTTCATTTATATATTGTCGAATGTTCTGTTGAAATTTTACTGGATCCTTCTCAGCCAATTGATTAGGTATGTTATATAACCGGGAATAAAAATTATGGAATGCCTTCAGAATTTCTTTTGGTTCGTATTTCATATCCCCTGTTTCTGACTTGATCTTTAAAATAGATGTTGTGTTCACTCGCTGGCGTAGTGCTTTAGCCAAACATTTACTGGGTTTATTGCCATATTGATAGAATAAAGTACGAGTTTTATCCCTAAGCTTTAATGTTTGCTCGTTTAAGGTTCGTAATTCGAGTCGTTTTTCTGTTATATCCATTGCTATCTCCCATGTTAGAGCCTGTTTATGCTGTTTTTCCAACTGATCTATCTCTTGCAATAATTGAGCCAATCTATTGCCTTTTGCTTTTTTTAGTCTAGCTCCATGTTTTATAAACAAACCTCTATTGACACATTTTAACGCTTCCCACTGCACAGGCAGGGGGGTGTCATCTTTTACATGATCTATTACAAAGTTTGAGATAGCCGACCTAATATCCGATGTACAGACCTCATCATATAATAGGTTATCATTTAATTTCCATGTACCTCTTGTTATTTTGGCTCCTGATACATCAATCACCAAAAATATGGGGGCGTGGTCTGACCACACAAAGCTACCTATTTCTGTAGAGGAGACAGTGGCCATTCCTAATTGATTTATCAGGAAGTAATCTAATCTATGGTATGTACCATGCACTTTTGAGTGAAATGTATAATCTTTCTCCTTTGGGTGCTAAACCCTCCAAATATCAACCAGGTGGTGTTTCTCTAGCATATCCCTAAATTTCTTTTTATCAGTACTCAAATGGGGGATTGAGGATGCAGTGGTATCCAACTCCCGATCAAAAACAAAGTTAAAATCACCCCCTATTATTATCACCCTTTCTGCTCTTTCCATTAAGTTTATTAACAATTGAGTGCCTACTTTAATCTGATCCACATTTGGTAAATAAATGGTAATAAATGTGTATATTTTTCCATATATGTTTACTTTCAATAGCAATGCCCTGCCATCATGATTCGAGCACGTTTCTTTTATGTGATGGGCTATTGATTTATGAATTGTTATCGAGACACCTCTTGATTTAGAATAAGTATAAGTATCATGATACCAGGTAGAATAATATCTATATTGTATGTTAGGTATATGATCTGAACGAAAGTGCGTTTCCTGCAAGAAAGCAATACCCACATTTTGTTTATGGAGGGAATACAAAATGTGATCTTTTAGTTGCTACATTTATCCCCCTAACATTAAAGGAACATATTTTTAGGGTTAAGAACCACCTAATCTGTGACATGCCCACCAGGTGAAACTCAACGTTGGCCATGCTGCAGCGGCTGCACACGCAGCAGAGGGCCATCAATGAGTACCTGTGCGACTATGGCACCAGGACAGGGTCAGGGGAGCTTGGTTTTTTCCCCACGCATGTGGGCCATGATCAAGGATGCATGCACTATCCTGTCACCATTTGAGGAGGCCACGAGGATTGTGAGCAGTGACAGTGCATGCATCAGTGACACTGTCCCTCTTGTCCACCTGTTGGAGCACAAGCTGCGTGGAACAATGGACAGGGCACTTGAGGCAGAACAGAGGCAGGAAGAGGAAGACTTCCTTACCTCTCAAAGCCCCCTTTATCCAGACAGTGTTCCTGCATGCCCACCGATCACACAGGAAGAGGACGAGGAGGAGAAGGAGGATTGTGTCAGCATGGAGGTGGAGCCTGGCACTCAGCATCAGCAGCAGTCTTCAAGTAATCATATACAGTCCCAAGAAACCCATGGACTTGTACGTGGCTGGGAGGAGGTGGCTGCGAATCATGTCGTCCTTAGTGACCCAGAGGACTCCGGACTGAATGCCTCAGCAAACCTAGGCTGCATGGCCTCCCTTCTGCAATGCCTGTGGAAGGATCCTCGTATTCATGGTATCAAGGAGAGGGATCGTTACTGGCTGGCAACCCTCCTTGATTCACATTAAAAGGGTTAGGTTGTGGATTTTATCTTGCCGTCGCAGAGGGAGCAGAGGATGAAACATCTCCGGGAGGCCTTGCAGAAAGGTCTATGCAACGCGTTCCCAGAGACCGTGAGGTTACAAACTCCTGTTCCTGGACAACGTGTTGCTGAGGCTTCGGTCAGTCAAAGAAGGAGCGGTGGAGAAGTTGGCCGTCTGACCGATGCTTTCAGATAATTTTTTAGTCCGCAGCCCCAAGGTATGATCGGTTCCAGCAACCATCGCCAGCGTCTGTTTTACATGGTTCAGGAATACCTAAGGGCAAGAACTGACTTGGACACCTTTCCCACCAAAAATCCTCTGGGTTACTGGGTCTTGAGAATGCATCACTGGCCAGAGCTTGCACAGTATGCAATTGAGCTACTGGCCTGTCCTGCATCCAGCGTTCTTTTGGAACGCACATTCAGTGTTGCTGGAGGCTTTGTAACCGATCACAGGGTGCACCTGTCCAACGACTCGGTCGATCGACTGACCTTCATGAAGATGAATCAGTCTTGGATCACCATCAGCTACCAGGCACCTGATGCTGATGTAACCGAATAATTTTTTTTGAAATGTCAGATCCCTTCAAGACTGCCTATGCTGATGCTGAGTGACTATCCTGTTATGCTAAGTGACTATCCTCGTCCTCCTCAATAATCATGCTGATAGCTTGTAAGAATATTTTTGTTTATGGGTGCTGCCACCAGTGGCTAAGGCCCAATTTTTCAATTTTTGTGTAATTACAATTTTTGATGCAATAACTTGCAAGGAGGGTTCGTTGCTGCGCTCAACTAGAGTATTTGTCAGGGGTTTCAGTGTTGTGGCACCAGCACCAGTGCCTAAGGCCCAATTTTTCAGCCCCTGTTTAACAAGGGTGTGTAATTACAATTTTTGATGCAATACTTTGCAGCAGGGCTTGTTCCTGCGCTCCAACTAGGGTATCTGTAAAGGGGGGGCAGTGTTGTGGCACCAGCACCAGTGCCTAAGGCCCAATTTTTCAGCCCCTGTTTAGCAGGGGCGTGTAATTACAATTTTTGATGCAATATTTTGCAGGAGGGCTCATTCCTGCGCTCCAACTAGAGTATCTGTGAGGGGTTACAGTGTTGTGGCACCAGTGCCTAAGGCCCAATTTTTAAGCCCCTGTTCAACAGGGACATGTAATTACAATTCTTGATCTAATATTTCACAGCAGGGCTCGTTTCTGCGCCCACCAAGAGTAACTGTGAGGGCTTACAGTGTTGTGGCAACACCAACACCTAAGGCCCCAATTTCTGCAGAGTATATAGGGCAGGCCCCTACTTTCAAACATCTAACTTACAAATGACTCCTACTTGCAAATGGAAGGAGACAACAGGAAGTGAGATGAAATCTACCCCTAGGAAGGGAAATTCTCTCCTGTAAGAGTTAATATGGGAAAAACACGTCTCCTTTCCACTGATGCTTTGTCAACAATCCTTGTTTCACTAAAAGCCCCAAATTGTCAAAAAACATTTGTCATTGGGACAGAAAGTGAGGTGAAATCTTCCGGAGAGGTGAACAGACAGCAAAACAAATGTCACAGGAGTGATAACCCTTCCCTATGTTTTCCAAAAATCTTAAAATAGATTTTTTGGCTGGAGCTACACTTTAAAAATATACCAGTTCAAAATTACAAACAGTCTCTACTTAACAACAAACCTACAGTCCTTGTCTTGTTTGCACCACCTGTATACTGCTGTTCAGAGTATATAAGGCCTGGGGGCCCCATGCCTTTCCTTTTTTTAATTTGATTGCGGGGTTCCCCTTGATATCCATACAAGACCCAAAGGGCCTGGTAATGGACTGGGGGGTGGAGGGTACCCATGCCGTTTGTCTCACTGATTTTCATCCATATTGCCGGGACCCAACATTACATTAAAGCCACAAGCAGTTTTAAATGACTTTTATTCCTTTAAAAATTTCATTTTGTGCAGGGACTGTTCTAAGCGCGGGAAACACGCGCCACTTTACAGGCATACTATAGACCCCCAGGTATGATATTTAAAGGAATATTTCACTTTTTTTCACTTTAAGCATCATTAAAATCACTGCTCCTGAAAAAACGGCCATTTTTAAAACTTTTTTTTGCATTGATACTCCTGGGGCATTACCCGGGTCCCCAAACCCTTTTTAGGACAATACCTTGCAAATTATCCTTTAAAATTAGCACTTTTGATTTCGAACGTTCAAGTCCCATAGACTTCAATGGGGTTATAAAGTTCGCACAAATTTTCGGTCCGTTCGCAGGTTCTGGTGTGAACCGAACCGGGGGGTGCTCATCCCTAATCCCCATACTCAGGAGAAGCAGCAGAATGTATTTTGGGGTGTAATTGCACATATAACCATGGCACGTGTGAGCAATATATCATTTAGTGACAATCACTTGTGACAAAATAATAAATTATTCAATAGGCCTCTCAGCAATTTTCTTGGGGTGTTTACTTTCCAAAATGGGGTCATTTGGGGGGGGGTTGTACTGCCCTGCCATTTTAGCACCTCAAGAAATGAGATAGGAGTCATAAACTAAAAGCTGCGTAAATTCCAAAAAATTTACCCTAGTTTGTAGACACTAAAACTTTGGCGCAAACCAATAAATATACGCTTATTGAAATTTTTTGCCAAAGACATGTGGCTGAATACATTTTGGCCCGAATGTATGACTAAAATTTATTTTATTGGATTTTTTTATAACAAAAAGTAGAAAATATTTTTTTTTCAAAATTTTCTGTCTTTTTCTGTTTATATTGTAAAAAATAAAAATCACAGAGGCAATCAAATACCATCAAAAGAAAGCTCTATTTGTGGGAAAAAAAGGATGCAGATTTTGTTTGGGTACAGCATTGCATGACCGCGTAATTACCAGTTAACCACTTCAGCCCCGGACCATTTGGCTGGCAAATGACCAGAGCACTTTTTGCGATTCGGCACTGCGTTGCTATAGCTGACAATTGCGCGGTCGTGCAACGTGGCTCCCAAATAAAATTGACATCCTTTTTTCCCCACAAATAGAACTTGGTGGTATTTTATGAACTCTGCGGTTTTTATTTTTTGCGCTATAAACAAAAAAATAGAGACAACTTTGAAAAAAACGCATTATTTTTTTACTTTTTGCTTTAATAAATATCCCCCCAAAAATATATAAAAAAACATTTTTTTCCTCAGTTTAGGCCAATATGTATTCTTCTACATATTTTTGGTAAAAAAAAATCTGTACTGTCTAAATGTGACTGGCAGTGAAGGGGTTAACCACTAGTGGGCACTGTAGGGGTTAAGTGTGTCCTAGGGAGTGATTCTTACTGTGGGGGGCTGGGCTATGTGTGACATGACACTGGCCACCGCTCCCAATCACAGGGAGCTGTGATCAGTGTTAGTGTCATTAGGCGGAACGGGGAAATGCTTGTTTACATCAGCATTTCCCCGTTTTTCCTCTCCGTGAGACGATCGCGGTGCCAAATTGTAAAAAGTGCTCTGGTCATTGAGCAGCCAAATCCTCCGGGGCTGAAGTGGTTAAATGTCATGAATATAATTAAGATTGTAGTAAGTGCACTGTGAAATAGGTAGAAGTTTTTTGCAACTCAGATTTTGACTCTTAGAACAGCTTTGACATATATCTTGCATTTTCTTTTTAACATAATTGGATGTTTGAAGTAAATTCTTTAGTAAATCAACCTGAATGAAAGAAAATGTTAAACCTTATATGGTACAATCAAAACCAGAGTAGCTTATTTATGTGTAATGCGGCGCTAAAATTGACAACTGGAAAAACAGTCCAAGGAAGGTCTGAAGAGTAGGAGGAATCCAATCACCAGCTATAGTGCAAATGTAAAGGGGCACTCAACGCCACGTGATAAGGTAGTCTGCTTACCAGATGGCTGTAAAAAGTAGGCATGTATAGGTATTCTCAATAACATCCAGCAAATTCAGCTTTCTGGGACCCCTCATCAATACAGACAACAATGTCCGGATGGTTTTCTCCACAGATCAATGTCTCCCAGAAATCACACCAGAAGTGGGACTTTCAATAACGTAGTCAGCAAATACCCATGAAGAGAAATAAGTGACCCATAGTGAAGCCTGTAATAATAATAAAAGCAATTTATTTTAGTAACTTACAGTTTGAGTTCAGAAATGCATGCATCAAATGAGATAATCGGCTGCATCGTTCAGCGTCCTGGTGTCAACCTGCCTGACATGTTTCATCACAACAGATGTCTTCAGAGGCGAGCTGTAAGTTACTACAATAAATTGCTTTTATTATTATTACGGGCTTCACTATGGGTCACTTATTTCTCTTCATGGGTATTTGCTGACTACGTTATTGGAAGTCCCACTTCTGGTGTGATCTCTTGGAGACATTGAGCTGTGGAGAAAGCCATCCGGATATTGTTGTCTGTATTGATGAGGGGTCCCAGAGAGCTGAATTTGCTGGATGTTACTGAGAAAACCCATACATGCCTACTTTTTACAGACATCTGGTAAGCATACTACCTTATCATGTGGTGTCGAGTGCCCCTTTATATTTGCACTATAGCTGGTGATTGGATTCCTCCTACTCTTCAGACCTTCCTTGGACTGTTTTTCCAGTTGTCGATTTTAGCGCCGCATTACACATAATTTTGGATTTTCATGTTTGGATATCAACAAACTTTGCTGGCTGCTTGCTTTTACCTATTATAGATTAGCGCAGAGTAGCTTATTGCAAGATTTAATGGAGAACTGTAATAATTTTGGGTTAGTTTTATTTTATTCTTTGTTTAACCCATTTCCTCCCTCAATCCTTGAAAAAAGCCCTAAGCTCAAGAACACGTGAATAAACATTCTACCCTTTAAGCAGGGCCAAAACTAGGAGGGGATGGAGGGGCAAGTGCCCCGGGTGCCACACTAAGAGGGGCACTGCTGACAGGAGTATTGACAGCAGCATCACTACTCCTGTCAGTCCTGTGCTAGAAGCAGGTCTGGAACAAGGGGAAGGGGGCAATTGGGCACAATTTAGTTATATTGGTGGGGGGCACTCTTGAATTCACTGCACAGGCTTAGCACGGATAGCATTTAGGAGCGGGTCACCATCACACAAGCTGAACATGGGGTCATGAGCACATCCTCTCTCTGCTCAATTCCTGACTCTGCAGGCACTGGAGAAGATACGGGCACAGCCTGCCCCGCTGGGCTTTATAATGCCGATGTCAGGAGGAGGTGGTGCTGTATGTGTGTCAGGGGCGTGCTGCCCACATTAGAAGACTTGTGCCAGCGCGCAGGTGTGAATCACGGACATCACCCTTGAACATGCACATGCACCCACGTTGGACACGTTTTGGCCCTAATGGTCTATAAAGATGCTCCAAGGGCACTAGGTCCTTGCGGTTTGATATGCAGCTGTCCCCTAAAACCTGACTCTGTGCTTGTATCCTGTTCCAGTGTTTGACCCGGCTTCCTGACCATGCTACTATCTCCAGTCCTAACATTTGGCTTGTTCGGCCCTGCTTTCTCCTGTCTGCTGGCCTGATTACCTGTTTCCAAAACCCAGCCTGGACTCTGACTACTCTCTGCCTGCTGTTTATGCTGATTGATCTTCTGTGTATGACCTGGCTTGTCTGACCCTGCTCCAGCCTGCTGTCCTGCATCCGCTGCTCTGCATCCACAGCATACCTGCATCTGCTGACCTGCATACGCAGTATACTTGCATCTGCTGACCTGCACCCGCTGACCTGCATCCACAACACTCCTGCACCAGCTGTTCCAGCATCTCATCTGGCACCACCACTTCCAGCTAAGAGAACCCCGCAGGCACTCTTACCCCTCCATGCTCTTACCACCACTCTCTCAACTCCAGTAGTCCCCGAGCCGGGGGTTGTATGAGAGGTCTCCCTCTGCACATCAGGCTCACATCTAAGGTACGTGACAGTGTGGAGGATGCTGCGGCCCAACAGGTGAGAACATGGGATCTATGCTATACCGGGGAACCATTTATATGCTAGAGACCTTACCATGTACCAAGGATCTATTCTATTCTGGAGACCACATTTTATACTGGGGATCCATTATATACCAGAGAGATTATAACTCCAAGATCTGAGTGTGCTGTATTTATCTTTAGGGAGAAGTGTGTATATAATGTAACACGATGAAGGGGTACATTACATGTAGCCATGGTGTCATATGGGGATTCTATGGTCGTTGAGATTGTAGTATTGGTGTGGTGGTCTCTAGTAATAATGTGGTGGAGTATAATCTAGCTGTGGTGTAGTGTTGGTTTGATAGGGCAGGGGTATGCAATTAGCGGACCTCCAGCTGTTGCAAAAGTCCCATCATGCCTCTGCCTCTGGGTGTCATGCTTGTAGCTGTCAGAGTCTTGCTATGCCTCATGGGAATTGTAGTTCTGCAACAGCTGAAGGTCCGCTAATTGCATATACCTGTGATAGGATATAGTATTGGTGGTCTGTAATATTGGTTTGGTAGGGTGCAGTATTAGTGTTATGGGTGTCATCTGGATGTGGTGTAGTGTCCTGTGGTGTAGTTGGTGGTATATAGCATTGTTATTTTGGGTTGTAGTATTGGTGGGCTATTTTATTGGTGTGGAGAGGTGTAATAGCACGTAATATGTGGTAAATGATTGGTGATCTGTAGTACTTGTTTGGTTTTCTGTCATATTGGTGTGGTGCAATATAGTAGTCATACAGTGTGCAGTTTAGTAGCCTTGTAGTGCATGGTTCATAGTATTGGTGTGGTTGTCTATAGTATTGGTGTATTGGAGTGTAGTATTGGTGGGCTGAAGTATTGGTGTGATGAGCAGAATCAGCTCAGCTGCACCCCTGCAAGCAAGCACAATAAATGCCCAACTCCTCTGCACAGTAGTGAGGACAGGTCCCACAGGCTTGCACATAAGGTGTGTCTGGGCACACCCTAATCTGGGGTCAGCAACCCATCAGAATCCTGCTGGAGAGGAGGGGTGGCGGGGGCAGCATTTAGTGGACCCAATTGACTGTATATTCTTCCTGCAGCAGCTGAAAGTTTGCTTCTTCTCCTCTCCTTCCCGCCAGCATTCAGTTGCTGCAGGGGAAAAATACAGCCTATTGGTTCCACTAAATGCTGCCCATCCTCTCTAGGTTCCCCTTCCTTCTGCCTGGCCCCTCTTGTGCTCCCTTGGCTCCCCCTTCCCCCACAGTGCTGCCCGCTCCTCTCCCACTGGCTGCTGTGGGGAATGTTTCAGGATGTAGAGTGGGAGAAAGGGCTGGTAAATGCTGTATGTAATTTACCAGCCCCTTCCTTTTGTGAATGAACACAGTGGATGATCTGTACCGACACTGTGTTCATTCATAACTGAAGCATAGTAAACTGTATTTACTATGCTTCAGATTGTAAATGAAAAAGAAGCTGCTCAGCACAGAACACTTCCCATTCATTCACTGTCTAATGCAACTGAGGCTAAAGAGAAAGGGACTGGGGAATCTCTGTCTTCAGTCCCTTTCTCTGTCTCAGAAGTGACAGTCTGTTTAGACCCCTGATATTTCGCCAAAGCCCCCAATAAGGTTCCTAAAAAAAAAAAAACTACTTACACTGCATCCACTGCCCTACTTACATCAACCTCTCGCCCACTGACACTGTCCTCTTCCAGGGAGGGAGCCAAACAGAGCCTTTGCCCTGGATGAAAGAATGTCTAGCTGCACTGCTGTCTATTAGCACCATAAGACAGCCATTTGCTCAACTGCTGGCTCTCTATCTTAGCTGTCAGCGACAGCAGGGGTCCCCATTGATGACCAAGAACTAATCAAATTGGTTCCAGATTATGTGATCACTATGTCAGCTCTGACACAGTGATCACATGAAGGCTAGAGGCTCCACTGACAAAACTTAAATGCCCCGTACGCACAATCAGACATTCTGACAACAAAATCCATGGATTTTTTCCGACAGATGTTGGCTCAAACTTGTCTTGCATACACATCGTCACACAAATCTTGTCGGAAATTCTGAACGTCGAGAACACGGTGACGTACAACACGTACGACAAGCCGAGAAAAAGGAAGTTCAATAGCCAGTGCGACTCTTCTGCTTGATTCTGAGCATGCGTGAAACTTTGTGCATATGAATTATGTACACACGATCGGAATTTACGACAACAGATTTTGTTGTTGGAAAATTTGAGATCCAGATGTCAAATGTTGTGTGATGGAAATTCCGACGGAAAATGTCCGATGGAGCCTACACACGGTCGGAATTTCCGACAACAAGCTCCCATAAAACATTTTCCATCGGAAAATCTGACTGTGTGTACGGGTAAATCAACCATAAGAGATCAAGAGATCAGGCACTTATATTTCTGGGTCTAAACTCACATCATCACACATAGACTGACTGCCATCCTTGCATATACTGTACTGTATATTTGGATATTGTATATTTGGAACACTTTATATTCAAAACTATGTGAGATGATGTGGATATGTTTCTGATGTGTGAAACCCTTGTCAGGAAATTGTAAAGTCAATAACTGCCTGAACACCATTGATGTTGGTTTTGCTGTGCTTTAAGATCATTTCAATTGTGTTCCAAGCTATATGAATCAATAGGATCTGCAATTGTGTGAATTTACCAGTTATGAAACTGCTTTTTTATATATTATATTTAAAGAATCAGTATTTGATACTCACGTATTCCTGAGTGATACAAGGTACTAATATAAAGCCTCTTGAAATCTATATGGAAGACTGACAGCTGCTAAAACCAGACAGGTTCCAGACCAGTGACAGGTTCCCTTCTGGCAAAAGCACTGAATGTATGTAATGGCAAGGGGTGCTGAGTGTGTTGAATGGTCTAATGAGGCTGGCTGCTGGGAGGTCTATTGTTTGACTGATATGTCTATTATTGCTAGTTGCAGATCTGTTGTTGCTGTGGGGGTCAACTGCTGCTGGGAATGATCTATTATTGAGGGAGGGGGTCTGTTGATGCTGGATGCTGGGATATCTGTTATTGCTGGCCGAGGTCTATTGTTGCTGGGGTGAACATCTTGAACCTCTCCCTCTCCCTCTCCTCTGGCACCTTTCTTTCCCTGCTCAAACATGCACTGGTTACCCCGATACTTAAAAAACCCTCTCTAGACCCCACCTGTTTGGGTAACTTAAGACCCAGCTCCCTGCTCCCATTTGCCTCCAAGCTCATCGAGTGCCTTGTCCATGACCGAATGAGTCGCTACTTCACAGACAACAACCTTCTCGACCCCCTACAGTTCGGCTCCACAACATTCCACTGAAACTGCCCTACTAAAACTCACCAATGACCTACTAACTGCTAAAACCAATGGCCATTATTCCAAACTCATACTCTTAGACCTCTCTGCTGCCTTCGACACAGTTGACCACCTGCTCCTCCTCATCAAACTACACTCCTTTGGCCTCTGTGATTCTGCTTTATCCTGGTTCTCCTCCTACCTATCTCAGTGCACTTTCAGTGTCACTTACAACTTCATCTCCTCCACTCCTCTTCCTCTCTCTGTTGGGGTACCCCAAGGCTCTGTCCTTGGGCCCCTCCTATTCTCACTCTATACCTCTTCCCTGGGCCAGTTGATAACCTCAAATGGCTTCTAATACCACCTCTATGCTGATGACACCCAGATCTATCTCTCCACTCCTCAACTCACCCCCTCGATTTCCTCACCAATCTCAAACTCACTGAATGACATTTTGCATGGATGTCACACCACTTTCTGTCAGGAAAAGTTCCATTCGCTGGTAATATCTGTCATTTGGCGTGCAGTACGGAGGTCCACCAGCAGGTGTCTCCTGGCAGTTTGGAACTGTCAGGAGAGCTTTTCCCTGCTGATGTTATGTCATCTTTGGGCCGCAGTACTGGCATCCACCAGCGGATGGATCCTGGCAGTGTGGAGCAGACAGCACCTCCTACAATCAGGTGTCACTTGATGCCAATTACAGGCAAATAAATACCCGGCAAGCACACACATGTTTGCCTTGGTTTCGTCCTTGCGCCCTGACCTGCTAGCTTGTTATCTGATCCTGATTCTGGACCTGTTCCTGTGCCCTGAACCTGTAACCCATGTATCTGATCCTGTCTCCCTGTCCTGATCCCTATCCTGTCCTACCTGTTACCTTGCATCCCTGCCCTGCAGTCCTATCTGTCCATCTTCTCCCTGTCCTGTGTTCCTTACCCCATCTGCTGATCTCCCTGTGTATGACCTTGGCCTGGCTTACGTTTATGTTTCTGGAACATCCCTTGTCCATCTGCTGATCTCCTGTGTATGACCCCTGCCTGGCTATTGTTTATGATTCTGGTATTTCCCATTTATTGTACTTATCTGTCTGTTGTTATTTGTGGGTCTCTGTCTGTTGGTTGGTTATTGCACTGTGTCATATTGGAGGTGGTTGTACTTATATTGTTTACTTACTTTAATAAATCATCATATTTTCACTTACATGTGTTTGGTGTTCCTCTTTAGCTAACCACACAGTTCTGGTCACACCTGGTACATGACACTTTCTCAAACTCAATTTTTCTAAAATTGAGCTTGTAATATTTCCTCCTTCCCAGTCCCCCTGTTAAGATCAACAGCACAACCATTGGTCCCTCCACACATGCCGGGATGCTGGGTGTAATCCTTGACTCTGACCTCTCCTCCAGCCCCCACATAAAATCACTGGCTAAATCCTGCCACCTTAACCTCCCCAACATCTCCAGAATTCGACCCTTCCTGACTAATGACACCACAAAGCAACTTATTCACTCCTTGATTATTTCCTGCCTTGACTACTGGAACTCTCTCCTTAATGGCCTACCTTTACGCAGGCTATCCCCCCCTTCAGTCTATTATGAATACTGCTGCTAGACTAATACACCTCACTAATCGATCCATGACTGCTGCCCCTCTCTGCCAATCCCTTCACTGGCTTCCCCTACCCCACCGTATAAAATTCAAAATGCTAACCAGAACATACAAGGCCATCCACAACATCGCCCCCAGCTACATCACCAACCTCATCTGCAGATATCGCCCAAATCATCCCCTCCGCTCCTCCCAGGACCTCCTGCTCTATAGCTCCCTTGTTACCTCCTCTCATGCTCGCCTTCAGGACTTCTGAAGAGCCTCTCCCATCCTCTGGAATTCCCTGCCCCGGTATATCCGATCAGCCCTTAACCTGTCTACCTTTAGGAGATCTCTGAAAACTCACTTATTCAGGGAAGCCTATCCTACGCCCACCTAACTGTCTCTGAGCTACCCCCATCAAATCAATCTCTGCATCTAATACCTTTTGTACCACCATCGTAGAGAATGTAAGCTCTACGAGCAGGGCCCTCCTGTCCCTTCTGTATTGAACTGTACTGTAATTGTGCTGTCCCCCCTCTACAATGTAAAGCGCTGCATAAACTGCTGGCGCTATATAAATTGTGTATAATAATAATAATAATATTGTAATTACTCCTGACCAAAGTGTTTATTACCTCAACAGTTGCTGGTTGCTAAGTAGTCTATGACAATTTTAATAACATTCTATAACCACTTGACCTTTGGAAAGGTTTTACCCCCTTCACGATCAGAGCATTTTTTGCTATTGAGCACAGTGCTACTTTAACTGGCAAGTGCGCAGACATGCAAAATTGTACGCAAATTAAATTTATATAATTTTTTTAACACAAATAGAACTTTCTTTTGGTGGTATTTGATCACCACTGGGTTTTTTAATTTTTGCTAAATAAATGAACCTCCCCCCAATATTTTCCACTTTCTGTTATAAAACATATCCAATAAAATCATATTTCTTCATAGATTTAGGCCAAAATGACAAGGGAAAACAGATGTATAGGCGCTGCAACCTTCCCACATAAAATCTCTGCCCGGTGCTCAGACCTTTGAGGCTGCTGACACCTCCAACGTACCAGAATAAGGAAAGGGATGGTCGGAACTCAGGATGACATCCAAAATGGTATTTCTTTATTAAATACATGTACAAAGCTGTAAAACAGCCTACGCATTTTGGACGCATGTCTTTGGTAAATAAAAATCCCAATAAGCCAACACGTGTATATTAATTGGTTTGTGTGAAAGTTATAGCGTCTACAAACTATGGTATATAAGCTAAAATAGTGTAATCTCTGCACTACCCAATACAGTGTTGAGTTTTCTATAGTAATCTGATTGCAGCCAGCATTGTAATAAAATTACATAAATATAATAAACAAAAAAGCATAAAACAAGAGTGCATCAATTCCAATGAGTAAAATATAGGTCACCTTTTATGCTTATTGGAATTGATAAACAAAAAAAAAAACATAAAACAAGAGTGTATTATATTTACAGTCAGGTCCATAAATATCGACACAATTCTAATCTTTTTGGCTCTATACACAAAATTGATCAATCCTGATTTACTAATGGCCTATCTCATTTGTTGAGGCCCTTAAAATGCCAGGGCAGAACAAGTACTCCTTAAATGACCCCTTTTGGAAAATAGACAGTCTGAGCTATTTAGTAAGAGGCAGGACGAGTTTTTTAAAGTTGTCATTTTTTGTCACAATTTTATGGAATATGAAGAAACAAAATAATTATTTTTTCACAACGTTGTTTTACATTCTATCACCAGTGCAGTACAGCAACATCATATGACTGGTGTGGTGGTGATCAGTGGTGGTGGTGACAGTATTTAAAAAAAAAATGTAATTATTTTATTTACATTTTTTTTCTTACTTTTTTTGCTATTTTTTTCTTCAGAAGTAGTTCAGCTTCATCATAGTAACACTGTACTTCTCTTGGTCTGGTGATCAGGGATTTCTTTTTACATTTTCATTGCTGTTACAGTGATGATCACTATAACAGTAATGTTTTCAATGGTCATGAATGGATTGCATTCATAACAACTGGGATTTACTATTGTGTGCTGTGATTTGCCCACAGCTATCACATGGTACAGGGTGTTGTGATTGGCCCGGGTACTATATGATAGCTGTGGGCCCATCATAGCATCACTATAGGAATCACAGCTGTTATATCATTCATAACAGCTTTGTTGACATTGTGCATACTGGTGGACACAGTGGTCACAGGAGCGCCCCTAACCTGGAGGAGGCTGGTTGATGCACATGTACATGATCCAGCCTGATCCAACTTATTTTAGGTATTTAATGGAAGAGTTTCAGTTATTTAGGTATATGCCAAGCCTAAATGCTTTCTGACTTTTGGTGGAGTGGTGAAAAATTCTATCCCTTTTTGAGTTTTTATTGCTCTGATAGGGAGATTCTACCCTCACTTTCTGTCCTATTGGTAATAGTTGACCAGAGAGGAGAAGTGAGGGAAAATCTCCAACAGGGACAGAGAGAGAAATTAACAAGCTGACATGGGTTCTAGTTAGGGCTGCACCGATACCACTTTTTCAAGACCAAGTACAGATACTTTCTTTCAAGTACTCACCGATACCAATTACCAATACTTTTTTTTGTCACATGTCATGTGACAGTGGCACTAATATGCAGCACTGATGGGCACTGATAGGTGGCACTGATGGGTGTCAGTATTTTTTTATTTTTATTTTATTTATTTTTTTACAATTTCATTTTCTAGAATTTATTATTTATGTTTTTTTGTTATTTTTTTTTTACAATGCTTTCTTTTTTTTGGGAGGGGGGTGGTGTCAGTGTTTTTTTTTATTTTATTTTTTATTGTTTTTACAATTATACTTTTAAATATTTATTTATTACAATGTTTCCTTTTTTTTTTTTTTTATAAACCCTGTTGGGTGGGGGGAGGGCTTTGGTGAGATGTCAGGGGTCTAAACAGACCCCCTGACATCTCCCCTTTGAGACAGGGAAAGGGACTGAGGACACCAATTTCCCAGTCCCTTTCTCTGCAGCTTTAGCTGCACTGAAGATGAATGGAGAGGAGACAGAGGCACCTCTCCATTCATAAACAGAAACATCGTAAACACATGCTCAGTTACTCAGTTACTCTGTCCATTCAGAAAAAGGAAGGAGCTGGTAAATTACATATATACCGGCTCCTTCCTCACCTCTCCAGCATGAAAGAACTGGGGCAGGGGGGCGAAGGAGCACAGAGGGGGCCAGAGGAGGACACGGAGGGGGACCAGAGCAGCACACAGAGGAGGATACTAGGGGGAAACTGGAGGAGCACACAGAGGAGCACACGGAGGAGGACATAGGGGAGGACCAGGTGGGAACCGGAGGAGGACACGTGGGGGGGCGGAGTGGCACACCGAGGACACAGACGAGGACACAGAGGGGGACTCTGGGAGTGGAGAAGGACGCAGGGGACAGTCAGGGATGATAGGTGCAGCGGTGGGGGGAGTGCCAAATACCCTGTATGGCTTTCAATAAAGCAGCTGAAAGGGAGGGAGAGGAGGAGAATGATTTATTAAAATCCACGTAGGGAGATTGGTGATTGTAACTGTCTCCACTGCCGCACTGATCATTCCTGACAGGAAATGGAGAAATCTCTCAAGGGGTGGGACTATACTGGCACTGGTAGATTAAAGTCAAAGAGGTAGTAAGCATTGTAAAGATATCAGATTGCCGCTTTAGATATCCTCCTTTGGATCCACGTTCCCATTTGGGGTTACATCCATCTTCTATCATCACACAGTCCCCGTCTCTTCAGACCACATCCTGGGGGAATCTCTGCGGGCCTGTTCAGAGTGTTCACATCGGGCTGAGTGTCAGGGAATAACAACACATGGCCCACTGATGCATGTTCTTAAGCTTCACGATATGATTTATCATTCAAAAATTTGGGTGAGTGCAGTCGCATTATGGTTCTGCTCATGTTTATGCTGATATATGAACACAGTATCTCACAAAAGTGAGTACACCCCTCACATTTTTGTAAATATTTTATTATATCTTTTCATGTGACAACACTGGAGAAATTACACTTTGCTACAATGTAAAGTAGTGAGTGTACAGCTTGTATACCAGTGTAAATTTGCTGTCCCCTCAAAATAACTTAACACACAGCCATCAATGTCTAAACCACTGCCAATAAAAGTGAGTACACCCCTAAGTGAAAATGTCCAAATTGGGCCCAATTAGCCATTTTCCCTCCCCGGTGTTAGGTGACGTAGTGGTACAAGGTCTCAGGTGTGAATGGAGAGCAAGTGTGTTAAATTTGGTGTTATCGCTCTCACTCTCTTATACTGGTCACTGGAAGTTCAAAATGGCACCTCATGGCAAAGAACTCTCTGAGTATCTGAAAAAAAGGTGCTGCTGCTCTACATAAAGATGGCTTAGGCTATAAGAAGGTTGCAAGACCCTGAAACTGAGCTGCAGCACGGTGGCCAAGACCATACAGTGGTTTAACAGGACAGGTTCCACTCAGAACAGGCCTCGCTATGGTCGACCAAAGAAGTTGAGTGCACGTGCTCAGCATTATATCCAGAGGCTGTCTTTGGGAAATAGGCATATTAGTGCTGTCAGCATTGCTGCAGAGGTTGAAGGGGTGGGGGGTCAGCCTGTCAGTGCTCAAACTATACACTGCACTGAATCAAATTGGTCTGCATGGCTGTCATCCTAGAAGGATGCCTCTTCTAAAGATGATGCACAAGAAAGCCTGTAAACAGTTTGCTGAAGACAAGCAGACTAAGGACATGGATTACTGGAACCATGTCCTGTGGTGTGATGAGACCAAGATAAACGTATTTGGTTCAGATTGTGTCAAGCGTGTGTTGCGGCAACCAGGTGAGGAGTACAAAGACAAGTGTGTCTTGCCTTCAGTCAAGCATGGTAGTGGGAGTTTTATGGTCTGGGGCTGCATGAGTGCTGCTAACACTGGGGAGCTACAGTTCATTGAGGGAACCATGAATGCCAACATGAACTGTGACATACTGAAGCAGAGCATGATCCCCTCCCTTTGGACACTGGGCCGCAAGGCAGTATTCCAACATGATAAAGACACCAAACACACCTCCAAGACAACCACTGGCTTGCTAAAGAAGCTGAGGGTAAAGGTGATGGACTGGCCAAGCATGTCTCCAGACCTAAACCCTATTGAGTATCTGTGGATCATCCTCAAATGGAAGGTGGAAGTGCGCAAGGTTTCTAACATCCGCCAGCTCCCTGATGTTGTCATAGAGGAGTGGAAGTGGACTCCAGTGGCAACCTGTGAACTCCATGCCCAGGAGGGTTAAGGTAGTGATGGAAAATAATGGTGGCCACACAAAATATTGACACTTTGGGCCCAATTTGAACATTTTCACTTAGGGGTGTACTCAATTTTGTTGCCAGTATTTTAGACATTAATGGCTGTGTGTTGAGTTATTTTGAGGGGACAACAAATTTATACTGTTATACAAGCTATACACTCTCTACTTTACATTTTAGCAAAGTGTCATTTCTTCAGTGTTGTCACATGAAAAGAAATAAAATATTTACAAAAATGTGAGTGGTGTACTCACTTTGTGAGATTCTGTACATTTGGATATCAATATGTAATTGTATCTTGCAGAAAGTTGTATGCACTGTATCAGTATCGGTGCAATCCTAGTTCTAGTCTTCCCCCTACTTAACTGCTTGCTGACCGCCGGCCGTCAATTAACGGCCAGGCGGCACAGCTCTCGTGGCGGGCGGGCGTCATATGACGGCCTCACTTTCCCAGGCTACCAGGGGGCGCACGCGCACCACCGACAGCGATCGCGTGCGCCCGCCGTGTCACTAGGCACCCGGTGCGCGTGCCCGGCGGCTGCGGTGTCTGCCAGGCACCTATGATTACCGGTAACACAGCAGGACCATGGATCTGTGTGTGTAAACACACAGATCCACGGTCCTGTCAGAGGAGAGGAGACCGATGGTATGTTCCCAGTACAGAGGAACACCGATCGGTCTCCTCCCCTAGTGAGTCCCCACCCCCTACAGTTAGAATCACTCCCTAGCAAACACAGTTAACCCCTCGATCACCACCTAGTGTTAACCCCTTCCCTGCCTGTCACATTTATACAGTAATCAATGCATTTTTATAGCACGGATCGCTATATAAATGTGAATGGTCCCAAACATGAATCAAAAAGTGTCCGATGTGTCCGCCGCAATATCACAGTCATGATAAAAATCGCAGATCGCTGCCATTACTAGTATAAAAATTTAAAAAAATAAAAATGTTATAAATCTATCCCCTATTTTGTAGACGCTATAACTTTTGCGCAAACCAATCTATATACGCTTATTGCAATTTTTTTTATCAAAAATATGTACAAGAATACATATCGGCCTAAACTGAGAAAAAATTTGTTTTAAAGAAAAAAAAAATTGGATATTTATTATCGCAAAAGGTAAAAATTATTGTGTTTTTTTTTAAACTTGTCACTCTTCTTTTGTTTATAGCGCAAAAAATAAAAACCGCAGAGGTGATCAAATACAACTAAAAGAAAGCTCTATTTGTGGGGAAAAAATGATAACAATTTCATTCGGGTACAGTGTTGTATGACCGCGCAATTGTCATTCAAAATGTGACAGCACTGAAAGCTGAAAAATGGCTTGGGCAGGAAGGGGGCGAAAATGCACTGTATTGAAGTGGTTAAGGACCACAACGATATTTATAAAAAAGGGTAGTACAGACTTTTTAGGCCATTAACAACAGTTATAATAAAATTAATAAATCTTTATTAACAAACCCATAAAAATTCACCATAATCAATGTCTTATCATAAAACTGATCATAAAAACAATGCACTCTGATGATTGGAACAACGTGTATCCTCCCCCCCTTGGAAAAAACATGCATGGGAGCTGAATGGTGACTTAGGCAATGCCTATAGACTCCTCCAGGTACAGGGGTTCCATCTTCCAAGAGTTATTGCGATTTTTAGTTGCTTCCTTAGGAGCTTGTAATGTTCCTATACTAAAGAAAAATACTTTAAATATACACATCAGCTTTAAATAACATGCTTGTGACCCAGAATCAGCTGGCAGTGGGCTAAAGCCTGCTATTGGAGGATGCCACAGAGCCTCTCCAGGCTCTGGAAGGGTCCTGACCATATTGTCAAGATCCACCTAGCTGCTTGATTGACAGCTGGCTCAGGCTTTTAGCGTGCAGCATCACACCAACCTGCTGCATTGAGATGAGTATTTATGTTTATTTTATAACAAACCAAAACTTCTCTTTTAACTACTTCAATACTGAGCACTTTCACCCCCTTCCTGTCTAGGCCAATTTTCAGCTTTCAGTAGTCAAACTTCGAATGACAAGATGCAATACTGTTCTCTTCTGAAATTTTTATAATTTTTTTCACACAATAATGCCCCGTACACACGGTCGGACTTTGTTCGGACATTCCGACAACAAAATCCCAGGATTTTTTCCGACGGATGTTGGCTCAAACTTGTTTTGCGTACACACGGTAGCACAAAGTTGTCGGAATTTCCGATCACCAAGAACGCGGTGACGTCAAGCACGTACGACGAGACTAGAAAAGACCATTTCAGAACCAAGCGCGGCACCCTTTGGGCTCCTTTTGCTAATCTCGTGTTAGTAAAAGTTTGGTGAGAGGCGATTCGCGCTTTTTCAGACTCGTGGTTTTCAGATCGTTTTCTGCCGTTCAGTTTGTGCTTGTGGTTTTGTATCTGCTATTCAGTGCGTGCAAGCAAGTTCCGCGTGACTTTAAGTAGTCATTGTGTTCTTGTGCGTTCGTTACTGTTTTTCAGGTCGCTCCTCACAGGCCTTGCTGTTCTTCAGTGCATTCTGTTACTTCGTTCTGAGCAGCCGACCGTTTTCTAGCCATGTTGCGTATGCGTACTCCTCGTAGAGTTCATGCTGTGCGGGGGCTTGGTGTTGGGGTCCTGACCTTGACACAAGTCCAGTCCATGGACAGGGTGGGGAGGAGTTCATGGACCAAGAATTGGTTGCTTCAGCGTGACCAGTTCTCTCATATGCCTTTGCTCCGTGAGATCCGTGAGAATAATCCTGATGATTTCAGGAACTTTCTGAGGATGACAGACCCCGTGTTTCACCGTCTGTTGGCTTCGCTGACCCCCTATATTAGCAGGCAGGATATCTGCATGAGGCAAGCCATCACTCCGGAGCAGAGGCTCGTCGCTACCCTGCGGTACTTAGCGGCAGGAAGAAGCCTGCAGGACCTCAAGTTCTCGACAGGCATCTCCCCCCAGGCTCTGGGGATCATTAACCCAGAGACCTGTTCTGCCATCATCCAGGTCCTGCAGAAGGAGTATATGAAGGTAAGAATTTTTATCCTTTAATATCACATTTTATTGTATTTAATGTTTGATAATATCTTGTATTTCTTTCCTCATTCCCTAATTACCATGATTGTAATATGCTGTGAATGTCCCCTTTGTTCTCATGCATGCTGTTTTTTTAGGTAATTATTTTTTAAGTCCTTCATACATATCTGCCTTCACTTACCTCCCCAACATGCTCTCCTGCCCCTATATTCACCTCATGTAGTCACTTAACAATGTATTTTATCAGCTCCATAGTAGTGCTTTACCCCAAACACCCCCTAAAATGTTTTGAAATGTGATTTGTGCTTTAAATTCAGACAGAGTGCCAGAGGCTTTTTTTTGTAGTGTCCCCAAATCATTTTTCTAAAACCTCCCTCCCCCCAACTGCTAAGTCAGCTGATCACATTTCTCTATCGATCCTCAATCATCTATCTGCTGACTTTGCCAAGCCCATACACACTATACCCATCTCTTTACTGGTCAGATTTATGGATGAATTCCCCAAAGCATGTAGTGCAAGGGCCTGCCTGTATAATTTCAAATGGTACTGTTTAAAGTTTTTGGATTCGATCATTATCTTGATGGGTAATATCAGAATGTCCAAATGTCCTCAAATGTGTACAGTGTGTATTTTTTATCTTTGTATTATGACACTTCTTACCTGTCCAGTGGGCTGCCAATAGTGTAACTAAGGAGGGGCTGTTACAAGTAATACCCGTTATTTTCAATAACGTGAAGAGGGTTACCTGTCCAAGAGTTCCCCCCCCCAATAATGTTATAAAATGGCCCATGAGAGGGGGGGGGGTTGAATATGATAGGTGTACCTTATACTTTGGTGTTAATTTCCCCTTAATAAATGCTATCTGGAGGTTGCCCAAGAATGTTTGTGCCTAATCTGCTTGCCATGTTTATGTGCAAAAATAGTAAATTATATTTGTTTTCCTCAACAGTTTCCTTCCACGCCACAGGAATGGCAGACTATGACCTCCCACTTTGCCCAGTGGTGGGACTTTCCTAACTGCGGAGGGGCAATTGAAGGGAAACACGTCCACATCGTCCCACCACCCAACTCGGGGTTGTACTATTCCAACTATAAGGGGTTCAATAGTATTGTGATGTTGGCGGTGGTGTCGGCTAATAACGACTTCTTGTATGTGGACGTGATGAAGAATGGCCGGATGTCCGATGGTGGAGACATCACCCAGACGGAGTTCTACAGGCATCTCCAGAATGGCAGCTTGGACTTGCCACCTCCAGAGGACAATGTGGAAGGACTCCCAGTCGTCTTCGTTGCGGATGAAGCATTTGCGCTGGGGGACCATCTTATGCGGCCATTCCCGATGAGGACCCTCACCCCGGAACAGAGGGTTTTTAATTACCGGCTGGCCAGAGCCAGAAGAGTGGTGGAGAACACATTTGGAATCCTGAACAGCCGGTTCCGCCTATTTTTGACACCCATCCATATGGCGGCGTATAAACTTAATCATCTAATCCTGGCGTGCTGTGTTCTCCATAACTTTTTACGCAAACATTCTGCCAACTATGCTGGCTCATTTGGGCCTGAGGCTGGAATTATACATGATCTAACCCTGACGGCGCTTGAAAGTGGCCGTCCTGGCTTGCCCTCCCTGAGTGCCCGTGATGTGCGGTTAAGATACCTTGAGTTCTTTGCGGGTAGGGGGGCCATCAATATGCCAGACAATTTGTGAAGCATTTATCAAATAAAAAAGAAAAAGCTAATGTTTGTTGACATTTACTGCTTGTGTTTGTTTTAGCTGACCATGACAGCAATGTGGGCAGTCATAAAAATGGTGTGATTGTGTAACCGTATACAAAGCACTGTTGGGTGTTATTTACTAAAGGCCAAGACACTTTTTATACTACAAGTGCATTTGAAACTGCGCTGAAACTGCACTTGTAGTGCAAAGATGATTTGCCCTTAGGAAATAACCTCAATTTTCTCACAATCCAGCAATTACATCACCACAAAAGTGTTGTAGCGTTGAGACAATAATCCACACATTCTTGATTAACAATCTTTTTAATACCTGCACAATCACATGTACGTTTACCAAAGGTTTTTAAAACAAACCAACATGTTTGTTGTATAACAATTTTTGGGGTGGCATTAGCAAAAATAGAAATGTCCATTTACGATAAAACAAGCCTGTGTAAAACCAACAAGAAAGACAAGAAAGACAAAAATCTTGAACTTACAAAGTTCACATTTGGTAAAACTTGAAGGCAATATCAGACATGAGTATTTAGGAACTGTGTTTGATATTGCGTTCAGATGGGGTGAAGTCTCCCCTTGAAAATCCAAATTTGGAAGATGCACACCAATTTACGAATGTCAACATGTGCTAGCTGCCATCATGGGGGATCAAGGGACGTGTTTTGTGGTAGCAAGCCCTTCCTCACTGCTACTTTATTATTGAGGAAGGGGTTTCTCCCGTGATGGCAGATAGCAGATGTTGGCACACTGTGTGCATCCTCCAAATTTGTAATTTCAAAACATTGATCTAAATTTTTTCCTATTGTAGCACACAATAAAATAAAGTGATTTTGTGGGGTTTTAAATTCGCCCCAAAATATCAATGATGTTATTATTTTTTTGAATAACATCATTGATTTTTTTCTTGAGGTTTTCCAATTTAAAATTACACCCCATGATCTCCCCGATCAGGATCTGGGCACTTTCTGATGTGAAACTATCTTGATCCATAACATCACGATCACCTAAAAAGAGAGTAACCAAACAAAAACAGGTATCAAAAATCTGCCAGCATCCATCTCTTACCTGAGCCTGTGGTCGCAGACACTCACCTGTTGTGGTGCCAATTTCCACCACATCTTCTTCCTCCTCCTGCTCAGCTTGTTTTTAGGGTATTTCCCCTTCTTCCAGAGGTGGGGGGTCTCTGGTCTCCTCGGATGAGGGTGTCCTCCAAGTTTTTTCTCCCCTATGTTAAACAAAAATGGTATAATTAGCACACAGATATTTGATGGCAGAACTATAAATAGGAAACATTGCTTGGAATTGGGGTCAATTTTAGCAGAGTTCAAAGATGTAGCTTTTTTACTGGCCTTTGTCAACCTGCAATCCTTTACCTGTTTTGTACAAGCTTCACAGATGGAGACCCCCCTATAGTACACACTGGAGCAACTGTGTGCCCACCCTAATAAAAATTGTGTTCTTGTGTCCCACACTATAGTGCTCCAGTGTCCAGATGTGAAAACAGCTGCTCTGTGTCCTCTCCTTACACAGAATCTAGTTTGCATTTCATTCTAGTAACCAAGCCATCTACACAACCCAATTTTTTTCAGACAAGTAGGCCCTAAAAAATGTTGGAAAATGCATAGGGCTTAAACAATGGTGTTTAGAGGCCGAAATAAAATTGTTTGATACGAACTATTCAAATGGTCCCATGAACATTAAAATTTCCATTTTAAACTGTACAACAATTAAGAAAAAAATATGGAGCAGCACGAATGTAATAAAGACAAAAAGAATAGGAACACAGCACAACTACTTACTTTTTTGCAGCACTCTCCGGATCTTTCTGTACTGCTCGGGCTCTCTTAATTTCAGGTCCGACCACCGCTTCCTGAGCTGATCTTTCGATCGTCGTACCCCGAAATTCTGGTGCAGACTTTTGACCACTTTCGCAATGATCTTGGCCTTTCTGATATTGGGGTTTGGGTAAGGCCCATACTTTCCATCATAGTCGGCCTTCTTCAGGATGTCCACCATCTCCAACATCTCCCCAAAGGACATATTTGTGGCCTTAAATCTGCTCCTTCTGGATCCTCCTCCTCGTTCCTGTAATTAGCACGCACCTGCTGTGTCTCCGCCATGTGCTCTTCCCCCACTGCGCAGAACGAAAAGGGGTGGGGAATAGACTAGAAAGAATGTCAGGGGCGGGCGGAGTTACACGCATGCGCAGTGTGTATAAAGCGTAACACACGTGCGTATTACGTACGATCTGTGAGCGGACGAAGGAGCATTGGACGCGATCGTAAGAACGAAGGTAAGAGACATACTTGTGCCTATACTGCTTCAAAATTGAAGCCTATATTGTAACAAAATTAGTACAGTTTGGTCTGACATTAGGCTTGGTCGTGTGTTGTGTCTTGCAGTGAACATGGATATCTTATTAAAAGATAATGACTTCATGTCAATATTCATTGATATGTTACGGGAGCTGCCATGTCTGTGGGAGATCAACCACCCACATTACAGGAACCAAACAAAGAGGAAAGCAGCGCTGGATCAATTGTTGGAAATTGTGAAGCAGGTGATCCCCACGGCAGACATCACATATTTGAAGATCCTAATTGGTGGCCTGAGGAGCACATATGTAAGGGAGCGCCAGAAAGTCCAGGATTCGCAGAGATCCGGAGCAGCAGATGACATCTATGTCCCCAGGATGTGGTACTATGACAGGCTGCATTTTCCGGCAGGCCAGACTGAACACAGGTCATCCCTCTCCAGTCTTCCTTCCACGCTTCCTTCCCCCCCAGCTGAGGCTTCTGATGCCCAGCCTGGGCCTTCCAGGCAACAACATGTGGAGGAGCCCAGATTGAGCCAGGTATAGCATTCCTCTAAATATTTCTGCTTGTCCAATCAATGATGTTAACTAGATGTTAGTTGGGAGTACTAATTTAGGATTGTGATTGATGAAGCAAAAACTAAAACCATGTCCCTTTTTCATACACAGGGAAGTCTCAGCCAGGAGGTGGCCGGGCCGAGCCGGCTGCCTGATCTGCAGGTCCCTCCACTCCCCCTGGAAAGAGAAAGTGGCAGGAGGAGGAGTGCCCTAGAGGAGGCTGCCATAGGCCTCTTTTGGAGGTTTACAGAGGCCCTGGGAGCACCACACACCCTGGAGGATGACTTTGCTGCCATCATTGCCTCAAAAATGCAGAGGATGGAGGAGGGACAACAACTCATGTGTGAGTCGCTCATATTGGAGGCTCTTAATAAAGGTATGAGGGCCCAAATTACATCTCAGACACACCTTGGCGAACTCACAGATGGTCCTCCTCCTCCTCCTGCAGGTCCTCCTCCTCCTCTTCCTTCTACTCCAGGTCCTCTCAGTCCTCCTCCTCCTCCAGGTCCTACTCCTCCTCCTGCCACATCTCCAACAGAAGAGCCACAGCCAGGAAGGAAGCGTGGAAGGAAGACCAGAAAGTGAGGACCCTGGATCCAGTCTGGTCGGCCAAAAGATGCAGCCTCTTGTGGTACCACAGCCTGGGGACACAGATGTCATCTGCTGCTTTCCGGAGCTCTGCAAATTCTGGACCAGACTGCCCTCCCTTACATATGGACTCCTCAGGCCACCAATTTTTATGTTCAAGAATTGTTGTCTGCCCTGGGGGTCCCAGGCTTCGCTAATTTCTCCTGTTGATCCAGTGTTGCCTCCCTCTTTGTTTGGTTCTGAGCCCTTAATAAAGGATTTTTGGTTTGAATTATACTTGCCTATGTGTGTTTTACTTCAAAAAGGACAGTTGGTTTGTGAGGATTCAGGTACATTTCAAAAATACAATGTGAAATTAACAAGGGCCACCAACAACAAACAATCTCCTTGAGATTAAATAATAAAAGATATCAATGGTGTTGTGGTAACTTGACACACAAAACACACACAAAAATAGTCTGGAGTAAAAATAAAAATAAGATTAAACAAAGATCAGCCTTGGAAAAAATACAAACATAAAATCTAAAGGAAAAATGGCTTTAAAGCACAAAAAAACTAAAAGAAAAAAAAATATTATGTCAGATGTGACAAATAACAATATATTTAGGGAATCCCCAAAAAAAAACAACAAAATAAGTTTGTGAGAAGTGTGTGTGAATATGAGCAGCAAAACTACTTAATTCTTGTCACATTATAAAGAAGAAGAGAGTGCGCTGTATTAACCACTTCAGCCCCGGAAGGATTTACCCCTTCCTGACCAGAGCACTTTTTACAATTCGGCACTGCGTCGCTTTAACTGCTAATTGCGCGGTCATGCAATGCTCTACCCAAACAAAATTTGTGTCCTTTTCTTCCCACAAATAGAGCTTTCTTTTTATGGTATTTGATCACCTCTGCTGTTTTTATTTTTTGCGCTATAAACGGAAAAAGACTGAAAATTTTGAAAAAAAATGATATTTTCTACTTTTTGTTATAAAAAAAATCCAATAAACTAAATTTTAGTCATACATTTAGGCCAAAATGTATTCGGCCACATGTCTTTGGTAAAAAAAATGTCAATAAGCGTATATTTATTGGTTTGCGCAAAAGTTATAGCGTCTACAAACTAGGGTACATTTTCTGGAATTTACACAGCTTTTAGTTTCTGACTGCCTATGTCATTTCTTGAGGTGCTAAAATGGCAGGGCAGTACAAAACCCCCCCAAATGACCCCATTTTGGAAAGTAGACACCCCAAGGAAATTGCTGAGAGGCATGTTGAGCCCATTGAATATTTATTTTTTTTGTCCCAAGTGATTGAATAATGACAAAAAAAAGAAAAAAAAAATTACAAAAAGTTGTCACTAAATGATATATTGCTCACACAGGCCATGGGCATATGTGGAATTGCACCCCAAAATACATTCAGCTGCTTCTCCTGAGTACGGGGATACCACATGTGTGGCACTTTTTGGGAGCCTAGCCGCGTACGGGGCCCCGAAAACCCAGCACCACCTTCAGGATTTCTAAGGGCATACATTTTTTATTTTACTCCTCACTACCTATCACAGTTTTGAAGGCCATAAAATGCCAAGATGGCACAACCCCCCCCAAATGACCCCATTTTGGAAAGTAGACACCCCAAGCTATTTGCTGAGAGGCATGGTGAGTATTTTGCAGCTCTCATTTGTTTTTGAAAATGAAGAAAGACCAGAAAAAAAATTTTTTTTTCTTTTTTCAATTTTCAAAACTTTGTGACAAAAAGTGAGATCTGCAAAATACTCACTATACCTCTCAGCAAATAGCTTGGGGTGTCTACTTTCCAAAATGGGGTAATTTGGGGGGGGGTTTGTGCCACCTGGGCATTCCATGGCCTCCAAAACTGTGATAGGTAGTGAGGAGTGAAATCAAAAATTTACGGCCTTAGAAAGCCTGAAGGCGGTGCTTGGTTTTCGGGGTCCCGTGCACGGCTAGGCTCCCAAAAAGTCCCGCACATGTGGTATCCCCGTACTCAGGAGAAGCAACAGAATTTATTTTGGGGTGTAATTTCACATATTCCCATGGCATGTTTGAGCAATAAAACATTAAGTGACAACTTTGTGCAAAAAAAAAAAAAAAAAATGTGTCTCTTTCCCGCAACTTGTGTCACAATATAAAATATTCCATGGACTCGACATGCCTCTCAGCAAATAGCTTGGGGTGTCTACTTTCCAAAATGGGGTCATTTGGGGGGGGGTTTGAACTGTCCTGGCATTTAATGCACAACATTTAGAAGCTTATGTCACACATCACCCACTCTTCTAACCACTTGAAGACAAAGCCCTTTCTGACACTTTTTGATTACATGAAAAAATTATTTTTTTTTGCAAGAAAATTACTTTGAACCCCTAAACATTATATATTATTTTAAAGCAAATGCCCTACAGATTAAAATGGTGGGTGTTTCATTTTTTTTTTTCACACAGTATTTGCGCAGCGATTTTCAAACGCATTTTTTGGGGAAAAAACACACTTTGTTAAATTTTAATGCACTAAAACACACTATATTGCCCAAATGTTTGATGAGATAAAAAAGATGAGCTTAGGCCGAGTACATGGATACCAAACATGACATGCTTTAAAATTGCGCACAAACGTGCAGTGGCAACAAAATTAATACATTTTTAATAGCCTTTAAAAGCCTTTACAGGTTACCACTTTAGATTTACAGAGGAGGTCTACTGCTAAAATTACTGCCCTCGATCTGACCTTCGCGGTGATACCTCACATGCATGGTGCAATTGTTGTTTACGTTTGACGCCAGACCGCCGCTTGCGTTCGCCTTAGCGCGAGAGCAGGGGGGACAGGGGTGCTTTTTATTTATTTATTTTTTTTCTTTATTTTTTTTTGCTTTTTTATCTTATTTTTAAACTGTTCCTTTCATTTTTTTTTTTTAAATCATTTTTATTGTTATCTCAGGGAATGTAAATATCCCCTATGATAGCAATAGGTAGTGACAGGTACTCTTTTTTGAAAAAATTGGGGTCTATTAGACCCTAGATCTCTCCTCTGCCCTCAAAGCATCTAACCACACCAAGATCGGTGTGATAAAATGCTTCCCCAATTTCCCAATGGCGCTATTTACATCCGGCGAAATCTAAGTCATAAAATGCTCGTAGCTTCCGGTTTCTTAGGCCATAGAGATGTTTGGAGCCACTCTGGTCTCTGATCAGCTCTATGGTCAGCTGGCTGAATCACCGGCTGCATTCTCAGGTTATCTGTTGAGACAGGAGAGCCAGAGAAAAACACGGAAGACGGTGGGGGGGGGCATTCCCTCCCACTGCTTGTAAAAGCAGTCTAGAGGCTAATTAGCCGCTAGGATTGCTTTTACATGAAAGCCGACCGCTGGCTAAAAAGAATGATACCAAGATGATACCTAAACCTGCAGGCATCATTCTGGTATAACCACTCAAAGTCGTGAATGGCGTACCTGAAGACAAAAAAATGGTTAACAATAAAGCACAGTAAACGGTAAAGTATAAAAAATTGCATACCTGAAAAGCAAACATGATAAAACATAATAACAATAAAACATTGCAGAATAGAATACAGTAAAAAAGAGCAGAACAATAGAGAGAGAATAGAGAGAGAGAGAACAATAAAACGACAACTATTTTTTTTTTTTTTTTGTTTGTGTTTTTTTTTTTTTACACTTTTTTTTTGTAACTGTAACTTTTATAACTGTAACCGGTTTCAGGTTCGAGTCTCTCAAAATGCGATGGCATCTTGGTAGACCCTGTGAAAGTGTGCCTAGTCTGTGCAATGCTGTACCCTATGCTAATACTCAACTAGTGAATGGTAGCGTTCAAAACATTCACCAATGCAAAGACCAGGATTGTCAGGACAGGAGGGACAATAATAGCGGGCGTCACGTCTATATCCGCGCTTGCTGCAGACACAACATCTTTTTTGGGGGGGTTCGCTGGGTAAGGGTACTCGGGAGGATATATAAATGCCTCTCATGCAGCTGACTGCATTTGGTTGGGGATGTGAATGGGGGAAGTACGGGTGCTGCAGAAGCGGTGGGTTCCCAATTAGGATTGGCGAATGCAGCAGGAAGGGCACTATGGGCACGACGGGCCTGTGTTTGTCTTTTTGGTGGCAGCGGGACACTACTTGTGCTTGCCACCTCACCAGCTTGAACTGCACTTATGGGACTCGCCACGTCACCAAGTGTTACTGCAGTGCTGGTTTGACCACGACCGGGGTGTACTAGGCCGCTGGTGCTTGCCAGTTCACCAAAACGCTACAAAAAAAGTGTCAGTGATCGATCGATACTGCACTTGGGTGGGCTGGACTGGGCTGGGCCGGGCGGAGGGGCAAAACGCAGGTGCTAGCAGGTATCTGGGCTGATCCCGCTAACACTGCGTTTTTGGGAACCCTAAACTGCTGGGGACGCTAGTATAGATCTGATCGGATCAGATATTGATGCGTTCAGATACTATACCACTAAGGGAGGTGTACGGTGCGTGCGTGGGTGTTCGCGGTACTGGCGCTAATCTGACGCTGCCTAGGGCGACGCATATCACCGCCGGGCGATCAGGGGGCTAAACCTTTATTCGGTAATAAACGGCGGGTGCCCTGACACTATAAAAAATAAACGAACTAACCAGCGTCACCCGTAACGGTTATACGGTGATCAGTGGTGAAAGGGTTAACTAGGGGCCATCAAGGGGTTAAAACATTTATTAGATAGTATATGGGGGTCCCTGTCGCTATAAAACACTGACGGCGAACCTCAATATTTACGTCCCTAACTAGCGTCACCAGCGACACTAATACAGCGATCAGAAAAATGATCGCTTAGCGACACTGGCGACAGGGGGTGATCAAGGGGTTAAAACTTTATTAGGGGGGTAAGGGGGGTACCCTAGACCTACAGGGGGCTAAACCTTTATTCGGTAATAAACGGCGGGTGCCCTGACACTATAAAAATAAACGAACTAACCAGCGTCACCCGTAACGGTTATATGGTGATCAATGGTGAAAGGGTTAACTAGGGGGCAATCAAGGGGTTAAAACATTTATTAGATAGTATATGGGGGTCCCTGTCGCTATAAAACACTGACGGCGAACCTAAATATTTACGTCCCTAACTAGCGTCACCAGCGACACTAATACAGCGATCAGAAAAATGATCGCTTAGCGACACTGGTGAGGGGGGGTGATCAAGGGGTTAAAACTTTATTAGGGGGGGTAAGGGGGGTACCCTAGACCTACAGGGGGCTAATACTAACTGTCCCACCACTGCTAACTGTCACAAACTGACACTATGCAGTAATCAGGAAAAAAAAAAAAAACCTGCTTGGTGTCAGTTTGTGACAGGGGGGGGGGTGATCGGGGGGGGATCGGGGGGCGATCGGGGGGGGATCGGTGGTGTAATGTATGCCTGGCATGTTCTACTGTGTTGTGTGTGTGTGTTGGTGCACTTACATGTCATCTCTCCTCGGCGCTGGAACGGAAACTGCCAGACCGAGGAGAGATGACATCACATCCTCTGCCTCTGTGTACTATACAGAGGCAGGGGATGTTTCTCATTGGCTGGGAGCGATCGCGAGGGGGGGGCCATGATCGGATGGCCTCCCCCTCGTCTGTCATCGCTCCCAACCAAATGCCGACCGCAGCTGGCACCGGGGGGGGTTCCGATCGGACCCCCCACCCGCGGGAAGGCAATCACGTACTAGGTACGTGATTTTCCCTGCCCGTGCCGCTCTGCTCACGTATATAGGCGTGAGGCGGTCGGCAAGTGGTTAAACCTTTTTTAGCATTGTACCGTGACGAAAGTGCTGTATCCATTGCGAACGCTCATTTTACCAGACCGAGCTGTTCCGTGTCGAAATTTCTTCTGAGCATGCGTGGCACTTTGTGCGTCGGAACAGGCCACACACGGTCGGAATTGACGCGATCGGATTTTGTTGTCGGAAAATTTTATCTCCTGCTTTCAAACTTTGTGTGTCGGAAAATCCAATGGAAAATGTCCGATGGAGCCCACACATGGTCGGAATTTCCGACAACATGCTCCGATCGGACATTTTCCATCGGAAAATCCGACCGTGTGTACGGGTCATAAGAGTTTTTATTTTGGTGGTATTTAATCACTAGGTTATGTATTTTTTTAAACGAGAAAACACCATTTTTAAAAAAAATGCATTTTTCTGTGTTTCTGTTATAAAACGTTGTCAATAAATAATTGTTCTTCATAAATTTAGTCTGTAGGAACATTATAGAATCCATAAACTACGGTGTACAGTATATCTGAAAATCGATCAATTCTGATGTACTGATCTCATTTCTTGAGGCCCGAAAATTCCAGGGCAGTAAAAGTATCCCACAAATGACCCCTTTTTGGAAAGTAGACAGTCCAAGGCATTTAGTAAGAGGCATGGTGAGTTTTTTGAAGTTGTAATTTTTTTGCCACAATTTTTTGGAAAATTAAGAAATTTTACACAATTTTTTCTTTTTACATACTGTCACCAGTGCAGTACAGTGTCATGAAATAACTGATGTGGCGGGGATCATTGACATTGACTGGTGACAGTATGTAAAAAAAAAAAAAAAAAAAGGATTTAATTATTTATTTTTTTACACGGTTTTCTTTATGACTTTTTTTTTTTACATACTTTGATCAGAGCAACACAGTGTTACCATAACATAATGTCTGTACCATGTGATCACTGTGGCCAATCACAGTGATCCTCATAATAGGATACAATGGATGGGATGAATGGAAGCCATCCATTGTGCACAATTGTCATGTGATCTGCTGTGATTGGTCACAGCGATCACATGGTACCATCAGCGGGCCAGTACACTAATCTGCCATCCGCTGTGTCCAGTGGACACAGCAGGTGACAGATCATGCCACAGCATGGCACGTGGTATGTGCACAAGGCTCGTTATGAGGAGGACATCATATGACATTCACCTAGAGCTAGAGAGCTCCCATCTGGCACTTCTGGGAAGTGCTGGGGTAGTGGTTACACCTGAAAAAAAACACTTAAATTGCTTCTAAATTACATTTTCTATCCATTTCATTCTGTTTGTAAACAAAGTGGTTGGTATTCCTTTCAACATGAATACCTGATATTTATATTAGATGAGGGTCTGGTATGTGTTGTAAAGGAGGCCCAACAGAAAAAAAAATGGTGAGCGACCAAACCTTGCTTGGCCTACCCCCGCCAAAGCACCTTGTCATGATAGGAACAAGAGCATCTTCACCATCTACCCATGCCTGGCTGATTGAGTAAGGGATACATATTACCACTGGTTACTTATTCACAAAAAAAAAATTAAGTAGTAAAAAAAACAAACAAACACACAGGCAGCCACGAGCATCTTATCAAACAACAAGGGGGGCTGGGGGCGGGTGGGGGGGGGGGGGCTGATGCAATGCACTGAGTAGGACACTGTCCCTTAAATGTAAAGACTCTAAATATATATAATTGTTTCTTCAATCAACAGGTAAGTATTTCCAGTATGTTCAATCTCAACGGTTCCAACCAGATTTTCCAACTCATACACCAATCAATGGGTCTAAAAAGGCTTCTTTTTTTTCAGTTCAGTGTCTCTGTGTCTTCCTTAAACCAAATAATCTCTCCAGTGTATCCCCCAAAAAAGAAAAACTCATATAGTGAAGTATCTTCCAAACTTTAATACACTTTACATACATGAGTAATTGCCAGTGATCAGTGACTTTGTGATTCCCCTTTTGTCTAAATCCTAACCAAGAGAAAAAAATCATCATGCCCATCAATCCTAATCTCCTCTTCCTCCCACAGATCACCCTTTGTATTCAAAACCTCTTTACACTCAGTGTCACAAGAAAGGAACATTCAATACTGCAGTATATTTAAAACCCCACAGGTAAATGAAATGTTTAATGCAACTTTTAGGTTTATACAGTATAATAAAAAAACAAATTTCAAGGAGTGGAAACTGCAATTATGTTTTGACATACACCCCTGCTACATTTTTACACTTATCCCAAAGCTTTGTCATAGAAAGATTTGTCAGTCTGCAGGGCCGATCCTAGGGTGACAGACGCCTGGGTGCAGAAATATTTCTGGCGCCCCCACGTGGGCATGGTCATCTTACCAACTCCTCCCCTTTACAAATGTTTCTATGGCAATGACTCAAACACAGAGATGCTCCCCTAAGAAGTCTTCATTACCCTGGGATCCTCCCATGATCTCTTAACAATAAAGCAAATACAGGAAGAGCGTACACTAATGAGACCTGGAGGGGAGTCTCTCTGATGCACACAGAGAGGGCTTCTGTTAGAGAGTCTGTTAGAAAAAGCCCCCAGACATGGTACAGAAGATGGTCAGAGACTACAGACATAATACAGGAGATGATCAGAGACTGCAGACATAATACAGGAGATGATCAGAGACTGCAGACATAGTACAGGAGATGATCAGAGACTGCAGACATAATACAGGAGATGATCAGAGACTGCAGACATAGTACAGGAGATGGTCAGAGACTGCAGTCATAGTACAGGAGATGGTCAGAGACTGCAGATATAGTACAGGAGATGATCAGAGACTGCAGACATAGTACAGGAGATGATCAGAGACTGCAGACATAATACAGGAGATGATCAGAGACTGCAGACATAGTACAGGAGATGATCAGAGACTGCAGACATAATACAGGAGATGATCAGAGACTGCAGACATAATACAGGAGATGATCAGAGACTGCAGACATAGTACAGGAGATGATCAGAGACTGCAGACATAGTACAGGAGATGATCAGAGACGGCAGACATAATACAGGAGATGGTCAGAGACTGCAGACATAATACAGGAGATGATCAGAGACTGCAGACATAATACAGGAGACGGTCAGAGACTGCAGACATAGTACAGGAGATGGTCAGAGACTGCAGACATATTACAGGAGATGGTCAGAGACTGCAGACATAGTACAGGAGATGATCAGAGACTGCAGACATAATACAGGAGACGGTCAGAGACTGCAGACATAGTACAGGAGATGATCAGAGACTGCAGACATAGTACAGGAGATGATCAGAGACTGCAGACATAATACAGGAGATGGTCAGAGACTGCAGACATAGTACAGGAGATGATCAGAGACTGCAGACATAATACAGGAGACGGACAGAGACTGCAGACATAGTACAGGAGATGATCAGAGACTGCAGACATAATACTGGAGATGATCAGAGACTGCAGACATAGTACAGGAGACGGTCAGAGAGTGCAGACATAATACAGGAGATGATCAGAGACTGCAGACATAGTACAGAAGATGATCAGAGACTGCAGACATAATACAGGAGATGGTCAGAGACTGCAGACATAATACAGGAGACGGTCAGAGACTGCAGACATAATACAGGAGACGGTCAGGGACTCCAGACATGGTACAGGAGATGGTCAGAGACTGCAGACATATTACAGGAGATGATCAGAGACTGCAGACATAATACAGGAGACGGTCAGAGACTGCAGACATAGTACAGGAGATGATCAGAGATTGCAGACATAGTACAGGAGATGGTCAGAGACTGCAGTTCTTATGAATGTTAGTAGATAATGGCCGATCGGCCCTCTCACCTGACCCAGCGATACAGCAACGGTTCCTCTGATCAGGAGTCAACTCTGAATTGCCCGTGGTGACTCCGCTTGGTAGAGCCCAGATCTATATTCTGGCAATGACTCCATTCCTTTCTCTGCCAGGCATGGCACCAGGCCATGTGGCTTTCCCTCTGGTGGCGCAGGTCAACGGGGTTCTTTCTCTGATGGTGTTCCCTCAGCACTGTCCGCTCCCTCTGGAGTCCTGGGTGTACTTCCCTGAAAGCTTTCCCAGGCTTCTGGCTCTCTCTCTCCCATTCAGCTGAGCATGCTGTGTGGGCTGCAGTTTCCATGTTACAGTGGGGCTGCCAGTCCTCCGGACTACATGTCCCACAATCCTCTTCTTTGTTCCTTTTTTTTTCTTCCCTGGCTAATATGAAGGTGGGGGAAGAAACATAGTGCGCCGCTCACTAGTACAGACCTCCCATCAGTATAGACCCCCCTCAGGACAAACCACCCCCCTCCATTAGTACAGAACCACCCCTCCTCCATTAGTACAGACCCTCCAGAACAAGCCAACCCCCTCAATTGGTACAGACCCCCCAGAACAAACCACCCCTCCTCTATTAGTACAGACCCCTAGGACAAACCCCCTCCATTAGTACAGACCCCCCGGACAAACCACCCCCCTCTATTAGTACAGACCCCCCAACAAACCACACCCCTCCATTAGTACAGACCCCCCCGGCCAAACTACCTCCCCTACATTAGTACAGACCCCTCAGGACGAACCACTCCCCCTCCATTAGTACAGACCCCCCAGGACAAACCACCCCCCCTACATTAGTACAGACCCCCAGGACAAACCACCCCCTACATTAGTACAGACCCCCCCAGGACAAACCACCCCGCTACATTAGTATAGACCCCCCAGGACAACCCCCCCTACATTAGTACAGACCCCCCAGAACAAACCACCCCTCCTCCATTAGTACAGACCCCCCCAGAACAAACCACCCCCTTCCATTAATACAGACCCCCCAGAACAAACCACCCCCCCTCTATTAGTACAGACCCCTAGGACAAACCCCCCTCCATTAGTACAGACCCCCCAGACAAACCACCCCCTCTATTAGTACAGACCCCCCCAGAACAAACCACCCCCCTCCATTAGTACAGACCCCTCCGGCCAAACTACCTCCAATACATTAGTATAGACCCCCCAAGACAAAATACCCCTCCATATTACTATAGACCCCCCAGGAGAAACCCCTCCCCCTACATTAGTATAGACCCCCAGGACAAACCACCCCCCTACATTAGTATAGACCCCCCAGGACAAACCACCCCCCCACATTAGTATAGACCCCCCAGGACAAACCACCCCCCCACATTACTATAGACCCCCCAGGAGAAACCCCTCCCCCTACATTAGTATAGACCCCCCCAGGACAAACCATCCCTGCTACATTAGTATAGACCCCCCCAGGACAAACCACCCCCCCCCACATTACTATAGATCCCAGGAGAAACCCCTCCTCCTACATTAGTATAGACCCCCCAGGACAAACCACCCCCCCTACATTAGTATAGACCCCCTGGACAAACCACCCCCCCTACATTAGTATAGACCCCCCAGGAGAAACCCCCTCCCCCTACATTAGTATATACCCCCCAGGACAAACATCCCTCCATTACGTTAATTTAAAACACCCGGGCGGCAGCTGGAGAGGAGAGAACAGTGTGCACCCGCGCCGCCCGAGTGGAGCGTGTCAGGCTTGGGCAGCAGGCGGGATCGAGACACAGGAGGTCAAAGGAGGAGTACTGGAACACGTTAGGCTTGGGCACGGCATGGGCACGGGCCGCCCCCCCCAGTGACATCACCGCGCAGAAGAGACAGCCGCTCCGATCTCATTTTGCTCTCCTCCTCTGACAGGAGGAGGGAGGAGGGAGGGGGGGCGGGCTTCGGCACTCGGCAGGTCGAGGCGGTGACCAGCAGAGAGAGTGAACAAGGAAGAGGAGGAGGAGGAGGGAGGGGAGCACTCTGGCGCTTCAGCGCCCCCACCTCTGTGGCGCCTGGGTGCACTGCACCCCGTGCAACCCATCCAGGATCGTCCCTGTCAGTCCGCCTGAACCATCCTAGGATAGTCTGTTTCACTTCATCATTAGTGCTGAAATTCTGACCTCCGAGGAACTCTTTTAGGGGTCCAAACATATGGCAATCACCTGAGATCCGGGCTGTAAGTGGGATGGGGCAATTAGGGATGGGCCGAACTTTGGTTGTTTGGCGAACACCGAACAATATGCGGTGTTCGGAGAAAATTCGAAAGCACCGTTAAAGTCTATGATACACTAACATGAAAAACCAAAAGTACTAATTTTAAAGGCTTATATGCAAGTTATTGTCATAAAAAGTGTTTGGGGACCTGGGTCCTGCCCCAGGGGATATGTATCAATGCAAAAAAAGTTTCAAAAACTGACATTTTGTCATGGTTATGCAATAGAGGTTGTTTGTCAGCATACCTGTTTCCATGTGTTCATCTCCTAAGACCAGCTGTCTCTCACCTGACTGCTTTTATTAACTCTCCTCTAGCATGGCTCCACCCCAGCTCCTATCAGAGAACTCTATATTAACCCTACAGGTCAGCCCTGCCGATCAACCTTTGTGTGTTTGGCTTCCTGTTCCTGCCTGCCGTGTGCTCTACATTTATTTCTGTTACCGACTTTGGCGTGTTCTATACTATTCCTGTCTGCTCGTGACCCTGACCTTTTGGCGTGTCCCCGACTATCCATGTTTGCCTGTGACCCTGAACCTTGGCGTGTACTCTGTTGTCCTTGTCTGCTTGTGGCCCTGACCTTGGCTTATTAATTACTATCCTTATCCTTCTGTTGCCTACTGTGGGTGTGAGCTGGGGGACCCTGGAGGTCGCGACCTGGAGCCAGTTGCAGCCCAGTCCATCCTCACCATCAGAGGCTCTGGTGAAAACCTGCTGGCTCTTAGACTCTAACCCCGGTGGGATCTGTGTTGGTGTTCCAGCGACCCTGCCTTCCTTATACCCGGACTCCCATCCACAGCAGTCAGCCGTAGGGTCCACTATCTTGCGGTGCACTCCTGATCCCAACGGTGTGTATCTGTCACCTAGCCTCAAGGTGACCTGACACATTTTTTCGGGAGCAGTGGTTTTAATAATGCTTAAATTTAAACAAAAAAAAAGAAATATTACTTTAAATATCGTGCCTGGGGGTTGTCTTTAGTATGCCTGTAAAGCAGCGCAGTTGTCCCATGTTCAGAACAGTACCACAGCAAAATGACATTGCTAAAGGAAAAAATTATTTAAAACTGATCGCGGCTGTAATGAATTGTCGAGTCTCGGCAATATAGATAAAACTCATTGAAAAAAATGGCATGCCCCCCCCAGTCCATTACCAGGACCTTTGGGTCTGGTATGAATATTAAGGGGAACCCAAAACCAAGAATTTTAAAGAAATTGATTTATTCCATAAATCCATACCAGACCCTTATCCGAGCACGCAACCTGGCAGGCTGCAGGAAAAGAGGGGGGGCAAGAGAGAGCCCCCCTCCTTAACTGTACAGGGCCACATGCCCAACATGGGGAAGGTGCTTTGGGGTCTGACCACAAATCCCCACAACGCTTGCCCGGTGGTTGTGGGGGTCTGTGGGAGGGGGTCTTATTGGAATCTGGAAGCCCCCTTTAACATGGAGACCCCCAGATCCAAGCCCCCCCCATGTGAATTGGTAACAGGGTAAATTGTACCCCTACCATTTCACAAAAAAGTGTCAAAATGGTAAAAAAGACAAGAGACAGCTTGGGACAAGTCCTTTATTAAAAAATAAAAAGATAAAAATGTCCAACGATTTAAATCCACACCACCTGACTGACAAAAAAGAAAAAAAAAAGCCCCAACAGTTCTGCCTCCATGGGAGGCCCCCAACAATTCATTACAGTCGCAATCAGTTTTGTCATTTTGCTGTGGTACTGTTCTAAACATGGGAAAACTGTGCCACTTTACATTCATACTATAGACACTCCCCAGGCACAATATTTAAAGAAATATTTCATTTCTTTTTTCACTTTAAGCGTTATTAAAATCACTGCTCCCAAAAAAACGGGCTTTTTTAAAACTTTTTTTTGAATGATACACGTCCCCTGGGGCAGGACCCAACACTTTCTATGACAATAACTTGCATATAAGCCTTTAAAATTAGCACTTTTGATTTTTAATGTTCGTGTCCCATAGACTTTAACGGCGTTCATGTGTTCTTCTGAATTTTTTGCCTGTTCGGATGTTCTGGTGCAAACTGAACCGGGGGGGGGGTGTTCGGCTCATCCCTAGTGGCAATACCTCCCAGCCGAGTTGCTGTAATGTGCACATGAGCAGTATGAGCTTGTGTGTTGTACTAGAGAAACAGGATGCCCTTAGTGATCAAGCCAGGTATTTTTTTTCCTACAGACACATATGCACATCACTCAGAATGTGACAGTAATATTTACTGTTGAAAAATCAGAAAAGATGCAACAGGTCACTCATGCGCTAGGCAATGCACCGTGTATAAATAATCTAGACAAAGAAATAGCTGCCAACACCTAACTGTGTCTCCACATATACAATAAGATAAAATCATGTGGCGCTAAATCTAATAAATAATTAAGCAATACATAGTATTCATAATTAATAAGTGATAAATGATAAATAAAAGGTGTATATCCCAATGTCCAATTGAACACATGGTGATATCCAGAGAGCTTCAATCATCAATCTGCAAAATAAATCACCAAGAAAAACAATATCATAAATATAACAAATACTTAATCAGTGTAAAAAAGGTATATGTATACCTATTAATATTTCTCAAAATTGTCCAAGATGCCCTAAAAACAGGCATTGCACCCAATCACCAGTGCTCTCAATCCATACATTTTATAAATAAAAAGTCCCATCAAAAGTGATGTGGATATCATACGGTGAAGTAAACCAGTCCTTATATTTCAGTGACTTCAAAATTAATCCTGTGGAGGGTGGCAGCTCACCTGAAAAATTGACCTATACAGGTCATACAAAACTTTTGTTGGTACAATGAGTTTGCTCTCCCAGATAGGCGATGCAGAGCTCTCCATTTCTCCTCTTTGCAACATGAAATAAGGATAGAGATATGTGTAGTGTAGTATTTTGAACAAAATGTATTCAAATAAATAGTAACTTACATAAAAAGGTACACTCAACAGTGAGTGTATCTGATAGCGGGGTCATGCACAAAGGAACGCTAAAGATTCCAAACTTCCAGTCTCTGCCAAAGCTCCTTCCAGATGTGTTGCATCACAGAAACATGATGTTCTCAAGGGCTGGAGATCGGGTGGATGCCACCGGCATATTTACTCATGCGGTTGCCCTGGCAACCAGCACAGACAAATTAAACAGCAGTAATGTACATTTAATATGGCATTTAATTTAATGTACACAGAATAGCAGTACCAATTCCATGTAATTCAGGATGTGACTCAATGATGATTCATCTTAAGAAATTTAAGAGGAGCTATTTATTAAGTAAATTAATAAATTAATTAATTACATTTAAAATATCCATTTAAAAAAAATACATCCACCAATACAATAGTAATGTATGTGTGCTTATACCTATAATAATACACAAGCAACATTGAATTAATACTATCTTAAATAATATATAGGAACAAGGAATAAATATGGCTTAATAGATGGAAGAAACAAGGAATAAATATGGCTAAATGAATGGAAGTAACATATTAACCCTAGGGAGCAAGGCCACCAACTTAGTAAATAACCCCACAGCTTCTTCGTATTTCTAACAATACGGACATTCCAAAGCAATGAATTAAGGTGAGGGCGCACAGCAACCAAACACCAACCACCAACCCTGAATAGATAAGAACCTCACACGGCTGTTTACAAAACATGCCTATCGAAGGAAGCATCCTTAGTGGCATGAACATCCACTTGGTAAATCTTGGTGAATGTATGAACCAAAGACCAGGTAGCAGCTTTACAAACCTGAGTTACCAAAGTTTGATGATGAATACCCCAGGAGGTACAACACTCCTAGCAGAATGTGCTTTTACTGGAAAAGGTGAAACCTCGCCCTTTAAGACATAAACTTGAGAAATACATAAAAGGATTCATTAAGAAATTGTAGATTTTAAAGCTGCATGATACTTTCTTGGGCCCTCAGGAAGCACAAAGAGGGAATCTGACAGTCAAGTTGCAGCAGTTGAGTTTAGATAACACCTAAGAGCATTAACTGCATCCAAACTTTGTAAAGCCTTGTCCCTGTTGTTTGAGCTTGAGGATAAAAAGACAGTAGAACAATATCCTGAATGAGAGGGAATGAAGTAACCATCTTAGGCAAAAGGGACGGCTGAGGCCAGTCCACAAGGCAATATATCATTGCACAAGGTCCTGCTACGAAGGTCCAGTGCCAACCGACAATGTTACAGGCTGTTGCCATGTGTCCAGTGTGAAGGTCGGGTACTATTCCTCTAAGCACAGAAAAGCTGTAGGACATGGATGCAGATAATGCCATTCCCCTAATTCTAGATGGAGCCTTCAAGAAGCCAGCTCTTTTCATGCAAAAACTTGCACAGACATGATCATCACCTTTAGACACTAGCAAAAAACTGGAGCATGGCCTCATGGGAAGAGGCTATATCTGGGAGGGGACTTTCTGATATTGTTTGCCAGTGTCCAATCAGTTGAAGATGCCAGCATAACCATATCATTATGAATATGACAATGCTCTGTGTCCTGGGATGAATGAAAAAGAAAACAACTTTTTTTCTCTTTAGACAATATCTCGTTAATAAGAATTTTCAGAGAAAAAGATAGAAACATCACCAAAAGAGAATAGAAAATGTGAAACAGGAAGTAGTTCAATGTAATATCAATATTTTACAGTTGGCAAACAAGATGCTACAGAAAATGCAAACAAGGATGTGAATGATGACAGATAATTGGTTCAATGAGGTATAGAATAAACTGATATTCATGTGATCACAGTCAATAGACGTTAGGTGAGGTTGTTCACACACTGAATGGCCTCAGCAAAGTCATTGAAATATTAGATTATCATTGAAAGACTATCAAAGAGAGGGCTATGGGAAGGTTAGAAATAGTATAAGTAAGAAAAGAGAGGGCAGGAAAAAAACAACAACACTGAGAGCAAGATATATGTATATGTGAGGAGAGATTAAAAAACAGAAAGAAAAAGAAGAAGGGAAGGGAAAGAAGGGTAGATAGATCAACCGAAGGGGTGAGATTCATTGTGTATGTAGATGACTGTGTGACTGTAGAAAGAGGTTATTAAGTTAGATAAGAGCTATAGTCTTGGCTATTCTAAACTGATATTCAGGGGAGGCAAGTGTTTAGAAATTGACAGTATTGTTTGTGCAGTTAGGCTTACAATTCCTCCATTCTCATCAAATGGTTGAGCTCTACAACCCATTCATGTATGGCCAGGGGGGGTGGTGGATTTCCAGGATTTAAGAATGACTGATCTGGCTGCGATGAGGAAAAAAAGAGTAATGGCGTACACACGGTCGGACTTTTCAGCAACAAAAGTCCGACGGCCTGTCCGACAGACTTTCAACTGACTTTTGGTGGACTTCCGACGAACTTTCTAACGAACGGACTTGCCTACACAAAAGTCTGACGGATTCATACGTAATTACGTACACCGGACTAAAATAAGGAAGTTCATAGCCAGTAGCCAATAGCTGCCCTAGCGTCGGTTTTTGTTCGTCGGGCTAGCATACAGACGAGCGGATTTCTGGGTCCGGCGGAGTTACGACGTAAAGATTTGAAGCATGTTCCAAATCTAAAGTCCGTCAGATTTGCGACTGGAAAAGTCCGCTGAAGCCCACACATCGGATTGTCCACCGGATTTGGTCCGTCGGCATCCGTTGGACCAGTCCGGTCGAAAAGTCCAACCATGTGTATGCTGCATAATAGGTATTTCTTAATTGTGGAAAGTGAGGCAAGTTTCATGGATAGAAGGGCGATTTGATGCATATGGTGCATAGTGACACAATGAGTTAAAATGTGCCAACAGTGGTCTAAAAACAGCAGGAAACATTTATGTAAGATTTGGGGGCAGCAATACCATCCAGTGAATACTTTATAAGTGCGCTCTTGAGCTGAATTAGCCATGGAAAATTCATGGACATGGATAGTCAATATGTAGGATTTTAATACTTCTTCCTTGTGAAAGCAACTCCAAACTCCATCTTCCATTCAAAAAAGTAGGCTGGGCAATCTGGGCATGTTGCAGAAAGAAGTAGATCGTAGATATTAACCACTTGCCGCCCGCCATATAGCAAAATGATGGCGGCAAAGTGGTTTCAATATCCTGACCGGACATCATATGACATCGCCAGAATATCAAGCCGCTGGCAATCGTTGTTACAGTGTGTCAGTCTGACACACCGCAACACAGATCTAGGTAAAGAGTCTCTGACAGAGACTCTTTACCACGTGATCAGCTGTGTCCAATCATGACTGATCACAGTGTAAGCAGGAAGAGCCGCTGTCTGTGCTGATTGATTATCAGCACAGCTCCCCCGAGGATGCCCACACTGGACCACCAGGGATGCCACGAGGACCACCAGGGATGTCCCCACCAGGTATGCCACCCTAGACCACCAGGGATGCCAAGCAGTACCCACAATTGTTGCCAATCAGTGCCCACAATGGGCATCACTGATTGGAAAGCATTATTGTTTGTCACTGATTGGCATCCAGCCGTACCATCAATTGGTGTACATCAGTGCCACCTATAACTGTCCATCCATGCCCATCTGTGCCACCTATCAGTGTCCATCCATGCCACCTATCAGATCCCATCTGTGCCACCTATCAGTGGCCATCCATGCCGCTTATCAGTGCCTATCAGTGCCACCTATGTGTACCCATCAGTGCTGCATATCAGTGCCACCTATCAGTGCCCATCAGTGCTGCCTATCAGTGCCCCATCAGTCAGGAAGTCTCAGAGTTGAGCAACCATCTGCCAGGGTGATGTAATAAAGTTGCAATAGAGGTTTAAAGCTGAAGTCCATCTTTTGTTAGACTTTACATAGTTTGTTTGGGCCAGTTTGGCCCAAACAAACTATGTCCCTCACTAACATGTGAGTCCACTGGATGTGTAGTATAAACTGTATGTAGCATACAGCATACCTCACTTTGTTCCTGGTTAAAGCCGAGACTTCCAGTCTCATGCCCGGAACACAGAGTCTATCCCAGAGGCACTCAGCCATTCATAGAAAGTGATGTATTCTATCAATGAAGACAATGCTTCCTCTGATTGGCTGAGCCAGAGAGGCAGGCTTATGATACCACAACCTCTGACTCAGCCAATAAGAGAAAGCTTTGTATTTAGTGATAGAATACAATGCTTTCTGTCAATAGCTGAGCGCCGCGCATAAAAATAAATGAAGAATGAAGAAGATAACTGCAAAATATTGAACTGAGGATTTGAGAAAAATAATTATTTTCCTAAAAAGCACAAATGTAAATTAAATTTGCTTAGGATAACTAAAATAAACCCCAGTTCCGAGTTTTGTTTTTCTTTTAACCATTTTGATTGGAAAGAAATACTAAAAAGATTAAGTTATCCCTCTGGTGATCAAATGTAATTTATCAACTGTTGGCGGTGTATTGGCTCATGGGGTACCATGTAAAAAGAAAGAAAAGAGCCGCGCTTAGGATAACAAAAAAAGGTTGCTGCCTCCCCTAATAGGGCTCCCTAAAAGGTAGCTATAGATAGTAACAGACAAACAAAAAGTGGGGTTAAATGGCGCTACCTGATAACTAAGAGCACAGGTTGTAAGAGAATGGGGCTGTGCCTGGGGTGTGTAGTGTACACCAGACCACAGCACCTGCTATCCCAGCCTAAGAAATCAAACCAGGCCCTCTAATGGGGGTGTTTTTTAAGAGTGTGTAAGATGTCTAAGTATAAATAGCATACGCCCTCAAAGTGACATGTGGGTGAGCTACTATACACAGTAACTCCTTAATGGGGTTGTCCGAGATGTGACCTAGTGATTCCTAATTTCTAAATGTATATACCATGCTCCACATTTGGTGGGAATGTCCTCCTGTACAGGGATTTTGACAACAGATCTTCAAACTATACTGTAAACTGATAGCGACTTCCATTCAACCTTCACCTGAGGTGACTCTCATATCTATACTCCTTGGCAAATTCAAATTCATTAAAAAAGATGTATTGCGACACTTTCTTGTAGCAGCCAGAGTAGTGATTCCCCGTCATTGGAGATCGACAACCATGCCTCCCATGGAGCATTGGGCTACTGAAGTGGACCGCATAAGGGACCTTGAATGTCTGTTAGTGAACAAATATGGTAAAGACAAACAGCTTTTTCTCACTTGGACTTCATGGTCCATGTTCCGATAATCCTTGCAGTTTATCTCCTGGGCTGAGAGTGGCCTAGACGACGTCGCCTTGGGACCATGATGGATTGCTTCTTGTCCCCTATCTTTCTGCCCCCTCTTTTCTGCCCTTATTCTTTTTCTGCTATTTCTTTGTCTAAATACACCCTTAGGAATCCATTGAGCAAATTTACCATAACTCCAACGTATTCATTGTTACTGATTCAGTGTGTGACCCCTACAACATATTATTTTTCATGTAACCTTTCCTGATGCATTACGTATGGGACACCTATGATGTCCTTTTTTTGAAATGATGGTGAATGTTACTTAATGTTTTCAGAGGTTTCTATCACAGAGGGTCTCCTGATGTACCTTATAAACATGTTTTCATTCCATTTTTATGTAACCTGGATATGCATTTGTTCCAACATAAATTATACTTATTGTCGGTGTACATTACCAATGTTTATAATTTAGTTTACATTTTTTTCTCTGTTCTCTCTTGTTCTCTATATGAATAAAAATAAGATTGTATTAAATATAATTTAACATGTAGTTAGAGGTAGGAATGCAGGTATATTAGTGTAAGTTATTTTATATTTTTTATATCAGAAAAAAGACCACATCATTACCAAATCCACGTAACAACCAATACATAGTGAGCACACTATTATCAACTTTAATTCTTAATTATCAACTAAATTCTTTATACCAATATAAAAAGAAAATCTATATCTCTGTATACATGATAAAAAGATTGCATGAATTATTTGAAGTGCTGACATCTTGAAATGTTATCTGTGATCAAGAGGATACTGGTAGTGTGCACTGGATTTCCCCATTTTATTATTCTAACTGTATTTACAGAATATGTACAGAAGGACAACAATTATCTATTACAAGGGCTAGTCTATTAAAGGGGAGATAACAGAGTGTAATCATAATCCTAACCTTAAAGTAGATAAAACCTAATGTAATGACATTTAGCTTGCTTGTAGAATAAGCAAATACAATTTTTGCAATAATATATTTGTTTTTACTTTTTTCTTTATGTATTGTATAATCACATTGCTGCTGGTTCTTGCAGTTGCTTATTGTTCTCTGCAATGGCTGCATGCCATTTCTCAAGTCAGGTTTCCTGATGTTGAAAACAGTGGACCATGCCTGCATAATGTATGTTTAAATGGCAACTTGTAGTTTCCATCAGAAGCTTGTGTGTCAACACAGGAGCACAATCTGGAGACAAAGAGAGTTGTTACTTTGTCAGAGGAAGTTCCTGAACAAGGATCTTCAATGCAGGATCACAAATGTGTATAATGTATACTTTACCACTTGCTGTCCAGCCATTTTATATACAGTAAATGGTCAGAAAGGTATCTAGTGAGGGTGGAATATTGTTTTAAAGCAATTGAAATAGTCTGAAAAAAAACATGATACTGGTCTATGCCTTTCCCAATCCCTAAAAGAAGAAACCCTACAGAATAATGTAATATTCCTACTTTTCAGTTGTTTGGCTAGTCTGATACCAAAGGGTTACTTTTTTGGTTATTTAGCCTCATGATTTTAATAGTAAAGCTGTTGCAACATTTGATTCTTTCCTATTTGAAGAAGTAGGAGGAGTGTTTTGGTTTTGCAGTTCATAATACTGTTAAAAAGCACTCTAAATACCTAACTAGGATTTTCAAAGAAAGGATTTTCAAAGAAACACATTTCAGCTTTTGGTAATAGTAATAGTACATTCTCTATTTTTAGTTTTACAAGAAAAAAGTAAACCTGTAAAATGTAATTACTGTGTTTAATGCTAATAAAGAGGCATTACAAAGCTTTATGCTAATTAAAACATTATTGTAATTGCAATAAATATGAGAGCAGAACTTCCAATATTTGTCTTACACAGAGCCATGTTAAGCAGGCGGTAAATGATTATGTGGTTACAGTACATGTATTCCTACCGAAAGTGGAGGAAATAAATAATTGCAAAATAAATGTTTTCCTTTTGAAGTACACTTACAAAAGTCTATTTATCAACCAATAGTTCACAGCTGTTCTGGGTTTATTTCTTATTATCTACTGCAGAAACTTGGCAATTGAATTCCTTTCAAAGGGAAAATCTACAGAGCATCTAATATACTTTTTAATAAGAACAACAAAAAGAACTAATAACTCACTTCCAGGCCAAATATGGATATTATAGAGTCCTGGCTCATAGACCCCAGCACCTTGCCTGCTCATGTTGAGCAACTTCTAGTTTTTGAGATGCATACACACACTGTATTTACACAAGCATTTCACAATTTAGGCAGAATAATACAATAAGATTTGTGATAGCCATTTTAAATGTTTAAAAGTGACTAAATTGTTCCCTTTAAGTTTGTCAGTGCAAAAAAACCTACAGATTATGAGACCCTATAACATTAGTATTGATATTAACATAAATTATTATCTAAGTCTTGGGCAGATATCAGGAAATCTAACATAGTAAGAACATAGCTAGGGACCAATGCTTTGGATAGAGGAAGAGAGGAAGAGTGAAGTTGAGAATTAAAATTCTTTGCAGTTGACTAATATGTCTTTGAGGGTGTTGCCAAAATGATATAACAAATAGAAGTGACACAGTGCATCCCACCTCCCAGCACCTGTAGTGCCCAAGCATCCTGTCTCCCAGCCTACCCATCCTGTATTAGATTTGGCATGCCAAGGCCAAAACAGTGACATCTGATTATTTCGTGCTTCTCCTTGGATTTTTCATAGGTCTTTACTGGATCATGCTGGGGACGATATGCTTTGTTCATTTTTGAAAACACCAGGGCTACCTCTCTCAGGCCCGGATTTACTCCCTTTGCCGCCCCAAGGCCGGGTCCTTCAATGCCGCCCCCCCCACACACACACACACACACATACACACACACCACCATTCTTGTCCTTTATCGATGACTGCTACAATAGATCAGTTAAAAACATATCTCCGCACACGAGAACACTGAAAATAACTGACTTTAATTGTACAGACTAAAAATACTTTAGGGTAAGCGCGCGAAGGGTAAGGATTTTTTGCGGGCAATTTTTCAGGGCAATGGCTGGTGTTAGTGCTTCAATCATCCCCGGCACCATGGTTGTTTTGGTGTCAGGATGATTGAAACACATTACTTCTATCATTACATTGTAATATAAACTGAAATAGTTCAACTCAACATAATGCAGAACCATTGGGAGCCCTGAGCGTGTCACTTGCCACTATGCCTGCCACCAGATGGAGATGTCACTTGCCATGCTGCCACCAGATGGGGATGTCACTTGCCACACTGCCACCAGATGGGGATGTCACTAGCCACGCTGCCTGCCACCAGATGGAGATGTCACTTGCCACGCTGCCTGCCACCAGATGGAGATGTCACTTGCCACGCTGCCTGCCACCAGATTGAGATGTCACTTGCCACGCTGCCTGCCACCAGATTGAGATGTCACTTGCCACGCTGCCTGCCACCAGATGGAGATGTCACTTGCCACGCTGCCTGCCACCAGATGGAGATGTCACTTGCCACCAGATGGAGATGTCACTAGCCACGCTGCCTGCCACCAGATGGAGATGTCACTTGCCACGCTGCCTGCCACCAGATGGGGATGTCACTTGCCACTATGTCTGCCACCAGATGGGGATGTCACTTGCCACGCTGCCACCAGATGGAGATGTCACTAGCCACGCTGCCTGCCACCAGATTGAGATGTCACTTGCCACGCTGCCTGCCACCAGATGGAGATGTCACTTGCCACGCTGCCTGCCACCAGATGGAGATGTCACTTGCCACCAGATGGAGATGTCACTAGCCACGCTGCCTGCCACCAGATTGAGATGTCACTAGCCACGCTGCCTGCCACCAGATGGAGATGTCACTTGCCACGCTGCCTGCCACCAGATGGGGTTGTCACTTGCCACGCTGCCACCAGATGAAGATGTCACTAGCCACGCTGCCTGCCACCAGATTGAGATGTCACGTGCCACGCTGCCTGCCACCAGATGGAGATGTCACTTGCCACGCTGCCTGCCTGCCACCAGATGGAGATGTCACTTGCCACGCTGCCACCAGATGGAGATGTCACTTGCCACACTGCCACCAGATGGAGATGTCACTTGCCACGCTGCCACCAGATGGAGATGTCACTTGCCACACTGCCACCAGATGGAGATGTCACTTGCCACGCTGCCACACTATGGAGATGTCACTTGCCACACTATGGAGATGTCACTTGCCACACTATGGAGATGTCACTTGTCACGCTGCCTGGCTGCCACCAGATGGAGGAGGGTGGAACAGCGGTGCGGGCAATGAGAGATGTCATCTCTCTCCCCCACTGCCGCACCGCTGACATTACTCCTCGATATTTTCAAAAATGGCGCCGGGTAGCGTAATCACGCTACTGCGCATGCGCCGCCCAGCCGAGCACTTACGAGCTTTCCCGAGCCCGGCCGGCTTCGGAACGGCGCATGCGCAGTAGTGTGTGGCTCGCGGCCATCATTTCTAAGGGCACCGGTGCCCTTAATCGACTCAACGGGCAGCCTGAAGGGGGGGGGGGGGGCGGCCGCGAAGTCACCGCAGGAGCGGCGCCCCTGCACCACTGCCGCCCCGAGGCCTGGCCTCGGTGGCCTTGTGGTAAATCTGGCCCTGACCTCTCTAAAGTTAGTGCAGTTATTATCTACAGCAAGGTGGTGAAAAAACACTCTTGCAAGGCACATAAAGATGAGATATTATCATCAAGATTCTGGAATGTGGGTGCACCACCAAGAACAGGTTGTGTATGTTATTTATACATTTCTTTTTTTTTTTCAACCGAGGTTGATCTTCTGGTTGCTAAGGCAGATGACAAAAGAGCAAAGCAAAAAATGAATACAAGTAGGATATCACAGGATGTTGTGGGGTGGCGGAACAGCAGAAAATAAAAACATAAAAAAGAAGGGAAAGGAGGTTGTGACCAGGTTGGAGAAGTATATACAGGTGAAGGAAGCAAGATTTAATGTAGATACTGTTAAACCTATGTAGCAGGTACCTCTTCAGATGGATTCAATCCATGAGGGGAGAGCTGCCTGCTAGCAGCTGCGTGGGCTTTTTCACCCCCCTTCCTCTTTTCTCACACACACGGAACTGCTTTCTCTTTAGCTTCCCTATTGGAGGAGACTGACAGCCAATCATCAGGAAGCAGCAGCAAAGAAGTGTGGGATATGAAGTCATAACACAAGGCAAGCTAATTGACTGACTGTTTAAGACACTAGACCACAAATCCCAGGATGCATAGCTTAGAGACAGGAGGATTGTGGGAGAGACTACAAAAGACAGGGAGGGACTAAGCCAAGGCCTCTTGTTTCCTGGTTCCCATGAGAGGAGGAACCACTCTGTTGCTGTGTGTGAGAGGGGGATTGCAGCTTACCCAGTGACACACGGGAGGCCGTTTCAACAGCTAAAAGACAGGACGCCATTATGACACACCTGCAGCCAGGAGAGTCGATCGATCACTCACTCTGTGGAGGACCACTGACTGTGCAAAGTATTGGTGAAAGAGCTTTGCCCAGGAACTTATTACATTCCATAAGATACCACACTTGAATGCTATGTACAGACCCTGTTATCTGGGACACATAAAGGAATGCTATATCACAGCACCAGCTACTTACATTCCTCCTCATCACTCTGCTATGTTGAGAGACCTTTATCCACAGAGCTCCTACATGCCGGGAAGGAGACTAAATGCAAAGCTTTGCTCAGGGTACATTACTGAGGTAACTCTTAAAGGGGACATGCCGTGGTTATTTAGAGTCCCTTCCCTTATTGGAAGTGTTATAGGCTGGCCTGGGGTTCCCCTTTAGCCATAGCATTTGTCACACATCAATAGCGTGTTTAGGGGAACCTACTTAACCTGTGTATATTGTTATTTACCCTTTTATTTGTTGCATAGTGTTACTGACTGTTTTTTTTTTTTTTTTTTTTTTACTGTTTCAACCAAGTCCTGGCTATTTACACAGGCCTTGGCTGACTAATGTTAATCTAAACTTTGTTCTACTCCAAGTAAACTTGAAATACAGTACTTTGTTGTGTATTATTATCAGGTTATTCTATTTACCACCTTGCTAGGTGTGCCAGAGGGGCTGGGACAGTTCTTTGGGGTTGAGAGGCAGAGCAACGGATTGAACCAATAATCAAAAGCAGCTCCTGTGGGGGTTTGCTACACTTAAAGTGGTTGTTAAATCACTATGCGATCTATATACCATCCCCATTGTTGGATAACACTCTGTGTTTTAGTGCTTGTGCTTTATAAAAAAAAGCAGATTTCTACCTGATTTCACAGCACCTCCCGGTGCTCACGTGGCTCCTCGGCTCTCTCTTCTCCCAGTCTGACATGTCCAGCAGGCGGGTTCGAGAAACTCCCGCTGACGTCAGATGGAGAGGTGGGGAAGAGAGAAGGAGAGCCGGGAGTCACTGGAGGCGTTGTGAAATCAGGTAGAAATCTTTTTTTTTTTATAAAGCACAGGCACTAGGACACAGGTTGTTATCTAACAATGGGAATGGAATAAAGATCACATAGTTTTGTAGCAGCGGGGAGGGGAGCAGAGGGGCGCTAGTGATGGCTGACAGGCAGGGAGGGGAGGAAGGAGGACAGAAGAAGACATACACTGATATACTGTGGTCAGTTTACAGGGGGGGGGCATAGCCAGGCAGGATCAGCCTGGTATTTCAGGTGATACAGGGTGGCAAATTGCACAGCACAAGCACTTTGCTGTATAACATGGTTTAAGGGAACAGGATACATTTTTTTTATAGGATATACTGTGGCAGCTTGGCTTTCCTGCGCAAACTGACGTACCTGTACATCAGTCCGTAAAAACAGGATAGCGGGTCCGACGGATCACGGCAAAGAAAGGCAGAACGGGGAACTGCCTATGTAAACAAGGCATTTCCCTGTTCTGCTTATTGACATGTTTAGGATCTACTGCTCCCAGTTATCAGGAGCAGTGATCTGTCATGTTTCAGTAAGCCCATCCCCCAGACAGTTAGAACATGCTGAGGAACACACTTAACCCCTTGATCACCCCCTAGTGTTAACCCCTTCCCTGCCAGTGTCATTTTTACATTGATCAGTGCATTTTTATAGCACTGATCAATGTAATAATGTCACTGGTCCCCAAAAAGTGTCATTATGGGTCAGATGTGTCCGCTGCAATGTTGCAGTCCCGCTAAAAATCGCAGATTGCTGCCATTACCAGTAAAAACAATAAAGCAAAATAAAAGTCCCTAAATCTATCCCGTAGTTTGTAGACACGATAACTTTTGCGCAAATCGCCTATTGCGAATATATATATATATATATATATATATATATATATATATATATATATATATATATATATAAATATAATTTATTTTTTATTTTTTTACCAAAAATATGTAGAAGAATATATATTGGCCTAAACTGATGAATAAATTCATTTTTTTTATTTATTTATTTATTTTTATGTTATTATAGCAGGAAGTAAAAAAATAGTTTTTTTTTTTTTTTTCAAAATTGTCGGTCTTTTTTGTTTATAGCGCAAAAAATAAAAATGCAGAGGTGATCAAGTACCACCAAAAGAACGCTCTATTTGTGGGAAAAAAGGACGTAAATTTTTTTGGGTACAGCATCACATGACCGTGCAGTTGTCAGTTAAAGCGATGCAGTGCTGTATGGCAAAAAATACTCTGGTCATTAAGGGGGTAAATCCTTCTGGGGCTGATGTGGTTAAAATTTACCTGATAAAACTTCTATTGTTTCAACGCTCATTAAGGTATTTACCACTTTTAAAAATTTAGATGTTATCATTTCTTCTGATCCTAGGGTATATAATTCACTGAATATAAATCCACCTATTTTCTAAATTTTGAGTACAATCTAAATAGTGGTGTAAACTTATTGAAAGAAGAAAATTGCTAGGCTGCTTACAGAAACACTGCTAAATCTGATCAATAAGGGACGTATAGCCACCCAAAATCCTTGTGTTTATTATCTAGCTGCAGATGCATAATATTTTATGGGTTGGGGTAAGGGGATTTACTCATTGTAAGATTTATTTAGTGTGTGTGGGAGAGGCGGATTTGGAGAAAGGGGATATTTTTTATACCAAAAAAGGCGCTTCTATTTTTTAAAAATTTAGATTAAAAAAAAATGAATGATCAAAATTTAAGGGATTTACCGTTTGGAACAAAAAAAATTTTGTTATTCAGCCAATTAAATGAAAATTCATCTTTGAAATTATTTCATCAGCTCCAAGATTACTTTTTATGAAATATTTACAATTGCATTATGCAATAAATGCCCAAGGGAAACTAAACTAACTAAAGGGAAAATTATAAGATACCAGATATAGAGGATGTAATGAGGTCTGAGTGCACAAATGGTTTTATCTGTCCTGTATATAATGTTTTATTTTCTAAATATATAATTAAATACTGTATCCTTTGGGGTGGTATGGTCAAAAGACCTACAGAATATACGTTGTAAATAAAGACAAATAGTTGGACGTTTTGGGGATGAGTCTTCTCATCACATTATCAGCTTTATACAAAGAACTAAAAACATTTTTTATGGGACTTTAAATGAGGTACAACATTTACATAAAAAGATTTATTAAGCAATAGATGAAAATCTTTTACATGAATAAGAACATTTTTAAAACAGCAGGGTGATTTGTAAACACTACCGTGTAACAGCATACAATCTACATAATATTCATATAGTGATACATATACAAGTTCCTCTCTTCCACAAAAAATCTCCATGCATTTCATGACAATAATCTCACTTCTTTAGGAGCAGATGCCCATTGTAAAATCTATAAGCCAATAAACTGTTTCATAAAGTATGTTTAAAAATACCCTCAAAACAGGGGGAGGGTGGAGATGATGTAATATTTATACATATGCGGTAGATGTCCATTATTAGAACAATACTTACAAATAAGTTATACAATAATCTAACACAACACCTCCAAATGGAAACTGTTGCCAGGTGTTTGGCCCAGGAGTTGTGGGAGAAAGACATGGCACCCCAATGGGAATAATCAAGGAGCAGTACCTAGAATTATATGCATGGGATAAGAAAGCCTAATGAGAACAGATGAAGAAGCCTATTAAACATAGACAAAGTGACATGTACAAAAAGTACAACCCATGGGAGAAAAGTGAAAGAAAGTGCCAGAATGTTGTACTCTTAGTAAAAATAGTGTTCATGTACATCAGCAAATGGAATGCCTTACTATACAGTAAATATATATTTTTTTTTAAATCAGAGAAAGTTTTATTGTGTCGTACAAAATACATTACATGTTGTATGATGGCAGCAAAACAGAGATTTAGAAAAAACTTAATCAGCTCACAGACCAACAAGTTATGCGTTTTAAAGAACAACGTGTAAATCCACGACACTACATATAGTACAATGACTTATCTTGAAAAGAGAAAGAAAAAGGAAAGGAAAAAACTATGCCAAGTGGGTGAGGTAACACCCTCCCACTCACACAGCAAAACCGAGGGCCAACGGGCCTAACAGATAGCAAAATCGCTCATATTTTACCTACTCTTAGAAGAATTTCTCCATCTGTTTTCCAAACGGGTTGAATGTGCTTGTTTTGTGATATCCATACCAGACTCTGTGTCTGTCTACGTTCATCATATTCTAGATATCTAACTTTTAGTCATAATATTTCACATCTGTAACAGCCGGTTCAAAACCAATTGGGGAGGTGCTAGTCCTGGAGTTTCCAACCAGGCTTGCCATATGGAGTAAAATTTGCAAGATGCATCTCTATGCTGATATGTTAGGTGCTCCCTAACAAGAATGTAATTAACCTGGTCCACCCATTCTTTTTTCGTGGGTTCATGAGGGGATAGCCAGAATCTGGCCACCACCTTCCTGGCAAGATATAGTAATCTGATCACTGCTATCTGTGAATGTAATGGATAGATTTCTTCATCTATAGCACCTAATGCACACACCAAGGGGTCCAGAGGGACCCTATTCTGGTAAACTGTGGAGATAGCTTCAGTCATTTTGACACAGTATCGGTGTAGTTTGGGACATCTCCAGATTAGATGGATTAGAGAGGGGTGTCTCTCCTTCCCAACGATGCAACTGGGTGGCTGTACGGTATGCCCTATGTAGCAAGAATAACTGAGATAGTCTATGTGATTGTGATACTAATGTATTTGGCCCAGATTGCAAGCATAGCTCCCATATTTCATCAGTTATTTCCCCTAGGTCCTCTGTCCAACCCATTCTACACGGTAGGGCCACAGCGTTCTGTGCCGATTCCAGTAGGCTTGAGTATATATGTGAGATCAGGCCCTTTTTCTCTTGACCATAAAAAATGTCTTTTATCAGTGGGTGGCTAGACAGTATTAATGTAGATGTACAGCCCTGTGTCTGGATAGCATGTCTTAATTGGAGACATTTGTAGAATTGGTGTTTGGGTAAGTTAAATTCTGTTATCTATCCGTAAAGGATTTCAGCACATTATTATTGAATATTTGGGAAATATTGCAAATACCAGCAGCTCTCCATAATTGAAACCCTTGTAGATGGCATATCTCTGCCATATTAACATTGTCCCATAGCGGGGTCTCCATAAGGAATCCTGACACCCTTAGACTATTCTTGAGAGTGGTCCAAAGCTTTTTTAGGAGGATGACAGTGGGCGCCGTTTGTGGCAGGTGGGATGGGCGCGCCTGCAGACCCGCCAGCACGGAGGAAATACTTGTTCTAGGCTATCGATCGGGTCAGAATCACTGGGTGATCCTAGACCACTCAGGTGTTGTAACTGAGATGCATAGAAATAAAGCTTAGGATTAGGAACAGCTGCTCCTCCCCAATCTTTGCCATTCTGCAGAGTGGAAAGGCTGATCCTTGCTACCGCTTTTTCCATATCAGTGATCTGAACAGAGTATCTATGCGCATGAACCATCTATGCGGTATCCATTGAGGGGAGTTGTGCATTATGTATAACAGTTGGGGGCCCCATACCATTTTAATCAAGTTTATTCTTCCTATTACTGTCAATGGTAGTTTACACCAAGTGTTGCAAGTCATTTGGAGTCTTTTAAATAGGGGTAGTAAATTGTCTTCCAGATAGGTCAAAGGATTAGCAGAGACCAGTGCACCCAAGTATTTAAATGAGGAGGCAACATTGAGGGACTCTGCACCAACCGGCAAGGCAACCAGTGGGTCATCCAAAGGCAGCAGAATCGATTTACTCCAGCTGATGGAGAATCCCGACAAAGAGCAAAAATGCTGGATCTCTTCCATAGCACTGGTGAGGGATGTGTTCGCATCCTCCAAATACAGGAGGGTGCATAAAGGGAGATCTCCTCGGTACCTGATGTCCTGTAAAACCCCACAATATTAGAGGATAACAGTATGGCAGCCGCCAGTGGTTTCAGAGCTAGCACAAATAGCAGGGGTGACAGTGGGCACCCCTGTCTTGTGCCTCTAAAAAGGGGGAATGGGTCCGGAAGATCCCCATTCACGCATATCCTAGCCGTAGGGGCAACATATAACAATCTCACCCAGGAAATAAATGTATCCCCCAATCCGAAGCGTTTCAGAATCTCCCACAGGTAAGGCCACTCGATGCTGTTGAAGGTCTTAGCTGCATCTAATGATAGTATAACTCTCTGGCCCAGATTATCTACAGGTAGCTGGAGATTAAGAAATAATCTTCTGATATTAAGGGCTGTGGACCTAGTGGGTATAAACATGAATTAATCTTCATGAACAAGTTTGTGGATAACTTTAGCTAGTCTAGTGGCTAGAACCCTGGCTAGTAGTTTCACATCTGTTGTTAGCAGCAAAATGGGTCTATAGGAATCTGGAGATTGAGCCTCTTTGCCTGTTTTTAACAGTAGGATAATTATCACTTCATTCAGATTGGGAAGGCATCCCTTTTCAAATGCGTCTAGGAATATCTCCCTCAACTAAGGGAAATCAGTGTTTCAGAGTAGCATTTGTATACCTCCGCCGGCAAGCCATCCGCCCCTTGAGACCTGCCGGGAGAGGAAAGTGCCAATGCATCAAGCATCTCAACCGCAAGAGAAGCATTCAGTAGCTCCGCATCCAATGCTGAGAGCTGTGGAATGTGGCTCCTGTCAAGGAAGGCCCCTATTTCCTCCAGAGTCGGCAAAACTTTAGAGGAGTACACACCAGCATAGAAATCTCAAAAAGATGATAGTATGTCAGCATGCGAAGTGACCAGGTCTCCCTGTGAATTGTTAATAGCCTCAATATATGAGGATCCCCTTTGTGATCTTATCATCATGGCTAGCATATGACCTGTACTTTCCCCTTCTTCAAAATATCTCTGTTGAAGAAAGAACCTTGTATTTTCAGCTTTTGTCAAAACCATATGCTTTGCAATATTTTGAGCCTCCTCCCAAGCTCTTTCGTTTTTTTCAGAGGGGGAGTCGACAAACATCGACTCTGCCCTCAGCCTCGCAAAGCACGGATCTTTCCCAGGACCCTGTTTTGTCCTTGATGACTGCAATTGTTTTAATAAATTACTAGGGCTAGCTGTTGGCTTATTAATGAGTATGAATGTGGATAGCTTGTGATGTATGGGGTCAGGGTTAGGAAATAACGACAACCAAAACTGATTAATTTTCCAAGAAACCCGCTTGGCCACCCCTGATTTAAGAATTTTAATACATAATGGAGAGTGGTCAGAAACAGTTCTAGCAGTGTATTGTGCTGATGAGATCAGTGGGAGCATTGTCTCATTACCTAGGCTAAGGTCGATCCTGGAAAGTCCTCCGTGTGAGGCTGAGTGGCATGAGTAGCACTTGACCTGCGGGTGCTGTAGCCTCCAAACATCTAGCAAGCCCAGCTCCAACAGAAGCCGAGCAAAGGGAGTCTGGCCCTTTCCCATGGTATGTGGTTGGGCTCATTTAGAGTATTTGTCAAGGTCTACATCAAGATAATTATTGAAATCACATACCACAAGTGCAGGTATATTGGGGTGGTGTGCTAGGAAATTAGCCACCAGCTTGACAACCTCTACTAAAAAGGGAAGGAGGATATACACATTCATGATAATGCATTGTAACCCATCGAGTGTACCTAATAGAAATATGTATCAACCATGTAGGTCAACAAGTGAGGTTGAGCATGCAAAAGGCATGCTCGTACCAACCAATATACTGACTCCTCTGGAGTAGGAGGAGAAGACAGAGTGAAACTGAGTGCCAAACATCTTGGTGGAAAATGGAGATGTCTGACCAGGGGACAAATGAGTCTCCTGTAGACACCCCATGGAGGAGTTCAGGCATTTAAGCATTTGGAGTACCGCTAGTCATTTCACTCTGTCTCCAGGACCCCGTACATTCCAGCTTATAAACACATTGCAGTTAGCCATAAGGTATCAAAGCAGTAGCATACAAAGAATATAGCAGTAAGAAGGATAAATAATGGTTTGGGTTAAACCCAGTCAGCGAATTATGAGGATAAATAACCTCCCTTATTAGCACCAATTGAGTCCAAAGGGCACACAGTAGTCTACGAACCTGAGGGTGATCCCTGTGAAAAAACATGTTAGGCGGGTAGAGAGAGCGTATGGACCAACATGGTCCAACATAACAAAACAACAAAAAAACTGTACTGTGCATGAGGGACCTGCAACTTGGGGGCTAAGTTCAGTAGCCGGCTTTGGGGAGCCAACAGGCACCATGCCATGTGGTGTTTTCTCTGGCCTTATTAGTTCTGGTGTGACTTGTGTAGTTAGTCCTCCGCCTTTCTAAGATCAATGTATGCAAATTCAGACATTGTCTCCTCCGAAACGGTGTGATTCAGTGTATTGGGTGTATATATCAGCAATCAGGTTGCCCTCCAGCATCTGTTAAGTTCCTCTCGCATGGAGTGCTCCTCTCTATCCAAACACTGAATCACCATTGTGGGCTTGTCTAAGAAGTGTACTTCATCTCTGGCAACCACCCGCAGGCAGGCGGGATATTTCCAGGGAGCGAAGTCTCTTTTTGACCTCATTAAATTGGGCCCTCTGCTTTTGGACTTCCGCTGAAAAATCTGGGAACAATGAGATTTTTGAGTTATCCATTACCAGGGCATCACCTAGGGATCTTGCTTTGGACAGAATAGCATCCCGATCTTTATAGTTGAGCAGTTTAAACAAAAAGGCTCTGCGAGGGCTGCCTGGAGGAAGAGGCCTGGTAGGAACGCGGTATGCACACTCCACTGCAAACATAGCTGAAAATGTCTCTTTTCCAAACTTGCTCTGCAGCCATTGCTCTATGAAGTGCACTGAGTTTTTCCCTTCCATCTTTTCATTTATACCTATGGACCTTATATTGTTTCTGCGGAGTCTATTTTCCAAATTGTCGAGTAGCATGCTTGGCTACTAACAGTCACTGGGCATGAGACTCTCTTTGCATGGGCGCCCATTCTTCTTCTATTATACTGATGTGCCCTTCAATGGCTGAAGTGCGATCCCTTAATTTTTGCATGTCCTGGCGCAAGAAGGACATTTCAGCTTTTACCCCCTTAACTTCTGAGGCTAGTGCTGTTATGGATAGGTTACAGGATGTCACCACAGAGAAAATATCTTTCAATGTGGGTTCAGGCCCTGCTGAGCTGTGAGATGTCGTGGCGTGTGGGGTCTGACTCACAGAGTTTATACTCACAGCGTTCCATGGCAGTAATGGCGCCATCTGATCCTCCAGTGGCACTGTGTCATCGGCGTCTGTCTGTGTGCCGCTGTGATCATCTGGCTGGTCTCCGGGTAGGTCCGGTGGGTCCTGGGAGCCTGGGGGGAGAACAGATTCTGTGTTTCCTCCCTATACTTGTCTATCGTTGATTTGTGTGCTGGGCCACCATCTTGGGCTGCATAGTCCGGGATGGCTTGAGATGTAGGGCCACGTCTGGACATCTTTTCTGTGGGTATGAGCTATCGCCATGACCGCGGAGAGGTACGGTATCCACCGGAGGGCTGTATGGCTGCAAAGGCTGGTGTCTCTGGGTGTTCTGCAGGATACTTGCACAGAGTCTCGGCAGAGCTCACAAGTTGTGCGTCCGGCTGCATCCACTGCCAAGCCACGCCCATACAGTAAATATATTATGTCTACCTGGAATAAAAAAGAAAAAGTAGAAAGAAAAAGAGAGAAAAAGTATAGTGTCTAGAACCAGTGACCCATAGGGAAATATACAGTATATATACAGTAGTACTTAAATAAAAAAACACAAACAATCCAGATTATTAGGTTTGTCAGCTATACATAGAATGCATAACACTCCTGATTAAATATATAGAGTGTGCATTACATATATAGAGCTAATTAGAAATGTACTAGATGTGATCAGGCCCAGGATAATATATTTATCTTATTTGGAGATGAGAGAGAGAAGACCCCAGAGTTGGTATAATATTTAAGTAAAATGGTTCAACACAGTAATAAAATATTTAACAATAATATTGTATGTGACCCATATACATTCAACCAGGGAACATTTGATATAGGGACTTTGTAGGGTATTGTTTTACCAGAAAATTATTAGTGTAGAGGTGGATTTTGCCCTATTCAGACAGTGAGTGGATATTGATGGCCAATTTGAATATGAAATTATTGAAGTTGACTTTTTAGCATAGGGAATTTTTTCAAATAGCTTCAGACTTGGGTTTGGTACCAACCTACTTGGTACTAATTTGCTTGATAATATCACTGGAAAAATATGAAAATTAGGGGGAATATACAGTATGTTGGTGTGAATGGTTATATTCTTGCCTGTTTGGATTGTGATTAAGACCCCTTTACACTTTACCGCTTTGGCACCGCTGGCGGGGTGTTTTCAACCCCCCATAAGGGGTTAAAAAGGGGTTTAAAGCGCCCGCTTAGTGCTGCTTTTAAAGCGCTTTTAAGGCGTTTTGAAAGTTGCGCCCATTCATTTCAATGAGCAGGGGAGGTGGAGGAGCAGTGTATACACCGCTCCCCCACCGCCCCAAAGATGCTGCTTGCAGGATATGGGATAGATTTGATGTATAATGTTTTAAACTATGTAATGTTTTGATATTGTAATTGTATATGATTATTTTTAAATGGTTTTTTTTTGCCCTTTTTTGTGTTTTGTGATATTTATCCATTGTAAAACATGTATAGTGAACAAAAAATGAATATGTCTTTCTTTAACATCAACTGATCTTTTATTAACCACTTCAGCCCTGGACCATTTGGCTGCCTAAAGACCAGAGGACTTTTTCCAATTTGGCACTGCGTCACTTTAACTGCTAATTGCGCGGTCATGCAATGCTGTACCCAAACCAAATTTGTGTCCTTTTCTTCGCACAAATAGAGCTTTCTTTTGATGGTATTTGATCACCTCTGCGGTTTTTATTTTTTGCGCTATAAACGGAAAATGACCAAAAATGCCTATGTCATTTCTTGAGGTGCTAAAATGGCAGGGCAGTACAAACCCCCCCCCCCCAAATGACCCCATTTTGAAAAAGTAGACACCCCAGGCAAATTGCTGAGAGGCATGTTGAGCCCATTGAATATTAATTTTTTTTTGTCCCAAGTGATTGAATAATGACAAAAAAAAAAAATACAAAAAGTTGTCACTAAATGATATATTGCTCACACAGGCCATGGGCATATGTGGAATTGCACCCCAAAATACATTCAGCTGCTTCTCCTGAGTACAGGGATACCACATGTGTGGGACTTTTTGGGGGCCCCGAAAACCAATCACCGCCTTCAGGATTTCTAAGGGCGTAAATTTTTGATTTCACTCCTCACTTCCCATCACAGTTTTGAAGGCCATAAAATGCCCAGATGACACAAAACCTCCCCAAATGACGGGGATACCACATGTGTGAGACTTTTTGGAAGCCTAGCCGCGTACGGGACCCCGAAAACCAAGCACTGCCTTCAGGCTTTCTAAGGGCGTAAATTTTTGATTTCACTCTTCACTGCCTATCACAGTTTTGGAAGCCATGGAATTCCCAGGTGGCATAAAACCCCCCCAAATGACCCCATTTTGGAAAGTAGACACCCCAAGCTATTTGCTGAGAGGAACTGTCCTGGCATTTTATGCACAACATTTAGAAACTTATGTCACACATCACCCACTCTTCTAACCACTTGAAGACAAAGCCCTTTCTGACACTTTTTGTTTACATGAAAAAATTATTTTTTTTTGCAAGAAAATTACTTTGAACCCCCAAACATTATATTTTTTTTAAAGCAAGTGCCCTACAGATTAAAATGGTGGGTGTTTCATTTTTTTTTTCACACAGTATTTGCACAGCGATTTTTCAAATGCATTTTTGGGGGAAAAAACACACTTTTTTAAAATTTTAATGCACTAAAACACACTATATTGCCCAAATGTTTGATGAAATAAAAAAGATGATCTTAGGCCGAGTACATGGATACCAAACATGACATGCTTTAAAATTGCGCACAAACGTGCAGTGGCGACAAACTAAATACATTTTTAAAAGCCTTTAAAAGCCTTTACAGGTTACCACTTTAGATTTACAGAGGAGGTCTACTGCTAAAATTACTGCCCTCGATCTGACGTTCGCGGTGACACCTCACATGCATGGTGCAATTGCTGTTTACATTTGACGCCAGACCGACGCTTGCGTTCGCCTTTGCGCGAGAGCAGGGGGGGGACAGGGGTGCTTTTTTATTTTTTTTTATTATTTTTTTTTTAAATTTTTTTTTTTATTTTTTATCTTATTTTTAAACTGTTCCTTTCATTTTTAGTAATCATTTTTATTGTTATCTCAGGGAATGTAAATATCCCCTATGATAGCAATAGGTAGTGACAGGTACTCTTTTTTGAAAAAATTGGGGTCTATTAGACCCTAGATCTCTCCTCTGCCCTCAAAGCATCTGACCACACCAAGATCGGTGTGATAAATTGCTTTCCCAATTTCCCAATGGCGCTGTTTACATCCGGGGAAATCTAAGTCATGAAATGCTCGTAGCTTCCGGTTTCTTAGGCCATAGAGATGTTTGGAGCCACTCTGGTCTCTTATCAGCTCTATGGTCAGCTGGCTGAATCACCGGCTGCATTCTCAGGTTCCCTGTTGAGACAAGAGAGCCAGAGAAAAACACGGAAGACGGTGGGGGGTGCATTCCCTCCCACGGCTTGTAAAAGCAGTCTAGAAGCTAATTAGCCACTAGGATTGCTTTTACATGAAAGCCGACTGCTGGCTGAAAAGAATGATACCAAGATGATACCTAAACCTGCAGGCATCATTCTGGTATAACCACTCAAATTCGTGAATGGCGTACCTGAAGACAAAAAAATGGTTAACAATAAAACACAGTAAACGGTAAAGTATAAAAGCAAACAGCTGAAAAGCAAACATGATAAAACATAATAACAATAAAACATTGCAGAATAGAATACAGTAAAAAAGAGCAGAACAATAGAGAGAGAATAGAGAGAGAGAGAGAACAATACAACGACAACTATTTTTTTTTATTTTATATATATATATATATTTTTTTTTTACACTTTTTTTTGTAACTAACTTTTATAACTGTAACCGGTTCCAGGTTCGGGTCTCTCAAAATGCGATGGCATCTTGGGAGACCCTGTGAAAGTGTGCCTAGTCTGTGCAATGCTGTACCCTACGCTAATACTCAACTAGTGTATGGTAGCGTTCAAAACATTCACCAATGCAAAGACCAGGATTGTCAGGACAGGAGGGACAATAATAGCGGGTGTCACGCCTATATCCGCGCTTGCTGCAGACACAACATCTTTTTTGGTGGGGTTCGCTGGGTAGGGGTACTCGCGAGGACATAAAGAAAATGCCTCTCATGCAGCCGACTGCATTTGGTTGGGGATGTGAATGGGGGAAGTACGGGTGCTGTAGAAGTGGTGGATTCCCAATTAGGATTGGCGAATGCAACAGGAAGGGCATTATGGGAACGACAGGCCTGTTTGTCTTCTTGGTGGCAGCGGGACACTACTTGTGCTTGCCACCTCACCAGCTTAAACTGCACTTATGGAACTCGCCACGTCACCAGGTGTTACTGCAGTGCTGGTTTGACTATGACCGGGGTGTACTAGGCTGCTGGTGCTTGCCAGTTCACCAAAACGCTACCAAAAAAACTGTTAGCAATCGCAGGGATCAGGCCTGACTCTGCGAACGCTGCAGGTATGCGTTTAGTCTTTTGTAAGTGACAGTGATTGATCGATACTGCACTTGGGAGGGCTGGGCTGGGCCGGGCGGAGGGGCAAAACACAGGTGCTAGCAGGTATCTGGGCTGATCCCGCTAACACTGTGTTTTTGGGAGCCCTAAACTGCTGCGGACGCTAGTATAGATCTGATCGGATCAGATATTGATCCGATCAGATACTATACCACTAAGGGAGGTGTACGGTGCGTGCGTGGGTGTTAGCGGTACTGATGCTAACCTGGCGCTGCCTGGGGCTGGTGCTTGCCAGTTCACCAAAATGCTACCAAAAAAACTGTTAGCAATCGCAGGGATCAGGCCTGACTCTGCAAACGCTGCAGTTATGCGTTTAGTGTTTTGTAAGTGACAGTGATCAATCGATACTGCACTTGGGTGGGCTGGGCTGAGCCGGGCGGAGGGGCAAAACGCAGGTGCTAGCAGGTATCTGGGCTGATCCCGCTAACACTGTGTTTTTGGGAACCCTAAACTGCTGGGGATGCTAGTATAGATCTGATCGGATCAGATATTGATCCGTACAGATACTATACCACTAAGGGAGGCGTATGCTGCGTGCGTGGGTGTTAGCGGTACTGGCGCTATTCTGACGCTGCCTGGGGCAATGCATATCACCGCCGGGTGATCAGGGGGCTAAACCTTTATTCGGTAATAAACGGCGGGTGCCCTGACACTATAAAAAATAAACGAACTAACCAGCATCACCCATAACAGTTATACGGTGATCAGTGGTGAAAGGGTTAACTAGGGGGCAATCAAGAGGTTAAAACATTTATTAGGTAGTATATGGGGGTCCCTGTCCCTATAAAATGCTGACGGCGAACCTAAATATTTACCACCCTAACTAGCGTCACCAGTGACACTAATACAGCGATCAGAAAAATGATCGCTTAGCGACACTAATGGGACAGTCCGGGGGTTTTACAGTCTCAGTAAGACTTTGTGAGGCATGCAGGGTTAATTTCAGAGTGCTGACAAAGTGGGATACATCAGAAGCTCTGATGACAATAAATCAATTCTCAAATGGGATGGGAAAAAAATGTTGTTTGCAGCAAGGGAAAGCAAAAAGAGCTATGCATAATGATAATCCAAAAGTTTTTTCCATGCACCTGACATCATCTCTTAAGATAAGTGTGCCATAATGCGAAGGATGTTGTGCAAGAAATAACCCCACAAAACACCACACAGGGGGATTTAGTTAAACTAAAAGTGTTTTCTCGCCAAAGACTTTCTTTCTTACTTCCGAATAGTGGAGGGGTTAGAACCCCCGTCAAGTTTTTATCGCTACCTGGGGCGCCATTACAGAGACAGCCCCTCATTTACTGTCCCACTGAAAGTGTTTTACCATAGAGGAAGTGCCAATAACCCTCCCACAGCAACATATACAGAAATACTTTCTTATTTTTAGTAGAGTAGGGAAAGGCTAGAACCCTAGTCAGCTTTTTTTTTTCTGTATCCTAGTTTCAGATTTTCTTATCACTTCCTGTCTGGTGAAACTATTGCCATCAGGTCAGGAAGTAAGGGTATAAATCTCATCAGGCAATAAATAGCAGCAAAAACTGGACAGGCGTTCTCTTTATTCCCCCATCTTTCGAAAACGACATCAAAGTTTGTTTTCTTCATATGAACACAAATGTTTATTTTTACCTCAACAGCCTCCTTTGATGTTCACAGACTTGTCAAACTATTTTCTCCCAAATTAGCCAGTTTGCCCCCCTGAATCTCCAAATGCTGAAATTTAAACAGCTGGAAGACCCAGGTAAAGTAATTGAACAAATTTAGTCATTGACCATATTTAACATCACTTGAGATCCTTGGTATTATTTTTACATTATTGCAGCACTTGATAACTGTAATTTAATGATGGGAGTGTGACTAGTACATATAGACAAGCATTGGGTCATCAATATTAAAAAGATTCTGCTATAAGTTTCTCTCAATAACCGCATAATTTTAATAGGGTCAGATGTGAGGAAAATGCGTTTTGTTTCCTCAACATTGGGGCAAGGTGCCTTGCAGGCAGGTGCTTTCCTGCTCCCTTGCAAGCTACCCATTCTATGTTATGAGACAAATGGCCTGGCCTTGTTGAGGAAGAAGGGTCTACTTTTTTACTGCCCTTCCTATTAATGGCTACCAAGGCTGAAGGCCTGGATAAAGTCCAGGTTGGACTTTAAGGCTTGGTTCACACTGGAACCGGCTGCAGATCTCACAGGAACACTGTGTGTCCCTGTTCTCCGGTTCAGGGATAAATCGGGGCTGAATCTCTGCCTAAATTTGGCCCTGAAATGGAGCCAAAGATGCACAGCGTTTCTGTGCAGTGTGCGCCGCAGCCACCCTGGAGACATGTGAATCGGCTCCATAGAGAGCTGCTCACAATCTCCTGCTATGCAAATTGGTGTGAACCCAACCTTAAGGGGAATTCCACACTGTTTTTTCAATTTGTTTTTTTTTTACTGTAACTTTTAACTGCTTCCCTTCCGCTCATGGTAAATAAATGGCTCATAAATCTGCACATAGCTCCAATTTATCAAATGCAGTGACTTTTGAAGCTTTAGAATGTTGCTTGGAACAAGTTGCTTCCTTGGGCAAATATGGATAGTCAGTCAGAAATGAATCAAAGTCAGAAGATAACAATTTTGGTGTCTTGCATTTTCCTGTAACTTTATTATTTACACACACACACACACAAGCACATATCGAGTGTATATATCACAGTTGTATGTGGCAGTTGTGACATATTTGTTATGTATGAAAATGCAGTGTTATAAGCCAAGGTTGTATAAGGAATAGGAAAAGAGAAAACTATACATGTTCCCTTCAGCAAGTATATAGTATTATACAATTGCATTTGTTACTGCATTCAGTGGGTATAAAGGTTACCTGCTGTTCACAGTGTTAGGCTTTTATTTTTTGAAATGTAATCAATGACCTTTAAATAAACACTTTCTGTGTTTATAGAAAATTGCTATGCATTCTTAGTACTCTCTAGAAAATCAGTTGCATTGAAGAATAAAAATATGGAATTGCCATTAGCAGTATAGAAGACGACCTAAAAAAAATTAGTCATTTACCAGTTTTAAATTTTTTGTGCCATGATGTTTTGCAGATGATTGTGAATTTTCATTCACCTGAAATTTTGGCAAAAATCAGGTGATTTTGGCAATATTTTGCTATTGGAGTCTATGGGAAAGGCAAAATTAAAGTGATTTGTGCTGTTTTAAATGTGCATTGGCAACGGTAATGATAATAATGGGTGCTATTCGATAAACTCATTTCAACTATCCAGGACCTGTGCTATTGTTGAAAAACTCCCCCATTAACCCCATTTTTATTATGTTTTTCACAGAAAAGAACAGATAGCATAAAAAGGAAAATAAGACATTTAAAGCAACATAACAAATATTACTCTTACAATAAAATAAAAAACATAAATATAAAGAACACCCCACCCCCCCACCCCCCGACCTCTACCAAAAAAACACCCTGTAAATGGGATTTTAAAAGAGTAGGCTTCTTTTAAAAGCAAAAGAAACTCAATGTGTGAAACAAAGTATCAGTTTTGATGAAAATTTGCTGATGGCAAAGTTCATAATATTATTAATATTATTATTTTAGGTTATTTATATAGCATGAACAATTTAAAAAGTGCTATACATATACATTGTGCATCCACATCAGTCCCTGCCCTCAGCTAGCTTACAATCTAAGGTCCCTATCTCATATTCCCGCACACACATACTAGGGCCAATTTAGACAGGAGCCAACAACACGGAAAAATGTATTTTGTCATAATTATTGCATTCATTCCTAATGACATCTACTAATATACTTTTTGCATTTTCTAACACTGTAAATATAATCATGGAAATGTGATTGACTGCTTTGTGGAATACAATTTTTTTCAGAAATGTTTTAAATAATTACGTCTTCTCTGTCATGCCATGTGAATGCTTGATGACTTTTTTTACAAAGTCCACTTAAAGTGGATGTAAACCCAATTCATGAAATTTGAGCTAGGCACATATATCTGCAGTGTTTTTGTTATCTCTCCTCAAAGAGCTAAGTCCGATAGCTCTCTCCTGACCCTTTCCTCTGTTGTCAGCCTGATAACTCCTGACAAATTTTCGGACACATCAGATAAAAGCATCCTTAAATTTGTGTCGGGGGAGGTTGCTTTAAATCGATTAGCAGTCAGCTGGCCCTGTTACAAAATGCCTCTGAGAGTCTCTGCCTATGGGGAGAGGGGGTGTGTGCCTTTCCTCAAATCAGCAATTTTAGCTTTCTTGGCTGTATGCCCAGACATTACACTCTGTGTTAAACAGGAAGAGAAAATCTCCTAACATGATCTGAACTTTCTAAACAGTATATAAATGTGAAGACCGCAGATATGTATGTAAAACTTATGTAGGGAGATTTGTTTCATCCCTGTGTATTATCTGTGGCTGTTCTCTTCACTGGGTGTATGGAGGGTTTACTACGACTTTAAAGCCAAAAAAAAAAAAAACTATGATCAAATTAGCTACAGTTATTTATTCTGGAATCCAATGAACATATTTACAATGCTTGATCTGATGACCAAGTATCATATAGTTTACAGAATTCTTTTTTTTGTTTTTGTTTTTTGTTTCAAAAGATTTTTATTTTATGTTAAGAGAGTCATGTTATACAAGTGAAATAACAGTACATAGTCAAATCTTTCATTGAGCTAGTAATTACATGAACATCAGATTAATGTTATACTTTACATCCGGCATTTGAGGTACATGAAAGTACAATTATTTGAACAACTTTTCTCAATATAAGAAAAAAAAACGAAAAAAAAAAACATACTGCATTAGTGTCTACTATGCTAACCATAGGTAAGTATAGCTATAATAGGTGTTTAAGTATAACATGTGAAGTAACTAAGAGATGTAACACATGTTGGCCTGTATGTCAACATAAATTCTGCGGCCTATAAATTTATTTGTGTGGAGTAATTAGGACAAGAAAGAGACAGCAGTTCCTTATTCCCGCACCCCTAAAGGGAACATGCTATGCGGGGAGTATGGTAATCACAATTTTGTTTATACTGGCTTTGATGTATGTAAGGGAAGGATAGGTGGGGAAGGCGGGGTATCGGATATGTTGTCCTAACTGTGTTGTGGATTAATGATTGGGGTGCTGAATATCAGACATTGTCGGAATCATAATCAATAGGATGTGTAGTTAGGATCAAAAGATGTTTGTGTCGCTTCACGTACTTTACGGTAGGAGGGTGAGAGTGTACTTATAAAAACCCTGTACAGGGATAATGTACCTGTAAGTCTAAATGCTAGGACGTTTGCAACCCAATCTATAAAGGTCTATCAGGTTCTTATCTTTTCATGTCATGTTTACAGATTTTGAAGAAACTCTTGGTATTTTGGGGACTCCCTGAAGTGAATCCAACATGCCCAAGTTTTTCCATATTTTGTGGGAGTATCATTGGCTTGATGCATTAAGTTTTCCATCTCAGAGATTTTCTCTATACGCTTGAACCATTCTGTCATAGTAGGTGGGGTATTGCTCCTCTAGTGTATTGGAATGCATTGTTTGGCAGCATTCACTAGATGGAGTGTGAGGGATTTTTTATAGGCATGGTGTGAAATCGTGGAATGACGTAGTAGGTATGGTCATGGTGTAAAAGATAAGGTGTAAGTAGTGACATGTTGTATCACCTCATGTACTTTTGTCCAAAATGGTTGTATCCAAGGGCATTTCCACCAGATATGAAGCAGAGAGCCCACGTCATCGTTGCATCTCCAACACATGGGGGAAACAGATGGGTGGTAAAGGTGAATTCTGTCTTGTGTTTTGTACCATCTCGAATATATTTTGTATGAATTTTCTTGTGTCGAAACATTTACGGAGCCTTTATGGATGTGTTCGTAAATGTTTTCCCATTCTTTTGTAGATAAGGTTAGTTCGAGTTCTGTTTCCCATTTTTGGTTGGCCATCATGACTGTGGGGTCTAGGTCAACAAACAATAGTGAATAGACCTCCGAGAAAAGGTGTCTTTGTGGAGGTGTGCTGTTGCAGAGTGTTTCAAAGGGAGTTAGGTCTCTAAACCATTGGGAAGTAGGATTGGCAGTGGTTAGAAAATGTCTGATTTGTAGAAATTTGTAAAATGGTATGTGATATTCAGGGAAATTGAGCTTGTTGTAAGGAAGCATTGCACCCTTCTGGAAGAATTGTGATGCTCTAAGAGGAGGTTGGGCAGTTGTTTGAGGTCGATCGCAAAGTTGTATTCCAGGTGTGAAGTCTGGGTTATTGGTCAGGGGGGATCATCGGTCCTGGGGAGGAATGCCATCCAAATATTTTGGCTGTAGTTGTGAAGGCTTGGATAGTGGGACCCGTCAACGGATGTGTAGTGTATTCTTTAGGTAGTGCTTTCATATCAATCCAGGGTAGGTGATTAAGGGGCACTCGTGAAAAGGCGTCTTCGATGTTGACCCAGTCTTTAGTGGATTTGTGTATATGCCAATCAATAATTCTCATGATATGACAAGCCCAGTGGTATTTCTGGATGTCTGGGAGGCTGAGGCCTCCTTTTAGTTTGGGGATAGTCAGTTTATTCCAGCTTAGTCTGGGGGTTTTTGCTGCCCATATGAAATTGCGACAGATTCTTTTGTATGCGTTAAAAAATGAAATGGGTAATTTGATTGGTATGGTCTGAAGGATATATAGGATTCTAGGCAGGATATTCGTCTTTATGATGGCAATCCTTCCAAACCAAGAAAAGGGGCCAGATGACCATGTACCGAGGTCTTTTTGGATATTACCGAGGATTGGTAGATAATTTCTATCGTATAACTCCTTGAAGTGCGTCGGTATTCGGATCCCTAAATAGGTAAGGGCATGGGGCTCCCATTGGAAGGGGAAATTCATTTTACATTGCGTCACCAATGATTGCGGGAGGGAAATATTCAAGGCTTTAGACTTCGTGAAGTTAATTTTTAGGTTTGAGAGTTTGTTGAAGGAGGCAAAATCTTTTAATAGGTTGGGTATGGTAATCAATGGTTCTGAAAGGAAAAGTAGGATGTCGTCCGCATATGCAGCTATCTTATATTGCTTATTGTGAATGTCAATACCTTTAATGTCAGGATTTTCCTGTATTTTGCGTAGAATAGGTTTCAGTGTGAGTATAAAAATAAGAGGTGACTACGGGCATCCTTGACGTGTACCATTCCACACGGAGAAGGCGTCCGACAGGCATCCATTAATTCTTATTCTGGCTGTAGGACATGAGTATAAGACCATTATCATTTGGAGGAATTTCGGAGGAAGTCCCAATGCCTGTAACGTCGCTGCCATGTAGTCCCAGGCCACTCTGTGGAACGCCTTCTCCGCATCGAGCGACAAGAGGAATCCCTGTCGTTTGGGATGGGAGGACGACGAAAGAAAGTGATGAATATGTAGGGCTTTTATGGTGTTATCCCTGGCTTCACCACCAGGGACAAAACCAACTTGGTCAAGGGAGACAAGGTCGGGGATAAAAGGAAGTAATCGATTGGCAAGAATTTTAGCATATAGTTTTAGATCCACATTCAGGAGAGATATGGGTCTGTAGTTGGTCACAAGTGTATCGTCTTTGCCGGGTTTTGGAATTAGGGTGATATGTGCTTCTAGTAAGTCTTTAATATTCTGTGGGGAGGCAGAGAATGTGTTGAATGCTTTAGTAAAATGGGGGGTAAGAGTCTCCTGGAATGTTTTGTAGTACCCGACTGTAAGCCCATCAGGGCCAGGACTCTTACCTACTTTGAGTTGTGTTAACGCTGTTGTTGTTTCTTCAATGCTAATGGGGCAATCAAGGGTCCTGGATTCCTCCGGGGATATGAGCGGTATACCGTGTTGTGCCAGAAAGGTAGATATTGCCTCCTGTCTATTTTGCGAGGGATCTGTCATGTCTGTCTGTGGTAGGTTGTAGAGTTTAGTGAAATAATTCACAAACTGTGTGGCAATGTCCTCTGGGGATGTAAAGGATTTCCCACTAGGGTCTGTAATCTTGTGAATGGTCAAGGCTGCTTTTCTGCGTTGTAGGGCTTTTGCCATTAACTTCCCCGACTTATTGCCACATTCATAGTATAGTTTTTGAGTAAAAATGTATTTGCGCCGTAAGGATTTATTAATTTCTTCCCTCAGTTCCTCCCTTGCCTGCAGGAGTTCTGTCAGTGAATTAGAAGCTAGGGATGCTTTGTAAATCCTTTCTAATTTATGGATTTTAGAGGTTAAAGAATTTATATGTGCTTTTCGTTGTTTATTTTTGGAGGCCGCTATTGAAATTAGTTCCCCTCTTATAACACATTTGTGGGCAGCCCATACGATGTGTGGGCTAGGATTACCAATGGAGTTTTCTTTAAAATATTGGACGAGTCGGGTATTAATTTTGGTTGAAGAATCTAGGTCTGTTAGTAGGGAGTTGTCTAGACGCCATATTGAATTTAAGGGACGTGACAGCGGGATTTGTAATGTCAGTGAAATTGGGTTGTGATCAGAGAGTGTCATGGGTTCTATGGTCGCACGTTTGATGTAAGTTAAATCATTCTGGGAAATAAAAAAGTGATCAATTCTGGAATACTTGTTGTGGGGTGGTGAAAAGAATGTAAAGTCCCTATCATTTGGGTGAAGTGTGCGCCATGTATCATGTAAGGTCAATTCCTGTAATTGTTTTTTGATCGCTCTCAGAGCTCTGTATGGCAGGGACGTTGTTCCAGTGGAGGAATCTTGTTGGGGTTCAATGCTACATTAAAATCACCACCCAGTACAAGGATGCCAGAAAAGAATTCTGTAAGCAGCTGTAGGGTTTCTCTAAAGAAGGTGACCTGTCGTTTGTTAGGGGCATATATATTCGCAAGAGTAATGGGCTTGTTATTTAGTGTTCCCTTAAGAAATAGGTATCTACCATTGGGATCTTGCTTGGTATCTGTGATGTGCAAAGGGCAGTTTTTTGAAATCAGTATAGCAACCCCCTTTGTTTTGGAGGATGCATTGGAGGCATGGTATACTATAGGGTACCTGTAATTCCCCAGTTTGGGTAATTTGTCAGTGCGAAAGTGAGTTTCCTGGATAAATGCAAATTGTGTTTTATTTTTGTGCAGTGTGTATAAAAGTTGAGACCTTTTTTCGGGAGTATTCAGACCTCTGATATTTATTGAGTCAATTTTTATCTGGAGATCATTCAGTGGTGTAGTAGGCACTAATGCTTTGTGTACGTCAGGGCCATTATCTGCCATGTCAGGAGATGGTTTGGGAGTCCGACTATCTTGTGAGATTGGGATACTGTGATTCCTTCGGATGAGATGTAAAGCCTGTAGTGAAGCTGAGTGTCTAGATAATCTAGGGTGGGTGTATCGGGGAGGGGATGAGGGTATTTAACTGACCTTATCTATAACAGGAAAGGTCAGGAAATTACAGTGCACTATTGGTATGAAACTGTCCAGAAACCAGTCTGGGCCTTCTCACTGCACTGTGTGGGGGTTGGAATGTACCGGACCACGGAAATACTGTGAGTTATGGATAACGGTGGTACTCCGCCGTTGCATTCTATTGAGTTTTATGCTAGGAGGGAGTCTGATCAAGAGTTTTGAGCTATAGGTTAGAATATATTAGTTCCTGATGTACTAATATTCATTAAAATTGTTCCCTTAAAAAGTGGAGGAGGGAAGGGATCCCTCAGCTGCAGGAACTAGACAGCTATCATAGGTGTTGCATTTGTGAAACTTAACTGGACATAAGGCTTCAGTATTCGGTAAGCAGGGCGTTATGTTGAGAGGGCAGCTTGTAGTGTCCTATTCCACATGGAAGATTGCATTCAATGACAGTTAAATTAACATCATATCGCTTTAAAACTTGGATAACCATCTATTCGTGGGAACAGTTGAAAAAGAGAGAAAACAAGAACATTTAAACAGGTGAGAATGAAAATAGCAATATTAGGAACCTCGGTACAGGCTCTTGAAAACTTGAGCTCGTGCTCCATAGCTAACTGCGGCCCTGCACAATTCGTCACAGCTCACAGCTCATAACATCTGTCTCCTCCGTCTTAAAACTGTTATGTTAACAAGCGTTCATCAATTCAATATACAAATTAGTGAACAAGTAATAGGAAGCAGATATATAAAAAGGTGAACCCCTTGTAGGTGTCAGCTGACCCGACAGTATAAGCGGTATTAGATGCACATCATCCGTCAGCCAGTCTCGGCAGATCGTATGTCGTTAAGGAGCGGTTTAACTATGTATGAGTATGTGATATAATGTGGTAGATTCAGGGGGGTGGGTGGGCACTATACTAAGTAGTTCGTCTGTTCTGAGATGCGTTAGCGCCTGTCACACTGAAGAGGTGGGGTAGTTAGGTGATTAGGCGAGTGGTGGTAAGAAGATGCAGTGTTAAACAGTTGCTCGTTTTTAATGTCTGGGCTGTGCATAGACGTGCGGTCTTTGTTGCGATGGGAGAACCACTGAACTAGATTCCGCCCATATCCTACAAAGTGAAACACCTTTCCATATAGAGCTGCGTATGTTTTGTGAATACATCAATCTGAAACACTAAAGGGTGATATTTGTCATCGTATGGTAAATACAGCAGTCGGTTGTCTTAACTCAGGCTGTGTTTAGTGCACATTAGCGGGTATATGGTAGCAACCGGGAGAGCCCCACTTTAGTCCACTACTGTATGCATCGTTACGAACCTGTAGTGTGGGTTTGTGGTATAATTATAAAAGTTGTGCCTATTATGACTGCAGGTATTAGAGTGTCATATAGTGTTCATCCGATCTGCTTGTTAGTAAACTCAATAACCAAGCGTGTGTCAGTGAGGGGTAATTACAGAGGATAGATCGGGTGTAATAATTGTTGTCCGTGGGACATTTTGCAGAGCTAGTAAATGGCAGAAGCTTTACACAGAAGATAATGAGGTAACCGAGTGCAGAAACTGATTAATATCAACAGTGTCATGAATACCTAACTGAACAAACTATGAGATCCCGTGTTGATGACTGTCATCCCTGAGCTGGATAGCTGAAAGCTCGGCAGCCGCCATGAAGAAAAACGGTATCAGTAATCCCGACGGGCTCTCCGAGAGCGTGGGGACTCCAGGGCGTTGTGACGTTGTTGAAAGCCTTGATGGCCTGCATGCGATCTGATGCTGGAAGGAGATCTCCTTCTTTGGTGGCGCGAATCCTGTGCCTCCATCGGCTCTTCCTGTGAGGGGTGTCGTCCTGTAGTATGATGGCAGAAATCCGCATACAAGTTGGGTACATCAACTAAAGGTATGCCCAGAGTGTCACAAAAGTGGTGCAGGTCTTCAGGCACTTTTAGGAATGCTGTACATCCAAGATGGGTAGCCGCCAGACAGAAGGGGAACTTCCAATGATAGACAATCCCATGGGCCCGTAGTACTTCCAGCAGCGGTTTCAGATCCCTGCGTTGCTGCAGTGTGATACCAGATAGATCCTGAAAAACCTGCAGATGTGCGCCATTGTATTGTAATGGTTGTTTAACCCTTGCCTGTCTCAGGATATCTTCCTTTATCTTGTAGTCCACAATGCAGCATATGATGTCTCTGGGTGGATCAGTCTCTCTGCCTTTTGTGCGCAATGCTCTGTGAATTCTTTCTAGTTCTATGTATGAGGTGGTCTTCCCAGTAGGTTATTGAATAATTCTGTCACAGCAGGGGTCAAGTGTTCTGCCTCTATGGATTCTGGCAATCCTCTTATTCGGAGGTTGTGCCGGCGGCCGCGGTTATCGAGGACCTCGATGCGGCGTTGTGCCTCTCTCAGCTGCATAGTATGTGTGTCTATTCTTCGGGTCGCTTTGCGGAGGACCATGTCATGTTTCGCTGTAGTCTTTTCCACTTCCAGAACCCGGTCATTTAGAGTGTGAATATCTACTCTCAATTCCGCAATGGCGGCAGATAGGGTGTCCTTTATGTCAGTGGCAATCGCCCTCAGATCATTTATGTTGAGGGATGGTGGCTGCGGATGGTCCTGCAATCCCGAGGTCAGAGGGAGCGGCAATTGGGAAGTTTGTGACTGTCCTGTCAGCTGTGTTGCCGGGGCCTGTGAGGAGTCGTGACTGGAGGACGCCATATTGTCCTGAACATTTCAGGGATGTTTTGGCTCGGGTTCCCCGTTGTTTCGCGGGGCGAGCGGGACCGTGAGGTAGAGGTGTGTCGGGAGGCCGTCCCCATCGTTTCTCTGACGAGAATAGCGATAATAACCTCCGGTAGGGCTGATAAATCGAATGCAACGGCGGGAGCTGTTCTTTGAGGCAGCCATCTCCTAGCTCGGCCAAGCCACGCCCTACAGAATTCTTTTATTACTCGGTATAAAGAATTTAATAAAATATTGCTTGTTTTTCCAATACAGGTTTTAAAGATCTACAGAGGAAAACTTTATTTGTAAATGGTAGCAGATTTGCATTTCTATTCAGTAATTTGTTTTTTAAATATACTTTTTATACATAGAGCAGACAGGATAAAACACTTCTATTCACTTCTAAACACTTCTATTACCTGGTTTAGCTTTGCAGCTTCCTTTGTCACTACCACACCCTCTGAAAGCACAGGTAGCACATAAAGCTGTCAAACAAAATCAGGATTCAATAGCTAGAGTGTGGCAGTGTGTGAGAGGTGTGTGAATCACAAACAGTTAAACCGTTTGTTATATGGTGTTAAACCATATAACAAATCAGTTACAAGTAATCATGTGCATTCATTTTGGCATATTTAGGATGGTGTTTTACTTGACCAACAGGATTAAAACAGTTATTTGTTAAGATACTTTATAAATACAGAATTGTATTTCAACATCTCATGTTTTTGCAAAACAAAATTCTGCGGCTGCCATATAAAATACATTTAAAATAACTTTTGATCTAATAAAATTGAAAAAGAACACTAAATTAACTGATATTCTATTTTGCGGTATCTTGTCTGCTGCCTCATGCACTTTAGATAGACAGACATATATAAAATGAGGCTCATTTGAGAACCATCACACAATAAATTGTGTAAAGATTTGCTTTACTTATCCAACCACAAGAAAAGAAAACTTCTGGTTACTTCTATCTTCTGCATATGATTGGATAGTTGAATTAAATATTTACACAAATGAAGTGAAGATTCTCTAGAATATATTAAAAAAAATCTATTTAACATTAAAAAAACACCTTCTTGTACATTTGTACAGCTTTCTCATTAAATAAATAAAAATATTATTGTGGAACATGTTCTAGTACCAAATAATTTAGAATGAAAGACAACTAATAAGAAAAACAACTGTACATTTTGTGCAAACATTATTGTAAGAACCACTAGGTGGCAATATAATATTGTGAGAGAAGAAAACAATTCATCTAATGAATCGAAATTACATTTGTTCCTTGATAACCTGGCTAATCTGATAAACTTTTAAAATGGATATATCGTATTACATGCAGGTAACAAAAGTAATTTTGAAGCTATGGTTCTGCAACTTATTCTGTAAGACTTTTTTGTGAGTTCTGTCTAAACACATCTGAGGGTACATGTACATAGTGCTTTTGACAAAGAGAAAGTACTGAGGTCACTCATCTTCTTGAATGCTCTTTGCCCGTTTCAATTTGAGAAAGCTTGCCATCTACCTTGTATCTATTTATCTTGTTGATTGATGTTTGAGAAGGAGAGTATGAAGGAAAACAAGAACGTAAAGTACAAAGGAGGAAAATTAAAATTTTACTGTGATATAAGAATGGAGAGTTCAGTCTTCTCTTTGAAGATCACAGCAGAGTAAGTGTTCTCACACATGTTCTTTTCCTTCAACACATTTTCTTGGAACACGTTTCTCTGTAGGTGAAGTACAGAACACTCTGGTGTATAGCTGTTATGTATTCACCAAAAGCTGTTATTGGAACATCCACCTTACACAGTTTTACATTTTGTTTATATTATTACATGCTATCTATGTTAGCTTTTCATGATCATATTTTATATGCTGAATTATATGTGCACTCCCTAGCACCTAACTGCACTTCCCACTAATTGCTCCTGCATGAAAACAACCTAAAAGTAAATATAATTTTTTTCAGTAACTGTAGACTGTACTACATAGCTGAGTCAGAAGGTAACTATGTTACCTTTTAGAAATGTCTTAGCATAGTGCACTGTATAGCTAAATGCTTAAAGAATGGACCGTTTGTCTTACATTTCAAATGTTTTATGAAAAATTTTCAACCAACACTGAAAAAATCAATTGGTATATGATTCCTTATCTGGTTCCCTTTCAGCCACTAGCTTTATAATGTATAGCAGACCACAGAGATCATTTACCACTCTGTCGACTATAGAAGAGTTGGACCAAAGCCACATGTTGAGGATGATTTGTCTGGCTACTAATAGACAGATATGGTTTCAATCTGCATTGTGAAGTTTTTTATTATACTCCCAATAACTAAATATTAATAACAATGGATCTAGCTTAGTGGCCTTCCCCCATACTTCTAAGATATACTGAATTACATGTTTCCAAAAGGTGGAAATTTGGGGGCATGACCATGGACAGTGATAAAGTGTATCACCTGTTCTCTACATTTAGGTCAGGAGTTTACTTCTTTTCAATCTGGCTGCTTTATGCAAGAGTCTGTATTAATTTTATATACATGATTCATTTGTAATAACTCTGTGGACAGCGTAATAACTTAATCAATAATTTGGCAACTATAACTTCCATCTGGAAGTCCAATGCCCCCTCAAGTATGTTTGTTTTTTCTAATGCGTATGCCCAGAGGTTATTTAGAGAAGAGTAGATGGGGGTATAGGGTGCTAAGGTCCTAAGGAATTTGGAAGTTAGAGCTCAGTTCCCTGAAGGATATGACCTGCAAGAGTTTTATGAGAAAAAGTGTAGAAGAAAAAAAGTGTAAGGCCCAGATCTGAAAGACAGCATGAGCCTCTCCTTTTGGAAAGTTTAGGTTATGCCTGATAGAGAAATATTTAAAGAAATACGTAGCTCCCAATGCTAATTATGGGAGTTTTCATAATTGTATTGAGACAGGTTCCCTGTCACAGGATAATTCCCAATGAATGTACACCAAGTCTGAAAGAAAAATTAAGCAGTTGTGAGCTATGCAAATTGGGAATTCATGGTAGTGCTGCTACTAGGGAACACATGTAAACAAGGAAACAAACAAATATGCAGTTCCTCTTTTTACATACAGATGCCTATTATGTGTATGTGTGTGTGTGTGCATATATATATATTCTGATACATATTTTTGCACAAAAGTTATACCGTCTACAATATAGGGGACCCGCTGATTGGTTCCCCCGCAGATCGCCATGTACGAGCCTGACGTACACCTACAGTGATTTGCACAGCCGAGCCAACCTGCCGCAGTATAACTGCAGCGGCTGGACAGCAAGCGGTTAATTTAAAAATGGCTTTAGAAAGTTTTTATTGAACATGCATACAGAATAAATGAATTATTTTGTATTTGTCTGAAGTCTGAATTAGGAGTACTCAAGCCCCATTAAAAAGCAAAATCCATATATGATTTGTATCTAAAAATATTTCTCATAAACAATCACACTGCTGCCATTTGCTTAGTGACAATAATTTTGCTTTTGATGTATATCCAAAAGTATATTTTTGTTGATTTACAATTTTAAGAATATTGCAGCTCAAAAACTGGTAATTGAAATGTGAAAGTTTGCTTTAACATAACTATTTTACACTGTTGTGTAATAAATCTTTAAATCCTGGAGAAAAAGAATATATGAATTTTTACCATGATGTCTGAGATCCAGGCATTGTTTGAATATCAGAAATGTTTGTCAACTCCAAACATGAAAAAGGGAGACCAGATATAAATTGGTTGGTACATTATGGATGTCTGTTCTGAGTTTTACATGTCTTGTTTTGATTACTTTTTTACCACAGGCAAAACTATAGGGTTGATTTGCTAAAGGAGTAGAGAATGTTTAATTAGCATAGTGGATAAAGTAAATATGCATTCATATCAATCATTATTTCCCATTTTGTTATTGGGTTTTGACACACTTCCATTGTCTTGTACATGATTGGTCAAAAAGCACTCTGAACAAGATTAACAAAGAAATGTTCTTCTAACATACCCACATAAAATTTTTAAGGTACAGGTTTCCACCTGTGACTAGCAGAAGGCGATATAAATCAGAAAGAACTGGAGCAAGAGATTTCTCTTGGCCTGGGACTCAGGAAGACAAACCAGAGAGAGCTATGGATGTGAAGATTGCTTTGCAAGAGAAAGAAAAATGTTTGCACCATGTTTGTTTTGTTGGTGACTGGGAGAAGCACTTCACCTGTGAGATAGGAATCTCTTTTGTTTAGTTAGTGTACAGATGGCAAGGATTTATTTTCTGTGTTCTTTTGTTTAATTTCCATGCGACCTTTTACATAAAACTGACTACAAGTCAAACTTTTAGGAAAGACCTGGTATCTGGACTGCCTTTTTCCCAGGGAAGGTAATCCCTATTTGAGCTAATCCCACATATGGTGGATTTGGTGGGCAACTTCCTGAGCAAGTGGGAAGGCAGGGGATGTAATAAGATGTATGTAATAATTACCTTTGTGTCCAGGATGTAATATGAGCCTTGCTGCATGCCACTGCAACCCTGCAAGAAACCAACCGCCAGATGGCAGAGGCTACTGCAGTGCACAAGGAGGCAAATCACCAGTTTAGGGAGGCCCAACAAGCAGACCAAAAGCTCCTTAAGGAGGTGGCTTAAAACGTGGTGAAGTTAAAGAAGGGTTCTGCAGGTCAGCTGCTGGTGGAACAGAAAATGGTGCGTGCCAGCAATTACTTACAAAAGCTGACACCTGCAGACAATGTGGAAGCCTCACAGGCACACAACTTTTGAAAGAGTTGCTGTTCGGGAAAGATGGCAAAAAAGAGCAATGGGCATAACTTCTAGCACCTTTTTTTGACAGGGGAACCCCAAAAAGCCTATTATGACCTGGAACATGAGGCTGCATTGGATTATGAGACATTGAAAGCTGAAGTCCTTGCATGCCTGGGCATCATCATTGCAGTCCAGGTTTAGCGGGTGCATTGGTAGTCATATAGTTCTGATAAGCCACCCCACTCCCAGATATTTGACTTAATACAACTCACCAGGATGCGGCTGCAGCCAGTGACCTTCTCAGTACCTCTGATTGTGGAACGTGTGGTCATGGACTGCTATTTATGAGCACTCCCTCCCCAGGAGATCAGTAAGCATGGTGAAATTGTAACAAATGGCGCCCATTTAAATATATATCACAAAGCAAAATTCCCCGCATTCGCGGTGGCGTCATACGACCCGGCAGTAGGATCACTGCGCATGCGCCAAAAGACTGCACGTGCATCGTGCAGTGCTGGCTAACAATAGCCACAGAACAATGATAGAGAATAAACCATAGAAGAGAACAGCACCACCTGGCTAAACCTCCATATACTACATCCCACACATCCCAGGGGGTAAAGGATGGTCATATACCACTGCCGGCTGCATCACTGCACCTGCCTCCAATATGCACAGAGGCCGTGGCTGGGCCCTATATGTGAAGAAGACAAACAGCCAGCTTGGTTGAAACCATAAACAAAGTCGGGGACACATAGGACCCCACATCTACAAAGTTAGCAAGATATTAAAAAAGGATTCTTAAACAAAAACATTGTCTAGTGTAACCAAATAAAAAAAAAATATCAGATATATCCATGAATTGGCACTATCTGATATATAGAAACAGGCAATTGAGCAGATATTGGCCCAGCATATAGAACAATGACATCCCAGAAGTGGGTAACATACATAGTTACATAGTTACATAGTTAATCAGGTTGAAAAAAGACACAAGTCCATCCAGTTCAACCATTCAACCATTAAAAAAATGAATAAAATAAAAAATATCGTACAATCCAATATACCCAATTCTATACCCACAGTTGATCCAGAGGAAGGCAAAAAACCCCAGCAGAGGATGCTCCAATTTGCTACAGCAGGGGAAAAAATTTCTTCCTGATCCCCCAAGAGGCAATCGGATTTTCCCTGAATCAACTTTACCTATAAATGTTAGTACCCAGTTATATTATGTACATTTAGGAAAGTATCCAGGCCTTTCTTAAAGCAATCTACTGAGCTGGCCAGAACCACCTCTGGCAGCAGTCTATTCCACATTTTCACAGCTGTTACTGCAAAGAAACCTTTCCATATTTGGAGATGAAATCTCTTTTCTCTAGATGTAAAGAATGCCCTCGTGTCCTCTGTGTTGACCGTAAAGAGAATAACTCAACACCAAGTTCACTATATGGACTCCTTATATATTTGAACATGTTGATCATATCCCCCTGTATTCTCCTCTTCTCAAGAGTGAATAAATTCAGTTCCTCTAATCTTTCCTCATAGCTGAGCTCCTACATGCCTCTTATCGGTTTGGTTGCTCTTCTCTGCACTTTCTCCAGTTCCCCAATATCCTTTTTGAAAACTGGTGCCCAAAACAGAACTGCATATTCCAGATGAGGTCTTACTAATGATTTATATATAACATATACATATACATAAGATACACAACTGAATAGTGCTTAGATTGGCAGGTAAAGAAAAATAAAGAAGACAATCATATAAACACATAATGTCCCAATCTAATGAGTAATATATAAATATAATTGTCCAAACATATGGGCATGCATGCCCCATAATTGCTAATTTGACTACCCCCTGTATGAGAAGGGGGGAGAGGGAGGGAAGGAGAGGGAAATTGAGGGAAAGGTTTAACCTTGAGGACCAAATTGGTGGTCACTCAAAAACGTGCTGTTGTATTGATCAAAGAAGCAGATGGGGAAGGCTCAAAGGCAGAAATGGCTCAGCAAGGCAGACCGAGACCATAAAAGGTTGAACAGATCCTTATAAAAAGGATCTATAGGACTGAGTTTCGTTGATGCTTGGTGCATGGTATGCATTCAGGCATTCAATCCACATAGTCTCCTTTTGTTGAATTTTTTGTCCCAATTACCTCCCCTAGCATCACTTGGGACTACAGCTAAGGAAATAAAAGAGACATAAGATGTATCAAATTTGTGATATAGGTCGAGATGTCTGCTCACCGTGGTGAGCATCTTCCCATTAGCAGAGTAGCATATGTGATGATTAATTCTCTTCCTGAACTGCCGAGCCGGCTTGCCCACATAAAACACCCCACATCTGCATAACATCAAATAAACAATCCCCTGTGTACCACAGTTGGCAAAAAATCTTGAGGTAAAATGTTTCCCATTCGAGAACAGAAAGCTATTGCCTGGACAAATCTATAGGCAAAAAGAGAACTTGCCACACATGTGTATACCTCTACTTTGTCTTGGGGGATTGAAATTTGAGAATAATGACTAGAGACTAGTTTATCCCTTAGGGAGTTTGCCCTTCTAAATACCACCTCAGGGTGTTTCCCTACATATTTCCTAAGTATGGGGTCTTCATTCAGTAAGTGCTAGTGAATCGTAAAGATTTCCCTCAATTCAGTGTTGAGAAGAAACTCTGGTAATCATTTTGACCGTAGTTGGGAATTGAGTTTTATATGTTTTAAACAAAAGAGTATTCTGTGATTGTTGTAATGCTTTGTTGTAGGCTTTCCGTAGTATCGACTTGCTATAGCTCTACCTAGAAGGCATGAGTTTATTAATTTAACTTGAGTTTTAAAATCCATTAGATGTGGGCAATTACCACAGAGTCTAATGTATTGCGCATAAGGGATGCTACGCATAAGTGCTGGGGATTGTGAACTATCTGCATGTAGCAGAGAATTACCAGCTGTTTCCTTGCAGAACAGACTAGTGGCCAAACAATTATCTGCATCTTTGAATATTGTCAAATCGAGAAATGTGATGCTAGATGCATCACTATTTAATGTAAATTTAAGATTGAATCAATTATGGTTCAGGGTATCAATGAAAGTTGTTAGAAGGTCTTGCGTGCCAGTCCATATAATAAAAATGTCATCAATATAGCGCATCCAACAGAGAGCATGATTGGTATAGACAGATAGCGGAGAAGATGGCTTGCTCCCACCCCCCAGGCACAGGTTGGCATAGGCCGGCGCACAACAAGTGCTCATAGCCACACCCTGCACCTGGAGGTAGTGGGAGCCTTTGAAGATGAACCAGTTGTGAGAAAGCAATTCCAAAATAAATTTGTTGTACCTCCCATTGAGTATAGTCTTGTTCAAGAAGGAAGGTACGTACCATCCCGACACCCTGCTCATCAGGGATGCTGGAGTAAAGGGCTTCCACATCTAAAGTCAAGAGCAGGGCATCTGGAGGGACGACCAAACCCTCAATCTGTTTTAAACACTCAAGTGTGTCTTTGGTGTAAGATGGCAACTGAACCACATGGGGCATCAGAACTGAGTCGATAATTTTACTAGCATTCTCGGTTAGTGAACCTGAAATTATCAGTCTACCAGGGGGCGATATCTGATCCTTATGCACTTTGGGAAATGCATAAAAGGTCGCCTCCCTGGGAAACAGAACATTCAGGTAATTGTAATTTGTCTTGGTCAATCTGACCTTTTTAATAGGCTGTGTTTATAATCAAAAAATATTCTGATTTGTAAGAGGAGGTAAAAGATTCTGGTATAAGCCAATACCAATTTTTAACAAAATGTCAAGGCACATCTTCTCATAATTACATTTAGACATAAGGATGATATTTCTGCCTTTGTCAGATGCCTTGATTACCAGGTCAGGGTGATTTTGCAATTTCAAAATAGCTCTTTGTTGTGTATGTGTTAAATTGCTTCTTTTAGGGGTAATGGTCATACGTTTGACATCACTAACTGTACTAAGCAAGAATGCCCAAACATTGTGATTAGTTGTTAAATTGGGGAACTTTTGAGATTTAGGTTTACATTTTTTAACAGGTATGGAAATGTTAGGTTCTTTGAAAATCTTGGATGTAGTAATGTTAGTATTGACAGACTCATCTATATTATTGTTTTCTTCCAAAGGTAATATCAAATCACGGAGGGCTCGAAAGTCCTCCATAGTAAAATGTTTGATATTATCAGAGGGCTCACACTCCTGTTTGGATCTCAAATGATCCTGATCAAATACAAATTTGTATGTCAAGTTTCTAGCAAACATATACTGTAGATTAGCAGAGCGCTGGGCGATACAACAGAGAGAGCTGAGAGTCTCTAGCTATGTGTAAAGGGGATGTGTGCCTTCCCTCCAATCAGCTGTCTTGGCTGTGTGTCCAGGCTTATCTGCAACAATAACCAAGAAGAGAAAAAAATCCTAACACAAAGAGCTCTTTCTAAACAGTATCTAAGCTGAAGACAGTAGATGTGGATGTAATACTTATATAGGGAGGTTTGTTTTATTCCTGTGTATCATCTGTGGCTGTTCACTTCACTGGGTATACAGTATGTGAGGGTTTACATCCACTTTAATTTCTGATTTGTGTGAATCTATAAAAAGATTAAATTACACCACTCATAATTTTGGGGCCAGAGTTGAACAGATTTAATAGGAAATGTCTTTTCAAAAAATAGTTATACCCCAAGCCATATAAGATATCTACTGACTGGGCACAAAGGGCTAACTACTGTCTTTTTCATTGGGGGCTTGGTGCAGAATTTTAACCACTTGCTGACCAGCCGCCATCATTATACTGTGGCAGGTTGGCTCTATTGCACGAATCACCGTAGCTGTACGTCGGTTCATGCAATAGTGGGCGCGCGCATGGTGCCAGAGCCGATGCGAATACCTGGCGACTGAGATGTCCACCGGTCACCCGTGATCGCTCCACAGAGAGCTGCAACAGGGATCTGTCAATATAAACAAACAGATCCCCATTTTGACAGGGGAGTAGAGAGAGATTGTCTGTTCTTAGTGATCAGGAACAGTGATATCTCTCCTCCTCTAGTCAGATCACTCCCCCCACAGTTAGAAACACCTCCCAGGGAAAACCTTTAACCCCTTGTTTATCACTAGTGTAAACCTCTTCCCTGCCAGTGTCATTTATACACTAATCAGTGGATTTTTATAGCACTGATCGCTGTATAAATGTTACTGGTCCCAAAAAAGTGTCAAAAGTGTCCAATCTGTAATCTGCAATGTCACAGTCCCGCTAAAAATTGCTGATCACCGCCATTACTAGTAAAAAAATTAAATAATAAAAATGCCATAAAACTATCCCCTATTTTGTAGATGCTATAACCTTTGCGCAAACCAATAAATATACGTTTATTGTGATTTTTTTTTACTAAAAATATGTAGAAGAATACATATTGGACTAAATAAATTCATTTTTTATATATTTTTTGGGATATTTATTTTAACAAAAAGTAAAAAATATTGCTTTTTTTTCAAAATTGTCACTCTTTTTTTTTTTGTTTATAACGCAAAAATAAAAACCACAGAGGTGATCAAATACCACCAAAAGAAAGCTCTATTTGTGGGAAAAAAAGGACATTAATTATGTTTGGGTACAACGTCACACGATTGTGCAATTGTCAGTTAAAGTAATGCAGTGCCGTATCGCAAAAAATGGCCTGGTCATTAAGGAGTAAATCCTTCCGGTTCTTAAGTAGTTAAAGAGACACTGTCATTTTCCAGGACAAATAGACAGTGTCTTTGTGAAAACTGCCATTCCAAAACACTTTATAGTTACCTTACCAGCATTTCCTTGCCTCTCTTGCCTTATTTGCAGCTTGAAATTAAAATTGTTAGCTCTGGTTAGCTGGTGTTGGATACTAAGGGCAATGGTAACATCACTCCCTCAGTCAAGTGATAGTTTTTGGGCCTAGGGCTGGCTACTAAACCTGTACACTCTCACATTAAAGGTTGAATTAAAGGTTGAATGCTACCGCATACCAGGGCCGGACTGACCTACCGGGATACCGGGAGATATCCCGGTAGGCCACCTGCCGTGAGGCCGCTTTGAGTTGCGGCTGCAGTGCTCCCCTCTCTCCTGCTCCTGCGTGTCACGGAGCTGGCTGGGTCTGTGTTCGGCGGTGGCACTGTAACACGGTCCCGCCCCCCTAGACCGGCTTGTGTGATAGTAGATAGAATCAGTGTTCCGCCTATCACACGAGCCGGTCTAGGTAAGTGGGACCGTGCTACAGCGCTGCCGCCGAACACAGCCCCAGCCAGCTCCGTGATCCATCATCCACATGAGTAGATGCCCGCCCGTACAGCCCGCCCTGTGTGCCTGGATAGGAGGATCGGCGGGGGGGGAACATATAGAGGAAATTAGCTTTCTATATTCCTCCATGCAGCCGCTGAATACTTGCAGGAGGGAGAGGAGGAGAATCAAGCATTCAGCGGCTGCATGGAGGAATATAGAAAGCTAATTTCCTCTATATGCGGCCCCCCTGCCGATCCTCCTATCCAGTTCTCCTTGTGCTCCCTGGCTCCCCCCCATGCTCTCCTCCCCTCACCACACTCTCCAGCCCCCCTCACAGTTCTTCTCCCCCTGTTTTTTCGGCCACCCCTGCTCTCCAGCTCTTCTCATCCTACTCTAGCCACCATCCCAGTGCTCTTCACTCCCCCAGTGCTCTCCACCCATGTTCTTCCCCCCCCAGTGCTCTCCAGCTCTCCCCATCACTCTCCAGCTCCCACCCCAGTGCTCTCTGCCCCCCACAGTGCTCTCCAGCCCCCCATTCTCCGCACCCCTGTTCTTTCGGTCCCCCCCGGTGCTCTCAAGCTCCACCCATTGCTCTCCAGCCCCCCCCCGTGCTCTTTGCCCCGTGCTCTCCACCCCTGTTTTTTTTTGCTCCCCCTCCAGTGCTCTCAAGCTTCCCCCCAGCACTCTCCGCTCCCCACCCCTGTACTCTCCACTCCCCCCTGCATTTTGCCCCCACCCATGTGCTCTCCAACCCCGCCAGTACTCTCTGCTCCCCCTTCTTTCCAGCTCCTACCCAGTGCTCTCCACTTCCCCAGGACCAGAGGACAGGCTGACTGGGGCCGGAAAATGAGGATGGCTGAAGGTGCAGGTGGCCAGGGACCACTCCATCTCACAGCAAACAGATCCTCTGGAAGGAGCACTGTCCCCATCCAAAACGAGAACAGACCCTGCCTGCTGCTGGCCATCATGGATATCCTGCTGACATGCAAGGTACCGTACCAAGCATCAACAACACACCTTCCCACAGACAGGGACTGCTGACTGGGCCATGGGGCACAGGAGGGGCTGCAATGATGGGCACAGTGAAGCTACATTTCTGGGAGTGAGACTGCATTCACGGCACAGTAAAGCTGCATTTGATGGGCACAGTGAGGCTGCATTGATGGGCACAGTGAGACTGCAATGATGGGCACAGTGAGGCTGCAATGGTGGGCACTGTGAGGCTGCAATGGTGGGCCCAGTGAGGCTGCAATGGTGGGCACAGTGAGGCTGCAATGGTGGGCACAGTGAGGCTGCAATGGTGGGCACAGTGAGGCCGCATTCATGAGCACAGTGAGACTGCATTCACGGGCAGAGTAAAGCTGCATTTGATGAGCACAGTGAGGCTGCATTGATGGGCACAGTGAGGCTGCATTGATGGGCACAGTGAGACTGCATTCACGGGCAGAGTAAAGCTGCATTTGATGAGCACAGTGAGGCTGCATTGATGGGCACAGCGAGGCTGCATTGATGGGCACAGTGAGGCTGCATTTAATTGGTACTGATGAGGCTGCATTTGATGGGCACTGGTGAGCCTGTATTGAGCTCCTGTATCATGTCTGCAGTCTCTGACCATCTCCTGTATCATGTCTGTAGTCTCTGAGGGAGTCTGCAGAGGAGTCAAGAGTGGGAGCACCACCGGGATGGGGGTCATGGGAGAAGTCAGACAAGTGTGGACTGTGGAGAGAAGACTATAGGATAAAACCAGAGCCACCGAGCTGGAGCCGACTGACTGAGCCCTACACAGTGTACCTGAGAGGAGGTCAGTGACAGCACCACTAGGCCAGTCTGAAGGGGGGGTCACTGATGTAAGGGGGAGTGAATACGATAATGTAAGGGGGCACCGATATAAAGCACAGCCATATATCAGTAACCCGCCCCCCCTTACCTTAGTGTATTCTTTCTGCGGAAGGTGGTGACCCCCCCTCCCACGTTCTGAATGCTGGGGTCCCCCTTGATGATTGATCACTTACCACTTTTAACTGGAATTTGCTTATATATATATATATATATATATATATATATATATATATATATATATATATATAAAAAGCCCTATGTGATTTCATATCTGTCTTATCTATATATAATACACTCTTCAAATGTGCATTTTATGGTTTTCCCTTTCATGAACAAGAAATCAATGACGTTATGCTGTTGCGCTGGTTTATTAATGCTGTTGCAGTGGTATAATAATGCTGTGGGGCTGGTATGAAATTTTTTCCAGGGCTGGATGTTATTCCCAGTCTGGCCCTGCCGCATACCTGATCATGCAGTGTGGATGACAGTTCTAATGCTGCGTGCACACGGGTCAGAATTTCCAACAGAAAGAGTCCAATGGGAGCTTTTCATCGTATATTCCGACCATGTGTATGCCCCATCGGACTTTTTCCGATGCCCAAAAAACGATGCATGCTCTGAAGCAAGTATGAGACAAAAGCGATTACTGGCCAGAGCTTGCACAGTATGCAATTGAGCTACTGGCCTGTCCTGCATCCAGTGTTCTTTCAGAACGCACATTCGGTGCTGCTGGAGGCTTTGTAACCGACCACAGGGTGTACCTGTCCAGCGACTTGGTCAATCGACAGACCTTCATAAAAATGAATCAGTCTTGGATCACCACCAGCTACCAGGCACCTGATGCTGATGTAACTGAATAATTTTTTTTGAAATGTCAGATCCCTTCAAGACTGCCTATGCTGATGCTGAGTGGCTATCCTGTTATGCTGAGTGACTATCCTCTTCCTCCTCGATGATCATGCTGATAGCTTGTAAGAACATTTTTGGTTCTGGGCGCCGCCACCAGTGGCTAAGGCCCAATTTTTTAACCCCTGTTTAACAGGGGCATGTGATTACAATTTTTGATGCAATACTTTGCAGCAGGGCTCATTCCTGTGCTCCAACTAGAGTACCTGTGAGGGGTTGCAGTGTTGTGGGACCAGTGCCTAAGGCCCAATTTTTCAGCCCCTGTTTAACAGGGGCATCTAATTGCAATTTTTGATGCAATATTTTTCAGGAGGGTTCGTTGCTGCGCTCAACTACAATATCTGTGAGGGGTTGCAGTGTTGTGGCACCAGCACCAGTGCCTAAGGCCCAATTTTTCAGCCCCTGTTAACAGGGGCGTGTAATTACAATTTTTGATGTAATACTTTGCAGTAGGGCTCATTCCTGTGCTCCAACTAGAGTATCTGTGAGGGGTTGCAGTGTTGTGGGACCAGCACCACTGCCTAAGGCCCAATTTTTCTGCCCCTGTTCAACAGGTGGATGTAATTACAATTCTTGATAAAATATTTCACAGCAGGGCGAGTTCTAGTGCCCACCAAGATTAACTGTGAGGACTTACAGTGTTGTAGCACCAGCACCACCACCAAAGGCCCACTTTTTCTACCACTGTTCAACAATGGCATGTAATTACAATTCTTGTTATAATAGTTCACAGCAGGGCGTTCCAGCACCCACCAAGAGTAACTGTGAGGGCTTACAGCGTTGTGACAACACCAACACCTAAGGCCCAAATTTCTGAAGAGTATATAGGGCAGGCCCCTACTTTCAAACATCCAACTTACAAGCGACTCCTACTTGCAAATGGAAGGAGACAACAGGAAGTGAGATGAAATCTACCCCTAGGAAGGGAAATTCTCTCCTGTAAGAGTTAATATGGGAAAAACGTGTCTCCTCTCCACTGATGCTTTATCACCAATCCTTGTTTCACTAAAAACCCCAAATTTTCAAAAAACATTTGTCATTGGGACAGTGAGTGAGGTGAAATCTTCTGAAGAGGTGAACAGACAGCAAAACAAATGTTATAGGGGTGATAACCCTTCCCTATGTTTTCCAAAAAGCTTAAAAATAGATTTTATGGCTGGAGCTTTAAAAATGTACCTGTTCAAAATGAAAAACAGATTCTACTTAACAACAAACCTACAGTCCCTGTCTTGTTTGCACCGTCTGTATACTGCTGTTCAGAGTATATAGGGCCTGGGGCCCAACACCTTTTCTTTTTTTAATTTGGGTGCGCGGTTTCCCTTAATAGCCATACAAGACAAGACAGCCCATTACCAGCCCCAAGGGGCTGGTAATGGGCTGGGGTTGGGGGTACCCATGCCATTTTTCCCAATGATTTTCATCCATATTGCCGGGACCAGACATTACATTAAAGCCGCAAGCAGTTTTAAATGACTTTTTTTTCCTTTAGAAATGTCATTTTTTGCAGGGAAGGTTCTAAACACGGGAAACACGTGCCACTTCATAGGCATACTATAGACACCCCCCAGGTACGATATTTAAAGGAATATTTCACTTTTTTTCAGTTTAAGCATCAATAAAATCACTGCTCCCGAAAAAAATGCAGTTTTTTAAAACTTTTTTTGCATTGATACATATCCCCTGGGGCAGGACCTGGGTCCCCAAACCCTTTTTCGGACAATAACTTGCATATTAGCCTTTAAAATTAGCACTTTTGATTTTGAATGATCGAGTCCCATAGACTTTAACGGGGTTCTAAAGTTTGCACGAACTTTCGGTCCGTTCGCAGGTTCTGGTGCTAACCGAAACGGGGGGTGTTCGGCTCATCCCTAATCAGGAGGGAAATACCCATTTTGACTCCCAAATTGTGTGCATCTTCAAAATTTGGCTTTTACAGGGGTGACATCACCCCATCTGATGAAGGCAAGATCAACACATTTTGGACATACTATAATGTTTGATGTTGCCTTCTGTTTTTCTACGTTGAACTTTGTAAGTTCCAGAGTTGTGTATGTTTTGAAACATGCTTGTTTACACCAAAAAAAATTATAAAAAACTTGAGAAAAAAACATGTTTTATTTTACACAAACATTTTATAACGCACATGTGAGTGTGCACAGAGTAAAAACTTTGATAATCAACAATGTGTGGCTTCTTCTTTCAGTGCTCAATCACAGTTTTTTTAAGTAATTTTGTGTTTACAGTGACAATGGGGCTTATTTACTAAAGGAAAATCCACTTGGCACTACAAGTGCACTAGGAGAACCTACAGGAAACAGCTAAAAAGAAACTCAAGCAATAAATAAAATTCAATATTTTATCAGATATTTTTTTTTAATTAAAAAATTATTTAGACATTGTCTGGGATAGCAATGGCCCCCCTACCCATAAAATAATTGACATATTTCTGGTGAACTTCACGGGTGCTTTGGGGTGCCAAGCCAGGACGACCAGTATCCAGGCCCATTAGGGGATTAGCAGGAAGTCTGGCCTCAGGCCCAACTGAAGCAGGATAATTTTGGGTATATTTTCGTAAAAAATTGTGCAATATGCAGCAGGATAATATGATGTGGTTAATTTTGTAGTCCGCCATACATATTGCTGTCAGAAACAGGTGGAACCGGCTGGCCATTATCCCGAAGGCATTCTAAATGACTCTTCGGGCTCTGGCCAGCCGGAAGTTAAAACCCTCCTCTCCAGAGTGAGGGTCCTCTGGAGGAATGGCCTCATCAGGTGCTCACCCAGATTGAATGCTTCATCAGCAATAAAGACAAACGAGAGTCCTTCAACGTTGTCCCAGCAGGTGGCAATGCCAGGCCACCACTCTGGAGATGTGCATAGAACTCGGTCTGGGCAAAGACTCCTCCATCCTCCATCCAGCCATTCTTCCCCACGTCCACATAGAGGAACTCATATTGTGCCGACACCACCTCCATCAACACTATACTATTAAAACCCTTATAATTGTAATAGTAAGACCCCGAATGGGGTGGTGGCACGATGTGGACTTGATTCCCATCTATAGCCCCTCCACTGGTGGGAAAGTCGCAACGGTCGGCAAAATGGGAGGTCACAGTCTGCCATTCCTGTGGTGTTGATGGAAACTGTGGAGTCAAAACAGACAAAAAAATATTAGTACTTTTACAAAAAACTTTGCAAGCAGATTACACAAAAACATTCTTGGACAACATCAGTATAAAATTTATTTTAAGGAGTATTTAAAGACAAAAATATAAGACCCACTTATTAGATTCCTCACCCCCTATGATGGCTCATTGGAAACATTTTAGGGGGGGAGGGTTCGAGCTGAGTTTGGGACCCAAAAAATATCCTCTGGCACTCTGCCGGAATTTAAGGACAACAATAACATTTGGACACATTTTAGGGGGTTTTTAGGGTAAAGCACTACAATGGAGCTGACAAAATACACTGTTAAGTGACTAGGCTAGGTGTATATGGGCCCAGGATAGCATGCTGGGGAGGTTAGTGAAGGCAAATATGCATGAAGGACAAAAATGGAGCATTAAAAGCTTAAAGCATGCATGAGGACAAAGGGGACATTCACAGCATATTACAATCGTGGTAATTAGGGAATGATGAAAGAACTACAATACATTAGCAAACATTAAATACATAGAATGTGATGTTAAAGGAGAAAACTTACCTTAATATAGTCCTTCTGCAGGACCTGAATTATGGCAGAACAGGTCTTGGCGACGGGGAGAAGTCTACAGGCATCTCCCCCCAGGCTCTGGGGATCATTATCCCAGGATCCCCAGAGCCTGGGGGGAGATGCCTGTAGACTTCTCCCCATCGCCAAGTACCGCAAAGTGGCGACTAGCCTCTGCTCCGGAGTGATGGCTTGCCGCATGCAGGTGTCCTGCTTCATAATATAAGGGGACAGCAAAGTCAACAGATAGTGAAAAATGGGGTCCGTCATTGTGAGAAAGTTCATCCTGAAATCATCAGGATTATTCTCCTGGATCTCACACAGCAAAGGCATATGAGACACCAAGCCCCCACACAGCACGAACTCTACGACAAGTACGTACCCGCAACATGGCTTCAAAATGGTCAGCTGCTCAGAACGAACAAAATGCACTGAAGAAAAGTAAGGCCTGTCAAGAGCGATCTGAAAATCAGAAACGAGTGGACAAGAACGCACTGGAAAACAGATACGAACTGACTACACGCACTGAAGAACAGATACAAACCCACAAGCACAAACTGAAGAGCGATTTGAAAAGCACGAGTCTGAAAAGCGCAAATCGTCTCTAACCAAACTTCTACTAACGCGAGAAAAACACGAGATTAGCAGAAGGAGCCCAAAGGGTGGTGCACTGGCTATTGAACTTCCTTTTTCTAGTGCTGTTGTACATGTTGTACGTCACCTCATTCTGGACGGTCAGAATTTGGTGTGACCATGTGTATGCAAGACATCTTGAGCGGAATTCCGTCGGAAAAACCTTCAGAGTTTATTCCGATGGGAAAAACGGTCGTGTGTACAGGGCATAAGACTGCATTTGACTAGTTTTATGTTGTATTATACTGTATTTCTATGGATGAATTATGCCTTATTGAGCTAAGTTTGCATGGAAGTAAAAGCAGTCCAAATGTAACCATTTGCTGTGGTTTGCATTCAAATGCATGCATTTAATTATAGCTAAGTTTGAATGTAAAAGACAGCATTTTGATAGCAATGTATGCGTACACAAACTCGTATGCAAAAGGCCAAATTTTTGCATTAATAGGTCTTCGAACCATTCTGAACAATCCAAGCATATTCTTATAGATTTTACTACAGGCTGGCAGAGTTAGGGCCAGTTCACGGCAGAACTCGTGTGTTTATGCATGTGTGGTGTTGCGCATTGCCACGCATTTGTGCATAATGCATTCTTTGCAGCCCTTTAATTTCAACTGCGGCACCATGTACTGTAGTTTGGTGGCTGTGAATGCATTTGTGTTTGCCAGATGAGTGGGGTACCATTAAAAATCAATGTCTGCAGACAGCAGCATGTTCCCATGCTGTGCAGAAAATGCACAGAGAAACAAGTGTTTCCTACACTTTCCAACAAGTGGTGTAAAGGGGCCTTTATCCACAACTTTGCCAGAATACTTATACATGCTAATCAAAGCTGTATTTGCTCTGTTTTGTGATCTCATATCAGTTAGTCAGTTTGCAGTTGCTTATTAGATATGAACAATACACAATGGAGTGTGTACTGGTGTCATTAAAAGTCACTGTGAAAATATTTTATATGAAAATATAGTCTCTGATGAGTTCAAAGCGGAGAATACTGAGCCAAGTAGAACTAACAGCGTGCTTTACTACTACTATTTTGGAACATAACAACCAACTTACTATCAGGTTAACAGGAGCTCTTCCAAGAATCATTGAGCTCTCCCAAGAATCATTGAACCCATTTGGAATACATATATGCTTGGCTCTTTTTACTGTGTAAAATTGTGTTTAAATGGATTAGGAAGACATTGGCATTTACAGAGATGGAATGTAAAACAACTATTACAGATTATTGGTTTCTGCTGTCTCTCCACATTCACTGTCCACTGGGATCTTATGAAACACTTGTAAGCCTTTTCCATTTTCTTTGGATCACTTAACAAGATATGTCAAATGTCTTGCTGTCAGATAGATGGAAGGAATTCAGAATTTCATGAGTAGAATGACAATACGTATCACTGTTAGTACTAATATTCCTTTGTTGTGTGTAAACATGTAGATTATTTTGTATTGATATAAATGTATCGTTTGTTTTGGTGTAGTGATATATGCACTTATAATATAATGTGTGTAGAAGCTGTAGGAAAAGTTTTTTTTTAAGGAAAAAATATTATCATAGTCAGTTTGAAATGTATTTTTTTTTTCCATATAAACTTTTATTAAGAACAAAGTATTAATACACAGTTTTTATACAAACAGAAGGTGAGCATTGTAAACATATACAGAATTGGTTTAACCTTACCCGCGAGAACATAGTGGAGCAGATAGGCTAATCAAAAACCAGAGGTCCCCACAGTCATTAGGGGTCTGTAGCTAGATATAATCAGGCTAGTCACTTTAATCACAGCCCCTGGGGTTAGGGGCTCATTGTAGAGGTTGTGCTTAGCTTACATGTATATATATGTCTGTCTATACCTGAGTAGGTATGGAAGGGTTGGGTCTTTAAAGTGGAGTGAGGCTGTGTGGGAGGGCAGTTGAAATTTATTTTAATACATAAATAACACAAACACTAAATACTGCAAGTTTTTCTTTAACCACTAACACACTAAGCACTTAAACCCCCTTCCTAATCAGACCAATTTTCAGCTTTCAGTGCTCTCATATTTTGAATGACAATTACTCAGTCATGCAACACTGTACCCATATAAATGTATTTTCTTTTTTTCACACACTGCATATGCATGCCACAAATTACACCCCAAAACACATTCTACTACTCCTCCTGAGTATGGCTATACCACATGTGTGAGACTTTTACACAGCCTGGCCACATACAGAGGCCCAACATGCAGTGAGCACCATCAGGCGTTCTAGGAGCATAAATTACACGTATAATTTCTTGATTACCTCTTGCATTTTTGAAGGCCCTGGAGCACCAGGACAATGAAATCCATCCAAAAAATGACTCCATTTTGGAAAGAAAACACCTCAATGTATAATCTATGGGACATAATGAGTCTTTTGAACATGTCATTTTTTTTCTACAAGTTTTTGGAAAATGTGGAAGGAAAATTAAAACACTTTTTTTTTTTACACAAAGTTGTCAATTTATACAGTATTTCTAACACACAGCATGTACATACCAAAAATTACCCCAAAATAGATTCACTACTCCTTCTGAGCATGGCGATACCACATGTGAGAGACTTTCCTACAGCCTGGCCCCATACAGAGACCCAACATGCAGGGATAACCATCAGGTGTTCTAGGGGCATAAATGTCAAATCTAATTTGACTACCTATTACACTTTTGTGAGACACTGATGGGCACTGTAGTGACATGGATGAGGCATGGATGAACATGAATGGGGATGGCTGAGTATGGCTGAATATGTATCAGGAACCATGAATCAGACCGAGACAGAAGTATAGGTAAATTACAATTGTTTAATAATAATAATAATAATAATAATATTATAAACAGAGTAAACGTAGTCAAAACAAGCCAGAGTTCAGTAACTGGATCAGGTAGTCAGCCAAGCAAATGTCAGAGAGCAAGAGCTAAACGTAGTCAGGAGCCAGAAGGAACGTCAGCCGAGCAAGTCTTCAACAGGAACGCAGGAGAAAGTCTCTGTTATGTTGACAGAGGCGAAGGCAGAGATCAAGTGAGCTGGACGGCTTTAAGTAGGCAGGACTGACGATCAGAATCAACAACAGCTGGGTAGATGTGGAGAGAGATGGGAGCTGGCAATTAGCCGACATTCAAAGGACCACCGGGCTTGAGGGGAAAATGTCTATGAAATCACGGAGGAGGACAGGGGCATGTACGTCCAAGGATGAGACCCAAGAGCGTTCCTCCGGACCATACCCCTTCCAATGCACCAGGTACTGTATGCGCCCACGGAACTTACGGGAGTCAACAATGGATTGTACTTCATACTCCTCATGGTTCTCAACCTACATAGGTTGAGGACATGGCACCGAGGTGGTAAAGCGGTTGCAGACCAAAGGTTTCAATAAGGAGACATGAAACACATTTGAGATGCGCATACTAGGAGGAAGGTCCAAGGCGTAAGCCACTGGGTTAATCCTGTGAAGGATACGGAAAGGACCAATAAACCGAGGTGTGAACTTCAAAGAAGAAACACAAAGTCGGAGGTTGCGAGATGACAGCCAGACTCTGTCCCCAACCTGGTAGGAAGGCGCAGGCAGGCGTCTGTGGTAAGCATGGAGTCTGTACCTATCGTTAGCATGTTGCAAAGCCTCCTGAATTTGTGCCCAAGTGGAACGAAGACCACGAAGATGCTCCGCTAATGCAATAATACTCTGTGGAACAAACTAGTCAGGCAACCTGGAAGGTTGGAAACCATAATTTGCCATAAATGGGGACAATTGGGAAGCAGAATTCAAGGCACTGTTGTGAACAAACTCTGTCTACGGTAGTAGGTCTGACCAGTTTTTCTGATAGTCAGAAATACAGTAACGTAGGAATTGCTCCAAGGACTGATTGGCTTGTTCTGTGGCCACATTAGACTGCGGGTGATATGCAGAGGAGAAAGCAAGCTGAATTCCCAACTGTACACAAAAGGCTCGCCAGAACCGGGAGACAAACTGACTACCCCTGTCCGAGACAATCACCTTGGGTAGCCCATGTAAGCGAAAGATCTCCCGAGCAAAAATGGAAGCCAGTTCCTTAGAAGTGGGCAACTTCTTAAGTGGAATACAATGACACATCTTTGAGAACCGGTCAACCACCATAAGGATAACAGTGTTGCCTTGGAAGTTGGGTAACTCCACAATGAAATCCACAGACAGGTGGGTCCAGGGCCTCTCTCCATTGGGTATGAGTTGTAGGAGGCCCACTGGAATAAGGTATGTAAAAATTGGTGCTGCACTGTTCTTACAAAAAAAAAAAAAACTATGCTGCTAGAGGTAGTAGTACAAAGGTAAATGAACACGTAAAATGATATAAACATATAAAAAAACAGAAACAATATAAGAATAAGTACAATCAATATAGATCACTTCTATACCCAATAGGTGCAGTGTGATATTCCACAATAATCGGTGGTAATAGCAAAGTGCAAAGTGCAAGAAAAGCATTCAATAAAGACTTAAGGCCAGACGTGATAAGTATCTTACTGGAAACACTAAAATAAACATACAATCACTAAAAATCTCGATGGGCCGTGCAAGTAAGCAAAAAACAGCAATTAATAAATTAAATGTGCAACATGCGATCAATATGTGCAAAAATTGCAAAAATCGCAAATGCAATGTATAATAAACATATAACCAAAAAATCAATATACAATCACTAAACACCTCAATGGATCGTGCAAGTAGGCAAAAAACATTGTGCAAAAAACAGCAATTAACCACTTGCCGACCGGGCTATAGCCTAAAGAAGGCTACAGCGCGGTCGGGTTATCCTGGGTGGACGTCCGTAGGACGTCCTCCCAGAGTCCTGCTCTCGCGCGCCCCCTGGGGCGCGCACCCGAGAACTTCCGTGACCGCCGGGTCCAGAGGACCCGGCGCATCACGGATCACGGTAAACGGCCGCTGATCGCGGCCGTTTACCATGTGATCGCTCCGTCAAATGACGGAGCGATCACATGTAAACAAACCGGCGTCATATCATGACGCCGGTTCCTCCCTCCCCTCTGTGTACCGATCGGTACACAGTGAGAGGAGAGGGGGAGGGATCGGATGGCAGCACCGCTGTGGGCTGCATGTGCAGTGCTCACAGCGGTGCTCAGTGACAAATACAGTCACATCCATCCCACCATGCTCAGCCATCCCTGCAATACACCCTGCAATATACCCAGCTATACCCCGCAATACACCCTGCAATAGTCTGCACTACTCTGCAATACCCCACAATACTCTGCAATACCCCACAATACTCTGCAATACTCTGCAATACCCCGCAATACCCCACAATACTCTGCAATACCCCACAATACTCTGCAATACCCCGCAATACTCTGCAATACCCTGCAATAGTCTGCACTACTCTGCAATACCCCGCAATAGTCTGCAATACCCCGCAATACTCTGCAATACCCCGCAATACCCCGCAATACCCCGCAATACCCCGCAATAGTCTGCAATACCCCGCAATACTCTGCAATACCCCGCAATACCCTGCACTACTCTGCAATACCCCACAATACTCTGCTATACCCCGCACTACTCTGCAATACCCTGCACTACTCTGCAATACCCCGCAATACTCTGCAATACCCCGCAATACTCTGCAATACCCCGCAATACTCTGCAATACCCTGCAATACCCCGCAATACCCTGCACTACCCCGCAATACCCCGCAATACTCTGCAATACCCCGCAATACCCTGCACTACTCTGCAATACCCCGCAATAGTCTGCACTACTCTGCAATACCCCGCAATAGTCTGCACTACTCTGCAATACCCCGCAATAGTCTGCACTACTCTGCAATACCCCGCAATAGTCTGCACTACTCTGCAATACCCCGCAATAGTCTGCACTACTCTGCAATACCCCGCAATAGTCTGCACTACTCTGCAATACCCCGCAATAGTCTGCACTACTCTGCAATACCCCGCAATAGTCTGCACTACTCTGCAATACCCTGCAATAGTCTGCAATACCCTGCACTACTCTGCAATACCCCGCAATACCCTGCACTGCTCTGCAATACCCCACAATATCCTGCACTACTCTGCAATATCCCGCAATACCCTGCACTACTCTGCAATACCCTGCACTACTCTGCAATACCCCGCAATACCCCGCACTACTCTGCACTACCCCACAATACCCTGCAATACTCCGCAGAACTCTGCAATACCCCGCAATTTTTGACCAGTTCCCGCCCGCCGTCATATGACGTCCTTGACTTTGTGTGGGGATATCTGAATGATGGGTGCAGCTACAGGCATCATTCAGATATCAGCTTTTTCAGCCGGCGATTCCCTACACCATGAGAACGATCATAGCAGCTGTTCCACTGCTTGATTGTTCTTATGGGAGGAGAGAGGGGATGCCCCCCCCTTCCCGCCACCCTCCGGTGCTTCTACCGACTCCGCTACGATCGAAGCCAGGATCATTTTTTTTTTATTATTATTTCAGGCTTCCTAGCCTAGAGGTGAGATGTGGGGTCTTATTGACCCCATATCTCACTGTAAAGAGCACCTGTCATGCAATATTCCTATTACAAGGGATGTTTACATTCCTTGTAATAGGAATAAAAGTGATCAAAAAAATAGTTTCTTTTGGGAAAAAAGTGTCAAACTAAAATAAATAAAGTAAAATGAAAAAAAAAAAAAAAAAAATTTAAAGCGCCCCTGTCCGTGTGCTCGCATGCAGAAGCGAACGCATACGTAAGTCCCGCCCACATATGAAAACTGTGTTCAAACCACACATGTGAGGTATCGCTGCGATCAGTAGAGCGAGAGCAATAATTTTGGCCCTGGACCTCCTCTGTAACTCAAAACATGTAACCAGTAAAAAATTTTAAAGCGTCAACTATGGAGATTTTTAAGTAGCGAAGTTTGGCACTATTCCACGAGCGTGTGCAATTTTGAAGGGTGACATGTTATATATCTATTTACTCAGCGTAACTTTATCTTTCACATTATGCAAAAACATTGGGCTAACTTTACTATTTTGTTTTTTTTTAAAGCACAAAACTGTTTTTTTTCCAAAAACAATGCGTTCGAAAAATTGCTGCGCAAATGCCGTGCGAGATAAAAAGTTGCAACAACCGCCATTGTATTCTCTAGGGTCTTTGCTAAAAAAAAATATATATATGTTTTGGGGTTCTATGTAATTTTCTAGCAAATAAATGATTATTTTTACATGTAGGAGAGAAATATAAGAATTGGCCTGGGTGCTCCAGAACGCCTGGAGGTGCTCCGTGCATGTTGGGCCTCTGTATGTGGCCACGCTGTGTAAAAGTCTCCCACATGTGGTATCACCATACTCGGGAGTAATAGCAGAATGTGTTCTGGGGTGTAATTTGTGGTATGCATATGCTGTGTGTGAGAAATAACCTTCTAATATGACAATTTTGTGAAAAAAAAAAAGTTAAAAAAAAATCTTGATTTTTGCAAAGAATTGTGGGAAAAAACGACAATTTCAAAAAAACTCACCATGCATCTTTTCAAATACCTTGGAATGTCTTCTTTCCAAAAAGGGGTCATTTGAGGGGTATTTGTACTTTTCTGGCATGTTAGGGTCTCAAGAAATTAGATAGGCCGTCAGTACTTCAGGTGTGATCAATTTTCAGATATTGGCACCATAGCTTTTGGACTCTCTAACATTCGCAAAGACCAAAATATATACACCAAGTTGTACTTATTTTTACCAAAGATATGTAGCAGTATAAATTTTGGCCAAAATTTACGAAGAAAAATTACTAATTTGCTAAATTTTATAACAGAAAGAAATAAAAATTCATTTTTTTACCAAATTTTCAGTCTTTTTTCTTTTATAGCGCAAAAAATAAAAAAAACCAACGGTGATTAAATATCACCAAAAGAAAGCTCTATTTGTGTGAAAAAAAGGACAAAAATTTTATATGGGTACAGTGTTGCATGGCTGAGTAATTGTCATTCAAAATGTTAGAGCACCGAAAGCTGAAAATTGGTCTGGTTAGGAAGGGGGTTTAAGTGCCCAGTGGTCAAGTGGTTAATAAATTAAATGTGCAACATGCGGTCAATATGTGCAAAAATCACAAATGCAGTATATAATAAACATATAACCAAAATAAGTCCACTGTAGAACTTGTGAAAAAAGTCAAACAAAGGCAAACATGTGCAAAATATATAATGGGCAATTTTTGCACATATTGATCGCATGTTGCACATTTAATTTATTAATTGCTGTTTTTTGCACAATGTTTTTTGCCTATTTGCACGTTCCATTGAGGTGTTTAGTGATTGTATATTGATTTTTTGGATATATGTTTATTATACACTGCATTTGCGATTTTTGCGATTTTTGCACATATTGATCGCATGTTGCACATTTAGTTTATTAATTGCTGTTTTTTTGCACAATGTTTTTTGCCTACTTGCACGGTCCATTGAGGTGTTTAGTGATTGTATATTGATTTTTTGGATATATGTTTATTATACACTGCATTTGCGATTTTTGCACATATTGATCGCATGTTGCACATTTAGTTTATTAATTGCTGTTTTTTTGCACAATGTTTTTTGCCTACTTGCACGGTCCATTGAGGTTTTTAGTGATTGTATATTGATTTTAGTGTTTCCTGTAAGATACTTATCACATCTGGCCTTAAGTCTTTATTGAATGTTTTTCTTGCACTTTGCACTTTGCTATTACCACCGATTATTGTGGAATATCACACTGCACCTATTGGGTATAGAAGTGCTCTATATTGATTGTACTTATTCTTATATTGTTTCTGTTTTTTTATATGTTTATATCATTTTACGTGTTCATTTACCTTTGTACTACTACCTCTAGCAGCATAGTTTTTTTTTTTTTTGTAAGAACAGCGCAGCACAAATTTTTACATACCTTATTTCTATTTCTGTATAGGCTGAGCTTGACCTATTCGGTGCTTGCAGCAGTTCAACGTTCATTGCCCTTCGTTTACATGGTAGCGCAGGAATAACTATACATTTCAGGCCCACTGGAATGTGTCGTGGAGTCTTACTCTGAGCATACACGGAACAGGCAGCTACAAAGGCAGTTACATCAGCCTGTAGACTAGGTCACCAGAATTGTTGGGAAATGGCCCAAATGAGTTGATTCCTCCCAGGGTGGCCAGCTGCCTTGGGAGAATGGTAAGTCTGGAGTCTTGAGACTCTCTGGGACAAAGCAGCGGTCACAAGGTTTCTCAGGAGGAGCATGGACCTGAGCAACAAGAATTTTGTCACCCGAAGAAGAAGTAAGACTGGTGTGAACCGTAGCCAGAATATGATCAGGAGGAATCACAGGAACCGGAACCGACTCCAACTTGGAATTTGGGGAAAATTGTCGTGACGAGGTGTCAGCCCTTACATTCTTAGTACCAGGTAAGAATGAGACAATGTAATTAAAACTTAACAAGAAAAGAGCCCATCGTGCCCTTCTGGGAGAGAGGCGCTTAGCCTCAGACAAGAATGTGAGATTCTTATGGTCAGTAAGATGTGCCTGATTGGTACTCACAGCACGGTGCGAGGAGAGAGATCACGGTGAGCGGCTAACTGCTCTATGCGCTGATGTTTTGTAGCATACAAGTGAGTGCATTTATTTAGATTCGGCAAGGAGACTATTATGCCGCGTACACACGGCCGGACTTTTCGGCCACAAAAGTCCGACAGCCTGTCCGACAGACTTTCGACGGACTTTTGTCAGACTTTTGATGGACTTTTGGCGGACTTGCGGCAAACTTTCTTACGAACGGACTTGCCTACATACGATCACACAAAAGTCCGACGGATTCGTACGTGATGACGTACACCGGACTAAAATAAGGAAGTTGATAGCCAGTAGCCAATAGCTGCCCTAGCGTGGGTTTTTGTCCGTCGGACTAGCACACAGACGAGCGGATTTCTGGGTCCGGCGTAGTTACGACTTAAAGATTTGAAGCATGTTTCAAATCTAAAGTCCGTCAGATTTGCGACTGGAAAAGTCCGCTGAAAGTCCGCTGAAAGTCCGGGGAAGCCCACACACGATCGGATTGTCAGCCAGCTTTAGTCCGTCGGACTATTGTAGATGAAAAGTCCGACTGTGTGTACGCGGCATTAGAATGGTATGGTTCATTGCGCAATTATATTCTTTCTCTTGATTGCATGAATGGAACTGAATACTGGACAAGTGCATAGACTGATTATATGGGGAAACAGTGCACAAACCCAGGGGGAAGTTTTAACATCTATTGAACCAAGTTTAATGAGGAAGATAATCACTCTGTGATGTTTTTTTTTTGTTTTTTTTTGTTTACAAGTGATCGCTCCATCATTTGACGAAGCGATCACGTGGTAAACGACCGTTGTCAGTGGCCATTTACCGTGATCCGCGGTGCCAAGGACCCGGCGGTCACGGATACTCCCGTGTGTGGGAGCGCGATTCTGGAGGGATGTCATAGTACGCCCTCTCAGAGTTATCGAGCCACGGTTTAGCCATCATTCGGCTATAGCGCGGTTGTTAAGTGGTTTAAAGGAACACTACAATGTTTTTGATTCCATTTTATTTACATTTTTTTAGAGCTGTAAATACATTAACCCTTCATAGCAAAGGTAAAACAAATCTTAACACCTAGACCCAGTTTTTCAACATTGGCATGTGTTAAAAAAAACTGTACATATCATCCCAGCTACTTAGTGGTCTATTTATTAAAATTTGCATTGCAAATGTTTCAACGTTTGTGCAAGCATACCAAATGATACCTGTAATGTAATAGTTTACTTGTTGCTTTGGCTGGGAGACTGTAACATTCACTAACATTCAGTGCTAATGCCCCGTACACACGATAGGATTTTCCGATGGAAAATGTGTGATAGGACCTTGTTGTTGGAAATTTCGACCGTGTGTAGGCTCCATCACACATTTTCCATAGGAATTTCCGACACACAAAGTTTGAGAGCAGGCTATAAAATTTTCCAACAACAAAATCCGTTGTCAGAAATTCCGATCGTGTGTACACAAATCCGACGCAAAAAGTGCCATGCATGCTCAGAATAAATTAAGAGAAGAAAGCTATTGGCTACTGCCCCGTTTATAGTCCCGACGTACGTGTTTTACCTCACTGCGTTCAGAACGATCAGATTTTCTGACAACTTTGTGTGACCGTGTGTATGCAAGACAAGTTTGAGCCAACATCCGTCGGAAAAAATCCATGGGTTTTGTTGTCGGAATGTCCGATCAATGTCTGACCGTGTGTACGGGGCATTAGAGTATGAAAGCTAAGAACATTTCACAATGACATTTACCAATGGAGAAAATAACTTAACACTATGGGGTAGGAATCTTCAAACTACGGCTCTCCAGCTGTTGTGGAACTATACATCCAATGAGGCATTGTAAAACTCTGACATTCACAGACATGACTAGGCATGATGTAGTTCCTAAACAACTGGAGGGCCGTAGTTTGAAGACCCCTGCTATAGGGTAAGATCATTTGAGCAGCAGATGAAATAATGAGGGAGACTTCTGCACTGTGTATTGTCTATGGGTATTCCTGTGTGAACAGCTGATCGAGTAGGTGTTCGGTCGAACAAACTCCCAGCTGCAGAGTAAGACAAAACATTTATCAGTGGTATAGAAGCACTGACTGGAAAAAAAAAAAAAAAAAGCTTAAAAGCATTTTTTGATGTTATTTTGTTGCTGATTTGGCATTTTTGTATCTTTATGGATGCTTCTTTTTTTTTTTTTCTATATGCAGTGCTCATTTGAGATCTCTGTGCCTGCCAGGCTTTCCAGTTTACCCTCCTACTAGACTAGTTCCCTCTGCACACATACCATGTGGTTTTAGTCTCTTTTACACAGGCTACTGGTGATTATATAACTTTGCTGTAATGTAAGCAGTGTAATGTAGTATGTAACTTTTATATTGCCTTCTGGCAAGTGAGGAGTCTTGATATCCATTTGCTTTTTTTTTGTATTTATAAAAGGTCCAAATAGCCCCCGAGGAAGAGCAAGTGTCGAAAAGCATCAGTTGGTGCTCAGCTGATTCTGGGTTGTTAAAGAGGGAGTCCATCCAAAAAAAAATATTAAAAGCCAGCAGCTACAAATACTGCAGCTGCTGACTCTTAATACATGGCCACTTACCTGTCCCAGGGTCCAGCGATGTCGGCAGCCGACGCCGATAAATCGCTCAACTCTCGGCAGCTGCTGCTGCCATCCTGGGTGAGGGAATCAGGAAGTGAAGCGTTGCGGCTTCACTTCCCGGTTCCCTACTGCGCATGTGCAAGTTGTGCTGTGCGTCGTAACTGTCTTAGACAGGTATCTGCACCCCCTCCCCCCTGAAAGGTGCCAAATGTGACACCGGAGGGGGGGAGGGTTCCGAAAAGCGGAAGTTCCATTTTTGTGTGGAACTCTGCTTTAACCACGTCACAATTTACCCCTGGGTTGGAAGAAAGTATAACCCATAAGGGTTATGCACACCATTGGTATAAATTTGTTTTTAGAGATGTAATAATGATCACATCAGATGGCCTGATGAACATGGTTTTAGCACCTTATGAATAAAGAATATATATTTTATGTTTTCTGTGTGGCTCATTTAGTAATCTATTAAGCCTTGCCTTCATGTAACTAATTGATGGTTTTTCTTTTTGTTTGCAAGTCTTTGCTTAGGGCTGGGTGCAGATGGACATTTATACATTCTGAGCACATTTATGTATTACAGTCTGTAAATCTCTTGAGAGGAGATGTAGAGCCCTGGCTTTCTCAAAGTTCCTAGGCAGATCTGTCACCAGAAATCTTGAATTGAGGTGCTTTTTTTTTTTTTTTAAGCATAGTTTTTTGATTGATTTTCACAATGTACTGTACAAGGTAGGTTACATCACATATCAAGTGTTAACAAAAGAGGGGAATTCAAGGTTTAAACATTGCCAAATACATGCCAGCTTCTTTTAGAGCAGTAGAAAATTACCTCAGTAGGAGATATAGCCTGTCACCCCATCTGGGTACACTGTGAGCAGGCTCTTTTTTAAATGTTAGTAAGAGGCCTGCCCCTGACCCTACTGAGGGTTTCTGGGGGTCTGTCATGTAGATGCTCCGAGTGCATAATAGCCTTAACTAATAAACAGAAAATTTTGCTATGGGTGTAGAGCAATACACATATTTTGACAAATCTTAGATCATATACTCATACTGTTATATCTGGAAAGCTGGAATCTCCATCAGGTCTACCACTGGAAGGCGAACATATTATATGCTTATATCATATATTAACATTCACAGGATGAACAATTCATACATCATATATGCAGTGGCGGCTGGTGCTCAAAATTTTTGGGGGGGCACACAAACTGAAAAGTTCTGAAAAATACTTAAAAAAAACATCATTTGCAGCCACTATGCCCATAATATGCAGCCACTGTGCCTAGCAAATACAGCCACTGTGCCCATCAAATACGGCCACTGTGCCATCAGTTGCAGCCACTGTGCCCATCATATGCAGCCACTGTGCCCATCAAATGCAGCCACTGTGCCCATCATATGCAGCCACTGTGCCATCATTTGCAGCCACTGTGCCCATCATATGCAGCCATTATGCCCAGCAAATACAGCCACTGTGCCCATCAAATACAGCCACTGTGCCATCAATTGCAGCCACTGTGCCCATCATATGCATCCACTGTGCCCAGAAAATCCAGCCACTGTGCCCATCAAATGCAGCCACTGTGCCATCAAATGCAACAGTGTGCTGTGCGGTGTAGTGGAGGTGTGCAGTGTAGTGGAGGTGTGCTGTGCAGTGTAGTTGTGCTGTGTAGTGGAGGTGTGCTGTGCGGTGTAGTGCTGTGTGGTGTAGTGGAGGTGTGCTGTGCTGTGTAGTGGAGGTGTGCTGTGTGGTGTAGTGGAGGTGTGCTGTGTGGTATAGTGGAGGTGTGCTGTGCGGTGCAGTGGAGGTGTGCTGTGTGTTGTAGTGGAGGTGTGCTGTGCGGTGTAGTGGAGGTGTTCTGTGTGTTGTAGTGGAGGTGTGCTGTGCGTTGTAGTGGAGGTGTGCTGCGTGGTGTACTGGAGGTGTGCTGTGCTGTGGGTTGTAGTGGAGGTGTGCTGTGCGGTGTAGTGGAGGTGTGCTGTGTGGTGTAGTGGATGTGTGCTGTGTGGTGTAGTGGAGGTGTGCTGTGCGTTGTAGTGGAGGTGTGCTGTGCAGTGTAGTGGAGGTGTGCTGTGCGGTGTAGTGGAGGTGTGCTATGCGATGTAGTGGAGGTGTGCTGTGCTGTGTAGTGGAGGTGTGCTGTGTGGTGTAGTGGAGGTGTACTGTGCTGTGCTGTGCGTTGTAGTGGAGGTGTGCTGTGCATTGTAGTGGAGGTGTGCTGTGTGGTGTAATGGAGGTGTGCTGTGTGGTGTAGTGGAGGTGTGCTGTGCAGTGCTGTGCTGTGCAGTGTAGTGGAGGTGTGCTGTGTGGTGTAGTGGAGGTGTGCTGTGTGGTGTAGTGGAGGTGTGCTGTGTGGTATAGTGGAGGTGTGCTGTGTGGTGTAGTGGAGGTGTGCTGTGTGTTGTAGTGGAAGTGTGCTGTGCGTTGTAGTGGAGGTGTGCTGTGCGTTGTAGTGGAGGTGTGCTTTGCAATGTAGTGGGGGTGTGCTGTGCGATGTAGTGAAGGTGTGCTGTGCGGTGTATTGGAGGTGTGCTGTGCGTTGTAGTGGAGGTGTGCATTGTAGTGGAGGTGTGCTGTGCGATGTAGTGGAGGTGTGCTGTGTGGTGTAGTGGATGTGTGCTGTGTGGTGTAGTGGGGGTGTGCTATGTGGTGTAGTGGGGGTGTGCTGTGTGGTGTAGTGGAGGTGTGCTGTGCATTGTAGTGGAGGTGTGCTGTGCGGTGTAGTGGAGGTGTGCTGTGCGATGTAGTGGGGGTGTGTTGTGTGGTGTAGTGGAGGTGTGGTGTAGTGGGGGTGTGCTGTGTGGTGTAGTGGAGGTAAGCTGTACAGGTTAAAAAAAATGAAGGCATAGTAATGACTTGTTGTGGGCAATCAAAAAAGCTCTTCTTTTTGACATCTTACAGAGGCCCATCGATTATGCATGTATGTATTCAGCAATGGACACCCCTGCAGTCATCTTTATTTGATTATGTCCTGTTTATTTCACTGGCAATGACTCCAATGACTGGGTGAAGTCAGTATGTGACCAGCGTCTGTACATTGCTGGCTGAAGGTGTGTGCAGAGAGAATATCACTCCTGAGCTGTGATTCTCACTCCTGGAAAGTTTCTCTGACTCATATAGTAATGAGATCACTTTCTATCAGGAGGAGCAATGGGACTCTTGTCTAGTATGACCTCTCCCCAGAGCTGCATCTATAGTCCATGTGTGTGATGTGATATGTCACTAACTCCCAGCTTTGTTTCTGTATAAGGCAACTTTCTCTCAGGCAGGAAACTCACCTTACACAGGCAGCTCCACTCAGGCAGTGCGTCCCACAGAGCTGCAGACTCACTTCCGGTTTCCATCTGGTCTCTGGAATAGGGAAGCCGGAAGTAACTTAAACAACAAAGCATCCAGGCGGATACTGACCAGCACGATGGATCGCACCACAAGGCGGGTTAAAAGCCTTCAAATGAAGCGCCGTGTCTGCCACCTTGTTGACTGCCAGTTTTAAAAATAACTGCCTTGGGGGGGGGGTGCCTGTGCGCCCCCTATGGATATGGGGGAGGCTTTAGAGGAGTTTCTCCAAATATCCCAATGTTTATGGAACATTAAGGCTCTCTGTTCTTTATATGCAAACATTTTTCTAGATATTACTTCTTCAATTTTTTGGGGTGTCTTTGAGTGCCATTCCTTTGCTAGGGTGATATGTGTGGCAAATAGTATATGAATGACCACTTTCCTCGATAGAGGGGGGAACTTTTCAATACCAAAACTCAAGAGGGCTAATGAAGGGGTTTTGGCCCATTTGTACTCCATAGTTTCTTGGATAAGAGATGAGACCTCTTTCCAGAAAGGACCTATTGCGCCACAGCTCCAAAGTATATGTAGGAGATTACCCGTACAGTGACAGTCTCGCCAGCACAATGCTGAAGTATTTTGGTCCATTTTATTTATGCGTAAAAGTGTGAGATACCATCTGTGGAGTATCTTTTGTGCATTGTCCCAGTGATCTATAGTGGTAATTTAGTTTGTATATAGAGAGGGGAAGCAGATTTATAAAATAAAGATATCCCTTTAGATTTATTTTGCTGTTTGTTCCTTAGTGTCAGAGGTAACTCTTTCGGGTGGATTTGGTTTAAAGCTATGTAGTGTTTTATTTGGTATATTTTGTACCTGTCCAGTGCATCCGGCTCGTTTATATCGGCCGCGGTGAAATGCACCGCTTTTTTTTTCTCCAGAGTTGAGTGGATAGTCCTGGGATTAGATGTTCATAGGATGCTAGGGGGACTGTTAGTTTGCAAACTGGCGTGTTAGCAAATTTTTGTCTTGTCAGTGAGGACCATGCTGCCTTAGTGGCTTGAAAGGTCTGATATGGAGGGATTGATGGGCTATGATGAAGGCTGGCAGCTTTGCTAAAGCATTGCTAAAGCAGGAAGGTTATGTGCTGGTGTGACCTCCCTTTCTAGTTCGGACCACCTATTGTCTGTTTGGCAAGAGAACCAGTACCGCATTTGATTAAGTACTGCAGCTTTATAATATTCTTGCGCATTGGGAAAACCTACACCCCCAAGTTGTTTAGACTTGTACAGATTTGTTAGGGCTATTCTGGGTTCTTTTCCTGCCCAAATGTACATCTGCAAGCAAGCCATTAGTTGTGAGAAGAATGTCTGAGGGATAGGAATAAGCAGAGTCCTACAATAGTATAACAATTTGGGCAATTCTTGCATTTGGTATGCAGCAATTCCCCCAAACCACGACAGATGTAGTTTGCCGATCTGGTTTATTTCTACTTCCACTTTAGTAAGTAGAGCAGGGTAATTACTGGGATATAATTTAGAGGAAGATGAGGTTAGCTGTATACCAATTTAGGTAATTGAGGGGGATCCCAGTTGCAGGGGAACCTCTTTTTGAGTTGGCTGACTTTTTCTGAGGTATGTTTAGTGTAAGGGCATAACATTTAGTTGTCAGAATTTCCGATCGTTGTACACAAATCCGACCCACAAAGTGCCACGCATGCTCAGGATAAATAAAGAGATGAAAGCTATTGGCTACTGCCCCGTTTATAGTCCCAACTTATGTGTTTTACATCACCACGTTCAGAATGATCGGATTTTCCAACAACTTTGTGTGACCGTGTGTATGCAAGGCAAGTTTGAGCCAACATCCGTCTGAAAAAATCCTAGGATTTTGTTGTTGGAATGTCCGATCAATGTCCGACCGGGGATCAGACATGTATCCCCAATGGACCCTGTCAAAAGTCTTTTCTGCATCCAGGGCTAGGAAAACACTAGGTTCTTGGGTGACTTCTGCAAAACGCAGAAAGTTTCATTCTCCTAGTCCTGTCAGGTGCCTGTCTTCCCTTTACAAAGCCAACTTGGTCTAGGCCTTTGAGGAATGGGGTGATTTCCATTAACCTGTTGGCTTGGATTTTGGCGTATATTTTAAGATCCACATTTAGTAGTGATATGGGCCTAAAATTTTGGGGGAGTGACGTGTCTTTGCCTGTTTTGAGTAGAGTGACGATTACTGCTTGGAGCATTTTGCTCGGAAAGGAGCCAGACCTGGCTGCTGTATTGAAGACCTCAACTAATTTAGGGGTAAGGAGGGTAGTAAAAGCTTTAAAGTATTCAGTGGAAAATCTGTCCTCTCCGGGTGATTTGTGCATAGGGAGAGATTTTACAACTGCCTCGACTTCTGCATTAGTAATGAGAGAATTCAATTTATGGAGTGTGGTGTCATCTACCGAGGGAAGCTGGATGCCCTAAAGGAAGTCATTGATCTTTGAGTGTGTAGGTTGGTGAGTAGATGAGTCTTTGTTAAGATTGTAGAGGGATTTATAGAAATCTTTAAATGCGTTAGCTATGCCTCTTGGATTGCAGAAATTTTGTTAGATTGATGGTGTTTCATTTGTGTGAGGTTGCTCCATGCTTGCCATTTTTTGAGTTGGGATGCCAGGAGATTTCCTGCTTTGTTATTTTGTGAATAGAAGGACAGTTTCATTCTTTTAAAATATGTGTCATAGTCCACCCTGAGCTCCTGCCATAATTCCTTGCAGCAAGAGGTAAGGATTTTAAGTATGAGGGTAGAAGAGGAGTTGGGATTTTTGAGTTGACCTTCTAATTCAGCAATGGTTTTGTGCAATTGTGATATGCACTGCAGTTTTTTTTTTCCCTAGACGCAATTTGGATAAGGGTTCCCCTGCTGAACGCCTTATGTGCACACCAAACTGTTGTTGGGGAACATTCTCCATTGTCATTGATTTGGAAATATTCATTAATTTTTCCTTCGATTTCATCCCTAATCTTGAGGTGTGATAGAAGGAAAGTGTTGTTTCGCCATAGGGGTTTGTGGGATATTTTGCTTGTACCCACAACATCAATAGTTACAGGTGCATGGTCCGACCACTAGGTGTTGTGGACATCAGCTTTACATATATTTTGCAAGGTATACGAATAGCTGCTGTGAACCATTGAGTAATACGTATAGTCCCTTTCAGTGGTTTGAAGGTATCGACATGGGTCAAAGAGTCTCTCTTCTAAGCATAATGATCCTAAAGTTGGCCTCTGCCTTTGAACCACTGAAGAAGAGTCAAGTTCCTCATTCAAGATCATATTGAAATCCCCACACAATAGTAAATTACCCTTTTGCAATTGCTTAGCAGTCTTAATGACTTTACGGATAAACTTCAGAGGTTTGATGTTGGGTGCATATAGGTTTACAAGAGTGTAGGTGATGTGATTTAATTTCTGAAACTAATATGATGAAGCGGCCTTGGGGGTCGATATGTTCCTGCAATAGAGAAAAGGATATAGTGTTGATTGCAATCAGTACTCCATTTCTTTTAGATGTATCGTTGACTGTAAACATGTGTGGAAATTTGACGTGAGCATTTTGGAGATTTGATACTGGAGAAGTGCATCTTCTGCGCACATAGGATGTCACATTGTAAGTCCATTGCTGTCTTCCATAAAGCTCTGCGCTTATAAGGACTGTTCAAGCCTCTCACATTGTATGACATAAGCTTAAGGTTCATTTGAATGGTAGGAGGTGCTGTGCCGCCATCAAGTGGTATAATTTGGTACAAAAAGAGATAAAACTTCCGTGCTTGAAATGTACATATGCTGAGGTAATTTTTTTTCATAGCCATCAAAAAACTAAATTCAGAAAAACTAAACCAAACTGAGATCAGTAACTTGAAATATGTAATCATAAACTGCTGAAAAGGAAACTGGAAACATCACGTAAATGAAAGTGGGGGTTTTAACAGTACTTACATCAGCCGAACAACAGGTGATATCTTAGTTGGCACAGAAACATGTAGTAAACCAGAAAGGCACCAAGAATTTAGTAGCCCTGAGGGGGGATATTAAGGCATATATGTGAGCTACAGATGCTCTTGCGGTAAGGCATTATCTACCCCTCTTGTTTTGGTGGTTGTATTTCTAGGAAGGGTTGAGGATCTGCAGGGTTGCCATTCATAGGGAGTAGATGCCATTGCTGGAGGAGCTCCCTACCCTTCTCCAGTGAGGTGATGGAGTGCGATTCATTGTGCATTTCCACTGGTAGTTTGGCCGGGAAGCCCCACTTGTATAGGATTTTATGGTTTTGTAGAATTTTGGTAATGGGTACCAAGTTGTGCCTCACTGTCATAGTAGATGTGACAAATCGGCATAGAGTGCGATTCCTGCGAAAGGATCTGGAAGTGCAGGGTGTTGTCTGGAGTATTGCATCAGTCTATCCTTTACATGGTAAAAATTGATCCTTGCTATTACATTTCTGGGGGTCTTTTCAGACAAGAATGACGGTTTTATCAAACTATGGGCTCTGTCTATGGTGAGGTCAGCAGGCCCTAGAGATGGGAGAGCAGTTGTCATAAGATTTTGGAGGTATGATTATAGATTATGGATTCATGGATGGATTCATTTTGAGACGCATGGATTTGATCTCATCTTCAATGTCAAAGTGGGCATCTAGTTCATTATGTGCCAAAGTAAATTCCTCCATTTTTTTCCACATATTCCACTCTGTTACTAACTTCTGTCATCTCTCTCTTTGTGGATCGCATAAAAGATGTTATGTTTTGCTAGAGGGCCCACTGCAATGTTTGAAGCACCTCCTTCATGGTAGTGTCTATGATGGGCTGCCTTGTGGTTGGGAATGCATCTAGATGCTATCCATATGAGTCTGCCTCTTCCATTTCTTCCCCCTCTGTTCCTGTGTCATTCCACACACCTTCCTCCTCCCCCAGCCTCTGTTTTTGCTTCACAGGGCTGTTAAATGCAGAGAATGGCAGTGGATGGCCTGTATCAGGTGACTCGCCCTTGAATGGAAGTGGATGGCTGAGCATGCTGGATGAGAATGAGGAAGGACGATTCCCGGCGACGGCACCATCTTGGATCGTCTGGCCCGCCACAGGGGGAAGAAATCCATCAGTTTTCTTAGTCTCTCGCTCTTCTCCCACTTATTCTTATTTCTCCGGGGGTGCTCCTCAGTCTCCCCTTGCTGTGGAGATCAATTTTGGGTGTTTCTGTGTGCTGTGAGCTGCTATATTACACCCGTTGTGGCAGAGCTTCTCACTCACACCACCATCTGTTCTGGCCGCTGGCTCTGCCCCCATTTGAGGTGCTTTCTAATTCCAACATTAGTTCTGTTCTATAAGCCCCAGAGTGGAGCTTGAAAAAAGACACAAGTCAATCTAGTTCAACCAATAAAAAAAAAAAAAATAAATAAAATCATATAATCTTATAATCCTATACCAATCCTATACCCACAGTTGATCCAGAGGAATGTGAAAAACCCCAGCAAAGCATGATCCAATTTGCTACAGCAGGGAAAAAAATCCTTCCTGATCCCCCGAGAGGCAATTGGATTTTCCCTGGATCATCTTTACCTATAAATGTTAGTATCCAGTTTATATTATATACATTTAGGAAAGAATCCAGGCCTTTTTTAAAGCAATCTACTGAGCTGGCCAGAACCACCTCTGGAGGGAGTCTATTCCACATTTTCACAGCTCTTATGCCCCGTACACGTGGTCGGATTTTTTGATGGAAAATGTCCGATCGGAGCGTGTTGTCGGAAATTCTGACCGTGTGTGGGCTCCATCTGACATTTTCCATCGGATTTTCCGACACACAAAGTTGGAGAGCATGAGATAATATTTTCCGACAACAAAATCCGATCGCGTCAATTCCGACCGTGTGTGGCCTGTTCCGACGCACAAAGTGCCACGCATGCTCAGAAGAAATTCCGGCACGGAACAGCTCGTTCTGGTAAACTTAGCGTTCGCAATGGATACAGCACTTTCGTCACGCTGCAATGTTAAAAATGGTTTAATACAGCGCAATCTCTTCTTCTTTATAATGTGACAAGAATATAGTAGTTTTGCTGCTCATATTCACACAGACTTCTCACAAACTTATTTCGTTACTATTTATCTGGATTCCCTCAATATATTTTGATTGCTCACATCTGACAACATATTTTTTTTTTTTTTTGGCTTTAATGTAGATTATTTTTTTGTGTTTGTATTTTTTTGAAGGGTTTTTTTTTGGGGGGATTTTGATTTGTACTCTCGAAAATGTTTGTGTGTGTTTTTTGTGACAAGTTCCCACAACACCATTGATATGTTGTTCTATTTAATCTGTAGGAAATTGTTTGGTGTTGTTGTCCCTTGTTAATTTCACATTTTATGTTAGAAATGTACCTGAATCGTCACCAACAAACTGTCCTTTTTGGATGAAAACACACAGGAGAGTATAATTTCCCATAAAAATTTTTATTAAGGGCTCACAACTAAACAAAGAGGGAGGCAACGCTGGAGAAACTGCAGAAGTGGGCGAAGCCTTGGACCCCCAGGGCAGACATCAACTATTTTTAAGCAAAATTGGTGGCCTGAGGAGTCCATATCTAAGGGAGTGCAGTCTGGTCCAGAAGTCCCAGAGATCCGGAAAGCAGCAGATGACATCTGTGTCCCCAGGCTGTGGTCATACGAGAGACTGCATCTTCTGTCAGACCAGACTGAACCCAGGGCCATCACTCTCAGGTCTTCCTTCCACGCTTCCTTACACGCAGTGGCTGTGGTGGTGGAGTTGTGGCAGCAGGAGGAGGAGGAGGATGGTCCAACTCAATGACGTCGGTCTTGGGTGTTAGTTCCCCACTCACCCCCTTACGTAGGACTTTATACAGAAGGTCCTCACAGAGCCTGTGTTGACCCTCCTGCATGCCCTGCAGTTTGGTGGCAGCCATGCAGGCAAAGGCCTCCTCAGGAGTGGGTAAGGCTCGTAGGGACGCCAAAGCCTCCTGAATCAGCCTGAACGCTGAATCCTGCACGGGACTCAGAGTCGTCTTCCTGGCTCTTTTATATGGAAGACGGAGGGGAGGAACCTGAGACTCAGTCAGGCTGCGACTGGTCCCTGGCTTCTCCTGGCTGACACTTAGCCCCGCCTCCTCCTGGCTGCCACTAATCACCGCCTCCTCCTGACTACCACATTCCACAGCCTCCTCCTGGCTGAGGTCTTCCTGTGTATGAAAAAGGGACATAGTTTTAGTATTTTTTTCATCAATCACACACAATTTTCACCTTCTCACTGCTGCAAATTGAATGTTAACAAATATAACAGACTATCCTTCTGAGCCCAGCATTTTTCATTCTTGTCCCAATTTTGGGTGCCCACTACTGTCTATTGATATGTAAAACACTTTCAAGCAGCAATTAGTGATCAATAATAACATCTAGTAAACATCATTTCTTTATTGTCCAGAAATCTGTAGAAGAATGCTATACCTAACTCCAGCTGGGCTCCTCCACTTCTTCCTGGCTGGAAGGCCCAGGTTGGACATCGGAAGCCTCAGCTGGGGTGGAAGGAAGAGTGGAAGGAAGAGTAGAGAGGGATTCCCTGACTTCAGTGTGGTCTGACAGAAATCGCAGTCTCTCATAGTACCACAGCCTGGGGACATAAACGTCATCTGCTGCAGCTCCGGACCTCTGGGAATCCATGACCTTCTTGCGCTCCCTCAGATATGTGCTCCTCAGGCCACCAATTTTGGCTTTTAAATAGGGGATGGTTGCTGTGGGGACCACCGGCTTCACCAACTCCAGCAGTTTCTCCAGCGCTGCCTGCCTCTTCTGTTTATGGTTATAGTGGGGGTGTCTCACTTGCCACAGACAGGGCAGCTCCCTGTATTTGTCAATGAACAGGGGGAGGAAATTGTGGTCGTTGAACCCATCCATTTTCTCTGCAAGACACAACACAAGACAAACCCTAATGTCAGGCCAAACTCCCCTAATCTTGTTACGATATAGGCTTCCATTTCGAAGCAGTATAGGCCCAAGTTTAGATCCTACCTTCGTTATCACGATCGGCACCTCCGATGCTCCTTCCTCCGCTCACAGATCTTACGTAATACGCACGTGTGTTACGCTTTATATACACTGCTCATGTGTGTAACTCCGCCCACCCCTGACGTTCTTTCTAGTCTATTCCCCGCCCCTTTTCGTTTGGCGCAGTGGGGGAAGAGCACATGGCGGAGACACAGCAGGTGCGTGCTAATTGTAGCAACGAGGAGGAGGAGGAGGAAAGGCCGGATCCGGACATGTCCCGATCCAGAAGGAGATTTAAGGACTCAAATATGTCCTTTGGGGAGATGTTGGACATCCTGAAGAAGGCCGACTATGATGGAAAATATGGGCCTTACCCTAACCCCAATGTCAGAAAGGCCAAGATCATGGCGAAAGTGGTCAGGAGTCTGCACAGGAATTTCGGGGTACGACGATCGAAAGATCAGCTCAGGAAGCGGTGGTCGGACCTCAAATTACGAGAACATGAGCAGTGCAGAAAGATCCGGAGAGTGCTACAAAAAAGTAAGTAGTTGTGCTGTGTTCCTATTCTTTATGTTTATTATGTTCGTGCTGCTCCATGTGCTTTTAGGAACTGTTGTACAGTTTAAAATGGCAACTTTCATGTTCATGGGCACATTATTCGTTCGGATCCAACATTTTTCTTTCCGACTATAAAATACCATTGTTTAGGCCATATGCATTTGGCCACCATTTTGATGCCCTATACTTGTCTTAAAAGAATTGGGTTGTGTAGATGGCTTTGTTACTAGAATGAAATGCAAACTAGATTCTGTGTAAGGAGAGGATACTGAGCAGCTGTTTTCACATCTGGACACTGGAGCACTAGTGTGGGACACAAGAACACCATTTTTATTAGGGGGGCACACAGGTGCTCCAGTGTATACTATAGGGGGGGCTACATCTGTGAAGCTTGTACCAAACAGGTAAAGTATTGCAGCTTGACAAAGGACACTAAAAAAGCTACATCTTGGAACTCTGCTAAAATTGTCAATTGTACCCCACTTCCAAGCAATGTTTCCTATTTCTAGTTCTGCCATCAAATATCTGTGTGCTAATTATACCATTTTTGTTAGACATAGGGGAGAAAAGACTCGGAGGACACCCCTCATCTGAGGAGACCAGAGCCCCCCCTCTGGAAGAAGGGGAAATCCCCCCAACACAATCTGAGCAGGAGGAAGAAGACGTGGTGGAAATTGTCACCACAACAGGTGTCTGCGACCACAGGCTCAGATAAGAGATGGATGGCGGCATTTTTTTTAGACCTATTTTATTTTGGGGGTTCCTCTCTTTTTAGATGATCGTGATCCTTTCACATCCGAAAGTGCCCAGATCCTGATCGGGGAGATCATGGGGTGTAATTTACAATTGGAAATCATAAAGAAAAACATCAATGATGTTATTCCAAAAAATAAAAACATCATTGATGTTTTGGGGCGAGTTTAAAGCCCTCCAAATCACTATCTTCTTTTGTGTGCTACAATGTGCTAAATGTTTTTGTGATTTTTCCCAAAGCCAAATTTGGAGGATGCACACAGTGTGCCAACATGTGCTATCTGCCATCACGGGAGATCAATGGATGCGTTTTGGGGGTGCAACCCCTTCCTCAATAATAAAGTAGCTGAGAGGAAGGGCTTGCTCCCCCAAAACACGTCCCTTCATCCCCCGTGATGGCAGCTAGCACATGTTGACATTGTTAAATTGGTGTGCATCTTCCAAATTTGGCTTTTTCTGGGGTGACTTCACCCCATCTGAACGCAATATCAAACACAGTTCCTAAATACTCATGTCTGATATTGCCTTCAAGTTGTACCAAATGTGACGTTTGTAAGGACAAGATTTGTGTCTTTCTTGTTGGTTTTACACATGCCTGTTTTATCTAAAAAGGACAAGCATGTTGGTTTGTCTGAAAAACCTTTGGCAAATGCACATGTGATTGTGCAGGTATTAAAAAGATTGTTAATCAAGAATGTGTGGATTATTGTCTCAATGCTACAACACTTTTGGGGTGATGTCATTGTTGTTTTCTGAGAAAATGGGGGTTATTTACTAAGGGCAAATCCTCTTGGCACTACAAGTGCAGTTTCAGTGCAGTTGCAACTGCACTTGTAGTGAAATGTGTTTTTGCATTTTAGTAAATAACAGCCAACAGTACTTTGTATAATAAGGTTACAGAATCACGACATTTTCGGGACTCAACACATTTCTGTCAGGGTCAGCTAAAACAAACACAAGCAGTAAATGTCCACAAAAAATTTCTTTTTTTGTTTTATTATAAAAAGGCTTCACAGATTTTCTGGCATATTGATAGCCCCCCTACCCGCAAAGAACTCCAGGTAGCGTAACCGGACATCACGGGCACTCAGGGAGGGCAAGCCAGGACGGCCGCTTTCAAGCGCCGTCAGTGTGGTTTGATGTATCATTCCGGCCTCAGGCCCAACTGAGCCAGCATAGTTGGCCGAATGTTTCCTTAAAAAGTTATGGAGAACACAGCACGCAAGTATAATATGGTTCAGTTTATACTCTGCCATATGGATGGGTGTCATAAATAGGCGGAACCGGCTGGCCACCACTCTTCGGGCTCTGGCCAGCCGGTAATTAAAAACCCTCTGTTCCGGGGTGAGGGTCCTCATTGGGAATGGCCGCATCAGGTGGTCCCCCAGCGCAAACGCTTCATCAGCAACGAACACAAATGGGAGTCCTTCAACATTGTCCTCTGGAGCTGGCAAGTCCAAGCTGCCATTCTGGAGACACTTGTAAAACTCCGTCTGGGCGATGACTCCACCATCGGATATCCGGCCATTCTTCCCCACGTCAACATACACTAGAGGTCGTAATTAGCCGACACCACCGCCAACATCACTATACTATTGAACCCCTTATAGTTGAAATAGTATGACCCCGAGTTGGGTGGTGTGGACGTGTTTCCCATCAATTGCCCCTCCGCAGTTAGGAAAGTCCCACCGCTCGGCAAAGTGGGAGGCCACAGTCTGCCATTCCTGTGGTGTGGAAGGAAACTGTTGAGGAAAAAACAATAAACATTACTATTTTTGATCAGAAACATGGCAAGCATATTAGACACAAACATTATGGGCCAACCTCCAGATAGCATTTATTAAGGGGAATTTAACAACGCCAAAGTATAAGGTACACCTATCATATCCCCCCCCCTCATGGGCCATTTCTAACATTATAGGGGGTGTGGGGAAATCTTGGACAGGTAACCCTCTTCACTTCATTGAGAGATGAATGCCTAAATAATGGGTATTACTTGGAACAGCCCCTCCTTAGTTACACTATTGGCAGCCCACTGGACAGGTAAGAAGTGTCATAATACAAAGATATAAATACACACTGTACACATTTGAGGACATTTGGACATTCTGCTATCACCTGTCAAGATAATAATAGAATACAAAAACTTTAAACAGTACCATTGTAAAGTATACAGGCAGGCCCTTGCACTACATGCTTTGGGGAATTCATCCATGAATCTGACCAGTAAAGAGATGGGTATAGTGTATATGGGTTTGGCAAAGTCAGCAGATAGATGATTGAGGATAGAGAATTGGGATCAGCTGACTTAGCAGTTGGGGGTTGGGAGGGTTACTAAAAATTATTTGGGGACACCACCAAAAAAAAGCCTCTGGCACTCTGCCTGAATTTAAAGCAAAAATAACATTTCTAAACATTTTAGGGGGTGTTTGGGGTAAAGCACTACTATGGAGCTGATAAAATACATTGTTAAGTGACTACATGAGGTGAATATAGGGCCAGGAGACACCATACTGGGGAGGTTATTGAAGGGCAAATATGTATGAAGGACCTAAAATAATAATTACATAAAAATCCAGCATGCATGAGAACAAAGGGGACATTCACAGCATATTACAATCATGGTAATTAGGGAATGAGGAAAGAAATACAATATATTAGCAAACATTCAATACAATAAAATGTGATATTAAAGGATAAAAATCTTACCTTCATATACTCCTTCTGCAGGACCTAAATGATGGCAGAACAGTTCTCTGGGATAATGATCCCCAGAGCCTGGGGGGAGATGCCTGTCGAGAACTTGAGGTCTTGCAGGCTTCTCCCTGTGGCCAAATACCGCAAGGTAGCGACCAGCCTCTGCTCCGGAGTGATGGCTTGCCTCATGCAGGTATCCTGCCTGCTAATATAAGGGGTCAGCGAAGCCAACAGACAGTGAAACACGGGGTCTGTCATCCTGAGAAAGTTCCTGAAATCATCAGGATTATTCTCACGGATCTCACGAAGCAAAGGCATATGAGAAAACTGGTCACACTGAAGCAACCAATTCTTGGTCCATGAACTCCTCCCCACCCTGTTCATGGACTGGACTTGTGTCAAGGTCAGGACCCCAACACCAAGCCCCTGCACAGCACGAACTCTACGAGGAGTACGCATACGCAACATGGCTAGAAAACGGTCGGCTTCTCAGAACGAAGTAACAGAACGCACTGAAGAACAGCAAGGCCTGTGAAGAGTGACCTGAAAAACAGTAACGAACGAACAAGAATACAATGACTAAGTCACGTGGAACTTGCTTGCACGCACTGAAGAGCAGATACAAACCCACAAGCACAAACTGAACGGCAGAAAACGATCTGAAAACCACTAGTCTGAAAAAGCGCGAATCGTCTCTCACCAAACTTTTACTAACACGAGATTAGCAAAAGGGGCCCAAAGGGTGCCGCGCTTGGTTCTGAACCAGCCTTTTCTAGTCTCGTCGTACGTGGTGTACGTGATCGCGTGGTTGGCGATCGGAAATTCCGACAACTTTGTGCGACCGTGTGTAGACAAAACAAGTTTGAGCCAACATCCGTTGGAAAAAATCCTAGGATTTTGTTGTCAAAATGTCCGAACAAAGTCCGACCGTGTGTACGCCCTATTACTGTGAAGAAACCTTTCCGTATTTGGAGAATAAAATAGCTTTTCCTCTAGACATAAAGAGTGCCCCTTGTCCTCTCTGATGACCTTAAAGTGAATAACTCAACACCAAGTTTACTATATGGACACCTTATGTATTTTTACATGTTGATCATATCCCCCCCTTAATCTCCTCTTTTCAAGAGAGAATAAATTCAGTTCCTCTAATCTTTCCTCATAGCTGAGCTGCTCCATGCCTCTTATCAGTTTTGTTGCCCTTCTCTGCACTTTCTCCAGTTCCCTGATAAGTTCCCTGATATCCTTTTTGAGAACTGGTGCCATAACTGAATTGTATATTCCAGATGAGGTTTTACTAAACCTCATCTGGACTTTTACCCAGGGTTGGAAGATCTGCTAATGCAAGCTAGAGTCTGTAGCCATTTCAGGTGGTCATACGCAGCCAGTGCTTGGTTGGCTAAAATTCAGTGAGAATTCCACCTGCCCGTAAACCTCCTGGTCTGTGACATGCCCACTAGGTGGATCTAAACTTTGGCAAATGCTGTAGCAGCTGCATATGCAGCAGGGGGCCGTCAACTAGTACATGTGTGAGTATGGCACGACAGGCTCAGGCCAGTTCGGCTTTTTTTCCCCACGCCAATGGCTGCTGTTAAATGCATGCCCATTACTGTCACCATTTGAGGAGGCCATAAAGACGGTGAGCCGTGAAAATGCATGCATCAGTTACACAATCCCTGTTGTGTTCCTGCTGGAGCAGACTTTGCATGCCATTATGGACAAGGCACTTGAGGCAGATCAGCGGGAGGAAGAGGAGTGCTTTCTTTCCTCTCAAGCCCCACTTTATACAGATACCATTCTTGCCACGCCACAGACCACACAAGAGGAGAGGGAGGAGGAGGATTCTGGCAGTTTTGGAGCCATTGAAGCAGAGCAAGACATACGTCAACCCTTAACAGATGGTTTTCCATCCCCAGAATCCTTGGGAGTAATACATGGCTGGGAGGAGGCAGTTCCAGATACTGTAATCCTCAGTGACCCCGAGGTGTCTGCTTCTCATGCCTCCACAAACTTGCGGTGCATGGGCTCCCTCATTCTTCAAAGCCTGCGAAAGGACCTGAGAATATGTGGCATCAAGAAGAAGGATCACTATTAGAGGGCAACCCTCCTTGACCACCGTTACAGAGCCTCAGAGCCTTTCAACATTTTTTTAGTCCTCAGCGCCCAGGTGCTGTCAGTTTCCACATCATCAGCAGCGCTAGCATCATATGGTGGAAGATTATCTAAGGGCTAAAACAGACATGGAGACAGTGTTGCCAACCTACCAGATTGAAATTTACTGACACAACAGCCAAAATTTACTGACACAGCCAAGTTTTTATTGGCATTGCTAATAGTTACAAAATTACAGTTTTAAGTGCAAATTTCAGTATTTAGGCTACGAACATGTACAATATGCAATTAGCAATGTAATTTAGCCCTCATTCACACTGAACGCGGCTTTGATATCACAGGATTTCACACAGGTTCATGCAGGTTCATGCACAGATGTCTATTGAAATCGCCCCCGAAGTAGCGCAGGAACTACTTTTGCAAATCAGTGCGGTGCTGCAAAGTCTGCAATAGGTTCAGAGTCTAGCTCTGAGGAAGAGGGTGCGCCACGAAACGCGTTAGCTGTACCCACTTTTATACAAAAAATTCTTATTATTAAATTATCTCTGGTAATGCACTAAATGTGCACACCTTCCATTTCTGTTTTACTTGTAGTTCCTTTCGGATTACCCCAACTGAGGAAGGCAGCCTCCCAGTTTTGGGATACCATAAATACCTTTCACACCACCGTTTTATCTGACATCTGTTACTCTTCACCTTGAAAGACCTATTAGTGCTGGAAGTGACTGTGTTTTAAGAAATTAGAATGGGCAGGCACACACACATTGACTTTCATAGAAATTTACTCTCACAGTGACACTGACAGCAGCACAGATGATGATGACACCTCACCGACATGACACATCCCCTCCTGAGTCACGGTGACAGTCTCTAACCATGCTATGTGGTCCCTTCAGTCCACTCCAGTCCAAATAGCACTGACAGCGTGCCTTGTTCCTCCCCAAAGACCTACACACAAGGCTCCGGTCAGCTCCCTTGCACCATGGCATCACACGACATGACAACTGACCCCCACCCAGCACCACCTGAACACACTGTAGCAGGCACTGGGATGGTCTTGGCCAGTTCTGGACCAGAACTGCTCATGCGCAGTTCTACGCCGAGCGTCACAGCCATATTTTTTACAGACAACCTTTTCCTGTTAAAACAAATGGGGGTTTATGCTGCACTGTTTAAAAGAGAACCAAGTAATCAGAGAAAGAATACTGCTAAAGGTAGCAGTACAAATACAAATCAACAGTGTAAATAATAACCACACTGTGTGGTAAATTGACTGGTAACAAAGTGCAAAGTGCAAAACAGATAATGTGAAAACATAACAATAATTCTTCTGTGGGAAAAAAAAGTACTGCTAAAGGTAGCAGTGCACATGCAAATGAATAAATACATGTGGCGACACGGTCACGTGACCTCATCAGGGGATTCCACATATAGGGACGGAAAGGGACACCACATGTAGGGACGGAAAGGCACCTGTATTAATGCTGGCAGATGAGCTTGCCACTCGTTGAGTTCTGTACATTATCCTATGATTGTATATGAGTATCCTCATTGTTGTTATCAATAAAAGCTACGTTTATTCAAAATACTAAACAATCCGGACCCCCTCTTGTTTCTGATATCTCCCTTGCATCCACTTAGAGACAAAGACATTTCTAGATCTACAGTGGCCCAGCACTATGGTAGAATGAAGAAGTGAATCTTACAGATTTGTATACACATGAAGTTACCTCATTACCGCAAGGTAAGAGGCCATTGCTACCAGTGTGTGTTTTTGCACGAAGAGGAGTTTACTATACCTTGGCAACTTGTGTTTGCACCTTGACGTTCTTTGCACACAGAGAAAGGATTGTGTTGCCGTTTTGCACTAAATTTTTTGCACTCTGCACTGAGAAACTGTTTTTGCACAGTTCATTTTGCATTTTGCACGTTTATATTTGCACTCATTGTATTTACAGAAGAAATATTCTAGTGTTTCAACATCATTTATTTTGCACTTTGCACTTTGAAATCAGTCACTTTACAACCCACTGTGGATATTGTTTACATTATTGATCTATTTTTGTTCATTTATTTATTCATTTGCATGTGCACTGCTACCTTTAGCATGACATTTTTTTTTCTACAAAAGAATTATTGTTGTGTTTTCACATTATACATTTTGCACTTTGCACTTTGTTACCAGTCACTTTACCACACACTGTGGTTATTATTATATTATTTACACTGTTGATTTATTTGTACTGCTACCTTTAGCAGTATTCTTTCTCTGATTACTTGGTTCTCTTTTAAACAGCGCAGCACCAACCCCCATTTGTTTTAATAATCTTACGGGTATGGTTTGACCTTTATTTGGTGCTTGCAGCAGTTTTTTATATACCTTTCATTTCCAACATAGTAGTGCAGAAATACACTCTATTAACCTATTCCTGTTACTGGCATTTACTGGCAGGAGAAAAGTACTTATTTTTTACTGGCTGACAGTTGGCAACACTGCATGGAGAGCATTTCACTTGACAATCCACTGGGTTGCTGGGTCATGAGAATAGACCACTGGCCAGAACCTGCCCAATATGCATTCAAGCTGCTGGGATTCCTTGCATCCAGCTGCTTTCCAATTGGGGGCATTTAGTGCTGCCAGGAAGTTTTGTGACAGACTCCGTGGACTGGCTGACATTTATCAAAATGAATCAGTCCTGGATTAGAAGCAGCTATAAAGCCACTGATGCCGATGTCGCTGGTTAAGTGCTTTCTGGATCTGAAATTTCTGAAAGACTGTCTATGCTGCCTAGCTTTGTGGGTGTTGATTTCATCTGGAAGAAATTTTTTTGTGTAGGTTTCATGGGCATAATTAACACCCAAGGATCAATTTTTCTGCACCCATTTGACAGTTGCATAGCATTTCAATTTTTGACAGCAAGGCCAGTTCTTGCTTTCATCAAGGGTACCTCTATAGGGTTACGGTGTGAAGGCACCACCTACACCCAAAGACCAATTTTTCCACACCTGTTACTTCTATCCCAAGTCTGTGAAAGCGACACCAGAATGTATCCAAAAATCTCAAATCAAAAGTGTGGCCTCATCATACAGACTGGCTCTCTAAGCCGTTTTTTATAAAATAAAGAAGGCTTGATTTGGAAAATGTAATTTTTTTGCTTTATAAATGTCATAATTGCTGCAGAAGGCTCTATACATGGTACAGATGCCCCACATTACAGGCAGACTAAGGGAACCCCCCAGGCATTATATTTTAAAGGATTTTTTCATTTTTATGGTTTCACTTTAAGTATCAGTAAATCACTGCTCATTTAAAAACTATGTTTTTTACAAACTTTTTTAATTGATACAGGGCAGTACCCAGACCCCCATAACCATTGTATGCCCAATTACTTGCATATAACCCTTCAAAATGGGCATTTTTGATTTTTCCACTTTGGGTCCCATAGACTTCAATAGGGTTTGTTATTCGGTTCCGAATGTTGTGATGTTTGAAAGTTACAGTAACTTACTGAATCCAACATCATTGAAAGGGATAATCTTCACAGGAGTACCCAAAGATGGTAACTGGTAAAACCACAACCGCCTCTATGCTTATCACTGACTTTACAGTAACCCAACTTAGATCAGTAGGATCGAAGAGTGCAATTGGATATATGTAATGACGAAATGCTCCCCATAATGTAAAATCTCAACAATGAGAATTTATTAAACAAGTGCACTTACATATTACCCAGATAAAAAAGCATGTCTAAGAGATGCCTAAATCTCTTCATCCAGAAACAAAGATGGCCGACGGCCGATCACCCACGCGTGGTATCTTGTGTGCATTTCTTCATATGTGACGTCATCAGGGGCCCACACACACGTCAAACCACACTTTTAAAAAGGGGAAGCAGCCAAGGAGGATCACTGCCAGTGGTTAAATAGCCATCAAAGGAAAAGAACAATCACTGCGACAACATTGCATAATCAGCTCAATGACCAGATTACTGTGGGCAATCCCCATAAAATCTAATCTTGAATGCCATCTTGTGGTAAAACAGAAGAAGGCAATGCCACAATCCAAAAATTTATAAAAAATAAATATAAATAAAAATTAAAACTATCTAATTATTATTTTTAGGCTTTATACCTCTATTCTCACCTGGTGATCTGTCCAGTAACACAACTCACAACTCTTGTATTTTAGTGACTCCAGTCTGGATGAAGAAGCACAGCTGCATTGTTAATCTGGGATGAGGGTAGTGTAAAATGTACTTGCAGATTTAGATACATTAAAAAATTTAAGTCAAACTCCATCTCACACTACAGTTACACAAGCAGTTACAGCAATCTTTTTTTTTCTTATAAATTGGTAAAAAAACATTAAAACACCCACAAACAAACAAACAGCAGAAACGCACAGTAGAACTTATCGCTGACACACAGATATTCAATTTTCTTTAGATTTACCTTCAACTATGTAGTGCAAGGGCCTTCCTGAATGCATACAAATTGAAAACGTTTAGGTTTGACTATCACTATCACACTATCTTGCGGCTCACAGCAGGGGGTCTGGTGCGGGGGATTCACCGTTTCAGGTCCGATTTCAGCCTGAAATTTTGGCTGAAATTGGACCTTAAACAGACCAAAAGATGCACAGGGTTCCTGTGCAAATTCACACTGGAGCCGCAACGGGGATATGTGAACTGGCTCCATAGGGAACCTGCATCCAATTAGCAATAGTGTGAACCCAGCCTAAATCTACAAGAAAATTGTATGTTGTATGGCCAGCCTAAAGCCTCGTGCACCCAGTATGATTGTTGGCAGGGGATTGTCTGTTGACATACTGTTGTCCTAGTATGCTCCTTTTGACAATTGTTGTCCAATTTTCCACCAACAAATGTTGGATGACAGGAAAGTAAATTTTCGGCAGACAAGGGTTTGACATTAGATTTTCGTATGGTCAGTACACAAATCCGTCACACAAAAGCCGAAAGTACAAACACGCATGCTCGGAAACAATGCTCACCAAACACAAAATTAGCAGAAGGGGCCCAAAGGGTGGCGTTCAAGAGCTGAAAATCCTCATAGTACTTCACTACGTTAGCGTTTGTGGCACGACAATTGTGTACTGTTAGTATGCAAGACAAGATCCGGGAACATGCCCTTTTGACAAAAAGCAGACGCTCGGTTGGCCAGCAATCATACCTTGTGTATGAGGCTTAAGAGAGGGTTTTCCTCACTCTGTAGAGATTTCTTCTCACTTGATGTTTTGTCTGCTGGACAGGAAGTAAAGGGGAATATCACCAGTAGACATAGATGGTAAAAAAAAAACAAAAAAAACACCAAACTGGTAGGAGTTTAAGTCATTCCCTGCTCCCTTCAAAACAATAAAAGATAAAGTTTTGACTTTAAATATACTTTAAGAGACTGATCTAATAACCAGTATTAAAATATACCACAGAAAGCTGGATGAACCCAGCATTCTTGTTATTTAAACTATATTTATATTGATAAGCCAACTTTTAGTTATTATTTTAATTGGAAAGTGTGTGAAGCACAATTATTCTGCTTATGGTTTTTAATAATTTTTAAATAACTTATCTATGTAATCAATAAAAGTTGATGAAATGACTGCAAACATAACCTTTCAAAATTGTAAAACATGCACACAAGAAGCAAAGATGACCATGTCTAAAGTAGGAATTTCTATTCATCTACCATGATCTTCCTTGATGATCCCTGCTCCATGATGAATAACATGTGTAGTCCGTCAGCTCGAGTAGTAAAGCAGTCAGCTGTTGAGTCTAGTGAACAGATAAAGTTTTAAAAACTGAACAATTTCAATAGTTTATCATGTTAAAAGCTTTACTATTTTATTTAGCTGTTTTTGTTATTTTAATTTAAAAAAGGTGTGTGAACTATTTAGTACATTCGCTTTCACCGAGATCGTTGCTTCTAGCAAACCAAGTCATTTTAGTTGTGACCACCGTCACAACGCAAATAATCAAAGTTGTGCTGAATTCAATCCAGTTTATTCTCTGATTGTTTTCTGCCCATTGCCTATCAGTGAAAGTGTATGACAGATTAAAGGAGAAATTAGACTCAAGACAGCCAAAATGCTGGGCTATCTGTCAGTGTCCTGACAGCTCATGGGCTCTTTTTGTCAATTCTTTTTTTTTTTAGGTCACATGAAGAATTACACCTAACCATTTATATCCATCATGTCAGATTTCATATTTATAATGAATCTTTAGAAGCAGCATACCAGTGAAATCTTTCCATGCAGTAATTCCATCTTGTAACTGATTTATAGACCCAGTGTTAACTGGCAATATGATAGCTTCTATGATTAACAGTTGAACTGTTTCTCAGGTTTGTTCATAGATTTCTTGGGAATAGTGTACTGAAACAACAAAATGACATAAAAACCAACTTCTATTACTGTTCGATAAAAATAAAAAAAATCACCAAAGAACATATTTATGAACAACTAGCTGGGAAGAACTTGGCAAAAGTAATCTTAATAGCTAAAGTGATTTGAATGAGCACAGAAAAAAATGAACACTGTATTTAAATTAAATAAGCTTGGTATTCAATTTCAACAAAACTTTGCAAAATACTGTAAAATCACTGTTTAAAGAATATCCTTTAATCGCTTATGTCCTGGTGTTTTGTTTTTTTTTCATCTCTAAATCCCCCTCAGAGTCTCAGAGCATTTCAGTGATATCTAAATACTACTCCTTATACCTAGCATTTGTAGTCATCCCCCAAATAGTTATCTCAAAATATAAGCAAGTAAGACTACTAAATAAAATTATATCACATTAATGTGAAATTTATATAATGTAGTGGAAAGTTAAAGCTCAACCTATATGCCTGCATTTTACTTCAGGAGAGCTTTATTACTCTTTCTCTTTCTATGCAGTTTTCAAATGTATGCAGATAAAGAAAATTAGTTTTGGAAAAACTGGGAACATAAGATCAAGTTGGGTTGACGAGGGCACAAATTTTCATGATGATGGCTTTTTCACAGATTTGTGATTGATAAAAATCAATGACATTATGTTCAATTACATGAGCGTTTGACACCTATGCAGCAAATGCAAATGTCATCCAGGTTGTCTGACATAGTTGTTGGGACCCTGGGATAAAGGGTGATATACTTGAACAAATTACACATATTGACATGGTGTAATAATTTTCATTATCGGAATTGACAAAAATGCAGATTCATCATATTGAAAAAATAAGTACACTCCTATTTACCACCACTTAAGATCCATGCAATTGGAATCCTTAGGAAGTATGCAGGTGGAACTTGTCTTATCTACACTTCAGTTATCTAGGATCTGGTGATTTTTGCTATTTCAAGGCCCTCCACAAGAAAGTTGTGGATTGTCATCTCCAATTGATCTGACCCCACTGTAAGAAAATAATTTATAAGTGGTGTAAACATCAAATGACTGATAATTTGTCTAGGACTGGCAGGCTCAGCAAATTCCACTATGAGCGCAGACCGTTTGATGCAAACAATAGAAGTCTCCAAGAACCCCATAATTTCATCACTTATGGTCAAAGTGCATGCATCCACAATCAGAATGATTGCACAAATTTAACCAGCATGGGAAATGTGTTAAGAAAAAGCCCTTGCTTTCCAGAAAGAACATCAGAGCATTATTGATGTGATTATACAGTTTGCCATTGAACATATAGGCAAAGACTAGGCCTTCTGGAATAATGTGCTGAAGAATGATCAAAGATGTTTGATAACGGTAATTGTAGACAAGTTTGCAACAAACTGAAGACAACCTGAGCAGCTCATAGTCCATAAATAAACTTAAATCATTCACAGTGACTGTAAATGTTATTGCACAGAGCAGCCCTGATCCTTCTCTTCTCAGGTCTTCTGCCAGTGCTCAGGGCTCCTCCTCTTCTGTGTAGGGATGAGCCAAACAGCCCCTGAATTGGTCCGCACCAGAACATGCGAACAGACAAAAAATTTGTGCGAACAAGTGAACACTGTTAAAGTCTATGGGACACGAATGTGAAAAATCAAATGTGTTCATTTTAAAGGCTTACGTGACAGTTATTGCCATAAAAAGTGTATGGGGACTCGGGTACTGCCCTAGGGGACATGTATCAATGTGAAAAAATGTTTTTAAAATGGCCATTTTATTAGTAGCAGTGATTTTAATAATGCTTAAAGTGAAACAATTAAAATGAAATATTCCTTTAAATATCATGCCTGGGGGGTCCCCTTTAGTTTGAATGTAAATAGTGCATCTTTCCCATGTTTATAACAGTACCGTAGAAAAATGACATTTCTAAATTAAAAATGTAATTTAAAATTGCTCGCAGCTGTAACGTATTGCTGTGCTGGCAATATACATAGAAAAAAATGGTGTGGGTTTCCCCCCACCCATACCACGTATGCTCCATGATTGAAGATGGATCAACATCGCAGGACACATTTTTTTTCCTTTAATAAAGGAATTGTCAAAAACTGTCCTTTTTTACTTTTTTGACACTTTTTTTTTGGTGAATGGTTAGGGGTACATTGTTTGTACCCCATAACCATTTACATAGGTGGGGCGGGATCTGGGGGCCTCCTTGTTAAAGGCAACTTCCAGATTCTGATAAGTGCCCGCCCGCAGTACCCCACAACCACCAGGCAAGGGTTATGGGGATTAGCCCTTGTCCCCATCAACATGGGGACAAGGTGCTCTCGGGGGACCCCAAAGCACCCTCCCCATGTTGAGGGCATGTAACCTTGTACAGTTCAGAAGGGGGGTGCTCTCTCCCCCCCCTTTTTTCTGTGGCCTGCCAGGTTGCATGCTTGAATAAGGGTCTGTTATGGATTATGGGGGGGACCCCATGACATTTCATGACATTTTTTTTATTTTAGTGCGAGGTTCTCCTTAAAATCCATACCAGACCTGAAGGGCCTGGTATAGATTTTGGGGAGACTCCCGCACTATTTTTTTTTATTTTGGAGCTGGGTTCACCTTAAATCCATTCCAGACCTGAACGGCCTGGTATGGATTTTGGGGGGGCACGCCTTTTTTTTTTGGTGCAGGGTTCCCCTTAACCACTTCAATACACTGTTATATAAACTACACTGCCTGCACTGACTGAATATAGAAGAGTCTACACTGAATATATAGTCTTCACTAAATGCAGAGTATATATATATATATCAAATACACTGCCACTAACTAACCTGCCTGCCTAATCTAACTCAATCTATCTCCGTCCACACACTATACACGGCCACTACGTAAGCAGCCTTCCATAGCGTGGACTTAGGCCCACTGAGCCATGATCCTGCCTTTGGCCAATTATGGCCCTCTCAGCAGAGCTCACTGTGATTGGCCAAAGCATGCAGGTCAGGTGCATGATTTGGACAATCTTCATACAGCAATGCACTGTGTTTGCAACCACTTTTTACTACAGGCAAGCCTATAATTAGGCTTACCTGTAGATACACTGGATATCTCCTAAACCTGCATGGTTTAGGAGATATTCCTATTCCTGTATTTGCATGTGCCGATGTCATTGGCACATGTGCACTTACGCAAACTGAAGCAACAGCACGTACGTACTGTTGCTTCAGTTAGACTGTGCCACTACTGGCGGCTCCCATGCACATGCACTGGAGTGACGTCATTGCAGCTCTGGCCAATCATGGCGCTGGAGCCGTGATACCCGGAAGTGACCCCTGGGAGAGATGTCGGCCGCCGGAGCGGTGAACGAGGACCGATGCGAGGGCTTCTATCTCAGGTAAGCTCAGCGTGGTTATTCCCCATCTCCTGCTCTCTCATCACAGGAGCCATTGGTTCCCTCTGCCTCCACGTCAAGTGAGTAGGGAGAAATAGGAGAAAGCAGCTGCTCTCTGGCACATAGCTGCATTGAGATGGGGCTTAGGTAAGTATAAGGGGTTTGGTGGGGGGAACTGCACAGGGAAGGTTTTTTTTTTTACCTTAATGCAGATAATGCATTAAGGTAAAAAAACTTCTGCCTTTAAAACCACTTTAATCAGAATGTGAGGCCATCTGTTCCAAAGTTGAATTTGAACTGGTGATAAACAAAAAAGGTGTGTAACCTGAACACCACCACAATGACAAACCTCCATCGCTAGTATACATATAAAAAAACAGTGGAGAAAGGAGAAAAATAGTGGGACTTAAAATATAAATGTATATTTTATATAGGTACATTTAAACATTCTATTAACTGGAGATACATAATGCGTTTATAGCTAGTAATAAACCATATGCAAAAAAGCTGTCATATACATACACAGGGATACACATACACATACATAACATTCGACTTGATAAGATCTAAGTACATAGATAGTATATACGGGCCAATAAAATTGATGAATGGAAAGTCGACCTTGTCAGGGTGCCCTAAAAAACTTGACATGTTTAATGGCTCTTTACCATTCGTCAGGAGTTAGGTGCAAAGATACAACTATAAATACAAAAGATTAGGGTTAATGAATTCTACATTTTAAAAAGGGAGAAAAGGCTGTATGGGAGCAAAGGATCTGTACTCACAAGTCGGCTGTGGACTGTGCCCAGCTGATATCAAGGGAGGAGGAGCCCCAGATAAATTGTCTGTCCAGGGCCTGAGGTGGGGTGCCCTGCCCTGACCAAAAAGGGAGCCCAAAGGCAGTCCAGATCAACATGACATGTTCCCCATGTGTAGAGAGTGTGTAGACTGTGATAATCTGTGAATGAAAGTGTGAAAAATGTGAAAAAAAACCCACAAAACTGCGTGAAAGGGTGTGAGTGCAGACACGGATGAATGAACGACAGGATCCAATGTGTGTGAATGGAGGTGGTCATGAAAAGGCCTCCCTTGGACTCATGTGTAGGATTCCAAAGGGTGGGCTGAGTGTGATGCCTCTCTGATGGTGGACACTTACTGAAAGGTCTGTCGATCCGCCCTGGCTATATATGAGCCCGGTTAAGGGCGTGTACCCCACCAACGTCATGTGCAACACCAAATAGGATGAGGGGCGGACAGTGAAATCCACCCACAGCACGTGTGCCAAAGGTGGAGTCACGCCTGCCCCGTCTTTGGTGCAAGATGGACTACAAACATCAAATGATGCCACGCTCGGGGGGTGTCCATGACGCCGATGCACAGGTGCACTCTCCTTGCCCACATCTCAAAGGAGACAAGGAGGGGGAGCACTGCTGCGCCTCGCAGCCTCGGGAACTAGACAAGGCCCGCGTGCCCCCCACCCCTGATCTGGGCCAGCCACTGTGTGGGTTTGCTCATATAAAACAATAGAGGCCCAGTGTCGGTATGAATGTATGGGTGCTATTGTTTATGTGTAACAAATGTCTATGGTAATTAATTGGTGATGTGGCGTGGCAGGTCACTATGAGAAACGGGTGTCTACCACCCAAAAATTATCACGGTCTATACACTTTCTACACATAGATCTGGCCTGCCTTTGGGCTCTCTCTTTGGGCAGGGCAGGGCATCCCCCACCTTAGTCCCGGGACAGACAATTTGTCTGGGGCTCCTCCTCTCTTGATATCATCTGGGCACAGTTCACAGCCGACTTGTGACAGATCCTTTTCTCCCTAACAGCTTTTTCTCCCTTTGTAAAAGCGGACAATTCATTAACACTAATCTTTTGTATTTATAGCTGTATCTTTGCACCTAACTCCTGACAAATGGTAAAGAGCAATAAAATGCGTAGAGTTCTTTAGGGTGTCCTGACAAGGTTGGCTTAAGGGTTCTGGTCGTCCCAAACGTCTTCCATTTAAGGATTATGGAGGCCACTGTGCTCTTAGGAACCTTAAGTGCAGCAGAATTTTTTTGTAACCTTGGCCAGATCTGTGCCTTGCCACAATTCTGTCTCTGAGCTCTTCAGTCAGTTCCTTTTACCTCATGATTCTCATTTGCTCTGACATGCACTGTGAGCTGTAAGGTCTTATATAGACAGGTGTGTGGCTTTCCTAAGCAAATCAAATCAGTATAATCCAACACAGCTGGACTCAAATAAAGGTGTAGAACCATCTCAAGGATGATCAGAAGAAATGGACAGCACCTGAGTTAAATATATGAGTGTCATAGGAAAGGGTTTGAATACTTAGGACCATGTGATAATTCAGTTTTTCTTTTTTAATAAATCTGCAAAATTGACAACAATTCAGTGTTTTTCTGTCAATATGGGGTGCTGTGTGTACATTAATGAGGAAAAAAATTAACTTTAATGATTGTAGCAAATAGCTGCAATATAACAAAAAGTTAAAAATTTAAGGGGGTCTGAATACTTTCCATCCCCAATGTATGTGCAATGTATCGCATCCCTCCCGCAGGCAGTTCACACTTCCTTCTGCGAACCCCTGCGGATGTCATTAGCTCCAGCTTAGTTAATAGTTCGTAGTGCGAACTGTGAACTCGCACAGTAATCGGATCACGAATGTGAGAACACCGATGCGATTCTAGTGCGGGGAAAAACAAGTCCCTGCACTATTTTCTGTGCCAATCCAATGCGAGTTCAGCCATACAACGGTATTGCTGAACTCGCATTGCTCAGAGATCACATGTGATCGGCACCTGCGGGGCGGGTGCGAATCATATGCGATCTCACAGATTGCATTAGTGTGAACCCAGGCTCAGATGAGTCTTTTTTTACATAATGATCCAAAGCACACTAGAAAATCAACCAAAGAATGGGTTCTAAAAAATAAATGGGTGGGTTGTTGACTGTCCTGCTCAAAGACTCAATTTTATTCCTATTGAAAGTTTGTAGGAGATTTTGTAGGGGGTTTTAAAAACAGGCAGTTCATGCATGGACAATAAAAAAATTTAGCAACTGAAAGAAGTTTGTTTGAAAAAGTGGTAAAAAATGATGATGTAATAGGTGACTAGAGCAAAATTATATAAAATGCCTACAAGAAGTAATTTCTGCTGCAGGGGGTAATATCAGCTTTAGAAGCCAAAGTGCACAACATTTTTACTTTGAACACCATTATATCTACTGATAATTCTGATGAATACATGATTGACCAGGCAAAGTTTTCTTGTGTTTTTTATTCAAATGTATCATCTTTATCTGTAAGCAATGTTTGAATAAAGGTCTATCGTTTATATATTCAAATATTTTCAATTTCTATGGAGTATATTTAAAGTGACACCACATTATATCCTTTTTCTTCAAAAATAATCCATACAAATCCACTACTTAATGGTGCTTTAATCTATTTTTCATGAAAGTGTTTCTTATGCCGCATTCACACGATCGGAATTTCTGACAACCAAACCGTGGATTTATTTCCGATCGATGCTGGCTGAAACTTGTCTTGCATACACACGGTCGCACAAATGTTTTCGGAAATTCCGATTGGCAAGAACGCGCTGACGTACAACACGTACAACGGGACTAGAAAAAGGAAGTTCAATAGCCAGTGCGCCACCCTTTGGGCTCCTTCTGCTAATCTCGTGTTTATCTTGTGTTAGTAGAAGTTTGGGGAGAGACAATTTTGCACTTTTCAGCCTCGTTCAGACTCAGATAGTTACTGCTCTTCAGTTTGTGTTTGTGGGTTTGTATCTGTTTTTCAGTGCATGTAGTCAGTTTGTATCCGTTTTTCAGTGCGTTCTTTTATAGTTCGTTTCTGTTTTTCAGTGCGTTCTTGTCCGCTCGTTTCTGATTTTCAGGTCGCTCTTCTCAGGCATTTCTGATTTTCAGTGTGTTCTGTTAGTTGGTTCTGACCAGCCAACCGTTTTCTAGCCACGTTGTGGGTACGTACTCATCGTACAGTTCGTGTTATGCGGGGGCTTGGTGTTGGGGTTCTTACTTTGACCCAAGCCCGGTCCATGAACAGGGGGAGGAGTAGTTCATAGATGAAGAATTGGTTGCTCTAACGTGACCAATTCTCGCACATGCCTTTGCTGTGGGAGATCCGTGAGAATAATCCTGATGATTTCAGGAATTATCTCTGGATGACGGACCCCGTTTTTCGCCATTTGGCTTTGCTGTCCCTTTATATTACGAAGCAGGACACCTGCATGCGGCAAGCCATAACTCCCGAACAAAGGCTCATCGCCACCTTGCGGTACTTGGCGACGGGGAGAAGTCTGCAGGACATCAAGTTCTCAACAGGCATCTCCCCCCAGGCTCTGGGGATCATTATTCCAGAGACCTTTGTCCTCATGCATGCTGGAAGTTTTTAAAGTTCCTTTCTGTCCTTCATGCATATTTGCCTTCACTAACCTCCCCAGCATGCTATCCTGGGCCCATACACACCTAGCCTAGTCAGTTAACAATGTATTTTGTCAGCTCCAACAAAAAATCACATTTGTACACATTTTAGGGGGTATTTAGGGTAAACTAAATACCCCCTAAAATGTGTACAAATGTGATTTTTTGTTCTTAAATTCATGCAGAGTGGCAGAGGCTTCTTTTTGGGGTCCCAAACTCATTTGGAACCCTCCCTCCCCCCAACCGCTAAGTCAACTGTTACCAATCCTCTATCTGCTGACTTTGCCAAACCCATACACACTATACCTACTTCTTTTGTGGTCAGATTTATGGATGAATTCACCAAAGCATGTAGTGCAAGGGCCTGCCTAAATACTTTCAAATGGTACTGTTTAAAGTTTTGTTCTCCTATTATCTTTATAGGTAAAATTGTGCTTCAATTTGGACAGTGTGTATTTATATTTTTGTATTATTACACTTCTTACCTGCCCAGTGGGCTGCCAATAGTAAGTAAGGAGGTCCTGGCCAAAGTACCACACATTATGTATGCATTCAGCTCTCAATGAAGTGGAGAGGGTTACCTGTCCAAAACATCTCCCCCCTAAAATGTTTAAATGGGCCATCAGAGGGAGGGAGGAATCTGATATGTGGACCTCATATTTTTGTCTGTAAATACTCCTTAAAATAAATATTATACTGATGCTGTCCAAGAATGTTTGTGTCTGCTTGCAATGTTATATGCAAAAGTACTAATTTTTTCATGTTTGACTCCACAGTTTCCTTCAACGCCACAGGAGTGGGACTTTCCCAACTGCGGAGGGGCAATTGATGGGAAACACGTCCACATCGTGCCACCCCCCAACTCTGGGTCATACTATTACAACTATAAGGGGTTTAATAGTATAGTGATGTTGGTGGTGGTGTCGGCGACATATGAGTTTCTCTATGTGGACGTGGGGAAGAATGGCCGGATGTCAGATGGTGGAGTCATCGCCCAGACTGAGTTCTAGCGACGGCTCCAGAGTGGTGGCTTGGGATTGCCACCTGCAGAAGACAAAGTGGCTGGTCTACCATTCATCTTTGTTGCTGATGAAGCTTCTTTGCTGGAACTTATAATTCACAGGTTTGTGGTGCATGAATGGGAGCTAAATGCTCTCCCTTGTTTGCAAATCTTTATACTATGTGGTGGGAGGAATCTTTAATTTTTCTCACAACAACCTTTTGATAATTTACATTGGTATGGTAGATTTATAGTTGGTTTATTAATTATATGGATCAGTGGGGACAATAACAGTGATCTGGTTCATCTTTTTAAGTTATATTAATGATAATGAACTAAACTTAAAGTTTACCTGCTTTATAAAAAAAATGCAGTTGTATACCATATTTCAGAGCTCCGCTCGGCACTCACGTGACTGCCCGCCGCTCTCCTCTCCTGATCTGATATCTATTGTGGGAGAAGCTGATAATTCTTTGCTGACATCAGCCAGGAGGAGGGGAGAAGAGCGGCGGGCAGTCATGTAAGTGCCAAACGGTGCTCTGAAATAAGGTATAAAAAGGTATATTTTTTATAAAGCACATACACTGAGACACATAACTTTATCTAACACAGGGGATTGTATGAAAATAACCAAGTTATTTTAGCAGCAGGAGAGGAGGGGCAGGCATTGACACTAGCTGATGGGCAGGGTGGAGAGGACAGAGTAGAGACAGTTGGCTGACGGAGACATGTAAACTGACCATGGTATCAGGACTCAGTAGCCATGATAAACGTGGTCAGTTTACAGAGGGGCGGGCAGCACCACGCAGGATCAGCTAGGTTTTTTAGATTATAGAAAGGGCCAAATTACACAGCACAAGCACTGTGCTGTTATTCATGCTTTAAAGGAACAGAATCAATTAATTTTTTTTTAGGGTAACAACCACTTTAAAGCGGTAGTAAACCGCTGTGTGTGTGTTTTTTTTGCAACCTGCAAGGTAAAGCCATAATGTGCTAGTATGCATCACATACTAGCACATTATGTGAAACTTATCTGAAAACGAAGCCATCCAGTGCCGCTCTGTCACCGCTGAGATGGCTTCCATCTTCACCTGGTCTTCCTTCCAGGTTTACGGACTCCGGCTGTGTGAGTGGCTGGAGTTGCGATGATGTTACATGCGCACAGGAGCCATCACCTATGGCACAGAACCCTGAAGGAATGGCTCGATTGGCGCCGGTTGTATGTACAGTAAATATCTCCTAAACAGCACACATTTAGGAGATATTTACAGTACCTATAGGTGAGCCTTATTATAGGCTTACCTATAGGTAATAGTCAGAGAAGGGAGTTTAGGCCCACTTTAAACAAACAAACAAACAACAACTTCAGCTCCGGAAGGTTTTACCCCCTTCCTGACCAGGCCATTTTTTGCAATACGGCGCTGCATTATTTTAACTGATAATTATGTGCTCGTGCGATGCAGTATCCAAATAATATTTATGTCCTTTTTTTTCCCCACAAATAGAGCTTTCTTTTGGTGGTATTTGATTATCTCTGTGGTTTTTATTTTTTGCACTATAAACAAATAAAGACGAACAATTTTGAAAGAAAAAACTATATTTTTTACTTTCTGCTATAAAGCATATCCAGTAAAAAAAAATCTAATTTCTTCATAAATTTAGGCCAATACTGTATGTATTCTGCTACATATTTTTGGTAAAAAAAAATCCCAATAAGTGTATATTGATTGATTTGCACAAAAGTTATAGTGTCTACAAACTATGGGATAGATTTAGGGACTTTTTATTTATTTTATTTTTTTTACTAGTAAGTAAAGGCAGCGATTAGTGATATCTAGTGGAACTGTGACATTGCGGCGGACAAATCTGACACCAAGTGACACTTTTTAGGGATCGGTGACACCAATACAGTGATTATTGCTAACGAAAATGCACTGACACTGTATAAATGACACTGGCAGGGAAGGGGTTAACATCAGGGACAATCAAGGGGTTAAATGTGATCCCTATCAGTGCTTTCTAACTGTGGGAGATATGCTTTGACTAAAGGAAACCAGAGATCCCTGTTTCTGCCTAGCAGAAAATCAAGATCTCCATTTTGCTCTCTGGCAGAATGGCAGTCTGCCTTGTTTACATAGGCAGATCGCCATTCTGCCTCTCTCTGAATGATCGCCGGGTTCCAATCACAGCAGGAGTAAAGCTTTGGTGTCACGCGCATGTGCTATAGAGCCGAAGAAGAAAATCACGTACAGGTACATGATTTTGCGCTTAAGGGCCACCTTGCCACAGTATGTGTATGTGGGGCAGTCCTTAAGTGGTTAATATTGCTGCCAAGAAACCTTTTGTGTGGTAGAAATAGAGCTACACATATAAATACACATAGATATAAACACAAGAAATTAGAGAAATGTATTACATTTATAACAACATACTTGGTTGAATATGATCATATAGTAAACATCATTAAAAGTAATCTTCCCATACTTTACTCTAATAGACAATTACATGACCTTTTGTCTAAAGGACTGTACACATGATCAGATTTTCCGACGGGAAATGTTCGATGTCAGGCTGTTGGCAGAAAATCCAACCGTGTGTATGCTCCATCAGACAATTGTTGTCGGACTACCCGCCAACAAATGTTGGCTAGCATGTTCTCAAATTTTCCGCCAACAAATGTGTGTTGTTGGACTTTCCAATTGTGTGTACACAAGTCCGCAAAGTCCAAAGTACAAACACGCATGCTAGGAATCAAGGACGAGACAGAAGCTCTCGGTCTTGTAGAACTAGCGTTCATAATGGAGATATCACATTCGTGACATGGCAAATTATGAAATCTCTCAATGCAGCGCATTCTCATCTTCTTTATAATGGTATAATAATGAAGCTGCATTGCTGGTGATATTCACAGGGTTCTGACAAACGTATTTCTTTTTTACTAGTGATCTCCAGAATATTTTTTTTTCTAGTGATCTCCAGAATAATATATATATATATATATATATTAATATTTTTTTAATGATCTCCAGAATAATATGTTTTTTTAGTTTTGTGTGTCAAGTTACCACTACACCATTATTATCTTGTATTTTTTAACCTCAAGGATACAACTATGTTGGTGTTCCTTGTTAATTTGACATTGTATTTTTGAAATGTACCTGCCTGCTCACAAACAAACTGTCCTTCTTTGAGTAAAACACATAGCCAAGTATTTGTCAAAACAAAAATGTTTAATTCAATAGGGAGCACAAGATCATATCAAAATAAAGAGGAAGGCAATGATGGAGAAACATTTGGAATTGGTGAAGCCTTTGTACCCCAGGGCAGGCATCAATTATTTGACTGTCCAAATTGGTAACCTGAGGAGTCCATTTAATAGGGAGCACAATATGGTCCAGGACTTAGAGAGATCGGGAGCAGCAGCAGATGACATATATGTCCCGAGGCTGTGGTCTTCCAACAGCAAGCGTGTTTTTGCCAGACCACACGGAACCCAGGCCATCACTCTCAACACTTCCTTCCACACTTCCTTCCATGCTTCTGTGGTGGGTGGGGTGGCTGTGTTGTTGGTAGAGGTGGAGGTGGTGGAGGAGCATGGTCTAACTCGCAGAGGTGCGTTTTACAGGTGAGTTCGCCCCTCGTCCCCCTGTTTAGAGCCTGAAGAATTATTTACTTGCATAGTGCGCTGGTCCTCCTCCATCTGTTTTACTTTATTGCCTGTCAGGCATCCAAATGCCTCCTGGCCATCAGGGGCCGTGCTACTTGCAGCTGTAGCTTTGCAAAGAAAAGCAGCCGTGGCATCGTCCAGGTTTTTGTTTTTTCTGGCCCTTTTTGTTGGAGCGCAGAGGGGAGGAACCTGCAACTCTGTCAGGCTGCTTGCCACGGCCTCCTCTTGGCTGAGGCTGAGACTTTCCTTTGTATGAAAATGGTACATAGTTTTAGGTTTTTGGTTATCAATCACACACATTTTTGAGCTCATGACTGTTGCAAATTGAATGTTAACAAATAGAAAAGACTATCATTCTGACCCCAGCATTTTTCATTCTTGTCCCAAATAATTTTGGCCACTACAGTCTATTGATATGTAAACCATTTTGTTAAATCAGAAATTTGTGATCATTAACATCCAGTTAACATCATTTTACTTTTGACAAGAAATATGTTCTACTGTGCTATACCTGGCTCAAGCTGGGCTCCTCCACATCTTCTTTCTGGGTGGAAGGCACAGGTTGGACCTCAGGAGCTTCATCTGATGTTGAAGGAAGTGTTGAGAGTGATGGCTTGGGTTCCGTCTGATCGGACAAAAAACGCAGGCTGTGGTAGTACCACACCCTGGGGACATATACGTCATCTGCTGATGCTCCGGATCTCTGGGAATCCTGGACTTTCTTGCGCTCCCTATTATATGTGCCCCTCAGGCTACCAATTTTGCACTTCAAATAGTTGATGTCTGCTGTGGGATACACAGGTTCATTAATTCCAACAGTTTCTCCATCGCTGCCTTCCTCTTTATCTTGTTTGACTAGTCCCTGCATTTTACTTGCCAGAGACTAGGGATGAGCTTCGAGTTCGAGTCGAACTCATGTTCTACTCGAACATTGGCTGTTCGCAAGTTCGCCGAACAGCGAACAATTTGGGGTGTTCGCGGCAAATTCGAATGCCGCGGAACACCCTTTAAAAGTCTATGGGAGAAATTAAAAGTGCTAATTTTAAAGGCTTATATGCAAGTTATTGTCATAAAAAGTGTTTGGGGACCCGGGTCCTGCCCCAGGGGACATGGATCAATGCAAAAAAAAGTTTTAAAAACGGACGTTTTTTCAGGAGCAGTGATTTTATTAATGCTTAAAGTCAAACAATAAAAGTGTAATATCCCTTTAAATTTCGTACCTGGGGGGTGTCTATAGTATGCCTGTAAAGGGGCCCATGTTTCCTGTGTTTAGAACAGTCTGACAGCAAAATGACATTTGGAAGGAAAAAACTCATTTAAAACTACCGCGGCTATTGCATTGCCGACAATACACATAGAAGTTCATTGATAAAAACGGCATGGGAATTCCCCACAGGGCAACCCCGAACCAAAAAAAAAAAAAAAAAAATGATGTGGGGGTCCCCCTAAATTCCATACAAGGCCCTTCAGGTCTGGTATGGATATTAAGGGGAACCCCAGCCAAAATTTTAAAAAAAAATTGATGTGGGGTTCCCCCTAAATTCCATACCAGACCCTTCAGGTCTGGTATGGATTTTAAGGGGAACCCCGCGCCAAAAAAAAAAAAAAAAAACGGCGTGGGGTCCCCCCAAAAATCCATACCAGACCCTTATCCGAGCACGCAACCTGGCAGGCCGCAGGAAAAGAGGGGGGGACGAGAGTGCGCCCCCCCCCCCCTGAACCGTACCAGGCCACATGCCCTCAACATTGGGAGGGTGCTTTGGGGTAGCCCCCCAAAACACCTTGTCCCCATGTTGATGAAGACAAGGGCCTCATCCCCACAACCCTGGCCGGTGGTTGTGGGGGTCTGCGGGCGGGGGGCTTATCGGAATCTGGAAGCCCCCTTTAACAAGGGGACCCCCAGATCCCGGCCCCCCCCCTGTGTGAAATGGTAAGGGGGTACTTACCCCTACCATTTCACTAAAAAACTGTCAAAAATGTTAAAAATGACAAGAGACAGTTTTTGACAATTCCTTTATTTAAATGCTTCTTCTTTCTTCCTTCATCTTCTTCTTCTTCTGGTTCTTCTGGCTCTTCTGGTTCTTCCTCCGGCGTTCTCGTCCAGCATCTTCTCCGCGGCGTCTTCTATCTTCTTCTCCTCGGGCCGCTCCGCACCCATGGCATGGGGGGGAGGCTCCCGCTCTTCTCTTCATCTTCTTCTCTTCTTCATCTTCTTCTTCATCTTCTTCTTCTTCTTCTCTTCTTCCTTCTTCTCTTCTTCATTTCTTCTCCGGGCCGCTCCGCAGCCATGCTGTGGCATGGAGGGAGGCTCCCGCTGTGTGACGGCGTCTCTTCGTCTGACGGTTCTTAAATAACGGGGGGCGGGGCCACCCGGTGACCCCGCCCCCCTCTGACGCACGGTGACTTGGCGGGACTTCCCTGTGACGTCACGGGGAATGCCACAGGGAAGTCCCGTCATGTCACCGTGCGTCAGAGGGGGGTGGGGTCACCAGGTGGCCCCGCCCCCCGTTATTTAAGAACCGTCAGACGAAGAGACGCTGTCACACAGTGGGAGCCTCCCTCCATGCCACAGCATGGCTGCGGAGCGGCCCGGAGAAGAAATGAAGAAGAGAAGAAGGAAGAAGAGAAGAAGAAGAAGAAGATGAAGAAGAAGATGAAGAAGAGAAGAAGATGAAGAGAAGAGCGGGAGCCTCCCCCCCCATGCCATGGGTGCGGAGCGGCCCGAGGAGAAGAAGATAGAAGACGCCGCGGAGAAGATGCTGGACGAGAACGCCGGAGGAAGAACCAGAAGAGCCAGAAGAACCAGAAGAAGAAGAAGATGAAGGAAGAAAGAAGAAGCATTTAAATAAAGGAATTGTCAAAAACTGTCTCTTGTCATTTTTAACATTTTTGACAGTTTTTTAGTGAAATGGTAGGGGTAAGTACCCCCTTACCATTTCACACAGGGGGGGGGGGGCGGGATCTGGGGGTCCCCTTGTTAAAGGGGGCTTCCAGATTCCGATAAGCCCATCGCCCGCAGACCCCCACAACCACCGGCCAGGGTTGTGGGGATGAGGCCCTTGTCTTCATCAACATGGGGACAAGGTGTTTTGGGGGGCTACCCCAAAGCACCCTCCCAATGTTGAGGGCATGTGGCCTGGTACGGTTCAGGAGGGGGGGGGCGCATTCTCGTCCCCCCCTCTTTTCCTGCGGCCTGCCAGGTTGCGTGCTCGGATAAGGGTCTGGTATGGATTTTTGGGGGGACCCTAGCCGTTTTTTTTTTTTTTTTTGGTGCGGGGTTTCCCTTAAAATCCATACCAGACCTGAAGGGTCTGGTATGGAATTTAGGGGGAACCCCACGTCAATTTTTTAAAAAAATTTTGGCTGGGGTTCCCCTTAATATCCATACCAGACCTGAAGGGCCTTGTATGGAATTTAGGGGGACTCCCACATCATTTTTTTTTTTTAATTTTGGTTCGGGGTTGCCCTGTGGGGAATTCCCATGCCGTTTTTATCAATGAACTTCTATGTGTATTGTCGGCAATGCAATAGCCGCGGTAGTTTTAAATGTGTTTTTTCCTTCAAAATGTCATTTTGCTGTCAGACTGTTCTAAACACGGGAAACATGCGCCCCTTTACAGGCATACTATAGACACCCCCCAGGTATGAAATTTAAAGGGATATTACACTTTTATTGTTTGACTTTAAGCATTATTAAAATCACTGCTCCTGAAAAAACGGCCGTTTTTAAAACTTTTTTTTGCATTGATTCATGTCCCCTGGGGGAGGACCCGGGTCCCCAAACACTTTTATTGACAATAACTTGCATATTAGCCTTTAAAATTAGCACTTTTGATTATTCATGTTCGTGTCACATAGACTTTAACGGCGTTCGCGTGTTCGAACGAATTTTTTTCCTGTTCGCATGTTCTGGTGCGAACCGAACAGGGGGGTGTTCGGCTCATCCCTACCAGAGACATGGCAGCTCCCTGTTTTGTTCTATAAACTCTGGCAGGAAGTCTGGGCCCATACATTTATCAACCATTTTATCTGCAAAACACAAGACAAGGCTAACCCTAATGTCAGGCTAAACTCTCATAATCTTGTCCCAATATGCAGTGGAATAACGTCCTTACAGGATGTCTCCAATTTACAAGCCGACCTCAATGCACTGTCTAATTGGGAGACTATGTGGCAGATGAGGTTTTTTTTTTTTTTTTTAAATTTAATAATTTTTATTCATAATTAAATACAATACATCACAATACTCAGTATTCATGTTACCAAACAGTAATAATATCTTCTAATACCCAATGAGGCTTATAGATTCACATTGTAGAAAAAATACAATACAATTTTATTTTTTCACCCCCCCCCCCTTACACCCCTATATATACCTCATACCAAACTCTTTTCCTAATATAGAACATCAGGCATATTACTACTGCTCCAATTTTAAGAACAATATCCTCTCCATCTTCTTCTCACTCTGCTAGTCTGTCGGGTGGGCTACACTCATCAGCCAGGGATTCCATATTTTTTTAAATTCTTTTAAGTTTCCTGCCCTTATGAACACTGTCCTTTCTTTCCCTATTGTTTCCGCAACTTCTCTACGCCAATCGGCAACCGAAGGGGGTTTCTGAGCTTGCCATCTCTTAGTTATTCCCTTTCTTGCCTGGTATAGACATCTCCGCACTGCTTTTATTTTGTCTCTCCCATTACCCATGTCCCCACCCACCCCCAAGATACATAACCTTGGGTCTAGTTTAAGACTCAGGTTGAAAGACCTGTTTATATCCTCAATCACTTCTAACCAATAGCGGGATAGTTTAGGGCATTTCCATATCATGTGTAGCAAATCTCCATTCATTTGGCATCTCGGACATTTGGGATCTGCTCTTCTCCCCCATTTAAACAATTTCTGGGGGGTGTAATATGCCCTATGCAATAACATTAGGTGTGAAAATTTCTGAGCTGGCGAGACTGAGACCTGGTAGCCCCCCTTTAGCACCTCCCTCCACTGGGCATCCGATATTGTCCCCAGATCTCTTTCCCACTTCCCCCTACACCTAAGTTTATTTGGTCCTTCTCTACTATTTCTGAAGATATGCTGGTAGAGTTCCGCTATTAATCCTCTTGACCCCTCAAAACTCACTATCAACTGAGGGATGGGTGATTGGCTCCATTTCGGACCTTGTTCCCCATACTGGGCCTGCAGTGCATGCCTGATTTGGATATACCCAAAATATGACTGTTTTGGGACAGCAAACTCTTCTTCTAGGGAGACAAAGGGTTTCAGAGCATTGCCATTATATAATTGTTCTAATTTAGTTATCCCCCTTGCCTCCCATGATTTAATTTTTCCTATCTTTGTTAGTTCTTGAAGACTTTTGTTATCCCAGAGAGGCATATCTCTCGCTATTCCCTCCATATTTTTCAGGCTTTTAATGTTTTTCCAAACTTTTAACATTAATTTGACTGTAGGGGTCCTATATACAAACGAGTTTGCCTCCAATACCTCCAGTACACATGTATGGGGTGCATCTGCAGTCATTATACCAAGGTTATTATTACCCATAGATCCACCCCCTGTCCTTAGGTGTTGCAGTTGGGCTGCCAGAAAATAGCAGCGTGGGTGCGGGACCGCCATGCCCCCCTCACCTATTGCAAGCTGTAGGGTCTGTAGACTTATCCTTGAATGCCCCCCCCCTCCACACAAGCCCTCTAAACAGCATATCTATTTTTTTGAACCATTTGCCACATATCCAAACTGGTGAATTATGTAAAATGTACAGATGAGGTTTAATGTTGAGAAATGTAAAGTTATGCACTTGGGGGCTAAGAATATGCATGCATCATACATACTAGGGGGAGTACAACTGTGGGAATCCATAGTGGAGAAGGATCTGGGGGTTTTGGTAGATCATAAGCTCAATAATAGCATGCAATGCCAAGCTGCAGTTTCCAAAGCGAGCAAAGTCCTTTCTTGTATTAAGAGAGCTATGGGGGAGCTCAGCTATGAGGAAAGATTAGAGGAACTGAATTTTTTCACTCTTGAGAAGAGGAGAATAAGGGGGGATATGATCAACATGTTCAAATATATAAGAGGTCCATATAGTGAACTTGGTGTTGAGTTATTCACTTTATGGTCAACACAGAGGACAAGGGGGCACTCTTTACAACTGGAGGAAAAGAGATTTCATCTCCAAATACGGAAAGGTTTCTTCACAGTAAGAGCTGTGAAAATGTGGAATAGACTCCCTCCAGAGGTGGTTCTGGCCAGCTCAGTAGATTGCTTTAAGAAAGGCCTGGATACTTTCCTAAATGTACATAATATAACTGGGTACTGACATTTATAGGTAAAGTTGATCCAGGGAAAATCCGATTGTCTCTCTGGGATCAGGAAGGAATTTTTTCCCCTGCTGTAGCAAATTGGAGCATGCTCTGCTGGGTTTTTTTGCCTTCCTCTGGATCAACTGTGGGTATAGTATTGGGTATATTGGATTGTACGATTTTTTTATTTTTTTTTATTTTATTTTTTTTATGGTTGAACTGGATGGACTTGTGTCTTTTTTCAACCTGACTAACTATGTAACTATGTAATATAGGCCTCAATCTATAAGCAGTATAGGCCACTAACCACTGATGCCCCAATTTACAATTGTACCTTCATTTCAACATCCCTTTGCACGAAAATGATCTTCCGTCCTCCACTCACAGATCATACCTACGTCCGTTACAGCGACTGCTCGTTATGCTTTATATACACTGCGCATGCTTCAAACTCCGCCCCTGTCCTTCTTTCTAGAAACAGCAGGTGTCTGCAGAAAGCAGCAACAAGGAAAGCCCGGAGCAAGGCAGTTCCCGATCCAGGAGGAGATATAAGGCCTCAAATATGTCCTTTGAAGAGATGGTAGAGATGGTGGACATCTTAAAGAGGACAGACTATGATGGGAATCATGGGCTGTACAGAAACCCTAATGTGAGAAAGGCCAAGATCATGGCTAAAGTTGGCAGAAGTCTGCACAGGACTTTTGGAGTACGACGATCCAAGGATCAATTGCGGAAACGCTGGTCAGACCTGAAATTGAGGGAGCAAGATCAGTATAGAAAGATCAGGAAAGTGCTGCAAAAAAGTAAGTATTTGTCATGTGTTCCTATTATTATTATTACTTTCATGCTGGTCAATGTGCTTTTCTTTACTGCTGTACAGTTTAAAATGCCAAGTTTGAGGTTCATGGACACAGGAATCGTTCATATTAAACATCTTTCGTTCAAACACTACTACATTGTTTTTGGCAGATGCAGGTTAACTACATTTGTTCAAGCCTATTTTGATTAAAATAAGTTTATTACATTGTTGTCTAGATGTGTTTAAAACTATAATGAAATGACAACTTTATTCAGTGTCAGGAGAGGACACTCAGCAGCTGTTTACACATCTGGACGAAGGAGCACTAGTGTGAAACACCATAACACCCTTGTTATGGTGTCCTACGCAGGTGCTCCAGTGGATACTAGGGGTCTCTCCATTTGTGAAACTTGCACAAAACAGGTAAGTATTCCAGCTTTTGAAAGGGAAAAAATCATGTATTCAGCTTGGAACTCTGCCAAAACAGACAATTGGAAGACACTTCCAAGCAATGTTTCATATTACTATTTCTAGCCTAACATATCTGTCTGTCATGTATACCTTTTTTGTATTCACATAGGGGAGAAAAAAATAGGGACATCTGAGGACACCAGTAACCCCACAACGAATGAAGAAAGGCAACTAACCACACACTCTGAAGATGTGGATGCAGATGTTCAGGAAGTGCTGGGTGAAGTGGTAGAATTGGTGTCGACAACAGGTCAGTGTCTGAGACCACAGCTTCAGGCAATAGATGGATGTCTGCATATTTATAATACATGGTGTGTTTTTTATTTTTAGGTGATGTGGATGTTGTGGAAGAAGAAACTCACTTCAGCAGTTCAAGTGCACAAATCCTGATCAGGGAGATCATGGTGTGCAATCGTGATTTGGAACAAATGAAACAATACGTCTATAATGTTCAAAAAAGACTGAGCAACATCATAGATATTTTAAGAAAAATCTAAACAAAGAAAACATTTTATAGTTGTCCTTATGTTGTATGTGTTTTTACAGTTTTAAATGAATCACAAAGCCACATTTAGAAGATGCACACAGTGTGTCAACATGTGCTATCTCCTATCATGGGATATCAATGTACGCGTTTTGTAGGTGCAACCCCTTCCTCCAAACTAAAGTAGGTGAGAGGAAGGGGTTGCAACCCCGAAACGCGTCCATTGATCCCATGTTGGAATCTAGCACATATTGACACACTGGGGCTTATTTCAAAAAAGGCAAAACCACTTTGCACTACAAGTGCAATGCAAGTGCACTTGAAAGGGCACTTGTAGGGCAAAGTGGATTGGCCTTTCTAAAATAATCCCCAGTGTGTCAACATGTGCTAGCTCCCATCATGGGGGATTAATGGACGTGTTTCGGGGGTGCAACTCCTTCCTCTCACCCACCTCAGTTTGAAGGAAGGGGTTGCACCCACAAAACGCGTACATTGATATCCCATGATGGGAGATAGCACATGTTGACACACTGTGTGTTTTGTGGCTTTAGCAAAATAGATGTAGAGAAAAGACACACATTTTGGGCATGAGATCATGAGGAAAATCCAAATTTTAAGGCCCAATTTGTGTGTATCTTCAAAATTTGGCTTTTAGAGGGGTGAGCTCACCCTATCTGATGAAGGCAAGATCAACACAGTTTTGAGATACTAATGCCTCATATGGCCTTCACTTTAGCAAAGTCGAACTTTGCAAGTTCCTGAGTTGGGAATGTGTATGTTATGCTTTTAAACATGCCTGTTTAGCCCCAAAAAAGGCAAATTAATGTCAAACATACATGCTATACACCAAGATGTTGGTTTGTTCAAAACCCATTTATGTGAATGTGCTTTGAGTAAAATGTTTTATACTCAACAATGTGTGGCTTCTTATTTCAATGCTCAATACCAGTGTATTTGTTAAGTTGGTGTAGTTACAGTGACAATGTGCTGTAAAATGTGCCAAAATCAGGCCATTTTAGGGACTTCAGGCAATTATTTCAAGGCGTTGAAAAGGATGAATATTTTTATCATTAATGCATTACATACATTGACAACAATAACATTATTTGTGTGTAGCAGACCCACAGCACAACATAATAGTTAATTGAAGAAGAGATTGTCACCTCATGTATCAAATAAGTTATATTTGCACTATTGAAGAAAATGGCCAAAATTAAAAGGCCATTTGAGAACCTAGGAGACAGATAAGAAACACAAACAGTAATTCAAATGAAATATGAGTTTAGTTTTTCTAAAAAAAAATATTCCACATATGCAACATTTTGTTGTAAAGCAATTGCCCCTCTACCCACAAAGTACTCTACATATTTTTGCCTGACTTTGGGGGGTAAGCTAGGATGGCCACTTCTGATAGCAGTCATCGCTGCTGTATCTGATGCAAAGTTGGCCTCATTCGAAACTGAGGCCAGATAACTGGCTGCATTCTTCTTTAGGTAGTTGTGGAGAATGCAGCAGCTCAACACAACATGGTTCAGTTTATATTCGGCCAGGTTGATGGACGGCTTGCCATTATGACAAAGGCATTCTCCACCACTCTTCTGGCATGTGACAGCCAGTAATTAAAAACCCTCTGTCCTTGGATCATGTTCCTCATGGGGAACGGCCTAATGAGATGTTCCCCCAGAGCAAAGGCCTCATCCGAGACAAATACAAAATTGAGGCCTCAGGAGGTGGCAACTACAATGTGCCATTTTGAAGATGCCTGTAGAACTCGGTCTGGGCGATCACTCCTTTGTCAGAGTTTCTGCCATTCTTCCCAACATCCAGGTAGAGAAACTCATAATTGGCTGACACCACCGCCAACATCACAATACTACTAAACCCCTTATAATTATAGTAGTAAGACCCCGAGTTAGGTGGTGGTACGATCCTTATGTGCTTCCCTGGGAAGTCACAGTCTGCCATTCCTGTGGATTGGAAGGAAACTGTGGAGTCAAACAAGAAAGAAAAAAAATGAGTACTTTTGCACATAACATTGCAAGCAGATTAGACACAAACATTTTTTGCCAGCATAAGTATAACATTTATTGAAATGAGTTTTTAAAGACAAAAGTATAAGGTCAACTTATCAGATTCCTCACCCCCTCTGGTGGCTCATTGGAAACATTTTATGGTAGGGGGGATGGGTAGATGTTTTGGACAGGTGACCCTCTCCACTTCATTGAGAGCTGAATGCATACATAATGTGTGTTACTTTGGCCAGCCCCCTCCTTACTTGCACTATTGGCAGCCCACTGGACAGGTAAGTGTCATAATCCAAAAATATGGATACACGCTATCCAAATTGAAGCACATTTTTACATTCTGCAATTACCTATCAAGATAATAGGAGAACAAAAGTTTAAACAGTACCATTTGAAAGTATTCAGGCAGGCACTTGCACTACATGCTTTGGTGAAGTCATCCATAAATATGACCACAAAAGAGGTAGGTATAGTGTATATGGGTTTGGCAAAGTCAGCAGATAGAGTATTGGTATAGGTTGGATTAGCGGTTGGGGGGAGGGAGGGTTCCAAATGAGTTTGGGCTCCTAAAAAATAGCCTCTTGCACTCTGCCTGAATTTAAGGCCAACAATAACATTTGGACACATTGAAGGGGGTGTTTAGGGTAAGCACTAAAATGTAGCTGACAAAAAAAATTGTTAAGTTACTAGGCTAGGTGTGTATGGGCCCAGGATAGCATGCTGGGGAAGTTAGTGAAGGCAAATATGTATGAAGGACAAAAAAGGAGCATTAAAAGCTTACAGCATGCGTGAGGACAGAGAGGACATTCACAGCATATTACAATCATTGTAATTATGGAATGAAGAAATTAATAGAATACATTTGCAAACATTAAATACAAAGAATGTGATGTTAAGAGATAAAACTTAGCCGAATATAGTCCTTCCATGGGACTTGAATGATGGCAAAACAGGTCTCTGGAATAATGATTCCCAGAACCTGGGGGAAGATCCCAGTGGTAAATTTGAGGTCCTGGAGACATCTCCCTGTCACCAAGCACCGCAAGGGAGAGATGGCTTGCCACATGCAGGTGTCCTGCTTTGTAATATAAGGGGACAGCAAAGCGAATAGACAGTGAAAGACGGGGTCCATCATCCGGGGATAATTCCTGAAATCATCATGACAGAATTGGTCACAATTAAGCAACCAATTCTTGGTGCTAGAACTCCTCTTCCCCCTGTTCCTGGACTAGACTTGGGTCATAGCAATAACTCCAAGCCCAACAATAGCACAATCTCTCCGACAAGAACGCCACATTGCTAGTAAACGAATGGCTGCTCAGAACAAACTGACAGAACGCACTGAAAATCTGAAAGGACCTGACAAGCACGACCTGAAAAACAGAAACGACCTGACAAGCACGCACTGAAAAACAGATGCGAGACAACAAGCACAACCTGAAAAGCAGAGACGAACTGAAAAGCACGAGGCTGAAATGCGTGAATCGTCACTCACCAAACTTCTACTAACACGAGATAAACATGAGATTAGTAGAAGTAGCCCAAAGGGTGGCGCATGACTATTGAATTTCCTTTTTATCGGCTCGTCGTACATCTTGTACGTCACTACATTCGTAATTGTTGGCCAACATTTGTGTGACCGTGTGTATGCGTGACAAGTTGGAGCCAATGCCCTTTGAACAAAATTCCATGGTTTTGTTGTCGGAAAATCCGATCATGTGTATGAGGCATAAGGGTTTCAATTTGTCAAGCTGCCGTGACCCCACTTTGGCCTCTCTACTCTCCCCCAGCTATTTCAAATCTAGCTCCAGTGAGAAGACCAGGTTCTTTTTGCTGTGGAGTGAATACTTGCAAGAACTGTTGAGTACATAATGTTGGTAAAAAAGTTTATTTCATATGTTACTGGAGAAGAACAAACCATTTTTGCAATATATTAACTGTGGTTCTTGTTATGATGTTTATTTAATCCAATGCACAACATGCAATTTAAAATATGTGGGCTGCACTAATTGCCCTTTAAATACATGCATTGGGGAGCACTATTGTGATAGCATTAGTATTAATGCTAGAAACATTTCTAATTTGTCTATGCACTTTTGGGACACGTGTAGTGGAGACATTGAAAAAGTGATTCCTGCTGACAGGGGTGGAGGTAGACACCAGGGGCTTGTGGAGTGTGAGGTCTGGTAAAACTACAGAACTGTTTGAATCACTGATAGGATGTGGATCTGTACTTGAGATATTGCTATTCCTAACTCTGACTCCGCCACCCACATAGGTCACATTTTCCATGGTGATAATTCCATTAATTATGATGAAAGGCTAAATGGTACCCAACATTCAGGTTGCTATGAAAATGTTACCCACTAGAGGACTTTCAAAGTTGCCTCTTTTCCTTTGTTCTATTGAGAATTTGTAAGCGACAGATGAAAAGGGGAAAAAGGACAGTCAGAGCTAGTAGGGAGAGAATCCCCTAGAGAATGGAGAGGAGGGGAGTAGGGGCGTTAGTACATTGCCATTGAAGAAGATGTGACCAGGACAAAGTAGTATTTTGACGTATTTAGCCCAAGGTTCCCAGGTTGCCTCAAAGATTATTTCTTTATCTTGCAGTTTGGCAACTATTTGTTCTTGGGACATTATCCAATTTTATTTTTTGCTGCCTGAAGGGAAACTGCGGGTTTCTTCCTGACGCTAGCCACTATGATTTTTGCACCTAGGAGCATGAAGACAATTAAAGTCTGGTCTCCTTTGGAGGCTTTGTCTACCCTGTGGTTCAGAAGCGCAGTTGTCGAGTTCTGCGGGACTTCAACTCCCGTAACTTTGCGGATTAAATGAAACACTTTGTTCCAATAAGACCTGATACGTAAACACGTCCACCAGGTATGACACATGGAGCCGACAAGGTTGCACCCTCTGAAGCAAAGGGGAGAGGTGTTAGGATAGAAACTAGCCAGTGTAAGTGGGACATCTTGTAATTTTTTTGACACTGGCTTCAATTAAGGAGATATTCATAATGCCCTTGTATGACCTTTTAAATGCATGAAACCATTTTTCCTGACCTAAGTTGAGACCTGTGTCTGATTCCCAGGCTTGAGCATAGGAGGGCTTGGAGGTATTGTCTGCTAGAGAGGCATAAATGATGGAGATGTCACTATTTACAGTGAAAATCCTAATCTGGTGAACACATTTTTACAGGTGTATAATGAAATGAAAAATGAAAAAAATAAATAAACCAAATGAAAACAAAAACACCAAATTAAATACAATACCTAAAGTGACTCAGTGCTGACACTACTAAAAAATCATATGTGTCACTCCTATGAAATCAACAAGTGTATAACATTACACCCATAACACAGTGTACATATTAAACATTGACTATGTGACTTAATAAATATTAATTATAGTCCAGAACAAGTGCACATATATGTGAAATAAAGTCCGTGATGATGATTCAATAAAAATCAACTGTGCCACAGCAAATCCTTATAGTTCCTGAAGTCTATTTGAACCTTCCACCACACCTATGTGTTCAGTGCTCCCTCTCCCAATAGACAGTCTCTCACCCGCTCTCTATGCCTCCACTTTCGTATGAGGCTATCAAGCATAAGAGTATGCAGGCCACCAGTAGGGGTTAAGTATATTCCATCCAGGGATTCGTTCCATATGCAAATGAAAAAGAACTCCCAATAGTGTGATAACGTAAAAACTTTTAATATCGCACACTTCAAAATACACTTCAAAAGATCGGGGGCGAGGCCAAGCGAAGGTTAAACACCATATACTTAGTGACAGAAGAAAGCAAGCTCTGTGGTTCGCTTATCAGGGGAGACGGTGGGACCATTGGACGAGCGGGCGAGGAGAGGGTGAGAGAGACTCCTTACACGTCAGCTGTGGCAAGGTCCGCCGTGACTGCATACCCCATAGGAAAGCTTATCCAGGTTGCTGTGTTGAGATTACAGTTTACAGATTGCCGTGGATTTTTGCTGTGCTTTTATAGTGTTTACACAATGTGAGTGGATCTTTTGAAGTGTATTTTGAAGTGTGCGATATTAAAAGTAGCCTGGATACTCTTATGCTTGATAGCCTCATACGAAAGTGGAGGCATAGAGAGCGGGTGAGAGACTGTCTATTGGGAGAGGGAGCACTGAACACATAGGTGTGGTAGAAGGTTCAAATAGACTTCAGGAGCTATAAGGATTTGCTGTGGCACAGTTGATTTTTATTGAATCATCATCACGGACTTTATTTCACATATATGTGCACTTGTTCTGGACTATAATTAATATTTATTAAGTCACATAGTCAATGTTTAATATGTACACTGTGTTATGGGTGTAATGTTATACACTTGTTGATTTCATAGGAGTGACACATATGATTTTTTAGTAGTGTCAGCACTGAGTCACTTTAGGTATTGTATTTAATTTGGTGTTTTTGTTTTCATTTGATTATTTATTTTTTTCATTTTTCATTTCATTATACACCTGTAAAAATGTGTTCACCAGATTAGGATTTTCACTGTAAATAGTGACATCACATAGAGTGTGTTTGGGATAGCGCCACATTTTTAATTCTTCACGTGGGTTGTAGTGCACCATTGTCACGTCACAAGATTTGAAAATATTGTTTACACAATTGATATTTACCAAGTGGCAGCTATAGGTAGGCTATACCTACTGATGATAATCATCATCTAGGCTGATTCTCCGAGGCGCAGTGGTGGTCAACTTAGTATATGGTGGATATTATACCTAGAAGGACCGCTTATTAAATGATGGAGATACCTCCCCTCTGATCCAACATATTGGCACACCATAATTCGTAATTAGTGGGCTTAGGGGGTTCAGGCTTATTTGACCAAATGGAGTGTAAGAAAATGTACTTCACCTGTGACAGTCTGAACCTCTCTGTGTCTGGCATTTCGAGTTTACTTATACAATAGCCCAATGACATGGGGCCCAACGAGGAGAGGAAATGACTAAATCTAAACAATCCTTTATTTAGCCACCATTTGAAGGCAAATATATTCATGCCTAGTGTAAACGATGGGTTGTGGAAGAGAGGAGTAAGTGGTTTCATGTTTGAGATTAGCATTTCCTGTTTATGTAGGGAGTCACAGAGCGCTAGTGAATGGGATAATGTGGGGTCTAAGACTGTGGGTCTTAATTTGGGGAGCACCAGAGGAGATGGTGTCGTCAGTCTTTCCATATTGATCCAATCCGGTTTTGGGCCTTTCGAGTAGGCTCTAGATATTTGGGTCAGTTGTGCAGCCTTGTAGTACCACCAAAGATTGGGAAATCCCAGACCCCCCTGACTTTTCAGGTGAAAGAATTTCTTTCTTGCAACGGTGGCCTTGTTTACCCCAAACAAATTTGATTATTTTAGTTTGGACTGTGCTTAGTGTTTTTTTCTGGAGAGGGATGGGGAGGGTGCAGAATAGATATAGCAGGCGTGGCAGAAGTGTCATCTTGACCACGTTAATCCTCCCCAGCCAAGCTAGACCACATTTTGACCATGCCTTTAAGTCTTCATCAATTTTATGGAATATTGGGGGGTAATTAGCAGAAAAAAACCTGCTCCATTTTGGCAGGTAGTTTGATTCCCAATATGGGATCGTGTTTGGAGCCCAGGAGAATGGGAAGTGATCCTTTAACTGGACTAGTAGGGTAGGGACAGTTATATTTAATGCCGTCAAAGGCGGTGTGAGGGCGTAGTCTGTCAAAGGCTGTGATGGTGTGAGACGTGTCTCACCTGATCTCTCTTCCCCGACGGACAGATCGGCAAAGGCTTGTCTTTCTACTGAAGCTATTGGATCTCTTTGGGCTCTCTCTGGGCTCATCCTAACCTGGGTTCCTGGGTTCAACCACCCCTCACAGAGTCCTCTACGGAGATCACCCGAAAAGCTCTTAAACACCTAAGCAGCCTGAGAAGAGCTAAAAAAGGAGTGAAAAGGAATGGGTGTGTTTGGATCTACATTCCCCTCTTTTGGTTCCCGGCTCCTGGCTTACCAGCTCATCAAGTTCACTGATTCTACAGGTCAGCTTCCACAGCTTCTCTGGCTTCCACGGGTATACAGTCTCCCAAATTATTGGCTCCTGACCCTACCTTGTTTTACTGAGCTTGATCGGAGCCCTATCAGAGCCTTATCTGAGTCCCCTGAAACACAGGAAACACAGGAACACACAAGAGCAATACGGAGCAATACAGGAGCAATTGACTGTGACTGTGATACTGGGATATTTGTAACACTGGACCGATACCAGACTGTGATATCTGAAAAGGCTTGATGGGCAAAAAAAAAGGGAAAGAAAAGGGCTTGTTTGCTTGGCTCTACAGTTCCCTAGCTTCTTCATCTCTACAGCAGCAGGCTCTGTGGGTCTCCTTGCTTACTTCCTTCACTGGCTTCTGTCGTGAATTTTCAGTCAGAATAAGTTGTGCCTTTTTAAGGACAGGTTTCCCGCACAATAATTATCCTTGAGTAATTTTTAACGAAGATATTTTTAAGATACAAAATCAATCTATGTGACACAGTCTATACTTGTGAAACTTATTCACGGAGACGTGTGGTCACACAAAATAGAAATTTTATTGGTAAACAAACACAAATAATCACATGAAATTAAGATACCGATTGCGTTACATGAACGTCTTGAAAATCAATAAAAACACTTGCAAAAATGGGCGTACCGTCCCTTTGACATAATACCACCATGATAACTTCTCGGTAGAATCAATAACCTTGTGAACTTGACAATTAAACAGAACATCTGTATTTCACACGTGCAACCGTTACTATACTGCAGGTAAGTAAGTGGTTAAATTGTGAAATAAATTAGACGTTTGCTTTGTCAATAAATGTGGCAACTATGCAAAAAGAAAATATAATGAAAAATTTGAATCTTTAGAGAAAAATCTACAAGGCGGTTATTGATTCGGGAGAATGATTATCAACTGTATAATATTCAATACATCTATAATTTTGAGAACATATCAATATTTGAGAGAACATGCAAAAATAAAATCAACATGACATAATTACCCATTCCAGGATGGCTGCAATTCCTATGGGCTAGTTACCAGAGTTAAGATGGCTGCCGTAGTTTCAAAATGGATACTCCTAAAGAGGATTTACTTCTTGTGACCTCCGAGTTCTAAGTATTAGGTGTTGAGGAATTTTCATGAATGTAAAGAGATGAATTCATGCATGGTGCATGAGTGTCAGTCTGGGAGTGTGTGTATCCCCCAGTGTCCCCCCTTCAGGGTGGATCCCTGAGCTCTCCCCCTGAGCTCTCTCCTCCTTCCCTTCGTTCGTTCGTTGGTCCTCTCTCCCATCTTCCTTGCCTCTAAATACCATTTCAGATAATAAGACCATAAAAATTATAATGGCCCTGCCCAAAAGGAGGTGGCTCACTTCCCATTGGGTTAGGAGACTTAATTATTAACTTCCTCTGGAAATTTGGTGAGTTCAAATAATACCACCTTCAACCACCAGGTGTCTCACACATGTTTTGAGTCCATCCTTTTAAATTAATACGTCCTATTTTCATAAAGTGTATAATGGTAAGGATAGGTATATACTTTTAAATATTCTGGTACTCGGTCTAATGTAAAATAGACTCAGTATAAGTTTGATTAACCATCATTACATAACTTGGTTATATAACTGTATCTCTATAAATGTATATCTGTAGAACTGGTCTATTTAGGAACACACACATTGTTATATATTTCATCAATACCACATAAAATGATTAACTATATGGATACCTGTATAACTTCTGGTATCTCCACTGAACATTTGTTTATCTTAAGTGTAGGCTACAACCTTATATGATTATAATTATGATTATATGTTTTTCCTAATACTGATTCGTTACTTAAAACACTTCTACTTATAAAATCACACTTTCATATACATTTTCTTCATAGCAAAGTTGTTGGTTCCGCAGACGCCAACATTATAATGTCTCTGTGACCTACAATGTCAGAGATAGTTTAAAATGACTTATGATAACTAGGGATGAGCCGAACACCCCCCTGTTCGGTTCGCACCAGAACATGCGAACAGGAAAAAAATTCGTTCGAACATGCGAACACCGTTAAAGTCTATGGGACACGAACATGAATAACGCACGGTGACATGACGGGACTTCCCTGTGGCATTCCCCGTGACGTCACAGAGAAGTCCCGTCATGTCACCGTGCGTCAGAGGGGGGCGGGGTCACCGGGTGGCCCCGCCCCCCGTTATTTAAGAACCGTCAGACGAAGAGACGCCGTCACACAGCGGGAGCCTCCCATCATGCCACAGCATGGCTGCGGAGCGGCCCGCAGAAGACATGAAGAAGAGAAGAAGGAAGAAGAGATGAAGAAGAAGATGAAGATGAAGAAGAGAAGAAGATGAAGAGAAGAGCGGGAGCCTCCCCCCTCATGCCATGGGTGCGGAGCGGCCCGAGGAGAAGAAGATAGAAGACGCCGCGGAGAAGATGCTGGACGAGAACGCCGGAGGAAGAACCAGAAGAGCCAGAAGAACCAGAAGAAGAAGAAGGGGGGGGGGGCCGCACTCTCGTCCCCCCCCTCTTTTCTTCTTCTTCCCCTGGGGCAGGACCCGGGTCCCCAAACACTTTTTATGACAATAACTTGCATATAAGCCTTTAAAATTAGCACTTTTGATTTCTCCCATAGACTTTTAAAGGGTGTTCCGCGGCATTCGAATTTGCCGCGAACACCCCAAATTGTTCGCTGTTCGGCGAACTTGCGAACAGCCAATGTTCGAGTAGAACATGAGTTCGACTCGAACTCGAAGCTCATCCCTAATGATAACCTTATTGATACCTTATATTATTTTTGACTAGCACAATATTCCACTTTCACTGATGTGTTGAGAGGGACCTTGAACATTCTCACTGGGTGTCTAGAAATGACTTGTTTGTCGAAACCATCCTAAAAGTTCAAACAATGGGTTCTCTTAGCCAAGGTATTAGCTATTTAAACAGTTCTTCATTTGAACACAATGAGAGTCTATCTCTATGCTATAAAAGTCTATGCCTCCTTGTATCCTGTGGCCGTGTTTGTTTATTCACGATACCATGTAAGTATCTCCTTGTTTTGTGACAGGAATAGTCTTTGTTCCAACAGCTTCTTTTACAATACATGCTTGTAAAAGTCTTCAATATTTAAAGAAGTAGTAAAACTTGGAAAACATGAGATCATCTAATTTGTCCTTAAAGGTTGATGAAAGGGCAACAGTTCATCTGGTTTTTGAGGGCTAGCATCTCTCATGTTTCTGCCAGGAAATATAAAATATATTTCTTCAGGAATTCACAACAAATCCCCCCTTGTGAAGTGTTCAAATGCCGGGAGTCGTTTGAAAGACTTCACCAATGCAAAACGTTAAAGAAATATGGCTTCATTCGGGTCTTGTAAATCTAGCTGTGGAGATGGATCCGTATTGTGGATCTATGTTGAAAGGGTGTAGACACCTTCATGTGGGTGTAATTCTTTGAAGGGAAAACACAAAATGGGTTGGTGATTGATGTGTGCATCTCAGGGCCGTCATCCGTTGGTTGGCGGGAAATGGATCACTTCGGGCACCTTTGGGTCTTGGCCGTCCTGGGAGGTTTGTCCGTGTAGACTGGCCATCAGTGGTGTTCCGGAATCCCCCATACGGTTCCTTCGCTGGATGTTTCACACACGTTGGGCTCTCGGTTCTGTTGACCGGCTCATGGACATCTTAGTCCTGTAAGGGAAAATGGATTCCGTTAGAAAAGACATATATAGTCTCCTTTTTTTTTTTTTTACATGATCTGTGTTTGAGATCTCAATGTTAAGCTGGTATCCTGGGCTTCCTCAGAGCCCCTTTTTTTTTTTCCATTGTGTCATCAGTCCTTTAACTAAACGCTCTGGATAGCAGGACAATGTATGAAACATTTGCTATGGGCGACAAAGCTTCAGGGCTTATTAACATGAGGACATTTCTTTACGGCTGGGGATACCAGACATGAATGACTGACTGACATTCTTCAGAACCATTTTTTTTTTTTAGCTTACTTGTAGCGGTTCTGGACTAATAACAATTAAAACATTTAAGTTTGACAGGTGATACTTATTGTCAGTACTAAGATATTTGACATTATAGTCAACCTTCTACTTATGAGGAATAAAACAAATAAAATCTCCCCCCTTTGGGGTCAATACAAATCTTTTGAGGCAATCAAACTACCTTATGCGGATGACTCCTCATCTTTTACCAAAATATCAAACCATTTAGGCCTCCTGATATTAATGTCTTTAGGATTCGGTCTTCCTCTGGAATCACCGTCTTAGGCGACTTCTTGAAATTAGGCTGTTTGGAGCGACCTGTGTATGTCAGAGGAATGAAGTGACCACTGAAAAATAGAAGAATAATTAATATCTAACAACCACCATCCCCCGGTAGGGATTTCAGGATCCTCATTACTGTGACCTGGGGAAAAACATGGTGTTAGAACTTCTGTCTCCTATACCTTTTATTCAGTGCATTCCTCTGATTTATTTTACCATAGGCGCTTCAAAGGCTCTGTGGCCCTTGGTTGGTCACAGGATTTGCCCCTTGAAGAAATGCTATTCACGTTCCGTACAGCAATAAAACCGTGTAACATATTCATAATTTGAACGATTTTGGATTTTGCATTGCTTACGGGTTGATCAGAATTGGGTCGTGGGACCCGGTATCTGTACTTTCTAGGGGCTACTGGCTCAGTTCGGTCAGACATATCCCCATCAGAACCACTGTCTTCATTCTGGGATATTTGTCTGGGCCTTAGTTGCTCCCTATTCTTCCGGGGATTTTGGGGTGTCCTACCCTGTGATTGCTCCCTATTTACCTGTGTAGGCCCCCGGGGCCAATTACACTGGTGAGAGTGTCTACCCTTAGGTCTAATTCTGACCCGTGGGAGATACACCCTATAGTTTCTTTCGAAGTTTGGGCCAGGATCCCATGGGTGGTACTCCCGAGGTGGTCTTTGCTCCCCCCTTCTATTTGGTGGGGTATCTGGTCTCCTGCTAGGGAAACTCTTTGGCACGTCTCCTCTGACTATGTCAGCGTATGTCTTTTTCTGGGTTTCACCATGTACTGATTTAGGAGATACATGAATTTCATTCACAAATTTATTTGAGGGCTCAGGCCCCCCTTTGTTTTCATCAGTCTGTTGGAAAGAATACAAATTGTTACTCTCTTTTACCAACGACTCCGGTGGACACCCCCCTTTGTAACCTTTTGCTAAACTCACTTTTATGTAGTTAGGTAGGGCCTTGGAAGATGTGGATTTAAACTCAGGGTGGTTGTGATCTGGCTCCTTTTCTGCTACGTGGGAAGCACTTTTGAGCACAGCCAGATTTTCGAGGCCTAAAACTGATAGGGTATTTTCATAGGTCTCGATGTGGTCAATAACGCACATGGATTCCTCTTCCTTAAAGACTGGGACAGCATCATTTACAAATTTTATTATTTCTGAGGTGTCTTGTTTAGGGGTGTCTGGTTTTTTCTCTGATCCCAAAGAAAATTGATTAGATCCCCTTTCATGTGGTACTTCACTTTTTACTCCCCTTTGCTCTACAGATGGCTTGGGGTACGATATTGGTTCTTTTTCTGATTTCTCCCCATTGTCTGACTCCCAACCTTCATATTCAGAATCAGATTCAGAGTCAGATTCTGAAGTACTGTCAGACTCGTCACTAAAGACTGGGACAGCATCATTTACAAATTTTTTTATTTTTGAGGTATCTTGTTTAGGGGTGTCTAGCTTTTTCTTTGATCCCAAAGAAAATTGATTAGATCCCCTTTCATGTGGTACTTCACTTTTTACTCCCCTTTGCTCTACAGATGGCTTGGGGTAAGATATTGATTCTTTTTCCGATTCCTCCTCATCGTCTGACTCCCAACCTTCATATTCAGAATCAGAGTCAGAATCATATTCAGAGTCAGATTCTGAAGTACTATCAAACTCGTCCCTTTCAGGGATGCGTATCTGAGTATTACCCTGGGGCATAAACTTCATTTGTTCTATTACTTTTTCTAATTGCTTAATTAGGGGTTCATGCCAACTTCCTGAATTTCCACTGCCTATTACTCGGCAACTTCCTAAATTTCCACTGCCTATTACTCGGCAATTTTCGTCAGGAGACTCGTTTTCCTGCAGAAAACTCTCCCTCTCCTCTATTAATTGTTCCCACTCTTTACTTATTTGGTGGAGTCCGTCCATAATTGTTTTAGCATCCCTTTTTGCTTGCTCAATTTTATCTAGAAAATCTGAGATATCATCTTTCTGTTGGGTACTTTGATATTTGAACTCAATCTGAAGATACAGCAGGATAATACTTAATTCCAAAAGAAGGTGATCAAGCCTTTTTATTCCCTTTGTCTTAGAGAAGCTGTCTGTGAGTTCATTACTTTGACCTTCCGCGTTCCACATGTCTTTCATTAACTGACTTGCGCGGCTTTTACGGTCTTTAATGTATGCTTCTAGACCAGTCTCATTAGACAAACTTTTTCTGACATGATCCGTCATTTCAATTTTAGAAATTATTTCCAACATTTCCTGTACTTGTACCAATTTTCTCTGAGTACTTATACTACCACTAAGGGCTGACTCTTGATCATCCCCCCCAACATGAAATTCACTTTGACCAGACATTTTTGGCATAAAAATAAAAATTTTCCAAAAATTAATAATTAAAATTTCATGCAAAGTATTATGTATGTCACCACCATAACTATGATTGATCTTGTACAAAACATCGACGTTATCTCAGCTCAGTGCCTCCATTATGTCGTGAATTTTCAGTCAGAATAAGTTGTGCCTTTTTAAGGACAGGTTTCCCGCACAATAATTATCCTTGAGTAATTTTTAACGAAGATATTTTTAAGATACAAAATCAATCTATGTGACACAGTCTATACTTGTGAAACTTATTCACGGAGACGTGTGGTCACACAAAATAGAAATTTTATTGGTAAACAAACACAAATAATCACATGAAATTAAGATACCGATTGCGTTACATGAACGTCTTGAAAATCAATAAAAACACTTGCAAAAATGGGCGTACCGTCCCTTTGACATAATACCACCATGATAACTTCTCGGTAGAATCAATAACCTTGTGAACTTGACAATTAAACAGAACATCTGTATTTCACACGTGCAACCGTTACTATACTGCAGGTAAGTAAGTGGTTAAATTGTGAAATAAATTAGACGTTTGCTTTGTCAATAAATGTGGCAACTATGCAAAAAGAAAATATAATGAAAAATTTGAATCTTTAGAGAAAAATCTACAAGGCGGTTATTGATTCGGGAGAATGATTATCAACTGTATAATATTCAATACATCTATAATTTTGAGAACATATCAATATTTGAGAGAACATGCAAAAATAAAATCAACATGACATAATTACCTATTCCAGGATGGCTGCAATTCCTATGGGCTAGTTACCAGAGTTAAGATGGCTGCCGTAGTTTCAAAATGGATACTCCTAAAGAGGATTTACTTCTTGTGACCTCCGAGTTCTAAGTATTAGGTGTTGAGGAATTTTCATGAATGTAAAGAGATGAATTCATGCATGGTGCATGAGTGTCAGTCTGGGAGTGTGTGTATCCCCCAGTGTCCCCCCTTCAGGGTGGATCCCTGAGCTCTCCCCCTGAGCTCTCTCCTCCTTCCCTTCGTTCGTTTGTTGGTCCTCTCTCCCATCTTCCTTGCCTCTAAATACCATTTCAGATAATAAGACCATAAAAATTATAATGGCCCTGCCCAAAAGGAGGTGGCTCACTTCCCATTGGGTTAGGAGACTTAATTATTAACTTCCTCTGGAAATTTGGTGAGTTCAAATAATACCACCTTCAACCACCAGGTGTCTCACACATGTTTTGAGTCCATCCTTTTAAATTAATACGTCCTATTTTCATAAAGTGTATAATGGTAAGGATAGGTATATACTTTTAAATATTCTGGTACTCGGTCTAATGTAAAATAGACTCAGTATAAGTTTGATTAACCATCATTACATAACTTGGTTATATAGCTGTATCTCTATAAATGTATATCTGTAGAACTGGTCTATTTAGGAACACACACATTGTTATATATTTCATCAATACCACATAAAATGATTAACTATATGGATACCTGTATAACTTCTGGTATCTCCACTGAACATTTGTTTATCTTAAGTGTAGGCTACAACCTTATATGATTATAATTATGATTATATGTTTTTCCTAATACTGATTCGTTACTTAAAACACTTCTACTTATAAAATCACACTTTCATATACATTTTCTTCATAGCAAAGTTGTTGGTTCCGCAGACGCCAACATTATAATGTCTCTGTGACCTACAATGTCAGAGATAGTTTAAAATGACTTATGATAACCTTATTGATACCTTATATTATTTTTGACTAGCACAATATTCCACTTTCACTGATGTGTTGAGAGGGACCTTGAACATTCTCACTGGGTGTCTAGAAATGACTTGTTTGTCGAAACCATCCTAAAAGTTCAAACAATGGGTTCTCTTAGCCAAGGTATTAGCTATTTAAACAGTTCTTCATTTGAACACAATGAGAGTCTATCTCTATGCTATAAAAGTCTATGCCTCCTTGTATCCTGTGGCCGTGTTTGTTTATTCACGATACCATGTAAGTATCTCCTTGTTTTGTGACAGGAATAGTCTTTGTTCCAACAGCTTCTTTTACAATACATGCTTGTAAAAGTCTTCAATATTTAAAGAAGTAGTAAAACTTGGAAAACATGAGATCATCTAATTTGTCCTTAAAGGTTGATGAAAGGGCAACAGTTCATCTGGTTTTTGAGGGCTAGCATCTCTCATGTTTCTGCCAGGAAATATAAAATATATTTCTTCAGGAATTCACAACACTTCACTGTGTACAACGTACAACATAGTATAGCAACTTATTCAAGGTATGGTACGGCTCGTCATTGGCTTTACAGCTTTACAGCTCTCTCTACTGACTTTGCTAGTTTCCCAGTTTATCCCTAGCTCTCCCGGTATTCTAGCTTATTTGCTTACTGACTTACCGACCTTTTGGGTTTCGTGTTTTGACAGCTGCTTCACGGCTTTATAGTTTGCATAGTCTGCATAGTTTGCATAGTTTGCTGGCTCCCAGCCCCTGGCTTATTGCTAACTCTTTCCCTTGTTTTTTTTGTGATCTTCAGCTATAGCTCTATTAGATTAGTAATAATGGTGAATAAGCAACAACAAAAGCAGGATCTGAAGCAGGATTTAAAGTCTAAACAGGACTCTATGTCAGATCCTCCTACACAGGACTCAAACCGACAGCTAAGATCTGGTCCCCGTGTAAATCTTCCAAATTCCCCGATATCATTGATACCATCTAAAGCTACTGCCAGTGCTGGTGTTGGTGCTAGTGCTAATATTAATGTTGATACTGGTGCTAATACTGATACTAATACTAAAACTAGTGCTAATGGCGATGCTAATGCTAGTGCTGCTCTTGCTCCTGTTGTTTCTGGTTCTGGTTCTGCTGCTGTTTGTGATACTGGTTCCATTGCTATCTCTGGTCCTTCTTTTGTTCAAGACTGTCTTACTGTTCCAGGTCCTTTTTCTTTTCCAGGCTGTACCATGTCGCATAAGCAGAAAGATACGATTGATGAGCAATTATCAACTCACATGGCCTCGTTTTTAATTGATGCTAGTATTACTGGAACTCGGTTTGTTCCTCTGAATCAGCAAGATATTTTATCAAATACTCAGAGTTCTATGGGAGGATATATTGCTGAGACCAGTGGGATTGCTAAGCTTGTTTCATGTAATAATCCTAGAGAGTCAGCTATTTTAGGTTCAGGTATTTCTGATAAACCTAATGCTTTTCCGATTTCTTTTGATATATTGTCTAACAAACCCGATACATTACCTGATACATTATCAAGAGCATATACCTGAATCTTTGTTTGAAATGTCAACTGAGGATATAGAACTTCGATCTTACATTCGTTCTTTACCAACGAGATCCGATATGGAAAATTATGTTTCTAGATTAGAGACAATGTGTAAAACTGAGTGCTATTAAAACTGAAGTATCTGATATTGGATCCAGGGTCAATGAAATAGAAACTGCTAGTAATGTCTCTTATGAACTGTTAGATAAGCATCATGATGTTTTGAATGAACACATACTACAGCTACAAGAGCTGATATTGCAATTAGATGACCAAGAAAATAGAGTAAGACAAAATAATATAAGAATCCATGGCCTGCCGGAGACAATAGAACATAAAGATCTTAAAACTACACTTCAACAAATATTTAATAATTTATTAAATACATATCCAGCAACAGCTATGGAAATTGATAGAGCACACACTACTGCAGCTATTAGGAGTCTAGAACCAGATAAAACAAGAGATGTTATTTGCCGTATTAATTTTTTTGTGGTCAAGGAAAGCATTATGTCAGCTGCTAGGAGATCAAAGGGTGTTCAGTTTCAAGGCTCCCCCATAATGCTCTTCTCTGATCTTTCTAAATGTACATTACAACTGAGGAGATCAGTAAAACCTCTTTTGGAAATATTAAACACCAATGCAATCCACTACAGATGGGGATTTCCATTTAAAGTGATCATCTCAAAAGGTGGGAAAACATTGGTGTTTAAACACCCAGGTGATCTATCTACAATCCTATCAACTTTTAATCTTCCTAAGATGGATCTACCTGACTGGTCATTTAAATCTCTATTACCAAATCCTGCTTCAAGAGAAAAATGGGAGCAAGTTTCTTCTACTTGATTTGAATCAGCTTGGACCCCCCCAATTTTTAAATTAACTATGATAGATCGTGGTAATGATGTATTTAAGATAGTAAGATTAAAACAGTTTTATTATAAAGAATTATTATGTTATAGATTAGGAAATGATTTGGCTAGTTATTAAAGAAAGAAGATAATCATAAAGGGAGTTCCCCCCAATTTTTTTTTCTATGGAAGGCTGTAGTAGCAACATAATCCTTGCAGCTTCCTGTAGATAAAACATGTTTCTACTTATACGCCTACCTATATAGTTTTTCTTTAGATTAATCATTATATATAGAAAAATGTAAGAAACACCTTTCGTACGGATGGTTTCCCAACATGTAAAAATAAATATTATATTACTTGGCTCCATAGTACGAATCCATATGCGAAATCCAAAGGAGTATTAATCGCTATACATAAGAATATGAAATGTCAAGTCTTAGATTCTAAATCAGATTCTTTAGGTAGATATTTATTTATAAAAATTAAAAATTAAAATAAAATATATACTTTAGCTAATGTATATCTCCCTAACATGGCCTAAATTTCTGAAGGTCTTAAATATATACATATTCTTGAAAGCTTTACTGAGGGTGATTATTCTGGGAGGTAATTTTAACTTGGTTTTTGATCCTCAAATGGACTCATTCTTGGGAAAAACCCATATTTTGTTCTCAGCTCTTTGTAGATTAAAGCAGAAACTATCCACAATGAAACTTTTTGATTTATGGCATATACTACATCCTTCTGAGAAAGATTATACTTTTTTTCCCAGTCCATAAAACACATAGTAGGTTGGATTATATTTTTGTTTCACAAACATTACTAGATGCTACTCCAACAATTAGCATAAAACCTAAAATATGGTCAGATCATTCACCTGTTTGTTGTCATTTTAATTTAGCAGAATTGTGCGCCCGGAATAGATCCTGGCAACTAAATGGTAATCTATTAGCAGACCCTCTATATGTAACTGATATTAAAAAAGCTATAATGTATTTTATTGAAGACCATAAATCGGATAATACTGCACCACCAATTAAATGGGAGGCTTTAAAATGTGTCTTGAGGGGAATATTTATATCGCATGATTCTGGATTAAAGAAAATTAGAACTGAGGAATATTTAGCTCTATAAAAAAAATTTCTGAATTGGAAGTAATTCATAAAAATAGCAATAGCGATAAGGTTAGAATCAAACTCGCCAACACTAGAAGTCAGCTTCTGCATTTACTTGATCAACAGTCTTTAAGAGTTTGGGATAAAACCTTGAGGATGTCCTATGAATATAATAACAAGAGTGGTTCCTTTTTAGCACACTCTCTTTACTCCAAAACATCATCATCATCCGTTTTGAAATTATATGCTTCTAGAAAAGGACTAGTATATACCAACTCAGCTACTGCAGAGACTTTCTGCAATTATTACTCTTCACTATATAATATTTCACAAACTAACTCTAAAACCGATTATTCTTCCAAAGAGGTGGAAAAAAAATTATTTCATATATGGAAGAAACAGCTCTCCCAAATTTTGACTTGGCTACTAGCTCTTCCCTAGAAGTTTCTTTTACTTCTGAGGAACTGCTAAGAGTTATTAAGTCCTCTAAAATTGGTAAAGCCCCAAGGCAAGATGGATTTTCTAGCCGGTTCTATAAAATTTTTGCATCAGATTTGTCCCCAATTCTTTTACATGTGTTCAATTCAATTTCAAAATCTCAGCCTTTCTCGCCTGAAACATTAAGAGCTTACATTTCAGTCATTATGAAACCTGGGAAAGACGAAACAAATCCAAATAGCTATCGCCCTATCTCATTGTTGAATCAAGACATAAAGCTCTATGCTAAACTCATTGCTAGTAGACTTCAACCCCTATTGCCCCAAATAATCCATACAGATCAAACTAGCTTTGAGAGGTCAAAAGAGACTCGAGATAACACTAGCAAGACTCTCTCACTAATATCTTTGGCACAGAAACAACATATCCCAGCTTGCCTGCTTTCAATTGATGCTGAAAAGGCAATCGATCACTTAAACTGGAGATTTTTATTTCACTCACTTCGCCAAATTAATCTGGGGGATAATTTGATAAATAAAATTATGGCGCTATATACAACTCCTTATGCTCAGGTACGAATAAATGGTACTTTCTCTAATATATTTAGGATTAATAACGGTACCCATCAGGGTTGTCCGTTATCTCCATTACTTTATGTGATTACAATGGAACATCTAGCAATAGCCATACGCAATAATCCTTTTATTCATGGTGTTACTATTAATGGGATAGATTATAAAACTTCACTTTATGCAGATGATGTCTTACTTTATATAACATCACCAAAGATAAGTATTCCCTCTGTTTTAAAAGAAATCAATCTGTTTGGATAGCTAAGAAATTTTAAGGTAAATTTATTGAATTTTTGAATCTGTCCATGATTCTAATGGGATTTTGGGTCAAATCGCCTGATGCATGTCTTCTCTTGGGGCATGCTAAAGAACGCTGCCTTGGGCTAAGTTTCATTCCTAGTCTGGAGCCTATTCTGTCCCTCTGTGAATAGAATTTAGCACCAGACCATCGCAGGTGCTTTTCAGCCGCAGTGGTCGAGGCTAAATTAGGGTTTGCTCGTGTGGTTTTCAGTTGGGCCAAGTTGCTGGTGTTGGGTCATTGTTTGTGTTGTCTGCTTACGGTGAGAAATTCCCCTGTCAATTTCTTAATTTCATTTTCACGTTTTAGTTGTGAGGATAGTTGTATTAGTTTTCCCCTGATAACTGTTTTATGTGCTGCCCATAGAGTGGCTAGATAGACAGTGTTGTTGTCATTATCTGTGAAGTATTCTTTCAAGTTTGCTTTGGTGTGTAAATGAAGGATTGTAGGAGGATGAGAAATGGGTTTATTGAAGAAGTAACACATCTGTTTTTAGGGTGTGGTATAGTTGGAATAGTTTCCTTCTTTTCACTGGGGAGTTAATCTCCTGTACATTGTGGGTGATAACTTACAGTTTCACCCTGCCATGTGCTGGACTAGCCATGGATCAAAGGGGAGTAGCGCATTAGAAAGAAAAAGCTCACCTCTAGCAGACATATACCTGGTGGTGGTGAAAACCGTTTGGAGCCTTAGGGACTCTGTGCCTGGGTGTTGTGTAGTGGAACAATCCTGTCAGTTTCGATGGTCAGGGAGTACTAGTAGAGTAGAGAGGGGAGGGACAAGAAGAAGACCAAATAAGCCCAAATTAGAAAAAAGACGATAATCCCTTAATCGGTGAATATCACTCAGACCCTGAGGGGGAAACATAAATCCCTCAAAGTGAGGCGGAGGCACATTGCACCCGCAACGGCAGACCCAGACTAAAACTTCTTCATTAATGAAATCCAAAAGCAGTATTATGCGAACAAAAACATATGGACAGAAACATATCAACAGAAACCTGTCCCCGACCTTGTGTCAAAGGTGTGCTCAGTGTGGTGTATCGCCAGCCCCCTCAGTCCCTGCGCCTCCCCCCTCAAAATGTGGGGTGATTGACACAGGCTGAAGAGGCCCTGGATCCCCACCGGACCACCCCTGGGACTTAAGAGCCATTTTTCTACTGAGTTAATAAAGCAAAGCTCAGGCCTCTTATCCTAAAAGCCGGGATTCCAGATGGAGTATATCAGCTTGGCCTATATGGGCTGATGCTGCAGTGAGACCTAAGTGGGATTGTAAAGGGAATAAAGCCCCTTTCAGATATCTATAAGAACGGGACAGTCAGGCGGTAGGTCTAGACTTTGGCCGTGAACTTCAGAGTGAATATGACTTATTACCTCAGGATCTTACTCCAGGGGTTTGGGGCGAGACCTAAGCCTAAGCTAAGGGGCTCCTTATCAATAATCCGAAAAGAACATGCTACTCTCTAAAGTTCAGTTCTTGAGGGTGATCTGCTGGACATCTTTGTCCAAGTCCTGGAATCCTGCTTCCCAAGACTTCTTCGATTGTTGTTGTTGCCAGATCAGAGTGAGCAGACTCGTTGGAGAGGGCCTTTTCACGGAAGAGGATGCTTTCAGGGTGGACGGGAATGGGTTGTCTTGTGTGATCAGTCCCAGGTGTAGAAGAAGACGTTCCCCTTCTGGGAACGAAGAGAAGGCAAAGGGCTTATTTTGATGGGAGAAATTCAGCCTGAAGGGGAAGGACCATCTATAGGTGATTTCTTTTTGAGTTAGCACTTGGAGCAGCGGTTTCAAAGAACGCCTTTTTTGGACTGTATAAAGGGATAGGTCCACAAAAATCTGAATTTGGTGACCCTGGATCATGAGCTTGTCAGCATTGCGGGCTCTTTTCATCACTTCTTCTTTTACCATGTAAAAATGTGGCTTTACAATAATGTCTGTCGGTAATCCATCTGTGCGTAGTAGTTGCAGGGCTCTGTGTTCTCTGTCAAACTCTAGACGGTGTTCTGGTATGGCGGGGATTAAGTCTTTTATTAATGTACGGACTGCTGTGTGAATTTCCTTGACTGATTCAGGCAGGCCTCGGATCTTGAAATTATAGCGTCTCGACCTGGACATTGCTGTCTCTAAGTGGTCCTGGAGATCCTGGATCCTGTCTGCATCCTGATTAATCTTTGCAACCGATTGGTCTGTTTTCTTTTATATGGCATCTATTCTGGTGCCAATTTGTTGCAGATCATCATGTATGGAGCTGGTGATCTGTGCTGCTGTTTGGGCCAGGCTCCTTGCAAGCATGTTGGCAAAGGCTTCCATCATGGAGGCAAAGTCAGAGGGTGTAGGTGGGCTAGCTGAATGTTCCTATGCCTGGTGTGCCTGGGGTGGATAATACAGTGCTCCCTGGAGACTGATTAGTATTGCCCATTGCCATCCCAAGGATTGATTATGTGGATGCTATGGAGTGAGCGGTGTGCTGCCAGGTACTCACTGTGCTCCCATCCTGTGGGAGCGGTGTAATGGCTGTGCAGGCTTGTGGAGCGTCCTGGTCAGCTATTGATTCAGCCGACTCCCGGTCCAGGCCTCGTGTTGTGGTGGCCGCCAACTGGCTTTGGCCGGGCTGGGGAAAAGCCAAGTTCAACTGGCTCAGCAGGTCTCTTCTGACTAAACCCCATGACATCTGGTGAATCCCAGAGCTGTCCCTTTCTCGATCGGTGTCTGGTAATGCACTGGGCAAGGTGTCTGTCTGCTGCTGCTGGGTTTTACAGCACCGTCACGGTGCGAAGCTCCAGGACTATGCAGCCATCTTGGTAAGTACTGCGCATGCGCCTCCTGTTGATGTTGTTTATGTATATTTTATTTACATTATTCTTATTTTAGCATACATGTTGTATTTGATTAATGTATCCCCTTTTTTCTTCAAGTGATGACGGTTTACTATTTAAAGGGTAAGTTCACTTTAAAAAAAATAATATATTTTTTTTTCTCAGAGGTCTGCAGAGTCTTGCACTTATGACCAGCAGTTCACGGGTGCAATGTCAGGCTCCTGCAGACTGTCAGTAAAGCTGTCTGCCTGTATCTCCCTTATAAGCAGGCAGTTACTGAAGTCAAGTAGGATCAATGAACTATGAGAGCACTCACCAGTGCCCTCACGGTTCATTGAGAACTAAAAGATGTCTGCTGTGGTGGAAGACAGTACTTGTAGTTAATTCATTTACAGAATGACATGACTCTGTGGGTGGAGCCCCAGCACGGCCATGTTGTTTTTGACTTGTGACAGTGGGCGCATGGAGAGGATCCCCAACCATTGTTACAATGGAGGATCGGGTCAGGGTGCAGGCATGTGCTTAAGTAACATGTTGCATGTTACACCCTGAGTATAGATGTAATTTGTAACATGTTACTAAAGGTGAACTTACTATTTTAAAGTGTTTGTTATGTCCATATGGTAGCCATGACTAAGGCCTGAATGGCTGAAACACGTTGGCACTTTTAATGGCTGTATTTCACTACTCTTCAATAAAAGGATAATCATTTGCTGATACCATTGTGCTGGCTTTTTTCCTTGGACTCCATTTCCTTGCTTCATGTTACATTATATTTAGGGTATTACATGTAACATGGTGCAAAGTTGTCACTTTTGAAATTGGTACTACACCCACACAGCTACATCATTCATTCACAGATTTGTGAATGAATTACAGGTCCCATCTGCTATCTTAGCAGAGGAACATGTAGTCCTTAATGGAACACAAGGGTGATGATTACCACAATCATAGTCCATTGACTCTTCCTCCATATTTCCAAATGAAAGCGTGTACATTAGTATGGACATAGAGCTGAGGGAGGAGTCTGTAGGAGCCTGGTTTTGCCCCTGTGATCCTCAAGGGTGCAGTGCTTTGCAGGCTCCTGTGAAAATAAAATAAAAAATGAACAATAAATAACGTATTTATCGGCGTATAACACACACTTTTTTCCCCTTAAAATCAGGGGGAAATCGTGGGTGCGTGTTATACGCCGATCCCCGCTAATTGTGATCGCCGCTGACATTCACATAGCGTGTAGTTTTAAATATGGTGCCGCGGAGTTCGGATGGACTCGGCGGAGCTGAACGAGCGCCGCCGAGATCACAGTGACTGGGTGGAGCCGAGATACACATAGCTGAGTGTTCTTGGCTCTTTCCGGCACCGCTCACAGTCACGCCCAGTCCCGCCATTGGACCTATGTTATGTCCATCATAGGGCGGGACTGGGCGTGACTGTGAGTGGCACCGTAAAGAGCCAAGAACACTCGGCTATGTGTATCTCGGCTCCGCCCAGTCACCGAGTCCCTCCGAACTCCGTGGCGCCATATTTAAAACTACACGCTTTGTGTATGTCGGCGGCGAACTCTCCAAGGCAAGCATGTCATGGACACTGGGGGCAAGGCTGCACTGACCACTGGGGCAAGGCTGCACTGGGGCAAGGCTGCACTGGGGCAAAGCTGCACTGACAATTCTGCACTGGGGCAAAGCTGCACTGACAAGGCTGCACTGGGGCAAAGCTGCACTGACAATTCTGCACTGGGGCAAGGCTGCACTGACACTGAAAAGGCTGCAATGACACTGACAAGGCTGCAGATGGACACTGATGAGGCTGCATTGATGGGCATTTAAATGTAAGTTTTTTTTCCTTAAACTTCCCTCCTAAAAGTTTTTTTGCTTAAAATTCCCTGTGTGTTATACGCCGATAAATACGGTACACATTTTATTCTCAGCAAAAATATGTATATTCATCATTTTTTTTTAAAGGTGGACTTAGCCTATAAGACTTTCCTTGTGATTAAGGGCCTATTTGCACCAATTAAAGTGTGGAAAATGCATGTTTCCGTACATGTTTCCTGCACCACAAGGGAACACTCTGCCCTTGTTAGATGCATGCAGGAGCCATAAATTGTTAATGCCACCCAAAACGCACATAACAAAGGCACATGCATTGTGGCCAACAAACATGGTGCTGCATCGCCATGTGGTTAGATGTGTTGCTTTTTAAAAGTTGCTGTTGCTGTACTTTTTGCACATTCCCAAGGGTTTGGCAGCCCATTGAAATGAATGGACTGTCAAAACCATGCTGCATGAGAGCAAGTGCGTTCCAGTGTCAACTGGCCCTAAAAGTACATGTCATTTGCTGCTACACATTATGGTGTTACTGAGATACTGAAATGTCTCTGTAGATAATGGTAATCAACCTTTCACTGCTGTGGACTTGGCTAAACAAACAATTACATTTTTTACTTGCACTAAAGGATATCAAAAAGTTCAGTTAAGGCTGTATAACCATGTTTTCTTGAAGCAGGGAACCTACAGAATTAAAGAAAAATATATTAGATCCTGTGTGTCTAGTGAAAGCATTACTAATATACAGTAACATTATTTATTCATTAAAAATGTGTTTAATTCACAAATATTGCACCAAAACAAGACACATCCCCAACCTCCTACAAAATGAAAAAGATGAAAATGTGTATTGCATTTATGAAAGAAATTAACATGTGAAAAAATGTAAATAGACAGGTTGCAATAAAAACAAATCTTTATCATATTATCTATTTAATAGCAAATTAAAAATAGATAGATATATTGAACGATAGATAGATAGAGCAGCTAAACAGAGGTTTTACATACAGTAGCTCTATTGTCTTAATTGTTTGCCTTATGGCAGCAAACTGCATAGTATTTGCACTTGAATTGATATTAACCCCCAAAACAAAACATTTATTGTACTGCTACTTACCAACCCTTAAAACTGAACTCAAGCTTTTGTTACTATTTATATAGTTTGTTTGAGCCAAGCTGGTCCAAACAAACTATGTCCCTCATTAATATGTGAGGCTGCAGGATGTGCTGTATAAACTGTATGTAGCTGTGGCTACATACAGCATACAGCACTATGTTCCCAGGTTTTCAGCCGAGACCTTCCTGTCTCATAACCGGAACGCAATAATGTCTGTCTGAGCAGTGCTTAGCCATTCATAGAAAGCAATGTTTTCTAGCCATGAGTACAAAGCTTCCTCTGAATTGCTGAGTCATAGGTTGCAACATTATCAGTCCGCCTCTCTGACGCCAACCAGAGGAAGCTTTGTATTCATTGCTAGAATACATCACTTTTCACACATTTAAAGCTGAATTCCAGTGTGAAAATAAAGGCAAAAGGAGTTAAATCCAAAGGAGTGCATTACATCTACTGGGCATATCTCTATTTACATTGAGTTTTACAAGTTTATTGATCTGCCAGAGAGACACTCCAGGGATCTGAGAGGAGAGATGCACACAGAGAAACTATGCCCACCCCTCTCCTCTGCTGACCATTCACAGAAGCCTTTTTATTTTGTGAATGTGTTCTTCAGTGATTGGGCAGGAGGAGGGAAGGGGCAGGCATAGCAGTTGCAGTGACTCTCCTGTTCATGATGCATAACTTAGAAAGATCAGTGTTGGGCTCCTGGAAATACAGTGAAGGCTATCTTCTGGAAATACTTTAAAGTTGTCAGTTTTAAATACTTGAGATAAGCCCAGGAGGTGTCATGCACATCCCTGGACTTAAAGTGATTGTAAAGTCATGTTTAAAAAAATAATAACAAGCATGTTATAATTATCTCCTCTCTGCAGTGAATTTGCACAGAGCAGCCAAGATCCTCCTCTTCTCGGGTCCCTCTTCGCTGCTCCTGGCCCCTCCTTCCTGTTGAGTGCCCTCGCAGCAAGCAGATTGCTATGTGGGCACCTGAGCCAAGTCACAGCTCCCTGTGTCCATTCAGACACAAAGGTGCCGTTCAGCCCAGCCCCCTCGCTCTCCTGATTGGCTAACTGATGTTGACAGGAGCCAATGGTGCCTCTGCTGTGTTTCAGCCAATCAGAATGGAGAGTCCCGGACAGCCGAGGGATTTATGGACATTGCTGGAAAGAGATGAAGCTCCTGTAAGTATTAGGGGGTTCTGAATAGACTGCTACACACAGAAGGCTTTTTATCTTAATGCATAGAATGCATTAATATAAAAAAACTTCTGCCTTTACAACTTCCTTAACTCATAGTGTGCCTTCATTTTTTACAAAGGAGTTGAATTCCTGGAATTCAGCTTTAATTATGTTAATATTCAGTTCAATTTGTCAATCACATGAAAAGAAAATTCCTATTTAGTTATTTCATCTGCACATGATTTGATGATTTAAGTGCATATTCACATAATATATTATGTAAATATTCCCAACAATTTTTTAAATCATCCTTAACCTGAAAAAATAGCCATATAGGATGATGGAATTTGGTATGCTTCATATCAGCTGGACTTGCAGCTATGTAGTTCTTCTATACTACTTTACAAGGAACTTGTCATGATGAGAGAACTACAGAGAAATACCATTTCGGAAATGAAAATGCTATGCGTCTGATTGTGTTTAGTTATTTGTGGCCATTGTTTACTTAGCAAAGTTACCTTGTATTTCCTTCAAATAACCAATCATGCACAGGGAAATAAAAATAAGGTATTTGCTGTGCTCATGACTGAAGTAAATAAAGCTTTAGCCCAGGATGTAGAGCAAAAGGGAATATTATATCTGAAACTTAGGACTCAGTAAATCAACAATGTGTATACAAATATACACATGTATACAAATATAATACATTTTAATATGTGCAAGCAATAAAATGTATTACAAAATACAATGTTTAAATATGGATATACAATACAATTTATACAAATACTTGCAATTATTAGACCATGACAAAGTCAAATATATCGCAATAATTAAAATCCTTTCTAACATGCTTCATGGCTGGGTCTAATTCTTTACAGGGTTGGTATGCAGTACATGTGTTATATTAATTTATGGTCCAAGACAGTTGGAATCAACTCAAAAAAATTGCATATGTATATACTGTATATACATTACAAAAAGATAAATGTAAACACAGTTCAACGTAAGCTATACTTGTTTATTTTAAGGAATATATGCAAGAAAAGTGCAAAATAAGCTACTGATATTTTGTATTTGAGAATAGGTGCAGGTACTCACCCCCCCTCCTGCCCCCTAGAGCAGAATAACAAAGTCAATAGTGGGTGCTAAAAGAAAGACTATGCTGCTCCAAGCTCCTAAAACAGCCTCTTGGGAAGTCCACTGCTTTGGGTGCAGATCTTAAGAGCTTGTCTAAGGCTGGTCATACATTATTTATTTGTTTTTTATCCAAACAGCTTGTTAAATGGAAAAAAAGATAGCCAATTACCATATCCACACACTCGATGGGGATGGGGGAATCTTTTCCATTGAGCCTTATTCTGACAGCAGGGAGGCTTCACCGCTGTCAGAATGCACTGATCAGTATTGCAGGCTATATAATATATTCCATACACAGACACATGCACACGTACAAATTCAGTAACCCAAGGTACATTGTCCTAAGGCTTAAAATGACTCTTGGACTTACCACAGAAGAAGAAAAATTCAGAAGGAAACACAAAAAATCCCCATTCTCCACTAACCTTAGTTCACACCTATGCTGCTTTGCGAGCTGCATTTTGCATGGGCACTGCGATTTATTAATTTGCATGGGCTGCCGTGCCTCCTGAAATGCAGGGAAAAGGTCCCTGCACCATTCCTGGAATTGCAGCTCCCAGGGAACCGCAAGTGCAGTGTATAGAATTTCCATATTGTGTGGCTTGCTATTAGGATTAATGACACTTGCATGCATTTCCTGCATTTCACTGTGCGGATGGTTGTAGCTGCAGGTAGGAGTGTGGAGCAAGTGTGAACCTAGCCTAAAAGAGACAGTGAATGCAGAAAAAAAGCATTCCCTGTAAAACAAGAGTGGTAGGCCTGTGGTGAAAAGAAGGGTAAATATATAAGTGTCAGTAAAAGAACAGAGCAAAATGGGCACAAGGAAAGGGGCAACTAGCAACAATCCCATAATCCAGACCACCCCCAAATTACCTGCAACCAGTACAGAATTTCCCTCCAAGCTATAGGAATTGGCAGACAGGATGTTAATATAACTTCTCAGATTGGAGGCAATGGCAAATTGCAACCATCTCATCCCAATCTTGTACCCCTATGCGCTTATAGAAAATCTACCCCAAGGAATTTTTTTATCCAGAACAGGCATGCAGCAAGGAAAGTCAAAATGCATTATTTGTGGAAGACTATTGTCTGTTTTCACACCTCTTACCAGTGGCAGAACTTCCAGGGTCACAAAGGTCGCACTTGTGACAGAATCTAGTGCAGCTGTGCATAGTAACCAATCAGCTTCTAACTTCAGCTTGTTCAATTAAACTTCAACAATAAAACATAGAAGCTGATTGCTTACTATACACAGCTGAACCAGATTCTGCGTGCATCAGTTTTAGTAAATCTCCCCCTGTGTGTCTTAAGTCACACAATAAGTTGCAACAGTATAATAGGGCCCTGGGACCAATAGAAAGGGACCAGCGGTCAGGGGGGCCCTTCACAGTTTCATGCACCAGGGCTCTGAAGGTTCTAGTTATGCCTCTGCCTATTAAAGTAAAGAATCCTTTCTGTGTGCAAAGGTTAAACCTCTCTACTCTAGTAGCAAAATAGTGCAATCCTCTCTTAATATCTTTTGCAGTGACTCTAAAATGAAGAACTGTCAACTGAATTTACTGTATGATCCATTTGCTGTATATGATAGAAGGTCATTAATTCCCTTTGGGATCACCTTTTTCTATGACTTTTTAGTGAACTGGTTGAAACTGATTTGTCATGTCATTACCATGTAATCAGTGCATCAAAGTTAAACCCAAATACAGGAGCCATCATTTTATTACCTTTAGACAGGACAGTAGACACTTACTTCTGTTGCGTAGTTAATTCATGTTAGATGTGCTCTGGATTGTGCAACTAGCACTGTATTTACCTAGCTTTTTCCCTCAGCCAGTATGACCGTTGCAAACATGATAGACACCAGTCCTGTTGTCGTATCTTCACCCCCTGTCTACCCATAGCCATTCACAAAACAGCATCCTCAAAGGCTATGTTTTGTTAATGGCTTAGCATAGAATAGGGTGAAGATGCAAAACTAGCACTGGTGTCTATCAGTTCTACAGTGCTGAAGTTGGCGGTGGGAGGTCAAACAAAACTGTAATATCTGGATCACTAAAAGCCATTAAAGACAGCCTGGAATGATGGCATGGCAGAGGTAAACAGTTACTATACTTTCTAAGGCATAGTTGCACTTTAACATGTCTGTTAGAGACATCCTGCAAGTCTATATTACCCTACATTGGTTTAGGTGAATTTGCATAGACAAATGGTGCTTCAATCCCAAACTCTATATCATTAACAAACAGCGTAAAACTTATGTGTCCCATATTTTCTCAAAAAAAGATTTCCTTTAAGCAAACAATTCATATGCTCTCTATGTTCCATCTGTTTTGGAAAGAGAGGACTTTTAAAACTTCAGTCTTTACTTAGTAAAAGCAGAGGTTGTCAGGATTAAAATAAAACGCTAAATTATTCCCTGCCTGGGATTTCAAAATAAGATTTCATGCAATTTAGGATAACACTGTGCCAAATAAAACGTCAATTTCCTTTTTCTGGTGACAGGTGTTTTTCTTTTTTTTTTAAAGTAAAAAAACAATTTTTATCAGCAATACAAAATTTATACCTGAAATTCAATTTACATTTCTATTATATACAGTGCAAACAGCTAGTTGTAGTTTGTGATTTACTGTTGTAGTGCTACCCCCACAGGAGCCGCTGGTTACTTGTGCCCCCTACTTCTGCACAACTGGGCAACACCCATTTGAACTTGCATCTAGAAACAAGAAATCAGTACATGGGCTTGTTTTTGTTGTTTTATTGGCGAAAACAACTTGGATAGGGTATAAGGATTATGGGATGCCCAACTTGCCTTGAAGAACAACAGATGAGGACAAACTTCCTTCTCTATGTACAAAAAGAGATGAGGATCCTGGACTGTATTTCCTCCAGAAAAAACACAGTCTCTATGGATTAGTGGTAATGTTATTTGCAAAACTAGGAGCTCTCAGTTCCCTTTAGTGAAATAGCACAAAGTCACTGTATGAAGGAGTATAGTGTCTCCGCAATGGACCATCACGCAGTCCTGATGCTTGTAGGTATTACCAGCCCTCCTGGCTGCTTGACTACTAGCCCACCTGGCTGCTTCTGAAGAATGCCCTAGGATAAGGGATTGGAATTTAGCTCAATGCTGTCCTTAGAAAGTATGCTACATCTGGCAGTCTCAACCCTTGTATGCCCCTGGGTGTGTTGAGGTACTCACACTGTCCTTTGCTCCCCGCTGCACTGGGCAAGAATCCTGTTCAGGCCTCCAACTGATTAGACCTTCCCATGCCAGCCCAGATGTATTATGCACAAGACCCAAAAGTAACGGAGATACCTCTCTCAGGCTTCCTCTGCCATAATCAGGCAATCCAAGGCCGGGGGCCATTACCATTGCTGTCCTAAGGTACACAAATGCATCACACATTTTATCTGTCCATTTTACACAATCTGGCATGTCTGGGCCTGTGGCTTGCCTCAGGAGGTTGTCATAGAAAGAGTAGTTAGGTATCCATTGGTGGCTGTAACCAATCATACTAAGAAAAGATAGCATATCTTTCTTTGTCAGTGGGCAGGGCAGACCCACAAGAGCCGCAGCTCTCTTGTGACTGACTCTTCTTTCTCCTTTTGTGAGGGTAAAACCCAGGTATTCAACAGTTTCTTGACACTAGGGATGAGCTTCGAGTTCGAGTCGAACTCATGTTCAACTCGAACATCGGCTGTTCGCTAGTTCGCCGAACAGCGAACAATTTGGGGTATTCGCGGCAAATTCGAATGCCATGGAACACCCTTTAAAAGTCTATTGGAGAAATCAAAAGTGCTAATTTTAAAGGCTTATATTCATGCTATTGTCATAAAAAGTTTTTGGGGACCTGGTTCCTGCCCCAGGGGACAAGGATCAATGCAAAAAAAAGTTTTAAAAACTGCTGTTTTTTGGGGAGCAGTGATTTTAATAATGCTTAAAGTGAAACAATAAAAGTGTAATATCCCTTTAAATTTCGTACCTGGGGGGTGTCTATAGTATGCCTGTAAAGGGGCGCATGTTTCCTGTGTTTAGAACAGTCTGACAGCAAAATGACATTTCAAAGGAAAAAAAGTCATTTAAACTACTCGCGGCTATTAATGAATTGCCAGTCCGTCAATACACATAAAAGTTCATTGATAAAAACGGCATGGGAATTCCCCACAGGGGAACCCCGCGCCAAAATTAAAAACAAAATGGCGTAGGTTCCCCCCAAAAATCTATATCAGACCCTTATCCGAGCACGCAACCTGGCAGGCCACAGGAAAAGAGGGGGGGGACAAGAGGGCCCCCCTCTCCTGAACCGTACCAGGCCACATGTCCTCAACATGGGGATGGTGCTTTGGGGTAGCCCCCCAAAACACCTTGTCCCCATGTTGATGAGGACAAGGGCCTCATCCCCACAACCCTGGCCGGTGGTTGTGGGGGTCTGTGGGCGGGGGGCTTATCGGAATCTGTAAGCCCCCTTTAACAAGGGGACGCCCAGATCCCGGCCCTCCCCCCTGTGTGAAATGGTAAGGGGGTACAAAAGTACCCCTACCATGTCACTAATAAAGTATAAAAAACGTTAAAAATGACAAGAGACAGTTTTTGACAATTCCTTTATTTAAATGCTTCTTCTTTCTTCTTACTTCTATCTTCCTTCAGTTTCTTCCTCCATCTTCTTCTTCTTCTGGTTCTTCTGGTTCTTCCTCTGGTGTTCTCGTCCAGCATCTTCCTCCGCAGCGTCGGCGTCTTCTTCCCTTCTTCTCCGCATCCATGATGGCATGGAGGGAGGCTCCCGCTGTGTGACGCTTCTCCTCTTCTGGCGATTCTTAAATAACGGGGGGGTGGGGCCACCTGGTGACCCCGCCCCCCTCTAATGCACGGGGACTTGACAGGACTTCCCTGTGGCATTCCCCGTGACATCAGAGTGGGGTGGGGGTCACCCGTTACGTAACCCCGTCCCCTTCTGACATCATGGGGAATGCCACAGGGAAGTCCCCGTCAAGTCCCCGTGCATCAGAGGGGGCGGGGTCACCGGGTGGCCCCGCCCCCAATTATTTAAGAACCGCCAGAAGAGGAGAAGCGTCACACAGTGGGAGCCTCCCTCGATGCCATCATGGATGCAGAGAAGCCCGAAAAGAAGATGAAGACAAGAAGATGAAGAGAAGAAGATGAAGAGAGAAGAGTCACACAGCGGGAGCCTCCCTCCATGCCATCATGGAAGAAGACACCGCCGCCGCGGAGGAAGATGCAGGACGAGAACACCGGAGGAAGAACCAGAAGAACCAGAAGAAGAAGATGGAGAAAGAAACCGAAAGAAGATAGAAGAAAGAAGAAAGAAGAAGCATTTAAATAAAGGAATTGTCAAAAACTGTCTCTTGTCATTTTTAACATTTTTGACACTTTTTTAGTGAAATGGTAGGGGTACCCCTTACCATTTCACACAGGGGGGAGGTCCCCTTGTTAAAGGGGGCTTCCAGATTCCAATAAGCCCCCCACCCACAGACCCCCACAACCACCGGCCAGGGTTGTGGGGATGAGGCCCTTGTCCTCATCAACATGGGGACAAGGTGTTTTGGGGGGCTACCTCAAAGCACCCTCCTAATGTTGAGGGCATGTGGCCTGGTAAGGTTAAGGAGGGGGGCGCTCTCTCGTCCCCGTTTTTAATTTTGGCCGTGGTTCCCCTTAATATCCATACCAGACCTGAAGGGCCTGGTATGGAATTTAGGGGGACCCCCACGTCATTTTTTTTTCAAAATTTTGGTTCGAGGTTCCCCTGTGGGGAATTCCCATGCCGTTTTTATCAATGGATTTTTATGTGTATTGTCGGACCGGCAATTCATTAATAGCCGCGAGTAGTTTTAAATGACTTTTTTTCTTTAAAATGTAATTTTGCTGTCAGACTGCTCTAAACACGGGAAACATGCGCCCCTTTACAGGCATACTATAGACACCCCCCAGGTATGAAATTTAAAGGGATATTACACTTTTATTGTTTCAGTTTATGCATTATTAAAATCACTGCTCCCGAAAAAACGGCCGTTTTTAAAACTTTTTTTTGCATTGATCCATGTCCCCTGGGGCAGGACCCAGGTCCCCAAACACTTTTTATGACAATAACTTGCATATAAGCCTTTAAAATTAGCACTTTTGATTATTAATATTCGTGTCCCATAGACTTTAACGGTGTTCAAACAAATTTTTTGCCTGTTCGCAAGTTCTGGTGCAAACCGAACAGGGGGGTGTTCGGCTCATCCCTACTTGACACCATTGCAGTTTCTTTTTAGAGGCTTTATGACCATTTTCTGCTAACCAGTACAATATTAACATTATTATTATTCAGGATTTATATAGTGCCAACAGTTTATGCAGCGCTTTACAATATAAAAGGGAGACAACACAGTTATAATACAATAAAATACAAGAGGATTAAGAGGGCCCTGCTCAGAAGAGCTTACAATTTATTCAGGTGGGACAGGTGGTACAAAAGGTTGTAACTGTGGGGAATGAGCTGTTGGAAGTGGTAGGAGATTAGTTGGAGACGTGATAGGCTTTCCTGAAGAGATGAGTTTTCAGGGATCGCCTGAAGGTAGCAAGAGTAGGGGAAAGCCGGACAGGTTGAGGTAGCGAGTTCCAGAGGATGGGAGAGGCTCTGGAGAAATCCTGGAGACAAGCATGGGAGGAGGAGATGAGAGAGCAGGAGGTCTTGAGTAGAACGGAGAGGACGATTTGGGTGATATTTGGAGACAAGATTGGTGATGTAGCTCAGGGCAGAGTTGTGAATGGCTTTGTATGTTGTGGTTAGTATTTTGAATTTAATTTGCTGGGTGATTGAGAGCCAGTGTAGGGATTGGAGGAGAGGGTTGGCAGACACTGAGCGGTTGGTAAGGTGGATAAGTCTGGCAGCAGCATTCATGATAGACTGAAGAGGGGCTAACCTATGGAGAGGTAGGCCAATGAGAAGCGAGTTGCAATAGTCAAGGCGAGAGATAACAAGTGAGTGAATGAGGAGCTACAAACTTTTGACAACGATTGGATTTGAGGCTGAAATGACAAGTCAGAGTCTAGGATTACACCTAGTACCCAGGCGTGAGGGGAGGGACTGATGGTCTCACAATAAATCTTTACCATCCTCTCTGCTGGCAACCTGGCTTGGACTGCATAACAACAAATCATCAACATACTGTAATAGGATTGAACCATGGCGGTGCATCCAGGACCACAGGGTTGCCTGGAGTACAACTGAATAGACTACAGGGGATTCTACATATCCTTAGCGCATTCTGCACCAGGTCATCTAGCGATTTCTAAAACAAAGTACAAGAAAAGGATGTGTCTCCTCGTCCACCGGGGAGATAAAAAATGCATTTGCTAAAACAATTACTGTGAAATACTCTGCATCGGATGTTATGGAAGTAAGGAGTGATGTCACATCAGGTACTATAGGTGCTATGGGCACTATAAGATTATTTATGGCACTAAGGTCTATAACTGCCATCCGGCTTTTTAACTGGATTTATAGGAGTGTTGTAAGGTGAAATTGTTTCCATTTAAAATTCCTTGTTTAAGGAAATGTTAGACCATGGGAGCAATTCAGTCCTACTTTTCCTTTGACAAAGGGTATTGTTTGTGGTATATGGGTTCTGCCCAAGGTTTGAGGGTGGCTTTGTATGAGGTACAGGAAATGAGACCCACATCCAAAGACCCATCTGTCCAGGCATTTTGTAAATCTTTTGGGAATTCTTCTGTTGGTACTTCATTACTTAGGGCCAAAATGGGCAAGATGGGGACCTTTTTTGAATAGACAGTAAGACCACCACTTGGGGACATTATTATCTTCATACCCAATTTTCCCAGCAAGTTCCTACCCAAAATATTCATTGGACAATTTGGTATAATTCTAAAGCTGTGATGGATTATTACAGACCCATGTTCATCATCTACAATCAGGAGGGGAGAGGTTTTGTAGGTCTTGGTGAGTATCCCATTAACTCCCATTGAAGACTCAGCATTTGTGGTCTCACCTCTTTAATAATATTGGCTTAAAGTACTCCGACTCACCCCGGTATCAGAGAGAAATGGGGGTAAACCATTTACATGTAGGGTCACTAGAGGTTGGTCATCAAAGAAGTAAGACACAAGAGGAAATGCTGGGATGCAACCTTCTGGGCAGCTTCATTATTTCAGTTGGGTCCACTGGATTGGAAACCTTGGGCCAGGAGCTGGTTGACTCTGGGATCTTTAAGGACCAGGATTGGTATTATTCAAGGGCTGTTGATTATTTGGGCCATAGATATCATAAGGACATTGATTTCTCCAGTGATCTTCAGCTCCACAATTGAAGCATCCGGTTTTAGAGGGAGGGGGGCCTCAGGAAAAACTTCTCCCTCTTCCTCCTCCTCTTCCCCTGCCTCTGCCTCGTCCTCTACCACTGTCCCACGGTCTCCCATTTCCTGAATTATCCTGGGGACTCATATCCTATTGAGGTGGACCTCCTAGAAAATGGGCGCCTAACACTTTATCCTTTGGTATATCAAAGCAACCTGCTGCGTCTTTTTCAGTCAGTGCTTTCTGAAAGTCCCCCATTGATTTTGTGGGTCAATCAAAAATCATCTGCTTTACCATTAAACCATGTTGTGGTTTAAGGTTGTTAATGTAAGTCTGGATCATCAAACTATGCATGTTTGGCAGTGTGGATAGTAATACACTTTCTCCAGATTTCTGTTTACATGCTATGGCAGTGGGGAGGGAGGTTCTATCTTTAAAGACAATTTTAAATACTGTTTCTAATTGGGTCCACATTGTGGTCCTTCCAGCTTCTGTAATTAAGCTATATTGATCTGCACGGACAGCATTGCCCTGTATATAGTTAATACTGGGAACCTTTGTCCAATCAAAAGCAAATGTATGTCCAATCATCCCATCAACAATCAATCTCATATCTTTTTCTGTATAGTTTCTGCAATTACAAGCTTTTTTCAAATAACTCAGTGTAGCAGATGATGATTGAGTGGGTTTAGGACAATATTTAATTATTCGATTGATGTCCTCAATGTCTATCACCTTTTTAAGCATATCATTACCTATATACCTATATAAATATACCTTTTAGTTCTATTTGGACTAAATGTATTAATTGATCTTCCGAGTTGTATCATATAAAGATCAACCTCCTGATCTTTTTTTTGTACTACAATAGGGGGAGATTGAGGAGTTAAAGTGTGCCCCAGTTGCTCCTTCTGAGGCAATATCACTATCCTCAGAATCTTGTGAAGCTTGTCTTTGTGGGGTGGTGGGTGCCTGTGGGGCACCTGGTGGAGGGGGTCTTTGGTGGGTGGCATAATATCAAGCAAGAAGATCTAATCCTTGCTGAAGCTAGGATAGATCTGACCGGTGTAAGGTGGTGGGGATACATGAGAGAAAGGCAAAGAAGGAACCATGGGATCAGGTCTCTTGACCTCAGATTCCTTCTTATGTTTAAGGTCATACTCTTCCTTAGTTAAACAATTCTTTGCTTTCTTCTGTTTCTTATTTTCCCTCTGAAACCGGTATGGGGCAAACTTAAGCCAATTTTCTTCTCCCTCTTTCATGTATTTCATATCCCACTGAGGGTCTCATGAAAACCACGGGAAAGCCTTCTTGTCACCAAGACATAAGCCTTTCACCATATCCATATGAAATTCCTCATTATCTCCATCTCCGGGGGAAGGGTTCACTACTATGCATAGTTTCAGTCCACCCTAATAAATTTGACACCCAAGGATTTATAAACTCATAATCAGTACCACAAGCCCTAGCAACATAATCCTTACAAGTTTTCCCAGGGTTGGGGGCAGGCAGAGCCTCTTTACCATGTTCTTGACCCATATTACAGTGAACGAGAGGCTGTCTTACCTTACAGCTTCTTCCACACAATAAATTATCTTATACTTCCATGCGACAGAAAGACAAAGCAAACAGAGGTTAGGGTCATGGTGGTGGTTACCTCATTAACTCTTTCTCTCCTTCCCAAAAGGAGTTAAAGTACTATTTTGTCCAATGTTAATGAATCCTCTCTCTAGGATGCTCAGGTCTCCTAAAAACCGTTCACACTTTAAGGTGTGGTCTGTTTTCTTTCTATATAAATTTTAAGGGACTAACACTTTATCAGAGCTGAGGCAAAATAAATCAAATAAGACAAACTTTTACTTACCATGGATGATTGCTTTATCCCAGATGAGCCCCCATTTGAAAGGAATTATACACCTTGATGACCACCCTGGTTATGCAGGCCAACCACTGGGACCCTCGGATCCGTGAGACACCCCATGAGACACGGCAAACAAGTTTGAGTGTGTTCATAAGATGTCTGATTTTAATGAGGAAGACAATGGCTTATATGCAAGTAAAACAAAGAAGGGAGGGGCTTAATATAAGGCATGCGTGTCTTAAGGGTTATACAAGCTTACTCAGTACTTCCTTATCATTGCAAGTTAGGCTGCTGAAAAGAGACACAGAAATAGTGTTCACAGAAAACAGGAAGCTGTTCCGGGAATCAGCCTAACCACAATAACTGAAAGGAAGTGGTTTTATGCAAACTTAAGTTAGGCTGCTTATGGCAAAACTCATACATACAGAAGTTAATTTCTACAAAAAGAAAATGGAGGGGAATCTAAAATGGAGTCACAATTGTTTATACATTCTCTTACAATTAGCTCTTTTAAATGTATTGCCCATTGGGATGCCCTGGCTAATGCCCTTATTTAATATGCTCTTAAAGCATACCCATTTTTTTTTCAGTGTTCTTTGTTCATAAGATTTTATCCCAATTTATTATCTTCCAGCAAGGATTGTAGTTTAGGGAAGTTGACTCTTCTGAAATCCAGTGTCTTTGTATTCCCCTTATGTTTCCTATTTGTGTGATTTATACTAAAACAAATTGACCTGTGATCACTAAATTGCCCCGTATTTCCACATCCGTGATCAGGTCTGTGTTGGTTATCAGTAGGTCTAGTAACACTTTGTTTCTAGTTGGTGCATTTACCATCTGACCCATGAAATTGTCCTACAAGACATTTAGGAACTGGCGAGCCTTAGATTAATGCGCGGTTCCTTCAACCCAGTGTATGTGTGGATAATTAAAATCCCCTATTATAATGACACTTCCCATTCTTTCCGCTAATCCAAATTGTGATAGGAGATCTGCCGCTGCCTCCTACATCTGGTTAGGGGGCCTAGAGCATATTCCCAATATTACTTTCCCCTTAGTTTCCTCCCTTTGTAGCTCTACCCATAAGGATTCCACTTGCTTCCTTAGTGATGTCATCTCTCACATTCACTTGTACATCATTTTTGATACACAGGCATACCCCTCCCCCTTTTTTACAATCGCTATCCCTGTGATATAGGGAACCAAGTCTCTGTAATTCCTACAAAATTGTAATTTTACTTGTACAACAGTAGCTCTAGTTCTCCCATCGTGTCCTCCAGACTCCTGGTATTGGTAAACATGTCATGTAGTTTAGACCGGTCACATACTATCTCCTAATTGGGTGCTCTGGGGTTGCAAATAGGACATGTTACTGTACGTACCTCGGGTTTAGGTGCTTTAGTCAACCTACCACTAATGCCCCCAATACTACCCTCTGGAATATTTTCTGCACTGACTATCTCTACTTCTGGAGCCTCCCCTCCATCGCCTAGTTTAAAAGCCCCTCTAACTTTTTGGCCATCTTCACTCCCAGCAGATCTGCACCTTCCCCATTTAGGTGCAGTCTGTCCCTTCTAAAGAGCTGGTAACCGACTGAGAAGTCGCCCCAGTTCTCCAGGAACCCAAACCCCTCCTTTCTACACCAGCTCCTCAGCCACTTGTTTACTTCTGTAATCTCCCTCTGACTTTTGGGTGTGGCTTGAGGTACCGGTAGTATGTCTGAGAATATTACCTTGGAGGTCCTTTTCCTCAATTTAGCTCCTAAGTCCCTAAAATCATTTTTTAGGACACATCTTCCTCTGACTTTGTCATTGGTGCCAATGTGCATCATGACAGCCGAGTCTTCCCCAGCCCATCCCAGTAATCTGTCCACCAGATCCGTTTGGTGTCCGATTTCTCCCCCGCAATATCGCAGTCCCGCTATAAGTCGCTGATCACCCCCCTCTACTAGTAAAACTAAATAAAAATAAATATAAATTCCAAAAATATATCCCATAGTTTGTAGACGTTATAACTTTTGCAAAAATCAATCAATATATGCTTATTGTTGTAATGTTTTTTTTACCAAAAATATGTAGCAAAATACATATTGGCCTAAACTGATGAAGAAATTAGATTGTTTATATTTTTTTATTGAGTATGTTTTATAGCAGAAAGTAAAAAAATATTTGTTTGTTTTTTCAACATTGTCGGTTTGTTTTATTGTTTATAGCACAAAAAATAAAAACCACAGAAATAATCAAATACCACCAAAAGAAAGCTCTATTTGTGGGGAAATTTCTGGCCGCACAATTGTCAGTTAAAGCAATGTAGACCTGTATTACCCCCCTTCATGACCTGGTCATGAAGGGGGGTAAACCTTCTGGAGCTAAAGTGGTTAATAAACAGCTGCGCTAATACCATGTAACCAAAAAGGGTTGAAAAATGGTCTCTGCTTTCAGAAAATATATGTTTTAGGGGTTTAAAATAATCTTCAGGCTGAGGCTGCATTCACAGCTGCGCGTTTGCGAAAAACATGTGTCTCGTGCTTGCGATGCCATTAATTGTCATTAGAACTCCAAATTCGGCCAGCATATGCAAAAAAATGCTCTAAAATGTGCAGTAAAAAATGCGCCAAGCCCTACACCCAAAAAAAGGTGCTGGAGGTTCTCTGGCACATTTGTCTCATGAAACAGGAAAAAAAGTAAAAAAAAAAACATGCAGTCATGCATGCAAGTGGAGGTGCGAATGGGACCTATTTTTTTAGAAATCATACTTACCTAGGTGGTTGAAACATTGGTCTGATGCTGCATCTGTCCCCTGAGCAATCAAATAGCTGATGTTGAGCAATCAAATACCACTGTAGAAGTGATAAAAAAGTGTGGCGCTAATAAATAATAGGGCACATGTTAGTGATCAGATAACAGTGATTTCTACAAAGAAGTGTCAAAACCTAAAGTGTGTGCTCAATAAATGAGTGATAGTTATTTTGAATAACATCCTAAAAAAAAAAAAAAAATACACAAATATGTATAACAGCAGTGAGTGCTATGTTACGTGACCAATAAAAATAGTGAATATTAGGTAATAGCCTATAAATCAGTTAGGAAACAATTGTGCATAAGATACCATATTTCACAAGACAATACAATAAGATAGGTATACAGAGTGTCACAGTATACTGGGTATATAACTCAGCAACGGTAATATTCGTCTGGGCAAAGGCCAGAAAATGGACGTCAGAGTCTCTAAAGGGGTGAGTAAGTAATTAGATAGATGGGGTACCTGGAATTAGCCCCACAACCGTCTGGGCACAGGCAGTCTTCATGTATGGTAACTACAGACTGTTCTGAAGGGATCCTTAAATACAGGTGGGTTCTTCACTTATGTAGATGGTCTCAACAAAGGAAAAAACAAGCAAAAGGATGCCCTTACCAGATAAGGTGGACTCACAGGCCCTTGGCGGTGAGTCAAGCGAGCTTGTACCGTCAAGCGGTATGGGGTGATGATCCTTGAGAGGGTCTTGTATGGAATCTCATCAGAAGTCATCAGCTGAAATACCGGATTGGGATCGGGAACTTTCAAGATTCAACTTTAATCACCGAGTGGTCGTTTCCTCCGTAGCCCATCATATGAACAAAATAAAAAGAGGAAGAGACTTCCACATAGTGTAAATCCTTTTGGTTGTAAAGCATAATAGCGTTTTATTGAAGAGTACTTTTCAAAAAATTACAGAGGAGGGCAGTAAAAACTCGGCTCAGAATAGCAAAGTAGTAGAAAAGTATTAAAAAATGGTATAAAACAGCGCAGTGAGTAGTGGTGGGGTATAATCATAGTAACCCGACGCGTTTTGCCTCCAAAGATGTGAGCCTTTTATAACATGTCTGCTGCTGAAAATACCATTGTGGCTTGTAGCCTCTGCTGTGTATTAGTTATGGTAAAACTACCAACTATTTGGGTAACAAATTCATAAAGAAATATGTGACTGTACCATACTTGTAGTGCACTGTAGCTCGGTAAGAGCAGCATCTCAATGAGACAAGCCATCAGCAAAAATCATGTTCTCCTTGTTTCTTAAGAACACGTAGCAGCCTCTTTCTTTTCAAGAGCTGCTAATTTGCAATTTCACGCTTCCTCCTAAGGGATGTCTAGCAGTCCTTTTATTTTGTGGACTGTTAATACACCTTTTACCGCTTTCTCCTCAAGAGCACATAGCAGCCATTTTTGGAGGGCTGCTAATCCTGCCACACGAGGAAGAGGGTTGGGATCAGGGGCGGATCTGAGGGGGCAATTGGGCAATTTCTCCCCCAAGAAATAAGTGAGTGGGCCGGGTGGCCGGCAAGTGAGTAGGCAGGCAGTCAGGTCAGTAAGCAGCCGGCAAGTGAGCGTAGTGGGCGAGCAGGCCAGTGAGCGGGCCAGCGGGTGAGCAGAGCAGGCAGGCTGTCATGCCAGTAAGTGGGTTAGTGGGTGAATAGGAAGGCAGAACAGTGAGTGGGTGGGTGAGCGAGCAGAGAGATGACATCATCTCTCACTGCCCGCCCTGCATCACCGCAGTTCCACCCTCACTGTGCAGCTGCGGGCAGAAGAGAGATTAGATCATCTCTCACCGTCGGCCCTGCATTATTGCAGTTCCACCCTCACTGTACAGCTGCGGGCAGCAGGGAGATTACATCATCTCTTACTGCCTGCCCTCACATGTGCTGAAAAGCTGGGGAGAGAAGCCTGTTTCTCTGCTGTCACTGTTGTTGCAGGATAGTGACAAGCTTCATCTGATGGCAAGTAATGTAGCAAGTGACAAGCTGCATCTGGTGGCAGGCAATGTGGCAAGTGACAGTCTGCATCTGGTGGCAAGTGACAAGCTGCATCTGGTGACAGGCATCGGTGGCAAGTGACAATCTGCATCTGGTGGCAAGTGACAATCCGCATCTGGTGGCAGATGACATGGCAAGAGACAAGCTGCATCTGAAGGCAGGCAATGTGGCAAGTGACAACTCCACATCTGGGGGCTAGTAACGTAGCAAGTGACAAACTGTATCTGGTGGCAGGCAATGTGGCAAGTGACAATCTGCATCTGGTGGCAATTAACGTGCTAAGTGACAAGCTGCATCTGATGGCAGGCAACATGGCAAGTGACAAGCTGCATCTGGTGGCAGGTGACATGGCAAATGACAAGCTGTATCTGGTTGCAGGCGACGATGACAAGCTGCATCTGGTGGCAGGTGACACTGGCAAGTGACAAGCTGCATCTTGTGGCAGGCGATGGTGTCAAGTGACACGCTGCATCTGTTGGCAGGCAATGGCAACAAGTGAGACACAGCATCTGGTGGCAGGCGATGGGGGCAAGTGACACACAGCATCTAGTGGCAGGTGACGGTGGCAAGTGACACACTCGGGTGCCCACTGATTCTGCATTATGGTTGAACTATTTCATTTTATATTACAATGTAATAATAGAAATAATGCATATCAACCATGGTGCCATGATGATTGAAGCGTCAGCACCAGCTATTGCCCCAAAAAATTGCCCCCCAAGAAAAGTATTTTCTGGCAGTGCCCCTCCCAAGACTAGACTCTGGATCTACCTCTGGTTGGGATGCTGGTGGTGATAGAAGGAAGGATGTGCTTCTGGCATTAAGAAAGAGGAGGAAAAGGCCTCTAACCCTTCCAGAGTGCAAGTGAAGGGCAGACAGCATTAAGAGGAGGTTGCAGTTATATGACCAGATGGAAGGGCAGGCATAAAGAAATGATGTGCCTAATCCTATGGTCATAGGTTCCTATCATTTCCCGATTTCTCCTTCACCAAACAAATGACCAAAGGCAGTTTGGATCAGAATCTTGGATGTCATAGACTGGGTGTTGTGTTTGCAGCTGTTAAATACCTTTATTATACATCTGTTAATTAAATAATATAATAAATATACATCCTATTTAAATTAGGGCAGAAACAGGAATGCAGCTTGAGTACTTCCTTAACAAAAAAGGAATGTCCTAGGCCTATATACCATCTTGCCTCTATGTAAAGTTAAAAAAGATTGGCCACCCTTCCACAACACAGGAGGAAGGGCATGTAGCAGGAAACTGAGGGAGTAAATTCTAAGACCAAGGGGGTGGCAGGTAGTATCAAAAATTAAGTGTATAATCTTTTGGCCATATCCTGTTTGCCCTTCCCCTAAGATTTTCAATATATCAGAGAGGCGGTGTGAAGAGGCTATGTGGAGCTGGAGTTTTATCATCTCACTAGTGGTTTATCATGTAGCAGTTATTTAAGTGACTGATAAATCATTTAACTTGCCTAAAAGTGCTGTTGATATGTCTTTTCCCTCCTCCTCCCCACTAGGTATGCATATTAGTGCTTTCTATGGACTAGTAACATGAATGTTTCCTCTTCCTCCTCTTAAGCACACCACAAGTATGGTTATTTTGGACTCGTTAATGCACTATTTTTCTCCTCCTCCTCAAAGACACATATCTGTGTGGATGTCTTACGACTTCCAGGTACAAGAGAAAAAGCCTGAGAGATCTACTTCCACCATCGTTGGAGCCCAAAATGTTCCTTCTATGAGGAAAGCAATTGTTTGCCACATTTCCTGATGGTGGCTGGATCCCTCACACTAATGGATTACCCAAATGCTAATAGAAATGCAAATGGAGCAGGGAACTCATGCTACCAAATAAGATGAGGATTGTGGGGTAACTGGAAGTGAGGGAGAGAAACATTTTGGGGAGGCTTTAGAGGGGGACATTTCACCCCTCCCCTGTACAAAGAAAAAACATGCATTGATTCCTTGCCATCTTCCAGGTTAGAGCACAAAGTGCAATACTCGGGAAAAGAAGCCCTTTTGTCAAGTACCTTGTGTGCAAGGTTATGCATGGCACAAGGTTATGCGTGGAAAAATGGGCACCCACACATCTGCACCTGTGCACCCGTGTATGTCTTGAGGATTCATTTGGACTATGGCTAGTGCCTTCCTCACATCTTCACCATATTTCTCTATAATGGCTGGATCCACTGCACTCTAGGCATAGCTGAAGGGAGACAACCTAATTGAAAAAGGCTGATCACCTTCTTCTAAGTGACTTTGATTTGATATTGTTGCTGAAATGGGCAAAGCTGGCCTTTGTATGTGTCACTATACTGCACACATCTGAGCAACAGTGGTTTGCTCTAAAGCACCCCATATTTTTTCCTCCCATTTGCCAAAGTTGTTGCCCCATTTATTAAATCTGGTGTCTGGCTCTGCCACACTGTAGGTAAAAAAACAAACAGATAGGCTGGGGTGCTCACACATTGTGGCCTTGGTCTCATACTAATTCCTGACACAGGAACATTTTTGAGGAAGCATGCCACTGCATACATGTGTGCAACAGTAAGGTGCACAAAGCATCTAACTATCCTCCTGAACCTATAGGGGATTTATGTCCACTGCTCTGTTTCACTTTGCTATGAATGTTCTCCCATCTCAATACAGGTGTTAGCCTCTTATTGTCACCCATGACAACCACATCAGAGAACAACGTCACATTAATCTGTTCACTATTATTAGTGATGAACAGCAGCGTGTCACACATTTCCTAATTGTCAATGATGTCACTATTATTTTTCCCAGCACTTGGCAAGGCAGTATCTGCAGTGCAACCATACACAGCGGAGTGGTGCGCTGGCAACCTCATGTACTCTAAATCGACTGGCATTCTGCAAGCAGCTGTCCTGAAATCTGAATTTCATTAAATAAACTAACATTTGGGTTGGTGACTCTAATCTCTTCATTTAAACTTGTGCTATCTGGCATGTCCACCAACACCAGCTTTTTGGCATTACGACATGTTTAATTCTTTCAGAGATTGGTGATAAGAATTCTGCTGTGTACTCATCCTTGTACATCTTTATTGCTAGTATTTGAAAGCAGCACCACAGTCATCCTGGGAAAACCTCAGGCTACATCACACTGAGCTCCTTGGAAGTTTCCACTTTCCAGGGACATCTCTGCTGCCTTAGACACCATGGCTAGGGAAGATAGCACATCTTGCTCAGTGGTCACCCCTGCCACATTCAACTCAGCTTTTTGTTTACATGACAAGCACATTCCCATCAGTAGTAAACGTAACATAGGTGTTTTCATTATCTCAAAATTTATGAGCCAAACTACCCTGGGGTTGGTTCAGTAGGGGTTCGGCAAACTTCAAAGAAATTTGGATGGCGAACCTGAACTCCAAAGAAATCAAGGGTGGTTGAATTAAAAATATCTATTTTCTGGCATATGAGGCAAGTGGGTGTCAAAAATAGCACTGGGGGGGCACTGACCTGGGGAGCATGTACCAAGGCAAAACAAAACAATGTTAAAGATATTCTGTGGAGTCGGCAACAGTTATTTCTACAGATGAGTAAAGTCTAAAAATTGGCAGCAAACTATTTTGTCAGCTGTCATAGGGAGCTTCTTTGTTAAAAAAAAAACCAAAACACACACACAGGGGTCTTTGTGCGTGTTTTTTTTTTAAGAAGCTGACAATGAATGTCATTTTCCGGCAATTTAAACTGTTTAATTTATTTTCCTTTGTGAATGTCATTTTGAGTCTGGTATGCATTTTAAAGTGGATGTAAACCCAATGTCATCCTTTCTAAACTACTGCCATAGGGGTTATCTATAAGGATATACATGCCTCCTGCATGTATCCTTATCTGTCAAATGTCTCCCCTCTGTCTGTTATTAGACCCGAAAAACTGCATATTCTGTGGGTGGGTCTGTTGTCTGGAGCTCGTTGGGTGGAGTCGTGATGTCAGTAGACTCCCCGCCCACCTCTACACTCCCCTGTGTATTTCTAACACTGAACTTCTGCTATGATCTCTAACACCCAGTGAAAAAACAGGAAAGTAAGCACATGACTTCAGCATGCCAAATCATGCTGAGGTGTGGAACAGCCAATCCTTGCAGAGCTAATGAAGAAAGGAGTGGGGGAGGGTATTAAAAAAATACTGCATGTGTCTTAGGCTGTCACTCACAGCAAGGGGGAGTATTTGACAAAGTTTTTCTCAGTTTGTCAAGAATTGTCTCACTGAACAATAAAAGGGGATTGCTCAGAGATGGATTAACTCTGTGTGGCAAGACTGGGCTCAGTATGATATAAAAAAGAAAAACATTTTTTTTTCGGGTTTACATCCACTTTAAGGGGGGCTCCACACAAAAAAAAATGTTGACGTCCTCCTGAAACTCTATACTAGACTCTTAATCTGATTATGCAGCCGAGGGTGGGTTGGTATAAGCATAAATCCTTTTTCCTGAACCATACCAGGTCACATGCCCTCAACATGGAGAGGTCTCGTCCCCACAACCCTTTCCCTGTAGACATGTGCACATTGAAATATTTTGTTTTCAAATTCCGGTTTCGTACAAAAAATTAATTAATTTAGTTACTCCTGAAATTAGTTTTTATTTATTTTGTTTCGTTAAAAAAATGCATTCGTATGAAAATCTGAATTAATTAAGGTCGAATCTGTCAAATGAAGGCTTATGATGTCTGTCGGATGTTCTAAGAAGATCTAAGATCTAAACTGTATGACATTGCCATCATTTAAAATTTCAGACAACAAAATCCGTTGTCGGTATCTCCGATCGTGTGTACACAAATCCGACGCACAAAGTGCCATGCATGCTCAGATTAATTTAAGAAATTAAAGTTATTGGCTACTGCCCCGTTTATAGTCCTGACATACGTGTTTTACGTTCAGAACAATCGGATTTTCCGACTTGTTTGAGCCAACATTCGTCTGAAAAAATCCATGGATTTTGTTGTCGGAATGTCCGATCAATCTCCGACCGTGTGTACAAGGCATAAGTCTCTACAAGCACTGTTTTATCCATTCCAGCATTTAACTTCTTAACAACAGATTTACCCTCCATCTTCATTTGAATGCATTGATCTTAAATCACATTTCCTCCTCTTCACTTTGATCTTCCATTGCACATAAAGGGTGAACAAATAGCAGGCCTCACATGCTCCTTAGCACCCCCCTGCAGGCTCAACAGAAGTATTCTCACTGTTGCCAGGGAATACTGAAAGGTTTTTACAATGAAACTGGTCTTGTTATACAGCCTTTTGACCAACATTATCACCTTTGGTGGTTTTCCATGCCCAGGTTAGTTTATCACACCATACCCCCTGGGCAAGGTATACTGACTAACTTTTCATCTCAGAGCTTCCCTTTTGATTATTCCAGGTAGGCAGAAACTCAAAAACAATGTTGAGCTGAACCTCTGCTGAAGCTATTGTCTCTTGGTGATACATTATAGAAAATGGCACTCACCCAGTTAAAGCATAACTCCACTTTTGTTAAGTAAAAAAAAATTCTCCTCTGGGTGATCGATGTACATTGCAAGGATTATAGCAACCTTTGTGTCAGATTCCTACCTTTTGTTATTCTGAAGAAATCCCTCTGTGTTTCTCTGCCTCTGTACTGAGTGGGTCTAATGGGATTGGTTTCATAATTAACTGTCAGGTGTGAATCTGCAGGGCACTAATGAGGAAATCTGCTGGGCCTTTAGACATGCTGTTATTGAAATTATCTCTCCAAAAATTGCATTTTTGTTGCAAGAGATGCCTGAAATCTGACTTGTATCTTAGGCAGACTTCTGGGAAAATTGGTGAGCCAATCGCACAAGCAGAAGATTATGTTTCTGGGGAGTGGTCAGTATACACTCTGTGTACAGAACAACTCCAGGTAGCCATATTGCAATGTATTCTCAGAATATTACAGTGGCTTCAGATTGAAAAGGAAAGGTCATTTTTAATAACATTACATTACAATATGATTAGTGTTGCAATTATATGTGCTATATTATTTTTTCTTTATTTGCTATTTTTTTCCCCACAAAAGTGGAGTTACCCTTTAACACTCACTGGCTCCTCCAGTCACACTGAATCCAGTTTCCATCTTTGCTTTGTCACATTTTTTATAGATAACATCCATGGCCCATAGACAATCAGATTGGCCTTATTAGAATTACTGTGTGCAACAGCACTCCATTTTTGCTCCATCAGCATCTTTCTCTCATTTAGCACTTAGTGTGGGCTTTCCAGAGTCCCAAACTTACAGCATTTGTTCAAGAACCTGTGGGGCTTCCACAGATGGTGACCATCCCTTCAGCTACAAACTTTTTTCTACCAGCTTTTCAGATTATTTCTATTTAGCACAGACTACCATACTTTTGCACAGTTCAGCAAAAATTGGAGCACTGTCTGTTTAAGGGCTTCTAGTTTCTCTTCTGCAGGCTTTCTTGTACATAGGTTGTGCTGTCTATACACAGATTATATACAGGTCACAGCAATTGCATTTACTTCTTTAGCAGGGTATATCTGCTCCATATGTGAGTAATTTTTTTTTATAAATCTCTTTTTATTTGAAAAAGTTATCCAATACAGCACATACAAAAAAAAAGAACAAAAAGCAGAAGAAAAGGGGTACATAAATAGGGACTGTCACTGAAATCGTCAGCACAATAAGATCAGGTATTCCCATAAAATTCTCTACATCCGATATATACCAATTCAAAAATATCTATACGCTGTACCTCTCTGGAAGGGAAGCATGAAAAACGTTACTTTATTTCCCCCTATTCCCCCCCCCCTTTTCCTTCCCTCACCCCTCATGCATCCTCACAAATATTCTACATCCCTCTCATCCTATGCCTTCCTTACTCCACTTATCCATCTCTCACCCAATCCAGCCATGCTTTCCATATTTTCTCAAATTTCTTATAATTACCCCTTTTCTTATAGATATATTTTTCCCTACAAACCACCTCCCCTACTGCATTTTCCCATTCTGTCAATGTTGGGGCCTCCTTCCTCTGCCAATGCCGTGCGATAAGCTTTTTTCCCTGGAACAAGCATCTGTCTCTTGCCGTCTGCACATCCTTTGAGATCCCTCCCTCCCCCTTCAAGCCCAGCAGGCACTCCCCCGCCTCCACCCTCAGCGATGTCCCAAACACTAAGTTTATTTCCCCCACTATCCCTTCCCAATATCTATGCAACTTGGGGCAGCGCCAGAACATGTGGATCAAATCCCCATGCCCCCCTCTGCATCTCTGGCATTTCGCGTCGGGTCTCCTGCCCCACTTGAATAGCTTCAGAGGTGTGTAATATGCTCTATGTAGCAAATACAAATGAGACATCACTTGTGAGGGAGAGAGAGTGACCCTGGGACCCAGCGCCAAGGCCTGATCCCATTGATCATCAGATATTATGCCCACATCTTTTTCCCATCTAGCCCTGTTTTTATTTTCGACCCGGCCTTCTTGTGCTGCTGCTTTCAAGCACCCATACATGTCCGAGATCAGACCCTTTGTAGATCCCGCATCGATCAGCCTTCTCAAAAAGGTCATTTCACACCACACTGGCATTTCCTTCCCAAATTGTGCCTCCAGGGCGTGCCTGAGTTGCAAATATTTATAAAATGACCTGTTGGAGATCGCATACTCCTCTACCAGTTCCTGGAAGGACTTTAACCTCCCTGCCCTATATACCTGTACAAGGTAATGAATGCCCATATGATCCCATTCCTCTACACGCCCCATTTTCTTAAGCTCGTTAAGGCTATTATTATCCCAGAGTGGCGAGAATTCCGCAAAACCCTCATATCCCAGAATTTTTTTAGCCTGTACCCAGACTCTACTCATCAACCGGATAGTAGGACATTTGGTACAGAATGAGTCCGCCTCTAACCCCTCCGCCACTGTATCGTGTCTGGTGTCGTTCAATAAGATGCTACCCCCTACTCCTGCTTCTCCTGGCCTATTACTACCTCCCATTTGTTGCAGTTGGGCTGCCAGGAAGTAACCTCGTGGATCTGGTACCGCCAGACCTCCTTTCTCCTCTGGTCGCCGTAGCGTCTCCAGCCCAATCCTGGCCACCCCTTCCTTCCAAATAAGTTCTCTAAATATACTGTCCAGTTTTTTGAACCAGTGCTTGGGAATCCAAACAGGAGAATTCTGCATAACATATAAAATTTGAGGTAGCCAGACCATTTTAATCAGATTGCAGCGCCCGGCGACCGAGAGGGGTAAACATCTCCATACTTGACACTTCTGTTTAAGTTTCTTCATCAGTGGGACTAGGTTTCCAGATATATACTGGCTTGGGTCTCTGGTAATATTAATCCCCAAATATTTCATATGCCTAACCATTTGGACCTGGGATGCCTGATGTGGGAGAGGCTCACACAGGGTATCAATGGGCAAAATCACTGATTTCTCCCAGTTGATTAACAGCCCAGAGAAATTTCCGAACTCCCTCACTATCCTCATAGCTGTTTCCAGTGACTCCTGCGTGTCCGCCAAAAATAATAAAATATCATCGGCATACAAGGCCACTTTATCCACCCCTCTCTTCCTCTTGAATCCCTGTATGCCCTGTGCCATCCTTAGAGCCACTGCCAAGGGTTCAATTGCCAGTGCGAAGAGCAGGGGGGACAAAGGACACCCCTGTCTTGTGCCCCTGCTCAGCTGAAACCCCTCCGAGCATTGCCCGTTGATTTTTACCTTGGCCCTTGGCTCGCTATACAGCAGTCTTAGCCACCGAGCAAACCCGGGGCCAAGCTAAAATTCCGCTAGTACCTTCCATAGGTAATGCCATTCCAGGGAATCGAAGGCCTTGGCCGCGTCTAGTGAGAGAATTGCTCTCCTACCGCTATTTTCTATGGGGATTTGCATATTGAGATATACCCGCCTTATATTGGTGCTTGTGGATCTGTTTGGGATAAATCCAGACTGATCCGGGTGTATTAGTTTAGGAATTATTTTGTTAAGCCTTGCAGCCATTACTTTGGCAAGGATCTTCACATCCGAGCACAGAAGCGATATGGGCCTGTATGAGGACATATCTATTGGGTTCTTCCCTTCTTTTAACAGAAGTATTACTATGGCTTCTGCCATGGAGGGGGGCAAAGCCCCCTCTTCCTTAGCCCCATTGAATACTTTCAGCAATAAGGGTAACAGTACCTCCCCATATTTTTTATATAATTCTATAGGCAGGCCATCCGGGCCTGGGGATTTTTGAGCCGCCATATCTCCAACCGCACTCTGCAGTTCCTTAAGAGTCAGTGGGGCATCCAACATTTCCCGATCTACCTCTGATACCGGGGTTATCTCCAGCCCCTCAAAGAAACTCTGCATTTCCCCCTCTACATTTACCCTGGAGGAACTATATAACTTCTCAAAGTACATTTTAAATTCATTTACTATATCCGGAGTGTTTTTTCTTATCTCTCCTTCCCTCCCTATAATTGCCGGTACTGCACTCGGGGGGCCGTTTGCCTTGATTATCAGAGACAGAGCTTTCCCTATCTTCTCCCCCTCTCCAAAAAAGCTCCGTCTCTGAAAGGATCCTATCTTTTTCTGCCTTCTCCCGAAGCACCCTGCTGTACTCTTCTTGCCTCCTCACCCAACACTCGTGGTTGACTTGGGATGGTGTTGCTACAAAGTGCGCCTCTGACAGTCTTGCATTCTCTTTAGCTTCCATTTCAACAGCTTGCGACTGTTTTTTGACATGCGCTATTCTCTGGATTAAAGCTCCTCGGATATGTGCCTTCAAGGAGTCCCAGACCACCCCAAGTGAAGCCGATCCTAGGTTTATACTAATATATTCTGAAAGCCCCTCCATCATTTTCTCCTCCTCTCCTATAAGTTCGAGCCAAAAGGGATTAATCTTCCAGCTCCCCCTGCCATACTGTCCCCCCACTCTCACGGAGGCGATAACTGGGGTGTGGTCCGAAATGCCTCTTGGCTCATATACTATCTCTTCCACTACATTTAGTGCCTCCTCATTCCCCAGTACGAGATCAATTCTAGACAGGGTGGCGTGAGTCCTGGAGTGACACGAATACTGCCTCTCTCCAGGATGCCTCCTTCTCCAGATATCTACCAGTCCTAGTTCATCGCAATACTGAAGAAGGGGACTCCTGTTGGCCTCTCCCACTCCAGGCTTTGGCGGGAATCTGTCTATGCTCCCATTCATCGTCATGTTAAAATCTCCCAATGCTATTACCAGTGTCCCAGGGAAGTCTGCTACAAACCTGGCTAAATCCTCCATTACCTCTGTGCAAAATGGGGGGGGGGGGGGATATACACATTCGCCAGTATATATCTTCTATTTTCTATTGAACAGGAGAGGAAAATATACCTTCCCTTTTCGTCTACCCTGCTCTGCCCGCAGGAGAAGGCCAGCTCCGTACTTATCAGTACACTCACCCCTCTCGAGTATGATGAGTGGGTAGAGTGAAACTGCGTCCGGAACTGTTTGTTGCTCAAAGTTTCACATGTATCCTTCACCAGATGCGTCTCCTGCAGGCAGAGTATCTTGACGTTCCCCTTTTTGGCTATTGAAAAAATGATTTGTTTTTTAAGCTTGTCTTTTACTCCTCTTACATTCCATGAGCATATATTGATCCTTTTACCCGTATCTGGAATTTTACCCCTCCCTCTTTTAACGCTCCTGGACCCTTCTATCTGGTACCGTTATGATATTTTGATCCCCTATCAGGACTAATCTCTCATTATAAATGCAATAAGGGGGCACGTAGTATATCTCCCTATCATTTACCCACCCCATTAATCTAACAACCTGAATCCACTCATATCCACTCACAACACTCCCCAACCTCCACCTCTGGTTATGTACATGCCTCTTCCCCCCCACCCCCCATCCCCCATTCCCCCTTTCCCTCCCAACGCCCCCCCTCCTCCCCACCCCCCACCCTCCCTCCCCCATTCCACCCCCACGCCCACCTTGGGGCCTAACCCTCGGGCTTCTATTGTGACCTTCGAAAAACTTTTTGAGGTTTAAGAACAAAAAAGAAAAAAACCATGAACTAAATCCAGTAGGGGGGGACTTTCCCCCTCTTGGGAAAAAAAAAAAAAAAAACAACAAACATGTATTTTGTGCTATTACCTTGTGCATACATTGTGCATTTTTCTCTATAGATACATTATATTACTATTTACTTAATCCCAAAAAAAATAAAAAAAAAAAAAAAAAAAAAAAACATGTATTTTGTGCCATTACCTTGTGCGTAATTTGTGCATTTTTACTCTATAAATATATTATATTACTATTTATTACTATCTACTTAGTCCCCCTGGGAATACAAAACACACACACACAAAAAAAAAAAAAAAAAAAAAAAGGGGGCAGAAACATGCATTTTTGTGCTATTACCTTATACATAGATTGTGCATTTTTCTCTATAAATACATTATATTACTATTTACTTAATCCCCCCCTCCCCCCTCCCCCACTCCGCTCCCCATTTATCACATCAAATGGAAAAAAAAAAGTCCGGTGAGAAAACGACCCAAAAATAATACAATAAAAATTCCAGAGAAAAAAAAAAGAAAAAACAGGAGATAATTCCAAACAGCACTCAACTTCCCTCTCCTCTCTTAATTCTTTCCTCAATGTCCTCTAGCCAAGTTGACACTTCATTGGGGGTAGAAAAAAACCTAACTTCTCCCAGAGCCGAGACACGCAGTCGCGCCGGGAACAACAGCGCATAATTAATTTTGAGTTGCTGAAGATTGCGCTTACAATCTCCGAATTTGGCTCTTTGCCTCTGCAGCTCAGGGGAGAAGTCTGGGTAAATTGAAATCCTAACTCCATTGTGCTGGATGTTCCTTAACTCTCTTGCCTTCTGTAAAATAGTGACTTTGTCCCGGAAACACAAAAGCTTAAAAATAAAGGGTCTAGGGTGGCCTCCTGGTGCTAGGGTCTTGGGACCTATTCTGTGTGCCCGCTCGATAGCAAATGTAGCAGAAAATGAGTCCCTGCCGAACTTCTCCCTCAGCCAGTCCTCCATGAATTGAATGGGGTTGTTCCCCTCACAGCCTTCTGGGAGCCCAAGCACCCTCAGGTTCTCTCTGCGTAGCCTGTTCTCCATACTGTCCATTTTCTGTAAGCAATCCCTTAGTTGGATTTTCATGAGTGCCACCTCTTGCTTTAGTGGGTACACATCATCCTCCATTTGGCTACATCTCTCCTCAAGTGCCGTTGTGCGGGTACAAACCGTGCGTACTTCCCCTTTAACCACAAGCAGTTCATCTCTGATACTTTTAAATTGCTCAGACAGCTCGGTGATTGATTGCTTGCAGGTATTAACAGCTGTAAGAATATCTTGCAGGGATGGCTCTCTCTCCCCTGAACTGCCCTGGTCCCCCCCTATCGCCCCTTCTAGGCCCAGATTTTGTTGTTTATCCAGGATTCCTCTTGAGGCTGAGCCTGCGAGTGGAATAGCTGATGATGGAGCTATCAAAGTCCCATTTTCCTGGGTCTGGCTTCTCCTCCCAGGATGTCCCACCTGCTGCTGGCCCCCTCCTGGGTTGCTGGGTTTGTTGGGGGTTTGATTTGGGGTGTGCGCAAAGCGCTCTAGTTTGGTGGCTACTTGGTTTCCCTTCTCCTTAGCGCTGCGGGTTCCGAGACCCCCTGTCCCTTGCTGGACTGGCCCATCCTCCATCCCCTTCTTCCTGGACATTTCTGATGGTGTCCTAATAATTAGCTGTTTTGCCAATACACCGCGCTAGCCCCCTGCCCTGTAGTCCGGGCCTATATAGCCGCAGTCCCCTTACCGGGGTATCGATAATAGTGTCTATAGCGGCTATAGTGTCTCTCTGCAGCAGGGCTTTTATACTGTGGGTGCACACACAGCCAGTGTCTTACCCCTCCAGTGCTCCGGACGAGATCCCGTGCCACTTAGTCCCTTCCAGGGGTTTCCATCACCGCACAGCGCAGCTCGATCCCAGGTGTCAGCGCCCTCCTCTCTCACAGGAACAGGCGCTGCCGGTGTATTTCCTGTATGATTGGGCTCCGTGCAGCTCCGTGTAGCAGTCCCGCTGCGTTCACATCCGCGGTAGCCTGATTAGGTGCTCCGGGCAGTCTCCTGGGTCCCGCACTGTCAGACGCTGGGTACGGAGCGAGGGGAGAGGGCTGAACTCAGTCACGGCGTCCTCTCTCGCCTCTCACCTCAACATCCGGTCACGCCCAACCCATCCCATATGTGAGTAATTAAGTGTAGTGCAACAAGTATGAAGTCCACTAGCAAAATCTTCTTCCAAGGGCTTTTTTTGCTCACTTTAACCACTTAAGGACCAGCCTCGTTTTGGATTTTAGGTGTTTACATGTTTAAAACAATTTTTTTTGCTAGAAAATTACTTCTAACCCCCAAACATTATATATGTTTTTTTTCTAACACCCTAGAGAATAAAATGGCGGTCGTTGCATAACTTTTTTTGCACCGTATTTGCGCAGCAGTCTTATAAGCGCACTTTCTTTTTTGGAAAGAATTCCCTTTTTTGAATAAAAAAATAAGACAACAGTAAAGTTAGCCCATTTTTTTAATATTGTGAAATATAATGTTACGCCAAGTAAATTGATACCCAACATGTCACGCTTCAAAATTTTACGTCCGCTCGTGGAATGGCGTCAAACTTTTACCCTTTAAAAATCTCCATAGGCGATGTTTAAAAAATTCTACAGGTTGCATGTTTTATTTTACAGAGGAGGTCTAGGGCTAGAATTATTGCTCTCACTCTACCAGTTGTGGCGATACCTCACATGTGTGGTTTGACCACCGTTTTCATATGCAGGCGCTACTCACGTATGCGTTCACTTCTGCGCGCGAGCTGGTTGGGACGGGGGGTTTCTAAACATTTTTTTTTATTTTTATTATTTATTTTACATTATTTTATTTATTTTTACTCCATTTAAAAAAAAATTGTGTCACTTTTATTCCTATTACAAGGAATGTAAACATCCCTTGTAATAAAAAAAAGCATGACAGGACCTCTTAAATATGAGATCTGGGATCAAAAAGACCTCAGATCTCATATTTACACTAAAATGCAATAAAAAAAAAGTCATTTAAAAAAATTACATTGAAAAAAATATGCCTTTAAGAGGCGTGGGCGGAAGTGACATTTTGACATCGCTTCCGCCCAGCAGTGTCATGGAGAGGAGTGGGCTCCATCTTAGCCTCACTCGTCTCCAGGTACAGGAGGGAGATGAACGCGATCACCTCCGCCGCTAACGACAGCTCCAGTAAGCGGCAGAGGGCACTGGATCGCGGCGGGAAGAGGGCCCTCTCCCGTCAATGATAAAAGTGATCTCGCTGCGAATCCACTGCAGGGACCACTTTTATCAGAAAGAGGGCCGCCACATGAAAATGGGGATATTGGGGGTTATGGCAGCTAGCTGCTGCCATAACAACGATATACCCCTTCAAAGTTTGGACATACATCGGCAGGCGGCGGTCCGGAAGTGGTTTGGACATACATCGGCATGCGGCGGTCCAGAAGTGGTTAATAAAAATAAAGTTTCAAAAACACATGGGTTACCCTTGCAGGAGTTACTGTCAGGGCTTGGCTCAGCCCTTCCTTCATCCCTTCTGGCTCCAGATCCTGCTTGCTGTTTTACTACGTTGATCCCTGACTTCTGGCTTGGCTGACTTATCTGTTTCGGTTACTGAACTTTGGCTATGTTTTGACTACGTTTGTTCTTTTTACTTTTATTATTAAACAAGTGTGATTTAACTGTACTTCTGTCTTGGTCTGATTTTATGGTTTCTAACAGTTACTAATCATTCCACTTCCAATCCCAAAAACACAAATAATCATCAGCCTCCTAGCAATAATCATCAGCCTCCTAGCTGTCATTTGCACTGTTGCTGCCCTGGTCCCAATCCTCAGTCCTTTGTCTGTATCATCCAGACACTCTTCTCACATGTATACTCTATATACCTTGCAGCTGCTTGCTGCATTGGCCACACCCTGACTTCTGGGTAGAGCTGTCCCCTTTTCCTCCAAATGGAGCCCTGTACTATTGCAAGTATCAACTCATAAGGGTTATGCAAACCTTCATAATCAGGATGTTGCTACTGGCAAAACAGAACAAAGAATTTAAGACTGCATCCATTCCAAATCTCTACAAAGCTTCTCTGATCCAGGACCAATACTAGGTTCTATTCTGAAGAAACTGAAAATCCAGTTTCCTCTATAGGAAACAAGCACCATGGAGCCCCTCAATCTGCCTGGTTAAGAACTCTGGATGAATCAACCCTTTTTTTATTTCATGACAGGGCACTGTACTGTCACAGTGCCTATAGTAGGCTGCAATTTAAGAGTGATAGATTAGGCAGCTTTTTAACCTGTCTAAGGAATGGAAAGCCAATAACCAGTTTTCCTGTGACAGGGGACATTTACACTGATAATCATGGCACTGGTCATCAGTGCCTTGGTTATTAGTACAGCCCCATTAGTGCCAATAAGTACAGCATATTAGAGCCCACCAGGGCAGCCTATCAGTGCCCATCAGTGCCCCCTTATCAGGGCAGCCTCATCAGTTTCTCTTCATCAGTGCCCATCAGTGCCCATCAATGAAGCCTCATCAGCGCACATCAGTGAAGAATACAAATTACTTATTTCCAAAATTTTATAGCAGAAATTAAGAAAAAGGTTCTTTTGTTTTTTGTTTGTTTAGCAAATTAAAAACCCAGTGATGATCAAATACCACCAAAAGAAAGCTCTATCTGTCTCAAAAAAAATTATAAAAGTTTAATTCGGGTACAGTGTTGCATGATGGCGCAATTGTCATTCAAAGTGTGATAGCGCTGAAAGCAGGAAGGGGGTAAAAGTGTCCGATATTGATGTGGTTAATAAAGAAATTAGGATTAGAGTTCCTTCACAGAAAAAAAGACACAAAAACACTGCATAAGCAGTTTTTTCTATTACACAGTTTCATAGCAGATGGAAAGTTTATAATCAAAAATGTTAAAACTATAACGTATTCTTTCACAGAAGTCTCTCAAACATATACTGAAAAAAAGGCTGCTGAGCAACCTGACTTTTATAGGGAGGAGACCAGTTATGTAATGTGCTTTTTTTATATACCAGATTTGAAAGTAGTAGCTTATTTTACAGTGCACCTTTCTTGAAGCTTCTTGATTCTTGAAGGATAAAAGCCATTTTAACATAGTGGAAAGCCCTGCAAGCTCATGGTTATTCAGCCATTAAAAAAAAACAGCCCACATGATTGGAAGCAGGTGACCTCAAAACATTTGTGAATAGTGGTAGGCAGTGCTAGTGCATTAGTTAATAGACTAGAACATATAATCATGGTTATCCAGCGATTAAAAAAAAATCCCACATGATCGGAAGCAGGTGACCTCAAAACATTTGTGAATAGTGGTAGGGGGCGCTAGTGTATTAGTTAATAGACTAGAACATATAATCATACAACCAGGTTAAATAGAGTGCTCAGGGCAAAAGAATATTACATTCCATATACAACAATGAACATAAGTGAATATATTCATTTCAAAGTCCATAAGTTCTTCTGTGATAAATTCCTGTGGTAAATTTCCAAAACTTGCTACCATCACCATAAACAGATACAAGAAGTTACACCCGATGTGTGTGGTAAGAATTCCTACTCACCAGAAGAATATGACCTCTTTAACTAAAAAAAGGTCAAAATAGGCTTTGTTTGTGGGTCTTTGCACTTGCTTCTGTGATCACTGGGGATGAACCAGGGTAGCTTTCCAAATAACAGCCTCCTCTCCACCGAGATAACCCATTACAAAGAAGACCTAGAAAGTGCCATAGTGTAAAACCATTTATTTAAAAAATAGCACCACCGTATACAGTAAACTGGAAGTTCGGGACCCAGAAGTGACATGACCAGATTGCGCCTTGATGCACGTTTCGTCTTACAACGTCATCGGGAAGCGATTCTGGTCACTAGGCAGGTTACATTAAATAGCCTGGCCCCGACATGTGATTGGCAGTGATGTTACTCTCCGTCTACCTCATCTCTGGGACCAGGGCCCACCCCTTTACTAATGCTCAAAATGCAGCGAGAGTGACCACGGCCTGGCTTTGCTACAAAAACGGAAGTAATAGACCTCATTCTCCCATTATTGACAAGAACAATTCCACATAAATTTTACTAACAATGATGATACAATCAAATTGGCAACATATACATAACTGGGGAAGCTTGAATATGAATTGGAATCATTACACAGATGTTAGAGGAACCTAATTAAATGCAAACATGAAATTTAGAAAATAGGAAAAAAGGGAAAAATATAAAAATATTAAACAATGTAGAATTTAATTAAATAAAAATACAAAATGAAGAAAAATGAAACTTCAAATAAAAAAATGAAAATATAAAGAAATATAAAAATAAATAAAAATAAAAAAATAAATATAAATAAAAATAATAAAATAAAGAATATGTTAGAAGGTTTTCTTTGATCCAATTATATAATATTAACAAATGAATGAATGGATGAGATCTTTTCAGAATAATTGAGTTGAATATATATATTTATATCTCTTCTATGTGTGAAGAAAGTGAAATTATATAACATGTTCTATTTGTAAAAGTATATGCTGTTATAAGCTCATAAGCATTTCTTGGGAGAGCTCACATATGGAAATAATTAGTTGGTTTCCCTCACCTCCCGCCATCACAGATGAGAAGGAAGGTTTTACTTAAGATGCGAAAGTTTCAAAGTTTTAGTTAAGATCTTAATTTCTTTATTTCTTTATATTGCAATATTTCTTGATTAGGATATTTTTTATTAACATTGGGTTTTAAATGAATATAATATACATATTGATGTATGTAGTATTAGATTTAGGAAGTTAGGAAACTTATGTTGCATATGTTAAAATAGGTTAACACACTGTTTTTGTTTACTCTTCAGGAATGTCAACCCCACCCTTGTGTGAGGTGGGAGGGAAGCTAAAGCACACAATTTTTTGTAGGACTACAAGTCAATTAGAAGCTTTTAAACCAGCCCTTTTAAAGATAACGTGGGGGTCAGTTTTTAGGAGTAAAAAGCTAGTAACAAAGGACAGAAGGGCAGATTGTGCTACAGATTCACTCCATGAAACATTGCTGCCACATCTACACACACACACACACACACACACACACACACACACACACATCTAATTCAATCTTCATCTTAAGAATATAATACGTTATTAATGACATTCTATACTTTGATATTGTTCTTGTAATATTTTGCTTTTTTTATTATTAAATCAGTTTGAGTTTTTACACGAGAACTGAACTGACTTTCTTGAAACTTTTCTCATCAATATGAATTACCGGATATCGATATTATTATCATAAAAACGAGAATCTAACAGTGGTGAGCCTTTGCCAGCTTAATTTTATCCTAATATCAAACATTTTTGAATTATTTCTCCTTCCACTTGCCAAGAGGGAATACAAGCCCAAGTATTGACTATACAGCCAAGCTTTTAGGAGAAATAGAAACAGCAAGTGAACTTTCGGCATCATTGAATGAACTTGGAATCATAGAATCATCAAAATTGGTGAGATGTTTGCGCACGTGCAAGAAAACTCTGTTTCTTGATGATGTAATTTCCCACCAAGAGAGGGAACGCATGTTACATGAAGGAAGTCTGTTTCTAAATTGGTAAGTATGAATTTTATTGATGAATTGCCTAGTGAGAGTAAATTAGAATTCAAAAATCTGTCAAAGTTTGTTAAAGATGATGAATTATGGCATTACATGTTCAAAGAATGATTACAGGCAAATATCAAGATACAAAAATCTAAATTTATTTTTAAGAAATTCAGCAGACAGATTAGAAATTTGATTAAGTTAATCAAGGTTTATGATGCAATGATGTTAGGAGTTTCTAAAAGGAATGTTATTGGTACAAAAGGGAAAACAGAGACTCAGGAGCAGGATAACAGTGTATGTTTGTATGAGCAGATAGATGACTTGCAGAGTGCAATTCAAACTAGAAAAGTTACAATTTCTGGGGAAATTGTGAAAAGTGTTCTTGCCTCTACAACTGGAGTGAGCGGAGTAACTGGGTGGAGTGGCTGGAGTAACTAAAAAGTGTTAAAAAGCTTAATATTTTAAAAAGTATAAATAGTAGTAAAAAAGTTGAAGTCCCATCATTAGCTGAAAGAGCTGAACATTTTTTTCAAAAGTTTTTTTTTTTTTTTTCAAAAATTATGATTTTTTTTTTTCAAAATGATTTTTTTTTCAAAAATGATTTTTTTTTCAAAAATGAATTGATTTTTTTTTTCAAAAATGATTTTTTTTTCAAAAATGAATTTTTTTTTTCAAAAATGAATTTTTTTTTTTCAAAAATATTTTTTTTTTTTTCAAAAGAATTTTTATTTTTTCAAAATGATTTTTTTTTCAAAAATGAATTTTGTTTTTCAAAATGAATTTTTTTTTCAAAAAGAATTTTTTTTTTTTTCAAAAGAATTTTTTTTTTTCAAAAAGAATTTTTTTTCCTCAAAAATATATTTTTTGTTTTCAAACATGATCTTTTTTTTCATAAATTTTTTTTTTTCAAAAATGAGTTGATTTTTTTTTTCAAAAATGATTTTTTTTTTTTTCAAAAATGATTTTTTTTTTTTCAAAAATGATTTTTTTTTTTTTTTCAAAAATGATTTTTTTTTTCAAAAATATATTTTTTTTTCATGGGGCGGTCATAATGTTTTGGCTGATCATGGGGTGGTCATAATGTTTTGGCTGATCATGGGGTTGTCAGCTTTTGTCACCTCCCACTCTAGTTTTGAACATTTCACCATTCATTCCTATGGGACCAATTTCACCGCAAAAACAACGATATTTCGTGAACCATTCGGCGAAACGTTCCACAAAGTAATAGCACACCAATTAAATGACAATGAGGCCGGATTCACACTGGTATTTTTCAGCTTTTCACAAAGTTCCACAAGGTAATAGCACACCAATTAAATGACATTGAACATTTCGCCATTCATTCCTATGGGACCAATTTCGCTGCAAAAGTGACGATATTTCGTGAACCATGCAGTGAAACGTTCCACAAGGTAATAGCACACCAATTAAATGACATTGATTCCGGATTCACACTGGTATTTTTCAGCTTTACAAGGTAATAGCACACCAATTAAATGACATTGAACATTTCGCCATTCATTAATATGGGACCAATTATCCGCAAAAACTACGACATTTCGTGAAAAATTTGGCGAAACGTTCCACGAAGTAATAGCACACCAATCGGGAACAATCCGCACCTTCGGTATATTACTGTCTATGTAGTTTAAAAGCTGTGGGAGGAGTTAGGGTGGTATGATCATGGGGTTGTCAGCTTTTGTCACCTCCCACTCTAGTTTTGAACATTTTGTCATTCATTCCTATGGGACCAATTTCGCGGCAAAACGACGATATTTCGTGAACCATTCGGCGAAAAAAGTTCCACAAAGTAATAGCACACCATTTGGGAACAATCCGCACGTTTTGGTATATTACTGTCTATGTAGTGTAAAAACTTTGGGAGGAGTTAGGGTGGTAAATTATCAGCATTATCAAGCCTAGCAGATGAAGGTATGAAGGTATGACCACATACATTCAGGGGGTCTCAGCATCTTGTGTTTACAACCACTGTTTCCTAGCAACGCTCATGTCCTGTTTATGCTTCACACCCACTGCTCAATACACAATACAAAGGATCATAGCTGTAACAACTGTGCAGTAATTCAAACGGTCGTATTTTAAAAACTATAAATCCTACATCCAGATCTTTATATTGTGAGAATCACAAGACCTATATTTTGATGCATAGTATGTCTCTGAAATAATAAAATTGAAGGCACAGTCGCAGTTTAGATATTGCCCTTCAAATTTGAAGGGACTAGAGTGTAGTTTCAATGAATGTCAATGGACGGCGTGAGTTGCAAACAAATGGTCATTTTATGAAAACTTTAGCCGTGGACATGTTTAGTGGCATCAGGGATAGCTGAACGTTTTGATATAAGATTTGTGTAGGTGGGCTTGAAAATGAGGGAGTGGCGGCAGTTTAGAAATCATGTTCTGATTTTTCAGCTTTTGTCACCTCCCACTCTAGTTTTGAACATTTCCCCATTCATTCCTATGGGACTAATTTCGACGCAAAAATGACGATATTTCGTGAACCATTTGGCGAAACGTTCCACAAAGTAATAGCACACCATTCGGGAACAATCCGCACGTTTCAGTATATTACTTGTCTATGTAGTGTAAAAACTGTGGGAGGAGTTAGGGTGGTAAATTTGGCTATAATAATAAGAATAATATATATGTGAGATAACAGTAAGTGGTCTTGCTATGCAAGAACACTTAATAAAAGATATTCAGTCTGAATTACAGGATAAAGTAAAGAGTTTAGTGAGTAATGATAGTGCAGACTCTAAACAGAAGTCTTTTTACAAGATATGCAGTCTATAGAGATTGATGACCAGGATCATGCAGTAAGCACAAGTCTAGACAGACAAAAGGAAAATGGTGATCAGAGAGTTGCCACATGTATGGCCACACCTAGAGATGATGAGATACACATCACAGGCGGAACTAAAGTTTCAGAGCAGACAGAAAATGTTACTTGCTTACATTGTAAGAAATGTGGCCATGTACAGAAAGAATGTTTAAAATATAAAGTAGATTCACGAAGAAAAACTTTGGAAGTAAAAAATGAGGACATTTCTAAACAATTTATTCATTTTTCTCTAAACAATAGGTTGATTGATTTGCCTTATGCCTCAGAAATTAAACAAATCTGTACACTGACTGTTAATGACAGTTCAATCAATATGACAAACAATGCTGATAATGAGTTAGATGGATTACTTCCATCGCCATCAGGATTTAAGGAAAAAAAATTCTGAGACCTCTCCATCAACCAAGCCTGTTTTTCAGACTCGGTGTTTACAAGTGAAAAACAGGTTTTTTTGCTAGAAAATTACTTAGAACCCCCAAACATTTTACATTTTTTTTCCAAAACTCTAGAGAATAAAATGGCAGTCATTGCAATACTTTTTGTCACACCGTATTTGCACAGCGGTCTTACAAGCGCACTTTTTTTGGAAAAAATTCATTTTTTGAATCAAAAAATAGGATAACAGTAAAGTTAGCAAATTTTTTTTAAATATTGTTAAAGATAATATTACACCAAGTAAATTGATACCCAACATGTCACGCTTCAAATTGCGCCCGTTCGTGGAATGGCATCAAACTTTTACCCTTAAAAACTCCATAGGCGACGTTTAAAAAATTCTACAGGTTGCATGTTTTGAGTTACAGAGGAGGTCTAGAGCTAGGATTATTGCTCTTGCTTTGCTCACATATGCGTTCACTCCTGCGTGTGAGCTCATCGGGATTGGCCGCGTTAAAAAAAAAAAATTCTTATTTATTTTACTTTATATTATTGATTTTAATTTTTTTTTTTAATTGGGTCATTTTTATTCCTATTACAAGGAATATAAACATCCCTTGTAATAGAAAAAAACATGACAGGTCCTCTTGAATATGAGATCTGGGCTCAAAAAGTCCTCATATTTGGACTTAAATGCAATAAAAAAAAATTGTCATTTAAAAAAATGACAACAAAAAAATGGCCCTTTAAGAGGTATGGGCGGAAGTCACGTTTTGACGTTGCTTCCACCCTGCTATGGTATGGAGACGGGTGGGGGCCATCTTGCCTTCACTCGTATCCATACCAAGAAAGGAGAAGGACCCAATCGCCTCCGCTACTGATGGCTCCGGTAAGCGGTAGAGGGTGCGGGAGAGCGGCGGAAGGGGGGCCCTCTCCCGCCGCTGATAAGGGTGATCTTGTGGCAAATTCGCCACAGAAATCACCATTATCGTAAACAGAACCGCCCACTGAAAATATGGATACCTCAGTTGTGGCAGTAGCTGCTGCCATTACCGAGATATCCATCTTTAAAGTGCCCACGTATATATACAGTGGGCGGTCATTAAGAGGTTCAATTATGTTGCTCCAATTTTAATAGATGAAGGTGGAAGGCCATGGGTACATGGTTTATTAAATGGTAGGAAAACCAAACTGTTAATAGATGTAGGAGCTGAATTCAGTTTAACTAAACATAAATTACCTGTGAATATTAATTCTCCAAAATCTAATTTAATTGGTTTCAGTGGAAAAGAAAACACAGTTGCAACTAAAATTTCTGATGTGACTTTTGAAATTCCAGGAGTTTTGAAAACTAACAATAGACATCTGGTGTTGCCAAAATGTGGAGAATATTTTAGGCATTGATGCGATTAGTAAATTAAATTGGATTATTATTTTAAGTAATTCTACTATATGGAAAGATTCATCTAGGCCCAAAATCTATGTTATTAGAACCCTCAATGTACAGTAGTGTTGGAAATGTTTGTACAGCAGCTAACATGTCTTCAGATTATAATTGGCCACATACAGGAACCAATCTCGTATTGGAACAATTGGTTCGATCACATAAAAGTCTTTGGAGGCAGACCAAAATCGATACAGGTTTGTTTAAAGATATTGAAATAGAAATTGAGGGAAACGATCCCAAGCCCCAAATTCAAAATAAGTTGCCACAAGAATCAATAAGTTCAATTTCTGACATCGTACAATCATTTTTACAACAAGGAAAAAGAAAGCACAATCAGTGGTAAATAATTGTATTTGGCCTATCAAGAATGCTAATGATTCCTATTCTTTATCAGTTGATTTAAGATCACTGAATAAATGCATTACAAATAACAAACCTATTGTTCTTAATTTAAATTTAATGTCACACCTGGATGCCAAGGCCAAAGTATTTTCAGTACTGGAAATCGCCAATAGTCATTTTTCAGTACCATTAACTAAAAGCTGTCAATATAAACTTGCCTTCAGCTTTAATAAGGAAACCTATGCATTCACTAGAATAATTCCAGGATTGGATATTAGTGATGGTTTAGTGCACGAGTGCTAGGAGAAAGTATTATCAAATTTCTCTAGACCAGAATGTATTTTCCAGCATGTGGGCAAGTTTTTGTTGTCTACACAGAGTATAGAGGAACATATCATTCTTTTGTCTGAGTTATTCACCCTGTTATAAACAGCAGGGCTGAAACTGAACACAGAGTCAGTTCAGTTAATAAAAATCAAGTAGAATTTCTTTATATGCAAATTAGTCATGGACAGAGACAGTTATCACAGGAAAAAGTTATAAATACTTCTGCTATTCCAAGTCCAACATTTTACAATGCACTATATCAATTTTTGAGTGAAGTAAATTGTTGCAAAGAGTTTTTACAAAAATATGATGATAAAGTTAAACCATTATTTGATTTTTTGAAACAAAAAGATGTTGTGTCTGATCAGTGGGGTCAAACCCAGACAGATGCCTTTGAAATGTTGAAAAGGGTTTTGCAGAAAGCTCCTTCATTGAATACAATCGAAGTTGGTGTGTCAATGCCTGTTGTTTTGAAAACTGATGTAGCTGAGAATTCCATCTCAGTGATTTTGTCTCAATTAAAAGGGGGTGAACAGAAAATAATAGTTTTTTTCTCCAGAGGTTTGACAAATATGGAAAAGACTTTTGACACGCATACGAAGCGATTGTTAAGTGTTTATTTTGCAGTCAAAGTAACGGAAAAGATTGTGAGATCTAGTATGATCATATTACAGACACCTGATCTATCATTAAAAATTATTTTAAAGAGAATGAATTCAGGAGAATTATATGTCAAATATTACCCATTTTTTAAAAAAATTTACAATTTAAACCTACACAGGTAGATTTGGTAATAGAACATTCTTGGTTAAATGTATTCAGAAAGCCTGTAAATTGTAGTTTTAGAACAAGTGCTGAGAGAGGCTTTAAGCCAGTATTTGTTAACCACTTCAGCCCCGGACCATTTAGCTGCCTAAAGACCAGAGGACTTTTTACAATGTTGCACTGCGTCACTTTAACTGGTAATCGCGCGGTCATGCAATGTTGTACCAAAACAAAATTTACGTCCTTTTTTTCCCACAAATAGAGCTTTCTTTTTATGGCATTTGATTGCCTCTGCGATTTTTATTTTTTGCGATATAAACGGAAAAAGACCGAACATTTTGAAAAAAATGATATTTTCTACTTTTTGTTATAAGAAAAATCCAATAAATTCAATTTTAGTCATACATTTAGGGCAAAATGTATTCAGCCACATGTCTGTGGTAAAAATAAATGTCAATAAGCATATATTTATTGGTTTGCGCAAAAGTTATAGCGTCTACAAACTAGGGCACATTTTCTGGAATTTTTGCAGCTTTTAGTTTATGACTGCCTATCTCATTTCTTGAGGTGCTAAAATGGCAGGGCAGGCAACCTCCCCCAAATGACCCAATTTTGGAAAGTAGACACCTCAAGGAAATTGCTGAGAGGCATGTTGAGCTCATTGAATATTTATTTATTTATTTTTTTTTGTCCCAAGTGATTGAAAAATGACAAAAAATTTTTTTTTTACAAAAAGTTGTTACTAAATGATATATTTCTCACACATTACATGGTTATATGTGGAATTACACCCCAAAATACATTCTGCTGCTTCTTATGAGTATGGGGATACCACATGTGTGAGACTTTTTGGGAGCCTAGCCGCGTACGGGAACCTGAAAACCAAGCACCACCTTCAGGATATCTAAGGGCGTAAATTGTTGATTTCACTCCTCACTACCTATCACTATCTATCGCAGTTTTGAAGGCCATAAAATGCCCAGATAGCACACCCCCCCCAAAATGACCCCATTTTGGAAAGTAGACACCCAAAGCTATTTGCTAAGAGGCATGTTGAGTCCATGGAGTATTTTATATTTTGCCACAAGTTGCGGGAAAATTACAAACTTTTTTTTTTGCACAAAGTTGTCACTAAATGATATATTGCTCAAACATGCCATGGGCATATGTGGAATTACACCCCAAAACACATTCTGCTGCTTCTCCTGAGTATGGGGATACCACATGTGTGAGACTTTTTGGGAGCCTAGCCACGTACGGGACCCCGAAATACAAGCACCGTCTTCAGGCTTTCTAAGGGTGAAAATTTTTGATTTCACTTCTCACTACCTATCACAGTTTCAAAGGCCATAAAATGCCAAGATAGCACAACCCCCCCCCCATATGACCCCATTTTGGAAAGTAGACACCTCAAGCTATTTGCTGAGAGGCATGTTGAGTCCATGGAATATTTTATATTTTGCCACAAGTTGTGGGAAAATTAAAATTTTTTTTTTGCACAAAGTTGTCACTAAATGATATATTGCTCAAACATGCCATGGGCATATGTAGAATTACACCCCAAAATACAGTCTTCTGCTTCACCTGAGTACAGGGATACCACATGTATGGGACTTTTTGGGAGCCTAGCCACACACTATATTGCCCAATTGTTTGATGAAATAAAAAATCTTAGATGATCTTAGGCCAAGTACATGGATACTAAACACGACATGCTTTAAAATTGCGCACAAACGTGCAGCAGTGACAGACTGTATACATTTTTAAAAGCCTTTATAGGTTACCACTTTAGATTTACAGAGGAGGTCTACTGCTAAAATGACTGCCCTCGATCTGACCTTCACGGTGATACCTCACATGCGCGGTGCAGTTGCTGTTTACATATGACGCCTGACCGACGCTTGCGTTTGCACAAGAGCAGGGGGGACAGGGGTGCTTTTTTTTTTTAATGATTTATTTTGCTTTTTTATTTTATTTTTAAGCTGTTCCTTTCATTTTTTTAATCATTTTTAATGTTATCTCGGGAATGTAAATATCCCCTATGATAGCAATAGGTAGTGACAGGTACTCTTTTTTGAAAAATTGGAGTCTATTAGACCCTAGATCTCTCCTCTGCCCCCAAAGCATCTGACCACACCAAGATCGGTGTGATAAAATACTTTCCCAATTTCCCAATGGTGCTGTTTATATCCGGGGAAATCTAAGTCATGAAATGCTCGTAGCTTCCGGTTTCTTAGGCCATAGAGATGATTGGAGCCATTCTGGTCTCTAATCGGCTCTATGGTTAGCTGGTGGAACCACCAGCTGCATTCTCAGGTTCCCTGTTGGGACAGGAGAGCCAGAGAAAACCATGGAAGACGGTGGGAGGGGAGGACGTTCCCTCCCACTGCTTGTAAAAGCAGTCTAGAGGCTAATTAGCCACTAGGATTTCTTTTACATGAAAGCCTACTGTTGGCTGAAAAGAATGATACCAAGATGATACCTAAACCCGCAGGCAGCATCATTCTGGTATAACCACTCAAAGTCCAGCAACATACTAGTACGTTGCTGGTCCTTGTTGGGCATATATTGTAATTTTTTTTTTCATGCAGCCTATGGGCTGCAGAAAAGTCAAGAACACGGTGACGTACAACATGTACGATGACATTAGAAAAGGGAAGTTCAATAGCCAGTGCACCACCCTTTGGGCTCCCTCTGCTAAGCTCGTGTTAGTAGAAGTTTAGTTGAGACGATTCGCGCTTTTCAGCCTCATGCAAACGCAATTTATTTGATACATGAGGTGACAATCTCTTCTTTAGTCAACTATTATTATGTTGTGGGTCTGCTACACACAGACCTTGTTTTTGTTGTTAATGTATGTAATGCATTACTGTTAAAAATATACATCATTTTCAGCACCATGAATGAATTTTGGTGAGTCACGAAAATGGCATGATTGTGGCAAATTATAAAGCACTGTATGAGTTATTTACTAAAGGCAAATCCACTTTGCACTACCAGTGCACTGCAAAAGTGCACTTGAAACTGCACTGAAAGTGCACTTGTAGTGCAAAGTGGATTTGCCTTTAGTAAATAATCCACATTTCAGTGTAAACACAAACTTAGTCCAAAAAATGATATTGAGCATTGAAAGAAGAAAGCCACACATTGTTGAGTAGAAAACTTTTTACTCTGTGCCAATTTACATGTGCGTTAGAAAATGTTTTTTGAACAAACCAACATATTTTAGTAATAACATTTTTGTTTTTGACAGTACAAATAGCCTTTTTTGTGTTAAAACAGGCATGTTTAAAACCATAATACAATGCACAACTCAGGAACTTACAAAGTTTAACTTTGACAAAGTAAAGGCAATACAGGCATACCCCACTTTTAAGTTTATAATGGGATTTATTTACTAAAGCTGGAAAGTGAAAAATCAGGCTCACTTCTGCATAGAAACCAATAAGCTTCCAGGTTTTATTACCAAAGCTTAATTGAACAAGCTCGGATAAGAAGCTCATTGGTCTCTATGCAGAAGTGAGCCTGATTTTGCACTTTCCAGCTTTAGTAAATAAACCCCATTGTGTACTTAAAGGTGGAGTATGCCAGTATCAGACATTAGTATGTCCAAACTGTGTTGATTTTGCCTTCATCAGATAAGGTGATGTCACCCCTGTGAAAGCCAAATTTTAAAGATGCATACAAATTGAGAATCAAAACGGGGATTTCCCTCCTGATCCCATGCCTAATGTCAACATGTGCTAGCTCCCATCATGGGGGATCAATGGACATGTTTTGGGGGTGCAACTCCTTCCTCTCATCTACTTTAGTTGCAAGGAAGGTGTTGCACCCCCAAAACATGTACTTTGAAATCCCGTGATGGCATATAGCACATGTTGACACACTGTGTGCATCTTCAAAATTTGGCTTTCTAAAAAATATTTAAAATGTGTGAAAATAATAAAAATACAAACAAACTAGAAGAATTTTAGGGTGTTTTACATTCTGCCTAAAACATCAATGATGTTTTTGAGTCTTTTTTCCACATCATTGATGTCTTCCTTGATCTTTTGTAAATCACGATTGCACACCATGATCTTCCCGATGAGGATGTGTGCACTTGCACTTGTGAAATGAAATTCTTCTTCCACAACATCCACATCACCTAAAATAAAAAAACACACCATGTATTATAAATATGCAGGCATACATCTATTGCCTGAAGCTGTGGTCTCAGACTCTCACCTGTTGTGGTCACTATTTCACCCAATTCATAAACCTCTCCTTCCTCCACATCTTCTGGTTGTGGTGTGGGGATTTGCTTTTCTTTTGGAGGTGGGGGGTCCCTGGTGTCCTCAGATGTCCCGAGTCTTTTCTCCCCTATGTGAATAAAAAAAAGGTATACTTAGCACACAGATATTTGAGGCCAGAAATAGTAATATGAAACATTGCTTGGAAGTGTCGTACAATTCTTTTTTGGAAGATTACAAGCTGAAGACATTATTTCTTTCCCTTTCTAAAGCTGGAATACTTACATTTTTTGTACAATTTTCACACATGTTGACACCCCTAGTATCCACTGGAGCACCTGTGTGGGACACATTAAAAAGTTTGTTCAGGTGTCCCACACTAGTGCTCCTATGTCCAGATGTGTAAACAGCTGCTGAGTGTTCTCTCCTTACACTGAATCAAGTTTGCATTTCATTCTAGTACAAACCCATCTAGACAACACTGTCATAAACTTCTTTTAATACAAATAGGCCTGAACAAATGTAGTTAACCTGTATCTGCCAAAAACATTGTTTTAGTCGGCAAACAAACAATGTTTACTATGAATGATTACTGTGCCCACGAACCTGAAAGTTGCCATTTTAAACTGTACAACAGTAAAGAAAATCACATGGAGCAGCATGCAAGTAATAATAATAATAGGAACACACGACAACTACTTACTTTTTTGAAGAACTCTCTTGATCTTTCTGTACTGATCCTGCTCCCTCAATTTCAGGTCTGACCAGCGTATCCTTAATTGATCCTTGGATCGTCGTACCCCAAAATTCCTTTGCAGACTTTTCACAACTTTAGCCATGATCTTGGCCTTTCTGACATTTGGGTTTGGGTAAGGTCCATGCTTCCCATCATAGTCAGCCCTCTTCAAGAAGTCCACCATCTCCACCATCTCTATAATGGACATACAGTAGGCGACCGCGATATTGTGTCAATCTTGCCGCATTTCTCGGCGAGATTTGACACCTGCGACCCCAGTCGCGGGAGCCAGCGCCGAGATTGCTCACTCATCAGGAAAACTTTTTTTCCTTTCGCGATGAGCGACAGGCAGTGCTGACAGCTGTCTGGTATGAATCATGAGGGGGAATGCCGCACCAAATTTTAAATAATAAAACCAGCGTGGGTTCCCCCCCAGGGGCTTACCAGGCCCTTAGGTCTGGTATGGATTGTAAGGGGAACCCCTACGCCGAAAAATCGGCATGGGGGTCCCCCCAAAATCCATACCAGACCCTTATCCGAGCACGCAGCCCGGGCGGCCAGGAAAGGGGGTGGAGACGAGCGAGCGCCCCCCCTCCTGAGCCATACAAGCCCTCAACATGGGGGGGTGGGTGCCTTGGGGGAGGGGGGTGCCCTGCGGGCCCCCCACCCCAAACCACCTTGTCCCCATGTTGATGAGGACAAGGGTCTCTTCCCGACAACCCTGGCCGTTGGTTGTCGGGATCTGCGGGCAGAGGGCTTATCGGAATCTGGGAGCCCCCTTTAAAAGGGGGCCCCCAGATCCCGGCCCCCCACTCTATGTGAATGGATATGGGGTATATGGTACCCCTACCCATTCACCTAGGGAAAAAAGTGTCAATTAAAAAAAACTCTGTACACAGGTTTTAAGAGTAATTTATTAGGCAGCTCCGGGGTCTCCTTCTGACTTCGGCGGGGTCTTCTTCCGACTTCTCTGTGTGCGAGCTACGGAGCCATTTATATAGGCGGTGACCCCGCCCCCTTGTGATGTCACGGTCCCAGCATGCGCAGGGACTCTGGGGTCACGCCGACTTATGACGCCAGAGTCCCTGCGCATGCTGGGACTGTGACGTCACAAGGGGGAGGGGTCACCACCTATATAAATGGCTCCGCAGCTCGCACACAGCATTCCAGCTGGAGAGAGTGTCGTGTCAACATTGGAAGAAGATAAGAAGAGAAGAAGTGACAAGACAGCGGCGAGACAGCGGCGAGACAGCGGCGAGACAGCGGCAAGATAGCGACAGCAGACCGGGCCCCTGCTGGCAAAAGAGCTGGAAGAAGATAGCGGAGGGGCCCGGGAGAAGAGGCAGAACACCGGGAGAGAAGGCAGAACACCGGAAGAAGTCGGAAGAAGACCCCCCCGAAGTCAGAAGAAGACCCCGGAGCTGCCTAATAAATTACTCTTAAAACCTGTGTACTGTGTTTTTTTTTAATTGACACTTTTTTCCTAGGTGAATGGGTAGGGGTACCATGTACCCCATACTCACTCACATAGGGTGGGGGGCCGGGATCTGGCCAGATTCCGATAAGCCCTCCTCCTGCAGACCCCGACAACTAACGGCCAGGGTTGTCGGGAAGAGGCCCTTGTCCTCATCAACATGGGGACAAGGTGCTTTGGGGTGGGGGGGCCCGCAGGGCGCCCCCCTCCCCCAAGGCATCCACCCCCCCATGTTGAGGGCATGCGACCTGGTACGGCTCAGGAGGGGGGGCGCTTGCTCGTCCCCACCCCCTTTCCCGTCCGGCCGGGCTGAGTGCTCGGATAAGGGTCTGGTATGGATTTTGGGGGCGATTTTTCGGTGTAGGGCATTCCCCTTACAATCCATACCAGACCTAAGGGCCTGGTATGCCCCTGGGGGGGAAACCACGCCGTTTTTTTCATTTAAAATTTGGCACAGCGTTCCATCTCAGGATTCATACCAGATAGCTGTCAGCACTGCCTGTCGCTCATCGCGAAAGGAAAAAAAGTTTTCCTTTCCCGATGAGTGAGCCAGCGCGACATGCACAGTACCGTCGCCGAGAACCAGCGCGATGGTATCACGCTGGAAACACAATCTTGCTTTCAGGTACTGTATTTGAAGCCTTAAATCTCCTCGAGGATTGGGATGTTCGTGGCTCCAGGCCTTTCGTCATTGCTACTGCTGCTGTCTGCATGCACCTGCTCTTTCTCCGCCATGTGCTCTCCCACGGCTCCGAACGACACGGGGTGGGGAATAGACTAGAAAGAACGTCAGGGGTGGGCGTCAGAGGAGTTTCACGCATGCACAATGCATAAAAAGCATAACACATGTGCGTCGAACATACGATCTGTGAGAGGAGGAAGGAGTATCAGAAGCACCAATTGTTCGAAGGAAGGTTCAATTTTAACTTGGTGCATCAGTGGCCTATACTGCTTATAGATTAGGAGAGTTTAGCCTGACATTAGGGGTTGTCTTGTGTTGTGTCTTGCAGAGAAAATGGATTTATTCAATGATGAGGACTTTATCTCAAATATTCATTGATATGTACACGGAGCTGCCCTGTCTGTGGCAAGTAAACCACCACTTTTATAACAATAAAACAAAGAGGAAGGCAGTGCTGGATCAATTGCTGGAATTTGTGAAGCCGGTGATCCCCACGGCAGACATCCCCTATTTGAAGGCCCTAATTGGTGGTAAGAGGAGCACTTATAATAGGGAGCGCAAGAAGGTCCAGGATTCTCAGAGATCAGGAGTTGCAGCAGATGACATTTATGTACCCTGGCTGTGGTACTATGACAGACTGCATTTTCTGGCAGGCCAGAATGAACCCAGGCCAGCACTCTCTAGTAGGGATGAGCTTCGTGTTCGAGTCGAACCCATGTTCGACTCGAACATCGGCTGTTCGGTCGTTCGCCGAATTGCGAACGATATGGGCCGTTCGCGCCAAATTCGTGTGGCGCGTCACGGCCCATAATTCACTGCGGCATCGCAATGCATTGCTTGCAGATGATTGGCCAAGCATGCACTATGACCCGCATGCTTGGCCAATCACAGCGCCGCCTGAACAGAGAGCCGTAATTGGCCAAAGCCAAGGAGGCTTTGGCCAATTATGGCTCAGGGGATTTAGTACACGCCCCACACTATATAAGGCCGCCTGCACGGCGGCCCTGTGTAGTGTGTGTTCCGGCGTTGAAAGAGATAGACAGAGAGACAGTGTTTGATTTGAGTTAGATAGATTAGGCAGAACAGTCAGTCAGTTAGCTGCACTTACAGTGTATTGTGTATATATATGCATCCCAGGTGTTGCATATATATATATACACTGTACTCAGTTTAGCTAGATCCGTTCCTGTTATCTTCTAGACTATTTACATTTAGTGCAGTGCGTCCTGCTCACAGTGTTCAGCTAGATCCGTTCCTGTTATCTTCTAGACTATTTACATTTAGTGCAGTGCGTCCTGCTCACAGTGTTCAGCTAGATCCGTTCCTGTTATCTTCTAGACTATTTACATTTAGTGCAGTGCGTCCTGCTCACAGTGTTCAGCTAGATCCGTTCCTGTTATCTTCTAGACTATTTACATTTAGTGCAGTGCGTCCTGCTCACAGTGTTCAGCTAGATCCGTTCCTGTTATCTTCCTACTGACAGGCAGGCTTGTCTTGTTACAGTATTAACAGCTACCTAAAGAAAATTACTGGTGTTCTTTTGATCCTATTAGTACCACGGTCAGGCAGCTAGACTATTTACATTTAGTAAAGTGCGTCCTGCTCACAGTGTTCAGCTAGATCCGTTCCTGTTATCTTCTAGACTATTTACATTTAGTGCAGTGCGTCCTGCTCACAGTGTTCAGCTAGATCCGTTCCTGTTATCTTCTAGACTATTTACATTTAGTGCAGTGCGTCCTGCTCACAGTGTTCAGCTAGATCCGTTCCTGTTATCTTCCTACTGACAGGCAGGCTTGTCTTGTTACAGTATTAACAGCTACCTAAAGAAAATTACTGGTGTTCTTTTGATCCTATTAGTACCACGGTCAGGCAGCTAGACTATTTACATTTAGTAAAGTGCGTCCTGCTCACAGTGTTCAGCTAGATCCGTTCCTGTTATCTTCTAGACTATTTACATTTAGTGCAGTGCATCCTGCTCACAGTGTTCAGCTAGATCCGTTCCTGGTTAATTCTAGACTATTTACATTTAGTGCAGTGCGTCCTGCTCACAGTGTTCAGCTAGATCCGTTCCTGTTATCTTCCTACTGACAGGCAGGCTTGTCTTGTTACAGTATTAACAGCTACCTAAAGAAAATTACTGGTGTTCTTTTGATCCTATTAGTACCACGGTCAGGCAGCTAGACTATTTACATTTAGTAAAGTGCGTCCTGCTCACAGTGTTCAGCTAGATCCGTTCCTGTTATCTTCTAGACTATTTACATTTAGTGCAGTGCGTCCTGCTCACAGTGTTCAGCTAGATCCGTTCCTGTTATCTTCCTATTGACAGGCAGGCTTGTCTTGTTACAGTATTAACAGCTACCTAAAGAAAATTACTGGTGTTCTTTTGATCCTATTAGTACCACGGTCAGGCAGCTAGACTATTAACATTTAGTGCAGTGCGTCCTGCTCACAGTGTTCAGCTAGATCCGTTTCTGTTATCTTCCTACTGACAGGCAGGCTTGTCTTGTTACAGTATTTACAGCTACCTAAAGAAAATTACTGGTGTTCTTTTGATCCTATTAGTACCACGGTCAGGCAGCTAGACTATTTACATTTAGTACAGTGCGTCCTGCTCACAGTGTTCAGCTAGATCCGTTCCTGTTATCTTCCTACTGACAGGCAGGCTTGTCTTGTTACAGTATATAAAGCTACCTGAAGAAAATTACTGGTGTTCTTTTGATCCTATTAGTACCACGGTCAGGCAGCTAGACTATTTACATTTAGTACAGTGCGTCCTGCTCACAGTGTTCAGCTAGATCCATTCCTGTTATCTTCCTACTGACAGGCAGGCTTGTCTTGTTACAGTATATAAAGCTACCTGAAGAAAATTACTGGTGTTCTTTTGATCCTATTAGTACCACGGTCAGGCAGCTAGACTATTTACATTTAGTGCAGTGCGTCCTGCTCACAGTGTTCAGCTAGATCCGTTCCTGTTATCTTCCTACTGACAGGCAGGCTTGTCTTGTTAAAGTATTTACAGCTACCTAAAGAAAATTACTGGTGTTCTTTTGATCCTATTAGTACCACGGTCAGGCAGCTAGACTATTTACAGTTAGTGCAGTGCGTCCTGCTCACAGTGTTCAGCTAAACCTACAAGTTAGTGGGGTGTGTCCACCTCACAGTGTTCAGCTAAAGCTACCTGTAGAAGGTTGGTGGTGTTCTCATACTACAGGCAGGTAGTTGATTTTGCTAGCTGCAGTATATATATATATATATATATATATATATATATATATATATATATATATATATATATATCCCAGCTTAGTGCAGCTACAGGCCATTAGTATGTCTGGAAGGCCAAGAAGGAGAGGCAGACAGTCACAAGCCAATAAGAGAGGGCAAGCAGGCTCTGTGTCTAGTGCTGGTCGTGGAGACGGTGCATCCTCATCAGCATGTGGCCATGGGACACGCTTGGCCTTTTTTTCGGCAGCTGGCCGTGTTGAGCCGCAACATGCGGAAGACTTGGTCGAGTGGATGACCAAGCCGTCCTCATCCTCCTCATCCTCTCTCACCCATGCCCAGGGTGCTTTGTCTGGCAAAGCAGCGGCCTCTTCCCTCGGCTCAATGTCATCAGTGACTCCTTCCCTAGCTCCACCATGTCCTCCTGAGGAGTCCCTCGAACTGTTTGACCACAGTGTTGGGTACATGCTCCAGGAGGATGCCCAGCATTTGGAAGGCTCTGATGATGATACTGAGCTCGATGAAGGCAGTAACATGAGCACGGACAGAGGGGGTGCCCAAGAAGGACAGCAATCTGGCAGTCATGCTCCCCCTGCTGCAGCATACTGCCGGGTTTGCTCCAGTGATGAGGAGGGAGGGGATGATGAGGTCACTGACTCAACGTGGGTGCCTGATAGGAGAGAGGAGGAGGAGGAGGAGGCGGCACATCACCAAAGAGGCAGGATGCCCTCCAGGGGCCAGCCTAAGGGCAGCACATTGACTGCATCACATGTGCAGGGCACTGCAGTCTCTGCGCGTTATTCAAAAAGTTCTTTGGTGTGGGCCTTTTTTGAGACGAGTGCATCAGATCGCACCGCTGCTATTTGCAACATATGTCTCAAGCGTATCTCACGTGGCCAAAACATCTCCCGCTTGGGTACCACATGCTTGACCAGACATATGTTGACCTGCCATGCAGTTCGTTGGCAAGCGCATCTAAAAGACCCACACCAAAGAACAAAGAGGACCTCTCCTTGCTCCTCATCAGCTGAGATTTCCAACCCCACTAGACCTTCAGTCCTCTCTGAGACCTGCACTGAGAGGAATGAAGGTGTAGAATTAGGTGTGTCACAGCCAAGTACTTGTGGGCAATCTGCTTTTGGTACACCGACGTCAGATTGTACCAGGCAAATTTCCCTGCCCCAGCTGCTGCACCGCCGAAAGAAGTTTGCTCCCAGCCATCCACATGCCCAGCGGTTGAATGCTAGCTTGGCAAAATTGCTGGCACTTCAACTGCTGCCTTTTCAGTTGGTAGACTCTGCCCCCTTCCGTGAGTTTGTGGAATGTGCGGTTCCTCAGTGGCAGGTACCCAAACGCCACTTTTTCTCACGGAAGGCGATTCCGGCTCTATACCGGCATGTGGAAGGCAATGTCCATGCCTCGCTGGACAGGGCGGTCAGTGGTAAGGTGCATATTACCGCTGACTCATGGTCCAGCAGGCATGGACAGGGACGTTACCTAAGTTTCACGGCGCATTGGGTGACTCTGCTGGCAGCTGGGAAGGATGCAGGACAAGGTGCAGTAGTGTTGGAGGTTGTTCCGCCACCACGCCTCCAAAATGCTAATGATTGTGACACACCTCTCTCCTCCACCCCCTCCTCTTCTTCTTCCTCCATGGCCTCTTCCTCGGAACCAGCGGTGCTCCGTAGTCGTTCAAGGGGCTACGCAAGTACACAGGCCAAAAGATGCCATGTGGTGCTTGAGCTGGTGTGCTTGGGGGACAGGAGCCACACTGGGGCAGAGGTTCTGTCAGCTCTGCAGGGGCAGGTTCAGAGGTGGTTGACGCCACGCCAACTTAAGGCAGGAATGGTGGTTTGCGACAATGGCACCAACCTCCTCTCTGCCCTCCGACAGGGACAAATGACCCATGTGCCCTGTTTGGCTCACGTCCTTAACTTGGTGGTGCAGCGGTTCTTGGGCAGGTACCCGGGCTTACAGGATGTCCTGAGGCAGGCCAGGAAAGTCTGTGTGCATTTCCGCCGGTCATATAATGCCAGTGCTCGGCTGACGGACCTCCAAAAGGAGTTTAACCTGCCCAAGAACCTAATCTGTGACATGCCCACCAGGTGGAACTCAAAGTTGGCCATGCTGCAGCGGCTGCACACGCAGCAGAGGGCCATCAATGAGTACCTGTGCGACTATGGCACCAGGACAGGATCAGGGGAGCTTGGTTTTTTTTCCCCACGCCAGTGGGCCATGATCAGGGATGCATGCACTGTCCTGTCACCATTTGAGGAGGCCACGAGGATGGTGATGCAGGAAGAGGAGGACTTCCTTAGCTCTCAAGGCCCCCTTTATCCAGACAGTGTTCCTGCGTGCCCGCCGATCACACAGGAAGAGGAGGAGGAGGAGGAGGAAGATTGTGTCAGTATGGAGGTGGAGCCTGGCACTCAGCATCAGCAGCAGTCTTCAAGGGATCAGTCCCAAGAAACACATGGACTTGTACGTGGCTGGGAGGAGGTGGCTGCGGACCATGTCGTCCTTAGTGACCCAGAGGACTCCGGACCGAATGCCTCAGCAAACCTACGCTGCATGGCCTCCCTGATCCTGCAAAGCCTGCGGAAGGATCCTCGTATTCGTGGTATCAAGGAGAAGGACCAATACTGGCTGGCAACCCTCCTTGATCCACGTTACAAGGGTAAGGTTGCAGACCTTATCTTGCCATCGCAGAGGGAGCAGAGGATGAAACATCTTCGGGAGGCCTTGCAGAAAGGTCTGTGCAATGCGTTCCCAGAGACTGGGAGGTTACAAACTCCTGTTTCTGGACAACGTGTTGCTGAGGCTTCGGTCAGTCAAAGAAGGAGCAGTGGAGAAGGTGGCCGCCTGACCGATGCGTTCAGACAATTTTTTAGTCCGCAGCCCCAAGGTATGATCGGTTCCAGCAACCATCGCCAGCGTCTGTTTTACATGGTGCAGGAATACCTAGGGGCAAGATCAGACTTGGACACCTTTCCCACCGAAAATCCTCTGGGTTACTGGGTCTTGAGGATGGATCACTGGCCAGAGCTTGCACAGTATGCAATTGAGCTAGTGGCCTGTCCTGCATCCAGTGTTCTTTCGGAATGCACATTCAGTGCTGCTGGAGGCGTGGTAACCGATCACAGGGTGCGTCTGTCCACCGACTCGGTCAATCGACTGACCTTCATAAAAATGAATCAGTCTTGGATCACCACCAGCTACCAAGCACCTGATGCTAATGTAACCGAATAATTTTTTTTGAAATCTCAGATCCCTTCAAAGACTGCCTATGCTGATGCTGAGTGACTATCCCTGAGTAATTATCCTCTTCCTCAATCATCACGCTGATAGCTTGTAAGAACATTTTTGGTTCTGGGCGCCACCACCAGTGCCTAAGGCACAATTTTTCAGCCCCTGTTTAACAGGGGTGTGTAATTACAATTTTTGATGTAATACTTTGCAGCAGGGCTCGTTCCTGCATTCCAACTAGAGTGTCTGTGAGGGGTTGCAGTGTTGTGGCACCAGTGCCCAAGGCCCAATTTTTCTGCTCCTGTCTAACAGGGGCATGTAATTACAATTTTTGATGCAATACTTTGCAGCAGGGCTCGTTCCTGCATTCCAACTAGAGTGTCTGTGAGGGGTTGCAGTGTTGTGGCACCAGCACCAGTGCCTAAGGCTTAATTTTTCAGCTCCTGTTCAACAGGGGCATGTAATTACAATTCTTGATCTAATATTTCACAGCAGGGCCCTGCGAGGGCTTACAGTGTTGTGGCCACAGCAACACCTAAGGCCCAAATTTCTGCTGAGTATATAGGGCAGGACCCTACTTTCAAACATCTAACTTACAAACGACTCCTACTTGCAAACGGAAGGAGACAACAGGAAGTGAGATGAAATCTACCCCTAGGAAGGGAAATTCTCTCCTGTAAGAGTTAATATGGGAAAAAAAATTCTCCTTTCCACTGATGCTTTCCAATCCTTGTTCCACAAAAAAACCCAAATTTTCAAAAAACATTTTTCATTGGGACAAAAAGTGAGGTGAAATCTCTGAAGAGGAGGAAAGACAGCAAAACAAATGTCACAGGGGTGATAACCCTTCCCTATGTTTTCCAAAAAGCTTAAAAATTTTTTGGCTGGAGCTAAACACGTTAAAAATGTACCCGTTCAAAATTACAAACAGATTCTACTTAACAACAAACCTACAGTCCCTGTCTTGTTTGCACCGCCTGTATACTGCTGTTCAGAGTATATAGGGCCTGGTGGCCCCACACCTTTCCTTATTTTAATTTGGGTGCGGGGTTCCCCTTAATATCCATACAAGACCCAAAGGGCCTGGTAATGGACTGGGGGGTACCCATGCCGTTTGTCTCACTGATTTTCATCCATATTGCCATGACCCGACATTACATTAAACCCGCAAGCAGTTTTAAATGAGATTTTTTCCTTTAAAAATGACATTTGGTGCAGGGACTGTTCTAAACACGGGAAACACGCGTCACTTTACAGGCATACTATAGACACCCCCCAGGTACGATATTTAAAGGAATATTTCACTTTTTTTTTTTTTACTTTAAGCATCATTAAAATCACTGCTCCCGAAAAAACGGCCGTTTTTAAAAGTTTTTTTTGCATTGATACATGTCCCCTGGGGTAGGACCCGGGTCCCCAAACCCTTTTTAGGACAATACTGTGCAAATTAGCCTTTAAAATGAGCACTTTTGATTTCGAACGTTCGAGTCCCATAGACGTCAATGGGGTTCTAACGTTCGTGCGAACTTTCGGTCCGTTCGCAGGTTCTGGTGCGAACCGAACCGGGGGGGTGTTCGGCTCATCCCTACTCTCCAGTCTTCCTTCAAGGCTTACTTCCACCTCAGCTGAGGCTTCCGACGTCCAACCTGGGCCTTCCAGCCAGCAAGAAGTGGAGGAGCCCAGCTTGAGCCAGGTATAGCATTGTTCGACGTATTTCTAGTCAAATAAATAATGATGTTAACTAGATGTTATTATTTATCAGTAATTTCTGATTTTACAAAGTGTGTGATTGATGATCCAAAAATGAAAACAATGTCTCTTTTTCATACACAGGAAAGTCTCAGCCAGGGGGAGGCTGTGGAATGTGGCAGCCAGGAGGTGGCTGGGCCCAGTAGCCTGCCCGAATCCCAGGTCTCTCCCCTCCGCCTTCCAAACAAAATCCCAGGAAGAGGAACAACCTGGTGGAGGCAGCACTTGGCCTATTTCGGAAGGCTACTGCGACCCTCAGAACCCTCCTCAATATTCAAGATGACTATGCCTACATGGCAGCCTGCAAAATGCAGGAAATGGAGGAGGGCCAATGCCTCTTATGTGAGGAAGTTATCTTACAAGTCCTAAATAAAGGGTTGAGGGGCGAACTCACAAGCCAAAGCCACGTTTGTGAGTTCAACCATGGTCCTCCTCCTCCTCCACCACCTGCCACAACTACAACACCAGAGCCACAGCCTGGAAGCAAGTGTGGAAGGAAGCATGGAAGGAAGACAAGAAAGTGATGGCCTGGGTTCAGTCTGGTCTGACAAAAGATCAGGCTGTAAGACCACAGCCTGGAGACAGATATGTCATCTGCTGTTGTTCCTGATCTCTCATAGTCCTGGACTGGATTGTGCTCACTATTATAAGGAATCAGGCCACCAATTTTGACCAATTTTGACTATAAAATAATTGATGTCTGCCCTGGGGTACAAAGGCTTCGCAAATTTCACCAGTTTCTCCAGCATTGCCTTCCTCTTTATTTTGTTATGACCCCTAATAAATGGCTATTTATTTTTCACAAATGCTTGCCTATGTGTTTTACTTCAAAAAGGACAGTTTGTTTATGAGTAGGCAGGTACATTTCAAAAATACAATGTCAAATTAACAAGGGACACCAACACCAACTTCCTTGAGGTTAAAAAATACAAGATAATAATGGTGTTGTGGTAACTTGACTCAAAGATCACTATAAAAAATAGGAGATCTGCATATATATATTTATATATATATATATATATATATATATATATATATATATATATATATACAAAAATTCGAAACATTATTATTGAGATCTGATGAAAACAAAAACAAAAATTATTCATGAGATCATGAGAAATAATAAAGAAATCAGGTTGTCAGAACTCTGTGTGAATGTCAGCAGCAAAACAACTTCATTATTCTAACATTATAAAGAAGAGAATGTACTGCATTAAAAGATTTTAAAATTTTCAGTGTGACGAATGTGTTATCTCCATTACAAATGCTAGTTTTACCAGACCGAGCGCTTCCATCTAGTACTTGATTCCGAGCATGGGTGGAACTTTGTGCATCGGAATTGTGTACACACGATCGGAATTTACGCAAACGGATTTGTTGTCGGAAAATTTCAGATCCAGACCTCAAATTTTGTTTGTCGGAAATTCCGATGGAAAATGTCCGATGGATCCTACACACGGTCGGAATTTCAGACAACAAGCTCCCATCGAACATTTGTTGTTGGAAAATCCGATTGTGTGTACATGGCATAAGACATACCGTACCTGCAAAGCAAATAAAAAAAAAAAATAGTAGATTATAAAACATTTTTTAACGCAATCTGTGCCTCAAATATATATATGCCGAAGCATGGGGGCATCCGCCCCAAAGGTTAGGAGCAAATCGCTCCTCCACCCCTGCTGCCACCATGCTTCGGCATATATGCTGTGATAAAACATAATAACAATAAGACATTGAAGAATAGAATACAGTAAAAAAGAGTACAACAATAGAGAGAATAGAGAGAGAGAACAATAAAATGACAACTATTTTTTTTTTTTTTATATATTTTTTTGTGTTTTTTTTTTTTTTACACTTTTGTTTCTAACTATAACTGTTAACGGTTCGGTTCCAGGTTCGGGTCTCTCAAAATGCGATGGCATCTTGGCAGACCCTGTGAAAGTGTGTCCTAGTCTGTACAATGCTGTACCCTATGCTAAAACTCCACTAGTGTATGATAGCGTTCAAAACATTCACCAATGCAAAGACTAGGATTGTCAGGACAGGAGGGACAATTATAGCGGGTGTCATGCCTATATACAGTACGCGCTTGCTACAGACACAACATCTTCTTTGGGGGGCTCGTTGGGTAGGGGTACTAGGGAGGACATACGGAAAATGCCTCTCATGCAGCCTGCTTACTGCATTTGGATTGGGAAGGTGAGGTGAAGCACAGTCTGGAAACAGAAGGGCTCTGACGATCTCTTCCTGGAATTTAAGGAATGATCCAGTCCGTCCTGAAGCTCTATAGCACATGAGCGTTCAGCAAAGCCAATTTAAATAAATAAACAGACACTTTTTTGTACCAGTGTCTGGCCTAAGAGGCAACTAGGTACGGTGCCAACAACTGGTCACTGAGGTCCACCCCTCCCATATTTTGGTTATATTCATGGACACAGAGGGGTTTATCCACAACTCCAGTCACCGTAGGAATTTGGACCGTCGTGTCTGCGTGAAAGGAGGACAGAACGAAAATATTCTTATCACTTCACTTCACAGCAAGCAAATTATTACACTTCAAGGTGAGATAGGTTTCCAATCTCTGGCAAGGGTAGACAACTTGGGATTAGTGGCGATGAATTGACCAGCATACAAATTACTTTGGTCCACAATAGATCTATAAAGATCTTCCCTGAAAAACAGTGAATAAAAATCAAGTGATGTAAAATCAACTGTTTCCACCTGAATTCTGGGTTGGCCAGTGAATGGGGAAAGTACGGGTGCTGCAGACATGGTGGGCTCCCAATTAGGGTTGGCAAATTCTGCAGAAAGGACACTATGGGCCTGTCTTTGTCTTCTTGGTGGCAGCAGGACACTACTTGTGCTTGCCACCTCGCCAGCTTGAACTGCACTTATGGGACTCACCACGTGATACTGCAGTGCTGGATGTACGACCAGGGTGTACTAGGCCGCTGGTGCTTGCCAGTTCACCAGAAGGATGAGAGGCACTGGTACTTCTTGCACCTCAACAACAGCATAAGAAGGTTGGGGTCTGGTATGCCTGACCTTGGCAGGGACCACAACTCCATCATCAGAGCTATCTGTCATAGCCGCTGTGATCTACAGGATCGTATTCTGAGCCTGAATCTGACAGATGAGTGACTTACTCTTCACTATCTGTCATGCTCAGAAACATGTAGGCCTCTTAACTAGTGTACCTTCGATTTGCCATTTTGGGCTCTGAATTTACTGGTACACTAGTGAGACTCACAGGAAAAAAACACTTATATGGTGATCACTGGTGACAGGGGGTGAAAGGGTTAACTAGGGGGCAATCAGGGGTTAAAACCTTTATTAGATAGTATATGGGGGTACTTGATGCTATAAAAACCTGACGGTGAACCTAAATAACTAACAGGCTAACTAGTTTCACCCGTGACACTAATACGGCAATCAGAAAAAAGATCGCTTAGTGACACTGGCGACAGGTGATGAAAGGGTTAACTGGGGGCAATCAAGGGGTTAAACCTTTATTGGGGGGTTATGGGGGTACCCTAGACCTAAAGGGGGCTACCACTAACAGCCCTAACACTTATAACAGTCACAAAACGACACCAATGCAGTGACAAGTAAAAAAATGAAAACTGCTATTGGTGTTACTGTGACAGGGGGTGCAGGGGGGGTGATTGGAGGTGATGGGGGGCTGATTTGTGTGCCTATGTGTACTGGTGTTAGTGTGCTGTTGGTGTAACTCACTCTGATGTCTTCTCTCCTTGGGCGCCGGAACAAAAAGGCTTCACAAGGATAGATGACATCACTTCCTCTGCTTCTATTTACAGTTTCAGAACCAGAGGAAGCTTCTCATTCGTCAGGAGCGATCGTGAGGGAGAGGCCATGAATCAGTGGCCTCCCCCTCAGGCAGATGGCTCTTGGAATGATGCCGACCGCCTGGGGCACTGGGGGGGAGTAAGGTATGGGTACATTACTCTGCCTGCCTGTGCCATTCTACTGACGTATATAGTTGTGAGGCAGTCGGCAAGTGGTTAATGTTATTAAGAGTCGTTCAACAGGTTTTTCTATGTGTTACCCAAAGAATGGTTATGCTCTTCAGCAAAAATTCTACAGAAAATGCTGAATTGAAAGATACAAAAAATGACAGTACAGCACGCATTACTTTAAATCTTAAAGAGGAGAGGTGAATGGATACAGTTTGCTTCAGTCTTCTGGGGTTGATTTGAAACCTTACTTTGTTTATGAAAACAAGGTTTTGAATCATGACAAAAAAGAGAAATTGCGTCCTGTTATAGTTTAAATACACAGAATAATAGATTAAGGAGTATAGGTCAGTTTAAGAAAAATAGAGCAAAGTAAGGTATTTAGAAATGTTATTACTAAAATATGTCTTTCATGTCATAATAAAATATTAGAGCAGGGGCGTGTCCGGCCAGCAGAGGAAATGGCCACATAGCTGAGAGCTCCCGCTGCCTCACACTATCATAGCTACATAGCTCATTACGGGAGAGGTTCCCAGGACCCCAAACTGCTCACGAAACCGATGATCACTCACAGCAAAGATGTCCAAGAGGAGACAAACAGCCCCAGTGCCTCACAGACTTCTATCCTGCGGCCAGACCGTGAGTCAGGCAAGATGGCGCCGGCTCCAGCTCCAGAGATGCAATTCACTCCCCTCACAGCCAGCACAAAGTGGTGAGTCATGCCACTAGTCACCAGGCGGAGATGGGAGAGATATCCCCCCCTCTACCCCCACTATGTGCAGCCCAGCTAAAAGCAGGCAGTGCAGGGAGGGAGACGAGCTCTCCTCTGGGCTGCAGCATGTAATCTCACAAGCGTCCACGCAGGGGAAACATGAAGAGCCTCTGATAGACGTATTCCCAGCCTCAGACCAAAATATCTCAGAAATCACTATGAAGAGCATGCTTCTGTCCCTCATGAGATCATTTAATGACTTCTCGGACATGTTTGCCTCTCTAAATGTTACTGTGCAAACACACACCACCCAAATTCAGCATCTAGAATCCAAAATGGCAGATCTCTATACTGCACACAATGATCAGATTCCTCAGATATGCTCAGATTCCTGAGCATATACTGATCAGGAATCTGAGATGCAGTGCCTCCAAAATAAAATAGTGAATTTAGAAGACTGTTCGAGGTGGAATAATATTAAATTCAGAGGAATACCCAAATCTATTCCACCTAATGAACTAAACAACTTGTGAAAGCTCTCATACCATCTCTGACCAATATTGAATTAATGCTTTGACAGAGCCCACCGCATTCCTAAACCAAAATTTCTACCTGACACAGCACCCAGAGATACCCTGGCACATATTCACTACTACCATGTAAAAGAACGAGCAATGGCGGTGGCTAAACAAAGCCCAGAGATACCCTGGCACATATTCACTACTACCATGTAAAAGAACGAGTAATGGCGGTGGCTAAACAAAGCCCTGTAGTGCCAGATGATTTTACTGGTATCTCACCATACACAGATATATCACAACAGATGGCAATGAACAGAAAAAAGCTCACTCCGCTTACAAAGGTTCTGCGCAACAACAGTGTAGTATTTTGCTGGGGATTCCCTATAAAACTACTTGTCACATGGAATGGCAAAATATTCCCAATATACACTGTGCAGAAGGGCATCCAACTGTTCAAGCAATGGCAACTGCTTCCTCCAGATGCACAGCCGCCTGCTCATCCCTCCCCAGAACGTCTGGAAACAGAGTGGACCTAAATCAAACTCTCCATCTAATCATGAGCCTCCCCCTACCACCACAAATTCCTCAGTAGCGTGAGGCAGAGTCCAATCATTCAGTTGTATATCCCTTCTGGTACCTAGTGCACTAGTTGCACTACTGGCTGATTACCCCTGGATACCACAGCAGCCCCGGCTGCCAATTGTACCTGCGTTTTGACAGGTTTCTTTTATGGACTTGTTGTCTTTGTTTGTTTCTTATTCTTTTTTTTTTCTAGTACTTTATGCTTATCCAGTCACCACCTGTGATACCTCATCTACTTTGAATGGACCTGGCTGTTAAGGCTGGCTCAGCCCTTCCTTCTCTAAGTTGGCCACTCAGCTGTCAGCTAATTGCCAGCCCTCATCTCTCTCCACAGTTAACCAGCTGTTGTGGATCTGCTTGTCAGTATCGCCTACTTAAAGATCTCCAGCTCACTTCATTCCTGTCTTCGCCTTGGTCACATCACAAGAAACCATCTCCTGCGTTCCTGTTTAAAGACTATTGAACAAGTAAAAAGGCGCAATACATAGGTACCTCAATCAGCCATTCCTAATAGTCCAAGTGCAAGATACATGCATATATATATATATATATATATATATATATGCACTGAGTCTGTCAGGGCTTCCACCATAAAGGGCTGGAAGCCGAGTCCAATGTGCTGAGAAAGGACACTAAGAAAAGGGGTGCCACTACTTCTCAGTTTCACATGTGAGTGGATATTGTTTTTTATTATTAAAGTGTTTTGATACATATTCCTGTTTAAAGACTGGCTTTGCTGACATCCCTTCTGGCTCCTTATCCTGCTTGCTGTTCCTCTACTTGGATCCCTGACTTCTGGCCTGGCTGATTACCCAATCTGGTTACTGATCAGCCAATCCACTTGTTGGTAATATTTTTTTCAGATTGGATGAGCAAGATCACCACATGGATCAGATTGCCATGGCATTTCAAACACTCCTGAGACGCACGGCTCACCTGGAATCCCCCACTGGGGCTACTCTGGTACAACCTGAGTTGCAGGCAGTCCCTGCTGCTGCGCCAGTCTCTGTGCAGGCACCCGCCTTGAGTATTACCTCTATAAGAGGTATGTCTGGTTCTGCCCCGCTTCCCCAGCAATTTGGGGGTGATCCAGTTCAATGCAGAGGGTTTCCCAACCAAGTTGATATATAGTTTGACATGCTTCCCCAGGCGTTTCCCACGGACAGAAGCTAAGTAGGGTTTGTGATATCTTTGCTTTCCAAGAGAGCCTTGGCCTGGGCTAACCCTCTATGGGAGATGCAAAAACCTGTTGTCTTGAGTTACCCTGAGTTTGCGGCCTCCTTTAAAAGGGTATTTGACATTCCCGCAAGCTCTGCTTCTGCTTCCAAGTGCCTCATGTCCATCAAACAGAGTACGAGAACTGTTGCCGACTACACCATTGAGTTCCGTACTCTGGCAGCAGAGGTTGCTTGAAACAATGAGGCCCTCATTTCTGCTTTTTCTCATGGTCTCTCAGATTCCATCAAGGATGAGATAGCAGCCCGAGATATACCCACTGAGCTGGAGAGCTTGATCTCATTTGCCATCCTCATTGACTCCAGACTCAGAGAAAGACTTTCTTTTAAACGCTTGCCGACCGCCTTACGCAGATATACTGCGGCAGAAGGGCACATACAGGCAAACTAATGTACCTGTATATTGCCCTTGAAGAGGTGGCCTGTGGGCACGCAGCAAGCTCCGTAAGTCAGGTCGTGGGTCCCGCAAACTTGATCGCCACGGAGATACCCGCAATCATCTCACAGAGAGGAAGAATGGGGAGATGCTAATGTAAACAATCATCTCCCCGTTCTGCCTAGTGACAGTGTCACTGATCTCTGCTCCCTGTGATTGGGAGCAGTGATCAGTGATGTGTCACACATAGCCATGCCCCCCCACAGTTATAAACACTCCCCAGGACATACTTAACCCCTACAATGGCCCCCAGTGATTAACCCCTTCACTGCCGGTGTCATTTACACAGGAATCAGTGCATTTGTATAGCACTGATTGCTGTATAAATGATAATGGTCCCAAAAATGTGTCAATAATGTCTGATGTGTCCACCATAATGTCGCAGTCATGATAAAAATTGCTGCCGCTGCAATTACTAGTGAACAGAAAATATTAATAAAAATGCCATAAAACTATCCCCTATTTTGTAAACGCTATAACTTTTACGCAAACCAAGCAATAATCGCTTATTGTGATTTTTTTACCAAAAATATGTAGAAGAATACGCATCGACCTAAACGGAGGAAAACATTTTTTTTTATATATATTTTTGGGGGATATTTATTATAGCAAAATGTAAAAAGTAATGCGTTTTTTTCAAAATTGTTGCTCTTTTTTTGTTTATAGCGCAGAAAATAAAACCCGCAGGGGTGATCAAATACCACCAAAAGAAGGCTCTATTTGTGGAAAAAAAAGGACGTAAATTTTGTTTGGGAACCATGTCGCACGACCGCCCAATTGTCAGTTAAAGCGACGCAGTGCCGATTCGCAAAAAGTGCTCTGGTCAGGAAGGGGGTAAATTATTTTGGGGCTGAAGTGGTTAAGGAGCGCTTGTGGAAGCCTCCTGTACATTTGCCTCTGAGCTTTGCAGTCCCACCCTTGCCTCCCTCGCCTCCCATCCCTCCTGGTACCAAGTCGGTCAGTGAAGATGAACCCATGTATTTGGGCTTCACGCGTCTCTCTGCGGATGAGAGAGATTGTGCCTTTATTGTGGCCAGGCAGGTCACTTTTTGAAGCCTTGTCCTACCCGTCCTGGGAACACCCGAACTTTGAGGTCCTGTCATGGACAGACCTTAGGTGGTGTTGTGTCGTCCCCAGTTATCCAGAAGGATAAGCCCCTGGTTTCGGTCACCTTTCTTGGGCTAAGTCGTCTATTGAGATACAGGCTCTAATCGACTCTGGGGCTGCAGGCCTGTTCATTGATGCTGCCTTTATATCAAAGCACTCTATTCCACTGCAGCTGCATGACACTCTACTTGCCATTGAGGCTCTTGATGGGAGACCTCTACAGCCTGCCCATGTGACTCATGAGTCTGTTCCATTGTCCATGGCCGCAGGGGCTCTTCATCATGAGATAATCCAATTCCAAGTGATTTCCTCTCTTAAGTTTCCGCTGGTTATTGGTTATCCTTAGTTACAGAGGCACAACCCCTCTTTTGATTGGCTCCATGCTGAGGTCTTTCCTGGTCACCACAATGCAGTGAAACATGCTTCCGGAAGGTAGCCAAGGTCCTGTGTACCTCTTCACTCTCCTCCCTGCCAGAGGAGTACCGTGATTTTAGAGATTTCTTTGACAGAGGTCAAGGCGGTAGTTTGCCTCCACACCAGCCGTATGATTGCGCAATAAACCTTCAACCTGGTGCCACTCCCCCTCGTGGCTGGGTTTACCCTTTGTCGGTCTTGGAGGACAAAGCCATGGAGGAGTATGTTGCAGACACACTTTTTCGGGGTTTCATCTGCGAATCCTCGTCTCCGGTTGGTGCTGGTTTCTTCTTTGTGAAGAAGAGGAGCGTAGAACTGAGACCTTGTATTGATTATAGGGGTCTCAGTCGTTTCATGATTTAGAATGCATCCCCGATCCCGTTGATTACAGAGTTAACCGCCTCAAGGGAGCAACGGTTTTCACTAAGCTTGATCTGAGAGGGGCTTACAATCCCGTGAGGATTAAGGAGGGCGATGAGTGGAAAACTGCATTTAATACCAGAACAGGCCATTATGAGTATCTCGTAATGCCTTTTGGCCTTTGTAACGCCCCTGCAGTTTTCCAGGAATTTATTAATGATGTCCTCCGAGATTTGTTGTTGTTATGTGTGTTGGTTTATCTTAATGATATCCTCATATTTTCTGAGTCCCTGGAGAGCCACCACACAGATGTCTGTTGTGTGCTTCAGAAATTAAGAGAGAACAATCTCTTTTGTAAACTGGAGAAGTGTGAGTTCCATCGGGAACAGGTTAAATTCCTGGGCTATGTCATTTCCACTGCTGGTTTTTCGATGGACCCAGAGAAACTTTCGGCAGTCCTACAGCGGCCTCGACCCATTGGGTTATGCCCTCTGCAGCTTTTCCTGGGTTTTGCCAACTATTATTGGAAGTTTATTCGTAACTTCTCGTCTCTGGTCAAGCCCCTGACCGATATGACTAGAAAGAACGGTAACCCACAGAGTTGGTCTCCGGAGTCCATTAAGGCCTTTGAAAGTCTTAAGGCTGCCTTTGTTTCATCTCCTGTGTTGGCACATCCTGATCCTACATTACCTTTTATCCTTGAGGTTGATGCTTCTGAGACTGGTGTTGGCGCCCTTCTGTCTCAACGTCCTACCTCTGAGAGTGTTATGCATCCTTGTGGCTACTTTTCCAAGAACTTGTCACCTGCCGAGTGCAATTACGAGATTGGTGACAGAGAACTGTTGGCAATCATTTTAGCCCTGAAAGACTGGAGACATCTCCTCGAAGGTACCACTGTGCAGGTTCTCATTTTTACTGACCATAAGAATCTCACATGCTTGTCTGAGGCTAAACGTCTCTCTCCCAGAAGGGCGCGATGGGCTCTTTTCTTGTCAAGTTTCAATTACATTGTCTCATTCTTACCCGGTACTAAGAATGTAAGGGCTGACGCCTTGTTGCAACAATTTTCCTTCACTTCCAAGTTGGAGTTGGTTCCGGTTCCTATGATTCCTCCTGATCTTATTCTGGCTACAGTTCTCACCAGTCTTACTACTCCTTTGAGTGACAAAATTCTTGCTGCCCAGGTCGATGCTCCTCCTGAGAAACCTTGTGACTGCTGCTTTGTCCCAGAGTGTCTCCGTACTGCCGTGCTCCAGACTTACCATTCTCCCAAGGCAGCTGGCCACCCTGGTAAGAATCAACTTGTTTGGGCCATTTCACAACAATTCTGGTAGCCTAGTCTACATGCTAATGTAACTGTCTTCGTAGCTGCCTGTTCCATGTGTGCTCAGAGTAAAACTCCACGACACCTTCCAGTGGGCCTCCTACAACCCATACCTAATGGAGAGAGGCCCTGGACTCATCTGTCTATGGATTTAATTGAGGAGTTGCCCAACTCCCAAGGCAACACTGTTATCCCTATGGTGGTTGATCGGTTCACAAAGATGTGTTGAGAAGAAGTTGCCCACTTCTAGGTAACTGGTTTCCATTTTTACTGGGGAGATCTTTCGCTTACATGGGCTACCCAAGGTGATGGTCTCAGACAGGGGTAGTCAGTTTGTGTCCTGGTTCTGGCGAGCCTTTTGTGCACAGCTGGGAATTTAGCTTGCTTTCTCCTTTGAATATCACCCGCAGTCTAATGGGGCCGCAGAACGAGCCAATCAGTCCTTGGTGCAATTCCTACGTTGCTATATTTCTGACCATCACAACAACTGATCAGACCTATTACCATGGGCAGCGTTTGCTCAGAACAGTGCCTTGAATTCTGCTTCCCAATTTATGGCGAATTATGGTCTCCAACCTTCCATGTTGCCTGACTTGTTTGTTCCGCAGAGTATTCCTGCGCTAGAGGAGCATCTCCGTGGTCTTCATTTCACTTGGGCACAAGTCCAGGAGGCTTTGTGTCATGCTAATGATAGGTACAGACTCCATGCTGACCGCAGACACCTGCCTGTGCCTTCCTACCAGGTTGGGGACAGGGTCTGGCTGTCATCTCGCAACCTCCGACTTCGTATTCCCTCACTGAAGTTCGCACCTTGGTTTATTGGGCCTTCCGTATCCTTCGCAGGATTAACCCAGTGGCTTACACGTTGGATCTTCCTCCTAGTATGCGCATCTCAAATGTGTTTCATGTCTCCTTATTGAAACTGTTGGACTGCAACCGCTTTACCACCTCGGTGCCACGTCCTCACCCTATACAGGTTGAAAACCATGAGGAGTATGAGGTACAATTCAGTGTTGACTCCCGTAGGTTCCATGGGCACATACAGTACCTGGTGCATTGGAAGGGGTACGGTCTGGAGGAATGCTCCTGGGTCTCATCCTCAGACGTACATGCTCCTGCCCTCCTTCCATAGACGTTTTCCCTTCAAGCCTGGTGGTCCTCTGAGGGGGAGGGGTCATTGAGGAGGGGGGTACTGTCAGGGCTGGCTCAGCCCTTCCTTCACTAAGCTGGCCACTCAGCTGTCGGCTAATTGCCAGCTCTCATCTCTCTCCACAGTTAACCAGCTGTTGTGGATCTGCTTGTCAGTCCCGCCTACTTGACGATCTCCAGCTCACTTCATTCCTGCCTTCGCCTTGGTCACATCACAAGAAACCATCTCCTGCATTCCTGTTTAAAGACTGGCTTTGCTGACATCCCTTCTGGCTCCTTATCCTGCTTGCTGTTCCTCTACTTGGATCCCTGACTTCTGGCCTGGCTGATTACCCGATCTGGTTACTGAAATCTGGCTTGGCTGACTACCCGATTCGGTTACTGGACTCTGGCTATGCTTTGACTATGCTTACTCTTTTTACCTTTTTATTTTTATTAATAAACAAGTGTGATTTTACTGTACTTCTGTCTCGGTCTGGTTAATGGTTTCTGACACTGGCTTACTGATCTTACTACATACGCTAACCAATGACATCAAAGTTTCGCTACTCATCATGACAACTCCAAGCTACTCAAATACCACTGCCAAACATGGATCTACTTATCAGAATCCCAAGCCTCCAACTTAAAGGTACTCTGTCCCTTATTTTTATTGTTACAATATAAGTGCACTTCGTAGCATCTTAACAAATAATCGACTCCTACTATGCCTATAAAGCTTATGTCCTTAAACTCAATAGCTCCTTTAAACACACGTTGATAAAGGAAGCACGCTCCCTCAAAACGGATGTAATTTTCGCTCAGGAAACCCATTTTGACACCCACAAATGTCATTGATTGAACTTCCTTCGCTACCCTCACCTATATATGGCCAATGGTCCCAAAAAAGCCTGTGGAGTTCCTATCTCCATTAAAGACTCATATTTCGCCACATTCGCACAATTCAAGATCCCCAAGGAAGGTACATTTTTCTCATTTGCGAACTAAACCAGGTCATTTTTATGCTTGTCAACTTATACACTCCTAACACTAAACAGCAGAAATTTCTTGCTCCATTTTTTACTAATGTTGCGGAAGTAATACAGGGCACTCTTATCATGGGTGGAGGCTTCAATACAGTTTTGGATCAATCTTTGGATTCCACCACCTCTGCCAGGAAACCGGTCTCCTCCATCTTTCCCTACTCAAAAAAACTGTATGATATCGATATCTGTTGATTCTTCCATGGATCTAAAAAGACTTCACTTTCTTATCGGCTGCACACACTTCTTACTCTAGTATTGATTTTTTCTTTACTGATAAAAGGTTGCTTCACAATGTTTTGAGCATGAACATTGGCACAATATCTTGGTCAAACCATGCCCCGATCACCCTAGAATTCGATGACAAACTCAGAAATCTCCCCCACTTTGGAGACTAAACACCTCCCTTTTAGAGGACAAGCTACAGTGCCAAAAGATTGTGCAGGAACATCACGACTTCTTTAATTACAATGACACTTCTGAAATGAATAGATTCACTTTGTGGAACGCTTATAAGGTGTATATGAGGGGAGTATTAATCAAAATGGCCTCTTATGTTAAAGACAGAGGATTAAGCAGATTTCAGACTTACTCCCCTCCATAACCCTAAAAGAGCGATATAAACTCAAACCAGACTCTCAACTTATGCAAGACATTCTTCAAGATAGACAGCAGCTGAGGTCTCTACTTATTTATAAGCATGTAAACAACCTTAAATACCTTAAAGCCAGCTATTACGGCCTACATAATAAAGCGGGTGCTTGGTTAGCTAGAAAAGTGAAAGCAAAACAGGCAAAACAAAAAATAACTTCCCTTACCCATCAGCTTACCCATAACACTATCTAACATATCTAATTCAAAGATATAGCTAATACCTTCGCGAATAATTACCAGTCCCTCTATGACCTTTGTAATAAAACCCCCGTCAAACGTCATCTGTACTTATTAATGCTTTTTTAGGTAAAATAAAACTTCCTAACCTTACTGAAAGCCAACTTGACTCCATCTCACATCCGTTTACAACCCAGGAAATTTGCTTGGAAATCAATAAATTTCTCGATTGTAAGTCCCCAGGAGATGATGGTTTTTTAAATTAATACTACAAAGCCTCTCCACAGACATTGTCCTATACTTGCAATCAGTCTTCAATCTTGCTTCATCCTCTGGCACCTTTCCACATGAAATGTTGAGAGCAGTGATAGTGAAAATACCTAAACCTAACAAGGATCCTACCATTCCTGCACACTATAGACCCATATTCCTTCTCAATACAGACGTAAAACTTTATGCCAAACTGTTAGCACTTCGACTACAGAAAGTTCTGCCATACCTCATCCACCTGGACCAAGCAGGCTTTGTCTGTGGCCGCCAAGCCCCCAATGGTACTAGACGTCTTATCAACCTAATCTAACAGGCTGGGCCCTCTCAAACGCCTTCTCTGCTTCTCTCCTTGGATGCGAAGAAGACGTTCGACAGGGTCCACTGGGGATACCTTCAAACAGTACTTAACACTTTTGGAATAATGGGTTGGATGCAGACAGCCATCTTATCCCTCTACTCCACCCCATCAGCTATTGTCCTTACTTCAGGGATCACCTCCAGGGACCTACTTACATACTGCTTTTGTTTCTATACATGCCTTTGATGATCGTTACCATGTGAGTTTATCCTTTTTACATAATACATTTTTTATACTTACGGTTTCACGCTATGCGAGTATTTCATTTATCTTTGCATGGTTTGTGAATATCGGTTTGGAGCTCCCTATTGGAGTATTACCTACGAGCTGCTGTCCGAGAATGTTTGCATCAAGTTATCGTGGCTGTTCAAGCAGGTGCATCTTCCCAGTCAGCTGGTTAAAAGCCTTTTATGACTTGGGTGGCATAAGCTGATTACTGGTGGTGGCTTACCTATTATTCCAACTTTCTTCCAAGTGATGTCTGTCAAATATGTCTCTGGATTTGTGGGATCATCCTCTCCAATCTTTGGACTCCATCTTCATATTTGTTGACATCCTTTGGACTTTTGTATGATTAGACCTTTTGTGTCCTCAGTGTGACACACTTTTATATTACTTTAATCATTTCACTATTTTTTCACGTGTTTACTCACTCCTTTGTGGTTTTAAGATATTAGAGTCACTCATAGTGTACTTGTGTATTGACATAAGGTTAAACAACCTCCTCTCTTTGGGCACGTTTGGATAATCTTTTTTTGTTTATATGATAAGTTATTTATTCCATTATTAAATTAATGGTCAATTTATTGATTTATAGCGCTGCACTTTTAACTTCTATACTTGTTGCTTTGGTCTATAGCTGTGTTGGCTGCTATTTACACCTCTCTAAACAGCGCTGTAATTTTTCTTTTTCTCAAACCAATACACATAACTAATGGGACAAGACATCACCAATCATCTTTACACTCCTAATGGAACCATTGGTAGAGAGCATTAGGTCCCACCCTAACATTACAGGAATCTCCATAGCAGGTGAAGAACATAAAATAAGTCTCTTTGCAGACAATGTCCTACTCATGCTTTCCAATCCTAAGACATCATTATCTGAGACACAGAAAATCCTAACTGAATTTAGTGCAGTATCATAATATAAATTAAATGCCACCTAATCTCAAATATTAGGCATCAACATTCCAACTTCTATTAAAGTTAAATTCCCTTTTGAATGGTCTCCTCATTCTGTCCTTTCTGGGAGTTCAACCGACTCCATATTCCTCACAACTTTATAATCACAACTTTAAGCCCTTTTTAGAATTGCTAACCCAACAACTAACCCACCTAAAACCACAAGAATTGTCAACAGCAGGGAGAATAGCGACCCTAAAAATGCCAATCCTTCCTAAGCTCCTCTATTTATTTCATACCCTAATAATCCCATTGCCAAATACCTTCCTCTCCTCGGTACAAATACATTTGGAACCACAAATCTCCTAGGTGCTCCCTCACTATTATCGTAAAACATAGAAGGCAGGGTGGAATGGGATTCCCCGATGTTCTGGCCCACTATAAAGCGTGTGTAATGGACCAGATTAAATATTGGTGGACCCCCTTCAAACATAAATCTTGAGCACTCATGGAGTCCACTACTATTCTGCAAAAAGATCTTAAGTTAGCACTCATTGCTATAAAAATAGGAGCCCCAATACCAACCCCCTTTATCCCAACAGTCCAAATCTCTGCTAAATTATGGTAGGAGCTTCCCTTTTCCCCATTACCTAGTGGGTCACTTTGCAAAATTCCTACTCCAATATCAGTGCCCCAGCACTTCATACCTGGTCTTAACCTAATACATTGGACATCCAAAGGCCTTACCCTTTTGAAAGACCTATATCAGAACACCTCCCTCCACAATTTTGAATATCTGTCCTCCCGATTTAATCTTCCTCCTTCAGCATATTTCCTCCAATTACAAATCCGATCCTTTCTGCTGAAACACCCCTTACCCTTATATTTAGAGATGCCATCCTTGATATACACACTCTTCCAGGAACCTACTTCTCTGATAAAAGAAATCACATTATTTAACAATCTCTATAATGGTCAAAACTCCTTCTCCAAGACCACCACTATTATCAAATGGGAAAAAACCCTGGGCAAGACCTTCACAGATATCTGCTGGAATAAAGCTTTCTCCACCACATACTCTTCATCCAGATGTGTAAATCACTGGGAAAATTTCCAGAAAGTTGTACAATCTTGGTGCCACATCCCCTACAAACTCTCTAAGTTTTATCCCACTCATTCAGCCCTCTGCTGGTGGAATTGCAGAGAACCTGGCACATTGTACCACATTGTTTGGTCATGTAGATCTGTATGATCCTTCTGGAGCAAAATCTTCTCTGTAATATTAGATATACGCAACCAACGGGTAGACCCCAATCCTGAATTAGCCTGACTACACCTAAATATCCACAAATTTCCACCCAATTTACAAGTAGTGGTTATACAACTTTTGTTAGCAGTAAAACTTACAATCACAATAGAGAAATTGTTGGCAATTACCAACCTCAAGTCCATACCATTTAAAACTAAATGGGACATTTGGCTATCCAATTCAAAATGCACAGTAAAAGAATAATAACTTGTACAATACGATCTTACCATAACCCAGGCCATGCACTTTCTTAATGTCTAACATATGGTGACTATCCTGTTTCTGCCCTCTTTCTTTCCTTTCTCCCCCCCCCCCCTTCCCTCTTACTTTCTCTTTCCCCCTTTCCTTTTCTATCCCTTCAAGTGCACCTTACCTACCCACATAAGTGCCTTGTACGATCACTTTAGTATGCTCTTATCGACAACAAAATAGGGTCATATGTTATCTCCATTTCCAACAGGTATCTCTTGTCACTCACACTCTTAATATACTTTATTTCTTGTTTCTGTATTACCCTAATTTGTTCTTTATAAAACCTATCACACTGACGGAGAGAGGTGTTGTCTCCCCCCTTCAAAACATTTTGTTTCCATATGGGGTGTCTGGGGGGGTGGACAATACCCTTGCCTGATATGTAGCAATATTATCTTCCTATCGTTTACTTGTTAGTACCATGTTCTGTCACTTGTACTTAATTAAGAGATTCTTTTTCCATTGTCAATATATGACAGAAACTGTTTTCATCTTGTTCTTTGCAATATAATTAAATAAAAAGACATTGAACATAAAAAAAATATTAGAATTGTGGTATGTAAAATGAATAAGTAAATGAAAATATATTTTTCATTAATTAAATTCAATATAATGATACTGCATTCTATTTCAGGATCTGACGTGTAAGTTACCAAAAGAAGATAAATGTAACACTTCTAGACCTTCCAGATGAAAACAAAACCTTGAAGATTACGGCAATATCATCAGTTCTGGGAGAAGATTTGACACAAGAGATTCATTTGTTATAATTATTGTTGTTGTTTTAATGTTCAATAAAGTTTTTCCAACTTTACAGAGTGCAGGAAGAAGAAGAAGAAGAAACAGGAAAACCTCAAGATCTCTAATAAGAGAGAAACTTCTAAAAAACAATTGACTTTTTACTTTTTGACTACTGATGAAATAATTTATCCTTCAGATATATTGCAGTTTTTATATATATACATTTTTGTGACATGATATGTTTATCATATCAAGATGAGATCTTTTTTACACATCAATTTTTACAATCACATATAGTGTATTTTCAGAGTTGAAAGGGTTAAACTTCCTTACAATAGAGTCATTCTAGTTAGAAGGAACACCTGGTGCTTATTAAGATAACAGTATTTTTTTCTAAAGTCATATAGACAAGTTAGGACTAACTTTTACATTGTAATATGTAATTATTTTTAAAAATCATCTCACATATATGAATGAATTGAAGTTAAGAAACATATTTTAAGTTCAATTTTTAACAAAGATTATTTGAAAGGTTGTATGGATTATAGATTTATGCTAAACACAATTTGGAGGGAAAGTATGAAACATATTTCTGAAGTGATATCCATATTTTAAAGTATTGTACAATAATGTTACATTTATGAATTATGAAATTAAGGGGATTAGTTATTTGGTAAAAGAAAAAGAAAATGAGGGTGAAAATATATATATATATATTTTTTTGAGTTTAAAATGTTTATTGAAGTAACATAAAAAAACATCAACAATTCACTAACCACGCAGGGGAGTAAAATAGATGACAGATTTTGGTCATATAGAAATTAATGCAGTAAGAAGTAACAAGAAAAACAGTGCACAGAAAATATTCATGAATTAAACTTCTATGCTGGAGTGATGATCATATTCCACATGGGAGCCCTGTCCGGTATTCAAACAATTGACCTTCTGCCCTGAGGTCCAGACACCCCTTTTCGGGATCATGCTGTGTCTGGGCCTCAATGGCCTCCGCTTCCGTAATGAAAAATAATTTCTAGACAATGCATCAAGAGTGATACCATACCATACATTTGGGCTCCTTATGATGACATAAATGTTTTGAAATCGAGCTATCAGAACCCATATCTAATCTGCTAAATTCTGATCTTAATCAACGGTGGGTAGAACAATTCAAAATATATTGTATTTTAACCAGTAAAAAAACCCCTAATAATTAAAGGTTTTAATTATGCAACATCTGCTTCGCAGAAATGCATTGTTAGAGCTCCACACCACTGAGGAGAGAAGAGAAGGACAAAGCGGAGCCTGCAGGCTCAAAAGGTATCCATTTGAACCTTTTTGCCCCAGGGAACAAACTGTGAAAGTTTGGGCAGGAAATATGGTACTGGGAGGAAGCCGTGGCAGAAATAAAAATCACCTCACAAAGAGCTCACAGGCACTCACTGCAACTAAAGCAGCTCCATTCACCTCACAATATACAGCATCAGGGCGCTCTCACAGACAGAAAATGTTACAGCAAGACTCTCCATTTGAGTCAGATACAGAACAAATCCTCTCACAAACTTCTCCACAAGCCTCCTCAACATCCCCAGTAATATTATTACAATTTGAAAAGATGCTTCATAAGGCTTTAAAACAAACCTCAGACCAAATAACAAACAGCCTAACCAAAGAAATAAGAGAACTGGGAAACCGCACCGCAGCCTTAGAAATACAAATTGATGAAATTGAAATTACAACCCAAGAAAATATAACAGAATAGGAACAATTAAAAGAAGAGAATTTAATACTTCAAACTAAGCTCGAAGATTACGAAAATAGAGCCAGACGTTCAAACTTGCGCATAAGGGGAATACCTGAAACTGTGACAGACCTGCAATCTACTATTACTGCTCTATTACAAGAACTAAAGCCAGATATCCCTATTGAACGTTTAGAACTGGACAGAGTATACAGAGCCCTCACAGCCAAAAAGAAAGATGGACCCCCACGTGATATAATCACAAAATTTCATTATTACAGAACGAAAGAACAAATACTAGTTGCTGCAAGAGAAAAAAAGGAACTTAATTTTCAAGGACACAATTATCAAATTTTTGCTGACCTATCCCAACTTACTATTACTAAAAGACGATCCATGAAACCCCAACTAATGGAACTGCAACGCCACAACATTATGTATCAATGGGGCTTCCCCTTTTCAGTCAGATTTAATTACCAAGGTACAATTTACAGAAGCAGATCAGCAGTGGAACTACAACAAACCCTTTTAAAATTAAATCTGACAGAACCCACAAGCAGCAACACCCCCACACGCAGAAGAATGGCATCATCTTCACCTTCAGGCAGCACCCAGAAAATTTCAGAACAAAATGGGAATCATCATTCTCACAAAAGAGGCCGTTATGCCACATCATCCATGGACCAAGAAGATTCAATGGACTGACATCCTAATTCCTGATATCTCTTCATTTATTATACTAAGAGATGGTTCTCTATAAAAACCTGTATTTATAACTGAATGTAACTGCATTCTGATAGTCACACACTGTATGGGATCAAGTTACATTCCAGTTATATTTCTTATTACTTCTGATTCATATAGCCTTAGAATATATAAGTGAAATAAGGAAATTCTTGTTCAGTTATATATTTTCAGGTAATAACAATAGATTTATTACTTTTTAGGACAAATATGTTCAATAATCCAGAAGTAATGGAAGCTTTTTCTTTCTTTTCTTAAAACAAATATATTAGTACCTAACTAGTTCCTAGAACTATGTTTTTGTTTATTCTAATCTGAAGCAATACAACCTCAATTTTATGAGTTAACATATCTAAACAGTTACATATGAATAAAATATGTAATTGTTTACTCTAAAAGGGTTAAAATCCCAAAATAATTCAAACTATCTTCATCAATACCAAAGTTATTAACAGTACCTTTCTAACTGAATTATTTAGCCTAGGGCAAGACTAGCCATATACAACCACCCTGGAATAAATAATTTCAACAAAAACTATATTCTACACTCCAATTAATGAATCATCATTTTGATGTCTTTTGACATAGCACTTCTCCCCTGTAAGCGGAAGATCCGTGTACCCCCATTAGCCCTCCTCATTGTCCCAACCATATTATGTGGGAGTGTGATGAAGGCACTTATTCCCCTGAGAGAGATATCTATTCTCTTTCACGGGTAAATTGTGATTACTTGCAAAAAATAATTTATACAATGTATCATCTAATCTCATATGTTTTTTGTTTACTCTTTACTCCAGAATTCACTGGTTTCTTTTCTATCTTTTCATCTCTTCAGTCCACACAGGTTGATCTGCGCAGTCAGCTCTGCATAACAAAAAGTAAGTCAAAACTATTTGATCTGTTGCCATGGCACCACTGAATATACTTTCCCTGAATGTTCAGGGAATAAATGTCCCTTAAAAAAGGACCAAAGCCTTCCGTACTTTCCATAACAAGAAGGCTCACATAGTATGCCTCCAAGAAACACACTTCACCAAAGATTCTACTCCAAAATATATTTCTCCTTTTTATCAACAAATTTACACGGCTTCTGCCTGTACCAAACAAAGGGGTACTCTAATTGCATTTCACCGATCCACACCATTCACCTTATCATCAGAAATTAAAGACCCAGAAGGTAGATACCTGATACTCATGGGTTATATAATGGATACAGCAATCACGGTGATTTCCTACTACGCTCCTAACAAACAACCTACACCATTCCTCTCACATATATTACAAGTGATTAATACACACAAAATAGGAACAGTGATAATGTGTGGGGATTCGAACCAGGTCCTCCTCCTATTTCTAGATAAATCACCTTTTACACCATCCAAAATAACCTCTAAATTACCTTTTTCTCAACTTCTTTCCAAATACAATCTGGTAGATTCGTGGAGAGAAAGTAACCCAATGAAAAAGAAATTCACTTATTTCTCGCACCCTCATCAAACCTTCACCAGAATAGATCATATTTTTCTAACAATAGGAATGATACCAGAAATTATTGCATCAGATATAATTCCGATTCTGTGGTCTGACCATAATGCAGTATACACTACTATAGCCTCAGCCATACCAAAAGCGCATGACCCAACGTGGTACTTACCGGACATAATGCTCAAACACCCACTACATCAGATGGCCATTGAACAAGCTTTAAAGGAATACATATCAATTAATAATACAACAGACATTTCCCCAATAACACTGTGGGAAGCTCATAACCCTGTCTTGCGTGGTACAATACAAAGACAAATGGCACTATTTAAACGGGAACGCAAAAATCTAGCAAAAAAACTAGAACTCAATTTTAATGCAGCCTACATATCATTCTAAGATAATCCATCTCAGAGTACAAAATCTCATCTGGAAAAATCTAGATTGGAATACGATCTATTTCTCACTGAGTCAGTTGATAAATCCCTCAAACGCTCCAAACACAATTTCTACATGAATACAAACAAACCAGGTACATATTTGGCTCGGGCATTAAATTCAACTAACAAATCTTTCAAACCAATACGTTTAAAATTATCAAAAAATGTTTATACTTGTAATCCAGTTAAAATAGTCCATAAATTTCACTCACATCTCGCAACTTTATACAAGACAAACAATGAATTTAATCCTACAGAGACTGAATCCTTCTTCTCAAAAATAACCTTACCTGAGTTGTCTCAGAATCAAAAAAGCAGTTTGGATGAGCCTATAACTATAGATGAAGTTGCTAACACCATAAAAGACCTAAAACTTAACAAAAGACCAGGCCCAGACGGCTACTCGGCTTTATACTATAAAACATTCTCAGAAATACTCTCTCCCATTCTCACTGAAACTTTTAACAAACTTCTAGAAGGACATTCTTTTCGGCAAGAAACATTAATGGCAATTGTTTGTATGATCCCAAAACCCCTGTCTGATGATACTTCCTGTGTGAATTATCGGCCTATCTCTCTGTTAAACCTTGATATTAAATTATTAGCAAAAATAATAGCAAAACGCCTCAATAGCATTATAGGAAAATTAATACATAGAGATCAAGTAGGCTTCATGCCAAATAGACAGGCAGGCGATAATATACGCAGGGCAGTGTTATTGGCACATATTGCTAAAAAACGGAAAATCCCTTTATGTTTTCTATCTCTCAATTTTAAGAGGGCATTTGACACAGTATCCTGGCAATATATGCAATGTTCATTACAAAAATGGGGTTTTGGACCCCACTTTTTAACATGGATCAAAGCATTATATAATAAACCCAAAGCCTATATAAAATACGCTGGATACAAATCTGATGCCTTTAATATCGAAAGAGGTACCCGACAGGGTTGCTCATTATCTCCCTTATTAGTTGCCCTTATACTCGAACCCATGGCCCAATACATCAGAACAAACCAAACTATAACTGGCATTGAAGTAGGAGGTATTACACACAAATTATGTATATTTGCAGACGATATATTACTTTTTCTATCATCACCACAGGTCTCTGGTCCTAACTTAATACCAGCTCTTGATGGATTTGCAGCCCTATCTGGCCTTATGATTAATCCTAAGAAATGCCTAGTGCTTAATATTTCGCTCACAAACATGGAATTGATCCCGGCTAGGGCTGCACTCCCATTCACATGGGCAGAAAAATCAATCCCATATCTTGGAATTCATTTAACAGCATCTCATTCTGACTTATTCTCAACCAATTATCCTCCTGTATTAAGACAGATCACAAATCTAATAAAACAATGGTCGCAACTTCCTTTATCCTGGATAGGGAAGATTAATGCAATCAAAATGACTATTCTACCCAAATTGCTTTATCTATTCAGAGTCCTCCCTATTCCAATTCCTTCTTATTTTTTGAGAATAGTACAAAAAAAGAGCAACTTCATTTATATGGGGCTCTTCTAAACCACGTATACCTATACACACACTACATCTTCCCAAAAATAAAGGAGGCCTGGGATACCCTAATTTTACTAACTACTACAGAGCAGCACATTTGGCCAGTCTGTCCAAATACCATGCAAAACAGGAAATCCTATTATGGGTATTTATAGAGGCTTCAGAAAATGACCCTCTTTTAATATCAAACTTGTTATGGCTTGATCCTAAAGACCGCTTTAAAATTCATAATCCCATAACTAAACACTTCTTATCTCTCTGGGATAAACTAAAAACTAAATATCAGTTACAATCTCCACACAATCCTCTCCTTTCTTTTATCAGAAATCCAGCCTTTTATCCGGCATGGATCTACCGAAATTCTTTTAAAGCTTGGACAACATAAGGCATTCAGACACTAAATTACTTCATAGCATCTAAATCATTCCTTTCATTCCCATCGCTTAGAGAAAAATATGATCTACCAAACTCTGAGATATTTAGATATCTCCAAATCAAAAATTTCTATACACCATTCCTAAAGGGGGATACACCATTATCCCAATTATCCATTTTTGAATCAATCTGTACAAAAGATCCATTTGCTAAAGGTACAATTTCATCACTTTATAATCAATTATATGGAGTAGTAAATCTTAATAGACCCTCTTATGTTCAGAGGTGGGAGGAGGACCTGGGACGAACTTTAGAAGACATGGACTGGTCTAACATATGGCTCACATCTAAGTCATCCTCACCCAACATCTTAGCACTGGAGACAAATTATAAAGTCCTAACTCGCTGGTACCTTGTACCCGCTAGAGTGGCAAAATATTCACCTAATACCTCAGCTCTTTGTTTTCGAGGATGCCCAGAAATAGGCACACATTTACACATATGGTGGACGTGCCCATTAATCCAAACCTTCTGGAAGGAAGTCTTCGTGATTGCACCTAAAATATTTAAAAAAATAATACAACCAGATCCATATATAACTTTACTTAATCTAAAACCGGAATGGTTAACACTCTCTCAATTCAAACTTATGATCCAACTAATAACGGCTGCAAAACAAACAGTGGCCAAAGCATGGAAATCTCCTACATTGGTACTAGCAGAAACAATTCACAGAATGAATAATACAATGTCCCATGCTAAGATGGTAGCCATCGATCAAAATCAAATTCCAAAATTTGAAAAACTTTGGCATCCTTGGATAAAACAACAGTTCCTGTCAAATTTCAATGACTCTGTCCTGTTGCCATGGTAACAGATTAAATGACTTACAGAGACACCCATTCTAAGGCTTCAAAGAGAACTAAAAAGAATAATAAACTGACGAGCGGGACAACCTTGTGGACCATACCTTTGCCTTTCTACCCTTTTTCTTCTTTCTCTTTCCTTTTCTCCACCTTACGATTAAAGCTCATTATCAGAATTTATTTGACCTATATACACTCTACCTGTAAACAATATATATAGTAGGTATATATCATTTAAATACCTACAAAAGTAACTAAGGAAATGATATATATCTTTAATTTAGGTTTACGTGAACCCAATGTTTAATATTTGAAATTTCATGATATTTACCTATATAATCCCTACTGTAAAACAATGAGCTTACTTTATAGATCCTTGTAAACTTACTTTATGTATCTTTATAATATTGCGCTAAACAAAAATTATATATGTTGAGGTAGATAAATAATGCAATCTATCACCAAAAAAATTTTATCAAAATACATGGGTACGCACGCAGCGACGCTACCACGTGACCAGGAAGTAGGACGAGCTTCGCTTCCATGCTTGTATGCCGGCCGGTGATTTACTGATGCGATACTAAGTGCTTTTATTATGTAAGTGCAATACTTTGTTTATTAAATCTGCTTTTAAAACGTACTTCACCATGGAGAGTTTATTATTCTATTCTGGGTGGTATACTGACGATGTGGACTTCGTGTAATGAGGACTTATCAAGGTGCTTCTTGCCAGCTATATGTCAGCTTTTAACCCAATACAAGCCTGTGTATCACCGTGAGTCGGTAAGCACAATCTACAGCCACGGTGGTGGGGTTTTTCACTTCCCTCCCCCCCCCTGTTTTTGGTTGTTTATAAGTGCACACCTGGGTGATTGGTATGTCCGTATGTCCATGTCCAGCATTTAACATACTACACTATGGCCAGTCTTTTCTCTTGTGTTTGCTTCTTCCTGCATCCATTGAGGGGATTTTGATCTGACCACGGACGGTGCTGTTTGGTCCAATACCCCAGAGGCCCCGGCAAGGGTTTTTTGCCATCCGCATATTTCTTTGGAGTTCTGGTAAGAGCAATCATAGCTCATTTTGGATCAGCATTTTACATTTATATTGAATACCTACCACGTGGGAAATTTGGACTTTATTCATTTGATTTGTGTATTTTGATAAAATTTTTTTGGTGATAGATTGCATTATTTATCTACCTCAACATATATAATTTTTGTTTAGCGCAGTTTATATATAATTTTTTCTGTTTTTGGTGTTGTCGCACTGTTTACTGCTGCTTGTCCTTTTGTGCTTCTAGCGCGGAATTTTTTTTTTGCTTATCTTTATAATATTGTATACTCAATAAACTTCTTTTGACAAGGAAAGGAAGAAGGGGTTAAAGAGGGGTGGGTGGGGGAAGGTGTGCCTAGGTTCCGAGGAGAGCTGGGACAGAGTGTTAAGCAGCAGAGCATGGTAGTTTAGCCTACTATTTTATGAAAGAGTTCGGGATTAGAGAGTCATGGCAATATGACGGGCCCATGGTTCCCATGTATGTTTAAATTTCTCAGTTTTATCCAGAATGATGTTAGAGATTTTCTCCTGGTACATGACTAAGGAGACTTTCTGTTTGGCTGGAAGGATACTTTAGGAAGTTTCCACGCCCGGGCTATAGTAAGTTTGGCTCCTATGAGAATATAGTGGATTAGAATTTGGTCGTATTTAGTAATTTTAGGGATTCTTTGATTTAAGAGTGCTACTCTTGGGGTTTGTGGAATCGCCTTGCTGGTGACTTTGCGGATTAGATGGAAGATTTTGTTCCAGTAGCCTCTGGTTCGCGGGCATTCCCAAAAAATATGTAGGAGAGTACCCAGGTGACCACAACCCCTAAAACATAGGGGGAGGATTGTGGGTAAAATTTAGCTAACCTAGTAGGGACTAGGTACCACCGCATCATGATTTTGAGATCTGCTTCAGTAAGGGAAACATTTAGGATCCCCTTAAAGGCGGAAGCGAAATACCCATGCCAAGTGTCTAGGTCCCATTCAAATCCGACATCACGTTCCCAAGCCACCATATAGGGCGCTTTCACCTGTGGTTCGGCTAAAGCCGAATATATGAGCGATATTCCCCCTTTCATGTCCATAGCTGAGGAGCACCATTGTTCATATGGAGTGGTAGTAAGGGGTAGCGGTTCCTGAGAGAGAAGGGAGAGTAGGAAATGTCTCAATTGGTGAAAGCAAAACTTTTCAGATTGGGGCATTTCGAGTTTTGATATGCATTGGATCAATGTGATGGGTCCACTAGAGTTACAAAAATGACCTATTCTATATAAGCCCTTATCAAGCCACCACTGGAATGCTCTTATGTTCGAGCCTGGTGGAAAAAGGGGGTTATTAAAGATGTGAGCTAGGGGATGCCATTTAGATGTTAGAATGTTTAATTTATGCAGTGTGTCGCACAACGTGAATGAGTGTGAAAGGGAGGGGGAAAGGATTGGTGGTCTAATTTTATGGGGGCGCCAAAGTAGATAACCTATAGTGAAATTAGGTATGGCTTGTCTTTCCATCTTTATCCATTCTGGTTTTGGGCCTCTAGAGTAAACAGATGAAATTTGGCTAAGATGTGCTGCCTGGTAGTACCATCAGAGATTGGGCAGCCCAAGACCTCCTCTTTTTCTTGGTCTAAAGAGTGTTTTTTTGGGGAGCCTGTGATTCGATTTATTCCAGATAAATTGTATGATTGAAGATTGTAATTTACAGATATGTAATTTGGGGACGGGAATGGGGAGAGATCAAAATAGGTATAGGATCCGTGGGAGTAGAGTCATTTTAACCACATTCAAGCGCCCTAACCATGATAATTTCTGTAGTGGCCATTGATCAAGATCAGAGTGAAGTTTTTTGAACATCGGAGGGTAGTTAAAGCGGTATAGTTATTCCATTAGGGGGGTTAATTGAATGCCTAGGTATGGGATGGAGTTTGAACTCCATACAAAGGGGAAGTGGTCTTTTAAGGCTATCCACTACGAGTGAAGGGGTAGAAATGTTAAGTGCTATAGATTTGGCCATGTTCACTTGCAAGCCTGAAATCTGTCCAACTTTTTAAGAAGTGATAAGACATTGGGGGTGGAAATGAGTGGGGATGTGATAAAGAAAAGAACATCATCCGCGAACAACGCACATTTGTGTGAGGACTGACCACATTTAACACCATGGATGTCTGGGTGATTTCTTATTGCTATAGCCAAATTTTCTATGCCGATGGCAAAGAGTAGAGGGGATAAAGGGCAACCCTGTCTAGTCCCTTTGGTTATGGGGAAGGAATCAGATAAATGTCCTTGGATTCTGTTCTGGGCTTTAGGTTGGGAATAGAGAGCCTCGAGGAGACTAATGAAATGGGGGCCAAACCCCCATCTCCTTAATTTCCCAAAAAGATAAGGCCAGGTGATGGAGTAAAAAGCCTTTTGTAGATCTATGGATAAAAGGTAACCTTCTTGAGGTGGATTACCATCCCATTTTGATTGCAATAGGGATATGATATCTACTGTTCTCCTTATCTGACCTGGACCCTGTCTCCCCGGTATAAAGCCCACTTGGTCCCTGTGCACGTACGACCCTATAAAGGAACCTAGCCTATTATAGAGGACTTTTGTCATTATTTTCAAGTCGTTGTTCATGAGGGATATAGGTCTGTAATTACTAACCTGGCTCTGATCTTTACCCGGTTTGGGAATGACTGAAATGTAGGCTAAATTAGTCGCTCAATCTAAGGGTGAATCCCTCTTGAGGGAATTGAAGAACCGGACCAGATAAGGAGACAGTGTAGCTCCAAATTTTTTGTAATAAAGTGACGAGAAACCATCTGGGCCTGGGGCTGAGCTTGTTTTAATCCCTTTTATTACCTCCATATCCTCTTCTACAGAAATAGGGGCTTCCATTATAGAGCAATGGGATTCAGAGATTTGGGGAAGGGGGATACTATCAAAAAATTCATTGAGTTTGTGGGTACTTTCCTGATTGGGGTATGAGTATAGTTTAGAGTAAAAAGATTGGAACGTTTTTAGAATTGCCTTAGGGTTTTGTGTTAAGGAACCCGACAATGATTTAATTTTGGGTAGGGCTTGATATCTATGTCTGGGAGAACGTTTTGAGGCTAGCTGGGGGCCAAATTTGTCTGAGCTGAGGTAAAATCTCCCACTTACCCATTTTAAATGTTTTTCTACAGTGGATGTGAGAGCGGTGTTTAATTCGATCCTGGAAGCGTCCATTTTAGCTTGTGAGGCGGAAGTGGGGTGTTGCTTTTGTTTTTTACAAGTGAGTTGGAAGTTTTTTTGTAACTTTTTTAGACCTGTTTGTTTTTCTCGTTGTAATTGTGATGCCAATTGTATGAGATTGCCCCTTATTACTGTTTTATGAGCTCCCCATAAAGAACCTGGAGAAATTTCCGGCGTATCATTAAAACGGAAATATTCTAAAATGTCTTTTTCGATCATAGTACAGTGTGCAGGGTTGGAGAGGAAGGCTTCATTGAGGCGCCACAGTGGAGGGCTTGCTGTGTGTAGGAAATCACAGAGCTTGGTGGAGACCAAGGAATGGTCAGACCACGGGACATCGTTAATTGTTGCTCGGGAAGCTGAATGTATGTCAGTGGTGTGTAGAAAAATGTGGTCTATACGCGCGTAAGTTCTGTTGGGAGCGGAGAAGTGAGTGTAGTCTTTGGCATTCGGGTTTAATTCTCTCCATACATCAATCATTCCCAATGAATTTAGAAGTTGAGCAATACGAAGGCTCTGATTGGGGGGTCGTTTAAGTTTTGAGTGGCTTCCTGTCGATTTGTCAAGCATATGATTGAAGGCAATGTTTGAATCCCCTCCCATGATCACCTTGCCCTCCAAGTATGGGGAGAGAGAGGTGAGCAATAAGGAGAAGAAGGAAGCCTGTCCCTTATTGGGGGCATAGTATTATATAATGGAGAGAAGTATACCATTAATGTGGCCTTTCACAAGGATGTATCTTCTTTCTACATCTTTAACAGTTTGGGTCAAGGAAAAGGGGGTGCGTTTTGATATGAGAACAGCTTCTCCTCTTTTTTTGTCATCTGCGTTGGCTTAATAAAAGGTGGTATAATTACGGTGCAAAAAGGATGGGTTAAAGCTCTTTGGAAAGTGGGTTTCTTGAATAAGTACAACGTCCAACCTTCTGGAATGATAGCTATGAAAGGCTTTGCGTCTATTTATTGGGGAGTTTAGGCCTTGTGTATTGTGGGACACTATTTTGAGAGATGACTGTGGGGGGGGGGAATCGTCAGCCATGGACAATGTGTGGGGTATTCGTCAATAAAAAACTACTAATTCTTACCAGATCTAGGAGATAGGTTCCCTCCTTCCAGAGAATATGATGTTGGCCTCGGAATTCAGAGTATTGATCCTGGCCATCTCTCCTCAAAGGCACCTGGGAGGGAGAAAAAAGGGGTGGGGGGAGGAAAAGGGAAGAAAAAGAAGAGAGAGAAAAATAGAGGAAACTTAGAAAGAAGGAGTCCAGTGTAAAAGGAACCCTAGATCCTGTAATTGCAGGATCAAAAACCTGCACTGAACCCTTAAAAATAAGGGGTTCAGAAAAATAGACACAGCCCAAATTAGGGCCGCAAGTCTATTGCAACCAAGGGATCTAAATTCCTCTCAGTTACAATAGGTGAAGTGGCATGAGATTTCACTTCGGCCGCAGAGCGTTTGTTAGAACAGAAACAATAGAAACCGTGGGAGAAATCTCCCTATGACAATTACTTATTGTACTTTATCAGGAGGAACATTGAATGTTATCCAACTACTATCTCTAAAAAAGAAAAGGGGTGAAGTGACCTTTTTTAAACTGGAAAAAAGAATAAAGAATAAACATATAAGATATAAACAATATACGGACCAGCTTCATATCATGCTGAATAGTTCTGCTATGAAGGATTAATATAGCAGGTGAGGGTGAGGAGGGGAGGGGGAGTGCAAGGGGATGGAAGGGAAGGGGAATAGGGATAAGGGAGGTGGGGTGGGGTGAGAATAAGGAATGTCTCGAGCTAAGGCCTCAGCTTGAGACCTAGTATAAACATATTTGCAGTCCTCATACGATGAAGGGATAGTGTGCTTCCATTGCATTGGAAGATTTCGGCAAAAAAAAAGAATTAAAAGAAAAGAAAAAGAAGGGGGTTTTATAGGTGAAAAGGGAAATAGGTAGTAGCGGGTCTTGAAAAAGACCGTGGGTGTGTAGGAGAAGCCTCTACACAATCAAAAAAGGGTTTTGGGCCAGTTGATGAAGTGTTAACAGAGTTCATCTGGGGGGCATGGACTCCCGTTGTTTCTTCGTTTGCTGTTTCACCCACAGTGGGGTGAGGGGGCTGTTTGGAGGAGGCCTTTTGGATGAAGTTGGTCGATTCTCTGAGTTGTTTGGAGGCAGGTCTTGAGATATAAGCCCAAGGTGGAGAAGTAGTTGCTCGCCCATATGGAAGTTCGAGAAACTGTAGGATTTATCTTTGTAATGGAATTGTAGACGAAAAGGAAAGGCCCACCTATATTTGATTATTTTCTGTGAGAGAATGTCTAGAAGTGGTTTGAGTGATCTTCTTTTCTGGATTGTGGTTGGAGAAATATCCACGAAAATTTGGATTTTATTACCAAATAGAGTGATGTCTTCTTTGTAACGAGATCTTTTCATTATCTCTTCTTTTACTCTGTAAAAGTGTGGCTTGATCACTATGTCCCTGGGGCGTCCATCTTGGTTGTAGCACTCTGTGGGCTCTGTCCAATTCGAGCTTATTATCCGGGATGTCTGGGATGATTTCTTTGATTAAAGCTTGGATGGTGCTAGGGATATCTGTGTTAGCTTCAGGAATGCCTCGTACTCGAAAGTTATAGTGTCTGCTTCTATTCTCCAAATCTTCAATTTTAGCTAGAGCATTATCGAGTTGATCTTGCAAAGATTGGATACAGGTGGCGTGTTGGTTGGTGCGTGCTGCAGAATCATCTACAGCCTGTTCAATGGCATCCATTCTTGCCCCTAGACTCTGAAGATCTGCTTTAATTGAGGTGGTGATTTACATGGCATTCTGTGCTAGCCCTGTAGCAAGCATATCAGAAAAACAATTAAGAAGTTGTGCCATTTCTGGTGGATGATTAGTGATGATGGGGGAAGCCTGTGGAGAGTCTGCAATGCTATCACGGGAGTTGAGAAGGGGAGAGTATGAGTTGCCGTTCTGCATTCTGCTTCAGGAGAGATTCAGTAGAAGCAGGTGATGCCATGTAGCTTTGAGCCCCCAGGAGATTACTCACTTGTGCCGTGGCTGGTGTGGATAGAGCCGGAGGGAAAGCTGGGCCCTGCTGATTCACAGTGTCTCCGCATGGAGAAGTTGCGGCCGCCATCTTGGAAGGCACAGGGGGAGCTGAGCCAAAGTTCAGTTGCCGGTTAACGTCCTTTTTCAGCTGGGTTCCGGACATTTAGGCTGATGCCTGGAACTGTGAGGGTGCAGAATCTGGTGTTCCTGCTGCGGTTTGCTAAAAACAGCAATTGTGTGGAGCTCTGGAAGGCCGGAGCGGTGCGGAGCTCTCGGTCAGCGTGATGCTCCGGAGGTCCCGCGCATGCGCACTCCGGGTGAAAATATTTTTATGGTATATGTAGCAAAAGGTTTAAAAAGTTCACTTTTCCTTATATAGAATCAAAATTGAAAATATATTCAAATCAATTATCTTAGGATCTAAAAGTATGTATGGATACAAATGTGATGCATTTGAGGTATAAATTAATTTAGATAAGAAAATGATTAAGGTTGTTTAATCAATCATTTTGATAGGGAAATGTTAGAAGGTTTCTTTGATCTAATTATCTAATATTAACAAATGAATGAATGGATGAGATATTTTCAGAATAATTGATTTGAATATATATATTTATATCTCTTCTATGTGTGGAAAAAAGTGAAATTATATAAGATTTTTATATTTGTAAAAGTATACGCTGTTATAAGCTCATAAGCATTTCTTGGGAGAGTTCACATATGGCAATAATGAGTTGGTTTTCCTCACCTCCCCCATCACAGATGAGAAGGAAGGTTTTACATTACTTAAGATGAAAAAGTTTCAAAGTTTTAGTTAAGATCATAATTTCTTTATATTATAATATTTTTTGATTAGGATATTTTTATTAACATTGGGTTTTAAATGAATATAATATACATATTTATTTATGTAGTATTAGATTTAGGAGGTTAGGATATGTATGTTGTATATGTTAAAATAGGTTTACACACTGTTTTTGGTCACTCTTCAGGAATGTCGACCCCCACCCTTTTGTGAGGTGGGAGGGAAGCTAAAGCCCACAATTTTCTGTAGGACTACAAGTCAATTAGAAGCTTTTAACAGCTTCCCGACCAGCCGCCACAGTTTTACTGTGGCAGAATGGCACGGGTGGGCGAATCGCCACCATGTTACGTCAGCGATAAGATTCGTTGTAGAACCGATCAGTCTCCAGGCTCAGGCCAATGATTTATGGCCTGGACCTGCTGATCGGTCCTGACAAATGAAATCCTCCCCTGGCTGTGTAACTGTAAACACAGACAGAGGAAGTGATGTCATCTCTCCTTGTGTAATCCTTTTCGTTCCAGAGAGAGGAGAGATAACATCTAACTGTGAGTTGCACCTACACTACACTAACATCAGTAAACATAAGCACATATTTCACTCTCCGATCATCACCCCATTTAACCCCTTCACTCCTTGTCACCCAGTGCAGTGTTCATTTTTTTTTGATCACTGCACTGGTGTCATTAGTGACTCTAATCAGTGTTAGGGTACTTAGTATATGCCCAGATAGGTCTAGTGACCCCCCTAACCCCCCAATAAAGGTTTAACCCCTTGATCACCCCTGTCACCAGTGATTACTGTATTAGTGTCACGGGTGACGCTGGTTAGCTAGATTTTTTTTATAGCATCATGGCACCCACCAAATATTACCCAAAAAAGCTTTAACCTGGCGGGTGACATCAGTTTTTAGTGCCAGTCGGGGTCTGCGTTGCCCCAGGCAGCGTCAGATTAGTGCCAGTAGTGCTAACACCCACGCACGCACCATACACCTTCCTGTCTGAACAGATCAATATCTGATCAAAACTATATTAGCATCCCCAGCAGCTTAGGGTTCCCAAAAACACAGTGTTAGCAGGATCAGCCCAGATACCTGCTAGCAACTGCGTTTAGCCCCTCCGCCCAGCCCAGCCAAGTGCAATATCAATTGATCATGGTCACTTACAAAAAACACAACACATATAACTGCAGCATTCGCAGAGTCAGGCCTGATCCCTGTGAATGCTAACAGTTTTTTTGGTAGCATTTGAATCAGTCGCTGACAGTCAGGTGCTTTTTTCCTGTGAGTCTCACTACTGTACCAGTAAATTTAGAGACCAAAATGTCAAATTGAAGGTACACTAGTGAAGAGGCCTACACATTTCCGAGCATGACATATAGTGAAGAGGAAGTCACTCATCTGTCAGATTCAGGCTCAGAATACAAACCAGTAGACAGAAGCACTGACCATAGAGACCCAAGTAATACCAATTTTTTGGGTATAGATAAATATAGGCCACAGTGGAGGGAGAGTTGTCTGGTTCAGAGTATCTCTAAATTGGAGATGTCCTGGGTTTACATGATTAAAAGTTACACTCCTTATGGATTAAACATCGATGTTGATGTGAACTCGTTTATCGATAATTCATAGTGTATCGTTATTATTCTGAGCTAATGTTTACTTTCCCTTTGGTGTTGCTATCTAGTATCATGAAGTGGTAACACTTATTGTAAACCAGATGTGAGTCCTGGGCAGCCATGTCAATTTTATTAGGCGAATCCCATCAACATCTTTCCAACTTGATTGGTTTTCAGGGCCCTGTACGCAGTTAGACTGCCAAAAAGTCTCACACATGTGGTATCCGCATACTCAGGAGAAGCAGCAGAATGTATTTTGGGGTGTAATTCCACATATAACCATGCCATGTTTGAACAATATATCATTTAGTGACAACTTTGTGTATAAAAAAAAATGTAATTTTCTCGAAAATTGTGGCAAAATATAAAATATTTCATGGACTCAACATGCCTCTCAGCAAATAGCTTGTAGTGTCTTCTTTCCAAAATTGGGTCATTTGGGGGGGGGTTGTGCTATCTTGACATTTCATGGCCTCCAAAAATGTGATAGCTAGTGAGGAAGTGAAATCACCATTTTACGCCCCTAGAAAGCCTGAAGGCAGTGATTGGTTTTCGGTATCCCCGTACTCAGGAGAAGCAGCAGAATGTATTTTGGTGTGTAATTTCACCTATGCCCATGGCATGTTTATGCACATGTGGCTGAATGCATTTTGGCCTGAATATATGGCTAAAATTGAGTTTATTGGATTTTTTAATAACAAAAATAGAAAATATATATTTTTTCAAAATTTTAGGTCTTTTTCCATTTATATTGCAAAAAATAAAAATTGCAGAGGCAATCAAATACCATCAAAAGAAAGCTCTATTTGTGGGAAAAAAGGACACAAATTTAGTTTGGGTACAGCATTGCATGACTGCGCAATTACCAGTTAAAACAGCACAGTGCAAAATTGTAAAAAGTGCTCTGGTCATTGAGCAGTGGTTAAACCAGCCCTTTTAAAGATAAAGTGGGGGTCAGTTTTTAGGAGTAAAAAGCTAGTAACAGAGGACTGAAAGGCAGATTCTACTACAGACTCACTCCACGACACATTGCTGCCACACACACACATCTGATTCAATCTTAAGAATATAATACATTATTAATGACATTCTATACTTTGATATTGTTCTTGTAATATTTTGCTATTTTTATTATTAAATCAATTTTTGAGTTTTTACACGAGAACGGAACAGACTTTCTTGGAACTTTTCTCATCAATATGAATTATCCAATATTGATATTATTATCGTAAAAACGGGAATCTAACAGAATAAAAATAGTGATGGATAGAAAATAGATGTGGGATGTGTATTAGCAGTTTATGCACTAGATCTTACTTCATGATATAAAGGAATATTTTTGGTTACCCCTGGTTAAATGGATATATTATACCTAAAGAGTCTGGTATGGATTGGGGGGACCCCTACGCCTTTTTTTTAAATTTGGCACAGGGTTCCCCTTAATTTCCATATCAGACCTGAAGGGCCTGGTATGGATTTTAGAGGGACCCCCACGCATTTTTTTTTTTACATTTTGATTCGGAGTTCCCCTTATCATTCATACCAGACCCAAAGGGCCTGGTAATGGACAGGGGGGATCCCATGCTTTTTTTTTCAATTATCTGTATCTATATTGCCGAGACCCGACAATACATTACAGCTGCGATCAAATTTAAATGACAATTTTTCCTTTAGAAATTTAATTTTGCTGTGGTACTGTTCTAAACACAGGAAAAATGTGCCACTGTTCTGTTCTCACTACACGTTTGCCCCTGGTGTGTATGTAGCTCAACATACAGCTTAACCACTTCAGCCCCGGAAGGATTTACCCCCTTCCTGACCAGAGCACTTTTTACAATTTGGCACTGCGTCACTTTAACTGCTAATTGCGCGGTCATGCAATGCTGTACCCAAACGAAATTTGCGTCCTTTTCTTCCCACAAATAGAGCTTTATTTTGATGGTATTTGATCACCTCTGCCGCTTTTATTTTTTGCGCTATAAACGGAAAAAGCCCGAAAATTTTGAAAAAAAATGATATTTTCTACTTTTTGTTATAAAAAAAATCCATTAAAATCAATTTTAGTCATACATTTAGGCCAAAATGTATTCGGCCACATGTCTTTGGTAAAAAAAATGTCAATAAGCGTATATTTATTGGTTTGCGCAAAAGTTATAGCGCCTACAAACTAGGGTACATTTTCTGGAATTTACACAGCTTTTAGTTTATGACTGTCCATGTCATTTCATGAGGTGCTAAAATGGCAGGGCAGTACAAAACCCCCCCCCAAATGACCCCATTTTGGAAAGTAGACACCCCAAGGAAATTGCTGAGAGGCATGTTGAACCCATTGAATATTTTTTTTTTGTCCCAAGTGATTGAATAATGACAAAAAAAAAATTACAAAAAGTTGTCACTAAATGATATATTGCTCACACAGGCCATGGGCATATGTGGAATTGCACCCCAAAATACATTCAGCTGCTTCTCCTGAGTACGGGGATACCAAATGTGTGGGACTTTTTGGGAGCCTAGCCGCGTACGGGGCCCCGAAAACCAAGCACCGCCTTCAGGATTTCAAAGGGCATACATTTTTGATTTTACTCCTCACTACCTATCACAGTTTTGAAGGCCATAAAATGCCAGGATGGCACAAACCCCCCCCCCCAAATTACCCCATTTTGGAAAGTAGACACCCCAAGCTATTTGCTGAGAGGCATGTTAAGTCCATGGAATATTTTATATTTGGACACAAGTTGCGGGAAAGTGACAATTTTTTTTTTTTTTTTGCACAAAGCTGTCACTAAATGATATATTGCTCAAACATGCCATGGGCATATGTGGAATTACACCCCAAAATACATTCTGCTGCTTCTCCTGAGTACGGGGATACCACATGTGTGGGACTTTTTGGGAGCCTAGCCGCGTACGGGGCCCCGAAACCCAAGCACCGCCTTCAGGATTTCAAAGGGCATAAATTTTTGATTTTACTCCCCACTACCTATCACAGTTTTGAAGGCCATAAAATGCCAAGATGGCACAAACCCCCCCCCCAAATGACCCCATTTTGGAAAGTAGACACCCCAAGCTATTTGCTGAGAGGCATGTTGAGTCCATGGAATATTTTATTTTTTGACACAAGTTGCGGGAAAGTGACAATTTTTTTTTTTTTTTTTGCACAAAGTTGTCACTAAATGATATATTGCTCACACAGGCTATGGGCTTATGTGGAATTGCACCCCAAAATACATTCTGCTGATTCTCCTGAGTATGGGGATACCACATGTGTGGCACTTTTTGGGAGCCTAGCTTCATACGGGGCCCCAAAATCCAATCACCGCCTTTAGGATTTCTAAGAGCGTTAATTTTTGATTTCACTCCTTACTACCCATCACAGTTTTGAAGGCCATAAAATGCCAAGATAGCACAAAACCGCCCCAAAATGACCCCATTTTGGAAAGTAGACACCCCAAGCTATTTGCTGAGAGGCATGGTGAGTATTTTGCAGCTCTCATTTGTTTTTGAAAATGAAGAAAGACAAGAAAAACTTATTTTTTTTTCTTTTTTTAATTTTCAAAAGTTTGTGACAAAAAGTGAGGTCTGCAAAATACTCACTATACCTCTCAGCAAATAGCTTTGGGTGTCTATTTTCCAAAATGGGGTCATTTGGGGGGGGGTTTGTGCCATCTGGGCATTACATGGCCTCCGAAACTGTGATAGGCAGTGAAGAGTGAAATCAAAAATTTACGCCCTTAGAAAGCCTGAAGGCGGTGCTTGGTTTTCGGGGTCCCCTATGCGGTTAGGCTCCCAAAAAGTGCCACACATGTGGTATCCCCATACTCAGGAGAATCAGCAGAATGTATTTTGGGGTGCAATTCCACATAAGCCCATAGCCTGTGTGAGCAATATATCATTTAGTGACAACTTTGTGCAAAAAAAAAAATAAATTGTCACTTTCCCGCAACTTGTGTCAAAAAATAAAATATTCCATGGACTCAACATGCCTCTCAGCAAATAGCTTGGGGTGTCTACTTTCCAAAATGGGGTCATTTGGGGGGGTTTTGAACTGTCCTGGCATTTTATGCACAACATTTAGAAGCTTATGTCACACATCACCCACTCTTCTAACCACTGGAAGACAAAGCCCTTTCTGACACTTTTTGTTTACATGAAAAAATTATTTTTTTTTGCAAGAAAATTACTTTGAACCCCCAAACATTATATATTTTTTTAAAGCAAATGCCCTACAGATTAAAATGGTGGGTGTTTCATTTTTTTTTTTCACACAGTATTTGCGCAGCGATTTTTCAAACGCATTTTTTGGGGAAAAAACACACTTTTTAAAATTTTAATGCACTAAAACACACTATATTGCCCAAATGTTTGATGAAATAAAAAAGATGATCTTAGGCTGAGTACATGGATACCAAACATGACATGTTTTAAAATTTCGCACAAACGTGCAGTGGCGACAAACTAAATACATTTTTAAAAGCCTTTAAAAGCCTTTACAGGTTACCACATTAGATTTACAGAGGAGGTCTACTGCTAAAATTACTGCCCTTGATCTGACCTTCGCGGTGATACCTCACATGCATGGTGCAATTGCTGTTTACATTTGACGCCAGACCAACGCTTGCGTTCGCCTTTGTGCGAGAGCAGGGGGGGACGGGGGTGCTTTTTTTTTTTTTTTTTTTTTTATTAATTTTTTGATTTTTTATCTTATTTTTAAACTGTTCCTTTCATTTTTATTTTTTTTTAAATCATTTTTATTGTTATCTCAGGGAATGTAAATATCCCCTATGATAGCAATAGGTAGTGACAGGTACTCTTTTTTGAAAAAAATGGGGTCTATTAGACCCTAGATCTCTCCTCTGCCCTCAAAGCATCTGACCACACCAAGATCGGTGTGATAAAATGCTTTCCCAATTTCCCAATGGCGCTGTTTACATCCGGCGAAATCTAAGTCATGAAATGCTCGTAGCTTTCAGATTCTTAGGCCATAGAGATGTTTGGAGCCATTCTGGTCTCTGATCAGCTCTATGGTCAGCTGGCCGAATCACTGGCTGCATTCTCAGGTTCCCTGTTGGGACAGGAGAGCCAGAGAAAAACATGGAAGACGGTGGGGGGCATTTCCTCCCACTGCTTGTAAAAGCAGTCTAGAGGCTAATTAGCCGCTAGGATTGCTTTTACATGAAAGCCGACCGCTGGCTGAAAAGAATGATACCAAGATGATACCTAAACCTGCAGGCATCATTCTGGTATAACCACTCAAAGTCCAGCAACATACCAGTACGTTGCTGGTCCTTGTTGGGCATATATTGTAAACTTTTTTTTCATGCAGCCTGTGGGCTGAACGAAAAAAAGATATTGATCGGTGGGTATGCCCACCATTAGAATACCTCCCTTCATCCACCCACTTCTAATGATGGGCATACATGCACCATTTATATATGCCGAAGCATGGGGGCATCCTCCCGCAAAAGGCAGGAGCAAATTGCTCCTCCACCCACTGCCCCCACGCTTCGGCATATATGCTGAAGTATGTAACTGTGGTGGTGAAATCACCTCCGACAGTGCTGGAGTCACGGCTTTATGTATCGTGGGAGCAAACGCTGTTGCTGTCAAGATAAATAAATCCGCGCTGCAACTGAATGGCGTACCTGCTAAGCAAATGATGGTTAACAAAAAACAAAGTAACATTACAGTATAACAGTAATACTTACCATACCTGCAAAGCAAATACAAAAAAAAACCATAGTAAAAAATAAAACATTTAACGCAACCTGTGCCTACCTAAAATATATATATGCCGAAGCATGGGGGCATCCTCCCGCAAAAGGCAGGAGCAAATCGCTCCTCCACCCACTTCTGCCCCCACGCTTCGGCATATATGCTGAAGTATGTAACTGTGGTGGTGAAATCACCTCCGACAGCGCTGGAGTCACGGCTTTATGTATCGTGGGAGCAAACGCTGTTGCTGTCAAGATAAATAAATCAGTGCTGCAACTGAATGGCGTACCTGCTAAGCAAATGATGGTTAACAAAAAACAAAGTAACATCACAGTATAACAGTAATACTTACCATACCTGCAAAGCAAATACAAAAAAAAACCATAGTAAAAAATAAAACATTTAACGCAACCTGTGCCTACCTAAAATATATATATGCCGAAGCATGGGGGCATCCTCCCGCAAAAGGCAGGAGCAAATCGCTCCTCCACCCACTTCTGCCCCCACGCTTCGGCATATATGCTGAAGTATGTAACTGTGGTGGTGAAATCACCTCCGACAGCGCTGGAGTCACGGCTTTATGTATCGTGGGAGCAAACGCTGTTGCTGTCAAGATAAATAAATCCGCGCTGCAGCTGAATGGCGTACCTGAAAACAAAAAAATGTTTAAAACACAGTAAACTATAAAAAAATTACATACCTGAAAAGCAAACATGATAAAACATAACAATAAAACAATGCAGAATAGAATACAGTAAAAAAGAGCAGAACAATAGAGAGAAAATAGAGAGAGAGAGAACAATAAAATGACAACTATTTTTGTTTTTTTTATTTTATATTTTTTTGTGTATTTTTTTTTTTTTTACTTTTTTTTTTTTATAACTGTAACTTTTAAAACTGTAACGGTTCCAGGTTTGGGTCTCTCAAAATGCGATGGCATCTTGGGAGACCCTGTGGAAGTGTGTCCTAGTCTGTGCAGTGCTGTACCCTACGCTAATACTCAACTAGTGTATGGTAGCGTTCAAAACATTCACCAATGCAAAGACCAGGATTGCCAGGACAGGAGGGACAATAATACCGGGTGTCACGCCTAAATCCACGCTTTCTGCAGACACAACATTTTCTTTGGGGGGCTCGTTGGGTAGGGGTACTCTGGAGGACATAAGGAAAATGCCTCTCATGCAGCCGGCCTACTGCATTTGGATTGGGAAGGTGAGGTGGAGCACTGTCTGGAAACAGAAGGGCTCTGACAATCTCTTCCTGGAATTTAAGGAAGGATCCAGTCCGTCCTGAAGCTCTGTATAGCACATGAGCGTTCAGCAAAGCCAATTGAAATAAATAAACAGACACTTTTTTGTACCAGCGTCTGGCCTTACGGGCAATTAGGTACGGCGCCAACAACTGGTCGTTGAGGTCCACCCCTCCCATATTAAGGTTGTATTCGTGGACACAGAGGGGTTTCTCCACAACACCAGTCGCCGTAGTAATTTGGGTCGTCGTGTCTGCATGAAGGGAGGTGAGAACGAAAACATTCTTCTTATCCCTCCACTTCATAGCGAGCAAATTATTATACTTCAAGCAGGCTCTCTCCCCCAGCCTAAGACGAGACTCTACAAGCCGCTGGGGAAAGCCCCGGCGATTAGGTCGCACGGTGCCACATGCTCCAATCTGCTGATCAAACAAGTGACTAAAAAGTGGCACGCTCGTATAATAATTGTCCACGTACAAGTGGTACCCCTTTCCAAATAAGGGTGACACCAAGTCCCACACTATCTTGCCAGCGCTTCCTATGTAGTCAGGGCAGTTTATCGGCTCTACGTGACTATCTTTGCCCTCGTGAACCATAAATCTACATGTATAGCCTGTGGCCCTGTCACAGAGCTTATACATCTTGACCCCGTATCTGGCACGCTTGCTGGGAAGGTACTGTTTGAAGGACAAGCGGCCAGAAAACTTAATCAGGGACTCATCAACGCAGACAACTTGATGGGGGGTAAACAAGTCTGCAAAACGTTGGTTGAAGTGGTTTACGAGGGGCCGAATTATCTTGCCAGCGCTTCCTATGTAGTCAGGGCAGTTTATCGGCTCTACGTGACTATCTTTGCCCTCGTGAACCATAAATCTACATGTATAGCCTGTGGCCCTGTCACAGAGCTTATACATCTTGACCCCGTATCTGGCACGCTTGCTGGGAAGGTACTGTTTGAAGGACAAGCGGCCAGAAAACTTAATCAGGGACTCATCAACGCAGACAACTTGATGGGGGGTAAACAAGTCTGCAAAACGTTGGTTGAAGTGGTTTACGAGGGGCCGAATTTTGTAGAGCCGATCGTATGCAGGGTCTCCACGAGGACGACAGAGTTCATTGTCGTTGAAGTGCATGAACCGCAAAATCTGCTCGTATCGTGCCCTGGCCATTGAAGCAGAGAACACGGGCATATGGTGAATTGGGTCAGTGGACCAATATGACCGCAACTCACTCTTTTTGGTTATGCCCATGTTGAGGGAAAGGCCCAGAAAGATCTTAAATTCGGAGACCGTAATTGGTCTCCAATCTCTGGCAAGGGAGGACTGGGGATTAGCGGCGATGTGTTGACCAGCGTACAAATTGCTTTGGTCCACAATAGATTTATAGAGATCTTCGGTGAAAAACAGTGAATAAAAATCCAGTGGCATAAAGTCAACTGTTTCCACCTGAATTCCGGGTTGGCCAGTGAAAGGGGGAAGTACGGGTGCTACAGAAGTGGTGGGTACCCAATTCGGATTGGCGAATGCAGCAGGAAGGGCACTATGGGCACGACGAGCCTGTCTTTGTCTTATTGGTGGCAGCGGGACACTAGTTGTGCTTGCCACCTCGCCAGCTTGAACTGCACTTATGGGACTCGCCACGTCACCACGTGATACTGCAGTGCTGGATGTACGACCAGGGTGTACTAGGCCGCTGGTGCTTGCCAGTTCACCAGAAGGAGTAGCGGCACTAGTACCTCTCTGCTCCCTACGAGAGCCCTGCGGTTCTTGCACTTCAAGGACAGAAGAAGAAGATTGGGCTCTGGTACGCCTGACCTTGACAGGGACCACAACTCCATTGTCAGAGCTATCTGTCATGGAGACGCTGTCGTCTACAGGATCATATTCTCAGCCTGAATCTGACAGATGAGTGACTTCCTCTTCACTATCTGTCATGCTCAGAATCCTGTAGGCCTCTTCACTAGTGTACCTTCTATTTGCCATTTTGGGCTCTAAATTTAGGGGTACACTAGTGAGACTCACAGGCAAAAAAGCTCCTGACTGTCAGCGACTGATTCAAAGCGCTACCAAAAAACTGTTAGCGATCGCAGGGATCAGGCCTGACTCTGCGAACGCTACAGTTATGTGTGCTTAGTGTTTTGTGACAGTTATCGATCGATACTGCACTTGGGTGGGCTGGGCTGGGCCGGGCCGAGGAGCAAAACGCAGGTGCTAGCAGGTATCTGGGCTGATCCTGCTAACACTGCGTTTTTTTGGGGGACCCTAAACTGCTGGGGAGTATAGATCTGATCGGATCAGATATTGATCTAGCACTAAGGGAGGTGTATGCTGCGTGCGTGGGTTTTAGCGGTACTGGCGCTAACCTGACACTGCCTGGGGCGACGCAGACCTTATCTGATCCTAAAAACTTAACTTCTATCACCGCCGGGCAATTAGGGGGTTAAACCTTTATAGGGTAATAAACGGCGGGTGCCCTAAAACTGTAATAAACTACAATAAACTACAAAAAACAAACCAACTAACCAGCGTCACCTGTAACAATTATATGGTGATTGCTGGTGAAAGGGTTAACTAGGGGGCAATCAAGGGGTTAAAACCTTTAGTAGGTAGTATATGGGGGTCCCTGTCGCTATAAAACACTGACAGCGAACCTATATACTTACCTCCCTAACTAGCGTCACCTGTGTCACTAATACAGCGATCAGAAAAACGATCGCTTAGTGACACTGGCGACGGGGGGTGATCACGGGGTTAAAACTTTATTAGGGGGGTCAGGGGGGTACCCTGGACCTAAAGGGGGGTACCCTAGACCTAAAGGGGGCTAACCTAACTGCCCTAACACTTGTAACTGTCACAAACTGACACCAATGCAATAAATTAGAAAAAAAAAAACCTGCTATTGGTGTCAGAGTGACAGGGGGTACAGGGGGGTGATCAGGGGGTGATCGGGGGGTGACAGGGGGGTGACAAGTGTGCCTGCGTGTTCTACTGTATGTGTAGTGTTGGTGCACTTACTTGGATGTCTTCTCTCCTCGGCGCCGGACGAAAAGACCGGCTCGAGGAGAGATGACATCACTTCCTCTGCTTCTGTTTACATTCACAGAAGCTGAGGAAGCTTGTCATTGGCCAGGAGCGATCGCGAGGGGGGGGCCACGAATGAGTGGCCTCCCCCTCACCTTTGATCGACCCTGACCTCGATCCGACCGCCGCAGGCACCGGGGAGGGGTCCGATCGGACCCCCCACCCGCGGTCAGGCAGGGACGTACAGGTAAGCCCTTTTGCCTGCCCGTGCCGCTCTGTCGACGTACATCGTCGTGCGGCGGTCGGCAAGTGGTTAAACCTTGAATCCTAAAATAACCAGGATGTACACGTGTGGTGAAACTAGAAATAATCAGATAAATGAACATATAATAATTACATGAACATAAACCAATGTCCACTAGGTATACAGGTAAACAATCTTTTAGCAAACCAGCGATGCTGCCTTAGAAGGACCAGGATTTTCCTCTGAAACATGTGGTGCAGGCTTAGCTGGCTCCCATGCGGTCTGTCCCAATGGTGAAGATGAAAGGGACTCTTGTAGGAAGTGGAGCTAGTTCCCAGTGATATGACAGGAAATGTATATTAACCATAGAACACTGCCCATCAATAGTCTTTTGTTAGAGTGGCATCTAGTGGAAAATGTTGGTATTGCAAGTCCAGAAGATATTATTTTTCCTTATAGGCTGAAGGCATGACAGCCACTTTACAGGCATACTATAGACACCTCCCAAACACAATATTGAATATTTAATTTTTATTATTTTACTTTAAGCATTAAAAAAACCCTGCTCCTGAAAAAAAATGGTAATTTTTTTTTTTTTAAATTGCATTGATACCTGTTCCTTGGGGCAGGACTCAGGTCCCCAAACACTTTTTATGGCAATAACTTGCATATAAGCCTTTAAAATTAGCACTTTTGATTATTCATGTTCGTGTCCCATAGACTTTAACGGTGTTCGTGTGTTCTGCCAAATTTTTTGCCTTTTGCATGCTCTGCTGTGAACTGAACAGGATGGTGTTTGGCTCATCTCTAATCTCTGCCTTCTGCCTGGTCACATCTCTAGAGATACTCTCCTGTGTTCTTGTTAAAGACTTGCTTGGCTGGCATTCCTTCTGGCTCCAGATTCTGCTTGCTGTTCTAATACGCTGTTCTTGGGCTCCCTGACATTTTGGCTTGTCTGACTATCTGTTCTGGTTCCTGAACTCTGGCTATGTTTTGACTACGTTTACCCTCTTTACCTTTTTTTATTATGATTAAACAAGTGTGATTTAACTGTACTTCTGTCTCAGTCTGATTCATGGTTTCTGACAGTAGGTGAAAGCCATGAATTCAGAAGATGCAGTAAATCCACTTGTTGCTAATATTTTTCCAGATTGGATGAGCAGGATCACCGCATGGATTAGTTTGCCATGACGTTACAAACGCCCTTGAGACGCACAGCTCACCTGGAATCTCCCACTGTGGCTGCTCCGGTACAGCCTGTGTTGCAGGCCATCCCTGCTGCTGCTCCAGTCTCTGTGCAGGCACCCGCCTCGAGAATTACCTCTATAAGAGGTATATTTGGTTACGCTCCTCTTCCCCAGCAATTTGGGGGTGATCCAGTCCAATGCAAAGGGTTTCTCAACCAGGTTGAGATATACTTTGAGATGCTGCTCCAGGTGTATAGAAGCAAAGTAGGTTTTGTAATATCTTTGCTTTCTGAGAGAGCCTTGGCCTGGGCCAGCCCTTTATGGGAGACGCAAAAAAACTGTTGTCTTGAGTTACCCTGAGTATGTAGCTTCTTTTAAAAGGGTATTTGACGTTCCCGCACGCTCCATTTCTACTGCCAAGTGCCTATGTCCATCAAACAGAATACAAGAATTGTTGCCGATTACGCCATTGAACTCTGTACTCTGGCAGCAGAGGTTGCGTGGAACAATGAGGCCCTCGTGGCTGCTTTTTCTCATGGTCTCTCGGATACCATAAAGGATGAGATAGCAGCCTGAGATATACTCAATGAGCTAGAGAAGTTGATCACGTTTGCCATCCTCTTTGACGCCAGACTCAGAGAAACACTCTTTTTTAAGGAGGGCTTGCGGAAGCCTCCTGTACATTTGCCTCTGAGCTTTGCAGTCCCACCCTTGCCTCCCTCACCTCCCATGTCTCCTGGTACGGAGTCGGTCAGTGAAGATGAACCCATGCACTTGGGCTTCACGCATTTCTCTGCAAGTGAGAGAACCCTTAGAAGGATGAAGAGATTATGCCTTTAATGTGGCCAGGCAGGTCACTTTTTGAAGTCTTGTCCTACCTGTCCAGGGAATGCCTGAACCTTGAGGTCCTGTCATGGGCAGAACTTAGGTGGCGTTGTTTCGTCCTCAGTTATACTGAAGGCTAAGCCCCTTGTTTCGGTTACCCTTTCTTGGGCTGAGTCGTCCGTCGAGATACAGGCTCTAATCGACTCTGGGGCTGCAGGCCTGTTCATTGATGCTGCCTTTGTATCGAAGCACTTGATTCTACTGCAGCTGCATGACACTCCACTTGCCGTTGAGGCTCTTGACGGGAGACCTCTACAGTCTGCCCATGTGAATCATGTGACTGTTCCATTGTTCATGGCCGTAGTGGCTCCTCACCATGAGATAATCCAATTCCAAGTTATTTCCTTTATCCTTAGTTACAGAGGCACAACCCCTCTTTTGATTGGCTCCGTGCTGAGGTTCTCTTCTGGTCATCACAATGCAGTAAGTCATGGTTCCAGAAGTTAGCCAAGGTCCTGTGCACCTCTTCAGTCTCCTTCCTACTGCTATTTTAGCGTTGTCTTTTACAATGGTCAAGCCGATAGTTTGCCTCCACACTGATCGTATGATTGCGTAATTGACCTTCAACCTAGTGCCATACCCCCTCATGGCCTGGTTTAACCTTTGATGGTTTGATAAGGCCATGGAGGAGTATGTTGCAGATGCACTTTCTCAAGGTTTCATCCGCAAATCCTCATCTCCTGCTGGTGCTAGTTTCTTCTTTGTGAAGAAGAAGAGTGGAGAACTGAGACCTTGTATTGATTATAGGGATCTATCAGTTATTTGACTGCCTCAAGGGAGAAACAGTTTTCACAAAGCTTGATTTGAGAGGGGCATACAATCTCAAGAGGATTAAGGAGGGCGACAAGTGAAAAACAGACCATTATGACTACCTTGTAATGCGTTTTGGCCTTTGTAACGCCCCTACAGTTTTCCAGGTATTTATTAACGATGTCCTCCGAGATTTGTTGCAGTTATGTGTGGTGGTTTATCTCGAAGATATCCTCATATTTTCCAAGTCCCTGGAGAGCCGCCACACAGATGTCTGTCGCGTGCTTCAGAAACTAAGAGGAAACCATCTTTATTGTAAATTGGAGAAGTGTGAATTCCATCGTAAACAGGTTAAATTCCTGGGTTATGTCATTTCCACTGCTGGTTTTTTGATGGACCCAGAGGAACTTTCAGCAGTCCTACAGTGGCCCCAACCCATGTGTTTATGTCCTCTGCAGCATTTTCTTGGCTTTGCCAATTATTATCGAGAAGTTTATTCGTAACTTCTCGTCTCTCGTCCCCTGACTGATATGACTAGAAAGGACGGTAACCCACAGAGTTGGTCCCAGGAGTCCATTAAGGCCTTTGAGAGTTTCAAGGTTGCCTTTGGTTGCCTTTGTTTCTGCTCCTGTGTAGGCACATCCTGATCCTACATTACCTTTTATCCCTGTTGTTGATGCTTCTGAGACTGGAGTTGGCGCTTTTCTGTCTCAATGTTCTACCTCTGAGAGCGCTATGCATCCTTGTGGCTACTTTTCCAAGAAACCTGCGGAGTGCAATTGTCAGGAAATGTTCCATCCGCTGGTAATATCTGTTATTTGGCATGCAGTACTGAGGTCCATCAGCAGGTGTCTCCTGGCAGTTTGGAACTGTCAGGAGAGCTTTTCCCTGTTAATGTCATCTTTGGGCCGCAGTACTGGCGTCCACCAGCGGATGGATCCTGGCAGTATGGAGCAGGTATTCCCCTCTGCAGACAGCGGATGGATCCTGGCAGTATGGAGCAGGTATTCCCCTCTGCAGACAGGTGTCACCTGACGTTAATTAGCAGAGCTGCAGTATAAATACCCAGCAATTGCACACTTATGTTGCCCTGGTATTGTCCTTGAGCCCTGATCTGCATCCTGTTACCCTGAAGCCTGATTCCTGGAACCTGGAACCTGGAGATCCTGTTTCCTGTCTGTTACCTGAACCCTGAACCCTGGACTCTGGACTCTGAGCCTTGTACCTGACCCGTCCCTCCTGTCATCCATCCATCCTCTCTTGTCCTGTTTATCTCCCTTCCCAGCTACTGATTCCGTGTTTATGACCCCGGCCTGGCTTGACTACGATTCTGGTACTCCCTCTTGATACATATGCTGGTTGGTTTTATATCACTGATTGTTTGGTTGTTCACATGTATTTGTGGTGTGTTCACATATACATAGTTACATAGTTACATAGTTACATAGTTAGTAAGGTTGAATAAAGACACCAGTCCATCCAGTTCAACCTGAGTGAGTGTGGGTCTACAACCCTGACCCTTGTCCCTAACCCTGAACATCGCACACTCACATCAATCCCTACCCTCAATCCAAGGTCCCCATTCATATACTAGGGCCAATTTTGGACCTATGCATCTTCCTTAAATAAACTTTCACCTATTTATGTCTGGTTCACTCTGTCGCAGTCACACAGTTCTGGTCACATCTGGTTTATGACAGCAATTAAGAGATTGGTGAAAGAGAGCTGTTAGCGATCATTTTAGCCCTGAAAGAATGGAGACATCTCCTCAAAGCTACCACTGTTCCGGTTCTCATTCTTACTGACCATAAGAATCTCACATTCTTGTCTGAGGCTAAACGCCTCTCTCCCAGAAGGCCACAATGGGCTCTTTTCTAGTCTAGTTTCAATTACATTGTCTCATTTTTACCCGGTACTAAGAATGTAAGGGCTGATGCTTTGTCACAACAATTTTCCTCCACTTCCAAGATGGAGTCGGTTCCGATTCCAGTGATTCCTTCTGAAGTCTCACTTCTCATTTGGGTGACAAAATTCTTGCTGCTCAGGTCCATGCTCATCCTGAGAAACCTTGTGACCACTGTTTTGTCCCAGAGAGTCTCCATACTGCCGTGCTCCAGACTTACCTTTCTCCTAAGGCTGCTGGTCACCCTGGGAAGAATCAACTCGTTTGGGCCATTTCCCAATAATTCTTGTGGCCTAGTCTACGTGTTGATGTAACCGCCTTCGTAGCTGCCTGTTCCGTGTGTGCTCAGAGTAAGACTCTACGACACCTTCCAGTGGGCCTCCTACAACCCATACCGAATGGAGAGAGGCTCTGGACCCACCTGTCTATGGATTTCATTGTGGAGTCACCCAACTCCCAGGGCAACACAGTTATTCTTATGGTGGTTGACCAGTTCTCGAAAATGTCTCATTGTATTCCACTTAAGAAGTTGCCCACTTCTAAGGAACTGGCTTCCATTTCTGCTCGGGAGATCTTTCGCTTACATGGGCTACCCAAAATGATTGTCTCGGACAGGGGTAGTCAGTTTGTGTTCCGGTTCTGGTGAGCATCCTGATTCTCCCCATTTATGGCAAACTATGGTTTCCAACCTTCCATGTTGCCTGACTCGTTTGTTCCTCATAGTATTCCTGCATTAGAGGAGCATCTCCGTGGTCTTCGTTCCACTTGGGCACAAGTCCAGGAGGCTTTGCGAAATGCTAATGATAGGTACAGACTCCATGCTGACCACAGACGCCTGCCTGCGCCTTCCTACCAGGTTGGGGACAGGGTCTGGCTGTTATCTCGCAACCTCCGACTTCATGTTCCCTCTCTGAAGTTCCCACCTTGGTTTATTGAGCCTTTCCGTATTCTTCTCAGGATTATCCCAGTGGCTTACGCATTAGACCTTCTTTATGTGTATTTCAAATGTATTTCATGTCTCCTTATTAAAACCTTTGGTCTGCAACCATTTTACCACCTCAGTGCCTCATCCTAACCTTGTACAGGTTGAGAACCATGAGGAGTATGAAGTACAGTTCATTGTTGACTCCTGTAGGTTCCGTGGGCGCATTCAGTACCTGGTGCATTGGAAAGGGTACAGTCCGGAGGAATGTTCTTGGGTCCCATTCTCAGACGTACATGCCCCTGTCCTCCACCGTGATTTGCATAGACGTTTTCCCCTCAAGCCTGGTGGTCCTGGGAGGGGGAGAGGTCATTGAGGAGGGGGTACTGTCAGGGCTGGGTTTAGCCCTTCCTTCTCTGAGCTGGCCCCTCAGCTGTCGGCTATTTGCCAGCTCCTATCTCTCCACAGTGACTCACCTGTTGATGATATCCTGCTCGTCAATCCTGCCTACTTAAGCCGTCCAGTCCAGATGATCTCTGCCTTCGCCTTGGTCACATCTCTAGAGACGCTCACCTGTATTCCTGTTAGAGACTTGCTTGGCTGACATTCCTTCTGGCTCCAGATCCGGTTTGCTGTTCTACTATGCTGTTCTCTGGCGCCCTGGTGTTTTGGCTTGTCTGACTATCTGTTCCGGTTCCTGAACTCTGGCTATGTTTTGACTACGTTTTCTCTGTTTACCTTTTTTATTACTATTAAACAAGGGTGATTTAACTGTACTTCTTTCTCAGTCTGATTCATGGTTTCTGACAACATGGAATGTAATATTCTTTTGCACTTAGCACTTTATTTAACCTGGTTGTATGGTTATATGTTATAGTCTATTATCTAATGCACTAGCCCCTCCTACCACTATTCACTGATATTTAAGTTAGCATCATCTATACTTTAAGGGGATCAGCTCAACAAATTTTTGCAAATCATATATTTTTTTTTCACTTCACATTACCACCCTTCCATAGCACGAGGTCCATTTATTACATGACTTCAAAACATTTACTTATTAAAATACACATTTACAAAAAAGGATGATAATAATAATAATTAGCATCATGGTTGATTATATAGCATCAGTTTTGGTTTCTGTTTGGGGTTATCATCATAAAGTAGTATAATGCCGCGTACACACGGTCGGACTTTTCGGCTACAAAAGTCCAACAGCCCGTCCGAGAGACTTTCGACTGACTTTTGGTGGACATTTGTCGGACTTGCGACGGACTTTCCAACGAACGGACTTGCCTACATACGATCACACAAAAGTAGGACGGATTCGTATGTGATGATGAACACTGGACTAAAATAAGGAAGTTGACAGCCAGTAGCCAATAGCTGCCCTAGCGTGGGTTTTTGTCCGTCGGACTAGCATACAGACGAGCGGATTTCTGGGTCCGGCGGAGTTACGACGTAAAGATTTGAAACATGTTCCAAATCTAAAGTCCGTCAGATTTGTGGCTGGAAAAGTCAGCCAAAAGTCCGGGGAAGCCCACACACGATCAGATTGTCCGCCGGATTTGGTCCGTCGGCGTCCGTCGGACTTTTGTAGACGAAAAGTCCGACCGTGTGTACGCGGCATAAGTATTTTTAAATTTAAAAAAAGTAGAACTAAAATGAAAACTTCTTTTTTATTTTTGATAGTGAGGGTTATAACTCATGTATGTTTTTTTTGCCATCTGTGTCCTTTTGGAAAGATTTCTCTTCACCTCCCACCCTGTAGCCACAACAAGAAGTGAGATAAAATCCCTCAAGAGTGAAGGAATCCCTGGTTGTCACCACGTCATCAGAACTAGCTTTCCTTTGGAAAATATCCCCACAATTCCTATTGAGGGGACAATCCAAAATTTGGAACTTTCTTTTACTTTTACTTTTGATAATGGTAAGCAGGACAAATAGAGAGGGTGGGTGGGTTACACACAGCAATAAAAATCTTATGGTGCTCTAATACTTCTCCAATATATCCAAAACTAAAAAAATTGCCTTTAGATATTCTTTAAAGGCTCAGAATAGTAAAGTTTTAGTTGAAAGACAGTTCACACAAAACAGTTCAGTGACTGTTTCAAAGATACTGAAATAAATCATTAAGAAAGAGATAAGAAAGTGGTTTTGTGAAGGACACAGAATAATTAACCATATTAAACACGGTTGCAAGAAAGTTGGAGAAACACAATACATTAATCTTTTTCAGGAAACAGACTAAATATGAACTGTTTTGGTATAGTTCTTAAGTATTTCTATATCGTTTATTGTTACAAGAAAATCAAAACTATGAAGTTTTCATGTATTCATTTATTTAAAAAGTGTTACATTTGCATGAAAAGTTAATGTATTTATATGTGCTTTGTAAAATATATAACTAAGATTAGATGCAATAAAACTCTTTGCATTCATAAAACATACACTTTAGTTAAGTAATAGAAATAACTTGAAATAATACATGAAGAAAGAACAATTTTGCTTGTTTAATTGTCTGAAAACTTTCTATTTAGTATCTTCCCACAGGCCCTTACACAGCAGTTATTACCCTCAAGGGTTGATTCGCTAAGGTAAAGCAATGCAATGTGTGCCTGATCAGAAGGTTATCTGTAGAAAATGTTTCTATTTTTTTACATTCCCCTGCATGCATATGGATATTTTACATGAGCACAGGTTAACTTCACTGTATTAAACCATCTGCTAAGAAGCTATGTGTATGCACTGCGGGCCAATCAAACTCTATTTAATTGCTGAAAGCTGGCAATCTGGCATGCTTTCTGGCACTGGGGGCTGGAGGGGGTGCATAAACAAGCTTTCAGAACAAAAGCACAGGGAGGATCACAGTCGTGCGATGGCTTTTTGGTTTTTAATTATAGTCCTATAATAGGTGGGTAAAAGAGGAAGACTGCAGTAGAAAAATACTAGTGTCACTTTGATGGCTATGCAAACACAAGGGGAGCTAGATAGAATTGCAAATATTTTGCTAGTTAAAATTATTTACATAAATTTATTTTTAGACTGCTACATTGCCTGGTACTTCCATTTTACATTGACACATTGGCTAATAAGGAGTAATGAAGCCATACTCTCTAAAATTCTGACCAAAAAAAAGCACAAACGAAATTGAGTTTTGCTTTGGGGCTGACAACTTTACTACTAAAGAATAGTTTTACTATGAAACCTTGTGGTGAAATAAAATAGAATAACAACAAGTTGAAACATTGCTCCTAGAATGCAGTAACAGTAATCTATACCCAGAAGTAACTTATAGATAATAATAAGTTCAATATAATGTATTGGATAATGATATTGTATTGTACAGGAAATTAATTGGGTTGGTAAAGGTGCAATAGAGGTGAAGACAGCCACAATATTATGTAGGTGTCACCTAGAAGAAAATGCCTGTGGAGTTACTGAGAAGCTCCCAGTCATCAGATGTATTTTCACTATCTGTATAAGCAGCACTTTAATGTCATTACTGTGCATTGACAAGGATGATAAAAAAAAGCAAAAGAATGTAAAAAAAAAACTTTACAAACTGCCAGAGGACTGTGGCATGCAAAGCAGCAATAAATATAAATGGAAAGTGGTAAATAAATCTAGAACCAAAAATGTAACATGTTGCAGCTTACCAACTCTTGGATGTGGTGGTTACATTAGTTTTCATTTTTTAGGTTTTTCCCTCTGCACTTGGTGATCTGGACAGTAACACACTTCTTATATTAGGGAGCTACACTTTGGATGAAGGAGCAACAGAGCCAGCATTGTCAGGCTGTAGGGAGGGTAGTGTTAGAAGCACTGACAGATTTAGATACACTAATAAATTAAAGCCAAACTCCAGCTAACAATTACAGCAACAGTTTTGTTATTTTTTGGATAAAGGTTTTATATACATAAATAAAAGCTGATCACTGTAAACATCCCTGTCAGTATTAAATGGTTTGTGTCAGCTCTCTAAATGCTGTATCGGTAGGAAAGCTTGTTCTGTTAAAAAACAACAGACTTACTGGTTACATCACCAAGTGAAAATAAAGGAAAGATGGCCTAAAAAAAGAAAATGAATGTAGCCACAAGGATTGGTAAGCTGCATTATAATAAATAAAGCCAAAACATGGTTGCGCTCTAACTAATATGTAGGTGGACCTTAACCTTATACAACAAAATCAGGAGTAACAAGTAAGTGATAAATCAAAAAACGTCCCAGCTGTAAAGTAATTGACTGTGGGTAATTCTGTGACGGTAAATCAAAGTTCCAAACAGAAATTATTTTACAGAAGGTGAGTCATTGACAGAAAGTGAATCAGCATGTGAACAGTTCAAAGAAATTCATGTGATTTTTGCTTGACAGACATTGTGAATCCACCACCGTAAGGAATGTGCGCTTACCGGCTGCACAGGCAAGAAAGGCCTGTGGCTAACACCCAGCCAGGGCCTTTTCCTCAGTGATATTCCAACACCAATTCAATCACCACATCTGAGGGGCGTCTGATCCGAAGCGTAGCTGGACGAATGCTCCACTTTAGGCTTGTACACAGCTCGGTAAATGGTGGCACAAACATAGCTCAGAAAAAAGTGCAAAAAATGCAGTGGCCATAGGTAAATCCTGCTACGTTTTTTATTAAATGTTAAAAACACAAATGCCTACAAGGCGTGTAAATACAAAAAGTGGTTAAAAATATGCGGCTGGCGGCTGCAATAAACACGCCCGTACTAACAAACAACGGGACGTATTGCATGATGACATCAGCACGTCGCTCCTCCCAATGCATTTTGTCACATGTTTAATGACGTCTTGGGGCAAAAGCAGCGTGTTGACGCTTAATATAGTAAACACACACAACCAAGCCTCAATCTGAATCATGAGTGGCTGGCTATGAAGCGCCATTTTACATAAGGGAGAACAGGTTAATGGTGCCAGAAGTATGTCACGCCTTAAACAAAAAGAATCTGAACTATAGTACCATTATACCTATATAGCACTCATCTAAATGGCCAAGCTATACCCACATAGTGAAAACCGCTGTATCACAGCAGCTTACCTAGGAGGACAGCATCATAGTAATGGCTCTTATGGAGACAAAACTAAAAATCTGTCTATACCGGCACTGATTAGTAGCCTGCTCAGACGTTGAACCAACACTCCTAAAAAAAATGAAAAATAATATTAATATTAACAATATATTAGCTAGAGCGCAACCATATTTTGTTTTTATTTGTATTTCACTTTGTGTTGCAGCTTAGTAGTAGGGTTAATTTTATTTCCAGCACAGTCTTTTTTTCTACTATGCATTAGAAATGCATTAAAAGTTCACTGCAGTATGTGTCCACCAATAGCATTCATTAGGAGTGTTATAGCCCTCTCATCAGGATCCAAACCAGGATGTAATACACCAGTGTGAAAGAGTCATTGCACATATTGAATATGAATTCTATGAACACAAATATTCCTTCACAAACAAAATGTACCTTCTAAACCATTCATGTAAAAAGTTCAACACTTTTACTGACCCAGTGGTGGAGGTGTCTTATTTTTATATATAGGACAAATATCTTGAGCCATGCAGACTGTTCTGATGTGAGTGTTGTTCTGGAGTACAAGTTGGTATTTTCCTTGTCAAAAAAGTTTTATTGAGTACGGAGATTATGTACAGGTAACATTGAATAATAACATACATTCAATATAAGGAAGCTCATTTACAATTAAATAATAGTTAATTCATTAATAATATCGTAAAACAAGACAATATATTTTAACACAAGGCAATATATTTTAAAAGGAAATAAAGACATAGGAGAGAAAGAGAACTTTGCAGTCCTTGTCCATTTCAAAAGAATAGAATTAAAGGAGTTATGTAGGTTCTGCTACATTGTTTGCCTTGTTTTATTTCTATTTCTAGACAGTAATTGAAATTATTATTTAAATATCAATTAGAGCTTCAATATCATAGAATAATATAGTATAAGGAAAAGAAAGGAAAGAAAGTATAGTAGGAAGGGGAGAAGAGAAGAAGGTTAAGGGAAAGAATCCGCGAGGTCAGGCCGAAAGTGACCACAACAACTAGGGCTGAAATATAGCCTATGACTTGTTATCACAACTACCATGGCAGTAGAACACTCTTGTCTAGGGTTGGCATGGAATATGTAATCCAAGGCTGCCATATTACCTCAAATCTGGGGATCGTCTCCAATTCTATAGCTATCATCTTGGCATGAGTCATATAGTAATTCATTTTAGCTTTTGCTTCATTTATATCTAATGCTGGTGATTTCCAAGATTTTGCTAAAGTCTGTTTAGCTGCTGTGAAGAGATATACCAACAATTTGAATTGAGTATGCGTTATGAATTCAGGTTTTAAGTTGAGAAGGGCCATTGCTGGATCGAAAGGGATTGTTTTCCCAATAAGGTTAGTTGCAATGTTAAAAATTCCCCTCCAGAATATTTGAGCTAATGGACACGACCACCAGATATGAAGGTATGTGCCCGAAAACATTGCGCCAAATAATTTTGCACATATTTTGCAACTCTAGTAGGTACTAGATGCCAGCGTGTTAAAACTTTATAATTAGCCTCAACCGCCAATATATTAGGGGAAGCTGTTTTTGTTGTTGACCATATTTGTTTCCAATCTGAATTATCAAAAGTACGCTCAAGGTCCTCTTCCCATTTCTGGACATAGGATAATTTGTCTTTACTGGAATGAACCAGCAGGTGAGAATATATAGTAGAGATTGTGCCTCTAGCATGCAGATCTTTTTTACAAACTTCTTCAAAACTAGTCATATGTGTTAATGGGGATGTGGTAGACATTAAGGATGCGAAGAAATTTTTAATTTGGAAGTATCTAAATAATTCTGACTGCAGTAGACCATATCTCTCACAAAGGGTTGAAAAAGGGATGAATGATTAGGAATGTAAAAATTTATACATACACAGTACATCTCTAGATACCCATTCTTTAAAGGAATTAGGGAATATCCATGCTTGAGAATTTTAAATAAACTTCAGTTGGAGGAAGAGTTTCCATCCTTGGTGGTTGTTTCAAGTTTTACATTGAGAAACAAAAAAAGGAGGAGGAAATATAATAATATAAAAATAAATAAAAAATAAAAAATAGAAAATGTGTATATGTATATATATATATATATATATACAGAACAAAAAATTGTATCTATCTATCTATCTATCTATCTATCTATCTATCTATCTATCTATCTATCTATCTATCTATCTATCTATCTATCTATCTATCTATCTATCTATCTATAAAAAAAAAAATATATATATATATATACATATATTTTAATCAGTCCTCCATACATTAGGGACTATTTAGGTGTTCAGAAAGTAAAAATATTATCTAAACATATACCATACCATGTTTCTAAAAATAAAAAAAATAAAATAAAAACTACCAATAAAGGGAACCTAAAATCATAATAAAAATGTTGTTATTTAATTATAAACTTATACCAATAAGGTATACATTAATAAATTAGATAATCTAGTTCATAGTGTATGTCCAATTGCTCACTAGTGAGCTAGATGGAGTATTCATTTTTGGTTTAGGAAGAGTATTCAGAAATGTAATTACAATTCTGTTCTCCCAATAGGTGCTGTCATAGCTGAAATGGCTATATTATATAAGTGTATATTTCTCAGTCCATGGCGTCATCTTGTTCTTGTTGTGGGGATGCGAATCGTCCTCTTTTGTGTGTATGATGGTTTCCATTTTTTGTCTCAGAGGAGGATGTTTTTTGAATGGAGGAGGCAGAAGCTGATCTCCTATGTGAGGTGGAGGCTATAGTTGTACCGTCAATCAATTTGAGGTCTGGGAGTACATGTTGTAGTTCTTCAGGAGTTTTGCATGCAAATCTGGTCCCCTGGTGGGTGAATTTTAGGGAGAACGGGAAGCCCCATTGATACTTAATGGCATGACGTTGAAGTTCCAGTAGATGAGGCTTCATTGCACGCCTCTTAGATATTGTTAACTGGGATAAGTCAGCAAATAGTTGATAACTATGTCCCTGAAATGTTAGATTATTTTTCCCTCTAGCCGCTTCTAGAAGTTGTTCTTTTGAACGAAAAAAATGAAATTTTGCTATAATATCCCTGGGGGGGCATTAGTTTTTTTAGGCATAAGTGCCCTATGTACTCTGTCCATTTCAAGCCTTTCCACTGAAATGCCAGGTTGTAATTCTTGGCATAATGCTGTGATTGTTGATTGGAGATCTGTGATTGATTCTGGTAAGCCTCTGAATCGCAAATTCAATCTTCTGGTGCGATTCTCATAGTCCTCCAGTCTATTCTGTAAAATAATATTTTCCTCTTTGAGGACATCTATTTCAGAGAAAGCATCCTGTATAGAATTTTCTATATCTTCCATTTTCATTTCCAATGCTTTGGTGCATCTCCCCAGTTCTCTGATCTCTCTAGTCAGATTACTAGTAATTTGCTCTGATGTTTGCTGTAATGCTTTATGTAGAATTTTTGCAAATTGTTTCAAAATGTTAGAAGGAATATCAGAGTTTTGTTGTGAAGAATGTAACATATTTGAATCAGGTTCAGAGTCAGAATCTCCTGAGGAGATAGCTTTTGGCTGCTTGGATTTGAGTTTCTTGTCTGAGGTAAAATTACCTGAGGAGACTGGCGCCTTTTTCATAGTATGTCTTGCCTGGGTGCCGCTATTAGAGCTAGTTTGGGTTTTATTCCTGGCACCTCCCAGCACTATTATTTTTGAATAATGTCCCCCTCACCTCTAGGGTGAATAGTAACAAGATTTTTACCGTTTCTGTGTTCGTGGGCTGCCTTTATTTGCAGTTTATTCTCTCTCACAGAGCGGAGCTCTAGCCCGGCATACCCGTCGTGCTAGCCTCCCGTGTGCATCACCAACTAGTTGGTATTTTCAAGACATGTGCATGCTTTACCTACCATGAGTTAATCTATCTGAGATCAAAACAAGGATGCCATGTATAAAGACACAAATAGTGTAGACTGTACAATAAGGAAAGAGAATGCCTTTAAAGGTTATCATTTATCCAGATCATCTTATACAGTATCTAGAAGTCTTATAGCTGTGTTTATCCTCTACTTTTCCGAAAGCCTGAAGTTCTTTCATATTTGAGCCAGTTGTTTGTGATTAATGTGTCATTACTTCCTGCTTATTTTTTACTACAAGGCTTCTCGGCGCCTACTACTGGTAGCTGAGGCACCCAACCTGACTGTATTTATTGAGCAATAATTAGAGTCCTGCTGTTTAATATACACTAAGCAAAATTATAAACACAAAACTTTTGTGTTTGCCCCTATTTATCATGAGCTGAACGCAAAGATCTACGACTTTTCCTATGTACACAAAAGACCTATTTCTCTCAAATATTTTTCACAAATCTGTCTAAATCTGTGTTAGTGAGCACTTCCCCTTTGCTAAGATAATCCATCCATCTCACAGGTGTGGCATATCAAGATGCTGATTAGACAGCATGATTATTGCAAAGGTGTGCCTTAGGCTGGCCACAATAAAAGGCCACTCTAAAATGTGCAGTTTTATCACACAGCACAATGCCACAGATGTCGCAAGTTTTGAGGGAGCGTGCAATTGGCATGCTGACTGCAGGAATGTCCACCAGAGCTGTTGCCCTTGAATTGAATGTTAATTTCTCTACCATAAGCCATCTCCAAAGGCGTTCCAGAGAATTTGGCAGTACATCCAACTGGCCTCACAACCACAGACCACGTGTAACCATACCAGCCCAGGACCTCCACATCCAGCATCTTCACCTCCAAGATCGTCTGAGACCAGCCTCCCGGACAGCTGCTGCAACAATCAGTGTGCATAACCAAAGAATTTCTGCATCTCAGGGAAGCTCATCTGCATGCTCGTCATCCTCATTGGGGTCTCGACCTGACTGCAGTTCGTAACCGACTTGAGTGGGCAAATGCTCACATCTGATGGTGTCTGGCACTTTTTCTAGAAGTGTTCTCTTCACGGATGAATCCCGGTTTTCACTGTACAGGGCAGATGGCAGACAGCATGTATGGTGTCGTGTGGGTAAGGAGTTTGCTGATGTCAATGTTGTGGATCGAGTGGCCCATGGTGGCGGTGGGGTTATGGTATGGGCAGGCGTATGCTATGGAAAACAAACACAGGTGCATTTTATTGATGACATTTTGAATGCACAGAGATACCGTGATGAGATCCTGAGGTCCATGTTTGTGCCATTCATCCACGACCATCACCCCATGTTGCAGCATGATAATGCATGGCCCCATGTTGCAAGGATCTGTACACAATTTCTGGAAGCTGAAAACATCCCACTTCTTCCATAGCCAGCGTACTCATCAGACATGTCACCCATTGAGCATCCGATGCTCTGGATCGGTGTATACAACAGCATGTTCAAGTTCCTGCCAATATCCAGCAATTTCATACAGCCATTGAAGAGGAATGGACCAACATTCCACAGGCCACAATCAACAACTCTATGCAAAGGAGATGTACTGCACTGTGTGAGGCAAATGGTGGTCACACCAGATATTGACTGGTTTTCGGACCCCCCCGACCACCCCAATACAGTAAGACCCCTTTCACACTGAGGCACTTTACAGGTGCTTTAGCGCTAAAAATAGCGCCTGCAAAGCACCTGTAAAATGCCCCTCCTCTCACTCCAATGTGAAAGCCCGAGGGCTTTCACACTGAAGCGGTGCACTGGCAGGACGTAAAAAAAAGTCATGCAAGCAGCATCTTTGCTGCGCTTTAGGAGCAGTGTATACTCCTAAACCTCCTAAAGCACCCCTGCCCATTAAAATCAATGGGCAGAGCCGCTGAAGACGAAAATCCAAGAAATACTTGCATATCTACAGAATATACAGTCATAGCCACACCCCTACACAGACAAACAAACTCAGAGTTACAAATTCCAGGATATCTGAGACCTTAATAATGGCCACTGTTACCTGCCAGTTATGTTTTGAGATGAAATATCTCAAAGATATGATTTGGTATAATTAGTTCTTGGACCATGAGTGAAAGCTTTAACACAACAACAAAAAAATATTGGTACAGCAATCTATCTATTTTACAGAAAAACAGGAAAAAATCATAGATTATTAAATAAAGAAATTATAGAATATAATACTCATAACATTAATACACAAATAGCAAGACAGACAACACATAGGACAAGCATGTATTCATGTAAGTGCTGAATAGATGTCCTGATGCTTAGCAGCTGTGTAGCATGTGTGCCACTGTGATCGTTGGATCTTCTCCTCTTTGTCTCTCCCAAAACTTAACCTGATATAGAGCTATCTCTCATAGACTTGCATGGGGCCATCCAAATTGGTGGAACTATCACATCCATCTACTAAATCTGGCACATCTTATCCAGGATTGGACAATTACCCCATCCCCTATATTTACCATAACTCTGCCGCTCACTAGCACATCCTCTGGCAGGGCGTAACCTTTTCTTGAAGGGGGCATTAGGTATTTAAGGTCATAAGCTGAGCAAATTGTGCCTTCCTAAACAGATGGTCACCATCTATGCATATCTAAAAAGAGTGTCTTCTGAAGTGGATATAGTAATAATGAACGATGTTTAACCACTTCAACCCCGGAATATTTTACACCATTAATGACCAGAGCATTTTTTGCGATACTACATTGCGTCACTTTAATTGACAATTGCGCATACCCAAACAAAATAACGTCCTTTTTTCCCACAAATAGAGCTTTCATTTGGTGGTGATTGATCACTTCTGCGGTTTTTATTTGTTGTGTTATAAACAAAAAAAGACCAACAATTTTGAAAAAAAGCAATATTTTTTAATTTTTGCTATAATAAATATCCCCAAAAAAACAAATTTCATCCTCAGTTTAGGCCGATATGTATTCTTCTACATATTTTTGGTTAAAAAAATCGCAATAAGTATATATTGATTGGTTTGCACAAAAGTTATCTGTCTACAAAATAGGGGATAGATTTATTGCATTTTATTATTAAATATTTTTTATTAGTAATGACGTGATCTGCGATTTTTATCAGGACTGCGACATTACGGCGGACACTTTTGACACTATTTTGGGGCCATTGACATTTATACAGAGATCAGAGCTAAAAATAGCCACTGATTACTGTATAAATGTCACTGGCAGGGAAGGGGTTAAACACTAGGGGGCGATCAAGGGGTTGTGTGTTCCCTCAGCATGTTATAACTGTAGGGGGGATGGGCTACCACTGACATGACAGAGATCACTGTTCCCAATGACAGGGAACAGTAGATCCCTGTCATGTCACTAGGCAGAACAGGGAAATGCCTTGTTTACATTTCCCCGTTCTGCCTCTCCTCACCGTGATCGCAGGCCGTCGATGGACATCTAATCTGCGGGACCCACGTGCACGCTTTCATGCTTTTGCGGACTGACGTACAGGTACATCAGTTTGTGCAGGAGTGCCATTCTGCCAACATATATCGGCGTGAGCCGGTCGGCAAGTGGTTAAAGGACCTGGTCTAGATAATAACTTTGGCCCTATATAGTCTGAGATAAGGTACTTAATTTAAATGTTGTCCTTTCTTGCATACAGGATTACGACTGGTAAATACTAGAGTATTCTCTGTGACACACACATGTCCAGCACATTAAAACATTCCTACACTTCAAAGGTAACTGGTAAATCAATTAATTACTCACACTAAAAACCTGAACCCTTTTTCACATATATATGTACAGTATACACATATCAAACCAATATTTAATACCTCTAATCTTTGTAACTTGTTCAAATATATTATATATTTATTATATCTTTTCATGTGACAACGCTGAAGAAATGACACTTTGCTACAATGTAAAGTAGTGAGTGTACAGCATGTATAACAGTGTAAATTTGCTGTTCCCTCAAAATACCTCAACACACAGCCATTAATGTCTAAACCGATGGCAACAAAAGTGAAAATGTCCAAATTGGGCCCGATTAGCCATTTTCCCTCCCTGGTGTCATGTGACTTGTGAGTGTTACAAGGTCTCAGGTGTGAATGGGGAGCAGGTGTGTTAAATTTGGTGTTATCGCTCTCACTCTCTCATACTGGTCACTGGAAGTTCAACATGGCACCTCATGGCAAAGAACTCTCTGAGGATCTGAAAAAAATTATCTTTGTTCTACAGAAAGATGGCCTAGGCCCTGAAACTGAGCTGCAGCATGGTGGCCAAGACCATACAGTGGTTTAACAGGACAGGTTCCACTGAGAACAGGTCTCACCATGGTCGACCAAAGAAGTTGAGTGCACATGCTCAGCGTCATATCCTGAGGTTGTCTTTGGGAAATAGACATATGAGTGCTGTCAGCATTGTTTCAGAGTTTGAAGGGGTGGGGGGTCAGCCTGTCAGTGCTCAGACCATATGACGCACACTGCATCAAATTGGTCTGCATGGCTGTCCTCCCAGAAGGAAGCCTCTTCTAAAGATGATGCACAAGAAAGCCCGCAAACAGTTTGCTGTAGACAAGCAGACTAAGCACACGGATTACTGGAACCATGTCCTGTGGCCTGATGAGACCAAGATAAACTTATTTGGTTCAGATGGTGTCAAGCATGTGTGGCGGCAACCAGGTGAGGAGTACAAAGACAAGTGCATCTTGCCTACAGTCTAGCATGATGGTGGGAGTGTCATGGTCTGGGGCTGCATGAGTGTTGTCGGAACTGGGGAGCTACAGTTCATTGAGGGAATCATGAATGCCAACATGTACTATGACATACTGAAGCAGAGCATGATCCCCTCCCTTCAGAGACTGGCCCGCAGGACAGTATTCCAACATGATAACGACCCCAAACACACCTGCAAGATGACCACTGCCTTGTTAAGAAGCTGAGGGTAAAGGTGATGGACTGGCCAAGCATGTCTCCAGACCTATACCCTATTAAGCATCTGTGGGGCATCCTCGGACAGAAGGTGGAGGAGCGCAAGGTCTCTAACATCCACCAGCTCCATGATGTTGTCATGGAGGAATTTAAAGGGACTCCAGTGGCAACCTGTAAAGCTCTGGTGAACTCCATGCCCAAGAGGGTTAGGCAGTGCTGAAAAATAATGGTGGCCACACAAAATTTTGATACTTTGGGCCCAATTTGGACATTTTCACTTAGGTGTTTACTCACTTTTGTTGCCAGTGGTTTAGACATCAATGGCTGTGTGTTGAGTTATTTTGAGGGGACAGCAAATTTACACTATTATACAAACTGTACACTCACTACTTTACATTGTAGCAAAGTGTAATTTCTTCAGTGTTGTTACATGAAAAGATATAATAAAATATTTACAAAAATGTGAGGGGTGTACTCACTTTTGTGAGATACTGTATGTATACAAATATCTATTTATAGTTGCTAGTGGAGATTACACATAAACCCCTCATACATATACCACTTCTATTCACTGCACTTCCCAGAATGTCCCATGGGTGACAGCACCACTGTGGGTCAAAAACTCTGTCACCCTGATGTATTTCTGGTTCCTCTCATAGCTTTCACACATATTTGAGCAACCAATAAATATAAATCATAAATCAAATACAGTCCTTGCACTCCCCCAAAAAACCCTTAAAGACCTAAACCAACACAGCAAGAGGATATAACAAAACGTGTGTGTATATCTAAATAATACCTTACTGTATATACTGCATGGCTGTGGGCATGCCTTTAACATTTAGCAGGAAATGGCCTTGTGAAAGATGAAATGATACTATTTTAACATTTATTTAGCATACCATAAATAAATATAAATAGCTCCACCTGTGCTTTGGGTATCAAAAAGTACATATAATAAAAGCAGCTATCACAATTTGGTAGCAACAAACATCAATAAATGGAGTAAAATGTAGCACTTCTTTATATTTTAAGTCCTTCACAAAAATCCATCCAAAGTCCAATAAAGTTAGGAACGTGGAAAGCACCTCAGGTGTGTATATAACGTCACAAGATAGTGGCAAGAAGAAAAGGGGAGTCCTCCACCTGCATCACCACCTGTGGACCACCTAAGATATAGGTGGTCAACTAGCTCTCAATTAACCACTGAACACATTAGATTCCTAGCAAGCTCCATAGGGGTTATGGCTTCATCCTTTATGGATATTCGCTCCAAAAGTCAGATCGCCATCCCATACAAATTAGAGAGACGAAAAGAACCACCTCATGGTGTAGTATTAAAAGGCGCTTAAACATTTATTTAAATACTCCAGAATACACACACTAAACACAATTTAAGGAGCATGTCATCAAAGCATGGAAAGTTTCAAACCAGCAAAATGGCTGTTGTCCTCGTGCATGGTGACATGATGCATTGTAGTACCAACCAACACATTTCATGGTCGTAACCAGAAGTGATGCAAGAGGGCCACCAGCCTGAAAATCACACTACTAAGCCGGCTATAACATAGCAGAAAAGAACCTGGCCAAAAAGCAAATGTATATATTTATTAAAAGCCAAGTGAAGTGGGCCCCAATTAAGGGGTTAAACTATTAAAAGGACTTTAGCACCATCTTGTGGTTTGAAGCCAGAATAATACCATTCCATAAGACACCATTAATATTACAATAAATACAAAAAATGAATTAGTCAACAAACATATGACGTCCTCCCAGAATTCCCCTCTCGCGCGCCCCCTGGGGTGCGCACCCGAACACATCCGTGACCGCCGCATCCGGAGGACTGGCGCATCACGGATCCCGGTAAATGGCCGCTGATCGCGGCCGTTTACCATGTGATTGTTCCGTCAAATGACGGAGCGATCACATGTAAACAAACCGGCGTCATCTGATGACGCCGGTTCCTCTCCTCCCCTCCTGTGTACCGATCGGTACACTGTGAACGGAGAGGGGGATGGATGGGTAGTGCCCACAGCAATGCACAGTGACATCCAGCCATCCATCCATCTATGCTCAGCCATCCCTCACTACTCTGCAATGCCCTGCAATGCTGTGCAATACTCTGCTATGCCCCACAATACTCTGCAATGCCCCGCAATACTCTGCAATGCCCCGCAATACCCCCACAATACTCTGCAATACCCCGCAATACTGTGCAATACTCTGCAATACCCCACAGTACACTGCAATACCCCGCAATACTCTGCAATACCCCGCAATACTGTGCAATACCCCGCAATACTCTGCAATACCCCGCAGTACACTGCAATACCCCGCAATACTCTGCAATACCCCGCAATACTGTGCAATACCCCGCAATACTCTGCAATACCCCGCAATACTGTGCAATACCCCGAAATACTCTGCAATACCCCGCAATACTCTGCAATACCCCGCAGTACTCTTCAATACCCCGCAGTACTCTGCAATACCCCGCAATACTCTGCAATACCCCGCAGTACACTGCAATACCCCGAAATACTCTGCAATACCCCGCAATACTCTGCAATACCCCGCAGTACACTGCAATACCCCGCAATACTCTGCAATACCCCGCAATACTGTGCAATACCCCGCAATACTCTGCAATACCCCGCAATACTGTGCAATATCCTACAATACTCTGCAATACCCCGCAATACTCTGCAATACCCCGCAGTACTCTGCAATACCCCGCAGTACACTGCAATACCCCGCAGTTCTCAGCAATACCCCGCAATACTGTGCAATACTCTGCAATACCCCGCAATACCCTACAATACCCCGCAATACCCTGCAATACCCTGCCATACTCAGCCATACCCAGTCATGCTCAGCCATACTCTGCAATACCCCGCCATACCCTGCAATACTCAGCCATATCCAGCCATACCCTGCCATGCTGAGCCATGCTCGGCCATGCTCAGCCATACTCAGCCGTACTCAGCTGTACTCGGCCTCTGTTTGTGGCCAGGCTGTGGAAGTCTCACACATGTGGTATCGCCATACTCAGGAGGAGTAGGAGAATTTATTTTGGGGTGTCATTTTTGGTATGTACATGCTATGTGTTAGAAATATTGTATAAATGGACAACTTTTTGTAAAAAAAAATGCGTTTTAACCACTTCCCGCCCGCCGGCTGTCATACAACTTGACTTTGTATGGGGATATCTGAATGATGGGTGCAGCTACAGGCATCATTCAGATATCAGCTTTTTCAGCCAGCAATTCCCTACATCATAAGAATGGTCATAGTGGCTGTTCCACTGCTTGGTCATTCTTACGGGAGGCGAGAGGGGATGTCCCCCCTCCCACCGCCCTCCGGTGCTTCTACCGACTCACCGCTACGATCGAAGCCAGGATCTTTTTTTTTATTTTTTTATTTCAGGCTTCCCAGCCTAGAGGTGAGATGTGGGGTCTTATTGACCCCATATCTCACTGTAAAGAGGACCTGTCATGCCATATTCCTATTACAAGGGATGTTTACATTCCTTGTAATAGGAATAAAAGTGGTCAATTTTTTTTTTTTTTTTTGGAAAAAAGCATCAAACTAAAACAAATAAAGTAAAATGAACAAAAAAAAAAACTGTGGGCTCGCATGCAGAAGCGAACGCATATGTAAGTCCCGCCCACATATGAAAACGGTGTTCAAACCACACATGTGAGGTATCGCTGCGATCGGTAGAGCGAGAGCAATAATTTTGGCCCTAGACCTCCTCTGTAACTCAAAACATGTAACCAGTAAAAAATTTTAACGCGTCGCCTATGGGGATTTTTGAGTAGCGAAGTTTGGCGCCATTCCACAAGCACGTGCAATTTTGAAAGGTGACATGTTGGGTATCTGTTTACTCTGCGTAACTTCGTCTTTCACGTTATGCAAAAACATTGGGCTAACTTTACTGTTTTGGTTTTTTAAAGTACAAAACTGTTTTTTTTTTCCAAAAAAAACGCGTTTAAAAAAATTGCTGCGCAAATACCGTGTAAGATAAAAAGTTGCAATGACCACCATTGTATTCTCTAGGGTCTTTGCTAAAAAAACATATATAATGTTTTGGGGTTCTATGTAATTTTCTAGCTAATAAATGATGATTTTTACATGTAGAAGAGAAATGTCAGAATTGGCCTGGGTCCTCCAGAACGCTTAAAGGTGCTCTGTGCATTTTGGGCCTCTGTATGTGGCCACGCTGTGTAAAAGTCTCACGCATGTGGTATCGCCATACTCGGGAGTAATAGCAGAATGTGTTTTGGGGTGTAATTTGTGGTATGCATATGCGGTGTGTGAGAAATAACCTGCTAATATGACAATTTTGTGAAAAAAAAAGTAAAAAAAAAAAATTGATTTTGCAAAGAATTGTGGGAAAAAAACTTCAAAAAACTCACCATGCGAGTGCGCAGGCGCGGGACTCCCAAGATGGCCGTGTAAGCCGGGAGCTCCGCTCTACCCAGCCCAGCAAGCCACCCAAGCGCCGGTAACAGACCGCCTAGACATCCATCACGAACGGATTCGGATCCGGGAACCCCCGCTGCCTCGATCCATGCCAAACAACTCGGTCCGCAGGGACCTGGGACTGCAATTTACAGCAGAGGATTCCCGGGCCTCGTCCAAGATGGCGGCCGCAACACAGCACAAGGAGCCTTATACAGGAGGACACGTGGAAACAAGGCAAGTGATAGCTCCTGCCACCCTATCCTACACACCCCTAACCACTCTGCATAACCAACCTATGGGGACCCCATCTCCAGCCTCTACAGTATCCCTCTTAGAGCGCACCTTTGAGAACTACTCTCTGTCCCCACTTAACTCCTCACCACCCCATCAGGGTGCCGGGTCCTCCACAGGAGAACCAGAGAGCGCTATACCTCTCAATGCAGGAGATTTATTTCTCAAACTGTCGGATCTACTAGACAGAGGTCTAGCAAATACAGCCACAAGAATCACAAACGAGATTAGAGCTGACTTTCAAAACTTGGGAGCAAGGATGGAAGCTATAGAACACAAATTAGACATCACAGTGTCCAGAGCTAACCAAAACACGGAGCACATTCATGTTGTTCAAGAGCAGCTAGAGGTGGCACTGAATAGAATCGACGATCTGGAGAACAGGTCGAGAAGGGACAATTTTAGAGTCAGAGGTATCCCTGAATCAAATACAGACGTCCCCAAAGCAATCCAGGAATTAATCAAATCCCTCATCCCTGAGCTGCCCCCCATCAAATTGGAGCTGGATAGAGCACACAGATCCCTGGGTCCCCCCAGAAAAGATGGTTCTCCCAGAGATGTGGTCGTTAAGCCACACTTCTACAGTGTGAAAGAAGCTATAATGAAAATATTGCGTCAGCAATCCCGTATCCTTTTCCAAGGACAGGAGGTACAAATCTTTGCGGACATTTCCCCCATGACCATCCAGAAACGCAGAGCCATGAAACCCCTTCTGCTGGTCCTCTCCCAGAAGGAGATCAAATATTGGTGGGCATTCCCCTTCGCCTTGAAATTTACCCATCATGGGAGAACCCATTCTTTCACCTCATTCTCAGAAGGCGAACAAATTCTCTTCTCACTCAAGCTCATTTCCCTAGACTCGGAAATGGACATCTCCAATTCTCAAGCGGGCTCTACGAAACGCCAAACCCCCAACAGCCCTATCTCTCCTGCCTGGAAATCCAACAAAAGCAGACGTCTGAAGGAACAGCTGCCAACTTGAAGACCCCAATTGCAAGAACCCGGAGATACCCCTCTCCCTCTTTGTGATCCACAGACCCCTGGCATCTTCACACCAGTTGACTTCTACCTCCCTCGGACCTTTCACAAAGAGGCCTTATCCCCTCTCGGGGACACTTTCCCAATTTTCCCAAGTCTCAGACTTCCATTTCAACACTCCAGTGATCTCACGCCCACAGTCCCCTAAGATCTTCTACCGCCACTGTCTCTCTCCCACACCCCAGGGGCGAACTAAGGCCCAACCCATCGATCTACTTGAAAATGGCCCCACAGGATCGTGACATTTCATTTCCATCGTCCTCAATAGGCCTCACAGCATCAGAAGGGTGTTTAGGCCCCTCCCCGTTTTTCTATAACCTCACAACAGATCATCTACGTCCACAGGAGGTTTTGGATTCCCCACATCCCCTCCTTTCTACACTACCAATGAGGATCCCATGATGTCTACTAGGAAGACTCTTTCTGCATCGTTGGCCAGCACGGCTCCTTGTTCATGCTTAAATTTAAACTACCTTAGATTTTTCAGATTTTGATACTGTTTTGTATTCCTTATGCATCTTTCTATTTTTTCACAGCTGAATATTGTTTGCAAGGTTTCAAGGGTGGCTTGGGCTGCGGTAGCTGCCCTGCAACTCCTCCCATCCCACGAAAATGGAATTCCCATTCTCGTCCGATGGACTGGTGGTCCGTTTACAGGACCACCTGAACCTGTTTTTGGAGTCCGGAAGGGGGTGTACTTCCCCCCCTCTCCGTCTCCGGCCTATTTTAGGTCACCATGTTCATATTCTTTTTCTTCTTATGTCTCTATGTTTTAACCCATCTGTGTTTTTCTCTCCCTTTCCCCCTCCTGTCAGGGTTGACGGATTGTCTCCAGCTCCTTCTCATCCAGCATATCTGGGTCCCCAGCTCCGCTCCTTACTCGCCATCTACCCATCCCTCATCATTTTGATCAGGGTAAGTCATACACTATTAGTAGCACACTCTTCACTCAAAAACAATGCCTAACACCAATCTCTCCACCTCCCAGATAAAAATCATTTCTCATAACGTTCAGGGCCTCAATTCCCCAATCAAAAGGAAGAAAATCTTCCAATCATACCACAAACAAAGGGCTTCAATAGTGATGCTCCAGGAAACGCATTTTCCCTCTCGATTCTCCCCCTCATTTCTACATGCACGCTTCCCCACGTTTTATCTAGCGAACGCAGAGGACAAGACCAAGGGGGTCGCGATTCTATTTGCTAAAGACTGCCAATTTAAAGTAAGCCAGACCCTTAGTGACCCTGAAGGCAGGTATTTACTAGTAAAAGGCCAGATCGCAGATCAAACCTTTTCCCTTATATCCTACTATGCCCCGAATAAGGGACAGAACGCTTTCTTCACATCGCTTTTCCAAACCCTAGGACCCCTCCTGGAAGGAACGGTTATATTTGGAGGAGATTCGAATGTCGCCTTTGACCAGTGTCTTGATAAATCTAAACCCCCGGCTAAACAGCTCTCCAGGCCAACAAAAATCAGCTCTAAAATTGCTAAACTAATTCACCAGCAGGGCCTCACAGATATATGGAGAGAACTCAACCCCACATCAAGGGATTACTCCCACTTCTCAATACCCCATCAAGTATACTCCAGAATCGACCACATTCTAATCTCCTCCATACACATCCCAGCTGCTATCTCAGCCAAAATCAAGGATACCCCCCTCTCTAACCACTCCATGATCTCTCTATCCTTCCAAGGCCGGCTCCTCAGGCCCTCGTCCCCCACATGGCGCATTAAAGAACACATCATCAAAGATCCTATCCAAATCACGGTTCTCACCAAGTCACTAAAAGAGTATTTCGCCCTGAACAACGTAGACGACATCTCAGCCGAGCCCCCCTGGGCAGCCCACAAAGCCGTGATACGAGGCAAACTTATCCAAATCTCCTCCCAACTTAAAAAAGAGAGAACCATGGACATCGCAAAACTGGAGAGAGATTTTCTCCTCCTGCGCAAAAATCACAAAGCCAACCCGTCCATGGTTCAAGTCGACCAGCTTGACGCTGCTCGGATTAAATTAAACCTAGCGCTCACAGTTAAAGCTGAAAGTTCTCTGCATTGGAACGGCGTGAAATTCTACCTGAACCAGGACAAAATGAGCACGTTGCTTGCCTCCAAGTTATCCCCTAGGACCCGCCTCTTCACTTTCCCCAAAATAAAACTTCAGGATAGTTCGTCTTCCCAAAATCCCTATAGGATCCTAGAATCTTTCCAATCCTTTTACTCACAACTATATAGAGCAAATGACTCCCACGATACACGAGCTATAGAGGCATTCCTAGAGCATCTGCCTATCCCCTCTTTACATAAGTCCCATAAAGACATTATGGAAGCACATATCACAGTAGAGGAAACTCTGGAGGTCATTAAAAATCTGAAAGGGGGCTCTGCCCCAGGTCCAGATGGTCTATCTAATCTTTATTGTAAGACTTTTGCCGAGACTCTAGCGCCACACTTAACTAAAATGTTTACCTCCAAACGAAAGGGAGACCCCTTAGACCCCCAGATGAATGCAGCTTACATTACTGTCATCCCTAAACCCGACAAAAATCCGCATCAGGTAGAAAATTATAGACCAATATCACTTATAAATAACGATTTAAAAATCCTGACAAAAATTTACGCCAACAGACTAAACTCAACACCTATATCCACAAAGATCAGGTAGGTTTTATCCCCGGCAGACAGGGTCCAGACCAGGTCAGAAGAGCCATTGACATAGCTTCAATTTTACACTCAGGTTGGGATGGAGGTCCTAAGCAGGAGGGTCTCTTCCTTTCCCTAGATTTACAAAAGGCCTTCGATTCCGTGACTTGGCCCTTCATATTTGCCTCCCTGAAATGTTGGGGTTTCGGTGAACACTTCATCGGAATCCTCAAATCACTATACTCTGAACCGGAAGCGAGAGTTAAATTACAGGGCTTCCTTTCAGCTCCAATTAAAATTGCCAGGGGCACAAGACTGGGCTTCCCCCTATCCCCTCTTATATTCACCCTAACAATAGAAACACTAGCCATAGCAATCAGGTCGGACCCGAACCTGGAGTCAACTGTGGCATGAATACCCATAAATGCGCCCTCTTCGCAGACAACCTTCTACTATTCATTACCTCTCCAATTACTTCACTGCCCAACATTAACAAACTGCTCCAGACATTTGGCGAGGTCTCAGGCCTACGAGTCAACATGACCAAATCACAGGCATTAAACATCTCCCTCAATCCAGCCCTAACTGAGAGATTAAAACTAGCCTTTAATTTCAATTGGAGTGATTCCTCAATTCGATACCTTGGTATAAATCTCACACCCAGAATAGACTCCCTCTATCAAGCCAACTTCCCCCCTTTGTACCGCAGATTGGAGGAGGACATACGAATTTGGTCATCACACAAACTATCATGGCTGGGGAGAATCCATGCCATCAAAATGACCCTGTTTCCTAGGATCCTGTACTTATTTAGAGCCCTTCCGATCGCGATTGACAAAAAACACCTCAAAAATTTTCAGGGAAAGATTATAAAATTCATATGGGGAGGGAAAGGATATAGATTCACGCAAAACATCCTATATGCACCGAAATCTAAGGGAGGACTAGGCCTCCCCGAACTTGCCAAGTATTACCAAGCAGCCAGATTGGCCCAACTCTCCACCATATATTTCAGGGGCGAAAAACCCGACTGGATACAAATAGAACGCCAAGCGGTTCCTTCCCACACTCTAGACTTTCTACTTTGGACTCCCAGTAAATCCAGACCTTCCATCATGGCCCCTACACTGTCACACTCCTTTAAATTATGGGATAACATGGTCCAACTACCAGCCTTGACCTCACAGCTTCGCCCCCTCTCACACATATTCCACAACCCTCTCTTCAAGCCGGGGTTAGACATCAAATCCTTTCAATGGTGGCTTGATAAAGGAATGTACCGCATTGGACATTTCCTTGTCAACTCCGGACCAATCTCCATGAAACACTGCACTGAAAAACTAGAGCTCCCCGACTCCGAAAAATTCAGATTCCTTCAAATCTCCCATTTTCTTCACACTATTTGGAAAGACAAATCGATTCCCCCTGAATGCACATCTTATGAACAATGGTGTGGACAAGCTACAGAGCAAAAAGGAGGTATATCCCTGATCTATGAAGCCCTTTCAATTCCCCCTTCCAAACTCCCATACATGATAGAGTGGGAGAGAGACGTGAGCGAGACTTGGGACCTGGAGATCTGGAATAGAATGAGCACAAGAGCCTACAAAGGTATAGTTAATATTGCATTAATAGAAGCTAACATGAAAGTCCTAACGAGATGGTATCTGGTTCCTTCCAAACTTGCACAGATGTTTCCTTCCTCATCTCCTTTATGTTTCAGAAACTGCCAAGCCCAGGGCTCCATGATACACATTTGGTGGGAATGCCCGAAAATCAGGGGCTTCTGGAACAGGATATTCTATCTGATCAGAAAAATTACGGACACTCCCATTTCTAAATCCCGCCAGATAGCGCTACTAAATGGTCATATCCCCAAGATCCCCAAAACAACTGCCAAACTTATTTCTTTCATCCTGATTGGTGCCAAGCTCTCCATAGCAAAGGCCTGGAAACAACCAGGAGTTTCTCTGGCGGCTGCCAAGAGAAAGATCTCGTGGATCATGTCCCAGGAAAAATTAGTCAGTATTCTAGCAGACTCAAACAAAGCCTTTTTAGCTGTCTGGGAGCCCTGGGCAAGGCATGTAGGCATCTCTCTCATACCGGGTATTGAAGCTTGATTTGTATCTATTGTCTCATTGCAGTCTGTCAACCCAACCCACCCCCCCTTTGGCCTCTCCCTCCGTCTTCTTTCCCACCTTTACTTATTTCTCTCTTTCTTTTTACTCTTAGGAAGTTGTTAATTTACTTAAACAGAAAGTTATAGGTTCCTAAAGGTTTGCTCCAGATTTCTAGGCACTTAACAGCGTTTAGCTGGTTCCTCGATTTATCGCTAGTGGATCGATTTCCCAGCCGGAACCTTCAGGATACATTTATGGCACCCCTGGTCCCTTTGGCCTCGGCCTTAGAGACGTGGGGAAGGCTCCCTCACGCAGTCTGGGACCCTCATTTCCCCGGAGGGCGTGATGGGCCTCAACAGTTTACTTACACACCAAATGATGAACATCAGCTGCTCTACGGTGTTCGACACAGTATGTTCCCGATAGGGGTGTCGAGCCCACCTGAAGCACTAGGTGTCTCCTTTTTACACCTGAGGGCTCTTTTCTTTGTTTAACTGATTAAGGACAGTTTTTCTTTCTTGGATCAACCTCTCTGTTACTGTTTAATATTTGACTTTTGTCACAGAGGTAGGCTGCGCCCTACCAGCATTCCTATGCTTTGAAATGTAATGTACTGCTCTTCAATAAAAATTCTTTAAAAACTAAAAAATAAATAAATAAATGAATAAATAAACTAATATATAAAAAAAACTGATATATAAAAAAGAGTTCAAATATCCAGATACTGCAGCTGCAATCATTCAGTGACACCCCACTTATAAATAATTAAATAGATAAAGTGATGCGCTCGTAATATCTCTAGCATATCCTACTATTCAATGTGCTGACAGGTCACATTCTACTTGTGGATACTTTGTTACAAACTATACAAAAACTTGAACAGTGATTAGCATAATATAAATAAATTTAAATACAATGTGTTGAAAAAAAAAAAAACAACTCACCATGCATCTTTCTAAATACCTTGGAATGTCTTCTTTCCAAAAAGGGGTCATTTGGGGGGTATTTGTACTTTTCTGGCATGTTAGGGTCTCAAGAAATGAAATAGTCCGTCAGTACTTCAGGTGTGACCAATTTTCAGATATTGGCACCATAGCTTTTGGACTCTATAACTTTCACAAAGACCAAATAATATCCACAGATTTGGATTATTTTTACCAAAGATATGTAGCTGTATAAATTTTGGCCAAAATCTATGAAGAAAAATTACTAATTTGCTAAACAGAAATGAAGAAAAATGCATTTTTTTACAGATTTTTCTGTCTTTTTTCTTTTATAGCGCAAAAAATAAAGAACCCAGCGGTGATTAAATACCACCAAAAGAAAGCTCTATTTGTGTGAAAAAAAGGCAAAAATTTCATATAGATACAGTGTTGCATGACTAAGTAATTGTCATTCAAAATGTGAGAGCACCAAAAGCTGAAAATTGGTCTGGTTATTAAGGGGGTTTAAGTGCCCAGTGGTCAAGTGGTTAAATAGCTCTAGAGGAAATGTAACTATTATTAATGAAAGTATTCACATTACACTCAATAGTAAGACCTTGAGGCTTGTATGTCCTTAATGAATAAATTCACCAAATTTGGTGAATAATGAATAAATTCACCAAATTGGAGGGGTAGCGTGACTACCCCTCCAATTTGGACAAAACGTGTCAATTACCATGAAAGATATTCCATTCAGATTCTTATTGTGACACAAAGCGTAATGCATAGACAAACTATGGTTAGGAAAACCCTTACCTATCGGTATGTAATATGTTCTTTGAGTCTCGTTTGTAGGATACGGATCGTACGGCCCGTATATTGGAGGCCACATGGGCACTGGATTAAATACACTACATTTTTTGAAGAGCAGGTCATAAAGGAACCTATGTCATAGGATTTAGATGTACTTTTGGAAAGGAAGGACAAATACTTTTATGTTTTTGAGGGGATTAATTTTACGTACCCCACATTTTCTACAAGGGTAGAAACCCTTAATTTCTTAAATGAAACTTTGCTTTCTAGGAGGCTCAACAATATTCTGGGCTATCTGTAGCCTCAATGGTGTGACCCCTCTGTAGGTAACAATAGGAGTCTCCAGCAGCAAGGGGCCTAAAATCCTGTCGTTCTTTAACACATTCCAATGTTTTTTTCAGCATTTTTTTAATAAAAAATGTTGAGTTGAATAAGAAATGAAAAAAGAGAAATTAGAGGAAAAATTTGTATTTGCTCTCTTATCCTTGGGTGCTAGCATATTATCTCTATCCTTTTTGCCTACAAACCTCAATGAAACAATCAAGTTCGTTTGAATTATAGCCTTTGTCAAAAAAACATTTTTTCGGCTTCCCTTAAAGGAAAAGTATAGCCAAAGTTTGTTTGGCTGTACTTCTCCTATGAATCACAGGAGTGCAATTTGTTTTGCACTAATGTGACCCAATTTCAGGAGACAGCGGCCTGAAGTTTGCTCTCTGATGATGTCACCGATGTCAGTCGAGGCACCACATCATTGCTACAATAAAGTCTGGATCTGCCAGGTGCCTGGACTGACACCCCGATCAGCCTCTCAGCGAGCCACCCCCTCCATAGCTCAGCGTGCCAGTGAGTGAGGAGGGGGCAGAGTAGAGAGCTGTGACTGACAGTCTGCAGCTTTCTGTTCAAGGAGCTGTGAAAACTGAGCGATCAATGGTGTTCGATTGCTCGGTTCTCAGTGTAGAGGCGTCGGGGGACAGATGAAGCATCGGACCACTTTTTTCCCAGGTAAGTATGAATTAGGAAAAAAAAAATCCTTTACTTCTCTTTTAAATAATCACAATGAAATGGAGATGGAGAAATTGGCTTTTCAGTACAGATTTCAGCTATGATTTATGGTGGCAACTATTGATCCCAATGAAACTGTTACGGTCAGTGTCCTTAAAGAGTGTGGTGGTGACTATCTTGCCCTCTTGGATCTTAATCCTCAGATCAAAAAAATGTATTTCCACACTACTGGCCTTATGCTGGAGGACAATTGCCCTGTCATTTTTTCATTAAGATGATCAAAAAAGCAATTTATGGAGTCCAAATCAGTATTCCAAACAAGGAGGATGTTATCTATGTACCTCCTTACCAGCATCAGCCCCGGTCTGTGCTGCCCATAGATGATGTTCTCCTCCCACTTGACCATAAACAAGTTGGCCATACTAGGTGCAACTCCCCAGGCCTGTAGAAAAAAGCATCCATTGAACCAAGTTGTGTCCCATCAAGAAACCAAGCAGCCAGAGCACGAATTGTTCTTGCAAAAAAGGTAAGCTGACATCTTTACCTAAATAACTTCACTGAGCAAAATTATAAACGCAACACTGTTTGCCCCAATTTATCATGAGCAGAAATTAAAGATCTATGACTTTTTCCATGTACACAAAATACTTATTTCTATTTTCTCTGTTCACAAATCTGTCTAAATTTGTGTTAGTGAGCACTTCTCCTTTGCCAAGATAATCCATCCACCTCACAGGTGTGGCATATCAAGATGCTGATTAGACAGCATGATTATTGCACAGGTGTGCCTTAGGCTGTCCACAATAAAAGGCCACTCTAAAATGTTCAATTTTATCACATAGCACAATGCCACAGATGTTGCAAGTTTTGAGGGAGCATGCAATTGGCTGACTGCAGGAATGTCCACCAGAGCTGTTGCCCTTGAATTGAATGTTCATTTCTATACCATAAGCCATCTCCAAAGGAGTTTCAGAGAATTTAGTAGTACATCCAACCGGCCTCACAACCACAGACCATGTGTAACCACACCAGCCCAGGACCTTAACATCCAGGATCTTCACCGCCAGGATCCTTTGAGATCAGCCATCCGGACAGCTGCTGCAACAATCAGGTTGCATAACCAAAGAATTTCTGCACAAACTGTCAGAAACCGTCTCAGGGAAGTTCATCTGCATGCTCGTCATCCTTATCTGGGTCTTGACCTGACTGCAATTTATCATCGTTACCAACTTAAGTGGGCAAATGCTCACATTCAATGGCGCCTGGCACTTTGAAGAGGTGTTCTCTTCTGGATGAATCCAGTTTTTCACTGTACAGGGCAGATGGCAGACAGCATGCATGGTGTTGTGTGGGGGAGCATTTTGCTGATGTCAACGTTGTGGATCGAGTGGCCCATGGTGGCAGTGGGGTTATGGTATGGGCAGCCGTATGCTATGGACAATGAACACAGGTGCATTTTATTGATGGCATTTTGAATGCACAGAGATACTATGACGAGAGCCTAAGGCCCATTGTTGTGCCATTCATCCACGACCATCACCTCATGTTGCAGCACGATAATGCACGGCCCCATGTTGCAAGGATCTGTACACAATTCCTGGAAGCTGAAAACATCCCAGTTCTTTCATGGCCAGCATTAGGGATGAGCTGAACACCCCCCTGTTCGGTTCGCACCAGAACATGTGAACAGGCAAAAAATTTGTTCGAATACACGAACACCATTAAAGTCTATGGGAATCGAACATGAGTAATCAAAAGTGCTAATTTTAAAGACTTATATGCAAGTTAATGTCATAAAAAGGTTTGGGGACCTGGGTCCTGCTCCAGGGGACATGGATCAATGCAAAAAATTTTTTTAAAAACAGCCGTTTTTTCTGAAGCAGTGATTTTAATAATGCTTAAAGAGAAACAATAAAAATGTAATATTCCTTTAAATTTCGTACCTAGGGGGTGTCTATTGTATGCCTGTAAATGTTTCCCGTGTTTAGAACAGCCTGACATTTCAAAGGAAAAAAAGTAATTTAAAACTACTTGCGGCTATTAATGAATTGCCAGTCCGACAATACACATAAAAGTTCATTGATAAAAACGGCATGGGAACCCCAGAACCCTGAAACCGAACCAAAATTTAAAAATAAAATGGTGTGGGGGTCCCCCCAAATTCCATACCAGGCCCTTCAGGTCTGGTATGGATATTAAGGGGAACCCTGGACAAAATTTTTTTTTTAAATGGCGTGGGGGTCCCCCCTCAAAATCTATACCAGACCCTCCAGGTCTGGTATGGATTTTAAGGGGAACCCCGTGCCAAATTTTTTTAAAAAATGGCGTGGGGTCCCCCAAAAATCCACACCAGACCCTTGACTGAGCACACAACCTGGCAGGCTGCAGGAAAAGAGGGGGGACGAGAGAGTGCCCCCCTCCTAAACCGTACCAGGCCACATGCCCTCAACATTGGGAGGGTGCTTTGGGGTAGCCCCCCAAAGCACCTTGTCCCCATGTTGATGGGGACAAGGGCCTCATCCCCACAATCCTTGCCCGGTGGTTGTGGGGGTCTGTGGGCGGGGGGCTTATCGGAATCTGGAAGCCCGCTTTAACAAGGGGACCCGCAGATTCCAGCCCCCCCTGTGTGAAATGGTAAGGGGGTACAAACTTACCCCTACCATTTCACAAAAAACTGTCAAAAATGTTAAAATTGACAAGAGACAGTTTTTGACAATTCCTTTATTTAAAGTCTTCTTTTTTCCATATTCTTTCTTCTATCTTCTTTCTTCTATTTTCCTTCGGTTTCTTCCTCCATCTTCTTCTTCTTCTGGTTCTTCTGGTTCTTACTCCAGTGTTCTCGTCCAGCATCTTCCCCTTTCGGCATCTTCTTCCCTTCTTCTTCTCAGGCCGCTCCGCATCCATGATGGGAGGCTCCCGCTGTGTGACGCTTCTCATCTTCTGACGGTTCTTAAATACTCCACCCCCTAAGACTCCACCCCCTCTGACACACAGGGACTTCCCTGTGGCATTCCCGTGATGTCAGAGGGGGCGGGGTCACCCGTTACATAACAGGTGACCCCGCCCCCCTCTGACGTCACGGTAATGCCACAGGGAAGTCCCGTCAAGTCCCTATCAGACAAAACCTGATTAATTTCATTAACATGAGTGTCATGATCCAGAATTAAAATGCCTCCCCCTTTGTCACTATATTGTTTTTTTTAAGTGCCTCAAGACCTTTTAAAAATAGGATCCACTCCTTGTTTCTTGATTTTACCGTCTTCCAGAACTTTAAGTACCAGGTGCCTGAATACACCTACTGAAGTGGCCACATTACCAGGAGGGTTAAAAAGAGAAGCATTAGACAATGAGGAATGCCTATACTCATCCAAACTCATCATACTATTATGAGTGTGATTTGTTATCAGACATATCTGAATGTTAAGCTTGCAAACATATTTATGAATGTCCATAAAAACCCCAAACTTGTTGAGTAAATCGGGGGGGGGGGATTTTAAACCATGATTGAGTACATGTGTCAGGGCCTGGACCTGAGCCTAGAACCTGTGCTGTGTCTTGCAATGACTCTTCTCACTGAGCTACCTGAGCTACTGAACAGCGCGTTCTCTGATAAATTGGACAACCCTGCCTTGTTCCTTAACTCCTGCTGACCTTGAACACTTTGTTCCTCCCATGAACTTCCTGACTTAAGCCATGGCTCTGCACTTCCTGTTTGGCAGAATTTTGTGCTTTCTCCAGCCAATATCTTGCTCTTGTCTTCCCTGCTGCTGTCCATATTTTTCCTACCACTCGTTACCAACCTATGGCTTGTTCCTTGACTACGCTTCTGCCTGATCCCAACCTGCAACCACTTGTTACCAAACCTTGGCTTGTTTTCTGGCTACGCTTCTGTTTTATCTTTACCTGCTAAATCCACTACTGGACCCTGGCTTGCTCACCTTCTGGTGGGGCGATGCTGATGACTGCAACCTGGTACTAACACACAAAAAAATTATCTGCATCATTAGGAGCTCTGGTGAACATGGGTTAGTACTTAGACTCTGCACCTCAGGTTAACCCCCCATCATCCACCAGGGTGACCTGCTTGCATACCTATCCTGCTGGTTGGTGAGAGTCCGCCTACTGCTATAGCTACTGGTCTTCGAGCCTGACCCCAGATCATGACAACATGTTTCTCCTAATCTGACAGCACAGCCATGCTCAAATTGAAGAGACTTGTGTCAACTATACCCACCTTCTTTTTTGATCTAATTCACTTCACCCGCTAGTACCTCGTTTTGAAGCATACCATAGCATGGCAAATGCATGTGTGTTTGTGGAATAAACTTTATTGTTCCTGCCATTTGGTATCATATCCTATGAGTAATATGAGAAAAAACAGCATTAAACTATAGACTTAGAGATATCTAGGTAGCATCCTCCTAGTTAGGCTGCTAGGTTATTTTATATTTTGTCTCCTTCTGTTGTGAAGGGAGCAGTGATTGTTTGCTCTGGTCTGTTCAAAGTTTCACATGCTTGGAGTTTAATTAATTCCCCCTGCCTCTAAAATAAAGTTTCTAGAGCTTAGGGAGGGAGGATTCAAAAACCCAACCTGAATTTTTATCGGGGCCCAGTCAATCCCTGAGAAGGTGTGCCCAGATAGTGGCTAGGGAAGCTGATAATTAGTCTGAATCCTTGGAGAAATAGTCTTCCCCAGGAAGGAGAAGTTCCCAGCATTAGAGGGGCTGTTGACCCTCAGAGGTAAGCCTTGGATTGTGCTACTGTTCTCTGAGGTCTCGGGGCAGGGGACCAGGAACGAACCTAGAACTGCCTGCAGGACTTCACCAAAGCGATCTGGTTTTCAGAAGGATTTTTCTCACTTACTGGGAAGTGTCTGGAGAAAGCTGGAAGGTGGCAGCTGTCCGGGGGACTTTTGAGTATTGACCAAGTACTTATTCCTGGTGACTGCTTTCAGGATGTAAGTACCACACATTGCTCTGACTGAGACTGCCTTCATACTGTCACTTAACTGGCCATTCCCTTGTCCTCAGGACTTTCCTGGATCATGAGCTTAGTGAAAAGTGCTTTTCTGTAGTGTGCAGTGTTCTTCAAGTTGCATTGTTTTCCTACAGCTGTACATTTGTGCAGGGTAACCAGGTGCCAAAGAGAATTGCTTTGTGGTCCCCAGCTGTGAAGTATTAGGCTGTTCAGTATCCACTATTACTAAAAAGAAGATTGCTTGTTAAAGAGACTGGCCTCATGGCCAGCTTTGAGGCTTTAGACTGCTCTGAAATTTGCCTTATGATCTTCAGATGTGAGACCTTAGCCTGTCCAATTTCTCAACAAGTGCTAAGGAGAAGATCACAAATACCAAAGAGACTTATGGTCCCCAGCTGTGAGGTTTTAAGCCTCATACACACGATAGGACTTTGTACAAACGTTCCCGTGGATTTTTGTTGGCCATAAGTTTGTATTGCATACACACGGCAGAACTTTTTCAGCCAACTTTTACCAAATCACGTGTTTTTTCAGCTCTTTACCACCACCCTTTGGTCAACTTCTGTGTTGTTTGATATTGTGTCAATCTCGCCGCTTTTATCGGTGAGATCGACACCTCCCGAGCCGGATTCACACTGGTGTGGGGATCCGACTTGGATCCCCGCCAATGCCAGGCACTGTGTTTGGTATGAATTATGAGGGGGAACTCCACGCCAAATGTTAAATAAAAAACCAGCATGGGTTCCCCTCCAGTGGCATACCAGGCCCTTAGGTCTGGTATGGATTTTAAGGGGAACCCGTTACGCCAAACAAAATGGCGTGGGGGTCCCCCCAAAATCCATACCAGACCCTTATCCGAGCAAGCAGCCTGGCTTGTCAGGAAAGGGGGTGGGGACGAGTGAGCGCCCCCCTCCTGAACCGTACCAGGCCACATGCCCTCAACATGGGGGGTGGGTGCTTTGGGAGAGGGGGTGCCCTGCGGCCCCCCACCCCAAAGCACCTTGTCCCCATGTTGATAGTGTCTGGTTCTTCTGCCAGGCTCCTCCTCTATCTTCTGCTCTTTTGCCGCTCTCTTGCAAGGAGTGGCCCGGTCTTCTTCGTCGTCTTCTTTCCTCTTCTATTTTTCCGATGTTGACACAATGTTTTCTCCCTCTGTAATGCTGTGTGAGCGCCTCCCAATGACTTATATAGGCATGGGGCGTGGTCATCGGGTGATGTAATCCGGTGACCCAGCCCCCTTATGACGTCACAGTCCCAGCATGCCCCGAGACTGTGACATCATAAGGGGGTTGGGTCACCGGATGATATCACCGGTGACCACGCCCCATGCCTATATAAGTCATTGCGAGGCAATCACACAGCATTATGGTGGGAGAGAGTGTCGTGTCAACATCGGATAAAGAGAAGAGGGAAGAAGACATGGAAGAAGACCGCTAGCAAGAGAGCGGCAAAAGAGCAGAAGATAGCGGAGGAGCCCGGCAGAAGAACTTCGGACACCAGGAGAAGAGGCCAGAGAGACCCCCGAAGTCGGGAAGAAGACCCCCAGAGCTGCCTAATAAATTACTTTAAAAACATGTGTAGTGTGTATTTTTATTGACACTTTTTTCCCTAGGTGATGGGTAGGGGTACGATGTACCCCATACTCATTCATATAGGGTGGGGGGCCGGGATCTGGGGGCCCCCTTATTAAAGGGGGCTCCTGGATTCCGATAAGCACCCTGCCTGCAGACCCTGACAACCAACGGCCAGGGTTGTTGGGAAGAGGCCCTTGTCCTCATTAACATGGGGACAAGGTGCTTTGGGGGAGGGGGGGCGCCCTGCAAAGCACCCACCCCCCATGTTGAGGGCATGTGGTCTGGTACGGTTCAGGAGGGGGCGCTCGCTCATCCCCACCCCCTTTCCTGACCGGCCGGGCTGCGTGCTCGGATAAGGGTCTGGTATGGATTTTGGGGGGACCCTCATGCGTTTTTTTCGCATAGGGGGTGTCATGAAGCTTGGAATACTGAAGTATTTCTCCTTTGATTCTAGTACACAGTGGGGGGGATCTGCTGCCCTGTTTTAAGGCTAACCCCCTCCAGACGGATCCATGGTCTGGAAGGAAGGCATTGTTTTGTGTTTGACTGTTTGTATATGTACTTTAATTACCCCCTGGGGCTTCTCTGTGTTATTACACATATCAGTCCTCCTATTCAAGCTATCAGACCAATCCCTGCTGAGCCTGTTTCAAGTCCCCATTTGCATGGACAAGAGGACCTGAGTGAAGACTCGAGTGTACTTTACAATTGACCAAAAGGAAAGTGGTTATTTGGGGCGGGGTGTTCAAACTGCTGTGTATAAAAGTGTGTTGTGTGCATCAATAAAGAGGAGATTCCTGTTTGAACTTACATACAGCCTGCCTGGTGTTTGTTCTGAGCTATCTCATATAACTGGATTAGAACTGTAGTGTAGTATAACTGGATAGCTGTAGTTCGAATCCCAGAGCATCGGATGACCGAACCATCAGATGTTGCAATCTGCAATCTGATTCAATAGCCACAGAGGAGTGTCGGGAGAGTGGGGCTCGTTACAGGGGGTTCCCCTTAAAATCCATACCAGACCTAAGGGCTTGGTATGCTCCCAGATGGGAATTCCCACTCACGCTGGCTGCTATAGGAAAATGTGTTTTTCCTATTGCAGCCAGCGCAAGATGTACAGTACCCTGTTGCTGAGAACCAGCGTGATGGGATCGCGCTGGAAACATTCTTGCGGCTGTGTACTGTAGTTTGTACAAAAGTTTTTGTTTTGTGTACACACGATCGGACTTTGCTCCATTGGACTTTTGTTGCCGGAAAGTCAAAAGTCTGATGAAAACAGAAAAAGTTTGTCCAATGGAGTGTACACACGGTCGGATGTTGCTCCAAAACAGCTAATTTGCATGTTTGTTGTCAAAAAGTCAGATCGTGTGTACGGGCCTTTAGACTGCTCAGAAATTCACCTTATGGTCTTCGGCTGAGAGGAGTTCAGACTCAGGGAAAAGACTATTCTCAAACTGTTATGTGCTAAACATTTTGGAGTATCCCATACCCCTAATCATCTCCTTTTACAAGTTATATCGGCAATAAATCACAAAAAAACAACACCTAGACGGTTTGCTGCAGCTGGAGTGAATGGGCTATTCTTTGTGTGGCATGGCTGGTGGCCTATGTACTGTTTTGGGAAGAACCGGTTAAAATAAATGGCCTCTTAGGGGTAGCTCTACATGTACAAAACGTGTAAAGGATGTTTTGAGAACAAATTTTTGAGTTTCTAATTCACATAAGTAATAAGGCTGGGATTGATGTTTGTGTCCCTGTTATGGTGTTTCATAACACTTAATAAACATGGCAAATTTTAGATCCTGTGACACAACTGCCACTGCAGTAAAGGAAGATCATGGCTGATGCGAGGGTCCAGAAAGTTATTATACTTAGCTAATTAGCTACTACTACTACTACAAAAAAATCACAGCAATCTGCTATTTGCTAATAAGTAACAATCTGCTATGAAACAATTGTTATTTGCATAGGAAGTAAGACATCTGGACATAATGCAAAACATTTTAAAAATATGGCATGTATTATACAACATGTAGAACAAATCTATATTGCACAGACTTTTTTTCATAAGATATGACTAATCTCCCTGCAAAGAGATATAAACATTGTGATCCATCTTCTGAACGTGGCAAATTTTTGCATTCCTCTCTATTAGAAACAGGTGTCTTCACCTCCAATTAGAGCATGGCTCACCAAATTTGAAAAGATCAGCACCATGGAGGAGATTAATGCCTCCACAAATCACTGGGAGGACAAATGTAGTAAGACCTGGTTCTACTGGTATGATTTCTCTTTTTCCACAAAATACAGGCTTGGAGTTTTTCCCATGTCTTTTGCTCCTTGGCGTTCCTCTAATGCGGCGTAGACACGAGCAAACTTTACGGCATACTTGGTCCGGCGTACCGGAGTCCGTCGGACAATTCGATCGTGTGTGTGGGCTCCAGCGGACTTTTTTTTCTCAAAAATTTGACAGACCTAGAAATGAAACATGTTTCAAATCTGTCTAACTGATTCTGCTTTCTAGCATACAAAGCGGTCGTCTGTGTGCTAGTCCAACGGACCAAAACTGACGCATGCTCTGAAGCAAGTACAAGACGGAAGCACTCGGTCTTGTAAAACTAGCCTTCGTATTGAAGCTAGCACATTCCTCTTCTGTGATCTTTTAATACAGCGCATTCTTTTTTTCTTTATAATGCGAGAGGAATGAAGTTGTTTTGCTGCTTATATTCACACAGAGTTCTCACAAACTTCTTTCTTCATGATTTATCCTCTTGCGATGACTAATATTATAGTTTTTAAAAACCAGATATCCGAAATAATGTATTAAATTATTTTTTGGACTCATCTTTATTATTTTTATATTTAATCAATATCTATTTTACAATGTGTGCTAAATTCGCAAAACTGTTAGTTTATGTATAATTTTTTTTGGATTTACCACAATAACCTTAATATTTTGTATTGTTTTAATGAACCTTAATGAGGTTGGTGTCCCTTGTTAATTAGACATAGGGGGGTTATTTTCAAAAGGCTAATTCATTTTTCACTACAAGTCAAAGTCTACTTGAAATTGCACTGAAAGAGCATTTGGAAGTGCATTCGCTGTGGATCCGAGGGGCACATGCAAGGAAACCCTAAAAAAAACATTTTTCTTACACATGATTGTATGCTAAAATCAGCAGAGCTTACCCTCATTTCATATCTTCCCCTCAGATTTACAGTGACTGCACTTCCAACAAGTGCACTTGCAGTGCAATTTATAAAGTGCACTTTGCACTAGTACTTGAATTGCAAAATGATTTAGCCTTTTGTAAATAACCCACATAGTCTTTTGGACATGTACCTGCCTACTCACAAACCAAATGTCCTTTTTGAATCAAAACACATAGTCAATAATGTAAGGTAAAGAGAATATCCATTTAGTTTTGGAAAAACAGAAATGAGGAAGGCAACACTGGAGATACTTTTGGAATGTGTGAAGCCTTTTGTCCCCCAGAACACACATCAACATTTGCAAATGAGGGCTAGTGATTCCTCCTCTGTTTGGGTCATCTTCCTGGGCCTTTTGGTGGTAATGTGGAGGGGAGGCACCTGACATTCCGTGAGGCTTCTTCTGGGCCCAGCCACGGCCTCCTCCTCTCTCCCACTGGGCAAGGCCTCTTCCTCTATACCTCGGGGCATGGCCTCCTCCTGGCTGAGCTCACCCTGGGTAAAAAAAAAGGGACATATTTTGAATTTTTGGTTACGCAATCACACACAATTTTCAGCTCATGACTTGCAAATATAATTCTAACCAAATAGTAAAGGCTATCTTTTTGACCCCACCATTATTCTAGCTGCTCACCAATATTTGAAGTATATTTTTGGCCACTACTGTCTAGTGAATGTATGTATGTATGTATACATATTAATAATTGTGATGAAGTAATTTTTTGTGAAGCAATTAAAACATTTTTAAGTTTACATAATTAATATTTACACAATCCCAAATGCACAAAAATAGTATACCTGGCTGAAGCTGGGCACATCCACTTCACCAAGGATCAAGCTCTTCCTGGGACGCCTCAGCTGGGGTGGAGGGAAGGGTGGAGGTGGAGGAAAGGCTGGAGGGAAGGGTGGAGGGAAGGGTCGAAAGTGATTGCCTTGCTTCTGTCTGGTCATCCAGAAATCACAGTTTTTGGTAGTACCACAGCTTGGGGACATAAACCTGGTCTGCTGTTGCTCCTGATCTGCGGGATTCCTGGATCTTATTGTGTTCCCTCCCGCCTGTACATATTGCTCAAGATACCAATTTTATTGTCCAGAAACTTAAGGTCTGCCTGGGGGACTCGAGTCTTCACGAATTCCAAAAGTGTGCCCAGTGTTGCCTTCCTTACATCTCGATTAGAATACAATACAGATTTATGTTTTCTTGATAGAGATCAATAAAACGCGACAAAAATTCAGCCTCCTTAAAGGGATTCATTTTTGCTGAAAGGCTGAAAGACAAGACACAAGATAAAAACTGTAATGTCAGTCCAAACTCCCAGTATTATTTTTTGCTGAATCTAGGGTACACATATACACACACACACACACACACACACACACACACACACACACACCAAACACATTCACCAAACACACACCCACGTTTTTTAATCTTACCTTAGTTTCTGATGCTCACTACTTCCGCTCGGACATATGTAGGCCAGCGTAATAGCTTTATATACACTGCGTATGTGTCATGCTATGCCTGCGTCGCCCGCCCCTGACGTTCTTTAGTACGATTTGTCCCCGCCCCTTCACTCTTCGTTGCACAGTGGCAGTATATAGAGAAAGATGGCGGAGAGATTATCTGGAACTAGTGCGGAGGAAAGCCCGGAGCCACAACCATCCAGATCCAGGAGGAGATATAAAGCCACTAACATGGCCTTTGAAGAGATGGTGGAGATGGTGTCCATATTGAGAAGGGAGGACTATGATGCCGAAAAAGGACCAACACCCGACCCAATATGCGGAAGGACAAAATAATGGCCTCAGTTGTCACTGCTCTTGAACAAAAATTTGGCATTAAACAGGCTAAAGAACAATTGAGGAAGCGGTGGTCTGGCCTCAAAACTAGGGAGCCTGAACAATATTGGCGAATCAAGAAGCTGCTTAAAAAAAGTAAGTACTTGTGTGTTCCTATTGAGATACTTAACTTGCATGCTGATCCGTATGCTTTTCGTTTATACAGCATCGTTCGTAAAGACCGTTCTTTTTAAAATACATATGATAATAAGAAAATGGCGTTTGTTTTTGGCCAAATACGATGGTACAGGGTTGGACATACATTTAGGTCCTGATAATTTGTCGTATTCCAAAAATGTGGGGATGTTGTGTAGATGTGTTTGAAACTAGAATGCTTCTTCAAAAATGATTCAGTGTAATGTAAGGACAGGACACAGCAGCTGTTTCCACATGTAGACTCACGAGCACTAGTGTACTATGTGACACCAGAGAAAATTTTTTAGGGTAATACACATAGGGGCTCCAGGGGATACTTGAGGTGTCTGCATCTGTGAAACTTGCATGAAAATGTTTATTGTTTTGCATTTTTGGTCAGAGTGAATTTTAATTCTGTCTTCCAAATTTTTTGTGAAATCAAATCACAATTGTCCCCAATCTAACCAACGTTTCATATTCCTTTTTCATGACTGAAATGTCACTGTGTTTTAACTATACCTTTTGTTTAATTCTCATAGGGGAGAAAAGACTCAGACAACAGTCCAGGGATCCCAGGGCTCCCCCAAGTCACCAGCCTGAAGCAAGAATTACCCCAAGCCCCAGCCCAAGATCACCTCCATCCGACAAGCTGGAGGAAGAAGAGGTGGAGGAAGTGTGCGATATTTGCACCCCACCAAGTGAGTGACTGACACCCCAGCTTAAGTTAATCTATTTAGGTGTGCATATTTTTAAAAATGTTTTTATCCACACATTTTAGGTGATGTTCTGGTTGTGGAAGGCCAAGCGGTGGAGCCATTTAGCACAGACAGTGCACAAAGACTGATTGGGCAGATAATGGTGTGGAATGGCCAAATTGATAGAATGCGTGACCAAATTGACAGCATGAGAAATCGGCTGGACAGCATGCAACAGGAAATGAAAAACATGATTGATGTTTTGGGCAGAATCTAATAACTTTTTGCCTAAAAACATCAATCATGTTCTTCATTTCATTGTCAATTTTTTTTGTTCGAAAAGTTTAGAAATTGTTAAATACTAATATAAAAATTTAGCAGATGCACACGGTGTGTCATCATGTGCTATTTTCCATTAGGGGATATCAATGTACTTGTTTTGTGTTTGCAACCCCTTCATCAGAATGATGTTAGTTTGTGAGAGGAACAAAGGGATTGCACACACAAAACACGTCCATTGCTCCCCCATGATGGGAGATAGCACATGTTGACTCGAACCTTTTTTACTCCCAATTTGTGAGCATCTGTTTTGTTTTGTTTTTTTAGATGGGTGACATCACCAGCACCGTTTTGGACATGTTGAACTTTGTAAGTTTGTGTTATTTTTTGGTATTATGTTTTTAAAAACCCTGTTGTCAAGCCAAATTTTGTAAAAAATGTATTTTTTACAAATATGCCTAAACGAAAAAAAAAAAAAGTATTGTTCCTGAAAAAACAAACAAAAAAAACCAAAACAAAACACGTTCAAACAAAATGCACTTTTCAATGTGCACACAGTAAAATGTTTTTACTACTACAATGTGTGTGGCTTATTATTTATCAATAACAGTTTGTTATTTTTTTGTGTGGTTACAGTGACAAAGGGCCTTATTAACTAAAGGAAAATGCACTTGGCACTACAGGTTCACTAGGAGACAGACAAAACTAAATGCAAACAAGAATGAAAACAAGAGATTTTTTCAAAAAAAAATTTTTATTTCTGTTAAAAGATTAAAGTTGTTGTTGCATTGCAATGGCCCCCTGACCATTAAAACAATTGACATATCTGTCACGCACTTGACGGGCAGTTTGGGGGGCCAAGCCAGTACGGCCAGTATCCAGGCCTGTGAGTGGATCTTCACCACTAAGTCCGGCTTCAGGCCCAACTGAGGTAAGAAGAATGCAGCAAGCCATTTTGACATAATTTATCTTGTATTCTGCAAGATTTATGGCCGAGAGGAACAAACTGAACTGGCTGGTCAGAATCCCGAAGGCATTCTCCACAACTCTTCTTGCTCTGGCCAGCCGGTAATTAAATACCCTCTTCTCAGGGGTGAGGACCCTTTGGGGGAATGGCCTCATCAAGTGCTCGCCAAGAGCAAACGCTTCATCAGCGATGAAAACTGAGGGAGTCCATCCACGTTTTAGTCATCGGGTGGCAATCCCAGGCCACCAGTCTGGAGACACTGGCACAGCTCGGTCTGTGCAAAGACTCCTCCATCAGACATCCGGCTGTTCTTCCCCACATCCATGAACAGAAAATCCAATTGTGCCGAGACCACCGCCAACAAAACTACACTATGAAACCCCTTATAGTTATAGTAGTAAGACCCCAAATGGGGTGGTGGCACAATACGGACATGCTTCCCATCGATCGCCCCGACACAGTTGGGAAAGTCCCAACAGTCAGCGAACTGGGAGGCCACAGTCTGCCTGTCAGGTCACCTAGGGGCTGGGTGACAGATGCACACCGTTGGGATCAGGAGTGCACCACAAGGCAGTGGACCCTACGGCTAACTGCTGCGGATGGGAGTCTGGGTGGTAAGGAAGGCAGGGCCGCTGGGACACCAACACTGATCCCACCAGGGCTAGAGCATAGGATTCCCTGGGACGCAGAGTCTAAGAGCCAGCAGGTGTTCACCAGAGCCTCTAGAGGTGAGGATGGACTGGGCTGCAACTGGCTCCAGGTCGCGGCCCCCAGGGTCCCCCAGCTCACACCCACAGTAGGCAACAGGAGGATAGGGATAGTAAAGGAATAAGCCAAGGTCAGGGCCACAAGCAGACAAGGACAACAGAGTTCACGCCAAGGTTCAGGGTCACAGGCAAACAGGGATAGTCTGGGACACGCCAGAGGTCAGGGTCACGAGCAGACAGGAATAGTAGAGAACACGCCAAAGTCAGTAACAGAAACAAACGTAGAGCACACGGCAGGCAGGAACAGGAAGACAAACACACAAAGGTTGATCAGCAGGGCTGACCTGCAGTGCAGAGTTTAATATAGAGTTCTCTGATAGGAGCTGGGGTGGAGCCATGCTAGAGGAGAGTTAATAAAAGCAGTCAGGTGAGAGACAGCTGGTCTTGGGAGATGAACACATGGAAACAGGTAAGCTGACAAACAACCTCTATTGCATAACCATGACACTGCCATTCCTGTGTGTTTGAAGGAAACTGTGGAGTCAAACAAGAAAAAAAATATATAAGTACTTTTAAACATAACTTTGCTAGCCGATTACAGAAAAACATTCTTGAACAACAACAGTCGAACATTTTTAATATGTATTATTTTTTTATAACAAAAAAAAACATAAGACCCACTTATAATAAGATTACTCACCCCCTCTGATGGACCATTGATCAATTTGTATGTGGGGGAGGGGTTCTAATTTTGGACAAAAACACACCTGACAGTTGGAAACATTTGAGGGGGTGGGGGAGGGTTTCTAATTTGGGACAAAAACACACCTGACAGTTGGAAACATTTGAGGGGGTGGGGGAGGGTAAAACAGTACAATGAATCTGACAATATACATTGTTCTAGGGACTATAGGCTAGAGGTATAAATGGACTCAGGATTGCATGGTGGGGAGGTTCTTGAAGGTAGATATGCATGTAGGCCAAAAATGATTAATGTAAAAAAACAGGCATGCATGAAGATAAAGGGGACATTCACAGCATATTCCAAGCATGATAATTAGGTAATGAGGAAATTTAGACAATACATTAACAAACATTAAATACATATCATGTAATGTTAAAGGATAAAACTTACCTTCATATAGTCCTTCTGCAGGACCTGAATTATAGCAGAACAGGTCTCTGGGATTATGATCCCCAGAGCCTGAGGGGAGATGCCTGTCGAGAACTTCAAGTCCTGAAGACTCCTCCCAGTCGCCAAGTAACGTTAAGTGGCAACTAGCCTCTGCTCCGCATTGATGGATTGCCTCATGCAGGTATCCTGCCTGCGGATCTAAGGGGTCAGCATAGCCAGCAGACATTCAAAAACGGGGTCCGTCATCCTGAGATAATTGAAATCCTCAGGATTATTCTCACAGATCTCACGGAGCAAAGGCATGTGCGAGAATTGGTCACGCTGGCGCAACCAATTCTTCGCCCATGATCTCCTCCTTGCCCTGTTCATGGACTGGACTCGGGTCAAAGTATTAACCCCAACTCCAAGTCCCCACGCAGCATGAACTCGAGAATGAGTACGTCCACGCAACATGGCTTCAAAACGGTCGGCTGGTCAAACAAACAAACTTAGAACAAACGCACTGAAGAACAGCAAGGCCTATGAAGAGTGACCTGAAGATCAGGAATGAGCGGACCAGAATGGCCTGCTAGGCAGGTTACGAACTGACCAACATGCACTGAAAAGCAGATACAAACCTCACAAGCACAAACTGAACCACAGAAAACGATCGAAATAAGCTGAAGTGTGAAAATCGTGAATCGTCTCTAACCAAACTTCTACTAACACAAGATAAACACGAGATTAGCAGAAGGAGCCCAAAGGGTGGTGTAGTGGGGCTTGAACTTACTTTTTCTAGTCCCGTCGTACATGCTGTATGTCACAGTGTTTAAAACCATCGGACTTTTGGAGTGATCGTGTGTGTCCAAGTCCGTCCGTTTGTAAGTCCAACGCACCTACGCTACAAAGTTCGTTGGAAAGATTGCCGGACCAAGTAGGCCGTAAAGTCTGCTCGTGTGTACGCGGCATTAGACTCATGCCTCTTATGGGGTTTCACATCTCACCTTTTAGGCTTCTCCTCAGCCTCTATTTCTCTTGCTAATGGTAGTCAGGCAGTTTGTGTTATGTAACATTCCAGCTGAGGTCATAAATTGTGATGTCAGTGGCTCAATTCATACTGACCCTTCTCAGACTTTTGGTAATTTGGGGGCCCTGTCATCAAACTGCAGGCCCAGGCCTAGTTAAATAAAAGGAAAATAAAAAACAGCATTTTAGCTTGCACATGATTGGATGATAAAATCAGCAGAGCTTCCACTCATTTCAGATCTACCCCTTAGATTTAGAGTGACTGCACTTCCAAGTGCACTGGCAGTGCAAAGTGGATTTGCCTTTCGTAAATAACCCCCAATGTCTTGTCCATGATACCCATGGATGCTATCAATGCTTGTTTTTTTAAGTTGTTTTGATATGTGATACATATCACTAATTGTACAAAATTGGTGGCAAAGCCTGAAAATAAAAGATAATTAAGCCTTGGCTAATGCCAAGAAGAAACCCCTAGTAGTTGCTACATCCAGCAATAGCCGGGTGAAAGTTTGTGTGCAAGATGTAGATCTAACTACAGTCATATGCATTTTCATAAATTTTGGGAAACATAAATTTGAGCATTAGTGACATGGTGCAGTGACAGCACAGTTGCAGTAGCATTGTTAACCACTTGCCAACCAGCTCATGCTGATATACGTCGGCAAAGTGGCGCGGGTGCGCAAAAAAAGTACCCTGTGGCTAGTGGGTGCGTGCGCCCGCCGTGGGTCCCGTGGACTTGATGTCCGCCGATGGCCCATGATCGTGGCATGGAGAGGCAGAATGGGGAGATGCCTATGTAAACAATGCATTTCCCTGTTCTACCTAGCAACATGACAGGGATCTACTGCTCCCAGTGATCGAGAGCAGTGATCTTGGTCATGTTCTAGTGAGCCCTTCCCCCCTACAGTTAGAACATGCTGAGGGTACACAGTTAACCCCTTGATCGCCCCCCCAAGTGTTTAACCCCTTCCGTGCCAGTGACATTTACACAGTAATCAGTGCATTTTTTTTTTAGCACTGATCGCGGTATAAATGCCAATGGTCCCAAAATAGTGTCAAAAGTGTCCACCGCAATGTTGCAGTCATGATAAAAATCGCATATCGCCGCCATTACTAATATAAAAAAAATAATAAAAATGCCATAAATCTATCCCCTATTTTGTAGACACAATAACTTTTGCGCAAACCAATCAATATATGCTTATTGTGATTTATTTATTTTTTACCAAAAATATGTAGAAGATTAAATTTGTTTTTTTATATATTTTTTGGGGATATTTATTATAGCAAAAAGTCAAAAATATTGTTTTTTTTCCCAAATTGTCGCTCTTTTTTTGTTTATAGCGCAAAAAAATAAAAACCGCAGAGGTGATCAAATACCACCAAGAAAAGCTCTATTTGTGGGAAAAAATGACGTCAATTTTGTTTGGGCACGACTTCGCATGACCGCTCAGTTGTCAGTTAAAATGACGCAGTGCTGTATCGCAAAAAAGTTCTTGGTCAGGAAGGGGGTAAATCCTTCCAGGGCTGAAGTGGTTAAATAAACCCCAAAGACTCAAGTGTATAATCTTTAAGTATATTCAGTATGTGTTGGTTTGTGTGGAAATATTTTTTGGGATATAGAAGTCTTAAACAGTTATAGTGGAAGCAGCTAAGCTGCTGTGAAAGTGTTATGCTATGTACACACAATCGGACATTCCGACAACAAAACCGTGGATATTTTTCCGACGGATGTTGGCTCAAACTTGTCTTGCATACACACGGTCACATAAATGTGGTTGGAAATTCCGAACGTCATGAACGTGGTGACGTACAACACGTACGACGAGTTGAGAAAAATTAAGTTCAATAGCCAGTGTGGCTCTTTTGCTTGATTCCGAGCATGCGTGGACTTTTGTGTGTCAGAATTGTGTACATGCGCTCGGAATTTCCGCGGCCACAGGCATCATCCCGGTATAACCTCCGAAAGCCAAGGCCACGTATCTGCGTATGCTCGGCAGCAAGGGGGGTTATAGACGCACACTGCCCAGCTCAGTATCAAGCCTGGAAAGGAGAAGAAGCCTAAAGCACTGACGGGGGATCCCAGAAGAGGAGGTTCAGGGTCACTCTGTGCAAAACCATTATTTACCACTTGCCTACTGGGCACTTATACACCTTTCCTGCCCAGGACAATTTTCAGCTTTCAGCACTCTCACAATTTGAATGACAATTGCGCGGTTAAGCAACACTGTACCCATATGAAATTTTTATAATTGTTTTCACACACATAAAGCTTTCTTTTGGTAGTATTTAATCACTACTGCTAAATTTAATCACCATCACTGCTAAACAGACAGAAAAAAGACTAAAAACTTGGAAAAAACAAATCGTTTTTTATAATTTGTTATAAAATTAGCAAGCAGGTAATTTTTCTCCTTCACTGATGTGCACAGATGGGCACTGAATAGGAATAAGCCTGATGTTCGTTTCACCGAATTTAGAACATTATGGGGCGTTCACGGGAAATTTGAACATCCCATAATGAACGGCGGCACCGTTAATGCACTGCAAGATTGCAGTGCATTGACGGCTGCTGATTGGCCAAAGCATGCACCTGACCTGCATGCTTTGGCTAATCACAGTGCTCTCTGCTGTGAGAGCCATGATTGACCAAAGGCAGGGTGCCTTTGGCCAATCATGGCTCAGGGGGCTGAGTCCACAAAAAGGAGAGAAATGTAAAGGAGAAAATGTAATTTAAAACTGCTCGCGGCTGTAATGTACTGTATTGCTGGATCCCAGCGATATAGATAAAAATTGTTGAACAAAACGGTGTGAGTCCCCCCCACAGTCCATTACCAGGCCCTATGGGTCTGGTATGGATATTAAGGGGAACCCTGCACCGAAAAAATTAAAAATGGCATGGGGCCCCCCAAAATCCATACCAGACCCTTAATGAGAGCACACAACCTGGCAGGCTGCAGGAAAAGGGGGGATGAGAGAGTGCCCCCCCTCCTGAACTGTACCAAGCCACATGGGGAGGGTGTTTTGGGGACCCCCTAAAGCACCTTGTCATGTTGATGAGGTCAAGGGCCTTTTCCCCACACCCCTTGTCTAGTGGTTGTGGGGTCTTTTACTAAATGACTCCTGTCATTTTTACTTTAGACACTATTTTTGGTGAATGTGTAGGGGTACAATGTACACAATACCCATTCACATGGGGGGTGGGATCTGGGGGTCCCCTTGGTAAAGGGGGCTTCCAGATTCCGATAAGCCCCATGCACGCAGACCCCCTCAACCACCGTGCAAGGGTTGTGGGAAAGATGTCCTTGTCCCCATCAACATGGGGACAAGGTGTTTTGAGGGGGACCCCAAAACACCCTCCCCATGTTGAGGGCATGTGGCCTGGCACGGTTCAGGAGGGGGGGTGCTCTCTTGCCTCCCCCTTTCCTGTAGCCTGCCAGGTTGCATGCTCAGATAAGGGTCTAGTATGGATTTTGGGGGGCCCCCTTAAAATCCATATCAGACCTGAAGGGCCTGGTATGGATTTTGGGGTACCCCCACGCATTTTTTTTTAAGTTTGGTGTTGGGGCCTGGTAATGGACCTGGGGTAACCCATGCCATTTTTGTTCAATGATTTTTATCTATATTGCTGTGATCCGACAATGTATTATAGGGTGAAAACAATGTAGCACATAATAAATATGTGTGAGATCAAAGTACAAAGAATAATCCTCAATAATGCTTCAATCCAATGAAATATTGGTAAATAATCAACCAAATCCTGTGATAAACATAAAGTCAATATATATATATATATTTATATATATATATATATATATATATATATATATATATATATATATATATATATATATATATATATATATATATATATATATATATATATATATATATATATATATATATATATATATATTGAAGAGTGGAAAGTCCCACTATGTGTTATGGATGTGATCCAGAAGGAGATGGTATTCAAACAGTTGACAGAAGATTGAATCCACAAAGGAATAAACTCATCAACCTGATAAGGAAACCATAGGTAGTGTGTGGAAAACTCTTACCGGATCCTGTGGATTCCCTTGTCAGCGACAGGGAATCAGATGAGCAGTGCGCCACTCTGGGCATGAAGGAAGATGTCCCGGCACTCAAAACTGTCCAGACTGAACTCCGCGTGGGTCTCCGGGGGCCGCCAGGTAGGTCTCCGCAATGGAACAACCAGGGTACGGATCAGCAAGGCAACAACATCTCCAACAGGGCTGGAGTGGACACTTAGTCTCATTCCGATATTATGTGGAAAGAAAAAATTTGCCTCCACATAGTGCAGATAAAAATGGGGTATTTCTATTTCTAAAAAACCTTATGCAATAAAAACGTGATCACAATAAAAAGGAAAGGTGGGCAACATGGAGGATGGATAAATAGGCCCGATGCATTTCGACCTAGGGGGTCTTCTACTGGGGCATAAACCATCCACTCCAGGTTGCCTGTATTTATAAATAAAATATCTAGTGAGGACCAATTACAATGGGTGAAAATCAAACTATTTCATTGGTTGGATGTAGTCACCTGATTATACCTGAAGTAGCATAGCAATAGGGATGAGCTTCGAGTTCGAGTCGAACTCATGTTCGACTTGAACATCGGCTGTTCGCAAGTTCGCCGAACAGCGAACAATTTGGGGTGTTCGCGGCAAATTCGAATGCCGCAGAACACCCTTTAAAAGTCTATGGGAGAAATCAAAAGTGCTAATTTTAAAGGCTTATATACAAGTTATTGTCATAAAAAGTGTTTGGGGACCTGGGTCCTGCCCCAGGGGACATGGATCAATGCAAAAAAAAGTTTTAAAAACATCAGTTTTTTCGGGAGCAGTGATTTTAATAATGCTTAAAGTCAAACAATAAAAGTGTAATATCCCTTTAAATTTCATAGCTGGGGGTGTCTATAGTATGCCTGTAAAGGGGCACATGTTTCCCGTATTTAGAACAGTCCGACAGCAAAATTACATTTCAAAAGAAAAAAAGTCATTTAAAACTACTCGCGGCTATTGCATTTCCGGTCCGACAATACACATAGAAGTTCATCGATAAAAACGGCATGGGAATTCCCCCCAGGGGAACCCCGAACCAAAATTTTTAAAAAAATAGACGTGGGGGTCCCTCTAAATTCCATACCAGGCCCTTCAGGTCTGGTATGGATATTAAGGGGAACCCCGGCCAAAATTTAAATAAAAAATTACGTGGAGGTCCCCTTAAATTCCATACCAGACCTTTGAGGTCTGGTATGGATTTTAAGGGGAACCCTGCGCCAAAATAAAAAAAAACGGCATGGAGTGCCCCCAAAAATCCATACCAGACCGTTATCCGAGCACGCAACCTGACAGGCCGCAGGAAAAGAGGGAGGGATAAGAACACGCAATATGCAGTGCGCAATGTAACCCACTCCATGGTTACACTGCGCTTGCGAATCGGGGAATAAACGCTAATATCACCTAATAGCAATATGCAGTGCGCAATGTAACCCACTCCATGATTACACTGCGCTTGCGAATCGGGGAATAAACGCTAATATCTCCTAATAATATAATGTGGGGATGTTTAATATGAGGATGATGTGGAGGCACTGAATAACTAAAAAGCACCACAATCTATGTAGTAAATGGGAACATGAACACCAAATAAATAATGAATGGGCATGTTAGGAACTAGCAAAGAAACAATGAAGTGAACAATTTAAATATAACGGTGAATGACTTTGTGAATAAACACCTGGAATTAGTGTGTAAAAAATACAATAACTAATGTAGAGAAATGATCCAAAATCATCTCTGCATGTATTAAGTGGAATATAAAAATACATATATATCCCTGAGAATCATATGTGAAAAATGGAATATCTGATATAGAGAAGTGATCGAAGGTCATCTCTCCATACATTATGAAAAGATATATACTGTAGATGCATATACACCTCCATAGACTGAAGTGCATACACGTGCACCTACATCTCTCTAATCTAACAGACTCTTATTATGAAAACTAATTGAAGAAAAAGGGGGGGGGGTATGAAAGAAAAAATGATGGAAGATAAATGTTCCCATGTTCAGGATTGGTTAATAAAAGAGTTGAGGTCCCACTCCGTGTTCAACCCGAACAGGAAGTAGGACCTCAACTCATATATCCAGTACGTCTCGAGGCGCAAAATGCCCCTCAGACATGACTTACCCCTCCAGTGTGGGACAAACCTATCAATTACTTGGAACAGGGTCCCCGTAGGGTCTCTATTGTGGCACTCCAAATAATGGCGGGGTACTGTGTATTTGTCTTTGCCCTTCTTGATCCCAGCCACATGCTCGTTGACCCTGATGGAGAAAGTCCTGATGGTACGGCCCACATACTGTTTGTGGCAGGGACACGTCAGCAAATAAACAATATATTGGGAAGAGCAAGTAGTAAAATGCTTCATGTGATATATGCAGGAGGTGACCGTGGATTTAAAAGTGATGCTTTTACATCTCCCCCCGATATTATGGAAACACACCTTGCACTTGCGGCAATGGTAATAACCCTTACATTCCTGAAAAAAAGAAACTTTCTCAGGGGGGTCTATTATATTTGGAGCTATTTGCCCCTGAATAGACAGTGCACCTCTGAAAACAACAGCCGCTTGTTCGGGCAAGACGGAACCAAGAAGTCTGTTGTTTAAGAGTACTCTCCAATGTTTCTTTATAATTGCCCTAATCTGTTTGGACTGAATGGAGTGAGTGGTAAAAAAAGACCATTTAAATTTACATTCTGAGGTAATTTTGGGACGCTCTATTAAAGTGGAGCTTCTATCTGTAGATAGGGCCCTATTAATTTCCCCGTCCAAAAGGTCAGGATCGTAACCCTTTTCAAGAAATCTATTCTTAAGGACCTGTGACTGTGATAAGAAGTCAGAGGTTTTGGTACAGTTGCGCCGCAGTCTTAAAAATTGGCTGTGGGGCACTGATTTAAGCTATTGATCTCGGTGGCAACTGTCGACCGGAATTAATCCATTCCATTCAGTCGGTTTGAAGTATGTGCGAAACTCCAAATGCTGTTCCACCACAAAAATCTCCAGGTCCAGAAAATGGACCATGGTAGAGCTGGTCTTATAACTCAAGGATATCCCTCTATCGTTGGTATTAAGGGTGACCATAAAATTGTCCAAAGATGCACGGTCCCTGTCCCATAGGAAGGGGATGTCGTCTATGTATTTAGCTCAGAGAACCAATTCGGGTCTCTGGGCTGCATAGACGACATCCTCCTCCCACTGGGCCATGAAGAGGTTAGCGAGGCTGGGGGCAAATTTGGCCCCAATAGCCATGCCCCTCTTCTGCAGGAAAAACTGGTTCTGGAACCAGAAATAATTGTGCCTAGTAGCAAATTTAAGCAACTGCATGATGAAGTTGCGTTGTAAAGAGGGGAGTTTGTTGACTCTGGATAAATGGTTCTCAACATTATAGCCACAAGCAGTTTTAAATGACATTTTTTCCTTTAGAAATGTAATTTTGCTGTGTTACTGTTATAAACACAGCAAAGATGCACTACTTTACATTCAAGGACACCCCCAGGCACGATATTTAAAGGAATATTTCATTTTTATAGTTTCACTTTAACCATTATTAAAATCACTGCTCCTGAAAAAACATCCGCTTTTAACACTTTTTTTGCATTGGTACATGTCCCCTGGGGCAGTACCCGGGTTCCCAAACACTTTTTATGGCAATAACATGCATATAAGCCTTTAAAATGATCACTTTTGATTTTTCACGTTCGTGTCCCATAGACTTTAACGGTGTTCGCACAAATTTTTTGCCTGTTCGCAAGTTCTGATGTGAGCCGAACCAATGGGGTGTTCAGCTCATCCCTAGCACTGATGAGGCGGCACCGGTGGACACTAATGAGGCAGCGCTGATGGGCACTGATTGGTTGCACTGATGAAGTGGCACTGATGGGCATTGATAGCTGGCACTGATAGGTAGCACTAATGGGCACAGATAGTCAGCATGGAGAGGTGGTACTGATAGGCGGCACTGATAGGCAGCACTGATAAGTGACACTGATGATGAGGCACTGATTTGCAGAACTGATGGGCACTGATAGGTGGCACTGGTGGACACTGATTAGCAGTAATGATGGGCACTGATAGCTGGAACTGGTGGGTACTGATTAGCGGCACTATAGGGCACTGATTAGCAGCACTGGTGGGCATAAAGGGACCAATATCCCTCTGACAGAAGCCGGTTAACGGCTTGCTTCTTTTCTTCACGCTGACAATGTGAGGGGGAAAAAAGCCGATAATTGGCTTCCGTTTACTTCCAGCTGATCACGTGGTTGCCCTCCCAGCATTTTAAAGTGGTTAAGGGAATAAAAAGCATTGCAATCAGTTTAAGAGTGTATCAGAAATTGTTTCCACCTGCTCTACAAATTTGTGGAAAAGTGAAAATATAATGCTTATTTGAAAATGCATTGTTAAAATCTGTGAATTACAGAAATGTAGTGGAAGGATGCATTGAGTTTAGTATTTATATTTATCAAGCATACACCTAGAAAGTAGGGATGAGCTAAACACCCTCCGGTTCGGTTCACAGCAGAACATGCGAACATGCAAAAAATTTGTGCGAACACCGTTAAAGCCTATGGGACACGAACGTGAAAAATCAAAAATGCTCATTTTAAAGGCTCATATGCAAGTTATTGCCATAAAAAGTGTATGGGAACCTAGGTCCTGCCCCAGGGGACACGTATCAATGCAAAAAAAAGTTTTAAAAACATCAGTTTTTCCAGGAGCAGTGATTTAATTAATGCTTAACCACTAGATGACCAGCCGCCGCAGTTATACTGTGGCAGGTTGGCTCGCCTGGGCAAATCACCATAGGTGTACGTCAGACACTTTAAGACCACTAGGGGGAGTTGCAATGGAGCCGATGCATGTGCCTGGTGACCGCGATGTTCGCCGGGCACCTGCGATCGCTCCTGAGAGACACAGAATGGAGATCTGTTGATGTAAATAGACAGATCTCCCGTTCTGTCGGGGATGAGGAGACACATCTGTTCATACCAAGTATGAACAGTGATATGTCTCCTCCTCCAGGCAGTTCCATCCCCCCATAGTTAGAATCACTCCCTAGGACACACATTTAATCCCTTGATTGCCCCCTAGTGTTAACCCTTTCCCTGCCAGTGACATTTATACTGTAATCAGTGGCTATTTTTAGCTCTGATCGCTGTATAGATGTCAGTGGTCTCAAAAATGTGTCAAAAGTGTCCAATCTGTACGCCGCAATGTCGCAGTCCCAATGAAAAAAATCACAGATTGCCGCCATTACTAGTAAACAAAAATAATAATAATAAAAATGCCATAAATATATCCCCTATTTTGTACAGGCTATAACTTTTGCGTAAACTAATCAATATACACTTATTGCTATTTTTTTCACCAAAAATATGTAGAAGAATACATATAGGCCTAAACTAAGGAAGAAATTAGTTTTTTTAGATTTTTTTGGGGAGATATTTATTATAGCAAAAAGTAAAAAAATATTGCTTTCTTTTCAAAATTGTTGCTCTTTTTTTGTTTATAGCGCAAAAGATAAAAACAGAGGTGATCAAATACCACCAAAAGAAAGCTCTATTTGTGGGAAAAAAAGGACATCAATTTTGCTTGGGTACAACGTTGCACGACTGCTCAATTGTCAGTTAAAGCGACACAGTGCTGTATTGTAAAAAATGGTCTGGTCATTAGGGGGCAAATCCTTCCGGGTCTGAAGTGGCTAAAGTGAAACAATAAAAATTAAATATTCCTTTACATATCATGCCTGGGGGTCTCCTCAGTCTGCCTGTAATGTAACGCATCTTTCAGATCACAGCAAAATTACATTTCTAAAGGAAAAAATTTAATTAAAAATTGCTTGCGGCTGTAATGTATTGTCAGATCCTGGTAATATACATATAAAATCATTGAAAAAAACAATGTGGGTTCCCCCCAGTCCATTACCAGGCCCTTTGGGTCTGATATGAATATTAAGGGGAACCCCGTGCCAAAATTAAAAAAAAAATGGCATGGGGGTCCCCCCAAAATCCCTACCAGTCCCTTCAGGTTTGGTATGAATTTTATGGGGAACCCCAAAATAATAAAAAGCCGTGGGGGTTCCCCAAAATCCATACCAGGCCCTTATCCAAGCACCGAACCTGGCAGGCCGTAGGAAAAGGGGGATGAGAGAGCACCCCCCTTCCTGAACCGTACCAGGCCACATGCCTTCAACATGGGGAGGGTGGTTGTGGGGGTCTGCGGATAGGGAGCTTATCCGAATCTGGAAGCCCCCTATAATAAGGGGGACCCCAGATCCTGCCCCCTATGTGAATGGGTATCGAGTACATTGTACCCCTACTCATTCACCAAAAAAGTGTCAAAAAAGTAAAATTGACAGGAGACAGTTTTGGACAATTCCTTTATTTAAAAAAATAAACAATGTCCATCCATCTTCAATCACGGCTTCCGACGGTCCTGACAAAAAAAAAAGAAACAGAAAAACTTACGTTCAACTCATCGGGCTCATTCCTGCACTCTATAACACCACACAGAAAATAAACCAAATAGCTAGTGGTAGATTAACCACTTCAGCCCTGGAGGATTTGGCTGCTTGATGACCAGAGCACTTTTTACAATTTGGCATTGCACTGCTTTAATAGTTGGTAATTGTGTGGTCCTGCAATGCTGTACCCAAACAAAATTTTTTGATGGTATTTGATGGTATTTGATTGCCTTTGCAATTTTTATTTTTATAAAAAAAATTAATTTATTTAATAATTTTATTGTTTTTTTGCGATATAAACGGAAAAAGACCGAACATTTTGAAAAAAATTACGTTTTCTACTTTTTGTTATAAAAAAAATTAATAAACTCAATTTTAGTCATACATTTAGGCCAAAATGTATTCAGCCACATGTCTTTGGTAAAAAAAAGTCAATTAAAAAAAATTAAAAAGTGTAGCGCTATAAACAGGCGATGTGGTGAGTGAGTGGAGATCATCCAGTGTGCGGTGACCGGGCCCCATCCGAGAGAACGTGTTTACATTATCACGCTATGCGAGTCCTTTCATCCATTTCTCGCATGGTACATGAAAATTCGTCTGTGACCTTTATGGGAATACCATTTTCTATGCCGTGTGGATAACTGTGGAAGTTGAACTGTCATCTTGGTTTGGAAGTCATTGCGGATACCTGAGAAGACGCTTCACTCTGACCAGTTGGTCTCTAAGCCTTTTTTGACTTGGATGACGTAAGTCCTCTCAAGTCAACTACATCCGGTAAGCCTCTCAATGTCTTTGGTGACTGTTCCTGTCTTCAGTGACGGCTTCTGAACTACCATCAGTTTTCTCTGTCCACTTCTGTTATCTCTATTTACCCACTTGATCCAGTTGATCCCTTAGCTTTTTCTGACCTGATAGACACATGTCCTGCCTGGGCATTTGCCCTTGGCAAGCCCCCTAAGGTTTATAAACTTGGTGGACTTTTGTTATATGAGTTCTGAGTGGTGTCAACCCCATCTGATTTTTTTTGGACTTTATTGTAATTTTGTTCACATTACTTATATATTACACACAGTGTATTATACTTAGTTCATACTAATACTACACGGTGTGTCTTTCACTTTTTGTAATTCTGTTTATAGTCTTTACAATTTTATTTGTACTATATATAGTGCTTCATAATTTTTTGATCACACTTAATTGTTTATAAAATAAATAAATAAGAAAATTACACAAAGTTGTCACCAAATTATATATTGCTCACGCGTGCCATGGTTATATGTGTAATTACACCCCAAAATACATTCTGCTGCTTCTCCTGAGTATGGGGATACCTCATGTGTGAGACTTTTTGGGAGCCCAGACACATACAGGACCCCGAAAACTAATCACCGCCTTCAGGATTTCTAAGGGTGTAAATTTTTGATTTCACTCCTCACTACCTATTACAGTTTTGAAGGCCATAAAATGCCAAGATAGCACAAAACCCCCCAAATGACCTAATTTTGGAAAGTAGACACCCCAAGCTATTTGATGAGAGGCATGTTGAGTCCATGGAATATTTTATATGTTGCCACAAGTTGCGGGAAAATTACAATTTTTTTTGCACAAAGTTGTCACTAAATGATCTATTGCTCAAAGATGCCATGGGCATATGTGAAATTACACCCCAAAATACATTCTGCTGCTTCTCCTGAGTATGGGGATACCACATGTGTGGAATTTTTGGCAGTCTAACTGCGTACAGGACCCCAAAAACCAATCACCACTTTCAGGCTTTTTAAGGGTGTACAATTTTGATTTCACACCTCACTGCCTATCACAGTTTCGGAGGGCATGAAATGCCCAGATAGCACAAGCCCCCCCCAAATAATTATTGGTAAATATCCCCTATGACAGCAATAGGTAGTGACAGGTACTATTTTTTTAAAAAAATTGGGGTCTAATAGACCATAGATCTCTCCTCTGCCCTCAAAGCATCTGACCACACCAAGATCGGTGTGATAAAATGGTTTGCCAATTTCCCAATGGCGCTGTTTATATCTGGCAAAACCTAAGTCATGAAATGCTCGTAGCTTCCGGTTTCTTAGGCCATAGAGATGATTGGAGCCATTCTGGTCTCTGATCAGCTCTATGGTCAGCTGGTGGAACCATCAGCTGCATTCTCGGGTTCCCTGTTGGGACAGGGGAGCCTGAGAAAACCATGGAAGATGGTGGGGGGGGCGTTCCCTTCCACTGCTTGAAAAAACAGCATAGTCTAGAGGCTAATTAGCCACTAGGATTGTTTTTACATGAAAGCCGACCACTGGCTGAAAAGAATGATACCAAAATGATACCTAAACCTGCAGGCATCATTCTGGTATAACCACTGAACGTCCAGCAACATACCAGTACGTTGCTGGTCCTTGTTGGGCATATATTGTGATGTTCATTTTTTCATGCAGCCTGTGGGCTGAACGAAAAAAAAAGAGATTGATCAGTGGGAATGCCCACCATTACCATTAGAATACGGCCCTTCATCCACCCACTTCTAATGATGGGCATACATGCACCATTTTTTTTTTTGTAGTGGTGAAATCACCTCCTACAGCGCTGGAGTTGCTGATTTACGTATTGTGGGAGAAAATGCTGTTGCTGTCAAGATAAATAAATTAGTGCTGCAGCTGAATGGCGTACCTGCTAAGCAAATGATGGTTAACAATAACACAAAGTGACATTACAATATAACAGTAAACATATCATACCTGCAAAGCAAATACCCCTAATGTTAGGGGCAAATCGTCCCTCCACCCCTGCCCCCATGCTTCAGCATATATGCTCTTTTTTTTTTTTAACTGTGATGGTGAAATCACCTTCTACAGTGCTGGAGTCACTGATTTACGTACCGTGGGAGCAAACGCTGTTGCTGTCAAGATAAAAAAAATCAGTGCTGCAGCTGAATGGGGTACCTGAAAACAAAAAATGGTTAACAATAAAACACAGTAAACAGTAAATTGTAAAAGAATTACATACCTGAAAAGCAAACATGATAGAGAATAGAGAGAGAGAGAGAGAGAGAGAGAGAGAGAGAGAGAGAGAGAGAGAGAGAGAACAATAAAACAACAACTATTTTATATATATATATATATATATATATATATATATATATATATATATATATATATATATATATATATATATATATATACACACACAGTATCTCACAAGTAAGTACACCCCTCACATTTTTGTAAATTTTATTATATCTTTTCATGTGACAACACTGAAGAAATTACACTTTGCTACATTGTAAAGTAGTGAGTGTACAGCTTGTACAACAGTGTAGATTTTCTGTCCCCTCAGAATAACTCATCACACAGCCATTAATGTCTAAACAGCTGGCAACAAAAGTGAGTACACCCCTAAGTGAAAATGTCCAATTTGGACCCAATTAGCCATATTCCCTCCCCGGTGTCATGTGACTTGTTAGTGTTACAAGGTCTCAGGTGTAAATGGAGAGCAGGTGTGTTAAATTTGGTGTTATCGCTCTCACTCTCTTATACTGGTCACTGGAAGTTCAACATGGCACCTCATGACAAAGAACTCTCTGAGGATCTAAATAAAAGAATTGTTGCTCTACATAAAGATGGCCTAGGCTATAAGAAGATTGTCAAGACCCTGAAACTGAGCTGCAGCACAGTGGCCAAGACCATATAGCAGTTTAACAAGACAGGTTCCACTCAGAACAGGCCTTGCCATGGTTGACCAAAGAAGTTGAGTGCACATACTCAGTGTCATATCCAGAGGTTGTCTTTGGGAAATAGACGTATGAGTGCTGCCAGCATTGCTGCAGAGGTTGAAGGGGTGGGGGGTCAGCCTGTCAGTGCTCAGACCATACGCCGCACACTGCATCAAATTGGCCAGCATGGCTGTCATCCCAGAAGGAAGCCTCTTCTAAAGATGATGCACAAGAAAGCCGGCAAACAGTTTGCTGAAGAGAAGCAGACTAAGGACATGGATTATTGGAACCGTGTCCTGTGGTCTGATGAGACTAAACTTATTTAGTTCAGATGGTGTCAAGCGTGTGTGAGGGCAACCAGGTGAGGAGTACAAAGCCAAGTGTGTCTTGCCTACAGTTGAGCATGGTGGTGGGAGTGTCATGGTCTGGGGCTGCATGAGTGCTACCGGCACTGGGGAGCTACAGTTCATTGAGGGAACCATGAATGCCAACATGAACTGTGACATACTGAAGCAAAGCATGATCCCCTCCCTTTGGAGACTGGGCCTCAGGGCAGTATTCCAACATGATAACGACCCCAAACACACCTCCAGGATGACCACTGCCTTGTTAAAGAAGCTGAGGGTAAAGGTGATGGACTAGCCAAGCATGTCTCTAGACCTAAACCCTATTGAGCATCTGTGGGGCATCCTCAAAAGAAAGGTGGAGCAGAGCAAGGTCTCTAACATCCACCAGCTCCGTGATGTCGTCATGGAGGAGTGGAAGAGGACTCCAGTTGCAACCTGTGAAGCTCTGGTGAACTCCATGCCCAAGAGGGTTAAGGCAGTGCTGGAAAATAATGGTGGCCACACAAAATATTGACACTTTGGGCCCAATTTGGACATTTTCACTTCTTTCTTCTAGCTAACCATGACCGAAATTTGGGGAGTCCTGAAAATGGTGTGATTGTGTAAAATTAGAAAGCACTGTTGGGTGTTATTTACTAAAGGAAAATACACTTTGCACTACAAGTGCACTTGAGTCTTCAATGAAACTGCACTTGTAGTGCAAAGTGGATTTGCCTTTAGTAAATAACCCCCATTGTCACTGAAAACAACAACTTTATACTGCAAAAAATGCTTTTGAGCATTGAAAGAAGAAGCCACACATTGTTGATTATCAATCTTTTTAATCAAAGCACAATTACATGTGCGTTTATAAAAGGGTTTTTGAACAAACAAACATGTTTGTTGTATAACAATTTTTGAGGTCACATTAATAATAAGTGGAAATTGCCTTTTAAGGTAAAACAGGCATGTTTTAAACCATAAAAAAATACACAACTCTGGAACTTACAAAGTTCATAAAAAAATACACAACTCTGGAACTTACAAAGTTCAACTTTTATAGAAAGTGAAGGCAATATCAGACATGAGTATTTATATAATGAGTATTATATTTATGTGTTTGATATTGCGTTTAGCAGATGGGGTGATGTCACCCCTGGAAAAGCCACATTTTGAAGATGCACACAAATTGCCTAATGTCAACATGTGCTAGCTGCCATCATGGGGGATCACTTTATTATTGAGGAAGGGGTTGCACCCACAAAACGCGTATATTGATCTCCTGTGTTGGCAGATAGCACATGTTGACACAGTGTGTGCATCTTCAAAATTTGGCATTTGTATAATATGTCAAAAAATTACCTAGAATAAGTTAGGGATTTCTGGGTGTTTTATATTCTCCCTAAAACAGCAATAATGTTCTTCATTTTGTTTTGAACATCATTGATGTTTTGCTTAATGTTTTCTAAATCCCTATTACTCCCCATTATCTCCCTAATGAGGATCTGGGCACTTTCACTTGTGAAATTACATTCCTCTTCCACAACATCACGATCACCTAATTAAAAAAATAAAAAACACACCATGTATTATAAATATGCAGGCATCCATCTCTTACTTGAGGCTGTGGTCGCAGACACTCACCTGTTGTGGTGACAAGTTTTATAACGTCTCCCTCCTCCTCCTCTGGTTGGGTTTGGGGGATTTCCCCTTCTTCCTGAGGTGGGGGGTCTCCTGTGATGAGTGGTGTCCTCCGAGTCTTTTCTCTCCTATGTGAAAAAAAAAATAGGTATACTTAGCACACAGATATTTGATGGTAGAAATAGGAATATGAAACATTGCTTGGAAGTGGAGTACAATTGTCTGTTTTGGCAGAGTTCCAAGATGAAGAAATATTTTTGTCCTTTGTCAAGCTTGAATACTTACTTGTTTTGTGCAAGCTTCACAGATGTTAGACACCCCTATAGTATACACTGGAGCACCTGTGTGGGCCCCCTAATAAAAAGGGTGTTCTGCTGAGTGTCCTCTCCTTACACAGAATCTAGTTTGCATTTCATTCTAGTTACAAACCCATCTATACAACAAACTTATTTTAAGAGAAGTAGGGCATAAAAAATTTATTGAACTGCATCTAGACAAAACATGGTGTTTTAGTGGCCGAACGAACAATGTTTTCTACGAACGAACAATGTGTCCATGAACATAAAAGTTGCCATTTTAAACTGTATAACAGTAAAGAAAAGCTCATGGAGCAGCATGAACGTAATAAAAATAAAGATTAGGAACACAGGACAACTACTTACTTTTTGCAGCACTCTCCTGATCCTTCTACTGATCGTGCTCCCTTAATTTGAGGTCCGACCACCGCTTCCTCAGTTGATCCTTGGATCGTTTAACCCACAACTTTCACCATGATCTTGGCCTTTCTCACATTTGGGTTGGGGTAAGGTCCATACTTCCCGTCATAGTCAGCCCTCTTCAATATGTCGACCATCTCCACCATCTCAACCATCTCAACAAAGGCCATATTTGAGGCCTTAAATCTTCTCCTCCTGAACGTGACATTTCTGGCTCAGGGCTTTCCTCCTCCTCCTCATTGCTGTAATTATCATGCACTTGTCTCCGCCATGTGCTCTCGCCCACTGCGCCGAAAGAGAAGGGGCAGGGAATAGACTAGAAAGAACGTGAGGGGCGGGCGGAGTTTCACGCATGCGCGGTGTATATACAGCTTAACACGTGTGCGTCGTACGATCTGTGAGCAAAGGAAAGAGTATCAGAAGCGCCGATCGTGATAACGAAGGTAACATTTAAACTTGGGCCTATATTGCTATTAGATTGAGGCCTATATTGGGACAAGATTAGGAGACTTTAGCCTGATGATAGGGTTTGTCTTGTGTATTGCAGATAAAATGGATGGCTTCAATGACCACAACTTCCTCCCCCTGTTCATAGACAAGTACAGGGAGCTTCCCTGTCTGTGGCAGGTCAAACACACGCATTATAATCATAAACAAAAGAGAGGGCAGCGCTGGAGAAACTGCTGGAGTTGGTGAAGCCAGTGGTCCCCACAACAACCATCCCCTATTTAAAAGCCAAAATTGGTGGCCTGAGGAGCACTTATCTTAGGAAGCGCAAGAAGGTTCAGGATTCCCAGCTGCAGCAGATGACGTTTATGTCCCCAGGCTGTGGTACTATGAGGGACTGCGATTTCTGACAGACCAGACTGAAGTCAGAGAATCCCTCTCAACCTTTCTTTTCGACTCTTCCTTCCACCCTATCTTCCACCCCAGCTGAGGCTTCCGATGTCCAACCTGGGACTTCCAGCCAGGAATAAGTGGAGGAGCCCAGTTGAGCCAGGTATAGCATTATTCAGATTTCTGGTCAATAAATAAATGATGTTTACTAGATGTTATTAGTGATCACTAATTGCTGATTTAATAAAGTGTTTTACATATCAATAGACAGTAGTGGGCAAAAATAATTGGGACAAGAATGAAAATGCTGGGCTCAGAATGATAGTCTGTTATATTTGTTAACATTCAATTTGCAACAGTCATGAGATGAAAATTGTGTGTGCTTGATGAAGAAAAAACTAAAACTATGTCCCTTTTTCATACACAGGAAGACCTCAGCCAGGAGGAGGCTGTGGAATGTGGCACACAGGAGGAAGCTGTGGAATGTGGCAGCCAGGAGGAGGCGGGGGTTAGTGGCAGCCAGGAGGAGGCCGGGGTGAGTGGCAGCCAGGAGGTAGCCGGGCCCAGTAGGAGCATCACAGAATCCCAGGTTCCTCCCCTTCGCCTTTCAAACAAAAGACCCAGGAAGGGGAGTAACGTGGAGGATTCATCACTCAGGCTGATTCAGGAGGCTTCTGCATCCCTCAGAGCCACTCCCACTACCACCCCTTTGCCTGCATGGCTGCCACAAAACTGCAGGACATGCAGGAGCGCCAATGCCTCATGTGTGAGGAAATCATTTATAAAACATTAACTAAGGGGGTGATGTGCAAAATCACACCCAATACTCACCCGTGTGAGTTGCATCATCCTCCTCCTCCTCCTGCCACAACTCCAAAACCACAGACACAGAGTGGAAGGAAGACAAAAAAGTGATGGCCTGGGTTCAGTCTGGTCTGACAAAAGATGCAGGCTCTTGTATGACCACAGCCTGGGGACATACATGTCATCTGCTGCTGTCCATGATCTCTTGGACTTCTGGACCAGATTGTACTCCCTTATATATGGAATCCTCAGGCCACCAATTTTGCCTTCAAATAATTAATGTGTGCCCTGGGGGCCAAAGGCTTCGCCAATTTCTGCAGTTTCTCCTGCGTTGCCTCCCACTTTCTTTGGTTAGGACCCCTTAATATTTTTTTCTTTAATAATACTCGCCTATGTGATTTTTCCTTCAAAAAGGACAGTTTGTTTGTGAGGAGGCAGGTACATTTCAAAAATACAATGTGAAATTAACAAGAGACACCAAAACCAAACAATCTATCTAATCTAAATAAATAATACAAGATAATAATCATGTTGTGGTAACTTGACACTCAAAACACACCCAAAACTATTCGGGAGTTAAAAAAAAAATAATTAAAAAAATAACAAGAGATCAGGATTTAAAAAACTAAAAAAAAAAATACAAAATCTAAAAACATAAAAACTATTTTTTTTTTCAGGAGATGTGACTAATCAAAATATTATATTCATGAAATCACGATAAATAATAAAGAAAGAAGTTTGTGAGAACTCTGTGTGAATATGAGCAGCAAAACAACTTCATTCTTCTAGCATTATAAAGAAGAAAAGAGTGCGCTGCATTAAACAATTTAAAACATTGCAGCATGACGAAAGTGCTATATCCATTACGAACGCTAATTTTACCAGACCAAGCAGTTCTGTCTCGGAATTTATTCTGAGCATGCGTGGCACTTTGTGCGTCAGAATTGTCCACACATGGTCAGAATTTAAGCGAACAGATTTTGTTGTCGGAAAATTTTATAGCCTGCTCTCAAACTTTGTGTGTCAGAAATTCCGATGGAAAAAGTCCGATGGAGCCCACACACGGTTGGAATTTCTGACAAGATCCAATCGCACATTTTCCGTTGGAATTAACATGGATTGTTTGAGGCTTTGCATTATTTAATTTACAGAACATGCCCACAACTTTGAAGATTTTTTTTTTATTATGAAGCAAACAACAAATAGCAGACAAAATAACAGAAAAAGTCAATGTGCATAACTATTCAACCCCCCTAAAGTCAATACTTTGTAGAGCCACCTTTTGCGGCTATCACAGCTCCAAGTCGCTTTGGATAAGTCTCTATGAGCTTGCCACATATTACCACTGGGATTTTTGCCCATTACTCCTTGCAAAACTGCTCCAGCTCCTTCAAGTTGGATGGTTTGCACTTGTGAAAAGCAATCTTTAAGTCTGACCTCAGATTTTCTATTGGATTGAGGTCTGGGCTTTGACTAGGCCATTCCAACACATTTACATGTTTACCCTTAAACCACTCAAGTGTTGCTTTAGCAGGGTGTTTGGGGTCATTGTCCTGTTGGAAGGTGAACCTCCATCCTAGCCTCAAATCACACACAGAGTGGTACAGGTTTTGGTCAAGAATATCACTGTATTTAGCACCATCCATCTTTCCCTCAACTCTGACCAGTTTCCCAGTCCCAACTGCTGAAAAACATCCCCACAGCATGATGCTGCCACCACCATGTTTCACTCTGGGGATGGTGTTCTTTGGGTGATGTGATGTGTTGGGTTTGCGCCAGACATAGCATTTCTTTTGATGGCCAAAAAGTTAAATTTTAGTCTCATGAGACCAGAGGACCTTCCTCCATACATTTTGGGAGTCTCCCACATGCCTTTTTGCAAACTCAAAACGTTCCATTTTGTTTTTTGCTGAAAGTAATGGCTTTCTTCTGGCCACTCTGCCATAAAGCCCAACAATATGGAGCGTACAGCTTATTGTCGTCCTATGTACAGATACTCCAGTCTCTGCTGTGGAACTCTGCAGCTCCTCTAGGGCTACCTTAGGTCTCTGTAGTGCCTCTCTGATTAATGCCCTCCTTGCCCGGTCCGTGAGTTTTGGTGTGCGGCAGTCTCTTGGATGGTTTGCTGTTGTGCCATGTTCTTTCCATTTGGTTATGATAGATTTGATGGTGCTCCTAGGGATCATCAAAGATTTGTATATTTTTTATAACCTAACCCTGACTTGTACTTCTCAACAACATTGTCCCTTACTTGTTTGGAGAGTTCCTTGGTCTTCATGGCATTGTTTGGTTAGTGGTGTCTCTTGTTTAGATGTTGCAGCCTCTGGGGCCTTTCAAAAAGGTGTGTGTATGTAATGACAGATCATGTGACACTTAGATTGCACACAGGTGGACATCATTTCACTAATTATGTGACTTCTGAAGGTAAGTGGTTGCACCGGAGCTTTTTATGGGCTTCATAACAAAGGGGGTCAATACATGCGCACATGCCAATTATCAGTTTTTTATTTCTGAAAAATAGTTTTATGTATCTATTTTTCTATTTTACTTCACCAACTTAGAATATTGTGTTCTGATCCATCACATATAATTCAGACTAAAAAAAACATTGAACTAAAGGCTGTAATGTAATAAAAATAGGTAAAAAGCAAAGGGGGTGAATACTTTTGCAAGGCACTGTAGATGACAAAAACAAAAGTGAACATAAACAGGAAAAAAAAAACCATGTAATTACCTGTTTAGGATATAAAAAATTAAGTGCCACGTAGTGTGCAGTGTGCACAGGGAGGTGTTGCCATAAGGACTAGCTATCACAGAGTGAGGATGTTAAATACACTCAGCACACACCCACTGGCTCCTCCCAACATCAGACAGGTGCATCAAGAGAGGAAGAGAGGCATCTACGCCCGAGCAGCAGCCGCCGCTCATGGAGGCTGGAGACTCCCTCCTCCATATGGTGACACCAGGTGGAAAATTTCAGACACGCCAGGGCCAGGAAGCCCTATGGGTACATTGCACACATGGCATGGAAGTGTCATGCAGATTTGCGGTAGAGGCAGGCCCACCCAATCCCCTGCATCACCCGATGCACAAATGGGAGAGGGGGAAGGCACCAGCACCCCAAGTCGCAGCTCCCAGACAAAGGACAAAAACAGGAACAGCACATGAAATCCCAGTCCCACAATAAACCAGACCCACACAATTGGTACAATGCATAGTGTGCCATAGAAATTCATGTCAATGGTGCCGTCATGGCCTGCGTGTATGTACCCCGTATTTTGGTACATTAACACCGAAGATATAGGTGACCCCGCACATGGACGGCAGGGGAACACTGCCAATCCAATGATAAAACAAGCCTCCATCCCTGTTGCATGTAGAATAATAGGGGGGAGTTTGGGACTTTAAATGAAGCATACGGTATGTGCCTCCATCCCTGGTTCAGGTATAAGAAAAAGGAAGGTTGGGACTTTAAATGAGGCTATTGATTTGTGGGGGTGAGATAATTGGAAAATATATATTTAATTGGCATGGGGAGGGAGGGACGTATATGTACGCCCATTTGCCCACCCTTGCCATTTTGCCAACGTACATCGGCATGTGGCGGTCGGCAACTGGTTAAATGAATTTATTGAAGAAATGCAGTTAAACAATGAACAAATCATTCAATGGTCAAATAAACAGAATATTTGATAGCGTACTAGGTAAATGAGCAATGTAAGAAAAAGGAAGGTGGGACTTTAAATGAGGCTATTGATTTGTGGGGATGAGATAATTGGAAAATATATTTTAATATTATTTTTAGTATTGGCATATTGAGTCTGACAATACATAACAATGATGCACATAGTAGAAAAGGTTCAATATGTATACACGACACTTACTTTTTTATATCCTAAACAGGTAATTACAAGTTTTTTCTTTTCCTGTTTATGCATTGCTCACATATGCTCACTTTTGTTTTTGTCATCTATACCTGTCTCATGGTCTTCTTTTCTTCCCTTTTTTTCTCTCCTCTCTTTCATTTTCTTTTTCTTCCTTTTCTTTTTCCTTTTTTTTTTCTTTTCTTTTTCCTTCTTTCTTTCTGTTTTCCCTTTTTTCTCCTTTTTTCTTTTTCATCTCTGATCTCTCTTCACACACTTCTTTTCACATTCACTTGTCCACCTGCACTTTGGCATTGGGACCTAGCTACTTCCCACAATATAGAATATTTATAGTACACCCAATATATGTATATATTTTTAGACATGAAGCCCACTCATACCACTATCTGGAAGTACTCAGAGGGATGAGTAACTCTCTTCCTTTTCTCTTGTACACATCCTCCCCATTGAGGGGTATAATGTTTGTGAATACTGGTCTACTCATGTTTTGTGTATGAATTTGCAAGAAATTCATTTTATCCATACTAAATCTCTTGTCAATTTTATATGCCATCCCTTTGATATGTATATGTAAAGTATTCATGAGGTCAACACCATGTATGTGTGTGTGTATACATATTAAACCTTTTCTACTATGTGCATCATTGTTTTGTATTGTCAGACTGAATATGCCAATTAAATATATATTTTCCAATTATCTCACCCCCACAAATCAATAGCCTTATTTAAAGTCCTACCTTTGTCTTTCTTATACCTTAACCAGGGATGGAGGCACATACCGTATGCTTCATTTAAGTCCCAAACTCTCCCCTATTAGTCTATAGGTAAATGAGCAAAGACATATATGCTGGCAGTAAATTTAACTATACCAATATTGAACAAAGGTATGGCCAGTGCAACAGGGTTATAGTGTTAGCGTCAACTAAAGGTCCTCCTGTGCACACTACGCATACAGTCCCAATAGCGACTGGGTGTTTGTGATCCTGACTAAGGGGTACCCCTGAGGGTGTTTGAAAGTACCTGGAGCCTAATTGTCCACATTGGCCAGCTTACGTTGGGGCCCTTCTATAGGTGGTGCATGTATAGCTGTACCTTTAAGAGTATGCAGCAGATGACTAGTGGGCTGCTAAATAAAGGGGAGTCTCTCTTGCATTAACTGTGTCAGTATTGAGATAATATTACAAGTGTATGTAAGAAAACTCTTGAGCTCATCAAAGTATTGAGATAGCCATGGATGTACAGTCCTCTGAAGTCAGGTCCCACAAGGCTCAGTCTCCCTGGTTGGATCCTCAGAAGACTCACCAATCTCAGCAAGTTTGGTGTAGGCACTCATGGCATCAGGTCTCTCAGCTCTGGTCCAAAGGCCCAGCAAGCGACTCCTCTACAGCTCAGTCTTCAGGCTCATGTGGACACAGCAAGATAATCCAATCAATGTGCAGGCTCAGCAAAGGCAACATGCCTGTGCAGCTCAACTTCCTTTTTAGCAAAAGACCTCTCAGTCTCTAAATGTGTGCAGGAATTTTGGTTCCTTTAGTTCTTGCAGCCATTCACTTGTATTGTACAGTGCCCCTTTAGGACTACATTTCTCATAATCCTCAGTGTCTGCATAGCAAGACCTCTCCCTGCATTTGATTAGTTCAGGGCCACTGCAGCCAGGAAAGACTAAGGTATAAGTGAGCAGGTGAACACAGAGCAGCTACGATGGTCAAACAGCAGGGAAGTTAGAGGCAGCTGCTGCACACAAAGGGATAATAGGAAGAGGCACATGCAGCTGGCAGCATACCCAGCTACACATATTTAAATTTAAACATAGCATTTTCAGAGAAGAAGACCATCTGATAGGTCTGGAGTGGACATTTATAGATCCTGTTTAGGTCATAAAATGTAGTAGTATGGCTCTATGAATGGAGCAGCTGGGCAGAAAGGGTGGGCATAACTGGGCTATCATGATGAGAGCCTGTGAGAGCTCCATACTGCTATTAACCCTCGTCACACCAGAAGATTACAAGGGGCATGGATGAAGGAGGATTTCAACTAACAGAAAAGGCATCACCATTGAATGTCTCCTTACAGTTAAAACTGTTTTTGTGATAAAGTTAAAACATATTTCCAAGTTGTAAAGTATTGCTGCTAAAATGTTCTTTCTTATTTTTTGTGTTTTTGGTGAGGGAAAACGGGTTAAATGTGTTCAATTTACAAGCAGTGTATGTAGGTGCGTGTGTATGCATATACTGTTTACTGTGTATGTACTCATAAGTTCTTTTTTTTACCCAACAGAGAACTTTCGATTATGAAATAACATGGTTAGCATGCGTCTGTGCACTGTAGAGCTCCAGCTGCTTTTCCTGAATTGCTTTTGTAACTTCCAAATTTTATTTTTGCCGTTGTAATTTTTTGGTGTGTCTACTTATTTTATTTACATGAATAATGTGTATCCTTTTAATGTCTATTAGCAAGCAAGTAATGCTTTCATATCTTCCTTCCACTACGCTGAGCTATGCGAGAGTGCAAGGGAATATTTTTCCTTTTCTCTTGCTCAAATATATGTTGATGTGTCTCTTGATAAATTCTCTAAATGGACCACATATTCTTCACACAAAACCTTATCTTGAAAAGACACAACCGGATCCTGTACAGCTGAGTTTTTTTTTCTCTTTCAAAGCTGGTCTTAGTGCCAGTTCACACAGGAGCAGCCCGACTTGCAGTGCAACTTCAGCGGCGGCTTGCAAAATTACTTTTGTATAGAAGTTAATGCAAGTCGCCCTTAAGTCATTGCAAAGTAGTACAGGAACCTATTTCTAAGTCAGAGCCACTTGAGTCACTCCTATCAGAACGGTTCCATAGTACAGAACGGAGTGCAACTTGTCAGGCAGCTAAGTCGCCCGACAAGTCACCCCTGTGTGAATCGGCACTAAGAAGGTTTAATTACAGCCACAACCTAATACAGGTGTCATGTATCCTGAGTATTAAGGGCTCATACACACTTAAAAATGCTTATGCTCAAAAAAGCAGAAAAAAAGCTGCTTTTACAGGCATTTGAGCTTTTATTTCTCTGCCTAATGGTTTATGAACACTGCATCTCAAAGAAGCTGCTCCTACAGGCTTTTAAGATTATTTAAGCTCTTATTCTTTTTTTCTGCCTGGAAACTTTCCTCCATGTTAGCCAATGTGTCCATGCACACTATGGCCTTTTCAGGAGTTTACAGACAAATGCTCTTACAGGTAGAAAATAAAAAGCCTACCAAACTCACATTTTTGAGAGAAGCTTTCAAGCAGAAAAGACGCCCAGTACCAGTACCCAAAAACCCACAAGAAAGCACGAAAAAGTACAAAAAAAGCATGAAAAGACATGAAAAAGCTCAAAGAAGCTCAAATAAGCTTGAAGAAGCTCAATAAAAACATGCAAAAGAGTACAAAAAAGCACAAGATTTTAAGCCTTCTCCCCACCCTATTGCCAGAGGGATACGTATTATTTTAAGTACATATGCTGTGAACAAATAATCATTTTCCAAATGTACCTTGGCTAATGCACATGCACATTTATCTGTTTACGTTGGTGCTCTGAGCGATATACTGTATGTATATATATATATATTTTACTATATACACCGATCAGCCATAATATTCTGACGGCCCACTTAATATTGGGTAGGACCCCCTTTTGCCACTACAACAGCACTGACCTCTGAAGGTATGCTGTGGTATCTGTCACCAAGCCATCAGTAACAGATCCTTTAAGTCCTGTATGTTGCAAGAACCCCAGCCCCCAAGGATCACCTATGGGAGTGGGCGTTCAACTAGTGAGTAAAAAAATGGTGAGAAAAGTGGTATGCAAATAAACACTGAGAGTAATATGTGCATAAATACTGACAAAAGGACTCATATGTGTGTAACATAAACAAATGAAAAAATTGCATGTGCAAGTGATACACAAACTAAAAATAAGAATGATAATGAATCTATGGTAAACAAATAGCACATCTAAGAGCTCCTCTGTGTGGTGCTGTATAGTCTATTCAGAAAACATATTTTTGAAAGATGTTTCTTCTGATGTTGATAAATATGAGGAAGCAGACTTCTCCATGCAGTAATTACAGGTGTGTATATGGGACAACAGAGAGAATGGATACTCTTACCCCAAAGTGTGGACACACATTCCGTACGGTGGTGACATTGCCCCAGTAGAAGAACTCTTGTTCAAAACATGTTGGGTTTATAGCCTGTTGTGCTTTTTATACAGCGCTGCTCTTTTTATATTTTGTGATCACTTTATGTACGCACCATAATTGATGGTCTGTACATTTTATTTTTTGTTTTTTGCTTTTTTATTGATTAAATACACTTTTATACCTTGGATTTATCTGCACTGATGTGGAGGCCCTATTCTATCCATCGTTTTTCCTCATGATTTATGCTGCTGATTGGATGTCGGTGTGATGACGGTGTGAGGACTACAAACACTTGTCAGCTCAATCCGGTTTGAAGATACCTGCCAGCGGTTGTCCCCAGGGTGAGCTACCCATCATCCATTTTGTTTGATGTGGACGCAGGTACACACCATTGTACCACAAAGGTCCCAGTTGGAGAGTCTATTGGAGACCAATGTTTGATGCCTGTTTGACCCACCACCGTACGGCGTGTGTGTCCACACTTTGGAGTAAGAGTATCCATTCCCTCTGTTGTCCCATATACACGCCTGTGATTACTGCATGGAGAAGTCTGCTTCCTCGTATTTATGAATATCAGAAGAAAAATCTTTCAAAAATATGTTTTCTGAATAGACTATACAGCACCACACAGAGGAGCTCTTAGATGTGCTCTTTGTTTACCATAGACTCATTATCATTCTTATTTTTAGTTTGTGTATCACTTGAACATTCAATTTTTTCATTTGTTTGTTACACACATATGAGTCCTTTTGTCAGTATTTATGCACATATTACTCTCAGTGTTTATTTGCATACCACTTTTCTCACCATTTCTTGACTCACTAGTTGAACACCCACTCCCATAGGTGATCCTGGGGGGCTGGGGTTCCCAAAGCGCATCAGTGAAGAGGAGACACGTTTTTCCCATATTAACTCTTACAGGAGAGAAATTCCCTTCCTAGGGGTATATTTCATCTCACTTCCTGTTGTCTCCTTCCGTTTGCAAGTAGGAGTCGTTTGTAAGTTGGATGTTTGAAAGTAGGGGTCTGCCCTATATACTCTGCAGAAATTGGGGCCTTAGGTTTTGGTGTTGCCACAACACTGTAAGCCCTCACAGTTACTGGTGGGCGCAGGAATGGGCGTGCTGTGAAATATTAGATCAAGAATTGTAATTACATGCCATTGTTGAACAGTGGTAGAAAAATTGGGCCTTTGGTGGTGGTGGTGCCACAACACTGTAAGTCCTCACAATTACTCTTAGTGGGAGCTGGAACGGGCCCTGCTGTGAAACATTATATCAAGAATTGTATCTACATGCACCTGTTGAACAAGGGCATAAAAATTGGGCCGATGGTGGTGGTGGTGCTGTCACAACACTGTAAGCCCTCACAGTTACTCTTGGTGGGTGCAGGAATGGGCCCTGCTGTGAAATATTAGATCAAGAATTGTAATTACATGTCCCTGTTGAACAGGGGAAGAAAAATTGGGCCTTAGGCACTGGTGCCACAACACTGCAACCCCTCACAGATGCTATAGTTGGAGTGCAGGAATGAGCCCTGCTGCAAAGTATTGCATCGAAAATTGTAATTATACGCCCCTGTTAAACAGGGGCTGAAAATGTGGGTCTTGGGCACTGGTGCTGGTGCCACAACACTGCAACCCTTCACAGATACTCTAGTTGGAGCGCAGGAATGAGCCCTACTGCAAAGTATTGCTTCAAAAATTGTAATTACACGCCCCTGTTAAACAGGGGTTGAAAAATTGGGCCTTGGGTACTGGTGCTGGTGCCACAACACTGCAACCCCTCGCAAATAATCTAGTTGGAGCGCAGGAATGAGCCCTGCTGCAAAGTATTACATCATAAATTGTAATTACACACTCCTGTTAAACAGGGACAGAAAAATTGCCACAACACTGCAGCCTCTCACAGATGCTATAGTTGGAGCGCAGGAATGAGCCCTGCTGCAAAGTATTGCATCAAAAATTGTAATTATACGCTCCTGTTAAACAGGGGCTGAAAAATTGGGCCTTGGGCACTGGTGCTGGTGCCACAACTGCAACCCCTCACAGATACTATAGTTGGAGCGCAGGAATGAGCCCTGCTGCAAAATATTGCATCAAAAATTGTAATTACACGCCCCTGTTAAACAGGGGCAGAATAATTGCCACAACACTGCAACCCCTCACAGATGCTATAGTTGGAGCGCAGGAATGAGCCCTGCTGCAAAGTATTGCAAAGTATATAACAGGGGCAGAAAAATTGGGCCTTGGCCAGTGGTGGCGGTGCCCAGAACCAAAAATGTTCTTACAAGCTATCAGCATGAAAATTGAGGAGGAAGAGGATTATGACTCAACATAACAGGATAGTCACTCAGCATCAGCATAGGCAGTCTTGAAGGGATCTCACATTATAAAAAAAATCAATCGGTTACATCATTACCTCCAGCAGCACTGAATGTGCATTCCGAAACAATGCTGCATGCAGGACAGGCCAGTAGCTCAATTGCATACTGCGCAAGCTCTCACCAGTGATCCATCCTTAAGACCCAGTAAGCCAGAGGATTTTCGGAGGGAAAGATGTCCAAGTCTGATCTTGCCCCTAGGTAATCCTGCACCGTGTGAATCAGATGCTGGTGATGGTTGCTGGAACTAATCAGACCTTGGGACTGCAGACAAAAAAATAGTCTGAATGCATCGGTCAGACGGCCACCTTCTCCACCGCTCCCTCTGGGATTGACCGAAGCTTCAGCAACATGTTGTCCAGAAGGACCAGGAAATTGTAACCTCCCAGGCTCTGGAAACGCTTTGCACAAACCATTCTGCAAGGCCTCCCGAAGATGTTTCATCCTCTGCTCCCTCTGTAACGGCAAGATAAGGTCTGCAATCTTACCCTTGTAATGTGGATCAAGGAGGGTTGCCAGCCAGTAATCATCCCTCCCCTTGATACCATGAGGATCCTTCCGCAGGCTTTGCAGGATCAGGGAGGGCATGCAGACTAGGTTTGCTGAGGCATTCGGTCCAGAGTCCTCTGGGTCACTAAGGAGGACATGATCCGCAGCCACCTCTTCCCAGCCACGTAAAAGTCCATGGGTTTCTTGAGACTGTAATTGATCCCTTAAAGACTGCTGCTGATGCTGAGTGCCAGGCTCTACCTCCATGCTGACACAATCCTCTTCCTCCTCCTTCTCATCCTCTTCATGTATGATTGGCGGGCACGCAGGAACACTGTCTGGATAAAGGGGGCCTTGAGAGGTAAGGAAGTCCTCCTCTTCCTCCCTATGTTCTGCCTCAATATTCCACACAGCGTGTGCTCCAACAGGTGGACAAGAGGGACAGTGTCACTGATGCATGCACTTTCACTGCTCACCATGCTCATGGCCTCCTCAAATGGTGACAGGACAGTGCATGCATCCCTGATCATAGCCCACTGGTGTGGGGAAAAAAAAAACAAGGTCCCCTGACCCTGTCCTGGTGCCATAGTCGCATAGGTACTCATTGATGGCCCTCTGCAGCATGTGCAGCCGCTGCAGCATGGACAACGTTTAGTTCCACCTGGTGGGCACGTCACAGATTAGGCGGTTCTTGGGCAGGTTAAATTCCTTTTGGAGGTCAGCCAGCCGAGCACTGGCATTATATGACCTGTGGAAATGCACACAGACTTTCCTGGCCTGCCTCAGGACATCCTGTAAGCCCAGGTACCTGCCCAAGAACCGCTGCACCACCAAGTTAAGGACATGAGCCAAACAGGGCACATGGGTCAGTTGTCCATGTCAGAGGGCGGAAAGGTGGTTGGTGCCATTGTCGCAAACCACCATACCTGCCTTAAGCTGATGTGGCATCAACCACCTCTGAACCTGTCCCTGCCGAGCTGACAGAATCTCTGCCCCAGTGTGGCTCCTGTCCCCCAAGCACACCAGCTCAAGCACCGCTTGGCATCTTTTTGCCTGGGTGCTTGCATAGCCCCTTGAACGCCCACGGAGCACCGCTGGTTCCGAGGACAAATCAGCACAGGAAGAGGCCATGGAGGAAGAATTAGTGGAGGGGTGGAGGAGAGAGGTGAGGCACAATCACCATTAGTAGTATTATGGAGGCATGGTGGCGGAACAACCTCCATCACTACAGCACCCTGTCCTGCATCCTTCCCAGCTGCCAGAAGAGTCACCCAATGCGCGGTGAAAGATAGGTAACGTCCCTGTCCATGCCTGCTGGACCATGAGTCAGCGGTAATATGCACCTTACCGCTAACCGCCCTGTCCAGCAAGGCCAAGACATTGCCTTCCACATGCCAGTAGAGAGCCAGAATCGCCTTTCTTGAGAAAAAGTGGCGTTTGGGAACCTGCCACTGAGGAACCGCACATTCCACAAACTCACGGAAGGGGGCAGAGTCTACCAACTGAAAAGGCAGCAGTTGAAGTGCTAGCAATTTAGCCAAGCTAGCATTCAACATCTGGGCTTGTGGATGACTGGGAGCGAACTTCTTTCAGCGGTGCAGCAGCTGGGGCAGGGAAATTTGCCTGGTACAATCTGACGTCGGTGTATCGATAGCAAATTGCCCACAAGTACTTGGCTGTGACACACTTAATGCTACACCTTTATTCCTCTCAGTGCAGGTTTCAGAGAGGACTGAAGGTTTAGTGGGGTTGGAGATCCCAGCTGATGAGGAGCAAGGAGAGGTCCGCTTTGTTCTTTGGTGTGGGTCTTTTAGGTACGCTTGCCAATGAAAGGCATGGCAGGTCGACATATGTCTGGTAAAGCATGTGGTGCCCAAGCGGGAGATGTTTTGGCCACGGGAGATATGCTTGAGACATATGTTGCAAATAGCAGTGGTAGGATCTGATGCACTCATCTCAAAAAAGCACACACCAAAGAACTTTTGGAATAACGCGCAGAGACAGCAGCGCCCTGCACATGCGGGGCTCGGCGCTGTGATGCAGTCAGTGTGCTGCCCTTAAGCTGGCCCCTGGAGGGCATCCTGCCTCATTGGAGATGTGCCTCCTCCTCTCTCCTATCAGGCACCCACGTGAAGTCAGTGACCTCATTATCCCCTCCCTCTTCATCACTGGAGCAAAGCTGGCAGTATGTTGCAGCTGGGGGAACATGACTGCCAGATTGCTGTCCTTCTTGGGCACCCCCTCTCTCTGGACTCATGTTACTGCCTTCCTGTAGCTGGGTACCATCATCAGAGCCTTCAAAACGCTGGGCATCCTCCTGGAGCATGTACCCAACACTGTGGTCAAACAGTTCGGGGGACTCCTCAGGAGGACATAGTGGGGCTAAGGAAGGAGTGACTGATGCCATTGAGCCGAGGGAAGAGGCCACTTTGGCAGCTGCTTTGCCAAAGTACCCTGAGCCTGGGTGAGAGAGAAGAATGAGGACAGCTTGCTTATCCACTCTACCAAGTCTTTGGCATGTTGTGGCTCAACACAGCCAGCTGCCGAAAAAAAGGACAAGTGTGTCCAACGGCCACATGCTGATGAGGATGCACCGTCTCCACGACCAGCACTGTTGCCTCTAGACACAGGGTCCGCTTGCCCTCTTTTATTGGCTTGTGACTGTCTGCCTCTCTTTGTTGGCCTTCCAGACATACTAATGGCCTGCAGTGAGATGTAGCTGCACAAAGCTGGGATGTATATATATACTGATTATACTGCAGCTAGCATAATCAACTGCCTGCCTGTAGTATTATTAGTCTGAGAACAACAGCAATTGTCTTCAGGTAGCTTTAGGTGCACACTGTGCAGAGAACGCAGTACACTAACTGTAAATACTGCAGCTGCCTGCCTTTGGTACTAATAGGATCAGAAGAACACCACCAATTTTCTTCAGGTAGCTTTAGGTGCACACTGTGCAGAGGACACAGTACACTAACTGTAAATACTGTAGCTGCCTGCCTGTGGTATTAATAGGATCAGAACAACAGGAATTGTCTTTAGGTAGCTTTAGGTGCACACTGTGCAGAGGACGCACTACACTAACTGTAAATACTGCAGCTGCCTGCGGTACTGATAGGATCAGAAGAACACCACCAATTTTCTTCAGGTAGCTTTAGGTGCACACTGTGCAGAGGACGCACTACACTAACTGTAAATACTGCAGCTGCCTGCGGTACTAATAGGATCAGAAGAACACCACCAATTGTCTTCAGGTAGCTTTAGGTGCACACTGTGCAGAGGACGCACTACACTAACTGTAAATACTGCAGCTGCCTGCGGTACTAATAGGATCAGAAGAACACCACCAATTTTCTTCAGGTAGCTTTAGGTGCACACTGTTTAGAGGACGCACTACACTAACTGTAAATACTGCAGCTGCCTGTGGTACTAATAGGATCAGAAGAACACCACCAATTTTCTTCAGGTAGCTTTAGGTGCACACTGTGCAGAGGATGCACTACACTAACTGTAAATACTGCAGCTGCCTGTGGTACTAATAGGATCAGAAGAACACCACCAATTTTCTTCAGGTAGCTTTAGGTGCACACTGTCCAGAGGACACACTACACTAACTGTAAATACTGTAGCTGCCTGCCTTTGGTACTAATAGGATCAGAAGAACACCACCAATTTTCTTCAGGTAGCTTTAGGTGCACACTGCGCAGAGTGCACAGTACACTAACTGTAAATACTGTAGCTGCCTGCGGTACTAATAGGATCAGAAGAACACCACCAACTTTCTTCAGGTAGCTTTAGGTGCACACTGTGCAGAGGACGCACTACGCTAACTGTAAATACTGCAGCTGCCTGCGGTACTAATAGGATCAGAAGAACACCACCAATTTTCTTCAGGTAGCTTTAGGTGCACACTGTGCAGAGGAAGCACTACACTAACTGTAAATACTGCAGCTGCCTGCGGTACTAATAGGATCAGAAGAACACCACCAATTTTCTTCAGGTAGCTTTAGGTGCACACTGTTTAGAGGGCGCACTACACTAACTGTAAATACTGCAGCTGCCTGTGGTACTAATAGGATCAGAAGAACCCCACCAATTTTCTTCAGGTAGCTTTAGGTGCACACTGTGCAGAGGACACATTACACTAATTGTAAATACTGCAGCTGCCTGTGGTACTAATAGGATCAGAAGAACACCACGAATCTTCTTCAGGTAGCTTTAAGTGCACACTGTGCAGAGGATGCACTACACTAACTGTAAATACTGCAGCTAATAGGACTAATAATATCAGAAGAACACCAGCAATTTTCTTCAGGTAGCTGTAAATACTGTAAAAACACGCCTGCCCTTCTGTAGGAAGAGAATAACAGGAGCGGATCTAGCTAAACTGAATACAGTGTGTATGTATATATATATATATATATATATATATATATATATATATATATATACACACACACACACACAACACCTAGGCTCATATATATACACAATACCCTGTAAGTGCAGTTAGCTGACTCGTCTGCCTACTCTTCCACTTCAGCTCTTCAACTTAAATCAAATGACACTGTCTCTCTGTCTATCTCTCCTCTGCCGCTGCAACACACTACACAAGGCCGCCACACAGGTGGCCTTATATAGTGTGGTGCGTGTACTAAACCCCCTAAGCCATAATTGGCCAAAGCCACCCTGGCTTTGACCAATTACGGCTTTCTGTACAGACGGCCCTTTTTATTGGCCAAGCATGTGGGTCATAGTGCATGCCTGGCCAATCATCAGCCAGCAATGCACTGTGATGCCGCAGTGAATTATGGGCCGAACGGCCAATAACGTTCGAAATTCGGCTCAACTTTACCACCTCCCGGATACTCTATCGGGATCTACGGAGGCCAAGAAAGCTGAGCGCATTCTGCAATATTTAGAGGAGGCCCAGTTCCCACGGCTCACCAATCTGGTTGGTAGTCAATTGGAGGTTCCCATTTCCCAGGCAGAGGTTGCGGTGGTTATCAAGGCTCTTCCGAAGAGTCTGGGTCCGGACGTTTTCACAAATGCCTACTATAGCATGTTCCACTCTCTCCTCTCCAGCCCGATCTGTGACTATTTTAACCTCTAGCACTGCTATGCCCAAAGAGGCACTGCTGGCCCACATCTTATCAACCCTAAAGAAGGGAAGGATCATACTGTTCCTGGTAATTATAGGCTGATCTCCCTCCTCAACACCAATATCAAAATCCTTGCACAGATTTTGGCTAACCAGCTTACACCTATCATTCCAATGAAAGTCCACCCTGACCAAACAGGATTTATCACTAGGAGGGAAGCTAGGGATATATCCAATCGGGAAATCCAGCTGAGGCTCGGCCTGACCATCTACCCTGTCTCCTGCTTTCTACGGATGCTGAAAAGGTGTGCAACAGTGTGGACTGTGTTTACCTTTCGGACGACCTTGGCCAGGTTGGGACTGGGCCCCAATATGCTTTCCTGGATAACCTGACTATATAGCTACCCAGAGGCTATGGTAAAGGTGAACGGTGTCCTCTCTAACTTTTTTCCCATCTGTAATGGAATGAGTCAGGGATGCCCCATTTCCCCCCTCATTTTTGCCCTTACCCTTGAGCAATTGCTTAACAAAATATGTCTGAACTCTGCTATTAAGGGCTTTGTGGTGGGCCCAATGGAATATAAACTATCTGCTTACGTGGATGATTTCTTATTTTATGTTTCTGACCCATTGATTGCTCTACCCAATATCATGGCCGAACTGTGGGATTTCCAATTGCTCTCAAATTTTAAGATTAATTATAATAAATCTGAGATTTTGCCGGTGATAGTGCCTTCGGGACTACGTACACAGCTGCAAGCTTCATTCTCCTCTACTTGGTGCAATACCACCTTAAAATATCTGGGGATCCACCTTCTGGCTCATTGCTCTCAATTGTACACTTGTAACTATGCCCTTCTGCTTTCCATTTTTCAAGCCAATTTGCAAAACTGGATGGGCTGAGTCAGTGTCTTAAAGATTTATGTGTTGCCTCATGTCCTTTTTTGGAAAGAGATTTGGATTTTTACAAAAATGGACTTTGTAGGCACAAAGGTTTGGTATAAAAATCCGAAAATGTTTTGTTTTAAAAGAAAAAAGTTAAAACGTATTGTGTAACATATAAGAAGAAAACATGTCATAACAATGACATAAAATAGTTTGATCCTAAGGACTCAAATATCGCTACAGTTATGGTTGTAAAGGAAGCAAATAATGATTATAATAAATAACCAGTAGCACTAATCAAGGTAGGTAGAGTGCGTAGAGTGGTTGAGTCCAGACAGGGATCACGAGAAGACTAATTGCTTGACTAATTGCTCAACATGTTGCGCGCCTAGCAGCGCTTCTTCAGGAGCTAAGAATCTAGCAGATACATAAAAAACGTACAATAAAGATACTAATAGAAATATGTAGAATATGTCATTAAACATAAAAAACAAAAGTATAGAAATGAAAAAACACGATTATACAAAGTGGTATCCATCTGGAAAAAAGAACCGCAATCGGTGACCACCGGGGACAAAGAAGCAAAAACCAATCAAGGGGGACACAGCAATGCACAACAGCAGATAGAAATAAAGTTAAAAATTGAAATGAAAATAAAAATAAAAAAAATATAAATGTAGACAAGATGCAAAATGGATATAACAGTAAGCATATGGGGTATGTACCTTAAAATAAATATATTGGTAAAGAATATATAGTAATAAGTACTCTCATGATAAAGGTCTGTATCATAATATAGGCAGGCGAAGTATAAAATACTTTAAGGGGGTATTCCTCGCTGATAAGCTATTAGTACAGATCTGGAAGGAAATATGCAAGTGGTGATAATAAACCTATGCACATTTGCAAAGAGTGTAGTCTTTGTCTAATAGATATGAAAAGATAACTATATATACATTTTTTGGGGGATTTATTATGGGAGTACTAAATTAATAAACTAAAGTGTACACTACATTGACATAGCATATTATATTGAAGGGCTTACCGGCAAATCAGAGAGGCCTACATAGAAGAATATAGTAGTGATTGGTAGCAAGCAATGGGGGTTGAAGCAGGAAATGGTCTACCAGCTGGATCAACAGTAACGATTTAAGCTGCAGCATTAGCCGGTGAGGCTCCCTATCCAGGAGTTAGGGAGGAACTCAAAATAGTTGCTATCTAATAAATAATAAAGATAGAATATAGTAAAACGGAAAGCAAGCGTAGTAATGTACCAACATAACCAGGAATGGGATAGATAGTAATCAGCACCATTTAATCTGGTTTTACGTTGCATTAACAGCTATCAGCTGGAGAGACCGCAGTAAGCATGTAAACCCCCAACAGAAGAGGCAGGCCTGAATGAATGAGCCAGCAGCAGCTGTATATAACTGCATCCCAACCGGAAGAATGTCATCTCCAGGGTGGAAACGACGGATCTGGCTTGCCCACAGGCTTTCACGCATGCGCAACGACCCACCGCTGAAAGCAGTGAGACGTAGCCATGGCAGCGGGAATAGGGCGGAGCAAGGAGGGATGGGCAGCGCACACTCACGGTGACGTGGGAACCACATCATCACTTTCGATGGTGACACTCCCTGCCCGAGGAAAAGGAATCATGGTGGAGGGCACTATACACCCTGTTCTAAAAAAAGACTAGATAATCAGGATACTAGATCCTTCGATCATTCACTTTGTCACGGTGCCACCCCTGTTAATGGTGCTGGGAACACATCACAAATGAAATATATGGGACCCCCCGTTTATAAAGCATTACAAATACTAAACACACAAGCTCAGATGCATCACAATATCCCCTGTTTCCCCGAAAATAAGACCTAGCGTGATTGTCAGTGATGGCTGCAATATAAGCCCTACCTCCCAAATAAGCCTTACTCTGTTTTCCCGAAAATAAGCCGTACCCTGAAAATAAGACCTACAAGGACTTTAACTAGGGCTTATTTGGGGGGTAGGGCTTATATTGCAGCCATCACTGACAGTCACGCTAGGTCTTATTTTCGGGGAAACAGGGTATACTTGGTTAATGCCCCTAATACACAGGGTAGAGTACTCACTAGTACACAACTGTCACCTGCACCTATGGATGCTACAGTCCACCTCAATGCACCTAATCCTGGGGTTCCTAACCCATCACCTGTTACACATTTACAAATGTTCAAAAAACAAAGTACTCTTGATCCACACATTAATACAATGAATACACAAATTCTAAATTTTCCAGCACTCGGGACTCATTTATCCCAGACGTAGAACTAGATGTACTCAACCTTACCCCTTATGAATTTACAAATGAAGATTCCTGGGTAAGGCATCAGTGAACAAAAAGCCTCCAGCAAGGATATAAAATATAGTCTTGACTATCTATAGCTGTTTTTACCTGAGCATCGGTTTCATACAGGGACTCTGTTTTACATGGTGATCATTAAGGTCTATGATCTGTCAATATATCTCTGGACTACCAGCACATTAGCCACTTTTTAAACCATCCGGTAAATTCTTGGGATTTTATAACCTTGCTGGAGGCTTTTGTTCACTGATGCCTTACCAGGAATCTTTTCAGTGCTATGGTAGCTTCTAGAGGCTGTTTTGTGTACCCCAACAGTCCCCTTGGTATATAGCAGTTACCTCAGCCTTGATCTCTTGATCTCCCTTGAACTATTAGACACCTGGTGCTGTCAGGATCACCCACTAATTCCCGCATTTCTGTCCAATTTTACCCTGTTGCAGATGATACTGCGTTCACTGTTTGTTGCAATATTGTCAAGTCTTTTAAGGCTTTTGATGCTCCCGAAGAAGCGCAAGGCGTGTAGCAGGTAGAGTCCAGGACACCATTAGCATCATAATCTGTTACATAGTCTACCTCAGGATTTCTGAACTTGACTTTGGAATGAGTGGTTATTCACCTCCAAGCTTTTCATGCTAATTTCCTAGGACTATGTACAGTATCAATTACCGGTATATAACTTTGTTATACTGACTTGTTCTAAATGCCGATATTTTTAAAATGTATTTTCTATGTTTAATAATGTTTAATAAACAATTTTTCTTTTATGTATTAATTATCTAGTTGATTGTGCGTAAAAAGTCCAAGCCCTCTATTTCAATCTCTTTGTTAGTAATTCGTAAATACTATGAGGCGATCACGCTACAAAGGATATTAGATTGGTACCACAATGTGGCCACTAAATCTTGGGTTCAACTTGAAAAATTTTTGGCAGGCCATAGTTTATCTCATGCCCCCTGGCTTCTCTAGGAGTGCCGTGGACTGTCTGAGTTTGCCTCCCCACATGGCCAATCATGCATTAAAACTTTGGGATACTTTTAATAATCTGGGAACACTTGCCCCTCCAACCTCCCCTCTTGCTCCCCTAGGGGGCTTCCCTTGGTTTATTCCTGGGGAACATCTTTAATTTTTTAGATCTTGGGTGGCTGATGGGGAGATGAGATGTGGTAGATTTATTCAAGACCAGGGATTACTATCTCTGGCTGTCTTGAGGGCACAATATGACTGCTTTCCTCTAGATGAATGGCGCTAAAGGAAGCTCCAACACTTTATTAGCAGCCTATCCCACACTGTTAACTCCCCTACCCTAGCTTCACCTTTCAAAAAGCTTTGTATGTTTGTTTGGTGGGAGTGCCCCAAGCTACAACCCTATTGGCTAGACATTAGATCCCAAAGCGGGGATATTATTAACATTGATTTACTGAATTCCCCACTGTAGTTACTACTACATGTCCCCACCATACCTCTCAGCCATTACCATAAGTCAGTGCTACCCCACCTTCTAAACGCTGTGAGATGGCTCATTCTGGTATTCTGGAAGAACCCCCAAATTCCTAGTTGGCGGATTGGATTTGATAGTAAACAATATTATGGCTGCGGAATATATGGCGACATGCAAAGATCGCTATGATAAGTTTTATGGTATTTGGGCCGCGTGGATACATTGCACCAGTAAAGCCACTTCAGGTTCTCAGGTGGCTCCTCACAACCCAACTCCTGTCCCAGACATGGTTGGAGTTACCTGAAGCCTGAAATCTTTATTTGTTTTGGAGGGACTAGCCCAGGACTCTTGAGTGTATGTTTGTTCACTTTTAGCCAAGCTTGTTTCATAGTGAAGTGCAACTTTGACCCCCTCTTTTTATTTTTATTATCTATAACCTTTCCTTTTATCCTTCCCCTATGTCTCCCCCCCTCCATATCTTTTCCTACTGTTCCTTGGTAGTCAGTCTACGGTAAAGGTTCTGATCTCCACATGGCTTTGGAATAATGGGGCAATCCATTGTTGTTGATATTCATCAGCTATAGCATGTTTCAGCAGGTCATTTTTGCCTCATATTTTATCTCTTTATAATGTACCATGACCGTTCCTTACCTGGACTCATTGGATTTTGAGTCTTCTTAAATTGTTTGTCACAAAAATTTGAATAAAGATTACATAAAAAAAAGAAATGAGAGGCACATAGGTCCAAAGCATCAGCCCGGTGTTATGGTGTCACTGATGATGACCAACAGTGCCCAAGGAGGGGAAGGATAGGGCATGCTTTATGTTCAAGCAAGAGGATAAGCCACTAGGTTATATAATAGCACTAAGTTATACAGTATAATACATTGAATTGACAACAGCTACATAGCATCCCCAGCTATAAATTAGAAAAAGATTGGTAATTGGCATTAATATTCTAAGCTTTATCTCATAAATCCATAATTTATATGATATTATTTTATATATTTGTTTTAAATTTTGGAAGAAACATAAGGCATTTGTAAGATAAAAACCCGACCCCCTTACAAAAATTAAACCTGACAGAGGCCATTCAAAACTCTCACCAAACATAAAAAAAGGTTTGGTTACACAAACACTTTTTTAATATTAAATGTTTTTGTTTTAAGGATAAATTACGTTTCCACTATATCCATAATTAATGTTGGTGGTAAGCTAGAATTTGTATTGCATCTATAAATGTTTGCAAGCTGAACAGTTCTGACAGATGTCTGAAATCCCTTGTGATACCATTATTGTGACTTTGTACCATTTCTTATTATCAGCAAAAAAGAGTAAATTGCTACACTGAGAGGTTTATTATGCTGTGTACACACGGCCGGACTTCCCAACAGAAAAAGTCCAATGGGAGCTTTCAGTCGAACATTCCGACCGTGTGTAGGCCCCATCAGACTTTTTCTATCGGCATTTCCAACGGACTCAGATATAGAACATGTTCTAAATCTTTCCGTCGGAAATGCAGACGGCGTTTAGCCCGTTGGCAAGTCCAGCCATGTGTACGTGGATAAGATGTTTTAGGACTTTTGATATTGCTTAGCTAGAGGTTAAATATGTAGGGAGATAAAATGAGGTTAAGGTTGGATTCAGTGTTAAAACTAAATGTTGGCCAGCTTAACAAAAACTACATGTGGGTGTCATCGCATACAAGCACATTATGAAATACTTCCTTAGAAGGAAGCTCCCGCAGAACGCCCTGTCACCGCTAAGGGAGCTGACATGTTCCCTCTGTGTTTCTTCCAGGATCGCTGGCTCTGACGCTGTGAGTGGCCGGGGCCACGAGGACTTCACTCCCGATCATGCGTGTGGGAGCCCTTCATTCCAGCAAGTTCCGGCAGGATACGTCGGACCTGCAGAGCGCATGCACCGCTGATGTCAGCGGCTGCATGCAGGGTCAATATCTCCTTGCAGGTTTAGGAGATATTCTTTTTATCTACAGGTAAGCCTTATTATAGGCTTACCTGTAGGTAAAAATCACCAAGCGGGCAATACAACCACTTTAAGTGAGAGGCTTGGTTGACCTTATTGGCCAGATCAGTCTGGTAAGCTATTCAGTCTTACCACACATGTAAGAGAACATTATGTGCATTAACAGAAGGCGCATCACGTCACTGAAAGTTTAAGAACAGTGTTTGGGAATTTATATATTCCTTATATGCACACTGGTTGACCTTATTGGCCAAAGAAGTCTGGTAAGCTATTCAATCTTACCACACGTGTAGGAGAACATTATGTGCATTAACAGAAAGCGCATTGCGTCATTGGAAGTTTAAGAACAGTGTATGGGAATATCTATATTCCTTATATGGACACTTTGTGATACATTGGACATTTTGTATTGTATAAGGACCAGTTCAATCTGCAGTCCAGTGCATTCTTTTCTGCATCAAAAATGCATTGAAAGTAGGGTTTTCAATAGCAGTTCTAGTGTGTTCCAGTTCCAGAAAAAAAGTAGAACATGCTGCATTTTTCCTGCACTGGACTGCACTGGAACGTTGTAAAATGCACCAAAAACGCACTGGAACACACATGTCCTTATTTAAGGTTAAGAAAAAAGAGGGGGTAAAAATGCACTGGGCTGCACCAAAAACGCATCAAAATGCACTGGAATGCATCAAAAACACATTAAAAAAGGTGCATTCAGAAAAGCATCTGGAACGCACCAGGACTGCATTTCTATGGTGTGAACTGGCCCTAAAAATTAATTATTAATTGTTTATTGATATTGCTTGATGAGAATCTTTATGACGTATGTAGATCTTTACACTACTGATCTGAGTAGTGCTTACTTTAAATTTTTGGTAGCTATATCAATGTGTAAGAAGCTTTTGTATTTTTTGTGCCTATATCAAAGTTTTTTTTTAAGTGTAAGTATTGGCTTATATGAAAGAAATAAATTGTAATGTGCTATGAAGTGATATAGAGGAGGCTGCTAACACAAAAAAGGCAGTATAAGCTATATACTGCCTTGAACAGTAAATACACTTAAAATAAAGTGTAGGACCAATATAGAACATAAAAACTATAAGTGTAATGATATAAAGAAAAAGTCCAAGAGTGACCAAAATAAGTCCCACAGTGTCTGTGATTAATGAAGAATACAACTGGCACAACAATGCCAGTGCATGTGAAAATTCTTCTTATGCCGCGTACACACGGTCGGACTTTTCATCTACAAAAGTCCGACAGCCTGTCCGACAGACTTCCTGCGGACTTTCAGCAGACTTGCGGCAGACTTTCTAACGAACGGACTTGCCTACACACGACCACACAAAAGTTTGACAGCCTAGTACGCGGTGACGTACATCAAGTCCGACGAGACTATAAAACGGAAGTTCAATAGCCCGTACGACACCCTTTGGGCTCCTTCTGCTAATCTCGTGTTTATCTCGTGTGAGTAGAAGTTTGGTGAGAGACGATTCGCGCTTGTGAGACTCGTATTTTTCAGTTCGTTTTAACTGTTGTTCAGTCTGTGCTTGTGAGGTTTGTATCTGCTTTTCAGTGCGTTTGGTCAGTTGGCATTGAGAAATCTTTGTTTTATTGGCCGCTCGTTCCTGATTTTCAGGTCGTTCTTCACAGGCCTTGCTGTTCTTTAGTGCGTTCTGTTAAGTGCGTTCTGACCAGCCGACCGTTTTATAGCCATGTTACCTGTACGTACTCGTCGTCGAGCTCGTGCATTGTATGTGTTTGGTGCTGTAGTTTATTCTTCAGACCAAGACCAGACCATGAACAGGGCGAGGAGGAGTTCATGGACCAAGAATTGGTTGCTCCAGCGTGACCAGTTCTGTCACATGCCATTGCTCCGTGAGATTCGTGAGAATAATCCTGAGGATTTCAGGAACTTTCTCCGGATGACGGACCCCGTTTTTGACCGTTTGGTGGCTTTGCTGACCCCCTATATCAGCAGGCAGGATACCTGCATGAGGCAAGCCATCACTCCAGAGCAGAGGCTAGTTGCCACGTTGCGGTACTTGGCGACGGGGAGAAGCCTGCAGGACCTCAAGTTCTCGACAGGCATCTCCCCCCAGGCTCTGGGGATCATTATCCCAGAGACCTGTTCTGCCATCGTCCAGGTCCTGCAGAAGGACTATATTAAGGTAAGAATTGTTTCTTTTATTAGCATCACATGTTCTTTTATTTATTCTTTGATAATGTAATGTATTTCTTAGCTCAAACACTACTTACCATCATTGTAATATAGTGTGAATGTCCCCTTTTTCTTCTCACGCATGCTTGATTTGTTTCATGTTCTTTTTTGTCATGCATGTATATTTGCCTTCAATAACCTCTCCAGCATACAATGCTGGTCACATATTCACCTAGTCTACTCAGTTTGAATGTATTTAGTCAGCTGCATTGTATTTTGTTTCCCCTAAACTCTATCCAAATAGTGTGCTTATAATTAGCTTGATTTCAACCCCCCCCCCCTAATAATTTGCTAGAATCTTCTGTGGTGTTGATTTTTAAAAACCTCATTTACTTTAAGCTGGGGAGCAACTGCACTTGCAGAGTGGGACAACTGAAGTCTTGTAGCCTTTTTAGTCCATAAATCCCTGTGTGTCCTAAAATTAATATTTTTTGGTAATTTCACCACCCCCTAAAATGTAATCAATGTTCCATCAGAGGGGGTGAGCAATCTGATAAGTGTGCCTTTCAATATTATTTCTTCCAGAAGATATACATTATTTAATGTTATACTGATGCTGTGGAATAATGTTTTTAATTGTATAATTTTCTTGCCATGTTCGATTCAAAATTACTGATTTTTGTTTTCTTGTTTGATTCCCCAGTTTCCTTCAACGCCACAGGAATGGCAGACTGTGGCATCCCATTTTGCCACCCGTTGGGACTTTCCCAATTGTGGAGGGGCTATAGATGGGAAACATGTCCACATTGTGCCACCACCCCATTCGGGGTCATACTATTTTAATTATAAGGGGTTCCACAGTATAGTTTTAATGGCGGTGGTGTCGGCACACTATGAATTTCTATATGTGGATGTGGGGAAGAATGGCCAGATGTCGGATGGAGGAGTATTTGCCCAGACGGAGTTCTGCCAGCATCTCCAGAGTGGTGGCCTGGGATTGCCACCTGATGCAGATAACGTGGAAGGACTCCCCTTTGTCTTCATTACCGATGAAGCCTTCGCTCTGAGCAAGCACCTCATGAGGCCATTCCCCCAAAGAACCCTCACCCCGGAGAGGAGGGTTTTTAATTTCCGGCTGGCCAGAGCTAGAAGAGTGGTTGAGAATGCGTTTGGGATTCTGGCCAGCCGGTTCCGCCTGTTTCAAACCTCCATTAATTTGGCGGAATACAAACTTAATTTTATCATTTTATCGTGCTGCATCCTGCACAACTTTTTGCACAAACATTCTCAAAATTATATGGTGCCAGTTGGGCCTGAGGCCGGACTTATCGTTGAGAATCTTACTGGCCTGGATACTGTCCATACTGGCTTGGCCCCCCAAAGTGCCCATCAAGTTAGACAGCAATATGTTAATTATTTAATGGGTAGAGGGGCCATTGCATTGGGCCAGGATATCTAAAGATTTAAAATAAAAACAATCTTGATGAAATCTTGAATTATATTTATTGCTTGCCTTTCTTTTGGGCTTTCTCCTAGGTTATGGTCGAGCAGTTGTAGTGCCAACTGTATTTTCCTTGTAAATTTCTAAATAAGCTCCATTGCCACTGTAAACCACTTTTTTGAAATTTATAAACAAAACGGATACTGAGCATTGAAATAACAAACCACACATTTATTTAATTCTAAGCAGATGTTTTTAATTTTTGGTATCCATTCAGTTATGCATTTAGTATAAAATGTTCCTAGCCAAAAATATAAAGATACATTAAATAAATTTAGAATAATATCATTAGAGTTAAATATTTTTAGATAATCAAAAATAAAATTTGTTGGGCATTTTGATTTTAGCAAACAGGCCTTTTTTTTTGGTGTTTTTTAAAAACCTTTTTTTTTTTTGTCTTTTTTCAAATCCTTTTTTTTTTTTTTGGTGTTTTTTAAAATCCTTTTTTTTTTTTTTGTCTGTTTTCAAATCCTTTTTTTTTTTTTTGTCTTTTTTCAAATCCTTTTTTTTTTTTGGTGTTTTTTAAAATCCTTTTTTTTTTTTTTGTCTTTTTTCAAATCCTTTTTTTTTTTTTGTCTTTTTTCAAATCCTTTTTTTTTTTTTTGTTTTTTTTTAAAAATAGGCCTCCTTTTTTAAATGTTGTTAAACAGGCATATAATTTAACAGAAAATAATAAAGAGAAGGCCCAGAATGGGGTCAGCAAACCAGGAAATGAAGGACATGATCGATGTTTTGGGGTTTAAAAAAGGGCATTTAGATTCGACCCAAAACATCAATCATGTCCATCATTTCCTGCTGCATACGATCCAGCCGATTCCGCATTTGATTGATCTCCCCATTCCAGGCCATTATTTGAGCAATTAGCCGTTGGGCACTGTCTGTGGTGAAATAGTCACTTGGGCCTAAAGTGGAATGAAAAAAAAAATGTGTTTAGAAATATGCACACATACATAGTTTACCTTACCATAAAGCTGGTGTCTCAGACACTGACCTGGTGGGGTGCCCATGTCGCATACTTCATGAACATCCTCGGGGGTGGCGCTGTTGCTTGACTCAAGCACACCCAGATCACCTAAAATAGAGTAGAAAAATTACATAAAATAAAAGGCAGCCATGCATAGATTACCGTAAGCTGGTGTGTCAGACACTCACCTGGTGGGGTGCCCATGTCGCCCACCTCTCCTTCCTCCACATCCTCAGTGGGGCTTGGGCTGATTTCCCAAGTATGTTCTTTTGCTTGGGGGGGACTGGGTTCCTCTTGTTGGCTGAGTGATTTTTCCCCTATGTGAAGCAAAAAAATTAATATACTTAGCACACAGATATTTTAGTACATACTAATCTTCAAACATTTGTAGTGAAGTGGTGTACAAATTGTCTGTTTGTGTAGAGTTCCTAGTAGACTTCAAGATTTTAATTTCTAAAGACATATCAAGATAGATAGATATCTCGATATCTAGATATCAATATCAAAATATATCAAAAAATCTTTGGATCTCTCTCTCTCTATATATCTATAACTAAATATGAATCTTCAATCTCAAACAAAATCTAAATCTAAAAATAGATATTAATTTAAATTAAAAAAAAAAAAAAATTCTATATCTATCTATATCTACCTATATATCTATATACATACATATAATACATATATATATATATATATATATATATATATATATATATATATATATATATATATATATATATATATATATATATATATATATATATATATATATATATATATACACACACATAACACACATATATATATATATATATATATATATATATATATATATATATATATATATATATATATATATATATATATATGTATATATATATATATATATTATGTGTGTATATATATATATATGTATATGTGTGTATATATATATATATATATATATATATATATATGTCTATGTGTATATATATATATCTATATATATGTGTGTGTATATATATATATATATGTGTGTATATATATATATATATATATATATATATATATATATATATATGTATATATATATATATATATATATATATATGTATATATATATATATATATATATATATATATATATAGAGAGAGAGATATATATATATATATATAGAGATATATATATATATATATAGAGATATATATATATATATATTATATATAGATATGTAACGATGTTTATTAAAAGATCGTTTCAAACGATGCAAACAATCGTATAGGAATGAAAAGCACATGGAGCGGTATACGAGGTAATCAACACAAGCTGAAAACACAGGTACTTACTTTTTTTCAGCACTTTACGGATCCGTCTGTACTGATCCGGCTCCCTGAGTTTGAGGTCAGACCATCTTTTTCTAATTTGATCCTTGGAGCGCTGTACCCCAAAATAAGCCGGTAAAGTGTCCACCACCTTCGCCATTATTTTTGCCTTGCGCAAATTTGGCCGGGCGTACGGCCCATACTTCCCATCATAGTCCTTTTTTTTAAGAATGGCCACCATCTCCACCATCTCTTCAAAGGACATATTGGAGGCCTTAAATCTAGGCCTCACAGATCTTGACGTTCCGGCCTCCGGGCTTTCTTCGCTACCTGAGGTAGTAAACACCTGATGTGTCTCCGCCATTATTCACCCCACTACGCGCCGTAACTAAAAATGGGCGGAGAACATGAGTTAAAATCGAACGTCAGGGGTGGGCGACGCAGGCAGAGTTTCACACATGCGTAGTGTATAAAGAGGGGCCTTGCGCACGTGTTGTACGTACGTTCTGTGCGTAGAATTAAGGGGCGGAGAACATGAGTTAAAATTGAACGTCAGGGGCGGGCGACGCAGGCGGAGTTTCACACATACGTAGTGTATAAAGAGGGGCCTTGTGCACGTGTCGTACGTACGTTCTGTGCGTAGAGTCAAGGGTGGGTTATATGCGTAAACAAAAAGAACGTCAGGGGCGGGCCAAATAGGCGTAGTATTACGCATGTGCAGTGTATAAAGCGCTGTTACATATTGTGTCGTACGTACGTTCTGTGCGTAGGTGATAGTGGACCGGGACGCTACTAAACGAAGGTAATTTAAAATTTATACTTTTGGTCAAGACTTTGTAGCAAGCGGCCTATATGGCTTGACAGTTTGATGAGGCCTACATAGGGATAAGATGATGAGGGATTAGCAGAAACCCAATAAGTGTTTTTTGTCTTGTGACTTTATCTTTTATACAGAGATTATGAATCCCCTATTTAAGGATCCAGAGTTCCTTACTGCTTTTATTTCTAAATATAGAGAGATGAGGAATTTGTGGGAGGTGAAACACCCACAGTATTATGCAAAGCATGTGAGGAAGTCAACGCTGGAGAGACTTCTGTCCTTTGTCCAGGCGACCATCCCGGAAGCAAAAATGGAGACATTGCTCAAGAAAATTGGGGTCTTGAGGAACATGTATAAGAGGGAACATAAGAAGATCCAGGAATCAATGAGATCAGGAGCATCAGCAGATGATGTTTATGTACCCAGGCTGTGGTACTACAATCAACTCCGTTTTCTTGATGACCAGACTGAAGCCAGGGCATCACTTTCAACCCTCCCCTCCACCCTTCCCTCCACCCTTCCCTCCACCCCACAGAGGCTGATGAGGAGCAAGCTGGGTCTTCCATCCTGGATGAACCGGATAAGACCATCTGGAGTCAGGTAAATTATTTTAACAAATATTTACTGTACTAATATTAATGATGTTAACTGGATGTTATAATTGTCTAAAATAATTTTGCCCTCAAAATTGTGTATACATATAAATTGACAGTAGTGGCTAAATATGTTTGGCACCTGCTTGAAATAATTAGGGTGTCTGATTAGACTCTTTTATTAAAGAGATGTATTCACATTGAATTTGCTAGTCATGAGAAGCAAACTGTGTGTCATTGATGAACCCAAAAAAATATACTAAAACTATCTCCTTTTTTTATACACAGGATGAGTCCATCCAGGAGGAATGTGGGGAAAGTGGCAGGCAGGAGGAGACCAGGCCCATGGACAGCCTGGAGGAGGCCGGATTCACCATCATCCTGGAGGAGGCTGGGCCCAGTGTCAGGCAGGAGGTGGCTGCTCCCAGTGAGGTGGCTGGGCCAAGTGAGGTGGCTGGGCCAAGTGAGGTGGCTGGGCCCAGTAGGAGCCTGACCGAATCCCAAGTGCCTCCCCTCCACCTTCCCAAAAAAAGGGCCAGGAAGGGGACGGTCACACAGGAGGCATCCCTGCGCGTCATGCAAGAGGCCACCCGTTTTTTAAGGAGCCCCCCCAAAGCGGAAGAGTCCTATGGCTGCTACTTAGCCAGCAGGCTTCTTCAAATGGATTGGGAGCAGCGCCTCATTTGTGAGCGACTATTTGGGGAAACAATCCAGAAGGGGCTGCAGGGCACACTAACATGAAACACCCAACCACATGAGGCAGCCCCCCCTCCTCCTCCTCCTCCTCCTCCTGCCACAACTGAAACACAGCCTCGAAAGAAGGCTACAGGGAAGGCTGCAGGGAAGGCTGCAGGGCAGCGTGGAGGAAAGGCTGCAGGGAAGAGAAGAAAGTGATGACTTGGGTTCAGTCTGGTCTGACAGAAGACGCAGGCTGTTGTAGTACCACAGTCTGGGGACATCTATATCATCTGCTGGTGCTGTTGATCTCTGGGATTCTTGGACCAGATTGTGCTCCCTCTTATATGGACTCCTCAAGATCCCCATTTTCTTGTACACATACTTTTTCTAGCGTTGACTTCCTCTTTATTTTATTTAGACCATAAATAAATGGATCTTTTTTGAGTTAAGGTTTTTTATTTTAAATCATAGATTTTAGACACAATGTTAAATTAACAAGGGACAACAATCTCATTGATTTTGCAAAAACACACCAAAAATAGATTAAAATAATGCTAATAATGTTCGAGTGGTAAGTATTTAAAAAAAAAATATATATATATATACATGTATATATATATATATATATATACATATGTATGTATGTATATATGTATGTATATAGATATATAGGTAGATATAGATAGATATAGAATTTTTTTTTTTAATTTAAATTAATATCTATTTTTAGATTTAGATTTTGTTTGAGATTGAAGATTTATATTTAGTTATAGATATAGAGAGAGAGAGAGATCCAAAGATTTTTTGATATATTTTGATATTGATATCTAGATATCGAGATATCTATCTATCTTGATATGTCTTTAGAAATTAAAATCTTGAAGTCTACTAGGAACTCTACACAAACAGACAATTTGTACACCACTTCACTACAAATGATTGAAGATTAGTATGTACTAAAATATCTGTGTGCTAAGTATATTAATTTTTTGCTTCACATAGGGGAAAAATCACTCAGCCAACAAGAGGAACCCAGTCCCCCCAAGCAAAAGAACATACTTGGGAAATCAGCTCAAGCCCCACTGAGGATGTGGAGGAAGGAGAGGTGGGCGACATGGGCACCCCACCAGGTGAGTGTCTGACACACCAGCTTACAGTAATCTATGCATGGCTGCCTTTTATTTTATGTAATTTTTCTACTCTATTTTAGGTGATCTGGTTGTGCTTGAGTCAAGCAACAGCGCCACCCCCGAGGATGTTCATGAAGTATGCGACATGGGCACCCCACCAGGTCAGTGTCTGAGACACCAGCTTTATGGTAAGGTAAACTATGAAGGACATGAAGGACATGATTGATGTTTTGGGTCGAATCTAAATGCCCTTTTTTAAACCCCAAAACATCGATCATGTCCTTCATTTCCTGGTTTGCTGACCCCATTCTGGGCCTTCTCTTTATTATTTTCTGTTAAATTATATGCCTGTTTAACAACATTTAAAAAAGGAGGCCTATTTTTCAAAAAAAAAAAAAAAAAAGGATTTGAAAAAAGACAAAAAAAAAAGGATTTGAAAAAAGACAAAAAAAAAGGATTTTAAAAAACACCAAAAAAAAAAAAAAAGGATTTGAAAAAAAGACAAAAAAAAAAGGATTTGAAAAAAGACAAAAAAAAAAAGAATTTGAAAAAAGACAAAAAAAAAAAAAGGATTTTAAAAAACACCAAAAAAAAAAAGGATTTGAAAAAAGACAAAAAAAAAAAAGGATTTGAAAAAAGACAAAAAAAAAAAAAGGATTTTAAAAAACACAAAAAAAAAAAAAAGGATTTGAAAAAAGACAAAAAAAAAAAAAAAGGATTTGAAAAAACACCAAAAAAAAAAAGGCCTGTTTTCTAAAATCAAAATGCCCAACAAATTTTATTTTTGATTATCTAAAAATATTTAACTCTAATTATATTATTCTAAATTTATTTAATATATCTTTATATTTTTGGCTAGGAAGATTTTATACTAAATGCATAACTGAATGGATACCAAAGATTAAAAACATCTGCTTAGAATTAAATAAATGTGTGGTTTGTTATTTCAATGCTCAGTATCAGTTTGTTTATAAATTTCAAAAAAGTGGTTTACAGTGGCAATGGAGCTTATTTAGAAATTTACAAGGAAAATACAGTTGGCACTACAACTGCTCGACCATAACCTAGGAGAAAGCCCAAAAGAAAGGCAAGCAATAAATATAATTCAAGATTTCATCAAGATTGTTTTTATTTTAAATCTTTAGATATCCTGGTCCATTGCAATGGCCCCCCTACCCATTAAATAATTAACATATTGCTGTCTAACTTGACGGGCACTTTGGGGGGCCAAGCCAGTATGGACAGTATCCAGGCCCGTAAGATTCTCAACGATAAGTCCGGCCTCAGGCCCAACTGGCACCATATAATTTTGAGAATGTTTGTGCAAAAAGTTGTGCAGGATGCAGCACGATAAAATGATAAAATTAAGTTTGTATTCCGCCAAATTAATGGAGGTTTGAAACAGGCGGAACCGGCTGGCCAGAATCCCAAACGCATTCTCAACCACTCTTCTAGCTCTGGCCAGCCGGAAATTAAAAACCCTCCTCTCCGGGGTGAGGGTTCTTTGGGGGAATGGCCTCATGAGGTGCTTGCTCAGAGCGAAGGCTTCATCGGCAATGAAGACAAAGGGGAGTCCTTCCACGTTATCCGCATCAGGTGGCAATCCCAGGCCACCACTCTGGAGACGCTGGCAGAACTCCGTCTGGGCAAATACTCCTCCATCAGACATCCGGCCATTCTTCCCCATGTCCACATATAGAAATTCATAGTGTGCCGACACCACCGCCATTAAAACTATACTGTGGAACCCCTTATAATTAAAATAGTATGACCCCGAATGGGGTGGTGGCACAATGTGGACATGTTTCCCATCTATAGCCCCTCCACAATTGGGAAAGTCCCAACGGGTGGCAAAATGGGATGCCACAGTCTGCCATTCCTGTGGCGTTGAAGGAAACTGGGGAATCAAACAAGAAAACAAATATCAGTAATTTTGAATTGAACATGGCAAGAAAATTATACAATTAAAAACATTATTCCACAGCATCAGTATAACATTAAATAATGTATATCTTCTGGAAGAAATAATATTGAAAGGCACACTTATCAGATTGCTCACCCCCTCTGATGGAACATTGATTACATTTTAGGGGGTGGTGAAATTACCAAAAAATATTAATTTTAGGACACACAGGGATTTATGGACTAAAAAGGCTACAAGACTGCAGTTGTCCCACTCTGCAAGTGCAGTTGCTCCCCAGCTTAAAGTAAATGAGGTAAGGTAAAAAGGCTTTCATGTTGCAAGGAGTACACAGTCACATGCAAGGGCAATTAATGAAAACACTTTGTGGCTTGTATATGATTTGATGATGGAAATCAGCAGAGCTTCTGCTCATTTACTAAAGCACTGGAGCAAATGCACTTGTAGAGTGCACATGCATTTTGCAAAGTTCAACATATATTTGCTTTTTAAAAATCAACACCACAGAAGATTCTAGCAAATTATTAGGGGGGGGGGTTGAAATCAAGCTAATTATAAGCACACTATTTGGATAGAGTTTAGGGGAAACAAAATACAATGCAGCTGACTAAATACATTCAAACTGAGTAGACTAGGTGAATATGTGACCAGCATTGTATGCTGGAGAGGTTATTGAAGGCAAATATACATGCATGACAAAAAAGAACATGAAACAAATCAAGCATGCGTGAGAAGAAAAAGGGGACATTCACACTATATTACAATGATGGTAAGTAGTGTTTGAGCTAAGAAATACATTACATTATCAAAGAATAAATAAAAGAACATGTGATGCTAATAAAAGAAACAATTCTTACCTTAATATAGTCCTTCTGCAGGACCTGGACGATGGCAGAACAGGTCTCTGGGATAATGATCCCCAGAGCCTGGGGGGAGATGCCTGTCGAGAACTTGAGGTCCTGCAGGCTTCTCCCCATCGCCAAGTACCGCAACGTGGCAACTAGCCTCTGCTCCGGAGTGATGGCTTGCCTCATGCAGGTATCCTGCCTGCTGATATAGGGGGTCAGCAAAGCCACCAAACGGTCAAAAACGGGGTCCGTCATCCGGAGAAAGTTCCTGAAATCCTCAGGATTATTCTCACGGATCTCACGGAGCAATGGCATGTGACAAAACTGGTCACGCTGGAGCAACCAATTCTTGGTCCATTAACTCCTCCTCGCCCTGTTCATGGACTGGTCTTGGTCTGAAGAATAAACTACAGCACCAAACACATACAATGCACAAGCTCGACGATGAGTACGTACAGGTAACATGGCTATAAAACGGTCGGCTGGTCAGAACGCACTTAACAGAACGCACTGAAGAACAGCAAGGCCTGTGAAGAACGACCTGAAAATCAGGAACGAGCGGCCAATAAAACAAAGATTTCTCAATGCCAACTGACCAAACGCACTGAAAAGCAGATACAAACCTCACAAGCACAGACTGAACAACAGTTAAAACGAACTGAAAAATACGAGTCTCACAAGCGCGAATCGTCTCTCACCAAACTTCTACTAACACGAGATAAACACGAGATTAGCAGAAGGAGCCCAAAGGGTGTCGTACGGGCTATTGAACTTCCGTTTTATAGTCTCGCCGGACTTGATGTACGTCACCGCGTACTAGGCTGTCAAACTTTTGTGTGGTCGTGTGTAGGCAAGTCCGTTCGTTAGAAAGTCTGCCGCAAGTCCGCCGAAAGTCCGCAGGAAGTCTGTCGGACAGGCTTTCGGACTTTTGTAAATGAAAAGTCCGACCGTGTGTACGCGGCATAAAGTCTGTCGGATTTGAGGCTGAAAAAGTCCGCTGAAAGTCCGAAGAAGCCCACACACGATCGGATTACCAGCCATCTTTAGTCCGTCGGCGTACGTTGGACTTTTGTAGACGAAAAGTCCGACCGTGCGTACGCCCCATTAAAGTGCTTAGATGTCCAGCCACCAACATCAAGTGAATTCAACACTCACCAAAACTTATAGATTCCATTACAGCAGCATATACACCTGTGTTAGAATGGAAATCCCTCATGAGTCAATAATCAGTAGTGTAGTATGTTTATTATCAGATGAAATCAAAACAGTATAAAATCCAAATGTTAAAAATCAATAGACTCACGTGTGAAGCAGCTACAGACCTTGAATAGTGCAGAGGCATGACATCAGCACCATAATCTCCACCCAATGCATTTAGTCCAATAGGACATTATCAAGGGATCTGAAGACCAAACACTGTGGGACTTATTTTTGTCACACTTGGACTTTTTTACTTTATATCATTACACTTATAGTTTTTATGTTCTATATTGGTGCTACACTTTATTTTTAGTAAGTATTGGCTTACCGATAAGCTGTTATATAAACATGTTGTTGTGGATGAGAGCTTTGAACATGCAGGATATTATTCCCTGACATAAGTTATTTAAATAATGTACTCTTGATATTGCTGTCTCATTCCTTAATGATCATAAGATCTAAAAAAGATATCTGTATTCAATATTTGCAGCCTTGAAAAATAGATTATACTCATTTTTTGTTTAGGAAGTCAAAAAATCTGTTTAGAAATTGCTCAGTGCCCAACCATAGAACAAAAATATTGTCTATATACCTATGCCAGGAAAGGATGTGGATGTGGACCCAGGCACCAGAAACTGTATTTCTAGTTGGTGGGGCTGACGAGTACTAGAAAGGACTGTGATCTTCCCTGTGGGTTTGAATTTCCCACTAATGCAGGAGGAGGCATGTCTTTTAGCAATGGCTGAATTATCTGACTCCATTTTATGTTACGGTAGCAGTACTCTAACCCTTGTTTATCACTGCACTCATATCACGTTCACTCCAGGGGCACCAGGGTGATAGCTTTCACATTTGATGCCAAATATAGCTCACAGGATTCTCCAAAGCATGTAATTTGAAGAATTTATGTTTTTCTCATGTTGTCCTCAAAGTTGCATAAAATGGAGGGTTCTTATACTGCTTCTTAAAATTGTTTTTCCCTTTGGTACATGTCCTCATAACAATACCCAGCTCCCCATGGTTTTTGTTTCAAATCTTATTTTATTAGGGTTTTCATTTAAAAGTACAGGTTAACTTTTTATGATGTACATAACAGAGTGGATGGGTATAAAAAGACTTGTACCATTGTTTAAAATGCAATATTTATCTCTGGTATGTCAAGGGTACATATTCCTCAATTAATGCGCAATAAGTACCTATTTTGGTATTCAAAGAATTTTGATTTAGTTTTAACTAGTCATGTACTCTGGTTATGTTAGGGGGTAACACAGAAAAAAAGAGCAAAAGGGAGAAAAAGAAGAAAGGAAAAAAAAAGAGGAAAAAAACAGGAAGTGGGGGGAGGGGGATCGTTAGTTGGGCAGAAAAAATAAACCAAAGTTGGTTTTTGACAATCTCTTGCCTATTAGCTTTGAAAATGGCTAATACTGATTTTCAAGATGCATTCCCCAATTGACTGTAGCCCCGCTGGCGGTTTTCCCGAGTGTGGCTCGGGGTTAAAATTCAGTCCCATTAGCGGTAACCCCGAGCCACACTCGGGATTTCAGGATTGCAGGATCCTGGTGCGGAGTTACTTACCTTGTCCCCGGGATCCTGCGATGTCCCCCGCTGTGTCTGCGGGCTCCATCCTCTGCCCGAAGCCTCTCCATGCCAGGCTCCGTTCCCTGCGAGCGTCGCGACACATAGGGGCGGAGCCTGGCGGCAAATTAAAAAAATTGTAAAAATCATAACACATACAGTACTGTAATCTTACAGATTACAGTATTGTATGAAATTATTTCACATCCCTTTTGTCCCCAGTGCTTTGTCCTATGCCCTGCATGCAGTTCTATATTATAAATACTGTTCTTTCTGGCTGGAAACTGGAGATTGTCCATAGCAACCAAAAAGTGTCCCTTTATGTCAAAAATGGTTTTAGACCAGCTAGAAAACTGTGATAGTAAATTAGAACACTTGCAGAATTGAGCGATAGTGAATCGTGGGGAAATGTATTTTATTATTATTTTATTTTTATTTTTTTAATTATTTATTTTTATTTATTATATTATAATTTATGTTTTTGTGTTTCAAACTTTATCATACCCGGGATATCTACTAGACTCTTGTTTGGACAGATTTAAGTGTGTTATTGTTAAGAATTACAGACCTACAATATAAAACGCCAAATTTCCATGCAAAATAATTGTACCGCTTTCAGCACCTTAAATCCGAAAGAATCATACCGCCAGGGAGGTTAACAGGGTTCAGATTACAGCTTGCAGTTTGAAGAATTTATGATGAGTTCATGAGTGGCCCATGAATTGAATCCAAGCATTTTTGCTCATTACTGCAATTAGTGGTGTAAAATGAACAATATAAACCAACACAAAATTGAGCTCTACCCAAGCTTTTGTACAGACAATTACTTTTTCTTCTTTTAAATATTAGTTAATGGTAAAGTAAATTTAGAGATTTAGAGGTTTATTGATTGAGTTTTGGTATTTGCATTTCATTTACATTTTGTTAATTTTTTTTTTGTCAGACAGGTTAACTGTATTAGAAATGATGATGCTGCAACATTAGGATCTAGCTGAAGTGTATGTGGTGAGATTTTTGGAACATCAATTGCATTATTCATAATGCAGACTTATTAATCTGTATTAGTGCACTTCATTCTAAATTGATCTGTTTGTCTGAACAGGAATGTGTATCTATTATGTTTTCTCATCTCTCTACCTATATATCTATCTTTGCCCCTTTTTCTTTTCTTGCTAGATGTCGGGTTCTAAAACTGAACAGTCTGTTTAAAGAATAATGACCCTTTTTACCTGATTTAAAAAAATGTACAGTATATATGCTTTGTCAAAAACTTTTCTGACAGGGAATCCTAATGCTAACTTCTGAATGTGGTGGCTGACATTAAAGCCAAAGACTTTATTAAACTTGTGATCTATGCTTGTGGCTTGAATGTAAGTGCTGCTATTATCTCAACCTCAGAGCAAACAATTTATCATTTAAATGTCTTCATAAGTAGTTTTCCAGGCATAGGGTGGTATTCCCATCAACTATGCTTTTTATTGGTGCTTGGAACCTAAAAACAAAGTTATAATTTTAGTCTGCACATAAAATATGCAATATGTTTAAACAAACAACTTTATGCAATCATAGAATGAAAACAGGGTTATACCACTATACAATTGTAAGATTGTGTGTTTTTTCCTTTTTTTAAATTATGAACTGCAAGGAAAAGATGTTTATTTCTGGATGGGTACTGGTGGCCTAAATCATCTGCCATCATTTTATATCTCTCAGTGACCCTTGGGGCCCCATTTCTAAAGTAGTGTTTGGGCCTTATCACAGCCATAAGTAACTTACTGAGGCAAAGCAGGCACTGTACATTCAAATATGTTAGCTAGGTTAAGTGTTCAGTCCTTGCTACACGTTTCCCTGTGTGTAACTTGACATGTAGCTAAACCCTCCTATTCTGCAATAAGCCAGACTGAACGCAATCTTAAAGCTTTATTAACAAAACAGGGTGGGGTGAAACTATTGGGAAAATATGAGAAATACAATCAATGCATGAAACAAAAAAACACAATGAAATAACTAGGCTGCAGGTGGCAATAAGTCTATGCTCAGCAGCATTGCTGCCTGTAGAAGATGTAAATTTAGTCCAAATTTAGTAACATGTGCTGTTGGTATGATGGCTGGTTTCTTCTCCCTTATGCAGCGTACACACGGTCGGACTTTTGGACCGGACTTGTCCGACGGACGCCGACGGACCAAATCTGGCGGACAATCCGATTGTGTGTGGGCTTCACTGCACCTTCAGCGGACTTTTCCAGTCGCAAATCTGAAGGACTTTAGATTTGGAACATGCTTCAAATCTTTACGTCGTAACTCCGCCAGACCCAGAAATCCGCTCGTCTGTATGCTAGTTAGACGAACAAAAAAACAATGCATACTCAGAAGCAAATACGAAACGGAAGCGCTCGGTCTGGTAACACTAGTGTTCGTATTGTAGGTAGCACATTCCTCACGCTGCAAATTCTGTGATCGTTGAATGCAGCGCATTATTTGTCTTCTTTATAATGCTAGAAGAACAAAGTTGTTTTGCTGTTCCTATTTACACAGAGTTCTCCCAAACTGATATCTGGATTATTTCTCTTGATCTCATGAATGATATTGTATTTGTTTTAAAAGCCATATCTCCATACTAATGTTTACACAATTGTATTTTTTATTTCATCAAGATCTTTTTGTATGATTATCTCCATATTTTTTTTTGTTTGTTTGTAAAGTTACCCCCTTTTTTTTTCGTAAATTTAACACAAATAAACCTTTTTTTTTTTTTTTTGGAAAGTTACCACAAAGAACCATTACTTTTGTACATTTTTAAGTTTTGTTTTGGTATAAATTTACCACAAAGAACCTTTTTTTGTTATTTTTTTTTTTTAGATTTTTTTTTGTTGTAAAGTTACCAAAAGAACATTATATATTTTTTTGTTTTGCAACTTCAAGTAGGTTGTTGTCCCTTGTTAATTTGATATTGTCTCCACAAAAATGATGTTAATTAAAACGCATAAAGTATTTTCATAAACTAAAATATCCATTTATTTATGGTAAACAAAATAAAAATGAAGTCAACGCTGGCTAAACTTTTTGAATTGGTGAATACTTTTGGCCCCAGGGCACACATCAAGTCTGTGGAAAAGAAAATTGGGATCTTGAGGAGTCCATATAAGAGGGAGCACAATCTGGTCCAGGAATCCCAGAGATCAAGAGCAGCAGCAGATGACATAGATGTCCCCGGGCTGTGGTACTACACCAGCCTGCGTCTTCTGTCAGACCAGACTGAACCCAGGTCATCACTTTCTTCTCTTCCCTGCAGCCTTCCCTCCACGCTGCCCTGCACCCTTCCCTGCAGCCTTCCTTGTAGGCTGTGGCTCTGGTGGTTGACTTGTGGCAGGAGGAGAAGGAAGAGGAGGAGGGGCTTGCTCATATATCTGGCTATTCTCAGTTAGCTGTCCCCTCAGCCCCTTGTGAATAGCATCTGAAAATATTTTTTCACACAGGAGGCGTTGGCCCCACTCCATTTGCAGCAACCTGCTGGCTTAAATAACAGCCATAGGCCTCTTCAGCTTTGGGAGGGCTCTTCAGAAAATTAGTGGCTTCTCTCATGAGGCGCAGTGATGCCTCGTCACCGTCCCCTTCCTGGCCCTTTTTGTAGGAAGGCGGAGGGGAGGGATTCTGTGAGGCTCCTACTGGGCCCGGCCACCTCCTGGCTGACACTGGGCCCGGCCACCTCCTGGCTGACACTGTGCCCAGCCTCCTCCTGGATGACACTGGGCCTGGCCTCCTCCTGGTTGCCACTTTCTGCAACTTCCTCCTGGCTGATCTCATCCTGTGTATAAAAAAAGGGACCCTGAACGTCCCGGAACGTCCCGATCTGGGAAGTGGAGATTTAAGGCCTCCAATATGGCCTTTAAAGAGATGATGGAGATGGTGGCAATTTTGCGAAAAAATGACTATGATGGGAAGTATGGACCGTAAGCCCGGCCTAATTTCCGAAAAGCCAAAATAATGGCGAAGGTGGTGAAGGCCTTGCATCTTCGTTTTGGGGTACAGTGCTCGAAAGATTAGCTTAGAAAAAGATGGTCCGACCTCAAACTCCAAGAGTCGGATCAGTACAGATGGATCCATAAAGTGCTTAAAAAAGTAAGTAGTTGTCGTGTGTTCATATTCTGTTTATTACCTTGCATACTGCTCCATGTGCTTTTCCTTAACGTACGTTTTAAACGATCGTAGTTATTATATATATACACACACATATATATATATATATATATATATATATATATATATATATATATATATATTTCAAAGGGAATTTTTATTATGTCTTCAACTAGGAACTCTGCCCAAACAGACAATTTGTACACCACTTCACTACAATGTTTCATATTACTATTCCTGGACTCAAATATCTGTGTGCTAAGTATAGCTTTTGTTTCATTCACATAGGGGAGAAAAGACTCAGATGAGCTGAACCCAGTGACCCCCCCGCCGCAACACCCAAATTGGGAAATCAGCCCAAGCCCCACAGAGGATGTTGAGGAAGGAGAGGTGGGTGATATGGGCACCCCACCAGGTAAGTGTCTGACACACCAGCTTACGGGAATCTATGTATGGCTGCATATTTCGAGATACATTTTTTATCATCTATTTTAGGTGATCTGGTTGTGGAAGGGCAAGAAACAAGGACCAGCGCCACCCCCGAGGATGTGTACAAAGTAGAGTTGGAGGAAGTAAGCGACATGTGCACCCCACCACGTGAGTGTCTGACACACCAGCTTACGGTAATCTATGTATGGCTGCATATTTTGAAATACATTTTTTATCATCTATTTTAGGTGATCTGGTTGTGGAAGAAGCAAGTACCAGCGCCACACCCAAGGATGTGTATGAAGGGGTGGAGGAGGTGGAGGAAGTAGGCGACATGGGCACCCCACCACGTGAGTGTCTGACACACCAGCTTATGGTAAGGTAGTTTATGTATGCCTGCATGTTTCTAAATACATTTTTTTCCTTTAATTTTAGGTCATGTGGAACCTTTTAGCACAGACAGTGCACAACGCCTAATTGGACAGATAATGGCCTGGAATGGGGATATTGATGCCATGCGTAATTGGCTGGATAGTATGCAGCAGGAAATGAAGAACATGATCAATGTTTGGAGGACAATCTAAATTCCCTTTTTCTAAAAGAAAAACATTGATCATGTTCTTCATTTCCTTGTTTGCTGACCCAATTCTGGGCCTTTTATTTTAGGATTTAAATTGTATGCCTGTTTCAAAAAAATATTTTAAAAAATATAATTAAAAAAAATGAGGCCTGTTTGTTTTTAAAAAACTAAAAAAAAACATAGAGGCCTGTTTGTTTGAAACATAAATAAATAAATAAATAAATAAATAAATAAATAAATAAATACATTTATAGAGGCCTGTTTGTAAAAAACAAAAAAAATAAATATATATATATATATAGAGGCCTGTTTAAAAAAAAAAATACATAGAGGCCTGTTTGTTTGAAAAAAAATAACTAAAAATATATAGAGAGGCCTGTTTGTTTTTAAAAAACTAAAAAAAAAAAAATACATAGAGGCCTATATATATATATATATATATATATATATATATAGAGAGAGAGAGAGAGAGAGAGAGAGAGAGAGAGAGAGAGAGAGAGAGAGAGAGAGGCCTGTTTGTAAAAAAAAAAAAAAAATAATATATAGAGGCCTGTTTGTTTAAAAAGACATAAAAAAAACATAATTATATTGTTTAAAAATGATCTATCTATCTATCTATCTATCTATCTATCTATCTGAAAAAAATTTACAAACGCACAAGTCAATGTGCACACATTAATAATAAATCTGTTATTAATCAACAAGATGTGTGGCTTCTTCTTTCAATGCTCAATACCAGTTTTGGAAGTTATTTGTTGTTTACCATGACAATGGTGCTTATTTACTAAAGGAAAATACACTTGGCACCAAGTGCTCTCGGATAACCTAGAAGAAAGCCAAAAAGAAAGGCAAGAAATAAATATTATTCAAGATTTTATCAGATCCTGATTTTTTAATAAAAAAAATTAAAGATTCTGTGGCATTGCAATGGCCCCCCTTCCCGTAAAAAAATCAACATATTGATCCCGAACTTGACAGGCACTTTGGGGGGCCAAGCCAGTACGGCCAGAATCCAGGCCCGTCAGAGGATTGTTGATAAGTCCGGCCTCAGGCCCAAGTGAAACCATATAATTGGTTGAATGTTTGTTTAAAAAATTGTGCAGGATGCAGCACGCTAGAACAATGTGATTGAGTTTGTATTCCGCCATGTGTATAGCTGTCTGAAACAGGCGGACCCGGTTGGCCATAATACCGGAAGCATTCTCCACAACTCTTCTCGCTCTGGCCAGCCGGAAGTTAAAAAACATCCTCTCCAGGGTGAGGGTCCTTTGGGGGAATGGCCTCATGAGGGGCTTGCTCAAGCTGAAGGCTTCATCTGCTATGAAGACAAAGGAAAGTCCTTCCACGTTATCCGCATCAGGTGGCAATCCCAGGCCACCACTCTGGAGATGCTGGTAGAAGTCTGTCTGGGCAAAGACTCCTCTATCCGACATCCGACATTCTTCCCCACGTCCACATACAGAAATTTATATTGTGCCGACACCACCGCCATTAAGACAATACTATGGAACCCCTTATAATTAAAATAGTATGACCCCGCATGGGGTGGTTGCAGGATGTGGACGTGTTTACCATCTATAGCCCCTCCACAGTTGGGAAAGTCCCAAGGGGTGGAAAAATGGGATGCCACAGTCTGCCATTCCTGTGGCGTTGAAGGAAACTGGGGAATCAAACCAGAAAAAAAAATCAGTATTTTGAACATAACATTGCAAGCACATTACACTAAAAAACATTATTGCTCAGCATCAGTATAACATTAATTGAAATCTTATTTTAAAAATAATATATAAAGGCCCTCTTATCAGATTTCTCACCCCTCTGATGGCACATTGTTAAATTTTAGGGGGGGATTATAAATCAAGTTTAAGGAAACGCAGGGGTTGATTTACTAAAGGCTACAAGACTGTGCACTTTGAAAAGTGCAGTTGTTGCACTCTGTAAGTGCAGTTGCTCCAGGGCTTAGTAAATGAGGTAAGGCTTCATGTTGAAAAGAGTACCCAATCACATGCAAGGGAAATTAATAAAACAACTTTTTTGCTTGCACATGATTGAATGATGGAAATCAGCACAGCTTCTGCTCATTTACTAAAGCCCTAGAGCAAATGCATTTGCAGGAACAAAATAGGGGCACATAGTGTAATTCCGTATAAAAATGTATGCCAAATTTATTAAAAAGAAAGAAATACACTCACATGGAAATGAATAAAACAGCGCTGTGTGAATAAAATGGCGGCAGTAGGACCCCACGGAATCACACTATGTGGCCCTCTTTTGTTCCTTCTTATCCAATGTAATTACTATGCATTCCGGCAATCACCCCTGAGGGACCTACCGATTCATCGACCATTCCAGGATCTTCTCCCAACCTCTCCAGAATCCTAACAGCTGTTTACCATTCAAGCTTGTTTGACCCAATTGAACCTATGTTTTTGGGTTCAAACGTTCCGGTAAGCTCCCCTATTGACGGTGGTGGTGTTACTTTTATTCCAGATGTCACATGCACATTGATATGTTTCAAGTATGAAGTCACATACCTAAGGACTTTAATTCCTTCACTTTGCACGAAGTCACATACCTACAGAGGACTATAACCAATTTATCTTTGATGTTTATCTCTTTTTTTGTTCTCTAATATTTTTTGGCAACCTGATGATGTAATGGTCTTCATTGAACTTATTATGTGGTTATTTCACTTTTCATATTAGCGCTACACTTATTTATCTTTCTGATTTATGCACATATCCTACTGGCCGTGTAAGCTGCTCACTCTTTCGGGCAGCGCAGAATTATTTGTTATACTCATGCAGGTATCCTGCCTGCTGATATAAGGGATCAGCAAAGCCAACAAACGGTCAAAAATAGGGTCTGTCATCTGGAGAAAGTTCCTGAAATCCTCAGGATTATTCTCATGAATCTCACGGAGCAAAGGCATGTGACAGAATTGGTCATGTTGGAGCAACCAAAACTTTGTCCATGAACTCCTCCTCGCCCTGTTCATGGACTGGGCTTGGGCTGAAGAATGAACTTCAGCACTAAGCACATACAATGCACGAGTTTGACAATGAGTACATACATGTAACATGGCTTCAAAGCGGTATATGTTGCGCTATAAACTTTTTGTTATAAAAAAATCCAATAAATTCAATTTTAGTCATACATTTAGGCCAAAATATATTCGGCCACATGTCTTTGGTAAAAAAAAATGCCAATAAGCGTATATTTATTGGTTTGCGCAAAAGTTATAGCGTCTAAAAACTAGGGTACATTTTCTGGAATTTACACAGCTTTTAGTTTATGACTGCCTATGTCATTTCTTGAGGTGCTAAAATGGCAGGGCGGTACAAAACCCCCCCAAATGACCCCATTTTGGAAAGTAGACACCCCAAGGAAATTGCTGAGAGGCATGTTGAGCCTATTGAATATTATTTTTTTTGTCCTAAGTGATTGAATAATGACAAAAAAAAAAATTACAAAAAGTTGTCACTAAATGATATATTGCTCACACAGGCCATGGGCATATGTGGAATTGCACCACAAAATATATTCAGCTGCTTCTCCTGAGTACGGGGATACCCACATGTGTGGGACTTTTTGGGAGCCTAGCCGCATACGGGGCCCCAAAAACCAATCACCACCTGCAGGATTTCTAGGGGGGTAAATTTTTGATTTTACTCCTCACTACCTATCACAGTTTTGAAGGCCATAAAATGCCCAGATGGCACAAAACCATCCCAAATGACCACGTTTTGGAAAGTAGACACCCCAAGCTATTTGCTGAGAGGTATAGTAAGTATACATTTGTTTACATGAAAAAATTATTTTTTTTTGCAAGAAAATTACTTTGAACCCCCAAACATTATATATTTTTTTAAAGCAAATGCCCTACAGATTAAAATGGTGGTTGTTTCATTTCTTTTTTTCACACAGTATTTACGCAGCGATTTTTCAAACTCATTTTTTGGGGAAAAATACACTTTTTTAAATTTTAATGCACTAAAACACACTACATTGCCCAAATGTTTGATGAAATAAAAAATATGATCTTAGGCCGAGTACATGGATACCAAACATGACATGCTTTAAAATTGCACACAAACGTGCAGTGGCAACAAAATAAATACATTTTTAAAAGCCTTTTAAAGCCTTTACAGGTTACCACTTTAGATTTACAGAGGAGGTCTACTGCTAAAATTACTGCCCTCGATCTGACCTTCGTGGTGATACCTCACATGCATGGTGCAATTGCTGTTTACATTTGACGCCAGACCGACGCTTGAGTTCGCCTTAGCGCGAGAGCAGGGGGGGACAGGGGTGCTTTTTTTTTTTTTCCTTTATTATTTTTTTCCTTTTTTATCTTATTTTTAAACTGTTCCTTTCATTTTTTTTTTAAAATAATTTTTATTGTTATCTCAGGGAATGTAAATATCCCCTATGATAGCAATAGGTAGTGACAGGTACTCTTTTTTGAAAAAATTGGGATCTATTAGACCCTAGATCTCTCCTTTGTCCTCAAAGCATCTGACCACACCAAGATCGGTGTGATAAAATGCTTCCCAATTTGCCACCTCACCAGCTTGAACTGCACTTATGGGACTCGCCACGTCACCAAGTGTTACTGCAGTGCAGGTTTGACTACGACCGGGGTGTAATACCACTGTTAGCGATCGCAGGGATCAGGCCTGACTCTGCGAACACTGCAGTTATGCGTTTAGTGTTTTGTAAGTGTCAGTGATCGATCGATACTGTACTTGGGTGGGCTGGGCTGGGCTGGGCGGAGGGGCAAAACGCAGGTGCTAGCAGGTATCTGGGCTGATCCCTCTAACACTGCATTTTTGGGAACCCTAAACTGCTGGGCATGCTAGTATAGATCTTATCGGATCAGATATTGATCCGTTCAGATACTATACCACTAAGGGAGGTGTACGGTGCGTGCGTGCGTGGGTGTTAGCGCTACTGGCGCTAACCCGACGCTGCTTGGGGCTGGTGCCTGCCAGTTCACCAAAATGCTACCAAAAAAAAGTTAGCGATCGCAGGGATCAGACCTGACTCTGCGAATGCTGCAGTTATGCATTTAGTGTTTTGTAAGTAACAGTGATCGATCGATACTGCACTTGGGTGGGCTGGGCTGGTCGGAGGGGCAAAATGCAGGTGCTAGCAGGTATCTGGGCTGATTCCGCTAACACTGCGTTTTTGGGAACCCTAAACTGCTGGGGACGCTAGTATAGATCTGATCGGATCAGATATTGATCCGTTCAGATACTATACCACTAAGGGTGGCGTATGCTGCGTGCGTGGGTGTTAGTGGTACTGACGCTGCCTGGGGCGACGCATATCACCGTCGGGCGATCAGGGGGCTAAACCTTTATTCGGTAATAAACGGCGGGTGCCCTGACACTATAATAAAAAAACGAACTAACCAGCATCACCCGTAACGGTTATACGGTGATCAGTGGTGAAAGGGTTAACTAGGGGGCAATCAAGGGGTTAAAACATTTATTAGGTAGTATATGGGGTCCCTGGCGCTATAAAACGCTGACGGCGAACCTAAATATTTATCTCCCTAACTAGCGTCACCAGTGACACTAATACAGCGATCAGAAAAATGATCGCTTAGTGACACTGGCGACGGGGGGTGATCAAGGGGTTAAAACTTTATTAGGGGGGTTGGGGGGTACCCTAGACCTAAAGGGGGCTAACACTAACTGCCCTACCGCACTAACTGTCACAAACTGACACCAATGCAGTAATCAGAAAAAAAAACTGCTTGGTGTCAGTGTGACAGGGGGGGGTGATTAGGGTGTGATAGGGGGGGATCGGGGGGTAAAGGGGGGTGTATTGTGTGCCTGGCATGTTCTACTGTGTGTGTGTTTTACACTCACATTGCAGTCTTCTCTCCTCGGCGCCGGAACGGAAAATGCCGAGCCGAGGAGAGATGACATCATATCCTCTGCCTCTGTGTACTATACAGAGGCAGGAGAACGATCTCATTGGCTGGGAGTGATTGCGAGGGGGGGCCACGAATGGATGGCCTCCCCGTCATCTCTGAACGCTCCCAGTCAGAAGCCGACCGCCTCGGGCACCGGGGGGTCCGATCGGACCCCCACCCGCGGCAAGCAATCATGTACCAGGTACGTGATTTTGCCTACCCGTGCCATTCTGCTGCAGTATATCTGCGTTAGGCGGTCAGGAAGTGGTTAACAGAACGCACTGAAGAACAGCAAGTCCTGTGAAGAGCGAACTGAAAATCAGCGAGGAGCGGACAATAACACACTGAATAACTCAATGCGAACTGACCACACGCACTGAAAAGCAGATACAAACCTCACAAACTGAACAACAGTTAAAATGATCTGAAAAATACGAGTCTCACAAGCGCAAATTGTCTCTCACCAAACTTCTACTAAACACGAGATAAACACGAGATTAGCAGAAGGAGCCCAATGGGTGTTGTACGAGCTATTGAACTTCCGTTTTATAGTCTCGTTGGACTTGGTGTACGTCACCGTGTACTAGGCTGTCGGACTTTTGTGTGATCGTATGTAGTCAAGTCCGTTCATTAGAAAGTCCGCCGGAAGTCCGCCAAAAGTCCGTCGAAGGTCTGTCAGACAGGCTGTCAGACTTTTGTACCCAACCGTGTGTACACAGCATTAGTTCATAAAATGATGTCTGAGCTCACAGGATGCATCTTTCTCAGAATGAAGGATGATGGGAGCTTTTATTAAATCTGAACAGTCTTTGGCTTCTGCAAAACAGTACATTTATTCTGGGCTCCATCTAGTGGCCAAATTTAATATCGCAGGGAGGACAGGCATAAAGAATTTCCCTGTTGGAGGCAGAACATTAAGTATACAGTATATGGGGATACATTTCAATTACTATAAAGGTATTTTCATAAACACACCTAGATCTGAGGATTCTTGGACAAAAATAATTCAATCAAATATACAGTATTCACAACACAATGTACAGTAGGTTACATGATCTTTACAAATTAAACACAAAAGCGTATTTCCAAAACAATGTACGGTGAAAGTATAGAGTTAGTTTACCTATCAGCTTCAGGTCTGGTCATACTGAGTGCTTGTGTGTCCCAGATTAACCGCTTGCCGACCAGCCGCCGTCATTTTACTGTGGCAGATCAGCACAATCCCACGAGCCGTCGTAGCTATACGTCAGCTTGCGGAATCAGGATAGCAGGGGGCACACGCACAACGCTGCACAGCGGGGGTGCCGATGCTTGTGGTCGACAGTTGCGATGACAGCCAGCCATGAGCAATCACGGGCACGAGAGGCAGAACAGGGACATGTGTGTAAACACACAAATCCCTGTTCTGTTCTGTGAGGCGTGACAGATCGTGAGTTCCTATTAGCTAGGAACCATGATCCGTCACTACCTCTAGGTCAGTCTCCTCCCCCTACAGTTAGAAACACATATAGGGAACACAGTTAACCCCTTGATAACCCCCTAGTGTTAACCCTTCCCTGCCAGTGACATTTTTACAGTAAACAGTGCATTTTTATAGCACTGATCGCTGTATAGATGCTAATGGTCCCAAAAATGTGTCAAATGTGTCCAATGTGTCCGCCATAATGTCGCAGTCCTGATAAAAATCGCAGATCATCGCCATTACTAGTAAAAAAAATATTAATAATAATAAAAATGTTATAAATCTATCCTGTATTTTGTAGACGCTATAACTTTTGCGGAAACCAATCAATATACGCTTATTTTGGATTTGGATATTTGGATATTTATTATAGCAAAAAGTACAAAATATTGTGTTTTTTTCAAAATTGTCACTCTTTTTGTTTATAGTGCAAAAAATAAAAACCGCAGAGGTGATCAAATACCACCAAAAGAAAGCTCTAATTGTGGGAAAAAAAGGACGTCATGTTTGTTTGGGTGCAGCGTCGCACGACCGCGCAATTGTCAGTTAAAGCGACACAGTGCCGAATCGCAAAAAATGGCCTAGTCATTTAGCAGCCAAATCTTCCAGGGCTGAAGTGGTTAAAGAGAGAGCACAGCTTGATAACAATTTATTATATGCAGCAGCTTATTTAAGGTACACCGATTTGTCACTACCCCTAGCAAATGTATGTCGGCCGCACCCTGATTAAAGGATCTAAGGCTGGCCATACATGTTCAATTACCTTGTACAGTTTTCCTTTAGATTTGCCTAAAATCATTTAATATGAGGTCAAAACTTAACAACTTTCAATTGTATCCAATTAGGCAGGCCCTTGCACTACATAGTTTAAAGGGTAACTCCACTTTTGTGTGGAAAAAAAAACAAACAGAAAAAATGTAATAGCGCATATGGTTGAGACACTAATCATTTTGTGATTGAATGTTATTAAAAATTACCTTTCCTTTTCAATCTGTAGCCAATGTTATTTTCTGAGAATACATTGCAATATGGTTACCTGGAGTTTTCTGTAAACAGAGTGTATACTGACCACTCCCCAGAAACATAATGTCCTGCTTGTGTGATTGGCTCACCAATCTTCCCAGAAGTCTGCTTAAGCTACAAGTCAGATTTCAGGCATCCCTTGCAATAAAAATGTCATTTTTTGAGAGATACTTTCAATAGGAACCCATCTAAAGGGATGCAGGCCCAGTAGATTTCGTCATTAGTGCCCTGTAGCTCCACACCTGCCAGTTAATTATGAAACCACTCCCATTAGACCTACTCAGAACAGAGGCACAGAGAAACACACATGGATTTCTTCAGAATAACAAAAGGTAGGAATCTGCAACAAAGTGTGTTATAATCCTTGCAATGTAGATAGATCTCCCAGAGGGGATTGTGTTTTTCTCAACAAAAATGGAGCTACGCTTTCAGGCAAATCTAAAGGAGATTGAACATGTATGGCCAGTCTAAATAAGGTTGCTATTAACAACCCATGTGAGATATGATAAGCAAACAAAACATTAGCAAACTCTTTGAGATACAAGGATTCAGTACCACCAATTGGGAGGCTAGGAGTGGTATACTATGTGGGGAACACACTCAGTGGTTTAAATATATTCCCAAATATCAGTAGCGGTAGCAGCCATCAGCTTGGTGGATTTTGTTCAGCTTGCTCCCAGCTTGAAAGTGAAGCAGTGACTTGCCAGCCGCCGATCACTTTCACAGAGCCGTTGGCGCAGTGCCCCCCCTCCCCCACGGTTCCTGGGCATTCTTGCTCTTACCGAGATCCCAGACCACAACTGCCAGCTTCCGGAGGGGCAAGCGGTGTAAAACTGAGGCAAATCCATGCCTTGATTTCAGATGTAAACAATGAAACTGGAAGCAATGCTGATTTTGTCAATTTCGGTTTCAGATCCACCATTTCCTGGCCGGTACAGCCAGGGGACACATCTAACCAAGCTGATCTGTGCCAGGTTAGATGGTGGGAAGGGCAGGGGAAACATCGGGGTCTATTAGACCCCTAATGTCTCCATAAAGAGTGCCTGTCACCTGCCCAATGCTATCACATGGGAGTTCATTAACCTTTTGTGATAGCAATCAAGTAAAAATAAATAACGTTTTAAAAAATAAAATTCAAATAAAATGTATATATAAAAAATACCATAGCCCCCGTTGCCAGACACACATGCACAAACTCAAGCCCAGGGTGTGCTTGCGTATGTAAACTGCAGTCGCACCACACATGTGACATATCGCTGTAAACATCACAGTAAGAGCAATAATTCTAGCACAAGAGCTCCTAGTTACCGTATATACTCGAGTATAAGTCGAATTTTTCAGCACATTTTTATGTGCTGAAAGTGCCCCCCTCGACTTATACTCGAGTCAAGCACTTTTCTGCAGCAAAAAATTTCATTTTCCGAACCGACTTTGGGGCCCCGTATCTCAGGACCACGTGGTGCTAGGAACCCCAAATTTGGTGTGCAAACCCAGTGGAACTGGTACCACAACATATCCAAAGCTGAAGTTCCTAGCACCAAGTGGCCCCGAGATACGGGGCCCCAAATTCGGTTCGGAAAATGTCATTCTCTGCTGCAGAAAAGTGCTTGACATTTTCTGAACCGACTTTGGGGCCCCATATCTCAGGGCCACTTAGTGCTAGGAACCCCAAATTTGGTGTGCAAACCCAGTGGAACTGGTATAATAACATATCCAAAAAAGTGCTTGACATTTTCTGAACTGATATTTGGGGCCCTGTATCTCGGGGCCACTTGGTGCTAGAAACCCCAGCTTTGAAAATTATATGGTGCCAGTTCCACTGGGTTTGCACACCAAATTTGGGGTTCTTAGCACTAAGTGGCCCTGAGATACGGGGCCCCAAATTCGGTCAACTGTGTCCATCTGCAGCAATGTCATTTCGGGACCCTTTGGGTTCAGAGACCCCAAATTTTGGCTGCAACTAGGGGGCATCTAGGAACCCTTAACTACTAAGTTTGAAGTTCAGGGGACCTATGGCTGCAAATGGGCACAGTGATGCTGCAAATGGGCATTGTTGACCCTCTTTTCCACTTACAGTAGCTGTGCATTTTTCACCCTCGACTTATACTCGGGTCAATAAGTTTTTCCCATTTTTTTGTGGTAAATTAGGGCCTCGACTTATACTCGGAACGACTTATACTCGAGTATATACGGTAACTCTAATTGATGAGCTGCAAAAGCTTTTAAAGTGCCACCTATAGTGATTTTTTGGGGCACAGTAGTTTTTTGTGATATCACAAGCGCATGCAATTTTAAGATGTGGCATGTTTGGTATCTATTTACTCAAAGCAAACTCATTTTTTAGATGTTACCAAAAATGTTTTTTTTTAATGTGCATTCGCTCTAAATTAATTCTATTACATTTTTCCTTTAAAACTTGTGTTTAATAAACAGTTGCGCAAATATCATGTGACATAAAGATTTGCAACTATCATATTTTTGTTCTACAGGGCCTCAGCTTTCCAAAAATATATAATGTTTTGGGGGTTTTATTGCCAAAAAATTACCATTTTTAAATGTGTGTAAGAATAAAAAAAGAAATGCCCTAGAGCTAATCTGGTTAATCCTCAGTTCTTCTTCTTTAAATGCTTATTGCTACAATATAAGGTTTATGTAAAACCTCTATTGGCAGATGTAAATACTCATGTACATATGAATATGTTTTAGTTAGAATCTGAATAATATGCGTGTGTAGTTTATTTCCTTAGCCTGCCTTCTGTCTGTTCCTGGGGATGGGGAATGTAATTAATTTAATGTGAAAAATGCCAGGTATTCTTTTAGTTCCTGGTGATATGTTAAATAAAAGACAACAACAGCCTTAGAGAAATCCTACAGTCAGGCTGGTGCTAGGTTAATTTATCTTTGTAGTCAGAGTCTGGATACTGGAGGAGACCTATACCCCAACTATGGAGACCTGAGGTGTGCCATGGTCGCATGAGAGAGTATGCTTAAAAGAGGGGATACCCTTAATATGAAATATGAAGAAAAAAGAGGATTTGGTGGGAGGGAACCTGGAAACTCTAGCTGACGAGTGTGTAGGAAAGGAGGGGGGATTATAAGCCCCAGACTCCTCCTACAAATACAGGCTAGCCAATGGTCAGCCTTCTAACTTGTAGTCAGAGTCTGGATACTGGAGGAGACGTATACCCCAACTATGGCGACCTGAGTTGTGCCATGGTCGCATGAGAGAGTATGCTTAAAAGAGGGCAAAAGAGACACAAACTAGGTACAGTAATGTTATGTTTAGAGGAAAACGCCTAATCCAGCAAAACTGCAAATGCTCGTTTGACTTCTACATGGGGATCAGGAATGTACCAACTGTAACAGGAAGATTGCCAGCGTTCCATGTATTTGATCACATGGGATGGGACCCCCTGCTTGGATGCTACTAACGCCACCCCAATCCTAAAAGAATGACTCAAAAACTGTTTCGGGTTCAACCCCAAGTTGGCACTCAGAATTCTGACATGTGAGATGAACGTCTGGAAGCAACAGGCTGCGTGGAGAAGGGAAGTGATGGGCTATCGAGAGGTGCTGCTGGGAACATGGAAGAGAACTGATCCAAGACCTCAACCGGACACCAGAAAGCGTTGGTTTTGCAATAATTGATCACAAAACCCTGACCTGTCTGCCAGTTTTTGATATTGGGGATTTGAAGTGAAAAATGAGCAGGTAACCTGGTAAGACTACCTTTGAGGAGTACAGGAACGCTAAGACCAGCTTGGGACACCTCCCCGGGTCTGAGGAAACCAAAGTAACTAAGGAAAACAGCCGCCTTGAGGAGCAAACTGGGACCTAACCCAAAAGGGTGAAAGGGACAACAAATCTGCTAGTCCACAGAACATCTGACTGGAGATGCATGCGTGTCAACCTTGGCTTTCCCTGACTTTTCAGGATACCTTTGAGCATGGTTTTGATGGGATGAGCTGCAAAAATGGACGGTCTGTCAGGGTTGTGAAGTGAGAAGAAGTGCTGTATACCAGAAAGGTATAGCTTAATGGTGTTGAATGAAAGTGATAACTTGCCATGACAATAGGCCACAAAAGCCACCATGTACTTGACATCCCCCACCCAGTTGCAGGGATAGAGGGAAGTGAAGCTACATAAACACCTCCACGCTGTCTTGTATGCCTTGAGAGTGTTCCTTGACAGTGATGCATTCACCACGTTGGATGCCTGTGCCCTAAGTGCGTCTAATCCAACGTCAGCAGGGAGAAAGTTGGAATCGGCTTGCCCACTGAATCTGCTTCTGGATGCTGTTGGAAGAAACGCCAGAAATCAAAAGGAGATAAGGCATCAGCAGCCACATTATTGATCCCACTTATAAACTCACCCTGGCAATGAAAATTATGCATGAGGCCCAACCAGCGCATAAAGGACATTAATCAGAAGAGACCCGGATCTACCTTTATTAATAATCTCAGCAGTGACCGAGTTATCGATAAAGAAAACAACTGTGTACCCAGACCAAGAGGGTCCCCAAGTGACAGCAGCCACCACTATTGGATAGATTTTAAACAGTGCGGAAGTCTGAGCAAACCTGGAAATGTCAGAAGCCTCGGGGGGCCATGGGCTGGCCAGCCACTGACACCCAAAAATAGCTGAAAAAACCCAGGCGGCAGCGTCTGAAAAAATTCTGGGGAACATGGTCAAAGGCAGATGGATAAAAATGGAGATCCCATTCCAATTGCACAAGAACTGATCCCACATGAGTAAATCCACCAGAGCATTGGCCTGTAATTTCCCCGCTAAATCAGTGTCCTGGTAGAGAGGAAGAAGAGCCAAAAGCCTGGAAACAAATGACCTGCCCTGAGGAATAATCCTCATGGTAAGATTGAGCATGCTTAACAGTGACTGCAAATCCTTCTTAGAGCACACATGGGACCTGACCAGATTGTGTATGATACCTTGAATCCTATCCAGCTTTTCCTGAGGCAAACTGGCAACCATGCGGCTGGTGTCTAAGGTGATACCCAAAACGGTAATCACAGTGGAAGGCCCTTCTACCTTGTGGGCAGCTAAGGGGACGTTCAGATCCATCAACAGTTCCTTGAGTGCTATGAGGTCCTTGGGAGGCTTTCTAATAACAAAAAGTCATCCAAGTAATAATTGACCTTACAACACCCTTTGCGATTGGTCAATACCCAATTTAGAGCTGAGGCAAAAATGTTAAAGAGCCAGGGACTGCTCTTGGAGCCAAACATCAATTTGATGGAAAAATAATACTGCTCCCGCCATTTGAACCCATGTCATTGCCAGAGAGAAGGTTTCATGGGGAGAAGTTTGAAGGCATCCAAAATATCTGTAAAACATGCTGAATGGCCAAGTCTACTGATGAATATTGCAGTGAAAATTCCTCTGATGGAATGAGAGAATTTAGACTAGGTATGTGTGATTAATGAGGAGCAGACAAATCATAGATTAACCACAATTTTTGGAAAATTTACCCTTTACCACACCAATGGGGCTGACCCTCTACATGCTGAATGGTGAAGACAAAAAATGACGAAACCCTTGGCTAACTCGATCTGTAATAATTAATCAACCAACCGGGCATTGCTGGCAGCAGATAAGAAATTAGCGCACTCAAAAGACTCCAAAGGTAAGGCCCAAATGAAAACCATCAGAAAAACCTTCAACAAGAAAGAGAGCTGGGGGATGGGTGGTGATTCAACCAGAACTCTAATCTGGATATGTTAACTCGGCTCAGTCATCATGAACTGGATGACTTATGGGACAGGCAGACTTGGGGTGTGCTCCGAAACAGTTGGCACAAATATGTAGGAGTCTGCATTGGTTGCAGTTGCAGACCATGTAGTTAAAATTGTTACACAGCTGAGCCTAAATAGTGTATGGGTCTGCCCAATTTATTAACGTGACCGGAAGGCCCTGTGTAGGAACCACTAGACCCCTACCTGTTGGACCCCGTACGAATGGGATTTTCCAGGTTAGGACACTAGTTGGCTATGTGAGCAGATGACTGACAGTCCCCTCAAGTTGGAGACTTTTTACTGAAGAAATTCCTACAGAATAGCTCCGTGTCAATATTGCTCCAACATGTGACCAACTGAAACTGCGCCCAAGTAGTAACGACTTTAACGCGAAAAAGACCAGTGATAATCATAAAACGTGGAACCACCATATTTGTGGGCTAAATCCACCACCTTGTGGAGATAAAGGTCCAACTCCTCTCTTCTGCTGGGACTGACTGCACACATAACATCCCTATAAATACCAAAAGAGAGGACGAATTCGGCAATGCTCAGTTTGCAATTAAACCTCGGCTCCTGGGTTTTAAGGACCACCGAGACTTCCCCGCAACCATAAGCCTTGTTCCCGACAATGTCCTGCGTTGCTATGAGCAGGGATGCCAAGTTGATGTCCTTCCCTTCCAAAATATCTTTTTTCAGATTATCAGGGATGAATTGTGCAGAAGATATGGATGGTAGTACTTTTAGTGGTGAAGGAACAGTAATGCCCCGTACACACGGTCGGACTTTGTTCAGACATTCCGACAACAAAATCCTAGGATTTTTTCCGACGGATGTTGGCTCAAACTTGTTTGTCTACACACGGTCGCACAAAGTTGTCGGAATTTCCGATCGCCAACCACGCGGTCACGTACACCACGTACGACGAGACTAGAAAAGGCCGGTTCAGAACCAAGCGCAGCACCCTTTGGGCTCCTTTTGCTAATCTCGTGTTAGTAAAAGCTTGGTGAGAGACGATTCGCGCTTTTTCAGACTCGTGGCTTTCAGATCGTTTTCTGCCATTCAGTTTGTGCTTGTGGGTTTGTATCTGCTCTTCAGTGCGTGCAAGAAAGTTCCGCATGACTTTAATTAGTCATTGTATTCTTGTTCGTTCGTTACTGTTTTTCAGGTCGCTCTTCACAGGCCTTGCTGTTCTTCAGTGCTTTCTGTTACTTCGATCTGAGCAGCCGACCGTTTTCTAGCCATGTTGCGTATGCGTACTCCTCGTAGAGTTCGTGCTGTGTGGGGGCTTGGTGTTGGGGTCCTGACCTTGACACAAGTCCAGTCCATGAACAGGGTGGGGAGGAGTTCATGGACCAAGAATTGGTTGCTTCAGCGTGACCAGTTCTCTCATATGCCTTTGCTCCGTGAGATCCGTGAGAATAATCCTGATGATTTCAGGAACTTTCTCAGGATGACGGACCCCGTGTTTCACCGTCTGTTGGCTTCGCTGACCCCTTATATTAGCAGGCAGGATACCTGCATGAGGCAAGCCATCACTCCAGAGCAGAGGTTGGTCGCTACCCTGCGGTATTTGGCAACAGGGAGAAGTCTGCAGGACTTAAAGTTCTCGACAGGCATCTCCCCCCAGGCTCTGGGGATCATTATCCCAGAGACCTGTTCTGCCATCATCCAGGTCCTGCAGAAGGAGTATATGAAGGTAAGATTTTTATCCTTTAATATCACATTTTATTGTATTGAATGTTTGCTAATATATTGTATTTCTTTCCTCATTCCCTAATTACAATGATTGTAATGAATATGCTGTGAATGTCCCCTTTGTTCTCATGCATGCTGGATTTTTATGTAATTATTATTTTAGGTCCTTCATACATATTTGCCCTTCAATAACCTCCCCAGCATGGTGTCTCCTGGCCCTATATTCACCTCATGTAGTCACTTAACAATGTATTTTTGGTTCGGTCGGGGGCGTGACCGGATGTGAGGCCGAATTTTTGGAGTGAGTGGAGGTGAGCACGAGCTTCCCCCAGCCCGATGCCTCCGTGTCTATCTGCTGTGACTTGCGCCCGGAGTCTGTCTGTGTGAGCTCTCTCCCCCTGTGGCATACCTACCTGGCTGCTTGGCTCCCCCCCCCGCTTGTCTGAGCTGGAGTGTGACGCGGGGACTGTGACACCGCCGCCTGGGAGAGGACGAGACCCGTGCCCCCGGGGTGGAGAGAGGGGAGTCGGGCTCTCTGCTCTCTGCCTGAGTGGTCGCCCGGGCAACGATCCTGCCATCAACGGGAGGAGGCGGCTGAGACAGCGTGCGTACAGTGTGTGCACAAGTATAGAGGAGTTAGAGCCACCGCCAGGAGCTTCAATATGTGAGTAACATCAAGGCGCTGCCTGTCAACTATTGCTACTGCTATTGCAATTGCCACCTATTGTGCTTATTGAAAAGCGGATCATCTCCACCTACCTTCCGCGGGGAGGGATACCACCGCGGATAGGGGGGGGGCGAAGACATAGACAGTTTATTACACGGACTCCCTGCGTCTTTTTTCTATCTTGGCGATAATATACCCCTGTTGGCTGGCGGAGGGCTGTGTTGGGGGAGGGGGTTGTAGCCCGGAGCATTGACAGGGCAGTTCTATCGGTCGATCTTTGGTTGGTTGACTACCTAAGTACCCGTCTGGAGGATATTGCTGGGTCTGTGATATTATCGAGGGTGGTGTGAGGAGGTGGGTGGTGGGAGGAGGGGGGGGGAAGTTGAGGAGGTAGCGTGAGTGCGGGAAGGAAGGGTAAAGAGGAGAGGAGAGGGGGAGCACAAATTCTGCGCACGGTTAAATCTTTCAATATATCCCTTGGACTAATATAATTAGAGATGACTAGGAAAAAAGGAGAAGAGATGCAGCCACAGGAGAACTCTAGCTCCCAAATGACCCGCACCTCAAAAGAGAAGGGAAATCAGGCAGCAGCGGCAGCAGCGGCTAAACTTGAAAAATTTGCGCACCCCTCCACCTCCACCACATCTCCATCCAAAAATATCCAGCACCAGCAGGACAGACCGCAGGCAGGGGACAGGAAGAGCCTAGGAAAAGGACCAGCGATAACGCACGCAACAAAAACAGCAAGTAGTAAAAGCTCAGAGGGGGTGTCCGCAGGACTAGTGACCAATAATGCTACTGTTTACAACGCACCAGTAGAAGCGGAACCCACACTGAAAGACGTTTTATGCGCTGTCAACTCCTGTAAGGCCTCCCTAACAGATTTGTGCGCCCAGTTAACTGGGTTAAAGGAAGAGTTAATAATAGTAAGCCAAGAACTACAAAGAACTATTGCTAGAACAACAACACTGGAGGAGAGAGTAAGCCAGGCCGAGTACGATCTAATCCCATTAAAACGAGAGCTTAAGGCCTTAAAAGCGCAGATGGGTCTGCACAGCGCTAAAATCGAGGAAATGGAAAACAGGTCCCACAGAAATAATATAAGGGTGGTAGGACTACCGGAGCGGTCCGAGGGCCCCCACCCCGAGGAGTTTTTTGAGAATTGGCTCAGGGGAATATTCGGGGTGGACACTTTCTCCCATCTTTTTGCTATTGAAAGAGCTCATAGAGTGCCAAGTAGGGCCCCACCATCAGGAGGATACCCTAGACCAATAATTATGAAGTTTATTAACTACAGGGATAAGGTGACCCTGATGCGCAGGGCCAGAGAATTGGGGGATATTCTGTACAACGGAACTAAGATTTCATTTTTTCCCGACTATTCCCCAGACCTCCAAAAACGAAGGGCTGAATTCAGGGATATTAAGCGTAATTTGCGGAATTATAAATTGGAGTATGCCCTGTTGTATCCCGCTCGCCTGCGTATCATTGCCCTAGGGACTACCCATTTTTTTGACACAACAACAGGGGCAACAAAATGGCTGGAAGATAATAAAAAGGATTTACTGAGTTAGGGGTGGAATAAAGGTTAGTTAGATTAGGAAAGGAAGGGAGAAAATGGTAAATTTATATATTTTTTTTTTCTTTTTTTTTCTCCCTTCCTTTTTCTTGTGTTAATTTTTCGTTTTTCTTAGAGCAAACAGCAGTGGACACGGGGGGGGAGGGGGGGGGTGTGATAGATGGAAGCACGAACAAATGATGTGTTTACACGGTTTCTGAATGTTTTAAATACTGTTCTGAAAGCTTGGAGGAGGGTAGTGGGAGGGGAGGAGGGTAGTGGGAGGGGGGGAGGGGGGTGGGAGTGTGGTAGTGAGACACAGCGTATTCTGTTCTTCCACGAGAGGGGAGTTGTTCTTTGAATGGCTGGGAGGGGGGAAAAACCAGGTCACAAGTGCAGCCCCCAGGGCTAGCCTAATTAGGCAAGAGGGGGGGTCACGAAATGGGGAGGTGGGAGGGGGGATGAATACAGAGGGAGGGGGGGGGGAAGGGGAGTTTGTACTGAGACATAGGGTTGGGCAAAGGGGTGCTTGTAAATCACATATAGTTAAGAGGGGGGGGGCTCACAAAGGTAATGCATACTGGCGCACGTGTTTTTGAATTTGCAATCAGGGGATGCAGAGCGGAGAGAGAGGGATCCCTGGATACGGGAGTTCTTTGTACCTCTCCACTCTCTTTTCTTTTTTCCTTTTTTACCTTGGCTAGCACAATCATAGAATTGGCCGGTTTTGTAGTCACAAATTCACAAAGGCTTTGGTTTTCCTTTTTCTTTGGTATTTTTTTCTTTTTCTTTTTTATTTTCTATCCTAGCTAGATGCCCTTAAAAACGCTAAAAATTGGCTCCTGGAATGTTAGGGGTATGAGCGACCCGGCTAAAAGGGCAGCGGTGTTCTTGGCGATGGAGGCGTATGGCGTGGAACTGGCTTGTCTGCATTAAACCCACCTCACCAACGACACCAAACTATATGCTCGGAACTATAAATTTCAAGAGCAATATCATTCTGTCTATACCTCATACTCAAGAGGGGTGAGCATATTGGTGGGTAGGGGTATTTCATTTTCCTACAGAGAAGCCAGGATAGACGCGCTGGGTCGCTACGTATTCTTGAGCTGCGTTGTGGAAAACAGACCACTAGTCTTAGCAAATATTTATGTTCCGCCTCCGTTTAAAACAGAGACCATTTTGGATCTGTTGGAGTTCGTGGATAATAAGGATGATGTACCTATAATTTTGATGGGAGACTTTAATACTGTCTTGGACAATAAATTGGACCGATTCCCACCAGTGAATCGCCCAGAGAGATTATCAGAGGGACGTTTAGGTCAACTCCTAAGAGAGATAGGGTGGTGCGACCTATGGAGATCTCACAACCCAAATGTCCGGCAGTATTCCTGTCATTCAGGGACACACTCTACTCTTTCGCGCTTAGACATGGTGTTAGGTAACTACGAGGCCCTGCAATTAGTAAGGAACATAGAGTACAAGCCGAGGGGAATTTCAGATCATTCTCCCTTGACTTTGACCCTGAATTTAAATACTAGAATTGGCCGGAAACGGTGGACAATAAAACCGCTCTGGTTGGACTTGATAAGCTGCCCAGAAGAAGTAACCTCCAAATTAAAAGAATTCGTAACATTTAACTCAGGTACAGCACCTGAGGGGGTAGTGTGGGATGCCCTAAAAGCATTTCTCAGGCGCTTACTACACCAACAGGTTGTCAAAATAAAGAAAAAGTCAAAGGAATGGGAAGCGAGGGCCAGCAGGGAAGCTATGGAAGCAGAGGCGCAATATGTGGCGGATCCAACTCCTGAAAGGCAGGCGATTTGGCTCAATCGACAACAGGAGTACAGAGAGGTAATTAACAGAAGAGCAGAGAATAAAAGACTCTTCCAGAAACAAAATTATTTTGGTGAAGGGGAGAAAGTAGGCCGGACGCTTGCACTTATAACGAAGTCCAATTTATCTCCATCGGCCATTTCCTCGATTAGGACACTGGCTGGAGAGATAACTTCCGATCCCGCCAAGGTCCTAGAGACCTTCTCTGCGTTTTATAGAGACCTGTATAGGTCGCGTCGAGGGTCGGACCGGTGTAGTATGGACAGGTTTATAGAGGGGGTGGAGCTGCCTGTTCTATCGGAGGGGGAAAGGAGTGCGATGGAGTCCCCCCTGACTCTGGGGGAGCTGCAAGCGGCTGTCATGGAGATGTCAGCTCAGAAATCTCCCGGCCCGGATGGCTTGCCATTGGAGATTTACAGAAAGTATGGGGAAGTGCTGCTCCCGGAGCTCTTAAGGGTATTGGAGCAGTCGCTCAAGGATGGACGGCTGCCTTTATCAATGTCAGAAGCTGATATAATAATGATCCCAAAAGAGGGGAAAGATCAACTGGAAGTCACCTCATACAGACCGATATCACTGTTGTGCTCAGATGCTAAAATTGTTGCAAGGGTGCTAGCATCTAGATTGAACAAATGCATCGCAAACCTGGTACACCCAGATCAATCTGGGTTTATTCCCGGTCGGTCTACTAGTATTAATATCAGAAGGGCCTACCTGAATGTCCAGGTGCCGACCGAGAATGCAGGGTCTAGAGCCATACTGTCCTTGGACACTGCCAAGGCTTTTGATAGCCTAGAGTGGGAATACCTCTGGTGGGTACTTGAGAGGCTCGGATTTGGCCCTGTATTTATTGGCTGGTTAAAGATTCTCTACAGAAATCCCAGGGCAAGACTTAAGCTAAACAATGATTATTCGGAAAGCTTTTCCCTCGAAAGAGGGACGAGACAGGGGTGCCCCCTGTCACCCTTACTGTATGTTCTAGCCATGGAGCCACTAGCGGGAGCGGTGAGATCATCACCCGAACTGCAGGGATTCCTTAGGAGAGGGGAGGAAGAGCGAATAGCGCTTTTTGCGGATGATGTCCTATTTTTCCTTGGGGACACGGCTTCCTCATTGGAGAAGATCATACACCTAGTAGAGGACTTTGGAAAGTTCTCAGGGTTAACCATTAACTGGGAGAAATCGTCGCTCCTGCCGGTTGATCCATTGGCCAACCAGATCCCGACTAGCATGCCCCAACTGAAAGTCACGGAGAAAATGAGGTATCTCGGCGTTGTGCTATCCAGAGACCCCAGTGCGTTTATTGTGGATAACCTGGCCCCCCTCCTGCAAAAATTCAAAAAGAAATGTGATATTTGGAGTAGACTCCCCCTGTCTGTGGTGGGCCGGGCTAATCTGATTAAAATGGTTTGGCTACCTCAGCTGCTATATTTGCTCAAAAACTCCCCAGTTTGGATTGGAGAGAAGTGGTTCCAAAAAATTCAATCTCTTTTTGGGAAATTAATATGGAAAAAAGGGCAGGCTAGGATAGGCCTACAAAAACTGCAGTGTCCTACCACCGAGGGGGGACTGGGGGTTCCCCACCCTTTTACTTATTTTCTGGCAGCCCAGCTACAACAATTGGGCGGATGTGCTACGGATGGAGGGGGAAGTAGGAGCGCCCTAATTGCTTTGCAGGGTTGCCCACATAGCTCATTGGTGGAAGCACTGGAGGCAGAGTCACTACAACGAGAGATCCCGACTCTTAAATTGATCACTAGGGTATGGCAGACAACCAAGCGAATAATGGGATATAAAGGAACTTCAGAATACTCACCAATCTGGAATAACAAGAACTTGCAGGAATTACTACCTGTAGATAGCAACAGGTTGTGGGGTAGGTGCGGGATAAGTCGGCTGATACAGTTATATGAGGGGGATATCTTGAAATCTTTCGAGGAATTTAAGTATGAGTACGGGATACCAAATCGTACATTCTATACCTATCTACAGATTAGTCATGCCTTGAGCAAGCAGTTTGATAGGCAACCCCCCACATGGTGTAGGATTCCGCTGCTACACTCAATAATTAAATCAGAGACTTCCAAGGGGCTAATCTCAGAGTCATACACTCAATTGATAAAGCGGACTAATACGCAGGTAGGCTCTCTAGGGGGTAGGGACAGGTGGGCAGCTGATGTGGGGGAGATAACGGACGCCGAGTGGAAAAAGATTCTGGAATTTGGAACGGAGGTGTCGGTCTCTCCTTCACAAATGGCTTCCCATCTGATGCTGCTACACAGATCTTATTATACCCCAAGGAAGCTCTTTATGTTTGGTCGCAGAATTAATGATGAGTGCCCTAGATGTAGAAGAACAGGTGATTTAATCCACATGATATGGCGGTGCCCAAAGCTAGTCAGATACTGGTCCGAGATTTTAAGGAAAATAAATACAACGTTCAAAATTAACTTAGTGCTTGACTCTAAGACCTGTGTGCTCGGTCAAGTTGATATAGGGTTGAGAGACAGGTACACAGCGGTGGCGGTAGCCAGATGTTTGTTCCAGGCTAGGAAACTAATTGCCCAGCTATGGCAATCAAGAACTCCCCCGACTTTGGAAGATTGGATTAGAACAGTCAATTCCACAGTTTGGAGTGAAAGGACGTTTTATACTAGGGCCGGCAATTATAACAAGTTTGTGAGGTTGTGGAACCCATGGGTCCAAGTAATGCCGTGTCCACAAGCAGTGCTACTTGTGCGCTGAGAGAGCTTTTGTCTTTAGTAATGAGGCATAGTCATACTAGGTGCAATTTAGAGATAAGAGAGAACAATGCACAGATCTGTCGTTGCCCATCAGGCGTGCTCGGGTACTATGGGGGGTCAATAAGGGAGGGTTTTGGGGGGGGGAAGGATTAGTTAAGAGTAAAGAAAGTAGAATACATAAACACGCATAACGGTAATGTTAGGTAATGTGGCCAATAGGCCCTGTGGTATAAGTTGCAAGCTATAAGTCCCGTAATTCGGGACGATAGATATTAAATGCAAATTGTAGTATGTTACCTTATATTATAAAAAAAAAAAAAAAAAAAAGGGATAATTACGGAAGGCCACAATGATGCGACTAGATAAGAGACATATATGAATACTAACCTGAAAGCAGTCTCTGGTTAAAGTTGACTGACGTGGCAAAAAAAAAAAAAAGAAAAAAAAAAAAAAACAATGTATTTTTTCTGCTCCATAGTAGTGCTTTACCCCAAACACCCCCTAAAATGTTTAGAAATTTTATTTTTGCTTTAACTTCAGGCAGAGTGGCAGAGGCTTTTTTTTGGTGGTGTACCCAAATCATTTTTAGTAACTCTCCCTCCCCCAACTGCTAAGTCAGCTGATCCCAATTCTCTATCCTCAATCATCTATTTGCTGACTTTGCCAAACCCATACACACTATACCCATCTCTTTTGTGGTCATATTTATGGATGAATTCCCCAAAGCATGTAGTGCAAGGGCCTGCCTGTATACTTTCAAATGGTACTGTTTAAAGTTTTTTGGATCCTATTATTATCTTGATAGGTAATAGCAGAATGTCCAAATGTCCTCAAATGTGTACAGTGTGTATTTATATCTTTGTATTATGACACTTCTTACCTGTCCAGTGGGCTGCCAATAGTGTAACTAAGGAGGGGCTGTTCCAAGTAATACCCTGTATTTAGGCATTCATCTCTCAATGAAGTGAAGAGGGTTACCTGTCCAAGATTTCCACACACCCCCTATAATGTTAGAAATGGCCCATGAGAGGGGGGAGGGGGAATATGATAGGTGTACCTTATACTTTGGCGTTGTTAAATTCCCCTTAATAAATGCTATCTGGAGGTTGACCCAGAATGTTTGTGTCTAATCTGCTTGCCATGTTTCTGATCAAAAATAGTAATGTTTATTGTTTTTTCCTCAACAGTTTCCTTCCACCCCACAGGAATGGCAGACTGTGGCCTTCCACTTTGCCGAGCAGTGGGACTTTCCTAACTGCGGAGGGGCAATTGATGGGAAACACGTCCACATCGTCCCACCACCCAACTCGGGGTCATACTATTTCAACTATAAGGGGTTCAATAGTATAGTGATGTTGGCGGTGGTGTCGGCTACTTAAGACTTCCTGTATGTGGACGTGGGGAAGAATGGCCGGATGTCCGATGGTGGAATCATCGCCCAGACAGAGTTCTACAGGCGTCTCCAGAATGGCAGCTTGGACTTGCCAGCTCCAGAGGACAATGTGGAAGGACTCCCATTCGTGTTCGTTGCTAATGAAGCGTTTGCGCTGGGGGACCACCTGATGCGGCCATTCCCAATGAGGACCCTCACCCCGGAACAGAGGGTTTTTAATTTCCGGCTAGCCAGAGCCCGAAGAGTGGTGGAGAACACATTTGGAATCCTGGCCAGCCGGTTCCGCCTATTTATGACACCCATCCATATGGCGGAGTATAAACTGAACCATATTATACTTGCGTGCTGTGTTCTCCATAACTTTTTAAGGAAACATTTGGCCAACTATGCTGGCTCAGTTGGGCCTGAGGCTGGAATGAAACATCAAACCACACTGACGCTTGAAAGCGGCCGTCCTGGCTTGCCCTCCCTGAGTGCCCGTGATGTCCGGTTACGCTACCTGGAGTTCTTTGCGGGTAGGGGGGCCATCAATATGCCAGCAAATATGTGAAGCCTTTTTATAATAAAAAACAAAAAGAAATTCTTTGTGGACATTTACTGCTTGTGTTTGTTTTAGCTGACCCTGACAGAAATGTTTTGAGTGCAGAAAATGGCGTGATTGTGTAACCTTATACAAAGCACTGTTGGCTGTTATTTACTAAATGCAAAAAAACATTTCACTACAAGTGCACTTGCAACTGCACTGAACCTGCACTTGTAGTGCAAAGTGGTTTTGCCCTTAGGAAATAACCCCCATTTTCGCTGAAAACAGCAATTACATCACCCCAAAAGTGTTGTAGTGTTGAGACAATAATCCACACATTCTTGATTAACCAACTTTTTTATGCCTGCACAATCACATGTGCATTTACCAAAGGTTTTTAAAACAAACCAACATGTTTGTTGTATAACAATTTTTGGGGTGGCATTATCAAAAATAGAAATGTCCATTTACGATAAAACAGGCCTGTGTAAAACCAACAAGAAAGACAAAAAACTTGAACTTACAAAGTTCACATTAGGTAAAACCTGAAGGCAATATCAGACATCAGTATTTAGGAACTGTGTTTGATATTGCGTTCAGATGGGGGGAAATCACCCCTAGAAAAGCCAAATTTGGAAGATGCACACCAATTTACGAATGTCAACATGGGCTAGCTGCCATCATGGGGGATCAAGGGACGTGTTTTGGAGGAGCAAGCCCTTCCTCACCGCTACTTTATAATTGAGGAAGGGGTTGCACCCCCCAAAACGCGTCCATTGATCTCCCGTGATGGCAGATAGCACATGTTGGCACACTGTGTGCATCCTCCAAATTTGGCTTTTCAAAACATTGCAAAAAGATTTAAAACATTGGACCACAATAAAACAAGTGATTTTTTGGGGTTTTAAATTCGCCCCAAAACATCAATGATGTTATTATTTTTTTGAATCACATCATTTATTTTTTTCTGGATGTTTTGCAATTCGACATTACACCCCATGATCTCCCCGATCAGGATCTGGGCACTTTCAGATGTGAAAGGATCTCGATCCCTCACATCATGATCACCTAAAAAGAGAGAAACCAAACAAAAACAGGTATCAAAAATCTGCCAGCATCCATCTCTTTTACCTGAGTCTGTGGTCGCAGACACTCACCTGTTGTGGTGCCAATTTCCACCACATCTTCTTCTTCCTCCTGCTCTTCTTGGGTTGGGGGTATTTCACCTTCTTCCATAGGTGGGGGGTCTGTGGTCTCCTCGGATGATTGCTGTCCTCCGAGTCTTTTCTCCCCTATGTAAAACAAAAATGGTATAATTAGCACACAGATATTTGATGGCAGAACTAGAAATAGGAAACATTGCTTGGAAGTGGGGTACAATTGTCTATTTTAGCAGAGTTCCAAGATGTATTTTTTTTATTGGCCTTTGTCAAGCTGCAATACTTTACCTGTTTAGTACAAGCTTCACAGATGGAGACCCCCCTATAGTATACACTGGAGCACCTGTGTGGCCCCCTAATAAAAATGGTGTTCTGGTGTCCCACACTAGTGCTCCAGTGTCCAGATGTGAAAACAGCTGCTCAGTGTACTCTCCATACACAGAATCTAGTTTGCATTTCATTCTAGTAACAAACCCATCTAGACAAACAAATATTTGGCATCCAAGTAGGCCCTAAAAAATGTGGGAAAATGCATATGGCCTAAACAATGGTGTTTTAGAGGCCGAAAGAAAAATGTTTGATACGAACGAATAATGGGCCCATGAACATTAAAGTTGCCCTTTTAAACTGTACAATTAAGAAAAGCATATGGAGCAGCACGAAAGGAATAAAGACAGAAAGAATAGGAACACAGCACAACTACTTACTTTTTTGCAGCACTCTCCGGATCTTTTGGTACTGCTCTGGCTCTCTTAATTTCAGGTCCGACCACCGCTTCCTGAGCTGATCTTTCGATCGTCATACCCCGAAATTCCTGTGAAGACTTTTGACCACTTTCGCCATGATCTTGGCCTTTCTGATATTGGGGTTGGGGTAAGGCCCATACTTTCCATCATAGTCGGCCTTCTTCATGATGTCGACCATCTCCAACATCTCCCCAAAGGACATATTTGTGGCCTTAAAACGTCTCCTTCTGGATCGGGACGTGTCCGGATCCGGGCTTTCCTCCTCCTCGTTCCTGTAATTAGCACGCACCTGCTGTGACTCCGTTATCTGCTCTTCCCCCACTGCTCCGAACGAAAAGGGGCGGGGAATAGAATAGAATGAATGTTGGGGCGGGCGGAGTTACACGCATGTGCAGTGTATATAAAGCATAACACACGTGCGTATTACGTACGATCTGTGAGCGGAGGAAGGAGCATTGGACGCGCCGATCATAAGAACGAAGGTATAAGACAAACTTGTGCCTATACTGCTTCTACATTGAGGCCTATATTGTAACAAGATTAGGAGAGTTTTATCTGACATTAGGCTTTGTCTTGTGTTGTGTCTTGCAGTGAACATGGATATGCTACTGAAAGACAATGACTTCATGTCAGTATTCCTAGACATGTTAAGGGAGCTGCCATGTCTGTGGGAGATTAAACACCCCCATTACAAGAACCAAGCAAAGAGGAAGGCAGCACTGGAGCAATTGTGTGAAATTGTGAAGCAGGTGATCCCCACGGCAGACATCACTTATTTAAAGATCTTAATTGGTGGCCTGAGGAGCACATATCTAAGGGAGTGCAAGAAAGTCCTGGATTCACAGAGATCCGGAGCAGCAGAGGACATCTATGTCCCCAGGATGTTGTACTACGACAGGCTGCATTTTCTGGCAGGCCAGACTGAACCCAAGCCATCCCTCTCCAGTCTTCCTTCCACGCTTCCTTCCCCCCGGCTGAGGCTTCTGACGCCCAACCTGGGCCTTCCAGGCCGCATGTGGAGGAGCCCAGATTGAGCCAGGTATAGCATTCCTCTAAATATTTCTGCTTGTCCAATCAATGATGTTACCTAGATGTTAGTTGGGAGTACTAATTTAGGATTGTGATTGATGAAGCAAAAACTAAAACCATGTCCCTTTTTCATACACAGGGAAGTCTCAGCCAAGAGGTGGCTGGGCCGAGCTGGCTGGCTGATCTGAAGGTCCCTCCACCCCCCCTGGAAAGAGAAAGTGGCAGGAGGAGGGGTGCCCTAGAGGAGGCTGCCAGAGGACTCTTTTGGAGGGCTACAGAGGTCCTGGGAGCACCACACACCATGGAGGAGGACATTGCTGCCACCATTGCCTATAAAATGCAGAGGATGGAGGAGGGCCAACAAGCCATGTGTGAGTCGCTCATATTGGAGGCTCTTAACAAAGGTATGAGGGGCCAAATTACAGCTCAGACACACCTTTGCGATGGTCCTCCTCCTCCTCCTGCAGGTCCTCCTCCTCCTCCTCCTTCTCCTCCAGGTCCTCCCAGTCCTCCTCCTCCTCCAGGTCCTACTCCTCCTCCTGCCACATCTCCAACAGCACAGCCCGGAAGGAAGCGTGGAAGGAAGACCAGAAAGTGAGGACCCTGGATCCAGTCTGGTCGGCCAAAAAATGCAGCCTCTTGTGGTACCACAGCCTGGGGACACAGATGTCATCTGCTGCTATCTGGATCTCTGCGAATTCTGGACCAGACTGCCCTCCCTTACATATGGACTCCTCAGGCCACCAATTTTGATGTTCAAGAATTGATGTCTGCCGTGGGGGTCCCAGGCTTCGCTAATTTCTCATGTTGATTCAGTGTTGCCTTCCTCTTTGTTTGGTTCTGATCCCTTAATAAAGGATTTTTGTTTTGAATTATACTCTCCTATGTGTTTTACTTCAAAAAGGACAGTTTGTTTGTGAGGATTCAGGTACATTTCAAATATACAATGTGAAATGAACAAGGGACACCAACAACAAACAATCTCCTTGAGATTAACCACTAGGCGTCCGCGCTATAGCCGAAAGACGGCTACAGCGCGGACTCCAATTGCCGGGAGGGCGTCCCTGGACGGCCTCCTGTTTACTTCCGCATTGCACGCTCCCGCGAGCGCGCATCGCGGAAGTTTTGTGCTGGCCGTGTCCCTCGGACACAGCCAGTCACAGATCACCGTAAACGGCCAATGACAGCGGCCGTTTACGGTGCGATCGGCGGTGCCAATGAGAGAAGATCTCATATGTAAACATATGAGATCATCTCTCATCGCCGGCTCTCCCTCCTCACACAGAGACAGCGTGTGAGGAGGGAGAGCGGAACCGCTGCGGCGGTGAGTGTAAAAGAAAAAAAAAAAGGAAAAAAAGGTGTCCCATCTGCCCTGTCATCTGCCCTGTCATCTGCCCCTGCCATCTGCCCTGTCATCTGCCCCTGCCATCTGCCCTGTCATCTGCCCCTGCCATCTGCCCTGTCATCTGCCCTGTCATCTGCCCCTGCCATCTGCCCTGCCATCTGCCCCTGCCATCTGCCCTGCCATCTGCCCTGCCATCTGTCCCCAGTGCCATCTGTCCCCACTGCCACGTATAAGTGCCATCTGTCATCAGTGCCACATAGTGCCATCTGTCGTCAGTGCCACATAGTGCCATCTGTCATCAGTGCCATCTGTCATCAGTGCCACCTGTCAGTGTCACGTGCCATCTGTCATCAGTGTCACGTGTCATCAGTGCCTCGTATTAGTGCCACCTGTCATCAGTGTCATCAGTGCCACGTATCAGTGCCACTTGTCATCAATGTCATCAGTGCCACATATTAGTGCCATCTGTCATCAGTGCCACGTATTAGTGCCATCTGTCATCAGTGCCACGTATTAGTGCCATCTGTCATCAGTGCCATGTATTAGTGCCATCTTTCATCAGTGCCACGTGTCATCAGTGCCACATATCAGTGCCTTTTGTCATCAGCGCCACATGTCATCAGTGCCACATATTAGTGCCATGTGTCATCAGTGCCACATATTAGTGCCATCTGTCAGTGCCATGTATTAGTGCCATCTGTCAGTGCCACGTATTAGTGCCATCTGTCATCAGTGCCATGTATTAGTGCCATCTGTCATCAGTGCCACGTCAGTGCCACGTATCAGTGCCATCTGTCATCAGTGCCACATCAGTGCCACGTATCAGTGCCATTTGTCATCAGTGCCATGTCAGTGTCACGTGTCATTGTCCTGGTGCTCCAGGGCCTTCAAAAGTGTAATAGGTAGTCAACAAATTAGATGTGTAATTTATGCTCCTAGAACACGTGATGGTGCTCCATGCATGTTGGGCCTCTGTATGTGGCCAGGCTGTGAAAAAGTCCCACACATGTGGTATCGTAATACTCAGGAGGAGTAGCAGAATGTATTTTGGGGTGTCATTTGTGGTATATACATGCCATGTGAGAGAAATAACCTAATACAATGACAATTTTGTGGGGGAAAAAAAAAAAAATCTTCATTTTGCAAAGAATTGTGGGAAAAAATGACAACATCAAAAACCTCACCATGCATCTTACTAAATACCTTGGAATGTCTACTTTCAAAAAAGGGGTCATTTGGTGGGTATTTGCACTTTCCTGACTTGTTCGGGTCACAAGAAATGAGATAGGCCGTCAGTACATCAGATGTGATCAATTTTTTATGATTTGTACCATAACTTGTAGACTCTCTAACTTTCACAAAGACCAAATAATATCCACTAATTTGGGTTATTTTTACCAAAGATATGTAGCATTATAAATTGTGGCCAAAATTTATGAAGAAAAATTACTAATTTGCAAAATTTTATCACAGAAACTAAGAAAAATGCGTTTTTTTTCAAAATTTGCAGTCTTTTTTCATTTATAGCACAAAAAATAAAAAACCCAGAGGTGATCAAATACCACCAAAAGAAAGCTCTATTTGTATGAAAAAAAGGACAAAAAATTCATTTGGGTACAGTATTGCACGACTGAGTAATTGTCATTCAAAGTGTGAGAGCGCTGAAAGCTGAAAATTGGTCTGGTCACGAGGGGGGTTTAAGTGCCCAGTTGTCAAGTGGTTAAATAATACAAGATATCAATGGTGTTGGGGTAACTTGACACACAAAACACACACAAAAATATTCTGGAGTAAAAATAAAAATAACATTGAACAAAGATCAGCCTTGGAAAAAATACAAACATTAAATCTAAAAAAAAAAGGCTTAAACCCCCCCCCCCCCCAAAAAAAAAAAAAAAAAACTTTCTGTCAGATGTGACAACTAATAACAATATATTCAGGGAATCCCAATAAAAAAACAAAAATAAAACTTTGTGAGAAGTGTGTGTGAATATGAGCAGCAAAACTACTTAATTCTTCTCACATTATAAAGAAGAAGAGAGTGCGCTGTATTAAACCATTTTTGACATTGCAGCGTGACGAAAGTGCTGTATCCATTGCGAACGCTAAGTTTACCAGAACGAGCTGTTCCATGCCAGAATTTCTTCTGAGCATGCGTGGCACTTTGTGCGTCGGAACAGGCCACACACAGTCGGAATTGATGCGATAGGATTTTGTTGTCGGAAAATTTTATCTCCTGCTCTCCAACTTTGTGTGTCAGAAAATCCGATGGAAATCCGATGGAAAATGTACGATGGAGCCCACACACGGTCGGAATTTCTGACAACACGCTCCGATCGGACATTTTCGAAAATCCGACCATGTGTATGAGGCATAAGAGGTAATGGCACACACACACGGCTGGACAGGCCTCCATCACATCCATACTATCCTGTAACTGCTGAAGTGGAAAGCGTATTTAAAACTGTGTGGATCTGAGTCAGTGAAGTAAGCAAAGACACATGCTCTGCACCGGTGGATGCCTGCGACTGAGATGGGTTTCAAAAGAGAAGTCTGAGCAACGCCGCTTTCCTGACCGTGGCAATACATTTTGGAATAGTCCGGTTTTTCAGGGATGGAGTGCTTCCGTGCTCTGAGCCCCTAACTGGAATAGGAGGGATGAAGGCAAGTTCGTCACTCTCCGACATGTGTGACATGTTCAAATCTGTGCAAAAACCAACTATAGATAGTCAGCCCAACCACCAACCATACTCTAACACGCAACTATATAAATGTAGTGAGTGGTGCTGAAAGAAATCGAAACAGCACGTGTGTGAATCTAATGACCATGACCCCCTGTGTGAGTGTGGTGAGCAAGTACGAGTAACCTGTCGCATTAAGACAGGCAATTAAAAAGGAACACTCAGGGCTTGGCACCCACAGACCATGGTAGGCAGCAAATAGGAATGAAAGTGATGTGCACCTATGATGTACAGGCAGGAAAACTAACTATAACATTTTCTTTAAAATTGAAACCTCAGCCCGTACGAATATGTACATGTGACAGATCCTGGTCAGTGATACAACTACCTAACTGACCCACAACCACGAGACACAAAGAACACACCTTGCCTTTCCTGAACATAATGAAGAATCACCTGTAACATCATCATGACATATGCACTGGATAAAGTGACGGAAATACAAGCGAAAAAAGGTAACCTGCGGTAACAAGCAAACATGAGAGGTTTTTTTCCCCAAAGGGGGGTGGATACCCCAGGCTGAGCGTGCCTGACCAGGCTGTGACATGTGACACGGTGCTGAATGTATGTGATATTGGCAGCCCATGATGCTGGAATGAGGCCACCAGCTGTGGAACTAAAAGCCTCAGCAACTGCTTGAGTGACGCCAGTGAGAGTCCCTGAACTGAGGTCCCAGGTGCAGGTGAGGCTGGCAAATAACCCAAAGCAACCCCATGTACTGTTGAGAGGTACACCCTGTATGTGGGTGTTAGGTGGCAATGAAACTTTGAGGCAAAGATATGATGCAGCAGATCCTGACAGAGCCACCCTTACAGATTCTAGCAACACAGAGCTTGTGACCCCCTGATGGTAAGCACCTGCATGCCTCCTCCTGACATCCTGGCCTCGAACCTACCTTAACCAGACCGATGTGACCTTTGTTGAAATACCTGTAGTGGAACTCGAGCGACCGAGCCGTGCCACCAGTTAAGGAGAGCGGGAGATGAGAGGAGCGTCCTTACTGAAAATATGCCGCTGTCCAATACCTGGGAAAGCCGAAACTTGTATGAACCATGTAAAGCAGTGTGTCAGACCTGAGCTACCCTCGCTGACAGGCCGCCAGGAAACATGCAGACCCACAGATATGAATAGAGGGCAGATCGTCCATGCTGCTAGCCAGAGAGGCCGTCCTGAGCCTGACCCGGAACCGGAAAAACTGTCAATAAACTGGTATTTATTGGGTATATCCAGACACTTATATATGTTTGTTGTATGTCTTGTCTACCTTTTGTATTTAATAAAGTTTTTTGCAAGCTTAAAGGGGTTGTAAACCCTTTTTCTTTTCTTTTTAATAATACTAACCTCCTTTGCACAGAGTGGCCCCACCTACCTTTTCTGGGGTCCCCAGCGGCGCTATCAGCTCCTCCCCACATCGGGAAACCCCCTAGGAGAAGCATTCTCCCTGGGGGGTTACTGTGCAGGCTCACTCCCAAGTCTGGCTTTTGCGTCCATAGACACAGAATGCCAGACTCGGCCCTACCCCCCCGACACCCGTGTCATTGGATTTGATTGACAGCAGCAGGAACCATTGGCTGCGCTGCTATCAATCTATCCAATCAAGAGCTGAGACAACGGGCAGAGAGGTAGAGAACGTCTCCACCATGGGATTGAACAGGCTCAGGTGAGTAAAACGGGGGGGCTGGTCAGTGTCAGAAATTTTTCACCTTAATGCATAGAATGGTGATCAAATACCACCAAAAGAAAGCTCTAAGTCAATTTTGTTTGGGTACAGCGGCGCATGACCACACAATTGTCAGTTAAAGCGATGCAGTGCCGTATCGCGAAAAATGGCCTAAACATTTAGGGGGCAAATCCTTCTGGGGCTGAAGTGGTTAAGGGGATGTTTACAATTTGTTTACAAACATATTAAACTTCCCCTATATCATTTAGCTGTTGTCAACAACAACAACAGTAAAAGTAACATCAAGTTGAAGTTATTTAACCAGGCCATTATATAGAGAGTATAGTTAAGTTCTAAACAGTCCTAATAGGTTTCCACTGTTATTTATGTATTTATTTATTTATTTGCATAATTTGCATTAAAAGAACCTCACTTGACTAATATACAGATGTGACTAACGTTTGAGAATCATAGTGATTGGCAAATAGCAAGCAGAGTACAATTGTACTCAGTGTACTTTAGTTTAATCATTCCTGAAGCCACAAGTAATGGGTGACATATCAGATATGTCTGTATTCTAATATCAGGTTATTTTTTCTGCTTCTTTAACACTGCCTCATCTGCTCTGTGACCAATTCCTCTAACTGCTAGAAGTTATGATGCATACAGTAGCCGCAAACAGTACCCAAGGGTGGAAATTATGTGCACGAATGTGCAGCACCAGCCAAGATTTAGGCCCAAAAGGTTTTGTAGAACTAGATGCAGATATGGCAGTGAAGTGCTATCGTGAAAAGATTACCAACAAAGGTTAAAACGGTCCCACATGTTCAGCCAGTATATGATGACGGATGGTTTGGTTAGAATAAAAGAAAATGGCTGAAAGTTATAGCCATTTAAATTGATAAATGTGGAAATGTGAGGGTTTTTCATGGTTATATCTCAGTAAGTCTATCAATTTTTCAACAAATATTCAGAATTTTAAGACAGGAATGACTTTGAATTAAGATGCGTTAGGAAGTAGTTTACCTGCTGATGGCACTGTAGTTCTCAGGCCTAAAAGGTACATTTATGGTGTCTACCATCGGGTGTCTCCCAGCAGCCAGTAGATTCCAGTAATTAGTCTTCACCTGATGCTTGAAAGTATTTAGCTCCTCTTTTAGGTTTCCAAAATGTCTTAGCATTTTGTCTTGTGTGCCCAAATCACCTGAATCTGCTGCCTTTATTCGGGTGATCTTTCTTCTGTACCCTGTTGCCTTTTACCCTGGCCCAGTTGCCAGATGAAGGTTTATCTTTATACTGCTTGACCACTCCTATACATTTTTAAAATATTTATGTGTTTTGTCACCTTGCAGCTATGCTTTAACAAGCCTGGTTGTGATTTCTGAGTATCAGATATATGACCGCATGTGCAGCCGGTTCATATGTAATTGTTACAGACATTATACAGATTTCACCTGCACTTTACGTCCCACTACACAGAACCTTTGCATTTTTACAACACATAAGCATTGGTCCTATATATGGCTAGAACATATGTATCTCTATTGCAGTTTATTGAGCATGAGTGTCTATGCTTATATATTGTTGATTTTTTTTTTTTTCAGTATTGGTCTATTTCCCCCTTTCTTTACCAGGCTTTTTGTCCCTATGTTGGCCATGCATGACGTGACCCCACTTGGTTCTTGTTTTGAGCTTCTCTTGGTACATTTTGGGACTAGCTGCCTTCCTGCTGCTGGGATGGATGCCACTGTTGGTTTTTAATCTTTTTTGGCTGCTGTATAGATGCCTTTCACCTTATAAGAGCATGTAAGTGTATAATATGATGCATTTATAAATGCAGGAAAGCTTTTTGCTACGTATCTGTAGCTGTCTTGGTTATATATTCTTTTATTTATAGAACAGATACTTACCCTACTGCTACTAACCCCCTAAAGAAGGAATCATTATTCTGAAATGTTTCGAGTCTTATGTATGTGGCGGTCAGGTCTCATCTCCTATGAGGCCAACAATACATATAGAATCATCTGTATCTGTGTTCTGTGCCTTTTTTTTTTTTTTTTTTTAGCCACATCACACCAGCCATTTATTGCTTCTTCTTTTAATAATTATTGTAGAAAAAAATTTGCATTACTGTTTTTTATACATATGTTTTGCTGCTTTCTTTGTACACTTTGGGCCCACATAATCCCATTACGTTTGTTTGTTTGTTTGTTTTTCTTATTCTTGCCTATCCAGGGATGATGGCCCACCTTCTTTCAACCATACCTTCTCTCCCCTATTAAAAATACTATATAAGTGGTACCAAGCTAAAGTTGTAACTGTAGAACATTCAAAAAGCAAGTACAATATGACATAAGATCCACAGATTTGTTTCTGATGATGGACTTCAGAGCAAGTTATGTACTATAGATATTGAGATACAAAATTATAGAATGTGATTTGATTAGGCTTTTAAAGGAACTTTTAATTTTACACCAGGACAAGTTCAGAATAATAATATTTGCATAAAAAAACACTATTACATGTGTGGTCTGGTCTCATAATTATTCTGGTACAATCCAGAGCCTCTTTCCTACCTCACCGGGATGGATGATATGCAGGGTAGCACACATATGTTTATTGGCAATTGCATTTGTATAGATTTTTAAGTCAGAGTTCAAGGGGGGCTGCCTTGGGCAAGTTACAATAATTGTTTTCAATATGTCGGAAAGAAATAGAGAAGACGGCCTTCTTATAATACACACTTCAATTCAATAAACAATTCAAATATAATAAATATTCAAAAACTGAGGGGCTAAGGTGTTCTGAATTACCTTTTATCACTTGCTAGTGAAGCCCTCCGCTTACAGGGTTTCATTGTTAGTCAGGGAATGTATTACCTTCTTTGTCTCATCTGCCCTGAATGAAGAATAAAATTATTTCAGGGGTAAAGGTTGTGCCTTCAAAGAACCTCTAAAGTTAAGAAAAATCTCTATAGACTGTGGACAGGGCCGTGGAATCTGTGGGTCAGATTAAAGATTCTACAGTACACAGCACTATAAGTCCCAAATGCATTAGCAATATCTGTAGGGTTTCTCAACTGTTGTTTAATAGGAATGAGCAAAGTGTTTGATGCAGATTCAGGGAAATTTTTTGAAGTTTCCCATCTAGATCCTGAACACCATTGAAGTCAATGAAAGCTTAACCTTAGAAATCAATAATGGCCATTTTCTGGGCCAATAGGCAAGGGACTGTCAAACTAAGTAAAAAGAAAGCTGGACAACGGTTTGAAGGGGCATGCACCAATGAAAAAAAATGTTTTAATCTATTGTTCAGAGGGATAGGGTCTTTTTATGTTTTTGCAACATTCAAAATACAAAAATTGCTCAAATTACATGCTTAGGGTATGCATTAAAGCTATATATGGTTTCATAAGACATTACCATTTTTATGGACAGCATTAATGGCACTGTATTGTGGGCTTAACATAAATGACAAAAAAAACTACCATATACCATTATATAGAAACATTAATTATTCCCACCCGATTATTAACCTCTTCACAGTATCACAGTACCCTTCACACTCCTATTGAGTGTATATATAAAATTAAAAATATTTTTACAACGTACATAGTTATCGCGATATTTGATTTAATAGGTGTACTGTGCTACATAAACAAAAATCAAATAAATGTAAAAATAAAATTTAGCAATACAAAGATACATGTTACAAATGCAATTTACATAGTCTCACAGCATGCCATCTTGTGGCAGAAGTGATATATGACTGATTATACAGTAAAATGGTATATAGGTAGTGGCTTTGTCATTCTTTGAGAAAGCACCGTGCTAGTGGAAAACATGTCAGAAAAGAACAAGTTCCTGCTGGCTATTTTACTAAAGGAAAGAATTGTATTTAGCAAATTGGGGGTGCTGCATTCCTGCTGTTGGTACAATTAATTGCCTCAGGGAAGAGGAGCTGAGACAGCATCTGAGATGTGATCATGGAGTGTGGAGCTTGATCTTACCTGGAGCAGCATGTGAAATATTTGACACTGGATGGATTTGTTTACCAGTGCGTAGTCCAGTGAGCAGAGTAGGAGGTCTTGGGAGAAGCGAAGAGAACAATTTGGTTGGTATTTTGAGACCAGGTTTATGATGTAGCTGGGGGCTAGGTCGTGGATGGTGACTTGAACAATTTGTTGATAGGCAACTCCTATCCTCATATTGATTAATGGTTCCAAATTAATAATAACTACTGCAGTAGGGAACAGACACAAAAGATACACTCAGCATCTTTCCAAATAACTGTTCTGCTTTATTATGACGCAATTGAAGGCTTTTATACACATGATTACGTAGGTATCACATTAATATTACAATTGTACGTTTATGGTAACAAGGGGCGTTACATAGGCAGGATAATTCTAATCAGGACTTGAAAGAATGTAAACATGTACTGAAAACATTATTAATGCCGTGTGCACAGTGAGGGCAGTGTGCAATACATATAAAATAGATCACAATTATATACATAACTTACAAATTTCCATTACAGTCTCCCCTCTTTTGATCAATATTTTGATCACTATCAATACCTGCTATCACCTTTAAACTGGAACCTCCACACGCTTAGGTGGAGGTAGTCCTGGCCAAAGAGGCAAAAACTCCATTGTGGAGAAAATAATAGCTGAGCAGCTTTTTTCCATTACAAAATGACTTTTCATTGTGAAAAACAAATGATTGATAAGACATATTTACAGAGTACTGGCTGTACACTCCTGTGGCCAGAATGGCCTTCTAGCTGAATTGTTGGCATGCTGACTTATCAGCATATGTAAACACAGACAATTCTACATAAAATGGAAGACGTACAAAAGACAAATGTAACTTCAATATGGCTAAACTACTTTTCAATTATATATATATATATCCCTTACAAATTTCCATTACAATGGCTTTGTAAGTTATTGTTAGTATCTTGAATTTAATTTGTTGGTTGAGTGGCAGCCAATGGAGGGATTGGCAGAGGGGTATAGCATAGTTGAGCCGTTGATTTTGACAGAGAAATCAGGGAAAGTGGCACGTGGGGGAGGAAATAGCTTGAGCTCCATTTTAAGTAGGTTGAGCTTGAGGAAGTGATGTGACATCCAGGCTGATATGTCTGTTAGTAAGTTGGTGATGCATGAGGAGACAGAGAGGAGGTAGAGTTGTAAGTGACGCTGAAGGAGCAGTGGGATAGGTAGGATGAGAACCAGCGAAGAGTACAGTCATGGAGACCAAAGGAGTGGGGTTTCTAAGGAGGAGGGGTGGTCCAGTGGTCCACTGTGTCAAAGGCAGCAGAGAGGTCCAGGAGAAGTAGTACTGAATAGTGTCTGTTGGTTTTAGCCATTAGTAGGTCATTTGTGAGTTTAAGGGGAGCAGTTTCCGTTGAGTGTTGAGGGTGAAATCCAGACTGAAGAGGGTCAAGAAGTTTGTTCATGGTCAGATGGTCACTCGATTGTAGTCCAGTCTTTCAAGAAGTTTGGAGGAGAAGGGGAGTAAGGAGATGGGGCCTAGGTTGTCAAGATTGGTTGGGTCCAGTGAGGACTTTTTAAGGATAGGGGGTGGCTAGCGCATGTTTTAGAGATTTTGGGAAGATGCCACAAGAGAGGGAGAAGTTGAAAATGTGAGTTAGAGGGTGTAGAATCGAGTCAGAGGGTGAGCATAGCATTTGTGAGGATGCAGGATCCCGGTGGCAAGTGGTTAGATGGGTGTTAGATAAAAGTTTAGCAACTTTGTTAATACTAGCAGGGTTGAATGAGGGAAGTAATGATTGTATTTGTGGACATGGGGTGTTGGGTGGGGGAGGTTTCTGTGCTTTGGAGATCTCCTCGCGGATTGTATCAATCTTATTTTTGAAGTGATTGGTGATCTCCTGGGCAGTGTGTGAATTAGAGGGTGGAAGCAGTGGAGGTTGGAGTAGAGTGTTAAAGGTCGAGAAGAGTTGACAGGGACTGGATGAGAAGGTGTTAATGAGTGTGATAAAAAAGATCTGTTTGGCAGTGTGGAGGCAGGAATAGTATTTTAGGAGGGCAGATTTATATTGGTTGAAGTCTTCCTGGAACTTAGTCTTATGCTACAGATGTGCAAGAATGCGGCTATGTTTTCTGAGACTTCTGGTGTTGTCTGTTCGCCAGGGTTGTAGCAGTCGGGGTCTGATACTGTGTGTAGTGAGGGTGGCAAGCTTGTCTAGGGAGGAAGACAGTGAGCTGTTGTAGACGAAAGCGGCTAGGTTGGGGCAGGACAGGGGTGATATTTTGTCATAGAGGTGATCAGTAGCAGAGAAGGGAAGGGTTGAGGTGATGAAGGTTTCTATTGGTAACTGTTAGGCGGTCGGAGGAAGAGGAGGTGGAATACTGGGAGAGAGCGAAACTAATAAGGTGGCGATCAGAGAGTGGGAGAGGATTGTTGGAGAGGTTGCACGGAGTGCACAGATAAGTGAAGACACATCAAGTTAAGGGTGTTGCCGTTGAAGTGAGTAGGAGCCTGTAGCCATTGCTTCAGGTCAAGAGATGAGGTTAGACTGAGAAGTTTAGAAGTAATAGTAGTGTTAGCGCTAACAGGAATGTTGAAGTCACAGAGAATGATTGTGGGGATTTCAGAAGAGAGACAGTAGAGTAGCCAGGCAGAGTCAGAGGCAAGTCATCAAGCAAGGTTAATACCGATCCAGGGGGTCAGTAGACAATTCTTAGAGAAATAGGAGAGAATAGACAAATGCAATGTGCCTTAAATGAGGAGAGTGTCAGAGAGGGAGGTTGGGGAAGTACCTGTTAGGTGCTGCATTGGGCTAGAAGGATTCCCACTTCACCTGCCTTCCATCCACTTGGTCTGCAAAGTGAGTCCAGAGAAGGCCACCATGGGAGAGGGAAGAAGGAGAAGTAGTTTTTGATTCATGAAGCCAGGTTTCGGTAGTGGCAAGTAGGTTAAAGCAATTGGCGATAAAGAGGTCATGGAGGGAGGTGAGTTTGTTACAGACAGAGCGTGCATTCCAGAGGGCACAGCAGAAGGGGAGGCTGGTTTAGGGAAGAAGAGGAATAGAAACTAAGCTCTGTGGGTGGCAGCTCCTGCCAGAGTGTGTTGGGAGATGGGAGTGTCAAGCAAAGGCAGATGATGGAGGCCCAGGGTTTGGGGATATTGCACCAGAGGTTAGGAAAAGAAGGAGGGTGAGGGAGGTAATGTGGCAGTTTGAGTTATATGAAGAGGCATGCCTCAGAGTCCTGGAGGTTTTATCAGTATACGGATGTAGAGTGAGCAAGAGTTGGCAGGAGCAGTAATAACAAGAGGGCGGAAGGCAGGGTGATATATAAAAGCTGGGGGGTGGAGAAAAGAGGTGAAGTTAAGAGAGTTTGAGGTGAGAGGACACAAGTGTCAGGAGGAGTGGTAAAGAGTGCATGTTACAGAGTGGAAGGAGAGCTGAATAGAGAGACAGGTTCACATGCAACCTGTTAGGTGCTTTCCAGCGCAGTTTGCAATGTGTGTTCACTTCATGCAATCACTGAAGTGCAGAGCTTGAAGTGCATATCACTTGTATAAAGAATCACTTAGAGAAAGAATCTATAATGGATAACAAAGAAAATAGGAAAACCTCACTCTTCTCACAAAACCCAAAAAATAAGTTAGACAGGCTACTATCCCTCCCTTACATGATTGCTTATGAAGCACCAAAAGAGAAACAGGCTAAATCCCAATAGTTCAAAACAAGCACAATATTACACCAAGCCCAATGACTTTTATCACAATCCCTCACGGCAAAACAAAGACAAGCTTGGCACACAGTTAAACAACAATTAAACTAATGAGCAACAAAGGAAAATTATATATTAAGCCCAAGATAATTGAAATTTCACAAATATGGCAACAAAACAGGTAAAATGCAGGCAAATTTAATTAGAAAAAAAACACACCTGGTTTTATTTCATCATCTTTTCCCCTATTAGGAGAGACACACAAAAGATGTCCACTTTCCCCTCTGCTGTTTAATTAAGCTATAGAACCCCCAAATATCGGTAAACTATTACAGACACTTCAGGAATTGAAATAAATACTTAAATTATCCTTATTTTTAGACAATAAAATGCTCTTTACATCAAACCCAACAAGTGATATTCCCAAGATAAAAGCAATATTAAATCAATATGGAAAAATCTCTGACCTCAGATTAATGCCTCAAAGTGTGAAGTCCTCAACCTGACTAACAACAAACTTCCAAATTGGCAATCTAAAACACATTTTTCCATCGCCAAAGAACACGTTGCATACTTAAAATTAAATATTAAAAATAGGAAAAACCCTTGCAGCTCAGATTCGCTGTAACCCAAATATTCGGGGAGACCAGGTCAGGAGTCGGCAGTTTAAGATTTGAGATTTTTTAAGATTTTTGTTTGCAGATGATGTCCTCCTAATCATGACGCACCCACGGGTATCACTTCGTAATTTGCAAAAGTTCCTAGAAGAGTTTGGGACCTTGTCCAGTTTTAAACAAGACAGGGCTTCCATCATAACAAATGTAGAGTGTAATGGTCTCATCCCTTACAAAATGAACCATAGAAAAAGAGATAGGACTTTAACAGGTCACCAACTCTTAGAATAAAAAATGAATTGTATTGAAATACTTAAAAAAGACGAAAAAGCGTCTATACCATACAAGATAAAAAATCATTCCATACTAAATAAACACAGAATCAGATCACAAAATGTATACAGGGTGAAAAAGGGTAGATATACTCTCACAGGGGTAATGTGCCCCGATACCCGATGCAATTCTGGTATTCTGGTACCTTCATCAGGGATTTGAGAGTTGTAGGTATTTTGTACATATATGGATTCTACAAATACATAAACAAACATGTCAAAAAGAACACATCACATTCTAGAAATGAACTGTGAATAGATACTGAGACCCAATAAGCACAAGTATAAAAAATAAATAATTAAGCATGCACAGTGTGGCAATATAAAGAACATACATGTTAGCAATAGTACATACCCCACGGAATGATTCTGTGTTCAGATAGCACCCATAGACCCTATGATCAGATAACGTGTTTTCGTATATGCCAGACTATGGTTATAAGAATCATGCGTATATTGGGTTGCTGATATCTATACAAGAAATAAGCGTATATAATGATTTTATGATTTCCACATGGGGTTGATCCAGGTAGAGGGAAAGAGTGGGACAGGGAAACGGAGAAAAGAACAGTGCCAAAAGGGTGGAGATAATGGAAAATTGGAATGGTGCAAAGGAGGCATTGATAAAAAACCCTTGCCCCAATGTGGGAGACAAAACCCATGTAGCAAACAGGGGTTAGGATGTGAAAAGGGTAACAACTGAAAGTGTGCTGCCAAGGAGGTACAGTTAGCAAGTGCCACTAGTTTGCTTAAAAATACAAGTAACAGTGGTGTAGAGGCACCGTATAGGTGCGTGTGGTGATAAATATAACCAAAAACTCTACTGAGGTTGTAAAGAAGTGGGGTACTGGGAGCGGTCACAGTGATAAGAGGAGCTGAACGTCATGATATATTTACCAAAAACATGTAAAGGGTGAGCCAACTAGGGAAACAAGTTCAATCAAACCAATGGCCTTCCAGCTGTGTGCCTGAAGGATCAATATCCAAGGGCAATCCCATAGTGGTAGGCTCCTATTAAAAACCCTGCACAGACAAAGGTTGAAAAAAATTGAAATGAATGCTTATGTGGAACCCTCAGGGGGGGGGGCACTAGCCAGAGACTCCATTAGTAGTATTCCTGCTAAGTCGAGGCTTACCTCAAAGTATACGGTTCCAGTGAGGGGTCCTTTCCTCTGTCAGTGCTAACAGGGAACTGTGGATTACCTTGGATTTTTATATGGGTGCTGGCCGCAGGCGCATGCGCATACGGGATGGACGTCTGGTGTACATGGAGAGGATCTGACATTGTGGCCAGTCATTAGCACAGCCGCGCCTCCCATGACTGATGTTGGTGGAGCACAGCGTTACCATGGTGAGGTAAACCAGCGAGGTTAGGTTGAAAGGGGATGGGTTGTAGTGCCCTGTCCCCTCACCAACCCACATCGCCGCAAAAGAGTTGGTGCAGTGATAGAGAAACCGCTAATAAAGTGAGAATCAAGGTAGGAACGAAAAGTAGAGTGGGAATCCCCATGTGGAAAGATATATGTAAAACTAAGTTATAATGTTGTGTAAGTGAAGCAAAATGAAATGTCTGGCACCATCTAGGGGGAAAAAGTATATTGTGCTAATAGAGCACACAGTCATTTTACATAATGCAGGTATATGTAACGGTGTGGGCAAGATAAATTACATACCCTATAGTAAGATAAATCACTGTAACAGTTATGCAATGTGTCCACATATATTCGTGAGTATGCTGTGGGACAATTAGTCAAAGTATTCCTATCCACGGAGTGTGTGACCGTTGGTCCACATGTATGCTGGAAGGTTTATTCAAATTGACAATTGAAAATTGCTGCATAGAAAAAAAGCTCCTACAAGTGCAAACGGACCAGATCTAGGCTGGGTTTGTTGGCAAATAGACGGGACAAGGTGTGTGTTATATGCCAATCCGTCTCATGGAGAGGGATGATATAGTGGGCTCATACATGGAAAGAAGGAGAAAAGAACAAAAGAGAGAACTGAGAAGAACAAAGAACAAAATGAAGGGAGGGAAGGGATGTGTACAGGGGAGAGATAGAACACACCCCATTTCTATGCACCAATGATAGAATTAATAAATTGTTAACCCAAACCTTCCCATGTGTATTTTTGGTATATGAGCCCCACTCGCCTTAAAGCTATGCATCCCCTCGCTTCAGGTCGCTGTTGGCAATGTCGCAAGGACCTTGGCACGTTGTTTCACATTTATTGGCAATCACTCCATCCCTCCTGGAAGTCGATACAAGACCTCCTTCAAAGACTATTAGCTCTGACCCTCCCTTTTGTCCAAAGGTCTTCTTATTGGGGTTACTTCCACCCAAACTACCTTAACTTGCCAAAAAATTAGCTCGCAATGTATTGACGGCAACTAGACGTTTAGTGGCTCTCCATTGGAAAAAACAGATACCCTCATCCCCTATTGAAATATATGCTAGGATTATGTACGTGGAGATTATGGAGTCATTGACAGCTCGCCTCACCAACACGGTCGAGCAGCACAATGCCATCTGGGGGCCCTGGCACATGTGCAAAGAGTCTTCCTGAGTAACGATTATGTTTTATTCTCTGCAGTGGCGATGTGCTCTAAATTACGAGAACGATGGACCCAGGACCCTTCCTATTTTTCTTCCCTGTGTTGTTTTTTTTTCTCCTTTTCTCTCTCTCCTCTCCCTCTTCTTTTTTTGTTTATTTGTCACTAGTATTCTTTCAGCAGCTACTTTTGGACATTGTATAATACCTTGGCCCTGTCCCTATGCCTTGCTGAATTCTGTCCAGCCCTTTTGGGGACAACGTCCAATGGCTTGAGCTTGCGTAGCTATACTGGTTAATATGCTTCATATTCTTAACCATTGTAATTTTTTGCAGATGTTTGCAGATGTGACTTATACATATCCTCTAGCTATATATATCTGTTAGATGGTTGATTTATTATGGATTATATATGATGTCACTGGTTTGTTATCCTCTTTATTCTTTTGATATGTTGAAAAATTCAATAAAAATTGGTAATTATAAAACAAAAAATAGGAAAAACCCCTACTTCCCTTTATACACTTATGTATGCATAACCCATAAACAACATTTGCTAAGAACTGTCTGTGTGGGCCAGTCTTTCTTTTTGGATGCATACATCTGGTCAAGATTGTAAACTTCACCAGATTACTACACCCTTTCTTCTTTTAAAGCATTCTGATGTTAAAACACTGAACAAAGCTTTTATAATACAGAAGCCTAACTATTCTGGATTCCAGGATATTAATGAGCAAATACAGTCTATTTAGCACAGAAGGCAAAGCAAGCCTTCCTGGACCAAAACAGGAGGCAATGAAAAAGAATTAGTGGAGGAGACAACTGTAATGCTGCGTACACACGAGCGGAATTTCCGTCGGAAAAATCTTGGATGGTTTTTCCGACGGAATTCCGCTCAAGCTTGGCTTGCATACACACGGTCACACAAGTTTGCTGAACTTTTGACCGTCAAGAACGTGGTGACGTACAACACTACGACAAGCCAAGAAAATTAAGTTTAATGCTTCCGAGTATGCATAGAATTGTTTCCGAGCACGCGTAGGAATTTTGTGCGTCGGAATTGGTACAGACAATCTGAATTTCAGATCAGAACTTTTTCTGACCCAAAAATTGAAAACATGCTCTCAATCTTTTGCTGGCTGGAATTCTGCCAGCAAAAGTCCGACGGAGCATACACGCGGTTGCATTTTTGGACCAAAAGCTCTCATCGGACTTTTGCTGGCAGAATTTCCGATTGTGTGTACGGGGATTAGGGGTAAAATAGACCTAATAGAGCATATATAAGTGTGCAGATCAGAGTTGTCCTTCATATTCAAGTCATTGGACAGGTGCCCAGGATGAACTGAATCCATAGAGGGAGATATCAGTGATTGAGAGTAGGGATGAGCCGAACACCCCCCGGTTCGGTTCGCACCAGAACCCGCGAACGGACCGCAAGTTCGCACGAACGTTAGAACCCCATTGACGTCTATGGGACTCGAACGTTCGAAATCAAAAGTGCTCATTTTAAAGGCTAATTTGCATGGTATTGTCCTAAAAAGGGTTTGGGGACCCGGGTCCTACCCCAGGGGACATGTATCAATGCAAAAAAAACTTTTAAAAACGGCCGTTTTTTCGGGAGCAGTGATTTTAATGATGCTTAAAGTAAAAAAAAAAAAGTGAAATATTCCTTTAAATATCGTACCTGGGGGGTGTCTATAGTATGCCTGTAAAGTGACGCGTGTTTCCCATGTTTAGAACAGTCCCTGCACCAAATGTCATTTTTAAAGGAAAAAATCTCATTTAAAACTGCTTGCGGGTTTAATGTCATGTCGGGTCATGGCAATATGGATGAAAATCAGTGAGACAAACGGCATGGGTACCCCCCAGTCCATTACCAGGCCCTTTGGGTCTTGTATGGATATTAAGGGGAACCCCGCACCCAAATTAAAATAAGGAAAGGTCCCTATATACTCTGAACAGCAGTATACAGGCGGTGCAAACAAGACAGGGACTGTAGGTTTGTTGTTAAGTAGAATCTGTTTGTAATTTTGAACATTTTTAATGTGTTTAGCTCCAGCCAAAAAATCTTTTCTAAGCTTTTTGGAAAACATAGGGAAGGGTTATCACCCCTGTGACATTTGTTTTGCGTCTTTCCTCCTCTTCAGAAGATTTCACCTCACTTTTTTGTCCCAATGAAAAATGTTTTTTGAAAATTTGGGTTTTTTTGTGGAACAAGGATTGGAAAGCATCAGTGGAAAGGAAAAATTGTTTTCCCATATTAACTCTTACAGGAGAGAATTTCCCTTCCTTAGGGGTAGATTTCATCTCACTTCCTGTTGTCTCCTTCCGTTTGCAAGTAGGAGTCGTTTGTAAGTTAGATGTTTGAAAGTAGGGTCCTGCCCTATATACTCAGCAGAAATTTGGGCCTTAGGTGTTGCTGTGGCCAAAACACTGTAAGCCCTCACAGGGCCCTGCTGTGAAATATTAGATCAAGAATTGTAATTACATGCCCCTGTTGAACAGGAGCTGAAAAATTAGGCCTTAGGCACTGGTGCTGGTGCCACAACACTGCAACCCCTCACAGACACTCTAGTTGGAACGCAGGAACGAGCCCTGCTGCAAAGTATTGCATCAAAAATTGTAATTACACGCCCCTGTTAGACAGGGGCAGAAAAATTGGGTCTTAGGCACTGGTGCTGGTGCCACAACACTGCAACCCCTCACAGACACTCTAGTTGAAACGCAGGAACAAGCCCTGCTGCAAAGTATTGCATCAAAAATTGTAATTACACGCCCCTGTTAGACAGGGGCTGAAAAATTGGGTCTTAGGCACTGGTGCTGGTGCCACAACACTGCAACCCCTCACAGACACTCTAGTTGGAATGCAGGAACGAGCCCTGCTGCAAAGTATTACATCAAAAATTGTAATTACACGCCCCTGTTAAACAGGGGCTGAAAAATTGTGCCTTAGGCACTGGTGGTGGCGCCCAGAACCAAAAATGTTCTTACAAGCTATCAGCGTGATGATTGAGGAGGAAGAGGATAATTACTCAGGGATAGTCACTCAGCATCAGCATAGGCAGTCTTTGAAGGGATCTGAGATTTCAAAAAAAATTATTCGGTTACATCTGCATCAGGTGCTTGGTAGCTGGTGGTGATCCAAGACTGATTCATTTTTATGAAGGTCAGCCGATCGACCGAGTCGGTGGACAGACGCACCCTGTGATCGGTTACCACGCCTCCAGCAGCACTGAATGTGCGTTCCGAAAGAACGCTGGATGCAGGACAGGCCAGTAGCTCAATTGCATACTGTGCAAGCTCTGGCCAGTGATCCATCCTCAAGACCCAGTAACCCAGAGGATTTTCGGTGGGAAAGGTGTCCAAGTCTGATCTTGCCCCTAGGTATTCCTGCACCATGTAAAACAGACGCTGGCGATGGTTGCTGGAACCGATCATACCTTGGGGCTGCGGACCAAAAAATTGTCTGAACGCATCGGTCAGACGGCCACCTTCTCCACCGCTCCTTCTTTGACTGACCGAAGCCTCAGCAACACGTTGTCCAGAAACAGGAGTTTGTAACCTCCCAGTCTCTGGGAACGCGTTGCACAGACCTTTCTGCAAGGCCTCCCGAAGATGTTTCATCCTCTGCTCCCTCTGCGATGGCAAGATAAGGTCCGCAACCTTACCCTTGTAACGTGGATCAAGGAGGGTTGCCAGCCAGTATTGGTCCTTCTCCTTGATACCACGAATACGAGGATCCTTACGCAGGCTTTGCAGGATCAGGGAGGCCATGCAGCGTAGGTTTGCTGAGGCATTCGGTCCGGAGTCCTCTGGGTCACTAAGGACAACAACGTCCGCAGCCACCTCCTCCCAGCCACGTACAAGTCCATGTGTTCCTTGGGACTGATCCCTTAAAGACTGCTGATGCTGAGTGCCAGGCTCCACCTCCATACTGACACAATCTTCCTCCTCCTCCTCCTCCTCCTCCTCGTCCTCTTCCTGTGTGATCGGCGGGCACGCAGGAACACTGTCTGGATAAAGGGGGCCTTGAGAGCTAAGGAAGTCCTCCTCTTCCTGCCTCTGTTCTGCCTCAAGTGCCCTGTCCATTATTCCACGCAGCGTGTGCTCCAACAGGTGGACAAGGGGGACAGTGTCACTGATGCATGCACTGTCAGTGCTCACCATCCTCGTGGCCTCCTCGAATGGTGACAGGACAGTGCATGCATCCCTGATCATGGCCCACTGGCGTGGGGAAAAAAAACCAAGGTCCCCTGACCCTGTCCTGGTGCCATAGTCGCACAGGTACTCATTGATGGCCCTCTGCTGCGTGTGCAGCCGCTGCAGCATGGCCAACGTCGAGTTCCACCTGGTGGGCATGTCACAGATTAGGCGGTTCTTGGGCAGGTTAAACTCCTTTTGGAGGTCCGTCAGCCGAGCACTGGCATTATATGACCGGCGGAAATGCACACAGACTTTCCTGGCCTGCCTCAGGACATCCTGTAAGCCCGGGTACCTGCCCAAGAACCGCTGCACCACCAAGTTAAGGACGTGAGCCAAACAGGGCACATGGGTCAGTTGTCCCTGTCGGAGGGCAGAGAGGAGGTTGGTGCCATTGTCGCAAACCACCATTCCTGCCTTAAGTTGGCGTGGCGTCAACCACCTCTGAACCTGCCCCTGCAGAGCTGACAGAACCTCTGCCCCAGTGTGGCTCCTGTCCCCCAAGCACACCAGCTCAAGCACCGCATGGCATCTTTTGGCCTGCGTACTTGCGTAGCCCCTTGAACGCCTACGGAGCACCGCTGGTTCCGAGGAAGAGGCCATGGAGGAAGAAGAAGAGGAGGGGGTGGAGGAGAGAGGTGTGTCACAATCAGCATTTTGGAGGCGTGGTGGCGGAACAACCTCCAACACTACTGCACCTTGTCCTGCATCCTTCCCAGCTGCCAGCAGAGTCACCCAATGCGCCGTGAAACTTAAGTAACGTCCCTGTCCATGCCTGCTGGACCATGAGTCAGCGGTAATATGCACCTTACCGCTGACCGCCCTGTCCAGCGAGGCATGGACATTGCCTTCCACATGCCGGTAGAGAGCCGGAATCGCCTTCCGTGAGAAAAAGTGGCGTTTGGGTACCTGCCACTGAGGAACCGCACATTCCACAAACTCACGGAAGGGGGCAGAGTCTACCAACTGAAAAGGCAGCAGTTGAAGTGCTAGCAATTTTGCCAAGCTAGCATTCAACCGCTGGGCATGTGGATGGCTGGGAGCAAACTTCTTTCGGCGGTGCAGCAGCTGGGGCAGGGAAATTTGCCTGGTACAATCTGACGTCGGTGTACCAAAAGCAGATTGCCCATAAGTACTTGGCTGTGACACACCTAATTCTACACCTTCATTCCTCTCACTGCAGGTCGCAGAGAGGACTGAAGGTCTAGTGGGGTTGGAAATCTCAGCTGATGAGGAGCAAGGAGAGATCGTCTTTGTTCTTTGGTGTGGGTCTTTTAGATACGCTTGCCAACGAACTGCATGGCAGGTCAACATATGTCTGGTCAAGCATGTGGTACCCAAGCGGGAGATGTTTTGGCCACGCGAGATACGCTTGAGACATATATTGCAAATAGCAGCGGTGCGATCTGATGCACTCGTCTCAAAAAAGGCCCACACCAAAGAACTTTTTGAATAACGCGCAGAGACTGCAGCGCCCTGCACATGTGGAGCTTTGGGGTGTGATGCAGTCAATGTGCTGCCCTTAGGCTGGCCCCTGGAGGGCATCCTGCCTAGTTGGTGATGTGCCACCTCCTCCTCCTCCTCCTCCTCCTCCTCCTCCTCTCTCCTATCAGGCACCCACGTTGAGTCAGTGACCTCATCATCCCCTCCCTCCTCATCACTGGAGCAAACCTGGCAGTATGCTGCAGCAGGGGGAGCATGACTGCCAGATTGCTGTCCTTCTTGGGCACCCCCTCTGTCCGTGCTCATGTTACTGCCTTCATTGAGCTCAGTATCATCATCAGAGCCTTCCAAACGCTGGGCATCCTCCTGGAGCATGTACCCAACACTGTGGTCAAACAGTTCGAGGGAATCCTCATGAGGACATGGTGGAGCTAGGGAAGGAGTCACTGATGACATTGAGCTGAGGGAAGAGGCCGCTGCTTTGCCAGACAAAGCACCCTGGGCATGGGTGAGAGAGGATGAGGAGGATGAGGACGGCTTGGTCATCCACTCGACCAAGTCTTCCGCATGTTGCGGCTCAACACGGCCAGCTGCCGAAAAAAAGGCCAAGCGTGTCCCATGGCCACGTGCTGATGAGGATGCACCGTCTCCACGACCAGCACTAGACACAGAGCCTGCTTGCCCTCTCTTATTGGCTTGTGACTGTCTGCCTCTCCTTCTTGGCCTTCCAGACATACTAATGGCCTGTAGCTGCACTAAGCTGGGATAGAACACCTGTAATTTTCTTCAGGTAGCTTTATATACTGTAACCAGACAAGCCTGCCTGTCAGTAGGAAGATAACAGGAACGGATCTAGCTGAACACTGTGAGCAGGACGTACTGCACTAAATGTATATAGCAGGAACGGATCTAGCTGAACACTGTGAGCAGGACGCACTGCACTGAATGTAAATAGCAGGAACGGATCTAGCTGAACACTGTGAGCAGGACGCACTGCACTGAATGTAAACAGCAGGAACGGATGTAGCTAAACACTGTGAGCAGGACGCACTGCACTGAATGTAAATAGCAGGAACGGATCTAGCTGAACACTGTGAGCAGGACGCACTGCACTGAATGTAAATAGCAGGAACGGATCTAGCTGAACACTGTGAGCAGCACGCACTGCACTGAATGTAAATAGCAGGAACGGATCTAGCTGAACACTGTGAGCAGGACGCACTGCACTGAATGTAAATAGCAGGAACGGATCTAGCTGAACACTGTGAGCAGGACGCACTGCACTGAATGTAAACAGCAGGAACGGATGTAGCTAAACACTGTGAGCAGGACGCACTGCACTGAATGTAAATAGCAGGAACGGATCTAGCTGAACACTGTGAGCAGGACGCACTGCACTGAATGTAAATAGCAGGAACGGATCTAGCTGAACACTGTGAGCAGGACGCACTGCACTGAATGTAAACAGCAGGAACGGATGTAGCTAAACACTGTGAGCAGGACGCACTGCACTGAATGTAAATAGCAGGAACGGATCTAGCTGAACACTGTGAGCAGGACGCACTGCACTGAATGTAAATAGCAGGAACGGATCTAGCTGAACACTGTGAGCAGGACGCACTGCACTGAATGTAAATAGCAGGAACGGATCTAGCTGAACACTGTGAGCAGGACGCACTGCACTGAATGTAAATAACAGGAACGGATCTAGCTGAACACTGTGAGCAGGACACACTGTACTAAATGTAAATAGTCTAGCTGCCTGACCGTGGTACTAATAGGATCAAAAAGAACACCTGTAATTTTCTTCAGGTAGCTTTATATACTGTAACCAGACAAGCCTGCCTGTCAGTAGGAAGATAACAGGAACGGATCTAGCTGAACACTGTGAGCAGGACGTACTGCACTAAATGTATATAGCAGGAACGGATCTAGCTGAACACTATGAGCAGGACGCACTGCACTGAATGTAAATAGCAGCAACGGATCTAGCTGAACACTGTGAGCAGGACGCACTGCACTGAATGTAAATAGCAGGAACGGATCTAGCTGAACACTGTGAGCAGCACGCACTGCACTGAATGTAAATAGCAGGAACGGATCTAGCTGAACACTGTGAGCAGGACGCACTGCACTGAATGTAAATAGCAGGAACGGATCTAGCTGAACACTGTGAGCAGGACGCACTGCACTAAATGTAAATACCAGGAACGGATCTAGCTGAACACTGTGAGCAGGACGCACTGCACTGAATGTAAATATCAGGAACGGATCTAGCTGAACACTGTGAGCAGGACGCACTGCACTGAATGTAAATAGCAGGAACGGATCTAGCTGAACACTGTGAGCAGGACGCACTGCACTGAATGTAAATAGCAGGAACGGATCTAGCTGAACACTGTGAGCAGGACGCACTGCACTGAATGTAAATAACAGGAACGGATCTAGCTGAACACTGTGAGCAGGACACACTGTACTAAATGTAAATAGTCTAGCTGCCTGACCGTGGTACTAATAGGATCAAAAAGAACACCTGTAATTTTCTTCAGGTAGCTTTATATACTGTAACCAGACAAGCCTGCCTGTCAGTAGGAAGATAACAGGAACGGATCTAGCTGAACACTGTGAGCAGGACGTACTGCACTAAATGTATATAGCAGGAACAGATCTAGCTGAACACTGTGAGCAGGACGCACTGCACTGAATGTAAATAGCAGCAACGGATCTAGCTGAACACTGTGAGCAGGACGCACTGCACTGAATGTAAATAGCAGGAACGGATCTAGCTGAACACTGTGAGCAGCACGCACTGCACTGAATGTAAATAGCAGGAACGGATCTAGCTGAACACTGTGAGCAGGACGCACTGCACTGAATGTAAATAGCAGGAACGGATCTAGCTGAACACTGTGAGCAGGACGCACTGCACTAAATGTAAATACCAGGAACGGATCTAGCTGAACACTGTGAGCAGGACGCACTGCACTGAATGTAAATAGCAGGAACGGATCTAGCTGAACACTGTGAGCAGGACGCACTGCACTGAATGTAAATAGCAGGAACGGATCTAGCTGAACACTGTGAGCAGGAAGCACTGTACTGAATGTAAATAGCAGGAACGGATCTAGCTGAACACTGTGAGCAGGACACACTGCACTGAATGTAAATAGTCTAGATAGAAGATAACAGGAACGGATCTAGCTAAACTGAATACAGTGTATATATATATATGCAACACCTGGGATGCATATATATACACAATACACTGTAAGTGCAGCTAACTGACTGACTGTTCTGCCTAATCTATCTAACTCAAATCAAATGACACTGTCTCTCTCTCTCTCTATCGCTCAGCACACCGGAACACACACTACACAGGGCCGCCGTGCAGGCGGCCTTATATAGTGTGGGGTGTGTACTAAATCCCCTGAGCCATAATTGGCCAAAGCCACCCTGGCTTTGGCCAATTACAGCTCTCTCTACTGACGGCGCTGTGATTGGCCAAGCATGCGGGTCATAGTGCATGCTTGGCCAATCATCAGCCAGCAATGCACTGCGATGCCGCAGTGAATTATGGGCCGTGACGCGCCACACGAATTTGGCGCGAACGGCCCATATCGTTCGCAATTCGACGGACGGTCGAACAGCCGATGTTCGAGTCGAACATGGGTTCGACTCGAACACGAAGCTCATCCCTAATTGAGAGTAGAGACTGTGGGCTAGTGAGTGAGGCTTTGTAGTCTGGGAGTATTCAGCATCAGCCTCCATGTTACAGGGGTCTATGTGTGAGCCTTGGCACTGTGTTCAAAAGAAGGATTGTAATTGCTTGGATTCAGGTGTTTCTTGGCATAATTCCTGTTCCCCACTGATGTATGCTGAAGTCAGAGGATAAAGAGAAAATTTCAACCTAGATATCTGCGCACGGAGCTGCAAGGTAGGATGTTCATTAGCCTGTCAGTCCACCTGCCTTTTTTATTTTATTTGAATAAAATACTGTACTTTTTTTACTTTTTTCATTCACTGCTGCATTTCAGTTATGATGTTTTTCTATAGCCTCTGTTCAACCACTTCCTGCTTACATGTATTCTAATTATGTCTGCTTACTATTTCTAAAGGCAGGTATTCTGATGATGAGAACAGTGGGCCATGCCTGCATAAAGTACATCAGCATGGCCACTTGAAGCCTTCATTAGGCATGTGCAAAATGAAAAAATTTGTTTCGTTTCGTTGCGTTTTAATTCGTTATTTAATTAATTTAGTTTAGTTAGATTCGTTAAATTCAATAAATTCGTTTTTCAAATCAGTTTCGTTTTTGACCGATATTTCAACCGGATTCGATTTTATTTCAACAGCATTCGAAATGGTTTCAACTGTATTAGAAATTATTTCAATCGTATTCAATAATATTACAATCGCATTCTAAAATATTTCTACTGAATTTGATAATATTTCAACCGCATTCGAAATTATTTCAACTGTATTCAAAATTATTTCAATCGGATTCGATAATATTTCCACCGCATTCGAAAATATTTCAACAGCATTCGAAATTATTTCAACTGTATTAGAAATTATTTCAATCGTATTTGATAATATTTCAAAATATTTCTATTTTCGAATTTGATAATATTCAGATAATATTCAGATAATATTCCTCTTCAGCAAACCAGAAGAACGCTGCATGGTTTCACGTCACCATGGCAGTAAAAGCTGTGAGAGGGATTGAGCGCACCCCAGACTGCATCCGTCATTGGTAAATAAAAATGATTACATTCTCTCTCTCTCTGTCTCCCAGAGGCGTATCTAGTGAAAATGGCACCTATGGCAAGCACTAAAACTGCGCCCCTGTCAAAAAAAAAAAAAAACAGCTAATAAAACTACAAGTCTTTAACCACTTCAGCCCCGGAAGAATTTACCCCCTTCCTGACCAGAGCACTTTTTGCGATTCGGCACTGCATTGCTTTAACTGACAATTGCGCGGTTGTGCGACGTGGCTCCCAAACAAAATTGAAGTCCTTTTTTCCCCATAAATAGAGCTTTCTTTTGGTGGTATTTGATCACCCCTGCGGTTTTTTTTTTTGCGCTATAAACAAAATAAGAGTGACAATTTTTTTTTTAAAAAACGCATTATTTTTTAGATTTTGCAATAATAAAAATCCCCCAAAATATATAAAAAAACATTTTTTTTCCCTCAGTTTAGGCCGATACATATTCTTCTACATATTTTTGGTAAAAAAAATCGCAATAAGCATTTATTGATTGCTTTGCGCAAAAGTAATAGCGTTTACAAAAAAATATATATATATATATTATTTTTTATTCTATTCTGTTCTATTGTTACGCTATGCTATTCTATTCTATTTTTTTCTATTCAAATTTGAATTCATTCTATATGAATTTCAAATTTCAGAAGATGGCTATATATAAATATTATATATATATATATATATATATATATATATATATATATGTGTGTATATACTTATATATATATATATATAGCCATCTTCTGAAAATTGAAATTCATATAGAATAAATTAAAATTTAAATAGAAAAGATTAGAATAATAAAGAGTAGAATAGAATAGAATAACAATAGAACAGAATAGAATACAATAATATATATATATATATATATATATATATATATATATATATATATATATATATATATATATATATATATATATATATATTTTTTTTTTTTTTCTGATCTGATCTATTGTTTTTCTAAGATATTATTTTCTATTCTATTTCAATTCAATTTCATTCTATATGAAATTCAAATTTCGGAATTTTTTTATTTATATATATATATATATATATATATATATATATATATATATATATATATATATATATATATATATATATATATATATATATATATATATATATATATATAGATATTTATTGATATATAACCATCTATTGAAATTCAAAATTCATATAGAATGAATTCAAATTTGAATAGAAAAAAAATAGGACAGAATACAATAAAATATAATATATACACATTATATTTTACTCAATTCTGTTCTATTGTTTTTCTAGTCTATTTTCTATTTCTAGTCTAATCTTTTCTATTCAAATTCAAATTCATTCTATATGAAATTTGAATTTCGGAAAATAGTTATTTATATATATATATGTATATACACATATATATATATATATACATACATATATATATATATATATATATATATATATATATATATATATATATATATATATATATATATATATATATATATATATATATATATATATATAAAACCATCTTTTGAAATTCGAAATTCATATAGAATTAATTCAAATTTGAATAGAAAAGATTAGAATAGAAAAACTATAGAACAGAGAAGAATCTAATATATATTATATTTTATTCTATACTGTTCTATTGTTTTTCTAGTCTATTTTCTTTTCTTTTCAATCTTTTCATTCTATATGAAATTCGAATTTCAGAAAATGGTTATATATATATATATATATATATATATATATTTTTTTTTTTTTTTCGATCTAATCTATTGTTTTTCTAAGATATTATTTTCTATTCTATTTAAATTCGATTTCATTCTATATGAAATTCGAATTTCGAAAAATGGTTTTATATATATATATTAGATATTTATTAATATGTAACCATCTATTGAAATTCAAAATTCATATAGAATGAATTCAAATTTGAATAGAAAAGATTAGAATAGAAAAAAAATAGAACAGAATAGAATAAAATTCTACATTCTATATTTTACTCAATTCTGTAATTCTGTTTTATTGTTTTTCTAGTCTATTTTCTATTTTCTATTTCTAGTCTAATCTTTTCTATTCAAATTCGAATTCATTCTATATGAAATTCGAATTTCGAAAAATGGTTTTATATATATATATATATATATATATATATATATATATATATATATATATATATATATAAAAAATATTTATATATATATAACCATCTTTTGAAATTCTAAATTCATATAAAATGAATTCAAATTCGAACAGAAAAGATTAGAATAGAAAAACAATGGAACAGAAAATAATCTAATATATATATTATATTTTATTCTATTCTGTTCTATTGTTTTTCTAGTCTATTTCCTTTTCTATTCAAATTCGAATTCATTCTATATGAAATTCGAATTTCGGAAAATGTATATATATATATATATATATATGTATATAAAATATTTATATATATATATATATAACCATCTTTTGAAATTCGAAATTCATATAGAATGAATTCAAATTCGAATAGAAAAGATTAGAATAGAATAGAAAAAAAAATAGAACAGAATAGAATAAAATATAATATATATATACACATTATATTTTACTCAATTGTGTTCTATTGTTTTTCTAGTCTATTTTCTATTTATAGTCTAATTTTTTCTATTCGAATTAATTCTATATGAAATTCAAATTTCGGAAAATGGTTTTATATATATATATATATATATATATATATATATATATATATATATATATATATATATATATATATATATATATATATATATATATATATATATATATATATATATTAGATATTTATCTATATATACCCATCTATTGAAATTCAAAATTCGTATAGAATGAATTCACATTAAAATAGAAAAGATTAGAATAGAAAAAAAAATAGAACAGAATAGAATAAAATATAATATATATACACATTATATTTTACTCAATTCTGTTCTATTGTTTTTCTATATTCTATTTCTAGTCTAATCTTTTCTATTCAAATTCATTCTATATGAAATTTGAATTTCGGAAAATGGTTTTATATATATATAAATATATCAACGGATCCGCGCTTACAGACTAACTTACACCTGCAGCCCCCCTAGGTGAAACGGGGGCACCTATGTGATCCCCCAAAAAAATACAGATCAAAGTATAGGGAGTGGCGCTGTGTCACGAGTGTGACTAAAAATTAACAAAACTTCAAGTGCATAAATTAATTATTATTTAAAATTAAAAAAAAAATTTGGTATGATCCAGAAATTTCTTACAGGAATTTCTGTTCTTATTTTAGTGAAAACACCTTAATAAGTGAAAAAAATACTACTATATGTGCAAAAAAATCGCAAATATTAAACGACACCATTAAATAACATAAATACATCTTCTCATTAATAAATATAAAGTGATAAGTGCCAGAAGCAGTGGTTGTCAACCAATAGTGCATAAATGTGCAATAATCATACGCAATAATAAATCATTAATAGTGTGTCAAAATCGCAACTAAGTATCAAAAAGCCATATGTTGTTTAGTGCAAAAATGTTCATAACAATTGTGCAGAAAGTTCTTCTTTGGTGATAAAGTGCCGTGCTTTAACAACTGGTAGTCCCCCCAATGTGGTTGCACTCACCGGAGCGCTCCACCCCTGCAGGGGTACGAGCGTATACTGTTGGTCCTGTTACTCCAGTCCTGTGGATGCCAGTTTCCTTCCACGCGTCCCAATCCCAAAAGGCAGCTGTTTACACACAGGGAGGTGGGGACTTCCTGTCCCTTGATGTATTAAAGGTCCCCACTGGATATCCACTTAATTGTTAAAAATATTAAAAGAAAGGTATCCACATAGCGTGATTCTGTTTAAAAATGTATTCATTTATTTAGATAAAAAACAGTTCAGTCAAAATAGGCTGATATCACACTAGCGGTTTAAAAAGTATATATGTATTTCCAAGTGGGAGAGAGAGCTCACAGTCTCCTATATTCTCCCCGTAATCTGGGGCCGCAGCGTCAGCGTGAACCGCCGCTTGCGTTCCACCGGTCGAATATCCGGAACCACGATCCGCGGAAATGACGTTGTGCGTGCCAAGATAGTCCCGCCTTACGCGTTTAGTCACACGGACCTCATCGGAGGCGCTGCCATCTTGGCACTCCCAACGTTCTTTATCGAGGGTGTAGCTATAGCTGCGGCCAATCAGATCCCGTCTATCGAAACCACACGTCCAGCGGCCTGATCTAGTAATTTAGTTGCTAGGTAGATTAGGCCTACAGAAAATGATGTAATGATGGGAAATCCTATAGGAGCATAGCCTAGCTCCGTTACGCCCTCTACTGGTATACCCAAGCCAAATACTACAGTAGCCGCAGCGATAACCTACACTAATAAATACACCACAGCATAAATATTATACAAACTCATTAATATACAGTTATATTCCTATTGCAATAAAAGTGAATGTTTTAAACCATTCATAAAGACACCATGTGTTACAATATTCTCAAGAGGTACGAGCTTAATAGAAATTCTTATTTCATCTTAAATTCCAGGGAAAAAACTATCAAACAATTAAGATAAAAATAAAAAATATTAAAAATAAAAATAAAAATAAAAAATAAAAAATTATAATAAAAAATATTAAAAACTTTTTAATTTAAGTTTTTATTATAAAAATGGATAAAAAATATTTCTTGTGCTTAATGAAAACTCTGACCATACCCGTGTGTTAAAGAAAGGGTAGACAGAGATATAAAAGACAGAGAGTTTCATAGATAAGAGGCCTTAGATCCGTTTATAAATGAGTAATCCTCAATTATTATTCTATACTCAGACTTCTGGGGATTCCTATGAGCAAAAGGTAGACTAGAATATGTGTGGGGTATATTTAATCACATGAAAAATTGGATTAAATATACGGGAAAGAATAATGCTTATATTATTGTGTTTATATCAAATTAAGAATTATTAAATTATTAAATATCAAATATTTATATTATTGTATTATATATTATTAAATCTACAAAGGATTAAAAAATTATTAAAAAATAAGATATACTAAAATAGGGAACTCAAAATCATGTGTGATGTACATATTCCTATCTTATACATATGTGAAAATTATTTGTGGGATCTCTGATATATAAGCAAATCGTAAAAATCTATTAATTAAGTGGATATCCAGTGGGGACCTTTAATACACCAAGGGACAGGAAGTCCCCACCTCCCTGTGTGTAAACAGCTGCCTTTTGGGATTGGGACGCGTGGAAGGAAACTGGCATCCACAGGACTGGAGTAACAGGACCAACAGTATACGCTCTTACCCCTGCAGGGGTGGAGTGCTCCGGTGAGTGCAACCACATTGGGGGGAGTACCAGTTGTTAAAGCACGGCACTTTATGACCAAAGAAGAACTTTCTGCACAATTGTTATGAACATTTTTGCACTAAACAACATAATGCTCTTTGATACTTAGTTGCGATATATATATATATTAGATATTTATCTATATATAACCATCTATTGAAATTCAAAATTCGTATAGAATGAATTCAAATTTGAATAGAAAAGATTAGAATAGAAAAAAAATAGAACAGAATAGAATAAAATATAATATATATACACATTATATTTTACTCAATTCTGTTCTATTGTTTTTCTAGTCTATTTTCTATTTATAGTCTAATCTTTTCTATTCGAATTAATCCTATATGAAATTCGAATTTCGGAAAATGGTTTTATATATATATATATATATATATATATATATATATATATATATATATATATATATATTAGATATTTATCTATATATAACCATATATATAGAATTGTTATTTTCCAATCTATTTTCAAATTCAAATTTATACTATTCGAAATTTGAATTTCAGTAGATGGTCATATTCTGTTGTATTTTATTAAATTCTATTAAATTCTATTCTATTCTTTACAATTCTTTTATGTTTATTCTATTGTTTTATTATTTTATATTCTATTTTATTGTATTCTTTTTTAGAAATCAATTTATATTTTTTCTAATTCGATTCGAATTTGTTTTCGAATTCGAGTCGAATAGATTTCGAATTTGTTTTCGAATTGAATATATTTCGAATTCGATTCGATTTTCGTCCGTGGGTTTTCGATTTGAAACATTTCGGATTCGTTTAAATTCATTAGTATTGTAATTCGGTATTTCGGATGCATCCGAATGTCCGAATAATGAAAATTTCGTCCGAATTTTGATTCAGAACTAAACGAAATGCACATGTCTAGCCTTCATTATGAGCCCATGTGACAGGGTGATAATACAAGAAAATATTACAGCGCACACATGCAAGTGGACACTAATGAGAGGTACTTGATCTCCCAGTCTATGGATAGTGTAGGACCCACTAATTATGGGGTACTTTGACGCAGTAAGTGGGCTTAGCACCATATAGCAATATGGTGTGACCAAATCCCCATATTTTTTGATAATGTTTTTTGAAAATGTTTAGGTGTTTTTAAACTAGCCTTGCTGGAGGTAAATGTTTTTTGCATGTGTGCGCTGTAATATTTTCTTTTATTGTATGGACTTATGGCTGCACCATCTTTAATGCATCTTTTAGGGTGTGCCCTCAAATATCTTGTTTGTATATTGTATGGATTCTGACCAAATCCCTTTGGGTGAGGAGCACCCCACTCCCTCATCAAGTACCTCTCATTAGTGTCCACTTGTGTCATGGGTGGAGACCTCAAGATTCTCCCATTTAGAAGAGTGTTTTGCTCTCATGATTCAGAGATGCAGGATCTCCCAGTCTATGGATAGTGTAGGACCCACTAATTATGGGGTACTTTGACGCAGTAAGTGGGCTTAGCACCATATAGCAATAAGGTGTGACCAAATCCCCATATTTTTTTATAATGTTTTTTTGAAAATGTTTAGGTGTTTTTAAACGAGCCTTGCTGGAGGTAAATGTGTTTTTTGCATGTGTGCGCTGTAATATTTTCTTCTATTGTATGGTCTTATGGCTGCACCATCTTTAATGCATCTTTTAGGGTGTGCCCCCCCAAATATCTTGTTAGGGTGATACAGACGCACAATTGGTCAGCAGAGTATTGTCAACACATATCAGGTAGTGCTTAAACAAGGACCTACATGTCAGGATCACCAAGTATTGTTTAATGAAAGTCAAAAATGTAAAAATAATAAAACATACAGTAGTTTGAAATGATGGTAAAATGTTAAAAAAGTTATGAGATTTTAGTGATTGTATTTACATATACTTTAATCTGTTCCCATCCACGCTATAGCCAAATAACGACTACAGCGCGGATCTACTTTGCCGGAAGGGCGTCAATAGACGTTCTCCCCTTTACACGCTCCCTGTGCACCCCCTGCAGGCTGCATGTGGCACGTGCTGTGATCACCGAGTCAATGAGACTCGAGTGATCACAGATCGGAGTAAGGGGCTGATCCCAGCCCCTTACCACATGATCAGCTGTCAACCAATGACAGATGATCACGTGATGTAAACAGAAGATCTGTAATCTTTTTTTTTTCTCCTCCCACTGACAGCGGGAGGAGAAAAAAAAGACGATCACCGGCTTCTGTATAAGGAACATCGGTCCTGAAGAGGAGGAGGCACAGCCGCCTCATCTGTGCCAACCAGTACCGCCTACCAGTGCCACCTGCCAGTGCCCACACAGTGCATATTAGTGCCCCCCAGTGTATATCAGTGCCACCAATCAGTGCCAACTATTAATTCCCAGGAGTGCCACCTATCAATGCCCAACAGTGGTGCCAATCAATGCCTCATCAGTGCCACCTAGCAGTGCTGCATATCAGTGTCACCTACCAGTCCCCATCACTGCCCATCACTGCCATCCATTAGTGTCCATCACTGCCACCTATCAGTGCCAGCTATCACTGCCAGCTATCAGTGCCACCTATCAATGCCGTTTAGTGCCGCCCATCAGTGCCCACCAGTGCCACCTCATCAGTGCCCACCAGTGCCACACTATCGGTACCCATCAGTGCAGCCTCATCAGCGTACATCAGTGCAGCCTCGTCGTCAGCATACATCAATGAAGGAGAAAAATTACCTGTTTGCAAAATTTTATAACAAAATATAAAACTCTTGTATTTTTTTCAACACTTTTGGTCTTTATTTTTTTAGCAAAAAAATAAAAAACCCAGAGGTGATCAAATACCACCAAAAGAAAGCTCTATTTGTGGGAAAAAAAACTATAAAAATGTCATTCGGGTACAGTGTAGAATGACCGCGCAATTGTCATTCAAAGTGTGTCAGTGCTGAAAGCTAAAAATTTGTCTGGGCAGGAGGTGGGGTTAAGTGCCCAGTAAGGAAGTGGTTAAAGTAGCTCTAAAGCCTGAGCATTTTTTTACCTTAATGCATTTCTTACATTAAGGTAAAAAATGTTTAGACAACAGTGTGCCCCTCACCCTTTTCTTATACTTACCTAAGCCCTCATGCAATCCTGTGTAGTGCCCATCTGTAGTGGCTCTCTCCTTCTCCCTACTCTCACAGGATTGGCTGAGAGCAGCAGGAACCATTGCCTCTTGCTGCTGCTAGTCAAATTCTGTGATGAGGGAGCAGGGGGCAAGGCCGAGCTGCCCTGTCTGTATCTATAGATACAGTCAGCATGGCTCAGAAGCAAGACTGATGGTGTGCCACTATAGGAATTAGCTTCCTATAGAGGATGAGCCAGGAGTACCGCGGAGACGCGAGAAGAGGAGATTTGGAGCCCCTCTGTGCAATTCAGAGGGGGTCGGGGTCACCGTTACGTAACCCTGCCCACTTCAGACGTCACGGGGAATGCCACAGGGAAGTCCCCGTCAAGTCCTCGTGCGTCAGAGGGGGGCGGGGTCACCGGGTGGCCCCACCCCCATTATTTAAGAACCGTCAGAAGAGGAGAAGCGTCACACAGCGGGAGCCTCCCTCCATGCCATCATGGATGCGGAGCGGCCCAAGGAGAAGAAGGGAAGAAGACGCTGACGCCGCAGAGGAAGATGCCAGACGAGAACACCAGAGGAAGAACCAGAAGAACCAGAAGAACCAAAAGAACCAGAAGAAGAAGAAGATGGAGGAAGATACCGAAGGAAGATAGAAGAAAGAAGATAGAAGAAAGAAGAAGCATTTAAATAAAGGAATTGTCAAAAACTGTCTCTTGTCATTTTTAACATTTTTGACACTTTTTTAGTGAAATGGTATGGTACCCCCTTACCATTTCACACAGGGGGGAGGGCCGGGATCTGGGTGTCCCCTTTGTTAAAGGGGGCTTCCAGATTCCGATAAGCCCCCCACCCGCAGACCCCCACAACCACCGGCCAAGGGTTGTGGGGATGAGGCCCTTGTCCCCATCAACATGGGGACAAGGTGTTTTGGGGGGCTGCCCCAAAGCACCCTCCCAATGTTGAGGGTATGTGGCCTGGTACGGTTCAGGAGGGGGGGGCGCTCTCTAGTCCCCTGCTCTTTTTCTGTGGCCTGCCAGGTTGCGTGCTCGGATAAGGGTCTGGTATGGATTTTAAGGGGGACCCCAAAACATTTTTTTTTCTTTTAATTTTGGCCGGGGTTCCCCTTAATATCCATACCAGACCTGAAAGGCCTGGTATGGAATTTAGGGGGACCACCCACATCATTTTTTTTTCAATTTTGGTTTGGGGTTCCCCTGTTGGGAATTCCCATGCCATTTTTATCAATGAACTTTTATGTGTATTGTCGGACCGGCAATTCATTAATAGTCGCAAGTAGTTTAAATTACTTTTTTTCCTTTGAAATGTCATTTTGGTGTCAGACTGTTCTAAACATGAGAAACATGCGCCCCTTTACAGGCATACTATAGACACCCCCCAGGTATGAAATTTAAAGGGATATTACACTTTTATTGTTTCACTTTAAGCATTATTAAAATCACTACTCCCGAAAAAATGGGCGTTTTTAAAACTTTTTTTTGCATTGATCCATGTCCCCTGGGGCAGGACCCTGCTCCCCAAACACTTTTTATGACAATACCATGACTATAAGCCTTTAAAATTAGCACTTTTGATTTCTCCCATAGACTTTTAAAGGGTGTTCTGTGGCATTCGAATTTGCCGCGAACACCCGAAATTGTTCTCTGTACGGCGAACTGGCGAATAGCCGATGTTCGAGTCGAACATGAGTTCGACTCGAACTCAAAGCTCATCCCTACTCCTGAAACCTGCACTATGCACTGTACATTACATATTCTTGACACCTGCATTTTGTACATTATATACACCTGAAACCTGTACTTTGTATGTTAAATACTTTTGACCCCTGTGCTGTGTAGGTTTTAAACCCTTCTATCTCCTTCTTCTGTTCATGTCCCCAATTCAGCTAGGAATTTTGCATCTGTAGTGGCAACTCTGCACATGCTCAGGTTTCAGTGAGTTTTATGCTGCAAATTTCCTCCCTATCACATTTGAGCTGCCCATGTGACTACAGAGTCACACATGTGGCTTATACACAGCCGTAAATGACATCCCACCCCCTCCCTCCTCCCTCACATCATTTTATTTCCACAAAAAAATACAGATTTGATTTCAAATATACAGTATATTTGTATGCCAATTCAAAACAGTTTATTTATATTATTTTTACCCTGTATTTCAAAGGCTGTTTTTTCTATTGTGAACATGTGACCAGCATCAGAAGGCTAGAAGCTCCTCCTGTTTATGTTTCCCTGCAGACAGGCTGGGACAGAGCTGGGTCATCTGACAGCTCTATATAGTATCAATTAGGAAAAAGGTACTTAGATTTTTTTTTTAATTAAAATAATTACAGTGGCATCATCCACATACAAGAATAGAAGAGACAATGTAAATCAAACAATGTGTGATTAGTACCACTTTAAAGACTCATCTACCTTACCAACCACTAGATGTCTGCCACCCCTCTCTAACAATCTTTCCACTGGCTTCCAGTGAATTAAATTCAAAATACTAAAAACCAGGGTTACACTGATACATTTTTTTAGTGGCGAGTACGAGTACCGATACTTGTACTGTACTCAAGTACTTGATACCGAGTACTATTCCTTTGCACAAGTACCCATGCAAATGCTTAGTACCAGCACCAATATCAATACTGGTATCGGTATTGGTGCAACCCTACTAACAACAACATACAACATACGCTGCCCAGAGCTACATCACCAACCTTGTCTCCAATTATCACCCAAGTCATCCTCTCCACTCCTCCCAACACCTGCTTTCAAGCTCTCTTGTCTCCTCCTCTCATGCTTGTCTCTAGGACCTTTCCAGAGCCTCCCCCATCCTCTGGAACTCTCTGCCTCTCTAGCTATCTAGCTATACCCTACTCTCGTTACCTTTAGGCAATCCCTGGAAATTCATCTCTTCCAGGAAGCCTATTATGCCCACAACTAACCAAACTGTTTTCACTTCCATTAGCTCATCCCCCACAGTCATAAGCTTTTTTACTACTTGCCCCACCCTATTAGATTGTAAGCGCTTATGAGCAGGATCCCCTTAACCCTCTAATATTCTATTGTATTGTAACTGTACTGTCTCCCTTTAGATTGTAAAGTGCTGAGCAAACAGTTGTGTTGATATAAATCCTGTATAATAATAATAATAATAATAAAAATGATGAATTTGTTACAAGGTATGTCTACACCTGTTAATTACCATTTTTTTCAGTTGACATTTTTATAAGGGTATGCATTTTCCTATTGTGTATGTTTTGCATGAGTAATTTTGCTTTTTCTAATGAGTCAATAACCTATTGTATTTAAATATTGTTCTGCAAATGTAATTTCAAATGCTTTTGTGTTAATGTCATTTTCACGCTATTGCATATTATTCAATCAAATATATGTTATTTTACATTCAATTGCTTTACTCTTTAATTATTCTCTGTGAATAATTGACACTACATATAGAGAAAAATATTTGCACTTTATCTCTTGCATATGCATTCTATTTTTTTCTTGTCTGAAACTCATAGCAAAAAGTCCTGAAAGAAAAATGGTTGTTCTTCTGCCCCCAAGGTGCATTTAGCTGAAGAAAATATATATATACCTTATGATATAAGGTAGTGAAAATCAGCTGATGAAAATATATACCTTATGATAAGGTAGTGAAAAGAATGGTACCTTAACCACTTCAATACAGGGCACTTATACACCTTCCTGCCCAGACCAATTTTCAGCTTTCATTATGTCGCAGTTTGAATGACAATTGCGCGGTCATCCATCACTGTACCCAAACTAAATTTGTATCATTTTGTTCCCACAAATAGAGCTTTCTTTTGGTGGTATTTGATCACCTCTGCGGTTTTTATTTTTTGTGAAACAAATAAAAAAAGACCGAAAATTCTGAAAAAAATAAAAGTTTTGCTTTTGTTTTTGTTTAAAAATTTTGTAAAGAAGTAAGTTTTCTCTTTCACTGATGGGCACTGATAAGGCAGCAGTGACGGGCACTGATAAGGCGGCAGCGATGAGGTGGCACCAATGAGCGGGCACTGACGGGCACTGACGATGGGCACTGATATGCGGCACTGATGGGCACTGGTAGGCGGCACTGATGGGTGGCACTGATATGCAGCACTGATGGGCATTGATAGGCGGCACTGATGGGCACTTATGGGTGGCATTGGGTGGCACTGGTGGGCACTGATGGGCACTGTTAGGCAACACTTATGGGCACTGAAAGGCTGCACAGATAGGTTTTTATGGGTGGCACTGGTGGGCACTGATAGGCGGCACTGGTGGGCACTGATAGGCGGCACTGATGGGCACTGATATGCGGCACTGATGGGCAATGATACGCAGCACTGATGGGCATCCCTGGTGGCACTGGCAGTGGTAGGCATGAGAGTGGGCACTGATTGGCAGCTGCCTGGGCATTGATTGGCAGCTGCCTTTGTACAGATCAGTATTTCCCTGGGGGTCTAGGGGGCATACCTGGTGGTCCAGTGTGTCTGGTTTCCCTGGTGGTCCTGGGTGGCTTCCCTGGTGGTCCTGGGCGGCTTCCCTGGTGGTCCTGGGTAGGATCCGAGGGGGGGCTGTGCTGATAAACAATCAGCACAGACCCCCCTGTCAGGAGAGCAGCTGATCGGCGCTCCTCTACTCACGTCTGTCAGACGTGAGTGAGGAAAAGCCGATCACCGGCTCTTCCTATTTACATCGTGATCAGCCGTGATTGGACATGGCTGATCATGTGGTAAAGGGTCTCTGTCAGAGACTCTTTACCTAGATCGGTGTTGCGGGGTGTCAGACTGACACCCCGCAACAACGATCGCCGCGATGCGCGCCCCCGGGGGCGCGGAGCAGCTCAATATCCTGAGGACGTCATATGACGTCCAGTCAGGATATTGAAACCACTTTGCCGACGTCATTTTGCTATATGGCGGGCGGCAAGTGGTTAAGGCACACAATAATGTAATAAACAGACTGCAGGTCATTTTAAACATCTCTTCCTCAATAGTTCACCTGATTAACATTCACTATACTATCCACAAGATTCACACTGATACTGCTGATATGTTGATATTTGTCAGTATGAAAACGGAATCTCTCACCGTTTTACTATTTCTAGTGTATATTTCAAATGCAGAAACAGTATTAGAATATTGGAAACAGGCTGCCATGTACATTGATTGAATAGAGAAATAGAGAAATCACGACAATGTGAATTGCACATATCAAGAGCAGGTAGGCAGAGGCCTGTCATAACCAACTGGTACTGATAGACACACTAGTTATGGCACACAAATATATCACTGCAATAGCAAAATGAGAGTAATATTAGGGCCATAAAAGTAGGCAGAAACCAAGAGGGGGGGGATGGAGATAATGGCCAGGGGAAATTCACAACCCACGCTATTAGCTAAGCCATTGTAGTCATTATAGTGAGCGACGATCAAAGTTCCTCAGCAGGCATGATTGAAGATGGATTTACCTCAAGGGACACTATTTGTTTATTTTTTAATAAAAGAATTGTCAAAAATGTGTCTCTTATGTTTATGACTTTTTGCCACTTTTTGGTGAATGGGTAGAGGTACTATGTACCCGATACCCATTTGCATAGGGGTATGGGATTTGGGGGCCCCTTGTTAAAAGGGGCTTTAAGATTCTGCCTTAAGATTCCGCTTTAAGCCCCCTGCCTGTAGACAACCACCGGGCACGGTTGTGGGGATGAGGCCCTTGTCCCCATCAACAAAGCACCCAACCCCCCATGTTGAAGGCATGTGCACAGGTATGGTTCGGGGAGGGGGCACTCGCTTATCACCCTCCTTTCCTGACCTGCCAGGCTGCATGCCCAGATAAGGCTCTGGTATGAATATTGAGGGGGACCCCACACATTTTCTTCTTAATTTTTTTAGTAGATGGGGGCCGGCAATTGTAACTGCGGGTCATTTTAAATGGGTTTTTCCTTTTTTTTTTTTTTTTTTTAGAATTATCATTTTTACTCCAGCTTGTTTCATGTATGCTACAGATGCGCCACTTTACTGACCCATTAAGGGACCCCCAGGCACTATATTTAAAGGATTTTTTCATTTGTATTGTTGCACTTTAAGTATAATTAAAATCTCTGCTCCTAAAAAAATGATCGTTTAAAAAAAATATATATATATTGATACATGTCCCACATGGCAGTACCCAGACCCCATACCCCTTTTATGGCCAATTACTTGCACATAAGTCTTCAAAATGGGCACTTGATTCTTCCCGTTTGACTTCCCATAGACTTCAATGGAGTTCACCGTTCGTGTTAGATCATTTCCCCTGTTAGGGAGTTCTTCTGTGAACTGAACAGGGGGTTGTTCGGCCCATCCCTACTCATCTCCAGGACTACTCCCAACCATGGAACTCTACCTCAATCTGTTTGCCTATCTCCTACTCTGGCTGCCTTTGGGTGATTCCTGAAAAGCTATCTCTTCAGAAAAGCCTATCACGTCTTCAACTAACTGAACTTTTATCACTTCCATCAGCTCATTCCCCACTGTTATAATCTTTTGTACCACTTGCCCCACCCCGTTAGATTGTAAACTTTTATGAGCAGGTCCCTCTAAACCCTCTTGCATTTTATTGTACTGTAACTGTACTGTCTCCCTTTAAATTGTAAAGTGCTGTGAAAATTGTTAGCGCTATATAAATCCTGTATAATAATAATATTAGTAATAAAGATGAGACAAAGGCAGTGTCTATTTATTTCTACAAACACGTGTCCTTTCTCCCTGACAAATGCTTTGCTACCCAAATGGGGCATACATTCTTGTAAGAGTGAACTGGAGGGAACAAAAGTCTCTCTCATATCTTATTACATGCCTAGTTCAAGTCAGTTACCACTTTTCCTCACACTATTTCATACCCTGTTCCCACACTTTAAAGGGACTGCCCCCTAATATAGCATTAGGACTGATTCACATCTGTGCAGGTTGCAGTTTGCTTATTGCAGGTGCGTTTTGCATTTTTCAATACACGCTTCTGATCTATTGAAGTCTATGGAACCAAAAACCAGAAAAAAGTCCCTGGCCATTTCCATAAAATGCATAGATGTGAACTACATTCATAAACCATGTTAAACTGTAGTGTGTTTCTGCAAAACTGAAAATGCACTAAAAAATGCATAGGTGTGAACCAGGCCTTAAGGCGGCTATGCATGTCCCAGTTTTTTTGTTCAGCCAGCCAATTGAAAAAAAACTGAACTGACTTCTCAATCCATTCGAGGTGTATTGGAAAATCTTTCCTGCTCTCACCTTTTGCAGCTAAGAACAGAGATTATGTGATAGGTTTGCACCATGTCTAATCTATTAATACTATTAGACTTTTTTGAAAATTAATTGTGCTCTGGGTTGCCTTTGTCACATCTGAAACGCTGAATGTGAACCTACAGGATTCTGCAGTTCAGAACCTGAAAGTCCCATTCTCCTTTTCCTGGCAACATTACACTTTACCACACCTGGGGATTAAACTCACTTCAAACCATGCTACACTATATAAAGCAAATGATGCCCCCTCTTCACTTAATTGTTGGAAGAAATTAATGTATGGTCCACTCACTCTCTCCTGTGGATGGCTTGAATTGCTGTGAATGACTTTGCTACTCAAAGTCTTATATTACTTTTGAATATTACCTAGTAACATCAAAACCTCTAACAGACATCTAGCATGGATCCCGCTGATGAAGATACAATGTTTCCCTTGTATCGACACGTGTAGGGGAGGGGATTGGACGGCGCAGGAGACAGCTGGTCCACCTTATTGAGTAGGAGCACACAATCTCATCCACAGCTTGGCAATATTAAGGTATGCTATAGAGCAGTGCACTAAAGCACCAGACCCATGTGTGTACCCTATAATAGGGCTTTGTTTGTAGTAAATAAAATCTTTTAAAACAATATCACACTATGGAGTTTCTTTTTGATATTTATATGTGAGGAGGCTACATATTTGAGCAGTGTTTGGACCTTCCTGACCTGGAATCCATTTTGATGATTCATAAGCATGTATTGACCAAACTTAATTGCGAGGTCATGCGCTCTGAGCGGCCATTACCTTAGATGGGAGCACCTGAGTGTAATTACTGCTGCAGATCGCTATATTCACAGTCACCTATCAAGTCACGTTTATTATTGCTGTATTAAGGACACTGAAAACTGATCCAGGGTGGTCAGAGTATCACAGACTTATATGCACTTGAGCACTTTATGGATCACTTTTGTATCAATATTTATATTTTATGAAATGTGTGTATATTCACACTATATGATGTTGAAAGCTGAATGACGACTTTAGTCGCTTACATATTATTATTATTTTCTTGGATTCGATTTATAGGCACATTACTTTAATGAACAATTTTGTTTTTTAGGTTTTTGCTGCAGGTTCAGCAGGTCATTAAGGGGATAGCGCAGCACATGATTTATTTATTTATCTGAGACATCCAGCTTGATTGGGCAAATTGCAACTAGACTTGTGTTATTCGTTTTATTCTGATTGAAATTCAGACAAATTTTTCAATATTTGAAAATTCGGATACATCCTATCACAGTAGGAACAAACTTTAATTAATCCAAAGTAGTTTTTAACAAAACTAAATGTTGTTCGAATTTGAAAATAATTTGAAATCGAAACAGATTTGAAAACAAATTTGAAATGTAAACATATTGCTGACTATTGCTGATTTTCTTCAAAAACTGTGTGCAAGTGTACCTAAAAGAATTGATGCTGTTTTTAAGGATATTCAAGTATTGATTCATGTTAAATTTTCTTCTGTTCGCTCCCTCTGCAAATTGATGAAAATGACCAAGCAAAATATATATTTTTCAAAGCATTCTTACTTTATATTATTTCTTCACATCTGCCTAAAACTTTTGCACAATTCTTTAAATAGAGACAGCAAAATGTTGAAGTCAGATATTTCTTTTATAACTTAAAAAACTTCACATATTCTGAATAAACATTATTAGTACAAAGAAGATTAACATGCAGAAAATCAAACTGTCAATATTTCTGGGTGAATGAAAAATGTTAGCATCATTTGTATCCAGATCAACATATATGCCTTTTATAACCTAGAACCCATATTTTTTTTGTTTCAATTCTTTGGTTAAAGGTTTAGGCTGATCATAGATGGTGCGATTTTCTTTTCTGCAACCACGGGTTTCAGGAAAGAACATTACTTGGTTACCCCATCAATGCAGTCAGAGTTGATGGGGGATTCCATACTGTGAAGCTATTATTTTCTCCTTGTGGGGGGTAGACATGTGCAGTTTGTTTCATTCTGAATTGAAATTCGGACAAATTTTCATTATTTAAAAATATATTCGGATGTATTCCAATTTCCAAATTACAATAGTTTTCAAATCAATTTCGAGTAGTTTTTAAATTCTAATAGTTTTCAAATGTTAATAGTTTTCCAATTTCCAAAGAGAATAAAATAGAATAGAAAATAAAGGAATAGAATAGAAAAAAATATAATAGAATAGAAAAGAATATAACAGAAAAAATAAAAGAATAGAATATAATAGAGTAAAATAGAAAAATAAAAGAACAAAATAGAATAGAATATAAACAAATAGAATAGAATTTAAAAAATGAATAAAACAGAATATAACCATCTTCTGAAATTCGAGTTTAAAATAGAATAAATTTGAATTTGAATACATAAGAAAAGAAAAGAATAAAAAAAGAATAGAATAGAAAAAAGGATAGAATATATTATAATAGAATAGAAAAGAATACAATAAAAAAAATGGAATAGAATAAATTAGAATATAACCCTTTCCCAAAATTAAAATATAATCAATTCAAATTTCTATAGAATAGAACAGAATAGATTAGAATGTAATAGAAAATAACAGAATAGCATAGAAAAAAATTACAGTAGAATAGAATAGAAAGAATATAGCCATCTTCCAAATTTTGAATAGAATACATGTGAATAGAAAGGAATAGAATACAATAGACTAGGATAGAATAGAATAGAATAGAAAATATAATAATAGAATAGAAAAGAATAAAATAGAATAAACAAATAGTACAAGAAAAGAATAAAAAAAAACCAATAGAATAGACTAGAAAGAATATAACCATTTCCCAAAATTCAATATAATCAATTTGATTTGAATAGAATAGAACATAATAGATTAGAATATGAAGATGGTTATGTTGTTTCTATTCTATTCTTTTCTATTCTGTTGTGTTTTTTTTTCTATAATAATCTGTTATTTTCTATTCTATTCTAATCTATTTTTTTCCATTCTATTCAAAATTGAACTTTATTCTATTAGAATTTTGGGAAATTGTTAAATTATTTCTATTCTATTGTTTTTTTAATTATATTATTTTCTATTCTATTTTTTTTTATTTGAATTTCAGAAGATGGTTATATTCTTTCTTTTTTATTCTATTCTTTTATTATTCTTTTTTTTATTCTATTTGTTTCTATACTATTCTGTTCTGTTTTACTCTATTATATTCTATTCTTTTAGTTATATTCTTTTCTATTCTATTATATGTTTTCTTTTTTATTCCTTTTTTCTATTCTATTTTATTCTCAAAACTATTCAAATTCGAAAACTATTCAAATTCGAAAACTTTTCAAATTCAAATTTGAAAACTATTCAAGTTCGAAAACTATTTGAAAATGATTTTAAAACTATTCGAATCGATTCAAATTTGATTTCTGAACATTTAAATAGATTTGAATATGAATAAAAAGGAATTAAACTGATTAAACAAATTTAACTAAACAAATTTATGTAAATAATGAATTGACACGAAACAAAACATTTTTTCATTCTGCATATGTCTAGTGGGGGGGTTGCCATTCCTACTGGGAGAACACAGTGATTATTGCTATAGCAGCTGGCAATAATTGCATTAAAAATCAGACATGCTGGTTGTACCCAAGTTGATCAATGGAATGACTTGGGTATAATCATCCTGTCCACAGAGGGTTCAAATCTTGGCTAGTCCCTGCTGAACCAGCCAAGATTTAAACCATCTATGTCTGGCTTTACTGTAAGTACAAATAGAGAACAATACAGTCATATAACTTTTATGGCAAATGTAGGTAGAACTTGCAAGTAACGCAGGAAAGACACAGTTTGACAACAACAACAAACAACAGTGGCATACATACATACAGTGGGGACGGAAAGTATTCAGACCCCCTTAAATTTTTCACTCTTTGTTATATTGCAGCCATTTGCTAAAACCATTTAAGTTCATTTTTTTTCCTCATTAATGTACACACAGTACCCCATATTGACAGAAAAACACAGAATTGTTGACATATTTGCAGATTTATTAAAATAGAAAAACTTAAATATCACATGGCCCTAAGTATTCAGACCCTTTGCTGTGATACTCATATATTTAACTCAGGTGCTGTCCATTTCTTCTGATCATCCTTGAGATGGTTCTACACAGGGCCGCCATAAGGGTGGTACAGGCAGTACTTGAGTAAGGGGCCCGAGCATCCAAAGGGGCCCGGCTGGCCAGGGTCCACTCCCCATACAGCAGCACATAAAAAAAATTAATCAATCACCTGCGTTGCCGCTAGCCTGCACGGTGCCCAGCCGCTATATAGCCCGCTTTCACTAACACCACCCCCATGCTAGAGAAGTGGAGAGAAGCTTTACATGAAGCCCGAGATGTTCCTCTTTCCTCCCTGCTGAAGCGGAACATGCTGTCTGCTGCTAGGTTGGTTTACAATATGATTGGCTGAGACACGGGCAGGGGGTGTGGTCAGCTCGTCAGCATCTATCTGCATGCAGCCAGTCCTATCAGGTGCATGCAAATACCAGAGAGCAGCCTGAAGCCACAAAAGTTTAGTGTGTGCTGCTATACCCCATATGCTGCCTGTATATTTAGAATTTATTTAATATCCTTCTCCTTGAATGGGACACCTGAGGGCAGAGCCTGACAAGCTGGCATCAGTGGCATGATGGAGTTGCATTGTGGAAAATTGATGAGAATGGCTCTGGGTGGAGAGCCCCTATTCACTATGTAACTCTAATCCCCAGCCAGAGACATTCTCATCAATTTTCCACAATGCAACTCCATTATCTTCATCCCCACCCAGCATCATCCATCCCTCTCCACAATTCCTCCCCATTCCTGCCCAGCACCATCCATCCATCCCTCTCCAGAATGCATCCCCATCCCCACCCAGCACCATCCATCCATTCCTCTCCACAATACATCCCCATCCCTGTCCAGCACCATCCATTGATCCCTCCCCATTCCTGCCCAGCAGCATCCATCCATCCCTCTCCACAATGCATCCCCATCCTCGCCCAGCACCATCCATCCATCCCTCTCCACAATGCATCCCCATCCCCACCCAGCACCATCCATCCCTCTCCACAATGCATCCCCATCCCCGCCCAGCACCATCCATCCCTCTCCACAATGCATCCCCATCCCCGCCCAGCACCATCCATCCCTCTCCACAATGCATCCCCATCCCTGCCCAGCACCATCCATCCCTCTCCACAATGCATCCTCATCCCTGCCCAGCACCATCCATCCATCCCTCTCCACAATGCATCCCCATCCCCGCCCAGTACCATACATCCATCCATCTCTACAATCCATCCCCATCCATCCCTCTCCACAATGCATAAATTGTGGAGAGGAATGGATGGTGCTGGGCGTGGATGGGGATAAATTGTGGAGAGGGAGGGATGATGCTGGGCATGGATGGGGATACATTGTGGAGAGGGATGGATGAGGCTGGGCATGAATGGGGATACATTCTGGAGAGGGATGGATGATGCTGGTCATGGATGGGGACTCGGTGGGATGGCCAGTGGGTGGATTTGGTGGGACAGCCAATGGGTGGGCCCTAGGGAATGTTGGTGGTCAGACCCGGGGGGGCCCAGGCCTAAATGTGTGTAAGGGGCCCCAAAATTTCTGATGGCTGCCCTGGTTCTACACCTTCATTTGAGACCAGCTGTGTTTGATTATACTGATTGGACTTGATTAGACACCTGTCTATATAAGACCTTACAGCTCACAGTGCATGTCAGAGCAAATGAGAATCATGAGGTCAAAGGAACTGCCTGAAGAATTGTGGCAAGGCACATATCTGGCCAAGGTTACAAAAACATTTCTGCTGAACTTAAGGTTCCTATGAGCACAGTGGCCTCCATAATCCTTAAATGGAAGACGTTTGGGACAACCAGTACCCTTCCTAGAGCTGGCTGTCCGACCAAACTGAGCTATCGGGGGAGAAGAGCCTTGGTGAGAGAGGTAAAGAAGAACCCAAAGATCACTGTGGCTGAGCTCCAGAGATGCAGTTGGGAGATGGGAGAAAGTTGTAGAAAGTCAACCATCACTGCAGCCCTCCCACCAGTCAGGGCTTTATGACAGAGTGGCCCGACGGAAGCCTCTCCTCAGTGCAGGACACATGAAAGCTTGCATGGAGTTTGATAAAAAAACACCTGAAGGACTCCAAGATAGTGAGGAATAAGATTCTTTGGTCTGATGAGACCAAGATAGAACCTTTTGGCCTTAATTCTAAGCAGTATGTGTGGAGAAAACCAGGCTCTGCTCATCACCTGTCCAATACAGTCTCAACAGTGAAGCATGTGGTGGCAGCATCATGCTGTGGGGGTGTTTTTCAGCTGCAGGGACAAGACGACTGGTTGCAATCGAGGGAAAGATGAATGTGGCCAAGTACAGGGATATCCTGGATGAAAACCTTCTCCTGAGTGCTCAGGACCTCAGACTGGGCCGAAGGTTTACCTTCCAACAAGACAATGACCATAAGCACATAGCTAAAAAAATGAAGGAGTGGCTTCACAACAATTCCGAGACTGTTCTTGAATGGCCCAGCCAGATCCCTGACTTAAACCCAATTGAGCATCTCTGGAGAGACCTAAAAATGGCTGTCCACCAATGTTTACCATCCAACCTGACAGAACTGGAGAGGATCTGCAAGGAGGAATGGCAGAGGATCCCCAAATCTAAATACTGATCAAAGGGTCTGAATACTTAGGACCATGTGATATTTCAGTTTTTCTTTTTTAATAAATCTGCAAAAAAGTCAACAATTCTGTGTTTTTCTGTCAATATGGGGTGCTGTGTGTAATGAAGAAAAAAATGAACTTAAATGATTTTAGCAAATGGCTGCAATATAACAAACAGTGAAAAATTTAAGAAGGTCTGAATACTTTCCGTCCCCAATGTAGTAGGTACAGCAAACTCTTACAGATCAAACTAGACCATCAAAACTAATCAAGGATGGTCAAAGAAAAAAAATTGGCTACATTAATTCCAAGAGTGCTGGTCAAATAGGGCAGAACCTATTTTCTGCTCCATTCTGATCTGTAGGATGACAGAAACAATAAGACTAATGCCCTGTACACACGGTCGATCATTGATCGGACATTCCGACAACAAAATCCATGGATTTTTTCCGACGGATGTTGGCTCAAACTTGTCTTGCATACACACGATCACACAAAGTTGTCGGAAAATCCGATCGTTCTGAACGTGGTGGCGTAAAACACGTACGTCGGGACTATAAACGGGGCAGTAGCCAATAGCTTTCATCTCTTAATTTATTCTGAGCATGCGTGGCACTTTGTGCGTCGGATTTGTGTACACACGATCGGAATTTCCGACAACGGATTTTGTTGTCGGAAAATTTTATAGCAAGCTCTCAAACTTTGTGTGTCGGAAATTCTGATGGAAAATGTGTGATGGAGCCGACACACGGTTGGAATTTCCGACAACAAGGTCCTTTCACACATTTTCCGTCGCAAAATCCAACAGTGTGTACAGGGCATAAGGCTACTTTCACACTGAGGTGAGGGGCATTAGCAATAAAACGCCGCTAGTTTTAGCTACAGTTTTCGTTCGCTAGCAGGGTGCTTTTAACCCTCGCTAGCAGCAGAATAAAGGGTTCATAGCACCCGAACAGCGCAGTTACCCAATCGCTTTGCAGGCACTTTGGCAGCAGTGCCTATTGATTTCAATGGCAGGGGCAGTGGAGAAGCGGTGTATACACCGTGCCCGCACCGCCCCAAAGATGCTGCTTGCAGGACTTTTTTTCCCATCCTGCAAGTGCACCGCCCCAGTTTGAAAGCACTCAGGCTTTCACATTGGGGCTGCAGAAGAGGCAGTTTACGCCTGTGTGAAAGTAGCCTAACATGTTGCTGCATGACTTACACGAAAATCGTAAGTTCTGTTCAGTAACAAACAAAAATTGTGAAATTTGCTCCTTTGGTCTGAATTGTCTCTTGAAATTTGTGTACACACTATATGAATAAATCTTATGATCATTCCAAATATGGACTTTTCCCTCTGATTATCATATAATGTGTAGACCCCCGCTAGTGATGGCCAAACTTGTTACAGGGTAGACTTATGCCGCGTACACACGAGCAGACTTTACGGCAGACTTTGCTCGGCGGACTTTTCGACGGACTTTATGACGGACTTTCCGAATGAACGGACTTGCCTACACACAATCCACCAAAGTCCGTCGAATTCGTACGTGATGACGTATGACCGGACTAAAACAAGAAAGTTTATAGCCAATAGCTCCCCTAGCGTGGCTTTTTGTCCGTCGAACTAGCATACAGACGAGCGGACTTTTCGACCGGACTCGAGTTCGACGGATAGATTTAAAACATGTTTCAAATCTAAGTCCGTCCAACTTTTGAGAAAACAAAGTCCGCAGGAGCCCACACATGATCGAATTGTCCGAGGAAATCCTGTCCGCCAGGCAAAGTCTGCCGTATAGTCCGCTCGTGTGTACGCGGCATTACAATTCCATAGATATGGTCATACACAGTTAGGACCAAATTTAGCAAATTTGGGCCAAATGTGACATTTCCAACTTCATCAAAAAATGTTTGGTCCCTTTTGGCCACAGGGGAGGGGACAATATTAGCTGACAGGACTTCCTCAGCTTTTGTATAATCACCAAAAAAAATTCAATTTTTGGGAACTTATCTGCATATGGCGAGAACCAGTTATAATATACAAATTAAAAGGTATACTTATTCAATTTAACCAACTTGAAATAACCTTCCACTAAACTATTGTTACTGAATAATGAATGTAATGATTTGGCATTGGTTAGGGTTACTATTACTGCACTTTGTATGTTCATCTTAGCTTTTGCAATAACCTACCTGATAAAACTGCCATCTTTATTTTCATAGATCACATAGAGCTACCTTTAAATGCAGTGGGACAGATCTACTGTGCATAAAGTGTACCAAATATAAAACTGGAATCTATAGTATAGTACATATCCAATCCATTACCAATGTCTGTATTTAACTCATTAGATCTTCTTAAATGGTATTGTATATGTATAGCAGGGCTCTAAATTTTGAGTCCTGAGCTACTAACCAGGTCACCACCAGTTGTCCCACCCAACCCTAAACACGCCCTCGTAAATCACCTTATAAAATGACACCGTTAAATATTTTATGCAGAATTAACTTACAAAAATAAATATTAGCAACAACTTTAACAATTGTAACATAAAGCATATTTCACTGATTTGACTGATAAATAAAATAAGGATACTAAGGATAATATGATTGCTACTATAGACAATGCACACATAATTACTGCCCTGTTAAGTAAATATTTTAATGCTACAGTATATTTAAATATAGTATATATATATATATATATATATATATATATATATAGATAGATATAGATATAGATATATCTATATATATATATATATATATATATATATATATATATATATATATATATATATATATATATATATAGTATACAGTAGGGGGCGCTAGAGACCTGAAAACATATGTATCTGTCACTAGATACACACACAATCCACATCAACCGCAGTGAATTATATAATACCGCTTGTGCTAAAATGAAAATATACCAAATACATAGTAAGTGATAGAAATATACAAATATATAAAATAAAGTGAAGAGTGATATTAAGATCAAAAAAGTTCTTAGTGCAAGTGTGAATGATGAATTTGTGATGGTTGATTGTCCCAATCCATTGAAAAGATCAGAGCAAACAGTTAGTTGAAAAACAACATCAAGGCAGACACATAGATCTTCAAAGATGCAACAAATCTTGCGTTGCTATATAGATTCTGTCACCCAAGAGGAAAAAACACCTGAAGGTAATAGATATCTGCTTACCAGATACCAATGACTCCTTTAACTAAAAAGAGAGTCATTAGCGCTTGTACAGGATTGTGCCTGTTCACATGAAGGCTGGAAGGCTGGGTGGTACTTTAGGCATAGATCCCTCCCGTCCCATTCATTCAGGATAGGAAATATGAGAAACAAAAGTGAATCTCCATAGCGTAAAACCGTTTAATGCATAAAAAAGAAGAACAATAAAATAGCCAAATGGCCTCTTACATTGATCGGTGCCTACCCGGCACTGGGACTGCTTGCATGTCAGGGTGAATGGTGTCCAAAGCCCTTCGCATCACATCGCACATGCGGCGTGCGTTCCACCCCGTGCGTCTAGCTAACCAGATGATCCGGAAGTAGGTGGGACGATTCTGGACATGTGACCACGTACCGCTCCGACGTACGTTTCGTTTGTGAACGTCTTCAGGGAAGCGTACATTGGTCACTAGGTAACTGGTTTATATGGGGAATAAGGGCGGGTAAATTGGCTTAATACAAATACTCCGCCTCTATGTCAATAAAGTTTATTTGCTGAGCATTGTGCACAAACTAGCCAGGGGATGATAGCTCCCTCTGGTGGTTATATATATCTCCACCAAGTTTCTAATAGTACACACGGTCGGACTTTGTTCGGACATTCCGACAACAAAATCCTAGGATTTTTTCTGACGGATGTTGGCTCAAACTTGTTTTGTCTACACACGGTCGCACAAAGTTGTCGGAAAATCCGATCGTTCTAAACGCGGTGACGTAAAACACGTACGTTGGGACTATAAATGGGGCAGTGGCCAATAGCTTTCATCTCTTTATTTATTCCGAGCATGCGTGGCACTTTGTGCATCGGATTTGTGTACACACGATCGGAATTTCTGACAACGGATTTTGTTGTCGGAAAATTTTATCTCCTGCTCTCCAACTTTGTGTGTCGGATAATCCAATGGAAAATGTCCGATGGAGCCCACACACGGTCGGAATTTCCGACAACACGCTCCGATCGGACATTTTCCATCGGAAAATCCGACCGTGTGTACGGGGCATTAGAGTGAGATTTCTCTTTTTATAATTACTACCACTCCCATGGGGCACATATTTATCAATTCCTATCAGTCCAAGACTAGTTGGATCCTTAAATATTGCAGCTCAGCTCAGGCCCAGTTGACTCAAATGTAAAAAATCTTTTATTACTCTCATAGACCAAATTTGGTAACCCTTGAAGCCCAGGTTAGCGGATCTCACCCCATGTGGATGCCTATTAAGTGTAGAAGAACAGTTTTATGTCCCATGCTATTCCATTTGTTACATGTGTCTGATTCCAGTGGTGAACAGATAAGGGCCTATATGATACATGCCACTTCTTGCCCATAGGAGCATGCTATGCCCAGAGAATTTCTACCAACAACTCAAAATGGCTCCCTCTAAAATGTTCCATTTAGGCCAAATTGTACATTTTCTTCAAAAAAGGAGCAGACAACATTACCATAAGAACTCTTTCTGAAAACAGCTGTATACAGGATAGGATACAAAAAGGTGGCATTTTGTTGCTGTATCAATAATATTCATCAGTGTCTACCAAGCTGCCTCCATGGCTTGCCTGGGAGATAGCCCTGGGCTTGGAGAATGATGAGGAGCACTTGAATTCATTGACCCCTAAGATACATGTAGGTATATTGAATGTCTCACTTGAAGAAGCTAGTTATCAAGTCCTCTCTTGTTTGTACCTAGTAACTTGCCAGACTTGCCAAAATGTATCCTGAGAACTCTCTTCTATAGTTTCAGAAAATGTGGGCAAATGGACACTATGGGGTTGATTTAATAATATCAAATAGACAGTACCCTTTGCAAAGTGCAGCTACACTCTACAAGTGCAGTTGCTCCAGAGTAGGGATGAGCCGAACATCCCCCGGTTCGGTTCGCAGCAGAACAGTGAACAGGCAAAAAATTAGTTTGAACACGCGTACATAGTTAAAGTCTATGGGACACGAACATGAATAATCAAAAGTGCTCATTTTAAAGGCTTATATGCAAGTTATTGTCATAAAAAGTGTTTGGGGACCTGGGTCCTGCCCCCTGACATCAATGCAAAAAAGAAGTTTTAAAAACAGCTGTTTTTTCGGGAGCAGTGATTTTAATAATGCTTAAAGTGAAACAATAAAAGTGTAATATTCCTTTAAATTTCGTACCTGGGGGTGTCTATAGTATGCCTGTAAAGGGGCGCATGTTTCCCGTGTTTAGAACAGTCTGACAGCAAAATGACATTTCAAAGGAAAAAAGTCATTTAAAACTACTTGCGGCTATTAATGAATTGTCGGTCCAACAATACACATAACAGTTCATTGATAAAAACGACATGAGATTTCCCCACAGGGGAACCCCGAACCAAAATAAAAAAAATGCATGGGGGTCCCCCTAAATTCCATACCAGGCCCTTCAGGTCTGGTATGGATATTAAGGGGAACCCCGTGCCAAAATTTTTTAAAAAATGGCATGGGGGTCCCCCTAAATTCATACCAGGCCCTTCAGGTCTGGTATGGATATTAAGGAGAACCCCGCGCCAAAATAGAAAAAAAATGGCATGGGGTCCCCCCAAAAAATCCATACCAGACCCTTATCTGAGCATGCAACCTGGCAGGCCACAGGTAAAGAGGGGGGGCCAGAGTGTGCCCTCCCTCCTGAACCGTACCAGGCCACATGCCTTTAACATTGGGAGGGTGCTTTGAGGTAGCCCCCCAAAGCACCTTGTCCCCATGTTGATGGGGAGAAGGGCCTCATCCCCACAACATTTGGCCCGTGGTTGTGGGGGTCTGCGGGCGGGGGGCTTATTGGAATCTGGAAGCCCCCTTTAACAAGGGACCCCCAGATCCCGCACCCCGTGTGAATTGGTAATGGGGTACAAATGTACCCCTACCATTTCACAAAAAATGTGTCAAAAAGGTTAAAAAACACAAAAGATGGTTTTTGACAAGTCCTTTATTAATTACTTCTTTCATCTTCTTTCTTCTGGTCTTCCTTTGGTGTTCTTCTTCCTCCATCTTCTTCTCCCTCCATCTTCTTCTCCCTCCATCTTCTTCTTCCTCCATCTTCTTCTTCCTCCATTTTCTCGTCCTGCATCTTCCTCCAGGCTTCTTCTCCGCTCCATCCACACTATCCGCCTCAGTGGGAGTCTTCTGCCGTGTGGCGCTTTGGTTCTTCTGACATTTCTTGTATAACGGAGGGCGGGGCCAACCAGTGACCCCACCCTCCTCTGATGCATAGGAAACTTCCCTGTAGCTTTTCTCATGTTGTCAGAGGGGGGGGGGGGCGGGTGGGGTCACCCGGGTATGTAAACTTTTCACTTTACAAATAATACCCAATCACATGCAGGAAGAAAAATAAAAAGTAAGGAAATAAAAAAAATGCAGTTTTGCTTGCACATGATTGGATGATGGAAGTCATCAGAGCTACCCCTCATTTACTAAGCTCTGGAGCAACTACTCTTTTCAAAGTGCACAGTCTACCCCCATGTTTAATACTTGGTGGGCTTGCCCCAAAATTAGACATTTTTGGAATCCATGCACTGATATGTTCTGTTGCTCTGTTCAACATTCCAAACAATGTACTAATGGCCTTCCTAAATGAACCATGAGATGACATCCCTAGACACACTGAGGTGTACCTTCTACATAGTCCTGGCTGAAAAAAATATCAATTGAATGGCTTGGAAGCCTTCAGTGGCTGATATTACAGTGACAAAAAACAAGATCACTTGGATCATGCTTAATAAGTAAATTGTCAGCATCCTGCAAATAAAACAGGTGAAGTTTGAGAGGGTTTGAGATGCATGGATATGTTATATACAACCCTCTACTTAGTCCATTTACCGTGAGATGGATAGAGCAGAAACCTTGCTGGGTTGTATGCTTTCTTTCTTTGTTACTTTATTTCTCCATTCTTTCTCTTTTCTTTCCCTGTGTACTACATCATTTGTTGATCCTTTCATTATGTTATACACTTTAGTGGAATACTGAGAATGAGCTATTGTTTTAGTATCTGTAACAAATGGATTTATGAGTCTAAGCTACTGCTACTGCATGGAAAAGCTTGATTACTTAAGGCATTGTGTATACAGGGCCAGATTAAGAGAATCATGGGCCTGGGGCTGAAGATTTTGGTGGGCCTTTTTATGGAAATAAATAAAAGGAAGATGCAAGCAATTTTTTGTTAAAACAAATTAAATATTTTAATTACCATTAAAGTGCCAAAAAAGAAATATATTGAAAATATTTATTTTTTGTAAACCAGAGATACAACGTATCAAGACTAAAAAGACACCACTAGGGACCACCTGCAGCAATGGCGGAACTACCAAGGCCATTTAGGTTGCTCTTGCGACTGGGCCTTGGCAGTCCACCCACTGTGGAGGGACCCTAGGATGGCAGAGTTCGGTTCACACTGCTGCGACCCAAAGTCGTGTGACTTTCTTGCAACTTCTATGATTTAACATTGCAGTCTATAGCACTCAAATCAAAATCCCATAAAATTACTGGAATTACTGTCCCTGCACCTTGAGTCACATTGATTAAGACTGCACCCACTGAAATGAATGTGCTTTGATTTTTGTAAATTTTTTTACACAAATAGACCTTTTTTTGGTGGTATTTAAACACCATTGGGGTTTTTATTTTTTGCTAAACATGAAAAAAAGACCGACATTTAAAAAAAAAAAATGTTTTTCTTAGTTTGTTATAATATTTTGCCATAAGTAATTTTTCTTCTTCACTGATGTGCACTGATGAGGCGGCACTGATGGGCACCAATGAGGCAGCACTGATGGGCATTGATAAGGTGGCGCTGATGAGGCTGCACTAATATGTGGCACTGCTGATCTGCACTGATATGCAGAACTGATGGGCCATGATGAGCTGCACTGATAGGCAGCACTGATGGGCAATGATAGCTGGCACTGGCACTGATGAGCTGCACTAATGGGCAATGATGAGCAGCACTGATGGGCTCTGATAGGTGGCACTGACAGGCAGCACTTATGGGCAGTGATAAGGTGGCACTGATGAGGCAGCACTATTATGTGGCGCTGATGGGCACTTATAGGCAGCACTGATGGGTGGCACTGACACTGAAAGGTGGCACCGATGATCTGCACTGATAGGCAGCACTGATGGTCATTGATAGGTGGCACTGATGAACTTCACTAATGGGCACTGATGGGCAGCACTGCTGGGCACTGAACTGCAGCACTGATGGGCGGCACTGATGGGCTCTGATAGGCGGCCCCTTTACAGGCAACACTGATGGTCAATGATAGGTGGCACTGATGAGCTGCACTGATGGGCAGCACTGATGGGCTCTGATAGGTGGCACTGATAGGCGGCTCCGATGAGCTGCACTATTAGGCAGCATTGATAGGTGGCACTGGCACTGATGAGCTGCACTAATGGGCACTGATAGGTGGCACTGATGAGCTGCACTGATAGGTGGCACTGGCATTGATTGGATGGCACTGATGAGCTGCACTGATAGAGGGCACTGGCACTGATAGGTGGCACTGATGAGCTGCACTGATAGGTGGCACTGGCATTGATTGAATGGCACTGATGAGCTCCACTGATAGAGGGCACTGGCACTAATAGGTGGCACTGATGAGATGCACTAAATGGGCACTGATGGGCTGCCTGCACAGTCACTGATGTGATGAGTTGCACCCCCCCCCCAAAAAAAAAAATGTAAGTTAACCACTTCGGTACACACATTACTAGTATACATCACACTGCTGCACAATTTCACAGATAGAACTTGCCCAGCGCCCATGGCTTACTTGAACTTAGTTGTGCAGAATGATAAATGCAGATCCTCCTTCTCCTGGCTCGCAGTACTGCTCGCACACAGCACTCCAGTCTCCAGTTATTTCCCAATCAAGCCTCCCAGGACGCCGGGGAAGGCCTCCGGATGACGTCACGCCGGCCGAGACGTCACGCTCCGCCTACAGTGTGCGAGCATGCTCAGCCTCGGCGGCGCACTGGTACCACCCACACTGTCTGCAACGTCTGCTCTCTGCTTCGCCTCATCGCCGCTATTACATCTGACTGACACGTGGGCCTATAGATAATGCAGCTGTATGGCAATGTTAATGTATATGGCGGCCGGCGGCCGATGGCCAGGCCGTGGCGATTGTATGTATTCAGAGTGTTTGGGCCTATATTATGATGGGGGCCTGGAGCTGCAGCTCCAAAAGCCCCTATGTTAATCCGGCCCTGTGTGTATATCTTTTTTATATATCGACTTGCAGCACTCTGACCCAGATTTTGCCTTTTAGGCTTGAACTGCATTCAAGATCTCTGATGTATTGTCCTGCTAACAAGTCTTTGTAATCAGCATTCTGGTATGCTTAATTTGTAAACCTTGAGTAATGCTGAGGAAAATACTTATGCCGCGTACACACGAGCGGACTTTACGGCAGATTTTGTTTTCTCAAAAGTTGGACGGACTTATATTTGAAACATGTTTTAAATTAATCCGTCAAAATCGAGTCCGGTCGAATAGTCCGCTCGTCTGTATGCTAGTTCGACGGACAAAAAGCCACGCTAGGGCAGCTATTGGCTACTGGCTATGAACTTCCTAGTTTTAGTCCGGTCGTACGTCATCACGTACGAATTCGACGGACTTTGGTGGATTGTGTGTAGGCAAGTCCGTTCATTCAGAAAGTCCATCGTAAACTCCGTTGAAAAGTCCGCCGAGCAAAGTCTGCCGTAAAGTCCGCTCGTGTGTACGCGGCATTACACTTCTGTTTGTATGTCTTTTTCTTGGAAAGTAAATAAACAAATGTTGAAAAGAAGAGGAACGTGGGTATAAAATGAAAATGGTGGTTGTTAGTAGGCAGCCTATCTGAATGCATATTTTTTTTGTGACTTCATTTAGCTTTAATTTTTGGGATTTTTGAGCTAGTAGGGAATTGTTAGACAGAAACCCTTCTTTGAGAAATTAATTTCACTGGGGCTCAACTTTCCTGATTTCAAGACTTTTTACAGCCAACTATCATACCACTGTACATAGGGCTGTGGATAAGGGGCTCCCACATCTCCACCTGTATGGGGCCTAGGCCAGCAGGGAGGCCTAGGCAGCTGGGTGAATCAGATGTGAGCAGGGAGGGTGATCAGCACAGCAGGGGAGGCAATTACTAGAACTGATGTCCTGTATGGTTCTCAATGTAGCAAATGAAAGCTGGCTTCTTCTCTTCTCCCTCCTACTGGCTTTCAGCTGCTGCAGAGAGATCAATACAGGGGATCAGTTCCAATAATTACCCCCCACCACATTGATCACCCTCCCTGTGCACCACTCATTTCCCCCTGCTGCCCATGCCCCCTACTCCACCCCCGTAGTGGTGCCGGCTTCCCTCCTTTCCTTCCTACTGGCAGCTGCAAGTACACAATAGGACCCTTAAGGATAGAGAATGGGGGAAGGGTTGGGAAATATGTCACGTTTACCGCATAGTAAACTGTGTTTATTTTGGGGAGGCCCTGTCAGGTTGGCTGTATGGGGCCCCGTGGTTTCTAACAGTAGCCCTGTCTGTACATTGACACGGCCTCACTTTCAAATCAGAAATGGAAATTGAAGCATCACATTGTTGTATATGTTGTAATATGTTCACCGATTTATGTGGGACATTATATTATTATATGTATGTACACATACAGTCAATATTGACCAGGCCAGAATTCAATTGACAATGGTTGATTTGTCCAAGCCAACTGAATTTTAACATAGCAAGGGGACAGCTGAAGACCCTTTGATTTGTTAATCTTATGCAAGTCTATTTGAACAGTTCAAAGGGTGTTCAGGTGGTATCTGTTAATCTAATCTAATTACACATATCTAAGGGGACTTGTTGATGTTGATATGTGGGAGTGCAAATTGGGGCAGTTTATGACTGCAGCTGTTCACGACTGGGAGTTGTTGTCTGTATGAAAGACTAAAGTATATCAAAGGCCTGAATGGAGACGGCCAATCAAATTGCTCAGCCATTCAATGTCTAGTGAATATAACATGGTGTTCAGTCTATAGTCAATATCGTCTTGTCTGTGTATGACTGTGAAGACACAGACCTAGGAAAATGGGACTCTGAATTATATCTACTCTGTCGGATTTTTTTTGTCTTTTGTGGACTTTGGACTTTGTTCTGTGTTGGAAGTCAATAAAGTGCATATCTCTGGAAGAATTGGGTTGCTGCGAAAGAGTACTTACTAATTAATTATCATACCCACGATACTACTATCCACCCAATACATTATATATCACAACACACATCACTGCTAAGAGATGGTTTGCACTCTCTCTATCTCTACCTCTCTCTCTCTCTCTGTTGATTGTGTAATTGGTTCGGATACAACTTTATTCCAATAAAATTCAGAAGGGCCATCCAAAAAAGTAGCCAACTAGCTTCGGGGGTACAAGCATGGTCCCTTCATTAGGACTTGACTGACAACAATGTAACTAGACTAAAGGTGAACTAGACCTTTTGTGTTAATTTTTCTAGTGTGATTGCAAGCACAGGTCATGCCATCAGCCGGTTAGGCACCCTAAGGCATATTGGAGTGTTTGTTCTTAACCACTTGCCGACCGCCGCACGACGATGTACGTCGACAAAGCGGCACGGGCAGGCAAAAGGGCTTACCTGTACGTCCCTGCCTGCCCGCGGGTGGGGGGTCCGATCGGACCCCCCCCCGGTGCCTGCGGCGGTCGGCAAATGTCCCCCGGCGATCGGTGGTGAGGGGGAGGCCATCCATTCGTGGCCCCCCCCTCGCGATCGCTCCCAGCCAATGGGATCATTTCCCTGCCTCTGTATTGTACACAGAGGCAGAGGAAATGATGTCATCTCTCCTCGACTCGGTATTTTCCGTTCCGGGCCGAGGAGAGAAGACTGAACTGTGAGTGCACAACACACACACACACAGTAGAACATGCCAGGCACACATTACACCCCCGATCCCCCCCCGATCGCCCCCCGATCCCCCCCCGATCACCCCCCCCCCTGTCACAAACTGACACCAAGCAGGTTTTTTTTTTTTTTTTTTTTTTTTTATTCTGATTACTGTATTGGTGTCAGTTTGTGTCAGTTAGTGTGTTAGGGCAGTGAGTCTTAGGCCCCCTTTAGGTCTAGGGTACCCCCCTAACCCCCCTAATAAAGTTTTAACCCCTTGATCACCCCCCGTCACCAGTGTTGCTAAGCGATCATTTTTCTGATCGCTGTATTAGTGTCGCTGGTGACGCTAGTTAGGGACGTAAATATTTAGGTTCGCCATCAGCGTTTTATAGCGACAGGGACCCCCATATACTACCTAATAAATGTTTTAACCCCTTGATTGCCCCCTAGTTAACCCTTTCACCACTGATCACCGTATAACTGTTACGGGTGACGCTGGTTAGTTCGTTTATTTTTTATAGTGTCAGGGCACCCGCCGTTTATTACCGAATAAAGGTTTAGCCCCCTGATCGCCCGGCGGTGATATGCGTCGCCCCAGGCAGCGTCAGATTAGCGCCAGTACCGCTAACACCCACGCACGCAGCATACGCCTCCCTTAGTGGTATAGTATCTGAACGGATCAATATCTGATCCAATCAGATCTATACTAGCGTCCCCAGCAGTTTAGGGTTCCCAAAAACGCAGTGTTAGCGGGATCAGCCCAGATACCCGCTAGCACCTGCATTTTGTCCCTCCGCCCGGCCCAGCCCAGCCCACCCAAGTGCAGTATTGATCGATCACTGACACTTACAAAACACTAAACGCATAACTGCAGCGTTCGCAGAGTCAGGCCTGATCCCTGCGATCGCTAACAGTTTTCTTGGTAGCGTTTTGGTGAGCTGGCAAGCACCAGCCCCAGGCAGCGTCAGGTTAGCGCCAGTACCGCTAACACCCACGCATGCACCGTACACCTCCCTTAGTGGTATAGTATCTGAACGCATCAATATCTGATCCGATCAGATCTATACTAGCGTCCCCAGCAGTTTAGGGTTCCCAAAAACGCAGTGGTAGCGGGATCAGCCCAGATACCTGCTAGCACCTGCGTTTTGCCCCTCCGCTCGGCCCAGCCCAGCCCACCCAAGTGCAGTATCGATCGATCACTGTCACTTACAAAACACTAAACGCATAACTGCAGCGTTCGCAGAGTCAGGCCTGTACCCTGCGATCTCTAACAGTTTTTTTGGTAGCGTTTTGGTGAACTGGCAAGCACCAGCCCCAGGCAGCGTCAGATTAGCGCCAGTACCGCTAACACCCACGCACGCAGCATACACCTCCCTTAGTGGTATAGTATCTGATCGGATCAATATCTGATCCGATCAGATCTATACTAGCGTCCCCAGCAGTTTAGGGTTCCCAAAAACGCAGTGTTAGCGTGATCAGCCCAGATACCTGCTAGCACCTGCGTTTTGCCCCTCCGCCCGGCCCAGTCCACCCAAGTGCAGTATCGATCAATCACTGTCACTTACAAAACACTAAACGCATAACTGCAGCGTTCGCAGAGTCAGGCCTGATCCCTGCGATCGCTAACAGTTTTTTTGGTAGCGTTTTGGTGAACTGGCAAGCGTCAGCGGCCTAGTACACCCCGGTCGTAGTCAAACAAGCACTGCAGTAACACTTGGTGACGCGGCGAGTCCCATAAGTGCAGTTCAAGCTGGTGAGGTGGCAAGCACAAGTAGTGTCCCGCTGCCACCAAAAAGACAAACACAGGCCCGTCGTGCCCATAATGCCCTTCCTGCTGCATTCGCCAATCCTAATTGGGAACCCACCGCTTCTGCAGCGCCCGTACTTCCCCCATTCACATCCCCAACCAAATTCAGTCAGCTGCATGAGAGGCAATTTCTTTATGTCCTCCCGAGTACCCCTACCCAGCGAACCCCCCCAAAAAAGATGTCGTGTCTGCAGCAAGCGCGGATATAGGCGTGACACCCGCTATTATTGTCCCTCCTGTCCGGACAATCCTGGTCTTTGCATTGGTGAATGTTTTGAATGCTACCATTCACTAGTTGACTATTAGCGTAGGGTACAGCATTGCACAGACTAGGCACACTTTCACAGGGTCTCCCAAGATGCCATCGCATTTTGAGAGACCCGAACCTGGAACCGGTTACAGTTATAAAAGTTAGTTACAAAAAAAAGTGAAAAAAAAAAAAAACACAAACAAAAATATAAAATAAAAAAAAAATATTTGTCGTTTTATTGTTCTCTCTCTCTCTATTCTCTCTCTATTGTTCTGCTCTTTTTTACTGTATTCTATTCTGCAATGTTTTATTGTTATTATGTTTTATCATGTTTGCTTTTCAGGTATGCAATTTTTTATACCTTACCGTTTACTGTGCTTTATTGTTAACCATTTTTTTGTCTTCAGGTACGCCATTCACGACTTTGAGTGGTTATACCAGAATGATGCCTGCAGGTTTAGGTATCATCTTGGTATCATTCTTTTCAGCCAGCGGTCAGCTTTCATGTAAAAGCAATCCTAGCAGCTAATTAGCCTCTAGACTGCTTTTACAAGCAGTCGGAGGGAATGCCCCCCCCCCCCCAACGTCTTCCGTGTTTTTCTCTGGCTCTCCTGTTTCAACAGGGAACCTGAGAATGCAGCCAGTGATTCAGCCAGCTGACCATAGAGCTGATCAGAGACCAGAGTGGCTCCAAACATCTCTATGGCCTAAGAAACCGGAAGCTACGAGCATTTTATGACTTAGATTTCGCCGGATGTAAACAGCGCCATTGGGAAATTGGGAAAGCATTTTATCACACCGATCTTGGCGTGGTCAGATGCTTTGAGGGCAGAGGAGAAATCTAGGGTCTAATAGACCCCAATTTTTGCAAAAAAGAGTACCTGTCACTACCTATTGCTATGATAGGGGATATTTACATTCCCCGAGATAACAATAAAAATGATTTAAAAAAAAAAATGAAAGGAACAGTTTAAAAATAAGATAAAAAAATAATAATAATAATGAAAAAAAAAAAAAAAAAAAAAAAAAAAAAGCACCCCTGTCCCCCCTGCTCTCGCGCTAAGGCGAACGCAAGCGTCGGTCTGGCGTCAAATGTAAACAGCAATTGCACCATGCATGTGAGGTATCACCGCGAAGGCCAGATCGAGGGCAGTAATTTTAGTAGTAGACCTCCTCTGTAAATCTAAAGTGGTAACCTGTAAAGGCTTTTAAAGGCTTTTAAAAATGTATTTAGTTTGTCGCCACTGCACGTTTGTGCGCAATTTTAAAGCATGTCATGTTTGGTATCCATGTACTCGGCCTAAGATCATCTTTTTTATTTCATCAAACATTTGGGCAATATAGTGTGTTTTAGTGCATTAAAATGTAAAAAAGTGTGTTTTTCCCCAAAAAATGCGTTTGAAAAATCGCTGCGCAAATACTGTGTGAAAAAAAAAAATGAAACACCCACCATTTTCATCTGTAGGGCATTTGCTTTAAAAAAAATAATAATGTTTGGGGGTTCAAAGTAATTTTCTTGCAAAAAAAAATTATTTTTTTATGTAAACAATAAGTGTCAGAAAGGGCTTTGTCTTCAAGTGGTTAGAAGAGTGGGTGATGTGTGACATAAGCCTCTAGATGTTGTGCATAAAATGCCAGGACAGTTCAAAACCCCCCCAAATGACCCCATTTTGGAAAGTAGACACCCCAAGCTATTTGCTAAGAGGCATGTCGAGTCCATGGAATATTTTATATTGTGACACAAGTTGCGGGAAAGAGACAATTTTTTTTTTTTTTTTTGCGCAAAGTTGTCACTAAATGATATTTTGCTCAAACATGCCATGGGAATATGTAAAATTACACCCCAAAATACATTCTGCTGCTTCTCCTGAGTACGGGGATACCACATGTGTGAGACTTTTTGGGAGCCTAGCCGCGTACGGGACCCCAAAAACCAAGCACCGCCTTCAGGCTTTCTAAGGCCGTAAATTTTTGATTTCACTCTTCACTGCCTATCACAGTTTCGGAGGCCATGGAATGCCCAGGTGGCAAAAAACCCCCCCAAATGACCCCATTTTGGAAAGTAGACACCCCAAGCTATTTCTTGAGTGGTATAGTGAGTATTTTGCAGACCTCAGTTTTTGTCACAAAGTTTTGAAAATTGAAAAAAGAAAAAAAAAATTTTTTTCTCGTCTTTCTTTATTTTCAAAAACAAATGAGAGCTGCAAAATACTCACCATGCCTCTCAGCAAATAGCTTGGGGTGTCTACTTTCCAAAATGGGGTCATTTGGGGGGGGTTTGTGCCACCTGGGCATTCCATGGCCTCCGAAACTGTGATAGGCAGTGAGGAGTAAAATCAAAAATGTACGCCCTTAGAAATCCTGAAGGCAGTGATTGGTTTTCGGGGCCCCGTACGCGGCTAGGCTCCCAAAAAGTCTCACACATGTGGTATCCCCATACTCAGGAGAAGCAGCTAAATGTATTTTGGGGTGCAATTCCACATATGCCCATGGTCTGTGTGAGCAATATATCATTTGGTGACAACTTTGTGCAAAAAAAAAAAAAAAATTTGTCACTTTCCCGCAACTTGTGTCAAAATATAAAACATTCCATGGACTCAACATGCCTCAAAGCAAATAGCTTGGGGTGTCTACTTTCCAAAATGGGGTCATTTGGGGGGGTTTTATGCCATCTGGGCATTTTATGGCCTTCAAAACTGTGATAGGTAGTGAGGAGTAAAATCAAAAATGTACGCCCTTAGAAATCCTGAAGGCAGTGATTGGTTTTCGGGGCCCCGTACGTGGCTAGGCTCCCAAAAAGTCCCACACATGTGGTATCCCCATACTCGGGAGAAGCAGCTAAATGTATTTTGGGGTGCAATTCCACATATGCCCATGGCCTGTGTGAGCAATATATCATTTAGTGACAACTTTTTGTAATTTTTTTTTTTTCTTTTTTTTGTCATTATTCAATCACTTGGGACAAAAAAAATAAATATTCAATGGGCTCAACATGCCTCTCAGCAAATTCCTTGGGGTGTCTACTTTCCAAAATGGGGTCATTTGTGGGGGTTTTGTACTGCCCTGCCATTTTAGCACCTCAAGAAACGACATAGGCAGTCATAAATTAAAGGCTGTGTAAATTCCAGAAAATGTACCCTAGTTTGTAGGCGCTATAACTTTTGCGCAAACCAATAAATATACACTTATTGACATTTTTTTTACCAAAGACATGTGGCCGAATACATTTTGGCCTAAATGTATGACTAAAATTGAGTTTATTGGATTTTTTTTAGAACAAAAAGTAGAAAATATCATTTTTTTTCAAAATTTTCGGTCTTTTTCCGTGTATAGCGCAAAAAATAAAAACGGCAGAGGTGATCAAATATCATCAAAAGAAAGCTCTATTTGTGAGAAGAAAAGGACGCAAATTTCGTTTGGGTAGAGCATTGCATGACCGCGCAATTAGCAGTTAAAGCGACGCAGTGCTGAATTGTAAAAAGTGCTCTGGTCAGGAAGGGGGTAAAACCTTCCGGGGCTGAAGTGGTTAAAGAGGAGTTCCACCCAGGGGGGCCATTAAAAAAAAAAAAATTAAAAGTCAGCAGCTACAAATACTGCAGCTGCTGACTTTTAATTGGACACTCACCTGTCCCTGGGTCCAGCGGTGCGGGGGATCGAAGCCCCGCTCGTCCCCCCCCTCCGCTCGTCGGCGCCGGCATTTCAACTGTGGGCGCCGGGCTGTGGCTTCACAGCCTGGCACCCACTGCGCATGCGCGAGCGGCGCCGAGCGCCGTGATTGGCCGCTCAATCACCTGGGACCTGCAATGGGTCCCAGATGATTGACAGGAGGGAGGGAGAAGAGCCGAGCCCTTCCTGTGCAGGGGGAAGTGATGTCACCAGCCCAGGCAGACGAAGGGGCAGACTACGAGGGACCACCTAGCAACAGGCATTTAGAGGTAAGTAAAAAAAAAAAAAATATCCAAATGTTTTTTTGGGTTTTTTTTTAGGATTTTTTAGATATGTTTGTTTTTTTGGGTGGAACCCCACTTTAAGCGGGATTTTAACCTTTAAAATGTCCACTTGTTTCTGTTTAAGTGTTAAGTTAAAAACAAGACCCCCTACAGAAAGTAATCAGACATTTTGTATGATAAACTAGATTTGCTTGTATTGATTTCAATAGGACAGCAAATGTATCCAAAGTTGTTTGAAGCCAGATGATAGAAGCTTCCATGTGTATTAGACAGGGACTTTTGATTTTGCTGCATGAAAATGGGAAGCTCAAAGCAATAAAGTATCACACTTTGATACATGACACAATATGGGAGAACTGATCTCAGTTAATTTCCCAAGATACTGAAATGCTGTTGCATGTACTGTTATAAATAATGTTATTTGTATGTTACAATGAAAAATAAAAACAGTAACCTAATAGCTGACTAAAGCAGTTAATCGTAAAATGCTCCTATATCCACCGAGGCATCCCTTCAAATAAAGATGATGTTTTCCAAAGGTATTTGGAAATGTTTTTTAAATGTAATATTTAAATATATGGTTAAAAGATATTTTGATTTTATAGTGAGCAAACATTGAAAACTTAATTTAAAGAGGATCTTTAAGCCAACATAAAAAATTGGTGAACATGCAGAAATTTCAATGCAGAATAGACATGCTTTGTCTCTTTTGCATTAAAGTTACTTAACTGCTTGTCCATCCTTGTACAGTGAGTCGCACACGCACAGCTCACTGCACAAATTTGGCAATGTCAAATCTGATTGAACTCCCGTGCATGTGTGGGAGTGACCTCATCCCCGCAGAGCCAATGAAAGCAGCAGGTGATCAAAACCCGGAAGCTAGCCACCTGAAGATGTCAGCGGCTGGGTGGGGAGCTTGGGGACTCTACATGGCTGGAGCCGAGGTGAGTATAGTTCCACTTATTTTTTTTTTTAACTATCTATCTATCTATCTATCTATCTATCTATCTATCTATCTATCTATCTATCTATCTATCTATCTATCTATCTATCTATCTATCTATCTATCTATCTATCTATCTATCTATTCTATCCCTACTTATCCATAGTACTTACATTTTTACCAAATACCCACACACAGAAGAAGTTGAGTGAACAGAAGTCCTACATAAGCATTAAGTGCAGAACCAGGGGCTAATTGGAATTGCCTGCCAGCATACATAACCTCCTCTTTGTCAATGCCATGAGTTCAATTTGCAGTCCAGTGCACATAATATAGTCCCCACCACACATACTGTAGCTTATACTACAGTATCCATATGATCCATGAGACTTCTCCCAAGCCTCGCCCATCCTTTGGAATCCCCTACCCCAATCCGTCAGACTGTCTCCAAATTTATCCACCTTTAGGCGATCCCTGAAAACTTTCCTCTTCAGAAAAGCCTATCCTGCCTCCATCTAACAACTGCACTATTTTCTCCATTAGCTCATCCCCCACAGCTATTACCCTTTTGTATAACTTGACCCTCCCTCCTAGATTGTAAGCTCTAAAGAGCAGGGCCCTCTGATTCCTCCTGTATTGAATTGTATTGTACTTGTACTGTCTGCCCTAATGTTGTAAAGCGTAAACTGTTGGCGCTATATAAATCCTGTATAATAATAATAATCTGCACCCTAGGACCCCCATACACTTACAGTACCTGTGTACACTAGACATGTTCACACTGAAATATTTCGTTTCGGAATTTCGTTTTCGTCCGAAAAATACATTTATTTAGTTACTCTTCGTTTTTATTCATTTTGTTTTTCGTTAAAAATTGCATTAGTCCGAAAATCCAAATTAATTAAGGTTGAATCTGTCATTGAAGGCTTATGGTGTCTGTTGAATGTTCAAAGAAGATTCGATGGAGCAGCGAAACTGTACGTGTACATTTCCGGTCGAATTTTCCACCCACAAGCTAGCTGTAGTAGAATTCTAATGTTGTATGACTAGTAATAATTATATTTATGAATTATTTTACTAGTCAACCATTATTAGAATTTTTCCATAGCCTATGGGTGGATGCATTTGACCGAAAATGTACAATTGCAGCGTCGTACAGTTTAGCTGCTCCGTCGAATCTTCTTAGAACTTTCGACAGACACCATAAGCCAAAGATTCGATGTTTGTATGTTTTCCATTGCTTTGTTGAATCTTCGTTGTTCATGTTGAATGGTCTACTCTACCCCAACAGGCAGCCAACTTTCACATTCGTTTCTCAATCCTCAAGTGCAATGGCGGGCGCGGCATCTGACGTTGTGTCAGATATTGATATGGCATTATAATATAGAATCTATAATAATAAATCCCCCCACAACACGGGCAGCCTCTGAGGCTGTCACAACACTAGCAACACTAGTATCACTATCAAGTTCACAACATTAACATAATAGCAGCAGATTGTTATGAAAAAGTTAAGTTGAACTGTAGCTTGCTTCACTGTTGTTCTGCTGCTGTGCTTATGCTTAATTGCTAAATAATTCAGGTTCTCTGACAAATGGACCAGCTAAGATTGACTGTCTTGTGAAATGATTCAGTGTGTGTGTCTCTCTCTCTCCTAGCAAATCATAAGTGAAAGTAAGTTGTCTGTAAATGTGTACTTAGTTCTAGCTATTTTACTGCCCCTCCTCTTTGGTTACAATTGGCCAATAACATTCATCATCATCATTATTTTTATTTTACTTCCACCATCCAATTCCAGCAGCGATCTTTTCTCTCTATGTTGAATCTTTTCTCTCTATGTCGAATCTTTTCTCTCTATATCGAATCTTTTCTCTCTATGTTGAATCATCTTGGACTAATAAATAAATAGAGTTAAGGTTAGGCACATTCGACCACAGGTTCAATAGACACAGATTGTTATTGTCAGCGTCATGTCGAATCTCCTATCTATATCGAACTGTTGTCACAACGAAAATGAAAATAAAGCATTTGTTTATGTCGGATCTTTCGGTTTTCGTATTCTGCACTTTCATTATCGTTTGTTAAAACGATAACGAAAATATGTGAAATTCGGACGAAAATGCATTCGGACGAAAACGAATGCACATGTCTAGTGTACACAGGGCAGCTTACAAACCTCTTCAACCGTTTCAATACCATACACTTTTACCCAGGGCTGGACTGGGACAAAAATGTGGCCCTGGACTTCAGTCAGACTGGCCCAGGGCACAACGCATCAGGGTACGGTACATCAGGGCACAGCACATCAGGGTACAGAGCCCAGCACATCAGGGCACAAGGCACATCAGGGTACAGAGCCCAGCACATCAGGGCACAAGGCACATCAGGGTACAGAGCCCAGCACATCAGGGCACAAGGCACATCAGGGTACAACACACCAAGGTACAGAGCCCAGCACATCAGGGTATAGGACATCAGGGTACAGAGCCCAGCACATCAGGGTACAGCACATTAGGGTACAGGACATCAGGGTACAGAACATCAGGGCACAGGTCACAGCGGTGTAGTGGGTAGCACTCTTGTCTAGCAGTAAAAAGGGTCGCTGGTTCGAATCCCAACCATGACTCTACCTGCCTGGAGTTTGCACGTTCTCCCTGTGCCTGTGTGGGTTTCCTCCGGGTACTCCGGTTTCCTCCCACACTCCAAAGGCATACTGGTAGGTTAATTGGCTTCTGTCCAAAATTGGCCTAGTATATGGATGTGTTGACTAAAGAAAAGGGGTTCCACTAGATGGATTTTTCCGGCACTTGCACAACAATTATATGAAGTGTAAGAGTACAAACTCATATAAAAATACAAACAATATTTTTATTTAAAGATTATCATGAATTAAAAACATTGTAAACATTGAGAACAACGGAAACATTGTTAGTAAACACAGTTTAAAAGAATTTGTGGTTGTGTTCCACTAAACGATGATATTTATAAGATGGGGACTCTTTTCAAGCCCAACGTGTTTCGGGGTACATTAAATTTCAGTCCTTCTTCAGGGTTTATTTGAAAAGAAGGATTCATCTAAATTAATTGAAAAAGCGTAATGGATGAGTTACCATATAAATTTATATATGGATATCCATCTATAGGTTAAATGATCTGTTGATCACCTACCTGTGATGTTAGCGTTGCTTACTTTGGAGCAAATAGTAAAAACCACAAGGGGAGACAAGAAATGCTTGGGAGTAGAATGACAGATGGATATCGTTTGCATGTGTAGAATGCTGTTCTCTGGGTACTCTACCAGTGTACAGTAATTCCCCACTTGTGGGTATATAGCATTACACCTACCCCGCCCGTCCCGGATGCGTGACGGCCACAGCGGTACACTGGAGCAAAGAGGAGGCAATCCTATAAGTAAAATAAAAGTAATTTATATAAAAATAGAGTAAGTTCTTATTAGGTATTGATAATCTAAATGGCATTGAGTAAGAAAATAAGGTTCAGGTGGACGATTTTATTGTCTCATTGTAAATGGGTGTATATGGAATAATTTTTGGGAAAGTATGAAAATGAAATAACATAAGCCTCTATGGTGTTAATTCGTATAGATCTTTTAAATATCCTGAGGGTGATAATACAGTACTATCATAAAGACAAAAGAGTATACATATGTATAAATAGGATATATAAATATATATAGTGTTCTATGATAAGAGAAAGTATGTGCAGATGGTAGGTCTTGCACATTCTGTCAGGGTAATTACAATATCACATCCACAGGGTGTGCCTAAGTTACACCTACAGACATGGATATTATTGGATTGGAAGGGCAACAAGTAATAACAAGGAACGGGAAGCAAAGCTTGTGTGAATGGTCATAGATTTCAAGAAACATAGATAAAAAGTTTCAAGACAAGAAGATAAATAAATACCTGTAATTAGGAATTGTTGGCCAGTCACAGATCCCAGCATCCGGCAGACACAGTGCCTGAGCTGGGAATGGGTGGAGCTGGTTTATAAGTAGGATGAGTTCCAATCAGCCGGCGCGATCATAGCGCTCAGCTGATTGATGGAACTCATCAGCTGGAGAGCCTTAGTATTGCTCCCTGGGATGGGGATGCACGGTGCCGCCCCTACTGCGCATGCGTGAGTGCAGTTACATTGGGACGGCGTCACGCACACCCATCCCACCATCACGGAATGCCTCGCCGGCGGTCTGCGCATGTCCGCCGGAGTGGCAATATGGAGGTGATGGGCGTAGATGTTTGGTCACGCTAGTAACCTCCTAGGACGCCGCCCAGATTGGAGCTCTGGGTGCCTTTCCGTGTCGGGTGACCGCTGAAGCCAGGCGCACCCGAGGCGGGACAGGGGAGGCAGGCATAAAGGAAGAGTATGTGTCATTGCCTTGCAAGTTTGTGAGTGGATGCTGCAGCATTAAATAGTTAGCAATGTCAGATACAAATAGTCCGGTACAGGGCGAGCTGGGAGCAGCAAAGATGTCAGCAAAACATATGATTTATAATTAAAGGTCATCATATACTCACATAAGTTTGGTTAAAGAATGGGCAAAAGACTGGTACAATAGGTATTTTGTCAAGAGATATGGGACAACATTAAGAGAAAAGAATAAATGCATTCCAATATTATTTGTTAGTTACATCAAATTATATTAAAGGTCATATTGATATTGATAACAATGTCCACTTGGTGATTTAGGTAAATGCAGAGCAAATAATAGTTCTTCATTAACATTCTGTATGATAATAAGAAACAAATAATTCATGTTGGTTAGTTAATGCAGCACAATTTAACGGACATTCATAGAGAATTTAACAGATTTAGAGATATTGTCACAGTGTTACTATTGATTTGCCTGAGTATATGCACATAAATCTCTGCATCCAACCTTTCTTTATTAGAAGGTTATGTAACGGGGGAGGGGATGACGTGAGGCATCTGCCGGGAGGGGAAGAGCTGGCTGCGTGTCAGTGAATCGGCGTCTCGGCGGCTCCGTCAGCAGGGCGAGCAGCCACGAGGACGGGGGAAGCGAAGATCACAGTCTCCAGCATTGGAACCATGAGATGGGAGCCCCGATCCCGGTGAGAACCGGGTAGCAGCGGCACGGCCCTGGTAGATAGGGAGTCGGCTGTGCCCTCCCCGGGGGACTCCTGCGGGCTTCTCTCTACCCCCCATCTCTCCCTCTGAACCCGATGGTGGTAGCGGGAGAGAGGGGTTCCAGCTAACCCGCTTCACTCACCTCACCTCTCAGATAAAGCACCCTCTAAGCCTGCAGAGCTCCACAACGGAAAGTAAAAGCAGCTTACAGCAGGAACGCCTTTCTCAAAACAAAGCTACATAGATGGTCGTAAATCGGTAAGAGATATGCCTTCCCCTCGGTTTTCAGAGGTAAGAAAACACTAGAAATTGATGCCTGAAAAGGAAGAAATATTGCCAGTGCGGAATACTAAGGTACGACAGTAGCTGAACTGTATGAAAGGTGATATTGTATCTTACTGGAAACAGAGGTGTTGAACATTGTATGTACAGAGATCGTGAGCTGATCTCTATACCTGTTGTATTTACTACTCTGGTCGTTATACACCATGGGGAAGTTAAATTATATGACGCTCTACTAAACACTATGAACTTTGCTGACTCCGCTGGAGCTAAAATTTACTGTAAATTGAAGGCATAACAGCACCCGTGAAAACTGTATATCGCATATATATAATAGGGAAGAGTATCAGGTCACCATCTCGACTGAGATACCTTAGAACACCTGCGTCATATGGTTACATCTTCCCTGTGATAGTTGCAAAGTAATAACTCAAGGAAATCTTGGAGTGGTAATTCCTGGGTCATATAGAAGGGATAATACATATCGGAGTAAAGACCTCATGGATGCTTGGTTAGCCCCCTGGCATACTGGTCACTTACTGGGAAAGTGGTAAGTGGCGCTAAGGTAATACTTGGACACAAGAGTAATCATTCTAAATAAATATTATACACACGTGGACAGTGCCTTAAAATTTCTGACTAACAAACACTAGTCCCAAGTACTGTTCGCCTGTTTAAAGGGGAATCTGCTATATTGATGCTATGGTGGGATAGAATAAGAGGACCCAGGATACGATCACAAATACCAACACCGGGGCCAGCTGATATCTCTGGTACTCTTAGTACTGTCGCAGTATACTTACCACAACATGGGACACTTAATTTCATCAAGGGCATAATACTTAAATACATCATGAAGATAGGACGCCCGCTTCTGAAATACTGGATTTAAATGCATCAAAAAATTTTTGGATGAACACCGACTGCACCTGAGACGGTTTATTATTATTATCCTCCTGTCCTTCTGCAGATAGGCGGAACAGTAGCTACATCTTACAAGCATAGGGTTAAATGTGTTAGCATAAAACCCCTTAATAAGTTGCACAACACCACGAAACACCCGCATAAGAGAGGCAGCACATGTTTCATCTGGCATTATTTTTCTTCTTTTTTTCATTATTACAAGTAGGCCTAAGTTTAGGCATACTGAAAAGGGGAAACAAAGCCTCTAAAACAGTTAAACCCCTAAAAGAGAGTGAAATAGAACCAGATGGTAGTGGTGAACATCAGTCCCCCTACAGGAGCTTTGATATAGAAAACAGGCTATTTAACCTGTTTCTATCCAAATAAAGTTTGGTAGCTAAAGTAGTTGGGGCCTGGAGGGGGGGGACACAAACCTTGAAAAGACATTTACAAGCCAAAAAAAAAAAAATCGTCCAAGCACAGGATCATTGTACATTAGTTGCATTGATAGTCCAAGTGTTCAAAATCCCACCTACAGAGCTTCCTGAGATAAACAATGAGCAGAAACACAACCAAAGCAGGGAAAGGGGGTCCACCGAAGAAATCAAAGGACAATCTCCCCGGCAGTATAAGTGGGAGCTCAATTAAGCAATACTTAGCCACGGGGGGGAGTCCGGGGGGCGCGCACCAAGAAGCTCAAACGTCTACTGTGCTTGATAAGAAGAAGGTCAGAACGAAAAGAGGGATCAGACTCCCAATCAATCAAGAGAGTCATCATTAATTGAAAATTCACACGAGACATCCAGAATGACGGAACCCAGACAGGATCTAGATCTCCCCTCAAAAAACAAAATCGCGGAGATGTTCAAAGCCCTCGAAGAATCGATTAAAACTGAAATAAGTATGTTAAGAACAGATCTAGGAAACCTCCTGACCAGAGTCGAAAGGGTAGAGGATACAATGGAGCAACAAGAGCGGGAAATCCTTGATTTAAAAGAACAAATTAAAACAACGCAACAAAACCAGATGAAAATTTGCTATAGAATAGAAGACCAGGAAAATAGAAGTCGCAGACAGAACCTGAGAATCCGAGGATTGCCAGAAAAAAGAGGGGAAGATTTGAGGAAAATAGTAGCAGACATTTTCTCCCCACTTCTGGAGTTGAGAGGAGAGGACTTTCCAAAAATTGAACGGGTGCACCGAATAGGTAGACTAGATACTAGCCGAACAGAAAGAAGTCGCGATATAATTGTGAGGTTTGGATTCTATACAGATAAAGAGAAAATATGGATAAAATTGAGGGGGCAAACCCCACTCCAATACGAAGAGGCTAGTATTCAAGTGTTCGCAGACTTATCCAAAGACACATTATTGAGAAGACCCCTCCTAGAACAAATGATAAACCAAAACATAAAGTACTCATGGGGATTTCCGGCCTGCCTAATCGGCAGTAAAGATGGCAGAACTGCCAGGCTAAGATTCCCTGACGAGTTGGAAGATTTCTGCAGGAAATTAGGTCTACAGGTGCCCACGACGTTGGATTGGTCCAACGAAAGATGGATAGATCTGGAAACAGGGGTGGTGTGAGTGGAAGGGGGGGTTGGAGGAGGGTGGGAGGGATGGAGAAAAATGTATACAAAATAAAGAGTAAAGCTAGATTGTAACAAGGAGCTGACTAGAACATCTGGCCGCCGAGGCAGTGACGACCGAATAGCTGGCACGTCAACAGCTCCACCTTTAGAGGTGGAGACCAATTGGTGGGTTACGATATACGAGATCCACATTGGTCTAAGGGTCTAGAGATGACCAGAAAGGGGATGGGGTGGATATGGGGGAGAGGGAAGGATGGTAGGGAAGGGGGGAGGAAGAAGGATATCTCTCCAAGGTCTAAGATAGGATGGGGCGAAGTGGAGGTAGAAAAATGACACCAAATACAATAAAATGCATAACGTATAATGTCAAAGGCCTAAATATGGCCAACAAAAGAAGAACTATTTTTAATGAGCTTAGACTGCTTGGACCAGAGGTGGTTTTCCTCCAGGAAACACATATATCACATCAATCAAGATTGAGATTATTTTCAGGGGAGTACCAGATCTGGTACCAAAGAGATACTATCTCAAGTAGAACACGGGTGTGGCCATCGGATTTGCAAAAAGTACTAGGTTCGTGTTGGAAGAGAGACTAGTGGATACTGAAGGTAGATACATATTTTTGAGAGGTAGACTATATGAAAAAGAATATACCTTGGCTAATATTTATGCACCAAATAAGAACCCGATCGAGTACGTAGTAAAAACTCTGGAGAAACTAACGAAGTTTAGACAAGGGCATTTGATATTAATGGGGGATCTCAACTTTTGCATGGATCCGGGCTTAGATAGTATGGCTCGGGCACAGGTGAGGAACAGTGTTCAGTTAAGCAAGATTAAGCAAAAGCTCGCCAGCCTGCAGCTGGTGGACATATGGAGAGTGCGACATCCAAGGGGAAGGGATTACACGTTCTACTCACCTGTGCACGAGTCGTACTCCCGGATCGATTATGGACTGATAGACCATAGAGAAATAGAGTAGGTGGTAGATTCCTGGATAGGAAATATAACTTATTCAGACCACGCACCATTGACCATAGAAATAAAAATAGGTGAAAAGAGTAGACCTCCAGGGCAGTGGCGCTTAAATGAAGATTTGATAAGCGGGGACGAAGGGTTCAATAGAATCAGTAAAGAACTAAGGGACTACTTTATGAGCAATGACACGGGAGAAGTATCCAGGTCCACCTTGTGGCAGGCCCATAAAATTTACATCAGGGGGGTTTTAATCGAGATAGGGTCAAGGAAGAAGAAAGAGAGAGGTGAGAAAACCCCAAAATTAACAGAGGAACTGGCCATTCTAGAACAGAAACACAAGGCACAAATAGGACAACCTCCCCCAGTGCTATATAAAAACATAGTCATTAAAAGGGCCGAGTTAAAAACTTTAATGGAACAAGAAGTAAGAGCAAAATATAGTAAGATTTTAGGGGACAAGTATCGCTGGGCTAATAAACCAGGTAAACTCTTAGCGAATATAGTGCAAAAGCAGAAAGCAAGGAATTTCATAGAAAAAATCCAGACTAAAGAGGGCCATATAAAGTATTCTTCTAAAGAAGTAGCGGAGGTTTTCAAAAACTACTATCAGGAGCTATATTCAGTTCACAAACAGGAGACCTTGCTTAAAAATACGAGAGAGAGAAATAATAATTATTTATAGAAGGCAAAACTACCCAAGATCTCAGAAGCCTGAAGAGAGTATATGGAAGCTCCAATTACCGAAGAAGAAATAAGAAAAGCAATAGCAGGTATGGCATCCGGGAAAAGTCCAGGCCCGGACGGATTTACACTAACCTATTATAGGAAATTTAGGGAAATATTGATTCCTAGGTTGTGCCAGTATTTCAATGGGATGGGAGAAGACTATGATATGAGCCAGGAGGCCTTAAAGGCTTCTATTACGATTATTTTGAAGGAGGGAAAAGAAAAAACACTTTGCTCAAGTTATCGTCCCATCTCCCTTCTCAATACCGACACAAAACTCTACGCAAAAATATTGGCAGAAAGGTTAAAGGGATCAATGAACGCCCTGGTCAGTCCAGACCAGGTGGGTTTTGTCACTAAAAGGGAAGGGAAGGACAACGGGGTCAGACATTACTCTTGCTACAAAAAATGAAGGAGAGCGGACCCCCAGGGCTACTACTGTCGATCGACGCCGAAAAGGCCTTCGACAGGGTAGACTGGGGGTTCATGTTCCAGACCTTGGTGACCATGGGTCTTGGTCCCAAAATGTATCAGAGGATTAAAACTTTGTACCACCACCCGACGGCAACGGTGGGAGTGAATGGAGTCATGTTTCAGCCATTAGAAATGGGGAATGGTACGAGGCAGGGGTGTCCTTTGTCCCCGTTGCTCTTTGTCCTTACTATGGAGCCTCTCCTGGCAACAATACGCGCTGACCCGGATATAAGGGGTATTAAGATCAGCAAAGACGAACATAAAGTCGCAGCTTATGCCGACGATGTATTATTTTATATCTCGGACCCTGAAATCACCATGCCCAAGTTAGTCAAGGCCCTAAGGGAGTATTGGGAGTTGTCTAACTTTCAAATAAATATGTCAAAATCGGAAATATTAAACATAAATTTAAAGAAAACAGAAATTGGTATATTGAAAAAAAATATAGTTTCAGATGGACAAAAGAACTAAAGTACCTAGGAATTAAGCTAGCCAACTCAACTAAAAAAATATCCACAATAAATTATTTACCTCTGCTAGATACAATCAGAGCCGACTGTAAAAACTATGCAAAGAAAGCTATCTCATGGATCGGGCGCATTAATGTTATTAAAATGGTACTACTTCCTAAGATCACATACGTGTTCCAGATGATACCGCTACCACTACCCCTATACTATCTGAGAAAGTTAAAAAAAATAATAATGAGCTTCATATGGAAAAATAAAAAACCAAGAGTCTCTTTCAAGATTCTAAAACAAAAGAAAATACACGGGGGACTGGCTGTACCAGATGTTCAGAATTATTACAAGGCGGCAGTACTGGCCAGATTAGTAGAAGAATATCTTAGTAAAGCAGCACTGGGAAGTTTGATATGGAACCCTCCTCATGCTAGAATTTTAGGAGAAAACACACACATAATAACACGAAATGCACTTAAAATATGGGATGGGGTGTATAAGAAATTAAATGGGAACTATACCTCACCATTATTAGCACTTATAGATAATAATTTTTTCCCGCCAGGATTAGAAACCGTGGGAGGAAAAGAAGCATTTTGGGGAAAGACACAATTAAGACATATTATAAAGGAGGGTAAAATTTTGACACTACAAGCAATTAGGAACGGGAGAGAGGCACGTGGGTTGGATGAATGGCGGTATCTCCAGTTGTGCCACTTTGTGAGTAAGCTTCCAGTCCCGATTAGGGAAGGGGATAATCTGACGGACTTCGAAAGGCTATGTGACACAGAAGATCCGAGAAATATTGTCTCAAAAATTTACAAAGCTTTGATGAAGATTGACCGGCTGGAGATACCCCCATTTATAAGTAAATGGGAGAGGGAATTAGGCACAAAGAAAGGGGAAAACACAATTAAAAGAATTCTTAAAATGATCTGTAACTCAGCAGTCGACGTACGGACAGCAGAAATGAACTACAAATGTATAAGTAGAAGTTACTTTACTCCAGAGATAACAAGTAAATTTCAAAATAGGTCGGCTCTATGCTGGCGGGGCTGCAACGAAATCGGAACAATGGCGCACCTTTGGTGGACATGCCCTAAAATAAAATATTTTTGGAGTAAGATACTCGACCTAGTAAAAAAAATAACAGGAATAGAAGTGCCAGGAGACCCATGGGAGGTCCTGTTCCATGGGGGAGTCGGAGATATTAAAAAATATAAGCAATCATTGGTTCCTCACCTCCTGAACGCAGCAAAACGAATAATCCCGAAGAATTGGCAGAGGAAGGAGAGTCCTGAGATATGGGAATGGATAGATGCAGTAGAAGAAACTTACTACTTGGAGACTAGGATAAGCTTGGAAGAGGAAACGAGAAATGCGAGCACAGTGGAGTGGGAACGCTGGGCGAAATTTAAAATAAAGTGGTATAGCACTTAAGAATTAACGCCTGGATCAGAGTAGATGACAAGGGAAAATTATACCTTGGAGAGATAGGGAGGGAGGGAGGGAGGGGGGAAGGGAGGGGAGGGAAGGGAGGGAGGGGAAGGGAGGGAGGGGAAGGGAGGGGAGGGAAGGGAGGGGGGTAAATAGATAAGAAGGTAATTCTGTAGAATCAGCTACCGTAGGACCATCGTAGATGATAGAGGCATGAGATCGGATAAGTTACACAGGGGGTCTTAACGGGTTTTTTTTCTACTTTTTTTTTGATATGGCAAGAGTCACAATGATGAGACAAAAGAGAGCAGGTTGGAAGATAAATGAACTGCAAAGTTGATTCAATGCCTCTCTATATGGTCAACTGAATGTGACAAGAAAAAAAAAAAAGAAGGTTATGTAACTATTCAGATATGTACTGAAAAAGGGTAATTAAGGATAATCTGGGGTAGGTAAGTAAAATAGGGTAACGGCCTCAGATTAGGTGTATTTACACCCAAGAGAGGGAGTGGATAATTTTTGATCGAGTGTAGTAAGATTTATTATACTGATAATGATCATGAATAGTATATAGAGATGTAATCTACCCCAGTACGTTACGCGCGATATATTTGTGCAGAAGTCATATGTGCATTGGATCAGGCATCCCAAGAGTTTACAACGTAAATATCAGACAAATATTATTGCATATAGACACAATGTTTCAAATAATCTAAAAATAGACTGGATTGTCACACTAAACAGCGCTAATGTTGAGCTATAATACAATAAACATGTGGCCAACCACACATGCATAGGGAAATCCTTTATAGGAAAGTCCTTTAAAAGAGAGTCCCTTGAAAAGATAAGTGGTGTAGAGTTCAGGGTGTAATTCAAAAAAGTTCATCAGATGATCATGAAAAGAGTTTCTTAGCGTGCACCTTCCACCGATCACTCAGGATTCCACCCAGTGTAGACACACTCCCCCTAGGGGGTTAAACTCACCAGAATTGGAAAATAATAAAGCATTCAGAATAATCCAAGCCAGCAACTATTGTTGACACCACTCATGAGGAATCACGGATGTTCAGGACTCATAATAGATCTGTCTGAGTCCACCATTTCAGGTTGTCTTCAGGTTGCACGGCCCTGTTGAACATGACTTTCATGCTGAATGGCTCACCTCTTCTTACAACAAGCTTTTCAGTCATGAACTCATTGGTCCTTGCATTACAACAGACATGATTGCTTCACTCCCCAGGCTGCAGAGCACTTAAATATTATTGCATGATGTTCTGGTGTGATTATACTTCAGAGAACAATTGCAAGTAAGTGCCACATGTTGTTTCTTTCTCATTACTGTTAATTGTGGAAAATCTCATGATAGGGTAAATAGGTATTTTATTTCTCCATTCCACCGGATTTAAAACCTTGGAGGAATGGTTTAAAGCATACAGCCTCATTTAGGCCTGGGGGCGAGGTAGCCTTTAATGAGTAAATCCATTTCAGTTCTTTCTGGAGCAAGATTTTGTTCCAGTCGCCCCCCCTGGGACTCGGGTGCACCCGATCCAGAATTAAGAACTTAATTCTGGGGAATTTGCCCCCATGTACTAGGGAGACATGGCGACCCAGGGGGAGGTCGGGATCAGATGTTTGCATGGACACAATGTGTCTGTATGCTCTTTTCCAAAATTCTTGTTTTGTTTTCTCTATATAAAAACAGCCGCAGTTGCACTGGAGTAGATAAACCACTCCAGTGGTTCCGCAGTTAGCAGAATGTCTCGGATACAATTTTCTTCCATTTGGGAGGATGTGGTTCTTTTGTGTATGCACAGTAGCGACAAGAACCACATGCAAACGTTCCTTTATATTTGCAGTGTACCTTTGTTGATTCATTTCTAAATTCGCTGTTTATTATTTTGTCACCAATGGATGTCGCTCTCCTAAATGTGAACTGGGGTTTATTTGGCACTAGATGACCTAGAGAGGGATCGAGGGTCAGTAGGTGCCAATATTTCTCAACTATTTTTCTTGTTTGACAATGTTGTTGGTTGTATGTTGTTATGATGCGGAGTGAGTTGGTATCTTTATGTCTAGAGGTCTGAAAGAGCGTATCTCTGGGTTTACTCATTACTTTTTTTAAAGATTTTTTCGAGGATTTGCGTGTGTATCCTCGTACTAGCAGTCTATCCCGTAGGTTTGCCGCTTCTTTCAAAAATGTATCATTATCTGTACAATTCGGTTTGATTCGGAGGTATTGTGAGTACGGTATGGAATCAATGAGGGGCTGTGGGTGAAAGCTCATAGTGTGCAGTATAGTGTTGTAAATGTCAAATTGAAATCATTTTTATTCATTCTTGATAAGCACTGCTCGAGCACATCCAACGGGCCATCCCAGACGATCAAAATGTCGTCTATGTAGCGATACCACCCCACAATGTGGCTGGTATATTGGGTAAGGCCATCATCAGAGAGAAAGGCTTTCTCCCACTCCCCCAGGTACAGGTTGGCATACGATGGGGCACAACATGTCCCCATTGCAACCCCCTGCACCTGGAGGTAGTGGGAGCCATTGAAGGTGAAGATGTTGTGGGTGAGGATGTGCTCGAGCAGTGCAACAATAAATTCATTGTTGGGTCTAACTGTGGGTCCTGTTGAAGTATATGTTTGATTGCTGTGAGTCCACGTTCATGTGGTATCGAACTGTAGAGCATTTCTACATCGATTGTGACTAGAAGGGCTTGGTCTGGTACATATAGATGGTCTGGGATTTGTAGGAGGTGGGTTGTATGTCTTACATATGATGTTAATGCAACTACAAATGGTCTTAGATATTCGTCGACTAGTTTGCTTGCATTGTCGCTGATTGAGCTAATGCCTGAAATAATGGGCCAGCCTGGTGGATCTGTCAGGCTCTTGTGTACTTTTGGGAGTGTATAAAATGTCGGGATCCTAGGGAAATTATTTCTTATGAATGTCCAGGTGGATTTGTTAATTGTGTTGTTCAAAAACGCCGAGTCTACCAACGTGTAAAATTCTCTATTTTATTTCTCAACAATGGAGGCCGGCATACGACGGTACCAGTCTACATTGTTGAGAATTTTCTTGCAAATATTGATATAGTGGTCATTGTTTAGGACAACTATATTTCCTCCCTTGTCTGATGGTTTTATCGTGATTTTATTATTGTTGGCTAGGGAGGTTAGTGCCTCTAATTCTTCTGGCCTTAAATTGGAGGGTCCTTTCATCTGTATTTTAAGTTTCTCTAGGTCGTTGTTTACGAGTTTCAAAAAGGCTGCTGCGTTTGGACACGTACTCGGTGGCGGACATAGATCAGATTTTTTCTTTAGTTTTGATGTTATTGGGTGGGTACAATTGTCCGCATCCAATTTTTCTATTGATTCTAGAATTTGGGGAAGGTCTATTTGGTCAATTAGATCAGTTGTATCGCTCTCCTCTAGGAGGGCGATCAGTTGATCCAGGGCTTGATTCTCTTGAGGGGTGTATTTTACTGTAGTGTCCTGTTTTTGATAACGTTTTTTGAGGATTACTTTACGGATAAATAACTGAAGATCCTTATAGAGTTCAAATTTATTTAAATTATAATTAAATTATAATTTGGACAGAAGTTTAGACCTTTCTTTAAAACTGATGTTTCAGCTGTCAATAAGGGGTGTGAAGATAAATTAATAATGCTGAGATCAGAATCCATGGGTGTCAGTATCTCTGGGTGATCGTCTATAGTGTCATTTGTGTATAAGTATTGAGATTGGGTGGGGGTGGTTTGACACCCGCCAATACTTGGTCTAAAAAAGAGGAGTCATTACGGCTTAGATCTTGTGTGTTTGTAGTGTCCTGATTTGTGAGGGATATATGTTGTTGTAATGCATGATGAAGTGTGGACAAATTGGAGGATTTGTCAGGGGGTGCAGTGCTGGTGTGTGGGGTTGTGGGTGTCCTTTCTGAAATTTGTTTTTTGGATTTGTGTTCTTGTGTCTGGTCACTTTGAAATTGTCATTTAGTGCCAAGTGTAGGTTTGAGTTTAGAGGAGGTGGGAGGGGGATTGTGAGATGAGGCTTTAGTGGGGCGAGAATTAGATAATGCGTTAGTATTTCTTATTATATTTCTGTTTTGGTTCCATTTGTATGCCTTTCCGGCTTCAAATGCATTTTTGTCTCTTTGAAATGTTTGCCTCTTTTTGATAAGGATATCTTTATTAAAAGATTCCAGATGGATCTTGAGTTTTTTCTCTTTATTCATGACTGATTGGTGTGTTCTGAATTTTTGTAGATATTCACAGATTTTTGTAATTTCGGTGTCCAGCCCTTTAGTCCTCTTTGTATACTCGTCAATTAACATTTCCATAAGGCTACGTGAGCATGTTTGTAGTATGTTTTCCCATATTACTTTGAACTCCGTGTCCAGGTCCTCCAGAGTGGATGTGGAGTCCCAAGGGGTTGATGTTATTTTTTATATAGTCTTGGTATATATATAGTATAGTATATAGTATATGGATGTGAGTTGGGGACCTTGGATTGTGGGCTCCTTGATGGTAGGGACTGATGTGAGTGTGTAATGTATGTGTGGAGCGCTGCATAACTTGAAATTGCTATATAGGTACTTTAAATAAAATAGGGATAATTGTAGACATGCACCCACACTCACTCAGGTTGAACTGGATGGACTGGTGTCTTTATTCAACCTTACTAACTATGTAACTAAGTAGATCAGGGCACAACACATCAGGGAACAGGCACAACACATCAGGGCACGTCAGGGTACAGGACATCATGGCACAGGACATCGGGGCACATCAGGGCATAAGGCACATTAGGTCACAGGGAACATCAGGGCATAGGACATCGGGGCACAGCTCATCAGGGCACAGGGCATATCAGGTCACATGCACATCAGGGCATAGGACATCAGGGCACAGCACATCAGGGCACATGGCACATAGCACATCAGGGCATGGGGCACATGGCACATTGGGGCACATCAGGTCTTGAGGCACATCAGGGCACATTATGGCACATCAGGGCACATGGCACATCAGGGCACATTGGGGAACATCAGGGCATGGGGCACATCAGGCCACATGTCAAATCAGGGCACAGGGCACATCAGGGCACACGGCACATAGCACATCAGGGCATGGGGCACATCGGGGCACATCATGGCACATGGCACATTATGGGGCACATTGGGGCACATAGAATATCAGGGCACATGATGAGGCACATCAGGGGGCACATCATGGGATCTTACTAGCCAGTATGTAGAGTAGTGCAGTAGCGCAGGAAGCATCTGTCTGTAGTAAGTTCTCTCTCATGTCACACAGCGCTGCTCACTCCCCGGTGGCCCCTCCTCCCTTCTCGTCTATCCCAGATGATGTCACAAGCCAATGGGGATAGACAAGAAGAGAGGAGGGGCCACCGGGGAGAGAACAGCGCTGCGTGACATGAGAGAGAACTTCTACATAAATCATCCCAAATGGGATATATGTACAAAAAATGGTTTAAATAAAAAATAGGTAAGCATGTATTATAACGTCTATCTGAAGTGGCAATGTATAATATACAAAATGACATTTATAGATCATATATTCTCAATCATGCCGTGTATATTCAAATGTGTCCTTATATATACTCATGTGAAAATGGGTGTGTACCACCTAGTGTAAAGGAAAAAAAAAAAAAAAAAAGTGAAAGAAAAAAAAAAGGTTCAAATCTTAATAAAATAGTAATCTAAATGTCAATGAAAGTCCAAAAACTCCTAAAGTGGATAGAAAGTGGTAAAATTCTGTGGCTATTAGGATTGATGGAGATGATTATCCATACATGATCCTGCTGTGGCTCCTTCAATAATTTAGTCTCCCAGAACTCTTACCTCAGCAAGCAATCAACATCTGGGATATCCACTGACCTCCCTGGATAGTAGATGTGGTCCCTCTGGGTAGTAGATGTAGTAGTGCTCCTCCTAAGGCTCGATTCACACAGGGGCAACACGACTTCAACGCGACTTCAACACGACTTGTGGATCCGACTTTGCCCTGCGACATGTGTCCGACTTTCAATGAACGGGGATCCGACTTGGATCCCCGCCACTGTGTTTGGTATGAATCTTGAGGGGGAACTCCGCGCCAAATTTTAAATAAAAATCCGGCATGGGTTCCCCCTCCAAGAGCATACCAGGCCCTTGGGTCTGGTATGGACCTTGAGGGGAACCCCCTACGCCCGTGGGGGGTCCCCCCCAATCCATGCCAGACCCTTATCCGAGCACGCAGCCCGGCCGGACAGGAATGGGGGTGGGGACGAGCGAGCCCCCCCCCTCCTGAACCGTACCAGGCCGCATGCCCTCAACATGGGGGGGGGTTAGTGCCTTGGGAGAGGGGGCGCGATGCGGGCCCCCCCCCCAAAAACACCTTGTCCCCATGTTGATGAGGACAAGGGCCTCTTCCCGACAACCCTGGCCGTTGGTTGTCGGGGTCTGCGGGCGGAGGGCTTATCGGAATCCGGGAGCCCCCTTTAATAAGGGGGCCCCCAGATCCCGGCCCCCCACCCTATGTGAATGAGTATGGGGTACATCTTACCCCTACCCATTCACCTAGGGAAAAAGTGTCAATTTAAAAAAAAAAACTACACAGATTTTTAAAGTATTTTATTAGACAGCTCCGGGGGTCTTCTTCCGACTTCGGGGGTCTCTCCGGTTCTTCTCCGTGCTCTCCGGGTCTTCTGCCGGGCTCCTCCGCTCTCTTCTGCTCTTTTGCCGCTCTTTTGCTAAAGCGGAGGAGCCCGGTCTTCAATCTTCTGCCCTCTTCTCTTCTTCTGATGTTGACACGACGCTCTCTGGGGCTAGAATGCTATCTGTGCGCTCTGCTCTGACTTATATAGGCGGTGACCCCGCCCCCTTATGCCGTCACAGTCCCTGGGCATGCTGGGACTATGACGACATAAGGGGGCGTGGTCATCGGGTGATGACCACGCCCCCTAAAACATCACAGTCCCAGCATGCCCATGGACTGTGACGGCATAAGGGGGCGTGGTCACCACCTATATAAGTCAGAGCGGAGCGCTCAGAGTGCATTCTAGCCCCAGAGAGCGTCGTGTCAACATCAGAAGAAGAGAAGAGGGCAGAAGATTGAAGACCGGGCTCCTCCGCTTTAGCAAAAGAGCGGCAAAAGAGCAGAAGAGAGCGGAGGAGCCCGGCTGAAGACCCGGAGAGCACGGAGAAGAACCGGAGAGACCCCCGAAGTCGGAAGAAGACCCCCGGAGCTGTCTAATAAAATACTTTAAAAATCTGTGTAGTTTTTTTTTTTTAAATTGACACTTTTTCCCTAGGTGAATGGGTAGGGGTACGATGTACCCCATACTCATTCACATAGGGTGGGGGGCCGGGATCTGGGGGCCCCCTTATTAAAGGGGGCTCCCGGATTCCGATAAGCCCTCCGCCCGCAGACCCCGACAACCAACGGCCAGGGTTGTCGGTAAGAGGCCCTTGTCCTCATCAACATGGGGACAAGGTGTTTTGGGGGGGGCCCGCAATGCGCCCCCTCTCCCAAGGCACTAACCCCCCCCATGTTGAGGGCATGCGGCCTGGTACGGTTCAGGAGGGGGGGCGCTCGCTCGTCCCCACCCCCATTCCTGTCCGGCCGGGCTGCGTGCTCGGATAAGAGTCTGGTATGGATTGGGGGGGACCCCCACGCCGTTTTTTCGGCGTAGGGGGTTCCCCTCAAGGTCCATACCAGACCCAAGGGCCTGGTATGCTCTTGGAGGGGGAACCCATGCCGGATTTTTATTTAAAATTTGGCGCGGAGTTCCCCCTCAAGATCATCTGAGCACAAGTCGCATGCCGAAGTCGGATCATGCGAGACGGCGATCCGACTTTGATCCGACTTCAATGATAGTCAATAGGCTGAAGTCGGATCAAAGTCGGATCAAAGTAGTACAGGGAGTACGCTCTGAAGTCGGAGCGACTTCAGTAGCGTCTATTAAGACGCTAGCGTTCACTCCCATTGAGACTATTTCTGGGGCGACTTGAGGGCGTACAAGTCGGATCCCAAGTCGCCCCAGTGTGAACCGAGCCTAAGGGTGCAGCGGTGTGTTCCCAGATCACAGTGGTATAGAGGGGTGCCTCAGTGTAAAATAGGGGACAAAGAGGAAAGAAGCCTCCAATAGTGTAATATGTCAGGGCTAAAAACATCTTTATTTAAACATGATAAAGTGGACTCTTACACAGAAATATTAAAAATAGCACAGGGAACAAATTTGGCATTGTTTAGGGATTGGCCAGGATAGCCACGTCCGGAAGTAACGTGAGAAGGCGAGGAACAACGCCAAATTTGTTCCCTGTGCTATTTTTAATATTTCTGTGTAAGAGTCCACTTTATCATGCTTCATGGCCAGTCCATCCCTGCTTTTACCCCTTCCTGCCCATTCCAATGTATAGCTTTCAGATCTGTCACAATTTGAATGACAATTGTGCAGTCATGCAACATTTTACCCAGATGAAATGTTTATCACTTTGTTCACACAAATAGAGCTTCCTATTTGTTATTTGATTTTGCTAAATAAATAAAAAAAACTGAAATTTTGAAAAAAACCCCACATGTTTCTGTTATAAACTTTTGCAAAAAAAAAATCTTTCTTCATAAATTTAGACCAAAATGTATTCTTCTATATTTCTTTGGTAAAAAAAACAAAAACAAATCAGTGTATAATGTTTAGCCTATAGGAAAGTTATAAAGTCTACAACCTATGGTATGTACAGTTTATCTGAAAATTGATCAATCCTGATGTACTGACAGACTGAAAAAATGCTAGAACAGTACAAATACCAACCAAATTACCTCATTTTGGAAAGTAGACAGTCCAAGGTATTAAGTAAGATGCATGATGAAGTTTTTTGAAGTTGTAATTTTTTTTATCATAATTATTAGGAAAATGAAGATAATAAAAAAAATTGTTTTTGTGTCCACTTTTTTTTCATACTGTCACCAGTGAAATACATCATCGTCATGTAACTCGTGTGGTAGTAATCAGGGACACTGACTGGTGACAGTATGTAAAAAAAAATACATAATAATAATAATAATAATAATAGTAATATAATTTTTTCTATTTTTTTATTTTTTCTTTCTTATTACTTTTTTTATTGTTTTACCATTTTTTTACATACTGTGACCAGGGCAGTACAGTATTACTATGGGGAGGTGATCAGAATTTTTTTTCTACACACTATGATCATTTATAACAGTGATAGTCACTGTTATAAGCAACCATTTGTTATGAATGAATCCATTCATTTCAGTGTGTGTTATTGTGATTAGCTGTGAGCTGTAACATGGTACAGATGGGCTGTGATTGGCCCTGTCTGTACTATGTGATCACTGTGACCAATGACAGCGAGCAACACAAGAGTACACAATGAATGGCTATGAATGGAAGGCACCCATTGTGTACAATTGCCATGTGATCTGCTGTGATTGGTCACAGCGATCACATGGTACCAGCAGCAACCCAGTACACTCATCTGTCATCGGTCACAGATCGCCCTGCAGCATGACCCATGGGGTGCAAGGGAGGCGTATTCTGGGGAGGACGTCATATGACATCCACCCAGAATGAGAGAGCTCCCACCCCATATTACAATAGGCTAGCGGAAAGTAGTTAAATACTGTGCCTCATACCTCCATTATGTATGAGATGTCTAATTGTAGTTGAGAATATTGCATAATGTTGTGTTTCTAAAAAAACTGGTATTGCATGCAACAAGGTGGTTTTAGCAAGTTTGGTCTACCATAGCTTTGCTTTAGATGAAAAACTGAAGCATTTGGCTAAACTTCAATGCTTTGCACTGGAATATGACTTTACATTGGACCATACCTTTTAAAGTGATTCTAAAGGTTGTTATACTTACCTGCGCTGTGCAATGGCTTTGCACAGAGCAGCCCCAGTTCTTTTCTATTTGGTCCTCCGCCTGCAGTTCTGGCTCCTCTCTCCAGCTGAGTGACCCAATAGCAAGCTCCCAAGCCTCGGTCCTGTGAATAGATATTGTTCATTGATACACATAATGTGGCTTGCCCCCCTGCTCTCTCCTCATTGGCTCACTGACTGTGATTGACAGCAGCAGGAACCAATGGCTCTTGCTGCTGTGTAAACCAATGAGGTGAGAGAGACCCGGGAGAGCCGTTGCTCTCATGCACCTTGCTGAATTGAGATGGGGCTCAGGTAGGTATAGGGGGTGGGGGTAGCTGTACCCAGAGGGTTTTTTACATTAAAGTGATTGTAAAGCTTAGTTTATTTAAAAAAAATAACAAACATGTCATACTTACCTCCACTGTGCAGCTCGTTTTGCACAGAGTGGCCCCGAACAACGTATTCTGGGGTCCCTTGGCAGCTCTCGTGGCTCCTCCCCACATCAGATAACCCCCTAAGAGAAGTGCTCTCCCGGGGAGTTACCTTGTGGGCGCACTCCTGAGTCCATCATTCGGCGTCCATAGCCGCCGAATGTATGACTCAGCCCCGCCCCCGACGCCCTCATTATTGAATTTGATTGACAGCAGCGGGAGCCAATGGCTGCGCTGCTATCAGTCTATCCAATCTAGAGCCAAGAACCCCAGGCAGAGGAAGAGCGCATCCCTGCCAGATATAGTTCCATGGCTCAGGTAAGTAAAATGGAGGGGCTGGGGGGCCGGTCACTGCCAGGTGTTTTTTCACCTTAATGCATATGATGCATTAAGGTGAAAAAACACAAGGGTATACAACCCCTTTAATGCACAGAATGCATTAGGGTAAAAAAAACCTTCTGCCTTTAGAACCACTTTATCCCTTTCACTGCCTGAGTGTTTTTTGGTTATTTTGAACATGCTTAAATTGACGATTAGTTAAAACCCCAAACATTGTACATTTTCTGAAAGTAGAGACCCTTGAGAATACATTTTCATGTCGCATGATATTCGTGCACATGTTTTCAAATGCATATATATATATAGTCCAAAATACAATACAATTATTTTAGTGAACGCAAACACAAGATATTACCAAGTTATGAAAAGATGAGGTTACATTGAATAAATAGATACCAAATATGTCAAGCCTTAAAAGAAAAGCGAGGGATTTAAAAAACAAACAAACTTTCATACTCACCTAGGTGGATGCATCATTGGCCCAATGCTGCATCAGCCGCCTCTAAGACTGGTTCTTTTTTTTTTAAATTGTTTATTTATTGAAAGTTTACAATGTTAGACAAAGATATAGCAATATATATGCATGTCAAATGAAATAACATAAAAAGAGGGTCCATCTCATGAAATCCACATCATCTCACTCTAATAGGGCGTACACACGGTCGGACTTTGTTCGGACATTCCGACAACAAAATCCTAGGGATTTTTCCGACGGATGTTGGCTCAAACTTGTTTTGTCTACACACGGTCGCACTAAGTTGTCGGAATTTCCGATCGCCAACCACGCGGTCACGTACACCACGTACGATGAGACTAGAAAAGGCCGGTTCAGAACCAAGCGCGGCACCCTTTGGGCTCCTTTTGCTAATCTTGTGTTAGTAAAAGTTTGGTGAGAGACGATTTGCGCTTTTTCAGACTCGTGGCTTTCAGATCGTTTTCTGCCATTCAGTTTGTGCTTGTGGGTTTGTATCTGCTCTTCAGTGCGTGCAGCAAGTTCCGCGTGACTTTAATTAGTCATTGTATTCTTGTTCGTTCGTTACTGTTTTTCAGGTCGCTCTTCACAGGCCTTACTGTTCTTCAGTGCGTTCTGTTACTTCGTTCTGAGCAGCTGACCGTTTTCTAGCCATGTTGCGTATGCATACTCCTCGTAGAGTTCGTGCTGTGCGGGGGCTTGGTGTTGGGGTCCTGACCTTGACACAAGTCCAGTCCATGAACAGGGTGGGGAGGAGTTCATGGACCAAGAATTGGTTGCTTCAGCGTGACCAGTTCTCTCATATGCCTTTGCTCCGTGAGATCCATGAGAATAATCCTGATGATTTCAGGAACTTTCTCAGGATGACGGACCCGTGTTTCACTGTTTGTTGGCTTTGCTGACCCCCTATATCAGCAGGCAGGATACCTGCATGAGGCAAGCCATCACTCCGGAGCAGAGGTTGGTCGCTACCCTGCGGTATTTGGCGACAGGGAGAAGTCTGCAGGACTTAAAGTTCTCAACAGGCATCTCCCCCCAGGCTCTGGGGATCATTATCCCAGAGACCTGTTCTGCCATCATCCAGGTCCTGCAGAAGGAGTATATGAAGGTAAGATTTTTATCCTTTAATACCACATTTTATTGTATTGAATGTTTGCTAATATATTGTATTTCTTTCCTCATTCCCTAATTACCATGATTGTAATATGCTGTGAATGTCCCCTTTGTTCTCATGCATGCTGGATTTTTAGGTAATTATTATTTTAGGTCCTTCATACATATTTGCCCTTCAATAACCTCCCCAGCATGGTGTCTCCTGGCCTATATTCACCTCATGTAGTCACTTAACAATGTATTTTTTCTGCTCCATAGTAGTGCTTTACCCCAAACACCCCCTAAAATGTTTGGAAAAGTTATTTTTGCTTTAAATTCAGGCAGAGTGCCAGAGGCTTTTTTTTGTGGTGTCCCCAAATAATTTTTAGTAACCCTCCCTCCCCCAACTGCTAAGTCAGCTGATCCCAATTCTCTATCTATCCTCAATCATCTATCTGCTGACTTTGCCAAACCCATACACACTATACCCATCTCTTTTGTGGTCAGATGTATGGATGAATTCCCCAAAGCATGTAGTGCAAGGGCCTGCCTGTATACTTTCAAATGGTACTGTTTAAAGTTTTGGGATCCTATTATTATTTTGATAGGTAATAGCAGAATGTCCAAATGTCCTCAAATGTGTACAGTGTGTATTTCTATCTTTGTATTATGACACTTCTTACCTGTCCAGTGTACTGCCAATAGTGTAACTAAGGGGCTGTTCAAAGTAATACCCATTATTTAGGCATTCATCTCTCAATGAAGTGAAGAGGGTTACCTGTCCAAGATTTCCACACACTGCCTATAATGTTAGAAATGGCCCATGAGAGGGGGGGAGGGGGAATATGATAGGTGTACCTTATACTTTGGCATTGTTAAATTCCTCTTAATAAATGCTATCTGGAGGTTGCCCCATAATGTTTGTGTCTAATCTGCTTGCCATGTTTCAGAGTAAAAATAGTAATGTTTATTGTTTTTTCCTCAACAGTTTCCTTCCACGCCACAGGAATGGCAGACTGTGGCCTCCCACTTTGCCGAGCGGTGGGACTTTCTTAACTGCGGAGGGGCAATTGATGGGAAACCCGTCCACATCGTCCCACCACCCAACTCGGGGTCGTACTATTATAATTACAAGGGGTTCAATAGTATAGTGATGTTGGCGGTGGTGTCGGCTAATTACGACTTCTTGTATGTGGACGTGGGGAAGAATGGCCGGATGTCCGATGGTGGAGTCATCGCCCAGACGGAGTTCTACAGGCATCTCCAGAATGGCAGCTTGGACTTGCCAGCTCCAGAGGACAATGTGGAAGGACTCCCATTTGTGTTTGTTTGCTGATGAAGCGTTTGCACTGGGGGACCACCTGATGCGGCCATTCCCAATGAGGACCCTCAGGGTTTTTAATTACCGGCTGGCCAGAGCCCGAAGAATGGTGGAGAACACATTTGGAATCCTGGCCAGCCGGTTACGCCTATTTATGACACCCATCCATATGCATATGGCCAGAGTATAAACTGAACCATATTATACTTGCGTGCTGTGTTCTCCATAACTTTTTAAGGAAACATTCGGCCAACTATGCTGGCTCAGTTGGGCCTGAGGCCGGAATGATACATCAAACCACACTGACGGCGCTTGAAAGTGGCCGTCCTGGCTTGCCCTCCCTGAGTGCCCGTGATGTCCGGTTATGCTACCTGGAGTTCTTTGCGGGCAGGGGGGCTATCAATATGGCAGACAATCTGTGAAGCCTTTTTATAATAAAAAAAAAAAAGAAATTCATTTACTGCTTGTGTTTGTTTTAGCTGACCCTGACAGAAATGTGTTGAGTCCAGAAAATGTCGTGATTGTGTAACCTTATTATACAGCACTGTTGACTGTTATTTACTAAATCCAAAAACACATTTCACTACAAGTGCACTTGCAACTGCACTGAAACTGCACTTGTTGTGCAAAGAGGATTTGCCCTTAGGAAATAACCCCCATTTTTTGCTGAAAACGGCAATTACATCACCCCAAAAGTGTTGTAGTGTTGAGATAATAATCCACACATTCTTGAGTAACCAATTTTTTTTATACCTGCAAAATCACATGTGCATTTACCAAAGGTTTTTAAAACAAACCAACATGTTTGTTGTATAACAATTTTTGGAGTAGCATTATCAAAAATCGAAATGTCCATTTAAGATAAAACAGGCCTGTGTAAAACCAACAAGAAAGACAAAAAACTTGAACTTACAAAGTTCACATTAGGTAAAACCTGAAGGCTATATCAGACATCAGTATTTAGGAACTGGGTTTGATATAACATTCAGATGGGGGGAAATCACCCCTGGAAAAGCCAAATTTGGAAGAAGCACACCAATTTACGAATGTCAACATGTGCTAGCTGCCATCAGGGGGGATCAAGGGACGTGTTTTGGGGGAGCAAGCCCTTCCTCACCGCTACTTTATAATTGAGGAAGGGGTTGCACCCCCAAAACGCGTCCATTGATCTCCCGTGATGGCAGATAGCACATGTTGGCACACTGTGTGCATCCTCCAAATTTGGCTTTTCAAAACATTGCAAAAAGTTTTAAAAGATTGGACCACAATCCAAAAAGTGATTTTGTGGGGTTTTAAATTCGCCCCAAAACATCAATGATGTTATTATTTTTTTTAATCACATCATTGATTTTTTGCTGTATGTTTTGCAGTTCTACATTACACCCCATGATCTCCCCGATTAGGATCTGGGCACTTTATGATGTGAAAGGATCTGGATCACGATCACCTAAAAAGAGAGAAACAAAACAAAAACAGGTATCAAAAATCTGCCGGCATCCATCTCTTACCTGAGTCTGTGGTCGCAGACACTCACCTGTTGTGGTGCCAATCTCCACCACATCTTCTTCTTCCTCCTGCTCAGCTTGGGTTGGTGTTATTTCCCCTTCTTCCATAGGTAGGGGTCTCTGGTCTCCTCGGATGAGGGGTATCCTCCGAGTCTTTTCTCTCCTATGTAAAACAAAAATGGTATAATTAGCACACAGATATTTGATGGCAGAACTATAAATAGGAAACATTGCTTGGAAGTGGGGTACAATTGTCAATTTTAGCCGAGTTCCAAGATGTCTTTTTTATTGCCCTTTGTCAAGCTGCAGTACTTTACCTGTTTAGTACAAGCTTCACAGATGGAGACCCCCCTATAGTATACACTGGAGCACCTGTGTGCCCCCCCTAATAAAAATGGTGTTCTGGGGTCCCACACTAGTGCTCCAGTGTCCAGATGTGAAAACAGCTGCTCGGTGTCCTCTCCTTACACAGAATCTAGTTTGCATTTCATTCGAGCAACAAACCCATCTACACAAACAAATATTTGGCATCCAAGTAGGCCCAAAAAAAATGTGGGAAAATGCATATGGCCTAAACAATGGTGTTTTAGAGGCCGAAAGAAAAATGTTTGATACGAACGAATAATGGGCCCATGAACATTAAAGTTGCCCTTTTAAACGTTACAATTAAGAAAAGCATATGGAGCAGCATGAACGGAATAAAGACAGAAAGAATAGGAACACAGCACAACTACTTACTTTTTTGTAGCACTCTCCGGATCTTTCGGTACTGCTCTGGCTCTCTTAAATTCAGGTCCGATCACCGCTTCCTGAGCTGATCTTTTGATCGTCGTACCCCGAAATTTTTGTGCAGACTTTTGATCACTTTCGCCATGATCTTGGCCTTTCTGATATTGGGGTTGGGGTAAGGCCCATACTTTCCGTCATAGTCGGACTTCTTCATGATGTCGACCATCTCCAACATCTCCCCAAAGGACATATTTGTGGCCTTAAAACGTCTCCTTCTGGATCGGGACGTGTCCGGATCCGGGCTTTCCTCCTCCTCGTTCCTGCAATTATCACGCACCTGCTGTGACTCCGCGATGCGCTCTTCCCCCACTGCGGCGAACGAAAAGGGGCGGGGAATAGACTAGAAAGAACGTCAGGGGCGGGCGGAGTTACACGCATGCGCAGTGTGTATAAAGCGCAACACGCGTGCGTATTACGTACGATCTGTGAGCGGAGGAAGGAGCATTGGACGCGCCAATCGTAAGAACGAAGGTAAGAGACAAACTTGTGCCTATACTGCTTCTACATTGAGGCCTATATTGTAACAAGATTAGGAGAGTTTTGTCTGACATTAGGCTTTGTCTTGTGTTGTGTCTTGCAGTGAACATGGATATGCTACTGAAAGACAATGACTTCATGTCAGTATTCGTAGATATGTTAAGGGAGCTGCCCTGTCTGTAGGAGTTTAAACACCCCCATTTCAAGAACCAAGCAAATAGGAAGGCAGCACTGGTGCAATTGTGCGAAATTGTGAAGCAGGTGATCCCCACGGCAGACAACACATTTTTGAAGATCTTAATTTGTGGCCTGAGGAGCACATATCTAAGGGAGCGCAAGAAGGTCCTGGATTCACAGAGATCCGGAGCAGCAGATGACATTTATGTCCCCAGGATGTTGTACTACGACAGGCTGCATTTTCTGGCAGGCCAGACTGAACCCAGGCCATCCCTCTCCAGTCTTCCTTCCATGCTTCCTTCCCCCCCGGCTGAGGCTTCTGACGCCCAACCTGGGCCTTCCAGGCCACATGTGGAGGAGCCCAGATTGAGCCAGGTATAGCATTCCTCTAAATGTTTCTGCTTGTCCAATCAATGATGTTAGTTAGATGTTAGTTGGGAGTACTAATTTATGATTGTGATTGATGAAGCAAAAACTAAAACCATGTCCTTTTTTCATACACAGGGAAGTCTCAGCCAGGAGGTGGCCGGGCCGAGCTGGCTGGCTGATCTGCAGGTCCCTCCACCCCCCCTGGAAAGAGAAAGTGGCAGGAGGAGGAGTGCCCTAGAGGAGGCTGCCAGAGGACTCTTTTGGAGGGCTACAGAGGTCCTGGGAGCACGACAGACCATGGAGGAGGACATTGCTGCTGTCATTGCATATAAAATGCAGAGGATGGAGGAGGGCCAACAAGCCATGTGTAAGTCCCTCATGTTGGAGGCTCTTAACAAAGGTATGAGGGGCCAAATTACAGCTCAGACACACCTTTGCGATGGTCCTCCTCCTCCTCCTGCAGGTCCTCCTCCTCCTTCTCCTCCAGGTCCTCCCAGTCCTCCTCCAGGTCCTACTCCTCCTCCTGCCACATCTCCAACAGCACAGCCACAGCTGGGAAGGAAGCCTGGAAGGAAGACCAGAATGTGAGGACCCTGGATCCAGTCTGGTCGGCCAAAAGATGCAGCCTCTTGTGGTACCACAGGCTGGGGACACACATGTCATCTGCTGCTATCTGGATCTCTGCAAATTCTGGACCAGACTGCCCTCCCTTACATATGGACTCCTCAGTCCACCAATTTTGATGTTCAAGAATTGATGTCTGCCGTGGGGGTCCCAGGCTTCGCTAATTTCTCATGTTGATTCAGTGTTGCCTTCCTCTTTGTTTGGTTCTGATCCCTTAATAAAGTATTTTTGTTTTGAATTATACTCTACTATGTTTTTTACTTCAAAAATGACAGTTTTTTTGTGAGGATTCAGGTACATTTCAAATATACAATGTGAAATGAACAAGGGACACCAACAACAAACAATCTCCTTGAGATTAAATAATACAAGATATCAATGGTGTTGGGGTAACTTGACACACAAAACACACACAAAAATATTCTGGAGTAAAAATAAAAATAACATTGAACAAAGATCAGCCAATTATGTCAGATGTGACAACTAATAACAATATATTCAGGGAATACCAATAAAAAAAACAAAAATAAAACTTTGTGAGAAGTCTGTGTGAATATGATCAGCAAAACTACTTAATTCTTGTCACATTATAAAGAAGAAGAGAGTGCGCTGTATTAAACCATTTTTAACATTGCAGCGTGACGAAAGTGCTGTATCCATTGCGAACGCTAAGTTTACCAGAACGAGCTGTTCTGTCTTGGAATTTCTTCTGAGCATGCGTGGCACTTTGTTCGTCGGAACAGGCCACACACGGTCGGAATTGACGCGATCGGATTTTGTTGTCGGAAAATTTTATCTCCTGCTCTCCAACTTTGTGTGTCGGAAAATCCGATGGAAAATGTCCGATGGAGCTCACACATGGTCGGAATTTCCAACAACACGCTCCGATCGGACTTTTCCATCGGAAAATCTGACCGTGTGTACGGGGCGTAAGAACAACATGGATAGAAATAAAATAACAAGTGATTAACAGACAAAATATACATCTTGGTGGAGGGGAGAAGATTTGGTTCAAAAGGTATCAGCAAAAGTTTATTCAAGGAATTGGTTAACTGCGTGAGCATCATGTCTGATCGGGTTTCTCCAAATTATATTCAGAAGTATCCCAAGGTTCCCAAATTTTGTCAAAACTAGGAAGAGTTTCCTCAATAATAGCCGTAAGATGCTCCATCCTACGAATTTCTGCTATGATATTTAGAAATTGTGCAAAAGTCGGAGGGGCATTGGTCACTGAGGAATGGCCCGTTTAGCTGCTAGTAAAATGAAGGCCATCAACTTCCTGCGATCTTTGGACACTGTTTTGATTGGGAGGCCTAGCAGAAGATGTATTGGTTGGAAAGGAATGGGAAGATTTAAGATCTTCTCTAATAATGTGTGAATCTGTGTCCAAAAGAGCAACAGTACGGGGCAATCCCAAAAAATATGATAATGAGTGCCTATGGACGCACCACATCTCCAGCATAAACCAGAAGTTGTCAATTTATGTTTTACCAAGAATTCTGGAGTCCTATACCAAAACATACAGATTTTATAGGCAGTTTCTTTATGGGTCACACATCTAGATACTTTAGAAGTAGCGTCCCAGATCTCTCTCCATTCTTGTAGGTCAATGGGCCGATTTAAGATGTGGGACCATTTACGCTATTATGAGTGAATGTGTTCCGTGACAGGGGGGGTTTCTTGCAATATTTTATATATAGTGGAAATTAGACTAGGGTCGTGAGGGCCTCTGGAGCACATCAATTCAAATTGTGTGGGTATGGATAGTGTCAGTTGTGTTAATTTTTGGGAGAAAAAAATTTTAATTTGAAGAAATGAGTAAAAAAGATTCTTTGGGATTCCATTTTTAGATTGTAGTTCTGAGAAGGTATATAGTCTATATGTCACTGGATGAACCATGTGGCGTAGCTGGAAAATACCTGCTTTTGTCCAAGGTAACATAGCTTCAAAGGATAGACTATCAGGGATTTCTGGGTTAAAAGTGATATTTAAGGAGAGCATGGGGATGTGAGTGAGAATTTACCCGAACATTTTTTCCAAATTGAAAGTGTAAAGAGCATTGGATTTAGGCAGATCTTACGCAGTTGGGCGAAAGATTTATCCGTAGATGGCCATAGCAAGCAACATGGATGAGCTGGGGTTGTAATGCTCATCTCAATTTCGGACCAACGATTAGGGGCAAATCTAGACATCCATGAGGCTATAGCCCTCAGGTGGGTGTGTAGCATAGTAGTATTTGATTATGTTTTTTAACATATTAAGCCACCTCTAGCTGGGGTTGTAAGGAGAATTGAGCTGGTTATTCTATGGGATTTATTATTCCATATAAAATTCAGAAAATTTCTCTGGAGGGTTTTGAGCTGAGACATCGGGACCATCACTGGCAGGGTTTCAAACAGATATAAAAGTTTTGGGAGAATCAACATTTTTAGAACATTTACCCTACCTAAAAGGGAAAGAGGGAATTTCATCCAGTTTTTCAATAGATTGTTGGTTTCAGTGAACATAGGAGGGAAGTTTGCTTGGAAAAGGGTAGAATACGAAGGAGTTAGATAGACTCCAAGGTATTTTAGCGACTGGAGACACCAGTGATAATTAAAATTGCCTTGTAGGATCGAAAGAGCATCTGACAAAATATTAATGGGGAGTGCTTCTGTTTTGGATGAGTTGATTTTATAACTGGAAATATCTCCAAATAAGGCTAAGGTTGTGTGTAGTGAAGGAAGTGATATGTGAGGGTGAATCAAAGTTAAGAGGATGTCGTCCGCGAAAAGTGATAATTTGTATTCCCGTTGTCTCAACTGAACTCCACTTATGTCTGGATGGGATCTGATAGCCTCTGCCGGGGGTTCTAAGCTAAGGATAAAAAGTAGGGGAGAGAGGGGACAACCCTGGCGAGTACCATTGGTTAGAGTCAATGATGGGGATATATGGGAAGCCATCTGCACTTGGGATGTGGGTGAGGAATAAAGTGCTTTCAATGCTTGTACAAAGGGGCCAGAGAAGCCATATCTACGTAAAATAGCAAACATGAATGACCAATTCAAGCGGTCAAACACCTTTTGGGCATCTAGGCTAAGAATCAAGTCAGGCTTCTTAGTTTTCGTCAGGAGATCAATAAGATCAACTGTTCTCCTAGTGTTGTCCCCTGCCTGTCTAGTGGGGGCAAATCCGACCTGATCCCTATGTACAAGTGACGGGAGGAGTGAAGAAAGTCTATTGGCCAAAATTTTAGTGAAAATTTTATAGTCAGAATTAGGAAGGGCAATGGGGCAATAATTGTCTGGTAGAGAGGGGTCCTTCCCGGGCTTTGGAATGACTGTAATGAAGGTGTGTAGAAATTGGGAATGGGGTATTGTACCGGACATTAGCGAGGAGAACAGATTAGCCATATGGGGCAGTAAGACTGGGAGTAGGGATGAGCCGAACACCCCCCTGTTCGGTTCGCACCAGAACATACGAACAGGAAAAAAGTTCGTTCGAACACGCGAACACTATTAAAGTCTATGGGACACGAACATGAATAATCAAAAGTGCTAATTTTAAAGGCTTATATGCAAGTTATTGTCATAAAAAGTGTTTGGAGACCTGGGTCCTGCCCCAGGGGACATGGATCAATGCAAAAAAAGTTTTAAAAATGGACGTTTTTTCAGGAACAGTGATTTTAATAATGCTTAAAGTCAAGCAATAAAAGTGTAATATCCTTTTAAATTTTGTAGCTGGGGGGTGTCTATAGTATGCCTGTAAAGGGGCGCATGTTTCCCGTGTTTAGAACAGTCTGACAGCAAAATGACATTTCGAAGGAAAAAACCCATTTAAAACTATTCGCGACTATTGCATTGCCGACAATACACATAGAAGTTAATTGATAAAAACGGCATGGGAATTCCCCACAGGGGAACCCCGAACCAAAATTAAAAAAAAAAAATGACGTGGGAGTCCCCCTAAATTCCATACCAGGCCCTTCAGGTCTGGTATGGATATTAAGGGGAACACCGTCCAAAATTTTTTAAAAAAATGACGTGGAGTTCCCCCAAAAATCCATACCAGACCTTTATCCATGCATGCAACCTGGCAGGCCACAGGAAAAGAGGGGGGACGAGAGTGCGCCCCCCCTCCTGAACCGTACCAGGCCACATGCCCTCAACATTGGGAGGGTGCTTTGGGGTAGCCCCCAAAACACCTTGTCCCCATGTTGATGAGGACAAGGGCCTCATCCCCACAACCCTGGCCGATGGTTGTGGGGGTCTGCGGGCGGGGGGCTTATCGGAATCTGGAAGCCACCTTTAACAAGGGGACCCCCAGATCCCGCCCCCCCCCTGTGTGAAATGGTAAGGGGGTACTTACCCCTACCATTTCACTAAAAAACTGTCAAAAATGTTAAAAATGACAAGAGACAGTTTTTGACAATTCCTTTATTTAAATGCTTCTTTCTTCTATCTTCCTTCATCTTCTTCTTCTGGTTCTTCTGGCTCTTCTGGTTCTTCCTCCGGCGTTCTCGTCCAGCATCTCCTCCGCAGCGTCTTCTATCTTCTTCTCCTCGGGCAGCTCCGCACCCATAGGCATGGGGGGAGGCTCCCGCTCTTCTCTTCATCTTCTTCTTCATCTTCTTCTCTTCTTCCTTCTTCCCTTCTTCTCTTCTTCTTTTTCTTCTCCGGGCCGCTCCACACCCATGCTGGCATGGAGGGAGGCTCCCGCTGTGTGATGGCATCTCCTCGTCTAATGGTTCTTAATTAACGGGGGCGGGGCCACCCAGTGACCCCGCCCCCCTCTGACGCACAGTGACTTGATGGGACTTCCCTGTGATGTCACGGGGAATGCCACAGGGAAGTTCCGTCATGTCCCGTGCGTCAGAGGGGGCGGGGTCACCGGGTGGCCCTGCCCCCGTTATTTAAGAACCGTCAGACGAGGAGATGCCGTCACACAGCGGGAGCCTCCCTCCATGCCAGCATGGATGCGGAGCGGCCCGGAGGAGAAAATGAAGAAGAGAAGAAGGAAGAAGAGAAGAAGATGAAGAAGAAGATGAAGAAAGGAGCGGGAGCCTCCCCCCATGCCATGGGGGCGGAGCGGCCTGAGGAGAAGAAGATAGAAGACACCGCGGAGGAGATGCTGGACGAGAACGCTGGAGGAAGAACCAGAAGAAGAAGATGAAGGAAGATAGAAGAAAGAAGAAGCATTTAAATAAAGGAATTGTCAAAAACTGTCTCTTGTCATTTTTAACATTTTTGACAGTTTTTTAGTGAAATGGTAGGGGTACTTTTGTACCCCCTTACCATTTCACACAGGGGGGGGGCGGGATCTGGGGGTCCCCTTGTTAAAGGGGGCTTCCAGATTCCGATAAGCCCCCCGCCCGCAGACCCCCACAACCACCGGCCAAGGGTTGTGGGGATGAGGCCCTTGTCCTCATCAACATGGGGACAAGGTGTTTTGGGGGGCTACCCCAAAGCACCCTCCCAATGTTGAGGGCATGTGGCCTGGTATGGTTCAGGAGGGGGGCCGCACTTTCATCCCCCCTCTTTTCCTGCGGCCTGCAAGGTTGCATGCTCGGATAAGGGTCTGGTATGGATTTTTGGGGGGACCCCACGCCGTTTTTTTTGGGGGGGGCGCGGGGTTCCCCTGAAAATCCATACCAGACCTAAAGGGCCTGGTTTGGAATTTAGGGGGACTCCCATGTCGTTTTTTTAAAAATTTTGGTTCGGGGTTCTCCTGTGGGGAATTCCCATGCCGTTTTTATCAATGAACTTCTATGTGTATTGTCGGCAATGCAATAGCCACGAGTAGTTTTAAATGGGTTTTTCCTTCGAAATGTCATTTCGCTGTCAGAATGTTCTAAACACGGGAAACATGCGCCCCTTGACAGGCATACTATAGACACCCCCCAGCTACGAAATTTAAAGGGATATTACACTTTTATTGTTTGGTTTTAAGCATTATTAAAATCACTGCTCCTGAAAAAACGGCCATTTTTAAAACTTTTTTTTGCATTGATCCATGTCCCCTGGGGCAGGACCCGGGTCCCCAAACACTTTTTATGACAATAACTTGCATATAAGCCTTTAAAATTAGCACTTTTGATTTCTCCCATAGACTTTTAAAGGGTGTTCCGCGGCATTCGAATTTGCCGCGAACACCCCAAATTGTTCGCTGTTCAGCGAACTTGCGAACAGCCAATGTTCGAGTCGAACATGAGTTCGACTCGAACTCGAAAGCTCATCCCTAACTGGGAAGAAGCCTTTAAAATAGGGGTAACAAAGTCCATCAGGGCCAGGAGCTTTATGATTAGGGAGCTGTTTCTCAGTAATTTCTTCAACCGAAATGGGGGCATTTAGTTCTATGCGGTCCTCAGTGGATATTGTGGGGAGTCTCAAAGAATCTACAAAGGAGTCAAATTTTTCCTGGGTAAATTGAAAATTAGGGTCTGTTGATAGACAGTTGTACAATCCTTGGTAAAAGTCACCAAAGACCCTGGACATGTTACGGGGACAATATGTGGGTTCACCATTATGCCCCGTACACACGGTCGGACTTTGTTCGGACATTCCGACAACAAAATCCTCGGATTTTTTCCGACGGATGTTGGCTCAAACTTGTTTTGCCTACACACGGTCGCACAAAGTTGTCGAAATTTCGATCGCCAAGAACGCGGTGACGTCAAGCACGTACGACGAGACTAGAAAAGGCCAGTTCAGAACCAAGCGAGGCACCCTTTGGGCTTCTTTTGCTAATCTCGTGTTAGTAAAAGTTTGGTGAGAGACGATTCGCGCTTTTTCAGACTCGTGGCTTTCAGATCGTTTTCTGCCGTTCAGTTTGTGCTTGTGGGTTTGTATCTGCTCTTCAGTGCGTGCAGTCAGTTCGTATTGGAGTTTTCTGTGCGATCTTGTCCGCTCGTTGCTGTTTTTCAGGTCGCTCTTCACAGGCCTTGCTGTTCTTCAGTGCGTTCTGTTACTTCGTTCTGAGCAGCCGACCGTTTTCTAGCGATGTTTCGTATGCGTACTCCTCGTAGAGTTCATGCTGTGCGGGGGCTTGGTGTTGGGGTCCTGACCTTGACACAAGTCCAGTCCATGAACAGGGTGGGGAGGAGTTCATGGACCAAGAATTGGTTGCTTCAGCGTGACCAGTTCTCTCATATGCCTTTGCTCCGTGAGATCCGTGAGAATAATCCTGATGATTTCAGGAACTTTCTCAGGATGACGGACGCCGTATTTCACCGTTTGTTGGCTTCGCTGACCCCCTATATCAGCAGGCAGGATACCTGCATGAGGCAAGCCATCACCCCGGAACAGAGGGTTTTTAATTACCGGCTGGCCAGAGCCCGAAGAGTGGTGGAGAACACATTTGGAATCCTGGCCAGCCGGTTCCGATTATTTATGACACCCATCCATATGGCGGAGTATAAACTGAACCATATAATACTTGCCTGCTGTGTTCTCCATAATTTTCTACGAAAACATTCAGCCAACTATGCTGGCTCAGTTGGGCCTGAGGCCGGAATCCCAAATACTTCAACAATGACGGCACTTGAAAGCGGCCGTCCTGGCTTGCCCTCCCTGAATGCCCGTGATGTCCGGTTACGATACCTGGAGTTCTTTGCGGGTAGGGGGGCTATCAATATGCCAGACAATATGTGACACCTTTTTCAAATAAAAAACAACCAAAAGAAATTCTTGGTGGACATTTACTGCTTGTGTTTGTTTTAGCTGACCCTGACAGAAATGTGTTGAGTGCAGAAAATGTCGTGATTGGGTAACCTTATAAAAAACAGTGTTGGCTGGTACTTCCTAAATGCAAAAACACATTTCACTACAAGTGCACTTGCAACTGCACTGAACCTGCACTTGTAGTGCAAAGAGGATTTGCCCTTAGGAAATAACCCCCATTTGTGCATAAAACAACAATTACATCACCCCAAAAGTGTTGTAGTGTTGAGACAATAATCCACACATTCTTGAGTAAGGCACTTTTTTATACCTGCACAATCACATGTGCATTTACCAAAGGTTTTTAAAACAAACCAACATGTTTGTTGTATAACAATGTTTGCAGTAGCATTATGAAAAATCAAAATATCCATTTCAGATAAAACAGGCCTGTGTAAAACCAACAAGAAAGCCAAAAAACTTGAACTTACAAAGTTCACATTAGGTAAAACCTGAAGGCTATATCAGACATCAGTATTTAGGAACTGGGTTTGATATAGCGTTCAGATGGGGGGAAATCACCCCTGGAAAAGCCAAATTTGGAAGATGCACACCAATTTACAAATGTCCGCATGTGCTATCTGCCATCATGGGGGATCAAGGGACGTGTTTGGGGGGAGCAAGCCCTTCCTCAACGCTACTTTATAATTGAGGAAGGGGTTGCCCCCCCAAAACGCGTCCATTGATCTCCCGTGATGGCAGATAGCACATGTTGGCACACTGTGTGCATCCTCCAAATTTGGCTTTTCTAAACATTGAAAAAAGTTTGGTACGATAAAACAGGTGATTTTGTGGGGTTTAAATTCGTCCCAAAACATCAATGATGTTATTATTTTTTTTAATAACATCACTGATTTGTTGCTGGATGTTTTGCAATTGGAGATTGCAACCCATGATCACCTCTATCAGTATCTGGGCACTTTCAGATGTAAAGCGTTCTGGATCCCTCACATCACGATCACCTAAAAAGAGATAAAGAACAAAAAAAAGGTCTCAAAAATCTGCCACCATCCATCTCTTTTACCTGAGTCTGTGGTCGCAGACACTCACCTGTTGTGGTGCCAATCTCCACCATGTCTTCTTCTTCCTCCTGCTCTTCTTCTTGGGTAGGTATTTCCCCTTCTTCCAGAGGGGGGGGTCTCTGGTCTCCTGGGATGGGGGGTGGCCGAGTCTTTTCTCCCCTATGTAAAACAAAAATGGTATACTTAGCACACAGATATTTGATGGCAGAACTATAGAAATAAGAAACATTGCTTGGAAGTGGGGTACAATTGTCTATTTTAGCCGAGTTCCAAGATGTATATTTTTTATTGCCCTTTGTCAAGCTGCAATACTTTACCTGTTTGGTACAAGCTTCACAGATGTAGCCCCCCCTATAGTATACACTGGAGCACCTGTGTGGCCCCCTAATAAAAATGGTGTTCTTGTGTCCCACACTAGTGCTCCAGTGTCCAGATGTGAAAACAGCTGCTCAGTGTCCTCTCCTTACACACAATCTAGTTTGCATTTCATTCTAGTAACAAACCCATCTACACAAACAAATATTTGGCATCCAAGTAGGCCCCCAAAAATGTGTGAAAATGCATATGGCCTAAACAATGGTGTTCTAGGGGCCGAAAGAAAAATGTTTGATACGAACGAATAATGGGCCATGAACATTAAAGTTGACCTTTTTAAACGTTACAATTACTAAAAGCATATGGAGCAGAACGAACGGAATAAAGACAGAAAGAATAGGAACACAGCACAACTACTTACTTTTTTGCAGCACTCTCCGGATCTTTCGGTACTGCTCTGGCTCTCTTAACTTCAGGTCCGACCACCGCTTCCTGAGCTGATCTTTTGATCTTCATACCCCGAAATTCCTCTCCAGACTCCGGACCACTTTACCAATGATTTTGGCCTTTCTGATGTTGGGGTGGGGGTAAGGCCCATATTTTCCGTCATAGTCGGACTTCTTCATGATGTCGACCATCTCCAACATCTCCCCAAACGACATATTTGTGGCCTTAAAACGTCTCCTTCTGGATCGGGACGTGCCTGGATCCGCCCTTTCCTCCTCCTCCTCCTCCTCGTTGCTACAATTAGCCCGCACCTGCTGTATGTCCGCCATCATGCTCTTCCCCCACTGCGCCGAACGAAAAGGGGCGGGGAATACACTAGAAAGAACGTCAGGGACGGGCGGAGTTACAGGCATGCGCAGTGTATATAAAGCGTAACACGCGTGCGTATTACGTTTGATCTGTGATCGGAGGAAGGAGCATTGAACGCGGCGATCGTAAGAAGGAAGGTAAGAGACAAACTTGGGCCTATACTGCTTCTATAGATTGAGGCCTATATTGTAACAAGATTAGGAGAGTTTGGTGTGACATTAGGCTTTGTCTTGTGTTGTGTCTTGCAGTGAACATGGATATGGTACTGAAAGATCAGGACTTCATTTCAGTCTTCATAGAGATGCTAAGGGAGCTGCCCTGTCTGTGGGAGATTAAACACCGCCATTACAAGAACCAAGCAAAGAGGAAGGCAGCACTGGAGCAATTGTGTGAAATTGTGAAGCAGGTGATCCCCACGGCAGACATCACTTTTTTAAAGATTTTCATTGGTGGCCTGAGGAGCACATATCTGAGGGAGCGCAATAAAGTCCTGGATTCACAGAGATCCGGAGCAGCAGATGACATCTATGTCCCCAGGATGTTGTACTACGACAGGCTGCACTTTCTGGCAGGCCAGACTGAACCCAGGCCATCCCTCTCCAGTCTTCCTTCCACGCTTCCTTCCCCCCTGGCTGAGGCTTCTGACGCCCAACCTGGGCCTTCCAGGCCACATGTGGAGGAGCCCAGTTTGAGCCAGGTATAGCATTCCTCTAAATATTTCTGCTTGTCCAATCAATGATGTTAACTAGATGTTAGTTGGGAGTACTAATTTATGATTGTGATTGATGATGCAAAAACTAAAACCATGTCCCTTTTTCATACACAGGGAAGTCTCAGCCAGGAGGTGGCTGATCTGCAGGTCCCTCCACCCCCCCTGGAAACAGAAAGTGGCAGGAGGAGGAGTACCCTAGAGGAGGCGGCTATCAGATTTTTTTGTAGGGCTACAGAGGTCCTGGGAGCACCACACACCAGGCAGGAGAACCTTGCTGCATTCATAGCCTATAAAATGCAGAGGATGGAGGAGGGCCAAAAAGCCATGTGTGAGGCCCTCATATCAGAGGCTCTGGCGAAAGGTGTGAGGGGCCAAATTACACCTCACACACAGCTTTGGGATGGTCCTCCTCCTGCAGGTCCTACTCCTCCTCCAGGTCCTACTCCTCCTCCTGCCACATCTCCAACTGCACAGCCACAGCCCGGAAGGAAGTGTGAAAGGAAGACCAGACAGTGAGGACCCTGGATCCAGTCTGGTCGGCCAAAAGATGCAGCCTCTTGTGGTACCACAGCCTGGGGACACTGATGTCATCTGCTGCTATCCGGATCTCTGTGAATCCCGGACCAGACTGCCCTCCCTTACATATGGACTCCTCAGGCCACCAATTTTGAGGTTTAAGAATTGATGTCTGCCGTGGGGGTCCCAGGCTTCACTAATTTCTGCTGTTGATCCAGTGTTGCCTTCCTCTTTGCTTGGTTCTGAGCCCTTAATAAAGGATTTTTGTTTTGAATTATACTCTCCTATGTGTTTTACTTCTTCAAAAATGACGGTTTGTTTGTGAGGATTCAGGTACATTTCTAATATACAATGTGAAATGAACAAGGGACACCAACAACAAAAAATCTCATGGAGATTAAATAATAAAAGATATCAATGGTGTTGGGGTAACTTGCCACACAAAACACACACAAAAATATTCTGGAGTAAAAATAAAAATAACATTGAACAAAGATCAGCCTTGGAAAAAATCCAAACATTAAAGAAAAAAAAAGGCTTAAAAACAAAAAAAAAACATAAAAAATATAAAACTGTCAGATGTGACAACTAATAACAATATATTGAGGGAATCCCACTAAAAAAACACAAATAAAACTTTGTGAGAAGTGTGTGTGAATATGAGCAGCAAAACTACTTAATTCTTGTCACATTATAAAGAAGAAGAGAGTGCGCTGTATTAAATCATTTTTTACATTGCAGAGTGACGAAAGTGCTGTATCCATTGCGAACGCTAAGTTTACCAGAACGAGCTGTCCCGTGTCGGAATTTCTTCTGAGCATGCGTGGCACTTTGTGCGTCGGAACAGGCCACACACGGTCTGAATTGACGCGATCGGATTTTGTTGTCGGAAAATTTTATCTCCTGCTGTCCAACTTTGTGTGTCGGAAAATCCGATGGAAAATGTCCGATGGAGCCCACACACGGTCGGAATTTCCGACAACCCGCTCCGATCGGACATTTTCCATCGGAAAATCCGACCGTGTGTACGGGGCATTAGACTGTATTAAATGGTCAGATGCAGAAGTAAATGCTCTAGGTCTCAATTTGTTAACCAACATTCTATGAGGTTTGTTGGCAAACTCGTAAAATTTTTGCTTGGACCATAGATTGGATTTAGTAAATTCTGTCAGATCTAAGGATTTGATGCGATTACGCAATGAGACCACAGCTCTAAGACGGGGCACCGTGGGGAGGCTGAGTAGGCGTTTCTCAGCTTTAGTTAGATCGTCTAAGAGGGATAATCTCTGAAGTTCACAATCCTGCTTGTAACAAGAGCCTGCAGAGATGCACTCTCCTCTAAAAAAAGCCTTATGGGCCTCCCACAGGGTGGACGCCCCAGAGACTGAACCCTCATTATGTTCAAAGAATTCTTTCAACTTTCCCTGCAATTGGAGATGAATCTCAGGCACCTTGAGAAGAGACTCATTGAGGCGCCAATGGCATGTTCTAGGTGTGGGCTTTGACAGAAGCAGATCTAGGGCAATGGGTGCATGGTCTGACCAGGTTATAGGATATATTTTAGAATTTACCACATAGGGCAGAAGGGGAGCGGAGACAAAGAAATGATCTAATCTGGTATATAATTTATGAGGTGGAGAGTAAAATGTAAATTATTGGATGGATGGATGTTTTACTCTCCATGTGTCAAACAGATTATGAGATTGTATCAATTTCCGGAATGCAGAGGAAAGCTTCTGAATCTGAGGGAGTGGGGCATGCGAGAAAAGGGCGAATCTATCCCTAGTTGGTGACATACAGACATTAAAGTCTCCTCCAATGACTAAATAGGGTTGACAATAAGGCTGGAGATGTCCGAAAAAAGTATCCATGAATCCGATCTGTCCTGCATTGGGCGCATAAACGTTGGCCAGAGTGAAGTAGACATTGTTGTTAATCTACCCTGGGGGTCTGCATAAGAAGATTTTACCTGAATGGATGAGGAAAGCTTTAGCACAATAGCCACACCGGCCTTCCCGAATGGGTCAGAAGCTATGAAGGCGGTAGGGAATTGTTTAGAAGAAAATTTAAATGTACCATTTGCTTTAAAGTGAGTCTCCCGAATCATGATCACGTCAGCCTTTGAAGATTTGAACTCCTTCAGCGCCAGCCAACGCTTGCGTATGGAGCCCAAACCCTTAACGTTGCAGGAAAAAAATACTTTCAGCCATATTTCAAATATGTGTCCAAAGCATTTGATGCAATCACAAAATAGCGAGGATGTGTATACCATGGGGTGTGGAATATTGAAACATAAACAATATATGCAGTCAGATGGACATGTAGAGAAATGGCATAAAAGCCTCTGTTTACCAATTTTGGATCAAAAAGAGATCCCATGTAAAAAAATTTTGGTATAAGAAAAACAAAAAAGAAAAAGAAAAAAATAGACTGAAATAAAATAAAAAATAAAAAATAAAAAAAAACCTTGAATAGGATCAAAAAGGATCCATATTAAAAGGAAAAAGAAAAAAAAGAAAAAAAAGAGACCTGAGAAAAAAAAGTTTCTCAAAGGGTCACATTCCTGGTTCGTGACCATAATGGAAAAAAGGGGGGGCATGACAACCTGCGAGACCGGTTACGTAGCCTCGGCCCTATCCAAACATCAATTAACAGAACAATCCACCTATAACATATAGATAGCTGTAGAGTCAGGGATTATATGTGTAACACTAACTCTCGGTGGAGCTGCTGGTTTAAAGCGGGCTGTTACCTTCACTCTCGATACCTCTGTTTCACCGGCACCGGGTCTAGGGTCCTGTTGAGTTTACCTCTGGACGATATAAGCAGCAAACACTTGAGTATATTTTCCAATGCTTTAATGAACAAGTAATAAAGGAAGTAGCAGGAAAGAGGCAGAAGGAAAGTTGCAGGGAAGCTCAAATACCTTTCCTTAGTATACTTTAGAACATTCTTTGAAATTGAACACTTGTAGTTGAATGCACTCCCCTTGTGGGATTCAATCTTTGCCCGCCTGGATAGGCCTCTCCCACTTGCCTAGCAGCCAGTACGCAGCACGAACAAAAGTCTCTGCCACAGACTTGTTTGGAATAAAACCCGTACGATCCTCTGCCACAGGATGTATTGGTTTGCAATGAATGTCATACACAGTACTTGAACCTTTAAGCCAACCCGGCAGTACTATGCAGTAAGATTACTTCAGGATACGTCCTCCAACCGAGTCACCAGGCCCCTCTCCAGACCAGCACTACGCATGATCCTTCCATGACGGGTCCTCCCCTGGGATCTCCTCGGTTGTCCAGCTTCTTCACTCAGGATAGACAGCTCAGGACCATTCCTCTGCTGCTGTGGTAGGCCCCAGACAGGCTTCTGGGCCCACCCACACGCCGCAGCGATGTGGGCCTCTGGAACGGAGGACCACGAGGTGATACTTTTAAGGCATACCTGTCGGCCAGGAGGGCCAGCAGGTGGCTGAAAATGAACCCTTAAACATGGCGTCTGTCCCATATATACCCTCTCCCAGAATTCAACTCGGAGGACCACCTCCACCGAGTTGTCTCCGGGACAGAGAAGCACTCATATGCTTTAACACGTTGCCTTTCCAACACCAGCCCATGGTGACAACGACACCCACCGGCACAGTGTGGAACTACACGCAACTCAGCCAAGCTGGAACAGATGCAAATCTAACTTCACCTGACAAGTAACCCACAAGATTTACCTATCAGCGGTAGATTAAAAATCTACCAGCACTACATATGTAATTTAAGGTAACCAAAATAGAACTATGGACTTTGAACAGAAAGTCAGAGGTCGTGTAAGCCAAGAAAAAAAAACGCGACTTATTTACAACAAAGGGAGATCCAAGTTCAGGTCGTATGGGAGTCTCAGGTGAGGCCCTTTGATGGTGTTTCTCCTTGAGGGGTCACAGGTGCTTTCCGCGGCTTTTGACGAACTGAGGTCCAGATCTTCACAGGTGTGGATAAGGATCGAGATGATGGAATTTGGGACTGTAGATCTTCGTCCGGGATCAGGAGCAGTCAAAGGCTCCTGACAAAGGACTCGCATTCCTGTAAGTCTCTCATGGAATGTTGTGTTCTATCCTTAGTGACTGACAAGCGAAAGGGGAAACCCCATCCATAAGGGATTTGATGTTATTGTAGGTGAGAAGTAACTGGTCTCAGAGCTCGGCGTTTTCCCAGGGTAATAGGTGACAAGTCATTGAAAATTTGAATCTTTGTGCCTTTAAATTCCACTCGGGACCTATTGCGGGTGGCTATGGTCAGAGCTTCCTTGCTCTCATAGAAATGAAAGTGCGTGATAATGTCCCTAGAAATAGCACCTGGAGGAGGCTTGGGGGCCAATGATCTGTGTGCCCTGTTGAATATGGGGAGCAAGCGTAACAAAGAGGGACAAAAGGTAGGGGCATATTTCTTTGTCAGGGACATTTTCAGGGACCCCCCGAATCCGTAGATTCTGATGTCTTTCCCTGTTCTCGATGTCCTCTTGCTGCATCTGTAGTTGTGTAACTGTATTTTTTAAAGTGACAATTTCTTCCTCTAGTGCATGTACATAGTGGACCATGTCGTCGAACTTGGACTCCAGCGTGTCTGTGCGTTCCCCCAATTGGTCTATCTCCCCTCTAAGTTCATAAGCAAGCTTGCTTACATCCACTGTCACAGGTTGGGACATGGTGGGAGAGGCAGCCAGATGTGAAGATCCTGAATGGTGGGGATGATCTGTGGTGAGGAGAGAGGAGCTAGCCAGCGTAGTCATATTAGTTGCGATCGTGTCAGTTAAGACCGCAGCGTACGAAGGAGTGCTCAAGGCCGGAGATTGCGACCTACGGAGAAAGCGATCCATAGACTGGGTGGGCCTGGGTGCGGCCTGTGAATTGTGACCTCAGTATACGTGCCTCTGATCACCGATCTTCCCCATAAACCGATCGGGAAGTAGCTAAAAGAATCCCCGAGCTGTGGTTGCAGCTCCCGGGTCAGTGGTTGCTATAGTAGCGTAGCGGGAGGTTTTGATGCACGGATGGAGGCCAGGGCCCCGTTCTTAAGTGTCTGCCATTTTAGCAAGCCGTGTTTGCGCCTGGCCACCCTTCATTTAAAAGTTACTTTTGTGAAATAGCTGGGTGAAGAAGTGGCTGGATGAGGCAGTGCTAGACCCACGTACAGATACCAATCAAGTAGGATAGAGATGATGTACAGGTGTAGAGAGAGAGAGGTGGTTAGGTATAGTGGGAGTCCCAAGATGACCGCCGGCTTCCGTGTTTAGCCCGAAGCCGCGGACTTTCCCAAAAACAGCTGCCGCCTATGTGAGATCTGTTCCGGTTGGGCCTGGGAGTTTTCCACCTGGCGCTAGTGATAGGTCAGCGGGTGGTCGCTGTGAAGGGCTTCCGCTGTGCAGGGGGGGGTGCAGGCGGTTTGTTATTCAATGTGTCCACTGGTGGGGGTAGAAACCGGAACCACAGGCTGCAGGCTTCGCCGCGATGTTAGGCCGTGCGATAAACAGAGTCCAGATGGCCTCCGGTAGTTATTAGACAGCCTGTCCCCGCTGCAGAATTGTCTGATGCCTGCCATGGATGGGATGTTAGTGGGCTGTAGGATGGCAAACACTTCCCCTTCAGGTCGCAGTGTGCCGAGGAGAAGGGCCTGCAGGCCTTAAGTTGGCGGTGGGCCTCGAGCCCGGAGATCAGAGGGCCGTCCCGGATTGTGCACAACCGAGCTAGGTCTGTGGCTAAAAAACAGTTGTAGTTGCTGTTCTTGATGTCCTGAAAGGTATGCCGTACGGTGAAAGCCGGGGTGTAGCAAAGGGAGGATGGTAGTAGATTGTCTCTGCCTGTGTGGAGCTCCACACATACACGTCCTCCGCGCTTTGCGACTGGACACGCCCCGCCCGTCAGTCACTGGTTCTATGCTCTACCTCTCCAGTGCTCAAGTCAGGCATCTGGGTGGATCCTGACAATAAAGTTGGGATCCTTCCAGAGTCTGGACCAGCTGAGTGACATCAGCTGTCAGCAGACTTTAGGCTGCTGTTGACTGAATCTAGATCACAGGAGTGCAGAACTAATAACACTCCCGTGACCCACAAGAAAAGTAGGGCAAAAAGAGCTTCTCCTTTAAAATGTGCATGCACTCATAAAGCAATGACAATCTTTGATACCTAAAATAGGTATCAAAGGCAACGCTTTAAAAGGCTTTACAGGTCATTAGACTTCAGTTAAACTTGAATGGTGGGCAGGGCAGGTGTCAGCAAGCAGAAAGATAAATTCTATGGGGGTGGGGAAGGGCAGACAATAGCAAAAATTTGCTGCACAATGCTATGGCCATAGGCTGCCAGTGTTATATCAGAATACCGCTACCCACCAGAATATGTAACGGAAGTGAAGTTCCGTCACGCCATCTTAGTACAGCTTGCACTCGTCCGCAGTAAGCCTGCAGTCAGAAGGCGGCAGGGGACATCTTTTTACACCCACCGAAGTCTTGCATTTCACACTTATATTTGCCAGTAAACTGAGCTTATATAGTGAAATACAGTATGTTGAAAAGGGATGAGTCGAACACCCCCCGATTTGGTTTGCACCAGAACATGCGAACAGACAAAAAATTTGTGCGAACACCATTAAAGTCTAAGGGACACGAACATGAAAAATCAAAAGTGCTCATTTTAAAGGCTTATATGCATGTTATTGCCATAAAAAGTGTTTTGAGGACAAGGGTCCTTCCCCAGGGCACATATATCAATGCAAATTTTTTTTTTTTTTTAAAACAGCCGTTTTTCAGGAGCAGTGATTTTAATAATGCTTAAAGTGAAACAATAAAAATAAAATATTCCTTTAAATATTGTGCCTGGGGGTCTCCTTAGTCTGTCTGTAAAGTAGCGCATCTTTCCCATGTTTATAACAGTACCACAGCAAAATGACATTTCTAAAGGAAAAAAATTAATTTATTGTCAGATCCTGGCAATATAGTTAAAAATCGTTTAAAAAAAAATGAGTGAAAAAAATACCAAAAAAAGTAGTGGATGTCCCCTCAAAATCTATACCAGGCCCTTCAGGTTTGGTATGGATATTAAGGGTAACCCTGCACCAAAATTAAAAAAAAAAGGGCGTGGAGGTCCCCCAGGCCCCTAGGCACTATATAGTCTGAACAGCAGTATATATACTATACAGCCTGCCCTACATACTAAATTGGGCCTTAGGTGTTGGTGGTGCCAGAACACTGTAACCCCTCACAGCTACTCTTGTTGAACACAGGAACAGGCCCTGCTGTGAAATATTATATCAAAAATTGTAACTACATGCCCCTGTTAAATAGGAGCAAAAAAATTGGGCCTTGGGTGTTGGTGGTGGTGCCACAACATTGTAACCCCTCACAGTTAATCTTGCTGGGTGCAGGAACGGGCCCTGCTGTGAAATATTAGATCAAAAATGGTAATTTCATGCCCCTGTTAAACAGGGGCAGAAAAATTGGGCCTTGGGTGGTGGTGGAGGTGGTGCCCTAAACCAGAAATATTGTTGAAAGCTAGCATCATCAAGAATGAGGAGGAATAGAATAGTCAGAATAGGCAGTCTTTAAGGGATCCCAGATCCATAGCAAATTCAAGCAGTTACATCAGCATCAGGTGCTTGATAGCTGCTGATCCAAGACTGATTCATTTTTATGAATGTGAGCTTATAAACAGAGTCTGTGGACAGGCACACTCTTTGATCCATTACAAACCCTCCAGCAGCACTGAAAGTGTGTTCAGAAAGCATGCTGAGTGCACCACAGGCCAGTAGCTCAATTGCATATTGAGCAAGTTCTGGCCAGTGGTCCATCCTCAGGTAACCCAGTGGATGCTCTGTTGGAAAGGTCTCTAAGTCTGCTCTTGCCTCTAGATATTCCTGCACCATATAATGCAGATGCTGGCGATGGTTGCTTGAACCGGTAAGACCTTGGCGCTGAGGACTGAAAAATTGTTTAAAGGCATCAGTCAGCAGGCCACCTTCTCCACGCTCTTCCTCTGACTGAACGAAGCCTCAGCAACACGTTGTCCAGCACCAGGAAATGGTAACCTCCCAGGGTCTGGAAATGCATTACACAAGCATTTCTTTAAGGCCTCCTGAAGATGTTTCATTCTCTCCCGCCTCTGCGAAGGCAGGATGAGTTCTGCAACTTTACCCTTGTAACGTGTATCAAGAAGGGTTGCCAGCCAGTAATGATTCCTCTACTTAATACCACGAATCCTAGGGTCCTTTTGCAGGCTTTGCAGTATCAGGGAGGCCATGCAGCCTAAGTTTGCAGAGGCATTCGATTCTGAGTCATCTAGATCACTAAGAATCACATTATCCGTAACTATCTCCTCCCAGCCACGTACAACTCCTTGGGTTTCGTGGGACTGAAAACCATTCCTTGAAGACTGCTGCTGAGTGTTATCCTCTACATCCATGCTGACACAATCCTCCTCTTCTTCCTGTTTGTTTGACAGGCCCACAAGAATTCTAACTGGATAAAGGGGGCCTTGAGAGGAAAGTAAGTTCTCCTCTTCCTCTCGCTGTTCTGCCTCAAGTGCCCTGTCCATGATTCCATGAAGCCTGTGCTCCAGCAGCAAGACTAGAGGGACAGTGTCACTGATGCATGCATTGTCACTGCTCACCATCCTTGTGGCCTCCTCAAATGGTGACAGGACAGTGCATGCATCCTTGATCAGTAGCCACTGGCGTGGCGAAAAGAAGCCAAGCTCCCTTGACCCTGTCCAGGTGCCATACTCGCACAAGTACTCATTGATGGCCCTCTGCTGTGTGTGCAGCTGCTGCAGCATTGCAAAGTTGAGTTCCACCTGGTGAGCATGTCACAAATGAGGCGGTTGGTGGGCAGGTTGCATTCCCTTTTAATGTCAGCCAGCCAAGCACTGACATTGTATGACCATCAGAAATTACCACAGACTTTTCTGGCCTGCCTTAGGAGATCTTGTACGTCTGGGTACCTGGTCAAGAACCGCTGCACCACAAAATTCAGGAAGTGTGGCAAACATGGAACATGGGTCGAGGGTCCCTGTCGGAGGGCAGAGAGAAGGTTGGTGCTATTGTCACATACAACCATTCCTGGCTGAATCTGGCGTGGTGTCAACCACCTCTGAGCCTGCCCCTGCAGAGCTGACAGAATCTCTGCTCCAGTGTGGCTCCTGTCCCCTAGGCAGACCAACTCAAGCACCACATGGCATCTTTTAACCTGACTGCTTGCGTAGCCCCTTGAACGCTTACAGAGCACTGCTGGTTCAGAGGACAAATCTGCAGAAGAGGCAAAAGAAGGAGAAGAAGAAGAAGAGGAGAGGGTGGAGGAGAGAGCTGTGGCAGAATTACCACTAGAATTTTGGAGGCGTGGTGGCAGAACAAGCTCCAACAACACTGAACACTGTCCTGCATCCTTCCCAGCTGCCAGCAGAGTTACCCAGTGTGCCGTGAAGGAAAGGTAATGTCCCTGCCCATGCCTGCTGGACCATGAGTCGGCGGTAATATGAACCTTACTGCTGACCGCTCTGTCCAACGAGGCCAAAACATTTGTGATTAAATTCACACATGCTCTCATATACCTTCCCCTTGCACAAAACACCTTATCCAACACAACCCCTATGACACAGTTGGGTGATCTTGCTATAATAAAGGTCCTCTGGTACCTTTATTATCTCCCAATCTCCCAATAAATAGGTTGTATACAGGACATGTAAAAGCAAAAGAAGCTAATAGTGCAGAAAATACCTTTTAAAAACATGTTTATTACAATCAATATGCTCGCAGAAATATACAATCTTCCCAGCAGGATGGCAGAATGGCCACTTCCAGTTCTGTCATCAACATCTGACATTACTTTCTGAACACATTTCATAGTTATTGACTTTGTCAAAGTAACTTTGAGGACTCCCAGATGTGAGCCATCAAGGTCCTTATGATTTATTCACATTAAGTTTTTCTAGCTTTATTTTTACATTGGTCTCTCAGACAAAAGGACATTCAATATACTGTTATTAACAGTACTGCCGTGTTGTCTCCTCCCTGTCACTTGTGACCAACTTCCCCCGATCATCTTTCATGGGGCCAGTATGTTCTGATCTAGTCTTGTTACTATTAACATATTTTAAAACATTTTTGGGGATTTTTTTTACTCTCCTCAGCAATGTGTTTTTGTAAACTATTTTAGCTGACCACACTCTCACATTTCTTATTGCACTCCTTGAAGTTTTAGGACGCCGATGGTGACAGTTTGGCCTTTTATAATTGTATTTTTATTACATTTTTAAAAGAAAATATACAATCTTGTTACACAATGTACATTGCACTATTGCACTAAACATATTGAGATCAAAAGAAAAGTAAAGGTAATTGTAAACCTATGATGTCCATGGATACAGGACACAGGACACAGGAGTGGACTGTATCACTTCTTAGCAGTATGTAAAACAGGTAACTCGTGGATATATATTAAAATTCAAAAGCAGTCACAAAATCACAGGACTTCTATGAAGGGTATGGTATAAGCATTAGAGAGATCAATAAGGGATCAATCAGTATATATAGAGAAAAAGAGAAGGAAGGAGTGCATATAGGCAGGAATAGTATGAAATTAATATTACTTAGGGCGTGTTGTTTGGCAGAGGTGACCCAAAATCCTATAGATTCCAAGATTCCCAAGTTTTATTAAATTGAAAGATGGAATCGTGCACGGGGGCCGTTAGAAACTCCATCCTTCGAATTTCAACCACCAGACATAAGAATCTGGACCACGGAGGAGGAGCATTGGATAGCTAGCACAGTGGAATAAGCCTTCTGGCGGCTAATAAAATATAGAAGATTAACCAATTCTTTTTTCTGGTTGTGTTTGAAAGGGGAAGACCCAACAAACAGTTTAAGGGATCCAATGGGAGGGACACATACACCACATTCAGTATGAGCACACTCACATCACGCCAAAAGAGTTGTATCAGAGAACACTGCCAAAAAATGTGAAATAAAGAACCTGTATCGGTTCCGCAACGCCAACAGCGCGGCAAGACCAAGGGGTCAATTTTATGAATTACATCTGGAGACCTGTACCAGTACATAAGGATCTTAATGGATGTCTCTCTCTAGGTTACACATTTAGAAGACTTAAAAATAGAGGACCAAATCTTGTCCCACATTTGTACCGTGATAGGTCGGCTCAGTATATGGGACCATCTTCTCATATAATGATGTGTGGTCTCCTCAAGGGGAGTTGATTCATGGAGGATACGGTAGATGTATGAAATTAAGTGTAATTGGTGCGGACCCTGTGCACATAGGTATTCAAAAGCAGTAGGTGTGTCAAGGGTCAGAGTTGAGGATTTAGAGTGAAAGAAGTGTCTTACCTGCATATAGAAATGGAAGAAATATGGGGGTATATTGAATTTCTCACATAAAGTGTTGAAGGTATGTCATTTTCGTGTAATGGGGTGGACTAGGTTTCAGAGCTGAAAGAGGGGTGTGGTGAGCCATGGGAAGACCCTACCCAGGGACAAGCTATCTGGTATGAGCGGATTAAATAGAACATTAGTAAGAGGAGAACATTGCGAAGCGAGGGAGTAGTTTTTGAGACACTTACGCCAAATGGTTTTCAATAGCAGTCCATTGATTAGATGCATGGAAAGAGGACCATGATGCAATAGCCCTCAAGTGTGTGGCGTAGTAATATTTGGTAATGTTCGGAGCTCCCAGACCTCCCCTGGACCTCAGACAAAATACTACCGAGCCTGCAATGCAGTGGGCTTTGCCGTTTCATATGAATTCTAAGAAATTCCTCTGGAGTGCTTTCATTTGAGAGGAAGGTAAGGCAACTGGTAATGTCTCAAAGTGATAAAGTAACCTGGGTAGAATAGACGTTTTGAGGACATTGATCCTGCCTATTAGGGATAGAGGATATCTTGTCCAAGTCGAGATTTATTAATGTCTAAAATCAAGGGAGGAAAATTTGCGGAGTAAAGGGAAGAGTAGGATGGGGTAAGACACCTAAATATTTAAGAGAGGTAGTGCACCATTTATAAGGGTATGAGTCTTTAAGCTTTGATAGCAGGGGCGGAGGAATATGTATGGAAAGGGCTTAAGTTTTGGAAGTGTTAAATTTGTAACCGGAGATGGCACCAAAGGAGGTCAGTAATTTGTGTAAGGAAGGGAGAGATATCAGTGGATTGGTAATAGTTAACAGAATGTCATCTGCAAAGAGTGATAATTTATATTACCCCTGTCGCATCACCACCCAACGAACATCCGGATGAGTACGGATGGACTCGGCCAGGGGTTCCAGACACAGGATAAAAGTAAGGGTGATAAAGGACATCCCTGCCGAGTCCCGTTAGTCATGGGGAAACCAGGCGACAGGAGGGACGACATCTGTACTTGAGCCGTGACAGTTGAGTAAAGAGCCTCTAAAGCTTTTAAGAAAGACCCTTTTTAACCATATGTTTTTAAGGTGGCAAACATATAAGGCCAACTCAGCCTATCAAAGGCCTTCTTTGCGTCTAAACTTAAAGAGGGGTTCCCATTTAAAAAAAATAAATAAAAGTCAGCAGCTACAAATACTGCAGCTGCTGACTTTTAATTGAACACTTACCTGTCCCAGGGTCCAGCGATGCGGGGGATCGAAGCCACGCTCATCCCCCCCTCCGCTCGGCGGCGCCAGCATTCTGACTGTGGGCGCCCGGCTGTGGCTTCACAGCCAGGCACCCACTGCGCATGCGCGAGCGGCGCCGCGCCCTGTCACTGGCCCCGCAATCATCTGGTACCGGTCACGTGTCCCAGATGATTGACAAGAGGGAGGGGAGAGAGGTGATCTCCCTTCCTGCGCCGAGGGAAGTGACGTCAGGAGCCCAGGCACCGAAGAAGGCAGACTACGAGGGACCCCCTAGCAACAGCCATTTTCTCCAATTTTTTTTTTTATTTTTTTTAAACACGTTACAAATTTTTTATTTTTTTGGTTGGAACTCCGCTTTAAGATCAGTGCCGAGCGGGGAGACCTGACAAGAAGATCTATTATATCTATTGTACGGCGGGTATTTTCCCCCGCATGTCTGCCCGGCACAAAGCCCACCTGGTCCCTATGGATCAGGATGGGGATAAGCTTGGATAATCTGGGCACAAGGATTTTGGTAAATATTTTATAGTCCGAATTTAGAAGGGCTATGGTTCTGTAGTTATCTGGGATAGAGGGGTCCTTACCAGGTTTCGGAATAACTGAGATGAAATGTGGGAGTGGGGGTGTACCTTTAAGCAGAGAGTCATATAGGGTTAATATGTGTGGGGAGAGAACGTCAAAGAAAGTTTTGTAATAAAAATAAGGTAGACCATCAGGACCAGGTGACCTATGCAATGGGAGATTCTTAACCACAGCCAGGAGTTCCTCAGCATGGGCATGTTCAAACTATCTAGATCTGTCGCAGACAATGTCGGTAGCTTTATATTAGAAAAGAAGGATTCAAATTTTTCCTGGGTGAAATTAAAATTATTCTCTGGAGTCAAGCAGTTATACAATTTGCTATAGAATTTACAGAAAATCTTGGACATCTCATAGGAGCAGTGCGTTCTAGATCCGCCTGCTTGCTGGAGGAAATCAGGAAACAAGTTAAATGGTCCTGGGCACAGTTTAATTACTAACATCCTATGAGGTTTATTAGAGTTTATAAATTCATAAATTTTCTGTTTCATCCATAGTAGGGACCTAGCTGTTTTTTCTAACTTTATCAGTTTAATTCGTTCTCTGAGAGAGGTGACTCTACGCAGTTTCACTACTGTGGGTGCACAAAGCAGCCTACGTTCAGCGGCTATCAGAGCAGATGTCAGGGACTATATGAGTCCATCCCTATCTCTCTTCAACCGAGAGCTTTCAGCAATGCAGGTACCACGAAACACGGCCTTGTGTGCCTCCCACAGCGTAGAAAACTTAGATACTGATCCTGTGTTAAGCTGAAAATAATCTCTTAGACTTTTTTCTATGGAAGAACGGGAGACCTCAGACTGTAAGGGATCATTGTTTAAATGATAATGACAGGATTTGGGATATGCCTTGGAGAGCGTTAGATCCAAGATTATGGGCGCATGGTCCAACCATGTAATAGGGAGAATGTCAGACTCCACCACATAGGGGATAAGTGGGGCTGAGATGAAAATTTAGCGAGACGTGAGTACATCTTATGCCCGGGAGAATAGAACGTGAACTGTTTAGCAGAGGGATGTTTTATCCTCCATGATTCGAATAGCCGACATGATCTAATACATCTAAGAAAGGCAGCAGCTTGGGATATAATCTTTTTGGAAGGTACATTACTGAGGAGGGTTTGTCTATCTCTAATGGGTGGCTCAAGGGATGACTTTCAATAGATCACAGCAAGGTAGCTGCTCTGCTACGCACGAAACCCTGACCCAGAATCAGGTAGTCTACGAATTATTTAGCACCGGGTTCCCAACGAACATGCGATGCGCTCCGGGAGAGAGGCGGCCCGCTTCCGTCCGCGCTCCGGTCCCGAGGCGAGCGGCACTACGCGCCGGCCCCTGCCCCGGCGAAGGGGTGGTGGGGGCCGGCTATCCCAGGCCAACCTGGGCTCCGCGGCACTGCAGTATCGTCACCTTTAGGGGGGATTCTGACTTAGAGGTGTTCAGTCATAATCCCACAGATGGTAGCTTCGCCCCATTGGCTCCTCAGCCAAGCACATACACAAAATGTCTGAACCTGCGGTTCCTCTCGTACTGAGCAGGATTACTATTGCGACAACACATCATCAGTAGGGTAAAACTAACCTGTCTCACGACGGTCTAGAATCCCCCCTAAAGGTGACGATACCGCAGTGCCGCGAAGCCCAGGTTGGCCTGGGATAGCCGGCCCCCACCACCCCTTCGCCGGGGCGGGGGCCGGAGCGCGGACGGAAGCGAGCCGCCTCTCTCCCGGAGCGCATCGCATGTTCGTTGGGAACCCGGTGCTAAATCATTCGTATCTCTAATGGGTGACATAACCAGATTGAAATCCACGCCAATAACCATAAAAGGTTGTGATAATATTGGGGAGCATCAAAAAGTTTGTTAAGGAATTCGATCTGGCATGTATTAGGGGCATATAGATTAACCATAGTAAAAGAAGTGGACATAAATTCACAATCTAAAAAAAGGAATCTTCCGTGGGGGTCAATGTGAGAATTTTTGACCTTAATAGGACATGACTTCCTTATTAATATAGCCACTCCTGCCCTGCCCGTGGAATCAGATGTAAGGAAGGAGGTGGGAAAAAACTTTGAGGCAAATTTAAATGAACCTCCCGCTCGGAAATGTGTTTCCTGTATCATTACCACGTCAGCGCCAGAAGCCCTAAAGTCCTTCAGGGCCATCCAGCGCTTGCTAATGGAACCTTAACCCTTCACATTGTATGATAAGATCCTCAAGGTCATGGATGAGGTCTATTCAGATAAGCTAGTGTGAGAATAGTGAATTGGATAAAGTGTATAATATTGGTTACATAAAAATAAACATAATGCTGTTTATGAGTGTCACCAGTACTCGTTAGTCCTTGGTATCTAGGTATGAACATACATAACCTGTGATGGGACCGCTCCAGAATAAAGGAGAAAGGATAATGCAATTTCAACCTATAGAGTAAATCTATAAACATGGACATAGGAATAAAGAAAATCAACAAACACAACACCAAACAAAAGAGAAAAAAATCTAAGTGTTGTTGAAAACCTGAGAACATAATACTTCTCAGGAAGCCTTGGACATAATCCAAGGCCCAACAGGAGACTCTAGAGGAGTGAATGGAGGGCCAGCTGCTCACCTTATGAACTCTGTAACATGCAATATAAGTTCGACATTGGAAAATCTGTTTACAATGAAAGGAAGATGTCAGCAAATAAACAGAAACATTTTGTCATCTAAGACGTTAATACGTCTAATGGAAAAAGCTCATGGGATGAGAAAAAAGGACTACTCCGAACAAGGAACAGAGTAGGCACCACACTTTGTGAACCAGTACAACAAGTTTGTTTCATTTAAGCCATAAGGAAAGAGAACCACAAAAGGCATTGAGGTGTGGATCCAAAAAAGGAAAAATAGGAAAAAAAACACACAAAAAAACAATAAAAAGTTCAATGAGGTTGTTTAGAGGAACGTAGACGTTGAGGTGTAGAGAGGTGTTTCTTGGATTTGCCCCATACAGGGGTCCAGATGAGTGTTTAGAGGCATGCGAACCTGGGCGGTAGGAGGTATCAGATCTTCTTCCGGAAGTGGAGGCAGGCCGAGATTTTTAAGGAAGGCGTCCGTTTCCTTCAGTTCGCGCAGGGTAAACTGGGTTCCATCTTTAGACACAGCAAGGCGAAAAGGGAAGCCCCAGTAGTATGGGATCTTATGATGTTGTAAATAAGAAGTAATTGGACGTAGGTTCCTTCTTTTAGCAAGGGTGATGGGCGAAAAGTCGTTAAAGATTTGTAATTTCGCACCCTTGTACATAATTTGGGATTTGTTACGTGTGGCCAGGATTAGTGCCACTTTACTTTCAAAATAATGAAATCTCACCACGACATCTCTTGGTCTGGCTCCTAATGGGGGTTGCTCTGTCCAGGCACCAGTCTATGTCCACAATTGTGGGGGCAAGGCTGTTAAAAAGGCCCAAAAGGTATGAACGCAGGTCGAGGTCTGCCACTGTCTCCGGAATTCCCCTAAAGCATACGTTTTGTCGCCTCTCTCTGTTCTCTAAATCCTCCTGTTGCAGTTGTAGCTGGGAAACTGAGGGACAGAGATTGTGATTTTCCTCTTCTATGGCCTGAACATAGCTTATCATCTCATCAAATTTATTTTCAAGAGTGTCTGTACATTCCCCAATCTGGGTTATTTCCCCCTCAATTCTGCGGCCAATTTGCTCACCTCCGCCGAGACATTAAACGTGATTTGTTGAAGTAAAAGCTGCAGTTTAGTGTCCAGGATATCAGAAGTGAGAATCTCATGTGAGGGTGGTGAATTAGGAACTTGGGTCTGAGTATTAGCTAATGGAGGATTCACTGGATCTTCCCTGTCCAAGGATGGATCCATTATGGCGAAAGGGTTCGCTTAGGGGTTCAGGGGCGTAGATTGCGACCTAGTAACAAAGCGTTCCATATTTAGACCCTCGCTCAACCCAAATTGTGGCTTGTAGTAACGTTGCCGCTGGCCAACTTTGCCCATGAGGTGCTCATGGAATATGGTGGTCAGTCAGACTTACCTCCGTAGCTATATGTGTTTAAAGAAGCATCTCCGAGGTCTCGGTGAGCAGGTGAGGGCCCCAAATTCAATTAAGTGACATCCTCCATAAGAGTAGAATCAAGCTCTACAAACTGGCTGTCATCACTAATCAGTGTTTCCATATACCAGTATTGCAGAGGGACAGGGCTGGTAGAGCAGCAGTGATGGGGCACAACTGATGGCACAGAGAAGGTAATATTATGCTGCCGGGGTACAGATTGTGGCAGTGGAAGGACAGCACTACATTGCTGGGGGACAGCGTGTTGATGTGAAGATTGTGTCCCGTACAGTAAGTTACGTTGTGGCAATGAGTAGCAGGCAAACCCCAAGAGTCCAGTGAGGGGATTAGAGCTGCTGGGATGATAGACTGCCTGTTCCAGGCCAGGGCCCCCAACAGAACACAGCTTCTATGAGGGTGGAGGCACTGGGGAGGAAGGACAGGACCGCAGGTGCCCAGATGGTGACACAAAGAGCGCAGTAGAATACTGTATGTCCAGGACCTAGATTATGGCGCAGGGAGAGCTGCGCCGCTGTGCTGAAGCAAAGTACCTGGTCCTGGAGGCTCTGTCCTGGTTAGTAGGCCGGAAGATGGTGGCGGGCTGCGGGCTTCCAGAATTGGCCTCCGTGGAGCTCTCGGCATCTGCTCGGGTCCCCTCACAGTGCGGCCTCCTCCCAGGGATGTCCGATGTCCATGTGTGCGGTCTGCTGCCTCTTCTCCCGCAGACCATGGCACCGGGACCCGGGGATGCAGGAGGAACAGTAGGCCTCAAGATGGCGACAGGCTGCTGTCTGGTAGGCCCGGCCACGGACCTGGATACACCTGATCAGCCGGCCAACCACTGCAATCCCCGCTGGGGATAAGTTAGATGCTGCCTGGGGATAGCTGGGGAGATTTTGGAGGCTCTCCCACTGCTGGTAGCCGCAGGATGGCTGTGGATTGTATTAAGCTCTGCGGAGTTCCTCTGGAACACGTCTTGCTCCTTCAACAGCCGGACACGCCCCCTCCAGTTTGGTCTTTTAGTATATTTATTTAGGGACTTTTTTTCTCATTAATATACCTTTTTACATTAGTATTTAGCCACCCAGTTTTCATTTTGATTCTTTTATATTTGTTGTCCAATGGGATGCACTGACTAATGCTATTGTTTAATATGCTCCTAAAGCACTCCCACCCTTTGTTGCAAGAATTTGATCCATTTAGTGTCATGTAGTATGGTGTGCACTCACCTCCCATGGCTTTCAAAATAATTTCTACTCTGACGACACCCACATCTGTCTCTCTACCCCATAGCTCACAAGATCAGTCTCCTCATGCATCACTAATTTACTGACCAACATATGATGTCACACCTCAATCTATCCAAAACTGAGCTCATAATATTTCCGCCCCCACATGCCCCTTACCCTGACTTCTCTGTCAAGATCAATGGCACAACCATCACCCTTTCCCCCATGTCAGGGTGCTAGGTGTAATCCTGGATGCTGAACTCCCCTTTTGGCCCCACATTCAATCACTGTCCAAATCTTGGCACCTCAATCTCCACAACATCACCAAAATATGCTCCCTTCCTAACCAATGACACCACAAATCCTCTAATTCACTCTCTGGTCATCTCTCGCCTTGACTACTCCGCTCTCTAATTTCCTTTACATAGTTCATAGTTTAGTTCTTCATGAATGCTGCTGCCTGACTCATCCACCTTTCCAAATGTTCAGTGTCTGCTACCCCTCTCTGCCAATCCCTTCATTGGCTCACCAAATGAATTAATTCAAAATACTAACAATAACTGATAAAACCATTCACAACTCGGCCCCCCAGCTACATCACTCGCCTAATCTCAAAATACCAACCAAATTGTTCCCTTCATTCCCTCCAAGACCTCCTGCTCTCTATTTCCCTTGTCATCTCCTCCCATGCTCACTTCCAGGACTTTTCTTGAGCTTCTCCCTACCCCAATCTGTGCAGCTATATCCTACTCTGTCCACTTTTAGGTGATCTCTTCTATTTAGGGAAGCATACCCCACCTCTACATAACAACTGCAGTTTCCACTTTTTCCATTAACTAATTCCCTGCATGTATCACTTGACCCTCCTTTTTAGATTGCAAGCTCTAACAAGTAGGGCCCACTGATTCCTCCTGTATTGAATTGTAATGTAACTGTACTGTCTGCCCTCATGTTATAAAGCGCTGTGCAAACTGTTGGTGCTATAAAAATCCTGTAAAAAAATAATAATATTAATAAAGTTTACTGATATGGAATACTTAGGGGTAACTTACCAGCCAACCTAAACCAAATGTATAGCCTTTATTATAAAGCTATCTCATGTCCACTGCTACAGGAACTCTTACACTTTTTGCTTTTGTGATCTCCATAATTAGTCATATAGCAGCACATAACAAGTTAATTCTCCTGAAAATATTATGTATTTTAAACCCTACTAATACTTGTCCCTTAAACTTACTTTCCTATATTCTAAAAACATACTAATCAATTTGTTTTAAAATACCTCAAAATCAAGTGTAGCTTTCATATCTTGACTAGACACAAACAAATGGGGGGATTGGGGCTTCCAGATATTTACAAATATTACCAAGCCTCCATTCCTGACTAACTAAAGCAATCGTGGTCCCCCTACAAGCGAAATTTATGGCGGGTGGCGGCTCCTTAACAACCAGCTGACATTTTATACATTTTATATATTTCTGAAATATTGCATGCCTGGAACATTTCTCAGTTAACACATGCATTTATTTAATTATTTCCTTTAGTAAATGAACTTAAATGCTGTTAAATGCAGCATTTGGCAAGTGCAATTGCTTTTTGAGGTAAATGTCACATAAAGGGATAGTGAATTTACATTTTCAGTATCGCATGCGATATTTAGAAAAAATGTGTCACATGACCTAAATATCCCATGCGATATGCTTTAGTGAATTGAGACCACTGTAATGTATTTCTCACTTATTAACTGATTTACCCATTACATTTATGCATATCTTAATGACCCTAATTCTCCCTATAATTGTTTTCCCTCTTTTAAATAAGCGTTACAGAGCTTACTTTAAAACTTATACTATGTGTAAATGGGAGAAGGTCAGTTTTTTCAAAATTTCAGTGGAGCTATGCAGTTCAAATTTTTCCATTGCTCCAATCATTGAGCACTTTTTCCACAAACTATGCATCACTAGTACATTACTTGATCTAGACTGTCAAAAGTTTCTATCTCTTTCTCTCCATAATGCTGAAAATAATGTTCCTTTCATTCTTTTTCTTCTTACAGTTTTTTACCCCATCTCCCATACTCTCTTAATCGGTTACCCCCAACCCTTACCCTCATGTTGTCTCTGTTGTCTCCTGTCTTAGATTAACCACAGCTCCAGAAGGTTTATCCCCCTTTCATGACCAGGCCATTTCTTGCGATATGGCACTGCCTTACTTTAACTGACAATTGTGCGGTCATGCAACGCTGTACCCAAATAAAATGTTTGTACTTTTTTTCACACAAATAGAGATATCTTTTGGTGGTATTTGATCTAAAAAAGGAAAAGAAAGGCGCCTCTAAGTGCAGTATGTAAAATTTAATAGAGTGCACAAAGGGTTAAAAGCACTTACAAGATTGTTGAGTGTTAAAAGACATGATAAAATCAGGAGTCCTCATCTGTGGCATGTGTCCATCCTCAGCACGGTGGTAGAGAGCAGTGTAGAGCCGTCCAGCAGCTGTAAAGCGTTCTCATGCGTGTTGAAAAGAGGAGGCAGCAGGGAAGCCTGTATTCACTGCGGGACACACAAGGCTGATGGTGTCAGTGGAGAGAAGGGGGCGGCCGCCCCCTTCTCTCCACTGACACCATCAGCCTTGTGTGTCCCGCAGTGAATACAGGCTTCCCTGCTGCCTCCTCTTTTCAACACGCATGAGAACGCTTTACAGCTGCTGGACGGCTCTACACTGCTCTCTACCACAGTGCTGAGGATGGACACATGCCACAGATGAGGACTCCTGATTTTATCATGTCTTTTAACACTCAACAATCTTGTAAGTGCTTTTAACCCTTTGTGCACTCTATTAAATTTTACATACTGCACTTAGAGGCGCCTTTCTTTTCCTTTTTTATATCTTCAGAGTTGCTTCTCCTCTAACCAAAGTGCTGCCAGAAGTGCCATCACATCACTATCATCCCTCTGACCAGCTACCCACCTCCACCAGAGCGCCCTTATCACCTCTCCGGTGGTATTTGATCACCTGTGCAGTTTACATTTTTTGTGCTATAAACAAAACAAAAGACTGACAATTTTGTAAAAAAAAAAAAACAATATTTTTTACTTTTTGCTATAAAACATACCCAATAAAAAATGTAAAAAATCTAATTTCTTCATCAATTTAGGCCAATATGTATTCTGCTACATTTTTTTGGTAAAAAAAAAATCCCAATAACCATATATTGATTGGTATGCACAAACTTTTCAGACTACAGACTATGGGATATTTTTCTTTATTTTTTCTTTATTTTTTTTTTACTAGTAATGGCAGTGATCATCGATTTATAGCGGGACTGTGATATTTCGTCGGACGAATCTGACTCCTAACTGACACGTTTGACACTTTTTGTGGGCCAGTGACACTAATACAGTGATCAGTGCTAAAATATGCACTTTCACTGTACTAATGAGACTGGCAGGGAAGGAGTTAACATCAGGGGCGATCAAAGGGTTAAATGTGATCCTAGGGAGTGTTTGCTAACTGGATGCTTTGACCTGGGGGGAAGGTAAAGCTTTGTGTTCCAGCTTAGCAGAAATAAAGGATCAGTACATTCCCCTCTCACAGAAAAGCAACCTGCCTTGTTTACATAGACAGACCCCATTCTGCCTGTCTCGAGTCCTGAATAATCGGCGGGTCCCAGCGGACATCGTGTCCACCCAACCCACTGATTGGCCCCCCTGTGTCCAATCACAGCGGGAGCGGGTCGCTGGTGGCATGTGCATGTGTCCCAGACCTGGAATTGTCAGATCACGTACTGGGTACATGATCTGGCATGGAGGGGCCGCCCTGCTGCAGTATATCTTACATACATAGTTACATAGTTAACCAGGTTGAAAAAAGACACAAGTACATCTAGTTCAACCATAAAAATAAATAAATAAATAAAAAATATCATACAATCCCATATTCACAATCCTATATCCAGAGTAGATCCAGAGGAAGGCAAAAAACCCCAGCAAAGCATGATCCAATTCACTACAGCAGGGAAAAAAATTCCTTCCTGATCCCAGAGAGGCAATCAGATTTTCCCTGGATCAACTTTACCTATAAATGTTAGTACCCAGTTATATTATGTACATTTAGGAATGAATCCAGGCCTTTCTTAAAGCAATCTACTGAGCTGGCCAGAACCACCTCTGGAGGGAGCCTATTCCACATTTTCACAGCTTTTACTGTGAAGAAACCTTTCCGAATTTGGAGATGAAATCTCTTTTCCTCTAGGCGTAAAGAGTGCCCCCTTGTCCTCTGTGTTGATCGTAAAGTGAATAACTCAACACCAAGTTCACTATATGGACCCCTTATATTTGTACATGTTGATCATATCCCCCTTAATCTCCTCTTCTCAAGTAGGGTGAGCCGAACACCCCCGGTTCGGTTCGCAGCAGAACATGCGAACAGGCAAAAAATTTGTTCAAACACGTGAACACCGTTAAAGTCTATGGGACACGAACATGAAAAATTAAAAGTGCTAATTTTAAGAGTTAATATGCAAGTTATTGTCATAAAAAGTGTTTGGGGACTCGGGTCCTGCCCCAGGGGACATGTATCAATGCAAAAAAAAGTTTTAAAAACGGACGTTTTTTCGGGAGCAGTGATTTTAATAATGCTTACAGTGAAACAATAAAAGTGAAATATTCCTTTAAATTTTGTACCTGGGGGGTGCCTATAGTATGCCTGTAAAGTGGCACATTTTTTCCATGTTTAGAACAGTCCCTGCACAAAATGACATTTCTAAAGGAAAAAAAGTAATTTAAAAGTACTAGTGGCTATAATGAATTGTGTATGGGAGAAATCAAAAGTGCTAATTTTAAAGGCTTGTATGCATGGTATTGTCAAAAAGTGTTTGGGGACCTGGGTCCTGCCCCAGGGGACATGTATCAATGCAAAAAATTTTTTTTTAAATGGCCGTTTTTTTCTGGAGCAATAATTTTAATAATGCTTAAAACAATAAAAGTGAAATATTCCTTTAAATTTTTGTACCTGGGGAGGGTCTATAGTATACCTGTAAAGTGGCACATTTTTCCTGTGTTTAGAACAGTCCCTGCACAAAATGACATTTCTAAAGAAAAAAAGTCATTTAAAAGTACTCGCGGCTATAATGAATTGTCAGGTCCCAGCAATACAGATAAAAGTCATTGAAAAAAATGGCATGGGATCCCCCAGTCCATTACCAGGCCCTTTGGGTCTGGTGTGAATATTAAGGGGAACCCTGAACCAAAATTTTTTAAAAAATTGTGTGGAGTCCCCCCAAATTCCATACCAGGCCCTTCAGGTCTGGAATGAATATAAAGGGGAACCATGCGCAATTTTTTTTTTTTAAATGGCATAGGGGTCCCCCTCAAAGTTCATACCAGACCCTTATCCGAGCACGCAACCTGGCAGGTCGCAGGAAAAGAGGGGGGGATGAGAGAGCGTGGTTGTGGGGGTCTGCGGGTGGGGGGCTTATCGTAATCTGGAAGCCCCCTTTAGGGGACCCTCAGATTCCGGCCCCCCCATTTGAAATGGTAACAGGTACATTGTACCCCTACCATTTCACAAAAAAGTGTCAAAATGTTAAATAGAGACAAGACACACTTTGGGACAAGTCCTTTATTAAAAAATTAAAAAATAAAAATGTCTCATTAAGTCCGTTCATCTTCTTCTCTCTCTTCACTGACGGACCAAAAAAAAAAACCCACAGGCCGCCACCGATCCGCCTCCATGGGAGGCTCCCACCGTCTGATGCATCCTCGCAGGTGACAGTTCTTATATAACTGTGGGCAGGGGCCCCGCCCCCCTCTGATGCCATTGGGAAGTCCCTGTGCGTCAGAGGGGGCGGGGTCACCTGGGTACATCACCGTGTGGCCCCATCCTCAGTTATATAAGAACTGTCACCTGCAAGGACACGTCAGATGGTGGGAGCCTCGCATGGAGGCGGATCGGTGGCGGCCTGGCCATTTGCCACTTAGTTGCCCAATTAGACATTGAGGTTGGCTTGTAAATTGGAGACATCCTGTAAGGACGTTATTCCACTGCATAGCTTAGTGTCATCTGCAAAGACTGAAATGGTACTTTAAATCCTAAGACCCTATATCATTTATAAAGATATTAAAAAGTAAGGGTCCCAGCACTGAACCTTAGGGTACACCACTGATAACCTTAGACCATTCAGAATCAGAATCATTAACCGCTACTCTCTGAATTTGTTTTTATAGCCAGTTTTCTATCCATTTACAAACTGATATTTCCAAGCCCTTTAGACTTTACCTTACACATGAGCCATGTGTGGGGAACTGTGTCAAACGCTTTTGCAAAATCCAAGTATACCACGTCCACAGCCACCCCTCTGTCCAAGGTTTTACTTACTTACTCATAAAAAGAAATCGGATTTATTTGATAACTTCTGTCTTTCATGAATCCATGCTGGCTGTTGCTTAAAATATTTTTTTGCAGCAAGAACTCATCTATGCGATCTTTTATTAAACTCTCCAGTAACTTCCTGACTATAGAAGTTAAACTAACAGGTCTATAGTTACTTGGTAAAGACTTTGTTCCCTTTTTAAATATAGGGACCACATTGGCCCTACGCCAATCCAGTGGTACTATTCCTGTCATTAATAAATCCCTAAAAATTAGATACAATGGCTTTGAAATGACAGAGCTAAATTCTTTTAGGATTCATGGGTGGATACCATCTGGTCCAGGTGCTTTATCCACCTTTATTCTGTCTAAATATTTCTGGACCACATGACTTTTGAGCCATTGTGAATCATTTGGGGCTTTGTCACTACATCCCCATTATGGACATAAGCTCCCCCATGCTCTATTGTAAACACAGAACTGAAAAATGTATTTATTAAATTTTCCTTCTCTTCGTCCCCAGTCACCCACTCTAGATTATTTTGTAAAGGGCCTACATGCTCAGACCTGACCTTTTTACTATTAATATATTTGAAGAATTTTTGGGGGTTTGTCCTACTATCTTTTGCAATCTGTCGTTCGTTTTGAATTTTTGCGTCCTTGATTTCCTTATTACATATTCTGTTATATTCTTTGTAACATTTAAACAACAATAGTGATCCTTCATGTTTATATTTTTTAAGCTCTTTTCATATTGTTTATAGCTTTTTTAACTTTGGTCGTGAGCCACATAGGTTTTATTTTTAGCCTTTTAAACATATTACCCGTGGGAATATACTTTGCAGTGAGTTCACAGTCTTTTTAAAGAATTCCCATTTCTGTTCTTTGTCCATTTATGCCAATATTCCCTCCCAGTCTAAGACCTGGAGAGTAGCTCTCATCCTTGGAAAATTTTGTCACTTAAAGTTAAGTGTTTTTATCTTTCACATATGTGTTTTTTTTGCTTACAGCTAACATCAAATGAAATCAAAAAGCTCTGCATGGTTTGAGATTACCAAGTCCAACAGAGTATCATTCCTAGTTGGGGCCTCAATAAACTTGACATAAAATTGTCCTGTAATAGGTTTATACATTTATGCCCTTTAACTGTTCCACCTCCTCATTAACATTGGGTGGTCTATAAAAAAACCTCCAATGATTAACTTTGAACTACGCACATCAATATGCAGTTCCACCCATAATGCTTCAGACTCATCACACTCTCCATCAATTAGGTCCTCATGCACACTCGCTTTGAGATCCCTTCTCAAATAGAGACAGACCCCGCCACCTTTCCTTTTTACCCTGTCTCTCCGAAAGAGTGCATAGTCAGGAATATTAATAGCCCAGTCATGTGAGGAATGAAGCCAAGTTTTAACAATACTGATTACATCATAGCTCTCCTCATGCACAAGAGCTTCCAACTCATCTATTTTGCTTGGCATACTTCTGGCATTGATGAATAAACACTTTAATGAATTATTACATTTTGGTGTTTTGCATATCTTTTTTAGTAGTACAAATGGCACTATCATTTCTAATGGTTGTGTGCAACATGGGAACTTTCTTGTGACCTGCCATAACCCTCCCCCCATCTATCCCCATTCCTCCCTCCATTAATGTCTGACCCCTAACTGACGTGTCTGCCCTATGGAATTCTAGTTCACCCTCCCCCTCAATCCTAGTTTAAATACTCCTCTAGCCTTCCCATAAACCTCTCCCCCAACACAGCAGATCCCCTTCCATTCAGGTGCAAACAGTCTTTAGCATATAGGTTGCACCCCAATGAAAAGTCAGCCCAGTGCTCTAGAAACCCAAACCCTTCCTTCTTTCACCAGACCTTAAGCCATGCATTCAGCTATCTAATCTCTCCCTGCCTTTCCTGAGATGCGCATGGCACAGGCAATATTTCAGAGAATATCACCTTGGAGGTCCTTCCCTTCAACTTGCAGCCTAGTTCTTTAAATTCATTCTTAAGGAACCTCCACCTTCCATGTATTCTGTCATTGGTTTCAACATGGACCAAGACAGCTGGGTCATGCCCAGCCCCTCCCAGGAATTGATCAACCTGGTCCACCACATGCTGAACCCTGGCACCAGGGAGACAGCAAAACATTCGGTTGAGGTGATCCTGGTGACAAATTATTCTATCAGTCCTTCTGATATTAGAATCCCCTATTACCACAAACTGCCTAGGCCTACCTGCAATCCCATCACCACCCCTACTAGATGGGCTGCTCTCTTTGTTGTTAGGGGTAGCAGTGACATTTAGGGCTGCCATCTCTGTGTTTGCCACATCTTCACTCAACTTGGAAAATTTGTTTTGATGCACAAACACAGGACTGGCCTTTCTTTTTCTGTGAGCCCCTTCCACTCCCTCTAACTACATTAACTCATCTTCCTACCCGATAATCCTGACTTGCCCCCCCCACCCTCCACTTCAACCCTACTGACCACTTTCAAGGTTGTCCTTTCTGCCCAGTGTTGCAACTTGCTCCTCCAGATCTCCAATGTGAGCTTCCAGAAGGGCAACCCACTCACATCTGTCACAGCGATAGCCATCCTGGAGCTGTTGCACCAATTTTGAATACATGTGGCACACTGTGCACTGAGAAAACCCTTCAACCCTGCTAGCACTCATTACCCAGTTGCAATACAATTACTTATAGGAAGTTTAAGATGTTACCTTACAGGTTAGAAGACTCCTGTTTTAACTCCTGTTTTCAGCTCCTTGTTATTAACTCTCCACTTTAGTTCAAAATTCCACTTATGTTCACAAAATCTAGATGCAAGCCAGCATTAGCAGGGAGCCAGCTCCAAAGGGAGTTGTATAGACACCTGTGAACAATTAACCACTCCCCTTACATTAGCGTATGTACAGTGAGCGGTCCGCAAGTGATTTACTTCATTGTAATATTTTGCATTTAGCCTTGATAACCAATCGATAATACTTGTCTACAATTGTTCTACTGTGATAACGTGACACTGAGTTTGAAAATATCTATTTTGGACTTGTAATTACTGGAAATGTAACTAACACTTGTGCACTTTAGTTCCTATATAATACATAAAAATCTAAATTGTTTAAAAAAAAATGATGTATTTGAAGTAGGTGGACTATTGTTTTAAGGCCGTAGAGAACATTTTAGAGGTAATGTATTCTATAGCTATAAAACGTTAACGAAGAAGCCCCTTTTACAGAAAGGACAATAGTTTCAAGCTGGCCAGTGCTCTGAGCATGCATTTAATTCTGAAAAGTTATAAATACGCTGCATTTGCAGATGACATATTATTTCTCACAGAAAAGCAAATATTTCCAACTAATTTCTAACCTCAAAATAAATTTCTCTAAATATTTTGCCCTCAACAACACCCGCTTTCTCTACCACAACACCTACTAGACCAATGTAAAGTGAACTTCCCATTTCACTGGAAACAAGATTTAATCACATATTTGGACATACAACTCCCCTCTAAACTTTCAGATCTATATATGAAAAATCATGTGCCTCTCCTAAATAAGCTAACCACGACCTCAAAAATTGGAACAAACAAGTTGTAGAATAATTATATTAATTTGGCTTTATAATCAAGATCTGTAAGTATGCAGTCTGAGTTCCCTTTTATGCTTTGACATTGAAAAAGCTCACTCAGCTCAGCATAAGATGAATCTTGAAATAGCTAGGTTGTGTGCATGTCATTTTTGTACTAGTTGTTCTTCATGTACAGAGTAAATGACTAAAGGTCAGTAGGTCAGTGGTTTCACAAATAAGAATATACTCAGAGTATCTGTCATAGACTTTATTGTAAAGATCTTTTTAAAAGTAAAAACATATATTATCTATAATATAGTTAGTTATTTGATAGTTATTTAATTAGTTAGCTAGATTGAGTTTGTGTGAAGTAATATATATATATATTTATATGTATCCAATTATAGTTTAATATGCATTTGTAAGGTTTGGTACAGAATTGCATTTCTGTAGCTTAAAGTATATCCATTACAAGAATTCGGCCATTTGGAAACGTCATTCACCTTGAGTTTTTTATAAGAATCTGTTGTGTGTTCCTGACAATCAAAGAAGTTTAAGAGACGTGTTAGCTGTTGGCAAAGAGAATATTTAGAATAATCACGAATATGATCATTTCATTTTTACTTCTAGCTATATATGGTTATGGCTATAGCTTGCTGACTAGTAGATTTGGAATTGTATAAAAACCAGTGTGACACTAGGTTAGGGGCACACACTTCACTACACTTCACTACACAACACACACTACACATGTCCTTTACTCACACACAGAAGGACTTCACTACTTTTTCACACACACAAAGAAGAAGGACACACGCATCCTTACACTGAAGAAGACATTTTGTTTACATTAGGCCTATCTACAGCCTACCTCATAAACAGCTGCTAGAGCAGACATTTCTCTGACATAGAGAAGCACAAACGGAGCTGAAACATCTCTTGAATAGGGATGAGCCGAACACCCCCCTGTTCGGTTCGCACCAGAACATGCGAACAGGAAAAAAATTCGTTCGAACACGCGAACGCCGTTAAAGTCTATGGGACACGAACATGAATAATCAAAAGTGCTAATTTTAAAGGCTAATATGCAAGTTATTGTCATAAAAAGTGTTTGGGGACCCGGGTCCTCCCCCAGGGGACATGAATCAATGCAAAAAAAAGTTTTAAAAACGGCCGTTTTTTCAGGAGCAGTGATTTTAATAATGCTTAAAGTCAAACAATAAAAGTGTAATATCCCTTTAAATTTCATACCTGGGGGGTGTCTATAGTATGCCTGTAAAGGGGCGCATGTTTCCCGTGTTTAGAACAGTCTGACAGCAAAGTGACATTTTGAAGGAAAAAACACATTTAAAACTACCGCGGCTATTGCATTGCCGACAATACACATAGAAGTTCATTGATAAAAACGGCATGGGAATTCCCCACAGGGCAACCCCGAACCAAAATTAAAAAAAAAAAATGATGTGGGAGTCCCCCTAAATTCCATACAAGGCCCTTCAGGTCTGGTATGGATATTAAGGGGAACCCCAGCCAAAATTTTAAAAAAAAATTGACGTGGGGTTCCCCCTAAATTCCATACCAGACCCTTCAGGTCTGGTATGGATTTTAAGGGGAACCCCGCGCCAAAAAAAAAAAAAAAAACGGCGTGGGGTCCCCCTAAAAATCCATACCAGACCCTTATCCGAGCACGCAACCTGGCAGGCCACAGGAAAAGAGGGGGGACGAGAGTGCGCCCCCCCCCTCCTGAACCGTACCAGGCCACATGCCCTCAACATTGGGAGGGTGCTTTGGGGTAGCCCCCCAAAACACCTTGTCCCCATGTTGATGAAGACAAGGGCCTCATCCCCACAACCCTGGCCGGTGGTTGTGGGGGTCTGCGGGCAGGGGGCTTATCGGAATCTGGAAGCCCCCTTTAACAAGGGGACCCCCAGATCCCAGCCCCCCCCCTGTGTGAAATGGTAAGGGGGTACTTACCCCTACCATTTCACTAAAAAACTGTCAAAAATGTTAAAAATGACAAGAGACAGTTTTTGACAATTCCTTTATTTAAATGCTTCTTCTTTCTTCTTTCTTCCTTCATCTTCTTCTTCTTCTGGTTCTTCTGGCTCTTCTGGTTCTTCCTCCGGCGTTCTCGTCCAGCATCTTCTCCGCGGCGTCTTCTATCTTCTTCTCCTCGGGCCGCTCCGCACCCATGGCATGAGGGGGGAGGCTCCCGCTCTTCTCTTCATCTTCTTCTCTTCTTCATCTTCTTCTTCATCTTCTTCTTCTTCTTCTTCTTCTTCCTTCTTCTCTTCTTCTCTTCTTCCTGTCTTCTCCGGGCCGCTCCGCAGCCATGCTGTGGCATGGAGGGAGGCTCCCGCTGTGTGACGGCGTCTCTTCGTCTGACGGTTCTTAAATAACGGGGGGCGGGGCCACCCGGTGACCCCGCCCCCCTCTGACGCACGGTGACATGACGGGACTTCCCTGTGGCATTCCCCGTGACGTCACAGGGAAGTCCCTCAAGTCACCGTGCGTCAGAGGGGGGCGGGGTCACCAGATGGCCCCGCCCCCCGTTATTTAAGAACCGTCAGACGAAGAGACGCCGCGTCACACAGCGGGAGCCTCCCTCCATGCCACAGCATGGCTGCGGAGCGGCCCGGAGAAGACAGGAAGAAGAGAAGAAGGAAGAAGAAGAAGAAGATGAAGAAGAAGATGAAGAAGAGAAGAAGATGAAGAGAAGAGCGGGAGCCTCCCCCCTCATGCCATGGGTGCGGAGCGGCCCGAGGAGAAGAAGATAGAAGACGCCGCGGAGAAGATGCTGGACGAGAACGCCGGAGGAAGAACCAGGAGAGCCAGAAGAACCAGAAGAAGAAGAAGATGAAGGAAGAAAGAAGAGGCATTTAAATAAAGGAATTGTCAAAAACTGTCTCTTGTCATTTTTAACATTTTTGACAGTTTTTTAGTGAAATGGTAGGGGTAAGTACCCCCTTACCATTTCACACAGGGGGGGGGCCGGGATCTGGGGGTCCCCTTGTTAAAGGGGGCTTCCAGATTCCGATAAGCCCCCCGCCCGCAGACCCCCACAACCACCGGCCACGGTTGTGAGGATGAGGCCCTTGTCCTCATCAACATGGGGACAAGGTGTTTTGGGGGGCTACCCCAAAGCACCCTCCCAATGTTAAGGGCATGTGGCCTGGTACGGTTCAGGAGGGGGGGGGGGCCGCACTCTTGTCCCCCCCTCTTTTCCTGCGGCCTGCCAGGTTGCTTGCTCGGATAAGGGTCTGGTATGGATTTTTAGGGGGACCCCACGCCGTTTTTTTTTTTTTTTTTTGGCGCGGGGTTCCCCTTAAAATCCATACCAGACCTGAAGGGTCTGGTATGGAATTTAGGGGGAACCCCACGTCAATTTTTTTTTAAAATTTTGGCTGGGGTTCCCCTTAATATCCATACCAGACCTGAAGGGCCTTGTATGGAATTTAGGGGGACCCCCACATCATTTTTTTTTTTTTTTTTTTGGTTCGGGGTTCCCCTGTGGGGAATTCCCATGCCGTTTTTATCAATGAACTTCTATGTGTATTGTCGGCAATGCAATAGCCGCGGGTAGTTTTAAATGAGTTTTTTCCTTCCAAATGTCATTTTGCTGTCAGACTGTTCTAAACACAGGAAACATGCGCCCCTTTACAGGCATACTATAGACACCCCCCAGGTACGAAATTTAAAGGGATATTACACTTTTATTGTTTGACTTTAAGCATTAATAAAATCACTGCTCCTGAAAAAACGTCCGTTTTTAAAACTTTTTTTTGCATTGATCCATGTCCCCTGGGGCAGGACCCGGGTCCCCAAACACTTTTTATGACAATAACTTGCATATAAGCCTTTAAAATTAGCACTTTTGATTTCTCCCATAGACTTTTAAAGGGTGTTCCGCGGCATTCGAATTTGCCGCGAACACCCCAAATTGTTCGCTGTTCGGCGAACTTGCGAACAGCCAATGTTCGAGTAGAACATGAGTTCGACTCGAACTCGAAGCTCATCCCTACTCTTGAACTTTCTTGATACAAGTTTTTGTTCCTATTATCTTTTGTTTTACTACATCAAGCTGTAAGAAGAATTTAACTTTGTATATATATTTCCAAGTTGTTGCCAAGTGTGACCAAATAAACTCACACTTTGTTTAGACAGTCTGGCTACTGAACTTTTGAACAAAACGCCTAAGACACTGTTGACATAACACGTGTCTGAGAAGAGAAGGTTTTTACACTTTCTCTACATTTTTTACACAAGTATTTTCATGGTTTGGCAGAGCAACAATCTTAAAGATGTATCCTCTACCAAGACTGTTATACATCTTACAGATGATTCTGATTCATGTCCCACCAGCCTTTTTTAAAACATACAAAAATATAAGCTCCAGATTTCTCTGGGGGGAATGTAGACCCAGAATTAGTTTTAAACAGCTCAAAGCGACTAGGGGGGATAGGTCTCCCGGACCTTCTTAATTACTATACAGCTGTACACCTCTCCAGAATTGTAGCCTGGAATGTACACTCCTCCTACAAAGACCGGGTCCCTTTAGAAGCATCTCTCACTACCCTTCCCCTGGCCTCTTTGCCATGGATGACCCCACATCACATTCCATTGGCAACTCAACACCATCTACCAATTTGACCCACCTTACAATGCTTCTGAAAGATATGTACCAAAACTACCATATCTTCTATCCCAGGACCACTAACCTCAGTAAAATTTAGCTCTGACTTCCCCCAAGGGATATATCATCACTTTCTTACCTATAACTGGTCACAAAATCAAACCCTTGCCCACCAATTCTTTCACCAAGGAAAACTCCTCACTGATCCCTACCTTGCCACCCAAATGGAAAAGCCACCCATCCCCCATTGGACATACTTACTGCTTGCCCATTACCTAAAATCATTAGAAAGGAGGGAGGTGTCATCCCAGTAGGCACTGTATATTTTTCTAGAGGTAAGCCCCCATCCCAATTTTTGCCAAACCTAAGCACCCCTGAAGGAGTGCGATTCCTCTAGCGGGACTTTTTTCACAGGGTTACCTCTAATAAAGTAGAAAGTAGTAGAAGTTTATAGTTTTTGTATAAAAGTATTGTAGTTTATTAATTTAGCATCTAAAAATCATTACACATGACCTAACCATACATACAATAAAATGGATGCATGTAAATGGGAAAAAGTAATTCTACAAATAAATGACCAAATGCAATGATACAGGTAGTAAAGAACCAATGATCATAGAACCCGACGTTTCGAGGTAAGCAAAAGGGGTTGACCTCTTCTTCAGGGGTAACGACAATTGGTCAAAATGGATATTTCATCCCTTAAGATTCATATAAACACTCCCAGGGACATTATCAGCATCCAATGCGAATCAAGAATTTGCCGCCCGTCAAGGCCACACAGGGATCACAGAACCGAGGCTCAAGAAGATAGGGAAGATACCAGGTGAATCACAGGAAAAAGAACCAGGGTGGACTGAGGTTGCTTTACAAAGGATATCCCCAATATAAGAACAGACACAGTCCTCCCCTCACTGCGAAGGCTTGAGACAGCCTGTTTGATGGAGTTAGAGGGTGGGGGGTACAATCCTGCTAAAAACTGAGGATAAAAGGAACCAGATCATGGGTCCCAATTTCAGCAGCAGGAAGTATTTGAATAATACCCCAGAATCAAAATGGGCAGGAGTCCAAGGAAATATGCAGGTTCCCTGGTTGGGTGTGAGTACGCATAAGTCTGCCTGTCTCAGCTTCCTCCAAGCATGTCTGTGTGGTGTCAGTAGCAGCAAAGACAAAGACTTGCAATGCTCGAGACAACTTACCCCCTTTGAAAGGCTTTGCACCCAGAAATCACCTCAACAACATCTTATATCTACCACACACAACCTTATTTTTGCAGACCTACATCCCAATGAGAGCACTGCCTACAAACATTGGGAAACTGGGAACAAATCTTTCTAAATATCATAAAGGTTCAATGAATGTCACCACACAGGAAAAAGCATATAAAATACAATGAAGATGGTACCGCACGCCAGCCCTTCTAAACAGGTTTAATCTACTATACCAGATACTTGTTGGAGATGCCATAAAGACAAAGGCACTCCACTACTTATTTGGTGGACCTGCACCCCCTTACAAATGTTTTGGAAAGAAGTATGCCGCATTACCTCCCAAGTAACCTCTTACAAGCTAGAATTATCCCCAGCCCAATTATGCCCAGCCCAGTTCATGCTTCACCATTCGCCCCTACTCACAAATCCTTGGCAATGCACATGATTAAAGCAGCAAAACAATGCATCCCTCTACTCTGGGGCTTTTCTCAGATACCCACAATCAAATATTGATTTAATAGGATCCGTTAAGTCGCTGAAATGGAAGAACTGATCCACATCTCACATGACACCCTAACAAAATTCAGTAAAAAATGGGCATGCTGGTTACATTTTCAGATGACACCTGCATACTTAAACATACACAATTCACTCACATAAGGAATTAGTGATAATTAAGACTCTGTCGACTGCAAAAAAACAATCCATATCCTCCGCTACCTGACACCACTCGTCCTTTAAGGTCCGTCCCCCTCCAAAGCATACATAAATTCCAATCAGAAGTACCTCATTTCTTTAAAACCTGAGGAGGGAAGTCAGAGATGGATGCTCCCCCCCCCCCACACACACACACACCATCACTTTTCTTTTTTTTTTTCTGTTGCTGTTTTTTGTTTTTCTCTCTTCTCTCTCTCCCTCCCTCTTTTCTCTCTCCCACCTACACTCTCCTTCTTTCATCTTCTCCGCTCCACCTCCTATAACCCCCCCTTCCCACCCCACTAATGTATCCAGTTTTAACACCCACAGAAACTCCCCACATCTCCACTTCACATACACCTCAGCTACACTCTTTAGAAGCCAGGCACAGAACTAACACATAGCAAATCCCTCCCTACTACTAATCGCAACTCTCTCCAAAAGGGATCAAACAATAACTATGCATCTTACTCAACACACCTACCATTCCCCATCCTTTGCCAGAGAATCTTGGAAGTAGTCGAACTTTACATGAACACCAGTCTTAGATAAAGCTCACTGACGAAATGTAGATCATACTGAATTGAATAGTAGGTCCAGATCTACCATGTAAAGGTTTATGCTGAAGTGACAGAAACCTAATGTAATGGAATTTTGGTGTTCTAAAACTTCTTTATGTACAACTGCTGATCAAGATTTCTGTAAATGCTTCTTTTCCTTAAATAAAAAAAATTTCTTTGGAAAAAAAAATTCAGAAAAGATTGCTCCATTTTAAAAGGAAATATGGGTCCTACAATGGATTTGTCTTTGGAGTCTCATTCCCACTAGCTGTGATCCCTGTCCTTGTTTTACCAGTTATTGAATTACTGCACTGGCAAAAACTATATATGTGCCATGTGTCCAAATCGTTATTTTGTACAGGCTTGCTCTAGGTCATTGGCATACCAACTGTTAAGGATGGATAAGATCAAAATTTTAATTAACCCACAGATTCTTTCTGTACTGCGAGGCTTCTAAACTACAGAGGGAGGTAATTGGAATCACACAACACAATGATTATAATTTCAGAAATGACAGAGTAGTACCATATAATAAAACTTTACATTCATTACATGTATAAAATGTAGTGAGGTAAATTAACCAAATTAATAACCCAAGTAAAAAGTTGTAGCTCATTAGTAACAGTTGATTTAGCAATTAAGTGAAAGATCCTTCTTGTAGATTTTCATTTCATTTGATATATGTGGTAGTCTTGAATTGCTCATGATATTTTATAGTCTATTTCTTTATCTTTCCAAAGGTAAACCAATTTAATGATCTTAGTAAAAGAAAATGAAAAAAAAAAAATGTCACAAAACATTACAAAAAGTTAAAAAAATATTATCGTTTTTACTTAGCTGACAATTAGACACAAAATATGCATTAAAAGGGTTTATATAAAAGTATATCTTTTCTTTGTAAGGGGTAATGATGGTTACTCTCTTGGTGTTTATTTAATTTTACATACAGTATATGACAAGAATTTGTTGATTGTGGATCATATTATTAAGTTAAAGAACAATGTAGGCCATACAACCAAAAATAAATTCTCTTTTTGTTCTGCTACTCTAAGTTGATGAGAGGATAAATCCTATTTGTTATCATAGTTTATTACAGTTGGAAAATTAGGCTGTACTTGTTACTAGGGATGAGCTGACAGTTCAGGCCAAAACTAAGTTCAGACCAAACCTTAGCCCATTCAGTCCCCTGTTTGGCAGGAGCCGTCCACTGTATACAGAAGTATTTCTACTGCTTCTACATATGACAGCTTCATGCTGTTACTTTTTTCTAAGGAAGCCATGGGTGTTTGAACCCAGGGCATCCCTAGGAACCAATGACATCATGGGGAATCCTAGCTTCTTTTAAGCAAAAGGGCTGAGATAGCAGTGACATCATTGCCAAACAAAAACAGCACACTGGCCATATTTGGACAATGACATTGCTATGTACAATGTATTTCATACTCATTGATGTAGGGATAGGCCATTATCTCGAGCCTCCCTTATTATTAAAGTGGGGTTTCCAGATTTTGATAAGCCACCTGCCCACAGATCCCCACAGCCACCGAGGTTGTGAGGATGAGGAATTGTCCTTGTATGAGGACAAGGTGCTTTTCAAGGCACTACCCATGTTGACTGCACATGGCTTGGTATTGTTCAGGTGGGGAGAGCATGCTTGCCCCCTCTTTCCTGGCCAGCCAGCTGCATGCCTGGATTTTGTAACAACTTTTAGAGGCATCTTACATTTATTTTGTTTTTGTTTTTTTGTGTGAAGTACCCCTTAAAATCCATACAAGTCTTAAAGGGTCTTCTAGGATGTGCTACAGTGGAAATAACATTTACAAAAAAAAGATGCAGTTATAATATCATTGCCGGGGGCGTGACCAGATGTGGAAGTGAGAGGACATATGTGCAGCTCTCCCCCCTCTGCTCTGGACATCCAGGACGCTGATGGGGGCATGTAGGCCAGCCGGTGATGAGTGAGAGCTGCCAGGCTGACCTGAGATAGCCTCTAATGCAACGCTCTGCAACACAGGAGCTTAAACAGTTGAATTGATGGAGCCGCGGTGGTGCAGCGAGAGACCCCCTCTCACTTGTCAGAAGCAAGATCTGCTCCAGAAGCAGCGTGTGTGTCTGGCAAGGAGCTAAGCGCATTGAACCGAGACTCGGAGGATTAACCCTTGAGCGCTGGATGCAGGAGAAAGTCCTCTCTCTTCTCTCTCTCTGCTCTTCCTAACTTTTTAAAAAAGATGCTAGCTTGGACTGAGCCCTGGTGGTAATGCTGGCTGTGCTGAAGTGATGATGTGATAAGGGAGAAACATTTATTATTTGCACCAAATATAGAAACAGCCCTAAAATCAGCATGAGAGGCTGGCAGGGAGCTGGATGGTTGAACAGTTCTAACGGCAGTACAAGTGACTGGCAGGGAGACAAGTGTAGAGTGTTGAGACTTGAAGGATTAACCCCTGCAGCGTTGGATGGCAGCGAAGGAGTCCTAGTGGAAGATGAGAGGTATCGGTTGTAAGCCCTAAAGGACTTCATGTTTAAACACAGAGACAGTTCCAAAAGTCAGTGTGAGAGGCTGGCAGGAAACTGGTTTGCGGGACAATTTCAATGGCAGTAAAAGTCATTGAAATTATAAGAAGATAAGTGCAGTGTACTGAGACTTGAAAGATTAACCCCTGCATTATCGGATGAAAGGAGAATCTTCTTTCTATACCCCCCCTTGTCTACCTTCCAGTGACGCTGACTGGGTTTGCCCCTCTGATGGGAAGCAAGAAGTATCTGTTGTAACCCCTAAAGTACCTGTCAGCATTCCAGCAGATTTGCAGTCTTGGACGATTATCCCCTGTAGGGCTGTGTGCTTGCCTAAATGTTGGTGATGAGAGAGAGGCACTCACTATACATACCAAATATAGAGACAGACCCAAAGTCAGTCTGAGGGGTTGACAAGGATCTGGAAAAATCTTCGGCTGAATCTAGGAAAAGGAACTAGTGTCTAAAGGAGTGGTGGTGATAGTGACACAGACATTTGTAGGCCTTCGGGAGGTGCAAACAGGGAGAAGATGACAAGGAAGAAGGGTGAGGAAGCTTCGCAGCAGGAGGGTGCAAACTCACAAACGCAACGCACAGCAATCAGGCAAGGGAAGTCAGTCAGCAGCTAAATTAGAAAAATATGTGCATACACCAGTTAAAAGCAAAGAAAAAATTAAAGAAAGTACTGCTGACAGTAAATTTTTGTAAATCCTCTTTGTGAAATGACTTAGCAACTTAAAGGGATAAGAGAAGAGATATATTTTCTAAGACATGGCGCACAGAAAGTCTGTGAATTGAGGACTGCTCTGGAAGGGAGAATGAGTTTGGTGGAGGACATTCTAAATCCATTACAACAGGAAGTGAAGATAATTAGTGATAAATAAATTCATAGGCCCTTAAAATTGAGGACATGGAGAACAGACTGCGCAGGAATAATATGAGAATTTTGGCTTTATGGAGAAATGACTTTGGAAAGGAAGTTTTTTTTCCCCCTTTCTTTACACTAGAGAGGGCACAGCGAGTGCCATATAGAGTGCCACTTCCAGGGGGTCAGCCTAGATCATTTTTGGTGAAACTACTTTTTATTAAAGATAAAGAGACTATACTCCAGAAGGCTAGGAAAAGGAGAGATATATACCACAACGGAGTCAAGATTTTATTCTTTCCAGATTTTTCCCCAGAACTGCAAAAAAAAACAAACCAAGTTTGTGGAGATCAAGAAAAAATTACAGCAATTAAAAATTGTATACGCTATGTTATATCCCTCTCGGCTACAGGTAGTGACATTAGGTGAAATGCACTTTTTCATGCTCCAAATGAGGCACTTGTGTGGTTGGAGAAAAATGAAAAGAAGATACGAAGAAAACAGCAGGATCAAGAGCGGCAATACAAGAGACATAGAGTGATGTATAATGATTCAGTTTTGAATGAGCAACTGTTTTCTTTGTCTTTTTTTGGGGGGGCTGCTGTTTTCGGTTGGGTTGCTTTGCTTTTTTCCCTTTCCCTCTACCTTTCCTCCCCTTGTTGGGGGGGGGAAGGAAATGCTTTGGTCACAGGAACGGATTACTTCAAATGCCCTTGCTATAGGCCTAGAGATTGTAGATACCTTTAAAAATATTGCCTTGCCTCACTGAGGAAGACAGAGAGGCAATAGAGAGGCAATAGATACCCCTATAGGCTTGGAAGAAGTGAGACAGGCGGTGTCAGCATTGGTAAATCAGAAATCTCCAGGACCAGATGGTTTGCCAGCAGAGATATATAAAAGCTATGAAGAGATATTGTTGCCAGAGCTGTTGAAAATATTTAACGGAGCATTAGCGGAGGGTGTATTGCCCTTATCTATGAGGGAATCCACCATCATTGTCCTTCCAATAGAGGGTAAGGATCTACTCAATCTACTTAATCCAGCTTCATATTTGCCAGTAGCATTGTTGGATACAACATTTTGGCAAAAATATTGGCTGATAGGTTAAAAAAAATTCAGAATCTGGTTCATATGGACCAGACAGGGTTTATATATACCAAACAGATAAACCAGTATTAATATAAGGAGGGTTGGTAAAACTGCAAGTTCCAATGATTAATGAAGGGTCAAGGGCAATATTGTCCCTGGTTACAGCCAAGGCCTTCGATAGCCTAGAATGGCATTATTTGTGGCAGACCTTGGCTGCCTTCCAGTTTGACCCAAAGTACATTGGTTGGGTAAGGCTTCTATATGAAAGGCCCAAAGTGAAAATGAAGATAAACAATATATGCTCTGAGGTGTTCTCTTTGACCCATGGGACAAGGAAGGGGTTCTTTTGTCACCCCTGCTATTTGCATTAGCAATGAAGCCACTAGCCATAACCATTAGGTCATCTGTTAAGATACAGGGATTCCAGAGGGCATCAGGAGTGGAGAAAATAGCATTATATGCTGATGATGTGTTGCTGTTTCTGGGGGATATGCGAGGGTCTCTGGTAGCAGCAATGGATATAATTGCAGATTTTGAACATGAGTTTGACTCGAACATTGGCTGTTTGCCCGTTCGCTGAATACCGAACAATTTGGGGTGTTTAAAAGTCTATGGGAGAAACCCAAAGTGCTCATTTTAAAGGCTTATATGCAAGAGATACTAACTACATCTCTAACACAGTCTCAAAATACCAACCTAATTGTTCTCTTCGCTCCTCCAAGACCTCCTGCTCTCAAACTCCCTTGTCGCCTCATCCCATGCTCGCCTTCAGGACTTCTCCAGAGCCTCTCCCATCCTCTGGAATGCTCTACCCCAATCCGTCCAATTTTCTCCTACTTTGTCCACTTTCAGACGATCCCTGAAAACTCATCTCTTTAAAGAAGCCTATCTGGCCCCCACCTAACAACCTAACCTAACAACTGTACATTTATCTCCTCAATCAGCACATCACCCACAGTTATTACCTCTTGTATCTCTTGACCTTCCCTCTTAGATTGTAAGCTCTATGGAGCAGGGCCCTCTGATTCCTGCTGTATTAACCACTTGAGCCCCGGACCATTATGCTGCCTAAGGACCAGAGGTCTTTTTCCAATTTGGCACTGCGTCGCTTTAACTGCTAATTGCGCAGTCATGCAATGCTGTACCCAAACGAAATTTGCGTCCTTTTCTTCCCACAAATAGAGCTTTCTTTTGATGGTATTTGATCACCTCTGCCGTTTTTATTTTTTGCGCTATAAACGGAAAAAGACCGAAAATTTTGAAAAAAAATGATATTTTCTACTTTTTGTTATAAAAAAAATCCAATAAACTCAATTTTAGTCATACATTTAGGCCAAAATTTATTCGGCCACATGTCTTTGGTAAAAAAAAAGTTAATAAGCGTATATTTATTGGTTTGCGCAAAAGTTATAGCGTCTACAAACTAGGGTACATTTTCTGGAATTTACACAGCTTTTAGTTTATGACTGCCTATGTCATTTCATGAGGTGCTAAAATGGCAGGGCAGTACAAAACCCCCCCAAATGACCCCATTTTGGAAAGTAGACACCCCAAGGAAATTGCTGAGAGGCATGTAGAACCCATTGAATATTTATTTTTTTTGTCCCAAGTGATTGAATAATGACAAAAAAAAAAAAAAAAAAAAATATTTACAAAAAGTTGTCACTAAATGATATATTGCTCACACAGGCCATGGGCCTATGTGGAATTGCACCCCAAAATACATTCAGCTGCTTCTCCTGAGTATGGGGATACCACATGTGTGGGACTTTTTGGGAGCCTAGCCACGTACGGGGCCCCGAAAACCAATCACCGCCTTCAGGATTTCTAAGGGCATAAATTTTTGATTTCATTCCTCACTACCTATCACAGTTTTGAAGGCCATAAAATGCCCAGATGGCACAAAACCCCCCCAAATGACCCCATTTTGGAAAGTAGACACTCCAAGCTATTTGCTGAGAGGCATGTTGAGTCCATGGAATACTTTCTTTTTTGACACAAGTTGCGGGAAAGTGACGATTTTTTTTTTTTTTGCACAAAGTTGTCACTAAATGATATATTTCTCACACAGGCCATGGGCATATGTGGAATTGCACCCCAAAATACATTTAGCTGCTTCTCCTGAGTATGGGGATACCACATGTGTGGGACTTTTTGGGAGCCTAGCCGCATACGGGGCCCCGAAAACCAAGCACCGCCTTCAGGATTTCTAAGGGCATAATGTTGTGATTTGACTCCTCACTACCTATCACAGTTTTGAAGGCCATAAAATGCCAAGATGGCACAAAACCCCCCCAAATGACCCCATTTTGGAAAGTAGACACCCCAAACTATTTGCTGAGAGGCATGTTGAGTCCATGGAATATTTTATATTTTGACACAAGTTGCGGGAAAGTAACACTTTTTTTTTTTTTTTTTTTTTTTTTGCACAAAGTTGTCACTAAATGATATATTGCTCAAACATGCCATGGGCATATGTGGAATTACACCCCAAAATACATTCTGCTGCTTCTCCTGAGTATGGGGATACCACATGTTTAGGACTTTTTGGGAGCCTAGCCGCGTACGGGGCCCCGAAAACCAATCACCGCCTTCAGGATTTCTAAGGGCATAAATTTTTGATTTCATTCCTCACTACCTATCACAGTTTTGAAGGCCATAAAATGCCCAGATGGCACAAAACCCCCCCAAATGACCCCATTTTGGAAAGTAGACACTCCAAGCTATTTGCTGAGAGGCATGTTGAGTCCATGGAATACTTTCTTTTTTGACACAAGTTGCGGGAAAGTGACAATTTTTTTTTTTTTTGCACAAAGTTGTCACTAAATGATATATTTCTCACACAGGCCATGGGCATATGTGGAATTGCACCCCAAAATACATTTAGCTGCTTCTCCTGAGTATGGGGATACCACATGTGTGGGACTTTTTGGGAGCCTAGCCGCATACGGGGCCCCGAAAACCAAGCACCGCCTTCAGGATTTCCAAGGGCATAATGTTGTGATTTGACTCCTCACTACCTATCACAGTTTTGAAGGCCATAAAATGCCAAGATGGCACAAAACCCCCCCAAATGACCCCATTTTGGAAAGTAGACACCCCAAGCTATTTGCTGAGAGGCATGTTGAGTCCATGGAATATTTTATTTTTTGACACAAGTTGCGGGAAAGTGACAATTTTTTTTTTTTTTTTTTTTTTTTTGCACAAAGTTGTCACTAAATGATATATTGCTCAAACATGCCATGGGCATATGTGGAATTACACCCCAAAATATATTCTGCTGCTTCTCCTGAGTATGGGGATACCACATGTGTGGGACTTTTTGGGAGCCTAGCCGCATACGGGGCCCCGAAAACCAAGCACCGGCTTCAGGATTTCTAAGGGCGTTAAGTTGTGATTCCACTCCTCACTACCTATCACAGTTTTGAAGGCCATAAAATGCCAAGATGGCAAAAACCCCCCCCAAATGACCCCATTTTGGAAAGTAGACACCCCAAGCTATTTGCTGAGAGGCATGGTGAGTATTTTGCAGCTCTCATTTGTTTTTGAAAATGAAGAAAGACAAGAAAAATGTATTTTTTTTTTCTTTTTTCAATTTTCGAAAGTTTGTGACAAAAAGTGAGGTCTGCAAAATACTCACTATACCTCTCAGCAAATAGCTTGGGGTGTCTATTTTCCAAAATGGGGTCATTTGGGGGGGGGTTGTGCCATCTGGGCATTCCATGGCCTCCGAAACTGTGCTAGGCAGTGAAGAGTGAAATCAAAAATTTACGCCCTTAGAAAGCCTGAAGGCGGGGCTTGGTTTTCGGGGTCCCGTGCGCGGCTAGGCTCCCAAAAAGTCCCACACATGTGGTATCCCCATACTCAGGAGAAGCAACAGAATGTATTTTGGGGTATAATTTCACATATTCCCATGGCATGTTTGAGCAATATATCATTTAGTGACATCTTTGTGCAAAAAAAAAAAAAAAAAAAAAAAAGATTTGTCTCTTTCCCGCAACTTGTGTCACAATATAAAATATTCCATGGACTCGACATGCCTCTCAGCAAATAGCTTGGGGTGTCTACTTTCCAAAATGGGGTCATTTGGGGGGGGTTTGAACTGTCCTGGCATTTTATGCACAACATTTAGAAGCTTATGTCACACATCACCCACTCTTCTAACCACTTGAAGACAAAGCCCTTTCTGACACTTTTTGATTACATGAAAAAAATAATTTTTTTTTGCAAGAAAATTACTTTGAACCCCCAAACATTATATATTTTTTTTAAAGCAAATGCCCTACAGATTAAAATGGTGGGTGTTTCATATTTTTTTTTCACACAGTATTTGCGCAGCGATTTTTCAAACGCATTTTTGGGGGAAAAAACACACTTTTTAAAATTTTAATGCACTAAAACACACTATATTGCCCAAATGTTTGATGAAATAAAAAAGATGATCTTAGGCCGAGTACATGGATACCAAACATGACATGCTTTAAAATTGCGCACAAACGCGCAGCGGCGACAAAATAAATACATTTTTAAAAGCCTTTAAAAGCCTTTACAGGTTACCACTTTAGATTTACAGAGGAGGTCTACTGCTAAAATTACTGCCCTCGTTCTGTCCTTCGCGGTGATACCTCACATGCATGGTGCAATTGCTGTTTACATTTGACGCCAGACCGACGCTTGCGTTCGCCTTTGCGCGAGAGCAGGGGGGGACAGGGGTGCTTTTTTTTTTTTTTTTTTTTTCTTTATTATTTTTTTGCTTTTTTATCTTATTTTTAAACTGTTCCTTTCATTTTTATTTTTTTTTAATTAATTTTATTGTTATCTCAGGGAATGTAAATATCCCCTATGATAGCAATAGGTAGTGACAGGTACTCTTTTTTTAAAAAATTGGGCTCTATTAGACCCTAGATCTCTCCTCTGCCCTCAAAGCATCTGACCACACCAAGATCGGTGTGATAAAATGCTTTCCCAATTTCCCAATGGCGCTGTTTACATTCGGCGAAATCTAAGTCATGAAATGCTCGTAGCTTCCGGTTTCTTAGGCCATAGAGATGTTTGGAGCCATTCTGGTCTCTGATCAGCTCTATGGTCAGCTGGCTGAATCACCGGCTGCATTCTCAGGTTCCCTGTTGGGACAGGAAAGCCAGAGAAAAACATGGAAGACGGTGGGGGAGGGGGGGCATTCCCTCCCACTGCTTGCAAAAGCAGTCTAGAGGCTAATTAGCCGCTAGGATTGCTTTTACATGAAAGCCGACCGCTGGCTGAAAAGAATGATACCAAGATGATACCTAAACCTGCAGGCATCATTCTGGTATAACCACTCAAAGTCCAGCAACATACCAGTACGTTGCTGGTCCTTGTTAGGCATATATTGTAAACTTTTTTTTCATGCAGCCTGTGGGCTGAACGAAAAAAAGATATTGATCGGTGGGTATGCCCACCATTAGAATACCTCCCTTCATCCACCCACTTCTAATGATGGGCATACATGCACCATTTATATATGCCGAAGCATGGGGGCATCCTCCCGCAAAAGGCAGGAGCAAATCGCTCCTCCACCCACTACTGCCCCCACGCTTCGGCATATATGCTGAAGTATGTACCTGTGGTGGTGAAATCACCTCCGACAGCGTTGGAGTCACGGCTTTATATATCGTGGGAGCAAACGCTGTTGCTGTCAAGATAAATAAATCCGCGCTGCAACTGAATGGCGTACCTGCTAAGCAAATGATGGTTAACAATAAAACAAAGCAACATTACAGTATAACAGTAAGACTTACCATACCTGCAAAGCAAATACAAAAAAAAAAATAGTAAAAAATAAAACATTTAACGCAACCTGTGCCTAAAATATATATATGCCGAAGCATGGGGGCATCCTCCCGCAAAAGGCAGGAGCAAATCGCTCCTCCACCCACTTCTGCCCCCACGCTTCGGCATATATGCTGAAGTATGTAACTGTGGTGGTGAAATCACCTCCGACAGCGTTGGAGTCACGGCTTTATATATCGTGGGAGCAAACGCTGTTGCTGTCAAGATAAATAAATCCGCGCTGCAACTGAATGGCGTACCTGCTAAGCAAATGATGGTTAACAATAAAACAAAGCAACATTACAGTATAACAGTAAGACTTACCATACCTGCAAAGCAAATACAAAAAAAAAAATAGTAAAAAATAAAACATTTAACGCAACCTGTGCCTAAAATATATATATGCCGAAGCATGGGGGCATCCTCCCGCAAAAGGCAGGAGCAAATCGCTCCTCCACCCACTTCTGCCCCCACGCTTCGGCATATATGCTGAAGTATGTAACTGTGGTGGTGAAATCACCTCCGACAGCGTTGGAGTCACGGCTTTATATATCGTGGGAGCAAACGCTGTTGCTGTCAAGATAAATAAATCCGCGCTGCAACTGAATGGCGCACCTGAAAACAATAAAATGGTTACCAACAAAACACAGTAAACGGTAAAGTATGAAAAATCTGAAAAGGAAACATGGTAAAACATAATAACAATAAAACATTGCAGAATAGAATAGAGTAAAAAAGAGAAGAACAATAGAGAGAGAATAGAGAGAGAGAGAACAATAAAACAACAACTATTTTTGGTTTTTTTATTTTATATTTTTTTTTGTGTTTTTATTTTTTTTAATTTTTTTTTTATTTTTTTTTTTTTACACTTTTTTTTAGTAACTTTTAACTTTTGTAACTTTTGTTCCAGGTTTGGGTCTCTCAAAATGCAATGGCATCTTGGGAGACCCTGTGTTAGTGTGCCTAGTCTGTGCAGTGCTGAACCCTACGCTAATACTCAACTAATGTATGGTAGCGTTCAAAGCATTCACCCATGCAAAGACCAGGATTGCCAGGACAGGAGGGACAATAAGACCGGGTGTCACGCCTAAATCCGCGCTTGCTGCAGACACGACATCTTTTTTGGGGGGCTCGTTGGGTAGGGGTACTCGGGATGGCATAAGGAAAATGCCGCTCATGCAGCCGGCTTACTGCATTTGGTTGGGGAAGGTGAGGTAGAGCACCGTCTGGAAACAGAAGGGCTCTGACGATCTCTTCCTGGAATTTAAGGAAGGATCCAGTCTGTCCTGAAGCTCTGTATAGCACATGAGCATTCAGCAAAGCCAATTGAAATAAGTATACAGACACTTTTTTGTACCAGCGTCTGGCCTTACGGGCAACTAAGTACGGCGCCAACAACTGGTCGTTGAGGTCCACCCCTCCCATATTAAGGTTGTATTCGTGGACACAGAGGGGTTTCTCCACAACACCAGTCGCCGTAGAAATTTGGGTCGTCGTGTCTGCATGAAGGGAGGTGAGAACGAAAACATTCTTCTTATCCCTCCACTTCATAGCGAGCAAATTATTATACTTCAAGCAGGCTCTCTCCCCCAGCCTAAGACGGGAATCTACAAGCCGCTGGGGAAAGCCCCGGCGATTAGGTCGCACGGTGCCACATGCTCCAATCTGCTGATCAAACAAGTGACTAAAAAGTGGCACGCTCGTATAATAATTGTCCACGTACAAGTGGTACCCCTTTCCGAATAAGGGTGACACCAAGTCCCACACTATCTTGCCAGCGCTTCCTATGTAGTCAGGGCAGTTTGTCGGCTCTACGTGACTATCTTTTCCCTCGTAAACCATAAATCTACATGTATAGCCTGTGGCCCTGTCACAGAGCTTATACATCTTGACCCCGTATCTGGCACGCTTGCTGGGAAGGTACTGTTTGAAGGACAAGCGGCCAGAAAACTTAATCAGGGACTCATCAACGCAGACAACTTGATGGGGGGTAAACAAGTCTGCAAAACGTTGGTTGAAGTGGTTTACGAGGGGCCGAATTTTGTAGAGCCGATCGTATGCAGGGTCTCCACGAGGACGACAGAGTTCATTGTCGTTGAAGTGCATGAACCGCAAAATCTGCTCGTATCGTGCCCTGGCCATGGAAGCAGAGAACAAGGGTGAATGGTAAATTGGGTCAGTGGACCAATATGACCGCAACTTACTCTTTTTATTCAACCCCATGAGGAGGGAAAGGCCCAGAAAGGTCTTAAATTCGGAGACCGTAATTGGTCTCCAATCTCTGGCAAGGGTGGACTGGGGCATAGTGGCGATGTATTGACCAGCGTATAAATTGCTTTGGTCCACAATAGATCTATAGAGATCTTCGGTGAAAAACAGTGAATAAAAATCCAGTGGCATAAAGTCAACTGTTTCCACCTGAATTCCGGGTTGGCCAGTGAAAGGGGGAAGTACGGGTGCTGCAGAAGTGGAAGGTTCCCAATTCGGATTGGCCAATGCAGCAGGAAGGGCACTATGGGCACGACGGGCCTGTCTTTGTCTTCTTGGTGGCAGCGGGACACTACTAGTGCTTGCCACCTCGCCAGCTTGAACTGCACTTATGGGACTCGCCACGTCACCACGTGATACTGCAGTGCTGGATGTACGACCAGGGTGTACTAGGCCGCTGGTGCTTGCCAGTTCACCAGAAGGAGTAGCGGCGCTAGTACTGCTCTGCTCCATACGAGAGCCCTGCGGTTCTTGCACTTCAAGGACAGAAGAAGATTGGGGTCTGGTACGCCTGACCCTAGCAGGGACCACAACTCTGTCGTCAGAGCTATCTGTCATGGAGTCGCTGTCCTCTACAGGATCGTATTCTGAGCCTGAACTTGACAGATGAGTGACTTCCTCTTCACTATCTGTCATACTCAGAAACGTGTAGGCCTCTTCACTAGTGTACCTTCTATTTGCCATTTTGGGCTCTAAATTTAGGGGTACACTAGTGAGACTCACAGGCAAAAAAGCTCCTGACTGTTGGCGACTGTATCAAAACGCTACCAAAAAACTGTTAGCGATCGCAGGGATCAGGCCTGACTCTGCGAACGCTGCAGTTATGTGTGCTTAGTGTTTTGTAAGTGTCAGTGATCGATCGATACTGCACTTGGGTGGGCTGGGCAGGGCTGGGCCGAGGAGCAAAACGCAGGTGCTAGCAGGTATCTGGGCTGATCCCGCTAACACTGCGTTTCAGGGAACCCTAAACTGCTGGGGAGTATAGATCTGATCGGATCAGATATCGATCCGTTCAGATACTATAGCACTAAGGGAGGTGTATGCTGCGTGCGTGGGTTTTAGCTGTACTGGCGCTAACCTGACGCTGCCTGGGGCGACGCAGACCTTATCAGATCCTAAAAACTATAAATCTATCACCGCCGGGCAATTAGGGGGTTAAACCTTTATAGGGTAATAAACGGCGGGTGCCCTAAAACTATAATAAACTATAATAAACTGTAATAAACTGTAATAAACTACAGAAAACAAACTAGCTAACCAGCGTCACCCGTAACACTTATACGGTGATCGCTGGTGAAAGGGTTAACTAGGGGGCAATCAGGGGGTTAAAACCTTTAGCAGGTAGTATATGGGGGTCCCTGTCGCTATAAAACACTGACAGCGAACCTATATACTTACCTCCCTAACTAGCGTCACCTGTGTCACTAATACAGCGATCAGAAAAACGATCGCTTAGCGACACTGGTGACGGGGGGTAATCAAGGGGTTAACTTTTATTAGGGGGGGTTAGGGGGGTACCCTGGACCTAAGGGGGGGTACCCTAGACCTAAAGGGGGCTAACCTAACTGCCCTAAAACTTTTAACTGACACAAACTGACACCAATGCAAAAAAAAAAAAAAATGCTATTGGTGTCAGAGTGACAGTGGGTACAGGGGGGTGATCAGGGGGTGATCGGGGGGTGATGGGGGGTGACAAGTGTGCCTGGCGTGTTCTACTGAATGTGTAGTGTTGTGCAGACTTACTTGGATGTCTTCTCTCCTCGGCGCGGCGACGAAAAGACCGGCTCAAGGAGAGATGACATCACTTCCTTTCCCTCTGTTTACATTACAGAGGGAAGGAAGCATTTTCATTCGCCGGGAGCGATCGGGAGGGGGTGGCCAACAATGGATGGCCGCCCCCTCACCTCTCATTGCCCGGGAAGAAATGGCGACCGCCTCGGGCACCGGGGGGGGGACCGATCGGACCCCCCACCCGCGGAAGGCAAATCACGTACATGTACGTGATTTTGCCTGTCCGTGCCACCTTGCCGACGTACATCGGCGTGAGGCGGTCGTCAAGTGGTTAAAGTGTATTGTATTTGTACTGTCTACCCTCAAGTTGTAATGCACTGTAAACTGTTGGCACTATATAAATCCTGTATAATAATAATAATAATAATAATAATATAGGATGGGAGTATTTTAATCATTCCTGGAACTTAAGGAGGAATATGGCATACCAAATCATTCTTTCTTTAAATATCTACAAGTCAGACACGCTCTGAAGACGCAATTCAAAGAGAGGCAACCGGAGTGGAGGGAGGTAAACATTCTCTGAAAACTAATTCATGCTGATACATCCAAGGGGTTGATTTCATTTATATATGATGGTATATGTGACAGGGTGATAAGGGGAAATGAGGAGCTTCCCTGCAGGAGGGGATGGGAGGAAGACTTGGGGGACATATCAAACGAACAATGGAAGCATATCCTGGAAATAGTTCCCTGAAGTACCCTGTCACCATCACAATCAGTGTCACATTTAATGCTACTACATAGAGCATATAAGACACCTCAGAAATTATTTTTATATGGGTGGAGGATGGATGCTAAATGCCCAAGATGAAGGGACCCAAAGTGAGACCTAATTCATAAGATGTGGAGGTGCCCCAAGCTAAATAGATACTGGAGAGAAGTTATGGGAAAAATAAATAAGCTATTTGAAAAATGCTACTGGGTTGTATGGAGAAGGATAATAACTTGTGGGGGAGTCAAATAACAATAGATAGATGCCTTTTCCTTGCACGGAAATTGATACCAAGAAGGTGGCTGGCATTAAATCCACCAACCCGTACAGAATGGGAAGATGAGGTCAATGAAACAATAAGGAAGGAAAGATTTGTGTATAATAAAAGGGGAAATGCCAAAATGTTTAAAAAAATATGGGAATGCTGGATTAGTAGATAAGGGAAGGGTGCGATGCAGAGCCAAGGATAATTGGGCCTTCCCTCTCGCGGATTCTAAGAATTTGTTTTTGCTTTTCTTTTCTGGTCTTTGGAATTATGCATAGTGAATAAATAGAAATGGCATACTATTTTTGATAAATAGGGGAAACATGAACTGTAGGGCATTATTTAAATAAAGGTATGTATGTTAAATGTTGGGGTGGTGGGTTAAAAGAGAAAGTGAAGGATGCATAAATGTGTATTTGTTCCTTATCTTTTTATATGAATAACAAAATTCCTTGATTAAAAAAAAATATATATCATTGCCAGTTTATTAAAAAAATGCTCTCAAATCCTTCCAAAGGTTTCCCAAAATACACAGCAGGCCCTTGGAATGGTCTGGGAGTGTTTTATTAAGCTTTCAAATTTACTTGCCAGCAATTTTAAAACTTTTTTCCTTTGCAAATGTCAGTTTGACATTGGACTTTTTTTATGCACTCTATATTTTTAAGTATTCAGTTTTTTACATATTTAATGCTAATCCCCATACAGAAAAAGAGAGACAGAGTAGAAAACAGGGGCTGGGAAAGGTTGGGGAATTTACAAGACAGGAAGTTCCCACTACTTATTCAAGGAGAGCACCAGTACCAGTAAACATATGGTGACAAAACTGGTCGGGCTATGGCATCGTTTCCTGTTATCGTATTTGGATTGATCCTATGATTGTTTTGGCTGAAGTTTTTATGTAATGGCATGTCAGTGCATTACTTGAATAAAGCCTATTATAAAGGATTTTAAACTATTTGGCTTTATCTCTTCACTGATACATTACACTGGATACCACGATCTGAGACTGAAGGAGTATCGTTTCCCAGTGGTATATGGATGACTTCCCTCATCCTTTGTATGCTGAGCAGTGACCGGGGATGGAGCAAATGAGATACACCTGTAATAGGTGGTCAACAATCTCTGGTAAGAGTACATCCATACTTATGGTGGTGGTCTATTTACAAGTGATAAAATGTGAAAAAACAAAGCGCTGTGATGATTAAAATAAAACCAAAAAAAACAAAGTGAAACTAATCATATATAAGAGAAAGGCTGCTATCAATATAAGGTGCTCAATATCCCTTCATAAAAACATATAAAATAATAATTGAAGCGCTTCACTCAATGATCAGTACCAATTATAAAATATAAAATGCACTGCTGTGCATCCCGCACATAAAATCCAAACCAGTGTAAAATTCCACTACTATTCCAAATGTTTCAAAAAAGCTCATAAGCTTTAAAAAATATATAAACGTGATCTTGCACAGAAAAATATATGAAATTGAAATTCTATAACGTGTACATACAGGAACAAACAGGAACAATCATTCATCATTGTGATATAAATAGTGAAAAAATATGTAGACAAGTGTTGATAATAAATTAGTGATGTGTTTGAACAGGGAGAGAGACAATAAAACTCTTTAAGTGGAGATATAAAAATAGTCCCAATGGTTGTGGTTTTTTGATTGCTTAATTGGAGTGTCTGCTTGTCATTTTTAAACAATTCTTCCATCTACCTCCATTTTCATCAGGTACAGCTTACCACACCGTTGATTATATGTAAACCAAAGAATAAGGAAAAAATCATTGCTCAATGAACTCCATACAGTACACCAGCAAAACACACTAAGAGATTCACTCACGTGCGCCCAGTATTAGAAAAGCATATGAATCAGCAATAGCAGTCAGCTGCTGTGGACGAGAGAAAGGATCGCTGCAGTACACCGCTCTGTGTTAGACTGCAGAGTGCGTCCTAGGCTCCTCCCATGCGTTGCGTCACCGTCATGTGACTTTCTCAAGGATACTCTCGAGGTGCCACGGTCTCAGTTTATAAGCACACTGGCTTCAAAGTAACCATGGCTACAGCGTTGTTTGCTCAAGTCATCATCCTGCTTACTGCATGTGTTCATATGTTTCTTTCTGAGTACACGTTATTATACAAACAAAAATAATTTAATGGTAACAAAATACACATTGATCATAAAAAACGCTACATAGAGATAACATTTAAAACATTTAAAACCATTTAGAGAAATGACATACTTGGAGCGCCATGTATTCTCCTGCACCCCCCAGTGGCGGCAGGTTAGTATTGCACCATGAACACTTATAAATCAATCCCCAGCAACCACTTGCAGTGCTATACGAATCAAGGGAAAAATATCAAACAAATTTTGATTCATTCATATAGTATTTGCTTCATATTTTCAACCATAAAATCATATACATATAAGAAAGATCATCGGGTAAAAACAATTTAAAAAGTTATTAAATTATTATAGCAATATCGAGTATATAATAATACACAAATATAAAAATAAACAAAAATATAACATTGTATATCTAGAAACAAAATCCATATATATAGATGGATGACTCTGAATTAACTAAAACCCAACCAATTAATAGTTATCATAAAATTATTAAAATATACCATTATTTCACTGCTGGATTTATGTTTAAAATTAATTAAAATTAATTAGAAATCAGATATAAAACAATTCAGTTCGAATTCGATATTCAAGCCATTTGGTTCAAGAGTACGCATCAGAAATATCCATTTTGATTCATTTTTGCTGAGTTCCCTAATCTTATTGGAGCCCCTCCAGTGTGGTTTGTATTTTTGGATTGCCCAGAACTTCAGGTCCCTGGGGTCTTTATTGTGGTGTATAGCAAAATGTCTAGATACACTGTGCTTGGGGTAGGCCTTTTTGATATTTTGAATGTGCTCTCTTATTCGCTTCCACATAGGTCTTTTGGTTCTACCTATATATTGGAGGGAACAAGAGCATTGTAGAACATATACCACACCTTCTGTTCTACACGACACAAAATCCTTGATCTCAAATTCTTTTCCGGTACTAGTTGCTACAAACGTCTGACATTTAACACCGTTTTGGTTGGTGTTTCTTCAGGCATAACACCTTTTGCAGGGGAAAAAACCTTTTCCCTGGAAGAAGGACAAATCAGTTACTTTTTTAGGAGGGTCCGGTACATTTTTGGCTATTAAGTCCCTCAAAGTCGGGGCTCGCCTATATATAAATCTCGTTTTTTCTGGTAGACTATTCCCCAAAGTAGTGTCTGCTTTTAAGAGAGGCCAATGTTTTTTGATAATCTCCATTTTTTTATGTTGAACACTGAAGTCCATGATTAGAGGTCATTATTGGTTTTACCTTGACCTTATCCTGGATAAATAGCCCTCTAGAGACCTGGTTTACTTCTGCGATTTTGTTCTCAATAAATTCTTTGCTATATCCTTTGTCTTCAAACCTTTTTCCCATCCATTGAGCTTGTTTAAGGTATTCATTGTTGTCCGAGCAGTTTCTGCGCAGGCACACAAACTGTCCTTTTGGAATATTAATTAGCCAAGGCTCATAGTGACAGCTATTTACTGGTATATAGCTATTCCTCTCCACTGGCTTGAAAAATGTTTTGGTGCTGATACAGTTTTCCTTCAGCTCTATAATCAAGTCTAAAAAATGAATTTTTTCCTCACTAACTTGATATTCAAGTTTAATTTTTTTTGATTTAGATTCAGTTGTTGAAAAAATAGAGCTAAGCTAGATTCATCTCCTCTCCAGATTATAATACAGTCATCAATTAATCTTTTATACAGTACCAATTCTTCTGGGGTATTTGAAAAAATTGCTTCCTCCTCCCATTTAGCCATGAACACATTGGCTACACTTGGAGCGTATTTTGCTCCCATTCCTTTACCCGTTAGTTGTCGATAATAATTTTCTCTATATCAGAAGTAGTTATGTTGTATTCCGAATGCCAGGCTCCTTAGGATAAATATTTTTTGCTTGGAGATAAGATGGCTGTATTGATCCATGGCCCACTTTGATGCTTCTATTGCGTCACTATGCTCAATTATTGTATACAGTGAAGCTACGTCAGCTGTTGCTATGACATATTTTTCATAAGATTTCAATTTCAGGGTCTCCAATATTTGTAGCAGATGTTTTGTATCTCTTAGACATGCCTGCGTTTGGGGTACTAAGGGTTGTAGAAATTTATCAACATATTCCCCCAGCCTTGCATTGATTGATTGTATCCCATTTATGATGGGTCTTCCTGGTGGTTGCTCTGCATTCTTATGGATTTTAGGAACCGTATAAATTATAGGAACTCTGCAGGTATCAGGCACTAGATAGTTGGATTCTTTTTTGGTTAGGATATTTTTATCTGTTCCTTTTCGGATTAACTCAGATAATTCCCGTGTATACTCTTTGGTGGGGTTACTCATGAGTTTGATGTACATATTAGTATCACTTAATTACCCCAATAATTCCTGATGGTAGTATTCTTTCGATAGTATTACAATGGCCCCCCCTTTATCTGCTGGTCTTACTATAATGTCCTTATTTTCTTCCAGCTGTTTAATTCCTTGTTGGACATGTCGGGGTTCTGAGATTCTTCTAAATTTCAATTGTTCAAAATCTTTCATCACCATTTTGTTGAACACTTCAATGTGTTCATTATTGGTTATGGGTGGATTAAATAATGATTTGTTTCTTAGATTACTATGCTTCACTCCTCCCGTTTCTTCCATTTCTCTGTAATTTACAGAAGGGGGTTTTGATAGCATATACTTCTTAATATTTAATCTTCTTTTATATTTTTGTATATCAATATACATTTGAAATTTATCCAGATTCCTAGTCGGTGCGTACTTGAGTCCCTTATCCAGTGTGATTAATTCAGCTTGTGTAAGATCTTTACCGCTGAGATTATATATGCCTTCTCCTAGTGTTCTCTTTTTCTTTTTGACTTTCCATCCGGCTCGGCATCCCCTTTTCTGAGATTTGGACTTCTTTCTCTGTTATTTTGTTCTACTTTGGGGGGAGGGTCTTCGTTCCTGCGCATTTCTAAAAAAGACCTTGATTGCTCTTCATCATTGTAGTTTCTTAGGGGCTCATATCTATTAGTGGTGGGTATTGGACTTATTCTTTCGTCATCTCTGTATTGATCATGATCTCTAGTCCAATTTCTATTAGTGTTGGGTTGATGTTCTCGATGTTCATATGAGTTCTGCTGATAGCCCCTTGAATCTTTCCTCTCAAAATTCTGATACTGGTTGGTTGCTTCATCTCTGTATGCGTACTGGTGATAGTCTCTTGGATCATTCCTATAGTTATGTTGGTACTCTCTTGGTTCTGTCCAATTTGATTGTTGATAATATTCTTGTCCCCATATCTGGGGTTCCTTCCATTATCACCCTGATAATAATATGGCCCATTTTTCGGTGATTGATATGGCCTAGGATGATTGTGTGGTGATTGATATGGTCTATTGGATCTCCTGTTACCATTATTGTTTTTCCAATAGGGTCTTCTTGGTGATTTGTTTTTTGTTTTATTTCTCCACCATGGTTTTGGAGTTCTTGGTCCATTATCTCCTCTATGTGTTTTGCTTTGTTCCAATTCTATCTGTCTGTTATATCTTGGAGTTTCTGGTGTTCTAGATCTTCTCTCTGGAGTTCTAAAATCTGTTTCTCTCCTAGGGGTGATGATCCTCACCTCTCTGTCAGGGGAGGAAGCAATTGATCCTGTTTTTCCTTGTTTGCATTTTTTTGCCAGTTGAATACCTGTTCCAATTGGTAATCATTTGCATCTCTCAGATATTTCCTTTTCTTCCTTTGTTTTAAGTCTATATCCTTCTGTTCTAGAACTTTATTTAATTGTTTAGTTAATGTTTTGAATGGTACTGTATCTTTAAAAGGATCTAATGTGATTTTGCAATCAGCAATTTGCTGGTTAATCATGCTTAATTTGCTTTGTTTCCTTTTTAAAGCAAAGTGTACTAGATCCAATCCTTTGTCATTAAAGAATTTATACCATTCATTTACTCCATCTTGGTCTGTCAGACCATCACAAATGGGGACTTCCTGTCTTAATCTCCTTGGGACCATGCTATCTTTAATATATTGTTCATGGGTTGCAATGTCCCACCATAGGCTCACCTTTTTTTCCATCAGGTGGCCAAATTTTCTAAAATTGGTGTCTAAATCTCCTTTTTCTGTATTAGGTACAGTTGAAAAAACATTTTCTAAATCAATCGTGCGTTTTTCTATAAAATCAAAAATATCCATCACTGCGGCTATATGTGAAAAATTTGAACAATAAAACTAGTGATAAAATGTGAAAAAACAAAGCGCTGTGATGGTTAAAAAAAAACAAAAAAAAAACAAAGTGAAACTAATCATATATAAGAGAAAGGCTGCTATCAATATAAGGTGCTCAATATCCCTTCATAAAAACGTATAAAATAATAATTGAAGCGCTTCACTCAATGGTCAGTACCAATTATAAAATATAAAATGCACTGCTGTGCATCCCGCACATAAAATCCAAACCAGTGTAAAATTCCACTACTATTCCAAATGTTTCAAAAAAGCTCATAAGCTTTAAAAAATATATAAACCTGATCTTGCACAGAAAAATATATGAAATTGAAATTCTATAACGTGTACATACAGGAACAATCATCCATCATTGTGATATAAATAGTGAAAAAATATGTAGACAAGTGTTGGTAATAAATTAGCGATGTTTGAACAGGGAGAAAGACAATAAAACTATTTAAGTGGAGATATAAAAATAGTCCCAATGGTTGTGGTTTTTTGATTGCTTAATTGGAGTGTCTGCTTGTTCCTGTATGTATTATAGAATTTCAATTTCATATATTTTTCTGTGCAAGATCACGTTTGTATATTTTTTAAAGCTTATGAGATTTTTTGAAACATTTGAAATAGTAGTGGAATTTTACACTGGTTTGGATTTTATGTGCGGGATGCACAGCAGTGCATTTTATATTTTATAATTGGTACTGATCATTGAGTGAAGCGCTTCAATTATTATTTTATAAGGTCTATTTACAAGGTGGAGGAATCATGTGAGCCAGCATTTTTGCACATATAATACTGTGAAGGCATCACATGTTGCCATATTGAAGACACATGGACTGACTTTGAATTTTATTTATAATTTACTTAAGCGCAACACATTGTTTCTTACACTTGTGTATGTGATTATATCTCACGTTAGTGGTGCTGCTATTTATATGATATTGAGTTTGCATACATGAGCACAGTTTTCTTGCTTTTTACCAGAAAACATATCAGTGCGTAGAAACAAAATTCCTCCTAAGACACAAAATATACATGCTTGGTGTGAGAAGTTCTTCACCTAGAAAGCATTTTTTTGTATTCATATGCACATGAGAATTCTGACCAATAAGACCAAGTTTTCCTAAATTTGTCATTGGGATCTTTGCTTGAACAGGTCAGATCTTCCATCTGTCCTAAGCTTGGTGCATCCATTGTTATATTGATGTAGGGATATGAAACTTCCAGGTCACTGGCATACAAGAGTGAAAAGAATGTTTTAGGGGGACTGTGTTGTGATGAAGAAAGAAATACACTGGGTCTTTAGGTTCTGTATAGAATGCCCAGTTCATTTTTTAAGTCTGATGTACTTGAGTCCAAAAGGAGACAAACAGAAAATATGAATTAGAACACCTTTATTGGCAGTGCCAACAAGTGGCAGGTACGGAGGGCTAGATAGTGTAAGAATGGGGGGGTACAATAGCACTGCATCACCAACTTGTAGCATGATTTTTGGTACTTATTACTGAGATTAATGATCTATAAGAGAGTAGGAAAATTTTACATCTAGCAGATAGTGATAGGGTTATTTGCAAGTGCCGTTCCCAACAATCCAGGAATTGTAGTGGAGATTGTAGGATTCTGTCAATAATAGGACATTGAAAGTGCATATTGTAGCAGGTCCTCACCCAGGCAATCTCTCCCAAATTGTGTTAGGCATGTTAGAAGCATTCAGTAGTGTTTAAAGAAAATTAGACAATTTTAAGAGAGACAAAAAATATGGGTGTTTTAACATGGAGTCAGTTGTCATCGAATTAGCATTGGAAATGTAATATGGAGCTTGAGTCTTGTTTGAATGACTTATCATATAAACCAGGCTCAAATGGAAGATTCCCTAAGATGGGGAACAAACGTGAGGGAAACAGAGATATGTAAAAACCTGTAAAGGTGTGTTTATATATATGCCATGTTGGAGAGCGAGAGATGGTCAGGGAGAGGATTTAGTGGAGTCAGTACAACAAAATGTTTCATACCCAACCATTGTTTTATATGGAGATGCCTATCCCTTTCAAGGGCTCTGGTCAAGTGCACTGCAAGTTGGTACAATCTAACATCTGGTTGGGATATCCCTTCATTATTTTTTGATCCACGTAGTATGTTGTGTTTAATGTGTGCAGGTTTGGAAGCCCAAACAAACCTATATTAAAAATAGATTGGGCATTTTAAAATAATATGGTGGGATATGTATAGGTATCGTTTGAGGCAAGTACAAGAGATTGGGTAATAGATTTTGTTTGATTGCATTACATTTCCCCATCCAGGACTAATGTTTAGATGCCCAAGCCTTCAGTTCCCTTTTAAACATGATTAGAAGTGGTATGAAGTTTAGAGAGAAAAGTTTGGAGACCTCTGACTAGCAGAAAACCCAGATATTTAATGTGGGTAGATGCCCATTTAAAAGAGAAATGTGTTGATGAATCTGTGATGTGGGTAAATTCAAATTGAATGCCTCAGATTTCTAATTATTGATGTGAAGATTTATAAACTTGGCCATCAGATTAGGAATAGTAATGTTAGGCTTACTAAGAAAAAGTAGTTGGTCATTCATGTATGCAAATATTATATTGTTGCACCTTAGAACACGCCCCACACTATATAAGGCCGCCTGCATGGCGGCCCTGTGTAGTGTGTTCCGGCGTGCTTACAGAGAGAGACAGACAGTGTCATTGCATTTGAGTTAGCTAGATTAGGCAGGACAGTCAGTGAGTTAGCTGCACTTATAGTGTATTGTTACAGGCTTGTCTTGTTACAGTATTTACAGCTACCTGAAGAAAATTGCTGGTGTTCTTTTGATCCTATTAGTACCACAGTCAGGCAGCTAGACTATTTACAGTTAGTGTAGTGTGTCCTCCTCACAGTGTTCAGTTAAAGCTACAAGTTAGTTTAGTGTGACCTCTGCACAGTGTTCAGCTAAAACTACAAGTTAGTGTAGTGCACAGTGTTCAGCTAAATCTACAAGTTAGGGTAGTGCGTCCTCCTCACAGTGTTCAGCTAAAACTACAAGTTAGTGTAGTGAGACCTCTGCACAGTGTTCAGCTAAAGCTACAAGTTAGTGTAGTGCATCCTCCTCACAGTGTTCAGCTAAAGCTACAAGTTAGTTTAGTGTAACCTCTGCACAGTGTTCAGCTAAAGCTACAAGTTAGTGTAGTGCGTCCTCCTCACAGTGTTCAGCTAAAACTACAAGTTAGTGTAGTGAGACCTCTGCACAGTGTTCAGCTAAAGCTACAAGTTAGTGTAGTGCATCCTCCTCATAGTGTTCAGCTAAAACTACAAGTTAGTGTAGTGCGACCTCTGCACAGTGTTCAGCTAAAACTACAAGTTAGTGTAGTGAGACCTCTGCACAGTGTTCAGATAAAGCTACAAGTTAGTGTAGTACATCCTCCTCACAGTGTTCAGCTAAAACTACAAGTTAGTGTAGTGAGACCTCTGCACAGTGTTTAGCTAAAGCTACAAGTTAGTGTAGTGAGTCCTCCTCACAGTGTCCAGCTAAAGCTACAAGTTAGTTTAGTGTGACCTCTGCACAGTGTTCAGCTAAAGCTACAAGTTAGGGTAGTGCATCCTCCTCACAGTGTTCAGCTAAAGCTACAAGTTAGTTTAGTGTGACCTCTGCACAGTGTACAGCTAAAGCTACAAGTTAGTGTAGTGCGTCCTTCTCACAGTGTTCAGTGAAAACTACAAGTTAGTGTAGTGAGACCTCTGCACAGTGTTCAGATAAAGCTACAAGTTAGTGTAATACGTCCTCCTCACAGTGTTCAGCTAAAACTACAAGTTAGTGTAGTGAGACCTCTGCACAGTATTCAGCTAAAGCTACAAGTTAGTGTAGTGAGTCCTCCTCACAGTGTCCAGCTAAAGCTACAAGTTAGTTTAGTGTGACCTCTGCACAGTGTTCAGCTAAAGCTACAAGTTAGGGTAGTGCGTCCTCCTCACAGTGTTCAGCTAAACCTACAAGTTAGTGTAGTGCGACCTCTGCACAGTGTTCAGCTAAAGCTACAAGTTAGTGTAGTGCGTCCTCCTCACAGTGTTCAGCTAAAACTACAAGTTAGTGTAGTGCGACCTCTGCACAGTGTTCAGCTAAAGCTACAAGTTAGGGTAGTGCATCCTCCTCACAGTGTTCAGCTAAAGCTACAAGTTGGTGTAGTGCGTCCTCCTAACAGAGTTCAGCTAAAACTACAAGTTAGTGTAGTGAGACCTCTGCACAGTGTTCAGCTAAAGCTACAAGTTAGTGTAGTGCATCCTCCTCACAGTGTTCAGCTAAAGCTACAAGTTAGTTTAGTGTAACCTCTGCACAGTGTTCAGCTAAAGCTACAAGTTAGTGTAGTGCGTCCTCCTCACAGTGTTCAGCTAAAACTACAAGTTAGTGTAGTGAGACCTCTGCACAGTGTTCAGCTAAAGCTACAAGTTAGTGTAGTGCGTCCTCCTCATAGTGTTCAGCTAAAACTACAAGTTAGTGTCGTGCGACCTCTGCACAGTGTTCAGCTAAAACTACAAGTTAGTGTAGTGAGACCTCTGCACAGTGTTCAGATAAAGCTACAAGTTAGTGTAGTACGTCCTCCTCACAGTGTTCAGCTAAAACTACAAGTTAGTGTAGTGAGACCTCTGCACAGTGTTCAGCTAAAGCTACAAGTTAGTGTAGTGAGTCCTCCTCACAGTGTCCAGCTAAAGCTACAAGTTAGTTTAGTGTGACCTCTGCACAGTGTTCAGGTAAAGCTACAAGTTAGGGTAGTGCGTCCTCCTCACAGTGTTCAGCTAAACCTACAAGTTAGTGTAGTGCGACCTGTGCACAGTGTTCAGCTAAAGCTACAAGTTAGTGTAGTGCGTCCTCCTCACAGTGTTCAGCTAAAACTACAAGTTAGTGTAGTGCGACCTCTGCACAGTGTTCAGCTAAAGCTACAAGTTAGGGTAGTGCGTCCTCCTCACAGTGTTCAGCTAAAGCTACAAGTTGGTGTAGTGCGTCCTCCTAACAGTGTTCAGCTAAAACTACAAGTTAGTGTAGTGAGACCTCTGCACAGTGTTCAGCTAAAGCTACAAGTTAGTGTAGTGCATCCTCCTCACAGTGTTCAGCTAAAGCTACAAGTTAGTTTAGTGTAACCTCTGCACAGTGTTCAGCTAAAGCTACAAGTTAGTGTAGTGCGTCCTCCTCACAGTGTTCAGCTAAAACTACAAGTTAGTGTAGTGAGACCTCTGCACAGTGTTCAGCTAAAGCTACAAGTTAGTGTAGTGCGTCCTCCTCATAGTGTTCAGCTAAAACTACAAGTTAGTGTAGTGCGACCTCTGCACAGTGGTCAGCTAAAGCTACAAGTTAGTGTAGTGCGTCCTCCTCACAGTGTTCAGCTAAACCTACAAGTTATTTTTTGCGAGCTCTGCACAGTGTTCAGCTAAAGCTACCTGTAGAAGGTTGGTGGTGTTTTCCTGATCCTATCACTACCGCAGGCAGCTAAATAAGCTACAAGTTAGTGTAGTGTGAGCTCTGTACAATGTTCACCTAAAGCTACCTGTAGAAGGTTGGTGGTGTTTTCCTGATACTATCACTACCGCAGGCAGCTAAATAAGCTACAAGTTAGTGTAATGCGAGCTCTGCACAGTGTTCAGCTAAAGCTACCTGTAGAAGGTTTGTGGTGTTTTCCTGATCCTATCACTACCGCAGGCAGCTAAATAAGCTACAAGTTATTTTTTGGCGAGCTCTGCACAGTGTTCACCTAAAGTTACCTGTAGAAGGTTGGTGGTGTTTTCCTGATCCTATCACTACCGCAGGCAGCTAAATAAGCTACAAGTTATTTTTTGGCGAACTCTGCACAGTGTTCACCTAAAGCTACCTGTAGAAGGTTGGTGGTGTTTTTCTGATCCTATCACTACCGCAGGCAGCTAAATAAGCTACAAGTTATTTTTTGGCAAGCTCTGCACAGTGTTCACCTAAAGTTACCTGTAGAAAGTTGGTGGTGTTTTCCTGATCCTATCACTACTGCAGGCAGCTAAATAAGCTACAAGTTAGTTTTTTGCGAGCTCTGCACAGTGTTCAGCTAAAGAAGCTACCTGTAGAAGGTTGGTGGTGTTCTCATACTACAGGCAGGCAGTTGATTTTGCTAGCTGCAGTATCAGTACATATATATATATATATATATATATAATATATATATATATATATATATATATATATATATATATATATATATATATATATATATCTATATATATCCCAGCTTAGTGCAGCTACAGGCCATTAGTATGTCTGGAAGGCCAACAAGGAGAGGCAGACAGTCACAAGCCAATAAAAGAGGGCAAGCAGGCTCTGTGTCTAGAGGCAACAGTGCTGGTCGTAGAGACGGTGCATCCTCATGAGCACGTGGCCATGGGACACGCTTGGCCTTTTTTTCGGCAGCTGGCCGTGTTGAGCCGCAACATGCAGAAGACTTGGTCGAGTGGATGACTAAGCCCTCTTCATCCTCCTCATCCTCTATCACCCATGCTCAGGGTACTTTGTCTGGCAAAGCAGCGGCCTCTTCCCTCGGCTCAATGTCATCAGTGACTCCTTCCCTAGCCCCACCATGTCTTCCTGAGGAGTCCCTCGAACTGTTTAACCACAGTGTTGTGTACATGCTCCAGGAGGATGCCCAGCGTTTGGAAGGCTCTGATGATGATACTGAGCTAGATGAAGGCAGTAACGTGAGCACGGACAGAGGGGGTGCCCAAGAAGGACAGCAATCTGGCAGTCATGCTCCCCCTGCCAGGTTTGCTCCAGTGATGAGGAGGGAGAGGATGATGAGGTCACTGACTCAGCGTGGGTGCCTGATAGGAGAGAGGAGGAGGAGGAGGAGGCACATCACCAACGAGGCAGGATGCCCTCCAGGGGCCAGCCTAAGGGCAGCACACTGACTGCATCACACCCTAAAGCTCCGCATGTGAAGGGCGCTGCAGTCTCTGCGCATTATTTAAAAATTTCTTTGCTGTGGGCCTTTTTTGAGACGAGTGCATCAGATCGCACCGCTGCTATTTGCAACATATGTCTCAAGCGTATCTTGCGTGGCCAAAACATCTCCCGCTTGGGCACCAAATGCTTGACCAGACATATGTTCACCTGCCATGCAGTTCATTGGCAAACGTATCTAAAAGACCCACACCAAGGAACAAAGAGGACCATTCCTTGCTCCTCATCAGCTGAGATCTCCAACCCCACTATACATTCAGTCTTCTCTGAGACCTGCACTGAGAGGAATGAAGGTGTAGAATTAGGTGTATCACAGCCAAGTACTTGTGGGCAATCTGCTTTCGGTACACCAACGTCAGATTGTACCAGCAAATTTCCCTGCCCCAGCTGCTGCACCACAAAAAGAAGTTCACTCCCAGCCATCCACATGCCCAGTGGTTGAATGCTAGCTTGGCAAAATTGCTAGCACTTCAACTGCTACCTTTTCAGTTGGTAGACTCTGCCCCCTTCCGTGAGTTTGAGGAATGTGCAGTTCCTCAGTGGCAGGTACCCAAACGCCACTTTTTCTCATGGAAGGCGATTCCGGCTCTATACCGGCATGTGGAAGGCAATATTTCACAGCAGGGCCCTGTGAGGGCTTGTAGTGTTGTGGCCACAACAACACCTAAGGCCCAAATTTCTGCTGAGTATATAGGGCAGGCCCCTACTTTCAAACATCCAACTTACAAAGGACTCCTACTTGCAAACAGAAGGAGACAACAGGAAGTGAGATTAAATCTACCCCTAGGAAGGGAAATTCTCTCCTGTAAGAGTTAATATGGGAAAAACATTTCTCCGTTCCACTGATGCTTTATCCCCAATCCTTGTTTCACAAAAAAAACCCAAATTTTCAAAAAACATTTGTCATTGGGACAAAAAGTGAGGTGAAATCTTCTGAAGAGGAGCACAGACAGCAAAACAAATGTCACAGGTGTGATAACCCTTCCCTATGTTTTCCAAAAAGCTTAAAATAGATTTTTTTGCTGGAGCTAAACACGTTAAAAATGTACCTGTTCAAAATTGCAAAAAGATTCTACCTAACAACAAACCTACAGTCCCTGTTTTGTTTGCACCGCCTGTATACTGCTGTTCAGATTACAGAGCCTGTATACTGCTGTTTCCTTTTTTAATTTGGGTACGGGGTTCCCCTTAATATCCATACAAGACCCAAAGGGCCAGGTAATGGACTTTAGGTACCCATGCCGTTTGTCTCACTGATTTTCATCCATATTTCCAGGACCCGACATTACATTAAAGCCGCAAGCAGTTTTAAATGACTTTTTTCCTTTAAAAATGACATTTTGTGCAGGGACTGTATTAAGCACGGGAAACATGCGCCACATTACAGGCATACTATAGACACCCCCCAGGTATGATATTTAAAGAAATATATTTCACTTTTTTTTTTTTTACTTTAAGCATCATTAAAATCACTGCTCCCGAAAAAACGGCCGTTTTTAAAAGTTTTTTTTGCATTGATACATGTCCCCTGGGGCAGGACCCTTTTTAGGACAATAACTTGCAAATTAGCCTTTAAAATGAGCACTTTTGATTTTGAACATTCGAGTCCCATAGACGTCAGTGGGGTTCTAACGTTCGTGCAAATTTTCGGTCCGTTCACAGGTTCTGGTGCGAATCGAACCGGGGGTTTTCGGCTCATTCCTACTTCTGACCAGTTTAGAATCAAATTATAAAGCGCAGTGCAGTAATCCTTATCAGTTTTGGCTATATCCTTAGGGAGTGAAGTCTGGGAGCCCATAACATTTATAATAGACAGGATAAAAGTTTTGGTTTGTTGTCAGTGTATGGTGTTTGAGAGAGATCTGATACATTGGTTCCTAAATTCATAGAAGGTATGTCTACATTTTGATAACATAGCTTTGGAGTTCCCCAGTAAAACCAGTTTAGGTTGATCACAGAGAATTATGAGGTCAACAAGCATGTCATTTGTCAATTAGTTTTATGGACAAGTTTGTGAATTTGGGAGAGAGGCTCATAAATCTATTGTTATCTTATTTTCATGTAGGCACCATGTTTAATCAACACTCCCCTAGTATAGGATTTCTGACTCTCCCACACAACATGGGGTGGAGTATCCAAAGACATATTAGTCACAATGTACTGGTCAATTTCTCTGGTGATGTCAGCCGCTAAAGATGCATCTTGTAAAAGTGTATCATTGAGGTGCCATGTCCATGCTACGCTGGAATTGAATGAAAAAGCAGGACAATGGGAAGACTTGTACTTCCTACCTGGCGAAAGGAAAAAAAGGTATGGGTTGGGGTAAGGAAAAAAGTGAATAAACTACTCTATGTAGAACAGATACAGATAGAGTGTGTTGGAGGAGGGCAAGGGTGCCCAGCTAGGTATTAAAGAAATAGTAAAGGAGACTATGGGGATGTGAAAAATGCTCACTTTACTTTGAATATACTAGACAGAAACCAGAGTAGGAGTAAGTGGAGAGTTGCAGAGCATAGTGTGAGAAGCTCCCAAGCAGGACGCCTAGCAAGAATCACTGTGTGTGTGCACATCTGTTATATAGTATACACAGGCAGTACCTGAGCAAATATAATTACAAAAAATAGAGGTAGCATTCAGCAATACATCATATAAATATGGTAGGAAGGTTCCTGCCCTGGCCACTGCAAGGAGGTCCAAACATTTCAGTAGACTGGGTAAATGAACCTAGGACAGAATACCACACATGGCACCTACTGATATCTGAGGCAAACTCATGATATAGAGATTACAAAAAGCACACCATTGTAATTTTTAAATGCCAGTGAGGGTTCCATCCCCCCAGAAAAGTTTCCCGGGGGGGGGGGGGGCACTTGCGCATCAATACCACAAGATATAGAGAGGTACCTTCATGTAAAGCTATGTCAAGTGCACTGAACTAAAAGAGGGATCATAGCATTAGAGTGCAGAGCCTACTTGGTATGTAAAAGGTGGATGACAGCAGAGCAACTAAAAACAAGTCTGCAAAATAGCAATTTAAGAACTAAGCAACAGCTAATTCTAACATGCTAGTTAAATGATAGTCAGAAATAAAGAAAAAAATGCACCATTTTGCACCACCTGCTATCTCAGCTTGGGTTACCAAAAATGGGCCATAAACTCACAAGTCAAAAAATCTGAGAGACGGAGACCTGAAGCTCCAAGACACGGCAAGTTGATTTAGACAACACAACAGTCCAGTCTTATAGGTAGAAGTTGACTGGAAAAATAAGCTAGATAGCTACCAAAAACAGTCATTAGATGTCACCTAAAAAGCTGTCATAGGCATGAGCTGAGCCAACTAATGGCAGATGGTGTGCCTTCATTACAAGACCCCAACATAAAACTGAAAATACATGTGAGAAAGATAGATGACATAACTACAGGGGTTGTAAATGAGGAGCATTGTATCTATCCCAACAAGTAATAGTATAACATCAGAGTAAACTAAGATGCTATATGATAAATTAGAATATGTAAAAGTACTTTTGTAAAGCTCATACGGAACAAAGTCCACAAGTATCTAAGAGGGTATAAAAAGGAAGATCATACTACATGGACCAAATGGCCACTGGGGACTAGACAATAAAGACAATATCTCAAAGTGCAAGAGCATCCATTTGGGTTTGTTGGAATGTAGCTGTTAATAGTTTTGCCCCATGAAAGCAGCTGTGATCACTGAGGTTCCCATCAGTCATCATCATTTATCCAGCGTGGGAGTGATGGCATCAGGTCAGGCAAAGTGCTGAGCCAGTCATCCTGGGAAAATGGCTTAATCTAAAGGTATTCAAGAAGTACCAAAATGTCCACCTTAGGTGCTGATGTAAAAGTGGTGGACTCCTTCCTCACTACTAGATAAAATGGGTAGCCCCAGCAATATGTAGCACACACAGTCCTTAGCCATTCATGCAGAGGTTTGAGCATAGCCGATCTGCATAAGGTGTTGTGGGACAGATTAGGTAGTATTTGTAGTTGAACACCATTAAAATTGATATACTTCTTTTGCCAGGCTTTATAGACGTATTCATCCTTCAGTGTGAAGAAATGGATACGGCACAGAACATCACATGAATATCTCAGATTGGCCGATCACAGGCTCAGCACTATATGGACTCAATTTCAATCTCATCAGCCATGACATCTCCTAAGAGATTGGTGAGAATGCCCAGTGCTGAATCCTTTAATTAAGTTAGAGGGGTAGCCTCAGGCAGCCCTCTGATTCTGATATTGTTTCCCCTGTGTTTGTCTTACAAATCCTCCATTTGAAGCTGTAATCTAGTCAGGATCTGGGTAAAAGATTCCTATTGTGTCTACAGGGCGTTCACCCACGTTCCTCCAAAGCAGTTACTCATGCTGACAGGAGAGCAGAGGATTGCTGCAGTGAAGTGATATCTTGCCTGAAAGATGCTTCTATGTGACCAGCAAGGCAACCAAAGTACCTCTTTGTGATATCTCAGCAGTTACCGGGAACTCAGGTGGCAGAGTGACAGTTGGTTCCTCCTGCGATAAATTGCATATATTGTATAGAGTGGGCACCATCCTGCTAAGGTGGCACCACTGAATCAGTCAAGGAAGTCTACATTGCCAGCCCATCTTAGGTCTCCTAGGAGTTGAAGGGTTTAGGTGAGGGTGTCTGCAGAGAATGAGCAGAGAGGGATGGCGCGGTAGTTTCCAGCGCCATCTTGCAACACACACTGGCAGCAAAGTGTTCAGGCTGGGATGGTAAAAAAAAACGCTGGATATCAGGCTTTGAGGTGTCTCTTCTGTGTTCTTTGCCTAATCTGCTTTCAGGCATATTGGGTATCACCCTGTTCCCTGCCAGTAGATAGGCATTATCCACAATAAACTGCTATGCTACCCATGAGCTCCATAAAAGCAGTCTTCATGCAGCCATGCTCCAGGCAAGCCCCCAGGTGTTGGACATTTTTAATATTTCACATTAAGCATTTGATGGATTTTGAAACATGTATTTTACATTGGTTCTTTTTCCCCTTGACAGTGTCCACCCCCATGCTATTTTGTCACACCCCCTTGCCTATTAGCCCAGAAAATGGGCATATTTAATTTTACAAATTCATCTTACTTTGATTTGGATAGGGTTTGGGATTGGCATACGATTTTTTTTGCAGTTTGCCGAACCCTGCTTAATGCCTCTAGTTGCGGATTTGTATTCTCTATAATATATTTTTCTAAAGTGTTTTCAAATTAAAAAAAAGGAAATGAAAATGTTTTTTTTTTTTAATTGAAGTAGTGTGCTTAAAAATCATCTTCAAAATGAATTACAAGTAGACAATCTCCTGCTATTCAAATTCCTGTGTAATTTCCCTGCACTCTAAGTTAAATTATCTTTGTACACTAAGATCATCACAATATGTAAGATCCTCACTTAATTTGAGAGCACTACAAAAGCATCAGGAAATGTATAAAGCTGAAATCAGCTATTTCTAGCTTAATAATTAATAGATGTAAAAAAGTCGGATAAGAAATATGCATTATCATTAAATTTACTGTCAGTCATTTGTGTTATTTGCTAAAGTTATTTTGTAAAATAAAATTACTACTTAGGTTAAAAAAGTTACAATGACTTCTTACACTCCCTATGGCCCCCACATTAACTGGCATATCAATTGTTTTATTAATAACAGTTAAATAATGTTCCACCATGACCAATTCTTTTTTGACATGTGTTTATTCTAAGCAACATGAAAAGCATCACTATTGATGGATTGGCAGTGATGTCTAATGCTGTGCCCCACGTGTTGATCACCCTAGAATACTGAGGTGGTAGATGTATGTTGGTGATGTTGATTGCATTTTGTATTATGGTCCATTAGTAATTTGGGGATGATTGTCCTGTATGATTGCAAATATACAGAGGCATGTTGTTTTTATTTGTATAATAAATATTTTAATGTGAATGCTTTGTTGAAGAAGTTTTATATATATATTTTTTTAATTTTGAATTACACAGGATGTCTTTTAAAGAAATTTTATATATTTTTTTGTTGTAATCATTTTTATTGAGATTTTCACATAAAGGTATACAAACAGTATAACAGCTTTCAAGTACATGCCTAAGCACTTAAAGCAGAAGTGCAGACATGTATCTACAATTTAGTAAGCTATTATAGTAATAACAAAGAATGAACAAAGTAACAGCACAGATAACAGGTTTAATATCCTCAAAAAGACAGATACTGTATCAAGTTACCAAACATGTCAGTATCAGGCAGATAATATGTATCGAGTGAGGCTATTGATGCAGCTACCACACAGACAAATGTTGCAGCTTAAGGCCCGTGTTTTGAGATATACCAGGACAACCAAGGGGACCAGCGTTTAGCAACTGAAATATAGTTTGCCTTACTAGATGCCCACATAAGTTCGTACTGACAGTGTGTATGAACCATTGCCAGAGTATGCAAAAAGCTTAGAGACTTTCTTGTTATCCAGTTTTTACTATTATCAATCTAGCTGCCAAGAGAATAGGGTTTACTATAGTTCTGAACATGTGGAGAATTTTTTCAATATCTAGACTCAATGAGGCTAGCCCTGGGGACACTGGAACTTCTATTGCTACGAACTGCATTTTCTCCAGCATTCTGGGGACATGTTAGTGTTAAACTTCGAGATACAGGACAGGGTTAGGTACCATCTTAATAAAAAAATTTGGAATACTTCCATCAAATTAGTAATAAACATAGCTCTATAAGTTTCTATAAAGGCTGTAGACCATTGTGGAAGTTTATTATATGATTTAAAATCTCTTTTCCAATTTTCCATTACCAATGTTTTGAGTGGAACCGATTTTCCTGGGAGCAGACTATATAACAGGGATATGCCCTTCAGATAGGGGCGTTCGGAGGTATAGTGCAGCCAGGATTTTATATGTAGTTGAATATTTCATAGCGTTTGATGTTTAAGAAAATGGGAGATTTGCCTATACTTGAGATTTGCTTTGAAGAGTATTAAATTACTTTAGGGCATCTTTTTGATATAAGTCACTAACATAATAGATATCATATGTCATCCAAGATTGGAGCTTTAGGTCTGGAATTCAGACAGAATAAGTAAGTAATGGGATTTGCAGGGATATAGGATTATCACTTAGCTGAGAGACCAATAAGTCTCCCTTAACAGAGGCTTGTACCAGTAATGAAGGGTGACTTAAACACAGCCTATATAGCGTTACTCAACACATCAAATTTGCTAAAATGTTTCCCTGGTACCTCCAGCTCTTCCAATTCACCCCATAAAGTGTGTGGGCTAGGACAAACCTATTCCTCCAGTTGAGCTAGTATGGATGCAATATAATAATCAGTGATGTCCATTAAACCCATTCATCCAGCGAGCCTATGTTTAACCAGTTTGCTATGGGCACTGTGAGCACTCTTGCCCTGCCAAACAAAATGATTCACAAGGGGTTGTAAAGATTGGGGGTCATTTTTAGGTAGAGGAATGGGCAGAGACTGGAAAAGATATAATATCTTCGGAAGTACCACCATTTTAAATGTAGCCAATCTTCCGATCCAAGACAAACTGCTTAGAAAGGGTAGTCAATTCCTCCTGCATATTAGCAAGCATAGGAAGGTAGTTTTCTTTAAAAAAGAGATGCCTGAGAGTTGGTCAGTTTATTGCCTTAATATGCAACTCCCACGTCTGTCCAGGTATATAGGTAGCAAGCCTCAAGCAGATATTTAGTGGGCTCATCAATTTCTACATCTAAAATTACAGATTTTGTATCATTCACATTATAATAAGATACAGAGTTAAACAAATTTATGGCCTCATGAATTGCAGCTAGGGAGCTCCTAGGTTTGGTTAACATTAGAATAATGTCGAGGTAGATAAATAATGCAATCTATCACCAAAAAAATTTTATCAAAATACACAAATCACATGAATAAAGTCCAAATTTCCCACGTGGTAGGTATTCAATATAAATGTAAAATGCTGATCCAAAATGAGCTATGATTGCTCTTACCAGAACTCCAAAGAAATATGCGGATGGCGGATGAGAACGTCCTTTTGATGACGAAACGCGTCTGGGTACGCACGCAGCGACGCTACCACGTGACCAGGAAGTAGGACGAGCTTCGCTTCCATGCTTGTATGCCGGCCGGCGATTTACTGATGCGATACTAAGTGCTTTTATTATGTAAGTGCAATACTTTGTTTATTAAATCTGCTTTTAAAACGTACTTCACCATGGAGAGTTTATTATTCTATTCTGGGTGGTATACTGACGATGTGGACTTCGTGTAATGAGGACTTATCAAGGTGCTTCTTGCCAGCTATATGTCAGCTTTTAACCCAATACAAGCCTGTGTATCACCGTGAGTCGGTAAGCACAATCTACAGCCACGGTGGTGGGGTTTTTCACTTCCCTCCCCCCCCCTGTTTTTGGTTGTTTATAAGTGCACACCTGGGTGATTGGTATGTCCGTATGTCCATGTCCAGCATTTAACATACTACACTATGGCCAGTCTTTTCTCTTGTGTTTGCTTCTTCCTGCATCCATTGAGGGGATTTTGATCTGACCACGGACGGTGCTGTTTGGTCCAATACCCCAGAGGCCCCGGCAAGGGTTTTTTGCCATCCGCATATTTCTTTGGAGTTCTGGTAAGAGCAATCATAGCTCATTTTGGATCAGCATTTTACATTTATATTGAATACCTACCACGTGGGAAATTTGGACTTTATTCATGTGATTTGTGTATTTTGATAAAATTTTTTTGGTGATAGATTGCATTATTTATCTACCTCAACATATATAATTTTTGTTTAGCGCAGTTTATATATAATTTTTTCTGTTTTTGGTGTTGTCGCACTGTTTACTGCTGCTTGTCCTTTTGTGCTTCTAGCGCGGAATTTTTTTTTGCTTACATTAGAATAATGTCGTCTGCAAACAGACTGATCCTATGGTCTCTGTTGCTGGCAAGAAAACCACATATATCGCTATGTGATTGAATATACGCGGCCAAGGGCTTCATCACGATATTGAAAATAATAGGAAAGAGTGGACACCCTGCCTAATGCCATTTGTGATGTCAAATGGTGTAGATAACACCGCATTTGTATACATTCCGGCAGAAGGACATGTACCGTATATAGGGCCATAATGGGAAAAAGTATTCACCCCCGGAAGCAAACTTGCACAAAACTTGGGGCAGATACTCTCAGTGGCCAAATGCCATCGCTGCATCTAAGGCCAGTAGCACAGAAAGTATTAATTTTTTCTCAGTGAGGATATATAGTTGAAAAGGCACCACCTTGCTTCAGAGGATTACCGCCCCTTAATAAATTCTGACTGGTCTGGATGTATTAACAAAGGCAAAAGATCCACTAAGCGGTTGGCAATCATTTTAGCATATAGTATAACATCAATATTGAAGAGAGAAATAGGGCATAAATTCTGAGGCACGGTAGGCTCCTTACCCAGTTTCGGGAGAGTCACAATCAAGGTAGATAACATTTCACTAGGGAAGGCAGAGAAGGATGCAGCAGTATTGAATTCCATTTCTAAATGGAGACAAAGAGTAGCACTAAATTGTTTACAATATTCACCTGTAAAGACATCAGGATTCAGTGATTTATTGCTAGGAAGCTGGGTGATAGTTCTGCCTAGTTCAGACCAGTTCTGGCTAGTTCAAAGGGAGCAATGGGGCCCTGCAGTTGGGTATGGGTCAGTTGGGGCAGTTGTATCAATTGTAAAAATTGTTTTATAGAATCAGGTGAACTATCATCTTTTAGATTATAGAGGGAGCTGTAATAGTTGCTAAAGGTATTCGCTATATCTTGAGGATCATAGAGTTTAGCTTTAGTAGTTGGATTCGACAGAAAATGGATTTTGCTTTTTTTTGATGGTGACCCTTTATGATTAGGGATGGTCCCGATGTTCGAGTTGAAGTTCGCCTGCCGCAGAGTACCCCATAATGCACTGCGATATTGCAGTGCATTAACAGCTATTGACTGGCCAGAGCATGCACCAGACCTCTATGCTTTGGCCAATTACAGCACGATGTGCTGTGAGAGCCATGACTGGCCATCCATTCAGAGCCATCCATGCCCAACACTATATAAGGCTGGTGTTTACACGGCGGCCGTATATAGTGAATGAATGGAGATTAGGAAGATAGTTAGTGTAGTGTGCAGTCAGTCAGTGCAAAATATATAATACAGTTAAGAGTGTATAGTGCAGTCAGTGTAGTATATATAATCCAGTTCAGAGTTTATAGTACAGTCAGTGTAGTATATATAATACTGTTGAGATCATAAAGTGCAGTGTATGTAGTATATATAATACAGTTAAGGGGCACCCTATGGCAGAATTAAGAAAAGAAAATGGTGTGGGGTCCCCCCAAAATCCATACCAGGTCCTTTGGATCTGGTATAGATTTTAAGGGGAACTCCACGCCAAAATAAAATAAAACAGCATGGGGTCCCCCCAAAATCCATACTAGGCCCTTTGGGTCTGGCATGGATTTTAAGGGGAACTCCACTCCAAAATGTAAAAAAAATGACATGGGGTCCCTCCCAGGCCAGGAAAGGGAGGGGACGAGCGAGCACCCCCCTCATGAACCATACCAGGCTGCTTGCCTTAACATGGGGAGGGTGCTTTGGGGTGCCCCCCCAAAGCACCTTGTCTCCATGTTGATGGGGACAAGGGCCTTTTCCCGACAACCCTGGCTGGTGGTTGTCGGGGTCTATGGGTGGGGGGCTTATCAGAATCTGGAAACCCCCTTTCACCCGAAAATTAGAAAAAAATTAGAAAAGCTCCGCCTCCATGGAAGGCCTCCTGGCGACTGCTGTCTCTTGGCTTTGACAGCTGTTATATAGGCAAGAACAGGGCCACCCAGTGATGTAACCATGAGACAGCATGTGACTTCAGAGGGGGCGGGGTCATCCGGTTACATCAGCAGGTGGCATAGCCCTTGCCTATATAAAAGCTGTCAAAGCAAAAAGACAGCAGTCGCCAGGAGGCCTCCCATGGAGGCAAAGTTTAATTTTTTTTCTATTTTTTGGGTCCATCGGGCGGTGTGATTGATGGTGGATTTACATAGTGGGGCACTTTTTTCTTTTTTTAATAAAGTAATTGTCAAAAACTGTCCCTTGTGATTTTTACTTTTAGACACTTTTTTTGGTGAATGGGTAGGGGTACAATGTACCCGATACCCATTAACATGGGGGCGGGATCCCCCCTATCCTGACTTTCCAGGCTGCATGCTTGGATAAGGGTCTGGTATGGATTTTGGGGGGACCCCATGCCAATTTTTTTTTCATTTTGGTGTGGAGTTCCCCTTAAAACCCATACCAGGCCCTTCAGGTCTGGTATGGACCCCACACCCCTTCAGGTCTAGTATGGACCCCACACCGGGTCATAGATTTTTCATCTATATTGCCGGCAATACATTACAGCCACAAGCAAGTTTGAATCACATTTTTCCCTTTAGAAATGTCATTATTGCTTCGGCATGTTCTACAATTTGCATATATGCGCCACTTTACATGCAAACTAAAGGGACCCCCCCGGCACAATATTTAAAGAAATATTTCATTTTTATTGTTTCACTTTAACCACTTCAATACCAGGCACTTTCGCCCCTTCCCGCCCAGGACAATTTTCAGCTTTTAGCTCTGTTGCACTTTAAATGACAATTGCGCGGTCATGCTACACTGTACTCAAACAAAATTTTTATAATTTTGTTCCCACAAATAGAGCTTTCATTTGGTGGTATTTGATCACCTCTGGGTTTTTTATTTTTATTTTTGATAAACAAACTAATAAAGAACACAACTTTTGAAAAAAAAGTTTTTCTTTGTTTCGGTGATAAAATATTGTTTTCTCTTTCATTGATGGGCACTGATGAGGCAGCACTGATGGACACTGATGAGGATGCACTGATATCTAGAATTGATGGGCACTGAGAGGCGGCACTGATATGCAGCAATGATGGGCACCAATAGGCAGTACTGATATGCAGCACTGATGAGCACCAATAGGTGGCACTGATGGGCACTGATAGGTGGCATTGATGGGCACTGACTGGCAGCACTGATGGGCACTGACTGCTGGCTGTGATGGGCACTGACAGGCGGCTGTGATGGGCACTAACAGGCGGCACTGATTGACAGATAGGCGGTACTGATTGGCACTGAAAGGTAGCATTGACAGGTGGCACTGAAGGGCAGCACTGATGTTGAGGTACTGACAGGTTTTAATGATGGGCACTGACTGGCACTGTGGTGGGCACTGATTGGCACTTCAAGCAAAAAATGGGGGTAAAAAGTCCTAGAATCCACACTCACCAAAGTTGCTATCAGCAAATAGAGTTCCAGCCGATTTGTCAATATGTCTGGATACCTGCCCTATGAGCAATGACACTATATCAAAAACAGAAAGGGGACAAAGGAGTCCCCAGAAAGCAAAAAAGGAATGGTCAACAATAGGGATGAGCTTCGAGTTCGAGTCGAACTCATGTTCGCCGAACAGCGAACAATTTGGGGTGTTCGCGGCAAATTCGAATGCCGCGGAACACCCTTTAAAAGTCTATGGGAGAAATCAAAAGTGCTAATTTTAAAGGCTAATATGCAAGTTATTGTCATAAAAAGTGTTTGGGCACCTGGGTCCTTCCCCAGGGGACATGGATCAATGCAAAAAAAAGTTTTAAAAACGGCTGTTTTTTCAGGAGCAGTGATTTTAATAATGCTTAAAGTCAAACAATAAAAGTGTAATATCCCTTTAAATTTCGTAGCTGGGGGGTGTCTATAGTATGCCTGTAAAGGGGCGCATGTTTCCTGTGTTTAGAACAGTCTGACAGCAAAATGACATTTTGAAGGAAAAAACCCATTTAAAACTACCCGCGGCTATTGCATTGCCGACAATACACATAGAAGTTCATTGATAAAAACGGCATGGGAATTCCCCAAAGGGGAACCCTGAACCAAAATTTTTTTTAAAAAATGACGTGGGAGTCCCCCTAAATTCCATACCAGGCCCTTCAGGTCTGGTATGGATTTTAAGGGGAACCCCGGGGCAAAAAAAAGAAAACGGCGTGGGGTCCCCCCAAACATCCATACCAGACCCTTATCCGAGCATGCAACCTGGCAAGCCGCAGGAAAAGAGGGGGGATGAGAGTGCGGCCCCCTCCCCTCCTGAACCATACCAGGCCACATGCCCTCAACATTGGGAGGGTGCTTTGGGGTAGCCCCCAAAACACCTTGTCCCCATGTTGATGAGGACAAGGGCCTCATCCCCACAACCCTGGCCGGTGGTTGTGGGGGTCTGTGGGCGGGGGGCTAATTGGAATCTGGAAGCCCCCTTTAACAAGGGGACCCCCAGATCCCGCCCCCCCCGTGTGAAATGGTAAGGGGGTACTTACCCCGACCATTTCACAAAAAAACTGTCAAAAATGTTAAAAATGACAAGAGACAGTTTTTGACATTTCCTTTATTTAAATGCTTCTTCTTTCTTCTTCTTCCTTCATCTTCTGGTTCTTCTGGTTCTTCTGGTTCTTCCTCCGGCATCTCCTCCGTGGCGTCTTCTATCTTCTTCTCCTCTGGCCGCTCCGCACCCATGGCATGGGGGGCGGCTTCCGCTCTTCTCTTCTTCTTTTCTTCTCTTCTTCTCTTCTTCTCTTCTTCATTTTCTTCTCTGGGCCGCTCCGCACCCATGCTGGCATGGAGGGAGGCTCCCGCTGTGTGACGGCGTGAAGGGCCTGGTATGGAATTTAGGGGGACTCCCACGTCATTTTTTTTTTTTAAATTTTGGTTCGGGGTTCCCCTTTGGGGAATTCCCATGCCGTTTTTGTCAATGAACTTCTATGTGTATTGTCGGCAATGCAATAGCCGCGGGTAGTTTTAAATGGGTTTTTTCCTTCAAAATGTAATTTTGCTGTCAGACTGTTCTAAACACAGGAAACATGCGCCCCTTTACAGGCATACTATAGACACCCCCCAGTTACGAAATTTAAAGGGATATTACACTTTTATTGTTTGACTTTAAGCATTTTTAAAATCACTGCTCCTGAAAAAACGGCCGTTTTTAAAACTTTTTTTTGCATTGATCCATGTCCCCTGGGGCAGGACCCAGGTCCCCAAACACTTTTTATGACAATAACTTGCATATTAGCCTTTAAAATTTGCACTTTTGATTATTCATGTTCGTGTCCCATAGACTTTAACGGTGTTCGCGTGTTCGAACAAACTTTTTTCCTGTTCGCATGTTCTGGTGCGAACCGAACAGGGGGGTGTTCGGCTCATCACTAGTCAACAACAGCTTATGGTACAAAATTGCAAAAAAAGGCTTTATTAAGGGTGGGGAGGTATTTACATATACAAAAAATTCCAAATATATGTAAGATAAACAATGTATCTAAATAACACAGTCCATCTCATTACACTAAACCAAAATTAAAAACCATGCTGCAACATTGATAAATAAAACTGCAGAGCGTGCCTGCAGGCCAAAAATGCATGCAAAGTCCATTGAATCCAAAGAAAAAAGTATAGCACCATACATTACTTGGGGTATGCTACTGATGGGATATCGAGTCTTATGTGGTCTAGTATTGACTGTGCATCAAATTGAGCAGTACTGAAAAGAAACTACAAATATCCACATAGACAAGACCTTACATAGCTGAATTAGGTGGGGTTTTTACCCTCTGTTTGAAAAAAATCCTCCACAAGCAGCTACCAACCTCAGTGCACTAAATGTGTGTATACACCAGTTGTTTGGAAATAGAAAGACCAGCGTTTATGTTACTAGGTATGTCCAGTGCACAAACACTATTTTGTCAATGCAGCATATAAGGAGCAAAGGACAAACCGCTCAAAAGAAAGAGCTTAGTCTCTTTTCCAATCTAGACCAGAATGATATTTTCACAGTTCATCAGTTTCAAGTGTGTCAATCCATGCAGGAGGGTGAATGGCAAACAGATGCAAAGACTATTAATAAGCAGATAAGGAGGGAAAGAGAGACTGCCCAGCTGGGCTCTCACCACTTCCAATTGCTGGAGATGTCCTTAGACTCTGCTATCTTGCTGTTTGGCATGGAGTGGCTCACAGTCAGTTCAGAGCAACACTCAGTGTGTAGTCACAGCACACCATTCTTCTCAATGGTAGACACTGCAGACTGTGTGATCACATGACCGGTCACATGGTTTGGAATGACCAGGAACCAGGAACTCTGCATTCAATTGCTGATGTGGAAGTAGCTTGTGAAGTATGGTGCTGTATGCAAATCACAGGGAGACCCCTTTACATTGCTGGAAAGGAAAGCATGTTAAAGGCCTGCTGACAAGACCTGCAGGGGCAGCATTGATGTTTCGTACACCTCCGTGTACTTCTTCAGAACAATTTGGCATTGGATAAAGGTTGATTTAAATAAGGAACACTGTCCAATCAGATCAAACCGTGCCAAATAGCTGTTTACTTCCATCTTGTGGTCATATCAGGTAATGCAGTCAAAAAAAGAAAAGAAAAAGGTGCCTGGTCAGTTGCTCAAAAGAAAAAGTACTTATTTGCAAGGGGAGAAAAAGAAATACAATCTCACATATCACCAAGCAGCAAATAAAGAGCACAGTAGACATAATAAATAAATACATTTCCTCATAAAGTAGAATGGCCCCCATGGTCAGAATAAAATTATATCACTGATTGGCACTTTGATGGGCACTGTGAGCTGTGTTTTTATGGGGCACTTACTGACAGCTTATGGGCACATTTTAAAAGGTGTTGTGGCATATCTGAGAGGGCTGTGCTGATAATCATTGTACTGATTATCAGCACAGACCCCCCCTCTGACCGGGAGAGCTGCCGATCAGCTCTCCCTGTCAGCGCGAACCAAGTGGTAAGAAGCCTCTGACAGAGGCTTCTTATCACAATCAGAGATGTGGGGTTTCAGACTGACATGCCACACTGGCGATCGCCGTGCTGCGTACCCCCACGGGCGCGCGCCGGCATGTTATCCTGCTGGACGTCATATGATGCCCAGTCAGGATAACAGAACCACTTCCTAGCCATCATTCTGCATATGGCATGCGGGAAGTGCTTAAGCATCATTAAAATCACTGCTCCTGAAAAAACTTTTTTTTTTTGCATTGATACATGTCCCCTAGGGCAGTACCTGGGTCCCCATACACTTTTTATGGAAGTAACTTGCATATAAGCCTTTCAAATTGTGACTTTGGGTTTTTTCAAGTTCGTGTCCTATAGACTTTAATAGGGTTCGCATGTTCGCTAAAAATTTTCGCCTGTTCGAGGTTTTCTTTTGTGAACCGAATCGGGGGGTGTTTGGGCCATCCCTATTTATGATTGTGTGAGGAGTTTACCTGCTTTATTACGAGATGCATAGTATGACATCTTCAATCCCCTAGTACATTTTTCATAGGAATCAAGTAATAGGGCTCGCAAGTCATGTCTACACTTTGTCAATAGTGAATTAAGAGCGGGAGTAGGGTTAGATTTATATTGTGGCTCTAGTTTTTAAATATCATCTACAGTGGGGCAAAAAAGTATTTAGTCAGCCACCAATTGTGCAAGTTCTCCCACTTAAAAAGATGAGAGAGGCCTGTAATCGTCATCATAGGTATACCTCAACTATGAGAGATAAAATGTGGAAACAAATCCAGACAATCACATTGTCTGATTTGGAAAGAATTTATTTGCAAATTATGGTGGAAAATAAGTATTTGGTCACCTACAAACAAGCAAGATTTTTGGCTCTCACAGACCTGTATCTTCTTCTTTAACCTCCCTGGCGGTATGATTATTTCTGATTTTAGGTGCTGAAAGCGGTACAATATTTTGCACAGAAATTTGGCGTTTTTTATTGTAGGCCTGTAATTCTTAGGAATAGTTCACTTAAATCTGTCCAAACAAGAGTCTAGTAGACATCCCGGGTATGATAAAGTTTGAAAAACGAAATAAAAAATTATAATATAATAAATAACTATAAATAATTATAACAAATGATAATATAATAATAATAAAAATTATATAATAATGTAATCCAATCAAAAACACTGAAATTTGCTCAGTTGCAGAATTTTAGCTTTTGTTACTTTTAGTGTTTGATGACGGATCTCCCCACAAATCACTATCGCTCAATTCTGCGAGTGATTCTAATTTATTATCGCTTTTTTCTAGCTGCTCTAAAACCACTTTTGATGTAAAGAGACAGTTTTGGTTGCTATGGGCAATCTCCAGTTTCCTGGCAGAAAGAACAGTTTTATATATATAAAACTGCATGCAGGACACTGGGCAAACCACTAGGGACAAAGGGGATGTGTAGTTATTTGATACAGTACTGTAATCTGTAAGATTACAGTATGCTGTATCTATACTGTGTGTTTTACTTTTGAATTTACCGCCGAACTCCGTCCCCGTGCGTCGCACCGCTCGCAGGGAACGGAGCTCGGCACTGTGAATCGAGCGAGACACGGCGGCTCGCCGATCACAGCGGGGAGACATCGCAGGATCCAGGGGACAAGGTAAGTATGCTCTTCCTGGATCCTGCGATGCAAGCCCGAGTCTGGCTCGGGGATACCACTTTTGGTATAAAAAATCCAACCCGAGCCAGACTCGGGAATACCGCCAGGGGGGTTAAGAGGCTCCTCTGTCCTCCACTCATTATTTGTATTAATGGCATCTGTTTGAACTTGTTATCAGTATAAAATATATACATATTATCCAAATTTTCAGCGTTGTTCTTTTCCCTATTTTATTTTTTATTTTTGAATGATCCATTCTGTCCCCTAATGAATTCAGTTCAGTGGTAAACTTTTGAAAGAGGGACATAATGGGGTTGATTTACCAAAACTGGAGAGTGCAAAATCTTGTGCAGCTGTGCATGGTAACCAATCAGCTTCTAACTTCAGCTTGTTCAAATAAGCTTTGCCAAAACAAACAGAAGCTGATTGGTTTCTATGCAGAGCTGCACCAGATTTTGCACTCTCCAGTTTTAGTAAATCAACCCCTATGTCTGAATGCAAGGAGGATTGGCGAGAAAGAAGTATGTCTTTTAATGTGATGTCTAGCACAGGCTGATTTTGAGTGGGGGATGAGGCTTTGGAGTCATGTAGCTCTCTAGTGTCCTCCAGGTGCATTCTGGACTTGGCTAGGATTTTCGTAACAGAAGTGGATGCTGTAGGAGAGCTGTAATGCAGCAGTGAAGAATGCTTTCAGGTATGTTGAACATCTGAGCTTTCCCGTTGGCTGCAAGCAGAAATCGGTCAGCTTCTAGAGGCGGCAGGTGTTCTTTCATTTCGGGGAAATAGTGGCAAGCTGTGGGAGAGTTATTGTCCCAATGGCTGATGTTATGCAGAAGGGCTCCATGACTCACTATGTCCTGAAGAACTCACACGGCACTCAGAGCTCCGTAGTCAAACTGTCAATCAAGCTGCCTCCTGCAATTAAATTTTTTTGTAATATTTTTGCAATATCAATTTCATGGTTTTTACACTTTTTTAAACATTTTATAGGTATTAAATGATGATATATTATTTTGTTTTAAGTATGTATTGAATGTAGCGTGTATTACTTACATTATTTCTTGTTATGATTCTTCTACATTTTACATCTATGGAAAGTATATTGTACTGATAATGAAATATTAGCTGTTCACCTTAGTACTGATGGTAAATTTTCAATTTAGATGGTAAATTTTGACCAGTAGATGGTGATATGCTGCAGCTAAGTCTGTGCATTACATTAAGTGAATGAGACACTTTCTCTTATGTATATGTGGGTGCTCACCCATTAGTAGGAACAAAGCAGTGTCTGTAGGGCCTGAGGTCATCCTATACTGATGATTAATACACATGGGGAAGAGCTTCCTGATGGTGACATAATCACTTACTCCACAAATAGCGTAGGTGGCCATTTTATTGAACATATTGGAAGTATAATTGTTGTTTTTTGAGATGTTTAGAATGTTTAGATGTTTGGAATATCTTTTTTTATATTTTGAGGATGCCAATTGTTCTATGCAATACTGAAGGTTGTAAAGGTGGCTGAGGTCCATTTCTTCCTAGCCTGTATGGAGATTGTAGAAAAACAACAAAAAAGTGTGGCGCTGAACGATGTCATATACAACTGTAAACAAGTCAAATAGACAGTAAGGATGATCAATTATATCTGCTTTAAGCGTATAATCCTCATATGACATCGTTCAGCGCCACACTTTTTTGTTGTTTTTCCATTTTACACTTTGTTGGTCATGTTGGCTGCTTCCTTGTCTTTCGTTTTAAGGTAGCGCAGAATTATTCTATATCTAGTGTATGGAGATTGTAGCATGGTTAGATTATTATTATTATTATTATTATTATTATTATTATTATTATTATTATTGTTATTATTATTGAATATTGATTGATTAAAGTCTAGTGGTGTTGGATGACCTGGCACCTATAGGAGTCTCACTTCTAATGTTAGAATTCACTGCAAGTAACTGGTGGAGTTTACATGTATGGGATGCTGTGACGGATCTCAGATACCCCGGCTGGGCACCTCCACCAGACCTGTGTCTCCTCTTCTCCAAACGCACCCGCAGCCGGCAAACTTACCATAATCAGCCCTTAATCTCCCAATCACGAGGCAAACCACACAGGTGTTGAGGGTTAAACATGCAGAGCATAAACTGTTTATTAAGTACCAAACATACACTTTCAAACACAGTTAGGGACACTCCCCTTAGCCTTGTCATAGAGGGGGTAGGGGATAAGGAAGAACCAATGGGAACTTGACGCTTGTACATTCAAACAGAAACTACAGTTGAAACACATAAGGGGAATAGGACAAGCAGGCAGCCCCCCTTATACATCCCCCGCTGGGATGCATCTCCACACCTTTTCTCTATGTGCCATGACCTAACATAATTAAACACAATAACAATAGGGGAGGATGTGGTGAGGGCATGTAACTGATCTAGGGACCTTCATTACATTATCCCAACGCCATTTTGTCCCGAGTCTCGTAGCCCCACGATTTGGGCATACTGCCACTTTGTATATGCCTTTATCAGCTAATAGTACATTGTTTGTGGAATAAAAGTATATATTTAGCTCAGCCGGGCCAATAGGTTTAAGTAGCCAGAAACGGCTCCACAAGCCCGGCCACAGATACCACATTCACCTGGTTCCGATGAACCGGTGACCATGGACACAAATGTCTGGAGGTAGCATCTTCTCCTGGTTGCAGGAGACAGCAAATAGCCCTACAAATCTCCCATTCTCTGCTTGGTCATAGTCTGTGGGTAGGAGGCCAGCCCAGAGCCCCCTCCAAAACACACAGTGACAGTGGGTTCTGTCACAGATGCTGTGTTTGATTTAAAACACAGTGGTGTTATTGTTTATGGTTTAACCATGGAAACTCAGTACAAGCGTTGTGGTTTATTCAAAAATGAATCAGAATTATCACCTCTGTTAAAAGAGCAGAGTGCTGACCCAGGGAGCATTAACCAAGATGGGGCAAAGGGATTATCCTGGCTAGAACAGCTGTCTGTATTATGGTAATAGCTGGTTAGTTACAACCGCAAACCTTTAGTTAGGTTTTGCTGATTTCATCAAGGACTGCTTTAATACCTTAATAAGTCTATGTTAGAAGCCGGCCTAGCTTTGACTGCTAGGATTCAGTATCTAAAATCTTAATATGAAACATGTTTTAATTAATTTGATAACAAGCTTTGGTTAAAAAAAATGAATGACTTAAATAAATAGTTTTTTGTAACACCTCTTTATTTTCTTTGAAAGTTCAAAGACAAAAGTTTTCTAGTGCTTGCTTACATTTAATACCTATATAAGTTAACATAAGAGTGTGCTGTGGTCAACTTGCAGTCTTCTAATGTTTGTTTAAATGTCCATTATGACAGTGCCTTGAAAAAGTATTCATATCCCTTGAAATTTTCCACATTTAGTCATATTACAACCAAAAATGTAAATGTATTTTACCGGGATTTTATGTGATTATACCAACACAAAGTGGCAGATAATTGTCAAGTGGAAGAAAAAATACTAATGGTTTTCATTTTTCATTTTGCATCATGAAATCCAAGGAACACACCAGATAATGCAGGGTCAATGTTGTGGAGAAGTTTAAAGCATAAGCAGAGTTAGGTTATAAAAAAAATTCCAAGCTTTGAACATCTCCCGGAGCACTGTTCAAATCCTTCATCCAAAAATTGAAAGAGTATGGCACAAATGCAAACCAATACATGGCCGTCCACCTAAACTGACAGGTCGGGCAAGGAGAGCATTGATGAGAGAAGCAACCAAGAGGCCCATGGTAACTCTGGAGGAGCTGCAGAGATCCACAGCTCAGGTTGGAGAATCTGTCCACAGGACAACTATTAGTCATGCACGCCACAAATCTGGCCTTTATGGGAGAGTGACAAGAAGGAAGTCATTGTTGAAAGAAAGCCATAAGAAGTCCTGTTTGCAGTTTGCAAGAAGCCATGTGGGGGATACAGCAAACATGTGGAATAAGGTGCTCTGGTCAGATGAAACCAAAATGTATCTTTTTGGGCTAAAAGCAAAATGCTATATGTGGCGGAAAACTAACACTGCACATCACCCTGAACACACCATCCCCACCTTGAAACATGGTGGTGGCAGCATCATGTTGTGGGGAATCTTTTTTTCAGCGGGGACAGGAAAGCTGGTCAGAGTTGATGGGAAGATGGCCAGAGCCAAATATAGGGCAACCTTAGAAAAAAACCTGTAAGAGTCTGCAAAAGACTTGAGACTGGGGTGGAGGTTCACCTTCCAGTAGGACAATGACCCTAAACATACAGCCAGAGCTACAATGGAATGGTTTAGATCAAAGCATATTCATGTGTAAGAATGGCCCAGCCAAAGTTCAGACCTAAATCAAATTGAGAATCTGTGGCAATACTTGTAAATTGCTATTCACAGATGCTCTCAGTCCAATCTGACAGAGGTTGAGCTATTTTGAAAAAAAGAATGGGCAAAAATGTCACTCTCTAGATGTGCAAAGCTGGTTGAGACATCCCAAAAAAGACTTGCAGCTGTAATTGCAGCGAAAGGTGGTTCTACAAAGTATTGACTCAGGGGGGCTGAATACAAACACCACACTTTTAACATTTTGTTTGTAAAAAACTATTTAAAAACTATTTATCATTTTCCTTCCACTTCACAAGTATGTGCCACTTTGTGTTGGTCTATCACAAAAAAATCTCAATAAAATACATTTATGTTTTTGGTTGTAACATAACAAATTGTGGAAAATGTCAAGGGGTGTGAATACTTTTTCAAGGCACTGTAACTGTTTAACTGCAGCGGTAAAAATAGCTTATGTGATTTTTTATAAATATAATTTTGATTGACATGTCTTTATTTCAGCTTTATTATAAAGGCGGTTATAGCTACTAATACTATAGGAATTCTAACATGTAGTAAAAAAAGAGACTAAGAAAAGATAGACTATAGACTGGCAGAAGCATGAAGAAAAACCTGTTATTTTGCCACTCAGCTATTAGATTTATCCTAAAAGGTTTAAATTTTCACTCCATGCAAAAGTGAAATGTTAGTTATCCACTTGCCGACCGTCTCCTGTACATATACATTGGCACTTTAAAGATGGATATCTCGGTAACGGCAGCAGCTGCTGCCACAACCCAGGTGTTCATCTCTTCAGGAGCCGGTCATGTTTACAATAATGGTGGTCTCTGTGGTGGATTCGTTGCGGGATTACCGTTATCAGCGGTGTAACATTGTCTTTCACAATATAAAAAAATTGGGCTAACTTTACTGTTGTCTTATTTTTTTATTCAAAAAAAGTGCACTTGTAAGACCGCTGCGCAAATACGGTGTGAAAAAAAGTATTGCAATGACCACCATTTTATTCTCTAGGGTGTTAGAAAAAACAATATATAATGTTTGGGGGTTCTAAGTAATTTTCTAGCAAAAAAAAAACTGTTTTAAACTTGTAAACACCAAAATCTCAAATCGAGGCTAGTCCTTAAGTGGTTATAAGTGGAGCATGGTGGATTTAAAATCTGACATCTTATAAACTGTAGATTGAATATTCTGATTTCCATATCTTCCTACTATCATTCCCAAATGATGTTTCATGTTTTTGTCTGTCTGCCTATTAGTTTTAGGTGCTCTTGTAGAATCAAAATGAGCTTTTTTAGCAAAGTATGTAGAGGCATACAAGGAATTTGTTAAAGTTCAAAACAGCTCCCAGTGTGCTTTGTACATAATCACACGTTTATGCTGATGTGTGTACCCACAAACAATTAGAACAAGGTATGAAAAAAGTTCTATGCTTATATGCAAAGGAATTTAAAGGGCTTAATCATCGGACAACATTGCAACACAAAATTCATACAATTAAAAATTGGAACATTATTATACAAAAGATAAAAAGACGTTTACAGGTACTGTATATGATCATGTTTTTATATTAAAACAAGGGTCTCATATAACTGATACACGATTCTTATTATCAAAAGATCAATCCACATGAAGGCTTATTGCATTTCTAACATTCTATGTCTTCTTCAGTAGCATATGTGAACAGAATATGATACTGGCATAGTCAATCATGATTCTTAAAAACAATCTATATAATCATCATTTCTATAGCATGATCTATAAAAAAATTTCCATAAAGACAGGGGGGAGCATCTTAAAAGATCACATGTCACCACATCCTGACACGAGGAATGCCACAATAGCTACCAAAATTATTTCAAATCGTAAAATACGTTCCAAAAAGGAGAAAAGAGGAAAGAAGGTGATCCCAAATGTCCTCAAACATATTCAGAGGTCAAGATGCAACAAGTCTTCATCCCATGTTTAACACAAAAACACCAAAACCTGGCCATATATTAATCTTTTTTCTTCATTTACCCAACAGGTTTAACAAAAAGAAGACCCAATTCCCCCATCCAGTTCACTACTGGTGTGCTGCTGTGTTCTAATGGTGAGGAACCTTCCCCGCCGACAGAACACACTATAGCCAGCAGCACTGATCCTTCAGGAAAAACCCAGACTTTTGTACAACCAGCCATGGATCAAAATTTGTCCAGTCCCTGCATGGATCGAATTTTCGATCCATGTATGGGCACCTTTAGTTACCCACACAGTTCATACATATGCTAATATATACACTGTGTGCACAATTATTAGGCAAGTTGTATTTTTGAAGATTAAATTCCTTATTGAACAACTACAGTGTTCTCAGTCAATCCAAAATGTCAATAAACCTCAAACATAAATATTTAAGAAAGTAAAAGTGAGGCTTTGGCTTTCTTAGGAAAATATCTATGGGTGCACAATTATTGAGCAACTATTATGCCGCATACACACGGTCGGACTTTTCGTCTACAAAAGTCCGACGGACGCCGACGGACGCCGACGGACTAAAGCTGGCTGACAATCAGATCGTGTGTGGGCTTCCCCGGACTTTCAGCGGACTTTCGGCTGACTTTTCCAGCCTCCAAATCTGACGGACTTTAGATTTGAAACATGCTTCAAATCTTTACGTCGTAACTACGCCGGACCCAGAAATCCGCTTGTCTGTGTGCTAGTCCGACGGGCAAAAACCGATGCTAGGGCAGCTATACTATAATACTATACTATACTAGCAGCTATACTATAATACTATAATATACTAGCTATACTATAATACTATACTATAATATAACAAATACTGTAGCTGCTGACTTTTAATATTAGGACAATTACCTGTCCAGGGATCCCGCGATGCCAGACCCCAGCCGATTTTTCATTTAGCTCTCAGGTGCTGCTGCCACCATTCCTTGTAAGGGAAACCGGCAGTGAAGCCTTGTGGCTTCACAGCCAGTTCTCTACTGCGCATGCGTGGAGCACTTGCTGAATGGACCGTCGTCGGTGGAAGGAGGGGGGCAAACTTCTGGGTGATCTTGCCGTGTCAAAAACAGGTACCCGCTCCCCCCCTCGATAGGTGCCAAATATGGCAGCAGGGGAGAGGAAGAAGCATACAAGCGGAGCTTCAGCTTTTAGGTGAAGCTCTGCTTTAAAGTGAGAATAATAAACAAACAGACCAAAATTTGCAAATAAACATTTCTGACATTTCAAAAACAAAAGTCAGTGGCCAATATAGTCTCCCCTTTTTTTCAATAACAATCATAAGACTTCCATTCATGGAGTCTGTCAGTTTTGTGATCTGTTGACAAACAACTTTTTGTCAGCAGCAACCACAGCCTCCCAGACTGTGTTCAGAGAGGTGTACTGTTTTTCTTCAATGTAAATCTCCTGTTTAAGAAGGGCCCACAAGTTCTCAAGAGGGTTTAGGTCAGGTGAGGAAGGGGGCTATGTCATCATTCTTTCATCTTTAAAGCCTTTACTGGCTAGCCACACAGTGGAGTAATTTTATGCATGCGATGGAGCATTGTCCTTCATAAATATCAGGGTCTTCTTGAAAGATGCTGACTTTTTCCTGTACCACTGCTTGAAGAATGTGTCTTCTAAAAGCTGGTAGTAAGTTTGGGAGTTAATTTTGAGTCCATCTTTAACCCAAAAAGGTACAACTAGCTCATCTTTAATAATACCAGCTCATACCAGTACCCCTCCTCTGCCTTGCTGGCATCTGAGTCAAAGTGGAGTTCTGTGCCCATTACTGATCCAACCACAGGCCCATCCATCTGGTCCATCAAGAGTCGCTGTCATCTCATCAGTCCATGAAACCTGTCTTCAGATATTTCTTGGCCTAGTCTTGACGTTTCAACTTACAGTATGTGTCTTTTTCAGTGGTGGTTAGGTTTTAGCCTTCCTTACCTTGGCTATGTCTATGAGCAATGAACACCTTGTGCTTCTGGGCCCTCCAGGTAGGTTGCAGTTCTGAAATATGACAGCACTGGAGGATAATGGGTTCTTGGTACCTTCACGTTTGAGGCTGGGTTCACACTATACTACACGACAGTAGTTCGACTTTAATCCTACTTTGCTCTGCGACATCAGTCCTACATTGGTCCTACATTGATCCTACATTGGTCCTACATCCATCCAACTTTCATGAACAGGATACTACTTTGATCCGACTTTTCAGATAGTACACTTGTCCTTTGACCAATCAAAACTAACACACAATGGGAAGGGGCTACAGCAGGGGGCAGGAAATAACACAGTGTCGGATGCCAAAGTCGGATGGTTAGGGCATGGATCCGAATTTGATCCTACTTCAATGATAGTCAATGGGCTGAAGTAGGATCAAAGTCGGACCAACGTAGTACAGGGAGCATTTCTAAAGTCGGAACGACTTGTGTCGGACCAATTAGGACAGCTCCTATAGGGAAACATTGATTTTCACACGTCATGCAACATGAGCTCCCAACGTCGGAGCGTTTTTGTCGGACCAGTGTGAACTCAGCCTTAGGGGGGGCTCCCGGATTCCGATAAGCCCCCGCCCGCAGACCCCGACAACCAACGGCCAGGGTTGTCGGGAAGAGGCCCTTGTCCTCATGAACATGTGGACAAGGTGCTTTGGGGTGGGGGGGCCGCAGCGCGCCCCCTCCCCCAAGGCACCACCCCCCATGTTGAGGGCATGCGGCCTGGTACGGTTCAGGAGGGGGGAGGCGCTCGCCCGTCCCCACCCCCATTCCTGTCCGGCCGGGCTGCGTGCTCTGATAAGGGTCTGGTATGGATTGGGGGCGACCCCCCACGCCGTTTTTTCGGCATAGGGGGTTCCCTTCAAGGGCCTGGTATGCTCTTGGAGGGGGAACCCATGCCGGATTTTTATTTAAAATTTGGCGCGGAGTTCCCCCTAATACCAAACAATGCCGGGCATTGGCGGGGATCCAAGTCGGATCCCCGTTCATTGAAAGTCGGACACATGCCGGCTTCATGTCGCAGGGCAAAGTCGGATCCAAAGTAGGACGGCTGTCGTGTCGCACCAGTGTGAACCCAGCCTTATTCTCCTCAAACCTTTGGCAGTTAATTTGCATATTTTTTTCTCAACACGTTTCTTGTGACCCTGTTGAGTAATTGCAACAAAACATTTGATGGTTCTGTAATCACACCCCAATATCTTAGCAATTTCAAGAGTGCCACATCCCTCTGAAAGAATTTTTACAGTTTTTGACTTTTTAAAGTCATTTAAATCTCTTTTTGGAACATTTTGCCCTGAGGAAAAGAAGCTGCCTAATAATTATGTACACCTTGATATAGAGTGTTGATCTCCATAGGCCACACCTTCCCTCATTACACAAAATACACATAACCTGATACTCTTAAATACAATAAGCATTCAAGTTTATACAGCTAGGAGTTGGACAATATGCACAAAAATGGTGATTTTGTCAAAATACTCACTTGCCTAATAATTGTGCACACAGTGTAAAGAGGCAATGATGTTGATTTACTAAGGGCAAATGGGTTGTTTGTTTTGCAAGGGAATTTTTCCTTATCTTAGTGAACAAGGCAAAGCTCTGCTGACCTTCATCATCCAATCATGTGCAAGAAAAAAAACTTTTTTTTATAAAATTTTCCTTGCACTTGATTGGGTATTTGTCGCAAAGTGCACAGTCTGCCTTAAGTAAATCAACACCATTGTGCATGTGTAGTGGTGACCTTGCTTTATGTTAGTAGGTGAACATGTTTATAGGCAGCTTCTGTAAGTCTAGTTAACGCTGTTCCTTCTGGTCTGAAGGTTCTATATCTAGTTTTAGCTCAGGGCTCAATAGGCAGCATAGTCTAGAACTACATTAGGCATCCAGCATTTTTTCTGGTAGTTAGGGGTCCTGTTGCATGACAGATTAGACACTACTAGGGATGAGTAGATAGACAGACTAAAGTGCAATACCACCGTTTCTTCTGGCAAAAATGTGCCTTCCAGGTTGGTTGTACAATAGCTGTAGGGTGTCTTCATCACAGCAGATCTTGTATTTGGGTCTCCAACATCAAGACAAACACTGCATAATGATCTTCCTCTGAGGCCCCTTCAGCTGAACTTTACTGCTACAATTATCCGGAGGTATCTTTATTAAGAGCACAATTTCACCAGAACTCTAAATGGGGCCCTTTGCTGATAATACCTGCTTGTACATTAGATGTGTGTACTTAATCTTTTCTTTTATAAAGTTTGTATTATTTCTATACTAGTGTGCATCTATATATTTATGGTTAATGTTATATGCTGGTTGCGGTAATTTGTTTTCTCCCAATTAAATTGATTGGATAACTGATTAATTTCCCAGGAAGGGAATCCATATATTCACAGAGGCCCAGTCCTGGTTGGAGGCACTGTCAACTTTACCATCACTTAGTGAAGATTCTGATTCTCCTACTCACTTACAGGTTTAGTGCAATATCCTTTTTGGGAAGGGACATTTCTCATAACCACCCAAATAATAGGCTACAATATATTACAGTTTCCTTCTTCCCTGTCAATGGTTGTTAATAAGGTAGCAGGTGCCAGTACCTGTCATGCCCTTACTAACAAATGATGTCACCCGGAAACCATTCTTTTGATGACCAAAATCTCTGTTCATGTAAACAAAGGGGCAGGGATGGTGGCTAACATATTTGCCCAAATATGGTTACATGACCATATTTGATCACTAACATTGACCAAATATCGCCACGTCCATATTTAGGCAGTTATGTCAGCCACAATCCCTGCCTCTTTGTTTACAATCCAGATTGTAGGTCAAGCTTTTTTTTTTGGCAATTCGATGTCTATCGTCATTGATGTGGATCTACATCGCTGGAAGGTTTTTCCCTTAACCACTTGACCTCCGAATGATTTACTCCCCTTCATGACCAGGCCATTTTTTGCAATACGACACTGCATTACTTTAACTGACAATTGCACAGTCGTGTGGCACTGTACCCAAATAAAAATGTTTTCCTTTTTTCCCACAAACAGAGCTTTCTTTTGGTGATAATTGATCACCGCTGCGGTTTTTATTTTCTTGCGCTATAAACAAAAAAAGATCGATAATTTTGAAAAAAAAAATATATATTTTTTACTTTCTGCTTAAAAACAAATCCGATAAAAATGTAAAAAATCCAATTTCTTCAAACATTTAGGCCAATATGTATTTTGCTACACATTTTTTGTAAAAGATCCCAATAAGCGTATATTGATTGATTTGTAGAATCATTATAGTGTCTACAAACTATGGAATATTTATATTTCTTTATTTTTTAGTAATGGCGGCAATCAGAGACTTATAGCAGGACTGCAATATTGTGGAGGACAAATCAGACACCTGACACTTTTGACACTTTTTGGGGACCAGTGACACTGATACAGTGATCAGTGCACTGTCACTGCACTAATGACACTGGCTGGGAAGGGGTTAACATCAGGAGCAATCAAAGGGTTAACTGTGTGATTAGCCCTTGCTTACTCATTGTGTGGGAGGTTATTTGACTAGGTGAAGGCAAAGATCCGTGTTCCTGCTTTGGAGGAACACAGGATCAATACCTTCACTTCTAACAGAAAAGCAATCTGCCTTGTTTACATAGGCAGAGTGCCATTCTGCCTGTGTACTGTGTAACTGGCGGGTGCCGGTGGACATTGAGTCCACGGTACCCGCCGCTGGGCTCCCGCTGTGTGTGATCACAGTGAGTCGCTGGCAGCACATGCGTGTGCCCAGACCAGAAGTGTCTGATCATGTACTAGGTACGTGATCTTGCACACAGAGGCTGCCCTGCTGCAGTATATGTACACTGGGCAGTCCGCAAGTGGTTAATTCATGCCAGACCTAAAAAGTCTTGGACCCTGTGTAAATTTTTTTTTAATCATCCTTCAACCAGTCATCTACAGCTAAATGGTCAGTTGGGAAACTGTTATCTACGTGGACATTCACAATGGTAAGTTCAAACCTACATTTAAAGGACATTTCTGAAAGTATATTGTGCCATTCACACTTATTTACTAAAACTGGAGCACACCGAATCTAGTGCAGCTGTGCATGTTAACCAATCAATGTGCAGGTTTTATTGTCAAAGCTTAAATGAACAAGATGAAGTTAGCGGTTGATTGGTTACTATGCATATTACTATGCTATGTTACTATAAATAACCCCCCTGCTGTAGACATGTGCGGTTTGTTTTGCCCTAAATCAAAATTCAGACAAATTGTTCATTATTTGGAAATTTGGATGTATCTGTATCTGGAAATAAAGGAATAGAATAGAACAGAATATAATAGAATATAATAGAAAAATAGAATAGAAAAGAATAGAGTAAAACAGAAAAAAAATAGAAAATAAAGGAATAGAATAGAACAGAAAAGAATAAAATAGAAAGAATATAACCATTTTATGAAATTTGAAATTCAAATAGGTAAATTCAAATTGGAATAGAATAGAAAAAAATAGATAAGAATAGATCAAAATAGAAAGAATTTAACCATGTCCTGAAATTCTAATTAAAATAGAACATAAAAGAATAGAATAGAATAGAATAGAATAGCAAAGACAATACAATAAAAAAAAAACAGACTAGAAAGAATATAACCATTTCTCAAAATTCGAATAGAATAAATTTGAATTTGAATAGAATGGAAAAGAATAGATTAGAAAAGAAAAGCATAGAATAAATTATAGAGTAAAATAGAATAAAATAGAAAAATATAACCATCTTCTGAAAATTTGAATTTAGAATAGAAAAGAATAGAATATAAAATAATAGAATAGAATAGAAAGAATATAACCATCTTCTGAGATGCGAATGTTGGAAAGAATAAATTTGTATTTGAATAGAATAAAAAATAATAGAAAGGAAAAGAATGGAATATAAAATTAAAGAATAGAATAAAAAAGAATAAAATAGAATAGAAAAAACGATAGAATAGAATGGAATAGAAAGATTATAAACATATTCCAAAATTCTAATTTCGATTAGAATAAATTTAAATGTAAATGGAATTTGAATAGAATTTGATTCAAATTCAAATTTGAATTCCATTTGAATTCATTCGGAAAATTCAATTCAAATTCCAATAAGCAAAACAAATCCGAAAGAAAATTAAATGAATTTAACAACGTTAACAAATTTATGCAAATAACGAAAACAAAACAAATTTTACCTGTGTTTACTTGTATTTAGATGCAGTAATTGTAACTGTTTTTTTTAAATAAAACAGAATTGTGTGCATCAATGATCCAGGTAGACACTCTAAATGTAGCTAAATATGGCTAAATTCATGTAAACACGTATAAAACCAAAAAACAACTAAACATGTCTAAAAAGGCCTAAACATATCAAAAGCAGGAACTTAAAGAGGAAGTAAACCATGATGGGTTTACTTCCTCTTTGTTTCCCTGCAAAGGTAAAGCATAATGGGCTACTATGTATCGCATAGTAACCCATTATGTGTCACTTACCTGACACAGGAGCCTGCGATGTCACCACTGTCCCTTCTTCCACAAAGCATCCATCTTCTTTCCCGGTATGGCGGCTCTGGACAATCACAGCGCCGGAGCCGAGATGACATCACTCCCGCGCATGCGCGCTGGTGCCGCTACTAACGACATGATCGCTGTTAGAAAAACATGTGCCATAGACATCAGTGCCTGTCTTTTGGAAATATCTCCTAAACCGTGTAGGTTTAGGAAATATTCCTTGCACCTACAGGTAAGCCTTAATCTGGGCTTACCTGTAGGTAAAAATGGTCTGTAAGGGTTTACAACCACTTTAAATGCAGGAAACATTATCTGAAAGGCCTAAAGTGGAAGTCCATGCTAAAACTAAAACCCCTGCATATATAGCCACCAGCATTCTAATGCTGGCCATACACTATACGAAAAATCGGCCGAACCCATTTTCGAAAAACGAATGTTTGACCGTGACCGCAAACGATTGTGCCATCATGTAATGACCGATAAATCGTTCAGTGGACATAAACAAATAATTTTTTTGTTCATTTTTTTAGATATACCTAGTGCAGACAGTTCGGAGAGGAAACACAATAACCTTTCAATTTATCGTTTGTTCTGCAGAAAATTTCCAACCTTGTCCTTAGTTTTTTCAGCTCAAAAATGTCCCAGCGATTATCGATTTTGTGCCCAATAACCGGCCCGAAAAACGAACGAACGGTCTAAATGACCAATTTTCGGCCGATTTTTCGTATAGTGTATGGCCAGCATTACACTAACATATCTAGCCCTGCAAAGAAAAAAATCATACTTTTTCTGCAGGCGATCTGGCCCGATCTCTGATCCCACACTAAGCTGTCAGCTGCAGCTTCACTGTGGAGGCAGGTACAGAGGAGAAGTCCAACAATGGAAGACCCATAGTAAGTCTGTGGGTGACCTCACATACATTTCACACTCGTTGTTGGACGTGTCCTCTGCAGAGCTTCCGCCGCTGGAGATCGGGTTGGATCAGTCTCAGAAAAGGTATGTATACCCATAGTTACATAGTAGGTGAAGTTGAAAAAAGACACAAGTCCATCAAGTCCAACCTATGTGTGATTATGTGTCAGTATTACATTGTAAATCCCTGTATGTTGCGGTTATTCAGGTGCTTATCTAATATTTTCTTGAAGCTATCGATGCTCCCCGCTGAGACCACCACCTGTGGAAGGGAATTCCACATTATTGCCGCTCTTACAGTAAAGAACCCTCTACGTAGTTTAAGGTTAAACCTCTTTTCTTCTAATTTTAATGAGTGGCCACGAGTCTTGTTAAACTCTCTACTGCGAAAAAGTTTTATTTCTATTGTAGGGTCACCAGTACGGTATTTGTATATTGAAATCATACCCCCTCTCAAGCTTCTCATCTCCAGAGAGAATAAGTTCAGTGCTCGCAACCTCTCCTCATAACTAGGGATGAGCCAAACACCCCCCTGTTCGGTTCGCACCAGAACTTGCGAACAGGCAAAAAATTTGTTTGAACACGCGAACACCGTTAAAGTCTATGGGACACGAACATGAATAATCAAAAGTGCTAATTTTAAAGGCTTATATGCAAGTTATTGTCATAAAAAGTGTTTGGGGTCCTGGATCCTGCCCCAGGGGACATGGATCAATGCAAAAAAAAGTTTTAAAAACTGACGTTTTTTCGGAAGCAGTGATTTTAATAATGCTTAAAGTGAAACAATAAAAGTGTAATATCCCTTTAAATTTCATACCTGGGGGGTGTCTATAGTATGCCTGTAAAGGGGCACATGTTTCCCATGTTTAGAGCAGTCTGACAGCAAAATGTTAAAGAAATTTTTAGAATTTTAAAGAAAAAAAGTCATTTAAAACTACTCGCGGCTATTAATGAATTGCCGGTCCGGCAATACACATAAAAGTTCACTGATAAAAAAGGCATGGGAATTCCCCACAGGGGAAACCCGAACCAAAATTAGAAAAAAAAATGACGTGGGGGTCCCCCTAAACTCCATACCAGGCCCTTCAGGCCCTTCTTCTGGTTCTTCCCCTGGTGTTCCCGTCCTGCATCTTCATCCACGGCGTCTTCTTCTTCCCTTCTTCTCCTCGGGCCGCTCCGCATCCATGATGGCATGGAGGGAGGATCCTGCTGTGTGACACTTCTCCTCTTCTGACGGTTCTTAAACAATAACGGTGACCCTGCCCCCCTCTGATGTCATGAGGAATGCCACAGGGAAGTCCCCATCAAGTCCCCATGCGTCAGAGGGGGGCAGGGTCACCGAGTGGCCCCACCCCCCATTATTTAAGAACCATCAGAAGAGGAGAAGTGTCACACAGCGGGAGCCTCCCTCCATACCATCATGGATGCGGAGCGGCCCGAGGAGAAGAAGGGAAGAAGATGCCATAGATGTAGATGCAGGACGGGAACACTGGAGGAAGAACCAGAAGAAACAGAAGAAGAAGAAGATGGAGGAAGAAACCGAAGGAAGATAGAAGATAGAAGATAGAAGAAAGAAGATAGAAGATAGAAGAAAGAAGAAGAATTTAGATAAAGGAATTGTCAAAAACTGTCTCTTGTCATTTTTAACATTTTTGACAGTTTTTTTGTGAAATGGTAGTACCCCCTTACCATCTCACACAGGGGGAGGGCCGGGATCTGGGGGTCCCCTTGTTAAAGGGTGCTTCCAGATTCCGATAAGCCCCCCATCTGCAGACCCCCACAACCACCGGGCAAGGGTTGTGGGGATGAGGCTCTTGTCCCCATCAACATGGGGACAAGGTGTTTTGGGGGGCTACCCCAAAGCACCCTCCCAATGTTGAGGGCATGTGGCCTGGTACGGTTCAGAAGGGGGGGGCGCTCTCTCGTCCCCCCTCTTTTCCTGCGGCCTGCCAGGTTGCGTGCTCGGATAAGGGTCTGGTATGGATTTTTGGGGGGACTCCACGCCATTTTTTTAAAAATTTTGGTGCGGGGTTTCCCTTAAAATCCATACCAGACCTGAAGGGCCTGGTATGGAATTTAGGGGGACCCCACGTAATTTTTTTTTAAATTTTGGTTCGGGGTTCCCCTGGGGGGAATTCCCATGCCGTTTTTATCAGTGAACTTTTATGTGTATTGTCGGACCGGCAATTCATTAATAGCCGCGAGTAGTTTTAAATGACTTTTTTTCCTTCAAAATGTCATTTTGCTGTCAGACTGTTCTAAACACGGCCATTTACTGCCATTTTAGCGGCGCTTTTTGGCCACTAGTCGGGTGCTTTTAACCGCCACTAGCGGCCGAAGTAAGGGCTAAATGCACCAGAAAAGTGCCGCTGTCTAATCGCTTTTCAGGTGCTTCAGCAGTGCTGTCCATTTATTTCAATAGCAGGGGTGGTGGAGGAGCGGTGTATACACCTCCACTGCCCCAAAAATGCTGCTTGCAGGACTTTTTCTAATGTCCTGCAAGCACACCACCCCAGTGTGAAAGCACTCTTGCTCTCACACTGGGACTGCAGGGAAGGCTTTTTCAGGTGCTTTACAGGTGCTATTTTTATCTCTAAAGCACCTGGAAAAATATCCCAGTGTGAAAGGGGTCTAACTAAGTTGCAGAGGATATGCATGTACTGTTTTGCACTCTACAAACAAGCATGATACTAGTGTTATCTCTGGTAGAAAACAGCAAATGACTGGGAAATCCATTTTAAATTCTTGAATTAGGGATATCTGCAGATGTCAAGAGGAGTTCCCCTCTTGTCTGTTTATGTTTGAGTATGACTACCCCTCGAAACCCCCATAGAATGTATACATTTTCCTCCTGCATGTACATGTTTGAGAATATTGCTATACATTTTGGTCTAAATGCATGAAGACGGACTATTTATTATTTCTCTATATCTGATTGCACAGTTGCTTTAGAACTTAGGATAATAGTTTTAAAATCACAGGTGTCACACTCAGATCTTATATGCAGGATAAAAATAACATCTCCTCTTTCACCAGGCCCCATTGGAGACATATGGGTTGCTAGGTTCATAGTCATACCCTTGCTTTCATGTGTTTAGTTGCATTTTACATACACCTCATTTTGCACTCACCTTTTTTAGTGACTGTTAAATTGAAGTGGTTCTAAAGGCAGAAGGTTTTCTTTATCTTAAAGCACTTGTTAACCTAAATAAAAAAAAAAAAAGATCCTGTTCCCTTAAAGCATATTATACAGCACAGTGCTTGTGCTATGTAATTTGACCCCCTGTAACACCTAAAAAACCTGGCTGATCCTGCTTGGCTATACCCTCCCCCTGTAAGCTGACCACGGTTTATCATGGCTGCTGAGCCCTGACACAGTGGTCAGTCTATGTGGCTCCGTCATCCGCAGCTCTCCTGTGCTCTTCTCCAAGCTCTCCCCCCTCCCTGCCTGTCTGCTCCTGTGTCAGTGCCTACCCCCTCCCATCTTGCTGCTGACATTTCAGTTAATGTTTTATCCCATCCTGCCTGTTGAATAATCCTAGGTGTCACACTCAGATCTTATATGCAGGATAAAAATAACATCTCCTCTTTCACCAGGCCCCATTGGAGACATATGGGTTGCTAGGTTCATAGTCATACCCTTGCTTTCATGTGTTTAGTGTCTGTGTTTTATAAACATATGCTGTTCTTTACCAGTTCTCAAAGCGACGGTCGCCGCTAACGTGACCCGCTGGCTCTCTCCTTCTGTCCTCCTCCCCTCCCGATTGATGTCAGTGGGGAATTCTCAGCCCCGCTCACTTTAGCTGTCAGACGGGGAGAGGAGAGAGCCTGCGGGTCACGTGAGTGGCAATTGATGCTCTGAGAACTGGTAAAGAACAGCTTATTTTTATAAAACACAGGCACAGGGGCCCATAGGAGTATTAAACAGGCAGGATGGTATAAACAGCATAAAGTGGCTAAAGTGACAACCATTTTGATGCATTCTATGCATTAAGATATAAAACCTTCTGTGTGCAGCAGCCCCCCTTATACTTACCTGAGCCCCATCTCGATCCAGCGATGTTGCACGAGAGCCTCAGCTATCCAGGACTCTCCTTCCTCATTGGTTGAGACAGCAGCGGACATCATTGGCTCCCACTGTTGTCAGTCAAAGCCAGTGAGCCAATGAGGGGAGTGAGGGGATGGGGCTGTCCTGGGGTTCCCTGTCTGAATGGACACACAGAGCAGCGGCTTGACTCGAGTGCCCTCATAGCAAGCTGCTTGCAGTGGGGGCACTCGGCAGAGGGGAGGAGCCAGGAGCGCTGGCGAGGTACCCGAGTAGAGGAGGATCTGGGCTGCTCTGTGCAAAACCATTGCACAGGGCAGGTACAGTTGTGCTCTTAAGTTTACATACTCTGGCAGAATTTATGATTTCTTGGCCATTTTTCAGAGAATATGAATGATACCACAAAAACTTTTCTTTCACTCATGGTTAGTGTTTGGCTGAAGCCATTTATTATCAATCAACCATGTTTACTCTTTTTAATTTATAATCACAACAGAAACTACCCAAATGACCATGATCAACAGTTTACAAACCCTGGTGATTTTGGCCTGATAACATGCACACAAGTTGACACAAAGGGGTTTGAATGGCTATTAAATGTAACCATCCTCACCTATATAAAAAGTCACTCATTGACCTGTATAACAGGTCAATGAGTTTCTGGACCCCTGACAGTCCCTTGCATCTTTGCTGCTGCACTGACGTTTTTGGATTCTGAGTCATGGGGAAAGCAAAAGAATTGTCAAAGGATCTGCAGGAAAAGGTAGGTGAACTCTATAAAACAAGAAAGAGATGTAAAAAAATATCCAAGGAATTGAGAATGCCAATCAGCAGTGTTCAAACTAATCAAGAAGTGGAAAATGAGGGATTATGTTGAAACCAAACCACGGTCAGGTAGACCAACTAAAATTTTGGCCACAACTGCCAGGAAAATGATTCAGGATGCAAAGAAAAACCCACAAATAACTTCCAGTGAAATACAGGACCCTCTGAAAATATGGTGTGGCTGTTTCAAGATGCACAATAAAGAGGAACTTGAAAAAAGATGGGCTGCATGGTCGAGTCGCCAGAAGAAAGCCATTACAACGCAAATGCCACAAAGGATCCTGCTTACATTACTCCAAACAGCACAGAGACAAGCCTCAAACCTTCTAGCACAAAGTCATTTGGAGTGATGAGACCAAAATTGAGCTTTTTGGCCACAACCATAAACGCTTCATTTGGAGATGAGTCAACAAGGCCTATGATGAAAGGTACGCCAATTCTACTGTGAAACAGGGAGGTTGATCGCTGATGTTTTTGGGATGTGTGAGCTACAAAACCACATGAAATTTTGTCAAAATTGATGGCAAGAGGTGGAGGAACATTTGCATTCATCAGCCAGGAAGCTGCGCAGGGGACGTACTTGAACATTCCAACATGACAATGATCCAAAACACAAGGCCAAGTCGACCTATCATTGGCTACAGTAGAATAAAGTGAAGGTTCTGGAGTGGTCTCCTGACCTCAATATCATTGAGCCACTCTGGGGAGATCTCAAACATGCAGTTCATGCAAGACAGCCCAATAATTTACAGGAACTGGAGGCTTTTTGCCAAAAGGAATGGGCAGCTTTACCATCTGAGAAGATAAAGATCCTCATCCACAAATACCACAAAATACTTCAGGCTGTCATTGATGTTAAAGGGGGCAATAAACAGTATGAAAAACTGGGGTATGTAAACTTTTGATCAGGGTCATTTGGGTAGTTTCTATTATGATTATGATTTAAAAAGAGTAATACAGTTGAATAATAATAAATGGCTTCAGCCAAACACTAACCATGAATGAAATAAAAATGTTTGTGTTATTATTCATAGTCTCTGAAAAATGGCCAAGAAATCAGGTTGTAAACTTATGAGCACAACTGTATGTATAACATATTTGTTACTTTTAAACAAAAAAAAAAACAAGAATTTAATATCACTTTAAATCAGTTTGATGTATACATCAAAATCAAGTCCCATTACAACTTTTGCAATTTAAATGATAAATGATTGCTATTTTTTAGCTCAGATAAATAGAAATACAGTATATCTAACCAATTCATGATGTGTAAAAGTCAGTTTTATATGATTTCTCTCATTATCCGCTCAAAAATCTGATGATTTAATTTAGAAAATGTAGAATATAATACAGTATATCTTCAATATGATGTTTTAAAGAATTATCTATCGGCCAGGGGGGCACTGTGTTTCCAGCTGCTGGGAGCAATATATGTTTTTTCTTGTGCACTGATATAATTCATAACATTTTAGAAAAAATTATACTGCACTTAAAGGTTCAGCTTTAAAAAAAAAAAAAAATCAAACATGTCATATTTACCTGCTCTGTGCAATGGTTTTGCACAGAGAAGCCCAGATATTCCTCTTCCCAGGTCCTCCACCAGCGCTTCTGGCCCCTTTCCCTTGACAATTACCCCCAGAGCAATCAGCTTTTTTGGGGGGCACTTGTGTGCATGCTCACTTCCAAGCCAATTTTGTGCATCTATGAGACACACAGGGTATGGTACAGCGCCACCCCTGCTTCTTCCTCATTGGTTGAGACACAGCAGCTGTCAACCACTAAGACCTGGGAAAGCTTCTGCTCTCGTTCACATTGCTGGATCAGGGCTAAGGTGAGTATGAGTTGAGTTGCATCTTGATATAGCACGGTCATGATGCGCTTACAAACACAAACACATATACATACTAGGGCCAATTTTATAGACAGGATCTGATTAACCTACCAGCATTTCTTTGGAGTGTGGGAGGAACCCATGCAGTCACAGGGAGAACATGCAAACTCCAGGCAGATGGTGTCATGGTCTGGATTTGAACCAGCAACCCTATTGTTGCTAGGTGAGGGTGCTAACCACTACACCACTGTGCTGCCCTTATAATGAGTGCTAACCACTACACCACTGTGCTGCCCTTATATAGTATAGAATGCATGAAGGTTAAAAACCTGCAAGTGATATTAAAGTCTTGTTTTTTTGTTTAAAAATAACAAACATGTTATACTTACCTGCTCTGTATAGTGGTTTTGCATTGAGCAGCCCAGATCCTCCTCTTCTCTGGTCCCTCCTTGGCGCTCCTGGCTCCTCCATCCTGCCGAGTGCTCCCTCTCCTCATTGGCTCACTGACTTTGATTGACAGCAATGGGTGCAAATGGCGCCTGCTGCTGTCTCAGCCAATGATGAGGGTGAGTGGACAGTCAAGGCTCTTGTACAACATTGCTGGATCGAGATGGGGCTCAGGTAAGTATTAGGGGGGCTGTTTTTTTACCTTAATGCATAGAATGCAATACGATACAAAAACCTTCTGCCTTTGGAACCACTTACAGCCTTTAGAACCACTTCAATAATTTAAAATTATCAAGGTTATCAGTGGTTTAATAAATTAATACATTTCTTGATTACTCTGATTACTCTCACTTGCAATTGTGTGCAGAAATAGTGGAACATTTTTAAAAAACAGTCTGATTATGTTAACTTTACTTTAAATGTAACATGTGTTGTCCTAATTGAGTTCCATTATCCAAAAGAAAGAAATAGTACCTGGCAGCACTATACAACAGATGTACAATAATAAGGATTTGTAGTGTAGAAGTCGTTTTCATATATTTAGCATAGAGAGAAAGTTGAGCTAAAGCAACACGACACCACAAAAGTTGTTTTCTCTGAAAAGTGTACATTTTATGGTCCTAATTTTTTTAAACTGTTATCATCATTTAAGGGACCATTAATGTCCATGTATGGCTTCATGCATGTACTTTCATCGTTAGCCACAGAGAAATGAGAGGCAGCTGGAAACTAGGCACTGAGGTATAATGCTTCTCGGTTCTAATTAAATGCCATTGATTCTTTATGTTTGAATTATTGCAAAAGAAAATGTTATATATCTTTTTAGGCATGAAACACATTCTTATTTTACAAGATTAATCTCCAAAAAGTGTTAATATTGCAAATAACCCATGCTCACTGCAGTGACTATTAACTGACTAACTTGCAGTTTAGTCTTTCAGAATAAATCACTTCCAAAAGTATCCAGTGGATATTCTGCTCGGTCCGATGACATCATGAGTCCTTATTCTTTTTAGCAGTGGGTGAATCTTATTGCCCCACTGAATGTTGGCCATGTGAAGTATGTATATTTGGCCTGGGCTCAGGGGAAGTAGATTGAATGACATCCAGTGGTAGACATGTGTAGTTTATTTCTTTCCAAATTAAAATTCTGACAAATTTTTCATTTTTTGGAAATTCGGATGTATCCTAATTTCTGAATTACAATAGTACCACATTTAAATGAATCTGAAATTACAAAAGTTTCATTTAAAGTTGAATTTGAATTGTTTTCAAATAGTTTTCGAATTATTTTCAAATAGTTTTTGAATTCAAATAGTTTTTGAATTTGAAAAATTTTCGAATTCAAATAGTTTATAAATTCGAATTCGAATAGCTTTCAAATTTCCAAAGAGGATAAAATAGAATAGAAAATAAAGGAATAGAATAGAAAGAAAAATAATAGACTAGAAAATAATATAACAGAAAATAAAAGAATAGAATATACTAGCGTAAAACAGAACAAAATAGAATAGACTAGAATATAATAGAAACAAATAGAATAGAATAACATAGAATATAGCCATGTTCTGAAATTCAAATTTCAATTAGAATACATTTGAATTTAAATATATAAGAAAAAAATAGAATAGAAAAGAATAGAATAGAAAAAAGAATAGAATAGAATAGACTATAATAGAATTGAAAAGAATAGAATAAAAATAGAATAGAAAGAATATAACCATTTCCAAAAATTCTAATAGAATCAATTTGAATTTCAATAAAATAGAAAAGAATAGGGGTGTGGCCTGAACGGAGACCGAGATGGCAGCATAAGCTGATAGCTCCTGTGACCCGGAGACTGAATCTTGCCTCAAGGGGAGCCTACACCCCAATACCACTATGAGCAGATCCACCCGGAGCTCTTCTGCATCCCGAGCTGCCATGGCTTTAGGTACACAATTGAGCAGAAACATCCCGGAGCTATTCCGGTCCCAGCGGCTGTCTGCACACGTGGCATTGCAGGCCCAGACCCCGAACTCGCCTAGCACGGTGTCTGACACACAGATGATGGGAGGAACAATCGCTAGCCTTGGACGGACGCAGCCACCGAGCCTGTTCGACCTTGAGAAACTGGCCTCAGATATTCAAAGCACCATTACGGCCGCTATCGCAGACTTCAGATCAAATATTCAAGTGGTAGGCCATCACATTGTTAGTGTGGAGTTAGTGTGGAGCAAACCACTCAGACTGATGCGGACGCCATTCGTCAGGTGCAATCCACCTATGACTCTCAACTTTCCCAACTATTCGACCTACACAGGCATGTGGAAGACCTTGACAACCAAGGCCGTAGACATAACATCAGAGTGCTGGGGGTCCCTGAGAGCATTGATCCGGCATCACTGCAGCAGACCATCTGCCCAATATTTAATGATTTAATTGACCATCCCGCAGACTTTACTAATGACATGGAAAGGGCCCATCATGCTCTATGCCCCCAACCCTGTGAGAACGAACCACCCAGAGATATTATATGTTGTGTGGTTAACTTTCTTCTCAAAGAGGAAATCCTCCGCAAAGAAAGGGAAAGGGGCCGCATTCTTTACAATGGTGCTTAAGTGAAGCTATTTCAGGATCTCAGATAACGCTCTAAAATAGCTCTGCTCCCCCTATTAGATGCTCTTCACGCCCGAAACATTCAATATTGTTGGAAATTCCCCTTTGGACTATCCGCATCCACCAGGGGTTGCTCTGCCTTTCTGCGCACGCCAGAAGACTTGCAAGGCTTCTGCGACCAGTTCGATCTCCCACGCATTGAGCTTCTGAACTGGTACACACTCTATTTTCCCTCAGAACCATGGCTCCCAGTCTCTCTCAACCCGTCGCCAAAGGCTCCATGCCAGAGACCTCACAGACACAGAACGGATCTGGCATCTCCCGCTCATCACGCCGCGACCTCTACCAACGCAGCCCGTGCTCTCCACCCCCACCTTCTGCGAGACGGGACCGAATGGAGGCCTGACATGTCCCGCTTCAGCCATGAACCCGCCTCACCTTTCATCCTCAAGCAGCAGGAGCCTCAATATAGCGCCCAGATGGAGACTAAGAAAATTCTCTGCGGGATCATACACTCTGCCCTGATGCGCTTGGCTATAGTAACCTTCTCCTAAAAGGAAGCCCGCAGACCTGCTACCACTGACTGCAATTGGCTTCGAAGCCGGAGAGCCTACCCGGTGTGAGGTAACATTATCCCCTTTATACCCACACCAAAGAGGCAGGTATACCTGTGTGTGATCTGCAGCTCTGCTCCTCTACCTATGTGACCTCTCCGCTCACACCGGCAATCACACCGGCTCCAGGCTCTCTCTTCTTTGTTTTATATTTTGATCATGGCTTGTTTACACCTTTGAGTAAGACGATTAAACCAGTGATCCGGACGGACATCCAGGTCCCCATCCCAGCAGGAACATCTCATCTCTGCAGACCATATCCACACTGTCACCCATTATATGGCAGTCTAAGCATTTTTGACTCACCACTCATGGCTTGTGAGTCCACCATTGCTGGTAAGTGTACCCCATCTTTTTCATTGTTTGAGATCACCATTGGGAAGAATATCATTTGATCATGTTTTTACCACTTTGGGCAGTTTGAGAAATATATGAGAGATTTGGGATCATTACCATCAATATTTCTATGAACTCTTCTTGGTGTTAGCAACACGGACTTTTCATTCATTTTGAACATTTTTTCTGATGTTAATAACACTGATTTTCTTTGCACAATTTCACATTTATTGCTTGTCCACATTTTTATGTGAGAGTGATTTATTTGCTACAATAATGGTTACATATTTTCTTTAATCCACACTTGTTTCTTCGGTGTGTTTTCATATTTATATATGATGTTGCATCTCGTTTATATAATGGTTATATACTCATTTTAACCTAATTGGATAAATGTTTTCATTATTATTGGTGCATTTTCACATTTGTATATGAGGTTACACGTTTTACCTTGTAGGTGATTAGTGCGATTTGGGACTCCTGTTCAGTCGCACAGTGCTGATTAGTTATATTTTAATATACATTCACCTTTGAAATTTGGGTGTTATTCTTAGGTTGCCTCTATTGTCTTTAGGCACTTGCACATTATTTTTCATATATTTTAGCGCTACACTTTTGCTTTATATTTTTGCACAATTTGTCTGATTGTCGTGTTGGCTGCTCTTGACCTTTGGGATTGGCGTGGTACTATTACCCTATTAACTCAATACTTTAATGAAAACTCAAGTCCAGAAATGTCTCCAGTCGCCCTTTGGGAAGTGCATAAATGCATGATTCCAGGCGAACTGCTAACCCTAGCTGCAAATGCCAAGAGATTGCACCAAGAGACTATTAATGCCCTATTTAAATCAATCCAATCCCTTGAAACAACCCACAAACAGACACAAGCACAATCCACCTTGCAGGACTTGGTCTATACCTGCTCCCTCCTTTTAGAAGAGCTAGACAAATGCACTAAAAGATTATATATTCTTGACCAGAGGATCTTCTATGAGCATGGCAACAAGTACGGTCGCTTTTTGGTGCACACAGTTCAATCCTCCAAAATGACCTCCACTATTCATCATATACGCAACCCTAGGGGAACTCTTCTGGTCAAAAATGAAGATATCGCTAAAGAATTAGAGAGTTTTTATTCAAAGCTATACAACCTACACTCCAAACACACGACCCCGAAACACGCACCAAACTCATCAAAGATTTCTTCTTCCAGTATAGCCCGAAGCCAATACCCCCCCAACAAACACTTGATCTTGAAAGTTATTTATAAGCAATAGAACTGGAGGCGGCCATCAAACAAATGAAAACAGGCAAAATCCCAGGGCCGGACGGTTTCACCCTCCAGTACTACAGATCCTTTGCTGATGTCCTCTCCCCCAAACTCTTAGTTACCTTTAACGCCTTGTATGCCCCCTAGATTAGATCGGATAGAATGATAACAGCTCACATTGCCATGATACTCAAAGAAGGTAAAGACCCCTCATTAGTCGTAAACTACAGACCAATATCCCTGTTAAATGTAGACATCAAATTATATGCAAATATTCTGGCTAATAGACTACTCCCCCTACTGCCCGACCTCATTTCCCTAGATCAAGTAGGTTTTGTCCCTGGCAGGGAAGCCACAGACAACACCATAAGCACGTTAAACCTGCACCATTGTCTCACGTCTTCCAAAACACAAGGATTTCTCCTTTCACTTGATGCTGAGAAGGCGTTCGACAGGGTGGCCAGGGACTACATGCGTAAAGCTCTCCTGGCTATTGGTCTCGAGAGCCACATGCTCTCATCCATAATGGTCCTGTACTCCGGACCCTCCGCCGCAGTGAGAGTCAATGGCCATCTGTCAGCACACGTCAGGGATGCCCACTTTCACCGCTGATATATATCCTAACTCTAGAACCCTTCCTTAACAAGCTAAGACACAACCCAGACAACCAAGGAGTGACCGTGCAGGGGAGAGAGTTCAAGTTCACGGCTTTTGTTGACGACATTTTACTCTCCTTAAAATCGCCCCGTATTTCCCTACCGAACCTCCTTAAAGATATAGATCTCTTTGGTAAAATACCCAATCTCAAAATTAACTATACAAAATCACAAGCTTTAAACATCACCCTCCCTCCCCAGGAAATGGCCCACTGTCAAGAATCCTTCCCATTCCACTGGGAAAAGAACGCAATCACTTACTCGGTATCCAGATTCCAGCGCGCCTTTCAGACCTCTACCTAACGAACCTTCACACTGCCCTGCTCAGGACCCAAAAACACCTTAAGGATTGGATGGGCCTGAATGTGTTATGGTTTTGTTGTTCAGCCCTGATTAAGATAATCATTCTACCATGTTTGCTATACCTGATACAAGCCATTCTGATAGCTTTGCCAGCAAGCTTTTTCTCAACCTACCGGGAGGCCTGTTCTGCCTTTCTGTGGAGGGACTCTCCCCCACGCATCAAATATTCCAGCCTCACATTACCCAAATCCAAAGGCGGTATTGGACTACCAGACTTACATAAATATTACATTGCTTGCCACCTTACAAGGATCTAAACAAAAACAAGGTGCCTCTAAATGCAGAAGTTTACATATTTTAATATCCCCAACGGGACAAAAAACACTTACAGGATGGGATGATAAAAACGGCACATCATAGAAATATGTAGATGGATGCGGTATGTAGCATTGGAAGGGGTCACGGCAGGAGGAAGTCCTCAGGCTTGTTGGTATGTAAACATCACGGATCCAGTGTCAGTCAGCAGCAAAGTGTCCTGGACGCTGAAGCGCCGGTGGAACTGACGTTGTCCGAGGAGAGGAGGAAAAAACCTGGAAGTGATTTCAGTCAGGAGAGACAGCAAACCAGCCTGGACCGCAGCGCAGGGCGGATGTGGTCATAAAAGAGGGACGCGTTTCGGAACGCAAACTGGTTCCTTTATCAACCTATGACCATCAGGGTGACTGTGCACAATATATATTGACAATGGGTAGCATCCGTGATGTTTACATACCAACAAGCCTGAGGACTTCCTCCTGCCATGACCCCTTCCAATGCTACATACCGCATCCATCTACATATTTCTATGATGTGCCGTTTTTATCATCCCATCCTGTAAGTGTTTTTAGTCCCATTGGGGATATTAAAATATGTAAACTTCTGCACTTAGAGGCACCTTGTTTTTGTTTATGTCTTCATAGAAATTGCTTCTTTCTATCAGCTGCTGCCATAAGTGTTGAAGAATTCTCCACATTTCTGCCACCACCACTATTGTTGAACTTTTTTAGAGACATTGTTTTACTCTGAAGCCCTGAGCGCCCTTGCCATCCTCCTGTTTACTGTACCTTACAAGGATCGCAGATTGGAATATCCATGCCTTTAAAACGTTGTGGATATGTCTTGAAAATGCCTTTTCGTCTGGACCCTTGCACCTTCTCCCTTGGTTACCCCAAAAACACTGGCCACAAACGCTCTCGACACACCCTTTCATTTACCTGGCTCTTGTGGCATTCAGAAAGACATCAGCTAGTGGGACATTCACCCCTATTCCAGCTCCCTTAACTACGTTAAGAGGGAATCCTGATTTTCCCCAGGCGGCTCTAACAACTTTTTGCAATGGGACTGGCCACTTGAGGATGTACTAGCCCTCCAGTTCTACAGATGAGAAACCCATTCCCTTAGGCTTAGACCGATCACTAAAATGGCCTTGTTCTCCTTCTGGACCTACAGTCAAATCCGCCATTTCCTTGCAACCCATACCTGTCAAACGAATTCGACGGGACAACTAACGCCCAATGAATCTCTCTGCCACTGCAAAACACCACAAAGACATCTTATTTCTCTCCTACACACCCTTCTCTCAGAATCTTCGATTCTGACCCTAGCTCCCTCACAAATATTATGGAACAGAGACTTACAAACCCTAACAAATGAGGAATGGACCACGGTCTATGATTACACACATAAGGGCTTGCTAAATGTCGCTATCTAAGAAAACGGATACAAGGTGGTCACCAGGTGGTACAGGACCCCCTCACATCTCCACAAATTCTCACCCAACGTCCCCAATACCTGCTGGAGATGCGGATCAGAGATAGGCACAATGCTCTGTGTGTGGTGGGACTGCGAGAACCTCCAACCCCTTTGGAAAGAGGGCTAATCACACATATCACCACATTCAATCTCGATTACACCCCAGCCTAGTTCCTCCTACACCACACATCCCTCTCCAAGAAGAATTATTACAAATCCTTAGCCATGCATATGGTAAATGCAGCCAGACGTTGCATCCCCAAACACTGGCGCTTCACCTGCACTCCAACGATCAGGGAATGGTTTGCAAGAATTTCTAAAATAAAGGATATGGAGGAATTGATCCATATTTCGCAAGATAGAATGCATAAATTTCCATTCATATGGGCTTGCTGGATTCATTTCACAACTACCGATAGATATATCGCCAGTATGTCTTTTAAGGCTGATCTGTGAAATTCACAACGTAGTATGGACTGCCTTAGTGATTGGGGATGGGTGCGGACCCACTCCTGGCTCCTGACTCCCTGATAACTATCCCCTATCTACAGTGGAACCTCGAATTATGAGCATAATCCATTCCAGGAGTATGCTCGTGATCCAAAGTATAGAGGCGGAGGGGCGCCAGAGAGCCTCGGAAACGGCTGAAAAGGGGCAAAGACACTTCGGCAGCCCTTGGCAAACCTCGGACAGACTTCCTACCCAAGATTTGCGAGGTCAGTCAAAGTGTCCTCTGGCTTTTCCGTGCATTTCTGAACGGCGCCGATCGGCTGCAATCAGCGATGTTCGGCTCTGCTCGGGTCTGGAGCCCCCCCACCTCAGGCCAAAAGCGGAACTGCACACCGCTTTGGCCTGAATCGTGCTCATTTTGCAAGACAACACTCGCAAACTGAGTTACGATTTTTAAAAATACAGTGCTCGTATTGCGAAACACTCATTAATCGCATTACTCGCAATTCGAGGTTCAATGGTACTTTGCCCCCCCGACACCCCCCTCTCCCTCTCTTCTCAATACCCATTTCTTACTTTCTCTTCCCACCATAGGCTTCACCCCCCATTCTCCCTCCTCTTCACTCTTCACTTACTCTCATTCTTTCTACACTTCTGGGTGTTTTTTTCTTTTTTTCTCTCTTTTTCTCCCCCATATATGTCAGATGAACATGGACACTGAGACTTAATGGTAGACACTTCTCCTTGGATACCGCATATGCCTTAATGGGAAACACTATATCCCAGACCTTGATCGGGAACAACTTCATAATCCCTCTCCTCCCCTTTAATATGTTGGGGGAGGATCTGGGGGGAGGTCAAAGGTGAAAATGTGACCCTCCACCCTACGACACGAACTCCCACTATTATTATTCGTTCCTGGTCATCTCATCTTAAGCTGTACTTCCATATTGTTCCTTTAAATGGTATTGTTATATTGTCCTAGTTATATGCTGTCATGTAAAAACTGTTTTGCTCTGTATGTTTATCCTTTTCTTTATACTGCATAAAATCTTTATGGAAAAAAAAGAATAGAAAAGAATAGATTAGAATAGAATATAAATTAACAGAACAGCATAGAAAAAAACAGAATAGAATAAAAAATAATAAAATAGAATAGGATAAACAAATACAAAAAAAAGTATAACTAAAAAAAACTACATATTTATATAGTACATAGTAGGTGAGGTTGAAAAAAGACACAAGTCCATCAAGTCCAACCTAGGTGTGTGATTATATGTCAGTAAATATGTCACTAGAATAGAATAGATTAGAATAGAAAGAATATAACCATTTCCCAAAATTCAAATATAATCAATTTGAATTTGAATAGAATTGAAAATAATAGATTAGAATGGGAAGGTGGTTATATTTATTCTATTCTGTTTTTTTTCTATACTATTGTGTTATTTTCTATTCTATTCTACTCTCTTCTTTTCTATTCTATTCAAATTCCAACTGATTCTATTTGAATTTTGGAAAATGGTTATAATATTTCTATTCTATTCTACTGTTTTTTTAATTCTATTCTTTTCTATTTTATTCTAATTTCAGAAGAAACAAGGTAATATTCTTTCTATTTTATTCTATTTTTATTCTATTCTGATCCTTTCTATTCTATTCAATTCCATTATATTCTGTTCTTTTATTTTCTATCTTATTTTGTTCTGTTTTATTCTATTAGTTTATATTCTTTTATTTTCTGTTATATTATTTTCTATTATTTTCTATTCTATTCTATTGTTTCTATTCTATTCCTTTATTTTCCATTCTATTTTATTCTCTTTCGAAATTGGAAAACCATTCAAATTAGAAAACTTTCAGAATATGAAAACTTTTCAAATCGATTTGAATTTGAATTTGAAAAGTTTGAATCGATTTGAAAACGAATGAACAAAACAAATTACAAAAATGAATTAAACAAATGAAACAAATTTGCTGGAGACTGGATTGAATGATAGTAGGAATGACACTAACTTTATGCAATATAGTATGTTGTTTAGTTCTGTATAAATATAAGTAGAGATAACATTGGGGGTATGTATAAATATATAAGTAGACATAAGATTTGGGTTTGCCGCTATCATTGGTTCAAGGGAAATCCTGAGAGTTCGAAATTTATGATCCAAATGAGAATTTTTTTTTTAAATATAATACACCTTTGGTCTATAGCCAGCAGGCTTGGAAATGTCATTTGGATAGGTCAGCCCCCTTACTAATAAAGGAGGCTCACATAGCAGTCATAGGGGGTTATTTACTAAAGGAAAATCCACTTTGCACTACAAGTGCACTTGAAAGTGCACTGAAAGTGCACTTGGAAGTGCAGTCGCTGTAGATCTGAGGGGGACATGCAAGGAGAATAAAAAACAGCATTTTAGCTTGTACATGATTGGATGATAAAATCAGCAGAGCTTCCCCTCATTTCAGATCTACCCCTCAGATTTACAGCGACTGCACTTCCAAGTGCACTTTTAGTACACTTTCAAGTGCACTTGCGGTCCAAAGTGGATTTGCCTTTCATAAATAACCCCCATAGTGTCAGGGAATTGGAAGCTATTGTAGGGAAAGCAGAGGGAACTGCATACAGAGGGATTATGGTTAGTTAGGAAACTGTACTTTCATTCTGATTGACAGCTCCTTGGGAAATTAACCTCTTTGATGCCTTTTTGTTGTTGTTCTCATTACTGCCGGCTTTTTTTGTCGTTTGCTTTATTTGTGGTTGATTAGGTTAATGGCCACTTTTAGCTGCTTTTCCCTCCATTGCAAACTCTTTTTGGTGCTGCAAGGCTTCCCTTAAAAAAAAAAAAATTCTTTGTGTTTCAGGAAGTGGTATTTTGAGATTTTAATTTATTTTGTGGGTATATTGATTTTCATTTTATGATCATTTGGGCTTTTATTTCAGGGGTGGCATTTTGAGGGTTTAATTACTTTTTGATATTTTATTTAGATTTATGTTGATAATGTCTTTTTAAGTTTGGAGTATGTTAAAATGAACATTCACATGTAGCCAGCTGCTGCTGGGCTGCAGCAATATAGAGGCATTGTTTTAGTAGCATAGCAATGGGGGGGCAGGGGGCCAGGTGCCCCACATTGAGGGGAGGGGTGTCAGGCTGGTGCCGCTTATTCACTGGGGTGTCTAATTTAGCGGACAAGACCAGCATCATATCACAGACAATCCGAGTCCTGTCACCCTGGTCCACCACAATTATCTCAATAAAGTTATTTGGAAAAAAAACCTGCCTTTAGCCGCGCCCCCTCATGGTGGTTGGGTGACGTATAGCTTGAGGCGATTGTTTACATTTGAATATGTCGGAGGGCATGGGGAAAGCCATCCGTGCGGGAGATCTGAACTGAAAGAAACAGACTGACAGGAGGAGCAGAGTGTACTGGGCTGGAGGAGGGGGGAGCACCGGCCGGGTGTATGACCACAGAGCCCGACCCTGCATGGTGAGTGTGAGAATATTGAGTGTGTTATGGGGGATTATAGAGGATGTGGGGGGAATAGGGGCAGATTATTGAAGATGGATTCTTGAAGATGGGGGTTGTAGAGAATTCCGGGTGTGGGACAGAGTGTGGGTGATTTTACATTTTAAAGTTAGGGGTGGGGTGCCAGATATAGGATCCACCCCGGGTGCCAAATACTCTAGGTAATTGTTCTTCTTTCCCTCTACTGAGATACTAATCTTATGCTGCTTCATTTTCCTCCAGCCAGAAGGGGGAGAGCTAACGCCAAGCAAGCTCATAGACTTCTATGCACTGCATTGAGAACCCTGGGAGTAGTAGTTTTTTGAGATGGCAGCCATATAATAGGGCAAATGGACTCCTTATTTTACAGATCCCAATAGGTAGTTTTCAAACCCTTACTACTGGAGCAAGATGCTTAACCACTTGCCGACCAACCGCTGTCATTATACTGCGGCAGGTCGGCATGATCCTGCAAACCATTGTAGCTGTACGTCGGCTCCTTTAAGCGGGAAAGCAGATGCGGGCCAACTGCACTGCCATTGGCCAAACATGATCGAGGGCATGAGAAGCAGAACAGAGACGTGTGTGTTCAAACACACAAATCCCTGTTCTGTGAGGAGAGGAGAGGGAGATCGTTAGTTCCTAATAGCTAGAAACCACAATCTGTCACCTCCTATAATCAGGCCCCTCCCCCCAGAACACACACTAGGGAACACAGTTAACCCCTGGATCGCCCCCTAGTGTTAACCCCTTCCCTGCCAGTGACATTTATACAGTAATCAGTACAGTAATTGTCAATCGTCCCAAAAATGTGTCAAAAGTGTCCAATGTGTCCGTCATAATGTCGCAGTCCCAATAAAAATCACAAATCGCCACCTTTACTAGTAAAAATAAATAAATAAATAATAAAAATGCCATAAATCTATAGTCTATTTTGTAGACGCTATAACTTTTGCGCAAACCAATCAATATATGCTTATTGCGATTTATATTACCAAAAATATATAGAAGAATACATATCGGCCTAAACTGAGGAAAAAATTTGCTTTTTTAAAAAAAAAAATGGTGATATTTATTATAGCAAAAAGTACAAAATATTGTGTTTTTTCTCAAAATTGTTGCTCTTTTTTTGTTTATAGTGCAAAAAATAAAAACTGCAGAGATGATCAAATACCACTAAAAGAAAGCTATATTTGTGGGAAAAAAGGACATCAATTTAGTTTGGGTACAACATTGCACGACCGCGGAATTAAAACGATGCAGTGCCGTATCGCAAAAAAATGGCCTGGTCATTGAGCAGCCAAATCTTCCAGGGCTGACGTGGTTAAACCTTCACCTCTGACCACACCCACAATGATTTGCATCCTAAATCTCCACCTAATAAGCCCCCTAGAGAAATTATACTTTGTGACTTTCTGATTAACCTCCCTGGCGGTATGATTATTTCTGATTTTAGGTGCTGAAAGCGGTACAATTATTTTGCACAGAAATTTGGCGTTTTATATTGTAGGCCTGTAATTCTTAGGAATAGTTCACTTAAATCTGTCCAAACAAGAGTCTAGTAGACATCCCGGGTATGATAAAGTTTGAAAAACTAAATAAAAAGTTATAATATAATAAATAACTATAAATAATTAATACAAATAATAATATAATAATAATAAAAATTATATAATAATGTAATCAAATCAAAAACACTGAAATTTGCTCAGTTGCAGAATTTTAGCTTTTGTTACTTTTAGTGTTTGATGACGGATCTCCCCACAAATCACTATCGATCAATTCTGCGAGTGATTCTAATTTATTATCGCTTTTTTCTAGCTGCTCTAAAACCACTTTTGATGTAAAGGCACAGTTTTGGTTGCTATGGGCAATCTCCAGTTTCCTGGCAGAAAGAACAGTTTTATATATATAAAACTGCATGCAGGACACTGGGCAAACCACTAGGGACAAAGGGGATGTGTAGTTATTTGATACAGTACTGTAATCTGTAAGATTACAGTATGCTGTATCTATACTGTGTGTTTTACTTTTGAATTTACCGCCGAACTCCGTCCCCGTGCGTCGCACCGCTCACAGGGAACGGAGCTCGGCACTGTGAATCGAGCGAGACACAGCGGCTCGCCGATCACAGCGGGGAGACATCGCAGGATCCAGGGGACAAGGTAACTATACTCTTCCTGGATCCTGTGATGCAAGCCCGAGTCAGGCTCGGGGATACCGCTTTTGGTATAAAAAATCCAACCCGAGCCAGACTCGGGAATACCGCCAGGGGGTTTAAGGAAGACATTATGTTAGCAGCCAGGACTCTCAATCTTTATATTTTGAAGGGAACAATTTGCAAATTTTTCCAGACATCACCTGCTTGACAGTCATTGGAAAATGAAACAAGTTGCAACTGTGTTGGTTTCTACATGTAGCAGATACTGATGGGGTTTCCTTTCAAATTGATCATCCCTCATAATGTCACTATTAGGGATGAGCCGAACACCCCCCGGTTCGGTTCGCACCAGAACCTGCGAATGGACCGAAAGTTTGCACGAACGTTAGAACCCCATTGACGTCTATGGGACTCGAACGTTCGAAATCAAAAGTGCTCATTTTAAAGGCTAATTTGCATGGTATTGTCCTAAAAAGGGTTTGGGGACCCGGGTCCTACCCCAGGGGACATGTATCAATGCAAAAAAAACTTTTAAAAACGGCCGTTTTTTCGGGAGCAGTGATTTTAATAATGCTTAAAGTGAAAAAAAAAAGTGAAATATTCCTTTAAATATCGTACATGAGGGGTGTCTATAGTATGCCTGTAAAGTGACGCGTGTTTCCCGTGTTTAGAACAGTCCCTGCACCAAATTTCATTTTTAAAGGAAAAATCTCATTTAAAACTGCTTGCGGGTTTAATGTAATGTCGGGTCCTGGCAATATGGATGAAAATCAGTGAGACAAACGGCATGGGTACCCCCCAGTCCATTACCAGGCCCTTTGGGTCTTGTATGGATATTAAGGGGAACCACGCACCCAAATTAAAATAAGGAAAGGTGTGGGGCCACCAGGCCCTATATACTCTGACAGCAGTATACAGGCGGTGCAAACAAGACAGGGACTGTAGGTTTGTTGTTAAGTAGAATCTCTTTTTTAATTTTGAACAGGTACATTTTTAACGTGTTTAGCTCCAGCCAAAAAATCTTTTTTAAGCTTTTTGGAAAACATAGGGAAGGGTTATCACCCCTGTGACATTTGTTTTGCTGTCTTTCCTCCTCTTCAGAAGATTTCACCTCACTTTTTGTCCCAATGAAAAATGTTTTTTGAAAATTTGGGTTTTTTTGTGGAACAAGGATTGGAAAGCATCAGTGGAAAGGAGAAATGTTTTTTCCATATTAACTCTTACAGGACAGAATTTCCCTTCCTAGGGGTAGATTTCATCTCACTTCCTGTTGTCTCCTTCCGTTTGCAAGTAGGAGTCGTTTGTAAGTTAGTTGTTTGAAAGTAGGGTCCTGCCCTACTCAGCAGAAATTTGGGCCTTAGGTGTTGCTGTGGCCACAACACTGTAAGCCTTCACAGGGCCCTGCTGTGAAATATTAGATCAAGAATTGTAATTACATGCCCCTGTTGAACAGGAGCTGAAAAATTAGGCCTTAGGCACTGGTGCTGGTGCCACAACACTGCAACCCCTCACAGACACTCTAGTTGGAACGCAGGAACGAGCCCTGCTGCAAAGTATTGCATCAAAAATTGTAATTACACGCCCCTGTTAAACAGGGGCAGAAAAAATGGGACTTAGGCACTGGTGCTGGTGCCACAACACTGCAACCCCTCACAGACACTCTAGTTGGAATGCAGGAATGAGCCCTGTTGCAAAGTATTGCATCAAAAATTGTAATTACACGCCCCTGTTAAACAGGGGCAGAAAAAATGGGCCTTAGGCACTGGTGCTGGTGCCACAACACTGCAACCCCTCACAGACACTCTAGTTGGAATGCAGGAACGAGCCCTGCTGCAAAGTATTACATCAAAAATTGTAATTACACGCCCCTGTTAAACAGGGGCTGAAAAATTGTGCCTTAGGCACTGGTGGTGGCGCCCAGAACCAAAAATGTTCTTACAAGCTATCAGCGTGATGATTGAGGAGGAAGAGGATAATTACTCAGGGATAGTCACTCAGCATCAGCATAGGCAGTCTTTGAAGGGATCTGAGATTTCAAAAAAAATTATTCGGTTACATCAGCATCAGGTGCTTGGTAGCTGGTGGTGATCCAAGACTGATTCATTTTTATGAAGGTCAGTCGATAGACCGAGTCAGTGGACAGACGCACCCTGTGATCGGTTACCACGCCTCCAGCAGCACTGAATGTGCGTTCCGAAAGAACGCTGGATGCAGGACAGGCCAGTAGCTCAATTGCATACTGTGCAAGCTCTGGCCAGTGATCCATCCTCAAGACCCAGTAACCCAGAGGATTTTCGGTGGGAAAGGTGTCCAAGTCTGATCTTGCCCCTAGGTATTCCTGCACCATGTAAAACAGACGCTGCCAATGGTTGCTGGAACCGATCATACCTTGGGGCTGCGGACCAAAAAATTGTCTGAACGCATCGGTCAGACGGCCACCTTCTCCACCGCTCCTTCTTTGACTGACCGAAGCCACAGCAACACGTTGTCCAGAAACAGGAGTTTGTAACCTCCCAGTATCTGGGAACGCGTTGCACAGACCTTTCTGCAAGGCCTTCCGAAGATGTTTCATCCTCTGCTCCCTCTGCGATGGCAAGATAAGGTCCGCAACCTTACCCTTGTAACGTGGATCAAGGAGGGTTGCCAGCCAGTATTGGTCCTTCTCCTTGATACCACGAATACGAGGATCCTTACGCAGGCTTTGCAGGATCAGGGAGGCCATGCAGCGTAGGTTTGCTGAGGCATTCGGTCCGGAGTCCTCTGGGTCACTAAGGACGACATGGTCCGCAGCCACCTCCTCCCAGCCACGTACAAGTCCATGTGTTTCTTGGGACTGATCCCTTAAAGACTGCTGCTGATGCTGAGTGCCAGGCTCCACCTCCATACTGACACAATCTTCCTCCTCCTCCTCCTCCTCGTCCTCTTCCTGTGTGATCGGCGGGCACGCAGGAACACTGTCTGGATAAAGGGGGCCTTGAGAGCTAAGGAAGTCCTCCTCTTCCTGCCTCTGTTCTGCCTCAAGTGCCCTGTCCATTATTCCACGCAGCGTGTGCTCCAACTGGTGGACAAGGGGGACAGTGTCACTGATGCATGCACTGTCACTGCTCACCATCCTCGTGGCCTCCTCAAATGGTGACAGGACAGTGCATGCATCCCTGATCATGGCCCCCTGGCGTGGGAAAAAAAACCAAGCTCCCCTGACCCTGTCCTGGTGCCATAGTCGCACAGGTACTCATTGATGGCCCTCTGCTGCGTGTGCAGCCGCTGCAGCATGGCCAACGTTGAGTTCCACCTGGTGGGCATGTCACGGATTAGGCGGTTCTTGGGCAGGTTAAACTCCTTTTGGAGGTCCGTCAGCCGAGCACTGGCATTATATGACCGGCGGAAATGCACACAGACTTTCCTGGCCTGCCTCAGGACATCCTGTAAGCCCGGGTACCTGCCCAAGAACCGCTGCACCACCAAGTTAAGGACGTGAGCCAAACAGGGCACATGGGTCATTTGTCCCTATCGGAGGGCAGAGAGGAGGTTGGTGCCATTGTCGCAAACCACCATTCCTGCCTTAAGTTGGCGTGGCGTCAACCACCTCTGAACCTGCCCCTGCAGAGCTGACAGAACCTCTGCCCCAGTGTGGCTCCTGTCCCCCAAGCACACCAGCTCAAGCACCGCATGGCATCTTTTGGCCTGCGTACTTGCGTAGCCCCTTGAACGACTACGGAGCACCGCTGGTTCCGAGGAAGAGGCCATGGAGGAAGAAGGAGAGGAGGGGGTGGAGGAGAGAGGTGTGTCACAATCATTAGCATTTTGGAGGCGTGGTGGCGGAACAACCTCCAACACTACTGCACCTTGTCCTGCATCCTTCCCAGCTGCCAGCAGAGTCACCCAATGCGCCGTGAAACTTAGGTAACGTCCCTGTCCATGCCTGCTGGACCATGAGTCAGCGGTAATATGCACCTTACCGCTGACCGCCCTGTCCAGCGAGGCATGGAAATTACCTTCCACATGCTGGTAGAGAGCCGGAATCGCCTTCCGTGAGAAAAAGTGGCGTTTGGGTACCTGCCACTGAGGAACCGCACATTCCACAAACTCACGGAAGGGGGCAGAGTCTACCAACTGAAAAGGCAGCAGTTGAACTGCTAGCAATTTTGCCAAGCTAGCATTCAACTGCTGTGCATGTGGATGGCTGGGAGCAAACTTCTTTCGGCGGTGCAGCAGCTGGGGCAGGGAAATTTTCCTGGTACAATCTGACGTCGGTGTACCAAAAGCAGATTGCCCACAAGTACTTGGCTGTGACACACCTAATTCTACACCTTCATTCCTCTCAGTGCAGGTCTCAGAGAGAACTGAAGGTCTAGTGGGGTTGGAAATCTCAGCTGATGAGGAGCAAGGAGAGGTCCTCTTTGTTCTATGGTGTGGGTCTTTTAGATACGCTTCCCAACGAACTGCATGGCAGGTCAACATATGTCTGGTCAAGCATGTGGTACCCAAGCGGGAGATGTTTTGGCCACGTGAGATACGCTTGAGACATATGTTGCAAATAGCAGCGGTGCGATTTGATGCACTCGTCTTAAAAAAGGCCCACACCAAAGAACTTTTTGAATAACGCGCAGAGACTGCAGCGCCCTGCACATGTGGAGCTTTGGGGTGTGATGCAGTCAATGTGCTGCCCTTAGGCTGGCCCCTGGAGGGCATCCTACCTCGTTGGTGATGTGCCGCCTCCTCCTCCTCTCTCCTATCAGGCACCCACGTTGAGTCAGTGACCTCATCATCCCCTCCCTCCTCATCACTGGAGCAAACCTGGCAGTATGCTGCAGCAGGGGGAGCATGACTGCCAGATTGCTGTCCTTCTTGGGCACCCCCTCTGTCCGTGCTCATGTTACTGCCTTCATTGAGCTCAGTATCATCATCAGAGCCTTCCAAACGCTGGGCATCTTCCTGGAGCATGTACCCAACACTGTGGTCAAACAGTTCGAGGGACTCCTCAGGAGGACATGGTGGGGCTAGGGAAGGAGTCACTGATGACATTGAGCCGAGGGAAGAGGCCGCTGCTTTGCCAGACAAAGTACCCTGGGCATGGGTGAGAGAGGATGAGGATGGCTTGGTCATCCACTCCACCAAGTCTTCCGCATGTCGCGGCTCAACATGGCCAGCTGCCGAAAAAAGGCCAAGCGTGTCCCATGGCCACATGCTGATGGGGATGCACCGTCTCCACGACCAGCACTAGACACAGAACCTGCTTGCCCTCTCTTATTGGCTTGTGACTGTCTGCCTCTCCTTCTTGGCCTTCCAGACATACTAATGGCCTGTAGCTGCACTAAGCTGGGATATATATATATATATATATATATATATGTACTGATACTGCAGCTAGAAAAATCAACTGCCTGCCTGTAGTATGAGAACACCACCAACCTTCTACAGGTAGCTTTAGCTGAACAATGTGAGCAGGACGCACCCCACTAACTTGTAGGTTTAGCTGAACACTGTGAGCAGGACGCACTGCTCTAAATGTAAATAGTCTAGCTGCCTGACTGTGGTACTAATAGGATCAAAAGAACACCAGTAATTTTCTTCAGGTAGCTTTATATACTGTAACAAGACAAGCCTGCCTGTCAGTAGGAAGATAACAGGAACGGATCTAGCTGAACACTGTGAGCAGGACTCACTGCACTAAATGTAAATAGTCTAGCTGCCTGACTGTGGTACTAATAGGATCAAAAGAACACCAGTAATTTTCTTCAAAATACTGTAACAAGACAAGCCTGCCTGTCAGTAAGAAGATAACAGGAACGGATCTAGCTGAACACTGTGAGCAGGACGCACTGCACTAAATGTAAATAGTCTAGCTGCCTGACTGTGGTACTAATAGGATCAAAAGAACACCAGTAATTTTCTTCAGGTAGCTTTATATACTGTAAGAAGACAAGCCTGCCTGTCAGTAGGAAGTTAACAGGAACGGATCTAGCTGAACACTATGAGCAGGATGCACTGCACTAAATGTAAATAGTCTAGCTGCCTGACTGTGGTACCAATAGGATCAAAAGAACACCAGTAATTTTCCTCAGGTAGCTTTATATACTGTAACAAGACAAGCCTGCCTGTCAGTAGGAAGATAACAGGAACGGATCTAGCTGAACACTGTGAGCAGGACGCACTGCACTAAATGTAAATAGTCTAGCTGCCTGACTGTGGTACTAATAGGATCAAAAGAACACCAGTAATTTTCTTCAAAATACTGTAACAAGACAAGCCTGCCTGTCAGTAAGAAGATAACAGGAACGGATCTAGCTGAACACTGTGAGCAGGACGCACTGCACTAAATGTAAATAGTCTAGCTGCCTGACTGTGGTACTAATAGGATCAAAAGAACACCAGTAATTTTCTTCAGGTAGCTTTATATACTGTAACAAGACAAGCTTGCCTGTCAGTAGGAAGATAACAGGAACGGATCTAGCTGAACACTGTGAGCAGGACGCACTGCACTAAATGTAAATAGTCTAGAAGATAACAGGAACGTATCTAGCTAAACTGAATACAGTGTATATATATATATATATGCAACACCTGGGATGCATATATATACACAATACACTTTAAGTGCAGCTAACTGACTGACTGTCCTGCCTAATCTAGCTAACTCAAATGAAATGACACTGTCTCTCTCTCTCTCTCTAAGCACACCGGAACACACTGCACAGGGCCGCCGTGCAGGCGGCCTTATATAGTGTGGGACGTGTACTAAATCCCCTGAGCCATAATTGGCCAAAGCCTCCTTGGCTTTGGCCAATTACGGCTCTCTGTTAAGGCTGCGCTGTGATTGGCCAAGCATGCGGGTCATAGTGCATGCTTGGCCAATCATCAGCAAGCAATGCACTGCGATGCCGCAGTGAATTATGGGCCGTGACGCGCCACACGAATTTGGCGCGAACGGCCCATACCGTTCGCAATTCGGCGAACGACCGAACAGCCGATGTTCGAGTCGAACATGGGTTCGACTCGAACACGAAGCTCATCCCTAGTCACTATGTATACAGCCACTTCCTTGTCAGGGGGTCAGGAGATCCTTCTAAAACTGTATCTCACGGAGGTGGATGCCTTACCCCATCTTCCTTCCACTCCCTGTGCCTCGACAATCTAGAATACCCCCTTACCAAGATGAAACCAAAGACTCATACGACATGAAGCTACTTAATTGGTGAATACAACCCTGCATTTCAGACTAATATGTTGCTGCTTTTTCATTTTTTCTCTTTTCTCCTTATCAGTCCTTTATCTCACTCAGGATATTAGATGCAGCATTCAAAAGCTTTTTTTTCTCTATCTTGGATTATCTGTTTACTCATGCCACCTAGTGGCTGTTTTCTGCCCTCTGCAGGCTCTGCACCATTCTATCTTTGTAATATTATTAGTTTGGCCCCAGTGCACCAGTCTTTAAAAGCCATGGACCTGTTTCTACCGATTAGGATACTGGTGAAGATGAGCTCTTCTTATATTACAAAAATCCTTTGCTCTAATTATTTTTTTATTTTTATATGGGCTGCGCCCCCTTTGCTATTTATTACTGTGCATTAATGACACAAGCACACTGTTTCTGTGCATTGTTATGATCTTTTCCAGGCTTTGTTCATGGATGCCCTTGTAATGTCCCCTTACTCTATCTATGTCCTGACCTTGAATTTTTGGAGGAGGTTTTTCCCTCTCCTTCTTTGTGCTACACTTTTTTTTGGATATGGGCTTGTCTCCATATCCCTGGACATGTTCGATGGAGTTTACGGCCTCAGGGCCCTGTGATGACATTTCGTTTTTCAGGTTTATTGTTCATAGAACCTAACCCTAAATTTGGTTTCTCTCTGTTATGGTTATTTTTAATTATCTTCTGTACAACTATTATATGTACAGATTATATAAATCAGCGGTATCCCAGATATGCAAAGACAAGGAGAGCAAAGAAAAAAAAAAAGAGGTTAAAAGCCACGAGAGATCCTTCTAAGGGTAATATTCAATTGAACTAATGAGAAAAATAAGTCAAAAAGTGTAGTAAACGTATACTCACATTCATAAAGTTGCTGGATACCCTTCCTAGGGTCAAGCAACCTATTTTAGCACAGTTCTAAAAAGGCTTTTTAGATGTCGTGATTGTAGGATAAAACTTATAAAACACAAAGTTAAAAGCGTAATGTATACACTATATTACCAAAAGTATTGGGCCGCCTGCCTTTACACGCACATGAACTTTAATGGCATTCCCAATCTTAGTCCGTAGGGTTCAATATTGGGTTGGCCCACCCTTTGCAGCTATAACAGCTTCAACTCTTCTGGGAAGGCTGTCCACAAGGTTTGGGAGTGTGTCTATGGGAATGTTTGACCATTCTTCCAGAAGTGCATTTGTGAGGTCAGGCACTGATGTGGACAAGAAGGCTTGGCTCGCAGTCTCCACTCTAATTCATCCCAAAGGTGTTCTATCGGGTTTTGGGTCAGGACTCTGTGCAGGCCAGTCAAGTTCCTCCACCTCAAACTCTCCAAACAAATGTTTTTATGGACCTTGCTTTGTGCACTGGTGCACAACTGGTCCCACAAAGTTGGGAGCATGAAATTGCCCAAAATGTCTTGGTAGGTTGCCGCCTTAGGAGTTCCCTTCACTGGAACTAAGGGGCCAAGCTCAACTCCTGAAAATCAACCACACACCATAATTCCCCCTGCACCAAATGATTTGGACCAGTGCACAAAGCAATGTCCCTAAAGACTTGGAATGAATGGACTTTACCTATTGAAAAACATGCAACCTGTTAGACATGTATTTGTCTGACAATTATTTTCTGTTCTGCCCCCTTGAGTTCTCTTATAATCTTCTCATTGACAATTAATGTCAATTTGACCCCACTTATGATTAGAAAATTGAATGAACATTCTTAAAACAAATAATTTCAAATACAATTCTACTAGTCAATATAACATATTGCAGCACCTCAATATAATAGCAATAAAGAGAAAAATACAGTGATTAAATAGTTAATTTCACCCCCCGTGACTGAGATGAATACTGCATTCACCAGCTCCTAAGCTGGCAGTGCAGTAACTATCACATTAAAGCCACCCAAAGAACAATCATATACAATCAAACAGTTCCATCCATCCACCTCAGGACTCCAAGAAGCCATGGCACATACCATTTAGGGAAGTTGATAAGCATATGAGCTTCCACTGTATAGGGGAGAAGAGCACTTACCGTATGCAACCAAGAGACTTTAAAATTACATATAAAGCATCCAGATGCAAAACAATTCTAGTAAACTTACCGTATGCAACCAAGAGTCTTTAAAATTACATATAAAGCATCCAGATGCAAAACAATTCTAGTAAATTTACAGTGCACTTACTCCAATGGTCGCCAGTTCCATGAACCAGAAGTGGCGGCGTGATGGTAAAGCATTAGGGAATGAACATCAAGCTCAAAATAGCGAGCACCATTGTGTAGAAGACCATAGAATGCAGCCATGCTCCCAGGGTCCACCTAAGCAATAGAGAGCAAAATATTAAACTATCAGGGGCCATTTTGTTGAAGACCATAAGGCGCCATGTTCCAATTCTACTAGTGTATGGCCAGAATTTGAGAAAACTTTACATGAACATGCACTTACTGTATGGGTGCTGCAGCACATATTTTTATGGGAAACCATAGTTCTATTTTAAGTAAACAAAGGAACAAGCAAAGTATTGGTACCTGTTTATATCCATCTAGAAGGCAGCATTAGGAAAGAGTGGGGTAGTTATAGAAACACATGTCTGTTTTTTATTAATTTATTAACACAAATTTTAACCATAGGTTTCACAAAACACACATTACAACACTTTCTGATAATATAACAATGTTCTCCCTGTACCTATAAAGTGACTGTCTAGCAATATACTCTCAAGATTTAGAGACAGTAGTAGGAGAAGGAATACCCAGATGGCATTATTAAATGATTAAATTAAACATTCATTTAAGTTAAATAATTAATAAAAAGAGGTAGCTATGTTTTAATTTGATGTTGCATTTGATGTTGCATTTTGCATTTTCTATTTAGGTGTGTTGTGTTTAGATTATAAATTAGGCAAACAAACACAATATTGATAGACTCCTATCCAGTCTACAATGTTGTGTTAAGCTGTACAGTGAAACCATGCTCAAAACCAAACAAATACAGCAATTTAAAAAAAAAAAAAAAAAAAAAAAAAAAAATAATTATTAGAAATGGCTGAGATTTGGTTAAAAAAAATGAAGTGAATGAGGTAAGATTTGCGCAAAAACATTAAGATTGGTAATCAGATTTTATGAAAAGGAAAATTAGAAATATGAAAGGTTAACAAATAAATATGAATTGAAGGAAATAAAGGAATGTAACTTAGATGGATGAATATCATCAATCTCAATACCATATGGTGAATTTGGAATGCTTCAGGGATAGAAAAAAGACAAAGAGTGGAGGAGTATTTTTTTAACTAAATTATGTTTAAGACTAGATGCAAGATGATGTCTGTGAAAATTTAATTAGCACGCATATGCACTGTCTATATGGGAGAAGTAATAAGTGGTATATAGGGATGAGCTTCGTGTTCGAGTCGAACCCATGTTCGACTCGAACATCGGCTGTTCGGTCGTTCGCCGAATTGCGAACGATATGGGCCGTTCGCGCCAAATTCGTGTGGCGCGTCACGGCCCATAATTCACTGCGGCATCGCAGTGCATTGCTGGCTGATGATTGGCCAAGCATGCACTATGACCCGCATGCTTGGCCAATCACAGCGCCGTCAGTAGAGAGAGCTGTAATTGGCCAAAGCCAGGGTGGCTTTGGCCAATTATGGCTCAGGGGATTTAGTACACACCCCACACTATATAAGGCCGCCTGCACGGCGGCCCTGTGTAGTGTGTGTTCCGGTGTGCTGAGAGATAGAGAGAGAGAGAGACAGTGTCATTTGATTTGAGTTAGATAGATTAGGCAGAACAGTCAGTCAGTTAGCTGCACTTACAGTGTATTGTGTATATATATGCATCCCAGGTGTTGCATATATATATATACACTGTATTCAGTTTAGCTAGATCCGTTCCTGTTATCTTCTATCTAGACTATTTACATTTAGTGCAGTGTGTCCTGCTCACAGTGTTCAGCTAGATCCGTTCCTGCTATTTACATTCAGTGCAGTGCGTCCTGCTCACAGTGTTCAGCTAGATCCGTTCCTGCTATTTACATTCAGTGCAGTGCGTCCTGCTCACAGTGTTCAGCTAGATCCGTTCCTGCTATTTACATTCAGTGCAGTGCGTCCTGCTCACAGTGTTCAGCTAGATCCGTTCCTGCTATTTACATTCAGTGCAGTGCGTCCTGCTCACAGTGTTCAGCTAGATCCGTTCCTGGTATTTACATTTAGTGCAGTGCGTCCTGCTCACAGTGTTCAGCTAGATCCGTTCCTGCTATTTACATTCAGTGCAGTGCGTCCTGCTCACAGTGTTCAGCTAGATCCGTTCCTGGTATTTACATTTAGTGCAGTGCGTCCTGCTCACAGTGTTCAGCTACATCCGTTCCTGCTATTTACATTCAGTGCAGTGCGTCCTGCTCACAGTGTTCAGCTAGATCCGTTCCTGCTATTTACATTCAGTGCAGTGCGTCCTGCTCACAGTGTTCAGCTACATCCGTTCCTGCTGTTTACATTCAGTGCAGTGCGTCCTGCTCACAGTGTTCAGCTAGATCCGTTCCTGCTATTTACATTCAGTGCAGTGCGTCCTGCTCACAGTGTTCAGCTAGATCCGTTCCTGCTATTTACATTCAGTGCAGTGCGTCCTGCTCACAGTGTTCAGCTAGATCCGTTCCTGGTATTTACATTTAGTGCAGTGCGTCCTGCTCACAGTGTTCAGCTAGATCCGTTCCTGCTATTTACATTCAGTGCAGTGCGTCCTGCTCACAGTGTTCAGCTAGATCCGTTCCTGCTATATACATTTAGTGCAGTACGTCCTGCTCACAGTGTTCAGCTAGATCCGTTCCTGTTATCTTCCTACTGACAGGCAGGCTTGTCTGGTTACAGTATATAAAGCTACCTGAAGAAAATTACAGGTGTTCTTTTTGATCCTATTAGTACCACGGTCAGGCAGCTAGACTATTTACATTTAGTACAGTGTGTCCTGCTCACAGTGTTCAGCTAGATCCGTTCCTGTTATCTTCCTACTGACAGGCAGGCTTGTCTGGTTACAGTATATAAAGCTACCTTAAGAAAATTACAGGTGTTCTTTTTGATCCTATTAGTACCACGGTCAGGCAGCTAGACTATTTACATTTAGTACAGTGTGTCCTGCTCACAGTGTTCAGCTAGATCCGTTCCTGTTATCTTCCTACTGACAGGCAGGCTTGTCTGGTTACAGTATATAAAGCTACCTGAAGAAAATTACAGGTGTTCTTTTTGATCCTATTAGTACCACGGTCAGGCAGCTAGACTATTTACATTTAGTACAGTGTGTCCTGCTCACAGTGTTCAGCTAGATCCGTTCCTGTTATCTTCCTACTGACAGGCAGGCTTGTCTGGTTACAGTATATAAAGCTACCTTAAGAAAATTACAGGTGTTCTTTTTGATCCTATTAGTACCACGGTCAGGCAGCTAGACTATTTACATTTTTTTTTGTTTAATAATTGTTTATTAAGGAATTTTTACAAAAGAAAGATAAGATAAACAAATAACATATTATAAACAATCTTATGAGCGAAATACAGAAGGTGCGTTGAGCACCTAATCTCAACATAACGCAACATTTAAATAAATGCCACTTTAAGTGCATATAAGGATGCATGGACAAATAAAGCCATAGACTAAACAGAGGCTTATAACTTATGTGAGCATAATAGACAATCAAGAAATAAGATTGCAACTAAATAGAGTAAGTAGTTGGAAAAAGAAAACTGAACGAGAGATAGATAGAAGGGAAAAGTGAGGGAAAAGAAGATATGGAGGTAAGAATAAAAGAGAGGTTAAAGAGTGGGATCAAGGGGGGGGGGGGGTTGGCATGCGTGTCGTCATACTTTAGTGTAACAATACCAATAAGTATGAAAGTATGTGGAGGTAGGATAAACCGCAGTCAGGAGAGGGGAAATCTCTGAAATTGAGTCATAAGGGTCCTATACAATGGTTAAAAATGTAAGCTCATACGGGTTGTGTTATGATTTCCTTATAGTGGGATGAGAATGTGAACTTTATCCAGGGTGCCCAAGTTAAAGTGTGTCTCTGGGAAGTACCTCTAATGCTGTGAGTTATGTCCTCCAAATGATGAACCTCTGAGATCTTATGTAACCAATTTTTTACAGACGGGATTGTGGGTTGGCCCCACAGAGTAGGGATTAGGGCCTTGGCAGTATTCAGTAAATGAGGAAGGAGTGAACGTTTATAGGTACCAATTGTTTCTTTAGTAGCATGAAAGAGGACGGTCCAAGGATCTAGAGGGAGATTGATGTCTGTAATCTGTAATATAAGATTAAGAACATTGGTCCAGAAGGGCCGAATGAATGGGCAGTGCCACCAAATATGAGCATGTGTGGCTTCGTTCCCGCATCTCCTCCAGCACAATGGGGAGCTGTCGGGGAACATTTGGTGCATTTTAACTGGGGTATAGTACCATCTGGAAAGTAGTTTGTAGTTGACTTCTGCCATTTTTGAAGCGAGTGAGGAGGCATGAGCGAGTTGTAAGACTTTATCTTTCAGAGTGTCTGTGAGGGGAGAGTCTAAATCTAACTCCCATTTAGCCAGGAAGTGTGGGTATGAAGGATTAGAAAGATCAGTAAGAGCTTTGTAAAATAATGAGATACCATGCAGAGGGGGGTCTTTCGGGTGGAGTATTTCTTCTATGCTATTTAGATCCTGTAAGCCTCGTAATGGGTGGGGAAGGGATCGTATGAAGCGTTGCAATTGATAATATCTCCACTTATCCATAAATGTGATAGGTTTAGAGCAGAGAATCCCCGGAAGAGGTTTAATTACATTGGCATTTAAGACGTGATGCAACAGAAGAGGTTTTCCTGGAGACCAGGATTTAAATCCTGGGTCCAATAGACCTGGTAGGAAATAGTGGTGGTTAAGAAGAGGCATCAGAGGAGAGTCATAGTTCCAGGAAAATTTCCTGTGCATGGCATCCCAGATATCCAATGTGGACGAGGTGAGTGCTGAAACAGTGTGGGTAATATTCCTAAAAGCTCGGGGTAACCAGGGGGTAACAGAAAGATCTACACCACTCAGAGAGTATTCTAGTTGTACCCATAGTTTTGAATTAACAGAGTATTTCCAGTCTGCCAATCTAGACAGTATGACAGCATGGTAATAAGACTTAAAATTGGGGAGTGCCAGACCCCCAGAGCACTTGGAGCGAAAAAGAACGTCTCTAGATATTCTGGGGCGGCTGTTCTTCCACACAAAGCGGGAGATCATCGCTTGCAGAATAGTGAAGAACCCTATAGGTACACCCAGTGGGATCATCTGAAAAATAAATAATATGCGAGGGAGAATGTTCATTTTGATGATGTTTATTTTCCCCAACCATGAGTGTGATAGATTAGCCCATTTTCTTAGGTCCTTTCTGATGTTATTTAACAGGGGGATGTAATTATATTTAAAAAGTGAGTGCAGTTTAGGTGTAAGGTATATACCCAAGTATTTCATGTGAGTCTGTTCCCATCTGAATGGAAAAAAGGGTTTCAAAGAGGCCGCTTCTGACCTGGGGAGGTTAATGTTTAAAATTTCAGATTTGGAAAGGTTTATTTTAAAGTTTGATATCGTTTGAAAGGTGGAGAATGCTGACATTAAATTAGGTAGAGAGATACGTGGTTGTTGGATAAAGAAGAGTATGTCGTCGGCATAGGCGGCATATTTGTGAGTTCTGGCACCTACTTGGATACCTCGTATATTTATATTGCGTCTAATTGTGGCTAGGAAGGGCTCTAAAGTGATAGCAAAGAGAAGGGGGGAGAGAGGGCATCCCTGCCTAGTGCCATTATGCAAGGTGAAGGGATCACTTAACGAGCCATTTATGCGAATTTGCGCAGAGGGGGCAGAATAAAGTGAAGAGATGCGGTAAAACATCTTTGGGCCCAATCCAAAGTGGCATAAGGTCATCTTAAGATAGTCCCAGTCCACCCTATCGAATGCCTTTTCAGCATCAGTAGAAAGAAGCAGGGTGGGCTGGGCACATCTTTGAACATACTGGATTAGGGAAATAGTCCGTAAGGAGTTATCTTTAGCCTCTCTATGTGGTATGAAACCTGTTTGATCTGCCGAGATCCAGTTGGGCAGTAGAGGGAGTATGCGGTTGGCCATCACCTTGGCAAATAGTTTAATGTCAGTATTTATTAAAGAAATTGGCCTGTAGCTGCTGCAAAGAGTGGGGTCTTTACCGGGTTTAGGTATAACAGTAATATGTGCTGAAAGGGATTCTGGGCATAAACCTGAAGATTGGGAAATTGAGTTAGCGTAGGCCGTGAGGCGAGGAAGTAAGATGTCTTGGAATGTTTTGTAATAAAGAATAGTGAACCCGTCAGGGCCGGGAGCTTTACCTGAAGGGGAGGATTTTAAAGCGGTCTGGAATTCTTCAACTGAAAAATCTGCTTCCATCTCCCTAAGGACTGACCTAGACAGTTTAGGGAGGTTTGCCGCCCTCAAATAGGAGAGCATGCGAGAGCGCCTCTCTGAGGGGGACAAAGAAGATAAACCATTTGTAACATTATATAAATCTGCGTAGAATTCCCTAAAGGCTTTGGCAATATGTGGAGTTGCATGAACAAGCTCCCCCGTTGGAAGTTTAATTTTAGGAATAAAAGACTTAGTTTGTGTAGCCTTAAGGGATCTAGCAAGTAATTTGCTTGGTTTATTGCCCCATTCATAGAATTTCTGTGATATGCGATGAAGTTTCTTTTTAGTGTCTAAGTCTAGAAGGTTTTTCAGTTCTTCACGTTTAAGCGTGAGGGCTTTGAGATGAGCGCTGTGGAGTGAAAGTTTATGTTGTTTATCAAGATCAGTTATTTGTTGCAGTACCTGTGCAATTTGGTGACCATGCTCCCTTTTTTTCCTTGCACCGAGCTCAATGAATCGTCCTCGTATAGTGGCCTTATGAGCTTCCCATACAATAGATGGGGAAGTTACAGAAGGTAAGTTTTCTTTAAAGTAATGCGTCAAGTGAGAGGCCAACATGGAGACTTCAGTTTGATTAGAGAGAAGGGAATCATTAAGTTTCCAGTTATTGGTGCTACGGGTTAAGGTGGGCATGGTCATGCGCATTGTCACAGGTGCATGGTCAGATAAAGTTGCGGTTCCTATATGTGTAGATTTGAGGAGAGGAAGATGGAAGTGGTCCAGAAATATATTATCGATTCTAGAGTAAGACTGGTGTGTCGCAGAGAAGTGTGAGTAGTCTTTGTCCCTAGGGTGGAGCAGGCGCCAGACATCTATTAATTGATGATCTATGAGTCTTTTTTTAACAAAAGCTAATCGTTTAAACGATATGTTTGATCGGCCCTGGGACGTATCCATTGTAGGGTCGAGGGGCATGTTTATGTCGCCAGCAAGGACAATAATACCTTTGGCAAATTGTGTTAGTTTAGTGAGGATTTGTGAGAAAAAGGTTGGTTGATTCTGATTCGGACAGTATATATTTACAAACGTGCATTGGGTGTTGCCTATAAAGCCCTTAAGGAAGAGAAAACGACCAAAGTCGTCTGCTAGCATATCTGTTAGGCGAAAAGATATCCCACTACTGAAACCAATGGCAACACCCTTAGCCTTGTTGGTGTCAGAGAGGCTGTAATACCACTGCGGAAAGTAGGGTGAGGTCAATCTGACCGGTGTATTGTGGGTTAAATGCGTTTCCTGAAGAAAGGCAACAGAGCAAGCAGTATGCTTTAGCTCACGTATTACTTGGTGTCGTTTAGCAGCAACATTAAGACCGCGGACATTATAAGATGTTATTGTCAGAGTCGCCATTGGTACAACAGAGTGGGACTTCCTATCCTATACTTCCACGCATGCCAACGTGGAGGGGGGGGGGGAGGAGGTTGGCGAAAAATAGTCAGAAAGGGTAGAAGAAAGGAGAAGGGGGAACACAAAGAGAAAGCATGTAAATGCAATAACACAATTGTGGGAGTAATCAGTAAGACACGCAGAAATCTGCAGTGGTCCCTGTGGGGAGAGAAAGAACAGGCAGCCATCCAGAACTCCAATGAGAGTCTGGGTGAGAGACCTTGTGGGCCGCCCGGTCTCACCAACCCCAAAAGGGAAAAGGGGGAGGGGGGGCGGGGTAGGCACCAAGGAAAAAGAACAAGAGAGCAGTGCGCCCCGCCAGCACTCGGCCTGTTAAATAAAAAACATATAGCGATTACCTGTAATGAGCTCCAGCAAAAAAATAAAAAATAAAAAATTTGAACATGAGAGATATAACATAACAAACAGGAAAAGGGAAGGTTATGAAAACCAAAGTAATATTAATTACAACATCAAGGTAAACCTAACAAACCCTGCAATAAAGAATGCAATTGAACCTTTCAGATCCAGAAAAACTGAATTTAAACAATGGGATACCCAAAAGAAAAAAAAAAAAAAAAAATGAATGTCAGGTCTATTTCCTCTAAGCCATTGAGGCTGAAAATAGAGTTCAAAGAGTCTGACCCAAGAATAATGAAAATTTAAATTTTGGGTATCCGTAAATACTTAAAAAAAAAAAAGAGAAGACAAACAGAGATGAGTAGAAAAAGGCATATCTCAGCCATGTTTCTGTGCGGATCCCGGGATTGACATGCGGCTTTTCTTTGACGGAGTTTTCCTCCAAGGGGGGTCCAAGGGGTTTGAGAATTTCGGAATGGGGTCTTGCCAGCCCGGGAGGTCCACAGGTGGAAGATTGAGATCCTGAAGGAAGGTAGAGAGTTCCTCTGGAAAGCGAAGAGTATGAGAGCGACCACCTTTGGTAGCGATCAAGCAGGCTGGAAAACCCCATCTGTAAGTAATCCCGTCTGTGCGCAGGTGTTCAAGGAGCGGTTTTAGGGCTCTGCGACGATCCAGAGTTTCCTTGGACAGATCAGGGAATATTTTAAGGACTGCTCCGTCAAAGTCAAAGTTAGGAGTGTTCCGCAGTTTTGTCATGATGGCGTTTTTATCCTCGAAGTAGTGCAAACGACAAATGACATCTCTGGGTTGGTCTGAATTTGCATTACGAGGGCGCAGGGCGCGATGTACACGATCAAATCGCAATGGGTCAGTGACAGGATTTTCCAGGATTGTATTGAGAATTCCTCGGATCGATGGCTCTAGGTCATTGTCTCTGGTTGCTTCTGGTAGGCCTCTGATACGTAGGTTATTTCTACAGTTACGGTTCTCGAGGTCCTCGAGTTTGTAGAGAGAGGCACGATGGGCAAATGCGAGCTGGGTAACAGTCTCCTGTAATTCTATTATGGCTGATGCTTGGGAGTCTTGACGCTGTTCCGTTTCCTCTACCCTAAGCAAGAGGTGGGACATGTCAGTTCTCACAGCGGTAATTTCTTTCTTAATAGATTTCTCCAAGCTGTGAAACATACCAGCAAGCTCTTTTTTAAGACCACTCATCAACGATGTCATTTCTGAGCCTGCGGGGGATCCGGGATCCTCCATGAGGTCTGAGCAGTAAGATGAGGCAGGGGAACTTTCCCTCACTGAGGCAGCATGGGAGGAGGGAGAGATACTCGGTCTTGAAGTTCTGGTTTGTCCACTGCGTGCGCCAGATAAATATTGCTGGATAGAGCCTGAGGCAGTTGTATGAGGTTTCAAACCCTTCCCGGATCTTTTGCCTAATGTGGAACGAGTTTTAGGTGTCTTGGTGGGCATAGCTGGAGCTATAAGGCCGGTGGCTGGACAGGGCCCCTCACACTCACATCAGATTACATGCACAAAATGGTCAAAGATATAGTCCCAAATATGGTATCCAATAACCCAGGGGACTCCTGTAGGTGGGAGGTGGTAATGGGCCACTCAGTGCACAGATTCTATGAAAGGAGAGAGCCGTGCTGTCAATACAGTATAATGAAGAGGGATGGAGGAGGGTGTATGTGGAGTAGCAAGATGGCCGCCTACTTCCAGAACCAAGTCAGGCCACAGACTTTCCCACAGAAGGGGGCCGGCCGGTTTAGTTCCGTACCCCTCGGGACACAGCGTTCCCTCTGTGGGCACAGATTTTGGAGCCCAGATGCTGCAGAAGGTTAGAGTCTTTGTGCAGTTTGTGGGTAAAGGGGAGAGCCGCTACTCACTGTGTCCCTGGTGCTGGAGAGGTCAGGCCGACAGGTCGCAGGATGGCGTCAGGCCACAGGGGATCAAGGCAGAGGGACCGGGCTCTCAGGCAATCCACCACCTCTATCTTCTTGTGGTCTCTTATCTGACAGCAGGCCCCAAGATGGGTGTCCTCGGTGTGGAGCAATCCGTAGGCCCGGATCAAACTAGTCAGCCAGGACAAGAAAGGCCCCTCCAGGAATACAGCAGGGGGGTTCAGAAGGTGGTGTGAGTGTGACTAAGGCTTATAAATGTGTAATGGGGCCCAGATGGCGGCGGATTTACTGTGCCTTTGTGGAGCTTCGGGTGTGCCAAGATGGCCGCGGGCTCCGGGAGTAGGCCGGAGCCGGGGATTTTCCTGACTGTGGCGGCCGCTGCGGGTGTACCAAGATGGCCGCGGGCTCCGGGAGTAGGCCGGAGCCGGGGACTTTCCTGAATGCGGCGGCCGCTGTGTGGGAGAACGCCGCTCCGTTCGGGCCGCCGTGTGGCTGAAGGCCTCCAGAGGTTAGTCAGGGTGTGTGTAGAGTCCCCAGGCAGGTTTTTCAGGTGGATGCTGGATTTTGTGTGCTGCAGGGTGTAGTTTAAAAGGAGTAATGGACGGAGCCCAGAGCACACACGTCCTACTCCATGCAGCGTCAGGCCACGCCCCCTAGACTATTTACATTTAGTACAGTGTGCCCTGCTCACAGTGTTCAGCTAGATCCGTTCCTGTTATCTTCCTACTGACAGGCAGGCTTGTCTGGTTACAGTATATAAAGCTACCTTAAGAAAATTACAGGTGTTCTTTTTGATCCTATTAGTACCACGGTCAGGCAGCTAGACTATTTACATTCAGTGCAGTGCGTCCTGCTCACAGTGTTCAGCTAGATCCGTTCTTGCTATTTACATTCAGTGCAGTGCGTCCTGCTCACAGTGTTCAGCTAGATCCGTTCCTGGTATTTACATTTAGTGCAGTGCGTCCTGCTCACAGTGTTCAGCTAGATCCGTTCCTGCTATTTACATTCAGTGCAGTGCGTCCTGCTCACAGTGTTCAGCTAGATCCGTTCCTGGTATTTACATTTAGTGCAGTGCGTCCTGCTCACAGTGTTCAGCTAGATCCGTTCCTGCTATTTACATTCAGTGCAGTGCGTCCTGCTCACAGTGTTCAGCTAGATCCGTTCCTGGTATTTACATTTAGTGCAGTGCGTCCTGCTCACAGTGTTCAGCTACATCCGTTCCTGCTATTTACATTCAGTGCAGTGCGTCCTGCTCACAGTGTTCAGCTAGATCCGTTCCTGCTATTTACATTCAGTGCAGTGCGTCCTGCTCACAGTGTTCAGCTACATCCGTTCCTGCTGTTTACATTCAGTGCAGTGCGTCCTGCTCACAGTGTTCAGCTAGATCCGTTCCTGCTATTTACATTCAGTGCAGTGCGTCCTGCTCACAGTGTTCAGCTAGATCCGTTCCTGCTATTTACATTCAGTGCAGTGCGTCCTGCTCACAGTGTTCAGCTAGATCCGTTCCTGCTATTTACATTCAGTGCAGTGCGTCCTGCTCACAGTGTTCAGCTAGATCCGTTCCTGCTATTTACATTCAGTGCAGTGCGTCCTGCTCACAGTGTTCAGCTACATCCGTTCCTGCTGTTTACATTCAGTGCAGTGCGTCCTGCTCACAGTGTTCAGCTAGATCCGTTCCTGCTATTTACATTCAGTGCAGTGCGTCCTGCTCACAGTGTTCAGCTAGATCCGTTCCTGCTATTTACATTCAGTGCAGTGCGTCCTGCTCACAGTGTTCAGCTAGATCCGTTCCTGGTATTTACATTTAGTGCAGTGCGTCCTGCTCACAGTGTTCAGCTAGATCCGTTCCTGCTATTTACATTCAGTGCAGTGCGTCCTGCTCACAGTGTTCAGCTAGATCCGTTCCTGCTATATACATTTAGTGCAGTACGTCCTGCTCACAGTGTTCAGCTAGATCCGTTCCTGTTATCTTCCTACTGACAGGCAGGCTTGTCTGGTTACAGTATATAAAGCTACCTGAAGAAAATTACAGGTGTTCTTTTTGATCCTATTAGTACCACGGTCAGGCAGCTAGACTATTTACATTTAGTACAGTGTGTCCTGCTCACAGTGTTCAGCTAGATCCGTTCCTGTTATCTTCCTACTGACAGGCAGGCTTGTCTGGTTACAGTATATAAAGCTACCTGAAGAAAATTACAGGTGTTCTTTTTGATCCTATTAGTACCACGGTCAGGCAGCTAGACTATTTACATTTAGTACAGTGTGTCCTGCTCACAGTGTTCAGCTAGATCCGTTCCTGTTATCTTCCTACTGACAGGCAGGCTTGTCTGGTTACAGTATATAAAGCTACCTGAAGAAAATTACAGGTGTTCTTTTTGATCCTATTAGTACCACGGTCAGGCAGCTAGACTATTTACATTTAGTACAGTGTGTCCTGCTCACAGTGTTCAGCTAGATCCGTTCCTGTTATCTTCCTACTGACAGGCAGGCTTGTCTGGTTACAGTATATAAAGCTACCTTAAGAAAATTACAGGTGTTCTTTTTGATCCTATTAGTACCACGGTCAGGCAGCTAGACTATTTACATTCAGTGCAGTGCGTCCTGCTCACAGTGTTCAGCTAGATCCGTTCTTGCTATTTACATTCAGTGCAGTGCGTCCTGCTCACAGTGTTCAGCTAGATCCGTTCCTGGTATTTACATTTAGTGCAGTGCGTCCTGCTCACAGTGTTCAGCTAGATCCGTTCCTGCTATTTACATTCAGTGCAGTGCGTCCTGCTCACAGTGTTCAGCTAGATCCGTTCCTGCTATATACATTTAGTGCAGTACGTCCTGCTCACAGTGTTCAGCTAGATCCGTTCCTGTTATCTTCCTACTGACAGGCAGGCTTGTCTGGTTACAGTATATAAAGCTACCTTAAGAAAATTACAGGTGTTCTTTTTGATCCTATTAGTACCACGGTCAGGCAGCTAGACTATTTACATTTAGTACAGTGCGTCCTGCTCACAGTGTTCAGCTAGATCCGTTCGTGTTATCTTCCTACTGACAGGCAGGCTTGTCTGGTTACAGTATATAAAGCTACCTGAAGAAAATTACAGGTGTTCTATCCCAGCTTAGTGCAGCTACAGGCCATTAGTATGTCTGGAAGGCCAAGAAGGAGAGGCAGACAGTCACAAGCCAATAAGAGAGGGCAAGCAGGCTCTGTGTCTAGTGCTGGTCGTGGAGACGGTGCATCCTCATCAGCACGTGGCCATGGGACACGCTTGGCCTTTTTTTCGGCAGCTGGCCGTGTTGAGCCGCAACATGCGGAAGACTTGGTCGAGTGGATGACCAAGCCGTCCTCATCCTCCTCATCCTCTCTCACCCATGCCCAGGGTGCTTTGTCTGGCAAAGCAGCGGCCTCTTCCCTCAGCTCAATGTCATCAGTGACTCCTTCCCTAGCTCCACCATGTCCTCATGAGGATTCCCTCGAACTGTTTGACCACAGTGTTGGGTACATGCTCCAGGAGGATGCCCAGCGTTTGGAAGGCTCTGATGATGATACTGAGCTCAATGAAGGCAGTAACATGAGCACGGACAGAGGGGGTGCCCAAGAAGGACAGCAATCTGGCAGTCATGCTCCCCCTGCTGCAGCATACTGCCAGGTTTGCTCCAGTGATGAGGAGGGAGGGGATGATGAGGTCACTGACTCAACGTGGGTGCCTGATAGGAGAGAGGAGGAGGAGGAGGAGGAGGAGGAGGAGGTGGCACATCACCAACTAGGCAGGATGCCCTCCAGGGGCCAGCCTAAGGGCAGCACATTGACTGCATCACACCCCAAAGCTCCACATGTGCAGGGCGCTGCAGTCTCTGCGCGTTATTCAAAAAGTTCTTTGGTGTGGGCCTTTTTTGAGACGAGTGCATCAGATCGCACCGCTGCTATTTGCAACATATGTCTCAAGCGTATCTCGCGTGGCCAAAACATCTCCCGCTTGGGTACCACATGCTTGACCAGACATATGTTGACCTGCCATGCAGTTCGTTGGCAAGCGTATCTAAAAGACCCACACCAAAGAACAAAGACGATCTCTCCTTGCTCCTCATCAGCTGAGATTTCCAACCCCACTAGACCTTCAGTCCTCTCTGAGACCTGCAGTGAGAGGAATGAAGGTGTAGAATTAGGTGTGTCACAGCCAAGTACTTGTGGGCAATCTTCTTTTGGTACACCGACGTCAGATTGTACCAGGCAAATTTCCCTGCCCCAGCTGCTGCACCGCCGAAAGAAGTTTGCTCCCAGCCATCCACATGCCCAGCGGTTGAATGCTAGCTTGGCAAAATTGCTAGCACTTCAACTGCTGCCTTTTCAGTTGGTAGACTCTGCCCCCTTCCGTGAGTTTGTGGAATGTGCGGTTCCTCAGTGGCAGGTACCCAAACGCCACTTTTTCTCACGGAAGGCGATTCCGGCTCTCTACCGGCATGTGGAAGGCAATGTCCATGCCTCGCTGGACAGGGCGGTCAGCGGTAAGGTGCATATTACCGCTGACTCATGGTCCAGCAGGCATGGACAGGGACGTTACTTAAGTTTCACGGCGCATTGGGTGACTCTGCTGGCAGCTGGGAAGGATGCAGGACAAGGTGCAGTAGTGTTGGAGGTTGTTCCGCCACCACGCCTCCAAAATGCTGATTGTGACACACCTCTCTCCTCCACCCCCTCCTCTTCTTCTTCCTCCATGGCCTCTTCCTCGGAACCAGCGGTGCTCCGTAGGCGTTCAAGGGGCTACGCAAGTACGCAGGCCAAAAGATGCCATGCGGTGCTTGAGCTGGTGTGCTTGGGGGACAGGAGCCACACTGGGGCAGAGGTTCTGTCAGCTCTGCAGGGGCAGGTTCAGAGGTGGTTGACGCCACGCCAACTTAAGGCAGGAATGGTGGTTTGCGACAATGGCACCAACCTCCTCTCTGCCCTCCGACAGGGACAACTGACCCATGTGCCCTGTTTGGCTCACGTCCTTAACTTGGTGGTGCAGCGGTTCTTGGGCAGGTACCCGGGCTTACAGGATGTCCTGAGGCAGGCCAGGAAAGTCTCTGTGCATTTCCGCCGGTCATATAATGCCAGTGCTCGGCTGACGGACCTCCAAAAGGAGTTTAACCTGCCCAAGAACCGCCTAATCTGTGACATGCCCACCAGGTGGAACTCGACGTTGGCCATGCTGCAGCGGCTGCACACGCAGCAGAGGGCCATCAATGAGTACCTGTGCGACTATGGCACCAGGACAGGGTCAGGGGACCTTGGTTTTTTTTCCCCACGCCAGTGGGCCATGATCAGGGATGCATGCACTGTCCTGTCACCATTCGAGGAGGCCACGAGGATGGTGAGCACTGACAGTGCATGCATCAGTGACACTGTCCCCCTTGTCCACCTGTTGGAGCACACGCTGCGTGGAATAATGGACAGGGCACTTGAGGCAGAACAGAGGCAGGAAGAGGAGGACTTCCTTAGCTCTCAAGGCCCCCTTTATCCAGACAGTGTTCCTGCGTGCCCGCCGATCACACAGGAAGAGGACGAGGAGGAGGAGGAGGAGGAGGAGGAAGATTGTGTCAGTATGGAGGTGGAGCCTGGCACTCAGCATCAGCAGTCTTTAAGGGATCAGTCCCAAGGAACACATGGACTTGTACGTGGCTGGGAGGAGGTGGCTGCGGACGTTGTTGTCCTTAGTGACCCAGAGGAATCCGGACCGAATGCCTCAGCAAACCTACGCTGCATGGCCTCCCTGATCCTGCAAAGCCTGCGTAAGGATCCTCGTATTCGTGGTATCAAGGAGAAGGACCAATACTGGCTGGCAACCCTCCTTGATCCACGTTACAAGGGTAAGGTTGCGGACCTTATCTTGCCATCGCAGAGGGAGCAGAGGATGAAACATCTTCGGGAGGCCTTGCAGAAAGGTCTGTGCAACGCGTTCCCAGAGACTGGGAGGTTACAAACTCCTGTTTCTGGACAACGTGTTGCTGAGGCTTCGGTCAGTCAAAGAAGGAGCGGTGGAGAAGGTGGCCGTCTGACCGATGCGTTCAGACAATTTTTTGGTCCGCAGCCCCAAGGTATGATCGGTTCCAGCAACCATCGCCAGCGTCTGTTTTACATGGTGCAGGAATACCTAGGGGCAAGATCAGACTTGGACACCTTTCCCACCGAAAATCCTCTGGGTTACTGGGTCTTGAGGATGGATCACTGGCCAGAGCTTGCACAGTATGCAATTGAGCTACTGGCCTGTCCTGCATCCAGCGTTCTTTCGGAACGCACATTCAGTGCTGCTGGAGGCGTGGTAACCGATCACAGGGTGCGTCTGTCCACCGACTCGGTCGATCGGCTGACCTTCATAAAAATGAATCAGTCTTGGATCACCACCAGCTACCAAGCACCTGATGCAGATGTAACCGAATAATTTTTTTTGAAATCTCAGATCCCTTCAAAGACTGCCTATGCTGATGCTGAGTGACTATCCCTGAGTAATTATCCTCTTCCTCCTCAATCATCACGCTGATAGCTTGTAAGAACATTTTTGGTTCTGGGCGCCACCACCAGTGCCTAAGGCACAATTTTTCAGCCCCTGTTTAACAGGGGCGTGTAATTACAATTTTTGATGTAATACTTTGCAGCAGGGCTCGTTCCTGCATTCCAACTAGAGTGTCTGTGAGGGGTTGCAGTGTTGTGGCACCAGCACCAGTGCCTAAGACCCAATTTTTCAGCCCCTGTCTAACAGGGGCGTGTAATTACAATTTTTGATGCAATACTTTGCAGCAGGGCTTGTTCCTGCGTTTCAACTAGAGTGTCTGTGAGGGGTTGCAGTGTTGTGGCACCAGCACCAGTGCTTAAATTCTAATTTTTCAGCTCCTGTTCAACAGGGGCATGTAATTACAATTCTTGATCTAATATTTCACAGCAGGGCCCTGTGAGGGCTTACAGTGTTTTGGCCACAGCAACACCTAAGGCCCAAATTTCTGCTGAGTATATAGGGCAGGACCCTACTTTCAAACATCTAACTTACAAACGACTCCTACTTGCAAACGGAAGGAGACAACAGGAAGTGAGATGAAATCTACCCCTAAGGAAGGGAAATTCTCTCCTGTAAGAGTTAATATGGGAAAACAATTTCTCCTTTCCACTGATGCTTTCCAATCCTTGTTCCACAAAAAAACCCAAATTTTCAAAAAACATTTTTCATTGGGACAAAAAAGTGAGGTGAAATCTTCTGAAGAGGAGGAAAGACGCAAAACAAATGTCACAGGGGTGATAACCCTTCCCTATGTTTTCCAAAAAGCTTAGAAAAGATTTTTTGGCTGGAGCTAAACACATTAAAAATGTTCAAAATTACAAACAGATTCTACTTAACAACAAACCTACAGTCCCTGTCTTGTTTGCACCGCCTGAATACTGCTGTTCAGAGTATATAGGGACCTTTCCTTATTTTAATTTGGGTGCGGGGTTCCCCTTAATATCCATACAAGACCCAAAGGGCCTGGTAATGGACTGGGGGGTACCCATGCCGTTTGTCTCACTGATTTTCATCCATATTGCCATGACCCGACATGACATTAAACCCGCAAGCAGTTTTAAATGAGATTTTTTCCTTTAAAAATGACATTTGGTGCAGGGACTGTTCTAAACATGGGAAACACGCGTCACTTTACAGGCATACTATAGACACCCCCCAGGTACGATATTTAAAGGAATATTTCACTTTTTTTTTTTTACTTTAAGCATCATTAAAATCACTGCTCCCGAAAAAACGGCCGTTTTTAAAAGTTTTTTTTGCATTGATACATGTCCCCTGGGGTAGGACCCGGGTCCCCAAACCCTTTTTAGGACAATACCATGCAAATTAGCCTTTAAAATGAGCACTTTTGATTTCGAACGTTCGAGTCCCATAGACGTCAATGGGGTTCTAACGTTCGTGCGAACTTGCGGTCCGTTCGCGGGTTCTGGTGCGAACCGAACCGGGGGGTGTTCGGCTCATCCCTAGTGGTATAGTATGGAGGTTTGTTATAAGCCACCTCAAATAAACGTGAATACGTAAAACAGTAATTAAGCTTTAAAACAAGCCATTGCTACAGGGCTGTCTCAATAGCATCATGAGCCCATGGACAAAGTAATGCACCAATTTACACTCCTACTCTACAGAATTAAAGTGATTGTAAAGGCTTAGGGTTTTTTGTATGAAAATAACAAACAGGTTATACTTACCTGCTCTGTGCAGTGGTTTTGCACAGAGCACCCCATATCCTCCTCTTCTTGGGTACCTCTTCAGGACTCCTGGATATGGGGGCACCCAAGCCGAGCCACAGCTCTGTGTGTCCATTCAGACAAAGTGCTGCAGTTCCACCCTGCCCCCACTCTCTCATGATTGACTAACTTATGTTGATTGATAGCAGTGGGAGCCAAAGGCACTGCTGCTGTGTCTCAGCCAATCAGGAGAGAGCGTCCTAGATGCCCGAGGCACTCTTGCAACATCGCTGGATAGAGATGGGGCTCAGGTAAATATTAGGGGGGCTAAGGGGTGCTGCTGCACACATAAGGCTTTTCATCTTAATGCATAGAATGCATTAAGATAAAAAAAACCTTCTGGCTTTAGAACCACTTTAAAGTAAAAATACTTGATAATAATTAATCATACGTTTATTAGTACTAAAAATAATTAATAAAATTGATTTTAAACAGTACCAAAACATGCCATAAATCAGAGTCTAATCAACACAAACAGCACTGTACAAAGGGGAAAGGCATGAAGGTACAGTGCAGGAGGGTCAGGAGGACACAGTATGGGCAGGGGGTCAGGATAGCACAATACAGAGGGGCAGGGGGACACAGTACAGGGGGGCAAGTGGACACAGTACGAGCGGGGCAGGAGGGCACAGGGGGATGCAAAAGGTCACAGTAAGGGGGTAGGAGTGCAAAGTAGGAGAGCAGGAGGGCACAGTACATGGGGCAGGAGGGCGCAGTATAGAGTGGAAGGAGGGCACAGTACAGGGAGGCAGGAGGGCACAGTACAGGGAGGCAGGGGGGCACAATACAGGGGACAGGAGTGCACAGTACAGAGGGGTAAGGAGTGCACAGTACAGGGGGAAAAGTGGGCACAGTACAGGAGTCAAGAGGGCACAGCACAAGGGTCAGGAGGGCCCTGCCATTTTAGGGCTTCAAGAAATGAGATAGGCAGTCAGTACATCAGGACTAATTGATTTTCAAATATATGCCATAATTTGCAGACTCAATAACTTGCACACAGACTAGTGTACATTGATTTGGGCTATTTTACCAAAGAAATGTAGCAGAATACATTTTGACCTACATTTATGAAAAAAAGATTATTTGGAAAATGTTATAACAGAAACTTAAGATTTTTCTTTTCTCAAAATGTCCAGTATTTTTTTTTTATTATATAGCAAAAGATAAAAAGCCCAGTGATGATTAAATACTGCCAAAAGAAAACTATCTTTCCCCCAAAAATTATAACATTTTTATTTGGGTATATTGTTGCATGCCTGGGTAACTGTCATTCAAAGCGTGACAGTGCTGAAAGCTGAAAATTGGACTGGACTGAAAGGGGGTGAAAGTGTTTGAACTTGAGGTGGTTAAATGCCACCAGAAGAAAACTCTAACTTTAGCCAAAGTATGATACAAAATTATTTTGGGTACAGCAGTGCATTACTCAGGCATCCCATACATGTGTTGTTTTTTTTGTTCAAACAGCGTTTTGAACAAAATTAACTGACTCGATTCCTCCTCTTCCTCTTTATCAGTATATTGACTGTTGCACAACCATAGTGCCAATACATGAATCAAAACTTGGCCAGTCCCTGCTGAACCAGTTGTAATTGTCATTCAAAGTGTGATAATGCTGAAATCTGAGAAATGGCATGGGCAGGAAGGGGGTGAAACAGTCCAATCTTGAAAAGCTTAAATTCCATTTTACTAATTTATTTTCAACTGTAGACTATTTTAGCTTTTAACATGAAGTATACAGCACCTACAATTGCCTCTAACAACCTTGCATCTTTTTTCCAAGAACCCAAGGAACATGAGTATGGCATATAATTGCAATGTTATAAAAATAGATAATTTTACAGGCAGCAGTGAAAAAAATACATTTACAAATTTAAATCTTAGCTGTACTAGTATAAGATCTTCTCTGTTTGAGGCCATTTATGCTATATCAATGCCTAAAAATCCATTGCCCTGAAGCTCGTTATTCTTAATATCTTTGCTTGCTTTTTGGCCTAATAATCATTAAAATTCCATCTAAAATTAATTTAAAGCTACTGTAATTCTACATGATTATATTGATCACATTATGGCTTGTATTCACAAGTGTAATATTTCCTTTAAGTGCTTTAGAAAAATCAATACTGTGAGTTTATGAATTATTTATAACTATCAGACGGCCATTTTTATTATAACGACAGGGCACTTTTAAAGTATAATCTCAGTTGAAATGATACAATAACATAAAGCAAATTACGAACTGAACAAGTAGTTTTACCATTATTTGGTTTGAAGCCCAAAATCATACTATTCAAAAGAAAGAAAAGGGAAAATTATTATTGAAAATGAGTTCATAGAACGTAGTGTTTCTGCATATTTTAGCTTCTCTACGAGTAGATGGCTCTAATCTACTGAAGTATTCTCTTACATGTCTCATCTGGGATAAAGATTCATAACTATATTATATTAATATCTTCATTATAAAAGCCTAGGATGTTGAAAACATTAAAGACTGAAAAGACTAACTGCTTGTACTGGTAATTTGTTGTTTGTGCCTAAGGTCAGGTTCATATATATTTTTTTTAATAGATAAATCAGAATTATTTACATTTATTTAGTGAATGTCTTTAGTCTTTTATAAATGGTAAGAACAAAATCTTATTCTGCTCAATCCAAATCCACCACTTCAGTCTTCAATTTTAAATACAAATTAATATTTTATATTCAGCTAATTCAATTCCTTGTCCCAAAGTGCCACTGTGTTCATACTGAAAGATGCTTCTGTTGACATCTAACATGAGCAGCACAGTTGCTAAGTGGTTAGCACTGCCTACCAGCACTAGGGTCGCCGTTTCAAATGCCAACCACAACACTACCTGCGTGGAGTTTGCATGTTCTCCCTGTGCCTGCATGGGCTTCCTCTGGGTACTCCAGTTTTTTCCCACACTCCAAAGACATGCTAGTAGGTTAATTGACTCCTGTCTAAATTGGCCTTAGTATGTGTATGTATGAATGTGAGCTAGGGACCTGGGATTGTAATCTCATTGAGGGCCGGGACTGATGTGCAATATGTGAAGTGCTGCGTAAATTGATGATGCTATATAAGTACCTGTAATAAATTAATGTTCAATGCCCAGCCCTAGTAAGCTGGACCAGGTACATACAAAGAACATACAAAGAACATTAGCCAGGCCTGGAGCATTTTTTCTTGTTCAAATGTTTTATTGAGAGAAAGAACAGAGCAAGTATACAGGTGCAAGTGCAACTAGTACAAGTTTTCAACAAGATAATTACATCACGAATAAATCATGGAAATGACTATGCAGGATCAAGTGACGAGTAGCATTTAGCATGGGAGGACAATTTCCAACTAAAGCACTTAAAAGTAACGTAACAATCCAAACATAAATCACATGTAGGTAAGGAGAGGATAAACCTGGGAAGGGTATCATGGTGGTGTAAGGGCATCCCAACAGGTGCCCAGCAGTTTGGCTCACCCCCGAGGGGGAGTGCCAAAAAGCCCAAGAGTCCTGGGAGACTGTACTCCAGGATGAGCGGTAGTACCATTCTCGGGGGAAGGCCTAACTAGAGGCCAGAGCCAGACAGAAAGGGCTGCAGGGGAGCAGTGTTTACCTTATGCAATCTCCTATTGTTTATGCTTTCCTTTCAATAATTAAAATGTTTTTCTACTAATTGTTCTAATAAAGTTATATCAGGTTAAACCGCAGTTTGTTCCTTTTCCTTCACTGAAGGTAAGGACACCTTGGGTCCTATTCCCACTCCCCTTTTATTTTGAAAACAAAGAAGCGTTAGAGCAGGAGTCTCAAACTGGTGGCCCTCAAGCTGTTGCAAAACTACAAGTCCATCATGCCTCTGCCTGTGGGAGTCATGCTTGTAACTGTCAGCCTTGCAATGCCTAATGGGACTTGTAGTTTCGCAACAGCTGGAGGGCCACCAGTTTGAGACCCTGCGTAGAGGCAGGAGGGGTGTAATGGAGCAGTAAGAAAGGAGGGGAGAAAGACATCTGAGGGATGAAAGAGGAGAGGAGGACTATCGCCTGGTGCATTTTTATCATTTCAAAAGATGTTATGAGCGCTGATTGTGTTGGGTGTACCTCCTGGGGAATACCTGGGGGATATCAGCCCAAAGGGTATTAGTGTGAAGTTAAATGTAACCAACATACACATTAAAAGTTCTTTTATTGTTCTACTGTTGGTAAGAAAGCAGGCCACTGATCTTTGCTTGAAAATTAAACTGTGATTTTACCATGGTTTAAAAAAGTGCATTTACTACATTAGTTTAATCCAAGAGTCAGAGAAATACTTGAGTGTAGTAACACAAAGGGAAAACAGCATTCCCTCATGCACTGATAACATCTCCTGACAATAAACTGTTGCATAGCTATACTGTTCAAGAGCCCTTAAGATGTCGTCTATTTGGGTTCCATAGTTTTTTATGGTTTTGTGGGTGCACATAGTTTTAAGGCCTATCTATCAAAGAGATATTTGATAGCTATTTACTTGACAATATTTACAAAATAAAAAACATTTATCTTAAAGGAGTAAATGGGTCTGTGGAAGATCAGTGGTTTGTAATTAAAAATACTAATAAGCGGATCTGCTTAGATTTGCCATCATCATTTTTTTTTGGTTAATATGTTTTAGTTTAATATAGTTTTTTTTTTTTTTTTTTAACAAATAAACGGTTATTACTGTATGCATCTATGACCATGATGGCACAGAGCATGCTGGGTTTTCTAAACAGAGAGTACAACAGTAATGCCTCGTACACACAATCTGACTTTCCACCAACAAAACCGTGGAATTTTGTCTCAAGGGCATTGACTCAAACTTGTCTTGCATACACATGGCCACACAAATGTTGGCCAACAATTGTGAACGTAGTGATGTTATAAACTACGAGCCGATAAAAAGGAAATTCAATAGTCATGCGCCACTCTTTGGGCTCCTTCTGCTAATCTCCTGTTAGTAGAAGTTTGGTGAGTGTCCATTCATGCTTTTCAGCCTTGTACTTGTCAGTTTCTGTTTCTGTTTTTCAGGTTGTGCTTGTTGGTTTGGTTCTGTTTTTCAGTGCGTGCTTGACAGTTCGTTTCTGTTTTTCAGTGCATTCTTTTTGGTTCGCTTTTGATTTTCAGTGCGTGCTCGTCAGGTCATTTCTGATTTTCAGGTCATGCTTGTCAGGTCCTTTCTGATTTTCAGTGCGTTCTGTTAGTTCATTCTAAATGGCCATTCGTATACTAGCCATGTGGTGTTCTCGTCAGAGAGATTGTGCTTTGTTGTGCTTGGAGTTATTGCTTTGACCCAAGTCCAGGAACAGGGGGAGGAGGAGTTCTTGGACCAAGAACAGGTTGCTTAATCATGACCAATTCTGTCATATGCATTTGTTGTGGGAGCTCCAGGAGAATAATCCTGATGATTTCAGGAATTACCTCCAGATGACAGACCCCTGCTTTCACCGTCTATTGGCTTTGCTGTCCCCCCTATATTACTAAGCAGGACACATGCATGCGGCAAGCCATTACTCCTGAAAAAAGGCTTGTCGCCCCCTTGCGGTACTTGGCGACGGGGAGAAGTCTCCAGGATCTGAAGTTCACGACTGAAATCTCCCCCCAGGCTTGGGCAATCATTATTTCAGAGACCTGTTCAGCCACCATCCAAGTCCTGCATAAGGACTATATTCGGGTACGTTTTAGCCTTTAACATCACATTCTATGTATTTATTGTTTGCTAATGTATTGTATTCATTTCTTCATTCCATAATTACCATTATTGTAACATGCTGTAAATGTCCTCTTTGTCCTCATGCATGCTGGACGCTTTTAATGCTTTTTTTTTGTCCTTTATGCATATTTGCCTTCACTAACCTCCTCAGCATGCTATCCTGGGCCCATACACACCTAGCCTAGTAACTTAACAATGTATTTTGTCAGCTACATTTTTGTGCTTACCCTAAATACCCCCTAAAATGTGTACAAATGTTATTGTTGTCCTCAAATTCAGGCAGAGTGCAAGAGGATTTTTTTGGGGCCCAAACTCATTTTGAACCCTCCCTCCCCCCCAACCACTAAGTCAACCGATACCAATAAAAGAAAAACAGGGGGACCTGCGCTAAAAAGCAAAGGAGAGAAACCAGGACTGCAGCTGCAACAATTACCACAAATATCAGTGAGGTGTAAAATAAAAAATGTAAAAAGAATATGTGCGCTTGCATTAAATGACATATATCACTATATCATATACTGAAAATATGGGTAGAATAAAACTACAAGTGAATAAAACAGTGAGTCGCTAAATAACACAGTTTGAAATTTGTGCTAAAAAAATATTGAATAGACATAAATAAATAAATAAAACATTCAAATTCATAAATTGCTAGTGAAAATAACAATACCAATATTGATGCATAAGGAAGTGCAAATATTGGTGATAAAGTTCAATCCATTCAAAAAAAGTGCAAAAGCAAAATCGCATGAGGAAAGGTCATAGTCGCAGAGGAAAAAACACATATCCACAGTTCATTCAAAGCAACCCATGCGAATGAGGAAGGATGAAAGGGACGTGAAGAGACTTCAAGCCACCGGGGGTAATGAAGATGTACCCTTACCAGACAAGTTGGACCTCCTAAATAGCAAGGTCATATAGGCATGCAGATATGGCCCTCTGCAGGAACAGATGGATGGCAGCGTCTGGATCAGCCAACATGTGCCGCATTCCAGCGGGGAGTGGTTCCAATATGTCAGCCTAAAGGGAGGCACTCACTCGTCCCAAGAGCCGTGAGTAAAAAGAAAGTAGAGAACTCCAATGGTGTAGTAGGATTATGAAAAATGTATTGCCTCATAAAAAACAGGGATCACATTTCCATCATACAATGGGTAAAAGGTAAAAAGTGAAAAAGCCGGCATACAAACGAACACCCGTGCATAACTACATGGGGCTAATAGCGTGATGGCATACAATGTGTAGCCACGCCCTACATGTTTCGTCATAGATGACGTCTTCAAAGGGGCCCCATCACCGATACCAATGCTCGGTCAATCTGCTGATTTTGCCAAACCCTTACACACTGTACCTATTTTGTGGTCATATTTATGGATTAATTCACCAAAGCATGTAGTGCAGGGGCGTGCTTGAATACTTTGAAATGGTACTGTTACATAGTTACATAGTAGGTGAGGTTGAAAAAAGACACAAGTCCATCAAGTCCAACCTATGTGTGTGGGGCTATTTACTAAGATGAATGCACTGTGCTGGTTCCGACCTTAATTGGTGCGCTGGATAGATCCTTAATCCAGCGTGTGAACCAGCGCACACAGGAGTACCTGCACGCGAGAATGTTTCCAGTGCGATAGGACCGCGCTGGTTCTCGGCGAGGTACATCTCGCGCTCGCTGCAATAGGAAAAAGACATCTTCCTATTAAGGCAGCGTGAGAAAAACTTGCATGGGTTCCCCCTTCGGGTGCATGCCAGGCCCTTCGGTCTAGTATGGATATTAAGGGGAACCCCTACGCTTAAAAAACAGCGTGGGGGTTACCCCAGATCCACACCAGACCCTTATCCGAGCATGCAGCCTGGCCGGTCAGGAAAGGGGGTGGGGAGGAGCGAGCGGCCCCCCTCCTGAACTGTGCCAGGGCGCATGCCCTCAACATGGGGGATGGGTACTTTGGGGAAGAGGGGTGCGCTGCAGGCCCCCCCCACCCCAAAGTCCCCATGTTGATGAGGACAAGGGCCTCTTCCCGACAACCCTGGCCGTTGGTTTTTGGGGTCTGCGGGAGGGGGGCTTATTGGAATTAATAAGGGGGCCCCTGGATGCCGGCCCCCCACCCTATGTGAATGAGTATGGGGTACATGGTACCCCTACCCATTCACCTAGGGAAAAAGTGTCAATAAAAAAAAACACACTGCACAGGTTTTTAAAGTAATTTATTAGACAGCTCCGGGGGGGTCCTCTTCTTCCCTCTTCTCTTCTTCTGCTGTTCAACCTGTTCTCCGCGCTCTCCGAGTCTTCTGCCAGGCTCCTCCACTATCTTCTGCTCTTTTGCCACTCTTTTGCCTTAGCGGAGGAGCCCGGTCTTCTGCCTTCTGCCTTCTGTGACGGCATAAGGGGGCGGGGTCACCGCCTATATAAGTCAGAGCGGAGCGCCCAGAGAGCATTCCAGCCAGAGATAGCGTCGTGTCTACATCGGAAGAAGAGAAGAAGAGAAGAGGGAAGAGGGCAGAAGGCAGCAGACCAGGCTCCTCCGCTAAGGCAAAAGAGCGGCAAAAGAGCAGAAGATAGTGGAGGAGCCCGACAGAAGACCCGGAGAGCACGGAGAACAGGGAACCGGAGAGACCCCCGAAGCCGGAAGAGGACCCCCCGGAGCTGTCTAATAAATTACTTTAAAAACCTGTGCAGTGTGTTTTTTTATTGACACTTTTTCCCTAGGTGAATGGGTAGGGGTACCATGTACCCCATACTCATTCACATAGGGTGGGGGGCCGGGGGCCCCCTTATCAAAGGGGGCTCCCGGATTCCAATAAGCCCCCCTCCCGCAGACCCCGACAACCAACAGCCAGGGTTGTCGGGAAGAGGCCCTTGTCCTCATCAACATGGGGACAAGGTGCTTTGGGGTGGGGGGGCTGCAGCGCGCCCCTCTTCCCCAAAGTACCCATCCCCCATGTTGAGGGCATGCGGCCTGGTACGGTTCAGGAGGGGGGGCGCTCGCTCATCCCCACCCCCTTTCCTGACCTGCTGGGCTGCGTGCTCGGATAAGGGTCTGGTATGGGTTTTGGGGGGGACCCCACGCCGATTCTTCGGCGTAGGGGGTTCCCCTTAAAATCCATACCAGACCGAAGGGCCTGGTATGCCCCTGGGGGTGTGGACCCCACACCATTTTTTTAAACATTTTGGCATGGGGGTCCCTTCTGAATCCATACCAGACCCTGGGGGGACCCCACGCTGTTTTTTTTCAAGATTTTTTTTTTTAGCCGGCATTTTTTTTTTTTTTTACATTGAGCGGGAAGTCAGCTGACAGCTGATGACTCATAGGTTGTTAACCACTTCAATATCAGACACTTTTGCCTCTTCCCGCCCAGGACAATTTTCAGCAATGTCACACTTTGAATGACAATTGCGCGATCATGCTACACTGTACTCAAACAACATTTTTAGCATTTAGTTCCCACAAATAGAGCTTTCTTTTGGCGGTATTTGATCAACTCTGCAGTTTTTTTTGCTAAACAAACTAAAAAAGAACACAATTTTGGAAAAAAAAGTTTTTCTTCGTTTCAGTTATAAAATTTTGTTTTCACCTTCACTGCTGTCGGGCACTGATGAGGTGGCACTGATGAGGCGGCACTGATGGGCACTAATGAGTTGGCACTGATGAGGTGGCACTGATGGGCACTGATGAGGATGCACTGATGGGCACTAATATGCGGCAATGATAAGCAGCACTGATGGGCACTGATATGCAGCACTGATGGGCACTGATAGGCGGCACTGATGGGCACTGACTGGCAGCAATGATGGGCACTGACTGACGGCACTGATGGGCACTGACAGGCAGCTGTGATGGGCACTGACAGGCAGATAGGCGGTACTGTTGGCCACAGACAGGTGGCACTGATGGGCAGCACTGATGTTGAGGTACTGACAGGTTTTACTGCTGGGCACTGAGATGGGCACTGTGGTGGGCACTGATTAGCACTGATATGGGCACTGAACTGACTGACAGCTGAGGGGTCACATCTGAGGTGTTGTGGCACATCTGAGGGGGCTGTGCTGATAATCAATGTGCTGATTATCAGCACAGACCCCCCTCTGACAGGGAGAGCCGCGATCGGCTCTTCCTGTCAGCGCGAACCAAGGAATGCCGTTTACCGGCACTTCCTGGTTCTCACGATGATCAGCTGTGATTGATCACAGCTGATCACGTGGTAAGAAGCCTCTGACAGAGGCTTCTTATCAGGATCGGAGATGTGGGGTGTCAGACTGACACGCCACACTCGCGATCGCCGCGATGCGCGCCCCTGCGGGCATGTGCTGGCATGTTATCCTGCTGGACGTCATATGACGCCCAGTCAGGATAATAGAACCACTTCCCGGATGTCATTCTGCATACGGCGGGCGGGAAGTGGTTAAGGATGCGGCGGCCGGCTTCCCAGCCCCCTTCTTAGCAACCAGCTATATACAGCATAAAAAAAGAAATGAAAAAAAACGCAAATCGCGGTAAAAACGTGGTACTTGCGTTTTGGATGCAGGTCCAGTGAAATCTATTACAAGCAAAATGCTGCATTTTGCGGGAAAAAAGTCCCGGACCCTTTCCAAAAATGCAGAGGCACAAAAATGCATTGATGTGAACATGTTCCATAGGAACCCATGTTAAAAAATTCCCATGCATTTCTGCAAAATGCATCAAAAAACTCATTAGTGTGAATAGAGCCTAAGGCCCCTTTCACACTGGGGCGGTGGGGGCGTCTGCGGTAAAGCGGCACTATTTTTAGCGCCGCTTTACTGTCGTATTAGCGGCATTATTCGGCTGCTAGCGGGGCAGTTTTAACCCCTCTGCTAGCGGCCAAAAAGGAATTAAATCCGCCCGCAAAATGCCGCTGGATCAGCATTTTGCCGGCGGTATCAAAGCGCTGCCCCATTGATTTTAATGGAGAGGAGCAGTGAGTTCACCGCTCCAAAAAAGCTGCTGGCAGGACTTTTTGGGACGCCCTGCCAGTGCACCACTCCAGTGTGAAAGCCCTCACTAGAGTGAATGGAGACGCTTCTTTAGGGCGTTTTTCAGGCGCTATTTTTAGTGCCATAGCGCCTAAAAACGCCCCAGTATGAAAGGGGCCTAAAAAAAGTCCTGCTAGCAGCATCTTTGGAGCGGTGTATAAACCGCTCCTGCCCATTGAAATCAATGGGACAGCACGGCTATACCACCGGCAAAACGCCGCTGCAGTGTTGTTTTGCATGCGGATTTAACCCCTTTTCGGCCGCTAGCGGGGGTTAAAACCACTAGCGGCCGAATACCGCCGGTAAAGCAGCGTGAAAAATAGCACCATTTTAACGCTAATGCCCGCACCGCCCCAGTGTAAAGGGGCCTAAGGCCCCCTCACATGGACGGACCTTTCAGGTCTGCCTCAGACCTGAACCGACACTCCATAGACCTCTATGGAGGGTCGGATGTCAGTGGTGACATGTCCGCTGACATCCGACCCACTCCAATCCTAAAAAGTGTAACGGAGGAAAAACCTATTTTTCCATCCATCTGCGGATCAGATCGGGTGACAACGGACTCTACGGTCCGTCATCATCGGATCCCCCATAGAGGAGAGCGGCACTCTGACAGGTCTGTCCCTGCACAGTGCGCAGAGACAGACCTGTCATCTGCCTGCTCAGCGGGCTCCATACACTGGGTACAAAGTCCCATAGTGTGTATAAGGCTTAAACACCAGAAATTCATGTTTTCATATCTTTAAAGGTCACCATACTCTGGCCAATCAGTTAGATCTTCCATAAATTGGATTCAGTGCAAGAGCCGGTTTGATTTTCTACAATTAGAAGTAATTCTTACAGTGCATCTTTCTATTACCGCTTTAGCCTAATGCTCTCTTTCCACTATTTCAACACCAAAGTTGCGTGATTTACAATGTGCTTTTTCGGCTTGTTTTCCACTATTGCAACTTGTCATGCCACTAGGGACTGAAAAGTTGCATCACAAGTTCTACCCCATGATTTACAATGAGTACCGTTCAGATGTCTGCGACTTCAAAAACCTCAAAGACCTCAAAGTCGCAGCAACTTCAAAGTAGTCCCTGCACTATTTTGGTCCCACTTTGTTGTGACTTGAGGTCCATAGACCTCAAAAATACACAGGCATTGCTTCAAGTTTTTGCTTCAAGTTGGGGGAAACTCGCGGCAAAAAGTAAGCAACTTTGGCCTTTCAATAGTGGAAACCGAGCCTTAATGCCACGCGACTAATTCAAAACATCTGAGAAAAAGTCACACTGAAGTTGGAACAAAGTAGTGCAAGAACTTTTTTTTGGAGTTGCACCAATTAGAATGGGGGAACATTGAAATACATGTGTTTTGAATTGTCCTGCGACTTCACATGTGTCAAGTCGCACAACAACTCACAGTAGTGGAAAGAGAGCTTAAGGCCACTTGGGACTGAAAATTTGCATCACAAGTTGTACCCCATGATTTACAATGAGTACTGTTCATATGTGTGCGACTTGCTTACGCACATGCCGTATACACAGCGGGCACACATCTTTATTGCAGAAATCCATAGTTGGCATGGAAATTAACCACTTGCTTACTGGGCACTTAAACCCCCTGCTGTCCTGACCAATTTTCAGCGCTGATCCATTTTGAATGACAATTGCGCGGTCATACTTAGCCAAATGTTTTTTTTTTTAAAGTCCCCACAAATAGAGCATTCTTTTGGTGGTATTTGATCACCTGTGTGTTTTTTTTCTTTTGTTCAAACAAAAGAAAAGACAGATTTTTAAAAATAATTTGGTATATTTTTGGATATTTTGATATTAAATTTTGCAAACAGGTAATTTTTCTCCTTCATTGATGTACGCTGATGAGGCGGCACTGATTGGTTACACTGATAGTCAGCACTGCTTGGGATCACTGGTGGGCATTGATAGGTGGCACTGGAAGGGGGTACTGGTGGGCACAGATGAGGCAAGAATTGCCTCTTCGGGACCAATGTCCCTTGCACCTAAGCCGGTGATCAGCTTTTATTGTTATCCTCATGCTGTCGGCCCTTACTTGGATCTGTGATCACCCGAGTCTCAGTGACTACGTCCTATGACAGCCTCCCAAAAATTCAGGTCCACGCTGTGGCCGTCGTTTGGCTATAGCACAGACACCAAGCGGTTAATAGAAAAACAGATGCAGATTTCTAGGACTGGCCAAAAATAATGTTAGAGTCAAAGGCAACTGATGACTTTCTATTAAAGTTGTAAATGGGCTATTAACATGCATCACAATTTAACTTAGGAATGTGTCTTTGCAAAGTTAAACTCTTTAAAATCATTTCTTATTTTTGCTTGGGGATAGACTTCAGAGGGATTATAAGTTTTGGGGGATGTCTACACCCCTGATAGGGTGAAGACACCTACCAAATGTTGCCAATTTCGCATTCAAAATTATTCACTTCCTGTCACATAGCCAAACAGGAAGTGAGGGTAAAACCCTACCAATGTATGTCCTTGGTCACACACAGGTCAATTGAAATAGTTTCCCCATTCGGGAAATTGCACTCTAGCATTTTGCCATGTACATCCCAAATTATTATGTGTCTTGGGGTTTATTTACTAAAAGGTAAACCACTTTGCGCCATAAGTGCACTTAGAGGTTCAGTTGCTGGAGATCTGAGGGGGGCATGCAAGGAAAAGAAAAAAACAGCATCTTTGCCTCTACATGATTGGATGATAAAATCACCAGTGTTACCCTTCTGATTTTCATCAACTACACTTGTATTGCAGAAAGGATTTGTCTTTAATAAACCTCAAAATACCTAATAATTTGGGGTGTACACAACAAACTGCTAGAGTGCAATTTGCATAATGGGGGCAATAGTTAGATTGACCTGTGTGTCCCCAAGGAAAAATTAGTGTTTTACTCTCACTTCCTGTTTGGCTATGACAGGAAGTGAAGCCAAGTTTAAGAAAAGGGACAAAGCCCAACCTTTAAAAAAATAAAAATCTTGATTTCCCTCAAATGTCCACAATAGGAAAAGGATTGGCCTCAGCTTGATTTTAGTTCAGTGCTCTAAATCAGTGCTTCTCAACCCTGTCCTCAAGTCCCCCCCAACAGGCCATGGTTGCAGGTTTTCCTTCATTTTGCACAGGCGCTTTAAATCAAAGTCAATGGCTTTGTATTTTTGACAGCTATTTTAGAGAAGATAAAATTTCCTAAACACGTCCTGTCAGGGGGGTACTTGAGGACTGAGGCTGAAAACGACTGCTCAAAAAGATAATTGAATACTTACCACTCTGAAATGTTAGTTTCCTGGTCACTATCCATGGCAGCATATGCACAATCCATGCACGTGCTACCATGAAGGCACCAGGAAAGTAACTTAAAAATAAAAAAAAATGAAAAAGGGATTTGTCCAAGACATGTCAATCAGCCTAGTTAAGCTGCAGCTGGGAAATCTGATGCATGAAAAGAACACACATAAAACAAAGAATTTGAAACAATTTTATTGGTCCAAAAAAAACAAAAAACACAGAACTTGGAAAAGCAGCAAGGAAAGCAAAATACACACATGTATGTTAATTTGAGACACTAACAGAATAGGTTTGACCCTTTTGCAGTGTAAATTAACAGGAGTTAAAAGGAGTGCACCCACAAATGGGACATCTATTAAGGATTAAAACAACATTAGGCACATCTTGAGAAAGAATTTTAAAAATAAGGCAGCACAGACAGTTAAATCAAAGTGAACCACGAAAAACAAAAATAATTGCCAACATAAAAAAGATTTCATGGTTAAATAACCACCACCCAAAAAAAAAAAAAAAAAAACAGCAAACCAAAGTAACAAATAAATTGCATAAAAACACATCTGTTTTGCAACAACATAACAAACAAAATACAAATAGAAAATACATGTGTTAGAAACTCGATAAGGACACCCACATATACTCTCTTGCCGGCCCCCCACACACGCAATCTTGGCTCTTTTCAGGGCAAAGTAAAGATTGCTATCTGCAAGCTTTATATAACATAGGTTTGTCTGCTAATGAGGCAATTGCAAACACATGGACAGTCCATTAAACACACAAAATGCAAGTTCACCCAATGTAGAGAGAACTTCAAAGTGGGTTCACCTGTTAAGGATGTCCTTAAATTACTAACCCAAAAAACACACTCTGAGCATGCCCAGAAACATCCAAGTGCTGTTCACACACAAAAAGCACCACCAAAAAAAAAAACAAAGTCCCTGAGCATGCTCAGAACAACCCAAATGCTGCTAGCACAAAATAAGCCACCCCACTGTCCAAAATTAGGCACATCCAGCATGCACCAAAATTACAGATGGGACAAAAACATAGTGTAGTCATTTTAATAAAGTAAAGGCTTTATTTAAAAATCGCATAGGGTACTCACACAGTGGTGCAACAGGGGATGAGTTGTATCCTGACGAGCTCGTATATTTGGGACCGGCACCCTCCACTGTAACAATATACGAGCTCGCCGCTCGTCAGGATACAACTCATCCCCTGTTGCACCACTGTGTGAGTACCCTATGCGATTTTTAAATAAAGCCTTTACTTTATTAAAATGACTACACTATGTGGCACCTTTGTTTCTCTTATGGCTGCTATGCCCCGTGCAATATCTGAGGCATACTGAAGGACAGCTTGAAACCCAGGACTGACCCCCATAGGAGACATCACATACACTGATTGATTCATGCTGTAACCTCAGCACAGTGAGGTAAGGGGCTATTGCCCTCCATTATAGGATTGCTGCATGAAGAGGATTGGTGTTGTCACCCCACATTTCTCACCCATCTGAAGAAAGCAATGCTAGAATCTAGCTGCTGCCTTCACGTTTCCTATTAAGCACATTTAAGAAGCCTTGTATTTTACTGTTGCTGCACTCCTTTGTCACTTTCTCCTTTGTTTTTTGGACGCTGTACTATTTTTGTGAGCACGGATTGCTGACACTGGACACTTTTTATCACCCTTAATAGGATTTTTTAGGACATTTATTTTTACACTGCACTGGAGTGCGGATTATGTCATTTTCATTTTTATGTATATGCGTATATGTTTCAAATATTTTTTTAGAGGTTCGCACTGTAGGTGAAGGATCTGTTCCACCTATATCCATATGTTTAGATTACCTATGTACAGTTTGTATTGTGCACCTTTTTGATTCTATTTATCAATTTTAGTTGATCTCTCAGGACACCCATAGTAACCTAGCACTTGAGTGTGGTTTATTGCTACATCCCGGTTTCTATTTTGTATTATTAATGTGTTGTCACTCTGCATACATACCACCTTATTGTGATCTCTCTAGACATTCAGAGGCACCCTGTACTTGAGTGCGATTCACTTTATTTCTATTTTCACCTTATTTATTTTCTTTTATGTGTTTTCACCTTCCACATGCACTTTTATTGCCTTTTACACTACAGGTGAAGTGTTTGCAACAGTTGTGAATTTATTTTATTCACATGCAGCTTCTATTCTTAATTTACATATGTATGCAGCATATTTTAACAACGTATGATCCATTATTTACCATCTACTTTTGTCATTAGGCATTATGCCACTCCACTAGTATTCTGTACTATCTTGATACATTTACATTAGGACTAGCGCAGCACCATCCCCCCTTTTCTATTTTAGTTATCATTTAGGGCCAGGTTGGACCCTTTTCGGTGCTAGCTGCTTGTCCCCCCCCCCATATTGTTTTCCAATTTTGCATGGTAGCGCAGGAATACCATACTTACCATTGAAAACCATATAACCTACTTTCCGTGCATTTTTGATGCAGAAAAAAATGCACTGGACTGCATGTGGTGTGAACTGCCCCTTAAGGAATAAAAGTTATTTAAAACTACTCGCGGCTATAATGAAATGTCGGTCCAGCAATTAGGGATGAGCTGAACACCCCCCTGTTCGGTTCGCACCCGAACTTGCGAACAGGCAAAAAATGTGTTAGACCGCGCAAAACCGTTAAAGTCTATGGGACAAGAACATGAATAATCAAAAGTGCTCATTTTAAAGGCTTATATGTAGGGATGAGCTTCGAGTTCAACTCGAACATCGGCTGTTCGCAAGTTCGCCCAACAGCGAACAATTTGGGGTGTTCGCGGCAAATTCGAATGCCGAGGAACACCCTTTAAAAGTCTATGGGAGAAATCAAAAGTGCTAATTTTAAAGGCTTATATGCATGGTATTGTCATAAAAAGTGTTTGGGGACCTGGGTCCTGCCCCAGGGGACATGTATCAATGCAAAAAAAAGTTTTAACCACTTAAGGACCGCCTCACGCTGATGTACGTCGGCAAGGCGGCACGGGCAGGCAGAATCACGTACATACATGTGATCTGCCTCCCGCGGACAGGGGGTCCTATCGGACCCCCCCGGTGCCCGAGGTGGTCCACTATTGTCCAGCGGCAATCGGAGGTGAGGGGGAGACCAATCATTCCTATGCTGCTGTATGCTAAACAGCAGCAAAGGAAATTATGTCATCTCTCCTCGGCTCGGTATTTTCTGTTCCGGCGCCGAGGAGAGAAGACTGCAATGTGAGTGCACAACACACACACATACAGTAGAACATGCCAGGCACACAAAACACCCCCCTTTACCCCCCAATCCCCCGCGATCACCCCCCAATCACACCTCCCCCCCCCCGTCACACTGACACCAAGCAGTTTTTTTTTCTGATTACTGCATGGTGTCAGTTTGTAACAGTTAGTGTGGTAGGGCAGTTACTGTTAGCCCCCTTTAGGTCTAGGGTACCCCCCTAACCAAGTTTTAACCCCTTGATCACCCCCCGTCACCAGTGCCGCTAAGCAATCATTTTTCTGATCGCTGTATTAGTGTCACTGGTGACGCTAGTTAGGGAGGTAAATATTTAGGTTCGCCGTCAGCGTTTTATAGCGACAGGGACCCCCATATACTACCTAATAAATGTTTTAACCCCTTGATTGCCCCCTAGTTAACCCTTTCACCACTGATCACCGTATAACTGTTACGGGTGACGCTGGTTAGTTCGTTTATTTTTTATAGTGTCAGGGCACCCGCCGTTTATTACCGAATAAAGGTTTAGCCCCCTGATCGCCCGGCGGTGATATGCGTCGCCCCAGGCAGTGTCAGATTAGTGCCAGTACCGCTAACACCCACGCACGCAGCATACGCCTCCCTTAGTGGTATAGTATCTGTACGGATCAATATCTGATCCAATCAGATCTATACTAGCGTGCCCAGCAGTTTAGGGTTTCCAAAAAGGCAGTGTTAGCGGGATCAGCCCAGATACCTGCTAGCACCTGCGTTTTTCCCCTCCGCCCAGCCCAGCCCAGCCCACCCAAGCGCAGTATCAATCGATCGCTGTCACTTACAAAACACTAAATGCATAACTGCAGCGTTTGCAGAGTCAGGCCTGATCCCTGCGATCGCTAACAGTTTTTTTTGGTAGCATTTTGGTGAACTAGCAAGCACCAGCCCTAGGCAGCGTCAGGTTAGCGCCAGTACCACTAACACCCACGCACGCACCGTACACCTCCCTTAGTGGTATAGTATCTGATCGGATCAATATCTGATCTGATCAGATCTATACTAGCGTCCCCAGCAGTTTAGGGTTCCCAAAAACGCAGTGTTAGTGGGATCAGCCCAGATACCTGCTAGCACCTGCGTTTTGCCCCTCCGCCCGGCCCAGCCCAGCCCACCCAAGTGCAGTATCGATCGATCACTGTCACTTACACAACACTAAACACATAACTGCAGCGTTCGCAGAGTCAGGTCTGATCCCTGCGATCGCTAACAGTTTTTTGTAGCGTTTTGGTGAACTGGCAAGCACCAGCGGCCTAGTAAACCCCGGTCATAGTCAAACCAGCACTGCAGTAAGACTTGGTGACGTGGCGAGTCCCATAAGTGCAGTTCAAGCTGGTGAGGTGGCAAGCACAAGTAGTGTCCCACTGCCACCAAGAAGAAGACAAACACAGGCCCGTCGTGCTCATAGTGCCCTTCCTGCTGCATTCGCCAATCCTAATTGGGAACCCACCACTTCTGCAGCGCCCGTACTTCCCCCATTCACATCCCCAACCAAATGCAGTCGGCTGCATGAGAGGCATTTTCTCCCGAGTACCCCTACCCAACGTCCCCCCCCAAAAAAGATGTTGTGTCTGCAGCAAGCGCGAATATAGGTGTGACACCCGCTATTATTGTCCCTCCTGTCCTGACAATCCTGGTCTTTGCATTGGTGAATGTTTTGAACGCTACCATTCACTAGTTGAGTATTAGCGTAGGGTACAGCATTGCACAGACTATGCACACTTTCACAGGGTCTCCCAAGATGCCATCGCATTTTTAGAGACCCGAACCTGGAACCGGTTACAGTTATAAAAGTTAGTTACAAAAAAAGTGTAAAAAAAAATATATATATATAAAATAAAAAAAAAATGTTGTCGTTTTATTGTTCTCTCTCTCTCTCTTCTCTTTCTATTGTTCTGCTCTTTTTTACTGTATTCTATTCTGCAATGTTTTATTGTTATTATGTTTTATCATACTTGCTTTTCAGGTATGCAATTTTTTATACTTTACCGTTTACTGTGTTTTATTGTTAACCATTTTTTTGTCTTCAGGTACGCCATTCACGACTTTGAGTGGTTATACCAGAATGATGCCTGCAGGTTTAGGTATCATCTTGGTATCATTCTTTCCTGACAGGCTCCATGGCAGCATACATGTGGGTAGGCTCCGCCTCCATAACTACCCAATAGGACCCCTCTCCCATAAATCTTTGCTCTAGGCTGCTATCCATGTTCCTTTTTTGTCCTCCTCCGTAGGACCAGGTGTTGGTTCTCCTACCTGAAGATAAACCTCCCTACGATCGAATCAGCCGAGTGCCATAAACAGGCCCTGACTGTTAAGCAGGGTATGGAGTGTATAGCAAAGTAGCGCTGAAGATTGGATTGGTTCATCTATGTGTGCACGGTCTGTTTGCCTAATGTTTCAGGCGAGCATAATATGCTGCCAAGTCCGGTGTGTGTGTGTATGGATGGCGGTTCCTCGGCCCAGGTGATCGTAGGTGGAGGGGTAAGTTTTTATTCATTTGCTTATGGCAGCAGTGTTTATGTGTTGTTTTACCACTGAGTGTTCTCCTGCTTCACTGGTGTCCTAATCGGTGCTGACACTCCCTGCGTTCCAGCAGCCGCTCTCTCTATTACTTCCGGGTACCGGCGTGCGCTCTGCGCATGCGCGGACCGATACGAAATCGAGGCTTGGTTCGTGCATGCGCACGAGAGTCTCACATCTGACGTCGGCGATGACGTCACGGGCACCACTTTTAAAAGCTGTGGAAAGCTTACAGAGCCCCGGGAATGATCGTGGGGGATACAGCGACTTCCCGGGGCAACTATCTTGGCGGTTCAAGGTAAGTCAATCTCTATTGTCTGGGGGTTGAGGTCTGTTGTCAGCCAGCTGATGTGTGAATCTGTCTCTGCAGTTTCCTATTGTGTTGACTCCATGGACTCCTTACTGCCCCCTAGTGGCCAGCCCGCTTGTAGCAGGTATGTTTGCAGTTATGCTTTTCTGCCTGTACAAGGATTGAGAGAAGGATTTTAGGACACTAGCTGATTCTTTCTCTATCTTTTCTGTGCTTCTTTCCTCACAGCCCTCCTAGGTCTGATCCACACCGTAGTTCCCATAAAGGAAATGGATCATCAAAATCACACCTCCAGGTCTAGCCATCATAGATCTCCTTCCAGATCTGAACAGCGCAATAAAGATCCTTCTCACCCCCCTTCATCTCACTCTAGCAAGAGATCAGGAAAATCATGCTGGGGTGCAGGATGCCTGTTCCAGAAGACAAATCTCTCTGCGATCACTGCGTCTCTAAAGCTGCAGATGAGAGGGATGGTGCAGAACAGCGTTTAGAATCTATGGTGAGACGGGTTGTGAAAGAATCTCTACAGGAAAGAGAGGCTCAACAGCCCTGTGATTCCCCATCAGACCCATTATGCCCTCCAGTGGGAGAAGGTTCTGTGCATGAGACATGGGAGTCTTCCCAGCCAAGTCACCCTTCTGCTTCTGTTTCAGATAGCGAATCGGATCTGGAAGATCCTGGCGTGGGGTTTGAGTATGCTTTAGTTCCTTCTTTGGTGAAGGCAGTAAAAGAGGCCCTGAAGTGGGAAGATCCGGTTACTTCCCCCCCAAAACAGAGAAAGTTTTTCAAGCAGCTCAATAAGGAGGGACAGTATTTTCCTTTTCTCTCTGAGCTGGGCGATGTCATTTCTGAGGAATGGAGCAAGATGGACAAGAAAAGTTCCATGCAGTCAAAGGTCTTGAAACTATATCCTTTTAAGGAAGAGGAAGTAAAGCACCTTGAATCAGCTCCATTAGTGGATGCAGCACTGATGAGACTAGCAAGATATGTAACGCTTCCCTTAGAAGACACTGGGGGTCATTTACTATAACTCCAGGAAATACTGGGCACTATGGCAAATAATAGCGCCCATTTTAGCCAAATGGAAACAAAACCGGCGAATTTGCGCATGAAAATTAGCGATATAAGCGGGGAACAACCATTTGTATATTCTAAATTGCCGCTAATTAGCGCTTCCGCGTATATACAAATGCCAATTCATATCAAGTTGTTATATAGCACTGTACTGATCCATGTATGTGAAAGAAACATTTTTATCAGAGATGTGCTCTAGTTCCCGTGCATCTATTGATTTATATTGAAATTAGTATTCCTAGTTTTTTTTCCCTTCTTTTGCTAAGAAATGCAGTTCTGAATGATTATTACATAGTAATGTCTGCTATTCTGTAAAGTTACATGCATTAATCATTTAGGTTACCTATTTGTTATATGTTTTTTTTTTCATGTTTTTGATTTATTATTTATTAATTTAGTTGACTATAAAGCAGTAATTATGTATGTCCATTCTTTAATAATACTACACTATTATACAGGTCTTGTACTTAGCACAATGGCTTAGTGGTCTGCTTGGATATCTCCACACCACTCATGATATGAGTTCAAACAACAGCCTACCTACCATCCACCAGCTGTGTTTATTTTTTCAGTGCACAAGTGAATTAAAATAAACAAACAAAGAAATGTAAACTGCCCTTTAGCTAGTGTGTGGTGTTTGGACTGTCACATCATAATATAATTGGATACTTACATACCATTGCATGCATGTGAAGAGTTAATACAATAAAATCATTCACATTAAAGTGCATTGGCTATGTGGCAATCACCTATTTTCAGTATATAAATATATGTATATTTGTGTTTCTTTGGCTAATTGGCATTCTCCTTTTCCCACCAATGCAATCTTTTAGGATTTTTCTGTGGGATTTGAACCCATGAGTCTTTCTATACCTGAATGTTTGAAGGTAGAGGAGCTATCTGCTAGCCTATTGGGCTGAGCACAATTATATATACAAAATACTTTTACTAGTGTTTGATGTGTTATATACTATACAATAAAGTTTATCAAATGTAAACTGCTTGTTAGCTAGTGTGTGGTGTTTGGAGATTCACACCATAATAGTATTGAATACTTACATACCATTGCAAGCATTTGAAGAGTTAATACAATAATATCAACCACATTAAAGTGTATTGGCTACTTGGCATTCACTGTATGCTGCTTTGGCTAATTGGCTAACAGTAATTCTCCTTTTCTCCACCGATAGTAATCTTTTAGGATTCTTCTGTGGGATTTGAACCCATGAGTTTTTCAATACCTGAATTTTTGAAGGTAGAGGTGCTAACTGCTAGCCTATTGGGCTGAGCACAATTATATATACAAAATACTTTTACTAGTGTTTGATGGTTTATATACCATACAATAAAGTTTATCAAATGTAAACTGCTTGTTAGCTAGTGTATGGTGTTTTGGAGATTCACACCATAACATTAGTGAAGACTTATTTATTTTTATTTAAGGTACTTCTATAGTGCCGTCAATTTACACAGTGCTTTACATATACATTATACACTCACATGGGCCCCTACCCTCAAGGAGCTTACAATCTAAGGTCCCTAACTCACATTCATATACTAGGGCCAATTTAGACAGAAGCCAATTAACCTACCAGCCTTTATTTGGAGTGTGGTAGGAAACCGGAGTACCCGGAGGAAACCCACGCAGGCAAAGGGAGAACATGCAAACTCCAGGCAGGTAGTCTTGTGGTGTGGTTGGGAATACGAACCAGCGACCCTTTTTACTGCTAGGTAGGGATGAGCCGAACACCCCCCTGTTCGGTTCGCACCAGAACATGTGAACAGGAAAAAAGTTCATTCGAGCACGCGAACACCGTTAAAGTCTATGGGGGTCATTTACTATAGGGCCAGGAAGTACTGGGCACTATGGCAAATAATAGCTCCCATTTTAGCCAAAAATAATTTTCAACAGGCGAATGTGCGAATGAAAAATTAGCGCTATTAGTGAGAAACACATGTTAGTCAATTCTAAGCTGGCGCTAATTAGCGCTTCCGCGCTATATGCAAATGCCAATTCCTACCAAGTTGTTATATAGTACTGCACTGTAACCATGATCCATGTATGTGAAAGAAACATTTTTATGTGAGATGTGCTCTACCTCGTGTGCAACTATTGATGTATGTTGCAATTGGTATTCCTAGTTTTTTCCTTCTTTTGCTAACTAATGCAGTTATGAATGATTATTACATAGTAATGTCTGCTATTCTGTAAAGTTACATGTATTAAAAATTTAGGTTACCTATTTGTTGTATGTTGTTTTTTATTTTTTAATTTAGGTGACTATAAAGCGGTAATTATTTATATTCATTCTTTAATCATACTAAACTATTATGCAGGTCTCATACTTAGCACAATGGCTTAGTAGTCTGCTCAGATGTCTCCACAGCACTCACGGTACAAGTTCAAATACCAGCCAACCTTCCATCCCCCAGCTGTGTTTATTTTTTCAGTGCACAAGCGAATTAAAATAAACAAACAAAAAAATGTAATCTGACCATTAGTTAGTGTGTGGTGTTTGGAATTTCACACCATAATAGTATTGAATACTTACATATCGTTGCATGCATTTGAAGAGTTAATATAATAGAATCAGCCAAATTTAAGGTGCATTGGCTAATTGGCATTCACCTATTTTCAGCATATGCTGCTTTGGCTAATTGGCTAATAGTCATTTGCTTTTTTTTCACCAATTCAATCTTTTAGTATTTCTCTGTGGGATTTGAACCCATGAGTTCCTTAAGGTAGAAGTGCTGACCGCTAGCCTATTGGGTGTAGCACAATCATACATAGAAAATACATAGAAAATACATTCACTAGTGTTTGATGTTTCTTCTCCCCGAGCTGTCTCTCCTGTTGCCACCATCTTCTCCCGCTGTGTTCTTCAGCGCAGCTGGTTACCCACTAATAAAAAAAAAGCCGCTCTTCTTGTGGCGGTCTTCTGTGGCCATCTGATAATGTCACCCGGAGAGTCCGCTCTATGGCTATGTAAGAGTTGCCACACAGCGGGTGACAACACAGCGGAGGAAGACCACTATGGAAGAAGAGCAGCTTTTTTTTATTAGGGGGTAACCAGCGATGCGGAAGAACACAGCAGATGGAGAAGATGGCGGCGGCAGGAGAGACGGCTCTGGGAGAATACAGCTCGGGGAGAAGATGGAGGAGGGAGAGACAGCGACTGGAGAAGATGGCTCAGGGAAGAAGACAGCTCGGAACTAACTTACAATAAAGGACTTGTCAAAAACCGGCTATTGATTTTTTAGCCAGTTTTTTTAAAGCTTACAATCTAAAATTAGACAAAACCTTAGAGTGGACACAGCTTTAATTTCAGTGTATAGCGGGCAACACATCACATTATTATCTGCAGGATTATAGAAACATACTTAACAGTCATTCTTACAAAGCATTGCCACATAATATTACAAAAGACTTATTCAAAACACCCACCACCAGCCTACAATCCACACATACATACATACATACATACATACATTGGTGACCATGTTCTGCTGGAAGCTGCATTTCGGTGTACACGATCAAACAACGAGATCAAAAAGAGTAGGTCAGCAGATGCTTCCAAATGATGTTTGCATGATCAGACAGGAACAATACACGCACAACATTGACAGCATGGCCACATAAACCCACTTTTGATTGAAAAAATGCACAAGAATTTCATCAAATCTCCCAATTTCATTCCTTCTCCCACCACAAATCACAGCAAAAAACCTGACCTTCTCAGGCCAAACGAACCCCCTACTGCAGGCCTTTATATAAGAGAGGTTGTATTGTTAGCACTCTGCCACACACAATAGAAGTACACGCCCACCAGTATCTTTCAATCTGTCTCTTCATGTATGTCTAAAGTGATTGCACCTAATGAGCAGGAACACATAATACTATTTGCAACAGTGTTAGCCTTGGCTATGTGCATCAAATCTCCAACTACAGGCCAAAGATCAAAGTCCATTTGCATCCACATAAACAAAGCAACAGTTTTCTAAGCATATGTACCCGTGCAGTGTAAACCCTAAAATTTGAATTGTCCAAGTCCCTGAGCATGATTAGTGCTAATAAACATTAACATCAGTCCCTGGCTGCAATGAGCTTCCAATATAAAGTCCAAAATTAACTTTCTTACATTAGAACCTATTTTGACAGGAGACAATTAATATGCCAGCATGTCTTTGGTGAGAAACCCACACAGGGAGAACATATAAACTTCAACACAAGCATTAGCATGTTGGGGAATTGAACCAACATCCCAGGTGCTGCTAGACAGAACTGCTACCCACTTAGCCACCCCCACACATGTTTTCTGCATCTCTGTGGTGTGAACCAGTCCTAAGTCTATAGCCATGCTCAGTGTCACAAGCAATATACAATATATTGGCCTAAGTATTGGGATGCCTGCCTTTAAACACACATGAACTGTAATGGCATCCCAGTATTAGTATTGGGTTCAAAACTCATTTGGCCCACCCTTTGCAGCTATAACAGCTTCAACTCTTCTTGTCCACAAGGTTTAGGAGTGTGTCTATGGGAATGTTTGACCATTCTTTCAAGTGCATTTGTGAGGCCAGGCACTGATGTTGGATGAGAAGGCCTGACCTACAGTCTCCTCTCTAACTCATCCCCAAGGTGTTCTGTTGTGTTGAGGTCAGGACTCTGTGCAGGCCAGTCAAGTTCCTCCACCCCAAAATCACTCATCCATGTCTTTATGGACCTTGCTTTGTACACTGGTCCAAATGATTTGGTGGAGGGGGATTATGGTGCAGGGTTGTTTTTCAGGGGTTGGGCATGGCCTCTTAGTTCCAGTTAAGGGAACTCTTAAGGCATCAGCATTCCAAGACATTTTGGACAATTTCATGCTCCCAACTTTGTGGGAACAGTTTGGGGATGGTCCCTTCCTGTTCCAACATGACTGCACACCAGTGTACAAAGCAAGGTCCATAAAGACATGGATGAGCAAGTTTGGGGTGGAGAAACTTGACTGGCCTGCACAGAGTCCTGGCCTCAACCCGATAGAACACCTTTTGGCTGAATTAGAGTAGAGACTGCAAGCCAGGCCTTCTCATCCAACATCAGTGCCTGGCCTCACAAATGCACTTCTGGAAGAATGATCAAACATTCCCATAGACACACTAAACCTTGTGGACAGCCTTCCCAGAAGCTGTTCTAGCTGCAAAGGGTGGGACAAATCAAATTTTAACTACGGACTAAAACTGGGCTGCCATTAAAGTTCATGTGTGTGTAAAGGCAGGCGTCCCAATACTTTTGGCTAAATAGTGCATCTGGAAAAGACTTACAATGGTGGTGGTACCCTCCTACACATAACTACTACATTTAGACATAGTTATAGGACCTGGGAGATGAGACAATTTCTCTACATGAAGTAACACGGTTGGGATTTGAACCCAGACCCTCAGAGATACTAAGCAGAAGTTCTAACCTCTAAGCCACAGAGCTGCCACATGTGAGACCCTCCTACACATAACTACACATACATACACATAAAAACACATAAATACTGCATTTCTATGGACTTACAGGTGATGGAATTACATTACTCAAGAGTTATTCTTCTTGATTTATTCTGTGATATTTGGTGTTTTTTTTTGTGGGTGAGAGTAGAATATTACCCTCAAATTTTTGGGAATTACATTTTGATTTCTGATGTTGGTACACATATCACATTTTTTGGGCTCAAATTATGAATATTTGGAAATAATAAAAAGCACAAAAAAAATGTGATTCATTTTAAATTTGCATCAGCAATGGTATTGTTTGTGGATTATAAAAACACCTGTGTGAGTTTGGGGTAAAGATTGTTGTGAGATGGAGAGTAACAAGTGAAAGCGGCAGAGAAAAATATGTTTTACCAAAACATCAAAACATTCCACATTCTAGTATTCTTAAAATCAAAATATTTTAATCAGAAGCAACAATGTTGCAAAGGAAAATTTGTTTCACAGAAAGATACATTTCATCTCAACATTAAAAGGTTTTTTTGGTGAAAGTTAGAATTGTTCCATTAGAATCAATGACTGAAACTTCATTTGGACTAAAATAGAGCAGATTTTAACTCCCAAAAAGTGTTCTCTAATTAGCTCTCATTTTGGTATTTACTATAGCTCCGGGTAAAAAAGACACTTGAGTTAAAATGAGACTTATTTTCAGGTCTGAGCATGCTCAGTTGTGTTGGCACCTAGTTGTCCAAAACGGGGAATTTTTCACTTTTCAGACTTTTAAAGATATTTCAGCGTAGAAATCACCTTTTCACACAGTTTAAAAGCAGATTATCTTTAAATAATATACAGCATATTTCAGTACCATTTAGGCAATTATATCATGCTCTAAACATTATTTCCATGTGAAATTCTCTAGGTTTTAGCAGAGTAAGGGTTTTGGCACTATTTAGTTTCAGGGAGCTATAGTAAATTCGATTTTGGGAGAATTTTCTCACCAGCACTATATTGAATACTGTTTTAGCACGAATTAGCGCAATTTGTGCTAATTCGCACTAAATTGTCGCATATCTTTTAAAGATCCTTTGGAAAGACGAATTGATTCAAATTTAAAAAGGGTCTACCTGACGTCAGGAATGGCATGCAAGCCAGTACTTGCGATAGCTGCAGTCTCCAAAGCTTTGGAATCTTGGTCTGATAATGTGGATGAGTTCTTAAGAGGTATCTCTACTGAAACAGCGAAGGATTCTCCTATCCAGGAGATCAGGCTGGCATCAGCCTTTCTGGGGGAGGCATCTATTGATGTCATCCGCCTGATGTCCCGTGTTATGTTGGCGGCTGTTATAGCACGTCGTGCCTTATGGCTCCGTCCATGGTTGGTGGATCCAGCTTCCAAGCAAGCTTGGTGCCAAATTCCGTTTGAAGGTTCTTCATTGTTCGGCAACAAGCTTGATAGTGCCATAACCCGGGCCACAGGTGGGAAGTCTGGTTTCCTCCCTCAAGACAGACGTCTACAAAATCAGAAATGTAGTTTTCCTAGAAGACAAAACTCTGATCGCGCTAGGGATGCGCGCAAGGCCCTGGAAATCCAGGCAGTCCTCTTTTAAGAAACCCGCAAAAGGTGGTTCCTCTTGCAACCAGGACTCCACTAAGTCCTTTTGAGATTGGGCCCGCTCAGGCATGCCAGGTGGGGGCTCTTCTTCGCCACTTCGGGCATGTCTGGGCGGCCTCAATCCGGGATTACTGGACCCTCAAGACGGTCTCCTCTGGTCACAAGTGAGTCTTCAACAATACCCCAAGACTCAGATTTGTTCCCACATCTCTTCCAGGTGCAGAAGAGAAAAAGCAGGTCCTGTTAACCTACGTGAATTGTTTATTGGATCAAGGCGCAGCCGTCCCTGTTCCAGAAAACGAACAAGGCAAAGGCATGTATTCTCCTCTGTTCATGATACAGAAGAAAAACGGTACATGGAGGCCAGTAATAGATTTAACACATCTCAATTCCTTTATCCGAAAGGAAAAGTTCAAAATGGAATCTTTATTTATGATTCAACAATCAGTACATCTAGGGGATTGGATGATTTCAATCGATCTAAAAGATGTATATTTTCACGTGCCAGTGGCAACAGATTTTCAACAATTCCTCCGCTTTGCGGTAGGCAATCAGCATCTGCAGTTCACATGTCTACCCTTCGGCTTAACAACGTCACCTCGGGTCTTCTCCAAGGTCCTTTTGTCTGTTGTGGCTCTACTTCGCATCAAGGGGGTTCGTCTTCACCACTATTTAGACAACCTACTTCTCCTAGCTCAGAACAAAGATCAACTTTTAGAGCACAAGAACGTAGTCATCTCCACCCTGCAGGAATTCGGGTGGCTTCTGAATCTAGAGAAGAGCCATCTAGAGCCAACTCAATCTCTGGTGTTTCTAGGGGCTCACTTCAACACATTGGAAGGCACCATCTCCCTTCCAAAGGAGAAGATTGGAGTGATTCGAGACAGAATACACGCAGCCCTTGCATCATCTCACCTCTTCGCTCTCCAATGCCTGAAAGTAATTGGCACGATGACAGCCACCATTCCTATGGTGAAGTGGGCCCAATGGCATACACGACCCTTCCAAAAAGGGTTCCTTCAACAATGGGATTCTTCCAGCCAAGTCCAGCGCATACACCTTACTCCAACCATGAGAATGTCTCTCCTTTGGTGGCTTCAAGGGAAGAATCTGCGCAATCACCATTCAATCATTCCCATCTCATGGGTCACATTAACATCGGATGCCAGCAATCGGGGTTGGGGCGCTCACTGCCTTTCAGAAGTGGCTCAAGGCCGATGGATTTTCCCTGCTCGAGGGATTGTCTCCAACATTCTGAAGCTGAGAGCTGCCTTTCAGGCACTCCTGTCATTTTGCCATCTAATAGAAGGGTCATCAGTAATGCTAAGGTTGGACAATACAACCGCGGTGGCTTACATAAAGAAGCAAGGTGGAACTCGCAGCTGGTCTCTGTTACAGGAAGTGGAGCCAATAATGAGCTGGGCTCAGAAGTATTTGTCCAACATCTCGGCAGTTTACATTCCGGGGATTCAAAATATACAGGCGGACTTCCTCTCGCGGGTTCAAATGGACAACAACTAGTGGTCTCTCCACAGAGGGGTGTTCGAGTGGCTTCTGACCCTGGGAGTACTTCCAGAGGTCGATCTGTTTGCTTCCCCATGCAATCACAAAATGCCCACATATTATTCAAGGTTCAGAGACCCTCAGGCATATGGAATAGATGCTCTCTCAGATCAATGGAAGTTTCAGAAGACTTATGCCTTCCCTCCGGTACAGGTGATTCTTCAATTTCTCCGGAGGCTCAGAACAGAGAAGGTGGAGATCATTGCAGTGATTCCGTGGTTTCCTCTGTTATCGCTCCTGAGTTATCAAGACCCAGTTCCCCTTCCTCTCAGGCCAGATCTACTGTCTCAAGGCCTGACGTTACACCCATGCCCATCTTGCCTACACCTCAGGGTGTGGTTCTTGAGAGGGAAAGGCTTGAATCTCTAGGTTGTCCTGAAGAAGCTATTCCAACTCTTCTTAGTGCCCGGAGGGGAAGTACTAATAGGGTATACGAACGTATATGGTCTAAATTCACTGATCATATGTCTTCCAGGTCAAATCCATGTAACTCTCCAGCAGTTCTGGATATTCTAAGTTTTCTCCAATCAGGGCTGGACCTTTCCTTAGCAGTCAGCTCGCTAAGAGTTCAAGTTTCAGCCATCTCGGCCTTCACAGGAGTACCTTGGGCTAATCACACATTAATTCGTCAATTCTTTAAGGGAGCTAACAGGCTTAAACCTCAAAGAAGACCTAGGTTTCTTAAATGGGACCTTCCTATTGTCTTGGATTTTCTCTCCAATCTTGGATCAGATCCTGACAAACCTCTTTCCATTAGAGACCTCACGCTCAAGACCACCTTCTTAGTAGCTGTGACATCGGCTAAAAGAGTGTCAGAGATTAGAAATCTAGGTTCAGAAGAACCTTTCCTGACCTTCTTTCCAGACAGGGTAGTGTTGATTCCCATGCTTGGGTCAAACCCTAAAGTGACCTCAGTCTTTCATGAAAACCAAGAGATTGTACTTCCTACTTTCAGGACAACGGATTATCAGGATGTTCATCCTCTTGACGTAGGTCACACTCTAAAACAATATCTGGAGGTCACAGCTCCATTCAGAAAAACAGAATTTCTTTTTGTTCTTCTTCATGGTAAAAACAAGGGAATGCAAGCTTCGGTCAGATCAATTTCTTCTTGGATTGTGCAGACCATTCAGAGGGCATACAAGGCAAAGGACTTGGCTCCTCCAGAGGCAGTGACAGCTCATTCGACCAGGAGTATCTCAACCTCGTAGGCAGCTTCTCGGCATGTCGCACCTGAAATCATTTGTAAAGCAGCTTCCTGGTCTTCTATTAACACATTTGTTTCTCACTATTGTGTTGAATCTGCTGCTCTGTCATCCATTAATTTTGGTTTACAAGTATTGTCGGTTGACAATGTAAAATAAATTTGGTTTCTTTGCTCAAACATTTTGCACACCCGGGTGTGTTTTGGCAAGTTATTTCCCACACATATGCTGCCATGGAGCCTGTCAGGAAAACGGAAAATTTATATCAAAATACTTACCGTAATTTTCCTTTCCTGATAGGCTCCATGGCAGCAGGAGTCCCTCCAAAATGTCTGGAGTAGGCTAGTTACGGAACATGGATAGCAGCCTAGAGCAAAGATTTATGGGAGAGGGGTCCTATTGGGTAGTTATGGAGGCGGAGCCTACCCACGCGTATGCTGCCATGGAGCCTATCAGGAAAGGAAAATTACAGTAAGTATTTTGATATAAATTTTATGTTTTTCAGCCAGCTTTCAAGTCGGCTTTCATGTAAAAGCAATCCTAGCGGCTAATTAGCCTCTAGACTGCTTTTACAAGCAGTGGGAGGGAATGCCCCCCCACCGTCTTCCGTGTTTTTCTCTGGCTCTCCTGTCTCAACAGGGAACCTGAGAATGCAGCTGGTGATTCAGCCAGCTGACCATAGAGCTGATCAGAGACCAGAGTGGCTCCAAACATCTCTATGGCCTAAGAAACCGGAAGCTACGAGCATTTCATGACTTAGATTTCACCGGATGTAAACAGCGCCATTGGGAAATTGGGAAAGCATTTTATCACACCGATCTTGGTGTGGTCAGATGCTTTGAGGGCAGAGGAGAGATCTAGGGTCTAATAGACCCCAATTTTTTCAAAAAAGAGTACCTGTCACTACCTATTGCTATCATAGGGTATATTTACATTCCCTGAGATAACAATAAAAATTATTAAAAAACAGAAACAGTTTAAAAATAAGATAAAAAAGCAAAAAAAAAAAAAAAGCAAAAAAAAAAAAAGAACACTCCTGTACCCCCCTGCTCTCGCGCAAAGGCGAACGCAAGCTTCGATCTGGCGTCAAATGTAAACAGGAATTGCACCATGCATGTGAGGTGTCACCGTGAACGTCAGATCGAGGGCAGTAATTTTAGCAGTAGACCTCCTCTGTAAATCTAAAGTGGTAACCTGTAAAGGCTTTTAAAGGCTTTTAAGAATGTATTTAGTTTGTCGCCACTGCACGTTTGTGCGCAATTTTAAAGCATGTCATTTTTGGTATCCATGTACTCGGCCTAAGATCATCTTTTTTATTCCATCAAACATTTGGGCAATATAGTGTGTTTTAGTGCATTAAAATTTAAAAAAGTGTGTTTTTGCCCCAGAAATGCGTTTGAAAAATCGCTGCGCAAATACTGTGTGAAAAAAAAATGAAACACCCACCATTTTAATCTGTAGGGCATTTGCTTTAAAAAATATATAATTTTTGGGGGTTCAAAGTAATTTTCTTGCAAAAAAAATAATTTTTTCATGTAAACAAAAAGTGTCAGAAAGGGCTTTGTCTTCAAGTGGTTAGAAGAGTGGGTGATGTGTGACATAAGCTTCTAAATGTTGTGCATAAAATGCCAGGATAGTTCAAAACCCCCCAAATGACCCCATTTTGGAAAGTAGACACCCCAAGCTATTTGCTGAGAGTCATGTCAAGTCCATGGAATATTTTATATTGTGACACAAGTTGCGGGAAAGAGACAAGTTTTTTTTTTTTTTTTTGCACAAAGTTGTCACTAAATGATATATTGCTCAAACATGCCATGGGAATATGTGAAATTACACCCCAAAATACATTCTGTTGCTTCTCCTGAGTACGGGGATACCACATGTGTGAGACTTTTTGGGAGTCTAGCCGCGTACGGGACCCCGAAATCCAAGCACTGCCTTCAGGCTTTCTAAGGGCGTAAATTTTTGATTTCACTCTTCACTGCCTATCACAGTTTCGGAGGCCATGAAATGCCCAGGTGGCACAACCCCCCCAAATGACCCCATTTTGGAAAGTAGACACCCCAAGCTATTTGCTGAGAGGTATAGTGAGTATTTTGCAGACCTCACTTTTTGTCACAAAGTTTTGAAAATTGAAAAAAGAAAAAAAGTTTTTTCTTGTCTTTCTTCATTTTCAAAAACAAATGAGAGCTGCAAAATACTCGCCATGCCTCTCAGAAAATAGCTTGGGGTGTCTACTTTCCAAAATGGGGTCATTTGGGGGGGGTTTGTGCCACCTGGGCATTCCATGGCCTCCGCAACTGTGATAGGCAGTGAAGAGTGAAATCAAAAATTTACACCCTTAGAAATCTTGAAGGCAGTGATTGGTTTTCGGGGCCCCGTACGCAGCTAGGCTCCCAAAAAGTCCCACACATGTGGTATCCCCATACTCAGGAGAAGCAGCTAAATGTATTTTGGGGTGCAATTCCACATATGCCCAGGGCCTGTGTGAGCAATATATCATTTAGTGACAACTTTGTGCAAAAAAAAAAAATGTTGTCACTTTCCCGCAACTTGTGTCAAAATATAAAATATTCCATGGACTCAACATGCCTCTCAGCAAATAGCTTGGGGTGTCTACTTTCCAAAATGGGGTCATTTGGGGGGGGTTGTGCCATCTGGGCATTTTATGGCCTTCAAAACTGTGATAGGTAGTGAGGAGTGAAATCAAAAATTTACGCCCTTAGAAATCCTGAAGGCGGTGATTGGTTTTCGGGGCCCCGTACGCGGCTAGGCTCCCAAAAAGTCCCCCAAATGTGGTATCCCCGTACTCAGGAGAAGCAGCTGAATGTATTTTGGTGTGCAATTCCACATATGCCCATGGCCTGTGTGAGCAATATATCATTTAGTGACAACTTTTTGTAAATATTTTTTTTTGTCATTATTCAATCACTTGGGACAAAAAAATAAATATTCAATGGGTTCAACATGCCTCTCAGTATTTTCCTTGGGGTGTCTACTTTCCAAAATGGGGTCATTTGGGGGGGTTTTGTACTGCCCTGCCATTTTAGCACCTCAAGAAATGACATAGGCAGTCATAAACTAAAAGCTATGTAAATTCCAGAAAAAGTACCCTAGTTTGTAGACGCTATAACTTTTGCGCAAACCAATAAATATACGCTTATTGACAATTTTTTAACCAAAGACATGTGGCCGAATACATTTTGGCCTAAATGTATGACTAAAATTGAGTTTATTTGATTTTTTTTATAACAAACAGTAAAAAATATCATTTTTTTTCAAAATTTTCGGTCTTTTTCCGTTTATAGCACAAAAAATAAAACCGGCAGAGGTGATCAAATACCATCAAAAGAAAGCTCTATTTGTGGGAAGAAAAGGACACAAATTTTGTTTGGGTACAGCATTGCATGACCGCGCAATTAGCAGTTAAAGCGACGCAGTGCCAAATTGGAAAAAGTCCTCTGGTCCTTAGGCAGCCAAATGGTCCGGGGCTGAAGTGGTTAAAAAATGCAGTTTTTTCGAGAGCAGTGATTTTAATAATGCTTAAAGTGAAACAATAAAAGTGTAATATCCCTTTAAATTTCGTACCTGGGGGGTGTTTATAGTATGCCTGTAAAGGGGCACATTTTTCCCGTGTTTAGAACAGTCTGACAGCAAAATGACATTTCAAAGGAAAAAAAGTCATTTAAAACTACTCGCGGCTATTAATGAATTGCTGGTCCAACAATACACATAAAAGTTAATTGATAAAAACGGCATAGGAATTCCCCACAGGGGAACCCCGAACCAAAATTAAAACAAAAAAATGAGGTGGGGGGTACCCCTAAATTCCATACCAGGCCCTTCAGGTCTGGTATGGATTTTAAGGGGAACCCCGGCCAAAATATTTAAAAAAAAATGATGTGGGGGTCCCCCTAAATTCCATACCAGGCCCTTCAGGTCTGGTATGGATATTAAGGGGAACCCCGGCCAAAATAAAAAAAAAATATGGCGTGGGGTCCCCCCAAAAATCCACACCAGACCCTTATCCAAGCACGCAACCTGGCAGGCCGCAGGAAAAGAGGGGGGACGAGAGAGCGCCCCCCCTCCTGAACCGTACCATTGACGTGGGGTTCCCCTTCCACATTCCACATCCTTGCTGCTCTTACAGTAAAGAACGCTCTATGTATTTTAAGGTTAAACCTCTTTTCTTCTAATTTTAATGAGTGGCCGCGAGTCCTGTTAAACTCTCTTCTGCGAAAAAGTTTTATTTCTATTTTAGGGTCACCAGTACGGTATTTGTATATCGAAATCATATCCCCTCTCAAGTGTCTCTTCTCCAGAGAGAATAAGTTCAGTGCTCGCAACCTTTCCTCATAACTAAGATCCTCCAGACCATTTATTAGCTTTGTTGCCCTTCTTTGTACTCGCTCCATTTCCAGTACATCCTTCCTGAGGACTGGTGCCCAGAACTGGACAGCATACTCCAGGTGCGGCCGGACCAGAGTCTTGTAGAGTGGGAAAATTATCGTTTTATCTCTGGAGTTGATCCCCTTTTTAATGCATGCCAATATTCTGTTTGCTTTGTTAGCAGCAGCTTGGTATTGCATGAGCCTATCATCTACTAGGACCCCCAGGTCTTTTTCCATCCTAGATTCCCCCAGAGGTTCTCCCCCCAGTGTATAGATTGCATTCATATTTTTGCCACCCAAATGCATTATTTTACATTTTTCTACATTGAACCTCATTTGCCATGTAGTTGCCCACCCCATTAATTTGTTCAGATCTTTTTGCAAGGTTTCCACATCCTGCGGAGAAGTTATTGCCCTGCTTAGCTTAGTATCATCTGCAAATACAGAGATTGAACTGTTTATCCCATCCTCCAGGTCGTTTATGAACAAATTAAGTAGGATTGGTCCCAGCACAGAACCCTGGGGAACCCCACTACCCACCCCTGACCATTCCGAGTACTCCCCATTTATCACCACCCTCTGAACTCACCCTTGTAGCCAGTTTTCAATCCATGTACTCACCCTATGGTCCATGCCAATGGTCCTTATTTTGTACAGTAAACGCTTATGGAGAACTGTGTCAAATGCTTTTGCAAAATCCAGATACACCACGTACATGCTGCTAATGATACCGTTCTTATTACTAAAATCTTGTATATAGTCCCTTATCATCCCCTCCAATAGTTTACATACCATTGATGTTAGGCTAACTGGTCAGTAATTCCCAGGGATGTATTTTGGGCCCTTTTTAAATATTGGTGCTACATTGGCTTTTCTTTAATCAGCTGGTACCATTCCAGTCAGTAGACTGTCTGTAAAAATTAGGAACAACGGTCTGGCAATCACTTGACTGAGTTCCCTAAGTACCCTCGGATGCAAGCCATCTGGTCCCGGTGATTTATTAATGTTAAGTTTCTCAAGTCTAATTTTAATTCTGCCCTCTGTTAACCATGGAGGTGCTTCCTGTGTTGTGTCATGAGGATAAATATTGCAGTTTTGGTTACTGAAGCCCCCCGATTCACTCGTGAAGACTGAGGAGAAGAATAAATTCAATACCTTCGCCATCTCCCCATCCTTTGTAATAAGATGTCCTTCCTCATTCTTTATGAGGCCAATATGGTCCGTCCTCCCTTTTTTTACTGTTTACATACTTAAAGAATTTCTTGGGATTTTTTTGCTCTTCTCCGCTATGTGTCTTTCATGTTCTATCTTAGCCGTCCTAATTGCACCCTTACATTTCTTGTTGCATTCTTTATAAAGTCTGAGTGCTGATGATGATCCCTCAACCTTGTATTTTTTGAAGGCCTTCTCCTTTGCTTTTATATGCATTTTTACATTGGAGTTAAGCCATCCAGGGCTTTTGTTCGCTCTTTTAAATGTATTACCCAATGGGATACATTGGCTAATGCCCTTTTTTAATATGCTCTTAAAGCAAACTGATCTCTTCTCTGTATTCTTTGTTTCTAATATTTTGTCCCAATTTATGCCTTTTAGCAAGGTTTGTAGTTTAGGGAAGTTGGCTCTTTTGAAATTCATTGTCTTTGTATTCCCTTTATGTTTCCTATCTGTGTTATTTATATTAAAACTAATTGACCTGTGATTGCTGTTACCTAAATTGCCCCGTATTTCCACATCCATGATCAGGTCTGTATTGTTGGTAACCAGTAGATCCAGTAATTTTTTATTTCTAGTTGGTGCGTCTACCATCTGACCCATAAAATTGACCTGCAAGACATTAAGGAACTGGCGAGCCTTAAATGAATGCGCGGTTCCCTCCACCCAGTCTATATCTGGATAATTAAAATCCCATCCTTGCTGCTAATCCAAATTGTGATAGGAGATCTGTCTCCACTTCCTCCCTCAGGTTAGTGGGCCTATAGCATACTCCCAGTATTATTTTCCCCTTAGCTTCATCCCTTTGGAGCTCTACCCATTAGGATTCCACCTCCTTGCTAGCTCCCTCAGTGATGTCATCTCTCACATTCACTTGTACATTATTCTTGATATATAGGCATACCCCTCCCCCTTTTTTAACCCTCTCTATCCTTGCGGTAAAGGGTATACCCTTGAATGCTTGCCAGCCAATCATAAAAGCTGTTGAACCAGGTCTCTGAAATTCCCACAAAATCCAAATCCTCCTCGTACAACAGTATCTCTAGTTCACCCATCTTGTCCGCCATGCTCCTGGCATTGGTGAACATGCCACATAGTTTAGACCGGTCGCATATTGTACTTGTATTGGGTGTTTCGAGATTGCAACTAGGACTTGCTACTATACTTACCTTGTGTTTTTGTGCTTTGGTTAACCTACCACTAATGCCCCCAATACTACCCTCTGGAATATCTTCCGCACTGACTATCTCTACCTCTGGACCCTCCCCCCCATCGCCTAGTTTAAAAACCCCTCTAACTTTTTGGCCATCTTCATTCCCAGCTGATCTGCACCCTCCTCGTTTAGGTGCGTTTCTTCTATAGTACTGGTTATCGACTGAGAAGTCAGCCCAGTCCTCCAGGAACCCAAACCCCTCCTTACTACGCCAGCTCTTCAGCCACTTGTTTACTTCCCTAATCTCCCTCTGTCTTTCTGGTGTGTCTCGATGTACTGGTAGTATTCCTGAGAATACTACCTTGGAGGTCCTTTTCCTCAATTTAGCTCCTAAGTCCCTAAAATCGTTCTTTAGGACACTCCATCTGCCTCTGACTTTGTCATTGGTGCCAACGTGCACCATGACAGCTGGGTCTTCCCCAGCCCCTCCCAGTAATATGTCCACAAGATCCGTGATGTGCCGAACCCGAGCGCCCAGTAGACAACATACTGTTCGGCGCTTCAGGTCTTGGTTACAGATTGCCCTCTCTGTCCTTCTAAGAATTGAGTCCCCTACCACCAGAATCTGTCTTTACTTTCCCTTCGCTGCCCCCACTCTCACTGGAGGAGTTATTCCCCCGGCAGCTAGGAGAGTCCCTCAGCTCCAGCAGTGCTGGTCCCTTACTGGTTTACCAATGTCACTCAATGGAGCGTACTTATTGGGATGCTCCAGTCCTGGATCGGCCTCCCTGGCACTTCTCCCTCTACCCTTCCTGACTGTCACCCATCTACTCTTTGCTAGTGCCTGCGACTCTTTGTCTCCACCCGCCTCTGTGCTGGCCCCTGCCAGCACCTGCCGTGTACGTTCCTGGCTCTCCTTTAGTATGGAGGGACTTTTCAGTGCTGACAGTCCTTTCCCCAGATTCAGTACCTGGGCTTCCAGGGAAACAATGTGCTTACATTTTGCACAGCAGTATTCGCCCTCGATCCTATGATCAAGTAACGCATACATGCAGCAAGATGTACAAAGAGTCGCCTCTCCACACCCGCCAGGCATCGGTACTATGACCCCTGCTATAACCTCCTGTTTTAAACTCTGGTTTTAACTCACCACTTAGACCAGTTCCACTTGGACTGTGTTCCAACAGCCTCACAATGAGCAGGCTCAGTATGAGTCTTACACAAAGTTATATAGGCCTCAAGCACCTGTGAGCAATTAACCACTCCCCTTAATTGGTAGTCTGAAGGAACCAAAAAAAAAAAGTTTTATTCTCCTATTATCTTGATAGGTAATTTCAGAATGTAAAAATATGCTTTAATTTGGATAGTGTATATCCATATTTTTGGATTAAAACCCTTCTTACCTGTCCAGTGGGCTGCCAATAGTGTAAGTAAATAGGGGCTGGCCAAAGTAACACGCATTTTTTATGCATTCAGCTCTCAATGAAGTGGAGAGGGTTACCTGTCCAAAACATCTACCCATCCCCCCAACCATTACATTTTTCCAATGGGCCACCAGAGGAGGTGAGGAATATGATAAGTTGACCTTATGCTTTGTTTTTAAATACTCATTTCAATAAATTTTATATTTATCTTGGCCAAGAATGTTTGTGTCTTATCTGCTTGCAATGACATCTGCAAAAGTACTAATTTTTTTTGCTTGTTTGACTCTACAGTTTCCTTCAAACCCACAGGAATGGCAGACTGTGGCTTCCCAATTTCACCAGCAGTGGGATTTTCCCAATTGTGGGGGTGCTATTGATGGGAAGCATGTGAGGATTGTCCCACCACCCAACTCGGGCTTTTATTACTATAACTACAAGGGCTTTTGTAGTATTGTCATGTTAGCAGCGGTGTCGGCCAATTACGAGTTTTTGTACCTGGACATTGGCAAGAATGGCCGAAACTCTGACAGAGGAGTGATAGGTCAGACAGAGTTTACTGGCGGCTACAAAATGGCACCTTGTGGTTGCCACCTTCTGGGGAGAATGTGGCATGCCTCAACTTTGTTTTTGTATCTGATGAGGCCTTTGAACTGGGGGAACATCTCTTGAAGCCGTTCCACATGAGGAACCTGACCCCAGAGCAGAGAACGTTCAATTACCAGCTGTTTCGTGCCAGAAAAGTGGCGGAGAATGCCTTTGGCATCATGGCAAGTCGTTTCTGGATTTTCAAAAAAAAAAATTATTCTGGAGATCACTAGAAAAAAAAACCCATATTATTCTGGAAATTACTAGAAAAAAATATTATTCTGGAGTTCATTAGAAAATGAAATAAATAAATATAAAATATTAAAAATATAAATATAAAAATATAAATATAAAATATAAATAAATAAATGAAATATGTTTGTCAGAACTCTGTGAATATCACCAGCAAAGCAGCTTCATTATTATACCATTATAAAGAAGAAGAGAATGCGCTGCGTTGACTGATTTCATAACTTGCCGCGTCATGAATGTGATATTTTCATTGCAAATGCTGGTTTTACAAGACGGAGCTCTTCCGGCTCGTCCTTGCTTCCGAGCACACTGTTGTACTTTGGACTTTTGTCTGACGGACTTGTGTACGTACACACAATTGGAAAATCTGACAACACATATTTGTTGGCAGAACATTTGAAGACATGCTAGCCAATATTTGTTGGTGGAAAGTTCGACAGCAATTGTCCGATGGGGCATACATACGGTCAGATTTTCTGCCAATAGCCTGACATCAAACATTTCCCGTTGGAAAATCCAATAGTGTGTACGAGGAATATCAGTTTTAGTCTTTCCCTCTAACTGAAAGTCTACACAGAGCAGATAGGAAATTGGGGGAGTTACTCTTTTGACTATTGGGATTTGTTCTCAACTTGAACTACTGACCTTTGTAAAGGATAGACTATCTAAAACAACTATGCAACTAATATTACAAAAAAATGATTGAAAGAAGATTAGAGTTCCAACTGCTAGCTGAAAATGTAAAAAGGAAAACTGTGGCATATATTATTTCATATTGACCCCATTGAAAAATTAAAACATATCTTTCAACTTTTTTTCTTAGTCCTAAATATAATAATGAAAGAACAAAATTTTATAGAAAAACACTTTAAATAAAATAATAAAAAATGACCCCTTACCAGTCCACTTCCATATCTTACAAATGCTGGTCCCCAATAATAGGTGTGTGTACTGTATGTCATCTGATGTCAACTGATGTTATCATTGCCATCATTTACCCTGACAAAGATGCCCTTATTACTATATTAAAAAGTAAACATGGATGACTAAAATACCCCTTGCCTGGATGCAAGTATGAGGAAGAATGAAATTGTTGTATGGTAAGCATCATGCTATCAAAGTGGCTGAAATTCCAAGGGACACCCTTACTAAATGAGTTAATCCATGAGAGTTTTCAAATGAGTCAGCCATCACTAATTGCAAGTAGGGATGAGCCGAACACCCCCCGGTTCGGCTCGCACCAGAACCTGCGAACGGACCAAGAATTTGCACGTTAGAACCCCATTGACGTCTATGGGACTCGAACGTTCGAAATCAAAAGTGGTCATTTTAAAGGCTAATTTGCATGGTATTGTCCTAAAAAAGGGTTCGGGGACCTGTCCCCAGGGGACATGTATCAATGCAAAAAAAACTTTTAAAAACTGCCGTTTTTTCAGGAGCAGTGATTTTAATGATGCTTAAAGTAAAAAAAAGTGAAATATTCCTTTAAATATCGTACCTGGGGGGTGTCTATAGTATGCCTGTAAAGTGGCGCGTGTTTCCCATGCTTAGAACAGTCCCTGCACAAAATGTAATTTTTAAAGGAAAAAAAGTCATTTAAAACTGCTTGTGGTTTTAATGTAATGTTGGGTCCTGGCAATATGGATGAAAATCAGTGAGACAAATGGCATGGGTACCCCCCAGTCCATTACCAGGCCCTTTGGGTCTTGTATGGTTATTAAGGGGAACACTGCACCCAAATTAAAAAAGGAAAGGTGTGGGTCCCCCAGGCCCTATATACTCTGAACAGCAGTATACAGGCGGTGCAAACAAGACAGGGACTGTAGGTTTGTTGTTAAGTAGAATCTATTTGTAATTTTGAACTGGTACATTTTTAACATGTTTAGCTCCAGCCAAAAAATCTATTTTAAGCTTTTTGGAAAACCTAGGGAAGGGTTATCACCCCTATGACATTTGTTTTACTGTCTGTGCTCCTCTTCAGAAGATTTCACCTCACTTTTTGTCCCAATGACAAATGTTTTTTGAAAATTTTGGGTTTTTTGTGAAACAAGGATTGGTGATAAAGCATCAGTGGAAAGGAGAAAAGTTTTTCCCATATTAACTCTTACAGGAAAGAATTTCCCTTTCGTAGGGGTAGATTTCATCTCACTTCCTGTTGTCTCCTTCCGTTTGCAAGTAGGAGTCATTTGTAAGTTGGATGTTTGAAAGTAGGGGCCTGCCCTATATACTCAGCAGAAATTTGGGCCTTAAGTGTTGTGGCCACAACACTGTAAGCACTCACAGGACCCTGCTGTAAAATATTAGATCAATAATTGTAATTACATGCCCCTGTTGAACAGGGGCAGAAAAATTGGCCTTTGGTGGTGGTGGTGGTGCTGGTGCCACAACACTGTAAGTCCTCACAGATACTCTTGGTGGGTGCAGAAACGGGCCCTGCTGTGTAATATTAGATCAAGAATTCTAATTACATGTCCCTGTTGAACAGGGGCTGAAAAATCGGGCCTTAGGCACTGGTGCTGGTGCCACAACACTGCAACCCCTCACAGATACTCTAGTTGGAGCGCAGGAACTAGCCCTGCTGCAAAAAATTGCATCAAAAATTGTAATTACATGCCCCTGTTAAACAGGGGCTGAAAAATTGGGCCTTAGGCACTGGTGGCGGGACTGGCGGCACCCAGAACCAAAAATGTTCTTACAAGCTATCATCATGATCATTGAGGAGGAAGAGGATAATTACTCAGTATAACAGTCACTCAGCATCAGCATAGGCAGTCTTTGAAGGGATCTAACATTTCAAAAAAATGTATTCGGTTACATCAGCATCAGGCGCTTGGTAGCTGGTGGTGATCCAAGACTGATTCATTTTTATGAAGGTCAGTCGATCAACCGAGTCTGTGGACAGACGCACCCTGTGATCAGTTACAAAGCCTCCAGCAGCACTGAATGTGCGTTCCGAAAGAACGCTGGATGCAGGACAGGCCAGTAGCTCAATTGCATACTGTGCAAGCTCTGGCCAGTGATCCATCCTCAAGACCCAGTAACCCAGAGGATTTTCGGTGGGAAAGGTGTCCAAGTCAGATCTTGCCCCTAGGTATTCCTGCACCATGTAAAACAGACGCTGGCGATGGTTGCTGGAACCGATCATACCTTGGGGCTGCGGACTAAAAAATTGTCTGAACGCATCGGTCAGACGGCCACCTTTTCCACTGCTCCTTCTTTGACTGACCAAAGCCTCAGCAGCAAGTTGTCCAGAAACAGGAGTTTGTAACCTCCCAGTCTCTGGGAACATGTTGCACAGACCTTTCTGCAAGGCCTCCCGAAGATGTTTCATCCTCTGCTCCCTCTGCAACGGCAAGATAAGGTCTGCAACCTTACCCTTGTAACGTGCATCAAGGAGGGTTGCCAGCCAGCATTGTCCCTTCTCCTTGATACCACGAATACGAGGATCCTTCCACAGGCTTTGCAGGATCAGGGAGGCCATGCAGCGTAGGTTTGCAGAGGCATTCGGTCCGGAGCACTCTAGGTCACTAAGGATGACATGATCCGCAGCCACCTCCTCCCAGCCATGTACAAGTCCATGTGTTTCTTGGGACTGTAAATGATCCCTTAAAGATTGCTGCTGATGCTGAGTGCCAGGCTCCACCTCCATACTGACACAATCCTCCTCCTCCTCTTTCTGTGTGATCAGTGGGCACGCAGGTACACTGTCTGGATAAAGGGGGCCTTGAGAGCTAAGGAAGTCCTCCTCTTCCTGCCTCTGTTCTGCCCAAGTGCCCTGTCCATTATTCCACGCAGCGTGTGCTCCAACTGGTGGACAAGGGGGACAGTGTCACTGATGCATGCACTGTCACTGCTCACCATCCTCGTGGCCTCCTCAAATGGTGACAGGACAATGCATGCATCCCTGATCATGGACCACTGGCATGGGGAAAAAAACAAGCTCCCCTGACCCTGTCCTGGTGCCATAGTCGCACAGGTACTCATTGATGGCCCTCTGCTGCGTGTGCAGCCGCTGCAGCATGGCCACGTTAAGTTCCAACTGATGCGCATTTCACCGATTAGGTGGTTCTTGGGCAGGTTAAATTTCTTTTGGAGCTCTGCCAGCCGAGCACTGGCATTATATGACCGGCGGAAATGCACACAGACTTTCCTAGCCTGCCTCAGGACATCCTGTAAGCCTGGGTACCTGCCCAAGAACTGCTGCACCACCAAGTTAAGGACGTGAGCCAAACAGGGCACATGGGTCATTTGTCCCTGTCGGAGGGTGGAGAGGAGGTTTGTGCCATTGTCGCAAACCACCATTCCTGCCTTAAGTTGGCGTGACGTCAACCACCTCTGAACCTGCCCCTGCAGAGCTGACAGAACCTCTGTCCCAGTGTGGCTCCTGTCCCCCAAGCACACCAGCTCAAGCACCGCATGGCATCTTTTGGCCTGCATACTTGAGTAGCACCTTGAGCACCTACGGAGCACCGCTGGTTCCGAGGACAAAGCACAGGAAGAGGCCATGGAGGAAGAAGAAGAAGAGGGGGTGGAGGAGAGAGGTGTGTCAGAATCATTAGTAGGGACATTTTGGAGGCGTGGTGGCGGAACAACCTCCAACACTACTGCACCTTGTCCTGCATCCTTCCCAGCTGCCAGCAGAGTCACCCAGTGCGTGGTGAAACTTAGGTAATGTCCCTGTCCATGCCTGCTGGACCATGAGTCAGCGGTAATATGCACCTTACAGCTGACCGCCCTGTACAGCGAGGCATGGACATTGCCTTCCACATGCCGGTAGAGAGCCGGAATCGCTTTCCATGAGAAAAAGTGGCATTTGGGTACCTGCCACTGAGGAACCGCACATTCTACAAACTCATGGAAAGGGGCAGAGTCTACCAACTGAAAAGGTAGCAGTTGAAGTGCTAGCAATTTTGCCAAACTAGCATTCAACCCCTGGGCATGTGGATGGCTGGGAGTGAACTTCTCTTAGTGGTGCAGCAGCTGGGGCAGGGAAATTTGCCTGGTGTACCGAAAGCAGATTGCCCACAAGTACTTGGCTGTGACACACCTAATTCTACACCTTCATTCCTCTCAGTGCAGGTCTCAGAGAGGACTGAATGTATAGTGGGGTTGGAGATCTCAGCTGATGAGGAGCAAGGAGAGGTCCTCTTTGTTCTTTGGTGTGTGTCTTTTAGATACGCTTGCCAACGAACTGCATGGCAGGTCAACATATGCCTGGTCAAGCATGTGGTGCCCAAGCAGAAGATGTTTTGGCCACGTGAGATACGCTTGAGACATATGTTGCAAATAGCAGCGGTGCGATCTGATACACTCATCTCAAAAAAGGCGCACACCAAAGAACTTTTGGAATAACGCGCAGAGACAGCAGCGCCCTGCACATGCGGAGCTTTGCGGTGTGATGCAGTCAGTGTGCTGCCCTTAGGCTGGCCCCTGGAGGGCATCCTGCCTCATTGGTGATGTGCCTCCTCCTCCTCCTCTCTCCTATCAGGCACCCACATTGAGTCAGTGACCTCATCATCCCCTCCCTCCTCATCACTGGAGCAAAACTGACAGTATGCTGCAGCAAGGGGAGCATGACTGCCAGATTGCTGTCCTTCTTGGGCACCCCCTCTGTCTGTGCTCATGTTACTGCCTTCATCTAGCTCAATATCATCATCAGAGCCTTCAAAACTCTGGGCATCCTCCTAGAGCATGTACCCAACACTGTGGTCAAACAGTTCGAGGGACTCCTCAGGAGGACATGGTGGGGCTAGAGAAGGAGTCACTGATGCCAATGAGCCGAGGGAAGAGACCGCGTTGGCAGCTGCTTTGCCAGACAAAGTACCCTGAGCATGGGTGATGATAGAGGATGAGGTGGATGAGGACGGCTTGGTCATCCACTTGACCAAGTCTTCCACATGTTGCGGCTCAACACAGCCAGCTGTCGAAAAAAAGGCCAAGTGTGTCCCACGGCCACGTGCTGATGAGGATGCACTGTCTCCACGACCAGCACTGTTGCCTCTAGACACAGAGCCTGCTTGCCCTCTTTTATTGGCTTGTGACTGTCTGCTTCTCCTTGTTGGCCTTCCAGACATACTAATGGCCTGCAGTGAGATGTAGCTGCAATAAGCTGGGATATATATATATATATATATATATATATATATATATATATATATATATATATATATATATATATATATATATATATATATACTGATACTGCAGCTAGCAAAATCAACTGCCTGCCTGTAGTATGAGAACACCACCAATCTTCTACAGGTTGCTTTAGATGAACACTGTGCACAGGTCGCACTACACTAACTTGTAGCTTTAGCTGAACACTGTGAAGAGGACGCACTACACCAACGTTAAAATAATGTAGCTGCTTGCAGTAGTGATAGGATCAAGAAAACACCACCAACTTTCTACAGATAGCTTTAGCTGAACACTGTGCAGAGGTCACACTAGACTAACGTGTAAATAATGTAGCTGCCTGCGGTAGTGATAGGATGAGGAAAACACCACCAACCTTCTACAGGTAGCTTTAGCTGAACACTGTGCAGAGGACGCACTACACTAACGTGTAAATAATGTAGCTGCCTGTGGTAGTGATAGGATCAGGAAAACACCACCAACCTTCTACAGATAGCTTTAGCTGAACACTGTGCAGAGGATGTACTACACTAACGTTAAAATAATGTAGCTGCCTGCGGTAGTGATAGGATCAGGAAAATACCACCAACCTTCTACAGGTAGCTTTAGATGAACACTGTGCAGAGGTCGCACTAGACTAACGTGTAAATAATATAGCTGCCTACGGTAGTGATAGGATCAGGAAAACACCATCAACCTTCTACAGGTAGCTTTAGCTAAACACTGTGCAGAGGTCGCACTACACTAATGTGTAAATAATGTAGCTGCCTGTGGTAGTGATAGGATCAGGAAAACCCCATCAACCTTCTACAAATAGCTTTAGCTGAACACTGTGCAGAGGACGCACTACACCAACGTAAAAATAATGTAGCTGCCTGCGGTAGTGATAGGATCAGGAAAACACCACCAACCTTCTACAGGTAGCTTTAGCTGAACACTGTGAAGAGGACGCACTACACTAACGTGTAAATAATGTAGCTGCCTGCGGTAGTGATAGGATCAGGAAAACACCACCAACCTTCTACAGGTAGCTTTAGCTGAACACTGTTCAGAGGACGCACTACACTAACTTGTAGCTTTAGCTGAACACTGTGAGGAGGACGTACTAAACTAACTTGTAACTTTAGCTGAACACCGTGTACTACACTAACTTTTAGCTTTAGCTGAACACTGTTCAGAGGACGCACTACACTAACTTGTAGCTTTAGCTGAACACTGTGCAGAGGTCGCACTACACTAACTTGTAGCTTTGCTGAACACTGTGAGGAGGACGCACTACACTAACTTGTAGCTTTAGCGGAACACTGTTCAGAGGACGCACTACTCTAACTTGTAGCTTTAGCTGAACACTGTGAGGAGGACGCACTACACTAACTAACTACGCTACAAGTTAGTGTAGTGCACAGTGTTCAGATAAAGCTACAAGTTAGTGTAGTGCGTCTTCCTCACAGTGTTCAGCTAAAGCTACAAGTTAGTGTAGTGTGACCTCTGCACAGTGTTCAGCTAAAGCTACAAGTTAGTGTAGTGCACAGTGTTCAGCTAAAGTTACACCTTACACTAACTTGTAGCTTTAGCTGAACACTGTGAGGAGGACGCACTACACTAACTTGTAGCTTTATCTGAACACTGTGCACTACACTAACTTGTAGCTTTAGCTGAACACTGTGCAGAGGTTACATTACACTAACTTGTAGCTTTAGCTGAACACTGTGAGGAGGACGCATTACACTAACTTGTAGCTTTAGCTGAACACTGTGCAGAGGTCGCACTACACTAACTTGTACTTTAGCTGAACACTGTGAGGAGGACGCACTACACTAACTTTTAGCTTTAGCTGAACATTGTGCACTACACTAACTTGTAGCTTTAGCTGAACACTGTTCAGAGGACGCACTACACTAACTTGTAGCTTTAGCTGAACACTGTGAGGAGGACGCACTACACTAACTTGTAGCTTTAGCTGAACACTGTGAACTACACTAACTTGTAACTTTAGCTGAACACTGTGAGGGGGACGCACTACATTAACTTGTAGCTTTAGCTGAACACTGTGCAGAGGTCGCACTACACTAACTTGTAGCTTTAGCTGAACACTGTGAGGAGGACGCACTACACTAACTTGTAGCTTTAGCTAAACACTGTGCAGAGGTCGCACTACATTAACTTGTAGCTTTAGCTGAACACTGTGCAGAGGTCACACTAAGCTAACTTGTAGCTTTAGCTGAACACTGTGAGGAGGACGCACTACACTAACGGTAAATAGTCTAGCTGCCTGACTGTGGTACTAATAGCATCAGAAGAACACCAGCAATTTTCTTCAGGTAGCTGTAAATACTGTAACAACACAAGAATGCCTGTCAGTAGGAAGATAATAACAGGAACGGATCTAGCTAAATTGAATACAGTATATATATATATATATATATATATATATATATATATATATATATATATATATGATGCATATATATACACAATACACTGTAAGTGCAGCTAACTGACTGACTCTCCTGCCTAATCTATCTTAAACCAAATGACACTGTCTCTCTGTCTCTGTCTCTCAATGCCGGAACACACTTCACAGGGCCGCCATGCAGGCGGCCTTATATAGTGTGGGGCGTGTACTAAACCCCCTGAGCCATAATTGGCCAAAGCCACCCTGGCATAGTGCATGCTTGGCCAATATTCAGCCAGCAATTCACTACGATGCCGCAGTGAATTATGGGCCGTGATGCGTCACACGAATTTGGCGCGAGTGGCCCAAATCGTTCGCAATTCGGCGAATGGGCGAACAGACGATGTTCGAGTCGAACATGGGTTCGACTCGAACATGAAGCTCATCCCTAATTGCAAGTGTTTGACTTTTTTAATCTTTTTTTCCCTGCACCTGAGCATCTGCCAATGTCACTTGAACGTCTGCCAATATTTTCTCATTTCATTTTCTCTTGTGTTTATATCTAACTTTCAGAAAAAGTGTGTTATCACATTTATTATTCTCCCACCTCCCCTTTCCCTCCTGCATGTCTCCATGTATTTAATTTTGTCCTCCCAGCTGAACACAATTAATAGTAAGAAGGAAGAAGGAAGGATGATTGTTGTAAGAAGAACAGATGAACATTTTCTGCCTCTATAGATATGATTTAAAGCAAAGTTCCACCCAGAAATGGAACTCTCGCTGATCCAGTTCCCCCCTCCATGTCACATTTGGCACCTTTCAGGGGGGAGGGGGAGTAGATACCTGTCTAATTCAGGTATTTGCTCCCGCTTCCGGTGAATGGGCACTGCAAAATCTGTGGCAAACTATGCCATGTCTCAAAAAAATGGGGGATTTGGGACTTTAAATGAGGCACCAGAGTGCCTCCATCCCGGCTTGAGTAAAAACAAAGGGGAGATTTGGGACTTTAAATGAAGTGGTTGACTCATGTGGGTGAATGAAATACAATTTATTGGAATAGGAGGTAAGCAATTACATGAAGGTAGTATAATTCATATATAACGTGAATCAATGGATAAATGCCATATTCTATATACAAAAAACGATCAATGGATAAATGCCATAATCTATATACATGTTCATGATAGAATACCATCCAATCCATAGTGTATAACATAATCAGCACATGAAAAAAAGTATAACACATATTCCCATAATTAATTGGCAGTGGTTCAATAAACAAATTGTAGTTAAAAATATTAAATCCAGATATATAGCATAATAAAACACACAGCTACATCCTCAAGGCCCGACGCGTTTCTGTGTATAAAAACACTTCCTCAGGGGCGGATGTTGTAGGATATCTAAAAAACATGTACCATGAAGTATGTTAGAAAGGATTTGGAATATTGACACAAATTTTTGGTGATAGCGTCAACCAAAATGCTTACATGCCACAAGTAACAACGGAGCATGGTCCATGCAGAGCTGAGGCCACGGAAGTGGTCCATCCCGGGAGCTGAGGTGGCCGCCACACGACCAAGGGGGCGCACACATGAAGCCTCAAAGAACGCAACCCTCCCACCCCAAGGGCATGTCCAAGGGTGCAAACCAAGAAAAGAGATATCTAGATGCATGAAAGAAAAGAGTTATTGGAGTGGGGAAGGAAAATTATATCTGGGTGAAGAGTGAGGGGTGGAAGAATGAAGCCAACCATATGCAGGGGTGCAGAAGGAAGATAGTGGGTATGACCTGGAAATGTACAGTGAAAACCATGAAATAGTGGGAACCACCAGAGGAAGGGAGAAGGGAGAGGAGAGGAAGTGCTGGACAGACAAACCGTGGGATCACCGGGGAGTGTACCTGGAAAGGAGTAGTGAGAAGTGGAGGAGCTTCCCAAACGGAGAGGAAGTGCTGGAAGGACAAACCGTGGGATCACAGGGGAGTGTACCTGGAAAGGAGTGGTGAGAAGTGGAGGAGCTTCCCAAACGTGCAACATGCCGCTTGTGCGATGAAAAGGAGAGTGCGTGAAGGAGCCGAACATGTACCCCCCGAGGTGGGCGGGGCAGCCACCAACGTCACGCGCTCGACAAGCACTAGGGTTTGGTTTGCACCCTTGGACATGCCCTTGGGGTGGGAGGGTTGCGTTCTTTGAGGCTTCATGTGTGCGCCCCCTTGGTCGTGTGGCGGCCACCTCAGCTCCCAGGATGGACCACTTCCGTGGCCTCAGCTCTGCATGGACCATGCTCCGTTGTTACTTGTGGCATGTAAGCATTTTGGTTGACGCTATCACCAAAAATTTGTGTCAATATTCCAAATCCTTTCTAACATACTTCATGGTACATGTTTTTTAGATATCCTACAACATTCGCCCCTGAGGAAGTGTTTTGATACACAGAAACGCGTCGGGCCTTGAGGATGTAGCTGTGTGTTTTATTATGCTATATATCTGGATTTAATATTTTTAACTACAATTTGTTTATTGAACCACTGCCAATTAATTATGGGAATATGTGTTATACTTTTTTTCATGTGCTGATTATGTTATACACTATGGATTAGATGGTATTCTATCATGAACATGTATATAGATTATGGCATTTATCCATTGATCGTTTTTTGTATATAGAATATGGCATTTATCCATTGATTCACGTTATATATGAATTATACTACCTTCATGTAATTGCTTACCTCCTATTCCAATAAATTGTATTTCATTCACCCACATGAGTCAACCACTTCATTTAAAGTCCCAAATCTCCCCTTTGTTTTTACTCAAGCCGGGATGGAGGCACTCTGGTGCCTCATTTAAAGTCCCAAATCCCCCATTTTTTTGAAACTTATCAGGGATGGAGGTGGTTGACGCTCTTTGGCAGGTTTTTTCTGCCAATACTATTACAACAATTCTTGTCCTAACTGGCGAGATAACGTTCCATTTATACTCCCTCATTGGCAGCTAGTCAGCCCATTGCCATTTGTTCCGGTGTATGGCTCAGTTTTTGCAGTCCTTGGCCACTGTTTTTGTCTATTCCCGGGAGCTGCGATGCGCTCTGTGTGCTCGCCCTCCCCCCTCCGCAATCCTTGGTTGGCGGGGGGTTGGCGGGCGTCCACAACGCATCGACGCCACGCACGATGGCTCCATCTGTGACGTCAATCCTGGCGCCGCAGTGCAGCCGTTTGAATCCCTCTGCCGACAGCACGGGTTTGGCGTCCCGCCTTGGGCGACGTGTGTCCCCGCACATGTTGACCCGCCCTAGTGCTTGTCGAGCGCGTGACGTTGGTGGCTGCCCCGCCCACCTCGGGGGTACATGTTCGGCTCCTTCACGCACTCTCCTTTTCATCGCACAAGCGGCATGTTGCACGTTTGGGAAGCTGCTCCACTTCTCACCACTCCTTTCCAGGTACACTCCCCTGTGATCCCACGGTTTGTCCTTCCAGCACTTCCTCTCCGTTTGGGAAGCTCCTCCACTTCTCACTACTCCTTTCCAGGTACACTCCCCGGTGATCCCACGGTTTGTCTGTCCAGCACTTCCTCTCCTCTCCCTTCTCCCTTCCTCTGGTGGTTCCCACTATTTCATGGTTTTCACTGTACATTTCCAGGTCATACCCACTATCTTCCTTCTGCACCCCTGCATATGGTTGGCTTCATTCTTCCACCCCTCACTCTTCACCCAGATATAATTTTCCTTCCCCACTCCAATAACTCTTTTCTTTCATGCATCTAGATATCTCTTTTCTTGGTTTGCACCCTTGGACATGCCCTTGGGGTGGGAGGGTTGCGTTCTTTGAGGCTTCATGTGTGCGCCCCCTTGGTCGTGTGGCGGCCACCTCAGCTCCCGGGATGGACCACTTCCGTGGCCTCAGCTCTGCATGGACCATGCTCCGTTGTTACTTGTGGCATGTAAGCATTTTGGTTGACGCTATCACCAAAAATTTGTGTCAATATTCCAAATCCTTTCTAACATACTTCATGGTACATGTTTTTTAGATATCCTACAACATCCGCCCCTGAGGAAGTGTTTTTATACACAGAAACGCGTCGGGCCTTGAGGATGTAGCTGTGTGTTTTATTATGCTATATATCTGGATTTAATATTTTTAACTACAATTTGTTTATTGAACCACTGCCAATTAATTATGGGAATATGTGTTATACTTTTTTTCATGTGCTGATTATGTTATACACTATGGATTGGATGGTATTCTATCATGAACATGTATATAGATTATGGCATTTATCCATTGATCGTTTTTTGTATATAGAATATGGCATTTATCCATTAATTCACGTTATATATGAATTATACTACCTTCATGTAATTGCTTACCTCCTATTCCAATAAATTGTATTTCATTCACCCACATGAGTCAACCACTTCATTTAAAGTCCCAAATCTCCCCTTTGTTTTAACTATGCCATGTCTGGCCCCTCCTCTACCCCCCCAACTGTCTTCTGGGAGACACACAGGTCCCAGAAGACAGTCAGGACCTTTCAGAACAGGCAGCGAGAGTAACGCATGTGCAGTAGGAAACAGGCTGTGAAGCCGCAAGGCTTCACTTCCAGATTCCCTTACTGAAGATGCTGGCACCTCCACTCGGAGCCGAGGGATGGGTCAGCTTTGGATGAGGACATTGTGGGAGCCCTGGACAGGTAAGTGCCCTTATTTTAAACGTCAGCGGCTGCAGTATTTGTAGCTGCTAACTTGTTTTTTTTTTTTTGCAGGCAGAACTCCGCTTTAAGAAATTGCACTGAAAGTCATTATGAGAGATATGGTCTTTGGAGGGGGTGGATTTCACTTCATAATAACATTGTATATAGGAGAAGGAACAAACATGTCCATGTGAGGAGATTCAAATAATTTCATAAACACCATTTTTACACTAGTTTCACAAAGGTAATCATGCTTTAAAAATCAAGTAGTTTGAAGTGGTTAAAAACAAAACATTTATTGAACACACTATTGGGTTGACTTGCATCACCTTTTCCTGTCACATCATGGCAGCATACACTTTGGGTTGTGACTCCGCCACCACAACCCGATAGGACCACATAGCTATAAGTTGCAGAGAGGGCCCCCGCCCCACTATTCTCTTATTTTTCCTCACCTGTCAGGATCGAATGGATTAAGAAGCACCCCCTTACCGCTTCGCCCCAGCCAGGTTCTAGCCTCTCCTGGGTGGAAGTCCCTACCTGTACAGCCTCTAAATGAGCTAGATGGAAGGAACCCCCCTCTGGTGATCTCAGGGGTATGTTTGCGGCTCCAGTATAAGCCTTAAATAGGCTTAGTTGTTGTGCAGCGGCCTCCAAAATCTTTTATATCACTGTTATTGTGTTTCCTGTGCCTTGTAGTTCTCCTATGGCTCCCCGCAGTGTGCCGATCGTCTCAGCGCTTCCACGCATGCGCAGTACACAGCCTCAGGGTGTCCCTTAGTTTTTGCCAGGCTCCAAGATAGCGCAGAGCATTGCGAGACACTACTGTGCATGTATGAGCAGGACGTGACCTTGGCAGCCAGGGCGGCAGTTTTAAAAAGCCTCCTGTTACTGTTTTTGTGCTCCTTCTGCTCCCTGAACGTTTCTGACTGTGTTTTTCGCTCTGATTGCATTCTTGGTGTACCCCCCTTTGGGGTAAGTGGCTTCTTTATTGCATGCCCCTTTTCTTGCCTTACTCTGCATGGTCTTACCTTCCTGTCTCTTTCTTAGGTGCATCACTCATCTTTTCCTATGGAGGCCGCTGCAACAGCAGATCACCATCAGCCTAATAGGTAAGGGGGGGAATCCCTTTGGTAAGTAGTAAAGATCGAAAAAGAGAGCAGGATTCCACTACGCTGCCTAATTGGTCAGCCCTATCAGGTCCTCAAGATTGTCCAAGTCAAGGCGGAGAGAGAACTCGCACAGGAGAAGCCGATCCGGCCATAGGTGAAGTCGCTCAGGCGACAGGGGAAGTCGTAGAAGGAGTCGATCCTACTCAAGGCATAGCCACTCCTACCACAGAAGATCCCCTGCACGTAGACTCCAGTCCCCTGTGCACCCCTTCTGTCCAGTCAGGAACGCTTGCTGGGTATGCAGGGCCACAGCCCTCCCAGATAAACTGGCTTGTCGCAGGTGCATTGACAAAGCCACCAGGGGGAACGAACCGGATATCATAGAGCCTACTGGAGTCTCAACTCCGCAAGTCTCAACTCCCGATGCGGAGTTTACAGCCCAGAGCGCCTCACCTACTCATTCCAGTACATCAAAGGAACAAGAATTCCCGTCGGATAATAAAGAGCTGGAAGCGTCAGCTGGATTTGATTTTTCGCTAATAGAGCCATTCATTAAATCGGTCATTAAATCGGAGCCGTCATCTGGGGCTGATGACGGCTCCTTAGCTGAAACAAGTCGGGTGGACCCCTCACGATCGCCGCTATTTGCCATTTGAGCTCTGTTTCGTTCTTCCAAATGTGAGTTTGTTTTTTATTATTTTAATAAACTAGTGTTTTAAAACGTTATTACGCTATGTGAGTTTTGTTTGATCCTTGCATGGCATATGAAACTACACGTTTGGCTTATGCTGGATTACCTATGGGAGAGGAAGCCGTGCGGACCCCCCCTTTTTCTTTCCACCATCTGTTGATGACATCTGACAAGACGCATTTCCCAGAACCAGTGGTTATTATGCTTTTTTGACTTGTCTGGCGTATGCCATTTCAGGTCAATTTTCTCTGGTAAGCCTCCTCTACTCCTGGTGTTGGCCCTGGCACTGACGTACAATCTATGCACACTTGTGGTTTCCCTTCTGCCCGCTCACCAGTTTTGGTGCGACTTTGGTGCGACTTCTGCCCACTCGCCAGATTTGGTGCGACTAAAATTCTGTGAATACCATCTGGCCATGCATCACCCCCTTTGAACTCTGATGTTTTCTTCACTATTTTTCTACACATTTTTTATGGACTTTTAAAGTTTTATTATGTTTGGTGTCTGGCTCATGGAACCAGCACGGGTTTCTACTAATCACTAGCACATCTGATGATTAAGCATTATTGTGTATTTACTTTATATGTGATCAACACTGATTAATTATTTGACACTATCCATTTTATGATCATACATTTTTTGGTAGTATTCACTATTTTTATATGTCTTTATTGTAATACACACGGCTGTGGATGTGATATATAGCGCCACACTTTTGTTTTGTTTTTTAACCAACAGACTTACCAAATTGTACCCACTTAAGGAAACCAAGGTATCCTCTTTAGTTTCTCCCCAGTAGTAGACGCATCCTTGATGCGTCTAGCCAGACATGTGACGCTCCCTATCGAAGACGCTGTGACGGTTAGGGACGTGCTCGATAGGAAAGTCGATACTGACCTCAAAGGAGCTTACCTATTTGCAGGAGGTGCCTGAAGACCAGCAGTGGCACTGGCTGCGGTGGGAAGAGCTATCTCCAGTTGGTCCTCTGGTACCGCAAAACTCGTGACTGAGGGCGCAGACCAAGAGCAGATACTCACGGTCCTACAGGAACTCAGCCTTGCAGGGGATTTTGTAGCGGAGGCTTCCGTGTACACTATTAGATCTGCATCAAGGTCCATGCTGGCCTCTGTAATGGCCAGAAGGGCGCTATGGCTAAAGCCTTGGTTGGCAGACCCCGCCTCTAAATCCAACTTATGACGAATCCTGTACGACGGGGCAAACCTCTTCGGGATGAAGCTAGATACAGCAATTTCAAAAGTGACCGGCGGGAAGTCAGGTCTCATCCCATCAGGCAAAAGCCCGAAACAGCAGATAACACCTCCCTTTAGACGCAATCTCCCGGAGAGATATAGGGATGCAAAAACCTATAGGCTCGGGAAGGAATACAGAAGAAGTTAGAACAATCCTCAGACGTCCTTCCTCAAATTCCAGAAACCCAAAACCCCTGCCTCTAGTGATCAGAAGTCCTTTTGAAGGTACGCCCGCCCAACCAGTAGTAGTGGGTGCCAGACTCACAAAGTTCAGGCTGGTCTGGGCGGAAGCTATAAAAGACCCATGGACAGTGACCACCGTCCGTTTCAGGCACAGATGGTCGGTCAAAGGACGCCCCCCAAGGGATCAGTTTTGCTCAACCAAGCTACCTCCATCCCGAGAGAAAAGGCTGTCTTTAGTCCAGTACATTCAGTATCTGCTCCAAAAACAGGCAATAGTGGAGGTCCCACTATCACAAAGAGGCAAATGCTTCTACTCCCCACTTTTCTTAGTCAAAAAGAAGTCAGGGGATTTCCGTCCAGTCTTGGACCTGAAAAACCTCAACCGGTCAATCCGGATAGAGTCGTTCAAAATGGAAAGCCTACAATCGATCCTCCAAGCAATAAACCGTGGAGATTGGATGCTTTCAATCGACCTCCAGGATGCATATCTGCATATTCCTATCCACACCGCATTCCAAAAATTCCTTCGCTTCACCTTAAACCATCGGCACTTCCAATTCCAAAGACTCCCTTTCGGGTTTTCTACTGCACCCAGGACATTCACGAAGGTCCTATTACCCGTAATAGCCTACTTGAGGGAGAAGGGACTAAGTGTCCACCATTACCTGGACGACATCCTGCTTCTCTCAGATGGCCAGGAGTCTCTCATCCAACATCGGGAAATCCTGATCTCCACGCTGCAGTCCCTAGGGTGGCTGATAAATTGGAAGAAAAGCAATATCCATCCCACGCAGAAAATGGTCTTTCTGGGGGCCGAACTGGACACCAGGGCGAACACATTGGAACTCCCACTGGAAAAGATCCCTCTCCTAATCCAGAGAGTGAGGAGATCAATCTCAGCCACAACGTTACCAGCCAGAGCATGCCTCAGTATCCTAGGCTCCTTAGCTTCCACCATTCCAATGGTCCAATGGGTGCAATGGAACCCAAATCTCCTTTCTGCACCAGTGGCATTGTACGTCAATGTCCCAGCCGATCTCCATCTCACAGGAGGTCAAACAATCGCTACGATGTTGGACAAAACCTCACAACTTGAAGAGATGCAAGCACATCATCACACTTCATCAGGAGATAGTGACCTCAGATGCCAGTCTGGAGGGGACACACTATCAGAACTACACGGTTCAGGGCCGCTGGCCATTCAGGACACAGGACTCAGTGTCAAACGTTCTGAAAATGAAAGCAGCATTCCAGGCTCTCCTGGCCTTCAGTCCTCACTTGAGGGGGAAGCAGGTCCTTCTGAGAATAGACAACAGAGTGGCTGTCGCCTCTGCTGAAGGAAAGGGAATTCTTGACAAGAATCTCTGGCATTTCGTGTTTCCTGGTGTTGCTGCAAGGTCTATATCTGGTGATCCCCAGGTCCCCAGGTTGATGCAGGCTTTCACCTGCATCAACATCAGGGGGGCACCAGAAACAGGTCCATGATGCAGGAGGTCCGTCCTGTTTTAGAATGGGCACAGCTGAACCTGTCAGACTTGAGGGCGGTTTACGTTCCGGGGGGCCCAGAACATCTTGGCCGACTCACTGAGCAGGAACTTTACCTCTAACAACGAGTGGTCTCTGAGTTCCTAGGCATATACTCTCATATCTCGGACCTGGGGATCACCGGATATAGACCTTGCAGCAACACCAGCAAACACGAAATGCCAGAGATTCTTGTCAAGAATTCCCTTTCCTTCAGCAGAGGGGACAGATTGCCTCCAACATCCCTGGGGTTTCTGCCTGGGCTACATCTTTCCCCTGACTCCCCTCATAGCGAGGTTCCTTCTGAGGCTCAAGAAATCAATTATTATATATAATAATCAATTAGTAGCAGCAGTAATTCCTTTCTGGCCAAGGAGGCCATGGTTTACTACCCTCATGCAACTGAACACGGCATGGTTTACTACCATGGTTTACTACCCTCATGCAACTGCTCCTCCTGTTATCGTCAGACCTGCTCTCCCAGGGCCATCTACTTCACCCAAACCCGGAGAAGCTACATTTGATGGCCTGGAGACTGAAAGGGCTAGGTACTTAGATCAAGGCTGTTCCCACAAGGTGGTGGACACCTTACTCCAGGCCAGAAGGCCTACCACCAACAACACCTACAGAAGGGTCTGGGAGAAATTTGTCGCCCTTACTCAGCAGCAAGGCTGGGACTCATCCTCCCCTTCAGTATCACAGATTCTGTAGTTTCTTCAGTCAGGCCTAGAAAAAGGCCTTAGGTCAAACACCCTGAAAGGTTCAAGTGTCGGCCCTATCCGCCTTAACAGGAGTTAAGTGGGCACAAGATCGCCTTGTCAACCAGTTTCAAAGGGCCTGCCTAAAACTAAGGCCCCCCCAGAAAACCTTCCTTCCCGGTCTGGGACCTCTCAGTCGTTCTGGAAGCACTATCTAGGGAACCTTTCTTCCCGCTTGAGAACATCTCCCTCTGGGACCTAACTCTAAAGGTTTTGTTCTTAATAGCCATAACATCGGCTAAATGGGTGTCTGAGATGCAAGCCCTTCTGGCTAGTGAACCATACCAGATTGTTTACCCAGACAGATTAGTCCTGAGGCCTTCAGATCGCTTAATTCCCAAGGTATCCTCATCCTTTCATTTCAACCAGGAGATTAATCTCCCAGCGCTTATCACGGATCAGGGCGACCCTCATCCATTAGATGTCAAGAGTAATATCTTGGAGTATCTCTCAGCAAACAAATCCATCAGGAAGATGGAAAGTCTTCTAATCATCCCGCATGGCTTCAGGAGAGGTCAGGCAGCATCCTCACGCACCATTGCATCATGGCTAGTGAAGGCCATCAAGAAGGCTTATTTGTTAAATAACTATCAGATACCTGAGGGCTTAAGGGCACACTCCACCAGGGCAGTGGTAAACCTCCTGGGCGGCCTACAGTAGAGTCTTGGCTAAAACAATTTGCAAAGCGGCCACAGTGGATTTCGGAAGAACCGTTATCCAGGCCAACTCTTCTATTCTTTGTTAATAAGTTTTGCAAGTTATTCCCCAAAGTGTATGCTGCCATGATGCAACAGGAAAACAGAAAATTGTATACTCACCTTTCCGTAATTTTCCTTTCCTGTCGCATCTTCATGGCAGCATACAATCACCCACCCTTCTGAGGTGATATATATTTACAGAGAATACTGGGGCAGGGGCCCTCTCTGCAACTTATAGCTATGTGGTCCTATCAGGTTGTGGGGGGGGAGTCACAACCCAAAGTGTATGCTGCCATGAAGATGCGACAGGAAAGGAAAATTACAGAAAGGTGAGTATACAATTTTCCATTTTATCACCTTTTATTAGAATGATTAGACAACAAAAATACCTAATGCTTTTTCTGTGCACATTATTGACCAATGGCAAATACCCAACCAATGAAACTTTCCTGTACAGTTGTTTAATTTAAACTGTGTGGATATCAGTAAAGGGACAAACATGGGGAATGGAGGAGGGATATTCTACTCCAAATGCAGTAATCACTATATATCAATGTCCATGTATAAACTCATCCATGTACAAGGCCCTATATTTTTCTCACTTTGATCTTATAGTACTGCTTATATGTCAGCAAACAAGTCTTGTGTATTGCAGTATTGCAGATTCTAATAAATATTGCTCTTCGAAAACGCAATAAAACCCTCACCACTGGTACGGTGTTGGTTTTCCTACATCCTTCTTTTCTCAACAGTACATTTCCTGCTAAATTACAGGTGTGCTTTAAGAAAGAGCAGTTACTCTATGTTTGTTGATCCTATGTAATGTTTATTTACCTTTGGGCACAAACAAAGCCAACAGTCTGTTATGAATGTATTTAAATAAGCAAACACATATAAAAGTAGTTTTTCTACCCATATGGCATCGTCAATATTCCATTTACCATCTGTAGGGCATGCCTATATATCTATAGCATATTGCATAGGGTTTAACTGATGTTTTATTTTCAAACTACTGATACTTCTGTTATTGTGTTTTACTATACCAAGCTTTATTTTTAACACATTCTTAACACATTTGTTTTTTATACAGGACTTATAAACGTATTTTTTGAGAATCTGTGAAGAGCTGATATGATACAGAACCACAGGACAATTAAGCCTTTATCTGTAGTTCCCACTTTCTATAATTTAATTTGCTTAAAAAACATGCAAATATTTTAAATACTAAATCATTTTCATAATAAAACTAATAATAATAATAATACCACCAATACTCACTGTTAATATTATTATCATTATTATTCGTTATATAATGTATAATAGATCACATATGATCATATATGGCTCATTCTCTAATTTGTAGCTGTTCACTAACTGTCCACTAAATGACAGCTACCAGACAGTATATTTTTGTTATGATTCATATAATTTGTAAGGTAGAGCATGCCAATAAATGAAAAACAAAAGAGTTGCTCGTAATACATAAGTAATGAAATAAGCACAATCAGTCCATGTGTCTTCAAAATGGTATCAGTGTAATGCCTTAAAATGGTGAAAAGTGCAGGGATACTTCCTCATTCAATTCCTCCACCTCGTGATTACACCACCATCATAGATAAGAATATACTCTTACCAGAGAGTATTGACCACCTATTACGGGGGGTCAAATAGGGCTCATGTATCTCATATACTCCATCCACGGTCACTCTCCACACTGAAGGCAAGGGGGATCATTTCATTGTCACATGAAAAACGATATTCCTCTGTTCTCGGATCATGGTGTCCAGTGGGATGTGTTAGCAAAAAGATGAACGCCAATAGTGTAAAATCCTTTAAAAATGTGCTTTATTCCAGTAATGTATCAACATGCCATTATATATATATATAAAATCTACCTCAGCCAGAACAATAATTGGATCAATCTTAGTGCAAAGACAGGAATATTTGCCTAAAACCCGACTGGTTTCATCGCAAAAGGACTTCTTCCGGGAGATAGGCATCTCTTCCTGTCCTCGCTATAAATACTTCCAGTTGCTGTCCAAGCCTCGGTCTCCTCTTCCTCGCTCTGTGGCTCTCTGTTTTTACCACACCTTACTCTGATTAACCATAACATCATTCAGAGCCAAGCCTCTTTCTGCATGTGCGTGTCACTCACATACCAAATGGAGCGCACTCAGTTGGTTGATATTAACCAGTGGCGGAAATAGGAAGCCTGTGTCTCCCATCTTAAATTTAAAACATTCCAGGGAGTAAATTTATATTAAGCTATCCAAGGTATGATTGGAGATAGGAGCAGGCTTAGACAGTATCTTACCTATTATTCAAATATAAACACTGGCACAAATATTTACAAATACTAATGCAATAATAAGAATCAAATATATAAAAATTAAAAAATTAGATGTATAAGATTCTTAATATGCAAAATTTCTCTAAAATAGCAGGTTTCATGAATTGTCCAAAAAACAGTTCACATCCCAGTCTACGTTTAACCAATATGGAATAAAACTTTTTAAAAGATAAATCCATTTGGTTTCAATTTTAGACAGTTCTCTGACTTTTAGACTGCCTCTCCAGTGAGAGGTAAAACTTTCTATCCCTATAAAACGCATTCCAGTTGGATCCCTTTTATGTACTAAATCATAGTGTCTGGAGACATTGCCTATTGAATATTGCTCATTAAGTCTAGCATTCAATGCTCAGGTGGTGCGCCCAACATATTGTAACCCACACAATCATTGAAGCATATATACTACATGTGTAGTCCTACAGGTGATGAATGATTTAACCTCCCTGGCGGTATGATTATGTCAGATTTTTGATGCTCAAAGCGGTACAATGTTTTGCATGCAAATCTGGTGTTTTATATTGTAGGCCTGTAATTCTTAGGAATAACACACTTAAATCTGTCCAAACAAGAGTCTAGTAGACATCCCGGTTCTGATAATGTTTGAAACACAAAATCATAAATTATAATATAATAAATAACTATAAATAATTATAAAAAATAATATAATAATAATAAAATGTATTCAATAATGTAATCAAATCATAAACACTGAAGTTTGCTCAGTTGCAGAATTGTCCCTGTCATCACTTTTAGTGTTTGATGACGGATTTCCCGACGAATCACTATCACTCAATTCTGCAAGTGATTCTACTTTATTATCGCTGTTTTCTAGCTGGTCTAAAACCGCTTTTGATGTAAAGGGACACTTTTTGGTTGCTACGGACAATCTACAGTTTCCAGCTAGAAAGAACAGTATATATAATATAAAACGGCATGCAGGGCACTGGACAAACCACTAGGGACAAAAGAGATGTGAAATAATTTGATACAGTAATGTAATCTGTAAGATTACAGTGTACTGTATGTGTATTGTGCTTTTAACTTTTTGTAATTTTGCGCCATGCTCCATCCCTGTGCGTCCCAATGCTCGCAGGGAATGGAGCTCGGCACTGTGATGAATCGAGCGGCGACATGTCTCGCACACACAGTGGGGAGACATCGCAGGATCCTGGGGACAAGGTAAGACATTTTCTCTGGTTCCTGCGATGCGATCCCGAGTGTGGCTCGGGGTTACTGCTTTTGGTACTGATAAATCACCCCAAGCCACACTCGGGAATACCGCTAATGCCCCGTACACACGGTCGGATTTTCCGATGGAAAATGTCCGATCGGAGCGTGTTGTCGGACATTCCGACCGTGTGTGGACTCCATCGGACATTTTCCATCGGATTTTCCGACACACCAAATGTTTGAGAGCAGACTATAAAATTTTCCGACAACAAAATCCGATTGCATCAATTCTGACTGTGTGTGGCCTGTTCCGACGCACAAAGTGCAACGCATGCTCAGAAGAAATTTCGAGACGGAACAGCTCGGTCGGGTAAAATTAGCGTTCGGAATGCATACAGCACTTTCGTCACGCTGCAATGTCAAAAATAGTTTAATACAGCGCACTCTCTTCTTCTTTATAATGTGAGAAGAATGAAGTAGTTTTGCTGCTCATATTCACACAGACTTCTCACAAACTTCTTTCTTTATCGGGACTCCCTCAATATATTTGGATTTCTCACATCAGACAAAATTAATTTTGTGTTTTTTTTTTAAAGGCAGTTTTTTTTTGTTTTAGGTTTGTATTTTTTTCAAGGCTGATCTTTGTTCTATTTTATTTTTAGTTTTACTCCATAATATCTTTGTGTGTGTTTTGTGTGTCAAGTTACCACAACACCATTGATATCTTATATTATTTAATCTCAAGGAGATTGTTTGGTGTTGGTGTCCCTTGTTAATTTCACATTGTACTTTAGAAATGTATCTGAATCCTCACAAACAAACTGTCCTTTTTGAAAGAAAAAACACATAGGAGAGTATAATTGAATCAAAAAATCCTTTATTAAGGGCTCAGAACCAAACAAAGAGGGAGGCAACACTGGGGAAACAGCTGAAATTAGCGAAGCCTTGGACCCCCAGGGCAGACATCAATTCTTTAACATCAAAATTGGTGGCCTGAGGAGTCCTTATCTAAGGGAGTGCAGTCTGGTCCAGAAGTCCCAGAGATCCGAAAAGCAGCAGATGACATCTGTGTCCCCAGGCTGTGGTACTACAAGAGGCTGCATCTTTTGCCAGACCAGACTGGACCCAGGATCATCACTTTCTGGTCTTTTTTCCACGCTTCCTTCCTGGCTGTGGCTCAGGTGTTGGAGATGTGGCAGGAGGAGGAGTAGGACCTGGAGGAGGAGGAGGACTAGTAGGACCTGGAGGAGGAGGAGGAGGAGGAGTAGGACCTGGAGGAGGACCATGTGTGAGGTCACAAATGTGGATAGCAGATGGTATTTGGCCCCTCAACCCCTTATTGAGAGCTCCCAACATTAAGGACTCACACATGAGTTGTTGGCCCTCCTCCATCTGCCTCATTTTGCAGGCAGTTATGCAAGCAAAGTCCTCCTCCACACTGTGTGGGCTTCTCAGAGCCTCTGTAGCCTTCCAAAAGAGGCCTATGGCAGCCTCCTCCAGGGTACTCCTCTTCTTCCTGCCACTCTGTCTTTGCGGGTGTAGGGGAGGGACCTGCATATCAGGCAGCCTGCTTGGCCCGGCCTCCTCCTGGCTGAGACTTCCCTGTGTATGAAAAAGGGACATGGTTTTAGTTTTTGCATCATCAATCACAATCAGAAATTAGTACTCCAAACTAACATCTATTTAACTAAAATAATATCTGATCCAATATATCCTAAAATCCAACGCACCTTCCCTAGATATATCAGAACAAATAAGAGGCGCTCAAATCCCTAGTGCTAAAAAACGCATGTGCTGCAATTTCATCAGAATGAAAATTGAAAATAACTTAGGTGTGCAAATTAATGCATAAAACTTAATGGTGTTAACCAATACTAATCAAACCATGTGAAAGTGCATCCAAAGTGCACGTGAAAAAAGCTGTGACAGCAAAATAATGCGTGAATAGCTAAAAATCCCAGTTAATGTGATTAAAAATACAAGTGTAAAAGGAATAACAATTAGTTATATAATTATATTACATACAAATTAATAAATTAAAGCATAAAAATCAGTCCTTCACAATCTCTGTGACAAATAACGTGATTAAATACGTGACAGAACAGTGCATAAAATCGCATAAAGTCGCACAGATCTTCTAAGGTGCAGTGATCTTGAAAATGTTGAATTCCACGTGTCCTTCACCTCACCAATGTGAAACGTGAATCCACTCCCCAAGGAATCTCACTCACCGGATATTTTTGCCAGCACTCTCATGCACGGCAAAAAACGCTTAGTAGCCACACTCCAGAGAACTCCAGCAGGCAGCAGCAGCAATACCAAAGTGTATAGAGACAGTCCACATGTAAAAAATTGAGGAGCTCACATAGCGTAAACCAGCACGGCAAGTTTATTTAAAACCACTAAAATCTTCAATGGAAACACTCACATTTTAAAAGATAAAAACAGCAGTAAAACCAATGTGATTCACAGCAAGCTTCAATCATAAGTGGATACACTCAAAATAGCAAATGGTCACGGCGGACCCGAGGTGTGTTGATGCTCAGACTCACGGTCTTTCTCACCCCCCTCCGTGGTGCGCCGTGCAATGACAGGCTCTCCTTCGTATAGTGCGGCTCTCAGCGTTGCTTGTCACAACTCATAGCCACGCCCCCAACATGTTTCGTCATCGATCAGACTTATTCATGGGATTGGCTAGCTAGGCTGTCCCTCAACCCTTATATCTCCTCCTCCCTGGCCGCCCATAGGATGGTGAGTCCGCATGCGCACATCTCGTGTCCCCGCTCCTATAATAGACAAGAGACTACGGCGCGCGGCTATACAGGGCTACGGTTAGCCTTTATTAAACTATGGACTGATTGCAGCAAATACCTAAGATGGATGGCTCAGCCATCATACACTGTGCATACACGTTGTAAATAGTCGCAATATTACTAACATGCTCACATCTGAAGCAAAACTAATTCACATTAACTGTATTGTGTATAAGTGACCATAGCGATGCCCCCATGGTCATATCTGAGGTATACTTAGTCTGGATATTTCACACACCCATGTAAGTGACCATAACATTACTGCTACGGCCACATCTAAGTTGACCTCATTTTATATTTATCCAACAGCAAATCATAATGAATTTATCGGTCTATATTTTGCTAGATCAAAAGTTTACACTTTGATCACTGGAAAATTCATCATGAAATGGACCTATACCCCCAGGTAATTACATATTGGATACTATTCAAATATAATGCGAGTGTATTCAGAAAATATAAAATTATTAAATGATCCTTGAATACCCCTACGATTGTCCAAAATTTTTACAACATGGTGAGAATCCGATTAAATAAATATCTTAAAATAAAACTCCATATCAAATAATATATGAATAGTTACACAGTCGCAATTTAGTATCTACCCTTATATGCCAAAGCTATAACTCATGATAGGCTGTTGGGCTCCTATCAATTACTACCCTACTAGGAGGGTTTATAGATGAGACCCACATCTGGTACCTTACTTACCCCCCTCTTATAGTTTAGGGCTACTTCGCCAATCAGCCTTTGAGTTGACCCAAATACAGCATATTACAATATTGATGTTAAACCTATATGTGTAATACTCAAAATACTCTCTATCTCCATTAGAAAATGTAACTATATATCATATCCAAACGCCCGTACTCCAGGGTCTCTATGTAAACAAAAATAACCAGATGATCATAACAGGGTCACACAATTCAGAATCTCCTGCTAAAGTGTTCAATCAGACCGCAGTACATCAAATTTAATTACCTTCAATCAAAAATTATTTATGAAGCAGTTTAAATCTAGTTCTATATTTAACCCCTTAGGGGCTAAACTTTTCAATAAAAAGATCCAGCGATATTGTAATATGCTGTATTTGGGTCAACTCAAAGGCTGATTGGCGAAGTAGCCCTAAACTATAAGAGGGGGGTAAGTAAGGTACCAGATGTGGGTCTCATCTATAAACCCTCCTAGTAGGGTAGTAATTGATAGGAGCCCAACAGCCTATCATGAGTTATAGCTTTGGCATATAAGGGTAGATACTAAATTGCGACTGTGTAACTATTCATATATTATTTGATATGGAGTTTTATTTTAAGATATTTATTTAATCGGATTCTCACCATGTTGTAAAAATTTTGGACAATCGTAGGGGTATTCAAGGATCATTTAATAATTTTATATTTTCTGAATACACTCGCATTATATTTGAATAGTATCCAATATGTAATTACCTGGGGGTATAGGTCCATTTCATGATAAATTTTCCAGTGATCAAAGTGTAAACTTTTGATCTAGCAAAATATAGACCGATAAATTCATTATGATTTGCTGTTGGATAAATATAAAATGAGGTCAACTTAGATGTGGCCGTAGCAGTAATGTTATGGTCACTTACATGGGTGTGTGAAATATCCAGACTAAGTATACCTCAGATATGACCATGGGGGCATCGCTATGGTCACTTATACACAATACAGTTAATGTGAATTAGTTTTGCTTCAGATGTGAGCATGTTAGTAATATTGCGACTATTTACAACGTGTATGCACAGTGTATGATGGCTGAGCCATCCATCTTAGGTATTTGCTGCAATCAGTCCATAGTTTAATAAAGGCTAACCGTAGCCCTGTATAGCCGCGCGCCGTAGTCTCTTGTCTATTATAGGAGCGGGGACACGAGATGTGCGCATGCGGACTCACCATCCTATGGGCGGCCAGGGAGGAGGAGATATAAGGGTTGAGGGACAGCCTAGCTAGCCAATCCCATGAATAAGTCTGATCGATGACGAAACATGTTGGGGGCGTGGCTATGAGTTGTGACAAGCAACGCTGAGAGCCGCACTATACGAAGGAGAGCCTGTCATTGCACGGCGCACCACGGAGGGGGGTGAGAAAGACCGTGAGTCTGAGCATCAACACACCTCGGGTCCGCCGTGACCATTTGCTATTTTGAGTGTATCCACTTATGATTGAAGCTTGCTGTGAATCACATTGGTTTTACTGCTGTTTTTATCTTTTAAAATGTGAGTGTTTCCATTGAAGATTTTAGTGGTTTTAAATAAACTTGCCGTGCTGGTTTACGCTATGTGAGCTCCTCAATTTTTTACATGTGGACTGTCTCTATACACTTTGGTATTGCTGCTGCTGCCTGCTGGAGTTCTCTGGAGTGTGGCTACTAAGCGTTTTTTGCCGTGCATGAGAGTGCTGGCAAAAATATCCGGTGAGTGAGATTCCTTGGGGAGTGGATTCACGTTTCACATTGGTGAGGTGAAGGACACGTGGAATTCAACATTTTCAAGATCACTGCACCTTAGAAGATCTGTGCGACTTTATGCGATTTTATGCACTGTTCTGTCACGTATTTAATCACGTTATTTGTCACAGAGATTGTGAAGGACTGATTTTTATGCTTTAATTTATTAATTTGTATGTAATATAATTATATAACTAATTGTTATTCCTTTTACACTTGTATTTTTAATCACATTAACTGGGATTTTTAGCTATTCACGCATTATTTTGCTGTCACAGCTTTTTTCACGTGCACTTTGGATGCACTTTCACATGGTTTGATTAGTATTGGTTAACACCATTAAGTTTTATGCATTAATTTGCACACCTAAGTTATTTTCAATTTTCATTCTGATGAAATTGCAGCACATGCGTTTTTTAGCACTAGGGATTTGAGCGCCTCTTATTTGTTCTGATATATCTAGGGAAGGTGCGTTGGATTTTAGGATATATTGGATCAGATATTATTTTAGTTTGATAGCTTCTTAAAGGGGCAGCTCTCTTTTTCACTTTTTATTTAGTGAGTTAGATATGGTCACACAAATTTTATTTTACACCGAATAAGCCATTCACTGGATCTTATTTTTGTTGGTTGCAATATTTATTCATTGGCGCAGTGGGGGTTGTTTTGAATTGAGGGCGGCTCACTATTCTGACTACCCATTTTTTAAGTTAACATCTATTTAACATCATTGATTGGACAACCAGAAATATTTAGAGGAATGCTATACCTGGCTCAATCTGGGCTCCTCCACATGTTGCTGCCTGGAAGGCCCAGGTTGGGCGTCAGAAGCCTCAGCTGGGGGGGGAAGGAAGCATGGAAGGAAGACTGGAGAGTGATGACCTGGGTTTAGTCTGACCTGCCAGAAAATGCAGCCTGTCATAGTATCACATCCTGGGGACATAGATGTCATCTGCTGCTCCGGATCTCTGGGAATCCTGGACCATCTTGTGCTCCCCTAGATAAGTGCTCCTCAGGCCACCAATTAGGATCTTCATATAGGTCATGTCTGCCGTGGGGATCACCGTCTTCACAAATTCCAGCAATTGATCCAGTGCTGCCTTCCTCTTTGTTTGGTTCTTATAATGTGAGTGGTTTATCTGCCACAGACAAGGCAGCTCCTTGAACATATCAAGATATCCATTTTCACTGCAAGACACAACACAAGACAAACCCTAATGTCAGGCCAAACTCTCTTAATCTTGTTACAATATAGGCCTCAATCTAGAAGCAGTATATGCCCAAGTTTGGCTCTTACCTTCGTTATCACAATTGGCGCCTCCGATACTCCTTCCTCCGCTCACAGATCGTACGTACTACGCACGCGTGTTATGCTTTATACACACTGCACATGCGTGTAACTCCGCCTGCCCCTGACGTTCTTTCTAGTCTATTTCCCACCCTTTTTCGTTCGGCGCAGTGGGGAAAGAGCACATGGCGGAGACACAGCAGGTGCGTGCTAATTATAGCAACGAGGAGGAGGGGGAGGAAAGCCCGGAGCCAGAAATGTCTGGATCCAGAAGGAGAAGATTTAAGGACTCAAATATGTCCTTTGGGGAGATGTGGGAGATGGTGGACATCCTGAAGAAGATCGACTATGATGGAAAGTATGGACCTTATCCCAACCCCAATGTCCAAAAAGGCCAAGATCATGGCGAAAGTAGTCAAAAGTCTGCACCGGAATTTCAGGGTACATCGATCGAAAGATCAGCTCAGGTCGGACCTGAAATTAAGAGAACCCGAGCGGTACAGAAAGATCCGGAGAGTGCTGCAAAAAAGTAAGTAGTTGTGCTGTGTTCCTATTCTTTTTGTGTTTATTACGTTCATGCTGCTCCACGTGATTTTAGGAACTGTTGTACAGTTTAAAATTGCAACTTTAATGTTCATGGGCACATTATTCATTCGTATCAAACATTTTTCTTTCGGCCTATAAAACACCATTGTTTTTGCCATATGCATTGGACCACATTTTTTAGGGCCTACTTGTATGAAACTAATTTGGTTGTGTAGATGGGTTTGTTACTAGAATGAAATGCCAACTAGATTCTGTGTAAGGAGAGGACACTCAGCAGCTGTTTACACATCTGGACGCTGGAGCATTAGTGTGGGACACAAGAACACCCTTTTTATTAGGGGGGCCCACACAGGTGCTCCATTGTATACTATAGAGAGGGTCTCCATCTGTGAAGCTTGTAGAAAACAGGTAAGTATTCAAGCTTGACAAAGGACACTAAAAATTCTACATCTTGGAACTCAGCCAAAATAGACAATTGTACCCCACTTCCAAGCAATGTTGCATATTTCTAGTTCTGCCATCAAATATCTGTGTGCTAAGTATACCTTTTTTTCCACATAGGGGATAAAAGACTCGGAGGACACCCCTCATCCAAGGAGACCAGAGACCCCGCACCTCTTGAAGAAGGGGAAATACCTCCAACACAAGAAGAGCAGGAGGAGGAAGACGTGGTGGAACTAGTCACCACAACAGGTGAGTGTCTGCGACCACAGGCTCAGGTAAGAGATGGATGCCGGCATATTTATAATACCTGTTTTTTTTTTGGTTTCTCTCTTTTTAGGTGATCATGATGTTGTGGATTCTGATCCTTTCACCTCGGAAAGTGCACAGATCCTGATTGGGGAGATCATGGGGTGTAATGTTGCCTTGGAAAATATCACCAAAAACATCAATGATGTTATTAATAAAAATAAAAACATCATTGATGTTTTGGGGAGAGTTTAAAACCCCTCCAAAGCCTTTTCTTTTATGGTGTGCTACAATTTTAAATTTTTTTCGCAACTTGTAGAAAAACCAAATTTGGAGGATGCACACAGTGTGCCAACATGTGCTATCTGCCATCACGGGAGATAAATGGAAGCGTTTTGGGGGTGCAACCCCTTCCTCAATAATAAAGTAGCTGTGAGGAAGGGGTTGCACCCCCAAAACACGTCCCTTGATCCCCCGTGATGGCAGCTAGCACATGTTGACATTTGGCTATTTGTGTGCATCTTCCAAATTCGGCTTTTCCGGGGGTGACTTCACCCCATCTGAACGCAAAATCAAACACAGTTCCTAAATACTCATGTCTGATATTGCCTTCAAGTTCTACCAAATGTGAACTTTGTAAGTTCAAGATTTGTGTCTTTCTTGTTGGTTTGAAACATGACTGTTTTATCTTAAATGGACATTTGTACTTTTTCTAATGCCACCCCAAAAATTGTTATACAATAAACATGTTTGTTTGTTTTAAAAACCTTTTCTAAATGCACATGTGATTGTGCTGGTATTAAAAATATTGTTATTAATCAAGAATGTGTGGATACTTGTCTAAACGCTACAACACTTTTGTGGTGCTCCAATTGCTGCTTTATGTGACAATGGGGGTTATTTAATAAGGGCCAATCCACTTTGCACTACAAGTGCAGTTTCAGTGCAGTTTCAAGTGCACTTGTAGTGCAAAGTGTCTTTGCCTTTAGTAAATAACAACCAACAGTGCTTTGTAAGGTTACACAATCACGCCATTTTCAGGACTCACCACATTTCTGTCAGGGTCAGCTAAAACAAACACAAGCAGTAAATGTCAACAAAGAAACAAAGATTTGCTTAAATTGTTTTTTTATTTGAAAAAGGTTTCACACATTGTCTGGCATATTGATGACCCCCCTACCCGCAAAGAACTCAAGGTATCTTAGCCGGACATCACGGGCACTCAGGGAGGGCAAGCCAGGACGGCCACTTTCAAGGGCCGTCAGGGTTGTTTTATTTATCATTCCGGCCTCAGGCCCAACTGAGCCAGCCTAGTTGGCAGAATGTTGACGTAAAAAGTTATGTAGAACACAGCACGCCAGGATAATATGATTTAGTTTATACTCCGCCATATGTATGGGTGTCAGAAATAGGCGGAACCGGCTGGCCATGATTCCAAATGTGTTCTCCACCACTCTTCTGGCTCTGGCCAGCCGGTAATTAAAAACCCTCTGGTCTGGGGTGAGGGTCCTCATCGGGAATGGCAGCATAGGATGGTCCCCCAGCGCAAATGCTTCATCTGCAATGAAGACGAATGGGAGTCCTTCCACATTCTCTTCTGGAGGTGGCAAGTCCAAGCTGCCATTCTGGAGACGCCTGTAAAACTTTGTCTGGGCGATGACTCCACCATCGGACATCAGGCCATTCTTCCCCATGTCCACATACAGGAACTCATAATTAGCCGACACCACCGCCAACATCACAATACTATTGAACAACTTATAATTATAATAGTATGACCCCGAGTTGGGTGGTGGGATGATGTGGACGTGTTTCCCATCAATTGCCCCTCCGCAGTTAAGAAAGTACTACCGCTGGGCAAAGTGGGAGCCCACAGTCTGCTGTTCCTGTGGCGTGGAAGAAAACTGTTGAGGAAAACAAAAAAAAATAGTCTTTTTGCACATAAACATGGAAAGCAGATTAGACACAAACATTCTTGGCCAACATCAAGATAACATTTATTAATGGGAATTTTTAAAGGCCAAAGTATAAGGTAAACCTATCATATTCCCCCTCCCCCCGCTGTCATGGGCCATTTCTAACATAGGGGGGGAGCTCTTGGACAGGTAACCCTCTCCACTTCATTGAGAGATGGATGCCTAAATAATGGGTATTACTTGGAACAGCCCCTCCTTAGTTACACTATTGGCAGCCCACTGGACAGGTAAGAGGTGTCATAATACAAAGAGATAAATACACATTGTACACATTTTAGCACGTTTGGACATTCTGCTATTACCTATCAAGATAATAATAGTATAAAAAAACTTTAAACAGTATCATTTGAAAGTATTCAGGCAGGCTCTTGCACTACATGCTTTGGGGAATTCATCCACAAACGAGATGGGTATAGTGTGTATGGGTTTGGCAGATAGATGATTGAGGATAGATAGAGAATTGTTATCAGCTGACTTAGCAGTTGGGGGAGGGAGGGTTCCAAATAATTTGGGGACCCCCAAAAAAAGCCTCTGGCACTCTGCCAGAATTTAAAGCACAAATCACATTTAAAAACATTTTAGGGGGTGTTTGGGGTAAAGCACTACTATAGAGCTGATAAAATACATTGTTAAGTGACTACATGAGGTGAATATAGGGGCAGGAGAGCATGCTGGGGAGGTAAGTGAAGGCAAATATGTATGAAAGACAAAAAAAAAGTACATAAAAATCCAGCATGCATGAGGACAAAGGGGACATTCACAGCATATTATAATCATGGTAATTAGGGAATGAGGAAAGAAATACAATATATTATCAAACATTAAATACAATAAAATGTGATATTAAAGGATAAAAAACTTACCTTAATATACTCCTTCTGCAGGACCTGGATGATGGCAGAACAGGTCTCTGGGATAATGATACCCAGAGCCTGGGAGGAGATGCCTGTTGAGAACTTCAAGTCCTGCAGGCTTCTCCCCGTCACCAAGTACCGCAGGGTGGCAACGAGCCTCTGCTCCGGAGTGATGGCTTGCCTCATGCAGGTATCCTGCCTGCTGATATAGGGGGTCAGCAAAGCCAACAAACGGTGAAATATGGGGTCCGTCATCCTGAGAAAGTTCCTGAAATCATCAGGATTATTCTCACGGATCCCACGGAGCAAAGGCATATGACAGAACTGGTCACGCTGAAGCAACCAATTCTTGGTGCATGAACTCCTCCCCACCCTGTTCATGGACTGGACTTGTGTCAAGGTCAGGACCCCAACACCAAGCCCCCGCACAGCATAAACTCTACGAGGAGTACGTATACGCAACATGGCTAGAAAACGGACGGTTGCTCAGAACGAAGTAACAGAACGCACTGAAGAACAGCAAGGCCTGTGAAGAGCGAATTGAAAAACGTTAATGAACAAACAAGAACACAATGACTAATCAAAGTCACGCGTAGCTTGCTGCACGCACTGAAGAGCAGATACAAACCCATAAGCACAAACTGAACATCAGAAAACTATCTGATGTTACTTTCAGTGAATTCCTGTGATGTTGTATGTTTGTACATCAACCTGGTGTGTCAGCACTGACTTGAAGACGGTTGGGTTATTGTGCACATGACCTTGTTTGTCCCATATGAATTTTACCTGATTCACACTTATAATTTTATCCTTCTGAGTTTTTAGTGTTGTAGTCAGTATATCATCTTGTACTTGGTCTCCATATGCAGCTCATCCAGATGGGATTCTTTATGCCCTACTATTAGATTAATTTGCTTAAAAGAGGCTTCATCCAGGACCTTAATCCACTGCTCCGTGAAATCTTTGTCTCTGACTTCAGAGGATGGGCACTATTTTCATCTAAATCCCTGAGGTACTGTATCCTTTTTTCTTTTAAATACTCATTCAATGAGGCCATATCCCACCATAAATATGTCTCAGTTTTTAGTAATTTCTGTAGTTTTCAAAGAATATATTTCTTTATCATCAGTCTCTTTGTAACTTAACCCATCAAGTAAAAAAGCTCACCCTGCTTTCCCTGCTTGAGGCAAGTGCATGCTAATCTTCAGTGAGGTAGAGTGCACACTCTGGTAGGAGGAGGGAAGATGGTTTTTAACAATATTTGGGAATCATTATATTTTCTTTTATGTAGTCAAACTTTCTTTTTTATTTGAGAGCTGGTGGGAGCAGCATATCATTGAGTGTATCATATGCACTGGCTCGAAGACAGTTGGACTATTGTGCATCTTTTTTAACTCTTTTGCATACTTTTATATAAATCTATACATGGCTGTGGGATAGCTGACACGATACCCCCGGGTTGATGCTCCCCTGAATCATTTTTTGTTCTTTTGTTTTGTTTACCCATTAAAATGATCAATATATGCAGTATATTATATTATGAGCCATCTATTCCTGGCCAAAATTACCCAAGTGTTTGAATACTATATATGGTGATATCTGATGTCTAGTGGGGAGATTATCTTATATGGACCTCTTTGCAAGATAGTGAGACCTATTTTTTCCAACAAGCCCTGAATGCGTCCTGACAAAGCTAAACAGCAAAACACGATGACGCACAGGGGCTGACTGTTATGTATATTATGCATGTTCTTCCATGTTTTGTATTATGTTTAAAGTGTACTATATGTTTTTAATTTTTATTCTTTTTTTGCTCTGTGTGCATCATGTATTGTCATAAATAAAATATATTTTTTATACTTACCACTGTCTAATGTGCCTCTAAAGTCCGACCTTGGGTTATTTCTGTCAACTTTTCTGTTGTTACCAAATTTCCTATACGGATGTGGCCATAAGAGTGCTTTCGTTTGTATTTTGATGCCGCCAGGTTCTTTTTTCTCTTTATTGAATTATTGTGACAGCTGGTCTGGGCTGGAATATTTCATGATTGCTATTAATTAATTGTTAAATAGTTTTATGGGTGTAAAGGACCTCCAACCTTTGCCCATCCATACCTTTACAAATTAGCCCAATCATGGTGAAATGCGTCAATAGTCAATGCCAAATTACTGGAGGAGGTGGAACTCAATTCCTCATGGTCGCTGAAGAAGATATTGTCTCAAGCTACATCCCTCAAGCTGTGTACTACACCTCTGGTTTGGGATGCATGAAACCTACTCTTGGAAAACTTCCCATGCCAACATCTGCCTCAGTGCCCTTGTGGCAATTGTAGTCCTCCTCCTGTACCTGCTGTGACCTCACAGGGATTGTGACTTGATAGAGCAGACCCTGAGATGCATAAAGTCCAACTTTTCCTCCTGCTGCTCTCCCATAAGTGTCATGTTTATGGGGAAAAGAATCTCAGCTTTTCCAAGCCTGTCCTCATGTACAGGTACTCATTAATGGTTCTCTGCTGCATATGCAGCTACTTCAACATGACAAAATTTGAGTTCTAATTAGTGGGTGTGTCACAGACTAGACAGTTTGTGAGCATATGTAATTCCAGCTGAATTTCACCCAGTCAAACTATTGCTGGGCAGGACCACCTGAAATGCCTACAAACTCTGGCCTATCCTGGAACTGATGAACATATAAGTGTCACCGGCGCAAAAATATATATATATATATATTGCATATGAATATTAGTGTTATCTTAAAAAGATTTTTTTGAGTTGCTGCATTCAAAGAAGAAAAACACCCTTGGTTGAAAAAATATGAAAATGTGTATGTTGAGTGCGCTACTTCCCTTGCAATACACCTCCCTGTATAGTGTTTAACCTGCATGGATATTCTAACTACTAACATGTGTACCAATACCTTCAATAACCAAATATTCCACTTGCAAATATCAGCATGTAGCATACAAAAAAATTTATAAAAAAACATTTATAAAAAAATTCTCCCCAAAAGTAAAAATATTTAGTCCAAGTTCATGTGCAAAGTGCAATGTGCAATGCAGCCTTCCTTTTGGTATACAACAAGTGTTATTCGTGATTCATTGTGACAATTCCACCACTGTCGTGACAAAAACCACCACCGTCTAGATTGGCCACTCACCAGTAGGGATGAGCTTCGAGTTCGAGTCAAACTCATGTTCGACTCGGACATCGGCTGTTCGCAGCGAACAATTTGGTCTGTTTGCGGCAAATTCGAAAGCCACGGAACACCCTTTAAAAGTCTATGGGAGAAATCAAAAGTGCTAATTTTAAAGGATTATATTCATGGTATTGTCATAAAAAGTGTTTGGGGACTTGGGTCCTGCCCCAGAGGACATGTATCAACACAAAAAAAGTTTTAAAAATTGGTCTTTTTTCAGGAGCAGTGATTTTAATAATGCTTAAAGTGAAACAATAAAAGTGTAATATCCCTTTAAATTTCATACCTGGGGGGTGTCTATAGTATGCCTGTAAAGGGGTCCCTTCAGGTCTGCTATGAATTTAAAGGGGAACCCCGGCCAAATTTTTGAAAAAAAGGCGTGTGGTCCCCCCAAAAATCCATACCAGACCCTTATCCGAGCACACAACCTGCCAGGCCGCAGGAAAAGAGGGGGGACAAGAGAGTGCCCCCCCCCTGAACCGTCCCAGGCCACATGCCCTCAACAGTGGGAGGGTGCTTTGGGGTTTGGGGAAGCCCCCAAAACACCTTGTCCCCATGTTGATGGGTACAAGGGCCTCATCCCCACAACCCTTGCCCGGTGGTTGTGGGGGTCTGCGGGCGGGGGGCTTATCGGAATCTGGAAGCCCCCTTTAACAAGGGGACCCCCAGATCCCGCCCTCCCCCCTGTGTGAAATGGTAAGGGGGTACAAAAGTACCCCTACCATTTCACTAAAAAACTGTCAAAAATGTTAAAAATGACAAGAGACAGTTTTTGACAATTCCTTTATTTAAATGCATCTTCTTTCTTCTATCTTCTTTCTTCTATGGAAGAAGATGAAGAGGAAAAGAAGAAGAGAAAAAGATGAAGAGAGAAGCGTCACACAGCGGGAGCCTCCCTCCATGCCATCGTGGATGCGGAGCGGCCCGAGGAGAAGAAGATAAGAAGACGCCGCGGAGGAAGATGCCGGACGAGAACACCGGAGGAAGAACAAGAAGAACCAGAAGAAGAAGAAGATGGAGGAAGAAACCGAAGGAAGATAGAAGATAGAAGAAAGAAGAAACATTTAAATAAAGGAATTGTCAAAAACTGTCTCTTGTCATTTTTAACATTTTTGACAGTTTTTTTGTGAAATGGTAGGGGTACAAAACCCCTTACCATTTCACACGGGGGGGGCAGGATCTGGGGGTCCCCTTGTTAAAGGGGGCTTCCAAATTTCGATAAGCCCCCTACCTGCAGACCTCCACAACCACCGGGCAAGGGTTGTGGGGATGAAGCCCTTGTCCCCATCAACATGGGGACAAGGTGTTTTGGGGGGCTACCCCAAAGCACCCTCCCAATGTTGAGGGCATGTGGCCTGGTATGGTTCAGGAGGGGGGGCGCTCTCTAGTCCCACCCTCTTTTCCTGCAGCCTGCCAGGTTGCGTGCTCGGATAAGGGTCTGGTATGGATTTTTGGGGGGACCCCACGCCATTTTTTTTTATTTTGGCACAGGGTTCCCCTTAAAATCCATACCAGACCTGAAGGGTCTGGTATAGATTTTGAGGGGGACCCCACGCCATTTTTTTTTTTTACATTTTGGCCGGGGTTCCCCTTAATATCCATACCAGACCTGAAGGGCATGGTAGTGAATTTAGGGGGACCCCCCCCCACGTCATTTTTTTTTTAAATTTTAGTTTGGGGTTCCCCTGTTTTTATCAACAAACTTTTATGTGTATTGTCAGACCGGCAATTCATTAATAGCCGCGAGTAGTTTTAAATGACTTTTTTTCCTTTGAAATGTCATTTTGCTGTCAGACTGTTCTAAACACAGGAAACATGCGCCACTTTACAGGCATACTATAGACACTCCCCAGGTACAAAATTTAAAGGGATATTACACTTTTATTGTTTCACTTTAAGCATTATTAAAATCACTGCTCCCGAAAAAACGGACGTTTTTAAAACTTTTTTTTTGCATTGATCCATGTCCCCTGGGGCAGGACCCAGGTCCTCAAACACTTTTTATGACAATAACTTGCATATAAACCTTTAAAATTAGCACTTTTGATTATTCATGTTCGTGTCCCATAGACTTTAACGGTGTTCGCGTGTTCGAACAAATTTTTTGCCTGTTCGCAAGTTCTGGTGCGAACCGAACAGGGGGGTGTTCGGCTCATCTCTACTCACCAGCTGTCAATGGACAATGCGCCTTTGGTTCATTAGTAGGGATAACCACTCCACCTGTATCGTGCCTTTGCTGACCCCAATGAGTATTATATGGACCTTGTTATCCTCATGAAAAACAGACAGCGATTATTGCGCACTATATAAAAACTGTTTATTGTAGCCAAGATTAAAAAATAAATTGTTCACTCACATTTGGAAGTGCCCATGAGCCGGCACCAAGCTGTTCCAGCAGCTAATGATGGGTGTGGGTATGGTGTCATTCAATTCCCGTGCCGGCGTGCGATACAAGCCTCATTCCCAACCAGCTTGCGCTCCACCCCTCGCTTTCGCCCGGTCCGGAAGTGATGTATTGACCTGACAAAATAATCTCCCGCAGCCTCTACACATTTCGCATCATAGTATGCGTCATCAGGAAGCTGCTTCTGATTGGTGTGTCACCCTATTTATACTTTACTTATCCGGAAATAGGCTAGCCGCCATTTTAACTAAGGGTCGTTGCCCACACTTACTCCTGTGCGTTTAACATACACCTCCCCGGAAGTTATTCCGCCGCAATTTTGACTAAGGTTATTTACCCACTTATCTTACTGAGAGTTCCCCTCTCTCAAACTTTACTCTCCATTGTACCAAGCTGTTGCTAATTCCTTTCCCTCACCAGGGATCACCCATCTGGAGTGGCTGCAGAAGATTTTACAATTATAGAAGTGACATAATTATGCTTTCAATATATTTTTATCTAAGTCCGAAATTTAATAACACATTAAAATATTTAAAATTTATTAGACCTACAAATAAAATAAAATCATTTACTCCATAGTTACAGAAAAAATTTAATTTGGGCAAAAATAAACAACATTGAAAAATATTGAAAAATGATTCGAATAAATAATAAAAAATAAATAAAAATAAAAAAAATAAAAATAAACATAAAATTAAAAATGAAATGAAAATAAAAACAAAATAAAAGTAAAATTAAATTAAAAATAGAAAAATAGAAAATAACAATAGAAAATAATAATCAAAATATAAATAAAAAATAAATGAAAATGAAAATATTGAAAATAAAATAATAATAAATGAAAAATAAAATATAAAAAAAAAATATATATATACACACACACATACATATATATATATATATATTTAAAAAAATGAGAAAAAATGTGAAAAAAATGAAAAGAAATTTTTGAAAAAAATTTTTTTTTTAAAAGGATACCAAAAATGTTTAATAGTCCTCTAAGTAACAATTGATATCAAGTTCCACATTCAACCCCAATGGCCTCATTGTGTCTAATTTGAATATCCAATAAGTCTCATTCTTTGACACCTCCCTTCACATATTGATATTTCTCCAGTTTTTATCAATTTTGTCTATCCCATAAAACTTCAGATGTTGGGGGTTCTTTCCATGCACATCCCTAAAGCGTTTCGACACACTATGGTGTCTAAACCCTTTTTTGATGTTTCTAACGTGTTCACCTATTCTTACCGAGAGTGCCCTGGTAGTTCTGCCTACGTACTGTAGCCCACAACTACATTCTAATATATAGGTGACATGTGTTCTACTGCATGTAATTAATTTATCAATTGTATATTTCTGTTTATTTGAATTTGACTCAAAATCTATTATTCTCCTATTTTCCCTGTTTGTGAGTCTGCAGGCCTTGCATTTACAGCATCTAAAAAAGCCTTTTTGATTGAAAAATGTAGACATAATTTGGGGTGGGTCCGGTACATTCTTTACTATCTGGTTTCTAATTCTTTTTGCCCTTCTGTATATAAATGTCGGTTTCGCTGGCAACCCCTTATTCATCTGTGGGTCATTACTAATTATAGGCCAATTTCTTTTGATAATTCCTTTCAGTATTTTGTACTGTTTATTGAATCCTGTTATAAATGGTATTTTATCTTTTTGGTTATGGGTTCTATTTTTATTTTGTAATATGATCTCCCTATCCATATCAGCAACCCTTTGGCGGGTTATGCTCCAGTTCATGCCTATTGTAGCCCTTATCCACAAATCTTTCTGTTAAAATCTCAGTTTGTGTAAAAAAATCTTCTATTAAATCACAGTTTCGTCTAATCCTGATAAACTGGCCCTTAGGTATGGCCTTCTTCCACTGAGGGTGGTGGCAACATCTTATTGGTATATAACCATTATGGTTAGTTTCTTTGAAGTGCGTTCTGGTGTTAAGTCTGTTTGAGTTTTTGAAAATTTCTAAGTCAAGGAAATTGACTCTACTTTGGTCCACATTAGCAGTAAATTTTATTCCATATTGGTTTCGACCTATGTATTGGACAAACTGATCTAGTTCTTTTCGGCTACCCTTCCAAACCATCAGGATATCATCAATAAATCATTTGTATAACAGCAAGTGTGGCCAGCATCCCCCAAAAATTTCTTCCTCCTTCCACTTACTAAGGAAGATGTTGGCCACACTCAGTGCATACTTATTCCCCATTCCCACCTCCTTAATCTGTCTGTAATACTTGTGATTATACCAAAAGAAATTTTTGCCCATGGCCATTCTGAGTCCTTCCAATATAAATCTTCTCTGTTTTAATTTAAGGTCTGACAAGTTTTTCCATTGCCCATGCCACTGCTGCCAGGGCATCTGTTTGTTTTATGTTGGTGTATAACGACTCCACATCCAGCATTACTAGTAATGTGGAGTCATCCACCTGAATCTGTCTTAGGGTATTGATTATGTCTTTGCTATCCTTAAGGAAGGCTTTACCCTCCCCTGCCATTGGTTGGAGGAATACATCCAGGTATTCACCGAATCTGAAATGTACTGATCCAATGCCACTAATTATGGGCCTCCCTGGTGGTTTTGTTCTATTTTTGTGGATCTTAGGGACCTGGTATATTACTGGGATTTTTGGTGCTTCAGTTAACAAATACTTCCTCTCCTTTTTATTAATAATTCTGTCCGCTCTACCCTTATTCAAAAATTCTTTTAGTTTAGTTTTAAGTTCTCTATTCGGATTCTTTTTTCCTTGTCAAAAAGGTTTTATTGTACATACAATGAAGTATTTGACATTACAGTGAGTACAAGTTATGCAATAAAGGAAATGAAGCTCAAAAATACATATTTAAACAATGTAGATTATATATTGAATTATAACTTCTTATGGTGTTAATAATACATACAAGTGGTGCTGAATGTAAGAGGAATTATGTTTTATGATTAGTATGAGCTTCCAAATAAAACAACAAAAAAAGAAAAAAAAAGGAATGAGTAGAGAAGAAAGGGGGGATAGAAAGAGGAAGTACTAGAAAGAATAGAAAGAAGAGTCCGCAGGGTTGAGCCGAGGCAAGGTCCATCACAGTCACTAAGGACTATATAATGCATTAGTTCACTGGGTCAGTTACCATGGTAGTAAAACTTCTTTGTTAAAAGTTGAAGGCAAGTAGTTGCTAATCCATGGTTGCCATATTTTATCAAATTTGACAAACGAGTCATTTTCGATGGCTACCATTTTAGCTTGAGTCATGGTGACGTTCATTCGATTTACTACCTCTTCCACTATCAATGAGGGAGATCTCCAGGCTCTTGCCAGTGTTTGTTTCGCCGCTGTAAATAGTTGGATGAGTAGTTTAAATTGGTTATGTGTTAAAAATTCTGGTTTTCGGTTAATGAGAGCCATTGCAGGATCTGGGGTGATGGGTATTCCTAACATTTTAGATGCAATAGTAAAGATAGCTTTCCAAAAAATTTGTGCTTTGGGGCATGACCACCAAATATGAAAGTGAGTACCTGGGTCCAAGCATCCACGATAACACTCTGTCGAGTAATTATGCACATATTTCGCTATTCTAACCGGTACAAGGTACCATCGTATTAAAACTTTATAATTAGCCTCTATTGCTATTATGTTTGGGGAAGCCGATTTGGTTGTTAACCAAATTTGATTCCATTCTGTTGTTTCCAGAGTTTGTTCTAAATCTCCCTCCCATTTCTGTACATACGATGGTTTCTCCGTTTCGGGTTGGTTTACTAATTGAGCATAAAGGACCGAAATCATGCCTTTAGCATGAGGATTATTTTTACAAAATTTTTCAAATTCAGAGAATTGAGTCAGTGGAGATTTTGTGGTTAAGAGAGGCATAAAGAAATTTTTAATCTGAAGATATCTAAATAACTCCGATTGAGGTAATCCATATTTATCGCAGAGGGATGGGAATGGAATAAAGGATGAAGAATTTACAAATTTGTGCAAGTTTAGTACATTGTAAGTAATCCACGCTTTGAAAGATCTAGGTGAGGTCCATGCGGGGTAGAATGCGGGGTTTTTATAGAAGGATAATAGAGGGTTATGTAATGATTGTAGTTGATTTCTGAGTTTGTATTTGTCCCACATGGAGACAAAATGCTTGGTGATTGGGTTACCTATTCCTCCACGATCTCTTGGTGAAAGCCAGAGCAGATTTGCGATTGATAGGGGATCACATTCTGCAGCTTCAATTGACACCCATAGAGGGGATTCGTGTTGTGCATGGTATTTAGTTAAAGTTGCTATATGGGCCGCTCTATAGTAAGAGGCAAAATTGGGGCATCCTAGACCCCCATTTAACTTAGGGAGATATAATGTATGCAGGTTCGTACGAGGTTTAGAGGAGCCCCAAATAAATGAATTTGCTTTTCTTTGTATTATTCTTAGATAATAGGCAGGGATTGGGATAGGTAAAACTCTGAAAAGATATAATAGTTTGGGTAAGATTATCATTTTTATTGTGTTAATTTTTCCAAACCAAGAAAGAGGGAGGTGGTTCCAGGATTTCAGCATATTTGTTATATTTTTGACCATTGGAGGATAGTTAGCTGAAAAAAGATCCAAATAAGATGCAGTTAGATGTATTCCTAGATAAGGTATAGATTTATCTGCCCAAGTAAATGAGAGACCGTTTTTAGCTGACGTCAATTCCAATGATGAGAGGGATATGTTTAATGCTATACATTTTTTAGAATTGATGAAAAGGCCCGAAAATGCAGCAAAGTCATCAAGTATTGGCATCAAATTGGGGCCTGAAATTTGCGGTGATGAAAGAAACAAGAGGATGTCATCCGCAAATAGACAGAGTTTGTGGTGAAATCCTCCTATCTCAATTCCAGTTATGGTTGGTTCTGATCTAATTCGTTGAGCAAGAGGTTCTATGAGCAGGGCAAACAACAGGGGTGAAAGCGGGCACCCCTGTCTAGTGCCCCTCTCAATGTTAAAGGCCTCAGATTTGTACCCTGCATATTTAACGTATGCCTTGGGCTTATTATATAAAGCTTTGATCCAGTTTATAAAATTCGGGCCAAAGCCCCATTTTTGTAACATATAATGTAAATATGGCCATGATATGGAATCAAAGGCTTTTTGAATATCCAGTGAAAGAAAACAGGAGGGAATGCGTCGGGTCTTGGCAATTTGTGCTAAAAGAACTGCACGTCTTACATTATCGCCTGCTTGGCGAGTTGGCATAAAGCCAACCTGATCACGATGTATAAGAGTACCAATGAAGCCACCAAGACGGGACGCTAAGATTTTTGCCAGGATTTTGATGTCTATATTAAGCATCGAGATAGGACGGTAGTTAGTACATGATGTGTCATCTGCATGAGGCTTAGGAATCATGCATATGATCGCCGTTAGTGATTCCTGTCTAAATGAATTGTTTTCAAGTAGTGCATTAAATGTTTCTGTTAATATGGGGGAAATAGAGTCTGAGAAGGTACGATAATATAATGCTGAAAAACCATCAGGTCCTGGTCTTTTATTAATTTTTAATTCTTTGATGACTTTAGCTACATCTTCTACCTTGATAGGTTCATCTAATTGCGCTTTTTGTGAATCAGATAATCCCGGTAAATTAATTTTGGAGAAAAAGGAATCTGCTTCGTTTAAATTAAACGAATTTGATTCAGTGTATAGTGTTTTAAGGTGAGAACGAAATTTATGGACAATTTTAAGGGGATTGCTAGTGTATATATTTTTAGATATCTTCAGCTTAATTGGTTTAAAGGATTTATTAGTTGTTTTGAGTGCACGTGCCAAGTATGTGCCTGGTTTATTCGATTTCATATAGAAGGCATGTCTGGAACGGCGTAGTATTTTATCAGTTGATTCTGTTAGAAAAAGGTCATATTCCAGGCGTGCCTTCTCCAATTCACTTTTATTAATTGGGTTAGGATTGTTTTGGAAGGCTATGAAGTGGGAATTAAATTGTGTTTCTAATTTTCGTGCAAGATTTCTACGTTCTCTTTTGAGTATACCAATCTGTTGTTGAAATATTCCTCTTAACACCGGTTTATGAGCTTCCCAAAGTGTTATTGGGGAAATTTCTGGATCTTTGTTGAGTATGAAATACTCTTTCAATGCATGCTCAATTTTGTTTCTATATATAGGTTGTTTGAGTAATAATTCTGGTAGATACCATGTTTTATCCTGAGTTTTAGGTATAGTGGATGTAATAGTGGTTAGGACTGCGTTGTGATCAGACCATGGAATGGGGATTATGTTTGATGATAGAATTTCTGGGATCATTCCTGTGGTAAGAAAAATATGGTCTATACGGCTAAATGTTTGGTGGGGGTGAGAAAAATATGTGTAATTTCTTTTGGTTGGGTTACTCTCCCTCCATGAATCAACTAGATTGTGTTTCGAAAGAAGTTGAGAGAGGGATACTTTAGATTGGTTTCGAGGTGGCATATATGGAGATTTGTCCAGAAATGGGAGGAGAACCTGGTTGGAATCACCACATACTATGATTGTTCCCATTTTATGTGCATTAACTACTTGCAAGAGATGTGTCAAAAATGGAATTGGTTGTTTGTTTGGAGCATAATAGGAAACCACAGTTACTTCTGTATCTAAGATGCTTCCTGTCAGGATTAAGTAGCGTCCTTCCGGGTCTTTAATTTCGGAGTGGACTGTGATTGGGGTGGAGCGGTGGAATGCCACTAGAGTTCCGCGTTTTTTGGTATTGGCCGAGGCAGTAAATACTTGTGGATAGGATGAACTAAAAAATTTAGGTGTTGAGTTTATCGTAAAATGTGTCTCTTGAATACACACAATGTGTGCCTTTTGTGTTTGGAATGATCTAAACGCTTTAGTACGTTTTTGTGGCACATTGAGTCCCTGCACATTGAGGGATAAGATGTTTAAAGGAGCCATGGTAACTGAGTCAGTAGGCAACACTTACCAATTATTCTGGTTTGGAGAACTCTCGACTCAACCCATACGGACTTGAAAAAGGAAAGAAGAAAAAAGAATCTTGTGTGATCTGGTTTAAGGAAGAAGAAGAAAACAGGTAAGATTACATTACATAAGCTTAAGAATAAAATACTAAGGTGTTCAGGATTTGCCCGTGATGAGGGGTGAAACCTCTCAACAGGGGGTCGAAGGCCTTCGTCAGGTCTCCCCATATTAAGCGGGGGGGTCCGAGGAAGACTAGGTGAGGCGCACGGAACTTCCGTGAGCAGGAGAACCACTTTGTGATAATGAAAAAAGGAAAAATAACATCGCTAGGATGTTAACTTGTAGCCCTTAAGGCTTAGAACGAAACATATCTATATTATCATTGTTTTGAAGAAAAACTTAGCATTTATAAAATAAAGATTATTTAAATTCTCTGTTATTTAAGAAGAATAAATTATCTAGTCTGGAAAAAGAGGAGAAAAGATAATAATATACATATATGTATATAAAAAGGAAAAGACAAGAAAAAAAATACGTCTTGTGTTTAGTGTTTAGGTTTACTACTAAACTTTGTTTCAGTAATTTACCTAAAAGTATCAATTATAGAAATAAGTTTGTATCATTTCAGTCATGACTAGGTCTTCTTTTGATAATATTAGTGTTAAACTCAAAATTGCAACTGATAAATATGAAAGGTGTTTTAACCAATCTGGTTAGGGAAAAAGAAAAATCTACTTAGTTTCAAAATATGAAGTAAGTATGGAACTTATAGGAATGGTGTTCTCGTAAGGTAATATTCAACAAACTCAGATGATATCTGAAAAAAAAAAAAAAAAAAAAAACTAATCTAACTCATCTTATATTTCGTTTTAGAATAATAGTATGGGCTATAGCTTCTGGATATGTATAAAAAAAAAACTTAGTTTTCCCTTTTTTTCTTTTTTACTTATTTATTTATTTATTTATTTATTTCCTAAAAAAAAAAGAACAAATAAATAAAAAATGTGTATATAAGCTATATAGCAATATATCTAAGAAATATAATTATATTTCTCCTGACATGACTGAGGTTCCTTATTTATTTGGTTATAATAGTGTGGAGCACAATATTACATACAATAGATAAGGATAGCCATTTAAACCATTCCATTTAGGAAAAGGGGAAAAAAGAACATCAAAAAAAAAAAAAAAAAAAATACAAAAAAAAAAAAAACCCTGGTTTTATGTTTTGGGATTAAATATAGAACTGAAAAGATTCATGTTCACAGATGATTATGTTAAGCATATATAATTGTTACTTGAATCTGGGATTTACCCTTATCCACATTGTATTCTATTTATTAGAATATAAGTATGGAATGTGAATTCAAGTAAGAATTGCATTGTGAATGCATCCGAAATGCTGTGTATTCATTGAGAGCATATCTTCTTAGCTGATTCCATATTTTATGTGTAAATTCATGTTCCTGGAAAAATAGTTTTTCAGTCCATTGGATCTACATCATGGTCTTGTGGAGGGGATGCATAACGGCCTCTCTTGTGAACGTGCTGGTTACCGTTTTTTCCTGTAGCAGGGGAAGAAGCTGGTAGTGAAGAAGCAGATGCTGTTCGTCTTCGTGAGGTATTGATTGCAGATGTTCCATCAATCAAATTAAGGTCTTGTAGAGCCTGTTGTAATTCGTTCGGAGATCTACAAATATGCCTGTTTCCTTGGTAGGTAAAACGTATGGAGAATGGAAAACCCCATTGGTATGTGATATTGTTTCTTTGCAGTTCCAGCAGATGCATTTTCATAGCACGTCTTTTAGAGATGGTAATTTGAGAGAGATCTGCGAAAATCTGAAAATTGTGACCTTGAAAGGTTAGGTTTTTTTTCTCTCTGGCTGCAAATAAAAGTTGTTCTTTCGTTCGATAAAAATGGAACTTTGCTATGATGTCTCGAGGGGGTCCATCTGTTTTTTTGGGCATGAGAGCTCTGTGTACCCTATCCATTTCCAACCTTTCGATCGGTATTCCTGGTTGCAATTCTTGGCATAGAGCTGTTATTGTAGAAGATAGATCAACGATCGATTCAGGAATGCCTCTGAAACGCAAATTTGACCTTCTTGCGCGATTTTCATAATCTTCCAACTTGTTTTGTAAGATTATATTTTCATCTTTAAGAAGATCTATTTCAGTCATAAATTCCTGTGTTGTGTTTTCTAGTTCTTCAGTTTTAATTTCCAGCGCCGCTGTACGGTTTCCCAGTTCTCTGATTTCTTTAGTAAGATTATTGGTTATTTGTTCTGAGGTAATCTTTAATGCTTTGTGGAGCATTTTCTCAAATTGTTTAATAAGGTTTGGAGTTGCTGCTGGTTCTTGTGAAGATTTTTGTGACAGAAACAATTCTGTGTCAGATTCATCTGAGGAGATTTGCTGTGACAGCTTTGTCTTTCTCCTGTGCTCTGAGGTGATTGTGCCTGAGGCTGAGGAGACTGAGGAGACTGGCGCCAATTTCACTGCAGTCTTTGCCTGTGTACCTCCACTGGGGGCATTTTTATACTTATTCCTGGTTCCCCCTAGTACCATTTTGGTTTCAAAGTTTCCTCTCACCTCTCAGGAGTATGATGTCACGTTTTTTAAGTGAAAAAAGTCGGCGGGCTGCCTTTATACAGCGGTTCTCCCTTTTCACGGAGCGGAGCTCTAGCAGGACATGTCCGCTGCGCTAGACTCCGCGCATGCGCCTCTCGGATTCTTTTTTTAATAGTTGATACGTGCTAGTATCTGTTACCAGTCTCTCCAGTTCTGTATTATAATCTTGTTTAGCTAGAATAACTACCCCCCCTCCCTTATCAGAAGGCCTCACCACTATGTTTTTCTGTTTTTCTAATTTCTTTACTCCTTGCCATATCCTATCATTTGTAGAGTTTTCTGGTTTGATGTTCTTAATTTCTTTCTCTACCATTCTTTTGAATACCTCAATGTGTTGATTAGTGTTGGATTTGGGGTTAAATGTGGACTTATTTTTCAATTGACTATGTTTGTAAATGGTATCACTCTGTTGCATATTATTTTCTCCTTTTTCTAAAAAATGTTTCTTTAAATTAAGTTTTCTAATAAATTTCTGTAGATCTATGAATGTTTCAAACTGATTGAAAGGTTTGCTGGGTGCATATTTGATTCCACTGTCTAGCACTAATAATTCCTCCTGTGTAAACTTTATGTCCGTTAAGTTGAAAATGCCCTCCCCTAGTCTTCTCTTTTTCTTTTTGCCTCCCAATCTACAACCTCTCTTTTTTGTGGGTTTCTGTTCCTACCATTTTCTTGTGGGTTCCAGTTCCATCCTCCCCTGCTGGTTTGGAACACTGGCATGGGTGGTTTGTATGGTTCTCTCTAATTCCATTCCCCCTGCAACATGGGTGGACCATAATTTGGACTTTAATTATAATATCCTCTGCCCCTGCCCCTATATCCTCCTCTCCAGGGTCTGGGATACTGTCCCATCGGCGGTTGGTATGGGGGTGAGTTTGAAAAGAAGCACTCGCTAGTCCAGAGGGCCATAGATGCAAAGGGGGCAAGAAAAAAGCTCCAATAGTGTGGTATCATTAAAAAGTTTATTAATACAAAAAGACAGAGGGCATGTCTCTGCCAGACAGTGTAAGTACAAATGTTAAAAAAAAAGCCAGCATAAAAAAGCGAACACCCGTGTACTATAACATGGGGCGAACAGCGTGATGGCATACAATGCGTAGCCATGCCCTACATGTTTTGTCATAGATGACGTCTTCAAAGGGGCACGGGCGACGCACTGAACCATCACCTATATATCGCTGAACGGGAACCAGACCTCGATTTCATCTGGACACCGTTCAGCACTCAAAACGAAAAAGGAAATGCTTGAAAGCACCAAGGCTCGATCTTGCAAATCCCACGCAGCGAACAGTCAGCAACATATGTAATAAAAGGAATATGATGGGCACCCATATTTAAATCAGGAAAAAACAATATATACACCTCCAAAGGGGATTAACCAGAGGAGTATTATTATAAAATATAAAATAAAAAAATAATAGAAATTGATATAGCTAATAATATTATCACCACCAACAAACTGTGAGAAAGGTGGCAAGTAAATAGCAGATTACCATTATAAAAAATAAAAAATATATAAAATAAAAATAAAATTCACATTACCTACAGGGTATTTGAAAAGACACCATAAAGGTAAAAAAAGGTAAAAATGAAATATAACTTCAGAGGGAGAACCCCAATTTTTCAGAACGCACAAAAAACATATTAACAATCCATGGCTAGTGAAAGTGAAAATAAAAATAGACTGGTTTTACGAGGTGCATACAAGTAAAAATGCACCTCTATCCCATCAATCAGCAAATTGGTTAGTCCTAATAGTAAACTGACCTATTTACTCTGAGTGGGGGACACCAGATCGCCAAAGTGCTCTCCTCCTAAATTATGTAGACAAAAATAAACAGTATACAAAATAAAAGATGCAATTTTATAGAAAAGGGCCAATACTCCTATTTCAAGCATTGTCTATGAACGCGTTTATTTCAATGTCTACATTTAACCCACGGGGCCTAAGACTGTCAATTTTGTAGATCCATTCCATTTCAAGTTTGGAGATGGCACGCTGTTTGGGGCCGCCTCTCCAGGGTAGTTTGAGTCTGTCTATGCCCAAAAAGGAGGTCCCTTTGGGGTCCTGTCTATGTACCTCTAGATAGTGTTTAGAGACTGGATGGCCTTTAAAGCCCCTCCTGATATTCCCAATGTGCTCATTAAGTCTCACTTGCAGGGGTTGCACAGTGCGTCCCACATAGTGTAACCCGCAGGGGCAGGTGAGAAGATATACGACATTAACTGTAGAGCAGGTAATATAAGATTTACTAGGAAAATCCCGGGAGTTGCTATTGGAATGGAATTGACCAACCTTCCTGTCTTTAATGACATTTACAGAGCATACCGGACAGTTCCTACATCTATAGTAACCCACCAAGTTTTAAAAAAACATAGGTTTTCTTGTGGGGGGATCACAAATACTGGGGGACACATGTGATTTAATAGAGGGAACCCCTCTAAAAACAATCTGAGGTTTATCAGGAAGGATGGACCCCAATATAGTATCATTTTTGACAATATGCCAGTGTTTATGTAACAATTTCCAAATTGAAAAATGTTGGGAAGAGTATTTTGTTATAAAAGGACATGCAAGCCTATTATCACTGCCCTCACCGTTTCTGGTCTGTTCTACCAGCAGGGCCTCCCGGTCAAGCTTTTCTACTTGGCTCAGTTTCAGCTTGAGGAATTGAGCCTCGCATCCTTTCTCCAGAAACCTGTCAGTGAGTAACTTAGACTGGGTCCTGAAGTCAGCAGCTGTAGAACAATTACGCTTCATTCTGATGTACTGGCTCTTAGGAACTGAGTCAAGCCATGCTTTGTGATGGCAACTATCACGGGGAATAAAAGAATTCTGGTCGGTTGACTTGAAGTGAGTGGAGGTGAGCAAAACATCTCCCTCACTCCATATCTTGAGATCCAAAAAATTGACAGTTTATTGGCTGGCCTCAAATTTCAATAAAATTCCCCTATCATTATTATTGAGACATCCTATAAACTCACAAAGGGATTCATGGGTACCATTCCAAAGGAGGAGGACGTCATCTATATATCTAGCCCATAAGACCAATTTGGGTCTTCCTCGGGCATAGATGACGTCCTCCTCCTATTTGCCCATGAACAGATTAGCTAGGCTGGGGGGAAACTTGGACCCCATCGCCATACCCTTTGTTTGAAGGAAAAATTGGCTGTCATGCCAAAAGAAATTATGCGTGGTGGAATATTCTAAAAGGTCCATAATAAAACGTTTCTGTCTCCTTGGCAAAGAAGGATCTTTATTTAAAAAATACCTAACTGAGGTGATACCCCACATATGAGGGATTATAGTATACAGGGATGTGACATCGGCGGTGACCAGCCACTGTCCCTCCCTGTATCCACAATCCTTGAGAATGTTAATAGTATGTCTACTATCTTTGATGTAGGCTGGCAATAACTTGACCAGAGGTTGGAGAAAGCTATCAATGTACTTACCTGCCCTAGACGTAATGGAATAAATTCCGCTAATAATTGGGTACCGAGTTCCTGAAGGTAGTCAGCCTTGTCCAGGATCACTATCCCTCCCCCCTTGTCGGCTGGCCTGATAACAAGACCTTTTTGCTTACAAAGCAAGTTAGGCCTAATTGAAGTTCCTTTGTCATTTTAGTATGTTTAATTTTCAGATATTCAAGATCTCTATGGAGGACATCCCTGAAAACCTTAAGGGGAGTAGGTAGGCCTCCAGGTGGATTAAATAAGGAGGCGTTAGATAGACCTGAGTGTCTGATGTTAGTAGACGTCATACCTTGAGAGCTACAGTGATTGGACAACATATACCTTTTAATATTTAATTTCCTAGTGTACTTATGGATGTCCATATAAGTTTGAAATTTATTAAGTGATCTGGGGGGTGCAAATTTAAGACCCTTATCCAGAATTGAAGTCTCAGCCTGAGTCAGGGAGACTTTGCTCAAATTAAATATACCCTGTCCTCTCACTCTCTCTTCCTTTTTGCTCTTTGATCTCCTCCCCCCTCTGACTCCTCTCTTTTTTCTATGGGTCTTTGGGGGTTTTGGTCTCCCCGGGGAAAACCCCAATGTTGTGATTGGGAATATTCCTTCCAGTGGGGTTGATTGGGGATATGCCGCCCGCCTTGATTCCTGTTGGGAGCGAGGTGGTTGGTACCAGGGTGGTCTGTCATTCTGAGTCCCCCTTCTAGGGGTAAGATAATCAGAACAATATTCATCTCTATTCTCATATCCTCTATAGCTATTATATTGATGGTCCATATTTCTCAGTGGCTGGAAACGATTTTGTGTGGGAACTAAATAACTCGAGTATTGATCCTCCCCATAAGTTCTCCTAGGGGAATCATACTGATAGGAGGGATAACCCTCCTGTTGGCCCCCTGTTTCTCCATATTGTCGAAACAGTTCTTCACTTAACTTTTTATGAATGTACACAATTTACTTTCACTACCTTTATTTTACTAGTCATTTATGGAAAGAATGATTTATTTCTTTGAGTTATGATGTATTTGATCTTTTTGGAGCAAGATCACTGAATTTATATTCATTTGTGTTTTTTCACTATTCACTTATGTGTTTTTACTATTTATTCACTAGTGTTCTTTTTTGTATCCGATAGCATTATTGGTATTTAACATACTTACCTTAGATTGACTTAATCATTTGTTCAGATATAAAATTCACTTATTTATATCAGTCACTGGATTGCAAGCGCACTTAGTATGTACTTCCTATTTTTTATTATTTGATGCACTTAGAGCAGGCGTACTAGTTGTCCTATTATTTTTTTGCTCTGTTTCCACATCCCACAAATCCACCTCCTCATCAAGGGATGTGTTAGCAGAGTTAGTTATTATTTCATCTTCCTGCCACTTATACACCCTTGCTTCCATGTAGTCTTTCTTGTCTCTGATATTTCTTGACTTTTTTATTTTTTACTTCGTTGTCCAATTTAACTAAAAATTCCTGTAACTTGTATCCTGTATCCTGGAACTGCTACACCACCACATTGAGCATATGGGCCAGACTAGACATGTGTGTCAACTTTCCCTTCCGGACAGCAGGAGGACAACCCTGTCACCATCACCACCAGCTGTATGGATGCAGTGTATCTAAACAAGCTCCATTGGGGTGTTCTGTCTTCCATCCTTCCCGGCTGCCAGCAGAGTCACCCAGTAAGTCGTGAATGATGTATAGCGTCCCAAACCTGCTGCACCACATGTTCATAGTAATGTGGACCTTGCTACAAACCTTGCTTGTTGCATGGACCAGTGATCTGGAAATATTAGTAAAGGGTATGAATGACTTTACGGATAAGGAATCTGAGAACCTGCCACTCTGGTATAGCTCAGGCTGAAAATTCCTGAAAGGGGGCAGAATCCACAAGCTGGAAAGGCAAGAGTTGTAACCCTTTGTCATAGGATTGTCATAGCCTTAATAAAGAAGTACTTCACTTCATAATTAGATTAGCACCTAGGATAGCACCTCATGTAGTGACATGCACGAGGGGTAAAACTCATGTGGAGCAAGCTTACCAATGCCTGGGACCAGGCGCAGACTGTGGCCATGTGAAACATCTAACATTAAGGCAGTTCCCCAACTTAGAGATGAGAATTCACTGTGCACAGTAATAAAATGCAGAGTTTCTCTGGCGTGGGGGTCCCTCTAAATTCCATAATAGGCCCTTCAGGTCTGGTATGGATAGTAAGGGGAACCCCGCGACAAATTTAAAAAAAAAAAGGCGTGGTGGTCCTTCTCAAAATCCATACCAGACCCTTCAGGTCTGGTATGGATTTTAAGGGGAGCCCCACGCAAAATTTGTTTTAAAAATGGCGTGGGGTCCCCCCAAAAATCCATACCAGACCCTTATCCTAGCACGTAACCTAGCAGGCTGCAAGAAAAGAGGGGGGATGAGAGAGCACCCCCCCTCCTGAACCATACCAAGCCACATGACCTCAACATTGCGAGGGTGCTTTGGGGTCCCCCAAGGCACCTTGTCCCCATGTTGATGGGGACAAGGGCCTCATCCCCACAACCCTTGCCCAGTGGTTGTGGGGGTCTGTGGTTGTGGGGCTTATCGGAATCTGGAAGCCCCCTTTAACAAGGGGACCCCCAGATCCCACCCCCCCTGTGTGAAATAGTAAGGGGATACAAAAGTACCCCTACCATTTCACAAAAAAAGTGCCAAAAGTGTTAAAAATGACAAGAGACAGTTTTTGACAATTCCTTTATTTAAATGGTTCTTCTTTCCATCTTCTTTGTTCTATCTTCTTTCTTCTATCTTCCTTCGGTTTCTTCCTCCATCTTCTTCTTCCTCTGGTTTTTCCTCCGATCCTCTGCTTCTTGCTCTGGTGTTCTCGTCCAGCATCTTCTTCCGCGGCGTCTTCTTCCCTTCTTCATTCTCTGGCCGCTCCGTATCCATGATGGGAGGCTCCCGCTGTGTGATGCTTCTTGTCTTCTGACGGTTCTTAAATAACGGGGGCGGGGCCACCCGGTGACCCCGCCCCCCTCTGTCACATGGGGACTTGACGAGGACTTCCCTGAGGCTTTCCCCGTGATGTCAGAGGGGGTGGGATCACCCGTTACGTGTTGAGGGCATGTGGCCTGGTACCCCACTCCATATTTTTTTTTTAATTTTGGCACGGGGTTCCCCTTAATATCCATACCAGACCTGAAAGGCTGGTGTTGTTGCTACCTTTCCTCCCCAGCTGACTCTTTACATTTAAGTCTATGCGGTTCTGATATTATCTGTATGTCCAAGGCTGCCATGTTTTTTTCTCATAGATACATAAATATAGATATCATAGATGATGATAAGATCACTGATTGCCAGTTGATGCACTTGTTGAGAATACCAGGAGAGATTTCTGAGCAGTAGAGCCAATCAAGCTGGTGGTGTAATTATTTCACTGGCATGCTCAATGAAAACAGACAGAAGTAATTTGTACTTCACTAATTACTTTCACCAATGCTTTTGTGTCTATTGTTGCATGATTTGCTGTCTGCCAGCCAAATGTTTTGCTTTATTTGTAAGAAAATGTTACAGAAACCTAGTATATGTATAAGCAGTAACATGCAATGTGTTCTAGGATATAATGGCACAACTCCATAACAGACGTAAGCCGTAACACAAGCAGAATGTTACACAAAGTGCCATGGCACTTATTAAGTATAGCTATGCTGATACAATAATAATGATAATAAAACAAATATTCCACACAGATTTTATTTAGGCCTTCCATTATAGTTCTCGCTGATAATAACAACCCCACAAAACAAATACAATAATAAAAGTAACATTCTTTTCTTAATTTAGTTGTACAAATGTCACTATCGTGCTGTTTACTAGAGAGAAACCTGTACTTGAGGGAATGCAGTGTATGCATATCTTTTTATCTGCTTGGTTCATCCTGTAGATATGTGCTACATCCACCTCTCCTGCTGCTTCTTGAATTTCCTCCCCACCAGTTACAGGGCCCCCATTCATTGGGGGGAAGGCAGTTCTGACATAAGGAAGCAAACCCCTGTGTCTCTACCAAAATGAATACACAAAACCATGGGGAGTAACTAGAAATCACAGGGCCCCATAGCAAAATGTTGTATGGGCCCACCCTCACCCAGGGGCGGATCCAGAATCTAGTCTCGGCAGGGGCACTGCCAGAAAATACTTTTTTGGGGGGAATTTTATCATGGCACCATGGTTATTATAGTGTCAGGATGATTGAAACACATTATTTCTATTATTACATTGTTATAGAAAATTAAATAGTTCAACTCACCATAATGCAGAATCAGTGGGAGCACCGAGTGTGTCACTTGCCACATCGCCTGCCACCAGATGCAGATTGTCACATGTTGCAGATTATCACTTGCCACGTCACCTACCACACATTGCGGATTGTCCACTTGCCACGTTACCTGCCACAAGTTGCGGATAGTCCACTTGCCACATCACCTGCCACAAGTTGCGGATTTTCACTTGCCACGTCAGCTGCCACAAGTTGCGGATTGTCACTTGCCACACATTGCAAATTGTCCACTATCACCTGTCACACATTGCTGATTGTCCACTTGCCACGTCACCTGCCACAAGTTGTGGATTGTCACTTGCCACGTCACCTGTCACACATTGCGGTTTGTCACTTGCCACAAGTTGCGGATTGTCCACTTGCCACATCACCTGCCACACATTGCGGATTGTAACTTGCCTCAAGTTGCAGATTGTCCACTCACCACGTCACCTGCCACAAGTTGCGGATTGTCCATTTGCTACGTCACCTGCCACACATTGCGGATTGTCCACTTGCCACATCACCTGTCACAAGTTGCAGATACTGTCACAAGTTGCAGTCACTTTCCTGCTAAGGTGGGGAATGGGGATTGTCACTTCCTGTGTCCCAATCTGAGTCAGGCAGCAGAGAGATGATGTAATCTCTCTGCTGCCTGCACAGTGAGTGAGGGTGGAACTGCCAGGATGCAGGGTGGGCGCCGGGCGGTGAGAGATGATGTCACCCACGAGCCTCTCAGCTGGCAGCTTCCCGTCCATCCCTTCCCCCCACCGAGCCACCCAGCTGAGACCGCTCGCACAGTCAGTGTGACTGTATAAGAGCCGAGCGGGTGAGCCGCCGGGCTTCTGCCCGGCGGCTCACCCGCCACCCACTCACTACCACTGAATCTACAAAGAAATAAATTGAACCTTTTTGCAGCTGCTGCAATCACCTTAGTGTGTTCCCCTCTAACCAAATAATCAAATATAATAACTATGTTGAACTGCTGACATAAATAATAAACAAATAGCAAATAAAAATAAAAATGACCACCCACACAGAGATACAGTGCACATAAAGATATGGTAAGTAGGGATGGGCCAAACACCCCCCTGTTCGGTCCACAGCAGAACAAATGAACAGGCAAAAAATTTGTTCGAACACACGAACACCGCTAAAGTCTATGGAACACGAACGTGAAAAATCAAAAGTGCTAATTTTAAGGGTTAATATGCAAGTTATTGTCATAAAAAGTGTTTGGGGACCTGGGTCCTGCCCCAGGGGACATGTATCAATACAAAAAAAAGTTTCAAAAACTGCCATTTTTTCGGGAGCAGTGGTTTTAATAATGCTTAAAGTGAAACAATAAAAGTGAAATATTCCTTTAAATTTCATACCTTGGGGGTGTCTATAGTATGTCTGTAAAGTGGCGCATATTTCCCGTGTTTACAACAGTCCGAGAGCATAATGAAATTTCTAAAGGAAAGAAAAGTCATTTAAAAGTACTAGCGGTAGCGCCAGCAGCTATAATGAATTATCAGTACTCAGCAATACTCATAAGTAATTTAAAAAAATGGCCTGGGTTCCCGCACAGTGCATTATCAGGCCCTTTGGGTCTGGTATGAATATTAAAAGGAACTTGGCACCAAAATTTAAAAAAAAATGGCGTGGGGGTCCCCCTAAAAATCCATACCAGACCCTTATCCGAGCACGCAACCTGGCAGGCTGCAGGAAAAGAGGGGGGGACGAGAGAACGCCCCCCTCCTGAACCATACCAGGCCACATGCCCTCAACATGGGGAGGATGTCCCCATGTTGATGGGGACAAGGGCCTCATCCCCACAACCCTTTACCGGTGATTGTGGGGGTCTGCAGGCGGGGGGCTTATTGGAATCTGGAAGCCCCCTTTAATAAGGGGACCCCCAGATCCCGCCCCCCCTGTGTGAAATGGTAATGGAGTACACATTTCACAAAAAAGTGTCAAAAATGTTAAAGACAAGAGACAGTTTTTGACAATTCCTTTATTAATCCGCATCCATGGGAGGTTCCCGCTGTGTGACGCTTCTGTTCTTCTGACAGTTCTTACAGTTCTTAATTCTCGGACTTCCCTATGGCTTTCCCCGTGATGTCAGAGGGGGCGGGGTCACCCCATTACGTAACAGGTGACCCCGCCCCCCTCTGACACCACGGGGAAAACCATAGGGAAGTCCCTGTGAAGTCCCCATGTGTCAGAGGGGGGTTGGGTTACCGGGTGGCCCCGCCCTCAGTTATATAAGAACTGTCAGAAGAACAGAAGCGTCACACAGTGGGAACCTCCCATGGATGCAGATCATCCAGAAAATGAAGCGGGGAAGAAGACGCCGGAGGAAGATGCGGATGAGAAGACCGAAGGAAGAAGCAGGGGATCGAAGGAAGAAGAGGAAGAAGCGGGGGAAGAACAAGATGGAGGAAGAAAACTGAATGAAGACCAGAAGAAGATGGAAGAAGAAGCGGGGAAAGAAGAAGACATTAATAAAGGAATTGTCAAAAACCAACCGTCTCTTGTCTTTAACATTTTTTACACTTTTTTGTGAAATGGTAGGGGTACATTTGTATCCCATTACCATTTCACACAGGTGGGCCAGGATCTGGGGGTCCCCTTGTTAAAGGGGGCTTCCAGATTCCGATAAGCCCCCTGCCCGCAGACCCCCACAACCACCAGGCAAGGGTTGTGGGGATGAGGCCCTTGTCCCCATCAACATGGGGACATCTTCTCCCAATGTTGAGGGCATGTAGTCTGATACAGTTCAGGAGGGGGGCTGCTCTCTTGTCCCCCCTCTTTTCCTGCAGCCTGCCAGGTTGCGTGCTTGGATAAGGGTAGGGTATGGATTTTTATGGGGACCCCATGCCATTTTTTTTTTAATTTCGGTGCGGGGTTCCCCTTAATATCCATACCAGACCTGAAGGGCCTGGTATGGAATTTGGGGGGACCCCCACGCATTTTTTCAATAATTTTGGTTCGGGGTTCCCCTTAATATTAATACCAGACCCAAAGGGCCCGGTAATGCACTATGGGGGAATCCCAGGCCATTTTTTTCAATGACTTTTATGAGTATTGCAGAGACCCAACAATTCATTATAGCTGCCGCTGCTACCACTTGTACTTTTAAATGACTTTATTTTCCTTTAGAAATGTAATTTTACTCTTGGACTGTTGTAAACACGGGAAACATGCGTCACTTTACAGGCATATTATAGACACCCCCAAGGTACGAAATTAAAGAAATATTTCACTTTTATTGATTCACTTTAAGCATTATTAAAATCACTGCTCCTGAAAAAACAGACGTTTTTAAAACTTTTTTTTGCATTGATACATGTCCCCTGGGGCAGGACCCAGGTCCCCAAACACTTTTTATGACAATAACTTGCATATTAACCTTTAAAATTAGCACTTTTGATTTCTCCCATAGACTTTTAAAGGGTGTTCAGCGGCTTTCAAATTTGCCATGAACACCCCAAATTGTTCGATATTCGGCGAAAGGGTGAACAGCCAATGTTCGAGTCAAACTTATGTTCGACCCGAACTGACAGCCCATCCCTAATTTTAAGTCAGTAATGGGAAAAAGATCAGCTTCAGGGTGCCTACAGGCATTACTAGTGGATACTTCTGTGTCCTTTACTTGCCTTTTTGGGGCACAGCTTTTAGAATTTGAAGCTCTCTTTAAATCGGTTTAAACATGATAGATATTTAGTGAGACTATGGGCAACTTTTAAATCAACTAGATTTCAATCTTTAAGTAGGGATGAGCTGAATGTTCCTGGTTTGGTTCAGGTAGGTTTCCAGAACATGAGTAGAATTTGGGGACTGAATCCAAACCCCATTTAAGTCAATGGGAGCTGAATGGTAAAACACAGTAATGGCAATTTTCTAGGTTAATGTCAAACTTGGGGGGTGGGGTTAGGCTCGGGACCCTGAAGAACAGGTACTAAAGCAAAAAAAATATATTAAAAAAATCCTTTTAACGAGGAGCAGCAATTTTAATAATGATTTAAAAACAGCTTTAAAATTGCTAAAAGTCCTTTGAATAGCATGCATGATCAATGCCCTTGTATGACCTTGAGTGCCAAAGTATACACCTACAGTGGCAAAACTGATATTTACAAAGATAAAAATGCTGTGTAAATTGTCTGCAAATAATAACAGTTTCAATTACCAAACCTTTATACTAAATGGGGGTCTAAACGACCATAGAAAAAGGGCATATCATGGGCCTGCCTGCAAGATCAAAGGTGGGCCCTAGGCATTGAAAAATGCAAAGATGTGCGTGTGGAAAAGATGGGCATGGCTTAAAAGGTATGTGGTTAAATAGAAGGCTTATAAAAACTAGTGAAAAATAGGTGTGTGTATGTGGCTCCGCCCTATGCATTTCGTCTAATATGACATAATCAGGGGCATGAGTAGAATAGAGCTCTTAACAAATCTTGAGTGCAATTAACCACTTCGGCACAATGGCAGCGGTGGGCAAATGGGCATACCTGTGCGTCCCCTTTAATTGGCAGGGCTAGCGCCCGCCTCGTACGGCGTGACTGTACCCGCAGGACCCGTAGACTCAATGTCTGCCCGTGTCCCAGCGATCGCGTCACGGAGCTGCAGAATGGGGAGATGTAAACAAGGCATTTCCCCATTCTGCTTAGTTAGATGATAGAGATTGCTGCTTCCTGTCATCAAGAGCAGTGATCGCTGTCATGTGAGTGGTAGCCCATCCCCCCACAGTTAGAATCACTCCCTAGAAAAATATAATACCTCTTAGGGGATTTTTAAGGCAACGAATTTAGAGTTTTGTTTTTAAATAAAATCCAATTTTATTTTGTATCGTTTAACATTAAAAAATAAATAAATAACGTTAAACGATACAAAATAAAATTGGATTTTATTTAAAAACAAAACTCTAAATTCATTGCCTTAAAAATCTCCTAAGAGGTATTATATATTTCTACATATGTATATGGGATGATGGCAATGACACATCCATACCACCAAGGTCATACTTATATAAAAAGAATCACTCCCTAGGACACACTTAACCCCTTGATCGCCCCCTAGTGTTTAACCCCTGCCCTGCCAGTGTCATTTACACAGTAATCAGTGCATTTTTATAGCACTGATCGCTGTATAAATGACAATAGTCCCAAAATAGTGTCAAAAGTGTATGATGTGTCCAACATAATGTCGCAGTCATGATAAAAATTGCAGATCGCCGCCATTACTAATAAAAAAATAATAAAAATGCCATAAAACAATCCCCTACTTTGTGGACGCTATAACTTTTGCGCAAACCAATCAATATACGCTTATTGTGATTTTTTTTTTTTTTAAATATGTAGAAAAATACATGTTGGCCTAAACTGAGGAAAACATTTGTTTTTTTTATATATCTTTGGGGGATATTTCATTTATTATAGCAAAAAGTAAAAAATATTGCTTTTTTTTCAAAATTGTCGCTTTTTTTGTTTATAGCACAAAAAATAAAAACCGCAGAGGTGATAAAATACCACCAAAAGAAACCTCTATTTGTGGGAAAAAAAGGATGTCAATTTTGTTTGGGTGCAAAGTCGCACGACCGTGCAATTGTCAGTTAAAGAGACACAGTGCCGAATCGCAAAAAGTGCTCTGGTCAGTAAGGGGGTAAAAACTTCCGGGGCTGAAGCGGTTAAGATGTACAGTTCATTGCTGGCTGTTGAATGCTTACTACACAGATTTCCTTTTTGTTTCTTTTTTTTCTTAAATATTGCCCAGCTTTCTTTATTTGGAATACCCAGGTAGGCTCTTAGCAAGGTGCATTAAGATAAATGAACAAGGAACTGTTCACCTAATTACCAATATGGAGTGTATGTTGGTGGGTGGTATGTGCAGGAGATGGATGCCGAGTGTATGGCTGTGAGTGGTATGTGTAGGATAGGGGTACAGACTGTATGGTGGCGGGTGATATGTGCAGGAGAGGGGTTCGGAGTGTATGGCAGCAGGTGGTATCTGTAGACGAAGAGTGCAGAGTGTTAAAAATATATGGTATGAACAAGCCCTAATTCACATTGCTCTCACCCCTCTCCTGATCCTTTGTGCCATCTCAACCCCCTTCCTCAAGTCACTGCATACAAGTCCCTACCTGCAGCTTGCAAAACCACTACCAAACCATTACCACCCCCCATGTGTGTGTGCATTGCCCTCCTCTCCAGGGGGCTAAAAATCCCATCCTAGAGAAGACATCCTATTCCCTTAGCTGCCGCAGTGACACACACACACTGCCAGAGTATGTGCCCCTCCTCTTCCATTCTCTCTTTATCAGAGATTCATCCAGTGGGTCCCCCTCACCATAATTGGCTCCATTGCCTGTGGGTGGAAGCCGGGCGGTGGGGCACTCAGAGGCAGAGCAGGGAGGGGGAAGTTACATCTTTCTCCTCTGCCGAGGCCTGTGCTTGCACTTGATTGGTTATTAAGATGCTAAGTGGTCCTAGCAACCAATAATTTTTACAGCGGTGGACTCTAGGCAGAGGTGAGCAGTGGTGGCTAGTGTTGACGCCACAGTGACAGGGGCCAGAGAGTGACAGATATGGCTTTGTATCATCCATGGGTGCCCTGTGGGTCAGAACACAGTGGGGCCCCGCTCATGGCCCTTGTGCACTGCACACGTTGCACCCATAGAGGATACGCCACTGTGAAGGAGTTAATGAGGGGCCCCTCTTAAAGAAAAGGGCATATGGTTTCCTCTAAAAATACATATCAGACCCTTATCCTTGATGTGGATATCAAAGGGTACCCCACAGTGTATACAGGAGCGGGACTACTGGAATCTGTAAACCCCCTTTAACAATGCCAGATACCATTGCCCCATGTGAAGTGAGGAGTGCATAGAACCTCAACTCATTCTCTCAAAAAATGGGAAAAATACAAAAAACAGTTTGACAGTTGCAGAAAATCCCAAAAATGCACTTGAAGTAAACCCATCCTATGCCATGACTTTCAATGATGCAGATCCATAACAATAATGAAGAATGATGCCTGAAAACCGCTGCTAAAAGTAATCAAAGAGGCAGGGTCTCCAAGGTGACGACATTGACCAAATATAACCATGACCATATTTGGTCAATCCAACCCCTTTTTAACATGCCTAGGAATTCCCAGCCAGGAAATGAAAGGCCCTGGTGACATCACCGGTTACTAAGGACGTGATGAGTGCCGACACCTACCGCTTCCTTAGCAACAATTGACAACAAGGAAGCTATCAATATTGTAGCAGTATTTCTACCTCTACTATACTTTTCATCTCATCTCTCTCCAAATGAGTAAAGTCCAGCGTTAAGACAAATGCTTGAACAGCAAAAGTTTGAGCTTTGAACTCATCCGTATTCTTAGGTACAGTTAATAGGTTAAATATCTGTGGCTTCCATTTACAATACATCTCATCCTTTGTTTCATTATTTATGGAGGTGCACATATTTCCTTACAGAAAATGCAGTAAAGTAAATGTATTCCTTTCATGAAGTTCATTTAAGTGCACACTTTACTCTATGGGCACTCAGTTTGTTTCCTAAATATGTCTTAGTCAGTTTAAAACACCTACAGTATGTACTTTTTAGAACACATTAGTGTGCCAAGTAGAATGTAAAAGCTAGACTATTCTTACAGGCAGAGGGAATTGTTTTTGATACAATAAACAGCTGGAAGATACTTTATATTTCAACTGTTCACAAATTCACTCATGTATGAGCTCTTCAGCGTGACTTTATTTGGAAGTCTCCAGTGTAAAAAGCCTGTATGCATCCTTTTTTATTAATGCTCAATCCTTTAAACTAAACTCCTTTATTTCAATGCTATTAACATGAAATCAAAATTATTTTTACATTGCTTCAGATGTGGAGAACAACAATAGCTGTCAGGGTTTTGTGTAGTTGTGGCTTAATACAATCCATTATTAACTACTCAATGGACTTTAAAACAGACTAAAATTGACTGTACTGTGTATTGCTCGAGGCTTGAGAAACCCATATTAATTCAGCTGACCTAAAAATTTCCTTTGACTTAAAGTATAAATACAGTATATACAGAGAGAGGAGGGGAAGAGAGGAGGAGAAAGGGTTGGTGTTTTATTTGTTCCTTTGTTTAAACTATGTGCCTGACTTAACATATTGTAATATCCACTTTTGTATATGCAGATTTCTAGTAACTTTGTCAGGAATGTGAAAAGATCTTGCTTGAACAGTCCATGATCAGCACTTAAACCTTTACTCTGCTCTCACTTGCTCTCTTGTAATCTATTTTAAAGTAAGGAGTTTGCTCTGCTAGCCATGTGACTTTTATGAAATCCTGATTGATTAACTGACAAATATTATCTCCAGTCCATCTCACCAAAAAATGAAGAGCATTTTTTAGGGACATGCACAGAGTGGGGTAGCATACCTCCCAACTTTTTGGGATGGGAACGAGGGGCACCTATTAGCAAAAGTATGTAGGCACAGGCAGGACACACCCCCTGTCATGCCCTCTTAAAGGAGGATCACACCAATAAAAGAATAGTTAAACCCACAAGTGTTTTTTTTAGCCACTACTATTCCTTTACACTGGCTTCAAAATTTACAAATGCAGCCATTTACAAATTGAATGAAAGGTTCAGCACTGGGAAACACTTTTTGAAAGATAAATATTGCATTACATATACAACTATATAGATCAGACCAAAATGAGGGACAAATGAGGAGGAAAGAGGGACAGAGGGACATTGTTCCAAATCAGGTCCTTTGAAATAAGGGACAGTTGGGAAGTTGGGAGCTATGGGTTAGCACAGGCTGGGGTTGGCACTGGCAGATATCATCTTGTCTAAGTATCATATAAAGAAATGTCAGGGCACTTTAGCACATCACTTCAGCTAAGGCACAAAAGAAAATCACCAACAAACTACTTTGCAAAGCATCAAACAGACTGCAGATGGCCCTTGTTCTATTCCTCCTCTTCAAAGAATCAACCTCCCCTTCTCATGTGTCCTTTGGAATGCCTACTCGGGCTGTAACAAACTCACCTCTGTTCATGACCTTTTTATCAATAACTCATTTAAAAGTTAAGTTCACCTTTAGGGGAAAAAAATAAAAAAATGAGCATATGGTTGCAGAATAAAATGTACATTTTTTCAGAAGCCTGCAAAGCATTGCACTCACAATTAATGAAGTGCAGTGCAATGTTAGGCTCCTACAGACACGTCCTCCAGCTTTTTGCCCATACCTCTGCATAGGCTTTTTGTTAGAAAGCCGGATAAGTTGTGAATGGACTACAGGTGTGCTGTGCAACATGTTCATACTCCATTGAGAACTACAAGCTGTCTGCCATGGTGGTAGATGTGACTTGTAATTTCTCTATTGACAGATCTCTGTGTATGAATGACATGGTTGGGTGGATATGACAGCGGCTGTGGGGGAGAGGAACCCCTGCCCACTACAGAGGAAGGTACTCAGGGGACGAGGGGAACATTTGCTGCAACATATTAAGTGTTACACCATAAATACCGGTGTAACATGTAACATCTTCCAAAAGGGGAGGGAGTTTATCCTTTAAAGTGGTCCTAAAGGTTGAAGATTTTTCTTTACATTAATGCATTCTCTGCATCAAGGTAAAACACCTTCTTTGTCCAAATGCCCCCTGCCCCCCCCCCCAATACTTTGAAAAAGAAAAGAAAAAATGGTTTTGCGCAATAGCCTATTGCCTGAGGAGTAATCCTCTAGGTATCGTGCTGTCTAAACAATAATGACAGGAATATTAAAGTGCAATAGTTGCATGCAAATAATAAATCATTGTGAAGTAAATATAAATATCTCACAAAAAATAGTGACTGGTAAGACTAGACATATCAAATATTCACATATATGCATAAAATATCTAATGTGAGATGCCAAGATCCTATTAATAGGTAATGTAACAATAACAACAACAGTGAAGAGGTGCACATCAAGTGTTAATAGTCCAAATAGTAGTGAATGAAAAAGCTATGTCCATATGGTAAGGTGGACTGTTCTAAAGAGTCACAGATGTATAGGTATAAAGATGATCCAATACGTGGCTCATTAATAATATGATTCAGTGGTGTTGCCCATACATAACTACATACAATTTTTCCTAGATGTGGTCTCCCAGAACTCTCACCTTAGAGCTGATGAATAATTGCATCTTTGAGTTCAGGTTTTTTAGGTGTTATCGCTGTTGAATGCTGTCAGTGAGGCTTGCTCTGAATTTCTCCTTTTTTTTTTTTGAAAAAGAACATGTTTATTTATATTTATGACATACATATATAGCATATACAACATACAGTTTCAGGAGTAGACTACATTGTACATCAGACCAAAAGAGGAAAAAAAAGGGGGGAAAAATTATATGTTTATATTGTATCATGGGTTTGTCACTAACACAGTATTTTCACGCAATAGCATAACATTATAGATTTAGTTGACTTTACTAAGCATGTAGTGCGCTAACATATTTTACAACAGGTTTTGATAATACTACAAAATGTAAAATTTATCGTGGTCTCTTTATGCCCTTATGTTATGCTTACGGTAGATTGTTCTGTACAGGTATCACTAGTTTCTAGCCATTTATCCCATATCCGATTGTATTTGTGCGGGCATCCCCTATGTTTGTAAAGCAGTTTATTGGGGAGTGACTTATTGATCTCAGCAATCCAATTTTGTATTGAGGGGGAGTGGGTCCTCATCCAGTATTTAGCTACCACTTTTCTGGCACAGAAAAGAGTTTCTTGCAAGAATGTGGCCTGATATTTCTCGATTGCAGTATCAGGAAGCAGTCCAAAGAGACATAGCTTGGGGTCCATCTGCACTGGAGAGCCCATTTGGTCGTGTAGGAATTTGATAATTTGTGCCCAGTAACTCTGAATATGAGGACAGGACCAGATCAGATGGAAAAAAGTGCATGGGTTGTCTGAGCATCTTGGGCAGTCCGGGCTCTGATCTGGGCGAAATTTGGATAGTCTGGACGGAGTAAGGTAGGACCTATGGATGATATATAGTTGGGTAAGGCGGTCAGAGAGTCTGGGTGACGTCTGTTTAACATTTTCCAATATCTCATCCCAGTCCGAGTCGTCCACAGGGCGAACATCTATCTCCCATCTGATCTTAGCGGTGTCGATAACTCTCGCTACCGTACGTGTGCGTATAATACTGTATAGACTGGATATTAATTTCTCTGGGTCATTACCTATGATTACGTCAACCATTGGAAGCATCTGTGGGCTGGGGAGTCCCTCCGCGAATTGGGTTCCCAGCGCGTGTCTAAGCTGGATGTATCTGAATTTCATGTGTGGGGGTAGTTCAAACTCATCCTGTAATGATTGAAAACTTCTTACACCCAGAGGGGAAACTACCTGAAATAGGTACACTATACCTTTTGCCGCCCATACAGTCGCTCCTGGCATATGCATCAGCTCCGGCAGTTGCGGGTTGTGCCATAATGGTGTATGCGAGTGAAAAAAATCCGCCCCTGTAAGTTTAATTGCAATTTCCCAAATGCTTTTATGCTGGTGCAGCAGAGGGTTCCGAGTAGCCCAGCCCCTCCCTCCGCCCCTGCCTCTGAGTATTACTTGAAGAGGGGAGTTGGTAGCTGAGTTTGGTTTTTTACATGTCAAGGTTTGATATCTGATGCTATCAGTTTTGTGGAGGTGGTATATGTGTGAGAGTTGTGCCGCTATATAATAGGCATGTAGGTCTGGGAGAGCCGTTCCCCCCCGAGGAGGTCGGATTTTTCAGAGTGTGCCACGCTAACTTATGGCGATTGGGTCCCCATATGAATGAGTTGAGAATGTGGTCTATTGTTTTAAAGGTTTTAAGAGGAATAAGAATTGGCGAATTCCACATTGTGTATAGGAATTTTGGTAGAAGTACCATTTTGAATAGATTGATCCTACCCATGACTCCCAGTGGGAGCTTTGCCCAAGATTGTGTACGTAGTTTTAAGTATGTGAATAGCGGCTCAATATTATTAGGAAGATATTCTAGGGGCTCCCTGGTGATCTGTATACCTAAATATTTAAAAGATGCTACTCTTTGTAGAGGGAGGGATGCGGATCGGTATGTGGGTGCTGTTGAGTCAAGTGGCATAATTTGTGATTTATTCCAATTTATGCTCAGTCCTGAATGCCTGCCATAGTCCTCAATGGTCTGCAGGGCAGCCTGGAGGGAAGGGCCTGTATCTTGCAGGTATAGCAGCATATCATCTGCGTAAAGGCTCACCGTCTCTACCAGGCTCCCCCGCGTAAGACCACGAATATCTGGATGTACCCTGAGAGATATAGCCAGAGGCTCAACTGCCAAGGCGTAGAGAAGAGGGGACAGTGGGCATCCCTGCCTAGTTCCACGTTGTAATGGAAATGGCGCTGAGGTCCTCCCGTTCACAAGTACACTGGCCTCTGGTGAGAAATAATAATTGTACCCACTTGATGAAGTTGGGACCAAAACCAAACCCCCTAAGGCACTCCCACAAATACTCCCACTCCACGGAGTCAAAAGCCTTGGCGGCGTCCAGCGCCACCACTGCCCTGTCTCCGACGGTGTCGTGTTCTGCCTGGATGTTAATATAAAGCCTACGCAGGTTCATGGCTGTGTTTTTGCCAGGCATGAACCCCGTTTGGTCGGGGCGAATTATGGAAAGGATAATACGGTTGAGACGGATAGCTAATATTTTGGCGAGAATCTTGATGTCTGCCTGAAGGAGCGAGATTGGGCGGTAGGATTCTGGACAGAGGGGGTCTTTGCCTGGTTTGGGGATCACTACGATTACTGCCTGTCGGAGGGACTGTGGAAGAGACCCAGACTCAAAGATATGTTTATAGAGTTTCAACAATTCAGGTATTAATGTTTCGGAGTAAGTGGCGTATAAATCTAAAGGAATGCCATCCCGCCCAGGGGCTTTAGCTGGAGCCAAAGACGCTATCGCAACCGCAATCTCCTCTGCTGTTATTGGATCCTCCATTTCTTGCATTTGGGACAATGAGATTTTAGGGATGGGTATGTTCTGAAGGAAAGCCCGGGTCTCCTGTGCAGCAACCCCTACCTTAGATGTGTATAGGGAAGCATAGTATCTACGGAAGATGTTTGTTACCGTTTCTGGGTCAGATGTTATTGTGCCCTGTGGATCCATCAAAGAGACCACCACAGGTGGACTCGCATCTTGGCGTGCCAAGTATGCCAGGAGCTTACCCGCCCGTTCGCCCTGTTCAAACACCCGCTGCCTGGAGAAAAGAAGTTTCTGGTTAGCTTTCTCAAAAATTAGTTGGTCTAGCATTCTTGTTCGTAGTTTAAGAAGGGATGCTTTGGCAGGTGTAGGGTCTGTGCTAAATTCCCTGGTGTCTGTGTCTAGTTGTTTGGAAACCTGTTTCAGTTTGGTTATGGATACGGCCTTCAGCCTGTTTATACGAGCGGAGATAATCGTGCGGACATGTAGTTTAAATGTCTCCCATACTATGCCTATTGGGGCGGTATCTCGATTTGTGTTAAAATAAAATTGCCATTCCAAACCAATATCCTCCTGGTCGTCAAGTGCCGACAGCCAGAAGGAGTGTAGACGCCAGGTACGGGGCCCCGCTGGGGGAGCAATGCGCAAAGTGGCCCAACAAGGGGCATGATCCGAGAGGGATCTAGTGTGATACCCCGAGTCCGTAAGGTGTGGTAGGAGCATGTCTGAAATTAGTACTAGGTCTATTCGGGACATAGAAGAGTGTGTCGCTGAGAAGCATGAGTAGGCCTGGGTATGTGGATGTTTAGAGCGCCACGTGTCAGTTAGAGAAAACTCCCGTAACAGACGCCCAAATCTGGTGATATCTGATGTTTGGTCCCTTTGTTGTCCACGTAATCTATCTACAGTAGGATTCACTACTTCATTGAAGTCACCCAACCAGACAGCAGGTGTTGTTGGATGTTGCGCCATATATGCTAAACCCTCGCTGATAAGGCTATAATTGTATGGCGGTGGGATATAGAAGGCCATAAGTAGGTATTGCGAGCCACAGAGTATACATTGCAAAAAAATAAACCTGCCCTGGGGGTCCGTCCGCACCGAAATAAGTCCAAATGGGACAGATTTGGCAATTAATATGGATACCCCTCTGGAGTAAGGGGAATGGGTGGTGTGATAGGTCCATCCTATCCATGCACGTTTCATTGCCAGCTGGAGCTGGCCAGTGATGTGCGTTTCAACCAGTACAATTATGTCAGCCCGGTATGATTTGAGGCAGCCAAAGACTGCGGTGCGCTTAACCGTATCTCGGACTCCCCTGACGTTCCAAGTCAGAAACTTGATGTCAGTCATTTCTAGCAAATAGGTATTTGTGGGGAATTGGTACAAGACCATTTCCCAGGGCAGGTTCACATATCTTCCATACAGAAACTCTTGAATCGGTGTATCGTAACAGTGTTAGGAAGATTCTAAGTTCATCCACCATATATTGCATTAAAGTAAAACACATGTTCTTTAAACTTAATTGAAATAGTTCCCTTACCCCCCTCCCAGCCCTCAGCCACCCCAACTTAGCTGGGACATTAAACCCAAAACCAGTGCTCATACCTTTGAACATCAAATAAACTTTATAAACCAAGGTAGAGCACAACATCACAACCAAGCACAATGGAGGCCTATTCGGCTATGCACTTGGCAGTGGGTTGAACTTTTAATGAGGGCGAACGAACGCTGGGTTGAAACCCGGGAAGGAGAGACTTTCTCCTTTCCGGTTGTGGTATATAGAAATTATATTCATCCTACGAAAATTATCAATAGGGTCAAAAACTACTTTACCCCCCCTCACATATAACATGTTATGACCTCTATGTTTCTCCTTGCTTCTCTCAGGGGTAGCATGGTTAGCATAAGTTCTTGTGAGGTAGGAGAGAGGGCCGTATGGCGGTGATTCATTTCTGCAGGTGTGTATCTTCACAAAGGCGAAGGTCAGGATTCAGCAAAGCTCTAATTTAGGTCCCGTGAGCTATATGATGGTGTTGTCGGAGTACGGCACATCTAAAGTTGCAACAAGTGTGAAACTCCAGGCGCTGATATGTGTAGCGGGCAGTTCTCTGAGCGCTGGCTGGGATTGAGAGGAAAGTCATTCCAAAAGTAATGTAACAGTGTCCAACTAGGCCCAACCAGCGTATGTTGCTGAAGTTTAGTGGAGGGTAGAGTGCGTGTGAGTATGGTAGCTTGGCAAATAATACAGAGTCTCACCTTTACATTCCGATGCGAGGAGATCTTTCCTGGGCAGGTCGGTTCTGCTCCGCATCGCGGCGATCTAGCCACTCCGACGCCTGCACCGGATCCTCAAAAAAAATAGGCACGGTCATCTCCAGCCACACGAAGCCGGGCAGGAAACAACATGGCGTACTTTAGATGGTGCGTTCTAAGGCGCCTTTTTACCTCCGTGAAGCGGGCTCGCTGCTTCTGCACCTCGGCGGAGAAATCCGGAAATGCTGACACATGTCCCGTCTGAAATGGGATGTTTCCCTTCAGTCTGGCTAGTCGTAGTACTGCATCTCGGTCCTTGAAATTTAATAGCTTCGCTATGAATGTGCGCGGCGGAGCTCCTTCAGGTGGGCGGCGCGCTGGCATGCGGTGAGCTCGCTCCACTACGAATGTGCTGGAGAAGGCCTCCCTGCCATATGTAGAAATTAGGAGCTTTTCAAGAAAGGTAGCTGGATCCGTTCCCTCTGAGCCCTCCGGGAGGCCGATGAAACGGAGATTGGATCTGCGGGCGCGATTTTCTAAATCGTCATGCTTCTGTGCCAACTGTTGTATTTGGCGCTTTAAGTCCTCCTGGGAGTGTTGCAGGGGATATAGTGTATCTTCCGCCCGGCTAATTCTGGTCTCCATCTCAGTAACTCTCTCACGAAGTTTAGTCATGTCTGATTAAAGAGATGTCCACTTTTACCTCTTCCAGCTTTGTGGTGAGGGTGGATTGGCAGAGGGATATTGCCTCCAACACCTTGGCTGTATCAGCCGTCCCCTGGTCAGCTTGGGGAGCTGTGTGTTCTGGCGACGAGGCGCCATCTTGCCCCTCGTGGTCCCGCTCCGTTCTTCGGTACCTGTCCAGGGATGAAGAAGCAGCTGTGTTCCTCCTTGGCGGAGACATGACCCAGCAGTTACACCCGGCTTCAGACACACGGGTGTATAATAAAAGAGATGTTTTAGGGGCTCAGGATATCGGATTCAGGATCTGCCACAAGCGGAGCTCTGGTCACTCACGTCCTATCTCATTCCCGTCCAGTCCACGCCCCCCCTGAATTTCTCCTTTAAATTCTCTGCCAGAGTTTCCTCACTGACCACAGCAACTTCTCTCTTCCGGATCCACAGGCAAGCAGCATCACTGATAGCGCGAAGGACACATATCACCCCCCAATACTTATCTGAGCCTGACCTCGATCCAGCACTGTGCACAAGAGCAGTAGCTCTCTTGGCTCTCTCCCTTCTCATAGGCTCAGACACAGCAGTGTGAGCCATTGGCTCCCATGCATGTCGAACACAGCCAGTGATTTCCTGCTGCTGTAGCAATTGGCCAGCTCAGCCAGAGGTTTTTTCGCCTTCCTCTGGATCAACGGGGAGGGTGGTAAGCAGCCTCCATCACCTCCATCACCCTCCTTCAGCAACCTTCTTGCGTCACCATGTGTAATCTCAAGTACACCACGGACGCACTCCACAGGCTAAGAAACATCGGTTCAACTCTACCAATCGCCACTCAAAAAAGACTAAGAAAAGAAAAATTACTGAGGACCAACCTACAAGCTACCATCAAATACAGAGAGACACCAATCCAACTACAACAACTAGCATGCGCCCTGATTAATATGAGATCTGTAGTCAAGCACAGATTAGAAATCCACGACTTCATCATCGACAACAACATAGACTGCCTCTTCATTACAGAAAGTTGGCTAACATCCGACTGCAACACCATTCTAACTGAATTGGTACCAGAGAACTACAGCATCCTAACCGAGCACAGAACAGAAAAAAAAGAAAGAGGCCTAGCAGTGATCTTCAAATCGCACCTTGCCGTCACCAAACCAACCTCACAGAACTCGGTGCATTTCATGGAGATACTCCCCCTGCAACTTCAAACTGCACCCCAAAACACCATTCACATATTACTATGCTACAGACCACCAGGACCAAAGACTAATCCCCTCACACCACTTACAGAATTCATCTCAATGCACACCCTGAAAACCAAAAACCTTCTGGTACTTGGAGACTTCAACCTTTGGGCAAACTCCACCCAAGATCCTATTGCGACTGCCTGCATCAACCAACTGGAAGAGCTAGGTTTTCAGCAGCTGATAAAGACTCCCACGCATTGTTCAGGACATACCCTAGACCTCATCTTCCAACAGAACATGGACATCAACATATCCGACAACACTCCACTACCATGGACGGACCACTACGCCATCAAATTTAATATCACCACCAACTCCATCCTCCAAAAACAGAAACATTCAACAACAACACACTGGAACAGATCCCAGAAGAAACTGCATTCTGAACTCTTCAAAACCACATTATCAAACAAAATACAATCATTAAACCTAGACCTCTCAACGGAACAAACACTTAACTCTCTAAACAAGGCTTTACTACAAACAGCAGACTCAGTAGCACCAAAACGCAGAACACTCCTCCGCAAAAAAAACTCGAGATGGTTCAAAGGCACTCTCACTCTACTCAAGCAAGAACGTAGAAGAGTGGAAAGAGCATGGAGAAGAAATCCCACCATGGAAAACCATACAAACTACAAAATACTCACTGTGAAATACCACAAAGCGATTTTCACAGCCAAAAAAGAACATTTCTCAAACACCATCTCAACTGCCTTAAACCGGCTGCAGGAACTTTTCAAAATAGTCGCCCAATCAATGAACCCAATCTGCTTAGAGCCCCCAGCAAACGATACTCAAGAATTCTGCAATGAGCTAGCTAAGTTTTTCATTGACAAAATCGACAGCAATCGACAGCATTGGGGAATCAATTCAACAGAAAAAAGCAACCAACCTTACCCAACCAAAGAACGCGAACAGCACACAACCGCCAGACTTCTTCTTGACCCCAATCACCACTGACATGACAAAAAACATTATGAGAAGCCTTCGAGACAGCACATCACCAAACGACATCATTCCCGCAAAACTCCTGAAAGAATGCGCCGACATCCTGGCTCCAACTATAACACACCTCATAAATCAGTCATTCAAAGAAGGGATTGTGCCAACCACCCTCAAGCAAGGCATCGTCAAACCCCTGCTAAAGAAACCCAATCTTGACCCTAAAGACCCTAACCACCGCAGACCAATAACAAGCCTCAACACCGTCTCCAAGATTATGGAGAAAGCGGTAGTACAACAGCTACAACGCCACATTGACACGCATCAACTTCTGGACACTCTACAATCAGGTTTCCGCCCAGGCCATGGTACAGAAACTGCACTTCTAAAAATATGGGACGATGCACTCGAAGCAGCAGATGACGGAGAATCATGTCTCCTGGTACTGTTAGACCTCAGTGCAGCATTTGACACAGTGGACCACAATACTCTACTTGTCCGGCTCACAGAAGTAGCAGGAGCCACAGATTCTAGTCTAAAATGGTTGGCATCCTTCTTAGAGAATCGCTCGCAGACAGTGAAACTAGGAGCATTTACCTCGGAAACCCGGGCAATCTCCTCTGGAGTCCCTCAAGGCTCCCCCTTGTCGCCAGTGCTATTCAACATTTACATCCGCCCTCTCCTCAATATCATCAAAAAATCAGACCTCTGCTTCCACTCATACGCAGACGATACCCAAATCTACTTTCGGATCACCGGACAAAAAGACCACCATCAGCAACTAGAAAAATGCCTCAATTCAATAGAGGACTGGATGACCATTAGTTCCCTCAAACTCAACGGGTCAAAAACTGAACTTCTCTACCTACACGCTAACCAAAATCCCAAAACCAAGACCCCATGAACACCCTCCGCCATCGTTGGACAGACCATTTCTCCGAGCACCAAGGCAAAAAGTCTTGGAGTTATCTTTGACCAAGAAATGACAATGGATGCACAAATAGGATCAGTAGTTAGTGGATCGCACCATCTCCTCCGCAAGTTACGCAGACTCATCCCCTTCATCCCAGAAGATGACAAAGCAGCAGTAGTTGGAACAATCATCAATTCCCGTCTCGACTACACAAACTCACTCTACATAGGATTACCCCAATATCAGCTTACGCGCCTACAGGCCATTCAAAGCGCGGCGGCAAGACTAATAACAGGAAAAAAACCCTGGGAGTCCATCTCCCCATCGCTGAGGAGGCTACATTGGCTAAAAGTAAAGAATCGGATCACTTTCAAGACCCTCTGCCTCACCCACAAATGCATACATGGAAACACCCCTCAATACCTCCGAGAGAAAATAAAACATTACACGCCGAAACGCAATCTGCGATTATCTAGCCAAAACCTCCGCCTCGTTCCCAAATACCGCTACAAAGCAAGGGGAGAACGAAGATTTGCAGTCCAGGGACCTCGGCTATGGAACTCTCTTCCGAATCACATCCGCGTGGAAGAAAACCATCTGGCATTCAGGAAAAAACTCAAGACTTACCTCTTCTAATGAAGCTGACAACACAACGCATCAGCGCCTTGAGGCGATTCAGTTTGCATTTGCAGCGCTTTACAAATCATTCATTCATTCATTCATTTAACCTACTTGCTGTTACTGAAACATTACTTCAAGAATCTGACAGGAGAGAGGGCAAGGTCACTGAACAATATGTAGCTGCCTACTGCAGTTGTCCTTCTGACCAGGGAATTTCACAGGTCAGAACTGTAATACAGTAGCCAGCTACACACTATGCAAATCTTAGCTGTGTGTGTAAGGAAATCAGATTTCAGCTACAGTGTGTGCCCTGTGGAGAGGATGAAATCCTGCTGCCTGTGCTAATATTATGTGCTGTGTAGGGATGAGAGATGGCCAGAATAGTGTCAGGTGTGTTAGGGCTTTGGGTGGGGGGGAACTGAAATCTGGGGGGGTGCAACCCACTCCATCAGCCTCCTAGATCTGGCCATGCATTAACCATCTGAAAAGTGTCAGTCTGCATGATTTCTATTTGTGAGTATCTCACCAAAAATTAAATTTTTGTTACAGGGGAGGCCCAACATCTGACTAGTATCTTAGTGCAGACTTATGGGAAAATCAGTAAGCCAATCATAGGAAATTACATTTCTACAAGCAGGAGATTACATTTCTTGGGGGGGGGGTTAATCTGTGTACAAAACACCTTCAGATTGCCATATTGCATTGCATTTTTCAGAAAATTACAGCGCTGCAGATTGACAAGAAAAAGAGGTAATTTTTAATACCAGTCAATTACAATATGGCTTGTGAAGCAACTGTGTACACTATATTATTATTTATTTATTTTTTCTACTTTTTTCCAATTAAAGTAAAGTTACCCTTTAAGGAGTCACACATACAAAAAATATCATGTATTTTTAATAATATTCAATATTTTTTTTTGAAAATTATTTTTATTCAACAGTTTGAAGAACAGTACAGACAGTACAAAAACATCCCAGCCTCCCCACTCTGCAACATTTCATAAAGTGCAGGAGCATAATCAGGACTAGTAGTCCTCCTAGCAAAGTATCATTATACTAGAACAGTATGAACTGACTACTCAAGGAAGCTAATAACTGCTCGGTCACATCTAAACATTTCAGTCTACCTAGTGCAGGAATGTCCACACTGCAATAATACATCCCCTAGACAGCTCAGTTTAGAGTATCATTGGCTTAAAGTCAGCATTGCCATACTTTTTCGAACGTACTTGGACAACCCCTACTTACATATTTTGCTTTGTAAAAGGGTAATGCCCTATTGACAATGCCCTTCCAGTAAGATATGGTGGGGGCCTCAGGCTTCTTCCAGCATATTCAATAGTTTGTTAAATATAATAATACATTTAAATAAAAGCAGTCATGTGCCTATAATATGATTATTACAGCTACCCGTATATACTCTACCCTCTTACAGCTGTTATATTCTGAGGAGTGGAAACATCCTTTCAGAACACACTGATCACTAATAGGAAGCTGGAACTTGTTTTCCCCAGAATAAATCTGCTACTTCAGAAAGTACAGGGAATCTATATCAGTAGGTACAATTTAACAATTGTTAATGTACAATAAAATATTTCTAATGTAGCAATTTCTTATCCATAACAGTTCAAATCTTCTGAGCATCAGATATAATCCCGGAGAGGAAAACTTTTGAACTATAAATTATATAAATGATGATTCTATTTAAAACAAGAGATAATGGACTCACCTCTGTGACCTCCCTCCTCCCCCCATTTAAAAGCCAACTCTTTTCTATTGCCATTATCATATGTGTGTGTTGTTGTTGGTTTTGTTTTTTTTCTAAGAGATTAAACTACTTGGACCGAACAAACATTTTCATATATTGCAGTTGCAATGGGCTATACTGGAGAAGCTACTAATCTACTGCATTTACAAGGATAAGTTAAGTTATTACAGCTGATCTATTGAAGTGAAAAAAACAGGTAAATTATATAACAAGGAGCAAGTAACGTTATCTCTGCTGCATTCTGATCACTAGTTAGTGGAGTACAAGTTTCTTGCATGAACAGCAAGCAGATCACTTTGGCCAGCATGTCAGGTATTTATAGCAAAGGTGCTCTTTGGCATGGATTTAAATCCCAGTTCAGGGATATTGATCATATGCCTTGATTTTTAACTGGGTCACATAACAATAGGGATTTATCTGATAATATGATTTTTTAATTATAAAATAATTAAAGTGGTGCTAAAGCCTCACGCCGATATACTTCGGCAGAAGGGCATGTACAGGCATATTAATGTACCTGTACATTGCCCTTTAAGAAGCAGTTTGCAGGCGAGCTCCGTGAGTGTGATCACGGGACATCGAGTCTGAGGGGATACCCGCGATCATCTCACGGAGAGGAAGAATGGGGAAATGCTGATGTAAACAAGCATTTCCCCATTCTGCCTAGTGACAGGACACTGATCACAGCTCCCTGTAATCGGAAGCGGTGATCAGTGTCATGTCACACATAGCCCCTCCCCCCCCACAGTTAGAATCACTCCTTAGGACACACTTAACCCCTACAGAGCACCTTAGTGGTTAACCCCTTCACTGCCAGTCACATTTTCACAGTAATCAATGCATTTTTAATCGCACTGATCGCTGTATAAATGTGAATGGTCCCAAAATAGCGCCGCTATTTTAACACCCCGCCTATAAAGGCGGTGGAGTAGTTATCCAATCAAAAGAACAATATCAAAAAGAAATTGATCAACAACTACATGATGAATTCACCTATGTTAAACTGCTTGGCAACCCAACAACCCAATACAAAAAAGAACTGAAAAAACTTGTTCATCTGGGAATTAAAAAAGATATACTAAATAAAAAGGAGTCCAAATTTCTCATCCCTGAATCATGCAGAATACCAGTGATATACACTGTACCGAAATTACATAAGGACAAAATAAACCCACCTGGAAGACCCATAGTGAATGGCATTGAGTCCCTTACCTCCAGAATGCAACAGTATCTGGATAATTTTATCCAACCTGCGGTACAACAAACCAAGGCATACCTTAAAGACACAAAACATGTTTTACAATTCCTAGAAGAAGTACCGGTACTTGAAGGAAGAATATTATTAGCGACAGTGGATGTGGCATCATTGTACACCATTGTACAGCATCATCAGACCTGTAGTGCCATGAAGCGGCTGTTAAGAGAATATATGACCCTTATATGCAAACAAAGAACATTTTTAGTGAAGTGTATTGAATTTAGTCTCAAATACAACCACTTCTGGCACAACCAAGCGTTTTACAAGCAAACTACAGGCATAGCGATGGGAGCCAAATTTGCTCCCAGCTAGGCAAATGCATTTATGGCACAATGGGAGGAGAGAGTCATCTATGACAATACCCCGGTGGAATTGACCTTCTACAAAAGATTTATAGATGATCTTATTATCGTATGTAACCAAGTGTAGCGCTAAAAAATGAGAAAGAAAATATTGCTATACCACATATAATAGCAAAATGAATTGTGAAAAGATAGTGTTTTGTATACTTTGTGAACATTCATACATATAGAACACTTATATTATAAAGCCTTAGGGTCACCAAAAGTGATAACAGGATGTAAAAATGGCAATAAAGTCCAAAACTGAATATGCAGATACGATGAACATAAATTTTGCAATGGTGATAAGTTCCAAAACATATACTCGTGAGAGATTTCTGTACGTAATCCAACATGTGCTAACAGACACTTGTGCGAAACCGCCACCTAGGATGACTGGAGGCTTACCAGAAAGTTGGGACCCACCTAGCATACGCTATATGGGTCAAACAGGCTTGGATTGCTCACTGGCAATGAAGGTAGGAAACCAAGGGCTGGTGAATGGTGAAGTTGTTACGTTTCTATCCCAAAGCGGTCTTCTTCATATGGAAGCTCGGACACCAACGGACATTACCCACATGTAATGAAGAAGGGGCTCATAGCGTAATTCCATAAACCATAAAAAAATTTATTAAAAGGAAAAACACTTACATTTCAGAATAAAAAGCGCTTGCAAGTAAAATGGCGGCAGTGGAGTCCTCCCGACGCATTTTGTCATACAAGACTTCGTCTGGGGTACTTGCCCACTGCAGCCAGACTCCTTTATATAGGGACAAGGACCCCTCTGATGAGAATCCAGCTCCCAGGCTTGTTTGCATTGGCACTTCCGGGGTCATCCAAAATGGCGGACCCGAGTGCTATCCAAGCCTCTCTTTCATGTAATTCAATTCCCATAGGTCTAATGGTGTCATGTGTTTCAAGAGAAGACGTGGTGCTAAATGCCTTCCAAGCCTCTCTTTCACATGATTCCATTCCCATAGGTCTAATGGTATCATGTGCTTCAGGAGGAGACATGATGCTGAATGCCTTCCAAACCTCTCTTTCAAATGATTCCATTCCCATAGGTCTAATGGTGTCATGTGCTTCAGGAGGAGACATGATGCAGAGTCCATTCCCATAGGTCTAATGGTGTCATGTGCTTCAGGAGGAGACATGATGCTGAGCGCCTTCCAAGCCTCTCTTTCAAATGATTCCATTCTCATAGGTCTAATGGTGTCATGTGCTTCAGGAGGAGACATGATGCTGAATGCCTTCCAAGCCTCTCTTTCAAATGATTCCATTCCCATAGGTCTAATGGTGTCATGTGCTTCAGGAGGAGACATGATGCAGAGTCCCGGCGTCCAGAACCTCCCACTTCCACTTGTTACTACCCCTTATGACCTCTTAGTGGGTGTATGGAGGGGGAGACCGTGTCACCACATCAGTGACATCCCCCCTAACGTATATTACGATAAAAAACCACGCTCGTGCATGCGCGCGGCGTAGTTCAGTGCGGTGACATCAATGAAGGGCGAGGCCACAACTGTGCGTCTCAACCTCAATCACATCCCCCATAGTCTAATAGAGACCTCGCTCGCGCATGCGCGCGGCGTGGTCCAGCGCGGTGACGTCATCAAAAAACGACGCATGCGTACATCACCTCCGGTCTCCGTTTGATCACACCAGGAAGTGACCTGCAGAGAGGGGAAAAGGGTCGGAAATGATGTTGTAATCCCCAGACCGGCCTTCAAAGTGTACGCAATGAGTGTGCATCACGATCAGGACTTCATTCAAAGATGATAGATGAGTCCATGAAAACAAAAAAAACAAAAAAAAAATGAAAAAAATGTGAAGAAGATGGATTCTCAGCAGGAGAGAGAAGAGATGGACAATTAATTATTCCATCTCTTGACTCACTCTATGTCCCCATATAGCTCATATTGTATTACTTCAAAAACGACAATACTTTAATAATAACTACCCAATTGTCAAAATAAAATAAGTAGGAAGGCCAGTATGGTGGCCTGAATTTATGGGAGGAGCCCGGTGGGTATTTAAGCAGCCCGCTCACCTGTGGTGCTTGTCGGTTTCCTGTGCGCGATACACGTCACTAGGCCGACTATTCGATATACCAGCGTCCGCAAGTTCTTGCCTCGCAAATTTCCGTATTCGATACCGTACTCAAAACTTTCAAAGTCCGCGTTTTTCGTTTGTAGTTTGTACCACGCGGCTGGCTTGGCTGTCGCAGGTAAGGTCCCGTCGGACTTTTCGTTTTCATATCAGGTCACTAAACCGTAATTTCGAAATTTTTTCGTTTCACTCGCTTTTTCATAAACTGCAATGTATATCGCATTTTTCGTTTCATGTCATGTCACTAAACCGTACTTTCAAATTTCGTTACTCGCACTTCACAATTGCAATGTATATCGCTCGTACTTTCGATATGTTACCATTTCGACAGCACCGCGACGCAGACGTCGCTTCATTGCTAGCATGTCGGTGTTTGAAAATATGCATCGGTAAACAGCCACAGCAAGTCGCAATTTACAAGTTATCGGATCAAGTCAGTTCGATACCAATCATTTCTCATTTCTGAAACATTCTAGAACTCATTTCTGACATTTCAAATCATTTCAAAACATTTCTCATTTCAGTCACCTACCGCGCTCCGATTCGAATCCAGTCGCATCAAAAAGATGCACCGATTCGTTCCGGTGTGCCCCAGTTATTTGGCCTCATTTCTATACATTCTCCAGAGTTACGTTATTGTCTGTCATTAGTACCTCTGTCATGCTTATCATTTCATTTCCACGTATCACGTTCCGACATGAATCCAGTCGCATGCTAAATGCACCGATTCGTCTCGGCGTGCCCCAGGATTGGCCTCATTTCTATACATGCTCCAGAGTTACGTTTGTCAGTCATTTGTACCTCTGTCATGGTTATCATTTCATTTCCACGTATCACGTTCCGGCATGAATCCAGTCGCATGGCAATGCACCGATTCGTCTCGGCGTGCCCCAGGATTGGCCTCATTTCTATACATGCTCCAGAGTTACGTTTTTCAGTCATTCATACCTCTGTCATGGTTATCATTTCATTTCCACGTATCACGTTCCGACATGAATCCAGTCGCATGGTAATGCACCGATTCGTCTCGGCGTGCCCCAGGACTGGCCTCATTTCTATACATGCTCCAGAGTTACGTTATTGTCAGTCAATTGTACCTCTGTCATGGTCATCATTTCATTTCCATGTATCACGTCCCGACATGAATTCAGTCGCATGAAAAATGCACCGATTCGTCTCGGCGTGCCCCAGGATTGGCCTCATTTCTATACATGCTCCAGAGTTACGTTTATCAGTCAATTGTACCTCTGTCATGGTTATCATTTCATTTCCATGTATCACGTCCCGCCATGAATTCAGTCGCATGAAAAATGCACCGATTCGTCTCGGCGTGCCCCAGGATTGGCCTCATTTCTATACATGCTCCAGAGTTACGTTTATCAGTCAATTGTACCTCTGTCATGGTTATCATTTCATTTCCATGTATCACGTCCCGACATGAATTCAGTCGCATGAAAAATGCACCAATTCGTCTCGGCGTGCCCCAGGATTGGCCTCATTTCTATACATGCTCCAGAGTTACGTTTTATCAGTCATTCGTACCTCTGTCATGGTTATCATTTCATTTTCATGTATCACATTCCGACATGAATTCAGTCGCATGAAATGCACCGATTCATCCCGGCGTGCCCCAGGATTGGCCTCATTTCTATACATGCTCCAGAGTTACGTTATCAGTCATTTGTACCTCTGTCATGGTTATCATTTCATTTCCACGTATCACATTCCGACATGAAATCAGTCGCACGAAAATGCACCGATTCGTCTCGGCGTGCCCAGGATTGGCCACATTTCTGACACATGCTCCAGAGTCCAGATCATAGCTAATCGCAGACATCGGGGGATTGATCCACATCTCTGTCATGCAATTTCTACCATTTCACTCCCACAACGCATCACCGTTTCGAAACCAGTCGCATCTGAGGTGCACCGATTCGTCACGGCATGCATCACTGGTTCCGATCGCATTTCATACCTATACCAGAGCTCGGTTAGTTGCCAGTCGCTAACACGGCACAACCAATTCGAGCCGCGGTCAAAACAATCATTTCTCTCATTTCATTTAATACTGCACTCCTATTCGAATCCAGATGCATCAAACAAGCACCGATTCGTCCCAGGAGCACCAATATTTTCAGTTGCCCCATTTCAATACATGCTCCAGAGCCCGGTTCACGGTCGAACAAATCGTGACACGACCAGGCCGCACCTCTGTCATGCAGTTCATTCATTTCACAATCAAAGTAAACATTTTGAATCATTTCATTGTCACAAGATCGCAAGCATCATACAAATCATTGCTTCAAGTTACTTAGCAATCCCTTCACGAATTGTCACCTTTTCATTTTCCTCAAAAAAAAAAAAAAAAGTCCATACCTATACCAGAGCTCGGTCGGTTGCCAGTCGCAAAACACGGCACAGCCAATTCAAGCCTCGGTCAAGGTAAACATTTCTCTCATTTCATTTCATGCTGCGCTCCGATTCGAATCCAGATGCATCAAACAAGCACCGATTCGTCCCGGTGTGCACCAATGTTTCTTCTATTGCCTCATTTCAGTACATGCTCCAGAGCCCGGTTCACGGTCGCATCAGTCACGACACGACCAGGCCGGACCTTTGTCATGCAGTTCAGTCATTTCAAACATCAAGGCAAACATTTCGAATCATTTCGTTCTCACAAAAAAAAAAAAAAAAAAATATATACGAGCTCAAAAACAGGATATTCTCATCAGATCAAATCATGTCACAGGCCGGCAGCGAAGACTTCACGGCCCCTCTGTCGGCTTTCACACAGGCCTCATTTCACTACCTCACAGTACGTACGAATGTGGGAATATTCGTTCAGCAGCCATCGACGAACAAACCATAGATCGGCTCTTACAAACAGAATTAGACCGAGAGTACGTTATAGGCCTTTCACTCAGCCCCCTTTCAGCACTTGGAGAGTCAGCCCTATTTGGGGCTTGTCAAGGGCAAATTCACAAATAAATTACGTTTGGGGTACCTCCTGTCTGCGCCTCATTCTTCCCACATCCCCAGTCTCAAGTCCCTGATTCCTCCGAAGAATTCTCCCTAAAATATTCCTCCGTAGACATGCCGATACAAGCAGTCATCAAAGCAGGTACAGGTGCCTGGCTTTCCAAAACCGACATCTCAGATGCCTTTAAGCTCCTGCCTATCCATCCATCCCTTTGATGCTGGCATGGCATCAAGTGGAAGGAGGCATATTATTTGGCCACAAAACTGACGTTCGGTTCGAAGAGCAGCCCTTGGCTCTTCGACACATTCGCTCAGTCTCTTGCTCGGATACTGTTACAAGGCTCAGTGACAAAAGTCATCCATTACCTGGACGACTTCCTACTAATAGAACCTCCCAGCAAGCCCCCAGGAGACCTCGACAAACTCAGAGCGATATTCGGAAAACCCAATCTTCCCATCACCGAGCACAAAGTAGAAGGCCCAGCACATAACATCACCTTTCTCGGGGCCAACTTAGACACCTGCGCTATGCAAGCCAGTCTCCCCCTCGACAAACTAACCCGCATTAAGGCGGTCCTTCACAAATTCACCCACACCAAGGGGTGTACCAAGAAGCAGTTGCAATCTCTCCGGGCAATGCTGAATTTCGCCATACGAATTATTCCACAAGGCCGCACCTTCGTGTCACGCCTGCCGAGATTCCTGCCAGAAACACAAGACCCCGATCAGATCTTAAATCTAGACTCCGCAGCAATAGCGGACCTATCTATGTGGGACGAATTCCGTCCTCCCGGAATGGCATATCCCTAATTATACCCATGGTTTCAGCCCTGTCACCCCAGGTGGTGACAGACGCTGCAGCCACCACAGGTTTCGCTGCAATTTTTGGCCATCATTGGTTTTCAGGACCCTGGCCTCAACAGATACTGTTGATACCCGGCTTTATTCAAAACATCTTCCCTCCTCGAACTCTATCCCATGGTGGCAGCTGCACAACTCTGGGGTCACCATTGGACAGGGCAAACCGTAGTCTTCACCATCGACAATCAGGCCACGGCAGACATCAACAAAGGCAGGTGCAATTCCCCAGCAGTCATGTCCTTCCTGCGCAGATTGGTACAACTGTTCTTACAGCATCAGTTTAACATACGCTGTGCATTTATTCCAGGCAGACACAATTAGCTGCTGACGCACTGTCACGTTCTAACTACACCTCCTTTTCAAACAGGTTCCCGGAGCCGATCCAGTGTCGGCCCCTAACCCTGCCTGGTCACAACTGACCCTGGACTAGTTTAACATTTACAAGGAGCAACGCAGCTCATCAATCACTCACTCTCTCATAACACACTCAAAGCCTACCAGACAGCTTGAAAGGCGTTCAATAAATTTCTCACATCCTGCCGTAAAGGACCAATAGATGTCAAACAGGTACTGGCCTTCATTTCATACTGCCACACTCAGCTGGCCTTATCTTACAATACCATTCGGCTATACCTAGCCGGAATACAACATTTCGTGACCCTGGAAGACCCCACAAAATCTTCACTGTTCTCATCACACGCTATACGAGCCATCCTAAGGGGCATCCAGAAACAACAACCAGTGATCAGTACTAAGCGCTTACCCATTACGGGGCCCATCTTCAGGGATATGTCGACTATTCTGGCTACTTCGCCATTCGGTCTGCTGCCCAGCACGCTCCTACAAGCAGCCATATAGTTGGCTTACTACGGGTTCACCTATAACCACCCCACAGACCAAGTATTACGCAGACGGCACTTGCTTCGCCACCAAGACCATTTCATCCTTCACCTCGAGGTTTCTTAAACCCAGGAAACAGGGTCTGGAGTGGACATTTCACCTCTACAGAACCAATAACAGCTGGTGTCCAGTCACCGTACTTAACCGTCTCCTCTCACTCCTGCCTGAACAATCGGACACCAGTCCTCTTCTACCATTCCCAGTTAAACCCTTCAATGCATGTCACTTTGTAAAACACATAAGGATACTTCTCCGCAATCTTCACCTTAAACCCAGTAAGTACTCCGGACACTCCTTCCGCATCGGAGTAGCCTCCGCAGCAACCCGCCAGGGGGTTCCAGACCACATCATCAAAAGACTAGGCAGATGGAAATCAGCCTGCGTCGCCCGGTATATACCCAATCCTCAAGTAGAGATGGCACAGGCATTCTCCAAATTGGCTCAATGAATACCTGAAAACCAATTATATATTATACCCCTACCTGAATGTTTTTGCCCCCTTATTTTGGCATACCGGCCATTAGACCAAGGCACACTTTCAGGTCCATTTCATATGGTAAGTCCACACTTCCAGGTCTATTTCCGATGGTAAGTCTTATCTTTATTATAAGTGTTATCTATGTCCATACCGGACATAGGGCTCCGACCATAAGTAGGAAGGCCAGTATGGTGGCCTGAATTTATGGGAGGAGCCCGGTGGGTATTTAAGCAGCCCGCTCACCTGTGGTGCTTGTCGGTTTCCTGTGCGCGATACCCACCCTCCCATCCCCATTTCAAGGCATTCATTTCATTTCATTCATTTCATCTCATTTCTCTCTACAGAATAATCATTTCTTAAAACCAGGGTATGCCCCCTTATTTTGGCATACCGGCCATTAGACCAAGGCACACTTTCAGGTCCATTTCATATGGTAAGTCCACACTTCCAGGTCTATTTCCGATGGTAAGTCTTATCTTTATTATAAGTGTTATCTATGTCCATACCGGACATAGGGCTCCGACCATAAATATAATCATAATAATAATAAAATAATGTGTAACAGATGGAAAGGCACATGCATGTAAAAAGTATCAGACATAATATACACCCTAGGTATTAGTACTCCTAAACGGAAGTTGATGTTTCTTATCTCATGATAAATCTGTCAAGACTCGTTTATAAAGGCATTAACATCTACTTCCACGTTCATGCCTTGAGGAAAAAAGGTCTGTAGTTCATACGCCCAGAACATTTCAAGGCGAGAGACCCCTCTGATTTTGCCCCCCCCCTCCACGGCGGGACGTATTTGTCTATAATGACAAATTGTGAACCAGTGGGGTTACTATTATGATATTGCTTGTAATGTCTGGGTACCGTATGCTTAGAGTCCCTGCCTTTGATTAGAGCAATGTGTTCCCCTACCCTTGTTGTAAACGTTCTGGTGGTACGACCAATGTATTGTCTACGACAAGGGCATGTGATAAGATATATTATGTATTTGGTACTACACGTGCAAAAAGATTTCACTGTATATCTTTCCCCCGTGACTGTGGATGTGAATTCTGTGACTTTACGTCCTTCCAGGTTATTGTGCAAACATACCACACATTTTCTACACGGGTAAAAGCCTGTCATGTTATGGAAAAAAGAAGGCCGGGATGGTGGATTTATAACATTGGGGGCTATCTGACCCTGTAGAGATGGTGCTCCCCTAAATATAATCTTGGCCTCTTCTGGCAATGACCCGCCCAGAATGTTATCATGTCTCAAGACATCCCAGTGTTTTTTTACAATGCTTTTAATTTGTTTGTGCTGGGTTGAGAAAGATGTTATCATTGCCCATTTAAACTTTTCATCCGGTTCTTTTTTTGGCTTTACCTCGAGTAAAGTTTTCCTTTCAATATTCATGGCTCTCTGGATCTCAAAATCCAGGTTGGCGTTGTCATACCCTTTGTCTATAAATTTTTGTTTAAGGACACCTGCTTGTGTGATAAATAATTCCGTGTCCGTGCAGTTCCTACGGAGCCTGAGAAATTGGCTGCGAGGAACAGCACTTAACCAGGATCTATGATGGCAACTGGTGGTGGGAATAAAACCATTGCGGTCAGTGGGCTTAAAGTAGGTGTTAAATTTTAATTTTCTGTCTACTATTTCTATCTCCAAGTCCAGGAAATGTATCTTGGTCCTGCTGGCCTCATATGAAAGGGAGATGCCCCTGTCATTAGAATTCAGACACTCGAAAAATTGTTCGAGTGTCTCAAAAGAGCCATTCCACAGGAGTCTATGTACCTAGCCCACAGAACCAACGAAGTGGTCCCGTGGGCATAGACGACATCCTCCTCCCACTTGGCCATAAACAAGTTCGCAAGGCTAGGTGCGAACTTGGCACCCATTACCACTCCCCGTTGTTGCAGGTAGTAGTTCTGGTTAAACCAGAAGTAGTTATGTCTGGTTGCGAAGTCCAACAATTCGATGATATAATCACATTGAAAAGTTGCAAGGGACTGTTCACGATGGAGAAAATGTTTGACTGCATCTATACCCTTCTCATGGGCTATACACGTGTACAAGGATGCCACGTCAGCAGTGTCCATAATGAATTCTTCCTGTATATTGACCTCCTCTAGGAGTCTGATAGTGGAACCGGTGTCTTTAAGGTAGGAGGGTGTACGTTTCACTAGCGGTTGAAGGTAAAAGTCAATGTACTTCCCCATTCTTGCCGTAATGGAATTGATACCACTGACAATAGGTCTACCGGGTGGACATGTAGGGTTTTTATGTATTTTGGGTAAATAGTATATGGTAGGGATCCTGGGAGCTGTGGGGACCAGAAATGCCCTTTCTTTTTTTATTCAAAATCTTTAAATCATAACCCTTGGTAATAAGCTGTTGAAGTTGTTTTTTGTATGCATTGGTGGGGTTATTGGGGAGTGTTTGATAAGTACCAGGTTCATTCAAAATTCTAAACATCTCCTCCTCATATTGGCTCTTATCCAGAACCACTATGCCCCCTCCTTTGTCCGCAGGACGGACAACCAAATTTTTTTGTGCGCATAATGATTCCAATCCCTCTTTCGACAATGGAGAGTTTCGAATATGCTTAACAGGCAGTTTGGATAAATCACTGAGAACGTGATCAAACGGAGACCGGAGGTGATGTACGCATGCGTCGTTTTTTGATGACGTCACCGCGCTGGACCACACCACGCGCATGAGCGAGCGAGGTCTCTATTAGACTATGGGGGATGTGATTGAGGTTGAGACGCACAGTTGCAGCCTCGCCCTTCATTGATGTCACCGCGCTGAACTACGCCGCGCGCATGCGCGAGCGTGGTTTTTTATCGTAATATATGTTAGGGGGGATGTCACTGATGTGGTGATGCAGAGTCACGGTCTCCCCCTCCATACACCCACTAAGAGGTCATAAGGGGTAGTAACAAGTGGAAGTGGGAGGTTCTGGACGCCGGGACTCTGCATCATGTCTCCTCCTGAGGCACATGACACCATTAGACCTATGGGAATGGAATCATTTGAAAGAGAGGCTTGGAAGGCACTCAGCATCATGTCTCCTCCTGAAGCACATGACACCATTAGACCTATGGGAATGGACTCTGCATCATGTCTCCTCCTGAATCACATGACACCATTAGACCTATGGGAATGGAATCATTTGAAAGAGAGGTTTGGAAGGCATTCAGCATCATGTCTCCTCCTGAAGCACATGATACCATTAGACCTATGGGAATGGAATCATGTGAAAGAGAGGCTGGGAAGGCACTCAGCACCACGTCTTCTCTTGAAACACATGACACCATTAGACCTATGGGAATGGACTCTGCATCATGTCTCCTCCTGAAGCACATGACACCATTAGACCTATGGGAATGGAATCATTTGAAAGAGAGGTTTAGAAGGCATTCAGCATCATGTCTCCTCCTGAAGCACATGATACCATTAGACCTATGGGAATGGAATCATGTGAAAGAGAGGCTTGGAAGGCACTCAGCACCACGTCTTCTCTTGAAACACATGACACCATTAGACCTATGGGAATTGAACTACATGAAAGAGAGGCTTGGATAGCACTCGGGTCCGCCATTTTGGATGACCCCGGAAGTGCCAATGCAAACAAGCCTGGGAGCTGGATTCTCATCAGAGGGGTCCTTGTCCCTATATAAAGGAATCTGGCTGCAGTGGGCAAGTACCCCAGACGAAGTCTTGTATGACGAAACGCATCGGGAAGGACTCCACTGCCGCCATTTTACTTGCAAGCGCTTTTTATTTTGAAATGTAAGTGTTTTTCCTTTTAATAAATTTTTTTATGGTTTACGGAATTACGCTATGAGCCCCTTCTTCATTACATGTGGGTAATGTTCGTTGGTGTCCGAGCTTCCATATGAAGAAGACCTCTTTGGGATAGCAACGTTACAACTTCACCATTCACCAGCCCTTGGTTTCCTACCTTCATTGCCAGTGAGCAGTCCAAGCCTGTTTGACCCATATAGCGTATGCTAGGTGGGCCCCAACTTTCTGGTAAGCCTCCAGTCATCCTAGGTGGCGGTTTCGCCCAAGTGTCTGTTAGCACATGTTGGATTACGTACAGAAATCTCTCACGAGTATATGTTTTGGAACTTATCACCATTGCAAAATTTATGTTCATCGTATCTGCATATTCAGTTTTGGACTTTATTGCCATTTTTACATCCTGTTATCACTTTTGGTGACCCTAAGGCTTTATAATATAAGTGTTCTATATGTATGAATGTTCACAAAGTATACAAAACACTATCTTTTCACAATTCATTTTGCTATTATATGTGGTATAGCAATATTGTCTTTCTCATTTTTTAGCGCTACACTTGGTTACATATGATTTATTACAAATTTTCTATTTGTTGTGTTAGCTGCTTACATCTATGACTTTTTTGGAGTAAGCGCATGGTTTATAGGTTTTTTATGCACATTGTTTAGAAGTTACACTATTGCTGCTGCTCACAAAATCCTAATTATGGATATATTTGATTATCGTGCCTCCCATAGAGTTAATACTGAAGGAGTGTTCGTTGCCTCAGGGAGTGATACTGAAGTTGGGGGGTTATTTCTTAGATTAAAGAATCTTATGACCACCGAACTTCATTTACGGTGGGATCTAGCCTTCCTACAACAATACATCATAGAGAAAATGGTTCCCAGAAGCCTCTGCTGGGAAGTACAACCACAACAGGGAGAAACAGACCTGGAGTCGTGGTTTAATTATTTTAATGACACAGGTATTAGTTTTTTAAATTTACTTATTTCCAAGAAAAACAATAAACTTCTCGGTCTTGATAGAGAAATCAAAGAGTTAAAGGATAAACTGTCTGCCCATAAGAACACTATGGAGTATAATACCCTGTCCTCCAATCTCCAGAGCCATCTGGAGAAGGAAGATCGGGACCAAAAACATAAAAAGCAGAGGAAATACTCCAGGGATGTGGGTGTTTATAGAGCAAACGCTGTATTTGGGTGGCAAAAACTTCTGAGTACCAGTTCACCTATGGAGGGCGTTATAAATACAGCCGAAGGTAACATACCAATGGGTGCCCCATCAAATGGTAACATACCAATAGGTGCCTCATCAGTGATAAACACTATATCACAACCCAACCCTAAAACAAGCGCCCCTCGTGGCCGCAATACCCTCAGAGGGAGAGATAGACATGATGACGTTCCTCATCTTTCCCAACAGAGGGTACATTATGACAATCTACAGACCCCTAGAAACCCCCAGAGAGGGAGAGGTAACCAAAAGGGCAATATGCGGGGTAGGGGCAACCCTAGAAGCAATACACACCCCCAAAACTATAATTATAACAATCAGTCCTATCAGTCTCCAGCAAGGAGACAAGAGACACGCTCTGATTTTTATCACAGGGATAACTTACATTATCGCTACCCCTCTCCAGTCCCCACATACAATCGTTATACACCCTTGAGAGATGAGTACAGCCCTGAACGTAGGAGGGAGAACTTGGATCACCCTGTATATACACATACTACTAATCATTACAACAATCAGGGTTTTCATGAGGACCGACGCGCAAGGAAACGAGGTCCAGACCAAAGAGAGGCTGCAGAGGGGGGAGGAAATTACAAAGGAGAAAAGAGAAAGAGAACCTGAGTGGCCAGGGTGTCTTTAATCTAAGTTCTCACATCCTAACGAAAGCTGAATTATCTGTACTTGACAAAGGCCTCAAATTCGCCCCAATGAAAAAACTAGATAAATTTCACACATTTATCGATGTGCATAAGTACATACGAAAAATCAACATTCAAGGTACTTGATTTCTAACCCTGTACGTACAGATTTTCCGGCTGCCACATCTGGAACAGTACATTCAGGACTATCGAATCCTTCTCTTTTCTCCCCTCCTGTACCCACCGCACCGGCAGTAAAAATGTTCAGGGATCTCGTTCTCAGTGATTTATCCAAACTGCCTGTTAAGCGTATTCGAAACTCTCCATTGTCGAAAGAGGGATTGGAATCATTATGCGCACAAAAAAAATTGGTTGTCCGTCCTGCGGACAAAGGAGGGGGCATAGTGGTTCTGGATAAGAGCCAATATGAGGAGGAGATGTTTAGAATTTTGAATGAACCTGGTACTTATCAAACACTCCCCAATAACCCCACCAATGCATACAAAAAACAACTTCAACAGCTTATTACCAAGGGTTATGATTTAAAGATTTTGAATAAAAAAGAAAGGGCATTTCTGGTCCCCACAGCTCCCAGGATCCCTACCATATACTATTTACCCAAAATACATAAAAACCCTACATGTCCACCCGGTAGACCTATTGTCAGTGGTATCAATTCCATTACGGCAAGAATGGGGAAGTACATTGACTTTTACCTTCAACCGCTAGTGAAACGTACACCCTCCTACCTTAAAGACACCGGTTCAACTATCAGACTCCTAGAGGAGGTCAATATACAGGAAGGATTCATTATGGCCACTGCTGACGTGGCATTCTTGTACACGTGTATAGCCCATGAGAAGGGTATAGATGCAGTCAAACATTTTCTCCATCGTGAACAGTCCCTTGCAACTTTTCAATGTGATTATATCATCGAATTGTTGGACTTCGCAACCAGACATAACTACTTCTGGTTTAACCAGAACTACTACCTGCAACAACGGGGAGTGGCAATGGGTGCCAAGTTCGCATCTAGCCTTGCGAACTTGTTTATGGCCAAGTGGGAGGAGGATGTCGTCTATGCCCACGGGACCACTTCGTTGATTCTGTGGGCTAGGTACATAGACGACATCCTCCTCCTGTGGAATGGCTCTTTTGAGACACTCGAACAATTTTTCGAGTGTCTGAATTCTAATGACAGGGGCATCTCCCTTTCATATGAGGCCAGCAGGACCAAGATACATTTCCTGGACTTGGAGATAGAAATAGTAGACAGAAAATTAAAATTTAACACCTACTTTAAGCCCACTGACCGCAATGGTTTTATTCCCACCACCAGTTGCCATCATAGATCCTGGTTAAGTGCTGTTCCTCGCAGCCAATTTCTCAGGCTCCGTAGGAACTGCACGGACACGGAATTATTTATCACACAAGCAGGTGTCCTTAAACAAAAATTTATAGACAAAGGGTATGACAACGCCAACCTGGATTTTGAGATCCAGAGAGCCATGAATATTGAAAGGAAAACTTTACTCGAGGTAAAGCCAAAAAAAGAACCGGATGAAAAGTTTAAATGGGCAATGATAACATCTTTCTCAACCCAGCACAAACAAATTAAAAGCATTGTAAAAAAACACTGGGATGTCTTGAGACATGATAACATTCTGGGCGGGTCATTGCCAGAAGAGGCCAAGATTATATTTAGGGGAGCACCATCTCTACAGGGTCAGATAGCCCCCAATGTTATAAATCCACCATCCCGGCCTTCTTTTTTCCATAACATGACAGGCTTTTACCCGTGTAGAAAATGTGTGGTATGTTTGCACAATAACCTGGAAGGACGTAAAGTCACAGAATTCACATCCACAGTCACGGGGAAAAGATATACAGTGAAATCTTTTTGCACGTGTAGTACCAAATACATAATATATCTTATCACATGCCCTTGTCGTAGACAATACATTGGTCGTACCACCAGAACGTTTACAACAAGGGTAGGGGAACACATTGCTCTAATCAAAGGCAGGGACTCTAAGCATACGGTACCCAGACATTACAAGCAATATCATAATAGTAACCCCACTGGTTCACAATTTGTCATTATAGACAAATACGTCCCGCCGTGGAGGGGGGGGGCCAAAATCAGAGGGGTCTCTCGCCTTGAAATGTTCTGGGCGTATGAACTACAGACCTTCAAGGCATGAACGTGGAAGTAGATGTTAATGCCTTTATAAACGAGTCTTGACAGATTTATCATGAGATAAGAAACATCAACTTCCGTTTAGGAGTACTAATACCTAGGGTGTATATTATGTCTGATACTTTTTACATGCATGTGCCTTTCCATCTGTTACACATTATTTTATTATTATTATGATTATATTTATTTTATTTTGACAATTGGGTAGTTATTATTAAAGTATTGTCGTTTTTGAAGTAATACAATATGAGCTATATGGGGACATAGAGTGAGTCAAGAGATGGAATAATTAATTGTCCATCTCTTCTCTCTCCTGCTGAGAATCCATCTTCTTCACATTTTTTTAATTTTTTTTTTTTTTTTTTTTTGTTTTCATGGACTCATCTATCATCTTTGAATGAAGTCCTGATCGTGATGCACACTCATTGCGTACACTTTGAAGGCCGGTCTGGGGATTACAACATCATTTCCGGCCCTTTTCCCCTCTCTGCAGGTCACTTCCTGGTGTGATCAAACGGAGACCGGAGGTGATGTACGCATGCGTCGTTTTTTGATGACGTCACCGCTCTGGACCACGCTGCGCGCATGCGCGAGCGAGGTCTCTATTAGACTATGGGGGATGTGATTGAGGTTGAGACGCACAGTTGCGGCCTCACCCTTCATTGATGTCACCGCGCTGAACTACGCTGCGCGCATGCGCGAGCGTGGTTTTTTATCGTAATATACGTTAGGAGGGGATGTCACTGATGTGGTGATGCAGAGTCACGGTCTCCCCCTCCATACACCCACTAAGAGGTCATAAGGGGTAGTAACAAGTGGAAGTGGGAGGTTCTGGACGCCAGGACTCTGCATCATGTCTCCTCCTGAAGCACATGACACCATTAGACCTATGGGAATGGAATCATTTGAAAGAGAGGCTTGGAAGGCACTCAGCATCATGTCTCCTCCTGAAGCACATGACACCATTAGACCTATGAGAATGGAATCATTTGAAAGAGAGGCTTGGAAGGCACTCAGCATCATGTCTCCTCCTGAAGCACATGACACCATTAGACCTATGGGAATGGACTCTGCATCATGTCTCCTCCTGAATCACATGACACCATTAGACCTATGGGAATGGAATCATTTGAAAGAGAGGTTTGAAAGGCATTCAGCATCATGTCTCCTCCTGAAGCACATGATACCATTAGACCTATGGGAATGGAATCATGTGAAAGAGAGGCCTGGAAGGCACTCAGCACCACGTCTTCTCTTGAAACACATGACACCATTAGACCTATGGGAATGGACTCTGCATCATGTCTCCTCCTGAAGCACATGACACCATTAGACCTATGGGAATGGAATCATTTGAAAGAGAGGTTTGGAAGGCATTCAGCATCATGTCTCCTCCTGAAGCACATGATACCATTAGACCTATGGGAATGGAATCATGTGAAAGAGAGGCTTGGAAGGCACTCAACACCACGTCTTCTCTTGAAACACATGACACCATTAGACCTATGGGAATTGAATTACATGAAAGAGAGGCTTGGATAGCACTCGGGTCCGCCATTTTGGATGACCCCGGAAGTGCCAATGCAAACAAGCCTGGGAGCTGGATTCTCATCAGAGGGGTCCTTGTCCCTATATAAAGGAGTCTGGCTGCAGTGGGTAAGTACCCCAGACAAAGTCTTGTATGACGAAATGCGTCGGGAGGACTCCACTGCCGCCATTTTACTTGCAAGCGCTTTTTATTCTGAAATGTAAGTGTTTGTCCTTTTAATAAATTTTTTTTATGGTTTACGGAATGACGCTATTAGCCCCTTCTTCATTACATGTGGGTAATGTCTGTTGGTGTCCGAGCTTCCATATGAAGAAGACCTCTTTGGGATAGCAACGTTACAACTTCACCATTCACCAGCCCTTGGTTTCCTACCTTCATTGCCAGTAAGCAATCCAAGCCTGTTTGACCCATATAGCGTATGCTAGGTGGGTCCCAACTTTCTGGTAAGCCTCCAGTCATCCTAGGTGGCGGTTTCGCACAAGTGTCTGTTAGCACATGTTGGATTACGTACAGAAATCTCTCACGAGTATATGTTTTGGAACTTATCACCAATGCAAAATTTATGTTCATCGTATCTGCATATTCAGTTTTGGACTTTATTGCCATTTTTACATCCTGTTATCACTTTTGGTGACCCTAAGGCTTTATAATATAAGTGTTCTATATGTATGAATGTTCACAAAGTATACAAAACATTATCTTTTCACAATTCATTTTGCTATTATATGTGGTATAGCAATATTTTCTTTCTCATTTTTTAGCGCTACACTTGGTTACATATGATTTATTACAAATTTTCTATTTGTTGTGTTAGCTGCTTACATCTATGACTTTTTTGGAGTAAGCGCATGGTTTATAGATTTTTTATGCTTATTATCGTATGGAATGGGAGCAGAGATACATTGGAAATTTTTTATGCCAACTTAACGAGAATGACAAAAACATTAAATTGACCTTGAACAGAAGTGACAAACAGATTAATTTTTTGGACCTTGATATCTCCTTGGAGGGAAACCGAATGATTACAAAAACACACTTTAAAAACATTGATCCCAACAGCTATTTATCAATGAACAGATGCCAATTTAAACCCTGACTATTTAACATTCCAAAAGGCCAATTGGTCAGGATCGGGAGAAACTGCACGATGGAAGAAGATTACATTTCCCAAGCAGCTTTTATAGGTAATAGATTCAAGAAAAAGGGATACTCTGAAGAATTCATCAATAAACAGATCAATGCCGTTAAGGCAATGGACAGAACAAAGATGTTACAAGGAACAAACCCGTGTCAACGAAATATTGATGCTCCGTCTATAGTTTTAGATTTTAACATCCAGCTTAAAGTAGTGGAGGAACTAATAAAGAAACACTGGCATATATTAAAAAGCGACAGACATTTAAAACAGATCCTACCAGAAACACCCAATGTGGTATATAACAGGGCACCCACATTGAGGGATATTATCGTGAAGAATGTGGTGGAGCCACCACCCCCAAGTGATTACACATTCTTTACAGGAAAGGGGTTTTATCCCTGTAAGCAATGCTTTGCATGCGGACACTCCAGGAAACCACAAATTAAAAGAAATTAATCCCAGTCCACTCAAACAGGTCAAAACTACTCCATAAAAGACTTTATTAGTTGCCATAGGGAGGGAGTAGTTTATGTTATACAGTGTAGCTGTAATTTACAGTATGTGGGTTGGACAAAAAGAGCATTAATGGTCAGAATGAGGGAACATGTCCAAAACATCCTGAATGGGTTCCCAAAACACAATGTTAGCAGACATTTTCTACAGGTACATAACAAGGACCCCACACAATTAATATTTTGGGGTATTGAGAAATATAAAAGACCATGGAGAGGAGCCCATAAAATAAGGTACATTAGTCAGAAGGAATCTGAGTGGATACACTCCCTCCACACTTTAGTACCAAAATGGATTAAATGTAGAATTTGATTTGAACTGTTTTTTAAGCAATTTTTAATAGGATTTTATATGATTTTACATATATCTCCTCAAAACATAATTTCCGGTTCATTCAATGTAATATTTCTGTGATATAGTAATCAGTTTTATAGAATAGTTTTCTTACCATTTTAATACATATTTTAGGAATACCGGAGAAAATTGCACTAATACAGCTACAGTCACATCAAGTTAGGAATACCAGTCATTTAGATTTTACATTAAGGACTATAATGTGAGCGCATAATCATGTTTAATACCACCACCCATATATCCTTACCCATGTTACTTATTGGGGATTTAACATTAATAAATTATATAACGGGGCGTGACCGGAAGCCGCTCTGGATGGCAGCCTGATCTCTCCGCTCTCTCTCTCAGCCCGGGAAAAAACGGCGTATAGGGGACACTACACAGTGCTCGTATGGGCAAGTCTAGGACCACCAGATCCACGGCAGCCAGGGGATCATCATTACCCCCTCCGGGAACCTCCTCAGACCTCCGGTCCTTCTTTCCGCCGACGGACATGCCACAGACCGGAACAGCCAAGATGGCGCCGGATACTCCTGCGGCCTACTCCCAGAGCTCCGCTCGGACATCTCCACCGCCCCGCTCACCACAGCGGAAACCTACAGACTCCGGATCAGCTCCGTTGGGCAGTATAACCGGACCCCCTAATCCGGGAGCGGTGAGTCTCCCCTCCAGATCCCCGCCTCGTGAGGCAACACAGCACGGCTCCCAGGGCACCATGACGGCCCCCCCTCCCCAGCAGTACACACAGTGCTCAGAAGCGTTTCCTTGCTTGCTGAGAACAGCATCAGATCCCTGTATGCATGGCACTGAACCGGACTCCCCAACCTCCTCAGTCTTCTCTATGGACTTTCCAGCTTTGCCGGTCCCTATGCACCCAGCTAACCGGATCCCTCCGGAACCTGCAGCAAGCACAGCATCCCACAGCCACGCAGAGCCTGATTCACCACCAAAGGCCCAAAAACTAGCACTCCCACAGGCACTCGGCCTGCCCAGAGACTGGACAATACCACAGGCCACTTATGCCCAAAAAGTGAGCCTACCCGACCCCCGCTTCAGAGGATGGATGCAACAGGGGCCACCCCACCTGCCCAGACCCCAACCTGGAGTGAACCCTAGGACTCCCCACCGAGAACAGCGCACCAAGCCTTAGGCCTCACCACCTCAGGCCCCCCATCTTTACCACCCCGCACACCTCCGGCGCAGTGGTCCCCACTACCAGAGCACCCCCAACCAGCACCCCCACAATGGCAAACATATTTGCAGGCGATCCCCACTAAAGAGGACTTTAGACAACTAATAGAAGATGTAAAGTCCACGTGTCGCTCGGAAATACAAGTACTCCAGTCAGGCCTTAAACACCTAGCTGACAGAGTGGAAATGGCTGAGGAAGAGATCCAAGAGACCAAGCTTGCAGTCCACAGAACCCAACTCCAGGGGGCAGACCACCACACCATGTTAAGAGATATGCAGCGACACATGGAAGACGTGGACAACAGGGGACGCAGGAACAACATACGAGTGAGAGGAATCCCAGAAGTTGAAGGCCCAGAAGACATTCAACATACTCTACAAGATGTGTTTAACAATCTCTTGGGTGAACCCGTCACTAAGTTCATAGAAATGGACAGAGCCCATCGAGCCTTGTGACCCAAGAATGCCACTACGCAACCAAGAGACATTATCTGCAGGATTAACTCCTACCCACGCAGAGTGACTTACAAAATGCTCAGGTACAGCTATATCCAGATCTCTCATGGATCACATTACAGAAACGAAGACTTCTTCAACCACTACTACGCATCTTACAAGAAGAAAATATCCCCTACCGCTGGGGGTTCCCCTTCAGCCTTACAGCTAAAAATCAAGGCAAATCTGCCATCCTACGTTATCCGGAGGACCTACAAGCCTTCTGCAATACAGTGGGAATATCCGTCCCCCATCTCCCAGAATGGGACCTGATCACCAATCCACCTGCGCCACCCGCAACCTGGCAGAAAGTTTCCTCATCCAACAGATCCCGAAACAAAGATGCGTCACGCAAGAGTACCAAGCACGGAAAAGGCTGACTTCAGATGTCGCAACAGCATCTTCAGGATGCTTACCGATGGCCTCTTTGACCACCAGATACCACTGGTGAACTTGCCCTGGACAGTATAGTTTACTTAGTCCCCCCCTTACTGCGCCCCAAGTTTACATCTCAGTTTACAATATGGGCACATCTCCGAGGAGATTTGAGAGAGTAGGAGGTATCAATTCTGCCCACCCCCCTCCTGGTTAGATGATAGCAGTTGTAGCTATTTTACAGTTCATGTATTGTATGACCGAATTAGGGCTCCCTTGCATCCACCCGACTGGTCCACCTGGACCACAGTTGGGGGGATCCTTGGAATCCCGTACCGACCTAGGCCTTTATGCCTCTCAAGGTCATTTGATAACAGAGCGAATTTATACTTGTTTGATTTGTACTAATCACATGTTTCTCTTTCTCCTTCTCTCTTCCTTTTCCCCCTCCTTTTTACTCGTCTTCCCCCCCTCGTCTATCCGCCATCACGTGACCCAACGGATAACCCGTGGAATCCACCTGGCTCTCCTCTCGAGGTATGTGCACGGCTAACACATTTTGATAAGGGGGGCTCATTTTCATTTGCTTCCAAACATTTCCCCCAAATATACCACTCTTCAGGTCCACATAAACAGGCAGGGGTCGCCATCCTCATTAAAAATGGATCTCCCTTTAAATGCACGGCACAATATAGCGACCCAAATGGCCACTTTGTCATCCTTCAAGGACAGTGGCAAAAACAGGCAATTACTCTCTGCACCCTCTATGCCCCCAACATTAAACAATATAACTTCCTGACTAAAGTATTTACTTGACTCTTTAAATCTGAACATGAGATATTAGTAGTGGGGGGCGATTTTAATCTCACTCACTCCACAACTGCGGATCGTCAGGTGGTGAGTCCCAGGACAATACCGGCTCGTGCCCTGAGGGACTCAAAGCTATTCCGCAGACTCTCTAGACGTTATGCTCTCTTCAATGCCTGGAGGGCTCTCCACCCTGGCGACCGGCAATACACGTTCTACTCAGCCCCCCACCAAATACATTCATGCATCGATTATTTCTTTGTAAATAATATCGCGCTTAGACATACAAAAGAGGCACGGATACTACCGATCTCATGGTCTGATCATGCACCTATATCACTTAAGTTGGAACTAGGTTCCACTACCTGTAGGCCATACAATTGGAAATTAAACACATTCCTTCTCCAGCACATCCCATCGAAAACAGAATTAATATCCACTTTAACCCACTATTTTGCAGAAAACAATACCCCTGACATATCTACATCCACACTATGGGAAGCCCACAAAGCCGTGATCCAAGGCAAATACATGGCACTATCCTCAGCTATGAAAAAAGATTCCCTGGCCACAAAACTTCAAACCAAAAAAGAACTTAGGGCTTTAGAAAACCAACTACAACGGTCCCCGACTCTAACCCTTCTTAAAAAAGTCGTAAAACTGCGAACAACCCTGAGCGACTTGGCAATGGGGCGGGTAGAAAAAGCCATCCTCAGACTAAGACAACTGTACTATGATAAAGGCAACAAAGCACACTCCTTACTAGCGAAAAAACTATGTGATAACTCCCACATATCCACGCCACACCAAATTAAGAATAAATCAGGATCCCTACTATCCCACCCCAAAGATATTGCTGATACCTTTGCAGACTACTATCAGGACCTCTACAATAATCCTAATATCCCCAGTAATCCCGTCCCCCCAGACCTTCTCCACCGAATGCAGCGTTACCTAGCGGAGAGTGGAGTCCCACAGCTCCAAACTTCTGATCTGGCAACTCTAAACATGCCGATCACTGAAGAGGAAATAGAACAGACTATAAAAACTCTCCCGTCACACAAGGCCCCCGGTCCAGACGGACTACCCTACGAATATTACAAGGCCGTCCTCCCCATCCTCTTACCACATATGTGCAAACTCTTTAATGCCTTCTTCCAAGACTCCCCCATTCCGTCAGACATGCAGCGCTCATTTATCACTCTGATCCCTAAACCAGAAAAAGACCCTACCCTATGTGCAACTATAGACCCATTGCCCTGCTGAACTCGGACCTAAAAATCTTTACTAAACTACTATCTATACGGTTGAACATGATCCTCCCATCCCTTATTCACAAGGACCAGGTGGGCTTTGTCCCCCTTAGGCAGGCAGGGGATAACACCAGAAAGGTGATTGACCTGGTGGATGTGGCGAACAGGGATAAAACGGCGGCTCTGCTGCTCAGCCTAGATGCCGAAAAGGCCTTTGACCGACTTGGGTAGCCCTTCCTGTTCGCCACATTACAACACGTGGGATTTCGGGGACCATTGCTGAGAGCCATAAAGCACCTCTATACAAATCCCTCTTCACAGGTCAGAACTCCCTTTGCCATTTCCCCAGCTTTCTCGATAACAAACGGCACACGCCAGGGATGCCCATTGTCACCCCTATTATTCGCACTATGTGTCGAACCCTTGGCGGCCTCTATTCGAGGTAATCAGGACATTCGGGGGGTCCCTGTCAGGGGTCGGGAGTTCAAGATCTCATTGTTCGCGGATAACGTGATCCTCACCCTGACCCAACCAAGAGTCTCCCTGCCAAATTTACATGCAGAATTGGACAAATATGGAGCCCTGTCGGGCTATAAAATTAATACCTCTAAGTCAGAGGCCCTCCCAATCAACATCTCGGATACGGAAACGACACACCTGAAGGCAAATTTCACATATCACTGGAAAACCACTTCCTTGAAATATCTAGGGGTACATATCACTACAAAATTCAACACTTTATATCAGGAAAACTTTCCCCCCATATACCGTTCCGTCAGAGCCCTGCTTACATCTTGGAAAAAACACCACAATTCTCCCGAAACTACTCTACCTTTTCCAAACACTACCCGTCCCTGTCCCCCCAGCCACCTGAGTAAACTGCAATCTGACCTTTTTAAATTCACCTGGAACTACAAAAGGCATAGGGTTCCTCAATCGGTAATGATGGCGGCGCGCTCAGATGGAGGTCTCACGTTCCCCAACCTCATTAAATATTACCAAGCCACCCAACTACGAGCTATAGCCTCCTGGTACACTCAAAGGTCCTATAATAGGTGGACAGAGATTGAAAAAATATGGTTAGCCCCAACCCATCCAAATAACCTGCTATGGAACGTGGGGGCGGAGGTCCCCCCTGAGCGCTTACTGGGAGCCATGTCCCATCTTCGCCAATTGTGGAACAAACTATCACACTTACATGAGTTGTCCTCAGAAAAATTGGTCCTAACGTCCTTTATCTGCAACCCCAAAATCCCAGACAGCCTCACTCGCCAGATGTCTCATCCATGGTCATCGCGGAACCTTTTCCACTACGGACACATAGTAGACCCTAGAACCCGCAGGCTACTGACCTATTCTGACCTCCAGACCAAATATGACCTTCCGCATCAAGCCTTCTATAGCTACCTGCAAATACGCCATTATGCCCTGTCCATAGCGTCTGACCTACAGTTCTCCCCTCCAACGCCTTTTGAAAACCTAATTATGGGGGGCACGGCCCAGAAGGGCCTAATCTCTGATATTTACAAAATAATAAATGCCCACCCATTAGAAACTAAAGGTAAACATGCTTACATGATCAAGTGGGAAAAAGCCCTCGAGGAGGAACTTCCCATGGAGCAGTGGCAGACGATATGGACCCAGGCGGCAAAAAGTTCCCTTTGTACCCTATACAAAGAAAACACTTACAAAATCCTCCTATACTGGTATATGACCCCTGACACCCTCCACGCCATATACCCCTCCAGCTCCGACCGCTGCTGGCGCTGTCAGAGAGAAAGAGGAACACTCCTCCGTATATATTGGAGCTGTCCATTGATTACTCCTTACTGGGCTGCGGTCCACCAATTGCTGACCGGTCTTTTGGAAGTACAGATCCCCATGATTCCCAAGTCCTTTCTTCTAGGAGTCCTACAACTAAAAATCCCTAAGCCATACAAAAAATTAATGCGTCATATTCTCACAGCGGCACGCTGTCTCATTGCCCTACACTGGAAGAAAACTCCCCCCCCCACTCCTGAAGCCCTATACGCCAGGATTAAAGATGTGGAGTTGATGGAGAAGATGACGGCCAGAATACAGGATAGGCTGGAAGCGCATAATAAAGTATGGGAGCTGTGGCATCTTCGTGAGGACCCACCTTGAACAAGTAAACAAGTTACTATAACAACCACCTCCCCCCTCCTTCTTTTCCTTTACTCTCTTCTCCCCCCTCTTTCTTTCTCTTTGCATTGAATGTTTAAATGACCTGTACGGTTTTGAACAGTGATATGGGAGGGATGAGGGGAAGTATTAAATACATGTCTTTTGTTGCATGCTCCCCCTCCCCCCCTTTTTCCTCCCCTTTTTTATCTTTGTTATTCACTGCATATTATGTACTCTTGTAATACAAATATTACAATAAAACGTTATTTGAAAATAAATTATATAACACACATTCTTTTTAATATATATAATGATTTTTAATATTAATTTTTAATCTTCATTTCATAATTAACTGACCGGATCATGGACAAATGCAGTAATGCATATGGTTCATTTATCCACCCAAAATATGGCCGCCACGACTTACACAATACAGGATTTTATCTGTCTATGGACTAATCAAAATGGCAGTGCCCATGTTGGAGACAATACTCCAACAAAATGGCTGATAATACACTTCCTGTCTCTGTACATAAATTGATTTGGCTTAGAACCAATCTGGGCACCCTGATGAAGACACATGGTGTGTCGTAATGCATAGGAAGTGATCGGACGCCGCGAGAACCAGAAGTGTTGTAAGAGGTGACTTTAACGCCGTTGTTATTACAGATCTGCAGTTTTTTCATTATATAACTGTAAGCACCCATTTGGCCCCCCTTTTTAATTAATAAACTTGCTTGTTCATACGTTACTATGCTATGGGAGATTCTTTTTCATCCCCTACATATATCGGCTATGAGTGAACACCCATGCTGATAAACTGGGAGCCAGCACTTGGAACGCAGGACCAGGAGAGGCACTATTAACTTTCATTGAACCTTGGGAGGTCCCCCAGTCGCATTGACCTTAAAGCCATATACCATCTGTATGGAGGGTTGAGTCCTGCTGTCTGTCTCAGTGGAGACCAATTTCCTAATGGGGGGCACCAGCTAGAAAGGAGGAGCACTAGCGGGGGACCCAAGAAGAGGAGGTTTAGGGCAGTTCTGTGCAATTTAATTGCACAAAGCAGGTAAGTAAAGACATGCTTGTTATTAACAAAAAAGCCTTTACAACCACTTTAACTTAAATTCTAACTATTAGGATAACCAGCCATGCTTGCTACCCACAATTCCTACTTTCATTGATATTACAAAAGACTAACCAGCTGCTTGCATATTACAAAAGATTTACAAGACTATTCATGTTACAAAATTCTACAAGGGTCTGCTTGTATATTAATGCACATCATTGTTATTCCACTGACAAGATATAGCATTCCTGCTACTACAAGCTGACAGGAGTAGTGACAACAACATCACTACTTCTGTCAGATTAGCACAGGAAGTGACAAGCCAAATCTGTAGAGCAGAAGAAAGCTGGGAGGAGGAGCGGGTTGTGCTCTCTCTCTCTCTCTCTTTCTCTCTCTCTCTCTCTCCACTCTATCTTCCCCTCCTGTCACTCCAGTACTCTGGATCAGAACTCTAAGACCTGGACTGTCCTGGGTTGGCTTACCCGTCCCACATCTCCTCCCAGAAAAGAACATGGGTAAAAGCTGTAAAGTCCAAATCTCATAGTCAGTCCTCTCCCAAAGCTCAGCATCTCTTCCCACCAGCTGCCTGGCAAAAGTGTTAAAATTCAGCTTGGCCTCCTCCCCATCCTCTTCAAATCTGACATGTCAAGATGAGGAGGAGCCTAAGAGGATGGACATCCCACAGCCATCTGCTACACTGCTGCACTGCCCCTGAGGTCTGTGTGTGTGAGAGGGCGGTAAGAACTGCCCTGGGGTCATGGGGAAACAGAGTAAGAAATATTTGTGCTGGGGATGAGAGTATTTGTGCTTGGAAGGGGGGAAAAAGAAGATTAATACTGGGAGGTTTGAGATAGAGAGTATATGCTAGGAGGTGGGATAGGGAAGGGGGATTTGTGCTAGGAGAAGGGATTGGGGGATGTACTGGGAGAGGAGGTAAGTATAACATGTTTGTTTTTTTGTTTTGTTTTTTAAAACCGAACCTTTAGTCACCCTTTAATATGAACTGGGTTTTTTAGGAAGCAACACCTTAACATGTATGTAAACCCTTACAATGAATTGTTATTTGCTATGTTTTGGTTTGTGAAGTATATCATTGAAAGATTTTTGTTATGTTTGTCTACTATATTAGAAAAAAAAATGTTTTGCTCATGTTAGAAATTCAGAGCTGTCCTATGCTTAGCGTGAACTTCTGTGTTATCTCAAAGAGTTTGAAGGATAAGTTCATTTTTGTTAAAAAAATAATAAATGCACATTTTTTTGGCATGTAAAAAATATGCATTTATTTATTTTTTCTTAGGATTCTGCAGAGCATTGCACCTGTGATCAGCAGATTGAGGGTGCAATGTCAGGATCCTGCGGACTCTCAGTACAGCTACAACAATGAAGAGTAGGGATGGGCTGAACGACCACCTGTTTGGTTCGCATCCAGAACATGCGAACAGGCAACAAATTTGTGCAAACACCATTAAAGACTATGGCACATGAACATGAAAAATCAAAAGTACTAATTTTAAAGGTTAATATACAAGTTATTGTCATAAAAAGTGTTTAGGGACCTGGGTCCTGCCCCAGGGGACATGTATCAATGCAAAAAAAAGTTTTAAAAATGGCCGTTTTTTCTGGAGCAGTGATTTTAATAATGCTTAAATAGAAACAATAAAAGTGAAATATTCCTTTAAATTTCATACCTGGGGGTTGTCTATAGTATGCCTGTAAAGTAGCGCATGTTTCCCGTGTTTATAACAGTCCGAGAGCAAAATGACATTTCTAAAGGAAAAAAAAAGTCATTTAAAAGTGCTAGTGCTAGTCCCGACAATACACATAAAAGTCATTGAAAGTCATTGAAATATAATTTTAAAAAAATGTGTGGGGGTCCCCCAAAATTCCATTACAAGGCCCTTCAGGTCTGATATGGATATTAAGGGGAACTCTGCACCAAATTTAAAAAACAAATGGCGTGGGGTTCCCCCCTAAAATCAGGTCTGGTATGGATTTTAAGGGGAACTCCGTGCCACAATTAAAAAAAATGGCGTGGGGTTCCCCCAAAAATCCACACAAGACCCTTATCCGAGCACGCAAACTGGCAGGCCACAGGAAAAGAGGGGGGATGAGAGAGCACCCCCCCGAACCGTGCCAGGCCACATGCCCTCAACATGGGGAGGATGTCCCCATGTTGATGGGGACAAGGGCCTCATCCCCACAACCTTTGCCTGATGGTTGTGGGGGTATGCGGGTGGGGGCTTATTGGAATCTGGAAGCCCCCTTTAACAAAGGGGACACCCAGATCCCAGCCCCCCTATGTGAATTGGTAAGGGGTACATTGTAGCCCTACCATCTCACAAAAAGAAAGTGTCAAAATGTTAAAAAAACCACAGGAGATGGCTTGGGACAGTCCTTTATTAAAAATAAAAAATAAAAATAAAAAAGAGATTGCAGCGATGTAATCCAATAAATCCATGCTCCTACTCCAGCGATGTAATCCAATTCTCGATCTCCAGCGATAGATGATCTCCAGCGACTCCAGCGAGGAACACGCACAGGATCCTGCCCCCACTGGAGGCACCTAGCTTGACAGTTCTTATGTAGCTGGGGGTGGGGCCACCTGTCATGTGACCCCACCCCCTCTGACAAAGGGAAACGCCTGGGTTTCCCAGTGATGTGTACGGGTGACTCCGCCCCCTCTGATGCAACGAAGGATTCCCGTTGCATCAGAGGGGGCGGAGTCACCCGTACACCCATTTTATTTTTAATAAAGGACTTGTTCCAAGCCGTCTCCTGTGGTTTTTTAACACTTTGACACTTTCTTTTTGTGAAATGGTAGGGGTACAATGTACCCCTTACCAATTCACATGGGGGGGCGGGATCTGGGTGTCCCCTTTGTTCATGTTCGACTCAAACAGATAGCCCATCCCTAATGAAGCGCAGGAATAATCAATGAACTATAAGCCATCTGCCGCAGTTGAATATGGTACTTGTAGTTCATTCATTCACAGATTGCAGTGAATAAATGATGGGGGTGTTTGGGCAGAGTGTGCACAGCCATTCTGTTTTTGAATAGGGACAGCTGGTGTGGGGAGAAAACTCCCTGCCAGCTGTCACTGGTGGGGGCAGACAGGGCTGAGCTGGGGTAATGCATTAGTTATATGTTACACGTTGAATGGGTGTAATACTGGATACACACAGGAATGTTTTTTTTGTTCAACTCAGTAGGTTGAATGAAAAAAACATACAGATCATCATACTAACACATCCTATTTTAGTGCCGTGTTCTCCCCACTGAGCTATTGTTTTCAGACAGGGGTAGTGCCCCCCCTACTCCAGAACACAGTCATCAGCGTTCACAGTCATTGGCTGCAAGTGCTGATTGGATGCTTGTTTTTGAGCTTGGTTATTCAACAGAAGCCGGTCACGAGACCAGCTTCTAACGGGCAAGGAGCTGTACACACAGACCGAAAGTCACAATTTTCAGACAATTTTCAGCCTGTGTGTCCCAGTATATAGAAATGCTACGTGTTATGAAAAAATGAATGTACCTTCATCTTACTATTTAGAAATTTGGACAGTTGTGGAGGCAACATGGATTCTCGTTATACGATATAAACTTACAACAGTGAGTTTACAAGAATATATAAATTTATTATGCACAAACACACACATAATAAAAAGCCTTCAATAGCAGATAAATTGCATTGGATGCTCTAATCATGGAGTATACACTTGTCTGACACAAATTGGAAGAACTTAGATATATATAATATAATGATGATCCCGCGCTGTTACAAGCAGAGATTTGTTCTTCCAGTTGTACACTCTACATGTTTCGGGGTTACCCCCTTCTTCAGGAGTATATTAGGTCAGAAATGATCTACAATAAAGCATATAAATCAAATGTATAATATTAGAATCAAAAACGCATAACTAGTGACCAACCTTCAAGGTATACTGTCATGCATCTTAAATCAGTACATCTCTCAATATTAAGGATTAAGCCCATACGAAAAGGTTGATTTTGGAGCAAAAAAGAAAACTCACCCACATAGCCGGCACCAGAATTTTAGGCATCACAAGGCCAAAAAATTGGCAATCTCAAAGGGCGAGTGTGTGATTCCCCATCTTCTTGTCTTCTGTGTTAGATCCACTAGATGGCACACACAGATATTAGACTGGAGGGGCCCGACATATTTGTTTTTGTGTTTCACAGTTACAAATCATCGTGCAGTACTGTGCATGTCCACATGCACAGTCTGGAGTTGTATCCATTGATGTCACCTTGCGGCACCTTGGTGCACGCTAATGACATCTCAACGGATAGGAATCAGGTGTATCGTGCAACAGTGTACCCAAACAAAATTGATGTCCTTTTTTCCCACAAATAGAGCTTTCTTTTGGTGGTATTTGTTCACCTCTGCTGTTTTTATATAAACAAAAGAAAAGTGACAATTTTGAAAAAAAACACAATATCTTTTACTTTTTGCTATAATAAATATCCCACATTTTTTTTCAAAAAAACTATTTTTTTCCTCAGTTTGGGCCGATATGTATTCTTTGACATATTTTTGGTAAAAAAAATCGTAATAAGCGTATATTGATTGGTTTGCACAAAAGTTATAGTGTCTACAAAACAGGGGATAGATTTATGGCATCTTTATTATTATTATTTTTTTTACTAGTAATGGCGGCGATATGCAATTTTTATTGGGACTGCGATATTGCGGCGGACAAATTGGACACTCTTGACACATTTTTGGGACCATTGACAATTATACTGTGATCAGTGCTATAAAAAGGCACTGATTACTGTATAAATGTCACTGGTAGGGGGGCGATCAAGGGGTTACCTCACTGTGTTCTAAATGTAGGGGGGATGAGACTGTCTAGGAGGAGAGAGAGATCGGTGTTCATACTTTTTTACACACGATCTGTCTCTACTCCCCTAAAAGAACCAGGATTTGTGTGCGTGCGTGCCCCTAGTGGCCAAAAGGAAAAGCGACGTAAGGTAACGTCAATTTGCCCAGCCGAGGCAACCTGCCGCAGTAAAACTGTGGCGGCTGGTCCGGAAGTGGTTAAAGTGACAAAACATGGTGGAATGTATAGGTATTGCACAGATGTATTGTATATGTGTTTTCTTTTTCATTTGAGTTTTATTAAAGGTACTATGAAAACTTACAGTGGTAATAGGACATAAGTTTCAAAACGCATCAACAGATGCATAATGCAAACACTTTAGAATACAAATGAAGATGCTGCACAATACTACGCAAATGTGCAGCAAGGTCTGCAGTAGAAAGTCGCACAGGAAATAGGGAAGCAAGTATAGGTTAAGCTATGTAGAGAGAAAGGTCGCCATTTGCCCTTGCTGAGAGTAAGACACCTAGGGTGTAACCCTTCCTTTTCCTGATGGTGAGGGAAAATATTAAGATTTTAAGCTAGTGGGGTAATTCTGGTATCTTTAAGAATTCTGACCATATTAAGAATGTGTTTTTTTTTGCCCAGACATGTACTTCAAAACACTTTAAAAAAGCAAATACAATATTTACCACTTCTTACAGTGCATCCAGAAAGTATTTACAGCACTTCACTTTTTCCACATTTTTTGTTATTTTACAGCCTTATTCCAAAACGAATTAAATTCATTATTTTCCCCAACATTTTACCCCATAATGTAAAAGAAGTTTGTTTGAAATCTTTGCAAATGTACTAAAAATAAAAAAAAACAAAAATCACATGTACACAAGTATTCACATCCTTTGCCATGGCAATCAAAATTGAGCTCAGGTGCATCTTGTGTAAGGATAAGCTGAACACCCCCTGGTTCGGTTCGCACCAGAACTTGCGAACAGGCAAAAAATTTGGAAGCAAAATATATATGAGCAACCCTGCGAGCCACTTATGGAAAGTTACCTACAAACTGGTGAGTGATTAATCTTAAGTGGAGACCAGCTGCAAACACTCAGTCACGTTTCATAATCGTGCAAAAGGTAAAAATTAAAACATTAGTGTCTGCGCTAGAAAGAGAAATCCCATCAAAAAATGCGGCAATAATAAACATAAAAAACATAAATACTAAATAAATAGCCCACTGGAGTGAAATTACCCCTAAATGATGGAATATAAAAGTGCACAGTGCTAGAAAAATACACAATGAGAGTGATAAGTACAAAACCTATCACATATATCAAAAAAAAAACCCAAAGAAATATACGGGGATGTGACCCCTAGTGACTCAAATTAAAGTCCAAAGCAGTGTATATCCAAAGATATGAAGGTGCTCAGAAAAACCATAGTCCAAAGTAATAGTGGAGTTCACATATCCTTCCTTCAAAATGTGCATCACCAAGGAAACATGCTGTAGTGTCTTCCAGCCACCCCCACAGGTGTATATGCTCACCTTCTTGTGTGTGACACAGCGTTTAAACTATGCCAAACAAAGCCTTGGAGCCACTCCTGTGCTCATTTGGAATCAGCTGTGTAGACCTCCAAGTTTCTCAAACGAAGGTAATATATGCAAAAGAAAAAACTCCATAGCGCAATATTGCAAAAGTAATAAAAGGCTTTTAATAAAGTAATTCTCTCCCCTTGATGGGGTACTCACATGCTGTGGGTGCGTAAGTGCACCATCCTAAACAGACAATGAACGGTCAATCTCGCGGTGTGGCGTGTGTTGCGGTGTGTATACCAAAAACTCTCCTTCTCTCTCTCTGCTGACAGCTCCGTCCAGGCCCCTCCCCTACGCGTGTTCGGCACCGGGACCACGTGCCTTCTTCAGGGTGAAAGGATTCCCCCTGAAGAAGGCACGTGGTCCCGGTGCCGAACACGCGTAGGGGAGGGGCCTGGACGGAGCTGTCAGCAGAGAGAGAGAAGGAGAGTTTTTGGTATACACACCGCAACACACGCCACACCGCGAGATTGACCGTTCATTGTCTGTTTAGGATGGTGCACTTACGCACCCACAGCATGTGAGTACCCCATCAAGGGGAGAGAATTACTTTATTAAAAGCCTTTTATTACTTTTGCAATATTGCGCTATGGAGTTTTTTCTTTTGCATATATTACCTTCGTTTGAGAAACTTGGAGGTCTACACAGCTGATTCCAAATGAGCACAGGAGTGGCTCCAAGGCTTTGTTTGGCATAGTTTAAACGCTGTGTCACACACAAGAAAGTGAGCATATACACCTGTGGGGGTGGCTGGAAGACACTACAGCATGTTTCCTTGGTGATGCACATTTTGAAGGAAGGATATGTGAACTCCACTATTACTTTGGACTATGGTTTTTCTGAGCACCTTCATATCTTTGGATATACACTGCTTTGGACTTTAATTTGAGTCACTAGGGGTCACATCCCCGTATATTTCTTTGGTTTTTTTTTTGATATATGTGATAGGTTTTGTACTTATCACTCTCATTGTGTATTTTTCTAGCACTGTGCACTTTTATATTCCATCATTTAGGGGTAATTTCACTCCAGTGGGCTATTTATTTAGTATTTATGTTTTTTATGTTTATTATTGCCGCATTTTTTGATGGGATTTCTCTTTCTAGCGCAGACACTAATGTTTTAATTAAAAAATTTGGAAGAACACTGTTAAAGTCTATGGGACACGAACATGAAAAATCAAAACTGCTCATTTTAAAGGCTTATATGCAAGCTATTGTTATAAAAAGTGTTTGGGGTCCCGGGTCCTGCCCCAGGGGACATGTATCAATGCAAAAAAAAAAAATTTTAAAAACAGCCATTTTTCAGGGAGCAGTGATTTTAATAATGAAACAATAAAAATGAAATATTACTTTAAATATCATGCCTGGGGGGTGTCTATAGTATGTCTGTAAAGTAGCACAGTTTTCCCATTTTTAGAACAGTAGAACAGCAAAATGACATCTCTGAAGAAAAAATTGTCATTCAAAACTGATCGCGGCTGTAATGAATTGTCGGGTCTCGGCAATGTAGATAAAACTCATTGAAAAAATGGCATGGGTCCCCCCCAGTCCAATACCAGGCCCTTTGGGTCTGATATGAATACAAAGGGGAACCCTGAACCAAAATTTAAAAAATAATTGCTTGGGGTCCCCCCAAAATCCATACCAGGCCCTTCAGGTCTAGTATAGATATTAAGGGGAACCCTGCACCAAATTTTAAAAAATGGCATAGGGGTCCCCCCAAAATCCATACCAGACCCCTTAGGTCTGGTATGTATTTTAAGGGGAACCCTGTGCCAAAATAAAAATGGCGTAGGGATCCCCACCAAAATCCATACCAGACTCTTATCTGATCATGCTACCTGGCAGGCCGCAGGAAAAGAGGGGGGGGACGAGAGAGCATACGCAGATGACATCTTGCTATTCCTCAGAGACCCCGTCACCAACCTACTAAAAGACTTTTCCCTCTTCTTTTTTTTTTGTTTAAATACTGTTTATTGGAAAAGAAATAACAGTACAAAGGTATTAAATTGGCAATCACCAAAAAAGATCACAACAATGTTGATAACATTAGAAGCGAGGTATACTTGTACCTGAAGCAGAGTCGGGCTCAAAATAAATGTGTAAAAACACCTATAAACTCTAGGGCATCATCAAACACTCTATCTCCCAGAGGATGGCTGCCGGAGGTCAGGATAGGGAAGCTAAAGCTCGCAGGTACCAGGACTCCTCTAGGGTAGGCCACGCACCCCGAATGGGAACCTGCTGTGCGCGGACCAACCGAGTGGAGCACTGGGGGTTCAAAAAGACCTTCCCTGGTCCCATCCTGAACTCACGGACCACCCATCGTAACGATTAGTAACATTATGAGCCCAACAATAATGTAAGAAATAATATCACTTATACTGGGGACTATCCCCAAAAATTGGAGGTGGTACATGCTGAACCACTATGTTGTGGATGTTTTCATTCCGAGAGTGTACAGCATTAACAAGCAATTAACGGAAGAGAAAGAAAGGAAGGAGAGTTCTGCAAGGTCCGTTACTCTTAACCTGTGCAAATAACACTCAGTGGGGTTTAGAAAGAAGACAGTAGGAGGAAAGGGAGAGAATGAGGAAGGACAGAGGGACATAAGCGAGGGAAGAGAGGAAGAGGTAGGGAAGTGTTAGGAGCAAGAATGCTCATGGAGAAAGAGGAGGGCCCGGAGCCGCCTAGTGCCTGGGGGCTACCTCGACATTATTTACAATCAGGTAAGAAGTGATATACCCAAGAACCGAGCCTAGGGTTCCCAAATGAGTCTGAATTTATCAGAGGTGTCTAAAATTCTGCTTGAGACCTTCTCCTGCGTCATAATCCAGGAAATTTTCTGTTTGGCCTGGCAAAGGGATACCGAAGGTTTTTTCCAGGCGTGAGCTAGCGAGACCGAGAGACCGAGACAATTTAGGTACTTTCGGGATGTTGTCATTTAGGAGAGCTATAGTGGGGCGTTGTTTGACTGCAAAGCCTGTGGATTTGCGGATGAGAGAAAAAATTCCATTCCAAAACCCTCTAATTTTGGTACATTCCAAAATTCCCAAAAAGTTTGAAGTAGGGAGCCTATATGGTCACAACCTCTGAAACAGAGGGGCGACGATTGTGGATAAAATTTAGTAATACGAGTGGGTACCAGATACCACCTGGTCATAACTTTAAGATCCGCCTCCACTAGAGAGGAACTAAGCATGCCCTTAAAGGATCGGGAGAAACAAGTATGCCAAGTATCCATGTCCCAATCCAGTAGCAGATCCCGCTCCCACTGCATCATATAATTCGCTTTCTCCCGGGGCTCCGTTAGTGCAGAGTAGATTAGGGAAATTCCTCCCCTTACACCCATGGCTGAGGAGCACCAGAATTCGTAGGGAGTAACCGAGAGCGGGGTTGCCGAGCTTTTCCAGACCCCACGCAAAAAGTGTGATAATTGGTAATAGCGGAAAGTCTCTGATGCAGGCATCTCCAGTTTAGAAATGCAGTACTTAAGTGAAATAGGACCAGAGTTAATGAAGAATTGCCCTATTCTGTAAAGGCCCTTGTCGAGCCACCACCTAAAGGCCTCGATGTTCATACCCGGCGGGAATTGTGGATTGTGGAAAATGTGTGCCAGGGGTAGCCTAGGGGAGGTCAGGTAATGTCTTTTATATAGTGTATCACACAGGGCCATTGAGTGAGACAAAGAGGGGGAAAGAATCGGAGGTCTGTCCTTTTGTGGTCTCCAAACCAGGAAGTCTAGAGTATGGTTGGGAGTGGCCTGGTGTTCTATATCCACCCAATCAGGCCTAGGGCCTTTAGAGTAAATAGCTGAAAATTGGCAAAGTTGTGCGGCTTGATAATACCACCATAAATTAGGGAGTCCTAGGCCCCCTTTTTTCTTTGGCCGGTATAGCACCTTTTTGGAGAAGCGATGTCCCTTCCCCCCCAGATAAATCTTGTGATTGAAGCTTGTAGTTTGTCCAGTGTGTGTTTTCGGATGGGAATAGGGAGGGAGCGAAAGAGATATAGGATCCTAGGGAGTAATGTCATTTTGACCGAATTTATTCTACCTAACCAGGACATTTTATACCGGGCCCAATATGAGAGATCATCTGAGAGTTTCTTGAGCATTGGGGGGTAATTGTGGTGGTAGAGACGTTCTATTTTCGCTGATAAGAAGATACCTAAGTAGGGTAGGGAGGAATCGCACCAGTAGAAGGGAAAGTGGGTCTTGAGCCTCTCCACCAGGTCTTGGGGGGTAGAAATATTCAGAGCCATTGATTTGGTCATGTTGACCTGAAGTCCCGAAATGCAGCCAAACGAGTTAAGTAGTTGTAGAATGTTGGGGGTGAGGATGAGGGGGTGGTGACAAACAGGAGGACGTCATCGGCAAAGAGGGCGCATTTATGAGTCTTTTGGCCACATTGCACTCCATGAATGTCAGGGTTTTGTCTTATGGCCACAGCCAAAGTTTCTATCGCTATCGCGAATAGGATCGGCGAAAGAGGGCATCCTTGTCTAGTCCCCTGCAAAATAGAGAATTCTTCAGAAAGATGGCCTTGTATTTTAATGTGTGCTTTAGGGGAGGAATAAAGGGACGATATGGTGGTAATGAAGTCCGGGCCAAAGCCCCATTTCCGTAGAACAGTAAAAAGGTATGGCCAAGTGACCGTGTCAAAGGCCTTTTGGAGGTCTATTGAAAGGACATATCCTGGTTGAGAAGGCCCCCCATCCCATGACGATTGCATGAGGAAAATTAAGTCTACCGCTCTCCTGATCTGGTCCGGCCCCTGTCTTCCGGGGATAAACCCCACCTAGTCTTTGTGGATATAGTTAGCAATAAAGGAGGCCAGTCTGTTTGCTAGAATTTTCGTCATAATCTTTAAATCATTATTAATCAGCGAGATTGGCCTATAGTTGCAAACATCACTGGGGTCCTTGCCCTGTTTGGGGATTACTGATATGTATGCCAAGTTGGCTGTCGGTTCCAGGGGGGATCCTGTGCAAAGAGAATTAAAGAGACGGGCCAGATAAGGAGAGAGGGCATCTGAAAAAGCTTTATAATAATGTGCGGAAAAGCCGTCAGGGCCTGGGGCTGAATCTGTTTTGAGGTTCTTTATGACTTTGTGAATTTCCTCCACCCTGAAGGGAAATTCCATAATGGACCTATGAGAGTCCGAAAGCGTAGGAATATCGAGGCTATTCAGGAAGGAATCAATGGAGTCTGAGTCGTTAGGGTTAGGGGCTGAGTATAGCTTGGAATAAAAAGCCTGGAAGGTTTCCAAGATCTTTTGGGGGTTTTGGGTGAGAGTTCCCGACAGGGATCTGATCTTGGGCAGTGAGAAGGTTTTTATTTTGGGAGAGAGTTTAGCGGCCAACTGTGGACCAATTTTATTTGCTTGAATATAGAATCTGCCGCTTAGCCAAGTCAGATGTTTATCTGCATTGGATGTAAGGGCCAGGTTGAGTGCTACTCGGGAAGCTTCCAACTTGGTCAGGGTTGCGGGAGATGGGTCAGCTTTATGGGACTTACTAAGGGAATGGAATTCCCTTCCCAGTTGCAAAATATCCACTTTCCTTTCCTTTTTGAGTTGAGATGCCATTTGGATCAATTTCCCTCTCAGGACGGCTTTGTGTGCTCCCCAGAGGACACTTGGAGAAATATCTCCTGTGTCATTGAGACGGAAAAATTCTCTAATTTCCTTTTCTAAAATTATGCAGTGGACAGGGTTGGATAGTAGTGATTTACTTAGGTGCCACTGTGGAGGCCCAGAGGGCGAGAGGGAGCAGGAAATTTTAAGTGTCACTAAGGAGTGGTCTGACCAGGGGACTTCCTGTATGGAGGCATGGGATGCTGTGGGGATATCCGAATTTGGAAGGAATATATGGTCAATTCTGGCATAGGTATTATGAGGTGCCGAGAAATGGGTATAGTCTTTTGCCGTGGGGTTTAGTTCCCTCCACATGTCTATCAAGCCCATGTCATGTAGAAGGTGGGCAATTCTGAGGCTTTGAGTGGGCGGATTCTTTAGACGAGATCTCCCATGAGAGGACTTGTCCAGCAGTTGATCAAAGGTAATGTTAGAGTCACCACCCATGATCACCCTGCCTTCAAGGTGAGGGGATAGGATCGACAGCATAGAGGTAAAGAAATGTGCCTGTCTTTGATTAGGTGCGTAATAGGAGATAATAGAGTACAGAACCCCCCTATACTTCCTTTTATGAGAATGTACCTGCCCTCCGTATCCTTGATCATGTGTGTAAGAGAGAAGGGAGTACCTTTAGATAGGAGAATGGCGACACCCCTTTTTTTGGTATCAGCATTCGCCAGGAAAAAAGTCGGGAATGTGCGGTGTAGAAAGGTGGGGGTATAACTGGCTGGGAAATGGGTTTCCTGGAGTAGAACAATATCGAGGCCTCTAGAGTGGTAGCTCTGAAAAGCCTTGCGGCGCTTAGAGGGGAAATTGAGTCCCTGGACATTATGCAAAGCTATTTTTATTGAATGTATCTGGGTGTTCGGGACAGCCATGGGTGCAAGGAGTATGGAGCGATATGAAGCAAAGGGAGCTTACCTGCACCACCAGGGAGTGGAAGTCGGTTCAAAGAGGAATGGATTCACAATACTTCCTGAGTGCTGGGTTGATAGGCATGCTCCGCGAGGATTCCTGGAGAGAGTGGTACAGAGAGGGAGGGGAATGAGGAAGAGACAAAGGAAAGGAGGAGAAAAGAGGAGAATAATAAGAATGTAGATCAGGAAGATTAATCAGGTATAATAATACCGCAATCATTAAGTGCAAAACCAACAATTAATGCAATCAAAACTAGAAAAACAATATATAAAAGAAATAACCAAAACTCGGACTAGTACTACTAGTCCTAGTCCGGATTCCCCTTTGCGGGGGAGCCCGGAGAAAAAAAAGGAGAGGGCAACCTCAAAATGGGTTGTCTACCCGATGTCACCAGAGGGGCACTGTGTCCCCTCGAGTCACAACAGAGAGGGTGGTATGCAAGGCCGCTCTGGCCGTCTGGATCCCCCTATGGTGAAATGAGAAAATGTGAGATCGGTCTCAAGGAAGAAGTGTTAACTAATTTGTAAGTGTAGGAGAACAATAGGCATAAAATAGGTAACCGAGACCAATAATGCAAAAAAAAAGGAGATTCACTGCGGGGGGGGAGGCAATAATAAAAAAATATATATATATATAAAAAGGGTAGCAGTTGTATTATAAAATATGCCATGCCGCAAGGTATATATCCCCATCGAGTATACGGTATAGCCCGGAAAGGAATCCCCGACAGCCATTAATAGGGCTAGAGGGGCCTAACTGTGGGCAAGGGCCGACCTGGAGAGATTGTGAGAAGGTAGTTCAATGTAGGGATACCCCTACTCAAAAGGGAAAATATGGTCCCCAGTCCAACAGGGCAGTTGGAAGAAGCAATTCCATTCCAGACGTGAGGAGAAGCATTCATCTTGTAGAGCGAGAGTCACGTAGTCGCTTTGGTAGCTGCTTGTTCCACAGCAGAGTAAGGGGGCTACCCAGGGGGGCCGTTTGGAAGAACCCGGGGTAAGTGTCTTGTGCAGAGGAGCCAGGGTCTGTGAGATCAGGCCTAGTTGCAGGAGCAAGCGCTCTCCATCCTGAAAGTTGGAGAAGTGCTAGGGAGTATCCTTGAAGTGAAATTGAAGGTGGAAAGGGAATGATCAGCGGTATTTGATGGAGTTTTGGGAGAGTATTACCAACAGTGGCGCTCTTCGTTTTTGAACCGTGGCTGGCGAGATGTCCCCAAAGATTTGAATCTTATGCCCTTGAAAGGACAAGTTGTCCATGTTGCAGGTTCTTCTCATGACCTCCTCCTTAACGCCATAATAATGGGGCTTGACCAGATATCCCTCGGGAGGCCATCTTGGCGGGGAAGCTGGAGGGCTCTGTGTGCTCTGTCAAGTTCAAGTCTGTGACTTTGGATGTCTGGAATGAGATCTTTGAGAAATAATTGGACGGTGTTCGGTATATCCGTTACTGTTTCGGGTATCCAAAGTATGCGGAAATTGTAACGTCTATTTCTGTTTTCCAAATCATCTATTTTGGATAAGGGAGAATCTAGCTGGTCTTGTAAAGACTGAATACAGGCCGTGTTCTGGTTGGTGCGTGCAGCAGTGTTGTCCACCACCTGCTCAATCGCATCTATGCGAGAGCCCAAGTTCTGTAGGTCAGCTTTGATAACAGCCGTAATCTGAGTGGCATTTTGAGCCAGACCTGCTGCCAGCATATCAGAAAAGCTCTGTAGTAAGAGCTGCATGTCCTGGGTCTGGGGCTGCTGTGAGGCTGAGGGATGAAGGGGCCCTGCTAGGCCTAGAGGAGAATGGAGCCTGGGTGGGTTAAGGAGGTCACCTAGTGTCCTGTTGATGAGGGAGTCTGTGATAGCAGGGGGATCCCTTGAGGTATGCTTTGACTCACTGTTGTCGCCAGCATGTCAGCGCACTGCTGGATGGGGGATGGGTGTTCTGTGATCTCCATGCCATCTCTCAGAGAAGCTGCGGTCACCATCTTGGATGGGTCAGGGGCCGCCTGATTGAAGTTTAATTGGCGGCTCACCTCGCTCTTTTTTGTGCCACCCGTCATGTAGGATTGGGCTAGGAAGGTTCGGTGAGCCCAGGAGATGGTTCGGTGCCGATCCTGCTCGATCTGAATGCTCTGGGTGAAGAGAGGGGCCGGAGCGGTGCAGAGCTCTCGATTAGAGCGTCTCCTCGGGAGTCCCGCGCATGCGCAACTAAGACTTTTCCCTCTTCAAATTACTCTCCAATCTCCAAATCAATTTTGCAAAATCCAGGGCACTAAACGTCTCCCTGCCTGCAAATACAGCGACACTATGCCAAATTAATTTTCCATTTGGCTGGGACCCGCACGGCATCACCCATCTTGGTGTCCAGCTGCCGGTAAAACTAGCGGATCTATATTCTAGGAATTTCCTCCCTATTTTTAAAACTTTCCAACAAGATCTCCAAAAATGGAACCAGGGCCCCTTCTCATAGTTCGGGAGAGCAGCAATTGTGAAAATGAATATCCTCCCTAGACTCCTCTATCTCTTACAGACTTTAGCGATCAAAATTTAGGTTTTTTTTCCACATAAAAACAGATATGCATAAACTTCATTTGGGCCTCCAAACACCCTTGAAATGAGAAGATCTGGATGCCGCACACCGGATGTAGTAGAAAACTTGACTTTATTAGAAAGATGGGATCATCAAAAATACAAGACCATCATGCAGAAAGTACAGGATTAGCTGACGCGTTTCGCACTCTGAGCTGAGTGCTTACTCATAGCTAGCAAATATTAAAAAGACTAACTCTTATATAACTCTAGAGGATATCACATGACCACCTAATTAAGCAAAAAATAGGTCTCAGCTAAAAGCCGATTTAATGAAATCTCGGCATCCGCTGACCAATCAGTATACTATCCAATGAAAAAAAGGGAGAAAAAGAAAAAATTCCTTAAAACGATGACATATGAATTAATGAAGAAAAAATTATTGTGAACATGAATGTGTATTCATGTGTGTATTAACGAAAGATAATATATATTCTTCCTTTATATATTTTTGTGTATTAATAAATTTATTTCTATTCTTGTGCATGTAAGAATGTTTATATAGAAAAGTTTTTTTTTTTTTTTAAAGTGAAATGTGAAAATATAATGTTATATAGACAAAGTGCAAGGGATGTGAAAACATAAAAAGATGTATACATATATATATATGTGTATATATAAAGTAAAAAGAGAAAAGGAAAAAAGAGGAAAAAATGTATGTGCACAAATAATGTGTGCGGTGAGTGTATATAAATGTGTGTAATCATAATAATATGTGGGTATTGCATTGGAAAAATGAATATTCCAATGGGTAATCACATAAAGCAATAAATATGGCACAAAGCAAGAATGTGTAATCAATAATAAAAATGTGAATGCCATTGGTATTGAAAAATGTAAATAAGATGTAATAAACCGCCAAACACATACAAAAACATATGTCTATGTGTCTAATATGTATAGTAGAAAAATTTGTCCAAGAAATATATAAAAAATGTAAATAAATGAATGAGATTTGGCTCAACGAAAAAGATGTCCTGGTGCTTGTGTCTGCCGACCGCGATGATTGATAATAAGACGAGGTCGGTCTGTGTGTGGAAATGTCAAAAGAGTTGAGGTGAACAAATTCTCTGCAATATGCCGGGCTAGTAAAGATGAAATGATCAACAATATGGCATAGAGTATTGTAGCTGAGAACACCTTGGCACGTACCATGTCAGATTCCTCTCCTGATAGATCTACAGGCTCCGTGGAAACTAATAGAAGCAATAATCATTCTAACGCTGGAAACCCTCGCAGGTCAGGTCACACAAAGAGGAAGAAATCATCCATAAAATTACAAGAAGGGGCGGCAGGAGACACAAGAACTCCAAACAACTCACATTACAGCCTAAGAGGCAAAATTAAGAAAGCTCCACCGTACTCAATATTTCAAGGAGACCCTTAAAAGAAGAGGAGATCAGTCTTCTATCAAAAGGCTTAAATTTCAGTCCAAACAGACATTTTGATTTATTTCACACAATTCTGGACGTTAACAGGTTTTCCCGTTCCCTAACACTTAAGAAGCATTTTGGTTGTTCCAGGGAAGAGGCAATGTCTGGGAGCTCTGGTGATACAGGTGAGTCTCCCCCTTCACCCATTTCTTTCAATGAAGTTTGTGCACTGCATAATTTAATAGCATTGGCAGATGAATCAGATCCACCCCCTGTTGATCCCACTGTTTTACAGAAAAAATTAACAATCAGATCAAAATCTGACTTTTACCCAGTGGCATCCAGGGGCAGGGATCTCGATTTATTCCAGAAGTTGGTGGAGGGGGAACTAACTCGCTTGGCTCACAGCTGCCACAGAAAATCCATTAAAGATAATTTATACAGTGCGGAATTTAACCAAATAAGAAAAATAGTCACCAAATATCTTCCAATCTTGTATAATGATGTTGCATATAAGAACATACTTTCCAAGGGTATTAAAGTGGTCTCCCGCAGGGCACCCACCCTGGGGTGTTCCCTTTCACCCAGTTTAGTGGCATCTGAACAAACTAAAGCCAATTGGTTAAATTTTAAGGGTAATTACAAATGTGGTAAAAAGGGATGCAATTATTGCAGTCATATAAAAAAGGGCAAGCAAGTCCAATCTTGCACAAATGGCAAAGTTTTCAATATTACCTCATTTATAAACTGTAACACCCAGTTTATAATATATGTGATCACTTGTGACATTTGCCAGATACAGTATGTCGGGCGGACAACACGCCGCCTCAGAGATCGTCTATATGACCATCTATACGACATTGAAAAGGATAGATTAACTAACGTGGCAAAACACTGGATCTTTGTACACCAGAAAGATGTATCAAGTCTCTATATTCAGGGTATACAAAAGGTTGTAACCTCTACCAGAGGAGGAGACAGGTTCCAATTACTTTGCAAACGTGAAGTATATTGGATATTCTCTTTAAACACGAGAATCCCCCTGGGCCTCAATTTTCGAATGGGATGTTTCTTATTTTTATGAGTAATTGTTTAAATACACTGTTCGAACATATTCATAACACTAGTATTACTATAATTGTTCATGATTACTCATTTTTTACATCCTTTCAGTCATTCTCCATTTCTTTTGTCCCATACTCCAGTCAGACGGTGCCATGATATGGTTTTTTCCATCTACCAACCATTGTGGTCCACATACAGACATACCCAATCTTATACATAGGTAGAAAATATTTTATTACCTCGATTGGTTTATATGCCTGATATGGACCACTGCTCAATACACCTGTTATACTAATCATGGTAGAGCAGGAGTCTTCAATGAATCATGGTTGGTAGCAATTGTATGCAAAAATATTTTTAATATTGCCTTGTGACATCCATTTTGTTTAAATGTTATATACATTTGACCAAAAAATACATTTGCCTTACCCTTGGATGTATACCACGACAATATTAAGAGTAAAAGTTTTACTTTTCCACACATTTTTGTGTTATTATTCTTATAAATTTTTTTACTTTTATATTTATCACTTTTTGATAACTATCTTTATGATAGTATTATCAGTATCCATAATTTTACTTTTATTTTTTGTTTTATTCACTCTTTTAATATATATACATATATATATTTTTTTCTTTATATATTTTTTTCTCGGCAGTGTAGGAACAATCCAATACATACATGAGGTATGTATTCATGTAATGTTTGCATATTCTTTCACTTTTTTGTACACATAGTTGCTTGTATTTATATAGATATCTTGGGATTACTATTTAGACATACGGAGCTTACGTTCATGCATACAAGCTTGCATATATTATATTGTTGGTGTTCAGTATTTGTTTTGTTAGTCCAATGTCATAATATGAACATTTAATTTGTTTCATTATAGCGCTCAGCATTATGACACATTTTTTATCATCTTTATAGATTGGATCCACTTCAACCACTGTGTGCTTGTTTTTTAATTGTTCTCTGCCGGTATCAACATATGAGCATTGTATTTGTAATAGTAGGTTTATAATATGTATAATTTAATACGGATAACAACATGGCTAGTCATTTGGTGGTCTTGGCATTCGCTGACATGCACATATAAATACATATCTTCACATGAGGCACTCGGGATTGGTTACATATTATCATGTTTGAAGTTCATTTTCACATTAGATTGAGTCAATCATCCCAGTCTAACACTACTCTTGTCTGGTCTGTGGGGCTCCACTTGTTTGTTTTTTGTGATACTTTATCCTCGGGTAACAAGCTGGGACCCCGCACATACCATTATCATCTTTACAACCACATTTGACTACTTAGCATGACTTTGATCGGCGGGATTTCATTGCTTTGAATACCGCTGTTCATTTTTCAAAGTTCCATATATATCCCGCTCGCAGCCAGGCTCAATATCTAAGATAGTATGCCATATGGTTGTTTATCGGGACCCCGCACACACCATCACTATTCTCATAATAACATCTCAATCAGATCGTGGCAACTCTGATCGGCGGGGCCCCATGGCTTTGACTCCCGCCGTTTACTCTTTTTCTTAAATATTACAGAGTCTCACACATACCCCGCCATATGGTTGTACACCGGGACCCCGCACATACCATCACTATTCTCACAATAACATCTTGATCAGACTGTGGTAACTCTGATCGGCGGGATTCCATGGCTTTGAATCCCGCCGTTTATTCTTACTCTTAATATTACAGAGTTTCACACATACCCCGCTTGCAGCCGCGTCCACTATACAATACTCTATGCCATACTGTTGATCATTTCATCTTTACTAGCCTGGCATATTGCAGAGAATTTGTTCACCTCAACTCTTTTGACATTTCCACACACAGACCGACCTTGTCTTATTATCAATCATCGCGGTCGGCAGACACAAGCACCAGGACATCTTTTTCGTTGAGCCAAATCTCATTCATTTACCGTATTTATCGGCGTAAAACACGCACTTTTTTCCCCTTAAAACCAGGGGAAAATCGCAGGTGCATGTTATACACCGATCCCCTGCGATCCCGACCTGTCACATTTTCAAAATCGCCGACCGCGATTTGAAAATGGCGCCGCCGGCGCCGAAATACACAGAGCCGGTCCTCGGCTCTTTCCGGCGGCTCTCGTTCATTTTCGGCTCCACTCGTAGTCCCGAGCGGAGCTATCTGAACCTACTCGGCTAGGATTTTGAAGCCCAGAATGGCTAGGATCACTGGGGAAGGCTGCACTAGGGAAGGCTGCACTGGGGAAGGCTGCACTGGGGAAGGCTGCACTGGGGAAGTCTGCACTGACAAGGCTGCACAGGGGAAGTCTGCACTGACAAGGCTGCACTGGGGAAGTCTGCACTGACAAGGCTGCACTGGGGAAGTCTGCACTGACAAGCCTGCACTGGGGAAGTCTGCACTGACAAGGCTGCACTGACAAGGCTGCACTGGGGAAGGCTGCACTGACATGGCTGCACTGACAAGGCTGCACTGAGAAGGCTGCAATGATGGGCATTTAAATGTAAGTTTTTTTTCCCTTCAACTTCCCTCCTAAAAGTTTTTTTTTCCTTAAAATTTCCTCCTAAATTGGGGTGCGTGTTATACGCCGGTGCGTGTTATACGCCGATAAATACGGTATTTACATTTTTTATATATTTCTTGGACAAATTTTTCTACTATACATATTAGACACATAGACATATGTTTTTTTATGTGTTTGGCGGTTTATTACATCTTATTTACATTTTTCAATACCAATGGCATTCACATTTTTATTATTGATTACACATTCTTGCTTTGTGCCATATTTATTGCTTTATGTGATTACCCATTGGAATATTCATTTTTCCAATGCAATACACACATATTATTATGATTACACACATTTATATACACTCACCGCACACATTATTTGTGCACATACATTTTTTCCTCTTTTTTCCTTTTCTCTTTTTACTTTATATATACACATATATATATATGTATACATCTTTTTATGTTTTCACATCCCTTGCACTTTGTCTATATAACATTATATTTTCACATTTCACTTTAAAAAAAAAAAAAACTTTTCTATTTAAACATTCTTACATGCACTATTATATACACAATTATAAGAATAGAAATAAATTTATTAATACACAAAAATATATAAAGGAAGAATATATATTATCTTTCGTTAATACACACATGAATACACATTCATGTTCACAATAATTTTTTCTTCATTAATTCATATGTCATCGTTTTAAGGAATTTTTTCTTTTTCTCCCTTTTTTCATTGGATAGTATACTGATTGGTCAGCGGATGCCGAGATTTCATTAAATCGGCTTTCAGCTGAGACCTATTTTTTGCTTAATTAGGTGGTCATGTGATATCCTCTAGAGTTATATAAGAGTTAGTCTTTTTAATATTTGCTAGCTATGAGTAAGCACTCAGCTCAGAGTGCGAAACGCGTCAACTAATCCTGTACTTTCTGCATGATGGTCTTGTATTTTTGATGATCCCATCTTTCTAATAAAGTCAAGTTTTCTACTACATCCGGTGTGCGGCATCCAGATCTTCTCATTTCAAGCCTGTTCCACTTAGCATTCAGCCAGCACCTGGAACTCTTCAACCCTGGAAATCTTACATCAATCTTACACCTGGGTTTGTGTCCACCTGAGCGGTTAAACACCCTCTTTCCTCCAAACACCCTTGCTTGGGCTGGAACAGACTGGTGATTCCTACACATTGGAAGGCTAGTTCCCCCCCAGTATCTCAGAATGGCTTCAACAGGTAGGGAGGATCACCAAAATGGAAGACCTAATCCAACAGGTGAGAGAGACCCCGATGAAATTCCGTAAAACTTGGGCCTGCTGGATCCAGTTCACAGAATCTGCAGAGTTCCGCGGTCTATCAAACGCAACACCATAGATTGACCTGGGGGCACCTACATAGTATCAGATAACTACTCCAGACACCTAACTGCACACTGGCACTTCCCCCGTACCCCTTTCTTCCAATAACCTTCCTTCCCCATAACAGAAACTAAGGTTCTCTGACTGATTCTTGGGCTATACTAGCCAGATCACACATAACTCCAATCTAAACTAAGATGAGGAGCTTCTCCCTTGAAACCCATCCCCGACATTGGTTTTGATGTACATGCACCACCCGAGACATTAATTGACGCAAATACTCCACTTGGAGAAAAGATAACATGCCAAGGCCTGGTTGTAAGTGACCCCACCCACTCACAGTTTATTCCCAATAGGGGTGTTTGGGTGCCTTGGTGGCAAGCATGGTTTCTCTACAAACTTCTCATAGAGTCCCTCATCTGTCTCACCAATATTACCCTTTGGGCTTGACCTGAACAGGGTTTTTCTGGTTATATGTATTATTTTGTTTAACTGGTTATTGCTACAGTTCTCATTATTCTGGCTATACTTCATATGTATTCTGAATATACATATAATGCAAATTGATATCTGTTCCTTTTCATGTATAATGGAAAACCTTAATGAAAACTTTGAAACAAAAAAAACCCCAATAAAGCATGATCTAATTCCCTCCAGCATGGGGGATCCTTCCTGATCCCCCAGGAGGCAATTGGATATTCACTGGATCAAAAAAAAAAGGAGTGGCTAAGGGACTATTCTGTGAATGTCCTTGATTGAACATCTCTAGAGAGATCTGAAAATGGCTGTGCACCGACACTCCCCATGCAACCTGATGGAACTTGAGAAGTCTTGCAAAGAAGAATGGGTGAAAATGCCCAAAAATAAGTTTCACAAGCTTGTAGCATCATACTCAAAAAGACTTGAGGCTGTAATTGGTACCAAAGGTGCTTCAGCAATTATTATTATACAAGTATTACAAGTATTAAACAAAGGCTGTGAATACTTATATGTGATTTTTTTTTTGTTTTTTTATCTTTATTAATATCTTTATCTTTAATAAATTTGCAAAGATTTTGAACAAACATATTTCCCATTGTCATCATGGGGTATTGTTTGTAGAATTTTGAGAAAAATAATGAATTTAATTTGTTTTGGAATAAGGCTGTAACATAACAAAATGTAGAAAAAGTGGAGAGCTGTGAATACTTTCCGGATGCACTGTATATCAATATCTAGGCACTTGTACGGTCTACAAAACGTTATAACATGTGAGACATTTCACCTGTGTGTTTAATGCTCCCCTAAGTAATAAAAAACAATGGCAGGTGTATAGGACAGTATACATCTGCACATTAGTGTTGCTTCACATGTCACATTCTCTAGGTTTTGTCGCAATTGAATTCAATTTGCAATGCTTCAAAAATGCACACTGAATGCATCAGAAAATTCTATAGCTGTGTTTTTGAAGCATGCAGCACATTTGTTTTCATTGGAGAATTAACATACATAGTTCAACAAGTTAAGGCTCCATGCACACTGGCTTAGAAATCACTGCTTTTACAGGATTTTTGTGTTCTGCCTGTAGAAACAGCTCAATGTTATCCCAAGGCTGAATGTACACGGGACGTTTTTACAACCTCTCCTGAACAATTTAACTTGACAGATAGTATCCCATGTTTAAAACGTCCGTTTTGCTGCATTTACATGCTGCGTTTACATGCCGCATTTAGCAGCGTTTTGCCGCATTTGCGTTTAGAAGCATTTGAAAAAAAACATTTTTTTTTTTCAAAATAGCCAAAAATGAAAAACGTCTGTAAACGAAACGTGGCTAAACACAAGTTACCACGTTTAGCCGTGTTTAGTCGTGTTTAGAAGCATTTGGTGCTTGAAATGCCTCTAAACTCAGCGTCAGAACTCATTTTTTTGCTTTCCAAAAAAGCCCCCCGCCTCTAAACGCAACTGCCTAGAAATGACTATAAACGACCCTGTATACATGTACTGATAAGATAACATAGAGGAGAGTTCAGGAGCAGTTGAAAAAAACGCCCAACTGCTCCTAAATGTCTATTTAGCAGCAGCAGTGTACATGAGGCCTATACGTCCATGCACATTAGGGCAATTACAGACATATTTTGAGCTCAACATTTAGAGGCAGGAAAAAAAATCTTCTGGTTTGCGTTTCTGATTGGAGCTGTCTGGCCGAAAAAATACAAAACTCTCCTAAACTCGTCTAAACTTTATACAAAAATGCTCTATATGAGCATTTTTTTTTCTGCCTACGGAACTGACAGTTTTTTAAAGCCTAGTGTGCCAGGAGCCTAAAAAGTAGAATGTTATGTTAGAGGTCTTTAGTTAAAAAGCATGAAAGCATGATTCCCATTTCCTGATATCCTGTCTCCAAATACAGAAAATACACAGTCCTCACAGCTTCCAGATAATAGTGCAAAAGTTGCTGTTAAACTTTTGCAAATCTGTACAGGCAGCATTTGCACATGTGTACTGTATCCTGCCATCAATTATATCTATCTTTCTTATCATTTAAAGAAAATCGTTTTTGACAAAACTAGTACTAAGCATATGTTCAATTAGTCGACTCTAGTAAATGAATGCAATTACCTGTAATTGTTGTATTCTATGCTGCTATTTTTATTGATTGCTTTATGATGTTGAATAAGGTTTAGTTATAAACCCAGTAGATGGAAAATATTTTGTAGATGCAAATATGTCAGCATAGTAATTCTCTTGCCTGTGCAAATGTTATTCATGATGTTTGCTTAAGCAATGAGATTTCTTTAGAAATATGAGATTGGGACTAAATGCCAAAAGGGCTAAAACTAGATTTAGATTTATTAAATGGCAATAACTGAACTCATAGACAAATATTTAAACTTTTGTTCTGCAAAGAGCTGGGAAATTTAACTCAAAGTTTAATTATAAAATCTGTTAATGTAATAGAACATTTTCCATCTTTTCTTCTATAACATGTTAATTGTCACTATTTTATTACAACATTGTGTCTGAAACTTATACCTAATTTAATTAGTACCATCATGGATTATTAACAGGGAAGAACAAATGTTCTTTCGATATTATTGAAAGAAAATGATCCACAAATTTTGAAAGGTCTATAAAGCTTTACTTTAGACTAGGGGGTGGTAAAAACCAAGATTTTGGTTTTTAACACCTGCCCACCTGAACCTGGGTATGTAGTTGCATGGGCTGAGCATTTGTCTTAACCACTGTTCTTCATGGCTGCTGCAAAAATTAAAAAACATGTCTTATTTGGTGGACATTACTGCTACTGCTACTGTATTAGACCAATGAAAATCTATGGGGCCATGCCACAACCTTCCCGCAACTGCGTGCAATGCATGCAAAAGCGGAATGGTAGTGATGCATTTGCAGGGTTAAATCAGACAGTAAGGAGTTGCCATAAGGCCCCCTTACCACCTGTCAAATGCCCTCTGAAAAACATTCCAATATGAATCACTCTGCAGAGGACAACTCACATGTGATGAGCCCCTAGAAAAGAGTTGTCCACCTCACAATACAGCTTCAGTGTGTTCTTAGTACAAATATGTCACACCAGAAATTATTATTGCAACTTTTGTTTTACTATTAAACATCTGAACTCACCAGCTGGGAAATAATTACCTACCTTTTGTAAGGAACCTAATCCTGTTCACATTTAAAAAAAAAGTTCCAAATGCAAGATGATAACCTAAGCATCAGCCATTCATTCATCCATCAAACACTCTAATGCCGCGTACACACGGTCGGACTTTTCGGCTACAAAAGTCCGATAGCCCGTCCGACAGACTTTCGATGGACTTTCGACGGACTTTTGGCGGACTTGTGACGGACTTTCTAATGAACAGACTTGCCTACATACGATCACACAAAAGTCCGACGGATTCGTACGTGATGACGCCAATAGCTGCCCTAGCGTGGGTTTTTGTCCGTCGGACTAGCTTATAGACGAGCGGATTTCTGGGTCTGGCGGAGTTACAACGCAAAAATTTGAAGCATGTTTCAAATCTAAAGTCCGTCAGATTTGCGGCTGGAAAAGTCCACTGAAAGTCCGGGGAAGCCCACACACGATCTGATTGTCCGCCGGATTTGGTCCGCCGGCGTCCGTCGGACTTTTGTAGATGAAATGTCCGACCGTGTGTCTCGGCCTAACTGTAAGAAAATGGAAATACTAAAATCATAAGAGTTTTTGTAGGAAATAAAACAAAACAAGGATGATTTATAAAAAGTATGTCACAAAAGATTCTGGTGTTGGGATCCCAGAGTTGATATCTTTTGGCACAGAAGAGTTGGTCTTTCGTGAGAAGGAGGCCTCAGAAGAGATACTGTAAGACTGTAAACAAGGGGTTAGCCGTTCAGAGAAAAGCATAACAAAATAATTCTTGCTATCACCACACCTATAGTAATCAAACCATCTGCAGTAAATAATGTGTTAATCCACCTTCCCAAGCTGCATAAAACATGGTGTACTGCTCTTATTTGCCTACAATCAATATTTTATAAAAGTGCATATAAACCATACAATGAAATTGCAATAATCCCAACAAAACGTGTAAAATGTGTAAAAATGTGCAATACCATAACACTAATCCAAACAAAATTTGTACATATGCCACTACACAATTATCAATAATAGTCCATTAAATAACTCTTTGTGATGATCATCAAAGTAAATGTACATGGAGAACAATATGTGAGATGATGTTCCAATCCACCACAAGCTACTGTGGACGCACTCTAACCTTCAACATTGGACCTTTCTGTTATATAAGGTCAGTAGTGCAGGGTCCTTTTAAAACAGCCAGGATCAGCTATATGTTTACTTTGATGATTATCACAAAACATATTTATTTGATTGACTATTATTGATAATTGTGTATTGGCACATGCACAGTTTTTGTTTGAATTAGTGTAGTGGGTTATATTTAACACATTTTGCTGAGATTATATGATTATATGTTTTATATGCACTTGGATGAGTTCATATTAACAAGACTTTGGGCAGGGTATTGCTCCAGCACTGGAAACTCTGCTCTAAAAATTAACTGGTTGTGGAAAGCATGCTATAGTAAAATCACTCCTTGTCAAAAGGAAGGAATTCGCTTTTCTTGTTTTCCTTTGGGTTTTTTTTTTTCTTAACAAAGTGAGGTTGTACAGTATAACCACACAATACAATACAGGGAGAGATGCTTTTACAATAAGGAATACACTGGAGATAGCAATGTCATTAGGGTATTACAATACGACCACAGACAACTGACTTCAGCTTTATTGGAATGCCGATCAGAGCCCTAAACATGCTTTATATAACCATCAATAAGGAAAAGATTAGGGGGAAAAGGAACAAATTAAAGGAAGAAAGAGAAATTAACCCAAGTTCTTACGTGTTTATGTAATTTCACATGGTCCAACACCAGAGACCATTACTACTGTTCGCTAGATGTGGATATGGTACTGGCACTTCAGAATAAGTATTATATGCTAGTTGAATAGAGTATATAAACATGGAAACTGTGGGGGTTGAGCATTGACTCCATCTTATGTTGTAAGGGTATGGACTTTTACCCAAGATCAACACAGGTGAAGCCCTGTGACAACCATCTGTCCCAAATGTTATGAAACTTAATTGGGAAGAGACTTTGAGTATATAGACAATTCTTACAGGGGATGTTGACATCGACATCTACCATCCAGTGTGCTGTTGTTGGGGATAATCACCTTTCGGGATGTAAACAATGTTTCTTCAAGAAAGAATGTGTGATATTGTTTCAGTTCTAAATTTCGCTTTATATCTAAAAGACATAGGGGTTGATTTACTAAAGGCAAATAGACTGTGCACTTTGCAAAGAGCAGTTGCTCCTGTGCTTAGTAATAGAGTAGAAGTCTGCTGACTTCCATCATTCAATCGTGTTCAAGCAAAAATGCAGAGCCCAGGATCATTAAACTGTCAAAATTCAACAAGATTTACATCATGCCACAGAGGTGCGTTATTATGGAGATCAGGTACATCCAACCTTTTGAGCACCAAATCCCATACCATTGTAGCCTGTTTTAGGAGAACATTTAGCTTTCTGAAGTTGGATGGAATATTTCTGTCACCCCTAGCAATGATAAGGGAAAAAATCCATAGCCAAAATGGCAGATAACCCATGGGCTAGGGTTGGAAAGTGTATTTGTTCACCCATGACTCAGTGGTGGAGTTGAGATAGTTGAGTAACTAAATAGTATAGGGCAAAGTCAGGTTGGGCCAATCTCCCACTATCCAAGTGATTTGTAAGGGTTTCCCATTCAAGTTTGTGCTGTCTTATTCCCCACAAAAAAGGTTCTAAAATTAAATAAAACGTTTAAAGGATTTAAGTAGAACATACATTGATGAGTGCACAAGAATATTTATGGGTGCAAGATCATCTTAAGAAGTTCTATGCTACCAATTATTCCCCTGGGAAGCCTAGTCTAAGAATGGCATCTATTTTAATCAGAGGTTTTAGATACAGTTTAACATAATCTGCAGGGTCTTTAGAGACTATAATCTGCAGGTATTTAAACAAGCTAATTCACAATAAAACTGATAAAGTCTGTTCAGCAGTAAAGGGAAAATGCTCAATGGGTAAAAGCATAGACTTGGACCAATTATTCCTCAATCCAAATAAGATTCCAAACTCTTTAATTAGATACAAGACTCTAGTCTACAGAGTGATTTGCCCAGTTTATTTAAAGATAATAGGGCCATGTAATTACAGCTTTTTATATAATATTTCACAGCAGGGCCCGTTCCTGTGCCCAACAAGAGTATCTGTGAGGGGTTACAGTGTTGTAGCACCACCACCCAAGGCCCAATTTTTCTGCCCCTGTTTAACAGGGGCATGTAATTACAATTTTTGAAATAATATTTCACAGCAGGGCCCATTCCTGCACCCAACAAGTGTATCTGTGAGGGGTTACAATGTTGTGGTACCACCAACACCTAAAGCCCAGTTTTTCTGCAGAGTATATAGGGCAGGCTATATAGTATATATACTGCTATTCAGAGTATATAGTGCCTGGGGGACCCCCACATCATTTTTCTTTATTTTGGTGCGGGGTTCCCCTTAATATCCATACCAGACCCCCCTTACCCCTCCTACCCCCCCTTCTCCACCTCTGCAGACATTACCCCTCTTCTCTCCTTCTTTTCTTTCTCATACTCTCCTTTTCTATCAAAAGTCTGGGTGTTACAGTAACATTACTTCCACGTAACGTTTAGATTTCCTGAATGCAACCCAGGGACCCCATTTTCCCTTATCCTCCTCCTGTTTTCTTTCCACTTGGGCTTCTAGTTCTATTTTTTCCATTAGGTACATTTCATTTACTCTATTGAACCAGTCTCTGGGTTTCGGGCCCTCTATTTCTTGCCATTTCTTAGGGATCACATTTTTTGCCGCGTTTAACAATATTGGAGTTAGCGAGGACCTATACCCTTTTTTCACTCCTTCCGACCCGTGGAATAGGCAATCCCATGGGTTATATGCTATACCTTTTCCCGTTATTTCTTCACTTATTTTAATCACTTCTTTCCAAAATAGTTTAATTTTGGGGCAGTTCCACCAAATGTGTGCCATGCCACCTACTTCCCCACACCCTCTCCAACAATTTGGTGACTTTCCCGATGAAAATTTACTCCGTTTTACCGGGGTCAAATACCACCTAGACAGACACTTATAGTTGCTTTCTATTGTTTTCGTATCTGATGCGGTTCCATATGTGGCCCCCAGAATGCTTTTCGCTGTTTCTGTACTACACCCAAAACCCAATTCCTCCTCCCATTTCTTCAGATATGGTGGTGGTTCCAACGCCTCTTTACTCTTCAAGATTCTATAAAATGCGGAAATCTTCCTCTTCACCCCCTCCTTACAGAATAGCTTCTCGATCTCTCTGAGGTCCTCTCCCCCCCTTAAAGGTCCCGGCAGGCCTTGAATAAAGTGCTTGAGTTGCCTATACCTCCACCCATTTAATATCATTAAATCCCTTTGTGACTCTAATTCCTGTTGTGTACAAATTCCCCCCCCTGTGATGATATCTCCTACTTGTGCTTCCTTCTTTAATATCCAATTTCCCCCCACCTCTTCCATCCTGGGAGGGAAAAGTATATTGTTTTTTAGAAAAATCAAGGGTGAATTATATTCCCATTTGTTACTTTGGTGAATCTGGTCCCATACTTGCAGTGTAAGGTGTGTAATAAAGTGCGTTCCTATCCCTAGTCTCCTCTGACCGGGAGGGTTCCAAACCATGTGATTTAACTGCGTGTTGCTTAACCCCATCTCTAAACTAACCCATCTTTTACTTTTTCTACTTTTCTCCCATTCTAGTGCCCATGCTAAAATAATTGCTTTGTAATAAATTCTAAAGTCGGGGATCGCTAACCCCCTTGTGCTTTTCCTCTACTCAAAACTTTATATGCTACTCTAGGTTTTTTCTTATCCCAGACATATTTACTTATTATTTCTGATAATTTTCTAAAAAAAATTTTTGCTAGGGGGATTGGGAGCATCTGCATCTTATATAATATCTTTGGCGCTAAAACCATCTTCACCACATTCACCCGTCCTATCCATGAGACAGGGCAGTAGCTTATTCTTTTTATTTCTGCTCTGATTTCATTCAAGAGGGGTATAAAATTTAAATTGTATAGATTCTCTCTGGATTTTGTCAAGATTACCCCCAAGTATTTTATATGATCTTTCCATGGAAAATGAAACACTTCTGCTAATTTACTGGCTTCCTGTTTACCAATGTTTATTTTTAGGGCTTCTGACTTTTCTAAGTTGATTTTAAAATTTGAGAGCTCACTATATTGCCTCAGTATTACTAACAGATTAGGAATGGAGATTCTAGGGTTTGAAATATAGAGTAGTACGTCATCCGCGAAAGTGGCTAGCTTGCCCACTTACCTTGCACCCGCTCACGTCAAGACTCCTCCGAATCCGGGCGAGAAGGGGCTCCAACGCCAGGACAAATAGAAGCGGGGAGAGAGGGCAGCCCTGTCTAGTCCCATTTTCCATGGTAAACTGGGCTGACGGCAGGTTATTCACTTTTACATATGCTGTCGGCTGTTTATAGAGTGTTTATAGAGTGTTTTAATCCACTTTAACATTATTGGACCTACTCCTATCATCTCCAGCACAGTAAACATAAATCCCCAGTCGACTCTGTCAAATGCCTTTTCGGCGTCTATTGACAAGAGAACGGCTGGGGATCTTCCCGCCCTGCACGCTTCCATTATCAGTAGGGATCTCACCCCATTGTCTCTGCCCTCTCTCCCCGGAATAAATCCCACCTGATCTGGATGGATCAGGTAGGGCATTTTCTCTTTTAATCGGAGGGCAAGCACCTTGGCATACAATTTTGTGTCAGCATTTAATAATGCTATTGGCCTGTAACTTGAACACAAGGTACGGTTTTGGGCCCTCCTTGGGAATCAATGTCACTGACGCTAATAAGGCGTCTCTATTTAAATCCCCCTGCTTCCCCATCTCATTCCCAAACTGACACAGCCGCGGGATCAGGGACTCCTTAAACTTTTAAAAAAAACTCACAGTAAAGCCGTCTGGCCCTGGACTCTTCCCTGAAGGGGTTGATTTTAACGCCTGCATTATCTCTTCCTGTGTTATTGGTCTCTCTAATTCCGTTGTCTCTGCCACTGAGAGTGATGGTAGATCTGCTTCTTTAATAAACTCCCTCATCTTTACTTCCTTATTCCTACATTTTCCCTTCTTCCCCACAGAGTAGAGTGACATAAAGTATTGTCTAAACTCCTGCCCTATTTCTCTAGAAGTGTGTCTACTTTCACCCTTTCTATCTCTGATTTTTTCTATATAATTCTCCTTTATTTTCCTAATTGTATTTGCAAGATGTTTCCCTACTTTATTCCCCTTCTGGTACATATTTTTAGGATGTCTATTTCTACTTATCCAGGAGTCTTCTGATACAACTTCCCTTAATTCACCTTGCTTTATAATTAATTCTGTAAGTACCTCTTTTTCCTCCTTGCCCCTGTTTTTATGAATTTGTTCTAGTTGGTGTATTTTTGCTATGAGATCTTCTATCTTTTTCCTTCTTCCTCTTTTCTCCCCTGCACCAATCGAAATTAGGACCCCCCTTATATAAGCTTTAAAAGTTTCCCATACTATTATCCCGGATAATGGGGAAAGAGAGTGGTGGGGGAGTGGAGAGAAGGGAGGAAGCACACAGAGTAAATAATAAATAAAAATGGAAGTTAAATGTCTATCGTATAACGTAAAAGGTTTAAACTCTCCTGGTGTTATGGTGTTAAAAGAGATGCAAACTTATGGTGCAGACATAGTTTTCTTACAGGAGACACATCTGGTTCAAGAGGAAGGAATTAAACTTGAGACAAGGATGTACCCTACCTGGATATATTGTGATTCACCAACCAAGAGGGCGAAGGGAGTAGCTATCGGGTTCGCACAACGGATAAAAAGTACAGTCATAGATAGGAGGGTGGATATAGAGGGGCGATTTCTGTTCATTAAGGTACAACTGGGGGGTAAGATATATACAATGGCCAACATTTATTGCCCAAATAAAGACCCGGCCAGATATCTCTCCCGGACCCTGAACAGGTTGGTGGAATTCAGTGAGGGGGCAGTGATACTGGCAGGAGATTTTAATATGTGTATGGATCCGGCCTGGGATAGGTCATCTGGAACAGGTGGAGAGGCTAAGAAACAGTTATTGGGTCTCGGCGGAAACTATATGATAATCATTTGGTGGATGTCTGGAGAGTCCAACACTCTAAGGAGAGAGACTGTACTTTCTTCTCCCCTGTCCATAGGACCTACTCTCGGCTGGATTACTGGTTTGTGGATCATGCTTTGTTAGATGCAATAGTAGGATCGAGGATAGAAATTATGACCTTATCGGATCACGCTCGCGTAACAATTATAATAAAGCTAGAAGGTCTACAGAAGATCCCCTTTTCATGGAGGTTAAATGAAAAGTTATTTGAGAAGGAGAGTATTGTGGAGAGAGTCCAGTCAGAAATTGACAAATTCTTTCACGAAAAAACGGTGTTTTGGAACCTGCCATGAGGTACAGCACATTCCACAAATTCACAAAAGGGGGCAGAGTCTACAGCTGCAAAGGCAGCAATTGTGGTGCTAGCAATTTGGCCAAGCTAGCATTTAGACGCTGAGCTTGTGGATGGCTGGGACCAAATTTCTTTTTACGGTTCAGCAACTGGTGTAGGGAAATTTGACTGCTAAAATCAATTGGTGGTGTACTGCTAGCAGATTGGCTGCAAGTACTTGGGACACCTATTGCTATACCTTCATTCTTCACAATGCAGGTTTTTGATAGGACTGGAGGTATAGTAGGGTTGGAGATCCCAGATGAGGAGCAAGGAGAAGTCCGCCTTTTTCTATGATGTGGGTCTTTCAAGTACTGTTGCCAATGGACTGCATGGCAGGTCATTATATGTCTGATCAAGCATGTGGTGCCCAAGCTGCTGCTGTTCTGGCCACCCTGTCTCAGGCACCCAAGTATGATCAGTGACCTCATCATCCCCTCCTGTATATATATATATATATATATATATATATATATATATATATATATATATATATGTGTATATATATATATATATATATATATATATATATATATACACATACACTTTTTATGACAATAACTTGCATATAAGCCTTTAAAATTAGCACTTTTGTTTATTCATGTTCGTGTCCCATAGACTTTAACGTTGTTCGCGTATTTGAACACATTTTTTGCCTGTTCGTACGTTCTGGTGCGAACCGAACAGGGGGGTGTTCAGCTCATCCCCATGGCCAATGATTTCTGGTAGGTATGTTTGGGTAGGGTTGTATGATGTAGGAGATATTGGGCAGGATTGTAATCTAGGGTGAAGGTGGTGATATTATGGAGTGGACTTCCCTCCAAAATGGTTGGAGCGAAGGGCATTCCCACCAAATGTAGATCATGGAACCTATTGCTCTTTTACATCTCCAACAGACGTTTGAAACCGAAGGTGTGAATTTCTGTAAGCGGGCTGGAGTCCTATACCATTTAGTTATGATTTTGTATCCATTTTCCTAGATTGCTACATTCCACGATGCCTTGTGAGCGAGTGTGTAGATGGATTCCCAATCTTCGTCCATGAGTGTCAATTGTAGATCTGTTTCCAAAGACGCCCACGCGGATTGTGTCATTGAAGGGCCAGTGTCGTCTTGGAGTAGGGCATAAATGTATGATATGAGGTGTCGCTGTGGTGTATTGCGTGAGCAAAGTGCTTCAAATGGTGTAAGCTGTCTATTCCATGTGGCGTTTGAACCTGAGGAGGTAAGAAAGTGTGTCAGCTGTCTATATGACCAGAAAGGAAATGTTCTGGTATGCGATTCGGACATCAGGTCTTCCAAGTAGCGTCAATGGCCTTTGTGAAAGAAGTGGCAAGCTAGAACCTCCTCGTGTGGCCATTCCTGTGGAAGAATATCCCGGGGGAACTCAGGGTTGCCCCTTATGGGATTTAATAGTCTTGGTTGTGAGTATAGGTTGAAGAAAGAAACTGCTTTCCTAAAGGCCAATAGTGAGGGGGGGATTAGCGGGTGTAGCTTGATGGTCTGGGGCCAGAGTCGGGGTGTCAGCCAAGGGAGTGTGTGTGTTGGGGTTCGCATATAAGAGTTTTCCAATGCAACCCACACTTTCCCCTGTTTGTGAATTTTACAGTCTACTACTCTGGTCAGATGGCAGGCTAGGTCATACTCGTATAAGTCAGGTAGGCCAATATCACCTGTGACTTTGGTACAGGTCAAACGTGAGAATTTAATGCGTGGGGCAGTATTTTTCCATATAAATTTTGTGCAGGACCTCCTATATGCCGCAAAGAAGGAGAGGGGAAGGTGAATTGGAATCGTCTGTATTAGGTACAGATGGCGGGGATGGATAACCATCCTAATGAGAGCCGAACGGCCATACCAAGATATGTTTGGATTAGCCCATTCCTTCAAATCTTCTTGGATTTTAGAGAGAATGAGTAGAAAGTTTTGGCTATAGAGGTCAGTTAGTTTTCTTGGATTTGAATGCCAAGATAGGTAATGGCTTCCGTCTTCCATTGAAAGGGAAAGGAGTCTTGGCAGGGAGAGACATCCTGTGGGGTCAACATTATGTTTAGGGCATGAGATTTAGAATAATTAATTTTAAGGTTTGATAACTCACCAAAATGTTTTATGTCTTTCAGCAAGTTAGGTAGGGACAACCTTGTTTGCAACGATATCAGTATATCGTCATCGAACGCCGCCACCATAAACTCCCTATGTTCAAAGGAGATTCCTTTGATACCCATATTGCTTCGCAGTCTGTTCAAGAGGGGTTCTAATGTCAAGACAAAGATCAAGGGGGATAATGGGCATCCCTGACGGGTACCATTGCTTATGGAGAAGGCTTTTGACAGGAGGCCATTAGTTTTCACCCTAGCTGAGAGATTAGTATACAGAGCGTTGAACATGTGGGGTAGGAGGCCTATTCCTTTTAGTACCTCCCGCATATAATCCCATGCCACCCTGTTAAATGCCTTCTCAGCATCGAGGGAAAGGAGAAAACCCTTAATCCCAGATGAAGTAAGCTGATGGTGTAGGTTTAGAGTGCGAATGGTATTATCCCTGACCTCCCTATCCGGGATGAATCCCACTTGATCTGATGATATGAGACCAGGAATCAGGGGAAGCAGCCTGTTTGCTAGTAATGTTTGCATACAGTTTAATATCCACATTGAGCAGGGAAATTGGTCTATAATTGGAAACTTGTGAGGGATCTTTGCCTTTTTTTTGGGATAACTGCTATTTGGGCTTCTAGCATTCTGCCTAAGGAAGCGTGGGGACTTGATAGAGAGTTAAATGTTTGGAACATCTTAGGTGCAAGTTCATCTAGAAAGCATTTGTAGTATAGTAAAGGGAGGCCATCGGGACCCAGGCTTTTGCCTACTTTCTTTGTTTTATTGCTAAGTTTAATTCCTCCCTGGATAATGGGCTTTCCATGTCTTCCGCCTGCTTTGCAGAAATACGTTTAGGGCAGTATTGAGCTAGAAAGTTGCTTATTTGAGAGAAACGGTTGGGCGTGTTGGTCAATTCTCCCTCCCCCATGTTAAGTTATAGAGCTTAGAGTAGAATTTTTCAAAATGTTTGGCTATGTCTTCATTCTTAGAGAACAATGTACCTTGACTATCTCGAATATAGTGAATCACAGAAGAGGTCTTAGCTGCCTGTATTGTGCGAGCCAGCAGTCTCCCGCTTTTGTTTCCATGTTCGTAGAACACTTTCTGTTTGAGAACATATCTCCTTCTGGTGCGTTTCCCTAACTCGTCTAACAAAGTGGAGCGGGCATGCAAAAGGTCCTGCAGTGTAGCTTGTAGGGACAATCGTTTATGGGCTATTTCTAGGTGGTTATTTGTTTTGATAAGTGATTTGATCTGCTTTTGATGTCTTTTTTTAGCTATCATTGCCAACAATATTAATTTCTCACTTAAAACACATTTATGTGCTTCCCAAAGCGTACTGGGTGTTACGTCTGGAGTAAAGTTTTCTTTAAAATATGATTGGATTCGGGCACGTATTTGTCTAAGATATTCAGGGTCTTTCAGCAGGGATGGGTTTAGTCTCCAGGTTTTCGTTGTTTTGTTCGATTCTGGAAACATGAGGGGCACTGTGATGGGGTGGTGATCTGACAGAAACTTTGGTTCTATGGTGGTCTGTGTGAGGAGCGATAGGTCTGTTTGTGAGAGGAAGAAATAGTCAATTCTGGAGTATTTTTGATGTGGAGGAGAGAAGAAGGTGTAGTCTTTATCATTAGGGAACATAGTGCGCCATGTGTCGTGAAGTGTTAAGTTTTGTAGTTGGAGTCTAATTTGGCGAAGTGCCCGGTACGAGAGAGTGGTTGTGCCCATGGAAGTGTCTAGGGCTGGGTTGAATGGAACATTAAAGTCTCCTCCCAATATAACAATCCCTTCCAGGAATGAAGAGAGGAGGTCACATCTTTTCCTGAAGAATGATATTTGGTGTTCATTAGGACAGTACATATTTGCCAACGTGATTGGTTTGGAAGAGGTATTTTCCTATAATAAAGATATATCTACCACCAGAGTCTACCATTGAGTCCAATAGTTAAAAATCTGCGTGTTTGAAAATTAGTATTGAAACCCCTTATGTTTTAGAATCTGGGTTTGTGCAATGAATTGCCCGTTTGTATATATGGTTCTCTAGTTTGGGGATTGCATCTGATCAGAAGTGTGTTTCCTGCAGTAAGAGAAAATAGGCTTTGTGTTTGGTCAATGCTGTTACAATCTGTGACCTTTTTTCTGGGAGGTGTAAGCCTTTGACATTTAGCGAGAGGCATTTTAGTGACAATTGTTGCCTAAGCATTGGTTCTTTCTGCATTTTATAAGGTAACAGGAACTAAAATATATAGGGACGTACTAAACTGCATATTGGGATGATGGGATGATTGGATTATTGGCTGCAATACTAAGAACTCTCACTAGATGTCAGTGTACCATATACACATATATATGGTAATGACTCTGTTGTTTCTCAAAATATGTTATTGTTTACTGCAGTGCTTGATACAATGTTGCAAGAAGCAGTTGCTAATGTTTAACTCTTCACTTGCTGATATATATGCAGCTGTACAACAGTTGCTGATATATATGCAGCTGTACAACAGGATACAGAAGTAATATAAAAATTACATTTGACCTGTTTTTGATGGGAATATGGGTAGAATTATTATTGCTCATGGGGATTATAGGAGGAATATCATGTTAACACCCGACAATGAACATATTTAATTAACAATAATAATATGCATATACTTTTTCTACATAGGGATTATGGGTGGAATATTGTAGTTAGACATACATAGGAATATATTAAACCTATTTCTGATATAAATATGTATATAATTATTTTTCTACATGGGGATTATTGGTGGAATATTGTTTATAAATATACATAGCAGCATATTAAAAACATTTCTGATGAGAATATGCATATAATTATTTTTCTACATGGGGATTATTGGTGGAATATTGTTTATAAATATACGTAGCAACATATTAAACCCATTTCTGATGAGAAAATGCATATAATTATTTTTCTACATGGGGATTATTGGTGGAATATTGTTTAAAAATATACATAGCAACATATTAAACCCATTTCTAATGAGAATATGCATATAATTATATTTCTACATGTGGATTATTGGTGGAATATTGTTTATAAATATACATAGCAACATATTAAACCCATTTCTGATGAGAATATGCATATAATTATTTTTCTACATGGGGATTATTGGTGGAATATTGTTTAAAAATATACATAGCAACATATTAAACCCATTTCCAATGAGAATATGCATATAATTATATTTCTACATGTGGATTATTGGTGGAATATTGTTTATAAATATACATAGCAACATATACATAGCACCAAGTACGAGTGCGAGAGTTTACCGGAAGCGGTTATAGGCACACCTAACCACCTAATGAGGGGGAGTCCGGAGTGTCAGCTTCACTCTGTTAGGGAAACTGAGGGGGGGCAATAAACTGGGAACGGAACATTTAGATTTAGCACTAAGGAGGACGAAGAAGGGCAGACAGGTAATCAAAGGATGTTGAGTAAAATTTAACCAGTTTATAGAAGAAGGCTTAAGGATTAAAGGGCTCACGTAGAGGCCGCCGGGCGTATGAGTTTACCTAACTCAGTAAACAACATGCAGAGCCGTTGTGGAATGGGTGTAGGTTAGATAGAAAGTGAGAACCAAAGCTTCCACAAGGAATGGTGTGCCATGAGATCCTGTACATTGATAATAAGACATCAATATTTGTTTACCTAACTGACCAGTGATCTCGGACGAGACTGTAGAGCCCAACAGCGCCACCCAAAGCCTGTGTACATAAGTATTGGCTAATCAACATAAGCATCGTAAGTATGATCACTCTCAGGGTAGGGATTAAGTCTAAGCTCCATTGTGTCCCTTAGTCTAAAAAGAAGGGAAGAGGGCATCCCGGTAGGCTCCCATCAGGGAAAGTCCACCTTCTGTCCAACAGGCTTTCCTCCCCCAGGTGGGTCTGCGGGTCATCCCAAGTTGTCATACCAATGTTCTAAGTTAAACTTCTTATAGGAGAGGTGAACACAGTGTGATGAGATCATACCTATAATCACATATCAGAAGCATAACGGAAGCATAAAGTTTGAGGGCAACTCCGATCCCCATCAAGAGGAATGTTAATGCTTTCAACAGCAAGAAAGATCAGTCTGGAGATGTTGCTACAGCTGTAAAGGCCCGAAACATGGACCTGTACCAAAGGGGAGGCCATTTAGGAGCGGGGAGACATCCTCCGGGTGGTTAGGGGTCGGGCTCCCCCCCATGTAACAGCTAATGGATGCACAAAAATGGTGCTGTGTGCAGGCAAAAACACACATCCTATAAGCATTCTGGGTACCTAAGCGTTACCATTGTAGGGTTGTTAAGAATAGTCTCTGGGGGAAGAAGGAGTGATAGACGGAGCCTCTAATGCACCTCTGAGAGGGCAGGAGGGGGAAAGACAGATAGGCCAGCATTGCAGAAGGCTCCTTGAAGGTATACTAACAAGTAAGATAAAACAGTACCTGTTCAGGAGAGTTCTGAGGTTCGGGTTAGCTGGATCCCAGGGGAATCAATGTGGCCGAGTTCTCTATGGGGCATTAACAGCCTTCCCGAATCAGCTGGTTCAGTAGAAGTGGAGAGGGAGACAAGCAAAGAGTTAAGTATCAACATAACAAACAGAACAAACAGGAAGCATCTCCCTTTGGCTACTGTTGAGCTGTGGGATGAAATGAGCAGGGATTAAACGTCTTGGTGTCCCCTATGAGGGGTGGTGGCAATCCCCGGTTCCTGTGAGAAATGTTCCCTGCGTGAATGGCGATCGCTGGGTGATGTGGGGTCCAGCCTACGACGTCTGGAGCATTGCCTTTGGGCTTTCGGTGATGAAGAGTGCGATACTGGTTTCCATGGCTCCGCAGGAAAGTAGAAGGAGTACCAATCAGGCAGGTCGACCGGCGGGATATCAAGCTGCTCACAGAAGGCAAACAAGTCCGCTGGGGTCCGGAGGAGTGCTGTGCAACCTCTAGAGGAAGCCGAGAGATAGAACAGGAATTTCCACCTGTATTGGATGTTATGGGCGCGTAGTGCTTCCAGCAGGGGGCGTAGAATGCGCCTGTTCTGCAAAGTTATCTGAGAGAGGTCTTGGAATAACTTAATGTCCACGCCATTAAATAAAATGCCCCTGTCTCTTGCCTTCCGGAGTATCTCCTCCTTGAGAGAGAAGTTAACAATACAGCACACTGGGGGGTTCAGAGTCACGGGGAGGGGGTATCAGAGCCCGATGAAGCCACTCCACTGCTGGATGGTCGAGTAAGTCATGAAAATGGTGCAGACTGTTTTTGGAAGTGTAGCTTGTTCCACTCCTTCAGGGACCCCCTCACCCTAATATTTTTCACATGGTTGGATAATTGTAGTGCATATTTACACTAATGTATTGTGTTAGGATTATCAACTACTTTAGTAAATCAGTCCAATAGTCTCCTCTACATTATTTCATAAATGAGAAGCATTTGAGCTTTAAAAACATTCAATGATGTGGCTGCTATTTCTGAGGGATATCTGAAACCTGGCACCATGGGCATGCATCTTTGGTCATCTACTGAGTGCTCCTTTATAGTAATTGCTACCGTCCCCAACGTATGATAAACAAATGTTCATATTAACATTTTGAAGGTTCTACATCTAATTTCACACTTCCACCAATAAAATAATTTTCCTTTTAGGTAGAATATTTGGCTGTTTAGAGAATTTGGCATTTTTTTAAATGAATTATCAAATAAATTTAAAAGAGTGAACAAAAGTCCTGGATGGCTTAATGCCAATGTAAAAATGCATATAAAAGCATAAGAGAAGGCTTTGAAAAATACAAGGTTGAGGGATCATCGTCAACATTCAAACTTTATAAAGAATGCAACAAGAAATATAAGGGTGCAATTAGGGCGGCTAAGATAGAACATGAAAGACACATAGCGGAGGAGAGCAAAAAAAATCCGAAGAAATTATGTAAACTGTAAAAAAGGGAGGACAGACCATATTGGCACCATAAAGAATGAGGAAGGACATCTGGTTACAAAGGATGGTCAAATGACAAAGGTCTTGAATTTATTCTTCTCCTCAGTCTTCATGAGGGAATCAGGGGGCTTCAGTAACCAAAACTGCAGTGATCATCCTCGTGACACATCATAGGAAGCATCCTCATGGCTAACAGAAGACAGAATTCAATTTGGGAAACTTAACATTAATAAATCACCAGGACTGGATGGCTTGCACCGGAGGGTACTCAGTCAAGTAATTGCGAGACCATTGTTTCCAGACCATTTTACTGACAGTCTACTGAGTGGAATGGTACCAGCGGATTGGAGAAAAGCAAATGTAGCACCAATATTTAAAAAGGGCCCAAAATACATCACTGGGAAATACAGACCAGTTAGCCTAACATCAATAGTATGCAAGCTCTTGGAAGGAGGTGAGTTGCCATCTAGATAAAGGAAGGCCCTTAGACGTAGTGTATCTGGATTTTGCAAAAGCATTTGACACAGTTCCCCATTGCAACTACATGGCAAATGAGATTTAATGTAGAAAAATGTAAAATAATGCATTTGGGTGGCAAAAAATATGAACGCAATCTATACTAGGGGGAGAACCTCTGGGGGAATCTAGGATGGAAAAGGACCTGGGGGTCATAGTAAATGATAGGCTCAGCAATGGCATGCAATGCCAAGCTGCTGCTAACAAAGTAAACAGATTATTGGCATGCATTAAAAAAGAGAATAACTCCAGGGATAAAGCAATAATTCTCCCACTCTACAAGACTTTGGTCCGGCCGCACCTGGAGTATGCTGTCCAGTTCTGGGCACCAGTCCTCAGGAAGGATGTACTGAAATGGAGATGGAGTGAGTACAAAGAAGGGCAACAAAGCTAATAAAGGGTCTGGAGGACATTAGTTATGAAGAAAGGTTGCAAGCACTGAACTTATTCTCTCTGGAGAAGAGACGCTTGAGAGGGGATATGATTTCAATTTACAAATACCATACTGGTGACCCCACAATAGGGATAAAACTTTTTCACCAAAGGGAGTTTAACAAGCCACGTGGCCCACTCATTAAAATTAGAAGAAAAGAGGTTTAACCTTAAACTGCGTAGACAGTTCTTTACTGTAAGCACAGTAAGGATGTGGAATTCCCTTCCACAGGCATTGGTCTCGGCGGGGGGCATCGATAGTTTCAAAAAACTATTAGATAAGCACCTGAACGACCGCAACCTACAGGGATATACAATATAATCACACACATAGGTTGGACTTGATGGACTTGTGTCTTTTTTCAAGCTCACCTACTATGTAACTATGTAAAAATGTCTTTGTTTGCCTTTACTTCACAATGCATATATCTTTTTCTTTTAATAAAACAATTCTCATCAAATAACAATGAGTCTATACATACTTTTAAATTAATTTACTTAACCTTTTAAATTTCTTTATGCAACAAGAATACATTAGAATTTTAAGTTCAGCAATTTTATCATATTTATGAAATTAAAGTTATGTCTCTTAAGACCACTCATAAAGTAAAAAGAAAATATTCTATTTGCCCTACATCCAGATCTAATTAATCTTTTGTTAATCAATGTAAGGAATTCCAATATGAAATCTTAGTTTTATATATCTTAATTAGGGCAATGCAAAAGGACATGTTGTAAGTAATTGTGCTTAAGGTGCTTTGGGGTGTTTTGTTTTGTTTTCCACCTGGCTTGATTCACACTATGTTGTGCATAGGGGTGACCTTCGAGTCTTCTGACGGTGCTTTGGGGGGCTACCCCAAATCACCCTCCCAATGTTGAGGGCATGTGGCCTGGTACGGTTCAGGAAGGGGGCCGCTGTCTCATCCCCCCCTCTTTTCCTGTGGCCTGCCAGGTTGCGTGCTTGGATAAGGGTCTGGTATGGATTTTTGGGGGGCACCACGCCATTTTTTAAAAAATTTTGGCGCGGGGTTCCCCTTAAAATCCATACCTATAGATTTTGAGAGGGACCCCCAGGCCATTTTTTTTTAAATTTGGCCGGGGTTTCCCTTAAAATTCATACCAGACCTGAAGGGCCTGGTATGGAATTTAGGGGTACCCCCTAAGCCATTTTAAAAAAAAATTTGGGTTCGGGGTTACCCTGTGGGGAATTCCGATGCCGTTTTTATCAATGAACTTTTATGTGTATTGTCAGACCGACAATTCATTAATAGCCGCGAGTAGTTTTAAATGATTTTTTTTCCTTTGAAATGTCATTTTGCTGTCAGACTGTTCTAAACACGGGAAACATGCGCCCTTTTACAGGCATACTATAGACACCCCCCAGGTACGAAATTTAAAGGAATATTACACTTTTATTGTTTCACTTTAAGCATTATTAAAATCACTGCTCCTGAAAAAACTGCCAGTTTTTAAACTTTTTTTTGCATTGATCCATGTCCCCTGGGGCAGGACCCTGGTCCCCAAACACTTTTTATGACAATAACTTGCATATAAGCCTTTAAAATTAGCACTTTTGATTATTCATGTTCGAGTCCCATAGAACACGCAAGCTTAGTGTTCGCGTGTTCTAACAAATTTTTTGCCTGTTCGCATGTTCTGGTGCAAACCGAACAGGGGGGTGTTTGGCTCATCCCTAGTTGTGTACTATGTTGTGCAATATATGGTAATGCATGACATGCAGCACAGCTTTTTGCAGTGTCTTCCATTCTGAATAGCACCGCAATGCACATTCTCAACATACCACAATGAACCTGTCTTTTATTGCACTACAAATCACAGATGTGAACCACCTATGTCTGTTGTAGTGGGTTGGTAACATATTCAAAATGAATAGGCTACCTTACCACAATGCATGTTAATGTCTGCAGCCAGCCAATATTGTTTGCACAGCCAAGCAGTGGGTGCAGTGCAGATCTGAGAAAAAAACGGGGGAAAGAAACTGCGCTCTGGTGAAACAAACAACAAAATTACAAAACTAAATGGTTGTGCAAGTTGAAAAGCAGCAATTCCTCTGTGCAACACAAACACAGTAGATGATAAATTGGAAAATTGGAATCGCACTGAAAACTGACATGCATGTAAATGATCACCAATCAGTAATAAATCCCTGAATGCATATCATACAAAATGTACAAAGTGAATACAAAAATGTGAACATATCAAAGTGACATAACACCAAATTAAATTATATAATGACATGTGAAATAAGTGAAAATAAAATTAATAAATAATATAAATAAGTGAATGCACATGAGTCCATACACATATATGACTAAATCACCAATGTGATAAGTAAGTAAAGAGTCCATAAAGGGCTGTATGATCTCTGCTCGATCCACCACCACAAGTAAACAATGGCCGCTTACCAGAGACTCATGATCCCCCACTACAGAGGATCAGAGAAAGCTTTAAAGGGATAACTCCTCCGGACCACAGCCGATGAGCCGAAAGCCTTGGGATAATGGCACAACCAGGGCGTAGTTACCGTGGCATAGATACTTTTCTAACTTCTTTAGATGCTTTATTCTGGACCCTCCAGCAAGTGCAGATCTGCCCTGCTGCAGGCTATCATATGCTGTACTGTGTATTTGGGTGCTTTTTTTCTCTCTGTGGTGACAGTGAAATCAAATTTGCAAGTTTCTCATTTCAAAATATTTTATTGATTTTTAGCAAGGAAATACAAAGTACAATTGAGAGATTGTACGTCGTGCAACAACGTAGAGTATAAATTTGAAGTATAACAAAGAATTGTCAAACATAAACTATATGTAACAATCAGCAGCTTGTCATCAGTTTGAGCGCGATCAGATGAGCATGTGTGTGAAACTACACTGTACTGTGGTTGTAATATTTTACATATAGGGCCTCCTCTCCCCCCTCAGCACCCCACGCGGGATCTCTTTTGTGCCGCAAGGGGAGAGTGGCTCCCACTGGAACTTGTTGAGTACAGTCAATTTCAAGTATGATGAGGTGTTAAATTTCTGTTGTAGTCAAGATGCAACTAACAGTTCTAAGATATGACAAACACATTGCTCAGTCAAGAATGTTTAAGGTTGAGTTTGGGAGTTCTGGGTAAGGAGTGCAGCATTAGTCCAGTTTGTCCAGGGTAACCATTGCTCACTGACTTGTGAGGCGCGGCCATTGCTGGTGGCCATCATGGTTTCGTAACTGAAGTGGAGTGATACCAGGTCCATTGTTTGTTTTATGTTTGGGGAATGTCTGACTTCCAATTCCGTGTTATATTGAGTCTGGAAGTCAATAGAATATGAGTTATTGTGTGTCTGAAAGGCCCAGGAATGTTTTCTATGGTTAAGTTTAGAAGCGCCAACTCTGGTGAGGGTGGGATATGACTTTTAGTAATGTTGTCAATCAGATCAAACATGTCTAACCAATATTTCCTGATGAGGGGGCATGTCCAAAAAGTATGAAACATGTCCCCTCTAGATGCTTTGCATCTCCAACAAGTGTTGGGGTTGTGTGGGTTGAAGGTAGCTAGCTTAGCTGGGGTTAAGTACCATCTTAGGGAGATTTTGTGGGTGAGTTCCTAAAGTGATGAGCATTGGGTAGCTTTGTAGGTGGACTTGAAAGCTAGTTGCCATTGTGCGTCAGAGAAGGTACTGGTAAGATCTTTTTCCCATTGATAATGGGGGATCAGCTTGTTAAAGGATCTTTTCCCCTGAAGCAGGGTATAAAAGTAAGATATACCTTTGGGCCGTGGTATGGGACTTGTGAGGAAGTCCCATGTTTTTTGAGGGATGTTGTAAAGGGGGAGGGGTATTTTACTTAGGCAGTGGTGAATGCGGAGGAATGTAAAGCTTTCCGTGTCGGGCAGAGCGTGTTCTGTTTGTAGTTGGGAGAAGGGTTTAATTTGATTACCTTGTAGAAGATGGTGTATCGAGTGTATTCCAGTGATGGCCCATTTGGAGAGTCTGGGGTCAGGCGAGAGATGTTGCAGCGTCTCTAGGGGTATGTGGAATTGTGTCTTTGAGGGGGTACATTCTGAGATGGTGAGCATTTTTTTCCAGGCATAGACTGAGGCCTTCATAGTCGGGGAGATGGAGGGTGAAACATAGAGGAACCCAACGGGGTGCTCATTAGCCAATTTTTTAGATTTGGGCGTATCAGTGAGAGATTTTCAATCTGGGCCCATAGAGATTGAGTAGTAGGTTGAAACCACTCTGGGAGTTGTGCAAGTATTGCCGCTAGGTAGTAATCCTTAACATCTATGGATCCTGTGCCTCCTGCCAATCTATGTTTGATTAATTTTGCATGTGCGCATCTGGGTTTTTTCCCGTTCCAAAGAAACTTGTTGAAGATTGACTGAAGGGACTTAAAAAAAGAGGCGGGAAGTGGAATTGGAAGTGTTCGGAAGAAGTACAGTATTTGAGGAAGACATGTCATTTTAAAGGCTGCTAATCTCCCCGACCATGAGAGCTCGTGTTTTATAATTTGTTGTGTATCATGCTTGAGTGTGTGAAGGAGTGGGAGGAAGTTAGATGAGTATAAGTTTCTTGTTGTTTTTGGGAGTTGGATTCCCAGGTATGTGATTTCCTTGTCTGCCCATGTGAAGGAATATTGTGTCTGGAGTAAATTTTTGGTGGTGGCATCTAGATTAATGTCTAGAATGGAGGATTTTGTTGTGTTTAGTTTATAGTACGATACTCTACTGAACCAATTTAGCATGGCTTGTACTTCCGCCAAGGATGTTGTGGGATTAGTGAGTACTAGAATAACATCGTCTGCGAAGAGACTAATTTTGTGACTGACGGGACTTATTTGTATTCCGGATATTGTAGTATTGGATCTGATGTGTTGCGCTAGAGGTTCCATCATTAAATTGAAGATGAGTGGGGACAGGGGACAGCCTTGACGTGTGCCATTTGTAATGGGGAATGGTTTTGAAAGCATACCTTCCATGTATACTTGGGCCGAAGGGGTAGTATACATAGCTAAGATGGCTCTAAGGATGTGGTCTCGGAAACCAAATTTCTGGAGGACCATTCCTAGGTAGTTCCAGTGGACCCTATCGAACGCCTTCTCTGCATCCAAGGATAGGAGCAGAGAAGGCGTTCCGGTGGATTCCGCGTGGTGTATCAAGTTGATCATTCTTCTGGTGGCATCTGGTGCCTTTCTTCCTTTTGTGAAACCTGTCTGGTCTCTATGTATGAGGGCAGGAATAATATCTAAAAGGCGTGTGGCAATGGTCTTAGCGTAAATTTTCAGGTCTAGGTTGAGTAGGGATATTGGACTAAAGTTTTTGGGGGAGTTTGGTTCCTTCCCTGGCTTAGGAATCGTGACTATTAGTGCATTCAAGTAATCATTCGGAAGCTTGGAAGAGGAGGCAGCGTTGTTGAATAGCTCTGTAATATGTGGGACAATCTGTGGGGAATATTGTTTATAGTATTCGGCTGTTAGGCCGTCAGGGCCTGGGGCTTTCCCATTAGGTAGGGAGTCAATTGATGCTTGAACTTCACATTCTGTAAAGGGTTTATTTAGATTATCTAGTTGATTGCCTGTCAGGGGGGGTAACTGAATAGCTTGGAGAAATTGATTGATCTCTTCTGATGTGGGTTGTGGTGTGTTGGCATCATGTTTTAAGTTGTAAAGGTCGCTATAATAGTCACTGAAAGCGTTAGCTATTTCTTGAGGATTGGACTGGGGTATGTTCGTATGGGGGTGAATAATCTGAGAAATTTTAGATTTGAGTCTTCTACCCTTGAGTTTCAGTGGTAGAGTTTTACCTGCCTTGTTGGAGGTGGCGTAAGAAGTGGCTTTTAGTTTACGCTGTAGATATTCAAATGAGTATAGGAGCAAGGTTTTCAATTCTTGCCTTAGGTTCAATAATTGGAGGGTTTGTGGGAGTTGGGGATTGGCTTTATGTTGCTGTTCTAGGGAGGTGATTTGGGATGTTAGTTCATCTAAATGCTGTGTCCTCTTCCTTTTATGAAGTGAACTAAGTTTAATCAACGTACCTCTAATATAGGCCTTATGGGCACTCCATACCACCCCATGGTCAGACACTGTGCCTTTGTTTATAGAAAAGAATTCAGTGAGAAGGTTGAAGATTTCTGTTGAGTATTTTTCATTTTGCAGTATAAAGTTGTTAGCACGCCACAAGAATGTGTTGCGTTGGGGAGTGGAGTCTGCGATAGTAATAGATATTGGGGCGTGGTCTAACCATGTTGTGGCGTGGATTTCAGATTTACATACATTCTGTAGGAGCCATTTATCAGTGGCAAATAAGTCAATTCGCAAATATGAATTATGCGTGTGGGAGTAGTAAGTGAAGTCCTTTTTGTGAGCCGTGGTGGCAGCGCCATACATCAAATAAGTCCTGTGAGGACAGAAGATTTTTCAGTGGTGATATTCGCCTCTTCGCCGGAGACGTGGTGTCCATGTTGATGTCCGGAACTATATGAAATTCCCCGCAAAGGATTAAATGGCCTTTTCTTATCTGTTTGGTTAATCGTAGAACCTTATGAAGGAATTTCATTTGGTGGGTGTTCGGTGCATAAATGTTGGAGAGGGTATATAAGGCTTTGTTGATGGAACGCACTAAAATTAAGTAGCGACCTTCAGGGTCAATTAGTAGATTGGATAGTTGGAAGTCCACATTTTCTTTGATAGCAATCATGACGCCTTTGGATTTAGTGGAGTGGCAGGCATGGAAGATGTGTGGGAACTGGCGATTGGTGCATAGTGGAGAGTCTGACTGTAGCAGATGTGTCTCTTGGATACAGAGAATGTCACTATGGAGAGCATTGGCAGTTTTCCAAAGTGAGTGGCGTTTAGCCAGATGGTTCAGGCCCTTGGCATTAAGCGATAATATATTTAGTGGCATGGTGTTGGGAATTGTAGGTAGGTTGGTGTGGGAAGTCACTTACAGTTAGACGACCTGGTTTACTTGTCGGAGGACCTTGGTGCCGGTGGCAGTTGGTAGATGAGGTTCGGTCGACGGACCCAGTAGAGGATGGATAATGGGGCTGCAGATAGAGCAAAATGTTAATCACACCTGACAATGCAATCACAACGAGCAAACTGCTGATAAGGTAACTCTGTTATATTGAAGAAGGATACGTAGAGGAGGTGTAAAACACAGCTTCAACCTCTAAATGGGGGTACAAACAGTTAGCAACAAGTGGAGCTGAGGAAGCAGTGGAACAATTCGTCTAACTCCAGGGGATATGCTGTGCAGTAGTTAGGCCTACTACGGTATTAGCTGTGGAGTCTCCTCAGCTGGGGTGGTGATCCATCCGGCTGCGGGTATGAGAGGAGCCGCCGCTCGTTGGTGGGGGCTTGGGAGGTTCAAGAATTATTCCCCAGTTATGGAGGAGGTTCAGGCCTTTGTTTAGGTCATGTATGACGTGGGATTGCCCATTTCTAGTAACCAGGATGGTTGCTGGATAGCGCCATTTGTATGGTATTTTGTGGTTTTGAAGCCCTTTGGTGACTGGGTTCAGGTTTCTTCTTTGTTGGAGAGTATATTTAGAGAGATCTGGGAAAAATTGGATTCCTGAGTACGGAGCAGGCAGTGGTGATTTATTTTTGACCCCCAGCAGGAGTTTCTCTTTGATGTGAAAGAAGTGGACTCTCATCAAAACATCTCTGGGGATGGAGGCAGCGAGGTGGGATGGCTTGGCTATTCTATGAATTCTGTCAATGATTATGTCCCTGGGGGATGCTTCTGGGACAATGACGTGCATCATTTCTTTCGCATATCTCGGTAGGTCTGCCGGCAGTATGGATTCAGGGACTCCGCGCAGTTTGATATTGTTCCTGCGAGATCTGTCCTCTAAATCGGCCAGCTTGGCGTGAATCCATGACTGTTCCTCTCTCACATCATCACATACATCCATGACATTCTTAACTGTGGAAGTGCAGTCGCTCATTTTATTTTCAATGCATGTCACTCTGTCATCAATTGAGTGTATGTCTGAGGAGATTTTTGCAAACAGTGAGGAGAGATCTGTCATTAGGGAGGTTTTAAGTGAGAGTAGCATATCTTTTAATGTGGTATCCATGACAGGCTGACCTGAGGTGGGGAAAGCTGCCATGGATGAGTGCAGGGCCTGGTTGCTGAGGAGGGAATTGAAAGTCATTTTAGCCTTAGCAGGGCTATTCAGGAGGTGATCACCCTCCGGGGGGTGAGGAGGTAAAGCTGGGGGGTCAGATGGAGCAGGATCTGCCAGTAATTCGTCTGGCAGATCTGTATATGAGTCCCGCGGCGCGGCCTGGCCGGCGCCATCTTGGAGATCACTGACCTGCTCCGCCGGTTTATATGAGAATTTGGTGAGTTTTTTTTGTTGATACTCCGGGGTTCTCTTCCTGGACGTGCTGGCCATGATCCCCGGTGTCTTAGGGGCTAGGATGGCACCGGATTAGGTTCGATGTGCGGCCTGTGTCGTTTGTGGATCTCCCCTGTGGGAGCTCTGGATTCAAGCGTCCATCTCCAACCGACGGTCGGCCACGCCCCCCAAATTTGCAAGTTTATTAACTAGATGTAACAAAATAACAGACAGTCAGTGCGCATGCGCGAGAGCTCCGTCATGGCTGCTTGAGCCAAGAGCTCCGCTCCACCCCGGACCACCGAGCCGCACACCAGCCGCCTCAGCCCTATAGCGGGCTAAACATTACCACTCCCGAGTAGGGGAACGTCCCGGGAACCAGAAGGAATGTCTGGGCCCCCGGCGAGACGCGATCTCGGCCCCCAATTCTCCTCAGTCAGCACGGACGGGAGTCCCAAGATGGCCGCCGTCACGGACGGACCGACACAGCAGGCAGGCATCCACTCCAGGACCCAGGAGCACAGGCCAGTACTTTCTCCCCCGACCCTGTCCTATGCTCAGGCAACACAGGGACCCCCCCAAACACCCCATGTACACCTGCAAGGCCATACGAAGCCCCAGGCCGCAGCAAAGGCCTCCACTGAGACTCTGAGCCTCACACAACAGGAGCTATGCTCTCAGGCCCTCCCTGCACAGGCCCATCCTCCATCTTCACTCTCCCAGCAACCAAGCTTCTCAGTAGCTGACCTCACAACAATGCAGGCAGACATGTTTGCTAAATTCTAATCCCTGCTAGAGAAAGGTCTGGCTAATACAGCAAATCAGATTACCAGTACTATTAAAGCGGACCTGTCCAATTTGGGCGCCAGAATTGAAGCCATTGAGGACAAAGTGGAATGCACAGCCGCGAGAACCAACCAAAACTCTACACACCTCATGACCATTCAGGATCAATTAGATGTTGCCCTTTCTAGGATCGACGAGCTCGAAAATCGGTCCAGAAGGTATAACTTTCGGATCAGAGGCCTCCCCGAAACTTTTTCGGACATCCCCTCCACGGTTCAGGACATTATTGCAGCCCTTATTCCTAACATACCCCCCCAACGTCTTGAACTAGACAGAGCACACAGGTCTCTTGGTGCCCCTAGACAAGATGGATCCCCAAGGGACATAATTGTCAAGCCGCACTTTTTCGCGGTTAAGGAAGAGGTCATGCGGCAATCCCGACAAAACCCGAAGCTACTACACCAGGGTCACCAGATCCAGATTTTCGCTGACCTCGCCCCCACGACTATCCAAAGACGGAGGACGCTAAAACCCCTCCTCACGGTACTCTCTCAACGGGATATCAAATACCGCTGGACCTTCCCCTTTGCAGTAAAGTTCACTATTCAGGGTAAGACCCATTCCTTTGCAAGCCTTCAGGAAGGTGAAAGACTGTTCCTCGCACTCAGGCTTATCTCCCAGGAAGCACCAATGGACTTTTCGTCTTCTTCCTCGGGCTCCACTAAACGTCCTCCTCCAGGCAGCCCTGTATCTCCACTCTGGCTAAAGGGACCTTCCAAGAAGAGCAAGGACGGGAGACCGCCCTAAGGACCCCTTCTCATACCTTATCCCTTCAGTCTCGGCAGAGGCATCTTTGGGCCAACTTTTCCCCCCCTGTTGATGGAGCAAGTGCTCCAAATCCTCTCACGTCTTATGGACATGAAAATCAACACATCCAGGTTCTCATCGAACTTCACGGCCTCACACAACGTTTTCTACTTCCAAAAGTTGCTTTGTTAACGGAGATTTGAAACAAACACTTACCACTTCACCTTCTCTACCTCACGAACCAGCTAACATTTTCAGAGGAAGTAGCCTTCCACAGAGTATTAGCTCCTCTATGAAGTTCCCGGTTTCTTGAAGACAAGGCTCCGGATCACTGGACTAGATTCACGTAGTTCAATAGGATGTGTCATTGTGTCATATCTTAGTCCAGGTTACAGTCTAGGTTTAATTGAAATACCCATCGTTCGTACCCCCTTTCAGGGGGTTATACGGTTAGCCGGGCCATGAAGGCCTTCCTTTTTGAATGGTGATCCCCCTGGCATTCTCCCCCTCATAGTTAGATAGGGGGGGGAGGATTTTTCTGATTGTCCAGGAGATGGGATCCTCAGGGAATTTGATTTTTTATTCCTGCCTGGGTTGTTTATTGTTTCAGGCGCTTATAGCCCAGTTCCTAGGGCTGTCCATACAATTTTTATGTTTTACGTTATGGTGTGCATTTGTTTTGTTTGAAATTTGATATAACAAGGGTCCGGGGTGGAACCCTTGTGCCTCCACTCGATCCCAAAGAACCTTTTGAGTCCTTTGGTGTCGGAACTTCAGACGGCCCTCTGGGCACTCTGCAGTTGTTATTGGGGCTATAGCGAATTGCGATTCGCATAACTCCAAGGGTACACTCCAAGTACCCATGTCGTTTTGTATGTCTTTACCTGTTAGTAAGTCTCATAACTTTTTTTTCCCCATCTCTTTCCTTCTCTTTCTTCTAGCCATCCAGGGGGGGGTTTCCCCCCGCGCCCCGGAGTCGGTCCTCCACGCAACCAGGCCTAAATCCGGTATGAGAAGACTCCCAAGGGTAAGTGACTGGTTGGTTTCTAGCTTCTATCCCCTCTGCTCCTATGGCTGACCTGAATGCGAAGAGTAATGACCTCAAAATAGGTTCTCATAATGTCCAGGGCCTAAACTCTCCCAGGAAAAGGAGACTGGCACTGGATCATTATAAATCCCTAAGACTCGATGTGGTGCTTCTGCAGGAGACGCACTTCCCCATCCGGTACACCCCCAAGTTCATACATGCACACTTTCCATCATTTTACCTAGCGAATGCCCCTAACAAAACAAAGGGGGTGGCTATTCTCTTCTCTAAAAATTGCAAATTTACACATCTCTCTGATTTTAGGGATCCGGAGGGCAGATTTATTTTGGTGAAGGGTACCCTGGAAGGTGTTTTATATTCCCTCGTCTCCTACTACGCCCCAAACAAGGGCCAAGCATCTTTCTTCCAGGACCTGTTCTCATCAGTGGAACCGCTCCTGGAAGGCAAAGTCATCCTGGGGGGGGACTCAAATGTTGCGTTTGACCAGGGTCTAGATAAAACTAAGCCCCCTAAAGACCAACTCACACGACCATCCAAACTCAGTACTAGGATCGCCAAGATGGTTCACGCTCAGGGTCTGGTGGACGCATGGAGAGAAATGAACCCCAACAAAAGGGACTTCACGCACTTTTCTGCTCCCCACCAGTCCTACGCGAGAATTGACCACATCCTCACCCAGACGGCCCTCATTCCCTTGTTTACCAGGGCGGCAATACTAGACACCGCATGGTCAGATCATTCATTGGTTCTCCTTACTTTGAGAAATGTTCTGTCTGGGAGAGGAGGTTTCTACTGGCGACTAAATGAATCCCTTCTGGCTGACCCTAGTATAACACAAGAAATAGCAAAATCTATTAAAGAATACTTCCTCTTTAATGATGTGGAGAACATATCCCCCGAAACCTTGTGGGCAGCCCACAAGGCAACTATTCGAGGAGTTATAATTAGGCTAGCGACCAAATTTTATGAAGGAGCGTTTAATCGACATACTTAGACTCGAAAAATCCTTCCTTCATCTAAAAGCGGAACACAAAAATAACCCGTCTAGAACCCTCCTAAGCAAACTTGATGCCACTAGACTTGAACTGAATCTCACTTTAACGGCTAAAGCAGAGAAAAATCTTAGATGGGGAGGAGCCAAATTTTACTGCCACAAGGATAGATTTGGCTCAATGTTGGCAGCTAAACTCTCCCCTAAATTTCGTTCTCTCTCCTTCCCCAAACTGAGGATAGCAGGCCAACCTCCAACAGCTAATCCGGCCAGTATTATGTCTGCTTTTCACGACTTTTATACTAATCTTTACAACCTTCCCCAATCAGATAAAGGGCCCTTAGATAATGAGTTTATAAAGAATCTCCCACTTCCCTCACTATCCAGAGAGTGTAAAGACTTAATGGAGGCTCCTATCACGGAGGCCGAAATTAAAGAGGTTATTAAAGGTTTAAAATCTGGTTCCGCCCCTGGACCAGACGGCCTCTCAGTCCCCTACTACAAGGAATATGGCGCTATCCTAGCCCCGTACATGGCGAAGTTCTTTAACTCTAAAAAGACGGGATCCCACCTTGAAACCCAACTAAATACAGCATTTATCTCAGTGATTCCCAAACCCAACAAAAATCATGAGGAAGTTGAGAACTACAGGCCCATATCTTTAATTAACAATGACCTCAAAATTCTTACTAAAATTCTTGCCAACCGCCTTTCCTCTTTCATCAATCTCTATGTACACAAGGATCAGGTTGGTTTTATTCCTGGTAGGCAAGGACCCGACCAAATTAGGAGAGCAATTGATATAGTATCCATTCTACAGTCTAACTGGGAAGGGGGGCCGAAACAAGAAGGAATGATCCTCTCGCTGGATCTCCATAAAGCTTTCGATTCGATTGAATGGCCTTACCTTTTCTCCATTTTGGAGAAATGGGGATTTGGTCCCAACTTTTTAGGGACTCTAAAAGCCCTATACTCCTCCCCTCAAGCGGTGATTCGCCTGCAAGGTCAATACTCTAAACCCCTAACCATTGCAAGAGGCACTAGGCAGGGATGCCCTCTTTCCCCCCTAATTTTTGCTATCGCGATCTAAACGCTAGCAATGGCAATAAGAGCAGATCCCAACATTCAAGGGGTCGCCTGTGGTGACCAGGTCCACAAATGTGGATTGTTTGCGGATGATATGCTCCTCTTTATCACATCACCGACCACCTCCCTTCCAAACCTGTGCAAACTCCTGAAAGACTTCTCTAAGGTCTCTGGACTGAAGGTCAATTATGCCAAATCTTCAGCTTTAAACATCTCCCTTAACCCATCCATTTTGGCATCCCTGCAAAGTGCCTTTGAATTCAAATGGAGTGACTCATACATTGACTATCTGGGGATAAGGCTCACTGCTAAGACAGAACTCCTATATCCAACTAACTTTCCTCACACATACCGAAAACTGGAGGCAGACTTATCCAAATGGGCTAAAGGGGGCTTGTCCTGGTTAGGAAGGATCCATGCAGTCAAGATGACTTTACTCCCTAGAATCCTCTACCTTTTTAGAGCCATCCCAATAAGCATCAATTAAGAGCACTTGAAAGCATTTCAAAGGAAAATAATAAAATTCATTTGGGGGGGGGAGGGATACAGACTTCCACAGAGCACTTTATACTTAAATAGACCACAAGGGGGCTTGGGCCTACCGCAGCTATTTTGGTATTACCAATCAGCCAGGCTAGCTCAGATCTCGTCGGTTTATGCGAAGACTGAAAGACCGGACTGGATACAGATTGAGAGACAGGCAGTACCCTCCTTCACTATCGACTTCCTCCTATGGGTCCCCCCAAAAAAAGTCCACCCATTTTATCCCCTATCCTCTCACAATCCTTTCAATTATGGGATTCTCTGAGAAACCATCAATCCATAACCTCCTGCAAACACCCCCTGGCTCACATCTTCAACAACCCTGACTTTCCCCCGGGAACTGACATCAAAGCATTCCGCTGGTGGTTGGGCAAGGGGATGTACCGGATAGGACACTACTTTACACCAATGGGGCCCATCACCAGAGCCTTCTGTGTGAAGCAACTAAAGATGCCAAACTCCGAATTCTTTCGTTTCCAACAGATCAGACACTTCCTCACTCAGTTGGGTAAAAACAATCTCTCAAACAACGCATTCACCCCTTCTGAAATATGGTGTGGACAGGCTACGGAGCAGAGGGGTGGAATCTCCACCATCTATCAGTCACTCTCAGGTCAGTCCACCAAGACCTCATACATGACAGCTTGGGAGTCAGACCTTTCCTTGGAGTGCGACCTGGAGAAGTGGAGGATCTCCTTTAATAGGGCTTACAAGAGCATCTTAAACATTTCGCTGGTGGAGTCCAGCGTGAAGCTTATCACACGTTGGTACCTCCCACCGGAAAGACTGGCCAAAATGTTCCCCTCCACGGACCCCAGATGCTTTAGGGGCTGTCAACTTAGGGGATCCCTGGCCCATATCTTCTGGGAATGTCCAAGATTGAGACCTTTCTGGAGCAGGATTTTTCACATGATCAAAAAGGTTACTGGAGTCCAGATCCCGAGGTCCCCCGCAGCGACCACTTACCTAAGACCCCCAAGCAGGCCCGTAAATTGATTCATTTCATTTTGCTGGGAGCGAAGCTATCTATTGCTAAGGCCTGGAAGCAGCCCAGGGTTTCATTTAAAGCGGCTATCCGCAAAATCTCTTGGATCATGGCCCAAGAAAAGCTAGCCAGTACCCTGCTCAACACCACACAGAAATTTGAAGCAGTTTGGGAACCGTGGGCTGATTTCATAGGCATTTCCCTAATTCCAGGGGTCCAACCATGATGCGTGGGCCTGTTTCGGGGTCAAGGGGGTTCCCTCCAGTGGATTGGCTCTCGACTTCTCTTTTCTCTCTCTCTCTTTTCCCCCCTTCTCATCTCTAACTCTCCTCTTTCCCCCTTTTTCTTATTTTTCTGATTGTTTTAACAAGATGATGTTTTGCCTGTTTAATTCTTGCTGTAGCAGGGTCCCTCGGGGGTCGTACTCCCAAGGGAAGCACTCGAAGTAGGCTTTCCTGCCCTGTTAGATACCTAGAGACTTTTTATATTTTAGAAGTGAGGGTTGGGGAGTGATCGGAGAGCTCCGATCAGGCACAGTGTGATCCCAATCGGGGTGCTGTCGGTCTCATCTCCCTCCCCTTCCCCCAACCGGTCCATATCTCCGGGTTATAAGGTTCGCGCTAACGAAAGTTGGTATAGGAAGGCTCTACTGTACTGTATTTACCAGAGACATGCTTATATCTACAGTCATAAGTTTGATTTGTTACCCCAAGGGGGCTCGCATTTGTCTGATGTATAATCCTGCATTTAATGCTGATGACTTGTAAACCCCTTTTTTTCTCTGAAAATTCAATAAAATACTTTGAAAATAAAACAAAATAACAGACAGTAATAACACAGTATATCAAACAAACTATTTTAAGAATCAAATCATAATGGACAGGTATTCGCCTGTACACAGACCCTCTGGACCTGGGAACCTGGGATTGTTGCGCCTCAGTCAGCTTCCAGTAAGCAACTCTAACCTTACAGATTTATCACAGACAGGTTGCGGTGCCCTGTTCCCTAGGCACCGACTTTGGCTTGTTAACTATAACACCGTTTACCTTTTTCTTATAGGTGACTTTGGCATGGGTGGATCAGCTTCACCATGCCTCCGCCCTATGCCTACGGTCTACCAGTGCCACAGACTGAGGCCATACATTGGCACTAACCCCCTTAAAGGGCTTGCTTCTCCCGGGATTCCCATACATATATTTTTTCTATATTTATTTTTTTTATATTTTTTACATCATTACCAGGTCTATGCAGCTTCCCCTTTTCACTTCAACTGCACTGTGGTTCACATCCTTCCCTTTTTCCGTCTATCACTTCCCTTCCTTTCCTCCCCTTTCCTTTCTCCCCCCTCACCTTTCCCTCTTCCTCTCTCTCCTTCCCTCCCCCCTTTTTCCCTTTTCTCTTCCCCCCCCCCCCCCTTTTCGGTGTTCTTTGTTTTCTTTTTCCTTCCCTCCTTTCCTTCTTTCTACTTCCTGGCCTGCTTCTACTTTCCTTTCCACTTTGTCCCCTTTTTCTCCTCTTCTTTTCTCCCGTCCCACACTCATTTACACCATGCTAATTGTTCACTCCTCCACTCCCATGTACCTCACATCAATACATCCCTTGTCTCACTTCAATTTCAATTAACTCCTTATCATTTTCACCATGTTTTTCACTCATCATTTGATGCTCTTTTCACGTTTTTTCACGTTTTTTCATGTTGTTTAAATGCACTCTCCGCACACATCACTATTACTCCATTATCTTAATTTTTATGTGCACCCCACAATTATTTTCACCTTTTCACTCACCTCTTCACTGGCCTACAATTTTGGCTTGGAAAGTCTTCAGCATATCCATGTCCGGTCGGTTCTATTTGTGGCTCCCCCGAGTCACCGCGGGAGACCCCCTTTGGTGGCGGCGCCCTGTGCTTAGTGGCTGCTGGGACATGGGTAAGCAGCTCTGCTCCTTCCCCCTTCTTACCCCATCAATACTCCTTTTAATCGTGATGCTGTGTTACAAGTTCTTATTTTTATGCTTTTCGATCATATTATTGTCTTTCTGATCCTATCACAGATACCCTCCTGATGAAGCGGCCGTGCACCGCAAAACTAGTTGAGGAAAATTACATCTGTGATTCATTGCACTAATGTGATTCTCCCTCTTTGGGGTTAATCTTTTCACTGGTGACATATTTGTACCACTACCATGCTTTTTATTTGTAAAAGATGATTTGTTTTTCTCGCATCAATAAAATCCTTTGTAATTTTTATATTCTGTTATATTATTCAAAAATATATTGCCTTACTGTAACGTGATAGTCCAATTGCCCCTGTGCTCTTGTGGCAGCCTAGTTGGGGACTAGGCTACCAACTCTGCTATTTAATGATTCCTGGATGATGGTACAAGTCCCTATTAATCCTTATTTCGGTACCTACCATAGAGACCATACTTCTTTCTATATTCATTAGGTGGATAACACACCTGGCGGGATTTTGGTGTGCGACCAGAGTGGACATGGCTGTCCCTTGCCTTCCACCTCTTCTTCTGATCGATTCAGGGTTGGTCTCTTAAACTATATTCAACTACCCTTAGTTTATTATTCAACAAGTTGTTACTATTAGCCCTCATGCAACCATGCACCTTGGACGTCCATTGGTTGGGGCCAGACTACATTTTATTACCTTATTACAGGCTACCCGCCTATTTTTACCATGATGCACCCCATCATGTGTCTTGGTCTTCAACCCCTTGACGCCTTGGACCTTTGTTGTGTTGTTTGGCTGCATTGGCTTCATAGGATATTTCTCCTATTTATCAATTATTAATTATCATCCTGTTTTGTTACATCATAGTTTTACTTTCCTTTATCAACTTTCATTGATTGTTTCAGTGCCAACTACCTCCTCTTTTTATTTTTATATTTATAATTGAGCCTTGCTGCTTCCCTCTCCCCTTTCCCCCCATCCCATGACAGGTGCTGGACGCACCTGTGTCTTCCCGCAGCGGCTCGGTAAGCTCCCTGGTGGAGGAGTTGGTCCGATTCTCGGGGCCGCCCCCTCCTCTTGCACTGGCTCTGGCAGGGACATCGTCCCTCGGCCACAGAGCCTGTGCACATGCATGCATGTGAGACTCGCGCTTGCACCTTGCAGGAGCTCTGACCCTGTGACGTCACGCGCCAGCACCCGCCGGCGTGTGTTTCAACATTGCGGGGTTGGGAGCTACTAATAACAGGCATTCGCCTGTACACAGACCCCCTGGACCTGGGAACCCGGGATTGTTGCGCCTCAGTCAGCTTCTGGTAAGCCACTCTAACCTTACAGCTTTATCACAGCCAGGTTTCAGTGCCCTGTACCCTAGGCACCGACTTTGGCTTGTTAACTATAATACCGTTTACCTTTTTCTTATAGGTGACTTTGGCATGGGTGGATCAGATTCACCATGCCTCCACCCTATGCCTACGGTCTACCAGTGCCACAGATTGAGGCCATACATTGGCACTAACCCCCTTATTGGGCTTGCCTCTCCCGGGATTCCCATACATATATTTTTTTTATATTTATTTTTTTTATATTTTTTTACATCATTACCAGGTATATGCAGTTTCCCCTTTTCACTTCAACTGCACTGTGGTTTACATCCTTCCCTTTTTCCATCTATCACTCTTCCCTTCCTTTTCTCCCCTTCCCTTTCTCTCCCCTCACCTTTCCCTCCTCTCTCTTCTTCCCTCCCCCCTTTTTCCCTTTTCTCTTCCCCCCCTTTTTCGGTGTTCTTTGTTTTATATTTTCCTTCCCTCCTTTCCATCTTTCTACTTCCTGGCTTGCTTCTACTTTCCTTTCCACTTTGTCCCCTTCTTCTCCCCTTCTTTTCTCCCGTCCCACACTCATTCACACCATGCTAATTGTTCATTCCCCCACTCCCATGTACCTCACATCAATACATCCCTTGTCTCACTTCAATTTCAATTAACTCCTTATCACTTTCACCATGTTTTTCACTCATCATTTGATGCTCTTTTCACATTTTTTCACGTTTTTTACGTTGTTTAAATGCACTCTCCGCACACATCACTATTACTCCATTATCTTAATTTTATGTCCACCCCACAATTATTTTCACCTTTTCGCTCACCTCTTCACTGGCCTACAATTTTGGCTTGGGAAGTCTTCAGCATATCCATGTCTTTTATTTCATTTACCCAGACTCCAGTCAGTTCTATTTGTGGCTCCCCCGAGTCGCCGCGGGAGACCCCCTTTGGTGGTGGCGCTCTGTGCTTAGTGGCTGCTGGGACATGGGTAAGCAGCTCTGCTCCTTCCCCCATCTTACCCCATAAATGCTCCTTTTAATCATAATGCTGTGTTACAAGTTCTTATTTTTATGCTTTTCGATCATATTATTGTCTTTCTGATCCTATCACAGATACCCTCCTGATGAAGCGGCCGTGCACCGCAAAACTAGTTGAGGAAAATGACATCTGTGATCCATAGCACTTATGTGATTCTCCCCCTTTGCTCTTGTGGCAGCCTAGCTGGGAACTAGGCTACCAACTCTGCTATTCAAATCATAATGAAAAAAGATTCAAGGCAACTGAGCTATGCTGAAATGAAAACATAGCTGATATTTCTGTAAAGACACAAGAATTATGTGAGTGAGCGGGTGGGTGGCTCGGCGGGTGAGTGAGTGAGTGGGCGGCTCAGTGGGTGAGTGAGTGAGTGAGCAGGTGGCTCGACAGGTGATTGAGCCGGCAAGCGGGTGGGCTAGTCAGCGGGTGAGCCGGCGAACAGGACAGTCGGCAGGTGAGTGGGCAGGCTGGCCAATCAGCAGGCTGGTGGGCTCTGGGAGCAGAGAGATGACATCACCTCTCACTGCCTGCCCTACATCACTGCAGTTCTGTCCTCACTGTGTAGCCACGGGTATCAGACAGATTACATCATCTCTCTGCTGCCTGACTTTATTCTGGGACACAGCAAGTGAAATCTGCACCTTAGCAGACAAGTGACACAGCAAGTTACAACTGTAGCAGGCAAGTGAAAATCTGTACCTGGTGGAAGGTGGCATGGCAGGTGAGGTGGCAAGTGACAATCCGCAACATGTGGCAGGTGACATGGCAAGTGACAATCTGCAACGTGTGGCAGGTGACGTGGCAAGTGACAATCCACAACATGTGGCAAGTGACGTGGCAAGTGACAATCCGCAACATGTGGCAAGTGACAATCCATAATGTGTGGTGTGTGGCAGGTGACGTGGCAAGGGACAATTCACAACATGTGGCAGGTGACAATCTGCAATGTGTGGAAAGTGACAATCTGCAAGTGTGGCAAGTGACAATCCGCAACATGTGGCAGGTGATGTGGAAAGTGACAATCCTGCCTATTGAATAGGGTTAATAAGGGGAACAACACTATTTTTCTTTTACTTTTTCTTTCTTTTTCTCTTTTCTCACTTTTTTCCCTTCCTCTACTCCTTTCTCTCATCTCTTTCTCTTCCCCTCTCTCTCTTTTTTTTTTTTTTTTATTCATTCCTTCCTTTTGGCTAAAGGGATTTTTTGGTGATTTGGAAAGGTGTGATGTTAGGGATAGGGAGGGTCACGGGATGAGGTGAGGGGGGGGATCACTAGAGGGTTACTTTAGGTGGGGGGTACTTAGGGAGGGGGGTTTAGGGAAGCTAAGTTGAATAGGGCACACATAGGAGAGGGGTGGGGGGTGGGGGTATGAGAAGGGAGAGTGAGAAGCACAGAGTAATCTATAAAGGGTAGAAAGGAGTTGGATCAGGCTTGGAGGGTAAGGACAGTTTGGGGGGGTTGTTGGGGGATGGGGGGCAGGGGGGGGGACTGTGTTATGTGGTTGTAATTGCTAAATGTAAATGTAAATACAATTGCAAAAAGCTGGTTTTGCCAGTGTAGAGAGATATATGGTGTTGTTTTAGGATATAGGATATGCTTTTGATTTTTAATTGAAAATACAGTGATATCTCTCTTTATTTATTTTTATTCCTGGGCACGCTGCTGCAGACTTGCTTGCGCTGAACTCCTTGTGTTTGGGGACACAATAAACATCTCTCCTCGTGGTGGAGGGAAAATTGGAGGCGTTTTCCTTTTTTTTTTTTTTCTTTCCCTGAAAGGGTTAGTTAATGGCATCGAGGAGTCGCGCCGGTTGGATTATCCTTCTGAGTAGTATAAGGGAATTGGGGTTTGTTTTTTTTTTTTTTTCCCCTTTCGGGTTCCCCCTCCCGTAGTTCCCAGACGATCGGAAGATATGACCAGAATAAAGTTTACCTCATATAACGTTAAGGGACTGAACATCCCGGAGAAACGGTTTAGGTTGCTTGCCGAACTGAGAAGGTTAAAGACACAGATTGCTTTTCTACAGGAGACACACTTTAGAAGGGACAGAATACCAAGACTGGTAAACCATAAATTCTCTGTGGTATATCATAGTGCATCCTCGACCTCTAAATCAAATGGGGTATCTATTATCGTGTCAAAACAGACTCCATGGAAGGAGACTAAAGTAATTACAGATGAGGAGGGCCGTCTCTTAATTGTAAAGGGATTACTAGGATTGCAAAAGGTTACATTAGTGAACCTGTATCTCCCGAATGAAGACCAGGTTGGTTGCTTAGAGACCTGTCTTCAAATGATACATCAGTACAAGGAGGGCATTTTGGTGATAGGGGGAGATTTGCATCTGGCCCTGGACCCTCTTATAGATGCGTCCAGGGGAGCCTCCCACCTGTCATTCATAAAATTACGAAGAGTTAAAAAATTACTAAGTGACCTGCAGGTGGTAGATACATGGAGGACACTTCACGTTCAAGACAGAGATTACACATTCTTCTCGGCAAAACATAAATCATACACTCAGATCGATTATATCTTGGTCTCACAAACAGGAATAACATTGATGGTAAGTGCTGATATAGGCTCATTCACCCTGTCAGACCACGCCCCGACAAACTGTGTGTTGGATCTAGGGGAGGCAGATCACCGTGAGTGGCAATGGAAGATTAATGAGACCTTGTTAAAGGATAAGCAGTACGAACAAAAATTAAATCAGGAACTGGACTCCTTCTTTCTAACAAATGATACGGAGGAAGTCACCCCATTTTGCCTATGGGAAACACATAAATGCGTGATGAGAGGGGTCTTTATATCCTTAGGGGCGCATAGGAAAAAGAAACTTAATGAACAGATAGAGGTACTACTTAATAAAAATTCGGGAAGTGGAGCTGATACATAAAAAATCTCAGACACAGCGATTAGAGGAGAAATTAAGTGGTTTACGGGAGGATTTAAATTCACTGCTCATTGAACAGGCTAAAGCTAAGTTGAAACGGGGAAGACGGACACTCTATGAATTTGGGAACAAGCCGAGCAGGATGTTGGCAAAGGCCCCTAAGGATGCTATCACACAGAAGTACATGTCAGGTATCAAGACACAGAGGGATGATGTGGTCAGTTCCTCATGGGAAATGGCACAGATTTTTAGGAGTACTACGAGGGTCTTTACCAATTGGAAGGCCAATTATCCCCAGAGAGGTGTAAAAGCAAATGGGAGATGGCAAGGGATTATTTACAAACTTCAGGAATGCCAAAGCTGACAGAGGAGACAGCACGAGATCTAGATGTACCAATTACAGCAGAAGAATTTAAGAGAGCATTAAATCTATTAAAATTGGGGAAAGCACCGGGCCCAGATGGATACACCCTGGCGTATTATAAATTTTTTGCTGAGAAATTGGCTCCAAGATTCATAGCAGATTTTAACTCACTACAGGAGGGACAGAAGTTACCTACTGAGACATTGCTGGCGCATATAGCAGTAATCCCGAAGGAGGGTAAGGATCCATCTCAGTGTTTCAGCTACCGGCCAATTGCACTGTTAAATGCGGATCTAAAAATCTTCTCTAAGATCCTAGCGATCAGATTAGACAAGCACATTCCTGCATTGATACACCCAGATCAAGTGGGGTTTACTGCTGGAAGGGAGGGGAGGGAAAACACGCAGAGAGTAATAAACGCTATTTACACTTCACAGAGCCAACAGAAACCCCTAATATTGTTTTCAGCTGATGCGGAAAAAGCATTCGATAGAGTTGATTGGATTTTCCTTAGGGCTACTTTGCAACATATTGGCTTGGGGGATGGAATGCTAAGAAGGTTTCTAAATCTATATTCGGTCCCGAGTGTGAGGGTTAAGGTAAACGACAGACTCTCGGACCCACTCTGTATTCGAAACGGAACGCGTCATGGATGCCCATTGTCGCCCATTATTTTCATTCTTACATTGGAGCCCTTTTTAAGGAAGATACGTGCCAACACCAACATTAGAGGTATTAAGACAGAAAGAGAGGAGCATAAGTTAGCAGCTTATGCTGACGATTTGATTTATTCATAACTTCCCCAATTATATTCCTCCCATCTCTTCTAATGGAGATACGTCAATATGGAAGGATAGCAAATTTTAAGGTGAACTATACCAAATCAGAGGCTATGGGGATGGAAATGAAGGCACCTGTAATGCAACAGATAAAGACGCAATTCAACTTTAGATGGTCAGAATCCCATATAAGTTACCTGGGGACCAAAATACCGAAGAAGCTTAGTAGGATATTTGAATTAAATTATGCCCCGATGTTAAGACAAATTAAATTAGACTTAAAGAGATGGGACAGGGAGATCTTTACATGGTTTGGAAGGACAAATATCATAAAGATGAACGTGATGCCTAGGCTTCTTTACTTGTTGCAAACCTTGCCAATAAAGATCCCCCCAAGTTTCCTGAAAGACCTCAGTTCAAGGTTTCTGAAGTTTATCTAGGCTGGGAAGCCAGCAAGAGTACGGAGAACCATCTTAGTGCTCCCTAAAGAAAAAGGAGGTATTGGTTTTCCAGACCCAGTGAGATATCAGGAGGCTTCACAGCTATCCAGAGTAATGGAATGGTGCGCCTCTGAGAGGAAACCATATGTACAATTAGAACAAGCGATGGTTAAAATTCCCTTGGAGGGGTTGGCATGGATAGCGAGATCGGAAATACCAATAACAGTGAAAAAACACCCACTGACAGGCGCAACTCTCCGTACTATTATCACGATTTTTAAAAAGACATGTCTATCACTACCTCCGAGCCCTATGTCCCCAGTGCTGGATACGCCAAACTTTTAGCCTGGCATAACAAATCGGGGGTTTGAGGTATTAAAACGAAGGGGGAAAAACAGGATCATACATTTTTCAAGGGGTAACTGCTTGATGTCACGAGGTGAGATAGAAGGAGGTTTAACACCAGACCTAGATTATTTCAGGGTGATGCAGTTAGGAGCATATATTCGCTCGAAAACTAAAACTTACCCAGTGATACGGGAATCATCGCGCTTCGAACAGAGTTGTTTAGATGGAGAGAGCATGAGGCATTCCCTATCATATTTCTACGAGGCATTAACGAGCTTGGAAGCACCCCAAGATCCTAATTTTATTCAAGCTTGGGAGAGAGAAATGGGGACAACGTTCTCCGAAAGACAGAAGGTCAAAATTTTAAAATCTATTCATAAGACATCGGTTGCAAGCAGGTACCAGAAGGGAGGATATAAAATCCTCACCAGATGGTATAGAACACCATCTGTACTACATAAAATATTCCCACAGGTCTCAAATGTATACTGGCGTTGTATGAGGTCAGAGGGCACGATGTTGCATATATTCTGGGAATGTAAGAAGATCAGGGGATTTTGGAAAATGGTTGAGGAAACGGTTAAGGATATTACAGGTGTGTCTCTTGGGGAAAACCGGCAGCATTTTTACTAAATGATGTCCCCATGTCGGTGGAAAAATATAAGAACTCCCTGCTTAAACACCTTCTCACGGCGGCAAGGGCCTGTATTCTGGCTCTGTGGAAGAGTTCAGTCCCTCTGACTAGATCACAGTGGTGGGCTAGAACTACAGAAATCCAACAAATGGAGAATTTGACTTTGATACTGAAAGAACAGGATGAGAAATATTGAAAGATATGGGCTCCTTACTTAGCTTATAGAAGTGGAGAACAAGAGAGGTAGATCATGCGCGATTGAATGGGAAGGGAAGGGGGCACCCCACCCCCCTTTTTTTCTCCTCCTTTGGGGTTTTAGAGGGTGGGGGTAGGTATTAGGGTTAGGATAAGATAAAAGGAAAATTATAGGTGTCTATTGTGTAGACTAGACTGAGTTGCATCGAATATGAAATGTATAATGTTGTTATAATTTGAAAATATGGTGATGCGACAAGATGTAAGAGATGACATGAAGTATATGTTAAGTACTATAGGTGGAATGTAATATATAATATGCAAAAATAAAGAAATTATAAAAAAAGAAAGTGACAATCCTCGACGCGTGGCAGGTAACGTAGCAAGTGATATTCCGTAACATGTGGCAAGTGACAATCCGCAACTTGTGGCAGTTGATGTGACAATCCACACGGACAGATTGGACATTTTTTACACATTTTTGGGACCATTGACATTTATACAGAGATCTGTGCTATAAAAATACACAGATTACTGTGTAAATGTCACTGGCAGGGAAGGCCACGTACACATGAGCGGACTTTAAGGCAGACTTTGCCCGGCGGACTTTTCGACTGACTTTATGACGTACTTTCTGAATGAGCGGACTTGCCTACACACAACCCACCAAAGTCCGTCGAATTCGTACGTGATGACGTACGACCAGACTAAAACAAGGAAGTTCATAGCCAGTAGCCAATAGCTGCCCTAGCGTGGCTTTTTGTCCGTCGAACTAGCATACAGACGAGCAGACTTTTTGACCGGACTCGAGTTCGACGGATAGATTTAAAACATGTTCCAAATCTAAGTCCGTCCAACTTTTGAGAAAACAAAGTCCGCTGGAGCCCACACACGATCGAATTGTCTGACGAAATCCCATCCGCTGGGCAAAGTCTGCCGTAAAGTCCGCTTGTGTGTACGTGGCATACCTGTGGGGGGATGGGACTGACTAGAGGAGGAGAGAGATCGTTGTTCCTAATCACTAGGAACAGCAGATCTGTCTCTCATCCCTGTCAGAATGGGGATCTGTCTGTTTACATTGACAGATCCCCGTTCTGGCTCTCTGTGGAACGATCACAGGTCGCTGGCGAACATCACGGCCGCCCGCCACTCACAGGTCCTTTTATACTCCTATATACATGTATAGAGCCATAACAGGTTATCTTTATACTCCTATATATGTATAGAGCCATGACAGGTCCTCGTTATACTACTAAACATGTAAACAACCATGACAGGTCCTCTTTATACTACTATATATATGTATAGTGCCATGATAGGTCCTTCTTATACTCCTATACATGTAGACCGCATGACCGGTCCCCTTTATACTCCTATATAAATGTATAGAGCCATGACAGGTCCTCTTTATACTCCTATATACATGTATAGAGCCATGACAGGTCCTTTTTATACTCCTATAAACATGTGTAGAGCCATGACAGATCCTCTTTATACTCCTATAAACATGTGTAGAGCCATGAAAGGTCCTCTTTATATTCCTTTACATGTATAGAGCCATGACAGGTTCTCTTTCTACCCCTATATACATGTATAGAACCATGACAGGTCCTCTTTATACTTATATATACATGTATAGTGCCATTACCGGTCCTCTTTATACTTCTTTATACATGTATAGAGCCATGACAGGTCCTCTTTATTCTCCTATGACAGGTCCTCTTTATCTTCCTTTGTACATGTATAGTGCAATGACAGGTCCTCTTTATAGTCCTATACATGTAGACTGCCATGACCGGTCCCCTTTATACTCCTATATACATGAATAGAGCCATGACAGATCCTCTTTATACTCCTAAATACATGTATAGAGCCATGACATGTCCTCTTTATACTCCTACATACATATATTGAGCCATGATACACCCTTTTACACTCCTATACACATATGTATAGAGCCATGACAGGTCCTTTTATACTCCTATACACATGTAGAGAGCCATGACAGGTCCTTTTATACTCCTATACACATGTATAGAGCCATAACAGGTCCTCTTTATACTCCTTTATACATGTATAGAGTGATGACAGGTCTTCTTTATACTCCTACATACAGTATCTTACAAAAGTGAGTACACCCCTCACATTTTTATAAAAAATTTATTTTATCTTTTCATGTGACAACCTTGAAGAAATGGCACTTTGCTACAATGTAAAGTAGTGAGTGTACAGCTTGTATAACAGTGTAAATTTGCTGTCTCCTCAAAAAAACTCAACACACAGCCATTAATATCTAAACCACTGGCAACAAATGAGTGCACCCCTAAGTGAAAATGTCCAAATTGGGCCCAATTGGCTATTTTCCCTCCCCGGTGCCATGTGACTCATTAGTGTTACAAGGTCTCAGGTGTGAATGGGAAGGGGGTGAGTTAAATTTGGTGTTATCGCTCTCACTCTCTAATACATCACTGGAAGTTCAACATGGCACCTCATGGCAAAGAACTCTTGAGTATCTGAAAAAAAAAAAAGAATTGTTGCTCTACATAAAGATGGCCTAGGCTATAAGAAGATTGCCAAGACCCTGAATCTGAGCGGCAGCACGGTGGCCAAGACCATACACTGGTTTAACAGGACAGTATCAAAAAATATGTTAAAAAAAATCAAAGTCTTTCAAACATTAGTAGCGCTTAAGAAGTTCATATGTGAATAAAAATAAAAAGTTCCACTTGTGTTTTAATTATACAAAGCAGGGTGTGGGATAGTGGCTGATCCGTACATACAAAATGTTGAACACCAACTCTCTGCAGATCAAAATCCCAGATAAATTTTTCACCACATTGCTTCTATGGGAATCCCCTGTAAGTAATTCACTTACCGGAAGGTAATGGGTTAACAGCGGTAATGGGTTAACAGCGTCCCTTTCACTGGTTTGATATCGGCGGACTTAGTTTAATTCACTCAAATAGGACTGGATCCGTGAATGGATGTTTGGATGGCTGTCAGCGCACTCTGCATAATTCTAAAGCTCAGGGCTCAGCGCTGCTCCGTCTCCGGGTACCGCTGTGCTGCTGCTCTCAGCCAAAAACAGCATGTTGACTGTTGTTTACATCAATTATTTAGGTAAATGAGAAAAATATCATTGGCATAATAGTTTGGAACAGGGTGTATACTCCTATATACATGTATAGTGCCATGACAGGTCCTCTTTATACTCCTATATACGTGTATAGAGCAATGTCAAGTCCTCTTTATACTCCTATACATGTAGGCCACATCACTGACCACCTTTAGTTATCATTATATAAAATAATGGATGTGGGGGCCTTTTGGTAGGCGTGATTTTTTTTTGGGGGGGGCAGCATTTTATTCTTGCTCCCAGTCAGCACAATGTCTTGGGCCGGCCCTGCCTGTGATCATCACTTGTCACAGCTAATGCTTTTGTTTTTACTTAGTTAATTGCATAATAGCAGCAATGATACAAGTCTCAGCATCCAAAAAAGTACAAATAAAGCTACAGACTATCAACATAGAAACAATTACTAAACTGATCAGAAGCAAACAATCTGACATTTAGCCTGGATAGTACTCTATTACTTTTGCTTATGATACAATTACTATTGAACTGGTGGCACAATGGTCACACAAAAAAACAAAAAAACAAAACAGTATTTCTAATAAGTCATCCAATAAGCAGTGCGAAACAATATAATTTAATACTGAATGTCCTAACCTGCACTAAGCTAATCTATTTATAAAGAACAACAAGAACATATAAACCCACAGGCATTTGTATTACCTTCTTTAGAGATATTTGAAGCCAGTTTTAGAATAGACAGTTTTATTTATGAAACACATTTGTGTATGAATAATAAATAATAAAATAGTTTTTAGTGTTCATATTTCTGATGTTTTTTGGAAGCAAAATGAATGTTCATTTTGCAAACTGAACTGAATGTTAATAAATGGGGAGGGACCTGTGTTCATCTGAACAACCTGAAAATCCAATCACAAGGTAAAGGAAATGAAAAAGAAAAAAGATTTATCTAGTTTCAGTGCAGCCAAAGTAAGCAGCTTAACAAATGAACTCTGCCAGCCTGTTCTTTGCACCCAGCCACCTGACATTCAGTTGTTTGTTGTTATGTTCAGAAGAACACACTTCCATTCATTGACTAAGAAGTTTGTGACCAAGTTGGCACATTTGTAGAGGTCCAAATTGAACTGCATTGAAAGCCCTGATTGGCTGAAGCAATGAAAGCTTTGTCCAATCAGGGCACAGAGCACCTTTAGAGCCATGATTGGACCCTGTCATGATGACTATCCAATCATGATTCATTGCTCTTTGTCCCGCCCCACACTATAAAAGTATTTCAATAGCAGCCATTTTTAGTGTGATATTGGCATGAAGAGAGATAGAACAGGGCTCTGTTCAGTGCTATTAGACAGTGTGCTATAGTGTGCTATTGTGATTTTATTGTCAGTGTAGAATATCAGTTTAGTGTGAATCTAGGGATAGTTCAATAAATGTGTGTTTGTAGTGTGACCATCATTCATCTTTATATTAGTGTGAATCTAGGGATAGTTCAGTCAGTGTGAGTGTAGTGCAGTGTTAATTTCGTCGACTAAAACGACTAAAACATTTTAGTCGACTAAATGAATATTATTTTAGTCGACTAAAATATGACTAAAACTAAAACAACTGAGATGACTAAAATATGACAAAAACTAAAATGGCATTTTAGTCAAAAGACTAAAATGGGACTAAATCTAAAATGCCATTTTAGTCAAAAGACCAAGACTAAAACTAAATAGAAATTTGACTTCAAAATTAACATTGGTCTGTAGTGCATGTTCCTACCTCAATACCATAATAAATAACATATTAGATTTTTCACTCCAGCAGTATATAATGAGTTTGGAAATTGTAGAGAAATGTTAACTAATGCATTACAATTTAATTACACCCATTTTTAGACGACTAAAATGAGTTTTAGTCAACTAAAATGTACTGGAGATTTAGTCGACTGCAGAAGACTAAAATGGGACTAACCTAAAATGCCATTTTAGTCCTAAGACTAATGCCGCATACACACGAGCGGACTTTCTGGCAGACTAGGTCCAACGGTCTTCCCAACGGGCTTCCGGCGGACTTCTGGACCAATTAACACAGTATAGTTAAGTGTGTTACTGCAAGTTTATCACCATATATTTTAGTGCGTTACGTGCCTTTTAACACAGTACATTTCTGTGCGTTAGTACACGCTTAACCCAGTATATTTCAGTGCGTTACTGCAAGTTTAACACCGTATATTTCAATGCGTTACATGCCGTTTAATGCAGTGCATTTCTGTGTGTTAGTGCCCACTTAACCCAGTATATTTCAGTGCGTTACTACAAGTTTAATGCAGTATATTTCAGTGAGTTACCTTCCGTTTAACACAGTATAGTTCAGTGCGTTATTGCAATTTTAACGTTGTTTATTTCAATGCATTACGTACTGTTTAACGCAGTACATTTCAGTGCATTAGTTCACGCTTAATGCAGTACATTTCAGTGCATTAGTGCACATTTAACGCAATATATTTAAGTGTGTTAGTGCACATTTAATGCAGTATATTTCTTTGCATTACTGTGAGTTTAACACCGTATATTTCAGTGCGTTAGTGTGCGTTTAAGACAGTATATTTCAGTGCATAGTGCACGTTTAACGCAGTATATTTCTGTGCGTTACTGCAAGTTTATCGTTGTATATTCAGTGCATTATGTGCCATTTAACGCAGTACATTTCTGTGTGTTAGTGCATGCTTAACGCAGTATATTTCAGTGCGTCACTGCAAGTTTAACGTTGTATATTTCAGTGCCTTAACTTCCGTATAATGCCGAATATTTCAGTGCATTACTGCAAGTTTAACACCGTATATTTCAATGCGTTGCATGCCATTCAGCGCAATTTATTTCAGTGTGTTACTGCAAGTTTAACGTCGTATAGTTCAGTGCATTACATGCCATTTAACGCAGTATATTTCAGTGCATTACTGCAAGTTTAACACTGTATATTTCAGTGTGTTAACTTCCATATAACGCAGAATATTTCAGTGCGTTACTGCAAGTTTAACGCCAAATATTTCTGTGCGTTGCGTGCCATTTACCACAGTTTATTTTAGTGTGTCACTGCAAGTTCAACGCTGTATAGTTCAGTGCGTTACGTGCCATTTAATGCTGTATATTTCTGTGCATTAGGGCATGTTTAACGCAGTATATTTCAGTGCGTTAACTTCCATATAGCGCTGAATATTTCAGTGCGTTAGTGCACATTTAATGCAGTATAGTTCAGTGTGTTACGTGCCATTTAACGCAGTATATTTATGTGCGTTAGTGCACATTAAACGTATTATATTTCAATGCGTTGCTGCAAGTTTAACGGCGTATATTTCAGTGCATTACCATCCATTTAACACAGTATAGTTCAGTGCATTACTGTGTGTTTAATGCAGTATATTTCTGTGTTACGTAGTATATTGCAGTGCATCAGTGCAGTTTTACTGCAGAATATTAGTGTATCAGTGGAGTGTGTCTTGTGTGTATTGAGTACTCAAGTTAAAGTGCACCAAACTCCACTTTCCATTGATTAAAGTGCATCCACATACACATTTCCACATCTTTATTACATTTTGGTAATAAGCACCCCCATCATGTCTGGGAGGACAACAAGGAGAGACATACATTCCAATGGCACTGTGAGGGGGCCAGCAGCGTATGTGTCCACAGGCAAAGGTCAGTCCTCAGGCAGGGCATAATTTCCTCTGTTTAGTGATGTTGCCCATGCTATCCAGCCACAGCATGCAGAGGAGGTGGTGGACTCGCTTACTAAACCATTCTCATCCTCCTCATCCTCCGTTACCCAAGCGGAGACTAGTGCGCAGTCCACTACAGCTGCCAGAGTCCATCCTTGTCCACAGCTCTTCTTGCCATAGCCCCAGCATCAGGCATGAAGGAGTCAGTTAAGTTATTTGAACACAACATCAGCCACTTGCTCTTTGACGATGCATAGCCGTTACTTCATTCAGATGTTGGTTCTGAGGTTGAGGAAGGCAGGAACATGAGCCTACAGAGAGGAGAGAACACTAGTACACAAATTGACAGTCATGTTTCCCCAGCCTCAGCATATTGCCAAGTTGTCTCCAGTGGTAATGAAGATGGAGGAGATGATGATGATGATGAGGTCACTGACATGAGTTGGGTGCCAGATAGAGCAGAGGAGTAAAGTAAGCAGGAGGCACAATCCCAATGAGGCAGCCATCCTGGAAGAGTAGAGAGCAGCCACCCTATCCCATCACATTATGGAGCTGTTATGTCCTGGCCCACTTCCCACAGCTCAGCTGTCTGGGCTTTTTTAGCACATGTGCAGCTTATCTCACTGTTGTAATTTGCAAACTTTGTCTCAAGCACATCAAGTGTGGCAAAAACACCAGTCATTTGGGTACCACATGCTTGACAAGGCATTTAACCTCCTACCACTTAGCCCATTGGCAAGAGCACCTGAAAGCCACACAAAAGGGGCACAAATCTATTCCTCCTCCTTACTCACCTCAGTCTGCCCCCGCTATACCTCATGACCTTTCAGCAGCCTCCACTGACAGGAATGATGGTATAGCGCAGGGTGTCCCGGGTCTTTACAGCACATCTGCCAGCAGGACATCATCAGCTGTAGACTATAACTGGCAGATTTCTCTGCCCCATCTGCAGCAGCGAAAAAAAAAATACAGTCACTGCCACCCACATGCCCAGCATCTAAATGCAACTTGTCAAAGTTGCTGGCTCTACAACTTCTGCTTTTTCCTCTGGTGGATTCTGCCCCCTTCCGTAAATTTGCAGAATGTGTTGTACCACAATGGCAGGTTCCCAGTTGCTATTTCTTTTCACGTAAGGCCATTCCAGCTCTGTACCATCACGTGGAAGGCAATGTTGTGGCATCGTTGGACAAGGCAGTCAGCTGCAAAATCCATGTTACTACTGACATGTGGTCCAGCAAGCATGGTCAGGGACAATATATTTTGTTCACAGCACACTGGGTAACTCTGCGTGCAACTTGGAAGGATGAAGGACAGGGCTCAGTGCTGCAGCTTGTTGTTCCCCCACATCTCCATACAGCTAGTGGTGATGTTGCGAGATTTGTCAGCTCTACCTCCTCCTCCTCCTCCATGCCCTCCTCTGCTGAACTATCCTATGAACCACAGGTACTCCCAAGCATTCAAGGGGCTATTCAATGTGTCAGGCTAAAAGGTGCCATGCAGTGCTTCAGCGGATGTGTCTAGGGGACAGGAATCACACAGAGATTCCTGAAGCTCTGCAGGGGCAGGCCCAGAGGCAGTTTATGTCATGCCAGCTGGAGCCAGGAATGGTGGTGTGTGATAATGGTACAAGCCTCCTGTCTGCCTTCAGACAGGGAAAGTTGACAAGTGCAATGCCTGGCACGTGTCCTCAATTTGGTGGTGTAGCATTTCCTAAATACTGTAGGTACCCAGGGTTGGAAGATCTGCTAAAGCAGGCGAGAAGAGTCTGTAGCCATTTCAGGTGGTCATACATAGCCAGTGCTTAGTTGGCTGAAATTCAGCGGGAATTCCACCTGCCCGAAAACCGCCCAATTTGTGACATGCCCACCAGGTGGAACTCGACTTTGGCAATGCAACAGCGGCTGCACATGCAGCAGAGGGCTGTCAATGAGTACCTGTGTGAGTATGGCACAACGACAGGCTCAGGCCAGCTTGGCTTTTTTTCCCCACTTTTCCCCAATGGCTGTTCATAAAGTGTGCATGTGCTGTACTGTCACCATTTGAGGAGGCCACAAAGATGGTGAGCTGTAACAATGCATGCATCAGTAACACAATCCCTGTTGTGTTCCTGCTGGAGCAGACTCTGCGTGGCATTATGAACAGGGCACTTGGGCAGAGCAGCGGGAGGAAGAGGAGGACTTCCTTTCCTCTGAAGGCCCACTTTATGCAGACACCATTGTTCCTATGCTACAGAACACACAAGAAGAGAGTGAGAAGGAGGGCAAGGAGGAGGAGGAGGAAGATTCTGGAAATTTTGGAGACATTAAAGCAGAGGAAGACATACGTCAAACAGTAAGAGATGGTTTTCAATCCGCAGAACCCTTGGGAGCAGTACGTGGCTGGGAGAAGGCAGTTCCAGATACTATAATTCTCAGTTACCCCGAGGAGTCTGCTTCTCATGCCTCCACAAATTTGCGGTACATGGGCTCCCTCATGCTTTAAAGCCTGTGACCCAAGAATACGTGCCATAAAGGAGAAGGATCACTATTGGTTGGCAACTTTCCTTGACCACCGTTACAAGGGGAAAGTCTCAAAACTCATCCCATCCCCACAGAGAGTGCAGAAGATGAAATCTCTTGAGGACACCTAAAAGAGGAGTTTATCTAATGCTTTTCCCAAATCTGGTAGGTTACATTGTCATAGAAAACATTGTTTGTATTACATATAGAATACTCAAAAAACTCAAAGCCCTTCTCCAATCCCTCCAGTTGGTTGACACTTGACGCTTTCTCCACCCAGAGGACAGGGATTTCACCTTTTTTTCTACTCTACATACCAGATATGTGAGAATAGATTATCTGTTCATTTCACAGAGAGATCTCCCCCTGATAAAGGGAGCCCATATAGGTAACCAGACGATCTCTGACCACTCCCCTATTTCCCTGTCGTTGGACTTACTAAACCCACCATGAAAGCAACCGACATGGAGATTAAATGCCTCTCTCCTAACAGACCCATCACTCCTCCCCTCACTCACTACTACACTGACTGAGTTTTTCAAATTGAACAACACACCAAACACAGATCCTCTCATGATTTGGGAGGCCCACAAGTGTACGATTAGAGGAGAGTTGATCAAAATTGGCTCCAAACGGAAAAAAGGAAAGGGAACTTGCTATTAAAAATCTGATCATACAAATTAATGCCCTGGAGTCCCTGCATAAACAGTCTCTCTCTACAGTCTCAGCAAAACAACTATTAGAAGTGAGGAAGAACCTCCAACAAATACTGGATTCCAGAACTAAAAGAATTTTATTCTTTAGACGGAAACTGTATTATGAGTCGGGAAATAAAACGGGCAAACTTCTAGCGAGAGCAATAAGGGAACAAACAGCTGCCAATAACATCCCTGGTATTAGGGGGGCTAGTGGTAAAATTGACGTAACATCAGAAGCAATAGCCGATCATTTCCATGAATATTACACAAAACTTTATAATTTACCACCACAGCACAGACAACCCACAATGACTGACAACAGAACCCAAATCATCAAAGATTACTTATCTAAAAGCGGTCTCCCGACCTTACAAGACTCTGACTCTACCTTACTGGAAGACCCAATCACCCTCATAGAAATTAGCCAAGCCATCAAACACTTAAAATCTGGCAAAAGCCCAGGACCTGACGGTTACTCCGCCATCTACTATAAAACCTTTTTGAATATCCTCACGAACCACCTTGCTGCTGCCTTGAACTCCCTGTCCTCACCTAGAGAGGTAACTCCAGACTTTATTTCGGCCCACATTACGGTGATACCAAAGGCAGGAAAAGATCTTATGGAATGTACTAGTTATAGGCCCATCTCCCTCTTAAATCTGGATGTCAAATTATTCTCTAAGATTCTTGCTACGAGACTGAGTCCACTTCTGCCAGATTTGATTGACCTGGAACAGGTGGGCTTTGTGCCTGGAAGAGACGCTAAAGACAATGTCACTAAGGCGCTCCTTCTAATACACGTGACAAAGACACGGGACATCGAGGGCTTTCTCCTGTCCACGGACGCAGAGAAAGCCTTCGATAGAGTAGCGTGGGATTTTATGGAGGCAGTGTGTTGCCATGTGGGCCTGGGCCCACACATGCTTTCATGGATATCAGCGTTATATCAGAAACCCAAGGCACAATTAAAAATCAATGGCATGTTATCTAAACCAGTACACATAGCGAATGGGACCAGACAGGGGTGCCCATTGTCACCCCTGCTATTCATCCTAACATTGGAACCATTCATTAGAATGATTAAGCGAAACTCCGCCAATATCCGGATTCCGGATTGGGGACAGGGAGTTCAAGCTGGCAGCTTATGCAGATGATCTTTTATTTTTTCTTACAAACCCTACAGTTTCCTTGCCTAACTTAATGAAGGAATTCAACATTTATGGGTACATTTCTAACTTAAAAATAAATTATTCGAAATCAGAGGCACTTAATATTACACTTCCAGACGGCCTACTCCGTTTAACCACATCTAACTCTCAATTTAGATGGGTTCTCAACACGCTTAAATATCCTGGCACCTGGCTTACTCCCCAACTGCAGAACACGTTCGAAAAGAACCTCCCCCCACTCCTAAAAAGCTGTGAAAAGGATCTTAAGAGCTGGCACTTGGACTTTCTGTCTTGGTTTGGACGTGCAGCTATCATTAAAATGGTAATACTGCCCAGGTTTCTATACCTAATGCGCACTTTGCCAGTCAGAATCCCCCCCCGCTTTTTTCAGGTCACTAAATTCTATCCTTCTGCAATTCCTTTGGAACCAAAAGAAACCTAGAATTAGATTACCGTGGCTAACAAGACCCAAAGACTCAGGTGGGATTAACCTGCCTAACTTTAAACATTATTATTATTTCTTCACACTTAACCATTAAAAGATAACCCAGACTTTGAACCAGGGTTTCAGAATAAAACGTTCCAATCCACAATACAGAACGCCCCCCCCCCCCCTTATTAGCAGGTGACTGTTTCACTGGTGGCAGACTTAAAGACTGGACAGTATTAAAGTCCGAAAATAACCTACCCCACTTACGGCAATGGTCTTATTTCCAGGTAGGAAGTTATCTGAACAAGCACAGACAACGGGGGGACTTCTTTAGGCCTCTTACAGACCTGGAGTCGGTATGCCATAGCAAGACTCCTCTGAACGGAGCCACCTCATTTGCATAGGCCTGGCTACAACACCCCAAGAGCACAGAGGATGATGGTCACAGTAGGAGGTGGTCGAGGGAGTTGGGAGAGGAAATTTCAGACAAACAATGGAGGTATGTGTGTATTTTTGCCCACAAAGGTTCCATAAACACTAAATCGCAAGAGACGAGCTACAAATTGTTGATGCACTGGTATAACACACCGGATAAACTACATAGGTGGAATCCTCAGAAGTCAGAATTATGCTGGAGATGTCAGGGGGAGATAGGTACTTTGGCTCATGTCTGGTGGCACTGTCCCTCCATCGCAAACTATTGGTCTAAAATCAGGGATCTGATTAAAAGAATTACAGAAACTAGAATAAACCTGACTGCAGCATGCTGCCTTTTACATGTAACGAATCTTTCGTTCAAACAGTATAAGCACTCTTTGACTAAACATCTTCTTAATGCAGCCAAATCATTGATCCCACTGCATTGGAACTCCACAAGAGTTCCTTCCACAGCGGACTGGCTGCATAAAGTGGGGGATATTTGCGAAATGGAGGACACGCTGGCACAGGACAGGGGCCATGTTGAAAGGTTCCATAGGATCTGGCAACCATGGTTCACCTTTAAATATTCACAGGATTTCAATGCCGCCATGTCACAGGATTCCGCTTGACACCCTTTTGTCGTTTTACCTCTAGGGGCCCTGCCCTAATGTCCATCGGAGCTCGGTTGGGACCAAGGGACATAAGTATACTTCCTCAACCTCTCCCCCCCTTTCTTCCTTTCCCTTCTTTCTCCCATTCTTCTTTTTTGCTCTTTTCTAAATTCTTTTCTTTCTCCTTTCTTTCATGTGTTTCCTTTTTTTTCTGTTTTTTCTTTTCTCTTCTTTTTCTTTCTGCTCTTTCCATTAAGTTGAAAGCGATGTTCATAAAAGATGACAAAATAAGTTATCCATTGAAGACTGTTAAAATGTTTGCTTATTAGTTTTTGGAGCGCTTTAATTCATTATACCTAAGCTATAGCACTTGATCATATGTTTGTCTTATGACTAACGCCAGGATTGACAATGCTCAGTTAACTTTTAATTTAGTTCTTGAAAATCTATACCTTAAGTAGACGTGCTCTGATAATAATTGTCTATCATTTGCTGCAATATCATCTATTGCTATAATTGCATACTTATACCTATAACTTAATTGTTAAGCAATGTGCTTTTATTGCTATGTATGTTCATACTTCATACTTCATTCTCAATAAAACGAAATGTTTAAAATGTAAGAGAGGAACGGTGGAGAAAGCGGCCGCCTAAGTGATCCATTTCACTTTTTTTTAGTCCTTGCTGCCCAGGGCTATCAGCTTCCACATCCCATCGGCAGCATCTGCATCTGTGAAAGCAGAGATTGAGAGCTTTCTAGTCAATGATCCACTGGCTTGCTGGTTAATGAGAATAGACCACTGGACAGAACTTGCCCAGTATGCAATTGAGCTACAGGGCTGCCCTGCATCCAGCATGCTTTCTGAATGGGCATTCAGTGTTGCTGAAGGTTTTGTTACTGATAATAAAACATCATGGATTACCATCATCTATGAAGCCCCTGATGCCGATGTCGCTGTTCTTGGGATGTGGAATCTCTGCAGGACTTCTAGGCTGCCTAGCGTTGTGGGTGTTGATTTCATCTGGAAGAATGTTTTTGGTGTAGATCTCATGGGCACAATTAACACCCAAAGACCAATTTCTCTGCACCTGTTTGACAGGTACATATCACAATTTTTGACAGCAAGACCAATTCTTGATTTACCTCTTATAGTACCTCTTATAGGGTTAAGGTGGTAAGGCACCACCGACACCCAAAGACAAATTTTTCCGCACCCCTTATTTCTATCCAAAGTCTGTGGAAGAGACACCAGAATTAATCCAAAAAATCTCTAATCTTGTTCCCAGTGCACTACTGTACATTGTGGCCTCATCATGCAGACTGGCTCCCCAAGCCGTTGCTTACAAGATAAAGAAAGCTTGCACAAAATGTCTTTTTTTTGGCTTTATAAATGCAATTATTGTTGCAGCAGCTTCTATACACAGTGCAGATGTGCCACTTTACAGGTATACCAAGGGGACCCCCCAGGCACTACATTGAAAGGATTTTTTTCATTTTTATGCTTTTTACTTTAAGCATCAATAAATCACTGTTCATTTAAAATATATGTTTTTTACAAACTTTTTTTACATTGATACATGTTCCCCAGGGCAGTACCCGAACTCACATAACCATTATATGCCCAATTACTTGCATATAAGCCTTAAAAATGGGCACTTTCCACTTTTACAGTTCGGGTCCCATAGACTTCAATGGGGTTTGTTATTCGGTTCCAAAGTTTTGTGATGTTTGAAAAATCTGGTGCGAACCAAAGAGGGGTTAGTTCAGCCCATCCCTATTCAGTATAACATCTTAGCTAGTATGCATCCATAATCTTTTCATTTATATGTTCGTACACATATATAATAGATATTTTAATATATTTTATATGTTTTCCAAAAGAATATTATTATTTATATTTTTTAGTCACCATCTTTTCTAAATATCTCCACTAATTTTTACTGTGGACTGCTCTCTACTTTTTTTATTGAATTAACTTGACACAAATTAACCAATGTTTATAAACAACAGTGTGGGTTATGTTTATTTCTATAAAAAGAAACACTCACACTGTACATTCTTTTAACCGCTTGCTGACCCCTCATAGCACTTTTACTGCTACAGGGTGGCAGCTGTGCACAGGATCATGTACAGTGGGGACGGAAAGTATTCAGACCCCTTACATTTTTCACTCTTTGTTATATTGCAGCCATTTGCTAAAATCATTTAAGTTCATTTTTTCCTCATTAATGTACACACAGCACTCCATATTGACAGAAAAACACAGAATTGTTGACATTTTTGTAGATTTATTAGAAAAGAAAAACTGAAATATCACATACATATATACATTAACGAGGAAAAAAAAGAACTTAAATGATTTTAGCAAATGGCTGCAATATATCAGAGAGTAAAAAATGTAAGGGGGTCTGAATACTTTCTGTCCCCACTGTATATACTGTATTTATGTGATCCTGCACACCTGTCTGCAGGGGGTGCACGAGCGCCACCAGCGGGTGGCTTCTGTTGCAATAATGCACAGCAGAAGCTGATCTGCGGGTCCCGGGGACTCAATATTATTCGACACCCACTGATCGTTAGGCGTTTCTCAGTTCTCTGTGTTTTACTATGTAAACAAGGCTTATCTCAGTTCTGGCAGGGGAAAGGGACTATCCTGTGTCTCTTCAAAGCAGAGACTAGAAATGATCTCTTCCCCTAGTGTAAGCAGCACACTGTGTACACAAAAACACAGGCTAGGCACACAGTTAACCCTTTGAGAGCCCTAGATGTTTAACCCCTTCCAAGTCAGTGTAATTTTTGTTTAAAGCACAAAAAATAAAAAATGCAGTGGTGATCAAATACCACCAAAAAAAAGCTCTATTTGTGGGAAGAAAATTACATACATTTTATTTGGATACAGTACAGTGTCACACTATGGCATAATTGTCAGTTAAAATACCACTATATCATATCGCAAACAATGGCCTGTTCATGAAGGGGGTCAGGTGGTTATTTACATCCATTGTTTTAATGGTTTTATAAAATACATTTATATATATATATATATATATATATATATATATATATACATATATAAATATATATACAGTAAAACCTTGGATTGAGTGTAACTTCTTTTTTATAAATTTTGACTTGATAAATGAGCGATGTCTTGATATAAAAGTAGCGTCATGTCGAAACTGGCTATAAAAGAGAAGAGAGGCGCCTCTAAGTGTAGCAATATGGTTACATTTAATGAAGATTCAACATTTAGCAACTCACAAGGTGGATGATTAAAACAGGCACATTTAGGTATGCAGGCAACCAGGGTAAAGTCATCCACATAGACCACCTTCTGCACCGCCGTCATTCCTTCCACGTTGCGCTCCATGAGCACTTCAATCCTTGCTTTCAGATCACTCTACTGCAGGGTAGTCTTCCCGGTCGCGATTGCAGACTGACAGCGGTGAAAGCTGGCGGTGCGGAGGAAGTTGTATATGTGGACAGCTTGACTCTGAATGTCTGCATGCATGGATGTTCCTCTTTTAATAATCAACTATGTGACTTGCTAAATGTTGTACCTTCATTAAATGTAACCATATTGCTACACTTAGAGGAGCCTCTCTTATCTTTTATACTTTGTAGCTCCTGCTGGATTTTGCTTCTAATCTCCTTGTGGAAGCTGGCAATTTTGGAGGGACATTTTTTGGTTACACAACCTATCACATTGCTATAATCTTTTTTATATGGACTATAAACTAAAGGACTTATAAATAAGTGGTTGTGGAATGAATCATCTGAGTTTCCATTATTTCTTATTTGGGTGTTTGCTTTGTATACTTTTTGACACTGATCCAGCACCTTGGCAACTTTGTTTTCATCACACTTTACATTGTATTTATAATATATGTATACATATATATATATATATATATATATATATATATATATATATATATATATATATATATACACACACACATATATACAGCCCTGCTCAAAAGTTTGCATACCCTGGCAGAAATTGTGAAATTTTGGCATTAATATTGAAAATATGACTGATCATGCCAAAAACCTGTCTTTTATAAAAGGATAACATTCACATGAATCCATTTATTATCACATTTTTTTTAAATCTTTTTAAAATCATAATGATAACAGAAATCACCCAAATGGCCCTGATAAAAAGTTTACATACCCTGGAATGTTTGGCCTTGGTACAGACACAGAAGGTGGCACACACAGGTTAAAAAGGCTATGAAAGGTTAATTTCCCACATTTGTGGATTTTTAAATCACAATTAGTGTCTGTGTATAAATCCAATAATGTGTGTATTGCGGCTCTAAAATTCAATAACTAGAAATAGTCCAAAAAAGGGTCTGAAGAATGTGATAAGTTTAATCACCAGATATAGTGCAGATGTGAAGGGGCACTCGTCACCACGTGGTAATGTAGTCTGCTTACCAGAAGGCTGTAAATAATAGGCATGTATAGATATACCTCAACAACATCCAGCAAATCCAGCTCTCTGGAACCCCTCATTAATACAGACAGCAAATTCCGGATGGCTTCCCTCACAGATCAACATCTCCCAGAAATCACATCAGAAGTGGGACTTTCAAATGTGCAGTCATCAAATACCCAGGAAAAGAAATAAGGGACCTGCCTGACATGTTTCATCCCAACGGATGTCTTCAGAGGTGTGGCTTCAATGACCACCGCACGCCATATATATAAAATAATTGATGAGTGGATCACAGGGGAAATTATCCACCCAACAAAAAACAGCTGGACATAACACAGTGTGTGTCACTCGTGCGGCGTGCAGTATGCATGCGCACGCGAGATGCAACCACCCACCGGCATGCGACGCAAGGAAATGACTATACATCACTCCGCACGTTGCTAGAATGAAAACAATGCGAATGCGCATGTCTTCGTCTATGGAAAGCCCTAATAGGTTAGACATGGTCAGCAACAACTGACACGATACCGCGTCACCGGCAGACAAATGAAAAAACCTGATAGGGTAATGACAGTGGCAACAGCTGATGCGATGCCGCATCATAGCCATCAACCTGTCCAATGGAAAAAGAAGGAAAAATTATATCAAATGAATGCGGACAAACTGCCTGCCAGTGCGTTCCATAGTTTAAAATCAGGAGGAGGAAAAGAAAGGACAGAAAAAATGCTAGGCATAATCAATTAGTCTCAGACTAAACAAACTGAAATGCAGCGCAATGCAAATTCACATAATCTAAATAAATACAATACAATGAATTAACCCTAAAAATCAATATAATATTGTTAAAAAATATCATATAAAAACTGCTCATGAGTAGCTGCGGGTGTATTTTTGAAAAATCAAACAATCCTAAATAAAACTGTGGGTGGTGGTGAAGCTAGCTATTATTAATGAAGCTGTTAACATCCCACTCCACATTCAACCCGAAGGGCGTATAACATTTCAGGGTGTGTATTTAATGGGTTTCCAACCTCGAAATTTCTCCCTTAGTGTAACTACCTCTCCAATGGGGTGTGAAACGATCAATAGCAGTAATGGTGGTCCCAAATGGATTTTTATTGTGACATTCCAGATAATGGCGTGATACTGTATGCTTAGAAAACCCCTTCTTTATGTTCGTTAGATGCTCTTTAACCACTTCAGCCCGGAAGGATTTACCCCCTTCCTGACCAGAGCACTTTTTACAATTTGGCACTTTGTCACTCTAACTGCTAATTGCGCGGTCATGCAATGTTGTACCCAAACAAAATTTGCATCCTTTTGTTCCCACAAATAGAGCTTTCTTTTGATGGTATTTGATCACCTCTGCAGTTTTTATTTTTTGCACTATAAACGGAAAAAGACCAAAAATTTTGAAAAAAAATGATATTTTCTACTTTTTGTTATAAAAAAATCCAAAAAACTCAGTTTTAATCTTACATTTAGGCCAAAATGTATTCGGCCACATGTCTTTGGTAAAAAAATGTCAATAAGCGTATATTTATTGGTTTGCGCAAAAGTTATAGCGTCTACAAACTAGGGTACATTTTCTGGAATTTACACAGCTTTTAGTTTATGACTGCCTATGTCATTTCTTGAGGTGCTAAAATGGCAGGGCGGTACAAAACCCCCCCCCAAATGACCCCATTTTGGAAAGTAGACACCCCAAGGAAAATCCTGAGAGGCATGTTGAGCCCATTGAATATTCATTTTTTTTGTCCCAAGTGATTGAATAATGCCAAAAAAAAATTACAAAAAGTTGTCACTAAATGATATATTGCTCACTCAGGCCAAGGGCATATGTGGAATTGCACCCCACAATACATTTAGCTGCTTCACCTGAGTATGGGGATACCACATGTGTGGGACTTTTTGGGAGCTAGCCGCGTACGGGCCCCGAAAACCAAGCACTGCCTTCAGGATTCCACAGGGCGTAAATTTTTGATTTCACTCCTCACTATCTATCACAGTTTTGAAGGCCATAAAATGCCAAGATGGCACAACCCCCCCCACAAATGACCCCATTTTGGAAAGTAGACAGAGAAAAACATTCCCTCCCACTGCTTGTAAAAGCAGTCTAGAGGCTAATTAGCCACTAGGATTGCTTTTACATGAAGGTCGACCGCTGGCTGAAAAGAATGATACCAAGATGATACCTAAACCTGCAGGCATCATTCTGGTATAACCACTCAAAGTCCAGCAACATACCAGTTCGTTGCTGATCCTTGTTGGGCATATATTGTAAACTTTTTTTTCATGCAGCCTGTGGGCTGAACGAAAAAAAGATATTGATCGGTGGGTATGCCCACCATTAGAATACCTCCCTTCATCCACCCACTTCTAATGATGGGCATACATGCACCGTTTATATATGCTGAAGCATGGGGGCATCCTCCCGCAAAAGGTAGGAGCAAATCGCTCCTCCACCCACTGCTGCCCCCACGCTTCGGCATATATGCGGAAGTATGTAACTGTGGTGGTGAAATCACCTCTGACAGCGCTGGAGAGTCACGGCTTTATGTATCATGGCAGAAAATGCTGTTGCTGTCAAGATAAATAAATCCGTGCTGCAACTGAATGGCGTACCTGCTAAGCAAATGATGGTTAACAATAAAACAAAGTAACATTACAGTATAACAGTAAGACTTATCATACTTGCAAAGCAAATACAAAAAAAATTAGTAAAAAATAAAGCCTTTAAACGCAACCTGTGCCTAAAATATATATATGCCGAAGCATGGGGGCATCCTCCCGCAAAAGGCAGCAGCAAATCGCTCCTCCACCCACTGCTGCCCCCACGCTTCGGCATATATATATTTTAGTTACATACTTCAGCATATATGCCGAAGCATGGGGGCATCCTCCCGCAAAAGGCAGCAGCAAATCGCTCCTCCACCCACTGCTGCCCCCACGTTTCGGCATATATGCTGAAGTATGTAACTGTGGTGGTGAAATCACCTCCGACAGCGCTGGAGTCACGGCTTTATGTATCGTGGGAGCAAACGCTGTTGCTGTCAAGATAAATAAATCCGCTCTGCAGCTGAATGGCGTACCTGAAAACAAAAAACAAGATAAAAACATAACAACAATAAAACATTGCAGAATAGAATACAGTAAAAAAGAGCAGAACAATAGAGGGAGAATAGAGAGAGAGATCAATAAAACAACAACTATTTTTGTTTTTTTTATTTTATATTTTTTTGTGTTTTTTTTTTTTACTTTTTTTTGTGTTTTTTTTTTACACTTTTTTTGTAACTTTAACTTTTTTAACTGGAACCAGGTGTGGGTCTCTCAAAATGCGATGGCATCTTGGGAGACCCTGTGAAAGTGTGTCCTAGTCTGTGCAGTGCTGTACCCTACGCTGATACTCAACTAGTGTATGGTAGTGTTCAAAACATTCACCAATGCAAAGATCAGGATTGTCAGGACAGGAGAGACAATAATACCGGGTGTCAAGCCTAAATCCACGCTTGCTGCAGACCGGTGATTAGGTCACGCGGTGCCACATGCTCCAATCTGATGATCAAAAAGGTGAGTAAAAAGCGGCACGCTCATGTAATAATTGTCCACGTACAAATGGTACCCCTTTCTGAATAAGGGTGACACCAAGTCCCACACAATCTTGCCAGTGCTTCCTATGTAGTCAGGGCAGTTTGTCGGCTCTACTTGACTATAAACCATAAAACTACACGTATAGCCTGTGGCCCTGTCACAGAGCTTATACATCTTGACTCCGTATCTGGCACGCTTGCTGGGAAGGTACTGTTTGAATGACAAGCGGCCAGGAAACTTAATCAGGGACTCATCAATGCAGACAACTTGATGGGGAGTGAACAAGTCTGCAAAACGTTGGTTGAAGTGGTTTACGAGGGGCCGAATTTTGTAGAGCCGCTCGTATTCAGGGTCTCCACAAGGATGACAGAGTTCACTGTTGTTGAAGTGCATGAACCACAAAATATGCTCCTATCGTGCCCTGGCCATGGAGGCAGAGAACACGGGCATATGGTAAATTGGGTCAGTGGACCAATATGACCGCAACTTACTCTTTTTATTTATGCCCATGTTGAGAGAAAGGCCCAGAAAGATCTTAAATTCGGAAACAGTAATTGGTTTCCAATCTCTGGCAACGGAAGACTGGGGAATAGTGGCGATGTGTTGACCAGCATACAAATTGCTTTGGTCCACAATAGATCTATAGAGATCTTCGGTGAAAAACAGTGAATAAAAATCCAGTGACGTAAAATCAACTGTTTCCACCTGAATGCCGGGTTGGCCAGTGAATGGGGAAGTACGGGTGCTGCAGAAGTGGTGGGTTCCCAATTCGGATTGGCGAATGCAGCAGGAAGGGCACTATGGGCACGACGGGCCTGTGTTCGTCTTCTTGGTGGCAGTGGGACACTACTTGTGCTTGCCACCTCGCCAGCTTGAAGTGCACTTATGGGGCTCACCACGTCACCAAGTGTTACTACAGTGCTGGATATACGACCAGGGTGTACTAGGCCGCTGGTGCTTGCCAGTTCACCAGAAGGAATAGCGGCACTAGTGCTTCTCTGCTCCATACGAGGGACCTGCGGTTCTTGCACTTCAAGGATAGAAGAAGAAGATTGGGCTCTGGTACGCCTGACCTTGACAGGGACCACAACTCCATTGTCAGAGCTATCTGTCATGGAGACGCTGTCGTCTACAGGATCATATTCTCAGCCTGAATCTGACAGATGAGTGACTTCCTCTTCACTATCTGTCATGCTCAGAAACATGTAGGCCTCTTCACTAGTGTACCTTCGTTTTGCCATTTTGGGCTCTACATTTAGTGGTACACTAGTGAGACTCATAGGCAAAAAAGCTCCTGGCTGTCAGCGACTGTATCAAAACGCTACCAAAAAACTGTTAGCGATCGCAGGGATCAGGCCTGACTCTGCGAACGCTGCAGTTATGTGTGCTTAGTGTTTTGTAAGTATCAGTGAATGATCGATACTGCACATGGGTGGGCTGGGCTGGGCCGAGGGGCATAACGCAGGTGCTAGCAGGTATCTGGGCTGATCCCGCTAACACTGCGTTTTTGGGAACCCTAAACTGCTGGGGACGCTAGTATAGATATGATCGGATCAGATATCGCTCCATTCACATACTATACCACTAAGGGAGGTGTATGCTGCATGCGTGGGTGTTAGCGGTACTGGCACTAACCTAACGCTGCCTGGGGCGATGCAGACCTTATCTGACCCTAAAAACTTAACTTATATCACCGCCGGGCGATTAGGGGGTTAAACCTTTATAAGGTAATAAACGGCGGGTGCCCACTGAAACTATAATAAACTATAAAAAACAAACTAACTAACCAGCGTCACCCGTAACAGTTATACGTGATCACTGGTGAAAGGGTTAACTAGAGGGCAATCAGGGGGTTAAAACCGCTATAAAACGCTGACGGCGAACCTATATACTTACCTCCCTAACTAGCGTCACCTGTTTCATTAATACAGCGATCAGAAAAACGATCGCTTAGTGACACTGGTGACGGGGGGTGATCAAGGGGTTAAAACTTTATTAGGGGGGTTCCCTAGACCTAAAGGGGGGTACCCTAGACCTAAAGGGGGCTAACCCTAACTGCCCTAACACTTATAACTGTCACAAACTGACACCAATGCAAAAAGAAACCTGCTATTGGTGTCACTGTGACTGGGGGTACAGGGGGGTGATCGGGGGGTGATGGGGGGTGAAAAGTGTGCCTAGTGTGTTCTACTGAAAGTCTAGTGTTGGTGCAACTCACTTTGATGTCTTCTCTCCTCGGCGCTGGAACAAAAAGACCGACACGAGGAGAGATGACATCACTTCCTCTGCCGCTGTTTACATTACAGCAGCAGAGGAAGATTTTCATTTGTGCGGAGCGATCGCGAGGGGGTGGCCACGAATGAGCGGCCTCCCCCTCAGCCTGTATCGCTTCCCCAACGAAGCCGACCGCCTCGGGCACCCCCCAGCCCGCGGGAGGCAGATTACGTACCAGGTACTTGATTTTGCCTGCCCGTGCCATTCTGCCACAGTGTATCTGCGTTAGACGCACATTCATGGCTCTCATAGTGCGGCCCACATATTGTAGACCGCATGGACAGGTTAATAAATACACCACATTTTTAGATGTACAGGTGATAAAGGTGTCTATATCAAAAACTTTTGCAGTGGTGTGTGACTTAAACTGACAGATTTTTTGTTTTTATTACTATTAATGCGACAAACTTTACATTTGCGACACGGAAAGAAACCTTTAGAGTTTTGAAAGAAGGAGACTCTATTTGAGGCGTCGAGAACATTAGGGGCAACCTGCAGTCTTAAAGGAGGTACTCCTCTATAAATAACCTGTGGATATTAAGGGTAGAGATTGGCCCAAAATGTTGTCATTCTTTAACACGGCCCAATGTTTTTTGAAGATTTTCTTTATGTCATAATGTTGTCGTGAATAAGTGGTAAGTAGAGGAAACTCATGAGTGTTATTATTATTAATAGCTCTGTCTCTACTTTTCAACATTATAGCCCTATCCATGGTGGCAACCTCTTCAATGGTTTTATCCAAATTGGCATTAGAGTACCCTTTTCCCAAAAAATTAGTTTTAAGATCAGAGAGCTGCACAAAAAAATCTTCCTTAAAGGTTTGGTTATGCCTTTACCGGGTAAACTGACTCTTAGGAACCGCTTTCAACCATAACAGATGGTGGCAACTCCACTGTCCAATATAACCATTTTGATCCGTCTCTTTAAAGAAAGTTGTAGTCCTAAACTTATTATCAAAAATCTGTATATTCAAATCCAGAAAATGAATGGCGACCCTACTCATTTTAAATTGTAGGGCTATGCCCAAGTTGTTCTGATTCAATACCTGCATGTTATTGGTCAGTGATGTTTCATCACCATCCCATAGGAGGAGGATGTCGTCTATATATCTACCCCAGTACACCAATTCTGGCCATCTGTCAGCATAGACGACATCCTCCTCCCACTTGGCCATGAACAAATTAGCCATACTGGGCGCAAATTTTGCGCCCATAGCTACCCCTCTGTTTTGGAGGTAAAAGGAACCCCCAAACCAAAAATAATTGTGTGTCATGGCAAACCTAAGCAGGAGTAATATGAATTCCCTCTGTGAGGAGACCAACTGGTTGTCTCTGGTAAGGAAAGAATCCACTGCATTCAAACCACCAGAATGGGATATAATGGTGTACAATGAGGACACATCGGCAGTGGCCATGATGTAACCATCTTTCCATTCAAGGGTCTCTAAAACCTGTAGAACCTGAGAGGAATCCTTCAAAAAAGAGGGGATCTGGAAAACCAAAGGTTGTAAGAACCCATTGATATATTTCCCGATACAGGAGGTCACGGATTCCAATCCGCTAATAATGGGCCTCCCTGGCGGGTTATCTAAACTTTTGTGGATTTTTGGTAAAAAATAAATAACTGGAATCCGGGGGGCCATAGGATCCAAAAAAGCTTTCTACTTTTTATGAGTCAAGTGTTTATTAAAACCCTTATCTATAAGTTCCTCTAACTCCCTTTTATATTTTGCAGTAGGATCATAAAGGAGGGGGAGATAGGTTTCAGTATCGGACAAAATTCTCCTCATTTCAAATGTATGAGCTTCTTTATCTAAGATAACAATCTAAGATAACAATCCCTCCCCCTTTATTACACAATTATTTCTGGTTTGGGGGTTCCTTTTACCTCCAGAGGGGTAGCTATGGGTGCAAAATTTGCACCCAGTATGGCTAATTTGTTCATGGCCAAGTGGGAGAGGAAGTCGTCTATGCTGACAGACGTCCAGAATTGGTGTACTGGGGTAGATATATAGACGACATCCTCCTCCTATGGGATGGTGATGAAACATCACTGACCAATTACATACAGGTATTGAATCAGAACAACTTGGGCATAGCCCTAAAATTTGAAATGAGTAGGGTCGCCATTCATTTTCTGGATTTGAATATACAGATTTTTGATAATAAGTTTAGGACTACAACTTTCTTTAAAGAGACAGATCGAAATGGTTATATTGGACAGGGGAGTTGCCACCATCCGTCATGGTTGAAAGCAGTTCCTAAGAGTCAGTTTACCTGGTTAAGGCGTAACTGTACCTTTAAGGAAGATTTTTTAGTGCAGGCCTCTGATCTTAAAACCAAATTTTTGGAAAAAGGGTACTCTAATGCCGATTTGGATAAAACCATTGAAGAGGTTGCCACCATGGATAGGGCTATAATGTTGAAAGGTAGAGACAGAGCTACTAATGATAATAACACTCATGAGTTTTCTCTACTTACCACTTATTCTAGACAACATTATGACATAAAGAAAATCTTCAAAAAACATTGGGCCGTGTTAAAGAATGACAAAATTTTGGGCCCTTCTCTACCCAAATATCCACAGGTTATTTATAGAGGAGTACCTCCTTTAAGATTGCAGGTTGCCCCTAATGTTCTCGACGCCCCAAATAGAGTCTTCTTCTTTCAAAACTCTAAAGGTTTCATTCCGTGTCGCAAATGTAAAGTTTGTCGCATTAATAGTAATAAAAACAAAAAAATTTGTCAGTTTAAGTCACACACCACTGCAAAAGTTTTTGATATAGACACCTTTATCACCTGTACATCTAAAAATGTGGTGTATTTATTGACCTGTCCATGCGGTCTACAATATGTGGGCCACACTATGAGAGCCATGAATGTGCATGTTAAAGAGCATCTAACGAATATAAAGAAGGGGTTTCCTGAGCATACAGTATCACGCCATTATCTGGAATGTCACAATAAAAATCCATTTGGGACCACCATTACTGCTATTGATCGTTTCACACCCCATTGGAGAGGTAGTTACACTAAGAGAGAAATTTCGAGGTTGGAAACTCATTGGATACACACCCTGAAATGTTATACGCCCTTCGGGTTGAATGTGGAGTGGGATGTTAACAGCTTCATTAATAATAGCTAGCTTCACCACCACCCACAGTTATAATTAGGATTGTTTGATTTTTCAAAAATATACCCACAGCTACTCATGAGCAGTTTTTATATGATATTTTTTAACAATATTATATTGATTTTAATGTCTCTGCATATTTTTGGGTTTATTCATTGTATTTTATTTATTTAGATTATGTGAATTTGCATTGTGCTGCATTTCAGTTTGTTTAGTCTGAGACAAATTGATTATGCCTAGTGTTTTTTTCTGTCCTTCGTTTTCCTCCTCCTGGTTTTAAACTATGGAACGCGCTGGCAGGCAGTTTGTCCGCGTTCATTTGATATTTTTTTTCCTTCTTTTTCCATTGGACAGGTTGATGGCTATGATGCGGCATCGCGTCAGCTGTTGCCACTGTCATTACCCTATCAGGTTTTTTCGTTTGTCTCCCGGTGGCGCGGTATCGTGTCAGTTGTTGCTGACCACGTCTAACCTATTAGGGCTTTCCATAGACGAACACATGTGCATTTGCGTTGTTTTCATTCTAGCAACATGCGAAGTGACGTATAGTCATTTCCTCGCGTCGCATGCTGGTGGGTGGTTGCATCTCGTGTGCGCATGCGCACGGCACGGCGCGTCGCATGAGTGACACACACTGAGTTATGTCCAGCTGTTTTTTGTTGGGTGGATAATTTCCCCTCTAAACCACTCATCAATTTTTTTATATATATGGCGTGCGGTGGTCATTGAAGCCACGCCTCTGAAGACATCCGTTGGGATGAAACATGTCAGGCAGGTTGACACCAGCACGCTGAATGCTACAGCCGATTGTCATTTTTGATGCATGCAATTTTGAACTCAAACTGTAAGTTACTACAATAAATTGTTTTAATCACCATTACGGACTTCACTATGGGTCCCTCATTTCTTTTCCTGGGTATTTGATGACTGCACATTTGAAAGTCCCACTTCTGATGTGATTTCTGGGAGATGTTGATCTGTGAGGGAAGCCATCCGGAAGTTGCTGTCTGTGTTAATGAGGGGTTCCAGAGAGCTGGTTTTGCTGGATGTTGTTGAGGAATATCTGTACATGCCTATTATTTACAGCCTTCTGGTAAGCAGACTACATTACCACGTGGTGACGTGTGCCCCTTCACATCTGCACTATATCTGGTGATTGGCCTTCTCCCATTCTTCAGACCCTTTCTTGGACTATTTCTAGTTATTGAATTTTAGCGCCGCAATACACACATTATTGGATTTTATGTTTGATATTAACAAACTTTGCTGGCTGCTTGCTTATACATATTGATTAGCGCACATTTTTCTTTATGATTTAGTCTGTGTATAAATAGTCAATGAGTTTGTTAGCTCTTACATGAATGCACTAAGCAGGCTAGACACTGAGCCATGAGGAGGTAGAAAAGAACAGTCAAAAGACCTGGGTAACAATGTAATGAAACTTTACAAAGATGGAAAAGGATATAAAAAGATTTCCAAAGCCTTGAATATGCCAGTCAGTACTGTTTAATAACCTATTAAGAAGTGGAAAATTAGGGGCTTTCTTGATACCAAGCCAAGGTCAGGTAGACCAAGAAAGATTGCAGCCACAACTGGCATAAGAATTGCTCAGGATACAAAGAAAAACTCACAGGTAACTGCATGAGAAATACAGGCTGCTCTTCAAAAAGGTGGTGTGGTTGTTTTTAAAGTCTAGGGCCACCCTGAAAAAAAAATCACCAAAAATCCTAAAAAAAAAATAAAAAAAAACATTTGAAAAAAAAAAAATTTAAACTTACCTAAACCCTTGTTGCTAGGCAGTCTTCCTAATCTGCCTGTTCCTCTTCCGCGTTTGTTCTGCTCCACGGTGAGGAGCCCCCTTGTCTTCTGGGAGCTGTGTGTGTTCCCAGAACACCACGGGGCCATTCACAGAATTGAGCACCGCGCCGCTCGCGCTTGCGCAGTAGGAAACTGGCAGTGAAGCCGCAAGGCTCCACTGCCTGTTTCCCTTACTTAGGATGGTGGTGCCGGGACCCGAGGGACGGGTCGGCCTCGGGCGGCCGACATCGCAGGCACCCAGTACAGGTAAGTACTTATTTAAAGTCAGCAGCTACAGTGTTAGTAGCTGCTGACTTTTAATTTTTTTTTTTTAGGACGGAATACCGCTTTAAGTAGGGATGAGCCGAACACCCCCCGGTTCGGTTCGCAGCAGAACATGCAAACAGGCAAAAAATTTGTTTGAACGCACAAACACCGTTAATGTCTATGGGACACGAACGTGAAAAATTAAAAGTGCTCATTTTAAGGGTTAATATGCAAGTTATTTTCATAAAAAGTGTTTGGGAACTTGGGTCCTGCCCCAGGGGACATGTATCAATGAAAAAAAAGTTTTAAAAACAGCTTAAAGTGAAACAATAAAAGTGAAATATTCCTTTAAATTTCGTACCTGGGGGTGTCTAATAGTATGCCTGTAAAGTGGCACATTTTTCCTGTGTCCCAGTCCCTGCACAAATTGACATTTCTAAAGGAAACACGTTATTTAAAACTATTTGCGGCTATAATGAATTGTTGGGCTCTTGGGGTCTGGTATGAATATTAAGGGGAACCCCGAACCAAAAATTAAAAAAAAATTGCGTGGGGGTCCCCCCAAATTCCATACCAGGCCCCTCAGGTCTGGTGTGGATATTAAGGGGAACCCTGCACCAATTTTTTTTAAAAAGATGGTGTAGGGGTCCCCCTTAAAATCCATACCAGAACCTTTAGGTCTAGTATGGATTTTAAGGGGAACCCCATGCCAAAATTTAAAAAAAAATGGGGTGGAGGTCTCCCCAAAAATCTATACCAGACCCTTATCTGAGCATGCAACCTGGCAGGCCACAGGAGAAGAGGGGGATGAGACAGCACCCTCCCCTCCTGAACTGTACCAGGCCACATGCCCTCAACATGGGAAGGGTGCTTTGGGGTCTGTGGGTGGGGGGGCTTATCGGAATCTGGAAGCCCCTTTAACAAGGGGACCCCCATATCCCGGCCCCCCCTGTTTGCAATGGTACATTGTACCCCTACCATTTCATAAAAAAAGTGTCAAAATGTTAAAAAACCACAAGACACATATTGGGATGAGTCCTTTATTAAAAAATAAAAAAATAAAAATGTCCCACAAAGTCCATTCATCTTCTTCTATCGCTCTGCCGACGGACCCCAAAAAAAAAAAAGATCCACCTCTATGGCACCCGCCTTATGATGCTTCAGCGCAATTACAGTTCTTTTATAACTGAGGGCGGGGCCAAACAGTGATGCATCAGGGTGACCCCGCCCCCTTCTGATGCACGGACACTTCCTAATGACTTCCCTGTGGCATTTTTTCCTTTAGAAATGTAATTTTGTGCAGGGACTGCACAACATGGGAATCATGGGAAAAATGTGCCACTTTACAGGCATACTATAGACACCCCCCAGGTAAAAAATTTAAGGGAATATTTCACTTTTATTGTTTCACTTAAAGCATTATTAAAATCACTGCTCCTGAAAAAATGGCTGTTTTTAATTTTTTTTGCATTGATACATGTCCCCTGGGGCAGGACCCAGGTCCCCAAACACTTTTTATGACAATACCAAGCATATAAGCCTTTAAAATTAGCACTTTTGATTTCTGCCATAGACATTTAAAGGGTGTTCCGCGGCTTTCGACTTTGCCACGAACACCCCAAATTGTTTGCTATAACTTACGTTCGACTCGATAATCGGGCTCATCCCTATTTTTAAGGAGCACAATTCAACAATACTTGAACAAAAATGAACTGCATGGTTGAGCTGCCAGAAGGAAGCCTTTACTGCACCAATGCCACAAAAAAGCAAATGAGGCACGTCAAGGTGTTGTTGGGCATATTGTAACCTGGCTTTTTTTGTGGAACTTGTACAGTAAAGGCTTCTTTCTGGCAACTTGACCATGCAGCTCTTTTTTGTTCAAGTATCATGATATTGTGCTCCTTAAAAACAACCACACCATATTTTTCCAGAGCAGCCTGTATTTCTCTAGAGGTTACCTGTGGGATTTTCTTTATATCCCGAACAGTTCCTGTGGCAGTTGTGGCTGAAATCTTTTTTGATCTACCTGACCTTGGCTTGGTATCAAGAGATCCCCAAATTTTCCACTTTTTATTAAGTGATTGAACAGTACTGACTGACATATTCAATGCTTTGGATATCTTTTTATATCTTTTTTCATCTTTGTAAAGTTTCATTACCTTGTTACGCAGGTCTTTTGACTGTTCTTTTCTACCTACTCATGGATCAGTGTCTAGCCTGCTTAGTGCATCCATGTGAGAGCTAACAAACTCATTGACTATTTATACACAGACACTAATTGTGATTGAAAAATCCACAAATGTGGGGGAGATGGGCGGAGCCTAGCGGAGCAGACATGCATTGTTAGAGCTCTGCACCGCTGAAGAGAGGAGAGAAGGACAAAGCGGAGCCTGCAGGCTCAAAAGTTATCCATTTGAACCTTTTTGCCCCAGGGAACAAACTGTAAAAGTTTGGGCAGGAAATATGGTACTGGGAGGAAACCGTGGCAGAAATAAAAATCACCTCACAAAGAGCTCACAGGCACTCACTGCAACTAAAGCAGCTCCAGTCACCTGATACAGCATCAGGGCGCTCTTACAGACAGAAAATGTCACAGCAAGACTCTCCATTTGAGTCAGATACAGAACAAATCCTCTCACAAACTTCTCCACAAGCCTCCTCAGCATCCCCAGTAATATTATTACAATTTGAAAAGATGCTTCATAAGGCTTTAAAACAAACCTCAGACCAAATAACAAAAAGCCTAACCAAAGAAATAAGAGAGCTGGGAAACCGCACCGCAGCCTTAGAAAAAAAAATGGATGAAATTGAAATTACAACCCAAGTAAATATAACAGAATTGGAACAATTAAAAGAAGAGAATTTAATACTTCAAACTAAGCTCGAAGATTACGAAAATAGAGCCAGACGTTCAAACTTGCGCATACCTGAAACTGTGACAGACCTGCAATCTACTATTACTGCTCTATTACAAGAACTAAAGCCAGATATCCCTATTGAACCTGAAACTGTGACAGACCTGCAATCTACTATTACTGCTCTATTACAAGAACTAAAGCCAGATATCCCTATTGAACGTTTAGAACTGGACAGAGTACACAGAGCCCTCACAGCTAAAAAGAAAGATGGACCCCCACGTGATATAATCACAAAATTTCATTATTACAGAACGAAAGAACAAATACTAATTGCTGCAAGAGAAAAAAAGGAACTTAATTTTCAAGGACACAATTATCAAATTTTTGCTGCCCTATCCCAACTTACTATTACTAAAAGACGATCCATGAAACCCCAACTAATGGAACTGCAACGCCACAACATTATGTATCAATGGGGCTTCCCCTTTTTAGTCAGATTTAACTACCAAGGTACAATTTACAGAAGCAGATCAGCAGATGAACTACAACAAACCCTTTTAAAATTAAATCTGACAGAACCCACAAGCAGCAACTCTCCCACACGCAGAAGAATGGCATCATCTTCACCTTCAGGCAGCATCCAGAAAATTTCAGAACAAAATGGGAATCATCATTCTCACAAAAGAGGCCGTTATGCCACATCATCCATGGGCCAAGAAGATTCAATGGACTGACATCCTAATTCCTGATATCTCTTCATTTATTATACTAAGAGATGGTTCTCTATAAAAAACCTGTATTTATAACTGAATGTAACTGCATTTTGATAGTCACACACTGTGTGGGATCATGTTACATTCCAGTTATATTTCTTATTACTTCTGATTCATATAGCCTTAGATTATATAAGTGAAATAAGGAAATTCTTGTTCAGTTATATATTATCAGGTAATAACAATAGATTTATTACTTTTTAGGACAAATATGTTCAATAATCCAGAAGTAATGGAAGCTTTTTCTTTCTTTTCTTAAAACAAATATATTATTACCTAACTAGTTCCTAGAATTATGTTTTTGTTTATTCTAATCTGAAGCAATACAACCTCAATTTTATGAGTTAACATATCTAAACAGTTACATATGAATAAAATATGTAATTGTTTACTCTAAAAGGGATAAAATCCCAAAATAATTCAAACTATCTTCATCAATACCAAAGTTATTAACAGTACCTTTCTAACTGAATTATTTAGCCTAGGGCAAGACTAACCATATACAACCACCCTGGAATAAATAATTTCAACAAAAACTATATTCTGCACTCCAATTAATGAAACATCATTTTGATGTCTTTTGACATAGCACTTCTCTCCTGTAAGCGGAAGATCCGTGTACCCCCATTAGCCCTCCTCATTCTCCCAACCATATTATGTGGGAGTGTGACGAAGGCACTTATTCCCCTGAGAGAGATATTTACTCTCTTTCACGGGTAAATTGTGATTACTTGCAAAAAATAATTTATACAATGTATCATCTAATCTCTTATGTTTTTTGTTTACTCTTTACTCCAGAATTCACTGGTTTCTTTTCTATCTATTCATCTCTTCAGTCCACACAGGTTGATCTGCGCAGTCAGCTCTGCATAACAAAAAGTAAGTCAAAACTGTTTGATCTGTTGCCATGGCACCACTGAATATACTTTCCCTGAATGTTCAGGGAATAAATGTCCCTCAAAAAAGGACCAAAGCCTTCCGTACTTTTCATAACAAGAAGGCTCACATACTATGCCTCCAAGAAACACACTTCACCAAAGATTCTACTCCAAAATATATTTCTCCTTTTTATCAACAAATTTACACGGCTTCTGCCTGTACCAAGCAAAGGGGAACTCTAATTCCATTTCACCGATCCACACCATTCACCTTATCATCAGAAATTAAGGATCCAGAAGGTAGATACCTGATACTCATGGGTTATATAATGGATACAGCAATCACAGTGATTTCCTACTACGCTCCTAACAAACAACCTACACCATTCCTCTCACATATATTACAAGTGATTAATACACACAAAATAGGAACAGTGATAATGTGTGGGGATTCGAACCAGGTCCTCCTCCCATTTCTAGATAAATCACCTTTTACACCATCCAAAATAACCTCTAGATTACCTTTTTCTCAACTTCTTTCCAAATACAATCTGGTAGATTTGTGGAGAGAAAGTAACCCAATGAAAAAGAAATTCACTTATTTCTCGCACCCTCATCAAACCTTCACCAGAATAGATCATATTTTTCTAACAATAGGGATGATACCAGAAATTATTGCATCAGATATAATTCCGATTCCGTGGTCTGACCATAATGCAGTATACACTACTATAGCCTCAGCCATACCAAAAGCGCATGACCCAACGTGGTACTTACCGGACATAATGCTCAAACACCCACTACATCAGATGGCCATTGAACAAGCTTTAAATGAATACATATCAATTAATAATACAACAGACATCTCCCCAATAACACTGTGGGAAGCTCATAAGCCTGTCTTGCGTGGTACAATACAAAGACAAATGGCACTATTTAAACGGGAACGCAAAAATCTAGCAAAAAAACAAGAACTCAATTTTAATGCAGCCTACATATCATTTCAAGATAATCCATCTCAGAGTACAAAATCTCATCTGGAAAAATCTAGATTGGAATACGATCTATTTCTCACTGAGTCAGTTGATAAATCCCTCAAACGCTCCAAACACAATTTCTACATGAATACAAACAAACCAGGTACATATTTGGCTCGGGCATTAAATTCAACTAACAAATCTTTCAAACCAATACGTTTGAAATTATCAAAAAATGTTTATACTTGTAATCCAGTTAAAATAGTCCATAAATTTCACTCACATCTCGCAACTTTATACAAGACAAACAATGAATTTAATCCTACAGAGGCTGAATCCTTCTTCTCAAAAATAACCTTACCTGAGTTATCTCAGAATCAAAAAAGCAGTTTGGATGAGCCTATAACTATAGATGAAGTTGCTAACGCCATAAAAGACCTAAAACTTAACAAAAGACCAGGCCCAGACAGCTACTCGGCTTTATACTATAAAACATTCTCAGAAATACTCTCTCTCATTCTCACTGAAACTTTTAACAAACTTCTAGATGGACATTCTTTTCAGCAAGAAACACTAATGGCAATTGTTTGTATGATCCCAAAACCCCTTTCTGATGATACTTCCTGTGTGAATTATCGGCCTATCTCTCTGTTAAACCTCGATATTAAATTATTAGCAAAAATAATAGCAAAACGCCTCAATAGCATTATAGGAAAATTAATACATAGAGATCAAGTAGGCTTCATGCCAAATAGACAGGCAGGCGATAATATCCGCAGGGCAGTATTATTGGCACATATTGCTAAAAAACTGAAAATCCCTTTATGTTTTCTATCTCTCGATATTAAGAGGGCATTTGACACAGTATCCTGGCAATATATGCAATATTCATTACAAAAATGGGGTTTTGGACCCCACTTTTTAACATGGATCAAAGCATTATATAATAAACCCAAAGCCTATATAAAATATGCTGGATACAAATCTGATGCCTTTAATATCGAAAGAGGTACCCGACAGGGTTGCCCATTATCTCCCTTATTATTTGCCCTTATACTCGAACCCATGGCCCAATACATCAGAACAAACCAAACTATAACTGGCATTGAAGTAGGAGGTATTACACACAAATTATGTATATTTGCAGACGATATATTACTTTTTCTATCATCACCACAGGTCTCTGGTCCTAACTTATTACCAGCTCTTGATGGATTTGCAGCCCTATCCGGCCTTATAATTAATCCTAAGAAATGCCTAGTGCTTAATATTTCACTCACAAACATGGAATTGATCCCGGCTAGGGCTGCACTCCCATTCACATGGGCAGAAAAATCAATCCCATATCTTGGAATTCATTTAACAGCATCTCATTCTGACTTATTCTCAACCAATTATCCTCCTGTATTAAGACAGATCACAAATCGAATAAAACAATGGTCGCAACTTCCTTTATCCTGGATAGGGAAGATTAATGCAATCAAAATGACTATTCTACCCAAATTGCTTTATCTATTCAGAGTCCTCCCTATTCCAATTCCTTCCTATTTTTTGAGAATAGTACAAAAAAGAGCAACTTCATTTATATGGGGCTCTTCTAAACCACGTATACCTTTACACACACTACATCTTCCCAAAAATAAAGGAGGCCTGGGATACCCTAATTTTACTAACTACTATAACTACTACAGAGCAGCACATTTGGCCAGTCTGTCCAAATACCATGCAAAACAGGAAATCCCATTATGGGTATTTATAGGGGCTTCAGAAAATGACCCTCTATTAATATCAAATTTATTATGGCTTGATCCTAAAGACCGCTTTAAAATTCATAATCCCATAACTAAACACTTCTTATCTCTCTGGGATAAACTAAAAACCAAATATCAGTTACAATCTCCACACAATCCTCTCCTTTCTTTTATCAGAAATCCAGCCTTTTATCCGGCATGGATCTACCCAAATTCTTTTAAAGCTTGGACAACATCAGGCATTCAGACACTAAATGACTTCATAGCATCTAAATCATTCCTTTCATTCCTATCGCTTAGAGAAAAATATGATCTACCAAACTCTGAGATATTTAGATATCTCCAAATCAAAAATTTCTGTACACCATTCCTAAAGGGGGATACACCATTATCCCAATTATCCATTTTTGAATCAATCTGTACAAAAGATCCATTTGCTAAAGGTACAATTTCATCACTTTATAATCAATTATATGGAGTAGCAAATCCTAATAGACCGTCTTACGTTCAGAGGTGGGAGGAGGACCTGGGACGAACTTTAGAAGACACGGACTGGTCTAACATATGGCTCACATCTAAGTCATCTTCACCCAACATCTTAGCACTGGAGACAAATTATAAAGTCCTAACTTGCTGGTACCTTGTACCCGCTAGAGTGGCAAAATATTCACCTAATACCTCAGCTCTTTGTTTTCGAGGATGCCCAGAAATAGGCACATATTTACACATATGGTGGACGTGCCCAGTAATCCAAACCTTCTGGAAGGAAGTCTTCGTGATTGCATCTAAAATATTTAAAAAAATAATACAACCAGATCCATATTTAACTTTACTTAATCTAAAACCGGAATGGTTAACACTCTCTCAATTCAAACTTATGATCCAACTAATAACGGCTGCAAAACAAACAGTGGCCAAGGCATGGAAATCTCCTACATTGGTACTAGCAGAAACAATTCACAGAATGAATAATACAATGTCCCATGCTAAGATGGTAGCCATCGATCAAAATCAAATTCCAAAATTTGAAAAACTTTGGCATCCTTGGATAAAACAACAGTTCCTGTCAAACTTCAATGACTCTGTCCTGTTGCCATGGTAACAGATTAAATGACTTACAGAGATACCCATTCTAAGGCTTCAAAGAGAACTAAAAAGAATAATAATCTGACAAGCGGGACAACCTTGTGGACCATACCTCTACCTTTCAACCCTTTTTCTTCTTTCTCTTTCCTTTTCTCCACCTTACGATTAAAGCTCATTATCAGAATTTATTTGACCTATATACACTCTACTTGTAAACAATATGTATAGTAGGTATAAATCATTTAAATACCTACAAAAGTAACTAAGGAAATGATATATATCTTTAATTTAGGTTTACGTGAACCCAATGTTTAATATTTGAAATTTCATGATATTTACCTATATAAACCCTACTGTAAAACAATTAGCTTACTTTATAGATCCTTGTAAACTTACTTTATGTATCTTTATAATATTGTATACTCAATAAACTTCTTTTGACAAGGAAAAATCCACAAATATGGGAAATTAACCTTTAATTGCCATTTAACCTGTGTGTGCCACCTTCTGTGTCTGTACCAAGGCCAAACATTCCAGGGTATGTAAACTTTTGATCAGGGCCATTTGGGTGATTTCTGTTATCATTATGATTTAAAAAGAATCCAAAAAACTATGTGATAATAAATGGTTTCAGCGGACTTTGTTTTCTCAAAAGTTGGACGGACTTAGATTTGAAACATGTTTTAAATTAATCCGTCGAAATTGAGTCCGGTCGAAAAGTCCGCTCGTCTGTATGCTAGTTCGAAGGAAAAAAAGCCACGCTAGGGCAGCTATTGGCTACTGGCTATGAACTTCCTTGTTTTAGTCCGGTCGTACGTCATCAAATCAAATACAAATTCGACGGACTTTGGTGGATTGTGTGTAGGCAAGTCTGTTCATTCAGAAAGTCCATCGTAAAGTTCGTCGAAAAGTCCGCCGAGCAAAGTCTGCCATAAAGTCCGCTCATGTGTACGCGGCATAACACTGGGAAAGATGAATGCGGCCAAGTACAGGGATATCCTGGATGAAAACCTTCTCCTGAGTGCTCAGGACCTCAGACTGGGCCGAAGGTTTACCTTCCAACAAGACAATGACCCTAAGCACACAGCTAAAATAATGAAGGAGTGGCTTCACAACAGCTCCGTGACTGTTTTCGAATGGCCCAGCCAGAGCCCTGACTTAAACCCAATTGAGCATCTCTGGAGAGACCTAAAAATGGCTGTCCACCAACGTTTACCATCCAACCTGACAGAACTGGAGAGGATCTGCAAGGAGGAATGGCAGAGGATCCCTAAATCCAGGTGTGAAAAACTTGTTGCATCTTTCCCAAAAAGACTCATGGCTGTATTAGATCAAAAGGGTGCTTCTACTAAATACTGAGCAAAGGATCTGAATATTTAGGACCATGTGATATTTCAGTTTTTCTTTTTTAATAAATCTGCAAAAATGTCAACAATTCTGTGTTTTTCTATGGGGTGCTGTGTGTACATTAATGAGGAAAGAAAATTAACTTAAATGATTTTACAAATGGCTGCAATATAACAAAGAGTGAAAAATGTAAGGGGGTCTGGATACTTTCTGTCCCCACTATATATATATATAGTAGCTTTGATTAGGGACCTATTAGGTATTGCCTTGGGTATTCTGGTAGTCCATAAGATCCAACCCACCTCTTTGATGTCCAACTTTAAGTCTGACTCCCATGCCAAATTGTAGGCGACTTAGATAAAATTACAGTATGTAACTGGTATAACACAAAAATGCCACCCTTTTCTCCAGTATCTTCCATCCCTCTATTCTCAAAGACGAACCTTACAGTAATGTAATCCATCTCTTTTTTATCGAATTTAAAAAATGTCAAAATGTGTGCATGTGGAAGGTTTCTGAGGGGGGCATTTCAAGTACTCAGGAAAAGTATTATGGGTCCAAACACCTCTGTGTTCTATGCAGTACAAACCCCTATCAAGCCATCATTCAAACTTCTGGGGTTGCAGACCAGGGGGGATGTGGGATTATTGAGCGGTCAAGCTATGGGATGTGTGAACACATGAGTGTTATATATTTTTACATGTCATGACTGCAAGAGTATCTGTTGTTGAAGTTTGACCGGGATCTGCATATACCATCTCCTGTCTTTATCCCTATGAGGGAACTGCTGATTTGACCTGACTGATTTATTCAGGGGTCCATCTGTTAAGGTGAGCGGCTTGTGCTACCGAAGGTGGAGGTCCATTTCACTACAGTCACCCTACAAGCTATTGCATGTCACGATTTTCACTGAAGGAATTGCTGAATTTTATCCGGAACTAGCTTTTATATGGACAATTAATGATTCTTTTAGTTTAGATTTCTTTATGCGCTGTACTGCTTTTTTCTTTATTTTTAGTCATATGGCGTCCAGCAGGATAACATGCGGGGGCGCGCATCGCGGCGATCGGTGTGTCAGTCTGACACACCGCTACACCGATCTTGGTAAAGAGCCTCCGGCGGAGGCTCTTTACCACGTGATCAGCCGTGTCCAATCACGGCTGATCACGATGTCAATAGGAAGAGCCGTTGATTGGCTCTTCCTCACTCGCGTCTGACAGACGCGAGTAGAGGAGAGCCGATCGGCGGCTCTCCTGGCAGGGCGGGTCTGCACTGATTGTTTATCAGTGCAGCCCCCCTCAGATCATCACACTGGACCACCAGGGATCGCCGTTAGGACCACCAGGGAAGGGGCAACATGTGGATGGCCAGGTATGTACCCCATGGCCATCCACATGTGCCCAGTGTGCCCAGTCAGTGCCCAATCTGTGCCAATCAGTGCCCACAAATGGGCACTGATTGGCACCATTATGTTGCAGTGATGCCCAGCAATTAGGGGCATCAGTGCAAACAATCAGTGTCATCAGTGCCATCAGTGCCACCCATCAGTGTCCATCGGTGCCACCTGTCAGTGCCCATCCGTGCCCATCAGTGCCCACCTAATAGTGCCCACCCATGCCCATCTGTGCCAACTATCAGTGCCACCCATACCTACCCATCAATGCCACCTACAAGTGCCCATCAATACCACCTATGAGTGTCCATCAGTGCCGCCTATGAGTGCCCGTCGGTGCTTTCTATGAGTGCCCATCATTGCCGCATACCAGTGCCACCTATCAGTGGCCATCAGTGCCGCCTATCAGTGCCCATCATCAGTGCCCGTCAGGGCCACCTCATCAGTGCCACCTCATTGGTGCCACCTCATCGGTGCCCATCAGTGCCGCCGTATCAGTGCCCGTCAGTGCAGCCATATCAGTGCCTGTCATTGAAGAAGAAAACTTACTTATTTACAAAAATTTTTAACAGAAACAAAGAAAAACTTGTTTTTTTTCAAAATTTTCGGTCTTTTTTATTTGTTGCGCAAAAAATAAAAACCGCAGAGGTGATCAAATACCACAAAAAAAAGCTCTATTTGTGGGAACAAAATGATAAAAAATTTGTTTGGGTACAGTGTTGCATGACCGCGCAATTGTCATTCAAATTGCGACAGCGCTGAAAGCTGAAAATTGGCCTGGGCGGGAAAGTGTCTAAGTGCCTGGTATTGAGGTGGTTAATGCAGCGCACTCTCTTCTTCTTTATAATGCTAGAAGAATGAAGTTGTTTTGTTGCTTATATTCACACAGAGTTCTCACAAGCGTCTTTCTTTATTATTTCTCGTGATTTCATGAATATAATATTTGTATTCATCAGATCTACCAAATTTTTGGGGGGTTTTATGTTTTTATATTTTTGATAATTTGTTGTTTGTTTTTTTAATCAAGATCTCCTGTTTTTGTTCATTTATTATTTTTTTTGGTGATCTCCATAATTATTTTTGTGGGTTTTGTGTGTCAAGTTACCACAACACCTTTATTATATTGTATTTTAGAATCTCAAGGAGATTGGTTGGTATTGGTGTCCCTTGTTAATTTCACATTGTATTTTGGAAATGTACCTGCCTACTCACAAACAAACTGTCCTTTTTGAAGTAAAACACATAGGCAAGTATTTGTGGAAAATAAATAGCCATTTATTCTGGGTCATAACAAAATAAGGAGGAAGGCAACGCTGGATAAACTGGTGAAATTTGCGAAGCCTTTGTACCCCAGGGCACACATCATTAATTTTACAGTCAAAATTGGTGGCCTGAGGAGTCCTTATAATAGTGAGCACAATCCGATCCAGGACTACAAGAGATCAGGAACAGCAGCAGATGATATCTAGGTCCCCAGGCTTTGGTCATACAACAGCCAACATCTTTTGCCAGACCAGACTGAACCCAGGGCCATCACTCTCTGGTCTTCCTTAGACGCTTCCTTCCAGGCTGTGGCTCTGGTGTTGGAGGTGTAGCAGGAGGTGGAGAAGGAGGAGGACCTTGAGGTGGAGGGGGGACCTGGAGGAGGAGGAGGAGGACCATGGTTGAACTCACAAACGTGGCTTTGGCTTGTGAGTTGGCCCCTCAACCCCTTATTTAGGGCTTGGAAGTTGAGATACTCACATATTAGGCGTTGGCTCTCCTCCATTTCCAGCATTTTGCAGGCTGTAATATAGGCAAAGTTCTCTTGAAGACAGTGGTAGGTTCTGAGGGCCTCAGTAGCCTTCCAAAATAGGCCAATTGTTGCCTCGTTCACGTTACTCCTCTTCCTGCCACTTTTTTGTTGAAGGCTGAGGGGAGGGACCTGGTTATCGGGAAGGCTACTGGGCCCGGCCACCTCCTGGCTGCCACTTACCCCCACCACCTCCTGGCTGAGACTTTCCTGTGTATGAAAAAGGGACATTGTTTTAGTTTTTGGTTCATCAATCACACACAATTTTCATCTTATGACTGTTGCAAATTGAATGTTAATAAATAGAAAAAACTATCATTCTAAGCCCAGCATTTTTCATTCTTTCACAATCATTTGTGGCCACTACTGTCTATTGATATGTAAAACACTTTGTGAAATCAGAAATTAGTTATCAAAACATAGATTTAACATCATTAATTTGTCAAACAGAAATATTTAGAAGAATGCTATACCTGACTCAAACTGGGCTCCTCCACATGTTGCTGCCTGGAAGGCACAGGTTGGGTGTCTGAAGCCTCAGCTGGGAGGGAGGAAGTGTGGAAGGAAGAGTGGAGAGTGCTGGCCTGGGTTCAGTCTGGTCTGCCAGAAAATGCAGTCTGTTATAGTACCACAGCCTGGGGACATAAATCTGCTGCAGCTCCTGATCTCTGGAAATCCTGGACCTTCTTGTGCTCCCTAAGATAAGTGCTCCTCATGCCACCAATTAGGGCCTTCAAATAGGGGATGTCTGCCGTGGGGATCACCGGTTTCACAAATTCCAGCAATTGATCCAGCGCTGCCTTCCTCTTTGTTTTATTCTTATAATCGGTGTGGTTTACCTGCCACATTCAGGGCAGCTCCCTGAACATATCAATGAATATTGGCATAAAGTCATGATCATTGACTAGATCCATTTTCTCTGCAAGCCACAATACAAGACAAACCCTAATGTCAGGCTAAACTCTCCTAATCTTGTCCCAACATAGGCCTCAATCTATAAGCAGTATAGGCCCAATTAAAAATGGTACCCTCGTTATTACGATCAGTGCTTCCGATACTCCTTCCTCCACTGACACATATCGTACGTACGACGCACGCGTATTACGCTTTATTTACATTTGTGAATAAGCGTGAAACTCTGCTCCCGCCCCTGATGTTCTTTCTAGTCTATTCCCCGCCTCTTCTCTTTTGGCGCAGTGGGGAAGACCACATGGCGGAGACAGAGCAGGTGCATGATAATAGCAGCAACGAGGAGGAGGAAGAAAGCCCAGAGCCAGAAACGTCACGATCCCGGAGGACATTTAACGCATCAAATATGGCCTTTGTTGAGATGGTGGAGATGGTGGACATCTTGAAGGGCCGACTATGATGGGAAGTATGGACCTTACCCAAACCCAAATGTGAGAAAGGCCAAGATCATGGCTAAAGTTGTGAAGAGTCTGCACAGGAATTTTGGGGTATGGCGTTCCAAGGATCAACTCAGGAAACGGTGGTCAGACCTCAAATTAAGGGAGCACGATCGGTATAGAAAGATCAGGAGAGTGCTGCAAAAAAGTAAGTAGTTGTTCTGTGTTCCTATTCTTTCTTTTTATTACGTTCGTGCTGCTCCATATGCTTTTCTTTACTGTTGTACAGTTTAAAATGGCAACTTTCACGTTCATGGGCACATTAATCGTTCGTAGGAAACATTTTTCATTCAGCCACTAAAATACGATGTTTTGGCCAGATGCAGTTCAATACGGTTTTTCTGGCCTACTTCTATTAAAAAAAGTTTGTTGTCTAGATGGGTTTGTAAATAGAATGAAATGCAAACTAGATTCTGTGTAAGGAGAGGACACTCAGCAGCTGGAGCTGGAGCACTAGTGTGGGACACCAGAACACCCTTTTAATTAGGGTGCCCACACAGGTGCTCCAGTGTATACTATAGGGGTGTCTCCATCTGTGAACCTTGCACAAAACAGGTAAGTATTCCAGCTTTACAAAGGACAAAAAAAATCTTCAGCTTGGAACTCTGCCAAAACAGACAATTGTACCCTACTTATATGCAATGTTTCATATTCCAATTTCTGCCATCAAATATCTGTGTGCTAAGTATACCTATTTTTGTTCACATAGGGGAGAAAAGACTCGGAGGACACCACTCATCAGAGGAGACCAGGGACCCCCCACCTCAGGAAGAAGGGGAAATCCCCCAAACCCAACCAGAGGAGAAGGGAGAAGTTGTAGAAATTGTCACCACAACAGGTGAGTGTCTGCGACCACAGCTTCAGGTAAGAGATGTATGCCTGCATATTTATAATACATGGTGTGTTTTTTTGTAGGTGATCGGGATGTTGTGGAAGAGGAATGTCATTTCACCAGTGAAAGTGCCCAGATCCTCATTGGGGAGATAATGGGGTGTAATAGAGATTTAGAAAACATAAAGCAAAACATCAATGATGTTCAAAACAAAATGAAGAACATCATTGATGTTTTAGGGAGAATCTAAAACACCCAGAAGTTCCTAAATTTCTTCTGTTTTTTGTTTTTTATGACAAAATTTTTTTACGTATGTTAAAAGCCAAATTTAGAAGATGCACACAGTGTGTCAACATGTGCTATCTGCCATCATGGGAGATCAATGTACGCGTTTTGTGGGTGCAACCCCTTCTTTGATAATAAAGTAACTGAGAGGTAGGGGTTGCACCCACAAAACACGTCCATTGATCCCCCATGATGGCAGCTAGCACATGTTGACATTAGGCAATTTGTGTGCATCTTCTAAATTTGGTTTTTACAGGGGTGACATCACCCCATCTGCTGAACGCAATGTCAAACACAGTTTGTACATACTCATGTCTGATATTGCCTTCACTTTATAAAAGTTGAACTTTGTAAGTTCCAGAGTTGTGTATTTTTTCATGGTTTTAAACATGCCTGTTTTACCATAAAAGGCGAATTCTACTTGTGACCTAAAAAAATGTTATACAACAAACATGTTGGTTTGTACAAAATCCCTTTTATAAACGCACATGTGATTGTGGTTTGATTAAAAAGATTGATAATCAACAATGTGTTGCTTCTTCTTTTAATGCTCAAAAGCATTTTTTGGAGTAAAGTTGGTGTTTTCAGTGGCAATGGGGGTTATTTACTAAAGGCAAATCCACTTTGCACTACAAATGCAGTTTCAGTGCAGTCTCAAGTGCACTTGTAGTGCAAAGTGTAGTTTCCTTTAGTAAATAACGCCCAAAAGTGCTTTCTAATGTTACACAATCACGCCATTTTCATGACTCCCCAAATTTCGGGCATGGTGCTGAAAATTATTCATATTTTTGTCAGTAATGCATTACATACATTAACAACAAAAACAAGGTGTGTGTGTAGCAGACCCACAACATAATAATAATAGTTAGCAGAAGAAGAGATTGTCATCTCATGTGTCAATGAAATTTCGTTTGCACTGTTGAAGAAAAAGGCCAAAAAAATATAACATTAGTAAAAGATAAACAAGGAGACAGCTAAAAGAAAGCCAAGCAGTAAATCAAAGCAAATATCTTTTCATTTTCAAATATATTTTTATTTAAAAAATGTCTCAGACATTGTCTGGCATATCGATGGCCCCCCTACCCACAAAGTATTCCATGTATCTTATACGGACCTCGCGGGCACTCTGGGGGGGCAAGCCAGGATGGCCACTTTCAAGCGCCATCAGGGTTGGTTCATTAATATGAATTCCGGCCTCAGGCCCAACTGAGGCAGCATAGTTGAAAGAATTTCTCCTTAAAAAGTTGTGGAGAACACAGCAACACAGGATGATGTGATTGAGTTTATATTCTGCCATGTGCATCGGTGTAAGAAATAGGCGGAACCGGCTGGCCATTATCCCAAACGTATTCTCCACCACTTTTCTGGCTCTGGCCAGCCAGTAATTAAAAACCCTCTGGTCCATGGTGAGGGTCCTCATAGGGAATGGCCGCATAAGATGGGCCCCCAGCACAAACGCTTCATCCGCAATGAAGACGAATGGGAGTCCTTCCGCATTGTCTTCTGGAGCAAGCCCAAGCTGCCATTCTGGAGACTCCTGTAGAACTCAGTCTGGGTGATGACTCCACCATCTGACATCCGGCCATTCTTCACCCACGTCCACATACAGGAACTTGTAAGTAGCCGCCAACATCACAATACTATTGAACCCCTTGTAGTTGTAATAGTATGACCCAGAGTCGGTGGGTGGGACTATGTGGACGTGTTTCCCATCAATTGCCCCTCCGCAGTTGGGAAAGTCCTACCGTTGGGCAAAGTGGGAGGCCACAGTCTGCCATTCCTGTGGCGTGGAAAGAAACTGTGGAGTCAAACCAGAAAATAATCAGATTCATCACCCCCTCTGATGGCCCATTGTAAAAATTTTAGGGGGGGGAGGGTAACCCTCTCCACTTCATTGAGAGATGAATGCATACATCAGGGATATGCAATTAGCGGACTTCCATCTGTTGCAGAACTACAAGTCCCATGAGGCATAGCAAGACTCTGACAGCCACAAGCATGACACCTAGAGGCATGATGGGACTTGTAGTTTTGCAAAAGCTGGAGGTCTGCTAATTGCTTATCCCTGGCATACATAATGTGTGTTACTTTGGCCAGCCCCTCCTTACTTACACTATTGGTAACCCACTGGACAGGTAAGAAGTATCATAATACAAAAATATAAATACACACTGTCCAAATTGGAGCACAATTTTAACATTCTGCAATTACCTATCAAGATAATAATAGGATACAAAAACTTTAAACTGTACCATTTGAAAGTATTCAGACAGGCCCTTGCACTACATGCTTTGGGGAATTCATCTGACCACAAAAGAGGTATGTATAGTGTTTATGGGTTTGGCAAAGTCAGCAGATAGAGGATTGGTACAGGTTGACTTAACGGTTGGGGGGAGGGAGGGTTCCCTTCCTAGAATACTCCTTTAATGAGTTTGAGTTTGGGACCCAAAAAAAAGCCTCTGGCACTCTGCCAGAATTTAAGGACACAAATAAAATTTTTACACATTTTTGGGTGTGTTTAGGGTAAAGCACTAGAATGGAGCTGACAAAATACATTGTTAAGTGACTAGGTGAGGTGGATATAGGCCCAGGAGAGCATGCTGGGGAGGTAAGTGAAGGCAAATATGCATGAAGGACAAAAAAGTTTAAAAACTCCAGCATGCATGAGGACAAAGGGGACATTCACAGCATATTACAATCATGGTAATTAGGGAATGATGAAAGAAATACAATACATTATCAAACATTAAATACAATAAAATGTGATGTTATAGGATAAATCTTACCTTAATATAGTCCTTTTGCAGGACCTGAATGATGGCAGAACAGGTCTCTGGGATAATGATCCCCAGAGCCTGGGGGGAGATGCCTGTCGAGAACTTGAGGTCCTGCAGGCTTCTCCCCATCGCCAAGTACCGCAACGTGGTGACTAGCCTCTGCTCCGGAGTGATGGCTTGACGCATTCAGGTATCCTGCCTGCTGATATAAGGGGTCAGCAAAGCCAACAAATGGTGAAATATGGGTCCGTCATCCTGAGAAAGTTCCTGAAAATGTCAGGATTATTCTCACAGATCTCACGGAGCAAAGGCATGTGACAGAATTTGTCACGCTGAAGCAACCAATTCTTGGTCCATGAACTCCTCCCCACCCTGTTTATGGACTGGGCTTGTGTCAAAGTATGAACCCCAACACCAAGCCTCCACACAGCATGAATTCTACGATGAGTCCGTACACGCAACATGGCTTCAAAACGGTCAGCTGGTCAGAACGGCGTACAGAACGCACTGAAGAACAGCAAGGCCTGTGAAGAGCGACCTGAAAATCAGTACCGAGTGGACAAGAACACACTGAATAAACCAATGGGAACTCACTGCACGCACTGAAGACCAGATACAAACCCACAAGCATAAACTGAACAGCAGAAAAACTATCTGAAAACCACGAGAACCATGAAAAAGCGCGAATCGTCTCTCAACAAACTTTTACTAACACAAGATTAGCAAAAGGAGCCCAAAGGGTGGCGCGCTTGGTATTGAACTGCCCTTTTATTGTCTCGTTGTACGTGGTGTACGTCACCCCGTTCTTGAAGTTCATAAATTCTGGCAACTTTGTGCGACCGTGTGTATGCATGACAAGTTTGAGCCAACATCAGTCTGAAAAAATCCAATGGAATTTGTTGTCGGAATGTCCGATCAATGTCCGATCGTGTGTACAGGGCATTAGAAGTCTTTACTGTATAGTGGAGTTAGGATAAAGTTATGTTTAAGGCTTCTAAATTAATCACAATTAACCTTGAGTTCTGAAATATGTCCAAACTTCTTCAGGATTTTAAATAAGTTATGTAAAATGGTGATTGAAGAAGTAACAAGCAATATCAGATCATCTATGAAGATGCTATAGCAAATGCTTTAATGAATAGAAGCAGTGACAAAGGTGATCCCTGTCTAGTGCCCATGGAAATATGGATGGGATAAGATTTATACCCTTTCACCATTAGGTTTTTCAGGGAGGTGAGTTACAACTTTGAGTCCAAAGTTCCATCTTGTAAAAGTATGTAACAAGTATTGCCAAATAGTGTATTAAAAGTCTTGTACAGGTCCAAAGATAGTTGCATTCCCTTATGCCCCGTACACATGGTTGGACATTGATCGGACATTCTGACAACAAAATGCGTGCAAGCAAGTTCCGCGTGACTTTAAGTAGTCATTGTATTCTTGTTCGTTCGTTACTGGTTTTCAGGTTTCTCTTCACAGGCCTTGCTGTTCTTCAGTGCGTTCTGTTACTTCGTTCTGAGCAGCCGACCGTTTTCTAGCTATGTTTCGTATGCGTACTCCTCGTAGATTTCGTGCTGTGCGGGGGCTTGGTGTTGGGGTCCTGACCTTGACACAAGTCCAGTCCATGAACAGGGTGGGGAGGAGTTCATGGACCAAGAATTGGTTGCTTCAGCGTGACCAGTTCTCTCATATGCCTTTGCTCTGTGAGATCCGTGAGAATAATCCTGATGATTTCAGGAACTTTCTCAGGATGACGGACCCTGTGTTTCACCGTTTGTTGGCTTCGCTGACCCCCTATATTAGCAGGCAGGATACCTGCATGAGGCAAGCCATCACTGCGGAGCAGAGGTTGGTCGCTACCTTGCGGTATTTGGCCACAGGGAGAAGCCTGCAGGACCTCAAGTTCTCGACAGGCATCTCCCCCCAGGCTCTGGGGATCATTATCCCAGAGACCTGTTCTGCCATCATACAGGTCCTGCAGAAGGAGTATATGAAGGTAAGATTTTTTTCCTTTTATATCACATTTTATTGTATTGAATGTTTGCTAATATATTGTATTTCTTTCCTCATTCCCTAATTACCATGATTGGAATATGCTGTGAATGTCCCCTTTGTCCTCATGCATGCTGGATTTTTATGTAATTATTATTTTAGGTCCTTCATACATATTTGCCCTTCAATAACCTCTCCAGCATGGTGTCTCCTGCCCTATATTCACCTCATGTAGTCACTTAACAATGTATTTTATCAGCTCTATAGTAGTGCTTTACCCCAAACACCCCCTAAAATGTTTGGAAATGTTATTTTTGATTTAAATTCAGGCAGAGTGCCAGAGGCTTTTTTTTTGTGGTGTCCCCAAATTTTTTGTAACCCTCCCTCCCCCCAACTGCTAAGTCAGCTGATCCCAATTCTCTATCCTCAATCATCTATCTGCTGACTTTGCCAAACCCATACACACTATACCCACCTCTTTACTGGTCAGATTTATGGATGAATTCCCCAAAGCATGTAGTGCAAGGGCCTGCCTGTATACTTTCCAATGGTACTGTTTAAAGTTTTTGTATCCTATTATTATCTTGATAGGTAATAGCAGAATGTTCAAATGTGCTCAAATGTGTACAGTGTGTATTTATATCTTTGTATTCAGACACTTCTTACCTGTCCAGTGGGCTGCCAATAGTGTAACTAAGGAGGGGCTGTTCCAAGTAATACCTTGTATTTAGGCATTCATCTCTAAATGAAGTGAAGAGGGTTACCTGTCCAAGAGTCCCCCCCTATAATGTTAGAAATGGCCCATGAGGGGGGGAGGGGGAATATGATAGGTGTACCTTATACTTTGTTGTTGTTAAATTCCCCTTAATAAATGCTATCTGGAGGTTGCCCCATAATGTTTGTGTCTAATCTGCTTGCCATGTTTCTGTGAAAAAATAGTAATGTTTATTGTTTTTTCCTCAACAGTTTCCTTCAACGGCACAGGAATGGCAGACTGTGGCCTCCCACTTTGCCCAGCGGTGGGACTTTCCTAACTGCGGAGGGGCAATTGATGGGAAACACGTCCACATCGTCCCACCACCCAACTCGGGGTCGTACTATTATAATTACAAGGGGTTTAATAGTGTAGTGATGTTGGCGGTGGTGTCGGCTAATTACGACTTCTTGTATGTGGACGTGGGGAAGAATGGCCAGATGTCGATGGTGGAGTGATCGCCCAGACGGAGTTCTACAGGTGACTTCAGAATGGCAGCTTGGACTTGCCACCTCCAGAGGACAATGTTGAAGGTCTCCCATTTGTGTTCGTTGCTGATGAAGCATTTGCGCTGGGGGACCACCTGATGCGGCCAATCCCGATGAGGACCCTCACCCCGGAACAGAGGGTTTTTAATTACTGGCTGGCCAGAGCCCGAAGAGTGGTGGAGAACACATTTGGAATCCTGGCCAGCCGGTTCCGATTATTTCTGACACCCATCCATATGGTGGAGTATAACCTGAACCATATAATACTTGCCTGCTGTGTTCTCCATAATTTTTTACGGAAACATTCAGCCAACTATGCTGGCTCAGTTGGGCCTGAGGCCGGAATCCCAAATCCATCAACACTGACGGCGCTTGAAAGTGGCCGTCCTGGCTTGCCCTCCCTGAATGCCCGTGATGTCCGGTTACGATACCTGGAGTTCTTTGCGGGTAGGGGGGCTATCAATATGCCAGACAATCTGTGACACCTTTTTCAAATAAAAAACAACCAAAAGAAATTCTTTGTGGACATTTACTGCTTGTGTTTGTTTTAGCTGACCCTGACAGAAATGTGTTGAGTGCAGAAAATGTCGTGATTGGGTAACCTTATAAAAAACAGTGTTGGCTGGTACTTCCTAAATGCAAAAACACATTTCACTACAAGTGCACTTGCAACTGCACTGAACCTGCACTTGTAGTGCAAAGTGTATTTGCCCTTAGGAAATAACCCCCATTTTTGCATAAAACAGCAATTACATCACCCCAAAAGTGTTGTAGTGTTGAGACAATAATCCACACATTCTTGAGTAAGGCACTTTTTTATACCTGCACAATCACATGTGCATTTACCAAAGGTTTTTAAAACAAACCAACATGTTTGTTGTATAACAATGTTTGCAGTAGCATTATCAAAAATCGAAATATCCATTTCAGATAAAACAGGCCTGTGTAAAACCAACAAGAAAGCCAAAAAACTTGAACTTACAAAGTTCACATTAGGTAAAACCTGAAGGCTATATCAGACATCAGTATTTAGGAACTGTGTTTGATACAGCGTTCAGATGGGGGGAAATCACCCCTGGAAAAGCCAAATTTGGAAGATGCACACCAATTTACGAATATCAACATGTGCTATCTGCCATCAGGGGGGATCAAGGGACGTGTTTTGGGGGAGCAAGCCCTTCCTCAACGCGACTTTATAATTGAGGAAGGGGTTGCACCCCCAAAACGCGTCCATTGATCTCCCATGATGGCAGATAGCACATGCTGGCACACTGTGTGCATCCTCCAAATTTGGCTTTTCTAAACATATTTGATGGCAGAACTATAAATAGGAAACATTGCTTGGAAGTGGGGTACAATTGTCTATTTTAGCCGAGTTCCAAGATGTATATTTTTTAGTGTCCTTTGTCAAGCTGCAATACTTTACCTGTTTGGTACAAGCTTCACAGATGTAGCCCCCCCTATAGTATACACTGGAGCACCTGTGTGCCCCCTTAATAAAAATGGTGTTCTTGTGTCCCACACTAGTGCTCCAGTGTCCAGATGTGAAAACAGCTGCTCAGTGTCCTCTCCTTACACACAATCTAGTTGGCATTTCATTCTAGTAACAAACCCATCTACACAAACAAATATTTGGCATCCAAGTAGGCCCCAAAAAATGTGTGAAAATGCATATGGCCTAAACAATGGTGTTCTAGAGGCCGAAAGAAAAATGTTTTATACGAACGAATAATGGGCCCATGAACATTAAAATTGCCCTTTTAAATGTTACAATTAATAAAAGCATATGGAGCAGAACGAATGGAATAAAGACAGAAAGAATAGGAACACAGCACAACTACTTACTTTTTTGCAGCACTCTCCGGATCTTTCGGTACTGCTCTGGCTCTCTCAACTTTAGGTCCGACCACCGCTTCCTGAGCTGATCTTTAGATCTTCGTACCCCGAAATTCCTCTCAAGACTCCTGACCACTTTCGCCATGATCTTGGCCTTTCGGATGTTGGGGTGGGGGTAAGGCCCATATTTTCCGTCATAGTCGGACTTCCTCATGATGTCGACCATCTCCAACATCTCCCCAAACGACATATTTGTGGCCTTAAAACGTCTCCTTCTGGATCGGGACGTGCCTGGATCCGGGCTTTCCTCCTCCTCGTTGCTATAATGAGCACACACCTGCTCTAAATCCGCCATCATGCTCTTCACCCACTGCGCCGAATGAAAAGGGGCGGGGAATAGACTAGAAAGAACATCAGGGGCGGGCGGAGTTACACGCATGCGCAGTGTGTATAAAGCGTAACACGCGTGCGTATTACGTACGATCTGTGAGCGGAGGAAGGAGCATTGGACGCGCTGATCGTAAGAACGAAGGTAAGAGACAAACTTGTGCCTATACTGCTTCTAGATTGAGGCCTATATTGTAACAAGATTAGGAGAGTTTTGTCTGACATTAGGCTTTGTCTTGTGTTGTGTCTTGCAGTGAACATGGATATCTTAATGAAAGACAATGACTTCATGTCAGTATTCGTAGAGATGCTAAGTGAGCTGCCCTGTCTGTGGGAGATTACCCACCCCCATTTCAAGAACCAAGCAAAGAGGAAGGCAGCACTGGAGCAATTGTGTGAAATTGTGAAGCAGGTGATCCCCACGGCAGACATCACCTATTTAAAGATTTTCATTGGTGGCCTGAGGAGCACATGAGGGAGCGCAAGAAAGTCCTAGATTCGCAGAGATCCGGAGCAGCAGATGACATCTATGTCCCCAGGATGTTGTACTACGACAGGCTGCACTTTCTGGCAGGCCAGACTGAACCCAGACCATCCCTCTCCAGTCTTCTTTCCACGCTTCCTTCCCCTCTGGCTGAGGCTTCTGACGCCCAACCTGGGCCTTCCAGGTGATATGTGGAGGAGCCCAGATTGAGCCAGGTATAGCATTCCTCTAAATATTTCTGCTTGTCCAATCAATGATGTTAACTAGATGTTAGTTGGGAGTACTAATTTAGGATTGTGATTGATGATGCAAAACATTACAACTATGTCCCTTTTTCATACACAGGGAAGTCTCAGCCAGGAGGTGGCCGGGCCGAGCTGGCTGGCTGATATCAAGGTCCCTCCACCCCCCCTGAAAATAGAAAGTGGCAGTAGGAGGAGTACCCTAGAGGAGGCTGCTATAGCATTCTTTTGGAGGGCTACAGAGGTCCTGGGAGCACCCCACACCATGGAGGAGAACATTGCTGCCTTCATAGCCTATAAAATGCAGAGGATGGAGGAGGGCCAAAAAGTTTTGTGTGAGGCCCTCATATCGGAGGCTCTGGAGAAAGGTATGAGGGGCCAAATTACACCTCACACACATCTTGGGGATGGTCCTCCTCCTCCTCCTGCAGGTCCTCCTCCTCCTCCTCCCTCTCCTCCAGGTCCCCCCAGTCCTCCTCCAGGTCCCCCCAGTCCTCCTCCTCCTCCAGGTCCTACTCCTGCCACATCTCCAACTGCACAGCCACAGCCCAGAAGGAAGCGTGGAAGGAAGACCAGACAGTGATTGCCCTGGGTTCAGTCTGGTCGGCCAAAAGATGCAGCCTCTTGTGGTACCACAGTCTGGGGACACAGATGTCATCTGCTGCTATCCGGATCTCTGCGAATCCCGGACTAGACTGCCCTCCCTTAGATATGGACTCCTCAGGCCACCAATTTTGATGTTGAAGAATTGATGTCTGCCGTGGGGGTCCCAGGCTTCACTAATTTCTCCTGTTGATCCAGTGTTGCCTTCCTCTTTGTTTGGTTCTGATCCCTTAATAAAGGATTTTTGTTTTGAATTATACTCTCCTATGTGTTTTACTTCAAAAAGGACAGTTGGTTTGTGAGGATTCAGGTACATTTCAAATATACAATGTGAAATGAACAAGGGACACCAACAACAAACAATCTCCTTGAGATTAAATAATATAAGATATCAATGGTGTTGGGGTAACTTGACACACAAAACACACACACGTCAACAAACCTGCTGCGTATCCCAAGTGATGTCATTGATACAAATACATCAGCCAGCATCACCAACCCCTTTGTTTATGTTCATCTGTTGGCCAGGAAAATGTGATTTTTATCAAATACATTTCTAGTGCTATCTATCCTTTTACAATTTAATCTGGTCCTATGCTGATGATCCATGCTGGGTCGATGACCCTTTGAGTGTAATGTTTTTACTACACATGACAGTCTGCACTGACAATCCATGCTGGATGGATGGTCCTTTGAGCAAGCTACCTGATTGTTACCTGATTGTTACCTTTTTCATGAGCGCATTTAGATCTATTATATTTTGAAAGCAACTTTGCATGTCTGGTTTCACTCAAGCACTGGAGCACTTTATTGGAATATTTTGTTGCCACTGAGAGCACTTTTCATCACTGGATTTCATTGATTATTCATTGGGACTTGTTTGTACTTTATTTTGTGGGACTATGTTTATGACCAATTCATTTTTTGATTGGTTTTATTTTTGCGATGTAGATACTTTCTGCACTTTTTTATTGGACATTTTGTTACATATATCTTTTTGCATTGTCTGGGATGTTGTTACATATATTTAGAGCACTTTTGCACTTGAAATATTTTAGCAATTTTTGAGTTATGTTTATATCATATTGATGCAATTTCTTGATTTTTTTATATTTATATGGTTGATTTAATGTGTGAGCACACCTGTCTTTCTTAATTACATTGTCTAAGCAGGGTATTCAGGCTTTTACAGGTGCTGCTGCCAATTTAGATCTCAGCGTGGGTTTTATATATACTTTATTTTTAACTAAGACATATTTGGTAACCTGTTGGTCATATCATCACTTTTGAACCAGTGTCATTGAATATTATTGTATACCATATGTACAGAAGATTTGTATGACTTTTATTGTAATACTTATAATTATAGTATATACTTTAATTTTCCATTGTTCTGGCAGTATACAGCATTATAGTTGTAAGAGAGTGTGTTTTTTGTTTTTGTTTATTTGCACAGTTTTATCTCTTAAATAATGTAAAATGCTTTTTACATGTTTAAGTGTTGATGGCAATTGTGTGTATTGTAGTTTGTATTAAAAATGTGCATTTGATTGACATTTGCTGAAGTCTTGTGTTATACTGTATAGAAAATCATCAAGTGATATTTACAGTCATTACGTTTTTGAAAGACGTCATTGTCTTGTGTTAGTTATTTTATTGTTAAACTGTGTTAAACTGTGGCCTAGTAAAATGCTTACTTTTTGTGCATGGAGTCAATACAATATTTTTTAGTGTAACTAAAAACAGTCCAATTTTGCTTTTTGGATTAAATACTGAGTTGTTCCTCCTGTTTCAAATGTGGCCTTCTAAAACTAAACCAATTCAATACTATTTACAAAGTCAGAGTGTACATTGTACCTTGCTGAAGATGACAGAGGAGTTCACTGCTTCCCTGTCACTGAATATGGACCCAATCAAAGCTCTTTCCACAGCTCTGGACATCTATATGCCAATTACTTCCCTGCTAATGCCTCCCACTGGTTGTGCTCAGCTGCATTTCCAAAGACTCTTCCTTCCACAGTGACTCACCTAGTCTTCATTTCCTGCTCGTCAGCTAGAGCTGCTGGTTATGTAAGCTCCTTGGATCAGATCTTCTATGCTTTTGCCTTGGTCAATATATCCAAACTCTCTCTGCTGTGTTTTCCTGTGAAATACTTTTGCTTGACTGACTTCCCTTCTGGTTTCTGATCCTATTTGCTGCACCCGACTTAGTTGATCTCTGGACTCCTGTTTCTCTGGCTTGTTCTGACTACCCGTCAAGGTTACTAAACTCTGGCTTTTGTTTTGACTGCGTTTGCCATTTTATTATACCATTTTATTAAATAGTGTGATTTTTACTGCATTTCTGTCTCAGTCTGATTCATGGTTCCTGACAGTAGGCAAAGGCCATGAATTCAGAAGTTGCAGGCAATCAACTTGTTGGTAATATTTTTTTCAGATTGGATGAGCAGGATCACCGCATGGATCAGTTTGCCATAGCGTTACAGATGCTCCTGACTTGCACTGTTCACCTGGAACCTCCCACTGTGGCTGCTCTGGTACAACCTGTGTTGCAGGCCGTCCCTGCTGCTGCTCTGGTCTCGGTGCTGGCACCTGCCTTGAATATTACCTTTATAAGAAGTATGTCTGGTTCTGCTCTGCTTCCCCAGCAATTCAGGGGCGATTCAGTTCAATGCAGAGGGTTTCTCAACCAGGTTGAGATTTACTTTGAGATGCTGCCCCAGGTGTTTCCCATGGACAGAAGCAAAATAGGCTTCATGATATTTTTGCTTTCTGAGAGAGCCTTGGCCTGGGCAAACCCTCTATGGGAGATGCAAAAACCCATTGTCCAGAGTTACCCAGAGTTTGAGGCTTCCTTTAAGAGAGTATTCGACGTTCCCGCACGCTCCACGTCTGCTGCCAAAGGCCTGATGTCCATCAAACGGGGTGCGAGAACTGTTGCAGATTATGCCATTGAGTTCCGTACTCTGGCAGCAGAGGTTGCTTGGAATAATGAGGCCTTCGTGGCTGCTTTTTCTCATGGTCTCTCGGATCACATCAAAGATGAGATAGCAGCCTGAGACATACCCACTGAGCTGGAGAATTTGATCTTGTTTGCCATCCTCATGACTCCAGACTCCGAGAGAGGCCCTCTTTTGAGGAGCGCATGTGGAATCCTCCTGTACATTTGGCTCTAAACTTTGCAGTCCCACTCTTGCCTTCCTAACCTCCCTCCTGGTACCAAGTCTGCCAGTGAGGTAGAACCCATGCAGTTGGGCTTCACACGTCTCTCTGTGGATGAGAGGGCCTTTAGGAGGAGGGAGAGATTGTGCCTTTATCGTGGCCAGGCAGGTCACTTTTTGAAGTCTTGTCCTACCCATCTGGGAAATGCTTGCACCTGAGGTAGGGAACAGACCTTAGGTGGCATTGTTACATCCCCAGTTATCCAAAAGGATAAGCCCCTGGTATCAGTTACCCTTTCTTGGTCCGAGTCGTCCATTGAGATACTGACTCTAATTGACTCTGGGACTGCAGGCCTGTTCATAGATGGTGTCTTTGTGTCCAAGCACTCAATTCCGCTGCAGCTTCATGCCATTCCACTTGCCATTGAGGCTATTGATGGGAGACCTCTACAGCCTGCCCAGGTGACTCATGAGACTGCTCCATTGACCATGGTCGTGGGGGCTCTTCACCATGAGATAATTCAATTCCAAGGCATTTCCTCACCTCATTTTCCGGTGGTTATTGGTTATCCTTGGTTAAAAGGGCACAACCCTCCTTTGGATTGGCTTTGTGCTGAGGTTCTTTCCTGGTAGCCACAATGCAGGGAGACATGTTTTCTGAAAGTGGCTAAGGTCTTCTGCCCCCTTTTACTCTCCGCCCTGCTGAAGGAGTACAACAATTTTGCAATGTCTTTGACAAAGTTCAAGCTGGTAGTTTGCCTCTGCACCGGTCGTATGATTGTGCAATTGACCTTCAACCTGGTGCCATACCCCCTGGTGGTCGGGTCTACCCTTTGTCTGTCCCGGAAGACAAAGCCATGGAGGAGTATGTGGCTGACGCACTTTCTTGATGATTTATCAATAAATACTCATCTCCTGCTGGTGCTGGTTTCTTCTTTATGAAAAAAAGAAGAATGGTGAACTGAGACCTTGTATTGATTATAGGGGTCTCATTCGCTTCATGATTAAGAGCGCGTATCCGATTCCTTTGTTTACAAAGTTATTTGACCTCCTCAAGGGAGCAACGGATTTTTATGAAGCTTGATTTGTGAGGGGCATACAATGTCATGAGGATCAAAGAAAGCAATGAATGGCAAACTAAGTTTAATACCAGAACAGGTATTATGAATACCTAGTTATGCTGTTTGCTCTTTGCAACGCTCCGGCAATTTTCCAGGAATTCATCAACAATGTCCTCCGAGAATTGTTGCAGCTATGTGTGGTGGTTTATCGTGACAATATCCTCATATTTTTCAAGTGCCTAGAGAGCCATCACACAGATGTCCGCCGTGTGCTGCAGAGGTTGAAAGATAACCTGTATTGCAAATTGGAGAAGTGCGAGTTCCATTGTGAACAGGTTAAATTCCTGGGTTATGTCATTTCAACTGCTGGTTTTTCGATGGACCCAGAGAAACTTTTAGCAGTACTTCAATGGCCCTGACCTGTAGGTTTATGACCATTGCAGCATTTTCTTGGCTTTGACAATTGTATGAGGAAAGAGGAGGGGTGGGAAGGGAAGAGGGGGAAGGGGAAGGGAGAGCAAGGAAGTGGGGGGAGGGGAAGGGCTAGGCAGCAACCCTCCTCAAGGGGTGGGATTTTAAGGAAGAAATAGGCTGAGTTGTGTAGGTGAGCATAATGAACAATCAGCTAAAATAATAATATTTATTGAACAACAATATAAGAAAATGTAAACAATACATATGTGGACATATAATTATCCAGTAGTGACATCAACGATTCGTGCGTGACTAGAGCCAACATGTTTCGCAAATGGAAATTCGCTTCATCAGGGCTAGACACGATGCAGTTAATGCATTTACACTGTGTAAACAAGAAGCAGTCTTAGATCATAAAGTAACATAACAGATCCTAACAGATACCAATTATAACAAACAATTGCTCACCTACTATCGTTTCAGGACTAAGTTAAAAATCACCATTCAAAAGACAGCAACCGCAAAGCCGGCCGGTATGAAATGTCGCTGGGTGCCAGATCCCAGAGAGACAGTGCCAGTAGGAGAACTGGGCCATACAATCAGGGTGTTATACGTGGGGACCACTGCTGCAAATTCAGAATAATACATGTATCAGAAGGCACCGAGGGTAATTGGTAGCTCAGTCTATATTAACAATGATTGGTCATTACCGAATCAGTTATATGCAATCAATGATATATATAGTGCCCAATATTGTATATTAAATGATCCTACTAGTGCAGGGGCCCAGCGCAACGTTCCCTTGGACTTAAATACAAATAAAAATAATACTAAATATAAATATCACCACAGGGCAAAGACCAAAAAGGCATGACATGTAGCCAAAACCAAGAGTAAAGATACGTATAACCCCCAGTTCCCAACCGAAAAGCCGGTACAATAATAAGAAAGTGTTATATCTGAAATGTACAAACTTACCCTTCAAAGTAGGAGGGAGAGGGGGGAGCAAAGACAATGCCCATAAGGATGTTTCCTAATGGAGGATACGGGCGTCCGCCCGTTCGCGATGGGTGGCCGCAAGATGTGTCTGACGGACAACATCCGCGCCTCCATCTTTAAATAATATGGCCCCACCGGAAGCAATCAGGTCAGGATGACCTCCGGCATTGCTTCCGGTCCGGATGTCCCTGTCGAGGTGCGCGCGCACGCGCACAGCGGGCGTGACCGCGTTCCACCTAGCATGGTGCGCGCGCATTGCCCATAGCGCGCATGTGGCGTGATGGGCGACTGGGGGTGGAATGAAAGGGAGCTCCACCCCCTGGGCAGGGACATCCGAATCCTCCCACTATATCGCAAACATAGCCGGCCAACTGCGGATGTGCCAAAAGATGGTGCAAGACAACGAAAAAAAAACAAAAAGCAAAACAACAGATAATACAAAATATATATCTATATACATACATGTCGGTCAGGAGGACCGAATATCTTACAGTAATCATGTAGATGTGCTTTAACAATAGCAAAGCATAATATGCACAGGAAAGTTTAGTTATCTGCATGGAAAGAAAGTTGTTGAAGGGGTAGCAACAGAAAGTGTTATGATCAGTTTAATTATGCAGTCATATCATAAATGGGAGATATTGATAGATAATGGGACTGGCTGGTAAGGAGTCACTTAATAAAAACCTAATTTACTTAGTAAGTATGGAATAAATCTGATATAATTGTTTCTGGACTCCGGGGTGAACAACTATAAACTGCATAGATATATGCAGTGTTATGCACCTAGAGGGTAAGCAAGGATAGGCACCAGCCTTATTGTAACAACAAATGACAAACATTAAAGCAGAAATGAAAGTCACATCCATAGTTCCGGTTGTAATTTAGGCAGGTAAGTATTGATAGCACAAAATATAGTACATAATTAATATATATACGTGCTCAGTATTTATGAGGGTATATGGGATCATAAAAAGGGGTTGAATGTGAGTGCAGTGTTGAGGCCCGGTGGACTAGTTGCCCGTTGGTTATATATCCACCTGGCCTCACGCTGCAGGATCGTTTTGTCCACATTACCACCCCTCTCTGGCTCAGGTATGACCTCAAGGGCGAAGAAGGACACAAAGTTAGGATCGTAGCTATGTCGGAGGCCCACATGTTTGCAGATGGGAGTATACAGTAACCCTGCATCCAAATAGTACAGATGGTCCTGTATCCTTCTAGCAAATGGGCGTTTGGTTTTCCCTATATAGAAGGCACCACAACGGCACATGGCTAGATACACAATGCCCGTTGTGGTGCAATCAGCGTATCCTTTTAGTTTGTGAAAGCCTCCTCTCGGGAGGGGACAGCTCCGGCCCTCCCTAATCCATGGGCAAAATTGACATTGTCCACATCTGAAGGTGCCGCTACCACCCTCTGCTCCTGCCAGTGATCTTGAGGATTGTAGGTGGCTATGGACAATCGCATCTCTAATGGAGCGTGGTCTCCTATAGGTAATTTGTGGCACGCTGGCCACGTATTTTGAGATGACTGGGTCCTCGGACAGGAAATGCCAGTTGTTACTAATGAGGCTTCGAATCTCCTGTTGCTGTGATGTAAACGTGGTAATTAATTTGGTGGTGGGATGTGGGTCTCTCACTTTCTGTTTGAAGATGAGAGTATCACGTGGGTTAAGTTTGGCCCTTTGATAGGCTCTTTTAAGAACTTTTTTGCTATACCCTCGTTTGAGTAGACGATCATATAGGGCATGCGCCTCTCGCTCAAAGTCCTCGTCTCTAGCACAATTTCGTCGGATTCGGAGGTACTGACTGTAGGGTATGCTATTAATTAGAGTGTGGGGATGGGAGCTGGTAAAATGCAGAATGGTGTTGCCAGCCGTCTCCTTTCTATATAGTGTGCTGAAGATTGAACCATCATCTCTGAGTACCAAACGTAGGTCCAGGAATGGAATAGTCGTTGTGTCACATTGCATAGTAAACTTGAGATTAAACTTATTATATGAAAGGAGTTCCATAAAGCTCCTGAGTAGCTCCATTGTCCCCGTCCATATGAGTAGGACATCGTCGATGTACCTCCGCCACAAGAGAATATGGCAGAGGTACATCGCAGTCCCCTCATCCGAGAAAAGATGGCGTTCCCAACCCCCCAGGTACAGGTTGGCGTACGATGGGGCACATGAAGTCCCCATCGCTACCCCCTGTACCTGGAGGTAGGTCACGCCATTAAAGAGAAATATGTTATTGGTAAGTATGTGTTCCAACAGTTCTATCACAAATTGACACATATCCCAACTATCAGTGTCTCGTTCCTTGAGGAATTCAGCAACCGTTGTAACACCCAGCTTGTGTGGTATACTTGAGTAAAGAGCTTCTATATCGATAGCTACCAGGATCGTTCCTGGAGGTACCGTGAGGCCCTCGAGGATCTTTAATAATTCCAGCGTATCTTTGAGATAAGATGGTAAGCTTGTGACGTGTGGGCGCATATAGCTATCCACAAACTGACTCGCAGTCTCTGTGTGGCTTCCTATTCCCGAGACAATTGGACGTCCAGGGGGCCTAGACAGGTTCTTGTGGACCTTGGGCAATGAATAGAAGGTCGGTGTTATCGGCCATTTAACCTCAAGGAACTCACGGGTATCTCCATCAATCAGGCCTTGGGAATATGCCCGATTAATGATAGACACGTAGCACGATCTAGCTTCATTCAGTTTTTGGGGTTGAATCTGCTGGTACCATTCATGGTTATCGAGAATGTCTAAACACATTGTGATGTAGTTTTCTTTGTTCATCACCACCACGTTCCCTCCTTTATCCGACGGTTTTATCACTAGTTCGTCTCTCCTCATTAGGTCTGTCAATGCCAATTGTTGTGCTGACGATAGATTTTTTGCTTTGGGTTTTGCAAAGTGTATAGTTTCTATTTGTTTTGTAGTCTGTTTGAGGAAGGCCCATACAGCTGGGCATGTCTGGAGGTTTGGGAATTTTTGAGATTTGTTTTTAAATTTTGATGATTTTAGAGGTATAGTTGGGCCAGCTTCCTCATCTTCCGACGATGAGCTTTCCGAGTTCCCGTATCCCTCGTTTTCATCCAGCAGTTGAATTAGTGTTTTAAGTGTTCTAAAGTCTTGTACCTTGAATCCTTTATATGGGTCTTCCTCCTTACTTGGCATTTTGCCTTTATCGGTATCAAATATATATTTATATGTAAGATTTCTAGCGAACATATGTAAATCTTTTACAAGGGTGAATTTGTCAATTTGTTGTGAAGGGCAAAAGCTGAGTCCTAGCCTAAGAACGTCCCTCTCCGTTGATGTGAGTTGGTATGAGGATAGATTAATGACGTCTAATCCCGTCCCAGTGTTGACTGTTTTATCACAAACGAGTCCATCTTTCCGCTGCGTTGGGCCACTGGGGTGGCCGGTGGGTTGGGGAGGCTCCCTAAAGGGACTGAGCCCGAATTGATATTACGGCCCTGGGAAGTTTTGGGTACGGCTCCCAGTTCCCGTTGGGAGTCTGCTCCCATATTATCAAACAGGGGTAGTGGTATACTAGTTCCTAGACCCGATACATCCGAGGTCCCCTCCGCCTGGTCTTGATGTTGGTTGCTTGGGGGATGTTTGTGAGGGGACATCATCCCTCTTTTCTGTGACCCTCCATTGTTTTGATGTTCGTGGCTATTACCTCGTTTTGGTAGTCGTCCTCTGCCGTGTGAGCCCCGTGTCGTTTTAGATGGTTGTTTATAAGATGAAACGGAGGATGATGACACAGAGACATCCGAATCGGATTTATATGATGTTTTCATACTTTTATTATTATGATTATTATTTGATCGGGGAAATTTTCCTTGCCTATTGTAGTGGCCTCTAGGCCACCGATATGCATATCCTCCTGAAAAGGCAAGTTTGTCTTTGTAGAACTTATTTTCCTTTTTCATAACTATATCTTTATTATAGTTTTCCAGATATTGCATCAGTTCATTCTCTCTTCTTTGGAAATCCGCATTTGATGCGATTTGGTGTCCGTTTGTTTTTAATACCTCAATTTCTTTATCAAGATCACTTAGCTCTATGCTATATTTGTTTTTTAGCATTTTGATGAGGTCTGCGGAGCAGCTATTTAGATTCTGTTCCCATTCCTCTTTGAATTGGGGGTCGGTCACCTCGAAAGAGGGGAATATCTGGATTCTCAATCCCTGGGGACAGATTCTATCACCTAGGTAACGGTCAAAGAAGCGAATATGCCACCCAAGATTGGATTTTTTTTCCATAAGTCTTTTCAGTTTAAGGAAATAAACATCTAAATTAACCTCTATTTGTGTGTGGGAAATGCATGTACTTTGTATGTTATCCAGGAATTGATCCCAGTTAGTTCCCAGAAATTGGGACATCATAAAAGAGTACTAAGTAGTAAGTTCTCTTGTAGAAACAATGGGGCTATAATATTCACCCTTAGGGTTACATGAATCAGGTTGGTATAGACAGAAAAAGAACAGCAAAAAGAGAGAGTCCCTAACAGGGAAGAAAGAAAGAAGCAAGAAAATATACCATGCAGTGCAAAATTCAGCAAACAATGAACAATCAAAAAACAAGTCGATGTAAATAAAAACAGTCCTACAGTAGTCCTTATCCAGCAAACACAGGTTCTTCACCCAATTAGAATATATAAAATAAAAGCGGGATAACTGGACTAAATAAGGAAACAACTCAAGTAATTTTCCATCCCTGATTACAGTAGTATGAGGAAAGAGGAGGGGTGGGAAGGGAAGAGGGGGAAGGGGAAGGGAGAGCAAGGAAGTGGGGGGAGGGGAAGGGCTAGGCAGCAACCCTCCTCAAGGGGTGGGATTTTAAGGAAGAAATAGGCTGAGTTGTGTAGGTGAGCATAATGAACAATCAGCTAAAATAATAATATTTATTGAACAACAATATAAGAAAATGTAAACAATACATATGTGGACATATAATTATCCAGTAGTGACATCAACGATTCGTGCGTGACTAGAGCCAACATGTTTCGCAAATGGAAATTCGCTTCATCAGGGCTAGACACGATGCAGTTAATGCATTTACACTGTGTAAACAAGAAGCAGTCTTAGATCATAAAGTAACATAACAGATCCTAACAGATACCAATTATAACAAACAATTGCTCACCTACTATCGTTTCAGGACTAAGTTAAAAATCACCATTCAAAAGACAGCAACCGCAAAGCCGGCCGGTATGAAATGTCGCTGGGTGCCAGATCCCAGAGAGACAGTGCCAGTAGGAGAACTGGGCCATACAATCAGGGTGTTATACGTGGGGACCACTGCTGCAAATTCAGAATAATACATGTATCAGAAGGCACCGAGGGTAATTGGTAGCTCAGGCTATATTAACAATGATTGGTCATTACCGAATCAGTTATATGCAATCAATGATATATATAGTGCCCAATATTGTATATTAAATGATCCTACTAGTGCAGGGGCCCAGCGCAACGTTCCCTTGGACTTAAATACAAATAAAAATAATACTAAATATAAATATCACCACAGGGCAAAGACCAAAAAGGCATGACATGTAGCCAAAACCAAGAGTAAAGATACGTATAACCCCCAGTTCCCAACCGAAAAGCCGGTACAATAATAAGAAAGTGTTATATCTGAAATGTACAAACTTACCCTTCAAAGTAGGAGGGAGAGGGGGGAGCAAAGACAATGCCCATAAGGATGTTTCCTAATGGAGGATACGGGCGTCCGCCCGTTCGCGATGGGTGGCCGCAAGATGTGTCTGACGGACAACATCCGCGCCTCCATCTTTAAATAATATGGCCCCACCGGAAGCAATCAGGTCAGGATGACCTCCGGCATTGCTTCCGGTCCGGATGTCCCTGTCGAGGTGCGCGCGCACGCGCACAGCGGGCGTGACCGCGTTCCACCTAGCATGGTGCGCGCGCATTGCCCATAGCGCGCATGTGGCGTGATGGGCGACTGGGGGTGGAATGAAAGGGAGCTCCCCCCCAAGCAACCAACATCAAGACCAGGCGGAGGGGACCTCGGATGTATCGGGTCTAGGAACTAGTATACCACTACCCCTGTTTGATAATATGGGAGCAGACTCCCAACGGGAACTGGGAGCCGTACCCAAAACTTCCCAGGGCCGTAATATCAATTCGGGCTCAGTCCCTTTAGGGAGCCTCCCCAACCCACCGGCCACCCCAGTGGCCCAACGCAGCGGAAAGATGGACTCGTTTGTGATAAAACAGTCAACACTGGGACGGGATTAGACGTCATTAATCTATCCTCATACCAACTCACATCAACGGAGAGGGACGTTCTTAGGCTAGGACTCAGCTTTTGCCCTTCACAACAAATTGACAAATTCACCCTTGTAAAAGATTTACATATGTTCGCTAGAAATCTTACATATAAATATATATTTGATACCGATAAAGGCAAAATGCCAAGTAAGGAGGAAGACCCATATAAAGGATTCAAGGTACAAGACTTTAGAACACTTAAAACACTAATTCAACTGCTGGATGAAAACGAGGGATACGGGAACTCGGAAAGCTCATCGTCGGAAGATGAGGAAGCTGGCCCAACTATACCTCTAAAATCATCAAAATTTAAAAACAAATCTCAAAAATTCCCAAACCTCCAGACATGCCCAGCTGTATGGGCCTTCCTCAAACAGACTACAAAACAAATAGAAACTATACACTTTGCAAAACCCAAAGCAAAAAATCTATCGTCAGCACAACAATTGGCATTGACAGACCTAATGAGGAGAGACGAACTAGTGATAAAACCGTCGGATAAAGGAGGGAACGTGGTGGTGATGAACAAAGAAAACTACATCACAATGTGTTTAGACATTCTCGATAACCATGAATGGTACCAGCAGATTCAACCCCAAAAACTGAATGAAGCTAGATCGTGCTACGTGTCTATCATTAATCGGGCATATTCCCAAGGCCTGATTGATGGAGATACCCGTGAGTTCCTTGAGGTTAAATGGCCGATAACACCGACCTTCTATTCATTGCCCAAGGTCCACAAGAACCTGTCTAGGCCCCCTGGACGTCCAATTGTCTCGGGAATAGGAAGCCACACAGAGACTGCGAGTCAGTTTGTGGATAGCTATATGCGCCCACACGTCACAAGCTTACCATCTTATCTCAAAGATACGCTGGAATTATTAAAGATCCTCGAGGGCCTCACGGTACCTCCAGGAACGATCCTGGTAGCTATCGATATAGAAGCTCTTTACTCAAGTATACCACACAAGCTGGGTGTTACAACGGTTGCTGAATTCCTCAAGGAACGAGACACTGATAGTTGGGATATGTGTCAATTTGTGATAGAACTGTTGGAACACATACTTACCAATAACATATTTCTCTTTAATGGCGTGACCTACCTCCAGGTACAGGGGGTAGCGATGGGGACTTCATGTGCCCCATCGTACGCCAACCTGTACCTGGGGGGTTGGGAACGCCATCTTTTCTCGGATGAGGGGACTGCGATGTACCTCTGCCATATTCTCTTGTGGCGGAGGTACATCGACGATGTCCTACTCATATGGACGGGGACAATGGAGCTACTCAGGAGCTTTATGGAACTCCTTTCATATAATAAGTTTAATCTCAAGTTTACTATGCAATGTGACACAACGACTATTCCATTCCTGGACCTACGTTTGGTACTCAGAGATGATGGTTCAATCTTCAGCACACTATATAGAAAGGAGACGGCTGGCAACACCATTCTGCATTTTACCAGCTCCCATCCCCACACTCTAATTAATAGCATACCCTACAGTCAGTACCTCCGAATCCGACGAAATTGTGCTAGAGACGAGGACTTTGAGCGAGAGGCGCATGCCCTATATGATCGTCTACTCAAACGAGGGTATAGCAAAAAAGTTCTTAAAAGAGCCTATCAAAGGGCCAAACTTAACCCACGTGATACTCTCATCTTCAAACAGAAAGTGAGAGACCCACATCCCACCACCAAATTAATTACCACGTTTACATCACAGCAACAGGAGATTCGAAGCCTCATTAGTAACAACTGGCATTTCCTGTCCGAGGACCCAGTCATCTCAAAATACGTGGCCAGCGTGCCACAAATTACCTATAGGAGACCACGCTCCATTAGAGATGCGATTGTCCATAGCCACCTACAATCCTCAAGATCACTGGCAGGAGCAGAGGGTGGTAGCGGCACCTTCAGATGTGGACAATGTCAATTTTGCCCATGGATTAGGGAGGGCCGGAGCTGTCCCCTCCCGAGAGGAGGCTTTCACAAACTAAAAGGATACGCTGATTGCACCACAACGGGCATTGTGTATCTAGCCATGTGCCGTTGTGGTGCCTTCTATATAGGGAAAACCAAACGCCCATTTGCTAGAAGGATACAGGACCATCTGTACTATTTGGATGCAGGGTTACTGTATACTCCCATCTGCAAACATGTGGGCCTCCGACATAGCTACGATCCTAACTTTGTGTCCTTCTTCGCCCTTGAGGTCATACCTGAGCCAGAGAGGGGTGGTAATGTGGACAAAACGATCCTGCAGCGTGAGGCCAGGTGGATATATAACCAACGGGCAACTAGTCCACCGGGCCTCAACACTGCACTCACATTCAACCCCTTTTTATGATCCCATATACCCTCATAAATACTGAGCACGTATATATATTAATTATGTACTATATTTTGTGCTATCAATACTTACCTGCCTAAATTACAACCGGAACTATGGATGTGACTTTCATTTCTGCTTTAATGTTTGTCATTTGTTGTTACAATAAGGCTGGTGCCTATCCTTGCTTACCCTCTAGGTGCATAACACTGCATATATCTATGCAGTTTATAGTTGTTCACCCCGGAGTCCAGAAACAATTATATCAGATTTATTCCATACTTACTAAGTAAATTAGGTTTTTATTAAGTGACTCCTTACCAGCCAGTCCCATTATCTATCAATATCTCCCATTTATGATATGACTGCATAATTAAACTGATCATAACACTTTCTGTTGCTACCCCTTCAACAACTTTCTTTCCATGCAGATAACTAAACTTTCCTGTGCATATTATGCTTTGCTATTGTTAAAGCACATCTACATGATTACTGTAAGATATTCGGTCCTCCTGACCGACATGTATGTATATAGATATATATTTTGTATTATCTGTTGTTTTGCTTTTTGTTTTTTTTTCGTTGTCTTGCACCATCTTTTGGCACATCCGCAGTTGGCCGGCTATGTTTGCGATATAGTGGGAGGATTCGGATGTCCCTGCCCAGGGGGTGGAGCTCCCTTTCATTCCACCCCCAGTCGCCCATCACGCCACATGCGCGCTATGGGCAATGCGCGCGCACCATGCTAGGTGGAACGCGGTCACGCCCGCTGTGCGCGTGCGCGCGCACCTCGACAGGGACATCCGGACCGGAAGCAATGCCGGAGGTCATCCTGACCTGATTGCTTCCGGTGGGGCCATATTATTTAAAGATGGAGGCGCGGATGTTGTCCGTCAGACACATCTTGCGGCCACCCATCGCGAACGGGCGGACGCCCGTATCCTCCATTAGGAAACATCCTTATGGGCATTGTCTTTGCTCCCCCCTCTCCCTCCTACTTTGAAGGGTAAGTTTGTACATTTCAGATATAACACTTTCTTATTATTGTACCGGCTTTTCGGTTGGGAACTGGGGGTTATACGTATCTTTACTCTTGGTTTTGGCTACATGTCATGCCTTTTTGGTCTTTGCCCTGTGGTGATATTTATATTTAGTATTATTTTTATTTGTATTTAAGTCCAAGGGAACGTTGCGCTGGGCCCCTGCACTAGTAGGATCATTTAATATACAATATTGGGCACTATATATATCATTGATTGCATATAACTGATTCGGTAATGACCAATCATTGTTAATATAGACTGAGCTACCAATTACCCTCGGTGCCTTCTGATACATGTATTATTCTGAATTTGCAGCAGTGGTCCCCACGTATAACACCCTGATTGTATGGCCCAGTTCTCCTACTGGCACTGTCTCTCTGGGATCTGGCACCCAGCGACATTTCATACCGGCCGGCTTTGCGGTTGCTGTCTTTTGAATGGTGATTTTTAACTTAGTCCTGAAACGATAGTAGGTGAGCAATTGTTTGTTATAATTGGTATCTGTTAGGATCTGTTATGTTACTTTATGATCTAAGACTGCTTCTTGTTTACACAGTGTAAATGCATTAACTGCATCGTGTCTAGCCCTGATGAAGCGAATTTCCATTTGCGAAACATGTTGGCTCTAGTCACGCACGAATCGTTGATGTCACTACTGGATAATTATATGTCCACATATGTATTGTTTACATTTTCTTATATTGTTGTTCAATAAATATTATTATTTTAGCTGATTGTTCATTATGCTCACCTACACAACTCAGCCTATTTCTTCCTTAAAATCCCACCCCTTGAGGAGGGTTGCTGCCTAGCCCTTCCCCTCCCCCCACTTCCTTGCTCTCCCTTCCCCTTCCCCCTCTTCCCTTCCCACCCCTCCTCTTTCCTCATACTACTGTAATCAGGGATGGAAAATTACTTGAGTTGTTTCCTTATTTAGTCCAGCTATCCCGCTTTTATTTTATATATGGCTTTGACAATTATTATCGGAAGTTTATTCGTAACTTCTTATCTCTGGTCAAACTCCTGACTGATATGACCAGAAAGGACTGTAACCCACAGAATTGGTCTCCAGATTACATTAATGCCTTTGAGACTCTCAAGGCTTCTGCTCCTGTCTTGGTACATCCTGATCCTACGGTATCGTTCATCCTTGAGGTTGATGCATCCAAGACTGGAGTTGGTGCCCTGCTGTCTCAACGTCCTACTTCTGAGAGCACTATGCATCATTGTGGCTACTTTTCCAAGAAATTATCTCCTGCGGAATGCAATTATGGGATTGGGGACATAGAGGTGTTAGCGATCATTTTAGCCCTTAAAGAATGGAGGCATCTCCTCAAAGGTACCACTGTGCCGGTTCTTATTCTGACTGACCATAAGAATCTCACATTCTTGTCTGAGGCTAAAGGCCTCTCTCCCATAAGGGCACGATGGGCTCTTTTCTTGTCAAGTTTCAATGACAATGAGTCTCATTCATACACGGTACTAAGAATGTAAAGGCTGGTGCTTTATCTCCACTTCCAAGGTGGAGTCGGTTCCTGTTCCTGTGATTCCTCCCGATCGTATTCTGTATACAGTTCACACCAGTCTCACTTCTACTTTGGGTGACAAAATTCTTGCCGCTAAGATCCATTCTCCTCCTGAGAAACCTTGTGACCACTGTTTTGTCCCTGAGAGTCTCCGTACTGCCATGCTCCAGACTTACCATTCTCCCAAGGCTGCTGGGCACCCAGGGAAGAATCAACCCCTTTTGGGCCATTTCCCAACAATTCTGTTGGCCTAGTCTACGTGCTGATGTAGATGCCTTTGTAGCTGCTTGTTCCATGTGTGCTCAGAGTAAGACACCACAAAACCTTCCAGTGGGCCTCCTACAACCCATATCCAATAGAGAGAGGCCTTGGAACCACCTGTCAATGGATTTCATTGCGCAGTTACCCAACTCTCAGGGCAACACAGTTATCCTTATGGTGGTTGATCGGTTCTCGAAAATGTCTAATTGTATTCCACTTAAGAAGTTGCCCACATCGAAAGTACTGGCTTCCATTTTTGCTCGGGAGATATTTTGCTTACATTGGCTACCCAAGGTAATCGTCTCGGACAGGGGTAGCCAGTTTGTGTCCAGGTTCTGGTGAGCCTTTTGTGCACAGTTGGGAATTCAGATTTACTTCTCCTCTGCGTATCACTCACAGTCCAATGAGCTAACCAGTCCTTGGAACAGTTTTTACGTTGCTACATTTCAGACCACCATAACAACTGGTCAGACCTCTTACCTTGCTCACAATAGTGCTGTTAATACCACTTCCAAATTGTCTCCATTCATGGCAAATCATGGTTTTCAACCATCCATCTTACCTGGCTCATTTGTCCCTCAGAGCATTCCTGCATTGGAGGAGCATCTACGTGATCTTTGTTTCACTTGGGTACAGGCCCAAGAGTCATTGCAACGTGCCAACGATAGGTACAGACTGCAGATGCCTACCTGGGCCTTCCTACCAAGTTGGGGACAGGGTCTGGCTGTCATCTCGCAACCTCTGACTCCATATTCCTTCATTAAAACTGGCACCATAATTTATTGGGCCTTTCGCTATTCTGTGTAGGATCAACCCAGTGGCTTATGCTTTAGACCTTCCTTCTAATATGCATATTTCAAATGTTTTTCATGTCTCCTTATTAAAACCTTTGTTATGCAACCATTTCACCACTTCAGTACCACATCCTCACCCAGTTCAGGTTGAGAACCATGAGGAATATTAGATACAATCTATCACTGATTCCTGTAGCTTCCGTGGGAGCATACAGTACATGGTTCATTGGAAGGGGTAGGGTCTGGAGAAACGCTCTTGGGTCTCATGCTCGGACGTACATGCTCCTGTCTTCCTCCATGCCTTCCATAGACATTTTCCCCCTCAAGCCTGATGGTCCTCTGAGGGGGAGGGGTCATTGAGGAGGGTTACTGTCAGGGCTTGGCTCAGCCCTTCTTTCTCAGAGCTTTGTGCTCAGCTGCCGGTTAATTGTCAAAGACTGTTCCTTCCACAGTGACTCACCTGGTCTTCATTTCCTGCTTGTCATCTAGAGCTGCTGGTTATATAAACTCCTTGGATCAGATCTTTTGTGCCTTTGCCTTGGTCAACATATCCAGACTCTCTCTACTGTGTTTTCCTGTGAAAGATTTTTGCTTGGCTGACTTCCCTTCTGGTTCCTGATCCTATTTGCTGCACCCAACTTCGCTAATCTCTGGACTACTGTTTCTTTGACTTGTTCTGACTAGCCGTCCTGGTTACTGAAATCTGGCTATTTTTTGACTATGTTTGCTCTGTTTATATCATTTTACCATTTTATTAAATAGTGTGATTTTTACTGCACTTCTGTCTCAGTCCGATTCATGGTTCCTGGCAGGTTGCTGATGTGGGGATAATTATATTAGAGCCCTGTAATGACATTAAAACTTGGAAAACTAAGCAGAAAAGTGACATTTAATGTAAAAAAATAAAATGTTATTAAAATGTAGGGAAAACAGAGGTTTATATGTAGTTTTATAGTTTTCATGGAGTTTCATAGAGTTCAGTTTTAAAGAAATGAATTTTCATATTTTAGTTTTCATGGGGTTTCATGGAATTCAGTTTTAAAGAAATGCATTTTCATATTCTAGTTGTGTAAAAGCCAGCTGTAATAAATATTAACACAAGATATTTCCTTTGTTTCATTAGACACATTCATTTACAATTTTTGCTTAGCACAAATTTATAAATATATCAATTGTAAGTATTATATTTCAAAAGACATAAATTGCTTGTAATTGGATTTTTCATGATCTTGAACTAATGCAGCCTCCCATCACAATATCACAAAATATTTTTCAAGGAGATGTACAATAATAGGCTGGAATTTTTAAAAAATCCAAACAAACTCAAAAGTCAGACTTACACTAGTTGGTTTCAGATAGAATAGGGATGTAGTCAATAAATTAAATGGAGAAAATATAGGAGGCTTAAGACTGATACAAATTATTTTCCAGTTATAATTTGGCAATATAGTTTTTTTTTCCCTCAATAACACCTTACACAGCATTATGACTAATGTCCCTAGCACTAAAAATACATAAGTCACTCGATACCTCTTACCTGAACATAACTGTGGATGTTTGTGCAGCAATAAATAAGCACACATTTGGTCTTTTTAATTGCCAGTTCTAAAATATAATTTTTTAAAAGAGAAGGCTGGGATTTTTAATTTTTTTGGGATTTTTACTTACCTAGGTGGGTGCAGCATCGGTTCGATGCTGCATCTGTCCCCCAGCACCTCTACACTGAGAACCGAGTGATCGAATACCGCTGATCTCTCGATTATCAGAGCTTCGTGAGCAGAGAGTCAGTTACAGCTCTCTGCTCTGCTCTCTCCTTGCTCATTGGAGCGCTGGGCTGTGAAGAGGGTGGGGGTGGCCGGCTCAGCCTCTCAGAGTCTTGCTGAGACGCTGAGCCGGTTGTCAGTCCAGGGACCTGGCATATTCCAACTCTGTGATCGTGATGACACAGAGCCTGAACTGATAGATAGATATAAATAGATATATAGATAATGTAATTTTAGCTATTTTGTTATTTGTTCTGTTTTTGTTCACAAACATATACAGTGGGGACGGAAAGTATTCAGACCCACTTAAATTTTCCACTCTTTGTTATATTGCAGCCATTTGCTAAAATCATTTAATGTTTTTTTCCTCATTAATGTACACACAGCTCCCCATATTAACAGAAAAACACAGAATTGTTGACATTTTTGCAGATTTATTAAAAAAGAAAAACTGAAATATCACACGGTCCTAAGTATTCAGACCCTTTGCTGTGACACTCATATATTTAACTCAGGTGCTGTCCATTTCTTCTGATCATCCTTGAGATGGTTCTACACCTTCACTTGAGTCCAGCTGTGTTTGATTACACTGATTGGACTTGATTAGGAAAGCCACACACCTGTCTATATAAGACCTTACAGCTCACAGTGCATGTCAGAGCAAATGCGAATCATGAGGTCAAAGGAACTGCCTGAAGAGCTCAGAGACAGAATTGTGGCAAGGCACAGATCTGGCCAAGGTTACAAAAAAATTTCAGCTGCACTTAAGGTTCCTAAGAGCACAGTGGCCTCCATAATCCTTAAATGGAAGATGTTTGGGACGACCAGAACCCTTCCTAGAGCTGGCCGTCCGGCCAAACTGAGCTAGCGGGGGAGAAGAGCCTTGGTGAGAGAGGTAAAGAAGAACCCAAAGATCACTGTGGCTGAGCTCCAGAGATGCAGTCGGGAAATGGGAGAAAGTTGTAGAAAGTCAACCATCACTACAGCCCTCCACCAGTCGGGGCTTTATGGCAGAGTGGCCCGACGGAAGCCTCTCCTCAGTGCAAAACACATGAAAGCCCGCATGGAGTTTGCTAAAAAAACACCTGAAGGACTCCAAGATGGTAAGAAATAAGATTCTCTGCTCTGATGAGACCAAGATAGAACTTTTTGGCCTTAATTCTAAGCGGTATGTGTGGAGAAAACCAGGCACTGATCATCACCTGTCCAATACAGTCCCAACAGTGAAGCATGGTGGTGGCAGCATCACGCTGTGGGGGTGTTTTTCAGCTGCAGGGACAAGACAACTGGTTGCAATCGAGGGAAAGATGAATATGGCCAAGTACAGGGATATCATGGACGAAAACCTTCTCCAGAGTGCTCAGGACCTCAGACTGGGCCGAAGGTTTACCTTCCAACAAAACAATAACCCTAGGCACACAGCTAAAATAACGAAGGAGTGGCTTCACAACAAGTCCGTGACTGTTCTTGAATGGTCCAGCCAGAGCCCTGACTTAAATCCAATTAAGCATCTCTGGAGAGACTTAAAAATGGCTGTCCACCAATGTTTACCATCCAACCTGACAGAACTGGAGAGGATCTGCAAGGAAGAATGGCAGAGGATCCCCAAATCCAGGTGTGAAAAACTTGTTGCATCTTTCCCAAAAAGACTCATGGCTGTATTAGATCAAAAGGGTGCTTCTACTAAATACTGAGCAAAGGGTCTGAATACTTAGGACCATGTGATATTTCAGTTTTTCTTTTTTAATAAATCTGCAAAAATGTCAACAATTCTGTGTTTTTCTGTCAATATGGGGTGCTGTGTGTACATTAATGAGGAAAAAAATGAACTTAAATGATTTTAGCAAATGGCTGCAATATAACAAAGAATGAGAAATTTAAGGGGGTCTGAATACTTTCCGTCCCCACTGTATAATCAGACTGTGTCATACCAATTGTGCTGTCATGCAATGCTGTACCCAAATTACATTTTTATAATTTTCTTCCCACAAATAGAGCTTTCTTTTGGTGGTATTTAATCACTACTGGGTTTTTTTTTATTTTTTGTGAAAAAAACGAAAAAAAATGAAAATTTTGAAAAAAAAAGTATTTCCTAGTTTCTGTCAGTAAATTTTGCAATAAGTAATTTTTCTCCTTCACTGATATGCGCTGATGAGGTGGCACTGTTGGGCACTGACAAGCTGCACTGATGGGCACCAATGAGGCAACACTTATGGGCACTGATGAGGCTGAGGCAGCACTGAAGGGCACTGATTAGGAGGCACTTATATGCTGCATCTGATGGACACTAATAGGAGGCACTGATATGCAGCACTAATGAACACTGATAGGCGGCACTGGTGGGCACTGATAGGTGGTACTGATGGTCACTGATAGGCGGCACTTATGGGCAATGATAGGTGGCACAGATAGGCGGCATGAATACTCAGCACTGGAGGGCCCTGATGGGCACTGATGGGTGACACTGATGAAGACTGATGGGCAGCATTGATGGGCAGCACTGATGAGAAGGCACTGATGGCCAATGAAAGGCAGCACTGACTGGCATCACTATAGGGCATTGATTCATGTCACTGACTGGGCACTGATTGGTTTCACTGATGGAAACTGATTGGTGTCACTAATGGGCACTGCTGAGGCTACATTGATAATTAGGGCACTAATGATCTATGCTGTGATTATCTGTTGGTCTCTGCTGCAAAGAGATGCCGCTGATCGGCTCTCCTCGGCTCAGACTCTGTTAGTGTGAGGTTGAGGAGAGCCCAAAAATGGCACTTCTGTGTTTACATGTGATCAGCTGTGATTGGACACAGCCGATCACATGGTTAAAGAGCTGCGTCATTGGATCTTTACCCAGATCGGGGTCGCGTCATGTTCCTAGCTTGCAAAAGCGGTGACACTGGGGCAACGTCATATAATGGTGCCCTAAAACGAGAGGGGATCCCGCCCGCCATCATTTTACTATATGGCAGGTGGGGGTAGATAAAGAGGACTTCCAAATTTAGATAAGCTCCCTACCTGCAGACCATATCATTGCTTCTGAAGGAATACATGGTTTTGTTTTTGTCATTTAGCAGCATTTTTTTCCCTTTCTTCCTCCTTCCCCGTACTATCAGCTCCTCCTCCCTTTCAAGTGCATATGGGGGCACTTATGTTGGCACACTCCCAAACCAGGTTGTGTGCATCTATAGACACACATAGCTCAGCTTGGCCTCACCCCCATCTCCCTCCTTATAGGATTTAATTGACAGCAGCAGGAGCTAATGGCTCCTGCTGCTGCCTCAGTATCCTGGGTATGCAGGAAGCAAGGAGAGCAGGACTGGCAGTGGGGACATCGCTGGATCAAGAGAAGTAACAGGTAAATGTTTCAGGGGGTGATTTTTTGTTTCATCAATCATAATTGATGTGAATCTACATTTCTGGACAGCATGACTGACAATAAATTTACATTTGGACTTTTTTTTAATAAAGGGGTATATGTGTGTGTGTGTGTTTATCCACTTTTCATGCTTTTTTTACAAATGAGTAAACAAAGATACTAAGTACACCTCACCTCGCTCATTCATATAGGGAAAAGTCTCTGAGTGCCCTCTGATTTTAAAGGATCTTCCAGATCTTGATAAGCCCCCTCTTAAGACCCCCAAAGCCACTTGCCTAGGATTGTAAGGAACAAGTCATTGCTCTCATTAACGTGGGGATTTTTCCAGAGGAGCATGTGGCTGGGTATGGTTCAGGGGAAGGGACCACACACTCCCTGCTTACCTTTCCAAAAGCAAGGTTGCATGCTTAGAACAACATCTGGTATGGTATTTGAGGGCACCACATGGGCTTTTTTGTATGGGGTCCCCCTTAAAATCTATAATAAGGATCTGATATGGATGAAGAGAATCCCCAGCCACTTTGTTAATAAACAGAACAAAGCATCTGGGAAATTTCATCTACTGGCAATTCACAGTGATTGTTACTCTCTGTCGCTTTAAGGAATGAGCTATAGAATAGTGCTTTTGCCTAGTCAATTGCCCCTTTGTATCTCCTATAGTACCTGGTTGATTCTGCCTGGTTCTCACTTCCCCTCTATGAGCTGACCACCTTTATTATGGCTGCCGAGCCATGAGATTGTGGTCAGGATATGTGCCTCTGTCATCTAGCTTCTCTCCTGTGCATCTGTGTGTCTTAGCAGCTCCCCCCACCTTTCCCTGTCAGCTCCGTAGTGTGTAGTGAGAATACAATCTCACGGCCCCTCCCCTATCCTGTCCTCTCCTCACAGTCCCCCCGCTCTCCTTCAGCCTTAATTCAGGGACTATACTGTTTACCTAAAACAGAAGGGGAATCTTGGCCTCTCCCACTTGGCTCTCTTAGATCGGTATACAGAGTAGAGAGAGAAGGTGACCACAAATGAGCACAAAGGAAAAAAGGTATTTAGAATTGAAAAAAAAATCAAACAAACCACACTGCACTGCTTAATGAACAAACACAAACAACAAAAACCTTATTTAGCTCAACCACCACTGAAAGGATAATTCGCTGTATGCTTCAACTCACTATGCTAAATATAATAATCATGTTATTACTTGTATCAAACATGTGAATATATAACTTTAAAATGGCACCATAACACACTTCTATACACACGCACACACCTAAAAGCATACATTAACCTCACTCACATAAATGTTACTGTAAATTGTACCCATAGTAAATATACAGTACGTGTCTACATAACAACATGTGTATAACAAGTGAGGGGGATAAAAAGACTGGTGATCCTATATGTGGTCATAGAATGGACCTGGGATTACCAGGGATATAGTCTATACAGACACAGAATATGACACCATGCATGAGCGTATGTCCATCAGGTGTATGTATGTAGATTGTAGATGAGTTCAAAAATCATGCTAGTGGATAAGAAAAAAGTCCTTAACTGTGATATACTGGTTTTGCCCCAAAAGAGAACACTCAAGGGGTACTGTGGTCCAGAGGAGGGTACTTGTTCAAAGCCTATATACAGTGGGGACGGAAAGTATTCAGACCCCCTTAAATGTTTCACTCTTTGTTATATTGCAGCCATTTGCTAAAATCATTTAAGTTCATTTTTTTCCTCATTAATGTACACACAGCACCCCATATTGACTGAAAAACACAGAATTGTTGACATTTTTGCAGATTTATTAAAAAAGAAAAACTGAAATATCACACGGTCCTAAGTATTCAGACCCTTTGCTGTGACACTCATATATTTAACTCGGGTGCTGTCCATTTCTTCGGATCATCCTTGAGATGGTTCTACACCTTCATATGAGTCCAGCTGTGTTTGATCATACTGATTGGACTTGATTAGGAAAGCCACACATCTGTCTATATAAGACCTTACAGCTCCCAGTGCATGTCAGAGTAAATGAGAATCATGAGGTCAAAGGAACTGGCTGAAGAGCTCAGAGACAGAATTGTGGCAAGGCACAGATCTGGCCAAGGTTACAAAAAAAATTTCTGCTGCACTTAAGGTTCCTAAGAGCACAGTGGCCCCCATAATCCTTTAATGGAAGATATTTGGGACAACCAGAACCTTTCCTAGAGCTGGCCATCTGGCCAAACTGAGCTTTGAAGAGCCTTGGTGAGAGAAGTAAAGAAGAACCCAAAGATCACTGTGGCTGAGCTCCAGAGATGCAGTCGGGAAATGGGAGAAAGTTGTAGAAAGTCAACCATCACTGCAGCCCTCCACCAGTCGGGGCTTTATGGCAGAGTGGCCGATGGCTTCCAATTTTAGATAAGCCACCTATGTGCAGACCATATCATTGATTCTGAAGGAATGCATGGCTTTGTTCTTGTCATTTAGCAGCTTTTTTCACTTTCTTCCTCTGCTGGGGTCCCTCCCCCCCACTCTCAGCTCCTCCTCCCTTCGAAGTGCCCCTACAGCAGTGCTATGGGGGCACTTGTGTGGGAACACTCCCAAGCCAGGTTGTGTGCATCTACAGACACACAGCTCAGCTTGACCACACCCCCTGATCCCTCCTTACAGAATTTAATTGACAGCAGCAGGAGCCAATGGCTCCCACTGCTGCCTCGGGATCCTGTGTATGGAGGAAGCAAGGAGAGCAAGACTGGTGGTGGGGATATCGCTGGATCGAGAGTGGTAACAGGTAAATGTTTTAGGGGAGATTTTTTGTTTTAGTGGGTCGGTGGATGTAGTTCATCATGATTGATGTTGAATGTCCCTTAAAGCACCTTGAGCCACTGGTAGTATAATTTTTGGACTTTTTGGCACATATGTATTTATGCTTTGCTCTTAATATTCATGTTTACATTTTTTGGTTTTGTTTCACTTTGTGATTGAATTTAAAGAGAACACACACACACTTATTTATGTTTTAATTTTTTTGTCCTGTATTGAGACATTTGTGAGTGCTGCAGTCCCATACACTGAGCGTGAGCTTTAATCTTTTTTTTTTTTAATAACTAAATAAATAGGAGATATAAAAGTCGTAAGCTATAGGAAAATATTATCTGGACACCCTGTATTCTTCTTCAGAAAGGGCATTTAAGGGAAAGTAGGGATAATAAAAATATTAAAATGGACCATATAGAAAATTAAGTTGTTTTTTTCACTTGAACGTCATAACGAAGAGCAAAAAAGAACTACTTGAAAGTTGAATCAAATAGATTTGACCACTGCATATGGGAAGGTTTCTTTATTCCAAAAGTTGTAAAAATGTAGAATAGCCTTTTGTCAGGAACTGGTTCTATTAGATTCAGCATAGTGTTTCAAAAAGAGGTGAATGTAGTTCTAAAAGTACCAGTAGGTACTTATAAGAAATACATATCAGAATGTTGAAAGTTTAACAAGTTATTTACTTGTCCTGAGGATCAAACAGTATTTATATCCATGCCAGAGTGCATTGGACCACATGTTTTTACCCAGTTCTGGGTGGGTTAGCTACCGGTTAAAGCTGATCTCCAGGTAACAACAAACCCTTCTTCCATCACTCCCCCACCCTTCTATTACCCATTAAGATTTTTTTAACCTACCTTATGAAACAGGCATATGCTTAGCTGAGTCCACTATCCATGTCCCACACTGCAGCCAATTCCATTGTCTGCTCTAGCCAGTTCCCTTTTGCTGATGTCATCTTCTACTAGATCCTGAGAGGGCCTAACCACTGAACAGCCAATAGGCAGTTTCCATTTCTCATGCCACGTACACATGAGCGGACTTTCCGCCAGACTTGGTCCGGAGGACCGGACTCCGTTGGACAATTCAATCGTGTGTGGGCTCCAGCGGACTTTTTTCCCCAAAAGTCCGACGGACCTAGAAATAAAACATGTTTCAAATCTTTCCGACAGACTCGAGTCCGATCAAAAAATCCGCTCATCTGTATGCTAGTCCGACAGACTAATGCCCCATACACATGGTCGGACATCGATCGGACATTCCGACAACAAAATCCTAGGATTTTTTCTGACGGATGTTGGCTCAAACTTGTTTTGCGTACACACGGTCACACAAAGTTGTCGGAATTTCTGATCGCCAAGAACGTGGTGACGTAAACCACGTACGACGAGACTAGAAAAGGCCAGTTCAGAACCAAGCGCGGCACCCTTTGGGCTCCTTTTGCTAATCTCGTGTTAGTAAAAGTTTGGTGAGAGACGATTCGTGCTTTTTCAGACTCGTGGCTTTCAGATCATTTTCTGCTGTTCAGTTTGTGCTTGTGGGTTTGTATCTGCTCTTCAGTGTGTGCAAGCAAGCTCCGCGTGACTTTGTCATTGTGTTCTTATTCGTTTGTTACTGTTTTTCAGGTCGCTCTTCACAGGCCTTGCTGTTCTTTAGTGCGTTCTGTTACTTTGTTCTGAGCAGCCAACCGTTTTCTAGCCATGTTGCGTATACATACTCCTCGTAGAGTTCGTGCTGTGCGGGGGCTTGGTGTTGGGGTCCTGACCTTGACACAGGTCCAGTCCATGAACAGGGTGGGGAGGAGTTCATGGATCAAGAATTGGTTGCTCCAGCGTGACCAGTTCTGTCATATGCCTTTGCTCCGTGAGATCCATGAGAATAATCCTGATGATTTCAGGAACGTTCTCCGGATGACAGACCCCGTATTTCACCGTTTGTTGGCTTTGCTGACCCCCTATATCAGCAGGCAGGATACCTGCATGAGGCAAGCCAACACTCGGGAGCAGAGGCTCGTCGCCACCCTGCGGTACTTGGCGACGGGGAGAAGTCTGCAGGACTTGAAGTTCTCGACAGGCATCTCCCCCAGGCTCTGGATGTCATTATCCCAGAGACCTGTTCTGCCATCATACAGGTCCAGCAGAAGGAGCATATTAAGGTAAGATTTTTATCCTTTAATATCACATTTTATTGTATATAATGTTTGCTAATATATTGTATTTCTTTCCTCATTCCCTAATTACCATGATTGTAATACGCTGTGAATGTCTCCTGTGTTCTCATGCATGCCGGATTTTTATGTATTTTTTTTTTTTGGTCCTTCATACTTATTTGCCTTCACTTACTTCCCCAGCATGGTCTCCTGCCCCTATATTCACCTCATGTAGTCACTTAACGATATATTTTATCAGCTCCATAGTAGTGCTTTACCCCAAACACCCCCTAAAATGTTTTTAAATGTGGTTTGTGCTTTAAATTCAGGCAGAGTGCCAGAGGCTTTTTTTGGGGGTCCCCAAATCATTTGGAACCCTCCCTCCCCCCAACTGCTATGTCAGCTGATCCCAATTCTCTATCTATCCTCAATCATCCATCTGCTGACTTTGACAAACCCATACACACTATACCCATCTCTTTTGTGGTCAGATGTATAGATGAATTCCCCAAAGCATGTAGTGCAAGGGCCTGCCTGTATACTTTCAAATGGTACTGTTTCAAGTTTTTGTATCCTATTATTATCTTGATAGGTAATAGCAGAATGTCCAAATGTGCTCAAATGTGTACAGTGTGTATTTATATCTTTGTATTATGACACTTCTTACCTGTCCAGTGGGCTCCCAATAGTTTAACTAAGGAGGGGCTGTTCCAAGTAATACACATTATTTAGGCATTCATCTCTCAATGAAGTGGAGAGGGTTACCTGTCCAAGAGCTCCCCCTATAATGTTAGAAATGGCCCATGAGAGGGGGGGAGGGGGAATATGATAGGTGTACCTTATAATTTGGTCTTTAAAAATTCCCATAAATCAATGTTATCTTGATGTTGGCCAAGAATGTTTGTGTCTAATCTGCTTTCCATGTTTATGTGCAAAAAGCCTAATTTTCTTTTGTTTTCCTCAACAGTTTCCTTCCACGCCACAGGAATGGCAGACTGTGGCCTCCCACTTTGCCCAGCGGTGGGACTTTCCTAACTGTGGAGGGGCAATTGATGGGAAACAAGTCCACATCATCCCACCACCCAGCTCGGGGTCATACTATTATAATTATAAGGGGTTCAATAGTATTGTGATGTTGGCACTGGTGTCGGCTACTTATGAGTTCCTGTATGTGGACGTGGGGAAGAATGGCCTGGATGTCCGATGGTGGAGTCATCGCCCAGACGGAGTTCTACAGGCATCTCCAGAATGGCAGCTTGGACTTGCCACCTCCAGAAGACAATGTGGAAGGACTCCCATTCGTCTTCATTGCGGATGAAGCTTTTGCGCTGGGGGACCATCTTATGCGGCCATTTCCGATGAGGACCCTCACCCCGGACCAGAGGGTTTTTAATTACCGGCTGGCCAGAGCCAGAAGAGTGGTGCAAAAATACGTTTGGAATCATGGCCAGCCGGTTCCGCCTATTTCTTACACCCATACATATGGTGGAGTACAAACTGAATCACATTATCCTGGCGTGCTGTGTTCTACACAACTTTTTACGGCAACATTCTGCCAATTATGCTGGCTCAGTTGGGCCTGAAGCCGAAATTCAAAATGAACCAACCCTGACGGTGCTTGAAAGTGGCCGTCCTGGCTTGCCCTCCCTGAGTGCTCCTGATGTCCGGCTAAGATACCTTGAATTCTTTGCGAGTAGGGGGGCTATTAATATGCCAGACAATGTGTGAAACCTTTATCAAATAAAAAAAAACATTAAGCAAATCTTTGGTGACATTTACTGCTTGTGTTTGTTTTAGCTGACCTTGACAGAAATGTGTGGAGTCCTGAAAATGGCGTGATTGTGTAACCTTACAAAGCACTGTTGGATGTTATTTACTAAAGGCAAAGACACTGCACTACAAGTGTACTTGAAACTGCACTTGTAGTGCAAAGTGGATTTGCCCTTAGGAAATAACACCCATTGTCACAGAAAGCAGCAATTAGAGCACCACAAAAGTGTTGGAGCGTTGACACAATTATCCACACATTCTTGATTAACAATCTTTTTAATACCTGCACAATCACAGGTGCATTTAGAAAAGGTTTTTAAAACAAACCAACATGTTTGTTGTGTAACAATTTTTGGGGTGGCATTAGAAAAAGTAGAAATGTCCATTTAAGGTAAAACAGGCATGTTTCAAACCAACAAGAAAGACACAAATCTTGACCTTACAAAGTTCACATTTGGTAGAACTTGAAGGCAATATCAGACATGAGTATTTAGGAACTGTGTTTGATATTGCTTTCAGATGGGGTGAAGTCACCCCGGGAAAAGCCACATTTTGAAGATGCACACAAATTTACGAATGTCAACATGTGCTACCTGCCATCACGGGGGATCAAGGGACGTGTTTTGGGGGAGAAACCCCTTCCTCTCAGCTACTTTATTATTGAGGAAGGGGTTGCACCCCCAAAACGCGTCCATTGATCTCCCGTGATGGCAGATAGCACATGTTGACACACTGTGGGCCTCTTCAAAATTTGGCTTTTCTACAATTTGACAAAAAATGTAAAAATTGTAGCACACCATAAAAGAAAGGGATTTGGAGGGGTTTTAAACTCTCCCCAAAACATCAATGATGTTCTTATTTTTTTTAATAACATCGTTGATGTTTTTCTTGATGTTTTCCAATGCAACATTACACCCCATGATCTCCCCAATCAGGATCTGTGCACTTTCCGAGGTGAAATACCCTGGATCCACAACATCATGATCACCTAAAAAGATAGAAACCAAAAAAAACATGTATTATAAATATGCCGGCATCCATCTCTTACCTGAGCCTGTGGTCGCAGACACTTTCACCTGTTGTGGTGACTAGTTCCACCACATCTTCCTCCTCCTGCTCTTCTTGTCTTTGGGGGATTTCCCCTTCTTCCAGAGGTGGGGGGTCTCTGGTCTCCTCAGATGAGGGGTGTCCTCTGAGTCTTTTCTCCCCTATGTAAAAAAAATGGTATACTTAGCACACAGATATTTGATGGCAGAACTATAAATATGAAACATTGCTTGGAAGTGGGGTACAATTATCTGTTTTGGCAGAGTTCCAAGATGTAGAATTTTTAGTGTCCTTTGTCAAGCTTCAATACTTTACTTGTTTTGTCCAAGCTTCACAGATGGAGACACCCCTATAGTATACACTGCAGCACCTGTGTGGGACCCCCTAATAAAAAGGGTGTTCTTGTGTCCCACACTAGTGCTCCAGTGTCCAGGTGTGAAAACTGCTGCTGAGTGTCCTCTCCTTACACAGAATCGAGCTTGCATTTCATTCTAGTAACAAACCCATCTACACAACCAAATTATTTTCATACAAGTAGGCCCTAAAAATGTGGTCAAATGCATATGGCCAAAACAATGGTGTTTTATAGACCAAAAGAAAAATGTTTGATACGAACGAATAATGTGCCCATGAACATGAAAATTGCCATTTTAAACTGTACAACAGTTAAGAAAAGCACATGGAGCAGCACGAACGTAATAAACACAAAAAGAATAGGAACACAGCACAACTACTTACTTTTTTGCAGCACTCTCCAGATCTTTCTGTACTGCTCGTGTTCTCTTAATATGAAGTCGGACTACCGCTTCCTGAGCTGATCTTTCGATCATCGTACCCCGAAATTCCGGTGCAGACTTTTGACCACTTTCGCCATTATCTTGGCCTTTCTGACATTGGGGTTGGGGTAAGGTCCATGCTTTCCATCATAGTCAGCCCTCTTCAGGATGTCGACCATCTCCAACATCTCCAAAAAGGATATATCTGAGGCCTTAAATCTTCTCCTTCTGCATCCAGACGTTTCCGGCTCCGGGCTTTCCTCCCCCTCCTTGCTATAATTAGCACGCACCTGCTGTGTCTCCGCCATGTGCTCTTCCCCCACTGCACCGAACGAAAAGGGGCGGGAAATAGACTAGAAAGAACGTCGGGGGCGGGCGGAGTTACATGCATGCGCAGTGTGTATAAAGCGTAACACTTGTGCGTAGTACGTACTATCTGTAAACGGAGGAAGGAGTATCGGAGGCGCCGATCGTGATAACGAAGGTAAGATCTAAACTTGGGCCTATACTGCTTCTAGATTGAGGCCTATATTGTAACAAGATTAGGAGAGTTTTGCCTGACATTAGGGTTTGTCTTGTGTTGTGTCTTGCAGATAAAATGGATGGCTTCAATGACCACAACTTTCTCCCCCTGTTCATAGACAAGTACAGGGAGCTGCCCTGTCTGTGGCAGGTCAAACATCCACATTATAATAATAAACAAAAGAGGCAGACAGCGCTGGAGAAACTGTTGGAGTTGTTGAAGCCGGTGGTCCCCACGGCAACCATCCCCTATTTAAAAAACAAAATTGGTGGCCTGAGGAGCACTTATCTTATGGAGCGCAAGAAGGTCACGGATTCCCAGAGATCCGGAGCTGCAGCAGATGACATTTATGTCCCCAGGCTGTGGTACTATGAGAGACTGCGATTTCTGTCAGACCAGACTGGAGTCCGGGAATCCCTCTCAACCCTTCCTTCCACTCTTCCTTCCACCCTATCTTCCACCCCAGCTGAGGCTTCTGATGTCCAACCTGGGCCTTCCAGCCAGGAAGAAGTGGAGGAGCCCAGATGGAGTCAGGTATAGCATTGTTCTACAGATTTCTGGTCAAGAAATAAATGATCTTTACTAGATGTCATTATTGATCACTAATTGCTGATTTATTAAGTGTTTTACATATCAATAGACAGTAGTGGGCAAAAATATTTGGGACAAGAATGAAAAATGCTGGGCTCAGAATGATCATCAGTTATATTTCTTAACATTCAATTTGCAACAGTCATGAGGTGACAATTGTGTGTGATTGATGAATCAAAAACTCAAATATGTCCCTTTTTCATACACAGGAAGACCTCAGCCAGGACGAGGCTCTGGAATGTGGCACACAGGAGGAGGCTGTGGAATGTGGCAGCCAGGAGGAGGCGGGGGTTAGTGGCAGCCAGGAGGAGGCAGGGCTAAGTTGCAGTCAGGAGAAGCCTGGGACCAGTCGGAGCCTGACCGAATCGCAGGTTCCTCCCCTCCACCTTCCATACAAAAAGCCCAGGAAGGGGAGTCACGTGCAGGATTCAGCGCTCAGGCTCATTCAGGAGGCTTCTGCCTCCCTCAGAGCCTTACCCACTCCTGAAGAGGCCTTTGCCTGCATGGCTGCCACCAAACTGAAGGGCATGCAGGAGGGCCAATGCCTCATGTGTGAGAAACTTATTTATAAAGTCCTAACTAAGGGGGTGAGTGGCGAAATCACACCCAAGACCGACGTGATTGAGTTGGACCATACTCCTCCTCCTCCTCCTGCTGCCACAACTCCACCACCACAGCCACAGCGTGGAAGGAAGCATGGAAGGAAGACCAGAGAGTGATGGCCCTGGGTTCAGTCTGGTCTGACAAAAGATGCAGCCTCTTGTATGACCATAGCCTGGGGACATAGATGTCATCTGCTGCTTTCAGGATCTCTAGGACTTCTGGACCAGACTGCACTCCCTTAGATATGGACTCCTCAGGCCACCAATTTTGCAGTAAAATAATTGATGTGTGCCCTGGGGGGCCAAAGGCTTCGCCAATTTCTGCTGTTTCTCCAGTGTTGCCTCCCTCTTTGTTTGGTTGTGAGCCCTTAATAAAGGAATTTTTGGTTCAATTATACTTGCCTCTGTGTGTTTTCCTGCAAAAAAAAGGAGGAGGAGGCAGGTACATTTCAAAATACAATGTGAAATTAACAAGAGACACCAACACCAAACAATCTCATTGAGATTAAATAATACAAGATAATAATGGTGTTGTGGTAACTTGACACACAAAACACACACAAAAATATTCTTGATTAAAAAGCAAAAAAAATTACAAAAAAAAACAGCCTTGAAACTAAAATTTTTACAATTAAAGACAAACAAAAAAAAAATTGGTCAGATGTGACAAATCAAAATATATTGAGGGAATCACGATAAATAATAAAGAAAGAAGTTTGTGAGAAGTCTGTGTGAATATAATTAAGCAGAAGAAACAGACAGCGCAAAACCTAATTAATATGAACTCAGCAGCTGAACACTGTAGGCCAATATACAAAACCTAAAAGAAAGTTCACAAAATATAGCAGTGCAGCGCTCAATACAAGTCAAACGTATACACATAAAATGTACATATATAAAACGTATGAGGCAAAGTCACAAAAAATATATATCTTGATCCGAGGAGATGAATAACTGCCCACTTGTAGAAGGGGAATCCCTCAGTTAGCAAGAAAGGGTGCAGTGATAGGATAAAAGTGTATTCGTGAATCACCACCACTGTGAACCTCCACCAGGGGTCTAGGCTGCTCACCTTATTGAGTAGACCTTCTGCGTTAACAGCAAGGTCACTCATGCATTCCCTTCCACAGGGTAAATTATGGAGACGGAGGTCCACTTGCAATATCCCAAAATCAGTCTCATCTGTAGATATATGTCATGTTAAAACAAAAATAACAGGACATAGTGCTCTCCATACGAAAATATAAAATTTATTATATAAAACAAATGTTACTCACAAGGACAGTACTGATTCCCAGTGCAGGAGTATACAGCAAAAAAAAAACTAACCAGATGGGTGTCTGTACTGACATCACAAAGCCCCTTGCACGCGTATCGTCCGTATGGACTTTCTCAGCTAATCTGATTAGGGACCCGTGTGTCAGTTCTTATTTATAATACTGGTTCAACACACAAATCATCAAGATACTAAAACCCCACCCACTCTCCAATTGAAACACAGATGGGTGGACGTACCTAGTTAATAGTAAAGGCTCAGGAATAAATGATACCTACAAATCTAATAGGGCACAGGTAAGCTAAATCCACTGAAAACTTACTGATTGGTAGTCGCCATTCCTCCCATAATACAAACTAAAATGTTTCCGGGTTGGGTCTGTACCCAATGGCAGCTAGCGCTGCTGCGTCCTGAGAGATAGGTCGTTCACATGGCGACGGGGATGGGGGGGGCGAGAGCGTAATAAACAATCCGCCCCTTCCATCTGCGTCACTCGCAAGCCAGGGAGACGGGGACGAGGGGCAGGAAGGTAATGAGCGCTCGGCCCCTATTGTTCGCGTCACTCCCGAGCCAAGTCGCAGTGTAAACACTCCGGCCTCCTTGGCAACAACATATACTCGCTCCCGAGAGCACCTCCATCGTTCCCCTGACCTGTCAGCGTGAATGTTGAAAACAATCACCAAAATGACAGGCGAGCTAAAATTGACTTAGCCACTAGCCAGAGATACGAGGGGCACAGCGAAGCTACAGTAAATGTACAGTAAAAATATGTAAAGCTAAGGGGAGGGGAAGGCTGTTCCAAAATAACTATAGGGATACCCCAAAGTAGCTATAATTGAAGCATATGGGAGAAAATGTTAATAAGGTCACCCCCTCCCATCTAGCAAAATCCATCCTAAGGTGACCTGCACACACTCCCCAGTAGAGAGTGTGTACTGGAAACATATATCGTTCCCTCCTGGTTATCACCAAAGGGGAAAAAAAAAACAAAGAGTGAAATGGAAAAAATCCACCAATAAAACCAAGCACAATAAATGTGTCACCAACCCGTGTAATTTCACGGTAAAATACTGTGTTGATCCTACAGAGGTTCAAACTATGAATATTACCGGGTAGTTTGGAAGAAAAATTAAAAAATGTAAAATGATAATAAAAATGAGAAAAAATAAAAAATGGACATCAGTACAACCACCTCATCTGTATACAAATGAAAATGAGATATAAAATGGAATGTATACATAAAAATAATGGACTAATATACTAAACAATAGAGGGCTGGTAACAACATGAAACTAACGGTTTGAAATTAAACAATTGTGGTCGAACTCAACGTTCAACCCCAAAGGGACCCCAACCTTTGTCTCAAATACCCAGAATGATTCTTGTTGACTAAGCTGCCATATGAAATTCCCTCCTCTCCAGTGCCTAGTTACCTTCTCTACTCCCCAGAACTTCAGACCTGCAGGGCTGCTATTATGGAAAAGTCAGAAGTGCTTGGAAACATTATCCACTTCCCGACCGCCACACAACGATGTACGTCCTAAGTTTGAACGGGGATATCGTTGTTATGGCAGCAGCTAGCTGCCATAACCCCGGTATCCCCGTTTTAGTGCGGCGGCCGGCTTTCAGATAAAAGTGGTCCCTGCGGCGGATTCGCAGCGAGATCACTTTTATTGGTGGCGGGAGAGGGCCCCCCGCCGCGATCCGGTGCCCTCCGCCGCTTACCGGAGCCGTCGGTAGCGGCGGAGGCGATCGCGTCCTGTGCCGCGGTGTGTCTGGAGATGAGTGAGGCCAAGATGGCGCTCACTCATCTCCATGACACTGCTGGGCAGAAGCGACGTCAAAACGTCACTTCCGTCCACGCCTCTTAAAGGCATATTTTTTCAAATGTCATTTTTCTAAATGACTTTTTTTTTTTTATTGCATTTTAGTGTAAATATGAGATCTGAGGTCTTTTTGACCCCAGATCTCATATTTAAGAGGTCCTGCCATGCTTTTTTCTATTACAAGGGATGTTTACATTCCTTGTATTAGGAATAAAAGTGACACAATTTTTTTTTTTAAACAGTGTAAAAATAAATAAAATATTGTAAAATAAATAATAAAAATAAAAAAAAAATTTTTTAAAACCCCCCTGTCCCGACGAGCTCGCGCGCAGAAGCGAACGCATACGCGAGTAGCGCCCGCATATGAAAATGGTGCTGCGCAAATACGGTGCAAAAAAAAGTATTGCAATGACCGCCATTGTATTCTCTAGGGTGTTAGAAGAAAAACCATATATAATGTTTGGGGGTTCTAAGTAATTTTCTAGCAGAAAAACCTGTTTTAAACATGTAAACACCTAAAATCCAAAACGAGGCTGGTCCTTAAGTGGTCATGTGTGCGGAGTCCTCATTTAATGTTGTTAACATGTTCTCCGACTCTTACATGAAGGGGCCTAGAGGTCATCCCCATATATTGGAAGCCACACTCGCATTGCAACATATACACCACCCCGGCAGTGTTGCACGTAATCAAATCCTTGATTTTGTAGTTCTTACCCGTGGCAAAAGCCACAAATTCCTTCCTCTTCTTTACATTGTTTTTAGCCTGTTTACACGCCGGACAGTGTCCACAAGCGTAAAAACCATTAAGGAAGCCAAGCATCCTATTTGTGGGGTAAACCGGGGGGTCAATTACCTCTGGCGTCAGCCTATCTCTGAGAGAAGGAGCTCTTTTATAAATAAACAATGGGTGGTCTGGAAGGGCCGGACCCAAAGTCCTATTGAGTTTTAAAATGGGCCAATGTTTCTGTACGATCTTTTCAAATTGCTTGTGTTGAATATTGAAGTCCAGGATCATCCTAATCTGTTTAGGCTCTCCCTGGGCTGCCTTAGGGGTATTAGACACCAATTCCTTCCTGTCCAAAGTCCCAACAACTGTGTGAATATAAGCAGCAAAACTACTTCATTCTTCTCACATTATAAAGAAGAAGAGAGTGCGCTGTATTAAACCATTTTTTACATTACAGCGTGACAAAAGTGCTGTATTTATTGCGAATGCTAATTTTACCAGACCGATCTGTTCCATCTCGGAATTTCTTCTGAGCATGCGTAGCACTTTGTGCGTCGGAACTGGCTACACACGGTCGGAATTGACGCGATCGGATTTTGTTGTCGGAAAATTTTATAGCCTGCTCTCAAACTTTGTGTGTCGTAAAATCCGATGAAAAATATCCAAAGGAGCCCACACACGGTCGGAATGTCTGACAACACGCTCCGATCGGACAGTTTCCATTGGAAAATCTGACCGTGTGTACGGGGCATTAAAGCGACGCTAGGGCAGCTATTGGCTACTGGCTATCAACTTCCTTATTTTAGTCCGATCGTACGTCATCACGTACGAATCCATCGGACTTTGGTGTGAACGTGTGTAGGCAAGTCCGTTCGTTTGAAAATCCGGTGGACCCATGCTGCAAAGTCCGTCGGAAAGACTCTCGGACTTAGTCCTTCGAAAAGTCCGCTCGTGTGTACGCGGCATCACAGGTAGTGATGTGACCATCAGAACCTCACACCCTGTACACAGAAGAAGAGAAAAGACTTAATACACTTGAAAAGACTTAAACACCATGTAACCACAGATTAAGTTGAGTATAAGGGGCATTCAGGTAGGGTTCTTTATTTTTCATGGCATGGATTAGTTAGCAGGGGATGTGTGACTGTGGATGAAGTAGAAAGATTAGCTTTAATGAAAGAGGTTGTAAGTTTGTAAAGTTGTCTTGTCAATTAGACAATAACTTTTCAAAGTAAAGTGCAATAAAAACACCTGGTCTAATTTTAGTCTTGTGTGGTCATGCTGGTGTATTGATTGTGTGTTAACAGAAAAATCATATCCTCAAGTCACAGTGTGTATACAGTGGGGTTGATTTACTAAAGGCAAATAGGCTATTCACTGTGCAACGGAAGTTGTGGTTTGCAAGGGAATGTCTGTAGAGCTTAGCAAATACGATGAAGCTTTGCTGACTTACATTATCCAATCATTTTAAATAAAAAAATGTTGTTGTTTTTTTTATTTTCATTGCATGTAATTTGATATGTTTTGCAAAGTGAAACTTCACCACCTTCAGGCAAATTCCCTTGCAAAATTCAAATTTCCTTGCAAAGTTAACAGCCTAATGCTGGCCATGCACTATACGAAAAATCGACCGAACCAGTTTTTGAAAAAGAACGTTTGGCCGTGAGCACAAATGATCACGCCATCAGGTAAGTAAAGATTTTTGGACGATAAATCATTTATGAACATCAATGTATTGTTTTTTCGTGTGTTTTTTGCATATAAAAAGGAAGTGTCAAAATGTTTTGAAGACCTCAAATTCACCACTGGAATCTCTGCCCAGTCGTTTGGCCGCATCATACCTGAGACCTGCCAAGCCATCATAAGAATCATGAATGCTGAATATTTAAATGTAATGACACAGTGCTTTTATTTTTAACTCTCAAACACTGTACAGCTTGCTTTGTTAAACTTTGAATCTAGAAGCTCTAAACATATCAGTAAACGCAAACTAGTTCATAACATGTCAAACTGACAAAGATAACATATTTTAAACCAAATGTATGTGATTCACAAAGATGTGTACTGATAATCATGTCCCCAGTTGATTTGTGGACGATCCTGCTGTGTGAATGGTAAGTGCCACTGATGCATTTGTTGAGGTAGTTGCAATGATCGGGTGTGTGTGGTTTTGTGCTCAGCTAAGTGCGTATTTGTGGTCAGCTCCCCCCTTAAACCTTTATTAAGCAGCTGAATGAGTAATGGTTCCAGTAATTGTTTTTGGTCTTCTGACATCCTGCGTATTTTCTTGGCAGCAAATGCACCCAGGTCATCACATTCATCCCTTTTCTGATTTAATGCTGCAGATGCTTGTAGTAGAAAGTTGCCTGTAGAATCTTGCCTTGTCTTTTTCTTTTTGTTCCTGCTTACTGGTGGTGATGTGACAGTTTGTGTTTCATTGCCAAATAGATCCTGTATAATAAAGCAAAATAAAAAAATTTATTCAGAATTAAGCCTTAAATATTTTTTTAACATATATTTTTACCTTTGCACAGCTTCCGGCATCTGTGGAGGAATGGAAAGCGACAGCTAAACAATTTAACGACTGTTGAAATTTCCCCAACTGTGGTGGTGCCTTAGATGGGAAGCATGTTTGCATAACGCCCCCAGCAAAATCCTTCGATTATAATTACAAAGGCTACTTTAGCATCGTCCTAATGGCAATTGTGAATGCAAAGCATGAGTTTATCTTTGTGGACATTGGCAAAAATGGACGAAATTCAGATGGGGGAATAATTGAGAAAACCTTTTTTCATAGTTTAAAAAATGGACTTCTAAATCTACCATCCCAAGAGGACACAGTGGAAGGACTAAACTTCATATTTGTTACAGATGACGCGTTTGCATTATCTGACCATGTGTTGAAACCATTTGCCCTTTAAAACCTTACACCTGATCAAAAAATCTTTAATTACAGGTTATCTCATGCTAGACGAGTTGTAGAAAATGCTTTTGGTATTATGGCCAACCACTTTCGTATCTTCCATACAGCAATAAATGTACCCTCCCAAAAATTAACACTATAGTTCATTGTTGCAGTGTGTTGCATAATTTCTTAAGGCGTACTAGCTCCACCTACATGCCACAATCCCTGGTGGAACGGGAAGATACTCTGTCTGGGAATGTCATGCCTGGTGAGTGGCATAATGATACAGAAGGGTTATTAAACCTAGGCCGTGCCCCACCACGTCTCTCAAGTCAACTCACATCAGAATCGTCTGGATTATATGCAATATTTTCTGGGTCATGGAGCAGTAGATTGGCAAAACAATCTCTAAATGATATATGTAAATTTGAGTGGCTGCATTTAGCTCTTATTTCAGTACTAAACACAGGTGTCATGTTATATTTTCTTTAAAAAAATGTACAAAGATACATGTGCTTTAAATTTTGATGTGTGTTGGAATTTTGTATGTATTATCTTCAATTTTGATTTTCTGATCGGTACATATAAAAGTGTATAATAAAAAATAATATGATGACTTTACCTGACTGTCTGCCATTTCCTCAAATTTTCCATCTTCTTCTTCTCCTGAAATATTTCCACTGATACTGTTTAAACTTGACACAGAGGGTCGTGCTTCCTCCTGGTCAGTGAGAAAATGTAGACTCTCAAAATACCACAAGCGTGGCGCATATACTTGATCTGCACCTGCACCACCAGATCTTTTGGATTCATTAATTTTGTTCAGTTCTTCTTTGAAGATAGTACGCAGATTTGCAATTTTTTTTGTCACATAGGATATATCTGCTTTGGCATACACAACAGTCCATAGTTCTGCTAATTTAGTACATGCTTCATTATGTTTTTGACGGTCTGAGTAGTCTTTGGAGCGTACTTTCCATAGACATGGAAGGTCTCGGTACATTTCAAGGAATTGTGGCAGGAAATGTATGGGGGGAAATTTGTCCACCATTGCTCCTGTAATAAGAAAAAATGCATCAATGTTCAGTTGCCAAACTACACCTAACAATTAATACCCTATAATTATTGTACTGGTCTGCTTACCTTCAGTTGTTACAAATCTTCTGTGTATTGGTCAGTGTAATCGTTCGTCTGGTCAGTGGTATCGAACGAGACAACGTTCTGTGTTCGTACTTGACAACGTTCTATGTGCCGGAAAGTTATATAGTTGTTGGTGGGGACGATTTGTCATGACATTTTGACGTGAACGTTCTTTGGCACGAATATTTACCTTCCGGGTTAAATGTTTTTCACCCATGCACAGTAGCAACCATTTGTTTTTTCACAGACGAATAACACATTAACCGTGCAATTTATTGTTCCTTTGGCAGAAGTTTTCTAAACTTGCCGTTTATTTTTTTGCCACAAAAACGTCACAAACGATTAACGATTTGTACCGATTAACTTGCCGAAAAACTAATAAAGTGTCTACATGAATGATTTTCGGATGATTTTTCGTCTAGTGTATGGCCAGCATTAGTCTTTACTCAATGTACCCCAGTGGGTTTGTTTTAGGAAGGATCTTTTTCAATAGTGCTCACTTTAATGTTCAAATGTATTCCAGCTACCTGATGTTGGGCCTAAGAGGAAAATGGGATTTTCTCTAATGTGTTTGGATTCTATACAGTTCTGTTTGAAACAAATATTTCAGTTATAAATATCGCTAAATACATTTTTTTCCTAATCGGGCATGGTGTTTTTACATGCAAGCTTGGTGCATTTTACATGCATGCATTATATATTAGTAAAACACTGACATGAGCATTACTTAGTGCATCTTATCAGAACAGAGGAAACAAAAGTACCATTTTTGGATGTCTAAGTTAGTGCTTTTACCTAGCACAGTTTGCAAGGTACATTCAGGATTTATTTTTTATGCACGAGTTCATCCCTGCACTGAAAAACAATGCACATTTAAATTCACCATTAAAGCTATGTAAGTTCTGTGGGTTTACTGTGCCTATCCTCTTATTGATTAATTTTCCTAGTTAAAACTTTGAGAACAGAAATCACCCTGAATTTTATCTAAAATCATTTATCTTATTTTAAATACTTGGTGTCTGCTATTTTAAAATGTTTAGCTATTTAAATGGAGTCTCTCTTCATATTTACGGCCCTTGTCAGCCTTACTTTCCTTGTCAAAAGAAGTTTATTGAGTATACAATGTTATAAAGATACATAAAGTAAGTTTACAAGGATCTATAAAGTAAGCTCATTGTTTTACAGTAGGGTTTATATAGGTAAATATCATGACATTTCAAATATTAAACATTGGGTTCACGTAAACCTAAATTAAAGATATATATCATTTCCTTAGTTACTTTTGTAGGTATTTAAATGATTTATACCTACTATACATATTGTTTACAAGTACAGTGTATATAGGTCAAATAAATTCTGATAATGAGCTTTAATCGTAAGGTGGAAAAAAGGAAAGAGAAAGAAGAAAAAGGGTTGAAAGGTAGAGGTATGGTCCACAAGGTTGTCCCGCTCGTCAGTTTTTTATTATTTTTAGTTCTCTTTGAAGCCTTAGAATGGGTGTCTCTGTAAGTCATTTAATCTGTTACCATGGCAACAGGACAGAGTCATTGAAGTTTGACAGGAACTGTTGTTTTATCCAAGGATGCCAAAGTTTTTCAAATTTTGGAATTTGATTTTGATCGATGGCTACCATCTTAGCATGGGACATTGTATTATTCATTCTGTGAATTGTTTCTGCTAGTACCAATGTAGGAGATTTCCATGCCTTGGCCACTGTTTGTTTTGCAGCCGTTATTAGTTGGATCATAAGTTTGAATTGAGAGAGTGTTAACCATTCCGGTTTTAGATTAAGTAAAGTTAAATATGGATCTGGTTGTATTATTTTTTTAAATATTTTAGATGCAATCACAAAGACTTCCTTCCAGAAGGTTTGGATTACTGGGCACGTCCACCATATGTGTAAATATGTGCCTATTTCTGGGCATCCTCGAAAACAAAGAGTTGAGGTATTAGGTGAATATTTTGCCACTCTAGCGGGTACAAGGTACCAGCGAGTTAGGACTTTATAATTTGTCTCCAGTGCTAAGATGTTGGATGAAGATGACTTAGATGTGAGCCATATGTTAGACCAGTCCGTGTCTTCTAAAGTTCGTCCCAGGTCCTCCTCCCACCTCTGAACGTAAGAGGGTTTATTAAGATTTGCTACTCCATATAATTGATTATAAAGTGATGAAATTGTACCTTTAGCAAATGGATCTTTTGTACAGATTGATTCAAAAATGGATAATTGGGATAATGGTGTATCCCCCTTTAGGAATGGTGTATAGAAATTTTTGATTTGGAGATATCTAAATATCTCAGAGTTTGGTAGATCATATTTTTCTCTAAGCGATGGGAATGAAAGGAATGATTTAGATGCTATGAAGTCATTTAGTGTCTGAATGCCTGATGTTGTCCAAGCTTTAAAAGAATTTGGGTAGATCCATGCCGGATAAAAGGCCGGATTTCTGATAAAAGAAAGGAGAGGATTGTGTGGAGATTGTAACTGATATTTGGTTTTTAGTTTATCCCAGAGAGATAAGAAGTGTTTAGTTATGGGATTATGAATTTTAAAGCGGTCTTTAGAATCAAGCCATAATAAATTTGATATTAATAGAGGGTCATTTTCTGAAGCCTCTATAAAAACCCATAATGGGATTTCCTGTTTTGCATGGTATTTGGACAGACTGGCCAAATGTGCTGCTCTGTAGTAGTTAGTAAAATTAGAGTATCCCAGGCCTCCTTTATTTTTGGGAAGATGTAGTGTGTGTATAGGTATACGTGGTTTAGAAGAGCCCCATATAAACGAAGTTGCTCTTTTTTGTACTATTCTCAAAAAATAGGAAGGAATTGGAATAGGGAGGACTCTGAATAGATAAAGAAATTTGGGTAGAATAGTCATTTTGATTGCATTAATCTTCCCTATCCAGGATAAAGGAAGTTGCGACCATTGTTTTATTAGATTTGTGATCTGTCTTAATACAGGAGGATAATTGGTTGAGAATAAGTCAGAATGAGATGCTGTTAAATGAATTCCAAGATATGGGATTGATTTTTCTGCCCATGTGAATGGGAGTGCAGCCCTAGCCGGGATCAATTCCATGTTTGTGAGTGAAATATTAAGCACTAGGCATTTCTTAGGATTAATCATCAGGCCGGATAGGGCTGCAAATCCATCAAGAGCTGGTATTAAGTTAGGACCAGAGACCTGTGGTGATGATAGAAAAAGTAATATATCGTCTGCAAATATACATAATTTGTGTGTAATACCTCCTACTTCAATGCCAGTTATAGTTTGGTTTGTTCTGATGTATTGGGCCATGGGTTCGAGTATAAGGGCAAATAATAAGGGAGATAATGGGCAACCCTGTCGGGTACCTCTTTCGATATTAAAGGCTTCAGATTTGTATCCAGCATATTTTATATAGGCTTTGGGTTTATTATATAATGCCTTGATCCATGTAAAAAGTGGGGTCCAAAACCCCATTTTTGTAATGAATATTGCATATATTGCCAGGATACTGTGTCAAATGCCCTCTTAATATCGAGAGATAGAAAACATAAAGGGATTTTCCATTTTTTAGCAATATGTGCCAATAACACTGCCCTGCGTATATTATCACCTGCCTTTCTATTTGGCATGAAGCCTACTTGATCTCTATGTATTAATTTTCCTATAATGCTATTGAGGCGTTTTGCTATTATTTTTGCTAATAATTTAATATCGAGGTTTAACAGAGAGATAGGCCGATAATTCACACAGGAAGTATCATCAGAAAGGGGTTTTGGGATCATACAAACAATTGCCATTAGTGTTTCTTGCCGAAAAGAATGTCCTTCTAGAAGTTTGTTAAAAGTTTCAGTGAGAATGGGAGAGAGTATTTCTGAGAATGTTTTATAGTATAAAGCCGAGTAGCCGTCTGGGCCTGGTCTTTTGTTAAGTTTTAGGTCTTTTATGGCGTTAGCAACTTCATCTATAGTTATAGGCTCATCCAAACTGCTTTTTTGATTCTGAGATAACTCAGGTAAGGTTATTTTTGAGAAGAAGGATTCAGCTTCTGTAGGATTAAATTCATTGTTTGTCTTGTATAAAGTTGCGAGATGTGAGTGAAAGTTATGGACTATTTTAACTGGATTACAAGTGTAAACATTTTTTGATAATTTCAAACGTATTGGTTTGAAAGATTTGTTAGTTGAATTTAATGCCCGAGCCAAATATGTACCTGGTTTGTTTGTATTCATGTAGAAATTGTGTTTGGAGCGTTTGAGGGATTTATCAACTGACTCAGTGAGAAATAGATCGTATTCCAATCTAGATTTTTCCAGATGAGATTTTGTACTCTGAGATGGATTATCTTGAAATGATATGTAGGCTGCATTAAAATTGAGTTCTAGTTTTTTTGCTAGATTTTTGCGTTCCCGTTTAAATAGTGCCATTTGTCTTTGTATTGTACCACGCAAGACAGGCTTATGAGCTTCCCACAGTGTTATTGGGGAGATGTCTGTTGTATTATTAATTGATATGTATTCCTTTAAAGCTTGTTCAATGGCCATCTGATGTAGTGGGTGTTTGAGCATTATGTCCGGTAAGTACCACGTTGGGTCATGCGCTTTTGGTATGGCTGAGGCTATAGTAGTGTATACTGCATTATGGTCAGACCACGGAATCGGAATTATATCTGATGCAATAATTTCTGGTATCATCCCTATTGTTAGAAAAATATGATCTATTCTGGTGAAGGTTTGATGAGGGTGCGAGAAATAAGTGAATTTCTTTTTCATTGGGTTACTTTCTCTCCACAAATCTACCAGATTGTATTTGGAAAGAAGTTGAGAAAAAGGTAATCTAGAGGTTATTTTGGATGGTGTAAAAGGTGATTTATCTAGAAATGGGAGGAGGACCTGGTTCGAATCCCCACACATTATCACTGTTCCTATTTTGTGTGTATTAATCACTTGTAATATATGTGAGAGGAATGGTGTAGGTTGTTTGTTAGGAGCGTAGTATGAAATCACCGTGATTGCTGTATCCATTATATAACCCATGAGTATCAGGTATCTACTTTCTGGGTCTTTAATTTCTGATGATAAGGTGAATGGTGTGGATCGGTGAAATGCAATTAGAGTTCCCCTTTGCTTGGTACAGGCAGAAGCCGTGTAAATTTGTTGATAAAAAAGAGAAATATATTTTGGAGTAGAATCTTTGGTGAAGTGTGTTTCTTGGAGGCATACTATGTGAGCATTCTTGTTATGAAAAGTACGGAAGGCTTTGGTCCTTTTTTGAGGGACATTTATTCCCTGAACATTCAGGGAAAGTATATTCAGTGGTGCCATGTCAACAGATCAAATAGTTTTGACTTACTTTTTGTTATGCAGAGCTGACTGCGCAGATCAACCTGTGTGGACTGAAGAGATGAATAGATAAAAAAGAAACCAGTGAATTCTGGAGTAAAGAGTAAACAAAAAACATATGAGATTAGTTGATACATTGTATAAATTATTTTTTGCAAGTAATCACAATTTACCCGTGAAAGAGAATAAATATCTCTCTCAGGGGAATAAGTGCCTTCGTCACACTCCCACATAATATGGTTGGGAGAATGAGGAGGGCTAATGGGGGTACACGGATCTTCCGCTTACAGGAGAGAAGTGCTATGTCAAAAGACATCAAAATGATGTTTCATTAATTGGAGTGCAGAATATAGTTTTTGTTGAAATTATTTATTCCAGGGTGGTTGTATATGGTTAGTCTTGCCCTAGGCTAAATAATTCAGTTAGAAAGGTACTGTTAATAACTTTGGTATTGATGAAGATAGTTTGAATTATTTTGGGATTTTAACCCTTTTAGAGTAAACAATTACATATTTTATTCATATGTAACTGTTTAGATATGTTAACTCATAAAATTGAGGTTGTATTGCTTCAGATTAGAATAAACAAAAACATAATTCTAGGAACTAGTTAGGTAATAATATATTTGTTTTAAGAAAAGAAAGAAAAAGCTTCCATTACTTCTGGATTATTGAACATATTTGTCCTAAAAAGTAATAAATCTATTGTTATTACCTGATAATATATAACTGAACAAGAATTTCCTTATTTCACTTATATATTCTAAGGCTATATGAATCAGAAGTAATAAGAAATATAACTGGAATGTAACATGATCCCAAACAGTGTGTGACTATCAGAATGCAGTTACATTCAGTTATAAATACAGGTTTTTTATAGAGAACCATCTCTTAGTATAATAAATGAAGAGATATCAGGAATTAGGATGTCAGTCCATTGAATCTTCTTGGTCCATGGATGATATGGCATAACGGCCTCTTTTGTGAGAATGATGATTCCCATTTTGTTCTGAAATTTTCTGAGTGCTGCCTGAAGGTGAAGATGATGCCATTCTTCTGCGTGTGGGAGAGTTGCTGCTTGTGGGTTCTGTCAGATTTAATTTTAAAAGGGTTTGTTGTAGTTCATCTGCTGATCTGCTTCTGTAAATTGTACCTTGGTAGTTAAATCTGACTGAAAAGGGGAAGCCCCATTGATACATAATGTTGTGGCATTGCAGTTCCATTAGTTGGGGTTTCATGGATCGTCTTTTAGTAATAGTAAGTTGGGATAGGGCAGCAAAAATTTGATAATTGTGTCCTTGAAAATTAAGTTCCTTTTTTTCTCTTGCAGCAATTAGTATTTGTTCTTTCGTTCTGTAATAATGAAATTTTGTGATTATATCACGTGGGGGTCCATCTTTCTTTTTGGCTGTGAGGGCTCTGTGTACTCTGTCCAGTTCTAAACGTTCAATAGGGATATCTGGCTTTAGTTCTTGTAATAGAGCAGTAATAGTAGATTGCAGGTCTGTCACGGTTTCAGGTATTCCCCTTATGCGCAAGTTTGAACGTCTGGCTCTATTTTCGTAATCTTCGAGCTTAGTTTGAAGTATTAAATTCTCTTTTTTTAATTGTTCCAATTCTGTTATATTTTCTTGGGTTGTAATTTCAATTTCATCCATTTTTATTTCTAAGGCTGCGGTGCTGCGGTTTCCCAGCTCTCTTATTTCTTTGGTTAGGCTTTTTGTTATTTGGTCTGAGGTTTGTTTTAAAGCCTTATGAAGCATCTTTTCAAATTGTAATAATATTACTGGGGATACTGAGGAGGCTTGTGGAGAAGTTTGTGAAAGGAATTGTTCTGTATCTGACTCAAATGGAGAGTCTTGCTGTGACATTTTCTGTCTGTGAGAGCGCCCTGATGCTGTATCTTGTGAGGTGACTGGAGCTGCTTCAGCTGCAGTGAGTGCCTGTGAGCTCTTTGTGAGGTGATTTTTATTTCTGCCACGGTTTCCTCCCAGTACCATATTTCCTGCCCAAACTTTCACAGTTTGTTCCCTGGGGCAAAAAGGTTCAAATGGATACCTTTTGAGCCTGCAGGCTCCGCTTTGTCCTTCTCTTCTCTCCTCAGCGGTGCAGAGCTCTAACAATGCATGTCTGCTCCGTTAGGCTCCGCCCATCTCCCTCCAACAGATCTTTTTTCAACCAACTACTTACCACTTCTAAAATCAATTACTGGTTTATTGAAGCAATGGTCTTCTCTTTCCTTGTCTTGGTTTGGGCAGATTAATGCCATTAAGATGTCAATTCTACTGAAATTCCTTTACCCATTTAGGGTACTCCCCATTCCAATACCTTCATACTTCTTACATCTTACACAGCGCAGAATTATGTCATTTATTTGGGGTAGACTTGTGCAGGATGAAAAAATTAGTTTAGTTTAGTTTAGTTTTGATTCGTTATTTAACTAGATTCGTTTAGTTAAATTAGTTGCATTTGTTACATTCGTTTTCGGGATTCGTTTAGTTTCATATTCGAATTTGAAAAAATTTGACCGCATTCGAAAAAAACTATCAAATTCGAAAAAAATTCTACCGCATTCGAAAAAAACTATCAAATTCGAAAAAATTCTACCGCATTTGAAAAAAAACTATGATATTCGAAAAAATTCTACCGCATTCGAAAAAACTATCAAATTCGAAAAAATTCCACCGCATTCGAAAAAATGTAACCGAATTTGAAAAAGTAAACTATATATAACCATTTTGCGAAATTCAAATTTCATATAGAATGACACTGAATTCCAATAGAAGGATAGAATAGAAAATAAGAATAGCATGGAAAAACAATAGAATAGAATAGAAAAAAATATAATATATTCTATTCTAATCTTTTCTATTCAAATTCAAACACATTCTGTACCAAATTCCAAATTCCGATTCCGGAAGAAGTTTTATATATATATATATATATATATATATATATATATATATATATATATATATTTTTTTTTTTATTTTTTTTTTCCTATTCTGTTCTAGTGTTTTTTCTATTCTAGTCTTTTCTATCAGAATTCGATTTCATTCTATTTCTATATAACCATTTACCGAAATTCCAATTTTGTATAGAATGAATGTGCATTCAAATAGAAAAAAATTGAATAAAATAGAAAATAATAGAAAAGAATAGCATAGAAAAACCATAGACCGGCATAGAAAAATAAATAAATAAATAAATAAATAAATATATATATATATATATATATATATATATACATATATATATATATATATATATATATATATATATATATATATATATATATATATATATATATATATATAACTATCTTCCGAAATTCGAATTTCGTATAAAATTAATTCGAATTCCAATAGAAAAGATTAGAATAGAGTAGAAAAGAATAGACTAGAAAAACAATAGAACAGAATAGAATAAAACATAATATATATATATATATTATATTTTATTCTATTCTGTTCTATTGTTTTTCTAGTCTATTTTCTATTCTAATCTTTTCTATTCAAATTTGAATTCATTCTATACGGAAGCTATCTTCCGAAATTCGAATTTCGTCTAGAATGAATTCAAATTTGAATAGAAAAGTTTAGAATAGAAAAGAATAGCATAGAAAAACACCAACCTTGTATATATAAAAATAAAGTTCAGATGTGTTCTAACTGATCTAAGGAAGGGTGCGAACAAATCAGCCTGAAACTTAATCTTTGTCTGAACAGATGATTGTAATGAATTTGTTTGGAATGACTCTACTTGCTTTGTAATCTTTTTCTAAAGATTTGATGGAATAAAGCAACACATTTTTAAGTGCAGCAACCTTTGGAACATATATATATATTATTCTATTGTTTTTCTAGTCTATTCTTTTCTATTATTTTCTTCTATTCTAATTCGATTTTCGAAATTAGAATTTCTGAAAATGGTTTTATATATATATATATATATATATATATATATATATATATATATATATATATATATATATATATATATATATATAAAACCATTTTCAGAAATTCTGAACTTTATTTTTATATATACAAGGTCGGTGGGAGGACCTGTTTGCTGACACTAGATTGAAAGCTGTGTGTGGTTCTCCTCTACACTTCAATCTATACACTTCAATCTATATATATATTCTGTTCTATTGTTTCTATGCTATTTTCTATTATTTTCTATTCTAATCTTTTCTATTCAAACTTGATTTCAGTCTATATGAAATTTGAATTTCGGAAGATGATATATAGAAAATAATAGATATAATAGAAAATAATAAAAAAAGAATAGAATAGAAAAACAATAGAACAGAATATAATAAAATACAATATATGTTTTTCTAGTTTATTCTTTTTTATTATTTTCTTTTCTATTCTAATCTTTTCTTTTCAAATTTCATATAGTTCTATATGATATTCGAATTTCTAGTCTATTCTGTTCTATTCTTTTCTATTCAAATCTTTTCTATTCTAATTCAAATTCATTCTATACGAAATTCGATCTTCAGAAGCCATGTTCCGAGGTGCGCATGCGCGGGGCTCGCAAGATGGCCACTAAAGCCCAGAGCTCCGCTCCCTCACGAGCTACTGGCGCCCACAGCACTGACCACAGTGCACCACCGTACAGCTAAAACACCTGGAGACGTTCCCCAAGGTCCAAGCTACACCCCCATATGACCGGGGCCCCGGTGAAACGGAATCTGTGGCCACAATTGGAGAGAACAAGATCGGCTGGGACTCTCAAGATGGCCGCCGCTACACAGGCACAGCCACAGCCTCAGACTCTCTGCTCCACAGGCCTGGCGGACTACAGGTCAGAGCAACCCCACACTCCCCCTCACTTCACCCCAGGGAGACAACCGGGATACCCACCTCTGCTTACCCCTTCTCCAGCCTCTACAGGATCCCTGCAGGATCGCCCCCTCTGTGAAGGACCTCTGTCCCCCCTGGGATCTATCTCAGGTCACTCAGGCCTCCCTCCATATGCCTCCCCTGCCAGTGACCCTGCATATCACATGGACTCCCTCTTCCACAGATTCTCTGAACTATTGGACAGAGGCCTGGCTCAAACGGCAGCTAAAATTACAGGTGACCTGAAGGCAGACTTTATTAATTTAGGGGCCCGAATCGATACGATCGAACACAAAATGGAGGACACTATAGCTATCACTAACCAACACTCACAGCACATCAGCACTGTGCAAGATCAATTGGACCTAGCACTGGCTCGTATTGACAAACTTGAGAATAGGTCAAGACGATATAACATCAGAATCCGCGGCCTACCGGAAACGATTCACAATGTTCCAGAAGCAGTCCAGGACCTGATTAAACATCTAATCCCTAATATCTCCTCTCAACGCCTTGAATTGGACAGGGCACACAGAGCCCTAGGGCCCCCCAGAAAAGATGGCACCCCAAGAGATATTATCGCTAAGCCCCACCACTACACAGTTAAAGAGGAAGTGATGAGACAGGCCAGGTCCTCTCACTCAGTGCAGTGCATGGGACACCCAGTACAGATCTTCGCAGACCTCTCACCCTCTACGATCAAGAGGAGGAGATGATTGAAGCCCCTGCTTCTCACTCTCACCCAAAGAGACATAAAATACAAGTGGGCCTGCCTGTTCGCGGTTAAATTCTCCGTCAAGGGGAAACAATACGCCTTCTCCTCCCTCCCAGAAGGTGAAAAACTGCTCCTGCACCTGAAAATCATCTCCCAGGAAGCCGAAATGGACACAACCAATGCCGGGACCAACTCCAACAAACGACAGACCCCCACCAGCCCTCAATCTCCCCTGTGGTCAACAGGAAAAGCAAAGAAGGCCAAAGACAACAACCAAACCTGAAGCTAGTGATGATGTGAACTGCATCTCTTCTATCCCGATTGTGAAGTAGAGACTGATTTGATCATCCCCTGGAACATGGGAGATCCCTTGTGCCTAGTCATTAGGCAGGCTAGCCAACCGGGCATCGTTTTCTGACTTTTCAGAACTTTTTGTTTTTCTGGTTCCAGGGTTTTTTTTGGGGTTTTTGTTCAAATTTTCCCTCTTAATTTTTTTGCTGCTTTTAACTGGCCCAGTGTCATATCTATTAAGCTCAAGGGAGCTGTGCCTCTCCGGATTGAGAGGGGCTGCATCCTCACGCCTATCCATGAAGGGGGGGAGGGATCTTAACCCCCATGATTAGGGATTTTATTCAGGTCTAGTTTATGGACGCTCTGCTGTGATAGCGAATGAATAGAGACCTAGGAGGTTACTATAATAGGCGGAGGCTTAGGGCCACTAGCTAATCACACTATTGAGACAACCGGGTATACACTGGTATTAGTTTAAAAAATTTTCTTTGTTTTTTCTTCCAAATTTTTTTTCCCTTAAGGGAACAAGTTTTCTGTTGGGCATTCGGTTTCATGAGGAAACACTTGCGCACCCACCTAGCCCTTAGACACCCGTAGGTCTCTAGGGGCTAGGCTGTTTGAGCCCAGATGGGCCAGACATACTCTAATTTTTTTTCTAAAAGACATAGGGGGTTTCTCCTTCCCTACATCTTTTCTTTCTTTTCTAGGAGACCTTTTCTTTTCTATCCTGCACCCCCACCCCTCCTCCCCGATCACCACAATGTGCCTAACCACATCTTGTGTTTCAGATACCACACACACACCCACGGAAGTTCCTGATATCTTCCCACCAAGAAGAATGAATGATCATCATCCTACAGTCCAGGTTCCCATGCACCGAAGGGTAAGTGAGGACCGTTGCACTTCACTCCAGCTGCTCCATGGCTAACGACACTACAGCTGAACTCCACATAGCCTCCCACAATGTACAGGGAATCAATTCCCAGATTAAGAGGGGAAAGGTCCTCGATTATTACAAGCATCTCAAGCTAGACATTGTTATGCTGCAAGAAAGGCACTTCCCCTCCCGGTATAGCCCTAAGTATCTCCACCCTCACTTCCCACAGTTTTTCTTAGCGAGCGCTGACAACAAAACTAAGGGAGTTGCAATCATCGTCTCCAAATCATCATGGTCAAAGGCACAGTGGGGGACCACCTGTATTCCCTGGTCTCCTACTATGTCCCAAATAGAGGACAAGCAAAAATTTTTGATTCCCTACTGCACAGCCTCGCTCAGAAATTGGAGGGAACGGTCATCTTTGGCGGAGACTCGAACGCAGCATTCGATCAGGGATTGGAAAAGTCTAAACCCCTACCGACTCAACTAACACGACCCACCAAAGAGAGCCTCAGGATCGCAAAGATAATCCATGCACACGGCTTAGCTGACACTTGGAGGGAGCTTAACCCCAACAAAAGGGACTATACCCATTACTCTCCCCCTCATAACACCTATGCGAGGATTGACCACATTTTAACTTCATCCTCCCTACTCCCTTTGATCCACAAAGCTCAAATCAGGGAGTCGGCCCTCTCGGACCACTCCATAGTAACCATATCACTCAAAACAGGCCCCCTGGGCGGATCCAGGGGACATTGGAGACTGAATGAGTCACTATTATCTGACCCCATCAGGGTCATTGAACTTGAAAAAGCCCTACAAGAATACTTTAAACTCAATAAATCAGAGGACATTTCTTTAGAAACGTTATGGGCTGCACATAAAGCTTTTATAAGAGGTATACTCATTCAGATTGCCACTCAAACCAAACGAGCACAAAAAGCAGACCTAATTAGGTTGGACAAGGAATATACCACTCTGAAGGCTTCCCACAAAAAAGACCCCTCCAAGACCCCTGTTTCCCTTATCGATAAAGCTAGAATGGATCTCAATCTAGCACTCACATCCAAGGCCGAAAAGGCCGTTCGCTGGAATGGACAAAAATTTTACACTCAGGCAGACAAAATAGGTCCCCTCCTAGCTAAAAAACTGTCTCCCCCATCAAGACCCACGCCTTCCCCAAACTCAGAATTAATGGTCAACCCCCCACAACCAACCCATCAAAGATACTAGAAGCCTTTCGGGGTTTTTACTCTAAATTATATAGCCAAACAAATACGCCAAACGCGAACTTAATCCCTCAGTTTCTGAAGGATATCCCCCTACCCTCCCTAAAAGATGCCCATAAACAAAAGATGGAAACACCCATCACAGAAGAGGAGGTTTTGGGGGTCAAAAAAGATCTTAGAAGGGGATCGGCTCCGGGTCCTGATGGTCTCTCTGTAGCATAGTACAAATCTTTTGCAGCCACTCTGGCACCTCACCTGACCTCCTTCTTTAACTCCAAAACCAGTGGAACCCCCCTAGATATCCACCTCAATACCGTTTTAATCACGGTCATACCCAAACCTGACAAAAAACACGAAGACGTTAGCAACTACAGACCGATCTCACTCATAAACAATGACCTAAAAATACTCACCAAAATAATGGCTAACAGGTTATCATCCTTTATTACTCAATATATACATAAAGACCAGGTAGGATTCATACCCCAGAGACAGGGTCCTGACCAAATAAGGAGGGCAATAGATATCACCTCAATTCTTCAAACTAACTGGGCAGGGGGGCCAAACCAATCGGGATTCCTTCTATCTTTAGACCTGCAGAAGGCCTTTGACACGGTCTCCTGGCAATACATCTTCACAGTGCTGGAGAGATGGGGATTTGGCGACCGCTTTCTGGGACTTCTGCATGCTCTCTACTCACAACCAAAGGCCCAAATACACCTCAAAGGTCATTACTCCAAACTGTGGGCTTTTCGCCGACGACATCCTCCTTTTCCTGACATCCCCCCTCACTACACTACCTAATCTCTGCCTAGCGTTAAGGAACTTTGCTAAAATTTCTGGACTCGAAGTTAATTTCGCCAAATCTCAAGCTCTTAATGTTTCCTTACCGCCACAAACAGTTGACTCTCTAAAACAATCCTTCCACTTCAAATGGGGCGACACATCCATTAGCTACCTAGGTATCACACTGACGGCCACGACGGAAACTCTATATGCACAAAATTATCCTTCACTCTTCAGGAAACTGGAGACAGACCTTACTACATGGTCAAAACACGAGCTTTCCTGGCTGGGTCGGATCAACTCCATTAAGATGACCTTACTCCCCAGGCTCCTCTACTTCTTTCGCTCCCTCCCTATCCCAATCAGGAAAGATCACCTGAGAGCTTTACAGAGTAAAATACTCCAATTTATTTGGGGTAATAAAGGATATCGTGTCCCTCAGAGCACACTTTTCCTTCACAGATGCAAGGGAGGGCTGGGTCTTCCAAACCTACATAAATACTACTTGGCTGCTAGACTAGCCCAATTGTCCTCAATTTACTCATGCTATGAAAAACCAGACTGGGTGAATATTGAAAGACAGGCCATCCCCAAACATACGCTAGACTACATACTTTGGTGCCCGACTAAATCTAAACTGCCCATCCTATCACCCACTTTATCCCACTCCTGCACCCTTTGGGACTCCCTCCGGCACTCCACAGCCCTGGTCTCCATGGGTCATCCCCTAGCTCACCTGTTCCACAACCCTGACTTTCCACCTGGACTTGACATCTCAGCATTCAAATGGTGGCTGGACAAAGGGCTTTACCGGATAGGGCACTTCTTCACCCCCAATGGACCAATCACCCTCAAATTCTGTATCAAACACCTGGACCTCCCGGAATCGGAACGATTCCGCTTTTACCAAATTGCCCACTTTCTCCACACTATTTGGCAGGAGAAACCGCTTCCCCCTAAATTTACCGTATACGAACAATGGTGCGGACAAGCCATGGAGCAGAGGGGAGGCATATCAGTGATATATTCAGCCCTCACTTGCCCTACGGACAAAACCACATATATGAAGGCTTGGGAGGCCGACTTCTGATGCTGCAGGGACATAGAGATTTGGCAAGCAGCCCTAACTAAATCCTTTAAGGGAATCCAGAACATCTCCTTGAGGGAGGCAAGCATCAAATTGATAACTAGATGGTACCTGACCCCTACCAGGTTGGCAGCAATCTATCCCTCAGCGAACCCCTTATGTTTCAGAGGTTGCCAACACCTGGGCACAATGGCCCACATTTGGTGGGAATGCCCCAAAATACGCACTTTTTGGAGAAAAGTTTTCTCTATGATTTACAAGGTGACGACTTGCCAGATCCCTAGGTCCCCAGAGGTGGCTATTCTCAACGCTAACCTATCTGGAATTTCTAAGGCTACACAAACACTGATCAACTTTATATTACTGGGCACCAAAATCTCCATTGTCAAAGCCTGGAAACAGCCGAGGCCCTCGTTCAACACAGTAAAAAGGAAGGTTTCATGGATTATGGCCCAAGAAAAACTTTCTAGCATCCTGACAAACACCTCCCCGAAATTCCAAACAATATGGGAACCTTGGGCCCAATATATGGTAACCTCCCTCATACCAGGGGTTCAGGTGCACAACAACTCCTAACCCACACCTAGACGAATTCATCCTTCAGTAATATTAGAGGTACACAGATGTACTCCTGCTCCCCCCTCACCCACCTTGAAGAACTCCTCCACCCCCCTCCCTCCTCACTCTTCTCTCCCTCTCTTTCAACTCTTCTTCCTGTCTTCTACCTCACATCAGTTAGCTTACTGGTGGCAATTCAATATGAAGCTACCATACGGTAAACTACCTAGCTTACGGGGATTCATAATTCCTCAATACTCCTGATGGCTCCACCCTAATGGGCAAAGGAGAAGTACGGAGATTTCCCCACCTGGCACAGCTAGATCCCGTCAGGGGTGCTGGGATAGGGGAAAGATCCCGTGATGTTTTAGGGACTATACATGGAGACTGATTATTTAGAGCAAAGATACGGATATATATCAGGTTGACCCCAACAACAGCCTTTAAGGATGAGATACCGTATGTTATATGTTATTATCCTTCTCGAATTGTAACCTTTATGTCTCATGTTCGAGGAGGCATTCCCTCCTGTGCATTCTCATATGTCAATGCATAAACTGTATGACGTAATTGAAAATAAAAACATATTGAAAGCAGAAGCCATGTTCCGAAATTCGAATTTCGTATAGAATGAATTTGAATTTGAATAGAAAAGACTATTATAGAATAGAAAATAATAGAAAAGAAAAGCATAGAAAAACAATAAAACAGAATAAAAAAATTATTATATATATGTATTCTATTGCATTTTGATTTTATATTCTATTTAATTGTATTTTTTAGAAAATAGATTTCTATTGTTTTCAAATTCGATTCAAATTTGTTTTCGAATTCGATTATGTTTTCGAATTTGATTCGAATATGTTTTCGAATTCGATTCGAATATGTTTTCGAATTCGATTCAAATTCGTTCGCTTTTTTTCGGATTCGTTTAAATTCATCACTTTTGTAATTCGGAAATTCGGATGCATCCGAATTTCCGAATAATGAAAAATTTGTCCGAATTTCAATTCGGAACGAAACGAAATGCACATGTCTAATTTGGGGCACCAATAAGCCCCGTATCCCTAAATCTACATTGTTCCTTACTAAATTGAAGGGCGGATTAGGGTTACCAAATTTTTCTTCCTACTATTACGCAGCACAACTATCCCAATTGCCTAAATACCATTCCAATATGGAAACTCCTCTATGGGTTGCTATCGAATCTGTTGATATTGACCCCATCTCTGTGGCTAACATGTTATGGCTCCAGCCGAAGGATAGAGTACATATATCTAATCCTATTACCAAGCATTGCTTGGCTATCTGGGACAAATTTAAAAGTTCGCACAATCTTCAGTCCTCACATAACCCCCTCCTTTCCTTCATTAAAAACCCAGCTTTCTACCCAGCTTGGAAATTCCCAATGTCATTCACAGCTTGGTCTTCTACTAACTTAATCAGATTGCATAATTTAGTTTCTAACAACTCATTATACACATTTTCCGAATTATGTGAAACCTTTGGACTTCCCAGAACTGAACTATTTGGATACCTTTAAAAATTAAAATTTTTTATACACCCTTCATTAGGACAGGTTCTCCACTCAACCAGATGCCGCAGTTTGAGCGCATTTGTAAGAGCGACCCACACATTAGAGGCCTGATTTCACTCCTATATCGACACATTAATATTACCTCTAATGAAACACTACCCTCATATACTGTCAAATAGTCGCAAGATATGGATCGCACTTTTGACATAGAAGAGTGGTCTAATATCTGGTTAGCTACTACAACTTCTTCCCCGAATTAGGAACCAACTTTAAAGTTTTAGCACGATGGTATTTAGTACCGGCCAGAATAGCAAAATTTGTTCCATCCCATTCAGATTCATGTTTCCGGGGATGTCCAATGCCTGGTACACACTTTCATATCTGGTGGCTATGCCCGATAGCCCAAGAATTTTGGAAGAAAATATTTGAGATGGCGTCCAAAGCTCTGGGAACCTCTATTTTTCCAGACCCAGCAATGGCTCTTTTGAATCTCAAACCATCGGACCTAACGCAAACTCAATTCAAATTATTCATTCACCTTACCAAGGTGACCAATCCTTACTATTACCTTGCTAAGTTTACTCTTCTTCCTTCCACTCCATGTCATTAGACATATGCACTGCCCGGGTGGGGACCACACCACCACCACCACGAGAGTCTTTCTTTCTTTCTTTCTTTCTTTCTTTCTTTCTTTCTTTCTTTCTTTCTTTCTTTCTTTCTTTCTTTCTTTCTTTCTTTCTTTCTTTCTTTCTTTCTTTCTTCTTTCTCCACATGTTGACTTACTGACATTAAATTAGAGGTGAATGATACTTACTTTATATTTTTTTCTCATATGTAGATTAAAGCTTGTGTTGCTCAATTTTGGTTCTATCAATAGTATCTTTCCCTTGTTTCTCCTTTCTTTTTTTTCTTCTTTTTTCTTTCCATCCTATTATCCTCATACATGAGATCATTTACCAGTATTGATACTTCAGTCATACATTTGTTCATTTTTCTTACAATATCACCTTTTTTTGTGTATAGACTATATTTACTCTATACGTGAAGAAAACACGAGTTATTGTTTATTTACCTTGATCACTCTTAGATTCGTAAAACATTCCCTCTATTCTGTAAATTGATAATTCATTATCTTAAGATCATGCCCCCATTCGTCCACAGTTTGATCCCATTTGGGGTGGTCGGGTGGTCTGGAGGCATGACTCAACTGATGTGCAGATAACTGAGGGAAAAGGGTGGAGATGAAAATCAAGAAAAAGGTGAAGGGAAAATTAGACTGAAATTGGAAAACAAAAATAGTGGTAAAAGGGAATTGTGTACCTGATACTGAGTGAGTCCAAACAAGGGTGCCTAAATGCATAAGTGATAGATAAATGCAGGTGTGTTCTGAGCGGGGTGTGAAGTCCATGCGGGGATGAGGTCCATAGCTGCCAAGCCCCCACAACCATATCCCCAACGTCAGACGTTGGCCCACAAATAGGGAGAGAAGGGGAGAGTGCCAACAGCCCAGGAACCAGCCCATTCATGGTCCCACAGGCGGCGGCATCAACCATGTCATCCCCCCAATGGGCCAGCAGATAGTGGTCACTCGGTCGGCAGACGCCGCACTTAAAAAGGCGCCAGCATGTCCGGCCGGGGATGTGTGACGTCGAGGCGCAGTGAGGACAAGCCCCGCCCACCCTCCGTCACAACAGGGCAGAAGGGGAGTCCACAGTGAGCGTCCCAGCTCCCGAACGGGACAGAGAGGCACTCCTGGCCAAACCACAGACGCACACACCACTGTGTGCATGTAAGGAAAAAATAACAAAAAAATCAAGATTGAAACATGAATAGCTGAAAAATAAAACCAAAAAATAAAATTTAAAAAAGAAAAAAGGAAAGTCTGAAAATGTCACAAAAGACAAAAATTGAGTATAGGGTGAAGAAGTAATATACTAAATGAAAAAGCATTTAAACCTCTGACAAGCAGAAATGGGAATAAAGAGAGAATTTCTATGGTTAATGCAGCCGTGTGCTTATCATCCCTAATTGGTTGATAATATATAAGGAAAGAATTGGTGGGACTTTTGTATGAGGTGTAGGGGTGCCGCTCAGGTCCCCCCCTCCATCCCGAATGGATGATAAAAAATAAAAAATAAAAAAATAAAAGGTAGCGGAACTTTATATAAACACACGGGGGCAAGAATAAAGTTAGTAGCTTTTAATGGATTTAGGTTGTCATAGAGTTTTTGTATTCAAATAATTCAATGCATTATGCTATATAAAACTATTTGTACAATTACTACAATTCATTGGAGCCAGAAAAATATACATACATACATATTCCAACAAGGAATCAATACATGATATGAAATATAAAAACATTTAGAGCATGATTGCATGATTAAATGGACAAAATAATACAGGTATGGAAAACAAAAAAAGGGGGGTTATATAAGAAGGAAAAAAACAATTGTATTGGAACGGCCTGACCAGAAGCATCATTGTGTACACTAGGTTGTTGTTGGCTCTACACGTTTCAAGGTCTTTAACCTATCATCAGGAGCAAAGAACCATAGTGATAATCTAAAAAATAAATAAAAGGAAAATTTTATTAACCAATTAGGGATGATAAGCACACGGCTGCATTAACCATAGAAATTCTCTCTTTATTCCCATTTCTGCTTGTCAGAGGTTTAAATGCTTTTTCATTTAGTATATTACTTCTTCAGCCTATACTCAATTTGTGTCTTTTGTGACATTTTCAGTTTTTCCTTTTTTCTTTTTTAAATTTTATTTTTTGGTTTTATTTTTCAGCTATTCATGTTTCAATCTTGATTTTTTTGTTATTTTTTCCTTACATGCACGCAGTGGTGTGTGCGTCTGTGGTTTGGCCGGGCCTGCCTCTCTGTCCCGTTCGGGAGCTGCGACGCTCACTGCGGACCCCCCTTCCGCCCTGTTGTGACGGAGGGTGGGCAGGGCTTGTCCTCACTGCACATCCCGGCCGGACACGCTGGCGCCTTTTTAAGCGCGGCTTCTGCCGACCGAGTGACCACTATCTGCTGGCCCATTGGGGGGATGACATGGTTGACGCCGCCGCCTGTGGGACCATGAATGGGCTGGTTCCTGGGCTGTTGGCGCTCTCCCCTTCTCTCCCTATTTGTGGGCCAACGTCTGACATTGGGGATATGGTTGCGTGGGCTTGGCAGCTATGGACCTCATCCCCGCATGGACTTCACACCCCGCTCGGAACACACCTGCATTTATCTACCACTTATGCATTTAGGCACCCTTGTTTGGACTCACTCGGTATCAGGTACACAATTCCCTTTTACCACTATTTTGTTTTCCAATTTCAGTCTAATTTTCCCTTCACCTTTTTCTTGGTTTCTATCTCCACCCTTTTCCTTCCCTCACACCCGCCCTCCTCTTTCTCCCCTCCTTCCCCCTCCTGTTCCTCACTTCTTGCTTTCCTCGAATTACACAGCTACTTTTCTTTCATCTCTCTCTTTCCTTTTCAGTCCCTTTTTTCCCTTCACCCCTTTCCTTTTATATTTTCACTCCTTTCTTCCCTTCACACTAATTTTCTTCACCCTTTCTTATTCCCTTCCCCTATTTTTTATTTTTCATTCTCAATTTTTTATTTTATTTTCATCATTTTTTGTCTTTGTCCACTCCACAGCAACATATCCCTTCTTTTCTCTCCAGATTTGTTTCTATTGTTCCACCACTCTCTCTACACTGTTACCCCTGCGGGGCGTCGTTCATTTTTGTGTTCAGCCCGCCGCAGCATGTCCCCTCAGCTCCCGTGCGGGGCATATCTGGTTTGGTCTGGGGATTTTGTGGCCGCACCACCTCTGTGAGGACCACCATGTAAGTGTACGGGCAGGTTCGGTCCATCAGGGTGGACCCTTCTTGCCTGTTCTGTGGTTTGTTTTTTTCTTTTTCTTCTTTCTTTCTTTTTTTCTCTCTTTTTTCCTCTTTTTTTCTTCTTCTTCTTAATAAAATTTTCCTTTTATTTATTTTTTAGATTATCACTATGGTTCTTTGCTCCTGATGATAGGTTAAAGACCTTGAAATGCGTAGAGCCAACAACAACCTAGTGTACACAATGATGCTTCTGGTCAGGCCGTTCCAATACAATTGTTTTTTTCCTTCTTATATAACCCCCCTTTTTTTGTTTTCCATACCTGTATTATTTTGTCCATTCAATCATGCAATCATGCTCTAAATGTTTTTATATTTCATATCATGTATTGATTCCTTGTTGGAATATGTATGCATGTATATTTTTCTGGCTCCAATGAATTGTAGTAGTTGTACAAATAGTTTTATATAGCATAATGCATTGAGTTATTTGAATACAAAAACTCTATGACAACCTGAATCCATTAAAAGCTACTAACTTTATTCTTGCCCCTGTGTGTTTATATAAAGTCCCGCTACCTTTTATTTTTTTATTTTTCATTTTTTATCATACTTTTATGAACTTAGCATGAGGTATGTAATATTTAACAAAATATGCTCAAGGTCTATTGTTTGCAAAACAAAGAGATGAGGTGTCAAGATAGAAACCAGCATCACTTGTAATTTATTCTACAGTGCTATTATACAAGACCCAAGAAACTCTGTGTTTATAAACTTAATTTTTTTTTCAGATTTTTTAAAATGTATTATTATACTTTTCAAAGAAATTATACTTTTCAAAAATATCTGAAAATATATTAACATATTTCATTCTGTTCATAATACAGTATTATGCACTAGATTCTATAGAGAGATTTGTATGTGAAGTGTCTTACGTTTATAAGTAACACATTAACTTCAGCTCCTTGTGGAGTAGAAATAAAGATAACAAAAGCAGCAGAATGTAACATTTATCTGAAATCAATATTTGTCAGCCAGTGACTAATATATCTCATTTAGGCTGCTAAGTTGGCCTTAAAGCACCTCTTTGAGCCACAATCAGTTATCATCTTGGTAAGGTAACTACATGCCAACTTCAAGGTTTTACCTTCTTCATGTCCATGAGCACTTGAAACCTTTGTGACCTTTGTGATTCTGCAGTTCTGGTAAGCGTGAGTTTGCAAAACAATAAGTCTCCAACCACTTTGCAAAATGCGCCACAGTCTTTTTTTCAGGACAAATTAGGCTCTCATTTAGTAAACTGTTTAATAAAAATATTGTGTGTGTATATATATATATATATATATACATATATATATATATATATATATTAGGGTTGTCCCGATACCGATACTAGTATCGGTATTGGCACCGATACCGAGCATTTTCCCAAGTACTTGTACTCAGGCAAATGCTCTCAATGCTTCCCCCGATACCTGGAAGACAGCTGTGATCGGCGGTGGGGGAGTTACAAGATTCTCCCCCAGCGTCTTTCAGCGGCTTTAGTGACATACAGCGGTGATCGCTCACCGCTGACTGTCACTGCATCCTCCTCCATGCCCCCTCCATTCCTCTGTGCCTCTCCGCTGTCCCCCTCAGTTCCTCTCTCCTTCTCTGTGCCTCTCCGCTGTCCCCTCCGTTCCTCTCTCCTTTTCTGTCCCCCTCCGTTCCTCTCTCCTTTTCTGTCCCCCTCCGCTGTCCCCTCCGTTCCTCTCTCCTCTTCTGTCCCCCTCCGTTCCTCTCTCTTTTTCTGTCCCCCTCCGCTGTCCCCTCCGTTCCTCTCTCCTTTTTTGTCCCCCTCTGTTCCTCTCTCCTTTTCTGTCCCCCTCCGTTCCTCTCTCCTTTTCTGTCCCCCTCCGCTGTCCCCTCCGTTCCTCTCTCCTTTTCTGTCCCCCTCCACTGTCCCCTCCGTTCCTCTCTCCTTTTCTGTCCCCCTCCGCTGTCCCCTCTGTTCTGCTGTGGCTCTCCGCTGTCCCCTCCGTTCCTCTCTCCTTTTCTGTCCCCCTCCGTTCCTCTCTCCTTTTCTGTCCCCCTCCGCTGTCCCCTCCGTTCCTCTCTCCTCTTCTGTCCCCCTCCGTTCCTCTCTCTTTTTCTGTCCCCCTCCGCTGTCCCCTCTGTTCCTCTCTCCTTTTCTGTCCCCCTCCGTTCCTCTCTCCTTTTCTGTCCCCCTCCGTTCCTCTCTCCTTTTCTGTCCCCCTCCGCTGTCCCCTCCGTTCCTCTCTCCTTTTCTGTCCCCCTCCACTGTCCCCTCCGTTCCTCTCTCCTTTTCTGTCCCCCTCCGCTGTCCCCTCTGTTCTGCTGTGGCTCTCCGCTGTCCCCTCCGTTCCTCCCTCCTTTTCTGTCCCCCTCCGTTCTCCCCCTCTGTTCCGCCGTCCTCCTCGTCCTTCCTTTGTGCATGGATAGAGTCAGCTGTCCATTCACATAACTGAAACATTGTAATCTCCTGTGATTACGATGTGTCAGTTTATGAATAGAGAGGAGCCGCTGTCTTCTCTCCATTCATTCTCAGTGCAAAAAAAACACACACACATACACCGTTCACCCCCCCCCCCCAAAAAAAAAGAAAGCACTGTTAAAAAAAAAAAAAAAAAAAAAATTGTCACGTGACATAAAAAAAGTATCGGTAATCGGTATCGTTGAGTACTTGAAAAAAGTATCGGTACTTGTACTCAGTCCTAAAAAAGTGGTATCGGGACAACCCTAATATATTTATATATATATATATATATATATATAAATCTATCTATCTATCTATCTATCTATCTATCTATCTATCTATCTATCTATCTATCTATCTATCTATCTATCTATCTATCTATCTATCTATCTATCTATCTATCTATCTATCTATCTATCTATCTATCTATCTATCTAGATATATATATCTATATATATATATATATATCTATATATATCTATATATATATATATATATATATATATATATATATATATATTCTCACCACTGGCCTGGTGCTGCTAGTTTTTGTGGCAGTTGCCTTCAAGAATAGTGTCCATAACATAGCTTTCCAGTGTTTTACAAGATACAATTGTATAAAAATGCGACTTACACTTATAGGGCGTACACACGGTCGGACTTTGTTCGGACATTCCGACAACAAAATTCTAGGATTTTTTCCCGATGGATGTTGGCTCAAACTTGTCTTGCATACACATGGTCACTAGGGATGAGCCGAACACCCCCCGGTTCGGTTCGCACCAGAACCCGCGAACGGACCGCAAGTTCGCACGAACGTTAGAACCCCATTGACGTCTATGGGACTCGAACGTTCGAAATCAAAAGTGCTCATTTTAAAGGCTAATTTGCATGGTATTGTCCTAAAAAGGGTTTGGGGACCCGGGTCCTACCCCAGGGGACATGTATCAATGCAAAAAAAACTTTTAAAAACGGCCGTTTTTTCGGGAGCAGTGATTTTAATGATGCTTAAAGTAAAAAAAAAAAAGTGAAATATTCCTTTAAATATCGTACCTGGGGGGTGTCTATAGTATGCCTGTAAAGTGACGCATGTTTCCCATGTTTAGAACAGTCCCTGCACCAAATGTCATTTTTAAAGGAAAAAATCTCATTTAAAACTGCTTGCGGGTTTAATGTCATGTCGGGTCATGGCAATATGGATGAAAATCAGTGAGACAAACGGCATGGGTACCCCCCAGTCCATTACCAGGCCCTTTGGGTCTTGTATGGATATTAAGGGGAACCCCGCACCCAAATTAAAATAAGGAAAGGTCCCTATATACTCTGAACAGCAGTATTCAGGCGGTGCAAACAAGACAGGGACTGTAGGTTTGTTGTTAAGTAGAATCTGTTTGTAATTTTGAACATTTTTAATGTGTTTAGCTCCAGCCAAAAAATCTTTTCTAAGCTTTTTGGAAAACATAGGGAAGGGTTATCACCCCTGTGACATTTGTTTTGCGTCTTTCCTCCTCTTCAGAAGATTTCACCTCACTTTTTTGTCCCAATGAAAAATGTTTTTTGAAAATTTGGGTTTTTTTGTGGAACAAGGATTGGAAAGCATCAGTGGAAAGGAGAAATTGTTTTCCCATATTAACTCTTACAGGAGAGAATTTCCCTTCCTTAGGGGTAGATTTCATCTCACTTCCTGTTGTCTCCTTCCGTTTGCAAGTAGGAGTCGTTTGTAAGTTAGATGTTTGAAAGTAGGGTCCTGCCCTATATACTCAGCAGAAATTTGGGCCTTAGGTGTTGCTGTGGCCAAAACACTGTAAGCCCTCACAGGGCCCTGCTGTGAAATATTAGATCAAGAATTGTAATTACATGCCCCTGTTGAACAGGAGCTGAAAAATTAGGCCTTAGGCACTGGTGCTGGTGCCACAACACTGCAACCCCTCACAGACACTCTAGTTGGAACGCAGGAACGAGCCCTGCTGCAAAGTATTGCATCAAAAATTGTAATTACACGCCCCTGTTAGACAGGGGCAGAAAAATTGGGTCTTAGGCACTGGTGCTGGTGCCACAACACTGCAACCCCTCACAGACACTCTAGTTGAAACGCAGGAACAAGCCCTGCTGCAAAGTATTGCATCAAAAATTGTAATTACACGCCCCTGTTAGACAGGGGCTGAAAAATTGGGTCTTAGGCACTGGTGCTGGTGCCACAACACTGCAACCCCTCACAGACACTCTAGTTGGAATGCAGGAACGAGCCCTGCTGCAAAGTATTACATCAAAAATTGTAATTACACGCCCCTGTTAAACAGGGGCTGAAAAATTGTGCCTTAGGCACTGGTGGTGGCGCCCAGAACCAAAAATGTTCTTACAAGCTATCAGCGTGATGATTGAGGAGGAAGAGGATAATTACTCAGGGATAGTCACTCAGCATCAGCATAGGCAGTCTTTGAAGGGATCTGAGATTTCAAAAAAAATTATTCGGTTACATCTGCATCAGGTGCTTGGTAGCTGGTGGTGATCCAAGACTGATTCATTTTTATGAAGGTCAGCCGATCGACCGAGTCGGTGGACAGACGCACCCTGTGATCGGTTACCACGCCTCCAGCAGCACTGAATGTGCGTTCCGAAAGAACGCTGGATGCAGGACAGGCCAGTAGCTCAATTGCATACTGTGCAAGCTCTGGCCAGTGATCCATCCTCAAGACCCAGTAACCCAGAGGATTTTCGGTGGGAAAGGTGTCCAAGTCTGATCTTGCCCCTAGGTATTCCTGCACCATGTAAAACAGACGCTGGCGATGGTTGCTGGAACCGATCATACCTTGGGGCTGCGGACCAAAAAATTGTCTGAACGCATCGGTCAGACGGCCACCTTCTGCACCGCTCCTTCTTTGACTGACCGAAGCCTCAGCAACACGTTGTCCAGAAACAGGAGTTTGTAACCTTCCAGTCTCTGGGAACGCGTTGCACAGACCTTTCTGCAAGGCCTCCCGAAGATGTTTCATCCTCTGCTCCCTCTGCGATGGCAAGATAAGGTCCGCAACCTTACCCTTGTAACGTGGATCAAGGAGGGTTGCCAGCCAGTATTGGTCCTTCTCCTTGATACCACGAATACGAGGATCCTTACGCAGGCTTTGCAGGATCAGGGAGGCCATGCAGCGTAGGTTTGCTGAGGCATTCGGTCCGGAGTCCTCTGGGTCACTAAGGACAACAACGTCCGCAGCCACCTCCTCCCAGCCACGTACAAGTCCATGTGTTCCTTGGGACTGATCCCTTAAAGACTGCTGATGCTGAGTGCCAGGCTCCACCTCCATACTGACACAATCTTCCTCCTCCTCCTCCTCCTCCTCCTCGTCCTCTTCCTGTGTGATCGGCGGGCACGCAGGAACACTGTCTGGATAAAGGGGGCCTTGAGAGCTAAGGAAGTCCTCCTCTTCCTGCCTCTGTTCTGCCTCAAGTGCCCTGTCCATTATTCCACGCAGCGTGTGCTCCAACAGGTGGACAAGGGGGACAGTGTCACTGATGCATGCACTGTCAGTGCTCACCATCCTCGTGGCCTCCTCGAATGGTGACAGGACAGTGCATGCATCCCTGATCATGGCCCACTGGCGTGGGGAAAAAAAACCAAGGTCCCCTGACCCTGTCCTGGTGCCATAGTCGCACAGGTACTCATTGATGGCCCTCTGCTGCGTGTGCAGCCGCTGCAGCATGGCCAACGTCGAGTTCCACCTGGTGGGCATGTCACAGATTAGGCGGTTCTTGGGCAGGTTAAACTCCTTTTGGAGGTCCGTCAGCCGAGCACTGGCATTATATGACCGGCGGAAATGCACAGAGACTTTCCTGGCCTGCCTCAGGACATCCTGTAAGCCCGGGTACCTGCCCAAGAACCGCTGCACCACCAAGTTAAGGACGTGAGCCAAACAGGGCACATGGGTCAGTTGTCCCTGTCGGAGGGCAGAGAGGAGGTTGGTGCCATTGTCGCAAACCACCATTCCTGCCTTAAGTTGGCGTGGCGTCAACCACCTCTGAACCTGCCCCTGCAGAGCTGACAGAACCTCTGCCCCAGTGTGGCTCCTGTCCCCCAAGCACACCAGCTCAAGCACCGCATGGCATCTTTTGGCCTGCGTACTTGCGTAGCCCCTTGAACGCCTACGGAGCACCGCTGGTTCCGAGGAAGAGGCCATGGAGGAAGAAGAAGAGGAGGGGGTGGAGGAGAGAGGTGTGTCACAATCAGCATTTTGGAGGCGTGGTGGCGGAACAACCTCCAACACTACTGCACCTTGTCCTGCATCCTTCTCAGCTGCCAGCAGAGTCACCCAATGCGCCGTGAAACTTAAGTAACGTCCCTGTCCATGCCTGCTGGACCATGAGTCAGCGGTAATATGCACCTTACCGCTGACCGCCCTGTCCAGCGAGGCATGGACATTGCCTTCCACATGCCGGTAGAGAGCCGGAATCGCCTTCCGTGAGAAAAAGTGGCGTTTGGGTACCTGCCACTGAGGAACCGCACATTCCACAAACTCACGGAAGGGGGCAGAGTCTACCAACTGAAAAGGCAGCAGTTGAAGTGCTAGCAATTTTGCCAAGCTAGCATTCAACCGCTGGGCATGTGGATGGCTGGGAGCAAACTTCTTTCGGCGGTGCAGCAGCTGGGGCAGGGAAATTTGCCTGGTACAATCTGACGTCGGTGTACCAAAAGCAGATTGCCCACAAGTACTTGGCTGTGACACACCTAATTCTACACCTTCATTCCTCTCACTGCAGGTCTCAGAGAGGACTGAAGGTCTAGTGGGGTTGGAAATCTCAGCTGATGAGGAGCAAGGAGAGATCGTCTTTGTTCTTTGGTGTGGGTCTTTTAGATACGCTTGCCAACGAACTGCATGGCAGGTCAACATATGTCTGGTCAAGCATGTGGTACCCAAGCGGGAGATGTTTTGGCCACGCGAGATACGCTTGAGACATATGTTGCAAATAGCAGCGGTGCGATCTGATGCACTCGTCTCAAAAAAGGCCCACACCAAAGAACTTTTTGAATAACGCGCAGAGACTGCAGCGCCCTGCACATGTGGAGCTTTGGGGTGTGATGCAGTCAATGTGCTGCCCTTAGGCTGGCCCCTGGAGGGCATCCTGCCTAGTTGGTGATGTGCCACCTCCTCCTCCTCCTCCTCCTCCTCCTCCTCTCTCCTATCAGGCACCCACGTTGAGTCAGTGACCTCATCATCCCCTCCCTCCTCATCACTGGAGCAAACCTGGCAGTATGCTGCAGCAGGGGGAGCATGACTGCCAGATTGCTGTCCTTCTTGGGCACCCCCTCTGTCCGTGCTCATGTTACTGCTTTCATTGAGCTCAGTATCATCATCAGAGCCTTCCAAACGCTGGGCATCCTCCTGGAGCATGTACCCAACACTGTGGTCAAACAGTTCGAGGGAATCCTCATGAGGACATGGTGGAGCTAGGGAAGGAGTCACTGATGACATTGAGCTGAGGGAAGAGGCCGCTGCTTTGCCAGACAAAGCACCCTGGGCATGGGTGAGAGAGGATGAGGAGGATGAGGACGGCTTGGTCATCCACTCGACCAAGTCTTCCGCATGTTGCGGCTCAACACGGCCAGCTGCCGAAAAAAAGGCCAAGCGTGTCCCATGGCCACGTGCTGATGAGGATGCACCGTCTCCACGACCAGCACTAGACACAGAGCCTGCTTGCCCTCTCTTATTGGCTTGTGACTGTCTGCCTCTCCTTCTTGGCCTTCCAGACATACTAATGGCCTGTAGCTGCACTAAGCTGGGATAGAACACCTGTAATTTTCTTAAGGTAGCTTTATATACTGTAACCAGACAAGCCTGCCTGTCAGTAGGAAGATAACAGGAACGGATCTAGCTGAACACTGTGAGCAGGACGTACTGCACTAAATGTATATAGCAGGAACGGATCTAGCTGAACACTGTGAGCAGGACGCACTGCACTGAATGTAAATAGCAGGAACGGATCTAGCTGAACACTGTGAGCAGGACGCACTGCACTAAATGTAAATACCAGGAACGGATCTAGCTGAACACTGTGAGCAGGACGCACTGCACTGAATGTAAATAGCAAGAACGGATCTAGCTGAACACTGTGAGCAGGACGCACTGTACTAAATGTAAATAGTCTAGCTGCCTGACCGTGGTACTAATAGGATCAAAAAGAACACCTGTAATTTTCTTAAGGTAGCTTTATATACTGTAACCAGACAAGCCTGCCTGTCAGTAGGAAGATAACAGGAACGGATCTTACTGAACACTGTGAGCAGGACGTACTGCACTAAATGTATATAGCAGGAACGGATCTAGCTGAACACTGTGAGCAGGACGCACTGCACTGAATGTAAATAGCAGGAACGGATCTAGCTGAACACTGTGAGCAGGACGCACTGCACTAAATGTAAATACCAGGAACGGATCTAGCTGAACACTGTGAGCAGGACGCACTGCACTGAATGTAAATAGCAAGAACGGATCTAGCTGAACACTGTGAGCAGGACGCACTGTACTAAATGTAAATAGTCTAGCTGCCTGACCGTGGTACTAATAGGATCAAAAAGAACACCTGTAATTTTCTTAAGGTAGCTTTATATACTGTAACCAGACAAGCCTGCCTGTCAGTAGGAAGATAACAGGAACGGATCTAGCTGAACACTGTGAGCAGGACGTACTGCACTAAATGTATATAGCAGGAACGGATCTAGCTGAACACTGTGAGCAGGACGCACTGCACTGAATGTAAATAGCAGGAACGGATCTAGCTGAACACTGTGAGCAGGACGCACTGCACTAAATGTAAATACCAGGAACGGATCTAGCTGAACACTGTGAGCAGGACGCACTGCACTGAATGTAAATAGCAGGAACGGATCTAGCTGAACACTGTGAGCAGGACGCACTGCACTGAATGTAAATAGCAGGAACGGATCTAGCTGAACACTGTGAGCAGGACGCACTGCACTGAATGTAAATAGCAGGAACGGATGTAGCTGAACACTGTGAGCAGGACGCACTGCACTAAATGTAAATACCAGGAACGGATCTAGCTGAACACTGTGAGCAGGACGCACTGCAATAAATGTAAATACCAGGAACGGATCTAGCTGAACACTGTGAGCAGGACGCACTGCACTGAATGTAAATAGCAGGAACGGATCTAGCTGAACACTGTGAGCAGGACGCACTGCACTGAATGTAAATAGCAGGAACGGATGTAGCTGAACACTGTGAGCACAACGCACTGCACTAAATGTAAATACCAGGAACGGATCTAGCTGAACACTGTGAGCAGGACGCACTGCACTGAATGTAAATAGCAGGAACGGATCTAGCTGAACACTGTGAGCAGGACGCACTGCACTAAATGTAAATACCAGGAACGGATCTAGCTGAACACTGTGAGCAGGACGCACTGCACTGAATGTAAATAGCAGGAACGGATCTAGCTGAACACTGTGAGCAGGACGCACTGCACTGAATGTAAATAGCAGGAACGGATCTAGCTGAACACTGTGAGCAGGACGCACTGCACTAAATGTAAATACCAGGAACGGATCTAGCTGAACACTGTGAGCAGGACGCACTGCACTGAATGTAAATAGCAGGAACGGATCTAGCTGAACACTGTGAGCAGGACGCACTGCACTGAATGTAAATAGCAGGAACGGATCTAGCTGAACACTGTGAGCAGGACGCACTGCACTGAATGTAAATAGCAGGAACGGATCTAGCTGAACACTGTGAGCAGGACGCACTGCACTAAATGTAAATACCAGGAACGGATCTAGCTGAACACTGTGAGCAGGACGCACTGCACTGAATGTAAATAGCAGGAACGGATCTAGCTGAACACTGTGAGCAGGACGCACTGCACTGAATGTAAATAGCAGGAACGGATCTAGCTGAACACTGTGAGCAGGACGCACTGCACTGAATGTAAATAGCAGGAACGGATGTAGCTGAACACTGTGAGCAGGACGCACTGCACTAAATGTAAATACCAGGAACGGATCTAGCTGAACACTGTGAGCAGGACGCACTGCACTAAATGTAAATACCAGGAACGGATCTAGCTGAACACTGTGAGCAGGACGCACTGCACTGAATGTAAATAGCAGGAACGGATCTAGCTGAACACTGTGAGCAGGACGCACTGCACTGAATGTAAATAGCAGGAACGGATGTAGCTGAACACTGTGAGCACAACGCACTGCACTAAATGTAAATACCAGGAACGGATCTAGCTGAACACTGTGAGCAGGACGCACTGCACTGAATGTAAATAGCAGGAACGGATCTAGCTGAACACTGTGAGCAGGACGCACTGCACTAAATGTAAATACCAGGAACGGATCTAGCTGAACACTGTGAGCAGGACGCACTGCACTGAATGTAAATAGCAGGAACGGATCTAGCTGAACACTGTGAGCAGGACGCACTGCACTGAATGTAAATAGCAGGAACGGATCTAGCTGAACACTGTGAGCAGGACGCACTGCACTAAATGTAAATACCAGGAACGGATCTAGCTGAACACTGTGAGCAGGACGCACTGCACTGAATGTAAATAGCAGGAACGGATCTAGCTGAACACTGTGAGCAGGACGCACTGCACTGAATGTAAATAGCAGGAACGGATCTAGCTGAACACTGTGAGCAGGACGCACTGCACTGAATGTAAATAGCAGGAACGGATCTAGCTGAACACTGTGAGCAGGACGCACTGCACTAAATGTAAATACCAGGAACGGATCTAGCTGAACACTGTGAGCAGGACGCACTGCACTGAATGTAAATAGCAGGAACGGATCTAGCTGAACACTGTGAGCAGGACGCACTGCACTAAATGTAAATACCAGGAACGGATCTAGCTGAACACTGTGAGCAGGACGCACTGCACTGAATGTAAATAGCAGGAACGGATCTAGCTGAACACTGTGAGCAGGACGCACTGCACTGAATGTAAATAGCAGGAACGGATCTAGCTGAACACTGTGAGCAGGACGCACTGCACTGAATGTAAATAGCAGGAACGGATCTAGCTGAACACTGTGAGCAGGACGCACTGCACTAAATGTAAATACCAGGAACGGATCTAGCTGAACACTGTGAGCAGGACGCACTGCACTGAATGTAAATAGCAGGAACGGATCTAGCTGAACACTGTGAGCAGGACGCACTGCACTGAATGTAAATAGCAGGAACGGATCTAGCTGAACACTGTGAGCAGGACACACTGCACTAAATGTAAATAGTCTAGATAGAAGATAACAGGAACGGATCTAGCTAAACTGAATACAGTGTATATATATATATGCAACACCTGGGATGCATATATATACACAATACACTGTAAGTGCAGCTAACTGACTGACTGTTCTGCCTAATCTATCTAACTCAAATCAAATGACACTGTCTCTCTCTCTCTCTATCTCTCAGCACACCGGAACACACACTACACAGGGCCGCCGTGCAGGCGGCCTTATATAGTGTGGGGTGTGTACTAAATCCCCTGAGCCATAATTGGCCAAAGCCACCCTGGCTTTGGCCAATTACAGCTCTCTCTACTGACGGCGCTGTGATTGGCCAAGCATGCGGGTCATAGTGCATGCTTGGCCAATCATCAGCCAGCAATGCACTGCGATGCCGCAGTGAATTATGGGCCGTGACGCGCCACACGAATTTGGCGCGAACGGCCCATATCGTTCGCAATTCGGCGAACGACCGAACAGCCGATGTTCGAGTCGAACATGGGTTCGACTCGAACACGAAGCTCATCCCTAATGGTCACACAAAGTTGTCGGAAAATCCGATTGTTCTGAACGCGGTGACGTAAAACACGTACGTCGGGTCTATAAACGGGGCAGTGGCCAATAGCTTTCATCTCTTTATTTATTCTGAGCATGCGTGGCACTTTGTCCGTCGGATTTGTGTACACACGATCGGAATTTCCGACAACGGATTTTGTTGTCGGAAAATTTTATCTTCTGCTCTCCAACTTTGTGTGTTGGAAAATCCGATGGAAAATGTCCGATGGAGCCCACACACGGTCAGAATTTCTGACAACACGCTCCGATCGGACATTTTCCATCCGAAAATCCGACCGTGTGTACGGGGCATTAAAGTGTTACTAAACCCACAACAGTAAAATCAGTCTGTATATGCAGTAAAGCATGCTTGGTATACTCACTGTGAAACCTAAGGGGTTAATCCTCTGCATTGTATAAAAAGGCTGATTGATCTTGTATGCACAGATCCTCCTCTTCTTCTTCAAATCAGAGCAAAATGTCAGTTCCTGATCTTTTCTCTGGAACTTGAGGCTGTCTGTTTCAGCCTAGTTCTGGAGCTGTGTATTTGAAAGGGTAGGTAGAAAGAGATTTATGTTCACAAAAGTATTGACTTGTATTGTTATAGGACATAGCAATGCTTTTTGCTTAATTTATTAATAAAAAAATGTAGGTATTTTATTTGAAATAACAAAAGCTAAATACAAGATACAAAGAAGCACCCTTATTTTTTAATGGCCTGAGTGTAAAGTTTGATCTATGTATGAAGGGTTTCAAATAAGCTATATTAAATCAACAAGGTGTAATCAGATGTCACATCAGGTTTAAATGTTTTGAGTAATTTAATAAATACAGATAAATCTTTGATATTTCACATTTTCTGCCACAGCAATTGAAAAAAATCACAGCATATTCTGTTGTGCTTTACAGAGCACACAGTGAACCATTTATATTAATCCCTGCCCCAAAAGAGATTACAATCTAATTTCTTTCACGGTCATGTAAACAATCAATCACCAGTTGGAGCCAAGGCTATTAAACTAAACAGCATAATTTTTGATTGTTGCAATGAACCAATTGAAAAACAATAGCAACATAAAAAGCAAATAAGGTATACAGAATGGATTTAATTCACATTTCTAGTGCTGAAAGGCCACAGTGCTAGCCCCTTAAGGTAGGTTCTGTAATAATAGTAATAATAAAATAAACTACATGCACATTACAGATTTTTGGGCTTAATAGATATTAAGCCACTACAAATAATGACAAGGTATTAAGTGAGGTAAATAATAAATCCTTAGCATTGAATAAGTTACTGCATTACTGCTTTTCCAACATTGTTCTTTGCATTATTCAATAAGACCCCTAGCACTGCATAGCAATCATAATATATAAGAAACCTCCTGTGCTTGTCAGAATATTCTAATATTCAGTGTCTCAAACCACAACAGTGATCAAATTTAAAAAAAAAGAAAAATAGCGTATATCAATAGCTAGTGTTCATTCCAAGAAAATATATATCCTATATGGAAAAAAGGAAGCAGCTAGCACTTAAATGCATACACCCACCTGTGCTAAATGCAAAAAAAATACTCTCAATATAGTACAGTGCTACCACAAAAATGAAAAATTAAATATGAAATATCAATTATATTCCAATCCTCTATATTTGTGCATACTTTGTTGCAGATTCCTACCTTTTGTTATGCTAAAGAAATAGCTGTTTGCCTGTATCCATGTGCACAGTGAATCTATATGGGAGTGATTTTATAATTATCAATCAGCCGCTGCACCTGCAGGGTTCTAATCAGGCAAGTGTCAGAGTTTTCTTCCCTTTCGAAGTTATTTCCTTTTGGTAGTATCTCACCAAAAATGTTTTTTTTTGCAGGGGACTCCCAAAATTTGACTTGTGTCCTAGTGCAAACTACTGGGAAAATCAGTGAGCCAATCACACAAGTGGTAAATGACATTGCTGGGGGGTGTTCTGTGCCTCCAGGTTACCATATTGCATTGCATTTTACAGAAAACTGCAGTGCTGCAGATTGAAAAGGAAAGGTAATTTTTATGTGTTTCCATAGTATTTTATTGAAGAAAATTCAGGAGTAAATGAACAAGTAGTTATATAATATAAGTATATAAATATAAGTATAAGTACTTATATAAATATAAATATAGTTATATTTAGCAATCACCAAGATGAAACATGTATACCATTTGTAGGAGAATAATAGTACATAACAACAGTGACTATAGGAGTATATTAGATAATTGAATCATTTGTAATTAGGGCGTGAGCTTTGTTTCTCTGAAATCGAGGGGGGGTGTCGGATCTCTGAGGGGACTAAATTCACATTAGATTTGAGCTAGTTTCTTAACCACATGCCTACCGCCGCACACCGATTTACATAGGCAGAATGGCACAAGCAGGCAAAAGGTCGTACCCATACATCACTTTGAAATTCCCACCTAGCGGTAGCGTGCCCGTGGGTCTTGTGAACTTGATTTGCATTGAGGAGAGGCAGAACGGGGAGATGCCTATGTAAATAAGGCATTTCCCTATTCTGCCTAGCAACATGACAGGTATTTACTGCTCCCTGTGATCGGGAGCAGTGATCTATGTCATGCTGTAGTGAGCCCATCCCCCTTACAGTTATAACACATCCAGGGAACACACCTAACCCCTTAATCACCCCCTAGTGTTTAACCCCCTCCCTGCCAGTGACATTTATACAGTAATCAGTGACTATTTTTAGCTCTGATCACTATATAAATGTCAATGGTCCCAAAATAGTGTAAAAGTGTCCGATCCATCTGCCGAGATGTCACAGTCACGATAAAAATCACAGATCACCGCCATTACTAGTAAAAAAAAACATTTATAATAAAAATGCCATAAATCTATCCCCTATTTTGTAGACGCTATAACTTTTATGCAAACCAATCAATATACACTTATTGCGATTTTTCTTTTTATCAAAAATATGTAGAAGAATATTTATTGGCCTAAACTGTGGAAGAAATTTGCTTTTTTGGGGGATATTTATTATAGTAAAAAGTAAAAAATATTGATTTTTTTTCAAAGTTGTTGCTCTTTTTTTTTTATAACGCAAAAAATAAAAAACGCAGAGGTGATCAAATGCCACCAAAAGAAAGCTTTATTTGTGGGAAAAAGGACGTCAATTTTGTTTGGGTAAACCGTTGCATGACCATGCAATTGTCAGCTAAAGCGATGCAGTGACGTATCGCAAAAAATGCTCCGGTTAGGAAGGGGGTAACTCCTTCCAGGGCTAAAGTGGTTAAAATAGACTGTAATGATCATTAGTGTTTCTGTAGGGTGATATGATGAATATGTTTTTGGTGTGATATGTGTCAAGTAGTGTAAGTTACTTGTGTTTTAGAAATGGGCTCAGGACTGACAGTCCTGCTGGCAGCCTTGGTAGGTCTGTTGGTTGTGTGTAAAAAAGTGTGGGGGTTTGGAGAGAAATTATTATAAGTAAAATAGGTGTAGGGGGGTATGAAGGCATGTGGTTTGAAAAGGGGTATAAAGATGGGGGGAGGGTACGGCTGTGAAATGGGAGGGTGGAATAGGCCGAGACAGGGGAGGCAAAGGCCTCCTACCTGACTCTGAACTTCGTGTGCCTGAAGTTTAGGGAGATGTTATGGGGTTGATGAGAAGATGAGATGGAGGGCCATTTTAGGTATTGCGTGAGTTCATAATTTGGGTGTACTCAGAAGTGGTCTTGAAGTGAAACCAACAGGCCCAGAGGGTGTTGTGTTTGGAGATATTTTCATGGGAGATGGCTATGAGCTCCTCCATTTCGGCAATTTTATTAAAACCTCAGGAACCATTCTATAGTTGAAGGGGCATTGGATTTGCCCCATAGCACTGGGATACATAGGTTAGCTGCATTCAGCATGTGCATCACTAAGGATTTGTAAAAAGAGCGTCTGGGTAGTGTGGTATGGTGCAGCAAGAGTTGCGTGGGGGGAAAGTCTAAGGCAAGGGTAGTTACCTTTGATGTTATGTTGTGGACTTCATTCCAGAATTTTTATATAATGGGACAGGACCACCAGGAGTGAATAAGAGAGTGTCATGGTTATGCAATAAGAGGTTGTTTGTCAGCATTCCTGTTTCCATGTGTTCATCTCCTAAGACCAGCTGTCTCTCACCTGACTGCTTTTATTAACTCTCCTCTAGCATGGCTCCACCCCAGCTCCTATCAGAGAACTCTATATTAACCTCTGCACTGCAGGTCAGCCCTGCTGATCAACCTTTGTGTGTTTGGCTTCCTGTTCCTGCCTGCCGTGTGCTCTACATTTATTTCTGTTACCGACCCTGGCGTGTTCTATACTATTCCTGTCTGCTCGTGACCCTGACCTTTTGGCGTGTCCCCGACTATCCCTGTTTGCCTGTGACCCTGAACCTTGGCATGTACTCTGTTGTCCTTGTCTGCTTGTGGCCCTGACCTTGGCTTATTCCTTACTATCCTTATCCTTCTGTTGCCTACTGTGGGTGTGAGCTGGGGGACCCTGGGGGTCGCGACCTGGAGCCAGTTGCAGCCCAGTCCATCCTCACCATCAGAGGCTCTGGTGAAAACCTGCTGGCTCTTAGACTCCGCACCCCAGGGAATCCTATGCTCTAACCCCGGTGGGATTCGTGTTGGTGTTCCAGCGACCCTGCCTTCCTTATACCCGGACTCTCATCTACAGCAGTCAGCCGTAGGGTCCACTGCCTTGCAGTGCACTCCTGATCCCAACAGGATGCATCTGGCACCTAGCCTCAAGGTGACCTAACAGAGAGCCAGGTTCAGAGTTACATCTCCAGCATAAATTTGATGTTGATGGTTCAAATTTATTAATAAGGGTTGGGAGTCTGTACCATCAATTGAGGACCTTGTTGCCATTTTCTTGGACTGACAGGTTTATCAAGCCCTTGAGAGTATTTTTGAAGATTTCACTCCACTGATCATCTGTAAGATCTAAGGAAAGTTATTTCTCCCAAAGGTGGCATGTTTTGTGTTTCGTGGGGTGGTTAGCAAAAAGTAAGGAGTAAATGGTGGAGAATAGGTGTCTTTGCGGAGTGGCTTCAGTGCATAATGATTCTATGGGAGTGAGTTGTCGGGTCCAGTGTATCCTGCATTTCGGGTCTAAGAGAATGTGTTGTAATTGTAGGCATGTCCAAAGTGGAAATTTCCGCTCTTTCATTTGTGAGGCTAGATTTTCTTTTTTTTTTTCAACTATAAGATTTTTATTAAGCGTTTTTTGTACAAATACAATTATAGCAGGTATACAAAGATGTTCATATTTTCAAGAAAGAAATAGTGTAAGCACATCTGAGTAGATTAGGTTCTTGAGGTAAAACAAAGAAGAACAACTGTGGAGTCATTAATCTGAGTTGTAGTGCCTGGAGAGTTCGGTTAGGAAGATAAAATTAACATTAGGAGCCCGTCACCCCTACCGGGAACACACTGTGAGCAGGCTATATGTATGCCCTTCCAGGACTGGTGAATGCGACCCAGGATATGGTCGCCTCGAATTGGTCACAAATTGATAACAACAAAAGTACTTGAACCTAAAGCCATTGATAATAATACCAACATCAATTAGAATGTAGTAGTTGTAACAGCTTTGTATAAACATTAAATGTTTAATCAAACCAAATTAAACATATAACCAAACATAACTATTCAGTATTGATAAAAATTTCCTGCACTGGATGTAATGCAACACCAATAGAAGTGATCTTTTTCCAATTACCAATTAATTTTAGTTTCATCAACGCAAGACGGGATTGTGCTTTGATAGCCAGTTATCCCAGAATTTATGGTAGGTATGTGCTCGACCCTCCTTGTATGCCAGCATACATTCCATGAGGCTTTGTGAATTCACCGTGGTGGTAACTTCCTTTATATCTGGTGGGGTAGTGGATTTCCATTTCGCTGCTATGGATATACAGGCTGCAAATAGTATATGTACCACCACTTTTCTGTGTGTATATGGGAAGGAGTCGATCCCCAGGCACAGTAGTGCTAATTCTGGAGAGGGAGTACATTGGGAATTGGTTGTGTCTGAGATTAGAGAGAATACGTCTGTCCAATATTTTTTCAGAACCTTACAGTGCCACATGACGTGTAATAGGTTTCCATTATTATGACAATTCCTCCAGCATAGTGGGGATAAAGAGGAGTTCATAGTATGTAGACGCATGGGAGTTATGTACCATCTATGAAGAATTTTATGGGAGTTGTCCCAGTGGTCCACACACGCTGAAGATGTACTATTGTATTTAGTAGCTGTGAGCCATTGTGGCAGTGTAAAGGACTTTTGCAGTTCTATTTCCCACTTATTCATGGTTGGGAGCTTGGTTCGTGTAGTGTGGAGGTTGCAGTATCTATAGCACAGTGATATACCCTTAGCAGTAGGATTGTGCTTGTTCATTAGGAAATTCCATATATTTAATGGAATTTTCGTGGTAGTGGTTGGGTATTTTTTATTATATTGTTTATTTGCTGAATCATAAAGGTGTCCACTGCCGTAGGGTTCACTAGATCTGCAGTGTCGTAGTGGATGCCTTTTTGTTTCCAGTGGTGAGTTGAAAAGTTTCGTATGAGGTATGCATAGGCTGTGAGAGGTAAATGCAGTGTGTGGGATGGTTCATCTGTAAAATTATTTTTAGTCAGGAGGGTCCAAGCCTCGAGTGATGCTTGTACCATTGGGTAGGCCGGTATTGCGGGTTTATGATGAATGGTGGATGCCATAAGAAGCGCTGTTAGGTCATGACGTGGCATGATATGTTGTTCTATGTGGGACCATAGGTTGTCCTCTCGACAGGAGAACCAAAACTTCAGTTGGTCCAATAAGGAAGCTTGATGGTAGGCATAAGCATTTGGCAGTCCCCCTCCTCCGATTGTTCTCGGTTTATATAGAGTCGTCAGTGCAAATCTGGGTTTTTTGTGTTGCCAGATAAATTTGTTCAAATCAGAGAAAAATTTTTGTGGAATTGGGATCGGGATGGTTCTGAAGAGGTAGAGTAGTTTGGGTAGTATTTGCATTTTATATGCAGCTATACGTCCAACCCAGGTTAGGTGAAATTTAGAGATTTGGGAGAATTCCGTCTGTATGTGTGCTAGAAGGGGAGGGAAGCTGGTAATGTATAATTTAGATATAGGGTGAGTCAATTGGATACCTAGATATTTGATAGAGGGTGAGTCCCAATTGCAGGGGAATATTTCTTTAAGATTGTTTTTACTGTTCTCAGTTATATTTAGAGGTAGGGCATAGCATTTGGAAGTGTTCAGTTTGTAGTATGTTATTTCCCCAAAGTGATGTAAGAGTTCTGTGGCTCTGGGTAGGGAGTACTCAGGGTAGGTCAGAGTAAGGATTATATCATCTGCAAAGAGCCCTATTTTGTATTCTTTAAGACCTACCTGGAGTCCTTTAATTTCAGCAGTATTTCTGATAAGTTCTGCTAAGGGTTCTATGGCTAGGGAGAATACTATAGGGGATAGGGGGCAACCTTGATGGGTACCATTGGTGAGGTTGAAAGAATCAGAAAGTATTCCTGATGCATATACTCTGGCGGAGGGTTTGGAGTAAAGTGACATGATGGCTGAATGTAAGAATCCGTTTAGGCCAAATTTGGAGAGCGTTTGAGATAGGTATGTCCAATGGACTCCATCAAATGCTTTTTCTGCGTCTAGGGTTACGAATATACTGGGTTTACGTGTGATTTCTGTGTATCTCAGTAAGTTAATCATTCTTCTAGTACTATCCGGGGCCTGCCTCCCTTTGACAAATCCCACCTGCTCCAGTCCTATAAGGGGGGGGTTATATTCAATAATCTGTTTGCTAATACTTTGGCGAAGATTTTTAGATCAGAATTTATTAATGAGATGGGTCTGTAATTATGTGGTAAGGAGGGGTCTTTTCCTGGTTTTGGTATAGTCACTATAATAGCTTGAAGCATTTCATTGGAAATGTACCAGTATTTGCAGCTACATTGAAAAGGTCTACTAGTTTGGGGGCGAGCGTTGATGAGAACGCTTGATAGTATTCGGCTGAAAAGCCGTCTGCTCCAGGGGCTTTATGTTTAGGTAAATGTTTAATCACTTCATGAACTTCAGCTGCAGTAAAAGGTTTGTTTAGTAGTTGTAGTGAATTTGTGTCTATGGATGGGAGGTCAATCTTTCTGAGGAACTCATTAATTTCAGTCTCAGTGGGTTGGTGAATATTCTTGTCTAGTTTGAGATTATATAAAGATTCATAACAGGAATTTAGTTGCTGTAATAGGGAGTGGTCATTGTGTTTTTTGTATTTATTCTCTAAGTCAGCGATTCCTCCATGAAGTTTCAATAGAAGTTGCGTTTTTTTCTTTTTTTCCCTGGCTGCTATTTGAATCAGTAAGCCTCTAGAGAAGGCTTTGTGGGCGCACCAAACTGTAGTCGGGTGGATTCCCGGTTGCTCATTAAGTGTAAAATATTCTTCAAGTTGTTTATTGACTTCTTTTTGAATTCAGGGTTGGGAGAGGAGGTAAGTATTATTGCGCCATAGAGGTGTAAAAGTAGTCTTGGCGGTGTCTAGTAATTTGATCGTAATGGGGGCGTGGTCGGACCAGGTAATATTGTGAATATCTGCCTTTGTCACCTTTTGTAATGTGTATTTGTCTGTAAGAAAGAAATCTATCCTGGAATAATTTCTATGGACTGGTGAGAAATAAGTGTAATCCCGCTCTGTGGTGTGGAGACATCGCCAAGGATCGTATAATTCTTCTTCTAGGCAATAGTTACCCAGGGATGGTCTGCGTCTTCGCCCCACAGAGGAGGAGTCAAGTACATCATTTAAAATTAAATTAAAATCTCCACATATCAACAGGTTACCCTTTTTCAGCCTTTTAGCTTTTTGTAGAGTTTGACGGAGAAACTTCATCGTTTTCTTGTTAGGGGCATACAGATTTACTAATGTATAAAGATTGTTATTGATTTCAGCTATTAAGATAATATACCTACCATGGCTATCTAACTGTTTATCTATTAATTTAAAGGTAACAGAATCCTTAATGGCTATAAGGACACCATTATGTTTACCAGAGTCATTTGCTGTGAAGACATGTGAAAATTTGTTGTGGGAGCATCGAGGTGGGTTCTGATCCAGGAAATGTGTTTCTTGCACACAAAGAATGTCACAGTTTTTTTCTAAGGCCGTCTTCCATAGCATACGACGTTTAAATGGGCTGTTGAGACCTCTTGCGTTGATGGACATCGCTTTAATGGACATTGTTAACTTCAATGGTGCTCTGGCGACATCTAGTGGTGCATGGAGGTATTTGATGTGATCTAGGAATTGATTCCAGTGCAGTGGAGTGGGCTAGTACATTTATGTGAATGTTCCACAAGAATGTAGGAGTGACTAATAAAAAAATAAAAATGAGAAAACTTCAATTGGATGGATTCGGGAATATCCCAAAAACAATAGTGGGGTAAAATCATGAAGATAATTTCCAGTGCAGCCGAACATCAGGCGACTTGTATGGTAGAATATATATGCGTGTTCTCAATTGGTGAACCATGGGGAAATTCTTTCGAAATGTTTCCAGGTAGTTGGCCTCAAATGTTGAGCACGGTGGTGGTTAGCTGTCACGGTACCCTTTAGTGTTGCGGTATGAATTAGAGCCTGATCTGGAAGTCGCAGGATCCGAGGGTTCTGGGTAGGCTTCACGCGGAAGGAGTCCCCATTTGTGCATCAGTTCCAAGCCCTTTTCCAGGGACGAAATGGTTTACCATTCATTATCTTTTTCCAGCATGAGCTTAGTGGGGAAGCCCCATCTGTAAAGTATTTTATGATTCCTCAGCAGTTTTGTGATTGGAATCAGGTTGTTCCTAGCTTTCATGGTGACTTGGGAGAGGTCTGCATATATTGTGATCCCTGCATAGGGGTCTGGAAGTGTATTATTTTGTCTGGAGAATCTCATGAGTCAGTCTTTGATGTGGAAGAAATGTATTCTGGCAATGACGTCTCTAGGGATCTTCTCAGGGGGATGAGGTGGTTTATGCAGTCTGTGGGCTCTGTCAATAATGTGTAAGGGACGGCATAGCTGTTATCATTAATTGTTGGAGGAAAGTGCGCAATTCAGATGGTTTTACTGATTTGGAGATCCCCCTAAATTTCACGTTATTTCTGCGTGAGCGGTCCTCGAGGTCTGTGACTTTTAGGTGGAGAGCTGTGAACTTGTCTGCTAGTTCCATGTGAGCATCCACAAGTTCATTGTGAGCTTCATAGAAATCACTCATTTTATTCTCCACATAGTTAACCCTGTCCCCCAGAGCTGTCAGATCTCTATTTGTGGAGCGTGTAAGTTTAGTAATATCCCCTGATGATGTCATTTCTGACGAAACGGCCGTAGGATAGACACGCACACACGGACTGCGCATGCGCGAACTTTCGTTTTCTACCGGAGCTGATTTTTAACATTCCTTGCAAGGATTTTTTGTGTATTGAATGCCTGCATAGCGTTTTTAATAAAGGAACCATAAGCTTTACTACACTATCGGAGCATCTCTCTTTTTTTCGTTTTGGATATCCATTATCGCTGGGAATGGCTCTCCTCCATGGCTGACAATCTGAGATTATCCACCTAGCACTTCACAGCAGGATCCATCCACAGAAAGGATAATATCTAAAGTGGAGATCGATTCATGCCTTTCTTTAAGGGCTGTCTGGTAAGCCTTTAATCTCTCTATGGTGACGGGTTTTACAGTGGTGGAAGTCAGATATCCAATAGCGATTTTCTCACATGCTTCTATGGACTTTATATAAATGAACCAGCACGTCTTATTTATATTTTGGTTTTCACTATATTGGGAACATTCACGGACATTATTTTAGTGAATAATTGTGCACAGTTTTTCATTTGTATTTATTTTCATTTTTAGTGTTCATTTTCTGTGTTTATTTGCACACAGCACAATATTTTTCATTGTTTATTTGTATCCAGCGCTGCGCTTCTTGTTTACAGAATTTATGTAGGTTGGGGAGTCCTATGCCCCCTTTAGATTTGGGGAGAACCATGTGTTCATATTTTATGCATGGATGTTTGTTACGCCATAAAAATGTTGTGCATAGGGTTTTGAATGTGGAGAAAAAGGTGGGTGGTAGGTGGCTAGGTATGGCCTGCATTACTTATAGGAGTCTCAGGAGGAAATTCATTTTTAATATTGCAGCTCTTCCGAACCAGGAAAAAGAGGGGTTGTCCCATTTTTGTAGATCATGTTTGATGGAGGTCAGGTTTCGGGAAAAATTCAGTGTGTACAGATCAGAGAGGCAGGTTGGGTGTTGAATTCCTAAATAGGTGATTGATTTGGTTTTCCAGGTGAAGGGAAAATTGTTTTGGCAAGGAGACACTGATTCTGTTGGCAGGGAGATGATTAGGGTGTAGGATTTGTCAAAACTGATTTTGAGGTTGGAAATGTTCTGGAAGTGTGTAAAATCTTTTAGTCAGTTTGGGAGGGTGATATGGGGTTCTGAGAGAGAAAGTAAGATGTCATCTGCAAAAGCTGCAACTTTGAATGCGTGTCTAGAGATTGAGATTCCTTTGATGTTTGGGTTATTTCAGAGATGGTTGAAAATGATTCCAGAGTGAGTACATAAAGAAGTGGTGAAAGGGGGCAACCCTGGCGAGTTCCGTTTCTGAGAGGGAAGGCATTCGTCAGGTGGCCATTAACTTTCACTCATGCTGTAAGGGTTGTGTAGAGTGTCAGAATAAGGTTGAGTATGTTGTCTCTGAGACCAATAGACTGAAGAGTCTCAGTCTTGTAGTCCCAGGCCACCCTGTCGAATGCCTTCTCTGCATCTAGTGAAAGAAGCCCTTTTGCATGGTTGAGTTTAGATAGGAATATATGTTGATGATTTTGATAGTATTGTCTCTGGCTTCTCCGCCAGGGATGAAGCCATCTTGGTCTGTAGATATTAATGGTGTAATAAGTGGGAGAAGGCAATTGGACAGAATTTTTGCTACGAGTTTGGTGTCCACGTTGAGGAGATAAATGGGGCGGTAGTTGGAAACTAAAGTGTGATCTCTCCCCTCTTTTGGTAACACAGTTATGTGGGCTTCTAGAAGATGGTGTGGAGGTTTTTTTGTTGATGTGAGAAAATTTAAGGAAAATAAAAGGGGGATAGTAAGGGTGTTTTTAAATGTTTTGTAGTATACAGCGGAGAAGTCGTCCGGGCCAGGGATCTTTCCTGCTTTCATTTGTTTGATCACTTGTGAAAGTTCTTGGGGGTCTTGGGAGGAACGAAGAGAATGATTAGGTTGGTATTTTGAGACGAGTCTAGTGATGTAGCTAGGGGCTGAGTTGTGCATGGCATTTTGAATTTCATTTTTTGGGTGAGTGGAAGCCAGTAGAGGGATTGACAGTGAGGAGCGACAGACACTGAGCTGTTGGTAAGGTGGATGAGCTTGGCAGCACCATTCATAATGGACTGGAGGGGGGATAGCCTATGTAAAGGTAAGCCAATGAGAAGGCAGTTGCAGTAGTCAAGGCAAGAGATGACCAGTCAGTGAACTAGGAGCTTTGTGGTGTCATTGGTTAGAAAGGGGTGTATTTTGGAGATGTTGAAGAGGTTGAAGCAGCAGGATTTGGACAGTGATTCGACGTGGGGCAGAAAGGATAGTTCAAAGTCCAGGATTACACCTAGAACCTTGGCATGTGGGGATAGGCTAAAAGTTGGGCCATCGATCTTGACAGAGAAATCAGGGGAAGGGGCACATGGGGTTTATGGATTATGAACTTGGTTTTGAATAGATTGAGTTTGAGGAAATTGTGCGACATCCAGGCTGATATGTCTGTTAGTAAATCAGTGATACGTGAGGAGACTGAAGGAGTGAGCTGAGGGGTAGAGAGATACATTTAGGTGTCATCCACATAGAGATGATATTGGAAGCCATGGGAGGTTATCAGCTGACCCAGAAAGGAGGTGTAGATCGAGAATAGGAGAGGTCCAAGAACAGAAACTTGAAAGGAAGAGGAGAGGAGGAAGTAGAATTGTAAGTAACGCTGAAGGTGCAGTCAGATAAGTAGGAAGAGAACCAGTGGAGAGTACAGTCACGGAGACCAAAAGCATGGAGTTTTTTGAGGAGGAGGGGGTGGTCAACCGTATCAAAAGCAGAAAGGTCCAGGAGTAGGAGTACAGAATAGTGTCCATTGGCTTTGGTCATTAGTAGATCGTTTGTGAGTTTTAGGAGATCACATTATAGCACCTTAATATTTGATGGCATTAGTGTACTGTTGTGTTACATTAACAAGCCATCACAACTTTTGTAAGTCACCGACCTTTGTTTCAGCCAGAACACTAAGCTCCCAGTTTGTTACCTAACCTCCCTGGCAGTATGATTATTTCAGATTTTAGGTCCTGAAAGCGGTACAATTATTTTGCATGGAAATTTGGCGTTTTATATTGTAGGCCTGTAATTCTTAGGAATAATTCACTTAAATCTGTCCAGTCTAGTAGACATCCCGGATATAAGTTTGAAAAACGAAATCATAAATTATAATAAAATAAATAACTATAAATAATTATACCAAATAATAATATAATAATACAAATTATTCAATAATGTAATCAAATAAAAAACACTGAAATTTGCTCAGTTGCAGAATTGTCACTGTCATTACTTTTCAGTGTTTGATGACGGATCTCCCCACAAATCACTATAGCTCAATTCTGCGCGTGATTCTAATTTATTATCGCTGTTTTCTAGTTGGTCTAAAACCACTTTTGATGTAAAGGGACGGTTTTGGTTGCTATGGACAATCTCCAGTTTCCAGACAGAAAGAATAGTTTTTATAATATAAAACTGCATGCAGGGCACTGGATCGAACTCCGTCCCTGTGCATCGCAACGTTCGCAGGGAATGGAGCTCGGCACTGTGAATCGAGCTAGACGCAGCGGCTCGCAGATCACAGCAGGGAGACATTGCAGGATCCAGGGGACAAGGTAAGTAAACTCTACAAGGATTCTGCAATGCGATCCCGAGTCTGGCTTGGGGATACCGCTTTTGGTATTGAAAGTCCAACCCGAGCCAGACTCGGGAATACCGCTAGGGGGGTTAACTTACAAATAAGGCCTCTTTTGTGCTTTTTTTTTCAATAAGGTTCACTATGAAACACCTGTAAACATTTTCCCATGTAAATGAAAAAAATGCATGTTTCTACATGAAATTTACAAAACAAATTTACAAAAGTAACAAAACAGTTACACTGCTTGTGCTAACATACCAGATAAAAACAAGACCACCAGCAGTGTGACAAAAAATTGAGCAGATGATAATTGATAGTATTTGAATATAGTCCCATGTCCCTGGACGTCCTCTAGAAACTGGGGATCACCCAACCAGCCATATATCTACATTGACTGGGCAGAAAGTGGTTAAAGGTTTAACTGTGCAAGGTGTGTACTTCCCTGTTACTTTTTTTGCCCTACACCTTCCTGCCCAGACCAATTTTCAGCTTGCTCATGCTTTGAATGAAGACACTGTACCCAAACACAATTTTTATAATTTTTTTCCCCACAAATAGAGCTTTCTTTTGTTGGTATCTGATCACCTCTGGGGTTTTTATTTTTTGCGCTACAAATAAAAAAAGAACAAAAATTTTGAAAAAAAAAGTTATTTGTTTCTAAAACAAAACTTTGTAAATAAGTATGTTTTCTCCTTCACTGATGAGCACTGATGAGGCAGCACTGATGAGGCAGTACTGATTGGCACTGATGAGGTGGCACTAATATACAGCACTGATAAGTGGCACTGATGGGCACTCATAGGCGGCACTGATGGGCACTAATAGGTAGCACTGATGGGCACTCATAGGTGGCACTGATGGGCACTCATACGTGGCACTGATATGTGGCACTGGATGGCATGTATAGGCAGCACTGATGGGCACTGGTGGGCACTGATAGATGGCACTGATAGACAGCACTGATCAGAGACACTGGCAGGCATCACTGATGGGCATAGAGTGCCATCCCTTTACCTGATTTTACCTGGTGGCCATAGGTGGGCATCCTTGCTGGCCATGGGTGGGCATTGGGGTTGCAACATCATCCCTTTAATCCAGGACACACATTAATTACACAGGTTCTGTGGCTGATTAAGGTGATAATTAAACTCACTTGGTGCCTTATCTGCATTAAATCAGGATCAGAACCTGTGTAATTAATATGTGTCCTGGGTTAAAGGGATGATGTGGCAACCCTAGTGGGCATCCCTGGTGATCCTGAGTGGGCATCCATGGGGGGGCTGCACTGATGATCAGTAAGTGCGGACCCCCCTGTCAGGAGAGCAGCCGATCGACTCTCCTCTACTCGCGTCTGTCATCGCAAGTAGAGGAAAAGCCAATAGATGGTTTTTCCTGTGTACACTGTGATCAGACACAGCTGATCACGTGGTAAAGATCCTCCGTCAGAGGCTCTTTACCTAGATCGGAGATGTGGTGTGTCAGACTGACACACCACATATCGCCGGCACTCGATCGCGGCTTATCCTGCTGGACATCATATGATGCCCAGTCAGGATAACTGAACCACTTCCCGGCCGTCATTCTGCTATAGACGAAGTGGTAAAACACATTAGGGTTGATTTACTAAAACTGAAGAGTGCAATATCTGGTGCAGCTGTGCATCATAGCCAATCAGCTTCTAACTTCAGCTTGTTCAATTAAGCTTTGACAAAAAAAAACTAGATGCTGATTGATTTCTATGCAAAGCTGTACCAGATTTTGCACTCTCCAGCTTTAGGAAATTAACCCCACCGCTTCTTAACTTGTGTAAGATTGAATTCTAATGCTGTGTACAGAGGATCGGAATTTCCAACAACAAATGTTCGATGTGAGCTTGTTGTTGGAAATTCCGACCGTGTGTAGGCTCCATCGGACATTTGCTGTCAGAATTTCCGACAACAGAAGTTTGAGAGCTGGATCTCAAATTTTCAGACAGGAAAATTTGTTGTTAAAAATTCCAAGTGTGTGTACACAATTCCGACTCACCAAATTCCAAGCATGCTCTGAATCAAGTACGAGATGGAAGTGCTCAGTCTGGTAAAACTAGCGTTCGTAATGGAGATAGCACATTTGTCACGCTGCAAATTTTTAAATCTTTTAATGCAGCGCATTCTCTTCTGCTTTATAATGCTAGAAAAATGAAGTTGTTTTGCTGCTGATATTCACACAGAGTTCTGACAAACTGATTTCTTTATTATTTCTCTTGATCTCCTGAATAATCTTTATTTTTTTTCGCCAAATCTCCAGAATAATGTTTCAACATTTTTTTATAGTGATTTCCTTTTTTTTTTTTCAAGATCGCCTCTCTCTTTTTAATGTTTTTTCTCTAGTGATCTCCATAATATTTTTTATTGTTTTGTGTGCCAAGATACCACAAAACCATTATTATCTTATATTTTTTAAACTCAAGGAGATTGGTTGGTGTTGGTGTCCCTTGTTAATTTGACATTGTATTTTTGAAATATACCTGCCTACTCACAAACAAACTGTCCTTTTTGAAGTAAAACACATAGCCAAGGGTTTGTGAAAAAAATAGACACTTATTAGGGGTCATGACAAAATAAAGAGGAAGGCAACGCTGGATAAACTGTTGAAATTGGCGAAGCCTTTGTAACCCAGGGCAGACATCAGTTATTTGACAGGCAAAATTGGTAGCCTGAGGAGTCCATTTAATAGGGAGCACAATCTGGTCCAGGACTTCGAGAGATCAGGAGCAGCACCAGATGACATGTATGTCCTGAGGCTGTGGTCTTACAACAGCCTGCATCTTTTGCCAGACCAGTCCGAACCCAGGCCATCACTCTCAAGACTTTCTTGCACGCTTGCTTCCAGGCTGTGGCTGTGGTGTTGGGGTTGTGGCAGGAGGTGGAGGAGGAGTATGGTCCAACTCACATACATTACTTTTTTTGTGAGTTCACCCATCACCCCCTTATTTAGGGCCTGATAGATGACTTCCTCACAAATGAGGCATTGGCCCCCTCCATTTCCTGCATTTTGCTGGCTGCCATGCAGGCATAGGCCTCTTGAGGATTGGGGGTGGTTCTGAGGGCTGCAGTAGCCTCGAATCAAAGAAAGCACTGACTCCTCCGCGTTCCTCCCCTTCCTGATCCTTTTTGTTGGAAGGTGGAGGGGAGGAACCTGTGATTCAGTCAGACTACTGGGCACTGCCACCTCCTGGCTCTCACTTTCCCTGGCCACCTCCTTGCTGCCTCTTTCCCCCGCCACCTCCTGGCTGCCACTTTCCATGGCCTCCTCCTGGCTGAGACTTTCCTGTGTATGAAAATGGTACATAGTTTTCGTTTTTTGTTCATCAATCACACACAGTTTTGAGCTCATGACTGTTGCAAATTGAATGTTAACAAATAGAAAGGACTATCCTTCTGACCCAAGCATTTTTCATTCTTGTCTCAAACATTTTTGGCTACTACTGTCTATTGATATGTAAACCACTTTGTTAAATCAGAAATTAGTGATCAATAATAGCATCTAGTTAACATCAATAATTTTTTTAACCAGAAATATGTTGAACAATGCTATACCTGGCTCAAGCTGGGCTCCTCCACTTCTTCCTGGGTGGAAGGCCCAGGTTGGACTTTGGAAGCCTCAGCTGAGGTGGAAGGAAGAGTGGAAGGAAGACTGGAAGGAAGGGTTGAGAGTGATGGCCTGATTTCAGTCTGGTCTGATAGAAACCGCTGTCTATCATAGTACCAGAGCCTGGGGACATAAACGTCATTTGCTGCTGCTCCTGATCTCATGGAATCCTGGACCTTCTTGCACTCCCTATTAAATGTACTCCTCAGGCCACCAATTTTGCACTTCAAATAGGGGATGGTTGCCGTGGGAATCACCGGCTTCACCAATTCCAGCAATTGATCCAGCACTGCCTTCCTCTTTATTTTATTATTATAAAATGGGTGTTTCACCTGCCACAGACAGGGCAGCTCTCTGTATTTATCAATGCAGCTAGGGAGGAAGTTGTGATCATTGAATCTATCCATTTTATCTGCAAGACACAACGACGCACACGTGTTGCGCTTTATATACACTGCGCATTCGTGAAACTCCACCCGCCCCTGACCTTCTTTCTAGTATATTCCCTGCCCCTTCTCTTTCGGCACAGTGGGAGAGCACATGGCAGAGACAGAGCAGGTGCATGAGAGCAACAACGAAAGCCCGTAGCCACAAACGTTCAGATCCAAGAGATTTAAGGCCTCAAATATGTCCTTTGTTGAGATAGTGGAGATGGTGGACATCTTGAGGAGGGTCAACTATGATGGGAAATATGGACCGTACAGAAACCCAAATGTTAGCAAGGCCAAAATCATGACTAAATCTCCAGAAGAATTTTGGGGTACGACGATCCAAGGATCAACTGAGGAAACAATGGTCAGACCTCAAATTGAGGGAGCACGATCAGTACAGAAGGATCAAGAGAGTGCTGCAAAAAAGTAAGCATTTTTTCGTGTGTTCCTATTATTATTACTACTTTTGTGCTGGTACATGTGCTTTTCTTTACTGTTGTACAGTGTAAAATGGCGTTTAAAATAGCAAGTTTGAGGTTTGTGGGTATAGTAATTGTTCATGGTAAACATTTTTGTTCGCCCACTAATATGATGTTTTTGGCAGATTCAGGGCTATTTGTATTAAAAGAAGTTTGTTGTCTAGATGTGTTTGTAACTAGAATGAAATGCAAACCTGATTCAGAGTAAGAAGAGGACACTCAGCAGCTGTTTACACATCTGGATGCAGGAGCACTAATGTGGGACACCAGAACACCCTTTTTAGGGTGTCCCACACAGGTGCTCCAGTGGATACTAGGGGTGTCTCCATGTGGGAAACTTTACCAAAAAGGTAAGTATTCCAGCTTGAATAAAGGGAAAAAATCATGTCTTCAGCTTGGAACTCTGCCAAAACAGACAATTGTATGACATTTCCAAGCAATGTTCATATTCCTATTTCTTGCCTCAAATATCTGTGTGCTAAATATACTTTTTTATTCACCAAGGGGGGGGGGAAGACTCGGGACATCTAAGGACACCGGGGACCCCCAACATCCTAAAGAAGGGGAAATCCCCACACCACAACCTGACGATGTGGATTCCGAGGTACATGATTTGGGTGAAATAGTGACCACAACAGGTCAGTGCCTGAATATTTATAATACATGGTGTCTTTTTTTTATTTTAGGTGATGTGGATGTTGTGGAAGAAGAAACTCATTTCACCAGTGCAAGTGCACACGTCCTCATCGGGGAAATCATGGTGTGCAATCGTGATTTAGAGAAGATAAAGGAAAACATCAATGATATTCAACAAAAAATGAAGAACATCATTGATATTTTAGGCAGAATCTAAAACACACAAAAATTGTACTGTTTTGGATTTTTTTCTTTTAAATCAAGTTTTATAGTATTATAAATTTTGAAGATGCACACAGTGTGTCAACATGTGCTATATGCCATCACGGGATATCAATGTACCTGTTTTGTGGGTGCAGCCCCTTCCTCGCAACTCAAATAGGTAAGAGGAAGGGGTTGCACCCCCGAAACACGTCCATTGATCCCCCATGATAGGAGCTAGCACATGTTGACATTAGGCATGGGATCAGAAGGAAAATCCACATTTTGCCTCCCAATTTGTGTGCATCTTCCAAATTTGGCTTTTACAGGGGTGACATCACCATATCTGATGAAGGCAAGATCAACACAGTTTTGACATACGAATGTCTGATATGGCCTTCATTTTATCAAATATGAACTTTGTAAATTCCTGAGTTTTGTATGTTATGGTTTGAAACATGCTTGTTTAACCAAAAAAATGATATTTCTAATGTCAAACATAAAAATGATATACACCAAAAATGTTGGTTTGTTCAAAAACCCTTTTCTAATGCACATGTGAATGTGCATGGAGTGAAATGTTTTATACTCAACAATGTGTGGCTTCTTCTTTCAATGCTCAATACCAGTTTTTGGAGTAAGTTGGTGTTTACAGTGACAATGGGGGTATTTACGAAAGGCAAATCCACTTTGCAGTTTCCGTGCACTTTCAAGTGCACTTGCAGTGCATGTGTAGTGCAAAGTGGATTTTCCTTTAGTAAATAACCACCACAGTGCTCTAACATTTGTCCCAATTATGCCATTTTAGGGACTCAAAACAATTAATTCATGGTGCTGAAAAGGATAATTATTTTTATCATGAATGCATTACATACATTAACGACAAAAACAATGTGTGTGTGTAGCATACCCACAACATAATAGTAAGCTGAAGAAGAGATTGTTACCTCATGTATCAAATAAATTACATTTGCATTATTCAAGAAAATGGCCAAAAAGAAAAGCCCATTGTAAAACTAGGAGACAGCTAAAAGAAACACAAGCAGTAAATCAAATTAAATATTAGTTCATTTTAAAATAAAAATTAATTTTAAAAATGTTTCACACATTTGCTGGCATATTAATGGCCCCCCTACCCGCAAAGTACTCCAGATATTTTTATCTGACTTCACGGGCGCTTTGGGGGGGCAAGCCAGGACGGCCAGGTTCAAGTGCCGTCAGGGTTAATTGATAGGAAATCTGGCCTCAGGCCCAACTGAGGCCACATAGTTCATAGCATTTTTGCGTAGATAATTGTGCATAATGAAGCAAGCAAGCACAATATGGTTGAGTTTATATTCCGCCATGTGGATTGGTGTTAGAAATAACAGCTGGCCATTATGCCAAAAGCATTCTCCACCACTCTTCTGGCTCTGGCCAGCCAGTAATTAAAAACCCTCTGGTACGGGGTGAGGGTCCTCATGGGAAATGGCCTCATCAGATGTTCTCCTTGCCCAAACGCTTTATCAGCGATGAAAACAAATGGAAGACCAGCCATGTTGTCTTCCGCAGGTGGCAAGCCCAAGCTGCCATTCTGAAGCCATCTGTAAAACTCCATCTGGGTCGATGACTCCACCATCTGACATCTGGCTATTCTTCTCCACGTCCACATACAAAAACTCATATGTCACAGACACCACCCCCAACATCACAATACTATTAAACCCCTTGTAATTCTAATACCCTGTTTCCCCCAAAAATAAGACCTAGTGTGATTGTCGGTGATGGCTGCAATATATGCCCTACCCCCCAAATAAGCCCTACCCTGTTTCCCCCCGAAAATAAGCCCTACCCTGAAAAAAAGACCTACAAGGACTTTAACTAGGGCTTATTTGGGGGGTAGGGCTTATATTGAAGTCATCACCAACAATCACGCTAGGTCTTATTTTGGGGGAAACAGGGTAGTATGACCCCGAGTTGGGGGTTGGGACAATGTGGACGTGTTTCCCATCGATTACCCCTCCGCAGTTAGAAAAGTCCCACCGCTGGGCCAACTGGGAGGCCACAGTCTGCCATTCCTGTGGGGTTGAAGGAAATTGTGGAGTCAAACAAGAAAAAAAAATAGTACATAACATTGCAAGCAGATTAGACACAAACATTCTTGGACAACATCAGTATAACATTTATTTTAAGGAGTATTTAAATACAAAAGTATAAGGTCCTCACATCCTCTGCTGGTCCATTGTAAAAATTTTAGGGGGGGTGTTTTGGATAGGTAACCCTCTTCACTTCATTGAGAGCTGAATGCATTAACAATGTGTGTTACTTTGGCCAGCCCCTCCTTACTTACACTATTGGCAGCCCACTGGATAGGTAAGAAGTGTCATAATACAAAAATATGAATAAACACTGTCCTAATTGAAGCACATTTTTACATTCTGAAATTACCTATCAAGGTAATAGGAGAACAAAACTTGAAACAGTACCATTTGAAAGTATTCAGGCAGGCCCTTACACTACATGCTTTGGTGAATTCATCCAGAAATATGAACACAAAAGAGGTAGGTATAGTGTGTATGGGTTTGGCAAAATCAGCAGATAGAGGATTGGTATCGGTTGACTTAGCGGTTGGGGAGAGGAAGGGTTCCAAATGAGTTTGGGACCCAAAAAAAAGCCTCTTGCACTCTACATGAATTTAATGACAAAAAATAACATTTGTACACATTTTAGGGGGTGTTTAGGGTAAGCACTACAATGGAGATGACAAAATACATTGTTAAGTGGCTAGGCTAGGTGTGTATGGGCCCAGGATAGCATGCTGGGGAGGTTAGTGAAGGCAAATATGCATGAAGGAAAAGAAAAGGAAATTTAAAAACTTCCAGCATGCATGAGGACAAAGAGGACTTTCACAGCATATTACAATCATGGTAATTAGGAAATTATGAAAGAAACACAATGCATTAGCAAACATTAAATACAGAGAATGTGATGTTAAAGGATAAAACTTACCCTAATATAGTCCTTCTGCAGGACCTGGATTATGGCAGAACGGGTCTCTGGAATAATGATTCCCAGAGCCTGGGGGAGATCCCAGTCGAGAACTTGATGTCCTGCAGACTTCTCCCATCGCCAAGTACCGCAAGGTGGCGACGAGCCTTTTTTCCGGAGTGATGGCTTGCCGCATGCAGGTGTCCTGCTTTGTAATATAGGGGACAGCAAAGTCAACAGACGTTGAAAAACAGGGTCCATCATCCAGAGATAATTCCTGAAATCATCAGGATTATTCTCCTGTATCTCCCGCAACAAAGGCATGTGAGAGAATTGGTCATGCTGGAGTAACCAATTCTTCGTCCATGAACTCCTCCCTGCCCTGTTCATGGACTGGGCTTGGGTCAAAGTAAGAACCCCAACACCAAGCCCCTGCACAGCATGAACTCTACGATGAGTACGTACCCACAACATGGCTAGAAAACGGTCGGCTGGTCAGAATGATTTAACAGAACGCACTGAAAATCAGAAAGGCCTGAGAAGAGCGAGCTGAAAATCAGAAACGAGCGGACCAGAACGCACTGAAAAACAGATACAAACTGACAACACGCACTGAAATACAGATACGAACCCACAAGCACAATCTGAAGAGCAGTAATGAACTGAAAAGCACGAGGCTGAATAGCGCGAATCATCTCTCACCAAACTTCTACTAACACAAGATTAGCAGAAGGAGCCCAAAGGGTGGCGCACTTGGTATTGATCTCCCTTTTTATAGTGCCGTTGTACATGTTGTACGTCACCGCGTTCTTGGCGATCGGAATTTCTGACAACATTTGTGTGACCATATGTATGCAAGACAAGTTTGAGCCAATATCCATCTGAAATAAATCCATGGTTTTGTTGTCGGAATGTCCGATCGTGTGTACGTGGCATAAGGCTTACATGCCACAGCAAAGCACACTTCTTAGTTGGCTTGCTAATTTGCAGAGCATGCACAACCATGTGAGTGCATCAAGGTAAACAGTATATACTGCAGGGATACAATGTGGGTATCCACATAAAATTGATGTGCCTGGATACACACATGTGCCTTATTAAATCAGCCCCAAAGTGTAACTGGAACCTAAGTAGTTTTAATAGACCTAATCCCAATCACTAAAATCTAATATACAATTACACATGGTAATAGTTTCAGTGTTTAATATTTTCAAATATGTTGCTTCCATTAAAAAGTACTTTGTGATCTTGTCATGTAGGTCCTGGAGAAGATCAGCAGCACTTAGACGTAGATAGAAAGGGATCTTTTCTATTAAAAAGTATACATTGCTTATGAGATATATTCCAGTTAAGATTTAGACCTACTTTAAAGCTTGTAATACCATGGCAATGTATACAATGTTTGTAAAGTTTAGCTTTTCACCTTTTGCCCTATAACATAAAACAAAGTATGCATTTTTCTTTTTTGAAATGAGAAAATACTCTGCAGGCTTTGCTCCTAAACATTTTCAATGCTTTATGATTTTTGAACTAAACATCACACTGAGTGCACAGTGTTCTCACCAAACAAAGCAGGGATCAAATTCTATTTTTATCAGATAATTTTGACTAATAAGTTTCACCTGTTCCCCATTATAACACTACACTTATTGCTGATCATTTGTGATTCTTGAAGGGTAATTATTCTGCCATCTCTCTGAGGAGCAGATGCTAGGGAACAACAATCAAAAGTCTTAAAGAAGGACAGTAAGTTGTATGACACTCTTTTCTGTGGCTGTTATCATGGGATTTGTCAAGTTTGATGAGTATGGTTGTTGACTAGTCAAGCAAAATTCATTTGTTGTGTTCTTTTACTGTTTTGCTATTTTTACCACTAATCCTTTAGAATTATTTAACTCTTCCTTTTGTATAAGTATTATCACCTGTACAGCAGTACAGTGAACTGCTTTATGAAAATTAGAATTTGACCCAGGATGTGCTGATTAATTTGATGTGGAGGTTAGTTTAAAAACATTTGAATTATTTTCAATCCTTGGAGACATTTATTTGACTTCTCTATAGTGCTTTGCATGAGCTCCTATTCCTCTCTTCCTCACAGCCAATTAGGAAAGACTAGGGCTAATTTACTAAAGGAGTTGAAAATTTTTATTTTAGTAAATTGTGTGAATTTAATGATCCAGTCATGTGAAAAGGAAAATTCAGTTCACTTTGTATACCAGTCATGTGCAGACAAAATAATTAAACAGGAATTTGCTGAGTGGTTAATCAAAGTGAATATTTGCAAACTTTATGAAGTGAATATTTTCATCACTTTTAATAAATCACCCTAACTGTATCAACATGAATACCTCCTTAAAAACATTGCCTGATCACAGCAGTCACTATTCTACTCAACTAAAGATTCCACATTGTTTTCCAGTGCTTTCATCAGTCACAGTTTCATTGGGGACTAATCTCCATAATTATTATTATTAAATTGCAGTCACAGGGCATTTGGTCCGACTGCGGTCTGCATTTTTTCACTTATGCCCTGTACACATGACCGGTTTGGCCGTCGGAATAAACTCTGAAGGTTTTTATGATGGAGTTCCGACTGAATTCCGCTCAAGCTGTCTTAAATACACATGGTCACACCAAATTCCGACCGCCCAGAACGCGGTGACGTACAACACGTACAACGGGACTAGAAAACGCAAGTTCAATAGCCAGTAGCCAATAGCTTCCGTCTCATACTTGCTTCATCGCATGCGTCGTTTTTGGTGCGTGGGAACAGCATACAGACGAGTGTTTTTATCGATAGTAATTTGTTCCGTCGGAAAAATATAGAACATGTTTTCTGTCTAAGTCTGTCTGAATTTTCGACAGAAAAAATCCGATGGGGCATACACACGGTCGGAATATACAATGAAAAGCTCCCATCAGACTCTATCTGTCGGAAATTCCGCTCGTGTGTACGCGGCATTAGTGCTATAAACCACAAGTGAAATCCCAGGTCCAAGAATCCGCATTTATTAACACTCAGTTGATCATCACCTAACACATTCCTTATATCTGTAATCACCAGGATAAAATCATGCAGTCTACCCACAGTATGGGGTTGATTTACCAAAGACCAAAGTGCAGTTGCACTCTGCAAGAACAATTGCTCCAGAGCTTAGTAAAGCTCTGCTGACTTGTATTATCTAATCATGTGCATGCAAAAATGCTGTTTTTTTTATTTTCCTTGCACATGATTGGGTATTCTTTTTTTTTTTCAATCAAGTTTTTATTGGAATTTTCAAACAAGGGTCAACATGTTACAGAAGAGTTGAAAGAAACTGCTTGTAAATACAGTAATGCGGACACAGCTGCTTTGGTTTGAAGATTTAAACAGTAACAGTACAAATAGTTTATGCTGTGAGGAATAGAAAAAGCAGGGGGATACAACTTTTCGTTACAATAGATCTGGGGACGTTAATGTGTGTTCTTGTTGGTAACAAATATGTTATTGTGTATGGATAAAAGTGTGGGTAAATTATTATATCTCAGTGGGTACTGCATAGGGGTTAACTTGGGGTAAATTCAGCATTTTCGATAGATCATATCAGTTTGGTATCCAATGTCGGGGTACCAGCTAGGGTTGGGACAGGATACGTGAGAGGCCTAAGAGTTATTTAGGTAGGGGAGTTTGGTATGATAAGTTAACAGAGTGGTGCAGTAGTTAACAGTCTAGTTCATGGTTACGGGTGGATATTGAATTTCATTGGGGTAGGGGGAGTGGGAAGAGGGAAAAAAGTGAAGAGAACAAGAAGTCCGTGGTTAGATGGATATGTAGAAACATATAGGGAGAAGTCTAGGGATACAGTGGGATGAGGGAATCGGGAGGTATTTAGTTCCTGCCACAGCCCAGTGAAGGTAATCATGTTATGGATTGTTTGTATACATCTGTTGTGGTAAAGTGTATCCATGATGTCCATGTTTTGGTGAACTTTGCTTGAGTGTCATTGGATTGGTGGATGAGGTCTTCTATTGCTTGTGTATGTTGTATACGATGGAACCACTCCTTGATGGTAGGTGGTTCAGGTATGCGCCATTTAGGGGGTATGCACGTTCTTGCAGTGTTCACCAGATGCATGGTTAGGGAATGATGATAAGCTGGTATGTGAGAGGAAGAATGATGTAATAGAAACATTGCGGGATCAAAGTTAAGGGTGTAAGTGGTGATTCGTTTGATGAGGGTATGCACTTCTTTCCAGAAAGGTTGGATTTTGGAGCAAGACCACCAGATATGTATGAATGAACCTATGTCTGCGTTACATCTCCAACATGTTTGGGGAATTGTTGGATTAAAGCGGTGCAACAGGAGTGGAGTTCTATACCATCTGGAGAATAGTTTATATGCGGATTCTTGGATTTGCACGTTCATCGAACCTTTGTGGATTAAAGTGTGGACATTAGCCCATTCTTGATCGCTTAATTGTATTGAGAGGTCTCGTTCCCATTGTCTATTGATCCAATGTGTTGTCAAGCTGTGTTCATTGAAGAGGAGGGTGTACGTTTGTGAGATCAGATGGGTTTGGGTGCAGTTACTTAGGCATAGGTTTTCAAATGGGGTAGTGGTTCTGGACCAGTTCGGTTTGGGTGTTGGTTTGTTGAAGAAATTACGTAATTGGACATATGTCCAAAAAGGGAAGGAGTCTATTTTTAGTTTCGTGGCTAAAGCGGTTTGCGATAGGAGGTGGCCTCCTTCAAAGAAATGTTCGGCTCTGATAGTCTGGTGGGGCCATATAGATGTCAGGAATGATGCATGCATTCCCGGGGAGAAGTCAGGGTTTTGTCTAATGGGTGTCATCGGTCCGTTTCCTGAGGAGATATTGTGTTTGTTACAGGTGTCCCTGAAAGAGATCAGTGTAGGGTTGATGAGTGGGTGTTGGGCATGTTCAAGGAGCAATGTGTGGGATTTAATCCACGGTAAGTTTTGAATGGGTACTGTTGAAAATGCTTGTTCTAAGTGAACCCAATCTTTGTGTGTGGAGTGTATGTTCCAATCAATGATCCTAGTCAAGTGACATGCTTGTTGATATTTGCGTATGTCTGGCGTACCTATGCCTCCTAGTAGTTTGGGTTCGGTCAGTCTTGAGAAGCTCAGTCGTGGTCGCGTTTCACCCCATATAAACGTCGTGCAAGCTTTTCGGTAGGTAGTAAAGAATATGGGTGGTATTTTGATCGGGATAGTTTGTAGGAGGTATAGAATTCTGGGCAATGTGTTCATTTTGATAATAGCTGCCCTGCCGAACCAGGAGAAGTAACCGGAGGACCATTTCTTTAAGTCAGTTTGTATTTTTTTAAGACGAGGGGCATGGTTCATGGTGTATAGATTGGTTAGAGAGGTCGGCACCTGAATACCTAAGTATGGAAGTGCATTTTTCTTTCATGTGAACGGGAAGTTGAGTTGGCATTGTTGAAAAATATCTGGTGGTAGGGTGATGTTCAGAGCATTGGATTTTGAGAAATTGATTTGGAGATTGGAGAGGGTATGGAAGGTTCGGAAGTCTTTAAGCGGGTTTGGGATCGTGGTAAGTGGGTCTGTGAGGAATAGGAGGATGTCATCCGCGAATGCTGCTAGTTTATAAGTGCGGTTTTTAATTTGTATTCCTTTGATGTCTGGGTTGGAATTAAGACGTCGAAGAAGAGGTTCAAGAGAAAGAATAAAGATTAAAGGGGACAGTGGGCACCCTTGACGTGTTCCATTCGACACGGAGAAGGCATCCGACAGGTGACCGTTTACTTTGACTTTTGCAGTGGGACTGGAGTACAGAGCTGATATGTAGTTTAGCATCATTTGAGGAAGGCCTATAGTTTTAAGAGTTTCTTGCATGTAGTCCCAAGCCACCCTGTCGAATGCCTTCTCCGCGTCGAGGGAAAGCATAAAGCCTTTGTTTTTGGTAGAAGTAAGCCAATGGTGGATGTTGAGCGTTTTGAGAGTATTATCTCTCGCTTCTCTTCCAGGGACAAAACCTACTTGTTCAAGGCCAACTATTTGGGGGATCAAAGGTAGGATTCGGTTAGCTAAGGATTTTGCAAACCATTTGAGGTCAACATTGAGGAGTGAGATAGGTCTGTAGTTGGTGACTAAGGAATGGTCTTTGTCAGGTTTGGGAATTACAGCTATGTGGGCTGAAAGGAGGTCTCTTGGGGGTTCGGTCGGTTGTGTGAAAGAGTTGAATGCTTATAAGAAGGCAGGTATAAGCAGTTCTGCGTACGTTTTGTAGTAGCCTGCAGTGAGGCCATCTGGGCCTGGGCTTTTGCCCGTTTTCATCTGTTTTAAAGCCAGTTCGACTTCAGTGCGGGAAAGTGGGGTGTTTAATACCTGGGCTACAGATTCCGATATAGGGGTTGGGCTGTATTTTTTTAAAAATTCTGATATCAATTGAGTGCGGGTGAGGTCGCCAGGGGGGGGTGGGTTTGTCTAGGTTGTATAGTTTACTGTAATATTTTACAAATTGTTGGGCAATGTCTGGGGTTTTATTTAGTTTATTGCCTGCGGGGTCTATGATATGGTGGATTGTCGTGTTGGATTTAGATATTTGCAGGGCCCTGGCTAGCATTTTGCTTGCTTTGTTGCCAAATTCATAAAATTTTCTCTTGGATAGGATATATTTGTGTTGTATTTGTTTGTCTAGTAGTTCTAGAAGATCCTTTCTAGCTTGTATCAGGTCATGAAAAGTGGTGTGTGCTTGAGATTGTTTGTGGACTTTTTCAAGTTTGTGAATCTTATCTATCAGATCTAAGTGTTGTTTTCTTCTTTCTTTGTTTTGTTTTGCTGCAGCTGTGAGAAAGGCGCCCCTAATTATGCTTTTTTGTGCTTCCCAGTTAGTTAACGGGGATGTGTCTTCTGGGTTATTTTCTTTGAAGAAGTTTTGTAGGGTGGAATCTATTGCCATTGTGACGGAGGGATCAGTGAGTAGAGATGGGTTTAATCTCCAAATTCTCGAGTTTGGTATTGTTTCGGGGAACTGAAATGATAAAGAGACAGGATGATGATCCGAGATGGTCATGGGTTCAATGGATGTTTGATGAATCCGGTGCAGGTCATTTTGTGATAGAAAAATATAGTCTAATCTGGAATATCTGGCGTGCGGTTTGGAATAGAAGGTGTAATCTTTAGTGTCTGGATGTACCGTACGCCATGCGTCATGAAGTAGTAGTCTTGTAAGTAGGGATTTGATTTCTCTGAGGGCCTTATAGGAAAGTGTTGAGGATCCTGATGATGTGTCTTGAATGGGATTTAGTGGGACATTAAAGTCGCCGCCTAATACAAGAGTGCCTTCTTTGAAGGTTGTGAGAGCATTTATTACAGACCGAAAGAAAGGGACTTGGTGCTTGTTTGGTGCATATATGTTTGCTAGTGTTATTGTTTTGTTATGTAGAGAGCCTTTTATGAAAAGATATCTGCCATCTGTGTCTGGAAGCAATTCCTGGATCTGGAAGGGGCAGTTTTTTGCAATGAGAATCGAGACTCCTTTCGTTTTGTGTAGGGGGTTTGTGGCATGTAATACTGTTGGGAACTGAGCATTACATAGTTTCGGAATATTGTTGGAACGGAAGTGTGTTTCCTGTAAAAATATGATATTTGCTTTCAGTTTGTGCATGGTAAGGAGGAGTTTGGAACGTTTTTCTGGTGTATTAAGTCCCTGAACATTAAGGGATACTATTTTGAGTACTGGTTTATCGTTTGTTATGGTTTTTGGTAACATGGTAACGGTAATTTTTATGTATTCTTACAGTGTGGTGTGGGCTGTGGCAGGAGGATGGGTGTGGGGTGGGGTAAGATCTGGGTAGTAAGGCAAGGGAAAGCTTGCAGAGGGGGCAGGTAAAAGGAGCCGGTACTGTGTGGTGTTCTGGTCACCTAAACGGTGGTCCAAGCCACAAATATGTATTCACCGGTAAAATTCAGTGGTTTCAATCGTATAATATTGTGTGTAGGGGTTAGGTGAAGTATGTTTGTCCACTGAGTGGGGGTTGGTTTGTCAAATGAGAGATATGGAGTCAGAAGAAAATAATGATAGAAAAAAAGTATATATAGATTTGACCATATTGGTCCATCTCATCAGCAGCCTTATGTCATGAGACTGGGGGTATATGCGTGGCAATGGGTATTAGTAGGTGGAGTGTGTACGGAGCAATCACAGGAATGTGTTGGCTTATGTGTAGAGAACAGGTGTGATAAGTGTAGTAGGTTGAAGTTTGTAGGTGGTTAGGTAAGGTATTGGTATTATAGGGTGTGACATTGCATGGGATACCTGTGAGCAAACTGGTTGGTGTGTGGGGTTGAGAGGAGGGTACTTTCATATAGAGTAGCATGTAACATTCATTACTATTGATCTAGACATAGACAACGGATGACCGTTTTGTCTGCAGCATTTGAGCATTTCCGACAGAGCGCACAAGAAAGACGTGCGTATTCAATCAGTTATAACAATTTTTGTAACCAATAAAATACATTCAAAGCATAGTAAACTAAAAGTAGAAGCGGCCTAACTGAATACAACAAGATTAGCGTGTTTGCTGTGTATTGGTTTTTATTTGTTTGTGAAGAATATTGGAGTGGGTGTTTAATGTGTATATGACATTGTCTCTATGTGCCTGGTATATGGTGATTGATGGGGGTGGTACAGTGAATGTCAGTTCTATAAAGCACGTACAATCTGTAATCATGAGTCCAAGCAGTCATAGAAAATGTGTTGGTATGGGTAACGAATACATGTATGCGTGTCTGCATGCTTCCATTTCTGTTAATCTGCAAGGGGAGTTGTATCTTTGGTATTAAGAGGAGTGCAATATATTATAGAAACAGTTAATGTGTTTCCCAGGAGGGATAGTGGAGAAGGCAGCATGTGTAGATGGTAAAGCTTTCATGTTATTAACTCCAGCTGTGATTGGTGTTGTTTGCTGCGTGTTTCGTTAGGTAGGGTATTAGATCTGTTATCCTCCCGATTGTTAGTAGGTATAGGGAGCAACGTGTGGCTAGGGGATGCGTGTCTTTACAGGGTATCGTGCGTTTAGCTTTATCTGTTTGTGTAGGATGTGACGGTGGCTTTAGTGTAGGTGTATTGTAAAACAGTGTGTTGTTGATGAGGTGGGTTTTGAGAAGATGAAGATGAAGTGGGGGAATAAAGTGGTAAACCGGGATAGGCAGTGAGCGTGTATTCCCCCGCACCCTCAGGGGGATATCCTGAGTGTAAGATGTTTGTGTGTGTGTGGTGTTGCTTAAATAATAACCCTGTTTGTGAAGTGAAGCATTCTATATAATGGTAAAGTTCATTCAGGCAGAGCAGGTGATACATACGTCTCTGTAGATAGATTTCGGTCGGTAGATGATCAGTAATATGTCTGTCGGAGGAGATGAGAGTGTTGAAGCTGGTATTGGAAGTGTTGGATAGATGGCCATTGGTGTTCAAGTGCGGGGAAATGTGTTGGTGTAGTGTCCGTGTCTGCGATCGGTTCTTGTCTGTTCTTCCTTCGTTGATGTGATTTGTGTGGGAGTCCGGGGTCCGGTATATGTGGTTCGGTGAGTTAGGGCAGCCAATCTTCGTAGCGGTGTATGGCGCGGGTAGATGTTGCGGTAAAGGTTTCTTTTCCGGTAGAGGTGGATATCCTTAATGGTCTCGGCGGGCTCGGCGAGCTCGGCGAGGCAGGGGTGCCGTCATGGGGCTGGATGGTGGGTGACGGGAACCCGAAGAGGAGTCGGTTCTGACGGCTGAAGGTGAACGTCTCCTGCGGAAGCTGGCGTTGAGCACGTCCATCGGTTCTTCTGTCTGAGGGAGTCTATTGGGAGGTTGTAGGTCGAATTCAGAGTACCAGTTGGGGACAGGGGTAAATGGTATATCCAGCGTACGGCAGAACGCATCCAATTCCTCTGGAACTCTGAGGAGTGCTGTGCGGCCTTGGTGTGAGGCGGAAAGGCCGAAAGGAAACTTCCAACGATAACGGATGCTTTTCGCTCTCAAGACCTCCAGCAGGGGGCGTAGATCCTTGCGGTGTCGCAGTGTAATGGCAGAAAGGTCCTGATATATGTGGATGGGGTAGCCATCATATTCCAGCATTGTTTTTTCACGGGCTTTTTGTAGTATTTCTTCTTTGACAGAAAAATCATTCACATGGCAGATAATGTCCCTTGGGGGGTCAGTGTCTCTCCCTTTTGGGCGAAGCGCTCTATGTATGCGCTCCATAGTGATGGATGTGGACTCCGGGCGGTCTAGAAGGTGGTTAAATAGGCCTGTCACCACCGGGATAATTCTATCTTGTTCAACCGATTCGGGTATACCTCTTACCCGCAGGTTGTGTCTTCGGCCCCTGTTGTCGAGATCTTCAACATGGCGTTGAAGATCTCTTAGTTGCAATGTGTGGAAGTCTACCTTATTGTGGATGATTTTACTGCGGCTTGTTGGTGGGCAGTTTTGTCTTCCACACGCTGTATGCGGCCTGTGATGGCCTGCAGCTCATGACGCAGGTCTGTGATCGCAGAGAACAGGGTGTCTTTTATATCACCTGCCACTGTCTGCAGGTCTAGGAGGCTTGGTTGCCGGTGGGAGAGCGGAGACGGTTCTTGTAGAGATTGGGTATGTTTGGTAGGGGTCAGAATGATGTCGGCAGGAGGTAGGGGCGAAGTCGTGGCGGGTTGATAAGACGCCATTGTAGTCCGCTGTGACCGGAAGATCTCCGGTATTGTTTGGTTTGTGCTGTTAGCAAGTTCTCTCGGGGACCGGGATCTGCTGTGCGATATTCCACGGGAGGATGTTCCCATTATTGAGGGGCAGATGACGGCCAGGAACCCCGTTAACAGCGAATTATAGGCTGTGGTGAGAGGGAGCCAGGGGATCAAGCAGCCATCTTCTCACAAGGCAAACCACGCCCGGGTATTCTTTTCAAAGTTTAGCTTTCCTCATTTACTAAGCCTTGGGGCATTTGCGCTTTGAAAGTGCACAATCTATTTTTGCCCTTAGTAAATTAACCCCTATGTCTCTTTTTGCATCACTTACAGCCCCCCACACTGCTCCCTTCTGTCATTTACATCTAGGCCATACACTCCAGGCAGGTAAGGAATCAAAGATAGCAAAATCTTCTCCAAAACACTGAAATAGCATCAACTGCACATTATAAGCACAATATTAAACTTATTTATAAAAGTCATGCTAAAAGTCATGCTCTGTGACAACCCCTCCCCACCAAAGAGCCAGAAATTACCTGCCCAGGCTTCTTCTCTGGTTAGTTTATCAGTATATTGAAAGCAATTAGATACAATTACAATACACATTATCCACATATTTTTGCTGAAAAACATTTTCTGGTAAACCTTTCACCCTCACCTAGCACAATTTCCCTGTCAGTAGTTTAAATGTACTTTTGCAATAGGTATACAAACTTGTGTCCCACTAGCAAGTTCAATTAACATTTCTGAGCCTTTCTGAATAGCTTCAGGTTTATTAACACAGGGGACCACAACTGTCAGAAAAGATCCACCTAAAACATACCACCATTCCAAAAAAGGAGGCATCTCCATAATCTATTCATCACTAGCCAGGCAAAATGACAAACTTCCATACATGGAGACATCAGAGAAGGACCTTCAAAATGAATGGGACCTAGAGGACTGGCACTTATCTGTCTCCAGATCCTTTAAAGGAATATTCAATTCATCCCTAATAGAGGCCAACCTTAAGATCATCACTAGATGGTATGGCTGCCATTTACCCCTCCTTGTCCCTATTATGCTTCAGGGGTTGCCACATGATGGCCACCATGATTTATTTATGAATTCACGAAAATTACTCTGACCTCATCCATAGAGTCACTGGTTTCTCGACTCTGATGAACCCAACAATTGCTCTACTCAACCGTCCCATCCCAAATATCCCCAAACATGCCCAGAATAATAATCCTGTTAATACTTCTGGGAGCCAAATTATCCATAGCCAGGGCCTGGAAAAAAACAGTAGTGTCCATATTATCAACCAAAAGAAAAATAACATGGATTATGACCCAGGAAAAAATAGTAAGCAATATCCTAGATGAGTCTAAAAAATTTGAAGTGATATGGGAACTGTGGGCTCAATATGTGGGCATCTCCCTGTTATCTGGGACTGGCAACAAATAAACACAAGAAGAGGCTTCGTGGAGACCAGTAAGTACCTTTATTCTCTCCTCTACTCTATTTCCCTTCTATCTTTTCTTCCTTTCTATTTATCTATGTTACACTACTAGATAACTCAGATTAAGGATAATCTTGACAATATCTGGAGTTACTTAACACCCGTAAGATCCAAGAATCCTCCAGTAAGTTGAGGTGGGTTATTCTAGTTGGGGGATGGGGTTCTCTTGAATACTTTACCTCCAAACTAAGTTCTTTAGTCACAGTTAATGGCCTGGAGACACAAATTATATATTATAAATTAAGATTACGCAAGGCCCTCTAAGAATTTGGGAGGGGGGAGTTTTCTCCTGCTGCTCCAGGACATAGCGAGTTCCCATTGGGGTGTCAGAGGGAGCCCCCCTAATTCTCTAACAATTTAAGATACTTTATACATCAAGAGGCCCTCCCCCTACTTAATTACTTTGTCTATTATAGATATTATTGTTGTGACTGATGTAATCTAATGTACTACTTAACGTTATACTAACGTTATACTACATATCTTCTGTGATGTTATTTAAAAATCAATAAAATCTTTGAAAGATAAAAAAAACTAACAAAAAAAACCTACCACCATTCTTTCATTAATCCTTATACATTTTAGATTCGTTTTTTAGTTTAGAGTATGCAGGTACAAGAGGGTAAACTCCATATATCTCTGGTGGCCTTTTTGCTGGACTGGCTTCATAATATTGATGGAAACTCTTCATGTTCTGTGTACTGGCCACTTAAATACGGCTGCTGGCTCTAGTTAACAGATGGGCATTGCCTGGGAACTTTTCAAAATCTGAATACATGAAAATGGGGGGGGGGTTAATAGTGACATGCAGCATGCTGTCATGAAAATTAGGTCTGGCAAAACAGTGCTAATGGTGGTAGGGGGCTAAAAACTGAGCCTATGCACGGGGTACAGGAGTCATAAGTATATAATGTGCATGGGCCTAAGTTGTATAGCATACATAGTGCAGGGGTCTGGGGTGGGTAACATTCATAGTGCAGGGGTAAGGAGTGGGTAGCAAAAATAGTGCAGAAGTTAGATGTGTAATGTACAGAGAGCAGGGGACAGGTGTGTAATACACAGTGTGTGGAGGCTGGGTGTATGTAACATGTATAGTTTAGGAGTGGCAGAAACCATGAAATCAGACCGAGACAGAAGTATGGTTAAATCACACTTGTTTAATAATAAAAGTAAAAATAACAAACGTAGTCAAAACATAGCCAAAGTTCAGTAACCGGAAGGGATAGTCAGCCAAGCAGAAGTCAGGGATCAAAGTAGTGGAACAGCAAGCAGGATTTGGAGCCAGAAGAGATGTCACCAAAGCTAGTCTTTAAACAGGAACGCAGTAGATAGTTTCTTGTGATATGACCAAGGAGAAAGCAGAGCTCCTCTGGACTGGACATCTTAAGTAGGCAGGAATGACAAGCAGGGTGCAAAAAAATTACATATATACACTGCGCTATACAGACTGTAGATTAATAACAAAAAAGGAACAGCTACATACGGAGTGACAACAACCATAAAAATACTGTGAAAAGAGATGTAGCGCATGAACTGTGAAAAAAAACCCAAAAAAGGCTTTTAGCATCCTCCTTGTTGCCCATTTTGTTTTTATATCTTGTGATCACATTTTTATTGTAACCAGGCTTTTTAGCAATAAAAAACCCACCTTTTTTTCATCTACACTATGTGGAGCCTATTTATTTTTTCTCCACATACCATCTGAGAGAAAATCCAGCTCCCACTTCAGTTCCATGCGAGATGTCCCGTTTCTTCTGATCCGTGCCTTGGCTATCCTTTGTGAGGACCTACCTGGCGGCCCCAGAAGATCCATGCAGAGTTCGATCCAGAAGGTTTCCAGAGTCGGGATGTCCGTTCCAAGGCCCTGAGGGGCAACCTGCTTTAGTGATTCCCTGTCGCTGACAAGGGAGTCCAATTTATCTGGTAAGAGTTTTTTACACACCACTTTTACCAAGATTCATACAGCTGTTTGATGTGGTCTTCCTGGGAGATTTAAAGATTTGCCTGTGTTTGAACATCTGCCGTTGTACACACTCACTCACCTTCAATCAGTGGGACACTTTCTATATTTTGGTTGCTCACTTATTGGACTTTATTTATCTATGTTGAGAGACTCATGAGTTAATGTGGATATCATTTATTAATATTTTTCCCCCCTTTTTTGGGGGGTTTTTCACAGTTCATGCGCTACATCTCTTTTCACAGGAATGACAAGCAGGATCATCAACAGCTGGGTAACTGTGGAGAGAGATGGGAGATGACAATTAGCTGACAGCTGAGTGGCCAGCTCAGAGAAGGAAGGGCTGAGCCCAGCCCTGACAGTACCCCCTCTTCAACCTCCCCCTCCCCCTCGGAGGACCACCAGGCTTGAGGGGAAAATGTCTATGGAAATCACAAAGGAGGACATGGGCATGTACGTCCGAGGATGAAACCCAAGAGCATTCTTCCGGACTGTAGCCTTTCCAATGCACCAGGTACTGCATGCGCCCACGGAACCTATGGGAGTCAACAATGGACTGTACTTAATACTCCTCATGGTTCTCAACCTGTGCAGGCTGAGGACATGGTACTGAGGTGGTAAAGCAGATGCAGACCAAAGGTTTTAATAAGGAGACATGAAATAAATTAAAAATATGCATATTAGAAGGAAAGTCTAATGCGTAAGCCACTGAGTTAATCCTGCAAAGAATATGGAAAGGCCCAATAAACTGAGGTGCAAACTTCAGTGAGGGAACACAAAGTCAGAGGTTGTGAGATGACAGCCAGACCCTGTCCCCAACCTGGTAGGAAGGCGCAGGCAGGCGTCTGCGGTCAGCATGGAGTCTGTACCTATCATTAGCATGATGCAAAGTCTCCTGGACTTGTGCCCAAGTGGAACAAAGACCACGGAGATGCTCCTCTAATGCAAGAATACTCTGTGGAACAAACGAGTCAGGCAACATGGAAGGTTGGAAACCATAATTCGCCATAAATGGGGACAATCTGGAAGCAGAATTCAAGGCACTGTTGTGTGCAAACTCTGCCCACTGTAATAGATCTGACCAGCTGTTATGATGGTCAGAAATATAGCAACGTAGGAATTGCTCCAAGGACTGATTGCATTTTGCAGCCCCATTAGACTGTTGGTGATACGCAGAGGAGAAAGCAAGCTGATTTCCCAACTGTGAACAAAAGGCTCGCCAGAACTGGGACACAAACTGACTACCCCTGTTCGAGACAATCACCTTGGGTAGCCCATGTAAGCGAAAGATCTCCGGAGCAAAAATGGAAGCCAGTTCCTTAGAAGTGGGCAAATTCTTTAGTGGAATACAATGACACATCTTTGAGAACCGGTCAACTACCATAAGGATAACAGTGTTGCCTTGGGAGTTGGGTAACTCCACAATGAAATCCATAGACAGGTGGGTCCAGGGCCTCTCTCCATTGGGTATGGCTTGTAGGAGGCCCACTGGAATGTGTCGTGGAGCCTTACTATGAGCACACACGGAACAGGCAGCTACAAAGGCAGTCACATCAGCACGTAGAATAGGCCACCAGAATTGTTAGGAAATGGCCCAAACGAGTTGACTCTTCCAAGGGTGGCCAGCTGCCTTGGGAGAATGGTAAGTCTGGAGCACGGCAGTACAGACACTCTCTGGGACAAAGCAGCGATCACAAGGTTTCTCAGGAGGAGCATGGACCTGAGCAGCAAGAATTTTGTCACAGAAAGGAGAAGTGAGACTGATGCGAATCGTAGCCAGAATACGATCAGGAGGAATCACAGGAACCGACTCCAAATTGGAAGTGGAGGACAATTGTCGTGACAAGGCGTCGGCCCTTACATTCTTAGTACCGGAATGAGAGAATGTCATTGAAACTTATATATACACACACAGAGAGAGCAAAATGAGAATCACACTTATTTTAAATAGTAGCACTCACCGAATAGGTTTCGGAGGGTGTGATCAAAAATAGACTAAATTAACACAGAAAAACAAAAAACAAATAGATCTCCACACACCTTTATGAGTAATGCCGCGTACACACGATCGGACTTTACGGCATACTTGGTTCGGCGGACTTTTCTACGGACTTTACGACGCAATTTCCGAATGAACGGACTTGCCTACACACAATCAACCAAAGACCGATGGATTCGTACGTGATGACTAGGGATGAGCTTCGAGATCGAGTCGAACTCATGTTCAACTCGAACATCGGCTGTTCGCAAGTTCGCCGACTAGCGAACAATTTGGGGTGTTCGCGGCAAATTCGAATGCCGCAGAACACCCTTTAAAAGTCTATGGGAGAAATCAAAAGTGCTAATTTTAAAGGCTTATATGCAAGCTTTTGTCATAAAAAGTGTTTGGGGACCCGGTCCTGCCCCAGGGGACATGGATCAATGCAAAAAAAAGTTTTAAAAACGTCCGTTTTTTTAAGGAGCAGTGATTTTAATAATGCTTAAAGTCAAACAATAAAAGTGTAATATCCCTTTAAATTTCATAGCTGGGGGGTGTCTATAGTATGCCTGCAAAGTGGCGCATGTTTCCCGTGTTTAGAACAGTCTGACAGCACAATGACATTTCAAAGGAATGGTGTGTGTCAATTGTGTGAAGGTTACATTGGATAGAAAATCTGCTATCTCTTGTCTGGACTTATTAGTTGTGGACGAGTATAGGGAAGCATAAAAGGAGCTCAACACCTCAGTTACTTTGTCAGGGTCTTGTATCAGAGCCCCCGTTTTATCTTGTAGGGCAACTACAGTGGGCGGTTTGTGTTCTATATGAGCCAGGTAGGCCAGCAGGCGTCCCGCACGTTCCCCACACTTGTACACTTTTTGTTTGATATAAAATATTTTTCTTTCTGCTCTTTCAAAATGAAGTCCATTCACTATGCGCGTTTGTAATTTTACCTGGTTCGCTGTTTCAGTGGAGGGGTGTTCTGAGAAGGCTTTTTCTACCTCTGCCATTGCTAATTCAGCCTGTTGGATAACGTCGTTGGAATTACGTTTATACCTTGCTATTCTTTGTGATAATAACATGCGAGCATGAGTCTTAAACATGTCCCAGACAATGTCAAAAGGGGTTGTATCTGTATTTGTGTCAAAGAAGAACTCCCACTCCTCCCCCAGGCCATCTAAACCAGGAACAACTGAGAGCCAAAAGGGGATAAGCCTCCATGCATAGGAAGAGGAGGGAGAGCTCAGCTCGAGTTCTACCCAGCAGGGGGCGTGGTCGGAGAGGATACGGGGGTATAGACCTGCTCCCTTGAGGCTCGGTGTCAGCAAGTGGGATATCAGGATTAGGTCAATTCGCGACATGGTGTTATGTGTCGCAGAAAAACATGTAAATGCTTTTACCGAGGGGTGGCGGAACCTCCAAGCATCTATCAGACCTATCTCATTCACTAGTTTCCCGAATCGTGTGGGAGAGGGCGTGCTGTCAGTCAGGGATGTCAGGGAGATTCGGTCTAGGTGATTGTCCATTACTGCATTAAAATCCCACTAACATATGGTGGACTATTTAGTAACCAGCTGTGTATTATCTTTTAAATAGTCTTTATAGAGTTACACGCTGGTGACGGCATTTTGCACATTCTTCACAGGTGGTGACCATTAGGGTCCTTATTTTTTACGGATTTTAATCATTAGTCCACTGATGGACATTTAATTTGTTTTTGATGGACATTTACTCTTTATTTTAAGCACCGGACATTCACTCATTTTAATTTCAAATTTGTATATCGAGGGTGCATTTTCATTTTCATTTAGCGCTACACTTTTGGTTTTTATAGGTGCAACTGTTATATCAGCAACCAACTGCCCGAGTGGTGGCCAATGGATGCCCCTCTCGAGAATTTAGCCTAAGCAGAGGTACGAGACAGGGATGCCCGCTCTCGCCTTTGCTCTATGCTCTGGCATCGGAACCCCTCACAGTGTCCATCCGTACTAACGAGGAGATAATAGATTTGACATTCGGATCCCTTACTGAGAAAATTAGCCTTTACGCAGATGACATTCTCCTTTACCTGGCAGACCCTGGCCAATCTCTACACACAGCTCTTAACGTAATTGAGCTATTTGGGACATTTTCGGGCTTGAGGATTAACTGGGGAAAGTCACAGATATTACCAATTGATAGTTTTCCACCTACAGAACCACAGTCTAATTTACCCCTTCAACGGGTAGATATAATAAAATACCTTGGTGTTAAAAGATCCAAGAATCCAGTAGACTATATTTCCTTGAATGTCGAACCATTATTCTCCCTAATTAAATCTAAGATCCAGGTCTGGTCCCGCCTCCCCTTGGGAATGTGGGGTCGGGTCAATTTATTAAAGATGGTACTACTGCCTAAGATACTGTACGTCTTATGGCATACTCCAGTATATCTACCCCTCAAGTATTTTAAATTATTAGAAACACTACTTAAACCATTTATATGGGGGAATTCTAGACACAAACTCTCATGGCAAACACTTAAAAATCCAACGGACATGGGTGGAACAGCACTACCTGATTTTAACCATTATTATATTGCGTCACAGCTATCCCAACTATTTCACATTGATAAAACTGACAAGGAACGCTTTCTTATTCTGCTGAGCCCCCGTTGGGTTCAGTATACTGGAGATCCAATAAACGGGATAGCAGTGGGGGTAGGGAACACACAGTCAAAAGATTATAGACATTCTTTGTTATATCACTACAGACGCATATGGGAATTGGCTTCTTCTAAATTAGAGATATCACTATTTAATGACTATACACCACTTTGGCATAATAACAAGCTACAGGAACTTAACGGAATCCAGAACTCAGATTTATGGGCAGCCAAGGGCATATACTATTTACACCATCTGTTCACAAACGGAACTTTTAAAACGTTTGAAGCACTTAAGATGGAGTTCCAAATTCCGAATCAAATGTTTTTTTGTTATCTCCAGATCCGTCATGCGATTCAAATGCAATTTTCACAGGGTCTTCCACAGCCCACCCCTAACTCTACTATAGCCATAGTCAAGGGTACAGACTCAAAAAAACTCATTTCCTGTTTTTACAACATATTATCCGCCCCTACCTCTGCAAAATTAGCTTACGCGTTGATACCAAGATGGGAGAGAGAAATTGGGGGGATGGAGGATGAAGAGTGGGAGGAGGCCTTGGAAACATGCAAGTTGGTTTCACCCAAACTTTCAGACAGACTGTCCCAGATTTTTATACTTCATCGTGCATACCTCACCCCTCTTAGGGTAGCTAGATATAAAAGAAGTCAATCCACCACATGTCCAATATGTGGAACTGAAACAGGCACATTCTTTCATCCTGTATGGTCTTGCCATAAGATACTAGAATACTGGAAGCAAATAGTTACCTTCTTACATGACGAAATGGGGTCCCCTTTGACCCTCGACCCAAAGCAATGCCTACTGGGGATTTTTCCGGATGTACTAGATAAATTCACACTAATATTCCTACATGAAACTTTATTCTCTGCTAGGAAAATTGTTGCCAGACAATGGATGAGATCCGAACCCCCTCAATTGGTGGACTGGAAAAGAGACATTAACACAACCCTTCCATATAAAAAATTCCTTTATATTAACAGAGGCTGTCCAAATAAATATAACAGAATATGAGATAGATGGTTACAAGAGTCTACAACATGCACATAAATGGTGCCTATCCTGATACTTACTAGGTTTGGGTGTGGAAGTGTACAGACTATGTCAGAACCTAAAGAACTAACTATATGGTTGAAATATATGTGTATTATGTTCTTTATGTACGGAATGTTTTCTACATGATGCTAAACAAGTGTACAAATGTTTTTTTATGTATTATGTACAATCTTGCAAATAAAAGTTTGTTATAACGTAAAAAAAAAGGTGCACTAGCTACAGGTATACATGGTCTCCCCTCTTGACAGACAAGTCCAGTATCTGGGCTTTTCTACACTCCTGTAATATTCAATTGTGTATTATCAGTTTCTGTAGCATTTGTCTGAAGATCTGACAAGGTTTGGTATAACAGGGGCATTTCAGGTGCAAGTGATGGCATTTGTATGGTAGCTTCTTGTTTAGAAGCTGCTTCCTTTGCTGCTTTATCAGCTAAGGCATTTCCTTTTGAAACATCATCTTGGTTTGTGGTGAGTGCCTTGCAGTGGAGGATAGCTATAGAGCAAGGCAATTTAATCACTTCCAAAAGGTTGGTCACTAATGTTGAATGTGAAATTGATTTGCCATCTACTGCTATGTATCCTCTTCTTAACCAGATAATACCAAAATTATGGACTACACCAAATGTATATTTAGAATCAGTATAAATTTTCACGTCTTGTCCTTCAAAGAGCTGGCATGCTCTTGTGAGGGCAATCAGTTCTGCAGCCTGTGCTGATTGAAATGGTACTGGGTTTGCTTCAAATGCTACATCAGGTAACTGGACTACAGAATATCTTGCATGATATGTGTTGTCATTTGATCTAGAACAAGAACTATCAACAAAAACATTTTGTGCCCCAGGGATTGCCGTGGAAGACATATCTGCACGTGGAAATGTGTCCTGGTGGATTATTTCAATGCACTCATGTTGAGGAACTACCTCATCGTCTTCTCCTTTTAGACCTAGTAACACATTTAGGATCAGGGCTGGGCCTGAAGTGGGTGAAGCATATTTTATTTCAAGATTTGGATTTGAGAGGAGATCAACCTCATATCCACTCAATCTTTGGGCTGACATATGTTGGGTATGAATATTTTTTAACAAAATGGATACGTTATGAGTAGTATGTAAGGTGATTGGATGTCCTAGAGTAAAAGAAGTGGCCATTTCTAGTACCATAGCACAGGATGCCAAAGCTCTGAGACACGCCCTGTACCAGCTTAGGCACTACTCTTGAAAAATGCAAAAGGACAGAGTTTTCCTCCGCATTCCTGCGCCAGGACTCCCGCCATTGTTTTACAATTGTCCCTGGCTAAAAAGTGAAACATCTTGCCATAATCAGGCAATCCGAGGCCAAGGGCCATTACCATTGCTGTCTTAAGGTACACAAATGCAGCACACATTTCATCTATCTATTTTACACAATCTGGCATGTCTAAGACTGTGGCTTGCCTCAGGAGGTTATCTTAAAAAGAGCAGTCAGATATCCATTGGCGGCAGTAACCAATCATACAAAGAAACAGATAGCATATCTTTCTTTGTCAGTGGGCAGGGCAGACCCACGAGATCCACAGCAATTTCTTTTTAGAGACTTTGTGACCATTTTCTGCTAACCAGTACAATAAATCTTTATCTTCCTCTCTGCTGGCAACCTGGGTTGGACTGCATAACAACAAATCATCAACATACTGTAAAAGGACTGAACCATGGCGGAGAGTCCAAGACCACAGGGTTGCCTGGAGTACAACTGAATAGACTACAGGGGAGTCTACATATCCTTGGGGCATTCTGCACCAGGTCATCTTTCTAAAACAAAATGCAAGAATAGCCTGTATCTCCTCATCCACTGAGACACAAAAAAATGCGTTTGCTAAATCAGTTACTGTGAAATACTCTGCATTGGATAGTATGGAAGTCAGGAGTGATGGCACATCAGGTACTATAGGTGCTATGGGCACTATGAGATTATTTATGGCCCTAAGGTCTTGAACAAACCTATAACTGCCATCCGGCTATTTAACTGGATTTATAGGAGTGTTGTAAGGTGAAATTGTTTCCTTTAAAATTCCTTGTTTAAGGAAATGTTCTACCATGGGAGCAATTCTGTCCTCCTTTTCTTTTGACAAAGAGTATTGTTTGTGGTATATGGTTTCTGCTCAAGGTTTGAGGGTGGTTTTGTATGGAGTACAGGAGATGAGACCCATATCCAAAGACCCATCTGACCAGGCATTTTGTAAATCTTTTGGGAATTCTTCTGTTGGTACGTCATTACTTAGGGCCAAGATGGGCACGATGGGGACCTTTTTTGAATAAACAGTAAGACCGCCACTTGGGGACATTATTATCTTCATACCCAATTTTCCCAGCAAGTCCCTACCCAAGAGTTTCACTGGACAATTTGGTATAACCCTAAAGCTGTGATGGATTATTACAGATTCATATTCATCATCTACAATCGGGAGGGTAGGAGTTTTGTAGGTCTTGGTGAGTATCCCATCAATTCCCATTGAAGGCTCAGCATTTGTGGTCTCACCTCTATAATAATCCTGGCTTAAAGTACTCCGAGTAGCCTCGGTGTCAAGGAGAAATAGGATCAGTGACCCATTTACATGTAGGGTCACTAGAGGTTGGTCATCAAAGGAGTGAGACACAAGAGGAAATGCTGGGATACCACCTTCTGGGCAGCTTAATTGTTGTTTCGGTTGGGTCCACTGAAACCTTGGGCCAGAAGCTGGTTGACTCTGGGATCTTTGAGGACCCAGATTGGTATTATTCAAGGGCTGTTGATTATTTGGATCATAAATCTCATAAGGACATTGATTCCTCCAGTGATCTTCAGCTCCACAATTGAAACATCCAGTTCTGGAGGGAGGGGGGCCTCTGGAAAAACTTCTTCCTCTGCTTCTTACTCTACCCCTTCCTCTTGTCCTGAGGTCTCATATCCTGTTGAGGTGGACCTCCTTGAATATCAAAGCAACCTGCTGCATCCTTTTTAGTCAGTGCTTTCTGAAAGTACCCCATTGATTCTGTGGACCGATCAGAAATCATCTGCTTTACCATTAAACCATGTTGTGGTTTAAGGTTGCTAATGAAAGTTTGGATCATCAAGCTATGCGTATTTGCCAGTTTGGATAATCCAGCCTCCTGAGTCCATACATCCACAAACCTTTTCCAGAATTCTAATACACTTTCTCCATATTTCTGTTTACATGCTATGGCAGTGGGGAGGGAGGTTCTATCTTTAAAGGCAATTTTAAATTCTGTTTCTAATTGGGTCCAAATTGTGCTCCTTCCAGCTTTGTATTTAAGCTATATCGATATGTACGGACAGCATTGCCCTGTATATCATTAATACTGGGAACCTTTGCCCAATCAAAAGCTGTTGATGATGATTGAGTGGGTTTAGGACAATGTTTAATTATTTGATTGATGTCCTCAATGTCTATCACCTTTTTAAGCATATCATTACCTATAGTCATAAAAGGGGACTGTATGCTGCCATCCTGTACATCTGCATTCATCCCATATTTCTTTCCACTCCTTGTTCTATCAGGACTTAATGCATTTAAAATAGCAGCCCCAATTGTATTTGTAGTTTTTATCATATTAAAACCATCTTCTTCATCATCCTTTTCTACTATACCAGCAGGGGGGATTGGGTAGTTGATGTGTGGCCCCCTGTTGCACCTGGCACTATCACTATCCTCAGAATCTTGTGATGCTTGTCTTTGTGGGGTGGCAGGTGCCTGTGTGGTTTGTACTGCTGGCTGTTGTGTCTGTGGAAGTGCTTGTTGTTGTCGCAGAGCCTGTGGGGCACCTGGTGGAGGGGGTTTTTGGTGAGTGGCATGATATCCAGCAAGAAGATCTATCTCATCCTTGCTGAGGCTACGATAGATCTGACTGGTGTAAGGTGGTGGGGATACATGAGAGAAAGGCAAAGGTGGAGCTGTGGGATCGGGTCTCTTGACCTTTAGATTCCTTCTTATGTTTAAGATCATACCCTTCCTTAGTTAAACAATTCTTTGCTTTCTTCTGTTTCTTATATGGGAATGTCTGGAGTTAACTATTGTACCAGAGGTGGCAATCTGTGTTTTGAGGGTATAGGATTTTTTTTAGGTCTGTAACTGTGATTCAGCTTTTATCTTTTGAGAGGTTCTGAAAAGTGCATCTGGAAGAGATGCTAGCATCACACCTACACCCAAAGACCAATTTTTCTGCACCTGTTTGACAGGTGCATATCATTGCAATTTTTTTTTTACAGAAAGGCCAATTCTTTCTTTCATCAAGATTACCTCTATAGGGTTACAGTGGGAAGGCACCACCGACACCCAAAGACCAATTTTTACACACCCATTACTTCTATCCCAAGTCAAAGTGACACCAGAATGTATCCAAAAAATCTCTAATCTTATTCCCAGTGCACTACATTGTGGCCTCATCATACACACTGGCTCCTTAGCTGTTGCTGAGCAAAATAAAGGCAGCTTGCAAGGAAAATGTCATTATTTTGCCTTTATAAATGCAATTATTTCTGCAGCAGATTCTAGACATGGTACAGATATGCCACTTTACAAGTAGACTAAGAGGACCCCCCAGGAACTATATTGGAAGGAATTTTTCATTTTTATGTTTTCACTTTAAAAATCAAAAATCAAAATATCACTGCTCATTTAAAAATGATGTTTTTCACAAACTTTCTTTTTTTTGATACATGTCCCCCAGGGCAGGACCCAGGCCCCTGTAACCATTTTATGCCCAATTACTTGCATATAAGCCTTCAAAATGGGCACTTTTGATTTTTGACGTTGGGGTCCCTTTGAATTTAATGGGGTTTGTTATTCGGGTCTGAACTTTTGCAGTGTTCAAAAGTTCTGGTGCAAACCAAACAGGGGTCCATTTGGCCCATCCCTAATCATTCATTTTTAAGCCCAGTAATGCCCCTAAAAAAGGCAGCAAACAGGTAATCTTTACTGTGTCCAGGAAAAAAATCAGTCATAATAATGCATGGGAAATAAAAGGGCAATTATAAAAACGTAATAAACAGGTAAGAAATGGACAAATGTTGCAGTACATTAAAAAGAAAAAAAACAGGCAATCATGAGGATATTTAGGAAGCAAACAGGTAATCGTGGCAATACCCCAGCAAAATAAACAGCCAGTGGTAATAATATGTGGGCAAGAACCTGGCCATTGTGACACTATAAAGATAACAAACAGACAATAGTTCATTATGAAGGAAACAAACTGGCAGTTGTTATAAGTCCCCATGAATAAGCTCATAAATAAACGCATTGGGGGCATTGCCTGGCTGTAGTCTGGGCTGAGGCTGCCATTCATCTAACTTCATGCACATGGGTCTACTTCATGATGTCCGGCTTATGAAGCTTTTCCTTTCACACAGTTATTATAATAAGCCATGTTTTTTTGCAATATCCAAAGCCATTTTCCCAGCCAATGATTAGCCTATGTGTTGTAGAAAAACAGGTTCAGACTAGTTGAAACAGGGTTCCTTAACCCTCAAATTGCATTTAAAAACCATTGCACTGTTAAAATGACCTGAAACCACCTTCATTTTGCCAAGATACAAGATTTCACAGGGCCAATATATGTGGAGAAAACTCTTCCCGTAGGATGCAAACAGCCATTAAAACTGCATTCTAACCATTCCCTATTCTATCTAAAACTAAGCAAAAATATAGTCTAGAGTCGGGCTTTAACACACAGCAGGAATATAATACAGGTGTATAAAAAAACAGCTTGGAAAAAAATGTGCTATCTAGTGTGGATTTGACTTGAAACACAATTTACAGAAGTGAGTGAAGAAATGCTATAAGCCTTATATTTTCAAAAGCTGATAAAAGATCAAGGAGTTTTAGAAAATAGGTGATTTAGTATCAGCAATGCAAGTAAAGAAAGTCATTTCAGTAAGAGCTCTTAGATGAATGGGCAATATGAAAACCTAGCAGAACAAGACTTCAAGAGGCAGTTGAGGTAAAAAAGAACAATAACTCATGGCGTTCTGTATTTTCAAACAAAATAATCTGCTAGTCTTGTTTTATCATAAAGTACTGCACATAAAAAAATCTAGCTACAGAAACACATGAATTATTAAATAAATGAGATAATAGATGAACACTCACAAAAGTGCTCAGTTCTCCAAAAACATAAATTAACCAAAGTTGTTCAAGAATGATATGAGCATTCTCTCGGTGATGAATGTACTCACCGTATGTTAAAGGTGACCAAAACGAATGATCAATGAGCACTTTTATATCAATCACTGCTGTTGCCCTTAATTACACTTTCTCTCCACTGCACTACACTTTCTCTCCACTGCAGCTCTATTGAACATTTAATGAAGAGTGTTAACCCATTGGTTCCATTCAAATTTAAATTCCCTCTAGCGTTTTCTAGAATTGTTATATTGTACATTGTTACAAAGATGTATGCGTTCTTAAATTTGATTTTGTTTCCCTAATGTGGTATTCTAATGCTGTTCATAATAAAAGAACAGAAAAGAAAAACGCCTAAAAAAATCTTCATGATCTGCTAGAAAATTAACTATGCATTTTTTTTTTTGCAAATAGATCCATGTGTTATTTGACCATTAACTCTTTGTGGTAAACTATAATGGGTAAGTTAATTCACTTCATGGAGAATATCATTGTGTGGAAAACCAATTATTGAGATTACCTGGGACATCTTTTTAGGTGGCAAATGGATACACTGCTGGATTGAAATGATATTGATTTACTGAGCTTTATGCTATAGTGACATTTTCAAAACACTTCACTAAACCCAAAATAAAGCTGCAGTGGAGAGTAACCAAGACCAGTGGCAGTGATTGACATAAAACGCTTATTGACTAGTAATTTTGGTAATCTTTAACATCTGGTCAATTCATCCATTCCAGAGAGGATGATCAGATGATTTTAAACAGCTATGGATCATTTATATTTTGGGAGGACTGAGAACACTTTGCCAGATCGCATGAAGACATTTCTTGGCAGGGATACTGTGCTATTGTTTATGGGATTGTTATGACAATTCTAACTGAATCTTGTGCTTTTCATCTGTTATCTAATGCAGTGGTCTCCAAACTGTGGCCCTATGCTCGCTTTTATCTGGCCCTTGGGGCATTATTCCCCCCACTGTCAGTAACAGTGGGGCATAGTTCCTGCCACTAACACTAATAATGGGGCACTATTCCTCTCATTGACACTAACATTGGGACACCATTCCTCTCACTGACACTAATGATGGCACACTATTCCTCCCACTGGCACCAATGATGTGGCACTATTCCTCCCACTGACACCAATGATGGGGCACTATTACTCCCACTGACACCAATGTTGGGGCACTATTACTCCCCCTAATAGCAACCTTGGGGCATTGTTTACTCCCACTGACACCAGGACATTTTCTACTCCTGCTGGCCACAGTCCGCCCCCCCCTAAAGTTTGAAGGTATCAGGAGCCATGAATCAGACGGAGACAGAAAATGCAGTAAAACTCACACCTTTTAATATAGTGGTAAAAATGGTACAAATAGTAAACATAGTCAAAACATAGCCAGGGTATGGTGGCCAGAGCGGGTAGTCAGAACAAGCCAGTAAATCGGGAAGCCAGAGATCAGCATAGTCGGAGGCAGCAGACAGGATCAAGAACCAGAATGGATGTCAGCCAGGCAAGTCTTCAACAGGAACACAACAGAGTCTCCAGATATGTTTGACCAAGGTGAAGGCATGAAAGAAATGAACCAGAAAGTTTAAATAGCCAGAAGGGGCTGGCTATAGGCTGGACTGACGATCAGGAAATGATTACCAGGGTAGCCACTGTCTACTGACAAAATAAGTACTGGCAAATAACCGACAGCTGAGCAACCTGAGCACTGAGAAGGGAGGGCTGAGAGCACAGCCCTGACAGAAGGACAGTAAACTTGCCTTTTATTTAGAAAGTTTGGAGGCCCCTAATGCAAGTCTCTTTGAGTGAGTGTATATATTTATTTTTTGTTTAACAAGCATGTTTATAGCTTAAAAAAGAAAAAGCCGCGCTAGTAAAGTCCAATTAACAAATAATTGATTGTAGAAATGGAGGACATCTCTCATATGGCAAAATTGTGGGATAATATACGTCAATTGTTTGATTAACACCACAGTGAGTATAATTCAATAAGTGTGCCACCACCTGAAGAAAAACTCGCTTACCAGATAGCAAGCAAAACCAGCATGTGGCTATTGCCCAGCCAAGGCCTCTGCTTGCACCGAAGATCATAGAGATAGGTAATGGATGGATAATCTCATAGGTAAATTTAAAAACACTAGTGGCACCGCTCAATCCAGGACCACTAAATTGGCAACTCACTCAGCAGTAACCCTAAGGAAAGAGAACTTAGAGTCTTGTATGTTCTCACCCTTCCTGGTTTTCACTCCTTATTTTGCTAACTCAGGCATATAAAACAAAGGAAACCTCGGGTGCTTTTGCTGTCCCTTTTTGCTTTCTAGAATCTTTTCTGAATAGTCTGAAGCAGCCTTTTTCAATCAGTGTGCCCAGGCACCCTGGGGTGCCTACAGGTTTCTTCAATGGTGTCTTGGCAAAATGCCTGTAACTCAGACCCGGCTGGCCACTTGCTGCTCTCCTATCTCCTCTCGGCTCACATCAGAACTTATTTATTTTGGTTTCTTTGTATGTATGGATTGCATGGGTTGTTACCGGCATGTGGTGCACATTTCATGTCAATAACACCTTTAGAAACCTAGAAAAAAGGTGTTATTGACATGAAATTTGCACCACATGCCGGTAACAACCCATGCAATCCATAAATACAAAGAAACCAAAATAAATAAGTTCAGAAAATTCAGAAAAGTTATGGATAATAAAATGAAATGAAACAGAGAAAAAGTGTTGAACACATGAAGAAAGGGATGTGCAAAAAGGCACGGAAAGCCAAGACACCCGCTGAAATATATCAGTACTTAGAAAGCAATCCTACCCCTTCTCAGTGCCAATTAATATCAGCTAGTTCAGTCTCAACTGATGACCTATAAAAAGGCATATCATTACTAAGGTGTCACACAAGAAACATATCATGATGGGTAAAAGCAAAAAGCTCTCTCAAAACCTTTACAACCTTATTGTTGCAAAACATACTGATGGCATTGGTTACAGAAGGATTTCTAAACTACTGCATGTTCCAGTGCGCACTGTTGAGGCCATAATTTGAAAGTGGAAAGAACATAATTTCACCAACTGGCCATGACTAGGTGCTCCTCGCAAGATTTCTGACAGAGGAGTGAAAAGAATTATCAAAAGAGTTGTCTTTTGAGTTCAATCAAAGACTTTCCTTAAAACCACTGTGCATGTGTTTCTGTGACCATTCAAATGCTGGGATCTTCAAAGTGTGATCTTCAAAGCAGATGGTAACTCACAAAAATCCTGTGACCTTACCGTTAAGTAGGGTCAGAACTTGTTACCTTTGGTCAACAAATAACTGATTCAAATCCATCAGTCCAGTGACCCCTGTCACCACTCCTCTCTTCTCCTACGCCCACTCAGGTTAGTGTAGGGAGATCACCAAAACAAGGTGCTCATTGCACAACATGCTTATTAAAGTGTAACCCCACTTTTGTTGAGTTTAAAACATTCTCCCCTGTGTGATCTATGTACATTACAAGGATTTTAATAAATGTTTTCCGTTTTTCCAGGAGCAGTGATTTTAATAATGCAGGCAAAGTTCGGCAACAGGATATCAAGCAGTGTAGAGCTGAGCGTGGTTACAAGGCAGGCCGTGGTCAGGATAACAGAGATCAATCGTAGTCAAAAAAGCCGGGCCAAACACAGAAAACAGATCAGATCACGGGAACAGGAAGTCACGAAAACAGGTAGGAGCTGCAGATCAGACAGCAAGGACACAGTGCTGCTGAGGTGTTTAAATAAGGCAGCCTGTTGCCAATCACTGAAATCAGTCTGCACTATTTTAACCCCTAGGTGGCAGATCCATGACAGTGCCCATGTTGATGGGGACAAGGGCCTCTTCCTCATATCCCTTGCCCTGTGGTTGTGGGGGTCTGTGGGCAGGGGGCTTATGGAAATCTGGAATCCCTCCTTTAACAAGGGGGCCCCATGATCCCAGCCCCCCCATGTGAATGGGTATAGGGTACATTGTACCCCTACCCATTCACTAAAAAAAGTGTCAAAAAAGTAAAAGTGACAGGAGACAGTTTTGGATAATTCCTTTATTTAAAAAAAAGTGTCTCGAGATGTCCATCACAGCGCAGACGACTCGAGAAAAAAAGAAAGAAAATCCCCACCTCCATGGGGAGGCATTCCTAAAACTGCTGTCTTTTCAGCTCTTATATAGCTAAGGGCGGGGCCATGCAGTGACATAAACGGGTGACCCCGCCCCCTCTGACATCACAGGATGTCAGAAGTGGGCAGGGTCACCCATTTACATCACTGGCTGGCCCCGCCCTCAGCTATATAAGAGCTGTCATCGTGAAAAAGCTGTGAAAAAGAGGGGATAGGTATGGAGCAGCTCTTATTAAGAGGTTACCTACAACCTCTAAATACTTGAGGGGTGTGTGTTACGGGTGCATTTAATGCAAAAAGTGACAATAAAAGTTCAGAAAATAAATATATGTATATTCACAAATATCCACAAAAAATCCTACTGTGTAAACTTCCTAACCGCTTATATATAAAGCATATTGTTATGTTCAAACGAAAATAAAATAAAATAAACACAATTCTGTGCAAAACCTACAATTCAAAGTGACATTTCTGTGCAAAAAAATCCAACATATGTGACTGGTGTATATTGTTGCTGTGAAACTGGGTTCAGAAATATGCATATACAGTCCTTAAAGCCTGGTGTATAAAAAAAAGTCCAATAAAGTGACAATGTGCTCATTCAAATTGTTCTGTGCTTCTTGGAAAACAGTGCCCCATAAGAAACGCATTCACAGCTATTATTCACCCCACAAGGAGGTATTTCACCTTCACAGTATGTGCCACTGTGTAGCCTGTGGAGTGAGAGGAAATGTTCTGTCCTGTGTTCTCCAAGTGCCTCCTTGTCTGCGATGTAAGTGGTCTCCTCACTGTTAACCTCTTAGATGTTGCCCACATGTAGAGAGTAGGGATGGGCTGTCTGTTCGGGTCAAACATGAGTTCGACTGGAACATTGGCTGTTCGCCCTTTCACCAAATAGAGAACAATTTAGGGTGTTCGCAGCAAATTTGAAATCCGTGGAACACCCTTTAAAAGTCTATGGGAGAAATCAAAAGTGCTCATTTTAAAGGTTAATATGCAAGCTATTGGCATAAAAAGTGTTTGGGGACCTGGGTCCTGCCCCAGGGAACATGTATCAATGCAAAAAAGTTTTTAAAAAGTTTTTTCGGCAGCAGTGATTTTAATAATGCTTAAAGTGAAACAAAAGTGAAATATTCCTTTCAATTTCATACCTGGGGGGTGTCTATAGTATGCCTGTAAAGTGGCGCATGTTTCCCGTGTTTACAACAGTCCGAGAGCAAAATGACATTTCTAAAGGAAAAGAAAGTCATTTAAAATTACTAGCGGTAGTGCCGGCAGCTATAATGAATTGTCGGGTCTCTGCAATACTCACAAAAGTCATTGAAAAAAATGGCCTGGAATTCCACCACAGTGCATTACCAGGCCCTTTGGGTCTGGTATGAATATTAAGGGGAACCCAAAACCAAATAAAAAAAAGGCGTGGGGGTCCCCCTCAAAATCCAGACCTGAAGGGTCTGGTATGGATTTTAAGGGGGACCCCACGCCAAAAAAAAAATGGCATGAGGGTCCCCCTAAAAATCCATACCAGGCCCTTATCCCATCACGCAACCTGGCAGGTCACAGGAAAAGAAGGGGGTGAAAGAGCGCCCCCCCTTCTGAACCATGCCAGACCACATGCCCTCAACATGGGGAGGATGTTCCCATGTTGATGGGGACAAGGGCCTCATCCCCACAACCCTTGCCCGGTGGTTGTGGGGGTCTGCGGGTGGGGGGCTTATCAGAATCTGGAACCCCCCTTTAACAAGGGGACCCCAGATACTGCCCCCCCGTGTGAAATGGTACTGGTACAAATGTACCCCTACCATTTCACAAAAAAAGTGTCAAAAATGTTAAAAAAGACAAGTCGGTTTTTGACAATTCCTTTAATAATGTCTTCTTCTTTCCCTGCTTCTTCTTCCATCTTCTTCTGGACTTCATTCGGTTTTCTTCCTCCATCTTGTTCTTCCCCCACTTCTTCCTCTTCTTCTTTCTCCGATCATCTGCTTCTTCCTTCGGTCTTCTAGTCTGCATCTTCCTCTGGCTTCTTCTTCCCCGCTTTGTTCTCTGGACAATCCACATCCATGGAAGGTTCCCGCTGTGTGACACTTCTGTTCTTCTGAAAGTTCTTATATTATTGAGGGGCCCCCTGGTGACCCCGCCCCCTCTGACTTCACGGGGACTTACCTATGGTTTTCCCCATGTGTCAGAGGGGGGTGGGGTCACCCATTACCCCGCCCCCTCTAACATCATGTTCAGGAGGGGGGGCCGCTCTCTTGTCCCCCCTCTTTTCCTGCGGCCTGCCAGGTTGGGTGTGGTATGGGTTTTTAGGGGGACCCCCACGCCATTTTTTCTTTTAATTTTGGCGCAGGGTTCCCCTTAATATTCATACCAGATTGGAAGGGCCTGGTATGGAATTTGGGGGGACCCCCACGCATTTTTTCTTAAATTTTGGTTCAGGGTTCCCCTTAATATTCATACCAGACCTGGTAATGCACTGTGGGGGAACCCCGGGCCATTTTTTTCAATGACTTTTATGAGTATTGCAGAGACCAGACAATTCATTATAGCTGCCAGTGCTACCGCTAGTACTTTTAAATGTCTTTTTTTTCCTTTAGAAATGTTATTTTGCTCTCGGACTGTTAGAAACATGCGCCACTTTACAGGCATACTATAGACACCCCCCAGGTACGAAATTTAAAGGAATATTTCACTTTTATTGTTTCACTTTAAGCATTATTAAAATCACTGCTCCCAGAAAAACGTCCGTTTTTGAAACTTTTTTGCATTGATACATGTCCCCTGGGACAGGACCCAGGTTCCCTAACACTTTTTCATTGTCAAAAGAAGTTTATTGAGTATACAATATTATAAAGATACATAAAGTAAGTTTACAAGGATCTATAAAGTAAGCTCATTGTTTTACAGTAGGGATAATATAGGTAAATATCATGCAATTTCAAATATTAAACATTGGGTTCACGTAAACCTAAATTAAAGATATATATCATTTACTTAGTTACTTTTGTAGGTATTTAAATGATTTATACCTACTGTACATATTGTTTACAGGTAGAGTGTATATAGGTCAAATAAATTCTGATAATGAGCTTTAATCGTAAGGTGGAGAAAAGGAAAGAAAAAGAAGAAAAAGGGTAGAAAGGCAGAGGTATGGTCCACAAGGTTGTCCCGCTCGTCAGTTTATTATTCTTTTTAGTTCTCTTTGAAGCCTTAGAATGGGTGTCTCTGTAAGTCATTTAATCTGTTACCATGGCAACAGGACAGAGTCATTGAAGTTTGACAGGAACTGTTGTTTTATCCAAGGATGCCAGAGTTTTTCAAATTTTGGAATTTGATTTTGATCGATGGCTACCATCTTAGCATGGGACATTGTATTATTCATTCTGTGAATTGTTTCTGCTAGTACCAATGTAGGAGATTTCCATGCCTTGGCCACTGTTTGTTTTGCAGCCGTTATTAGTTGGATCATAAGTTTAAATTGAGAGAGTGTTAACCATTCCAGTTTTAGATTAAGTAAAGTTATATATGGATCTGGTTGTATTATTTTTTTAAATATTTTATATGCAATCACGAAGACTTCCTTCCAGAAGGTTTGGATTACTGGGCACGTCCACCATATGTGTAAATGTGTGCCTATTTCTGGGCATCCTCGAAAACAAAGAGCTGAGGTATTAGGTGAATATTTTGCCACTCTAGCGGGTACAAGGTACCAGCGAGTTAGGACTTTATAATTTGTCTCCAGTGCTAAGATGTTGGGTGAAGATGACTTAGATGTGAGCCATATGTTAGACCAGTCCGTGTCTTCTAAAGTTCGTCCCAGGTCCTCCTCCCACCTCTGAAAGTAAGAGGGTCTATTAAGATTTACTACTCCATATAATTGATCATGAAGTGATGAAATTGTACCTTTAGCAAATGGATCTTTTGTACAGAGTGATTCAAAATTGGATAATTGGGATAATGGTGTATCCCCCTTTAGGAATGGTGTATAGAAATTTTTGATTTGGAGATATCTAAATATCTCAGAGTTTGGTAGATCATATTTTTCTCTAAGCGATGGGAATGAAAGGAATGATTTAGATGCTATGAAGTCATTTAGTGTCTGAATGCCTGATGTTGTCCAAACTTTAAAAGAATTTGGGTAGATCCATGCCGGATAAAAGGCCGGATTTCTGATAAAAGAAAGGAGAGGATTGTGTGGAGATTGTAACTGATATTTGGTTTTTAGTTTATCCCAGAGAGATAAGAAGTGTTTAGTTATGGGATTATGAATTTTAAAGCGGTCTTTAGGATCAAGCCATAACAAGTTTGATATTAATAGAGGGTCATTTTCTGAAGCCTCTATAAATACCCATAATGGGATTTCCTGTTTTGTATGGTATTTGGACAGACTGGCCAAATGTGCTGCTCTGTAGTAGTTAGTAAAATTAGGGTATCCCAGGCCTCCTTTATTTTTGGGAAGATGTAGTATATGTGGTTTAGAAGAGCCCCATATAAACAAAGTTGCTCTTTTTTGTACTATTCTCAAAAAATAGGAAGGAATTGGAATAGGGAGGACTCTGAATAGATAAAGCAATTTGGGTAGAATAGTCATTTTGATTGCATTAATCTTCCCTATCCAGGATAAAGGAAGTTGCGACCATTGTTTTATTAGATTTGTGATCTGTCTTAATACAGGAGGATAATTGGTTGAGAATAAGTCAGAATAAGATGCTGTTAAATGAATTCCAAGATATGGGATTGATTTTTCTGCCCATGTGAATGGGAGTGCAGCCCCAGCCGGGATCAATTCCATGTTTGTGAGTGAAATATTAAGCACTAGGCATTTCTTAGGATTAATCATCAGGCCGGATAGGGCTGCAAATCCATCAAGAGCTGGTATTAAGTTAGGACCAGAGACCTGTGGTGATGATAGAAAAAGTAATATATCGTCTGCAAATATACATAATTTGTGTGTAATACCTCCTACTTCAATGCCAGTTATAGTTTGGTTTGTTCTGATGTATTGGGCCATGGGTTCGAGTATAAGGGCAAATAATAAGGGAGATAATGGGCAACCCTGTCGGGTACCTCTTTCGATATTAAAGGCATCAGATTTGTATCCAGCATATTTTATATAGGCTTTGGGTTTATTATATAATGCTTTGATCCATGTTAAAAAGTGGGGTCCAAAACCCCATTTTTGTAATGAATATTGCATATATTGCCAGGATACTGTGTCAAATGCCTGCTTAATATCGAGAGATAGAAAACATAAAGGGATTTTCCGTTTTTTAGCAACATGTGCCAATAACACTGCCCTGCGTATATTATCGCCTGCCTGTCTATTTGGCATGAAGCCTACTTGATCTCTATGTATTAATTTTCCTATAATGCTATTGAGGCGTTTTGCTATTATTTTTGCTAATAATTTAATATCGAGGTTTAACAGAGAGATAGGCCGATAATACACACAGGAAGTATCATCAGAAAGGGGTTTTGGGATCATACAAACAATTGCCATTAGTGTTTCTTGCCGAAAAGAATGTCCTTCTAGAAGTTTGTTAAAAGTTTCAGTGAGAATGGGAGAGAGTATTTCTGAGAATGTTTTATAGTATAAAGCCGAGTAGCCATCTGGGCCTGGTCTTTTGTTAAGTTTTAGGTCTTTTATGGCGTTAGCAACTTCATCTATAGTTATAGGCTCATCCAAACTGCTTTTTTGATTCTGAGATAACTCAGGTAAGGTTATTTTTAAGAAGAAGGATTCAGCCTCTGTAGGATTAAATTCATTGTTTGTCTTGTATAAAGTTGCAAGATGTGAGTGAAAGTTATGGACTATTTTAACTGGATTACAAGTATAAACATTTTTTGATAATTTCAAACGTATTGGTTTGAAAGATTTGTTAGTTGAATTTAATGCCCGAGCCAAATATGTACCTGGTTTGTTTGTATTCATGTAGAAATTGTGTTTGGAGCGTTTGAGGGATTTATCAACTGACTCAGTGAGAAATAGATCGTATTCCAATCTAGATTTTTCCAGATGAGATTTTGTACTCTGAGATGGATTATCTTGGAATAATATGTAGGCTGCATTAAAATTGAGTTCTAGTTTTTTTGCTAGATTTTTGCGTTCCCGTTTAAATAGTGCCATTTGTCTTTGTATTGTAACACGCAAGACAGGCTTATGAGCTTCCCACAGTTTTATTGGGGAGATGTCTGTTGTATTATTAATTGATATGTATTCCTTTAAAGCTTGTTCAATGGCCATCTGATGTAGTGGGTGTTTGAGCATTATGTCCGGTAAGTACCACGTTGGGTCATGCGCTTTTGGTATGGCTGAGGCTATAGTAGTGTATACTGCATTATGGTCAGACCACGGAATCAGAATTATATCTGATGCAATAATTTCTGGTATCATTCCTATTGTTAGAAAAATATGATCTATTCTGGTGAAGGTTTGATGAGGTTGCGAGAAATAAGTGAATTTCTTTTTCATTGGGTTACTTTCTCTCCACGAATCTACCAGATTGTATTTGGAAAGAAGTTGAGAAAAAGGTAATCTAGAGGTTATTTTGGATGGTGTAAAAGGTGATTTATCTAGAAATGGGAGGAGGACCTGGTTCGAATCCCCACACATTATCACTGTTCCTATTTTGTGTGTATTAATCACTTGTAATATATGTGAGAGGAATGGTGTAGGTTGTTTGTTAGGAGTGTAGTAGGAAATCACCGTGATTGCTGTATCCATTATATAACCCATGAGTATCAGGTATCTACCTTCTGGGTCTTTAATTTCTGATGATGATGATGAAGGTGAATGGTGTGGATCGGTGAAATGCAATTAGAGTTCCCCTTTGCTTGGTACAGGCAGAAGCCGTGTAAATTTGTTGATAAAAAGGAGAAATATATTTTGGAGTAGAATCTTTGGTGAAGTGAGTTTCTTGGAGGCCTACTATGTGAGCCTTCTTGTTATGGAAAGTACGGAAGGCTTTGGTCCTTTTTTGAGGGACATTTATTCCCTGAACATTCAGGGAAAGTATATTCAGTGGTGCCATGGCAACAGATCAAATAGTTTTGACTTACTTTTTGTTATACAGAGCTGACTGCGCAGATCAACCTGTGTGGACTGAAGAGATGAAAAGTTAGAAAAGAAACCAGTGAATTCTGGAGTAAAGAGTAAACAAAAACATATGAGATTAGATGATACATTGTATAAATTATTTTTTGCAAGTAATCACAATTTACCTGTGAAAGAGAATAAATATCTCTCTCAGGGGAATAAGTGCCTTCCTCACACTCCCACATAATATGGTTGGGAGAATGAGGAGGGCTAATGGGGGTACATGGATCTTCCGCTTACAGGAGAGAAGTGCTATGTCAAAAGACATCAAAATGATGTTTCATTAATTGGAGTGCAGAATATAGTTTTTGTTGAAATTATCTATTCCAGGGTGGTTGTATATGGTTAGTCTTGCCCTAGGCTAAATAATTCAGTTAGAAAGGTACTGTTAATAACTTTGGTATTGATGAAGATAGTTTGAATTATTTTGGGATTTTAACCCTTTTAGAGTAAACAATTACAAATTGTATTAATATGTAACTGTTTATATATGTTAACTCATAAAATTGAGGTTGTATTGCTTCAGATTAGAATAAACAAAAACATAATTCTAGGAACTAGTTAGGTAATAATATATTTGTTTTAAGAAAAGAAAGAAAAAGCTTCCATTACTTCTGGATTATTGAACATATGTGTCCTAAAAAGTAATAAATCTATTGTTATTACCTTATAATATATAACTGAACAAGAATTTCCTTATTTCACTTATATATTCTAAGGCTATATGAATTAGAAGTAATAAGAAATATAACTGGAATGTAACATGATCCCACACAGTGTGTGACTATCAGAATGCAGTTACATTCAGTTATAAATACAGGTTTTTTATAGAGAACCATCTCTTAGTATATTAAATGAAGAGATATCAGGAATTAGGATGTCAGTCCATTGAATCTTCTTGGTCCATGGATGATGTGGCATAACGGCCTCTTTTGTGAGAATGATGATTCCCATTTTGTTCTGAAATTTTCTGGGTGCTGCCTGAAGGTGAAGATGATGCCATTCTTCTGCGTGTGGGAGAGTTGCTGCTTGTGGGTTCTGTCCCCTAACACTTTTTATGACAATAACTTGCATATTAACCCTTAAAATTTGCACTTTTGATTTTTCACGTTCGTGTCCCATAGACTTTAACGGTGTTTGGGTGTTCGGCCCATCCTTACTTGGCACTGAGGACTAAAAATTGTTTAAAGGCATTGGTCAGCCGGTCACCTTCTCCACCGCTCTTCTTCTGACTGTGGAGAGAGGTATGAAGGTGGAGATGTGACGGCAGTGCTGCTCATGCCTATTCACACCTGCACCTCCATAATTTGAAAATTGGGACTATTGCGGTACTCGATAATAATATTGCAGTTACCACATTCTAAAAAAATATAAATATAAATTTTAATGATTGAAAGTATCAAAATACAACACAACAATATAACATACAATCATAAAAACAAGTGCCACACTACATACAGGGAGGATAACCCGCAGAATTTATACAGAGCATGTGTGTGGAATTATTGTCTCGACCGGTTTCGCGGCTGGAACCGCTTCTTCAGGAGACTCTATAAAGTAATTTTAGAGTAGTTTAGCTGAATACATATATAAAAATGTACATACATAGAACGAAGCAGCAAACATAATAAGTCACAGTTGTAGTTAGAGATCACAGTACATACATAGTAACATTAAGGACAGGCTCACCCGCTCGAACACAAGCAGTGGGACAGTGGAACCCAACACAGAATCCCCCCACGGCGGACATGGGGGATCTATGACCGGATTTTAATTTGGTGGAGAATAGTAATAGAATGACGGTAATTATAATGATATTATGGTGGTTAAAACGTTAATTGCGTGGTGAGGAAAAGGAGGGGTGAGAGGGAAGGGGTGGGGAGAAGGGGGTTGGGAGCCAGGAAGGACAAGGAGGAGGGGGACAGAGAGGGGGGGAGGGAGGCGGAGGAGAGAAGGAGAAAGGGGAGGGGAGGGGAAGGGTAGGAGGGGGGGAAGGGGGGCGAGAGAGGGGGGAAGGAAAAAGGGGGGGAATGGGGGGAAGAGGGGGGGAGGGGGGAGGGGGGAACACAGGTCAGGAAAAGAAAAGGGGGGAAAGAAGGGAGGGGGGAAGGGGAGGGGGGAGAAGGATGAGAGGGGGAGAGGGAGGGGGGAAAGGGAGGTAAAGGAGGGTGAGGGGAGGAAAAGGAGGGGGGAAAGAACACCACCGCAGGGCACCAGACTTGGTATGTGCTGTGCAAAGGTAAGCTATTTGTGCAAACGAATATACAGCACACAGCTGGCACTCACCGATATTAGATAAGCCACCTTAATGTGCATAAGCTGTGGATGCTATCAAAAAGTATCGATGGGCAGCATGCAAGGGTAACGTGAAAATATGTTTGGATCAATTAACCTCCAGCCATTATGTCCATACTAGGCTCCCTAAGACAGGACCTAAAGGGACGTTCAGGTGTGGGGATTGCCTCTGTTGCCCCTGGGTTCGAGAGGGCAGGCACTTCATTTTACCAAATGGAGAGCCTCTGGTCCCACGGACCTTTGCCAACTGTGGTACAAAAGGAGTGATTTACCTGATGACATGCTCATGCCAAGCTTTCTACGTAGGCAAAACTATCCGTGAGTTCAGACAAAGAATTGGCGACCATCTTTACTATTCTGAAAATGGCAACTTGACTACAATTGGTAGACATATTGGCCTATACCACAAATTCGACAATTCGGTCGTCCAATTCCTGGTCCTCGAGGTAGTTCGACCCGACCCCAGGGGTGGCGATTGGGACCGTTTGGTCCTTCAAAGGGAGTCCCAGGGGATTGAGCGGCTTAACGCCACTCATCCCCCTGACCTCAATGAGATGGTATCCTATAAACCCTTCTTGTGATAATCTTGGGGCCCCCTTACCTCCCCTTTCTCCCCCTTTCCCCCCTCCCCCCCTTTTTCTCCCTTTTTCTTCCCTAGACCCTTCCCCCTCCCCCCTCCCCTCCTCTCTCTCCCCCCTTTTTCCCCCCTCTCTCTCTCCCTTTTCCCCCTCCCCTTCTTCACATGTCCCTCCTCTTCCCCCCTTTCCCCCCCTCTGACTTTTCTCCCCCATTCCTTTTTTGTTTTTTCTCCCCTCCTCTCCTTTTCCCTCCCCCTTTCCCCCCCTTCCCTTCCCTCCCTTCCCCCTCCCCCTCTTGACGATGATAGTGGTTACAAGAGGTTCTTCTCTAATATTCATGGGGTTTCATCATTCTGTTCGTTTTGATGCTTGACGGACTCATTAACTATGTGGGGAACTAGTGACAGCCCTCAGGTGACAATATCTGAGATTGTTTATTCACTGTATACCTGTTTTAGATTTTTCGTTTGCCAACTTTTGTATTCAAGTGTATTATTGGTTGCTGTGAAAGGACACACTCTCCCTTTTTCCCCTCCCCCCTTTCCCACCCTCATATGCGGCGGCAGTGTTCAGCGGGTATCCGGTTCTCTCTCCCCGCGGCGGACATGTGTTTGCCCTGGTAGCCTTCACTAGGCTGCTTGTGTCCGTATGTCGGGGATGTCTATGCCTGTTGACATTGGCGCACTCTTGCACAGTAGCACGAGATCGTGCACCTGCGCAGTGTGGGCAAACAGACCCGGGACGTCAGAGGCCGCCTTCGGCGTGCTCTGACTTCCGGGTTGGGGAGCCCATATAGCGGCCATTCCTGGACCGCTGTATGAGCTGACGGACGCAGCCACGAAGCCTGCGAATGGACCGTTTTCCCCAAGGTCAGTTTTCCCCCCTATACACCTAATGTTTCTCCACCTCCTCTCTCTCCCAATGCCGGTCTGCACCTATGTGAGGTGCAGAGGCATGTCTGCATTGGCTCTGGTTCACTCTCCCTTGTTACTGTGTAACTCACACAGCGGTGGTTCTTTCCCCCTACCTAGCTTTTTTACCAACTTTTCACACGTTTACAAATTTTATCCTTGACTCTCTGTCCTGCCTTGGTGTGACTGGCAGTCTCTCTTTCTTTCTTCCTTCTCTGGCCTGTGGGGATATGGTCCATTCATATTAGCCATCTGATCTGATGATTACCTTTATATCTATTTTTGTTTATCCATAGCTTGATGGGCTTTCCTGTATGTGACCAGCAGCCAGCAGATAATTTTGAATCCTCTAAATGTGATTACCAAACATATTTTCACGTTACCCTTGCATGCTGCCCATCGATACTTTTTGATAGCATCCACAGCTTATGCACATTAAGGTGGCTTATCTAATATCGGTGAGTGCCAGCTGTGTGCTGTATATTCGTTTGCACAAATAGCTTACCTTTGCACAGCACATACCAAGTCTGGTGCCCTGCGGTGGTGTTCCCCCCCTCCTTTTCCTCCCCTCACCCTCTCCCTCCTTTACCTCCCTTCCCCCCTCCCTCTCCCCCTCTCATCCTTCTCCCCCCTCCCCTTCCCCCCTCTCCCTTCTCCCCCCCTTTTCTTTTCCTGACCTGTGTTCCCCACTCCCCCCCCTCCCCCCTTTTTCATTCCCTTCCTTCCCCCCTCTCTCCCCCCCTTCCCCCCCTCCTACCCTTCCCCTCCCCTCCACTTTCCCCTTCTCTCCTCCCCCTTCCCCCCCCCCTGCCCCCCCCTCCTTGTCCTTCCTGGCTCCCAACCCCCTTCCCCCTTCTCCCCACCCCTTCCCTCTCACCCCTCCTTTTCCTCACCACGCAATTAACGTTTTAACCACCATAACATCATTATAATTATTATCATTCTATTACTATTCTCCACCAAATTAGAGTCCGGTCATAGATCCCCCGTGTCCGCCGCGGGGGGATTCTGTGTTGGGTTCCGCTGTCCCACTGCTTGCGTTCGAGCGGGTGAGCCTGTCCTTAATGTTACTATGTATGTACTGTGATCTCTAACTGCAACTGTGACTTATTATGTTTGCTGCTTCGTTCTATGTATGTAAATTTTTATATATGTATTCAGCTAAACTACTCTAAAATTACTTTATAGAGTTCTCCTGAAGAAGCGGTTCCAGCCACGAAACCGGTCGAGACAATAATTCCACACACATGCTCTGTATAAATTCTGCGGGTTATCCTCCCTGTATGTAGTGTGGCACTTGTTTTTATGATTGTATGTTATATTGTTTTGTTGTATTTTGATACTTTCAATCATTAAAATTTATATTTATATTTTTTTAGAATGTGGTAACTGCAATATTATTATCGAGTACCGCAATAGTCCCAATTTTCAAATTATGGGGGTGCAGGTGTGAATAGGCATGAGCAGCACTGCCGTCACGTCCCCACCTTCATACCTCTCTCCACTATACAACCTCGGGATGATGGTATCTACACCATATTTTACTGTTTCATAAACTTAGGCCTTACTACCCTTTCTTCTTCTGACTGAACGAAGCCTCAGCAACACGTTGTCAAGCACCAGGAAATAGTAACCTCCCAGGGTCTGGAAATACATTACACAAACCTTTCTTCAAGTCCTCCTGAAGATGTTTCATCCTCTGCTCCCTCTGCAAAGGCAGGATGAGTTCTGCAACTTTACCCTTGTAATGTGGATCAAGAAGGGTTGCCAGCCAGTAATGATCCCTCTCCTTGATACTACGAATCCTAGGGTCCTTTCACAGGCTTTGCAAAATCAGGGAGGTCATGCAGCAGAAGTTTGCAGAGGCATTCGATTCTGAGTCCTCTGGGTCAACAAGGATCCCATTATCCATAACTATCAGCTCTCAGCCACGTACAACTTCTTGGATTTCTGGGGACTGAAAACCATCCCTTGAAGACTGCTGCTGAGTGTTATCCTCTACATCCATGCTGACACAGTCCTCCTCCCCCTCCTCTTCTTCTTATGTGTTTGGCGGGCCTGCAGGAATGCTATATGGATAAAGAGGGCCTTGAGAGGAAAGGAAGTCCTCCTCTTCCTCCTGCTGTTCTGCCCTGTCCATGATTCCATGAATCGTGTGCTCCAACAGGAAGACGAAAGGGACAGTGTCACTGATGCATGCATTGTTGCTGCTCACCATCCTTGTGGCCTCCTCAAATGGTGACAGGACAGTGCATGCATCCTTGATCAGTAGCCACTGGCACTTCCTCCTCTCTTCTCTCAGGCACCTAAGTACAGTCAGTGACCTCATCATCCCCTCCCTCCTCGTCACTGGAGCAAACTTGGCAGTATGCTTCAGCTGGGGGATCATGACTGCCAGTTTCTTGTTCTTCTGTGGCACCCACTCACTCTAGGCTCACATTACTCCCTTCCTCAACCTGTGAACCAACATTGGAGCCTTCAAATCGCTGCTCATACTCCAGCAGCATGTAACCGACACCGTGGTCGAATAATTCTGGAGACTCCTCCATGCATGAATTGGGGGCTAGAGAAGGACTGACTGTGGACAAGGAGGCGGTGGAATAGGCAGCTTTGACAGCTGCATTGGAAGGCAATCTACTCTAAGCCTGGGTGACAGAGGATGAGGAGGATGAGGACGGCTTCATTATCCACTCCACCAACTCTTCTGCACGTTGTGGCTCAATAGCACGGCCAGCAGCAGAAAAAAGGACAAGTGTGCCCCATGGCCACCTGTAGAGGATGTACCATGTCCATGACCACCACTGTTGACTATAGACACAGAGGCTGCTTGCCCTCTTTTAGTGGCCTGTGAGTGTCTGCCTCTCCTTGGTGGTTTCGTGACATGATGTATTTTTGTTTTGCAACACCACACTACACTGTATTATATACTGTGTACACCGCCTGAAGTGTATTAGAAACTATACACCACCGAATGCACTTTATATATAGGCTACACTGAAT